>CM042475.1:72242327-74849827 GCA_023621385.1 Quercus gilva | reverse complement strand
AACTGAAGCCCATTGTCCGAGATGAGGGTATGGGGGACCCCAAACCGAGTGACAATATTTTTCCAGATGAACTTCTTTACATCTACATCCTTGATGTTTGCTAGAGGTTCAGCTTCAACCCATTTGGTGAAGTAGTCCGTGCCGACTAAAAGGTACTTCTTGTTTCCTGCTGCCTTAGGGAATGGGCCCACGATATCCAATTCCTATTGAGCAAAAGGCCATGGGCTAGATAGTGGATTAAGGGTGCCACCCGGCTAATGTATGTTTGCCGCAAACCGCTGGCATTGGTCACATTTTTTGACATATTCATGGGCCTCTTTCTGCATATTTGGCCACCAATAACCCTGAGTAATGGCTCGGTGAGTTAAGGATCTACCTCCAGTATGGCTCCCACAGATCCCTTTATGCAATTCTTCTAGTAGTGATTCAGCTGCTTCAAGATGCACGTACAATAAGTATGGACCTAAATGGGAACGTTTATATAGTTTATGGTCCTTGGACAACCAGAACCTCGTAGCTTTCCTCCTTACTTTGTCCGCTTCCCCTTTTTCTTCGGGTAATACATCGTCCTTTAAGAACTTGATCATAGGATCCATCCAGCTCAAGTCGGCCCTGATATAATGAACCTGGACTACCTCTTTTCTTAATTCCGTAGGTCTATGCATGTCTTCAATGAGGATAACCCTTGGTAATTCCTGTGCCGAAGAGGTGGCGAGGGTGGCCAAAGAATCAGCATGCGTGTTACCACTTCTGGGGACGTGTCGCAGGTTAAAAGATTCAAACTCTGACTGCAGGGATTTAGCTCGACTCAAGTATCCTTGCATTCTTTTGTCTTTCGCCTCAAATTCACCTTGCACTTAACCAACGATTAATCTTGAGTCCGAGAACATCTCAACTGACTTTCCTCCCATCTTTCGTACCATCGTCATCCCCATCAATAAAGCCTCATACTATGCTTCGTTGTTCGTCGTTGAGAAATCCAGCATTAACGCTTTTTCAATGATAATTCTCTCTGGGATATTAACACTAGCCCCACTCCTGAACCTCTTTGATTCGACGCGCCATCTACGTACACTTCCCAGGGTAAAGGGCTCCGTAAAGAAACCATGCCGACGGACCTTCCATCCAGGCCCAGTGTTGGGGTTACTTCTTCTAAATGGGGCTCAGTGAACTCGGCGACCAAGTTCGCAAAGATCTGGCCCTTCACTGACATGCGAGGCATGTACTTGATGCCAAAAGCCCCTAGAATTGTGCCCCACTTGGCAATCCTTCCAGTGTAGTCGGCGCTTCTGAGTATGGCCCTGAGTGGGAGCTGGGTGAGGACTATAACGGTGTGGGCTTGAAAATAATGAGGCAACTTCTTTGTGCCGAGCACTACAGCCAAGATAGCTTTTTCCAGTGGCAAATAACGAATTTTAGCTTTGTGCAATGACTTACTTACGTAGTAGATTAGTTTTTGTACACTAGAGTCTGTCCGGATCAACACCAAGTTTACAGCATTAGGAGCTACAATGATGTAAGCAAACAAAACCTCATCTGGCTCAGGACTGGACATGATTGGGGGTCAAGCTAGGTAGTCTTTAAGTTGCTGAAAAGCAACGGCACATTCCTCAGTCCATTCGAAACCCTTCCACTTGTTGATCAATGAGAAAAAAGGCCTACACCTGTCTGCTGATCTGGAAATGAACCTATTGAGGGCAGTAGTCATCCCTGTCAGCTTCTGAATTTCCTTGGGGTTCTGAGGAGCTCGTAAGTTGTTGATGGTCTTTATCTGATCGGGGTTAACTTCAATCCCTCTGTGAGTCACCATATATCCTAAGAACTTGCCTGATCCCACACCAAATGAACATTTGGATGCGTTCAAGCGTAATCTGTGTCCCTTCAGAATTTCAAAAACGTCCTTGAGATCCCCAATGTGCCCAGCAATAACCTTACTTTTTACCACCATGTCATCAATATAAACCTCCATACTTTTACCCAACTGCGGCTCAAACATTCTGGTCATCATCCTTTGATAGGTAGCCCCTGCGTTTTTCAGGCCGAATGGTATTACCTTGTAGTGGTAATTCCCCACAGGGGTCACGAAAGCTGTTTTCTCCTGAACATCGAGAGCTAGTGGTATCTGATGATAACCCTAAAATGTGTCCAAGAAGCTCATCCGAGGGTGTCCAACGATAGCATCAACTAATTGGTCTATCTTCGGCATTGGAAACGGATCCTTCGGACAAGCCCTATTAAGGTCAGTGAAATCCACGCACACCCGCCATTTTCCGTTTTTCTTCTTTACCACCATCGTGTTAGCCAGCCATTCAGGATAAAAGATCTCCTTAATAGCCCTTGTCTACTTGAGTTTCATCACTTCTTCCCTGACCGCATCTGCGTGTTCCCTTGATGGACGCCGGAGCGGTTGTCTCTTGGGGACAATGGTGGGATTAACGTTTAGATAGTGGCAAATGAACTCTGGGCTTACTCTTGGGGCTTCTGCTGAGTCCCATGCAAATACATCAGCGTTGGTTCTGAGAAACTCTATCAGCTCTTCCTTCTCTTGAGGAGGTAGCATGGATCCAACTTGAAAGAACTTCTCTGGGTCGTTATCAACTACTATCCTCACTAAGCTTTCACATTCTGCCCCTTCGGCTGAGGTTTCGGTGTCCAGCACTAAAGGTTTTAACTGCTATAAACCTTCATTGCTACGATTCGAGGGCTTAACCTGAGGTTTGTGCTGGATAGCTGCCACTAGACATTGTCTAGACGTAGATTGATCTCCTCGGATCTCCTTAACTCGCCCTTCGGATGGATATTTAACCTTCTAATGAAGTGTGGAGGATACGGCCCCGAGGGTATGAAGCCAAGGTCTAGCCACAATCGCTGTGTAGGGTGAGTAGGCATCCACCACTATAAAATCTACCTCCACCATCTCAGATCCAGTTTGCACAGGTAGTTTGATCTGGCCTTTCGGGATAGCCACTTTGCCATCAAAACTCACCAGAGGGGAACTGTAGGGCGTTAAGTCTTCGAGAGTTAAGTTCAGCCCCTTATAGAGGTTTGGGTACATTATTTCTGTAGTGCTACCCTGATCCACCATTACTTTCTTCACGTCGTATCCCCCTATTCTGAGAGTAACCACTAGAGTATCATCATGCGGCTGTATAGTTTCGATTTTGTCATCGTCCGAAAATCCCAATACTGGTTGAGCCTCTATCCTTGGCCTCTTCGGCTCTCTGTTAACACTCTCTGAGGGCAGCCGAGCAACTGACAGTATTCTGGATGGGCAAGACCCTGTCCTTCCCAGTGCGGTAAAGATAACATTTATCGTGCCCAAAGGGGGTTTCACATAATCATCTCTACGAGACCCTGCGTTTGCCTGGGTTACCTGACCATATGAGTGGTGTAAAAGTTGTTTTAACTTGCCCTCGCTGACAAGTTGATCCAAATGGTCCCATAGACTCTTACAGTCCTTAGTAGTATGCCCATGGTCAAGATGATATTGGCAGTAGAGATTGTGGTTGCCTCTTTCAGGGTTTTCGACCATCTTGTTTGGCCTCTTGAAGAAAGGCTCATTCTTGATTCTCTCCAGAACTTGGTGCACTGGCTCACGAAACACAGCATTGACTGTCTGAAAATTCGCTGAACCCTGTCCGACCCAATCCTTTCTCTGCCTGTTATGGTTCTGTCGATCCGACCTGAAATCCCTTCTCTCCTGAGGGATAACCTTATCCTTTCCCTTACCCTGTTGTTGGTCTTCTTCAACTCTTTTGTACTTGTCAATCCTATCCATCAACTGGCATACACTGGTAGTAGGTTTGCCCGTTAGAGACGTCCTCAAGAGATGTTCAGTGGGGAGGCCTAGCTTAAAAGAGCTGATGGCCACCAAGTCACAGTCTTCCTCCATCTCATTATACGTTTCCCAGAACTTATCTGAATATGACTTCAAAGTTTCACTCTCTTTCATGCTGACGGACAACAGGGAGGCCATGGATTGTGGAACCCTTTGGCATGTGACAAAACGCGACCCAAATGCCTGAGTTAGCTCTTGGAAAGAGCTTATAGAGTTTGCTTTCAGACTATCAAACCATCTCATGGCGATCGGTCCCAAGCTGGATAGGAAGACCTTGCACATTAGGGCCTCGTCCCTAGAGTGAACGGCCATCCTCTGGTTGAAATGACTCACATGTTCCACTGAGTCTGTCCGGCCGTTGTAGATGGTGAATGTAGGCCGGTGGAAACGTCGAGGAAGTCTTGCATTCTCGATGTTACGTGTAAAAGGAAATCTGGAAATCTGATCCAGAGCTTTACTTATAGCATCGTTCCCTACGCCCCTAGGTAAGGGGCTCCGAGGGTTCCTTTCACGATGGTGCATCTCCTCATAAGGAAAGGACTCACTGACTGGTGTTCGAAGTTTCGGCTTGTAAACAACGTCCTGTTCGTCCTCAGAATCTTCATCAGAGTACGAGGAAATATGCTTCCTCTTTGCATGGCGCAGCTCCCTCTTTAGCCTTTCAATTTCTAACTACATGCCTTGGTTTTTCTCTGCATGGGACATGTGGCTCTCTCCATGTGACTGGTTTCGATCGTCATGTGCAGTGTGTACGCTGCCTTCACGATCCTGTCTCCGTTCCAGATTAAGAAAAGGATCGGTGTGTTGAGATGACCTGGACTCCACTGGTAGTTGCTTTGGTTCAGCCATTTATGAGGTGTTGCTTCCACATTTGCTCAAGCTGTTCCCCACAGACGGTGCCAATTGTAGGGTCCAAGTTTGATGGGCCGATCACAAACTTTGTAGACTCAGCCTAATGAACCCCGAACAATGAATTTGTAGAGAATGGGTTAAACAGTTGGGCTGGAAATGGATTTAGCAACGATTCAAATAGATAAGTAAGGAAAACATGATGTTCAATCTAGAATTCAGGAGGAATCCTCTTGAATCCGAAGAGGTTTAAGGTTTACAGACTTAAATGAATACCATTTTTTCTCCCTCCTCTTCTGTGAGACCTATTCCCTTTATATATATTATTTCCTCCTCATCTTCACCGTACACTTGTTCTTCATCTAAGCATCCACTTGAGTACTAGTCACATCAGATGTTTGCTTTGGTCTGCCGTGAGTGGTAGTAGTTGAGGTTGCACTGTTTAGGTGTCTTCTCCACATAAATGCGGCTAGGAAAGTTGCTGCAGTACATTAAATGTGGTGGTAGTAGCTTTTCCTTTAAGATATTTTATATTCTTCTCACCCCTAGGCGTGCCCAGAGCTCACTCTTTACCGTGGAATCTTCTGGGAGGGTTGCTAGGGTCTTCAGTATATTTGCTTGATCAAGCTTTTTAGCGATCCGATGAGGGGAACCTCTTCGGACCAACTGGGTTGTCCTCGGACATACCCTTCATCCTTTCTCGAGTGTATTTTCACCAAACGGACTCAGCGCTGATCCCTTTTACCTCTTCGGATAAACGGTGATATTCAAATTGGGCCCAGGCCCAATACGTAGCGTTGGGCTTTCTCACCCACATACTTTCAGCATCTCAAACTTTTATTTTCCTCCTCTACTCGTTAAAATAATATATCTACGTAATAAAATAATATATACCAAAAGCAACAATCTACACAACAACCACCCTCTCAACCACACCACCTCCACACAGCAACCCAATCACCACCACACAGCAACCACCATGACACCAAAACTGGTTAACCAACAAAACCCTTCTTCTTCTTTATCCTCGGGATACGTCACCGTCTTTACCGAGATCAGTCACTTCAACCCAAAACCCCAACTGTAAGAACAAGCCTTTCCTACCACCATCGAGATCTTCCTCTTCCGTGACCCGATCATCGACCCAGACCCACACCACCACCATGATCTTCGATCTCCGACAATCCACGCCGATCCCAAACCCAAAATCAACACCTAGCTTCGTCACGCCGATCCCAAATCCAAAATCTCCGACCCACGCCAATCCATGCCCAGATCAACTCAGATCAACACCCAGCTCTGTCATGCCCAGATCAACCCAAATCCAAAACCCATAACTCATAACCCACGGCCCACCATGCTGATCCACCACTTGACCCATGATACACCGATTGGAGCAAACCAAACCCACATCGGAGCAAACCCATCGAAGCCACATCGAACCCATCGGAGCAAATAGCATTGAGAGAGAGGAAAGGGAGAGGGAGAAAGAGAGAAAGAGATGAGGAGGACAAAGCTGAGAGAGTGGGAGAGTCAGAGCAGATGAGAGAGAAAAGGAATAAAATAATGTTTTTATTTTTACAATACTGCTATAGTGCAATTCTACATGTAGTATTGCACTACAGCAGTATTGCAAAAAAATTTGCAATTCTTGGGTTTACAATTCTCTGATGCAGAGCACTTTTAGGCTGCAAATGCCAAATTCTTCTTACATTTGGCATTTGCATTCCCCAATACTAATGCTCTCACAATAAGTGGGTTCACAAACGTGTGGGATCCATCTATTGTGGGATAATGAGATACCCTCAAGCTCAACATGACCCGCTAACCCCATCCTTTGGTTTTTTGGGTCCCCTTCTCATTCTTCCTTTTATACTCTCTTTTCTCCTCCCAAATCCACACTCCACCTCAATCCTCACATTTCTTCCTTACTTCTTTATTCTTTTAAACCACTCGTCACTCTTAGACCACTACCTCCCAATTCAGTAATTGTACCTCAGAATCATATGACTTTCTTTGTTCATACTTGTTTGCTTTATTAGAAAATCCACTTCTCGCCTTCATTTTGCTGGTCGTCCTTACTCTACCGCTGTGCAAAAAAACAGGTTGCTATATTTCTTCGCTCCTTTTGTTTGCCCTGCCAGGCGTTGGTTGTTTGTTACGGATGTTTGAAAATTTTTAGTATTACCTAGTTTTATTAGCCTTTTAAAAAAGTAAAATAAAATAAAATAATAGTAATAGCTAGTAATTTTTATTTTTTTTCACACTGCTAGACAGATTGATAACCGACTATGGAAGAAGGACGGCAAAACAGAATGGATCCTGATGTGTTCCAAGCTGCTTCCTCCGGTGATTCAAGTTTCTTTGAGAAGTTGGCAGAATCCAATAGCAGTAACCTTCTCCAAGTGACAATCGAGAAGAACACTGTTCTTCATGTTGCACTGCAATTCAAAAATTTTGAGGCTGCGACAAACATAGTTAATTTAAGTCCAACTCTTGTGCATGAAACAAACTCCAAAGGCAATACCCCGCTACATGTTGCTGCGAGGGTAGGAGATATTGAAATGGTAAAGCTTCTAATAGGCCAGGCCAAAAAACTGGATGTTGAAACAGGTGGCCGACAGCAGCTTCTGAGCATGGTGAATCAAGATGGGGATACTGCCTTGCACGTCGCTGTGCGATGTGGCAACATTAAGATTATGGAAGAACTAATTAATGATAAAGATCCAGCAAAACTGGCTAAGCAGGTAAACAACGTTGCTTTGAGATACGATAATGGTCGGTTTGAGATTGTGAAAGAGCTCATTAAGGAGGATCCAGAACTGGCTAAGCATGTAAACAAAGCTGGGGAATCCGCACTGTTCCTTGCTGTGGATAGAGAACTCTACGACATGGCTTCTCATATCCTAAGGAATGCTCCAGATTGCTCCTATGATGGAAGGCACGGCATGAATGTCTTGCATGCACTCGTTCTTCACACAAGCTGTTGTAAGTGTTGCTCCATCCAGCCTGCTCCACAAATATTTTTGCACTTCCCTTTTTAATTTAGATTGTGGCCTTTGCGAGGCATTAAATATTATATTAATATTTTTTTAATGTGAAAAACATGCCTTAGGGTCACAGGAATAGTAACTCACATTAGTCTAATAATTTTCTGACCCGAACTCAATTTGACTTGAACTGGATCCGACTAAATTAAACTCGATTGACTTCACACGTTCGGCCACTCTTATTTTTAGTTTTTACAAACACACAATATAAGAGAAGTAGATGCAGAGAATTATTACATTTACACTATGTACCAAAATCCAATTCCGCCAACGTCTATATTCAATGCGTGCATTCACATCAAATTCAACTTAGTCGAATTTAATATAAAAGTGTCAAATCTTTTAAGATTTTAATAATTTAGTGTACCAAAATACCAATAAGTTTTTTGTGTAGGCAATGATTGAATTTCATATCTTTTATACAATTATCAGAAACTTTACTAGTTAAGCTAACTAGAATTCACATAATTTTTATTATTGAGAATAGAAGACATTGTAATAAAATAACTATTATAATCCATAAATTTGGTTGTTACATATGGAAAGTTTGAAAAAAATGATGTATAAGTAAAGTTTATATTTTTAGAAATATATTAATTTTAAGCCAATTATATGCACTAAAGAATAGCTATTACATTAATTTTAAAGATGAATAACTATTCTTCAATTTAAAGAATAATTGTTCTTATATAATAACTAATTTATGTAATAAAGATGCAACCAAATCACATAATTGCTATTACTCATGAATAACTAATTATTCTATTCTTTCTCAAAAAAAAGAATAAAAAACTAATTATTCTATTTCAGGAGTTATTACTATACCAAACACACCCTTACTCAAAAAATAAATTTTTTTTTTTAACTGAAATAGTATGTTTAGTGATGATTTCATAAGCAAATGATGTTGTTCCAACCACAATTTTTCACCTTAACTTGAACATTACCCTTTTAAAAAAGAAAAATACTAAAATTAATAACAAAATAAATATACGAATTGACCTATGTGATTGGAGTCACATATATTTGATTGGTAACCATTTTTTTTTTATTATAAGTTATTGGTAATCAATTAATTTATAAAGCTTATATTGCAAAAGAGATAATATTTCTCACCTTCTTTGAAAAAAAAAGAAAAAAGATAATATTTCTCACGTTACCCTTTACAAATTGCATGAATGGCATCCATTGTTCAATATTAGGGAATTCTAGGCTTTTGCCCTTTTTTTTTTTTTTTTTTTTTTTTTTTTTTTTTTTTAATCTAGCAATATATATCTGTTTTGAAACTATTTAGGTCTGTGTCCCTGTTTTGAAACTCGGTTTTCTTAAAATCGAGTTTCAATGTAAAACTTGATTGGTTGAACATTACCCTTTTATTATTTATTTTAGCTTATAACTTTTCAAATACATACATTTGATTAATACTCTATTTTATTAAAATAATATTTTAATACATACAATTGAAAAATTACACAAATGCGGTTTTAGTCTCAAATCGGATTTCATGCCCCAATTTAAACCGATTGATACTAATATTGAAACCTGTTTCTATACTCTTTGTACCTCTGAATTTAAAAAATGGCATCCCCCGAACTCTCATCTTCATCAACCAATTCCACTATCCTTTGTTCCTAAAAAATTTATAAAAAAAAAAAGGGGGCCTAAATGCAAACAGCCCTTTAGTTTGGGTAAGTTGCAAAAATACGTTTTGGTGTTTCAATTTTTCCTCATAACTTCTTGAGGTTTCCATATCCACTAAATCGATCAATGCCACTAACTTTTGTTAGCACTTATGAATGGAAAAAGAAAATGACTATCAGCTAACCAACGACATGAAACAATTATGTATTAATGTGGTCATGTAATGATCACATGATTTTTATTTTCATAAGAACTAATGAAAGTTAGTCCTAGGGAATAATTTTGAAACCATGTGTGGTGTTTTTGCATTTTGACAACAAAAAAAAAAAAAAATCCGCTATCTTTTTTCCTAAATAAATAAATAATCCACCATCTCTAATCCAACCTACCTAGATCAATATGCACCTAGGAAAACCAAAATGATTTTAAAAAAATAAATAAATACAAGAAGCATGGACCTCAAAATCATAGTTATTAAACTTAGCAAATTAGACAAAAAATGTGGTGACTCAGCTAAACCCGACAAGTTTGTTGACCCATGTAACCCGGATGGATATTTATCACCCATCGAGGTTTGTGAAACTTATAAAATTACATCTATAAGTCCACTTTATTGACTTTTTTTTACCGTTTAATATATTTTAATTTGGTAATTTATAGAAGAGAAAAAATATCAAATTAAAAAAAAAAAATGCACTTCTCCATCTATCTATCTACCTCCAAAACTCTTATCCACAATTGTCAAAACGTGAATCGTATCATAAATCAATTTGTGTCTTTTTTGTATTGTATATCGCATTATATCGTATTGTATCGTGTGTTGTAAGATACACAAATACTTAATAAAATTTATAAAAAAAATTATAGATATACACATAAAATATACATTCATTATAAATTTGAAATATATTCAACTAATGACTAATTTAATTATAACTTATATAATAATATTTAATAAAACTAACTAAATAAATCATATAATTATGTTAAGAACAGAGTATATAGTAGTTGAATTCAACGACAACTAGGCCTCCATGAACATAGATTGAGAGAATAGAGTTTAGCGATAGAGAGAAGGAACAAAAAGAAGGAAGTATTCAATTAACAAAATGGTTCAATGAATTGCTTACAATCTGTTACCCCTCTTATAATACTCCTAGCCTTCCCCTTCAAGCTAAATCGTGTAACTAACTTGTAACAACCTTGACAGCTAATCAATTCCAACTAACTCCTACATCAGCAAACACACACACACATCTGCCACATCATCCTTACACGTGTTACAGATATAAAATGCCACTACATGCAACATAGTCCTACACACACAGCTGCCCACACAGCTGCACTGGAAGCCCCCTTTCATCAGCCCAGCACGCCCCACATCATCAGCCCAAGCATACCTTGTAACACCCCTTTATGCAGCACCACATGCACTGACTAGCAACATCACATGCATTACATACAATTGAATTCCTAACATTGCCCCCTCCTTTAAAACACCTTGCCCATAAGGTGCGGAAATTTCTACTGTAATTCAAACAAACTTTCTCAGGTGGCATCATTCTTGCTCTCATCCTGCCACTGCACAAGCACCTGACTGATGAGTCTACTCCTTAATTGATGCGTTCTGGTATCCAAAACAGCCATAGGCTCAGGGGCAAGGATCTGCTCTGCAGTCACAGCTAGTAAAGCAGGTCTAGGAATCACATTGGTACCTAGTTTAGCCTTGAGGTTTGAGACATGGAACACAGGATGGATTTGGGACCCTTCAGGCAAATTAAGCTTATAAGAAACTTGACCAACCTTCTGCACAATTTGGAAGGGACCATAAAAATAAGGAGCAAGCTTTCCACATTGTTTGGGTTGCACTGAGGCTTGCTTGTATGGTTAAAGCCTGAGATAAACCCAATCCCCTACCTCAAAGGGCCTATCCACTCTCTTTTTATCAGCAAACCACTTCATTCTCTCCTGAGCTACATTTAAATTGTGTTTCAACAAGGAAAAGAGTTGCTGTCTATCCTACAAATAAGAATCCACAGTTGCAACCCTTGTCACACCTGGCACATACTCTACCACCTTAGGAGAAGGATAACCATAAAATGCTTCAAATGGAGTAAGCTTAATGGCAGTGTGGAAGTTAGTATTGAACCAAAACTCATCCATGGGCAGCTAATTTACCCAAAAAAGAGGTCTATCAGCAGCAAAGGCTCTTAAGTAGTACTCCAGACTTTTGTTTACCATTTCAGTCTGCCCATCGGATTGAGGATGATATGAGGAAGACATAGCTAAGTTAGTGCCCTGTAGTTTCATCAATTCTGACCAGAATTTGGAAGTGAACACTGGGTCTCTGTCACTCACAACTATAGATGGCATACCATGTAACCTGAAAACATACTGCATGAACACTTGGGCCACCTTAGCAGCAGTGTAGGGATGAGCCAAGGGAATAAAATGCACATACTTGGTGAACCTGTCCACCACCACAAAAACCACTGACTTCTGTTGAGACTTAGGCACCCTTCCACAGAATCCATGATAATGTCTAACCAAGGTCTATCTGGTATAGCTAATGGCTGCAACAACCCAGTAGGTAAGCAAGTCTCACTCTTCAACCTTTGGCATGTATCACACTCCCTCACAAACTATTTCAAGTCTCCTACCATACCAGTCCAGTAAAAATCCTTCTTAAGCCTTTGAAAAGACTTTAAATAACCAGAATGACCCCCTAAAAGGCTAGCATGTATCTGTTGCAGCACTTGAGCCTTCAATTCCTTAGCTGAACTACCTAAAAACAACCTGTCCTTGTAAAATAACAAGTCATTAGACAAGGTAAACCCAGCTGGAATGTCACCACCTGACTGAATAGCAAGAATTATCTTCTGAGTTGCAGCATCAATTGTGTAAGTCAACTTGAGTTCATCCAACCAAGTGGGAGTGGGAAAGGAAATGATACAAAGAGTTCCCACCTCAACACCCTCAAACTTCCCTTCCTCAACAGCTTCCTTTCTTGAAAGTGCATCTGCTACCAAATTTTCTTTCCCATGTTTATATTCCACCAAAAATGCATAGCCAAGGAGCTTAGTTATCCATTTTTGCTGAGCAGGGGTCCCAATCTTCTGCTCAAGCAAGTATTTAAGGCTTTGATAATCTGTTTTAATCACAAAGGGTCTTCCAAGGAGGTATGGTCTCCATTTCTTCACTGCAACTACCAGAGCCAGCAACTCCTTCTCATATGTTCAAAGGGCAAGGTTTTTACCCTTCAAGGCTTGGCTATGGTAAGCAATTGGTCTTTGGTCTTGCATTAGGACAGCTCCAACACCAACACCAGATACATCACACTCCACCACAAATGACTTAGTGAAATCAGGTAGAGCCAAAGCAAGAGGGTTTGACATTGCATCCTTAAGGAGTTGGAAAGCTTGAGAAGCCTCAGAGGTCCAATTAAATGAGTCTTTCCTCAACAAAGCTGTTAAAGGTGCAGCAATTTGCCTATACCCCTTGACAAACTTCCTGTAATAGCCTGTCAACCCTAAGAATCCCCTTAAAACCTTCACATCTCTAGGAATTGGCCATTGCTGCATAGCAACAGTCTTCCTTGGATCTGTCCTAACCCCATCACCAGAAATAAGATGTCCTAAATACTCCACTTCCTTATAAGCAAACACACACTTTGATTGTTTGGCATACAATTGATGTTTCACCAAAACTTCCAAGACCACATGAAGATGATGCACATGATCACTCACATTCTTACTATATATCAAGATGTCATAAAAAAATACTAACACAAATCTCCTTAAGTAAGACTTAAAAATGTAATTCATGAGGGATTGGAAGGTGGAAGGTGCATTGGTTAAGCCAAATGGCATTACCAAAAACTCATAATGGCCTTCATGAGTCCTAAAGGCAGTTTTAGGAATATCCTCCTCCCTCATTCTAATTTGATGGTACCCGGACCTTAAATCCAATTTAGAAAAGACAGTTGCACCAAACAACTCATCCAATAGTTCATCTATAACAGGTATGGGGTATTTATCTTTAATGGTTTCTTGATTTAAGGCCCTATAGTCAATGCACATTCTCCACGAACCATCTGCTTTCCTAACTAAGAGAACTGGTGAAGCAAAATGGCTGCTACTATTTCTAATTAAACTAGCAGATAGTAAATCCTTAACAATCTTCTCAATTTCATTTTTTTTGGTAATAAGGATACCTGTAAGGCCTCTGACAGATAGCTTGGGCTCCTTCCTTCAAGGTGATTTGGTGTTCATGATCTCTTAATGGTGGCAGCCCCTCTGGTGTAGCAAAAACTGATTTGAACTTTTCCAACAAAGCAGCTACTTCTTCAGGTAACTGATCTGTGCCCTCTGCAGATAACAATTGAGGCTGGAATGCAATGTGAAGAGCCAGCCCTTTCTTAACAGACTGTTTCAAAAACGTATTCCCATTCTGCAATTGAGACCTTGTACTCCTCAACCCTTGTAGCAGCACCTGCCTGTGATTATATCCAAAGCTCATTGTAAGCATCTTGAAATCCCATTGAATTACTCCCAAGGTACCCAACCATTAAGTCCCTAAAACCAAATCACACCCCCCCCCCCATTGGCAAAACATGCAAATGCACCACAAATTCATGCCCTTGTAACCAGATTGGTACCTCCTCACAAACACCTTGAGTCTCGATCACTTCACCATTGGCAACCTTGACTTCCAGGACTTTAGAAGCATCAATATTCACGTGCAAATGTGATACCAATGCAACATCAATAAAGTTGTGAGTACTCCCTAAATCAATAAGAATGACAAAGGACTTATGCTTAATCCTTCCCATGACCCTTATAGTGCCTGGAGTGGGGGTGCCACTCAATGCATAAAGAGTAATCTCAGCATCTTCTTGATCTTGTCCAACTTGATCTGCATAGCCAGTCTCCTCCAATTCAGTGATGTTAACTCCACAATTGGTATTTTCCTGAGTTAACTCTACACAATCCAACAAAAATAGCACAACATTCTTGCACTTGTGGCTAGGAGCCCACTTCTCATCACAATTGTAACATAATCCTTTCTTCTTCCTCTCTTCCATTTAAGCAGGAGAAATTCTCTTGAAAGGCAGCCTTGTTTTAGTCTCTAATAGAGAAGGAATTTTTGGAGGTGCTCCCAAAATGGAAGGCTTGCCTTGATCCCCTTGAGCCTTGGCAAACTTCTTGCAACTCCAATTATACTCTTCTTGAATCTTTGCCAACCCAAAAGCCTCATTTAATGATTTAGGACTAAGCATTCTCACTGGCAGCCTTATTTCATCTCTTAAACCACTTAAAAAGTAGCTTAACTTGTGATTAGCAGATAAACCTTTAATCCTATTAGACAACACCTCAAATTGTGCTTTATACAAGGACACTGAAGTAGTCTGTCTCAGCCTAGTTAGTGTTTCCATGGGATTGTCATAAGCTGTGGCCCCAAATCTAATGTGCAACGCTTGAATCAATGATTTCCAATCCACAAAAAGACCTACCTTTTCACTATCTTGGAACCAGATTAAAGCCTTACCATCCATATGAAACGAGGCTAGCATCAATTTCTCTGCAATAGGTGTGTTGTAATACTTGAAGTATTAGTTGACTTTGTAAACCCAACCCACAAGGTCTTCTCCATAGAACCTTGGAAATTCCAATCTCATAGGGCGAGCCAAAGCCATTGTTGATGAACTAGCATTCCTGGGTTCACCATCTGTTGGAGATTGAGGCAATCCACCTTGGTCAGAACCATTACGCCTCTGCACCAGAATTGCTAATTGTTGATTCATCTCGTTCATAGTGCGTGTATGCACTTCTTGGATAGTACGCATTTCTTGAATTTCTTTACTATGATGATCACTTGCAATCCTTAATGAAGCTATAGCCTCTTGAGTCGCAGTAGAAGTTGAACGTGTTTCAGCCATGGCCGAGGAAGGCCTTGCTTTGATACCAAATGTTAAGAACAGAGTATATAGTAGTTGAATTCAAGGATAACTAGGCCTCCATGAACATAGATTGAGAGAATAGAGTTTAAAGATAGAGAGAGGGAATAGAAAGAAGGAAGTATTCAATTAACAAAATGGTTCAATGAATTGCTTACAATCTGTTACCCCTCTTATAATACTCCTAGCCTTCCCCTCCAAGCTAAATCGTGTAACTAACTAGTAACAACCTTGACAGCTAATCAATTACAACTAACTCCTACATCAGCTAACACACACACATATCTGCCACATTATCCTTACACGTGTTACAGATATAAAATGCCATTACATGCAACATAGTCCTACACACATAGCTGCCCATACAGCTACACTGGAAGCCCCCCTTCATCAGCCCAGCACGCCCCACATCATCAGCCCAAGCATACCTTGTAACACCCCTTTATGCAGCACCACATGCACTGACCAGCAACATCACATGCATTACATAACGAGCTCTACCAATGGCAACTCCATATACGTATGAACACCCTGACTATATGCATAATTATAATTATTTTCAAAAATAAACCTATTTTGTCTATCGTAAAAAAATATTGAACACCCCCTAACTTGAAAATATAAAAAATTTGGTCCTAACAAAAATAAGAGTAATGCTAAAGATATAACAAAATATTATAACAATTTCGCAATAATCCTAAATTAGCATGCCAACTCACGCATGGGACTACCACAATCTCTGATATAATTTCTTTGGTATGTTAATTTTGAAATATTGTGACATTTTTGTAGCCCCCCAAACATAATTCTAGCCCTCATATATTTTAAAAGTTAAAACCCCAATCTACTATTTCATTAACTAGTTGGAGGATTACAAATTAAGCATAATTTCATGATTTGGATCCAAATTCGACCAATGTAAAGAGTAATTGAAGAACAGATGACCACGGCTTTCAAGAAAAATTCTATAAAGACATAAGTTGTATCACCTGTATAATAACCGCATTTGATTAGCCTATCCCTTGTGGTCAATCTGTTTTTGAGTGCTAACCACAAAAAGAAAGCATGTCTATGGACTGCCATTAAGAACCATAAAAGTCTACTAGTCCATGCTACCTTTGGGAGTTTGTCTAATATCATTCCAAGCTCCAGAAATAGTAATGTACCAGAGTTGGAAGACAGCCAACCAAGTTTATCATGGTCAAAAAATTCGATTAAAGACAACTTATACTTTAGATGGCAACCAATCAGATCGATCTAGCATGCTTCCACCACCAAATCATACACCTTAGCACACTAAAAGCCTATGCGTTTAACCTACTAGCAACATCATATACCACCCTAGAACCAAACCTGGTATTTTGGACCCCATCTAGATGCTAATGGTCCAGCCATAAGAAGATAGACCCCACCTAAACACTGCTACCCATTACGTGCCCTTAACCACTTCTCTAAGCTTGAGCATTTTCCTCCATCCCCATGAAGACTCTTGTAAGGCTTTCATTTTAGCAGATTTTCCTTGGCCCAAGCCACCCAACTTGATCCAGCCCTTGCAAAAAAATTTCAGATGTGCTTCATTATAGATCTAATTTCGAATTCTTTTAGACCCAAGTCCCCCCTCATTCTTTGGATCGAACACAGACTTGCTCCCAAGTTACCTTGGCCCCTTTTGCACGGTTTTCTCCACCATTCCACAAGAAGCTACAGAGTTTCTTTTCTAAATTTAATCACTTATGTCTATAGCTTTACTTAAACCAAAAAGCTTTGTCTATTAGTCACGCATGCCTTGGGCATGCACTTGGTTGGAGCACCCCACCAACGTGGGAAAGTGCTCGGCAAGGATGAAGCCAAGTGCCTAAAGATCCCTTGGCAACGCTGAAAATCTGAAGGAAACACGTTTATTTTCCTTTATGTACAATTATTTAATTTATCGACATGACTCATTTAAAAAGTTATAGTTTTTCTCCGATACTAAATCAGTTTAAAGTAGAAATTTCTTTCAACCCAATACATAACAATTTATAACATTATCTACATATGTTATTTACACAAGTTACTTGACTCATTTACAAAGTTGTGTGAGAAAAGTATATGTGAATAGTATCTTTAACTGCCATGTAAGGGATTGAAGGAAGTTTCCTTCAAACTCGATTGGCGGTAAACTCTTTGCTCAACTTATTTTTTAAATAAAAAATAAACTAATGAAAAAAATGTTTCATTGGAATGTTTAAAACATATGTTAAATTTGTGTTTTTATTGGCTTAATTTCATGACAACTTTTTATATATTTATTCTCTCATTTTTATGAATATTTTTAGGTGTTACTGTATTTGAGGTGGAACGTGCTTGAGCCTAGTCAAACCTTGGTCAAAGTTGCATTATGTGACTTGCAAAACCTGTTAGTGACACGTGGCAGACAAAGCTGGAAGCTTTGTTTAAAACACAAGTTACGGCCTAGCCAGGTCACGAGCAACATGTGGACAGAACTTTTTGATCTTTTTTTTTTTTTTTTTTTTTTTTTTTTGGCTGAATGAACTTTTTGATCTATTAGGTTTTGCTTTTCTAGCTTTATCACATAGCAAGTAATATACTTTGTGCACGTTGGACGTGGGAAATAAGTGCGAGTTAAGTATATATACCTTAAGAGAGTCCATTTTGTTCATCCCAACCAATTCCAAATTGAAGAGAGGAAGAGAGCCTTAATCTTGAACAAAAAAAATTCTTGCATGTTCTCCCTTCTCCATTTCTCTTCTTTTTTTTTTTTTCTTTTTTTTTTGAGGATGCTTCTCCATATTTCTTAATTACATATTCTTGAGAGAAATTTATAATCTTCACCTCTATTATCAAAATCAAAGTGTTGTGAGTTGTTTAAAGGCATGGAAATCATTGGAGCCTAAAATCTAAATCCTACTAGTTTGGTGGCTTTTCATTGGCGCCTCTATGGTGGTGACTCCAAAATACTAGTGGAAGAAAGGGCTCCGTGAAGCCTATTGCTAGTTAAAGCTCGGAGAGCACAAGTACTTAGGAGATGTGAGCTTTGACTGTTCATAATCATCTTTGTATTGCAACTATTCATACTAATGGAGTTTTCCGACAATGATATTGATAGATAGGTTTCCTCGCCTAGATGCTCATATTTTCCTCTTCATAAAGATGCCTTGCTATTTACGTTTGGCCTGCTTTCTTTTTTGCATTTTCATATTGCTTTCCTATATACTTTAATTTACATTTGAATACGCATGTAATATGAAATTTGACTAATCACGTACTTTTGGGCTTAACGCTAATTTAGGATTAAAAAGTGATTAATCCCTAAAATTTAATTTGGGTCTAAACATTTTCTAAAGTGTAATTAGCATTTTTCAACTTATTTCTCTAGTATGATTTTTTCTTAACTTACTGCTTTTGATTTATCCAATTCAGACATTAACAAGAAAGAATTGCTCTCTCTTAGCGAGATGGATAAAGACGGACAAGTATCTACATTTTATCGTGTCCTCATAACTATCGTTTGGGTCTTCAGTATAATAATATTTCGCTACCGGTTTCGGGAAGACGTTATGTATAAAGCGAAAGTTAAAAATCGTAAACTTCGGCGCACATTTGGAGACATTAAAGAAGGTAAAATTTAAAATATCTACCTCTACTTAAGAGCTTTTTATATTTATTTTATTGTAAACTATAATTTCATCTTAGGTTATTAGCCCTAGCTTTTGACTGGGGTTTACGGTGTTCATTTATGTTTGAACCTCATTTCCTCTTTCTTATGTGGGTATATTTGTTGCTAAATATATATATATATATATATTACTTATTAGTTATTACAGTACATAGCAAAACAAAATCTTTTTTCTTTTTTTGTACTTGACCATATGAAAAAAATGAAAAATAATTTTTTTATAGAAAAAAAAAAAATCATTTTGTATACTGGTCCAAGTAATAGTTACTATAGTTACTCTCCCAACTTTTGATAATGATAATAATAAATAAATAAATAAGGTAATAGTAACTGATTCGTCCCAAAGTTTGTGTCTGTGTTTTGTTTGTGCGTGTTAAGGCATCTCAAAATGTGTTGGTCCAAGAAATGTTTAAGATCTTTTTATTATTATTATTATTATTATTATTATTATTATTATTATTATTATTGTACATGCGACAAAAAAATAGGTACTATACAAATATTAATGAAAATTTCAAAATTCATATGTAAAATAAAAAATATTTTAATAGTATAATAAATTTGAAAAATATAAAACTAAAAAAAATAATGTTTCAAGTTACATGGTGGTGGTATATTGTTTACAACTGAGTTTTATTAAAACAAAAGATTATAATAGCTTAGTAAAAATTTATTCATAATTTTTTTTATAATTTTATAAACTTTTAATGTGAGTATTGTTTTAAAATTTTTGGCAATAAGAGTTTTACTTGCAACAAAGCATGTGGATAATTTAATGTATTTACATTTTGTCGGGGACGTTTTTACGACAAGAGTTGAAAATGCGAGAACGGCCAAAATCTCTCCTTGGGTTCTTTAGAAGTGTTTATTGTGGAGAATCAAGCCCAAAATTCCAAATGTAAAATGAACAAAAGGTTAATGGTGCTTTGACAAGAGAGAATCAAAATGCTAATAACAAAAGTGCAGAAAAAAGCTTAAAAACATAACAGGTCTAAAACTTCGACCTACAGTTACCGAGAAGAGGAAATTGAGAGAGGTTGTGAGGAAGAGAGGGAAAATTCTCCTGTACCCATATTTCCACCCCTAAGGTTCAGAATTGTGAGAATTTCTCCTGGCTCAGTGGGTTTTTGCTCTCAAGTTTTAGTTCTATGGGGAAAACGTGGTTCAACAGGTCTGAAATTTCGACTCATAGTCACCAAGAAAAGGAAATTGAGAAAAGTTGTGAGGAAGAGAGGGAAAGTTCCTCTGTACTTATATTTCCACCCCCAAGTTTCGGAATTGTGAGATTGTTGACTAGCTAAATGGACTTTTGCTCTAAAGTTTCAGGTATGTGGGTAGAACGTGATTCCTCCCTTTTTTGAGCTGAAGAGAGAGTTTTATATAGGGTTTAGGGTGTTGCTAATGATTGGTTTTTGAGTAGTGGAAGAGGCTTTTATCCCCCATGATACTAATTTAGTGTTTTGGCTTAGGTTGCTTTTGTTTAAGGAAGAGTTTAGCATGCTTTTAGCATGATTTTGGAAATAAAGTGACTGACTCCATTAGTTATTGTTTGCTTGTCATTGTAGGCTTTTGATAGCTGCATTTGGTGGCTACAATAGACTAGCTAATTAGTTTAGGTCAACTGTGTTTTGGTGTGAAAAATGGAGCTGAGCTGAAAATTAGGGGCACGGTCACCTAGAGCATAAAAGTTCTTTTGAGGTGGAAATTTTGGGTACAAAACATCTTCCATGAGCCTGAGGTGCTACTAGTGTCTCTTGTCTACTTGGTAGCACGCATAGGTTGGGCTCATACAAAAGGTCCAAAAGGAACCGACCCATACTCTCCAAACCACACTTCCTCAATTTCCCCAATATGTTGCATGAGCTTGGGCCATGCTTAAAAGAAATTTTTTTTAAAAAATGAAATAATATAATATATGAATGGAGCCCATAAGGAAGTCGGGCTTGGTTAAATCGGGCTTGTAGAAAATGTGTCGCGAAAATGGGTATCAACACATTTTACAGTGTATTACATTGCATAAGCATGACATTGTAATGTGCTATTTTAATTTATTATACTAGCATATAACCTGTACTATGTACTTGTATATTTAAAACTATCTATATAAATCCTTCTTTGCCCTAAAAAGAAATATGTATTACTTATTTTTAGAAGGCTTAAACCAAATCACTATATATTACATTAGGGCATGTTTGGTACATTATAATTGTAACTACATAAGATTAGGAATACGTGTTACAAAGAATACAAGGGACTATAGGGGAATAACTAATGCTATTCATTTGTTCGGTAATAACACACAAATAGACCCATAAATTTTATTGTAGGAAAGAATATTCAAATCCAATATCTTAGAACACCATTATTTATAAAATTATATTTACAATTTTTGTGGTTCTAGCGTTTCATCTTATTATTTCTAAATTTAACAATTTGATAATTTTTTTGAGAGATAATTTCAACTTATGACGTTCGATTAGATCACCCTTTAGCAATCATCAGAAACGGACGTCATTCTATTTGATAATCTACCCCAAATCTCTTATTCGATGACAATAGACTTTATCAGTTAAGCTCACTCATCCTACCACACCTAATAACACTACATCATCATTTACTTTTTTTTTTTTTTTTTGAGAATCACATCAGTATTTTACTTAAAACTTGAAATATGGCATTTATTAAGATTTTATCCTATTTAATCATATATATGTATTTATGTTTCACTAATATGATAATGTAATATGTCCTTATTGGAGGGTGTAAACCAAATGATTTACAAAAAAATTTCTTATAGAATTTATTCTCATATGAAAATAACAAAAAGCTTGTAGAAAACAAGTTTTATTTAAGGGAGAGGCTGCTAAGGGGTTTTTAGGAATTTTGTATATAAGTGTAAAACGTGAGGTTAAGAAATAGGGATTACATGATTTTCAATAAGGAATAAATATTCTACTCAACTCTTGCCAAGCATCATGTGAAGTAATATGAGTACTCTTATCACCAAGCCACACCCAACAGTAATTCATTTCACTTTCTTTCTTTTTTTTTTTTTTTTTTTTTTACCTTTTCATATAGAGATATTATAACTATCGTTCTATTGGGAATTTCATCCTACATCCCATGTTACATAAATTGTCATTAGTTTAGACAAAGCTTGAAACATATTAGAATGAAAACAAAGTTGACTTTTCTTGGTGTTCTAAAAAAAAGTGTCCCGAGTTCAAATTCCCCTCCTCATAGGAATTATTGAAATTATCAAAAAATTAATAATAACTCCTACAAAATAGAACAACATTTTCGCATTCCACCCCATGCATGTTCCTTGCAGATGCACGCATTATATTTCTATTGCTATAGCATGTGTGAGCTTGAGATTTTATCATATAGCATATTTTTTTTACCATTTGTACACTGATAACGTAAAAATGTGAAGGGTGTAAACTAACATGCATATTAACGGATAAAAGCTTCAAAATAAAAATGTATCCAATATATTTTATCCCAATTGTCCAACTAATACTCCGTTTTATACATTTTACTCCAACAGTTTTAACAGCTGTTCATATCCCACATGATAATGAAAGTAATGCCATTCAACCTAACATGGAGGTAGAAGCAGACAAAAAAAAGACTGCCACTTTAATAAATACTAGTTTGTAACTCGTGTTTAAGTATAGAAATATTCAACAATAGTGATGATGCAGTAGTCTTACCTAGATGATTATTTTGACTTTTATGCTAAGTATTATGAATCAATTGCTATGCATTAAAATTAAGAAAAATAAATTGAACATGTAGCACAAAATTAGACAATAATTAAAAACTAATTTAAATCATAATTATACTTCGACTTTAATATAATATATATGATATATGACTTTTATTTTTATTTTGTAAGCATATAAATTATAATAATTGTAAATTAAAATAAAGCTTTCCTTCAAAAATAAGTTTGGAGAAACATTCATTCAATCCATTGCATGATAATATAAAAATTTGTGTGCTTTTAAGTCACATGACATAATTAATAGAGATGTGAGTCATGTAACTTATCAATAACCTTATAACTCAACTGCTTAGCACCTTTTAATACCTTTAACTTCCAAGATTTAAATATCCCCTCCCCCAATTATTAAATTATATAAATAAATAAATAATAGCAATGTGACTTGTCCTAATTAACCACTGCTGATAACCTCTAGTTCAATTTGAAAGAAAACTTGACATGTGCAAGAGGTACGTGCTGCCCCTTGAGTGAAAAAATTAAGATAAAACTTGTATTTGAAAAAGTATGAAACCATGCACTTAAACTTAGAGTAAATATTTAAAATATGAATATCTATTTGGCATGATAGTTTCTTAAAACCTATTCGCTAAAGGCAATATACACTCACTAAAAACTTCTAACAATGATAATGTATATTATCATCTTCCAACAATAAGCACTTGAGTTTTGCTAAGATATTATCACAATATTTAAATTTTTTTAATGAATGATGTCATATGCTAGAATTGAAGGATTGAATGTCATCATAAAAAACCTACAATTATCCACAATGAAGATTTTGTTATTCATACTTCATTTTCTTATCATTTTACATTTTATGAGTCTAGTTACGATGTAAATGAACATCATTTTAAGAAAAAAAAAAAAAAAAAAAAAAAAACAAAAAAAAAAAAAAAAAAAACAAAAGACATGTGACACTGAAGTTTTCATTAGAAAAAATTATAAGTCTTGAAGATATAAACCTGGTACATCAGCATTCTATGTTTAACAAATGGAACACCCTAAGAATGACAACCACATAAAACTCAAAATACAAGAAGAAAATTTGTTTGATAATAAAATTTAGGCAAGGTATTTTAGGTATTACATAATGGAATATACTGGGAATCATAAGACTTTGTTATGGTTTAAATGAGAGAGTAACAATAGGGATTATTTGCTCAGTTTTAAAGTTTTTTTTGGGGGGGGGGGGGGGGGGGGATTGAAACTACCCCAAACATAAAGGGGGCCATTTTTTTTTTTTGTTTTTAAGTGTAAAATTATGTGTTTTTTACGTTAAACCTTGCGGGATTAAAACCAAAACAAAAACAAAAACAAAACAAAACAAAAAGCCAACCCAAAAAAATTGTACATGCAATAGTGAATTTTGGCTCCCTAAATTTGACTAAACCGAAAAAGAAGTCTAGTAACACAAAAAAAGTCACAACATTTTCACAATACTTTTATTTTCGATTGTGGTAGATCTCGTTTGATATTTTATTTTATTTTATTTTGACCCATAAAGAATTTACACTTTAATAGTTGTGAAAATATTATGATAACAACAAAACTTTAAAACATTTTCACAATAAAATATATTTATTTCCAGTTGTAGCAGATCCTAGTTTGATATTTTATTATTTTATTTTATTTTGATTTATAAGGAACTGACATCTATGTCAAAACATTTTCCTAATTTTTTTTTTCAATTGTGGACCTTGTGGTTGGTTCTGACCTCTTATTTTATTATTTTATTTTGATATATAATAAACTAATATCTCAACAATTGTGAAAATATTGTGACAATTTTTTGTATCATAATAACAATTCCTAAACCTAAGTGCACACACGTGCACACACATATATATTAAAAAAAAAACGTAAACATGTAGCTCAAACCAAGCTGGTGTACTAATAAAAAAATATAAAGAAATATGCCAGCTCACCGAATTAATGGAAGTGGTGTGTTTTTCCACTTACCAAACTAAAGCTTCTATAGAAAGTATTTTCTATATTAGAACAGTGCGTTTTTAGTAGCAACCGTTCAAAACTTTATTAAACTAAAAAATGACTGTAGATAGAGGCATTGAGCTATTGGCTCTTTTTATATATAGAGATATAGACCCTTGATATTAGGAAAGTAGGAAAAAAAATTTCCCCCACACACCAAATCATAGCATTTTTTCAAACCAATTTACTATTCTTAGTAGTTTTATTCGCCATATTTTTCATCCATTTCATTGTTCATTTTTTTTCCCTCAATCATTATTTTCAACAATTTTACTATTTGCAACACTTTTCTTATAGAGCGATGCTATGACAACTACAAATTTTATTTCATAAATTTTACAAATTGACATGTAACGAACCAAAAAAAATTTATCTAAAAATTTATTTATTTATTGTCTATATTACTATTTAAGGGATAATAGATGAGTTATGTACATTTGGGTTTTATCAATTATAGCTTATAGTTAACAGTGGAGTGTAACTCATAGAAGAGGATATTTTTATTTATTTATTTTTTGGGTTTAGTGTCATAATTCTTCATTTATCTCAATTTAAGGTTATACATTTGTCAATTAATATTAAGCTCTTGCAAACTACTGATACAGCTAGGAATGTCATAAAACTAGCTCCAAAAAATGAACACTAAAATGGCATCGAAATCATATGTTCTTGTGTTTTTTAAGTGGCATACATTCTTGTCACATTAGTTTGTGTGTTTTTTATAGTAGAATTTATAGCATCTTTAGCATTGAGAAATATTCATAACATTTTTTACAAATAAATTTAAAGTGGTAGGTTGTTACTGGTTATGTTTTTTTTTTTTTTTTTTTTTTAATGGGATGTTATTGGTTATTATTGGTGAGCAAAAAAATAATTTCATTGATGAGTTAAAATTAGAACCAGTAACAACTTAACACTTATAATTTGTTGTGAAAGTGTTGGAAAAATGTTGTGAATGTAGGATTTCTCTTTGAGATTTTAGTATCTTGCTTATCTTTTTTTTCATGGCAATTCAATTAGTGGTCCCTTTAAGTAACACATAATTATTAGAAAAAAAAAAAGTTATTGTCCTTTTATAACTTATAGTACTAAATTATAAAAGGACAATCTTTTGATCAAAAAAAAAAAAAAAGAAAGGACAATCTTCTTCTCCTCCTCCTTAAGTAACACATAATTAGTGGTCCCCTTAAGTAACACATAATTTTTTTTATTTTTTATTTTTTTTGTGCTATCGTTTGACTCTTTTAAAAAGTAATAAAGTTACTACTTTATTGTTATACTCTTAATACTCTATTACTTTTTTTTTTTAGAAACAAAAAAACACATACACACAAGAGAGAAAATAGGGTTCTATGTATATATATGAATTAGTTATTTTTGTTTCTTTATTTTATTGATATGAAATATATACACACTTGTTTATAATTTTTTATTTATGTTGTTATTATTATCGATTAGTATGTTTTTGATTAATTTAGGTTTTAATACACTTTTAATCTTACCCCCTTGATTGATTGAAATTCTGGCTTTCCCACTTGGTAGAAGGTTAATTATAGATTGATAACTTATATTTTGGAGAGGTAACTTACGGTGGCAGAATTAGGTATACCTCCAGTATCTTTTTAATTAAAATCTCATTTTATTTTTATGAGAAACTGCTACATCATCTACTAGTTAAATAAAAAGATGATTAAAACTTACTACCACTTGTTATTATATATTTAAAACAAAAGGACATGTCCAATTAAAAAAGTATTGAAAGTAAGCCAAATTCATGATGGAGTACTCAAAATGGTTCGACTTTCAAGCAGTAAATGTATTGATTTTTTTTTTTTAATTAGATGTCTATAGATGGTGGCGTGCACTAACTATTTATATAAAAGGAATTCATATGGTTATCTTTAAAAAATTCACTAAAATATTTATAGTAAAAAAATAATTAATTTAATATATAAAATTCTTCCATATATTTAGTTGTTCTGGCAAAAATTGAAACAAAAAACATTAAAATGGAAAGGAAAATTTAAAACATATGCAGTCAAAATTATAAAAATTAATTATATGCTAAAATTTGTTAAAATAATTAAATAATTTTAATTCAATAAAATACTGTGTTCATGTTTTTAATCATATTAATCAAAAATATTTAAATTTCTTAAATATTTTAAATGACATATAATATATATATATATATATATGTCATTAGAGAAAAATGTATACTTTTTTGTGTTTTTTTAGATTTAGAGATAGGTATGGAATGCAATAAATAATGGATAATTAATGAAATCCTAATTAGAATATTAGCATTAATGAGTGTCTTTTTTTACCGTTAGATCTACTTAAATCCAATGGTTTAGAAAATGTATAACTCTAAAGAGTTACACCAGGTGTAACTTAAACTCATCTTATATATATATATATATATAGATTGTGTAACAATCTAAATTTCTACTACGTAATTAACAAAGTATTAAAAGGGTAAATTCATTTATTTTCATGCACTAGTTTTTTATAGGTGGTGTACTAATTATTTGTGTAGAATGAATTTTTATGATTATCTTTATAATATTTAAAAAATAATAGTTTTAATATGACATTCTTACTCAAATTGAGTTGCTTTGGTTGCAATTGAAACAAAATAAAGCAAAAGATAAAAACAAGTTTAATTACACACTATAAAAATATAAAAGATAATTATAGGCTTAAACTGGAGGAAATAGTTAGATATTTATCAATTGAATCATTAATATAACATGTAATATAATTGAAGTTGATTCCTTAAATATTATAGCACATAATATTTTTTTTTACAGAATATTTCAAAATGCCACAAAACATTGGCTAAAAGAGAAATTTCTAACTATTAAAAAGAAAAAAGCTATATATTGTTAATTTTTTGTTTGTGTGTATTGTACAAATTCTAAATTAAATCAAAGTTTTATTTTCATTATAGTTAAAATGAGAATTAATTTTTTGTTTCATTTTTTTACAATTTTTTTTTTCCAAAAAAATTTGATAGTTACAATGGGAATGAGGAATTTGAAATTTGTACAAAAACCAAGAAATATCAATTGAGTTCTAAGACTCTTTATTATTTATTTATTTTATTACTTATATTAATTAACATTTCAAAATCAATTTTGTTTTGAACTTTATCTTTTAATCTTGCCCTTTGAATCATAATCTTAGTTCTACCACTACCATCTTGCCATTGAGTGTCATCAACGGAACATAGGTTCAAACTCTCTCTCCCTATATGTTATGTCCAAAATAGAAAAAGTGCTCTTGATATGTACTAACCTGAGCAATATGGTTTCCTTTTATCTTCTTAGATTTTGTGAAAGAAGTGATGGAAAAATGGCCATCTACAATTGAACAAGGGGATAACTCAGGATGGACTCCTCTACACATTGCTGCGCATTTGGGTAATGAGGAATTTGTCAAACTGCTTTTAGAAAAGGGCAATTCCCCTGCCTATGTAAGGAACAATGAAGGTTTATCTGCTCTACACATTGCGGCCAAGGAAGGAAATGTTGAGGTAATGAAAGAACTCATCACAATATGTCCAGATATCTATGAGATGTTGGACAACAGGGGTCGGACGGCTCTTCATGTCGCTGCAGAAAGTGGAGAGGAAGCAGTAGTCGATTTTTTTTTGAAGGGACCAAGTAAGAAAAAAGCATTAGAGTATTTTCGGAAGATAGTAAAGTTCTTTGCGGGTGGGAAAATAATAGTCGAGTTTATTCAGAAGGGAGTAAAGTGCTTTGAGGATGGAAAACAAAAGGTCGGGCCTAGTTCCAAGGGAGAAAATTCCGCTAAGGGTAAGATAGAAGGAGCTGAGTTTCAGAAGAAGTTATTTCAGGGTCTCATCAACGAACAAGATGGAGAAGGAAACACACCTATGCATCTAGCGGCAATTGAAGGGCATTACGATCTTACATCCGAGTTGGAAGATGGTGCATCCCAATGGGGAGGTGTTGACTTAAATGCTACAAACAACAAGGGATTTACCATAATGGACAATCTTTTGCTAAGAATGATGTTAAAATCCTGGATTACGGTATGTTCCTTCTGTCCTGATCTGCTGAATGCAGTACAACTGAACAATTTATAGGAATTTTGAACAAAGGTTTGACAATTTTGCCTTCCTTTTTTGGCTTTTGATTAAAAATTTAATAGAATGACTAATAGTTACTACTAGTTTTTGTTACACGCAAACTTGTGCGTGTAAGAATGGTTATTCCATACTTAATAAATTAAAAGAGAAGAATGGAGGAGTTGAATCTCACACCACCATAAGGATTGTCAAAAACACTAATTATTACTCGTGGAATAGTGGTTTTAAGAGCACAAACTATTTTACAACTTTTTAGCACAACTCTTTCGTGACATACTGTGAATAATTGTCTATCAATTACACGTGGATCTATCATTTTTTTTCCATTATTATACTCTGCCACATCACAATTGTAGTAAAAAAGTTGTGTAATAGTTTATGACACTAGATTTTTTCATCATGAAAATTTTAAAAGAATCATGCATTAGTCATTTGAATCGCAAAGGTGTCTATGTATTTCTAGAAAAATATAACTTACTGATGCCTATAATATTAAGAGGGAAAATACATATTATTTTGATTTGATTGGAATTTGGAAGTATTGTATTTATTTTTCTCAGAAGGTAGAATGTATCACATTACACTTCTTACATGTTTAATATGTGTGTAGAACTATTTGTTTCTATGGTCTTAAGCATAAATTTTACAAAAATAATCTTTTTATAAATGTTTCTTGATGAAATCAAGAGCTTATTTTGGGGCAAAGGCGCTAGACCAAGTCTGAGTGGAGTACTCGTAAAGACGGGCATTCAGAAGTCGGACCAGAAACCAGAACAGGCAGGCGAAGGTTCGGACAGCATTCAGAAGTCGGACCAGAAACCAGAACGGGCAGGCGATGATGGCAATGGCATTCGCGATAGCAAGGAAACGTCGGAATCAGATTTTGGGAAGCAAGTGGGCGAGATCAATTTGTTGGTAGCCACACTCATCACTACTGTCACTTTTGCGGCAGCTTTCACAGTGCCTGGTGGTTACAAAAGCGAAGGTGTGGATGAGGGCTTGGCAATACTATGCAAAAGATTTGCTTTTGGTGTATTTCTGATAGCTAATACTCTAGCCTTTGGTCTTTCCACTACCTCAGTATTCATCCACTTTTTTGCAACAACAACGATTACTTCAGCCGATTTTCACAGAGAAGTGGCTCAGCATACCCCTCTTTTCACAAAGTGGTCCATTGGAGCATTGCTGGCAGCTTTTATTGCAGGCACCTATATTGTGGTGCCACTCTCTTTGGGGATTACAGTAGCTGTTATTCTTTTCTGTTGCTTCCTAATTAGCCTGTTTTTCCCTATCGCAATTAAATAGCATGTTACTATTTATTTTACTGAAGTCGTTGGTTTTTTATGCTCCTTCTCTAGAAGAAAAAAGGAATGAAGTAGTGAAGAATGGTTTGGTTGCTAAGTCCCAAGCTGATCTGTGCTGATTTGGTTGTTTGGGGACCTTCAGAATGAGCAAGGAAAAGACTTTAAAGCTATGTTTTGCAAGTTGGTATGGACACCAACTGGAGTAAGAGGAATGCTGTCAGTCTCAGGCTTGTTGCTTTGCCTTTGTTTAGGTGTGCTTGTGTGCTGCCATTTTGTTTGTTTTTTTGTGTTTTTTTTTTCTTGCTCGTGTTGGTTTGATTGTATGTTATATTTGATTTCTGTTGGAGCATTTTAATATTAAATAAATAAAAATGAATAAATGTAATAACATAAATAAAAAGATATGGGAGTAAATATGGGAGATGAGGAGTTAGTGAAAATGTTTAATCCCACATTGAAAAGGAGAGAGACTTTTTTATTCTTTTTAATTGTGGTGATTAATGGGCTAAAATGTATTGACTCAGATATTGGGCTAGATACGTGCGCAAGGGGGAGGTGAAGAGTGGAGGTATCAAAATTGGAAATGAATCAGCCTCTTGGATCCTCCTACTTGACAGCCCATTCAGAGTAATTTCCATATCCGTTCCGTTGGTGAGTAAATGGCCTGAATTAATACTAATTTCCATATCCGTTCCGTTGGTGAGTAAATGGCCTGAATTAATACTCCATTTTTACTATGAAAATAAAGAGCCATTAACCCACTTAATGGACTATCCGTTTGGGCCTTTTCATTCTTCAGAAACTCCTTATCAGACCATTAATTGTGTAACTCCAGCCCATCAGATTAATATCCAGCAATTAATCTTGTAACACCCACTAAATCAGAATAATGGACCTAATTAATCTGAATAAATTGGGTAGTAATTTCGTGAGGCCCATTGAGCCTATAAATAGACTCATTCAGACTCAATCCAAACTACAACAATACTCACTAAAAAAAAAAAATAGAGAGATTCTTGGCAAAGAAACCTCAGTCCAAATAGTGTTGTGTAATTTCTCTCTTTAAATTAATAATATTCAGCGTACTATTCAGTTTTTCTTAGTGTTGTCTCCATTATCTTTGTATTTGCACCAACAATTTCGATTAAAATTCTTATTTCAATAAAAAAAAAAATTATGGCATGTGTTTTTTTCTTGTGATACCAAAATAGCATTCTTGTGGTAATTAATTGATCTGCTTAAAAGTTAATTATTTATCACAGGTTGTATTGAATTTTATTTTATTTTCTCAACACCTCTGACACTTTGGTGCACAAGTATAAAGACACGTTCAGTAAACTGTAACAGTAATTACATAAGAATAGGAATAGATATTACAAGAATATAAAAAGCTACTCGTAGAAATTTCAAAAGCATCACTTGACATTCATTCGAATCACACTAAAGTGTCTAATTATTTGTAGAAGAATAAAGCTTACTATAGCTAAAACATTGAGTGGAAGAATACAATGGTGACCAAGCTCTATTAATTTGATTTTGATTGAAAGTATTGTATTAAAGCTAGAATGTATCACATATCGTCTTACATGTATAATGTGTGTACACGTGATTTTTATTTTTCATTTTATTTTAATCTTATGGGTAGCTAGCTTTTAACATTTTGCAAAAATAATCTATTTATAATGTTTTATGATGACATCAAGTACACTGTTTGGATATGTTATAGTTAGCTTAAACTGGTAAAGTCTTTGATAGTTGAATAAGAAACCTAGAGTTCAATATCACTTACACCAAAAATCTGAGGTTTGTATCAGATTTTTTGAGTGTGTGAGACCAATACGTTGGTTGCCACTGTCATAGCAACTGTGACCTTCACGGCAGCTTTCACGGTCCCTGGTGGAAATAACAGAAGTGGAGGTGTGGATGAGGGCTTGGCAGTATTAAGCTAAGTTACTGCTTTCCGTGTATTTCTGATAGCTAATACTTCAGCTTTTGGTCTTTCCACTACCTCAGTATTCATCTACTTTTTGGCTTAATCAACGATTAAGGGAGGCGCTTTTCTCAGAGAACTGGTACAATGCACCGCTTTTTTCACAAACCGGTCTATCGGAGCATTGCTGGTAGCTTTCATTGCAGGCACCTATACAGTGGTGCCACACTTTCTGGGGAATACTGTAGCCTTTATTCTTCTTGAGTGAGCCCTTCAAAATTAAAAAAAAAAAAAAAAAAAAAAAAAAAAAAAAAAAAAAAAAAAGAGCGACTTTAAAGCTATGTTTTGCAAGTTGTTAGGGGCAGAATTGGAGTAAGTGAATCCAAATCTTCTATACCATCCTATGCTCGACAAATCAAAATAGGCCATCTGTTCACTAATTCTTAATTTTACGCTATTTGTTTCATTTACCCAAAATAAATGGAAAAGGAAAAACCCCAAAGCATATTCATCCCCTCAACCACGATCACCAGCCTCCACCCAACGCCATTGACATGTGACTGCCGATGCTATCAACTCCAGTCATGACCATGGTAACGCCACCAAGTCTAGCCCTCTAGGCAAATCTGAAGCTAATTTGAACGTTGACGAACGCTTTTCACAACACAAGAAAAAAGAAGAAGAAAAAAGAAAATAATTTGCAGGCTGAAGTACTACAATGTATAGGTAACAGATTAGAAAGAACCAAATCACCTACTAATGAGAAATGCTTGATGGTTTGACAAATTTTCAAGTTGCGGGCACCATAGATATTAAAATATTGTAACAATTACCCACTGATTACAAGAGAAGAAACCCCAACCCAAAGTATTTCTAATATCCAAATTGATAAATTGTTTCCCCAATGGCAACTGGAAGAGACCCCTACCCAAAGTATGTCTAATATCCAAATTTCATGAAATACAAAAGACATCCAAAACAATTATTAGGAAATGAAAGACACGATGGTTTCGAGAGCTAAAGTTGTAGCAAAATGGATGTGGTGGTGGTGGAATGAATATCTGTTGAGATCTAACAATTGTTGTAGCTGAATTGAAGGTGGAGCCAGTGAGTTGGATTAGGATGTCTCGAAGAGGTTGGTGGTGGGATGAATATGCATTGGGATTTTTGTTTTCTATTTATTTTTGGTAAATGAAATAAACAGCACAAAATTAGGAATTAATAGACAAGTCACCTATTTTGATTTGTGGAGCATGAGGTGGTACAGAGGGTTTGCCATAGAAGATTTTGATTCGGAGTAAGGGGAATTCTGTGAGTACAAGGACTGCATTATCAAGATCATTATATTTATATTTTACGTAATTGGAAGCTTATTGTGTGTATAGGCTTCTTGCGAAGCCTTTGTTAGTGTGGTTGTGTGCTTCTTGTTTTTGGTTTTTGTTTGATTGTATTATACTATTATCTTTACTTATGAATAAATTTCTTAGTTCATTAAAAAACAAATAAAAAATGTTCATTTTTTGTGTATACCAACTTAGCATATATTCTTTTAGTGATCAATTGATGGGCCCAAGGTTATTATTTAGAAAGAAAATTATGTTTTACATTAATAGTGGAATGTAAAGTGTACATTGTAGGCTACTAGGCTAAAAGGATTGTAGACTTTCTCCGAAATTGGCAAATATTGGCCACATTTGTGTTGAGTGTGTAAAATTTATATTTCATAGTTCATGTAAACCTATCATTCCTATTTAGAATTGGTCATATTGATTTTAATTTTTTTCCTATACACCTTTTGACACTTGGTGAGGAAGGTTAATTCTCAGGAGACATATCCACTTCATCTAGTTGAAACTAATAAGTAACTACCAAATTCTCATCTCAATCATTAATGAGCTCCCAAACTCACTCTTATCTTTAGTGATTAAAGACATCAAAATATGCCTTCTCTTTTAATTGCTTAAGAATAGGGACACAATTTATTCAACAATTTTTTTTTTCACAATTTGCTAAGATGATAAGTTGTGAGTGGTCAAAAATAAAAGCTCATATAAAATGATTGTTGATTCATCACGATTTGCCATCTAAGTTGTGAAATAAATTATCCTAGTAGAAAAGTTGTGGTTGATTTTTGGGGCTTTTGTTATGTTGATAGAACTTCAAACTTGTAGGCCGAGTGGCCAACTTGTTGAAGTTTGGGCCGCTGCCTCTTGTTTTGCCCAATGGCCCATTGGCCCATTGGCCCTCTCTCACCTCCCACCGTCCTTTCATTAGACCTTGTAGACCCCTCGTCTTTTTAATCTACTTTTTGTGTGTTTAACCCAAAAATAGAGAAGTAACTCCTAGCCTATTCGGCACATATTAGGCAACATATATATTTATTTTGCACATATTAGGCAACATATATAGAGAGAAGTTTATTTTGCTTATTTCATTTTTTAGAAAACATATATTTTTATCCAATTTAATTTTTTAACAAAATAATTCAATAAAAATAATCTCATCAGAACAAACGCGATGAGTTTTGAAATTCTAATAATTGTAGTTCTATCAAAATTTAAATTGATTATTGATGGTTACAATTATGGGATGAAATGAAATATGAGATCAGAAGGTACTGTATTTTTATAATTTGTTTTAAATCAATAGTGTTTTTATAATTAGATTTTAAAGTAACAACTTCGTCAACCCAAATCACCCTGTTGGTGTCCACTGCCGAAAAATTTGTTGTGACCAAAATTGAAAATATTAAGTACAATTGTGGGTTAATGGTGCGATGTTTTAATAATATCGATCATGTTTAATTCATCCCAGTTATGAACACGATCCTGGGGCTAGGTATTTTTTTTGAAAGCAAAACGTAACTCATTCATCATTCAAAAAACTGGCATCCAAGTACAGTGCTTCAAGGGCTGGAGGGGGGGATTCCTCAAGCCATACAAGTTCATCAACTAAATGACTAGCAAACCATGCAAGGCTATGAGCCACAGCATTGGCACTTCTCTTAACACATCCAAAATTACAGCTCCTAAACCCAGCAGCAAGTGTGCGAATATCATCATATATGTGTCCTAGCCGTGATCTATCCAGCCTAGAAGAAGTAATAGCCTTCATCACCGCTGCATTATCTCCTTCATTCACCAGGTCCGTGAATCCCGCATCCATGGCAAACTCAACCGCTTTTCGACACGCTAGTGCCTCTGCTTCTTCGCTGTTTGCCACTGCTGGACCACGAGCTGACAGGCCAGCCATCACTTCTCCCAAGTTGTTCCTCACGATAACTCCCACTCCGGATGAATTTGTACTATCAAAGACCGCCGCATCAAAGTTGAGTTTGAACGCCATACCAGTGGGAGGTCTCCAAACTTGCACCAATTCTGGATTTGTCGACACGGCCAGATGAGACTGCGACTCCTTAAATTCATCCACATACTCCCTTGCACGTTTGTTCAAGAGGGATGGGTTCTGTACTTTACCTCCATGCAACACCGAATTGCGTTGATTCCAAATAACCCAACACTTAACCCAAAATAATTCTTGTTCTTCACGGGATAGGTTGATGATAACCTCAACCACTAGCTGCAAAAAATCCGTTTGCCCGGTTCTAGCTTTCTGCAGTCTCCTTAAACTTCCAGCCCATACATCTTGCACCACCCCACACTGCCATAAAACATGAAGAACAGATTCCGGGCTCCCTTTACAACCCTCATAGCCATCATCCATTATTATTCAACGCCTAGTCAGGTTCTCCCTAGTTGGAAGTACATTTTGACAAGCCCTCCACCCAAAGACTTTTATTTTGTTTGGGATATGTAGCTTCCATAAGTTCCTCCAAACCAAACTCCCATATACTTCCCTAGAGCACTCCTCTATTCCAGCCTCTTGTCTTGCTATTTCTCTAGCAATGTGATACCCTGATCTAACAATATATTCGCCATCTTTTGAGTGCATCCACATGAGCAGATCAGTTGCATTTCTACGGCTCAATGACATGCTCAAAATAGCTCTAGCATCCTCCATATGAAAATTAGCTTCAATAAATTCCCGGTCCCATATCTTGCTCCTCCAGTCAATGAGATCAGTCACTCTCCATTCCCACTCCTCCTCCAAAGGTGGATAAAGAACCTTATTTGTTGGGTGATTCAGTATCCATCTATCCTTGGTGACCCGTATGGAAGTCCCATCTCCACCTCGCCAACAACACCCATGTTTTAGGATAGGTTGAGCAGCCATTAGACTCTTCCATACATAAGAGCTATTAGGCACATCTGAAGCTTCAAGGAAGCTACACCGTGGGAAATAATGTGCTTTAAAGCACTCATATAACAAGGAACCTCGGTCTTGGAGCATTCTCCACCCCTGTTTTGCTAGCATTGCAAGGTTGAGATTTCTCAAATCTCTAAACCCTATCCCACCTTCCTTTTTAGGTTTAGATAATACATTCCAACTTTTCCAATGAATTTTCTTCTCATCACCAACCTGGCCCCACCAAAACCTAGCACACATTGCATTAAGTTCATTGCACAGCTTGACCGGTAACAAGAATACTCCCATTGTATAAGTAGGAATTGATTGGGCCACTGCTTTAATCAAAACTTCCTTACCAACTCTAGAGAGTAATTTTCCTTTCCAACCTTGGATTTTCTTCCACACTCTATCCTTCAGGAATGAAAAGGTTTGATATTTTGCCCTTCCAACCAAAGTAGGCAATCCTAAATAAGACTCAAACCACTCAACCTCCCGAACCCTCAACTCCCTCTTTTTTTGTTCTCTTACCTCCTCATTTGTGTTGTTGCTAAAGTAAATTGAGGATTTCTCAAAATTAATACATTGCCCAGAAGCGGCTGCATATAACTGAAGAGTATCTGAAATACACCTCACATCTTCCTGGATGGCCTGACAAAATAGTAAGGAATCATCAGCAAATAAAAAGTGGGAGATGGTTGGAGCTCTCCGACAAATGGAAACCCCATGAAGTCGTCCCTCTTCTTCTGCTCTATCTAGTAGTGCTGTAAACCCTTCAGCACATAAAAGGAACAAGTAGGGTGAGAGTGGATCTCCTTGCCGCAAGCCCCTTGTTGGGATAATATGTCCATGAGCTTTTCCATTGATAAGAACTGAGAAGGATGAGGAAGACACACAACACATCACCCTGTCAACCCACGCCTCTAGAAAGCCTAACCTGAGCATAATGTTCCTGAGAAACTCCCACTCAACCCGGTCATAAGCTTTACTAATATCCAGCTTCAATGCAAGGGATCCTTTCTTTCCTGATTTCCTGCAATGCATAGCATGGAGTGTCTCGTATGCTACAAGCACATTATCAGTGATTAGGCGACCCGGGACAAAAGCACTCTGTGAAGGAGAGATTAACTGGGGAAGTATCTGTTTAAGCCTGTTAGCCATCACTTTGGATATTATCTTATAAATAACATTACAAAAGCTAATAGGTCTAAAATCCGACATTTTCTCAGGAGACTTAACTTTTGGAATGAGAACAATATGGGTATAATTTATATCATGATTCATGTTACCAGAATTTAAAAAGTCTAACACAGCATCAATCACATCATCACCAACCACATGCCAAAACTTTTGATAAAAGAGAGCATTCATACCATCGGGTCCCGGTGCTTTGGTAGGCCCCATTTCGAACAATGCCACTCTGACTTCTTCAACACTATACTCCCTGGACAGTTCTTCCTGCATTTCTGAGGTCATTCTATGTTGCACTGCATTGAGGCATTCTTCCATCCTTTCACATGAACTTGATTTAAAGATACTCTCAAAATATTCTGTCGCTACTCCAGCAATGTCTTCAACTTCTTCCACCCAATTATTTTGATGATCTCTAACACCCTTTATCATATTCCTTCGCCGCCTTTGTGAGGCCTTGGAATGAAAAAATTTGGTGTTTTTATCACCATGCTTCAACCATGAAATCCAAGATCGTTGGGCCCAATAAATTTCTTGTTTGAGAAGTAAGTCATCAAGTTTCTTACTTGCTTCCACCAAGGCTGACCCATTCTCCACCGTTGCCTCCCTCCTACTGAGCTCCTCCATATGCTTTTGGAATTTTTTTATTTCTTCAGTGGCTAGTTGTGTTTTAATTGCCCCCTAAGCTGCCAATTCTATTCCACACTTTTTTATCTTCTCCTTTGTTCTACTAAGACCCGAGAGATCACTTCCAACAATTTCCCACGCTTCTTGTACCGTTTTTTCACAATCCTCCCAAAGCAGCCACGCCTCTTCAAACCGAAAACCACAAGAGTTTCTATGTTGATTCCTCCCCCCCCCCCCCCCCCACACTAGTACGTAACAGCAACGGTCTATGGTCAGAAGCATGAGAAAAGAGGTGAGTCACTGTGCTTGCATGGAATTTTTCTCTCCACCCCAAATTAGCTACAGCTCAGTCCAATCGCAACCTTGTATTCGCATCACCTGGACGTTTATTATTCCATGTAAAAGGGTATCCAATAAACCCCAAATCTGCCAAGTTACACTCATCCAAGGCCGTCCTAAACTCTTCCATCTGATTGAAATGAGGTGGACACCTGCTCTGCTTTTCATTGGAATGAAGAATAGCGTTAAAGTCACTGATACAACACCAAGGCCCACTGACAAAAGTTGAGAGATGGGATAATAATGCCCATGACTTCTTTTTCTGGCTTGCCTCTAGCCACCCATAGAAGCAGGTCAACCACCATTTAAAGCCATCATCTTCCACTACTTTCGCTAGTATGTGATGCTCCGTGTAATTCACTACATCCAACTGAACCTGTGTCTTCCATAATAAAGCTAACCCACCACCACTGTTTGGTTTCTTCACGATAAACTTATTCTGAAATGGAAGTTTACTACACTTTTTATTAAATCAATCCTTATCTAACCGTGTCTCCATTAAGAAGCACACGGTGGGAGCTTGCTCCCTCACCAAATTGTGGAGGCTACGAACTGTCCAAGGGTTCCTAAGCCCTTGGTAGTTCCAAGCTAGTAACCTCATTGTGTTCGGCCGGGGTGTTCCAACACCCCTGCCGTTTCATCATTTTGATCTTCATTCTGAATCCTGCTTCTCTTCTTCTCCCTGTTTTCAGTTTCTAATACAGCCACTGCTTCCTCGCATGGCGTTGTTCTTTTCCCCAACGTAATTTTAGTGGCTGCCCCAGTTGTGTTCTTCGGCCCACAATCCATCCTTGCTACTCTTGTCCAAGTGGGCCTTGTTTTAATTTCTACCGGCCCAGTTCCTACATGATCTTTAGTAACCATATGCGCAGCATGTGACATATTTAAGTTGGCTTCCATAAGCTTCGGTTCAACACAAACAGGTACGTTGACAAGAACTAACTCTATACTAGCTGTAGTTGTAACCGATATGGGAACGTGCATGCTTTCCTTAACTGGTCCTTCCGTTATGCTTCCTACTCCTACCAAATCCGGATGAATCCCATGCGTTACGTTCACTGATTTTGTCTGTCCCTTGAATTCCGTTTCACGTTGGTCCACTGAACCACCGTCTTCTTGCCGTCCACCATTATCAACCCTTACTCCTTCAGACTCGCCAAACTGGTGCCCCTGTTCAACCGGTTTTTTCCTTGGCGGAGACCTGTTTCTTCCTCCATTGGCCTTAAGCCAGTCCCCGTACTGACATGCCCCTTCAATCCTGTCCTTCTTCAGCGCAAAGAACTTGGCACAGTGTCTTGTATCGTGCCCCAACAAGTTGCAGCAATGACAGAACAGTAGGAGCCTTTCGTACTTGAAGGACACCCACGTGTGTTGTTCGTCCAAACCCCTTAAGAAAGCACCTCTCCTTAAAGGCTTTGCCGTTGGTAGCGCCAACTTTACTCGCATGAAAAAATTCTATGTCTTGTGACTTCCTTCTCTCTACTTCCACCACCTCACCCAATCTACTCCCTATCTTTGCCGCCACCTTAGGAGACACCATATCAAATGGCGCACCCCATATTTGAACCCATAAGGCCACAAATTCAAATTTAACATTGGCCGCTGTCATCCCCGGTTGCCATCTCTGTAGCATGAGCACTTGATTATCAAAGGACCAGGGACCTCCACTATGTACTCTGTCCAGATCAAACTCAGATTTGAATTTGAACTAGAATAGATTGGATACTACTTCCACAATCTAGACTCCCATTTCCATTCCCCAAGCCCTCTTCAATGTATTTTGCGCTGCCTTCTTATTGAATGGTTTACATGTGAGAAATTTCCCTATAAGACTCAGCGAACAGTCCACTATATCCTCCCTTCTCCCTTCTTCCGATATCTCGATAACCTCCTCTTCTTCTAATGTCAACGTCATTTTCTCTAAACTATTGATTACTTCTTCAGCCATAGACACTAGTCCGATTCAGTAAAAGATTAAAATGCAAACCCTCAGTAGACTTGAGGGAGAGAACACTCGCAGGGAACGCGAGGGAGAGCTCCTATACTAGGAGAGTATTTTTAAATATCATCAAATCTTTTTGAAAGCATTTTAAAAAGGTATCCTGGGGCTAGGTATTTGACAAAAGACGATTTATAAAAAAAATAAAAAGACACGATTTCTATTTAAAAACACACACACACAACCCATTCTACGTGGCATATCCATATGAGCATGCTCTACCGTTATAGAGTTTTTGAACGGGGTTCAACTTTGACCAGTGATTTGAATATTATCATGATCCAAAATAAAAGCTGATATAATTTGTACTTTTTTTTTTTAGAATTTTTTTTTTTTTTTAATAAAGATAGTAATAATGTTTTTCGCCAAACTTTTTGTTGATGCAATGAGTTTTGCAAGCATAATTAGTATATGTTTTTTATTAACTAGGTTAGGTTATCTGATAGCCCTAATATATAATGAGAAAAAATGGTAAAGAAGGAACAATTAATTCAGTATTTATTTTTTCCTAAAAAATGGTCGGTTTTCTACGGTTTAATCAGGTTTTTTTTTTTTTTTTTTTTTTTTTTTTAATAACGAATCAAGTATTTCTTTTATACCGATCCATAATTTTGTACAGTTCATCTGTTTACCATTTTAATAGCTTTGGCTAAAAATTCAAGAGCACAACTACTAAAGAGCAGGAGTTAACAAACTGTTCAGTACAGAAACCAAAAAGGTAATTTCATTTGCTTTTAGTAATGTATTTGTATGCCTAGCTAGATGATTAAGAACAAAAGGAGCATCAAGAAATGTATATAAACTGAATTGAGGATATGGGAGTGGTAGTTGTATGATATTGATATGCATTCCAAAGAGTAATAAGTGAGTTTCTCATGTATCGGAAGTATGAGATTTCATCCAAGAGCAGGTAGAGTGCTACTATAGTCACATCCAAGTAGAGAAGCTACACTAGTCACCCCCTTTACCATTTTTTTTACCAAAAAAATAAGAAGATATGTATAATTGTTAAAATAAAGACAAGCTATAGCCAAGCTTGAGGGCCATGTCTGCTCCAAAAATTATTAAAAAAAAAATTTCATTTATTTTATGTATAATTGTTAAAATATTTAAAGATTTGTCTACAAAAATATAGGAGTTGGCCCCCCAAATATTTGAGTTAGTCAATGGTGCCCTTAAAAAATAGAACTTGTCAATTGGTTTAGTAGTTATAGAGACAGTGTACTTTTTTTTCTTCCCAATTTTTTTTTTTTTTTTTTGTACATGTCTAATATCAAACTAGACAACTTCTATATACTAATCAATGTTTAAAAGATGATAAATTCACCTAAAAATTTATCTCTTTAATATACATATGTAAAAGTTGATGTTTTTGTATACAATATATTTATAAATTATGACCTACTATAGTAATAAAATATTAAGATATATATGTGTGTGTGTGTGTGTGTGTGTGTGTGTGTGTGTGTAAGGTTGAATTTTATCAATCATATTGTTGGCTTTATTCCATGTCAAATTTGCTTGTATTTTAGCAATTAGTAACCCTGTATTTAGGTAGAATTCATGTAAGGGTAGTATGTGAGAGAGTTGAAGAAATGCTCAAAGTTGTGCAAGGATGCAGAGGCTTGCGACTGGGACTCCCGGCTGACTCCCGACTAGCAAGCCGCCAAATGCAGCACACGTGAGAAACATGCAGGGGAGATAAAGGGCCGTGCCAGCTGTTGCAATACAGGACAAAAGTCCTAGGCTAGCTAGGCCGTTACCTTGCGGCTAGAACTCACGACTCAGACCAGTCGCGAGGCCAAGCCACCAACCAGCTCTGTTTGGAAAAAATTGACTCTTCGCATTCCAAACACACACCACTATATATAGACCCTTATACCCACGAAATGTAGAGAGCTTTCAAAGAGAATTTTGAGAGAGAAACCCTAGAGAAAAACAAGATTAATTCATCTATAATCTTCACCTAAGAGACTCTTCAAATTCCTCTACTCTCTTCCTCTCCATTGTTACATCATTGAGAGGTTCTTGACCAAATCCTTATCTCATCATACCCACATCTGTGAGAAGGTTATTTGGTGCTTTGGGAAGCAGTTAAGAATGGACCAATTCATATTAGTTGATGCTATGGGCTATAGTGGAATCTGGTAAACTAAAAAAGAAAAAGGTTCGGCATAACCTCGTTGAAGCAAGAAGTTTAGAGGGCTTAGGTACACTGGGTAGATTAGGCTTGAAGGGTCTATTGCTGTTCATGTATCCCAACTACATTTTCTAGTGGATTATTGACCGCTTGGAGGGTGGCGGAGAGGTTTATGCCAAGGGCTTCAATTTCCTCTTCGATAACACATCGAGTGTTGTCCTTGTGTTTGCATCTCTCTTCCCTTAATCTTTGCCTTTATTTTCTGCTGTGGATGTGATTATATTTGGCTTAGATTGTTTATCAATTCTGTGTTTAGCTTATGTTCATGTTCCGCACGTTAATTGTTTGATAATAAGCTTGAATTGATAATTTGTCATTTGGGGTCTAAACGTTTAAGGGTGTTTTCTACCCATTTTGAACATTCAATTGGTATCAGAGCGGGTGCACTCTTTGTGGTTTGATTACCTGAGTGCGATCCTAGACCCTTTGGATATGGATACTAATATGAAAAAGGACATGCTGAATTGTGGTTTAAATGTTTGTGATAATGACTCTATTAGTATGCTTGAAGGTTGTCCTAACAATGAACTCTTAGAGTTATTAAAATCAAAGAAACATGTCAAGATGTTCGTTCACATGCTAAAATATTTTGAAAATAAGAACCACATCTTACATAATAATATATGTGAATCTAACTTCTTGATTGAGAAGTACAAAAGAAGAAACAGAATATTGTGTGAAAAAGTTGACAATCTGACAAAGAAAATTCAATCTGGCAGAAGCATGGAAAATGAAGAAAAATTTTTCTTTGATGGTCAAGAATGTTTGTCTCATGCTTGTCTATTTGTGCACACCTCATTGAAGGTATTTAACTCATGCTTGTGATATCTTGATAGCGGATGTTCTCGTCATATGACAGGAGATAAATCACTGTTTAAGACTCTTAAAGATAAAGCCTGTGACTATGTGACATTTGGTGATGGGAGTCATGCTCAAGTTCTCGGCAAAGGAACTGTTGAAATACCTAGATTACCTCTATTGAAATATGTGTTATACATCAAAGGATTGAAGGCGAATCTCTTAAGTATCACTCAAATATGTGATGAGGATTTTCTTGTCCAATTCTTAAAGAAGGGGTGCATAATCATTAATAAAAAAGGGATTCAAGTCTTTGAGGGAAATAGGACTTCCGAAAACTACTATGGAGTAGTTCCTACAGCACCTATTTCGTGTAAAAGTGCTCGTGTTGATATGCTGGAACTTTGGCATCGCAGATTTGGGCATGCAAATTTCAAACAAGTAGCTAAAGTCTCTAAACTTGAACAATTGAGGGACTTCCAAAGTTTGGGAAGGTGAAGAAGACTATACGTGGAGCATGCCAAACGGAAAAGCAAATAAAGGCAATTCATCACAAGGTGAATGTGATTGCTACCTTATGGTGTTTAGAGCTTCTTCATGTTGATCTAATGGGGTCCACAAGAACTGAAAGTTAGGAGGAAAGAGGTATATTATGGTGGTTGTTGATGATTTTTCAAGGTACACTTGGGTGGAATTCCTTAAAGAGAAGTCGAAAGCATGTGATAAAATGGAAAGGCTATGCAAGAGACTGCAGAATGAAAAAGGAGATCCCATAGTTAAAATCAGAAGTGATCATGGAAAGGAATTTGAGAATGATAAATTTGAAGCTTTTTGTGAAGAGCATGGCATCAAGAAGGAATTTTTAGCTCCAAAGACTCCACAACAGAATGGAGTGGTTGAAAGAAAGAACCAGGTGATCCAAGAAATGGCAAGAGTCATGCTACTCAACAAAAACATTCCACAAAAATTCTGGGCTGAAGTTGTGAATACGTTATGTCACATTGGTAATAGAATCTATTTCTGAGCAGGAACAAAGAAGACATCATATGAAATACGGAGAGAAAAGAAACTCAAGGTGAAGTATTTCAAAATATTTGGGAGCAAGTGTTACATTCTAAATGACAGGAAAAATCCGGGAAAATTTGATGCTAAGAGTGATGAAGGGATATTCCTAGGATACTCCACAAATAGCCGAGGGTATAGAGTGTACAACAAGCGCACTAAGACGATGATGGAGTCAATCAATGTGGTCATAGATGACACCATATCAGAAAAAGAAATTGATGATGATGGAAAGGGATTAAATCTTAAGAAGAATGAGGATGATAATGATATGTCTCTACGTGATGATGTTGAGAAAGAATCACCGGGAAAAGAGTCTACACCCCCTATATCAAGAAGAGAGACTAGATCAACACAAGAAGTCTTAAGTCCACTTACACCACCAGAGGTTCAACCCCCAATTTCTCGTGATGAGGAACCATCAACTTCCAAGAAACCTTCATTAAGAGTAACTCTCAATCATCCATCAAGTAATATTATTGGTGATGTAAACGAGGGACTTCATTTGAGAAAAGACCAAAGTATAGTGCTAACCATTTGATATACAACTGTTATCTTGCTCAATTTGAACCCAAAAATGTAGAAGAAGCTCTTAAAGATGAGAATTGGATAGAGTCTATGCACCAGGAGCTACATCAATTTGTTAGAAATAATGTATGGGAGTTGGTTCCAAGGCCTAAAGATACACATGTGATCGGCACCAAGTGGATCTTTAAGAACAAAACGGATGAAGATGATGAAGTTGTCCGAAACAAGTTTAGATTGGTGGCTCAGGGGTATACTCAAATGGAAGGCATAGATTTTGATGAATCGTTTGCTCCGGTAGCAAGACTAGAGTCTATTCGAATCCTCTTGTCTATAGCATGCATTATGGATTTCAAGTTGTACCAAATGGATGTGAAGAATGCCTTCTTGAATGGTTTTCTAAATGAAGAAGTCTTTGTTGAGCAACCAAAGGGGTTTCAAGATCCTCACTTTCTTAATCATGTGCTAAGATTGAAGAAAGCTTTGTATGGGTTGAAGCAAGCACCAAGAGCATGGTATGATCGCCTCACCACCTACTTATTGGATCGTGGTTTCAAAAGAGGCCAAGCAGATCGAACATTGTTTGTTAAAAGAGATGAGAAATCCCTCCTTGTCGCTCATGTGTACGTGGATGATATTGTTTTTGGATCCACAATTGATCAACTAGCTCATGAGTTTTCGGAAGAAATGAAAAGGGAATTTGAAATGAGTATGGTGGGAGAGTTGAACTACTTCCTAGGGCTTCAAGTGAAACAACGGAAAGATGGAATATTCATCTCTCAAGAGAAATATGACAAAAATCTTGTCAAAGATTCGGCTTGGATTCTAAGAAACACACTTCTACTCCCATGAGTTCCTCAACAAAACTAAGCATAGATGCAGCCACTGTTGACGTCGATCCAACCCTTTATCGAAGCATGATTGGCAGTCTTCTCTATCTCATAGCAAGTAAGCCAGATATTGTATTCAGTGTCGGGGTATTTGCACGGTTCCAAACTACTCCTAAAGAGTCCCACTTGACAGCAGTAAAGTGAATCATTCGCTATGTCAATGGCACATCTGAATATGGGATTTGGTATTCAAAAGATTCGAATGAATGTTTGGCGGGATATTCAGATGCAAACTAGGCAGTGTGTATTGATGATAGGAAAAGCACTTCTGGTGGTTGCTTCTATCTTGGAAATAACTTGGTCTCATAGATGAGCAAAAAGCAAAAATCAGTCTCACTTTCAATGGTTGAAGCTAAATACATCGTAGCAGGAAGTTGTTGTGCACAATTGTTATGGATGAGAAAGCTTCTACATGACTATGGAATTTCTCAAGACACCATGTGTGTGTTCTGTGATAACACTAGTGCCATAAATCTGTTAAAGAATCTAGTTTAGCACTAAAAATCAAAGCATATCGAGATCGGTATTATTTCATTCGAGACTTGGTAGAGGACAAGATAGTGTGTCTTGAGTTTATCAATACAGAAAATCAAAAGGTGGACATATTCACTAAACCTCTTGATGGCCTGAGGTTTGAATCCTTGCGTAAGACCATTGGTGTCGGAATCATTCTCTAAACTCTATCTTCCATGTGGTTTTCTTAGTATGTCCTGCATTTTGTTTGTTTTAGCATTCCTTCATATGATCCTTTTTGTTTTTGATCAACTTTTTACTGCTTTTGTGTCAAAAAACCAAAAACGCATAAAAAGTAGAAAATCCATAAAGTTTGATCGACTTTGTTGAGTTTTGTCTCAAAGCTTGTTTTGCCTTGTACCTTTGTACTAATGGCTTTGTGCATCTAAGAGCTTAACTTATTTCCTATGCACTTATATCATTGTGGGAGAAATTTTGAAATCTATGTGACTGTTGTAAATAGATCTTCAACCTTGTTGTGAATGATTAGTGAATGGTTTTGATGATCTTGATACATGCATAGACTTATGCCTATATATCTTCCCACTCTTTATTTTTGTTTTGCTTAAAAAAGCTCACTAAATGTAAATCTCCAAATGAAAAGAGACATTGAGTTGCAAAAGCCTGTCGCACATACTAGTATTTGACTAGGAAAAATGGAAAGCGACCAAAAATAAAATGTATGATGCCCAAAAAACCAAAGGCTAACTCATCAAGTGAAATATCAAAAATTTCAGGCATCAATCTCACAATGAGATGTTTTGATTCAAAAAGTGTAAATGATATGATGTATATGGAGCCAAATGAAAAGTTTCAAAGAATTGTAATCAAGTTTATGTAGGAGGTCATATATGCATATTTCTATAATTGAGATGGATCACATTATCTAGTGCTAGTTGTGTATGCCTTGATTGAATTGATCATTGAAGCTTTACATTGGACTAAGGACTATCTTATTTTTTATATCTACACACATCACACAAGTCTATGTTCAATGAATGCCATATTCATTTGTGTGATTATACTTGATTAAATGTGTTTTCATATGCTCAATCCTTGTTGATCAAACACAAAAATATTTTTGAGTGTTTTTAGTTGTTTCTGGAAAGTATTTTGTTTTTACAAAAATGTCAAAATTTCAAAAACAGTTTTGTCCTGTTTTGGCGACTTAGTCGTGGGTTGGCCTAGTCGCATGCCCCAGTCGCGAGCCCACTCTGAGAATTTTCGCGGCTCACTGGCGAGTTAACATCTCAATCGCAAAAAATACTTAGAATATTTTTCAAAATTTGAGTTTTTATGGTTCTCGCGGCTCAATGTGACGACTTGTTTGCGGGTGGAAGGTTCAGTCGCGAGGGGTACATAGAGATTTTCACGGCTCACCTCGCGACTGGAAGGTCTACCCGCGAAAGAGTCACGAAAAACACTTAGAAAATTTTTCCAACTTTTCTCCTTTAAGTGTTCTGGCAATTGACCCTAGCGGCTTAGATGCGACTTGTTCAAGTCGCGAAAAACGCGTGTTTTACATTTTAAAGTCAGTTTTTAAAAACTTTTCAATTTTTCCCTTGAATTTTTGTGACTGTTCATTATCTTCCCCATTTTTCTATCTGAAACTCACCGTGTCACTCTTCGAAAAACCTTCATTTTTGCATCTTTTCTTCTCCGATCTTCAAGAAAAAGGTATGGGTTTTCTTGTTTTCACTTCATTATTCATGATTTGAACATTATTTTCTTGGATCTGTAAGTTGTGTTGCTGTATTGAGTTTTGAGTGGATTCGGTTATGGGTTGAGGATACCTTGTTAGGTTTGCCTTGTTTGGGATGTGTTGCATCTAACAATCTGAGTTTTGATATGCACTTTCTCATATTTGCCTTTTTGGATTGTGTTCGTTTTCTTTCTGCTGTTGTTTGTATATCTCCTTTTCGAACATGGGTTTCTAGTTGTGTGGTGAAATTGATTCAAGATTTTTGGTGGCTTTGTTCTGTTTACTCTATTTTGTGAGTACATTGTGTTATTGATGACACCCACACACTCATCGTCATGATTGGGCCCTAACCCAAATGCTTAGGGTTTTCCTAATTTCTCATGTTTTTTATCCTAACCCTATGCTAATAATGTTTGGTATTTTCTTGGGTTTTGTTTTTGTTTTTTTTTTTTTTTATAATCCATGATGCAGAGTGGATATGTCTCCATTCAAGAGAGCAGTTGTGAAAGGAGGCAACAGCAAAGGTAAGGAGCCTATCATTGATGTCGATGATCCCTCACCTCGAACAAAAAGGACCCGTTCACCATCAGGTGCATTCGACCCAAACAAGTTCAGATCCTATGCTGCCTTTCAAACTCATGAGAATTATTTCAGAGATGCTACACCATTGATTGAAAGGGCTATTGATCAACCTTCCTTATTTGACACTGATATTCCGAAATGGTTTGCTAACAAAGATAGGAATTACCTTCTCTCTGACCTTGATGATGCTTATGCAAATGCAATTGTTGAAGGTGATGAGCTTAAGTGCTGAGTTAGGAGAAAAAGTTTCTCTGTCTCTCTCACATACCTGGCAGAGATTCTTCACATCAACTGGCCGATACTTGGAAACTCACCAGTTTATGATGATCTATGTCCAAATGAGGACTTACTTTGGGATGCCCTTGGCAAAGACTTTGAATTCTCTACAAATGGGAACTCAGTTAGTGTTTCCTCTCTTCCTCCGAAATTGAGAGTGCTTACAATCATCATGTTTCACAACCTGTACCCTTTATCCAGCACCGGGTATATGAACCTCGGTCGTACTTTGTTTCTTCATGATTTGATCTCTGATGTAGAAATAGACATCTGTGCACATATCTTTCATGTTCTGCGCAAAACGGTTCAACGAATTGAATCACGGATATGCATTTTGTTCTGCTGTCTCATCTCTAGATTTTGAAGCTCAAAAGGATCCACCCATCTAAAGATGAATCTCCTTGCACAAAACCAAGTCCAATCAACATGCATACGTTCAACGTGAGCATTGGCCATAGTAAGAAGGGCACCAAAACTAAAACTTCAACGTCTTACAATGGTTCACGCTCTAACTCATCCTCTTTCGATGAGAAGCTAGACAACATTATGGTATCTGTCCATAAGTTGAGCAACAAAATGTCCGGACTCACATCTATCCTACACCATCAAAACATTCGGTGTGACATGCAGTTCACTTCTCTCTAAACTCAATTGGATCATATTCAAAGAAAGCTAGAAGAAGATGAAGACTAGCTATTCCATGACAAAACAGGGGAGAAGATCTGAGTAAAATGATAGGGGGAGAAAGAGCCTAATCAAAGGGGGAGGATTTATATTTTGCTTATGTCATATATTTTGTTTCATATTAAGTCTGTTTCAACACTTTTGATGTTATTTAGTTCTGTTTGTATGGTACATTTGTAACCGTTTGCTTTTGTAAGCTTTTAGGTTTTTGTACCCTTGCTTTGTGGCTTGAGTACTTGTTGATAAATGTCTTGCATTTTCTTTAAGTACATCACTCTTGTGCTCTTGTAGGATTTTTCCTAGATGCATGTATGTTTGTGCATTGGTTGAGTGTTAGACATGCAAATGATACTTTGCAAATAAGCTTATTAGCTTGCATGTCCGGATGTTCATTCCTTGTGTGAATAAGCATTGTGATCACTTTTGTATAATGATTGCCTGTTTTGGTCAAGCCATGGTTTATTACTTTATTACTTCAGTCCATTTTTGCTTAATCGCATTGTGCTTAATCCATTTGCATTACAAGTTTTCTGCATACAATGATATTATTGTGTTGTTATGTTTCAGAGATATTTGTTCTTATGGTTCAAGAGCTTATCAGAATCTAGAGCTAGCTGTGAGTGAGTTTTGTTCGACTGTTCCCAACTCACGCGTTAAGTCTAGAGTCTGTTGTAGGGTTTCGTCACGGAATAGCCAAAGGGAAAGATTGTAAGGTTGAATTTTATTAACCATCTTGTTGGCTTTATTCCGTGCCAAATTTGCTTGTATTTTAGCAACTAGTAACCCTGTATTTAGGCGGGATTCATGTAAGGGTAGTGTGTGAGAGAGTGTGAAGAAATGCTCAAAGTTGTGCAAGGATGCAGAGACTCGCGGCTGACTCGCGACTGGCAAGCCGCCAAATGCAGCACACTTGAGAAGCATGCAGGGGAGATGAAGGGTCGTGCCAGCTGTCGCACTACAGGACAAAAGTCCCAGGTTGGCCAAGCCGTTACCTCGCTACTGGAACTCGCGACTCAGACCAGTTGTGAGGCCAAGCTGGCAACCAGCCCTGTTTCGGAAAAACTGACTCTTTGCATTCCAAACACACACCACTATATATAGAACCTTATACCCACGAAATGTAGAGAGCTTCCAGAAAGAATTTTGAGAGAGAAACCCTAGAGAAAAACAAGATTGATTCATCCACAATCTTCACCTAAGAGACTCTTCAAATTCCTCTACTCTCTTCCTCTCCATTGTTACATCCTTGAGAGGTTCTTAACCAAATCCTTGTCTCACCATACCCACATCTGTGAGAAAGTTATTTGGTGCTTTAGGAAGTAGTTAAGAAGGGACCAATTCATATTGGTTGATGCTATGGGCTATAGTGGAATCTGGTAAGCTAGAAAAGAAAAAGGTTCAGCGTAACCTCGTTGGAGCAAGAAGCTTGGAGGGCTTAGGTACACTGGGTAGATTAGACTTGGAGGGTCTATTACTGTTCATGTATCCTAACTACATTTTCTAGTGGATTATTGACCGCTTGGAGGGCAGCAGAGAGGTTTTACGCCGAAGGCTTCGATTTCCTCTTCGATAACACTTTGAGTGTTGTCCTTGTGTTTGCATCTCTTTTCCCTTAATCTTTGCCTTTTATTTTCTGCTGTGGATGTGATTATATTTGGTTTAGATTGTTTATCAATTCTGTGTTTAGCTTATGTTCATGTTCCGCACATTAATTGTTTAATAATAAACTTGAATTGATAATTTGTAATTTGGGGTCTAAACGTTCAAGGGTGTTTTATACCCATTTTGAACATTCAATGTGTGTGTGTGTGTGTGTGTGTGTGTGTGTGTGTGTGTGTGTGTATTTACGCTTGTGTACGATGGTTTGTCTTGTTTGACTTTAGTACCACAATTTGGCTCCCAAAACAAAAAATTCTACGCCCCTGTGTGCAACATGCTCTTAAATGAGCTTTCCTCACATCTAGGCTAGACCACGGAATGTGTTGTACCCTTATCACTTTTTAATTTTGAAATTTGAGATTATTCATAAAGTAATTCTTATGATTTTCGGAGTGCAAAGAATGATGCTTCATTTTCCCACATTCATGATATGGTCTATTAATTAAATTTATGGTAAGTTATGAAAGAAATGAGAATCATTTCTCCATACTCCAAAAATAGCTAAGAATTCTCCCTATTCATGAGTCATGCGTTTCACCCGTGGGGACATGGGGTTGGTATATTTTGGCTTTCTATGTTTCTATTATTTGCATTTGATTGTTATGTGGCATTGTTTGAATGGACTCTTGAGCCAGCATGGATAATTTGAAACCCAGATGTTAATTTCTCAATTTTGGCTTCGATTTACTCTCTCTCTCTCTCTCTCTCTCTCTCTCTCTCTCCACTGATTGCATGTATTTTACATTTGATTATTACAATCATTTGTAGTACAATATCTGTTTTTCTTTTTATATGTGCTTCTACTTGAATTGTAAATTTTTATTTTTTTATTTTGGCCTATTTGTTACAAGTTTGTTTCTTTAACAAAAAGAATTAGAGAAAGACTTGATGTAACATTACTTTCTTTTTTTTGATAGAAAACATGAACTGTTCATTCATCTAAAAAAGATACAACAAGTAGAGCAAACAAAGACTGGGAGAATACATCACATACAACTACACCCCGCCCCCCAAATGAACCCGAGAGCCCAGGAGAAATCTTGTGCTTGCCTCTTAAAATTTTGGAATATCTTTCCCTGGGCTCTAGCAACCCTAAATAAAATCCCTTTCATTGGACATATAGGGATACTGATGGGCTCATAACAAGGGGTGGGCATACCTGTGGGTTTCGACCTTGATAATTTTTGGGCCACAGGAAATAGCAATTGAAAGCCCATACCCATCATTGAGAGTCTTTGGGAAACACAAAAGTGCGTAACAGAGGGGGGCACTGGGCTCAAGGGGCGAACTGCCAGCACCTCTGACCAGCCTCCTAGCCCCCGGTGATTTGATGGAGCAAAAGAGTGCTCTGTACTCAGGCTCGCCAGACAAGCGCCCATTGGAGCGTGATTAACACCGGCGACTTCTTCCTTTCGATTCTCCACCGACCCACCTCTGTAACCAGCTCCAAATTTCCCCAGCACTCCCAAAAGACCACAGTTTTCACCAGTCCCGTTCCTATAATGCCAGAGACAAACGGACATACCTTTGATCCTAGCACAAAGATTCACACCAAGACCCAAAGCACCACAAATAAAGCAAAAGAAAGGAAGCCCCCCCGTTGGAAAACAAGAACATAATTTAAATTGGAAAACCCTTATTCTCAAATCTACAAACCACAAAACCGGACCCATCTTCCAGGCAGTTCTTAGAGGTGACTTGGAAGCTCGCATGCACTCCTCTGAAAGGCCCGATCTCCTGGTTGAAATGGGGATTTTGACTTTGGAAGCTCGCATGCACTCCTCTGAAAGGCCCGATCTCCTGGTTGAAATAGGGATTTTGACTTCCTCCACTGGAGTGAGTTGAAAGAGCAAAAAATCACCAGCATTTGCTTGATCCATGTTGCTGAGAGGATTTAACCAAACTTTTGAAGGCTATTAAGACTTAGAGAGACCCGAATCTGGAAGAGGGAGAAGGACTTGCACAAAGCAAGAGAGAAAAACTCCTACTTGATGTAACATTACTAGAAGTAATGAAAGGACATGTTAATCAAGATAGTGATGAATCATATGATTTAGGTTAAAATAAAATGATGGAAAATAATATACAGATTAATCCTACCTAATATCTTGAGCATTTATTACTAACCTCAATTCTAGGATTGTGATTTGTTGAGATTTTATTGATGTAAAAGTTGTCTCATAAATACATTTTACACTAAAAAGGAGAGTATCATATCAAATATTTTGTGATAAATTCCATCCCATTAAAATAAGGGATGGAATTTTATCGATATGGAAGAAGTTCCCTATAGAAAAGAAATTTTATTGATACTAGCAGTGTGATTGGTGGCCTAGGGCTGGACTTTGGACCAACAAGACTCCACTATGCAAAGCATCTAGAATTCGAGTCAGCCCTCTTAATTAACTAGCGATGTGTTGCCATGTAGGTACTCTTTAAACTTTCATCAAATTAAAGTCTTCCTTTTTTTTTTTTTTGATAGGAAATTAAAGTCTTCCTTGGTTTAAAGGCAATTGAAAAAATGGTCAAAAAATCAATTATTATTTTTTTTTTTTTATAAAAATTTTTAAAAATAATTCACTAATGTGTACTCTAAGAATATATGGACAATTTAAAAAGGTTGAACGTACAACATAGGGCTAGGATGGTGACTTTAAAGTCACTGACTTATCTTGTAAAAGCATTTTGCATATGTCATTTATTTCCTAGCCCTATGGCTAAAGTCTGTACTCATACTTAGCCATATGTCTTATTCTATCAATTCCGCTTCTACTTTGATGTTAAGTAATATCTTTTTAAAGGTTCAAATCAAAAGTTAAAAAGTTAATTTTTGATATCAACTAGTGAATCAAAGAAATTAAAAAAAATAAGTTTTAAAAAAATAATTTTAAAAAATGTGAAAATGATATGAGAGGACTTGTATGATTAATACCTCTAACTATTGCACCTCCCAATCCCCACTTCTACTATGCATATCAAACCTTCAGAGAAATATTATTGAAAGTTGAAACAAACCAATGAGGATTCAATTTCACTTTAAAACAGAACTGCAAACACTCATGCCCGGCATGTATCCACAAATGTTTCGGGGAAATTTTAGCTAAAAATGCTTCTATTAGTGTACCCCTCCAATTATCCCATCAAGAAAAAGATGCATTGGTACATTATGGTAGCATATAGGAATTACACCTAATTTATGATTTTCATAAAGTTAAGCAAGCCCCTAATAACATTAGGTAGAAAAACATATTTGCACATTAATGTCAGCTATTTTAATAATTTTGCCAATTACAAAAAATAAATACAGTGTAATATGCCTTGCTTGCGTATACGTATTTTTTCCTCTAATTATTGACTATTGCAATCGTTGATTAATTTTAATTTTGCAACTTATTCAGGGTAAGTGGATATTATCACAGTATATAGAAAGACAAAACAGATCATAGCAGACTTAGAAAATTTTTAGGGGGGTGGGGGTGGTCCTTATTTGATTGTCCTTACACCAATGTTAATTTCTCTCTGTGTCAGCTTTCAAATCATAACTGGTTTATTTTGGGCCTTTTGGTTAGGGTTTTTGTTCTGCTTGTAAGTCATACTAATGGCTTTGGTTTACTTTCTCTTTTTTTCACCTTTCAATGATTGCATGTATTTTACATTTGATTATTACATTCATTTAATTACCACTGATTGGTTTACAAAAATTGTCGTTTGATATCTGCTCTTTGTGCTGTTGTTTTTGAATATTAATGGGCAATATAAGTGCTTCTTACTTGGATAAATTGGAAAAGTACAAGAAATCAAAAATACATTTCTAGAAATAAATACAATCTCACCACAAAAGATTGAGGACATAATGAAACCAATTCAGAAGTAAGATGTGATTTCTTCTGTAAATACTTTTTGGATTTGGTTAACAGATACTCTTAAGAAATTTGTTAATAAAAATTTTAGAAAATTTTTAATATTACATTTATAGGAAATATAAAAAAATTTTAAAAAAATCAATTAATTTTTTCTATTCCAACAAAAAGTTAATACTTCTTAAATTGATACCGTTAAGACATCCGATACTTTTTTAACTCTCTATAATTATAATACTCAGATAGGCCCTCTAAGAGAAAACCATCCATTTATCTTCCTTAACCTTAAGTATGTCTATCAATTAAGCAAAAAAAAAAATCACATTTTTCTTTTTCTGTCAAAGGCTGCAAGTGCCAGTTCCCTCCGTGTATACCGCGTAACCCTCATGCACAGCTCTGTTTTTCCAAAAAGGAAGGCCAGACTTTAGGTGGCCTCTGCAACAGGCTCAGAAATGAGCTTTTGTCACATCTAGGCTGGACCACGAAATGTGCTGTGCGGCCAACACTTTCTGATTCATGCGTATCACTGCTAGTGGGGACGAGGGGTTGGTTTATTTTGTTTTTCTATGGTTCTATCATTTTCATTTTGGTGCATTTGATTGTTATATGGCACTGTTTGAATGGACTCCACTCTTGAGCAAGCACAGATACATTGAAACCCAGTTGTTAGTTTCTCAATTTTGGCTTCAAAAAAAAAAATTTTAATGAAAATTTTTGGCTTCGATTTAATTTCTATTTTTTTCACTCTTCACTGATTGCATAAATTTTGCATTTGAATATTACAATCATTTAATTACCACTGACTGGTTTGCTACATTTGTAGATATCTGTTCTTTTCTTCTTCTTTTTTTTCTTTTTCTTTTTTTAATATGTGCTTCTACTTGAATTAATTTTTTTTTTTCACTTTTTCTTAACATTTTTTTTTCTTTAACAAAAAGAATTAGAGAAAGACTTAATGTAATATTACTAGACGTAACAAAAGTACATGTTAATCAACAAAATGATTGACCATATGATTTGGAATAAGATAAAATGATTAAAAAAATACATATGATCAATCCTAACTAATTTGTTGAGCGTTCATAACTGACCTTAGTTTTAGAATTGTGATTTGTTTAGATTTATCGATGTAGAAGCTGTGTTAGAAATAAATTTTACATTTAAAAAGAGGATATCATATTAAATATTTTGTAATAAATCTCACCCCATTAAAAAAAAATACACAATTTTTTCAATAAAAATAAATTTTATCAATATTACTAATGCAATTGGTGACTTAGAGCATCTCCAATAGTTTAAGTAAAAACAAAATAATTTCTATAATGGAGAATGAAACCAAAAAATAGTCCTCCAACAGCTTCTTTAAAACTCAAAAAGTTTTTTGCTAATGAACAGTTGTTCTCCAAAGCCTGATGTGCTACTGTTTATTTGCAAAAGAATAAAACAGTATAAAAAGAATTAGCCAAGAAATGAATGGAGATGAGAGTACGGAGATATGTGTGTTAAAATATGAATAAATAATAAATAAAAAAATAATATTTAAATGAGATAAATAATCTATTAAAAGATATATTTAAAAAATAAATAGATAAAAGATAAATTAAACCATGCAAAAATACAGAGAAGTTATTGAAAATGCTCTTAGTAGCTGGAGCCGTGGCCAACAAGACTACGCTATGCAAATTGTCCTGGATTGGAGTCACCCCTAGTGATGTCACTGATGTGTTGGAAATCCACGTTCTTCATCAAAATAAGGTCTTTACCGAGAGTTGTTAATGGCTACCAGGTAGACCTGCCTACCCATACTACACTACAAGTCTTAATAATTAAGGTAGACAGCACACTAATTAAGGGAGACCTGCCTATACCTATCACACCAACAATATAATAAGGTTCAAAGCATATGAAGAACGGTCAACAAAAGTAACTCTTCTCTCTAACTCACATTTCTAGTTTTCGCCGTTATTTGAATGTGAAAGAGAACATACAAATAAAATCTGCAAAATGTTTTTGTTTTTGTTAAATAAGTCACCGACACCATCCCGATCTGATATCAAACCTTGTCTCACATGCATGCATATCAAACCTTATCTTTTATGCATATCAAACCCTATCTGATATCTGATTATTGTCAACATTATTTTTTGGGTGGGGACCAGATATGTTTTAGGAGGCAAAAATATCAGTTTCACCTTAATTGAACTCGTTAGTGGTTAGTAGTTTATCCCCCCCAAAAAAAAAAGAAAAAAGAACTGGTTACTAGGACTAGTAACCAGTTCTTTTTTTTGGTGCGACCTTCAGACAAATATTATTGAAAGAAATCAAGGAGGACTCTAATTAAATTTTTACCACGATTAAATTTTAATTGAGATGACAAAATCTTGAAATGATCACTTTCTATTTCACTTTTGAAACAGCTAATTCTAATCCTATTTTGGTTGCCATTCTTCTAGAGTGTATCTAAACCTCTTTCTTTTTTTTCTTTTTTTTTTTGTGATTAGTATCTAAATATCTATTTGTAACTGCAAGTCCTCATGAAGGTTTGTATTCTGATGGTGGAAGTGACTTTAGTAACGATGGTACAAATATTGAAAGAAATTATGCACTCAGGGAAGTTGGAAGATGCTTGTGCTCCTGTACATAGGACAGAGTCAAATATGTTACACAAATTTGAGCTGCCTATCTCATTATTGGTTGAACCTCGGGTGCTTATTAGGGAGGGTTCTTGGTTAGGAAACAACCATCATAATTTTACACATTCGTTGAGTATGAAATCGGGTGTGTCTCTGGACCTAATGAACAATAAATAGAGGTTACGGTTGGATGCCAAGTCCAAAAGAATGATGGAAAGAGACATGCTCTTGAAAAAAAAAAAAAAAAAAGAGAGAGAGAGAGAGAGAGAGAGAGAGGACATTAACCATTATTGACTCAAGGACATTAATCATATTTTTTGTTGGATATGCTGTACTTGTCTTTAAGGAAAGCATAACTTAATTAGGGTGTTTGGTCGTTGGTTAACATTTTGATTTCCTGTAACAAAACTAAGGCCACTTTATTATTTTAGTCATGCTAAGTATAGTTTGTCTATGGTTTTGTTTTGTGGAATTCTTCTCCACATGGTGTACAAAATCTTGTTATCTAATCTTGATTAGCATCAATGCAAGATTGTGCTCAATTTTTGTGCAGGAAAGAGCAGGACTAATACAGCTGTTGAGGTTGAAAATGTTGGAAAATATGTTACTTTTGATGATTTCCCCAGTAAGGTAAATACAACACTAACGACGAAGGTAAATTCAACTCCAAAATCCAAATATAAAAGAAAAATCTAATTCAAAGGAACCTAAATTTTAGTAATTTTAATGGAAAATATAATATAAAAGCTTCTACTAGCATAAATTGAGAAAGTAAAATAAATACAATCTCACCATAAAAGATTAGGGACCTGGTGAACCCAATACAAAAAATACTTTTTGTGTCTAGTTAATAGGTGTTTTTAAGAAATTTGTTAATAAAAATTTTTATGAAAGGTTTAAAAGCTGTTAAAAAAATCAATTATTTTTTTTTCTTATAAAAAAATTCTAAAAATACTTCTCAAACCAATATCCTGAGAATATATGTTAATTTTTCCTTTACTTTTTAACTCTCTATAATTGTAATACTCAAATATCCTTCTAAGAGAAAACCATCCATTTATCTTTCCTAACCCTACGTGTGTTTATTAAGCAAAAAAAATCATCTCTCCTTTTTTCTTTTTTCTTTTTTCTTTTTTTTTTCTCTCTCTCTCTCTCAAAAAACTTGCACGTGTCGGTTCTTTTCGTTTATATGGTCATGCACGAGAAGTTATACCCAGCATCCGGTGAGACTTGAGAGAAAGGAAATATATTCGCAGTGCAGGGCATATTTCTCCCTCATGCACAACTCTGTTTTTCAAAAAGAAAATGCTGACTTTAGGTGACCTGTGCAACAAGCTAGGAAATGAGCTGTTGTCACATCTGGGCTCTACCACGAAATGTGCTGTTCACCCATCAGTTTCTGATTCTACGTTTTGGTACTGTAAATGAGAAATGCATTTCACCTGTGGGGACGTGGGGTTGATTTGTTTTGCCTTTCTATGGTTCTATTATTTGCGCATATATATATATATATATATATAGAGAGAGAGAGAGAGAGAGAGAGGGGATTTACTAGTGTATGTCCCTAAGACATATATTAGTAATTTATTTTAGAAAATTTTTTATGAAAAAATGAAAGAGTAATTACCGGATCATATATATATATATATATATGTGTGTGTTTGTTTTGTTGAAACTTATAAACTTAGTTTTTAGTTTTTATGTGCACTTCAATTTTTTTTTTTCTTTTTCTCTCATTTTTTAATACATTTATAACAAAAAATTTTAATCAAGAAGTTAAATAAATTATTTCAAAATGAAAACTAAAAAATTGATCCTCACAACAAGTGGGTTCACAAGTCACAAGTGTGTGGGATGCATGAGAGGCCTGCTACATTAAAGGGGCTGAGACTCAATACAATACCAAAAACAATTCAATACCCCTTATCCCTCCCACAAAATTCTTTTGCCTTATAATTTTTTAACATTTTATCCTTAATACTCTCAAATTGGCCCGCTAAGTGCTAACCCCTTCTTTTTGGCTAATTAATTATTCATCTTTAGAATGCACACTTTGCACCATAAATTATCGCACGTTGTATCTTGGGGTTAGTTTCACTGTTAAATTAGACATAAATTATTAGCACATGCCTTGCACATGTGATTTTTGCTTAGGTGACACACTATTTAAAGACCAAATCACCATCTTCACAAACAAATGAAAACAAATGCTTATTTTTTTTTCTTTTTCCTTTTTTTTTTCTAGGTCTTCCCCTCTCTCGTGTGCATGCAGGAATACAAGCACCGCAATGCCCGAAACCACCGCCAGAAACGCCTTGACCTTCGACAATTGCCTCTATACCCACGTCGCCACCGTGTCGATTAGCATCTTCGCTCCCTTTATTGCCTCTCTCTAGCTTTGATGCGGTGGTTTGGTATTTTTACTATTATTTGGGGTACCGTACCCGTGTCGTTTTTATGTCTTACCCGTGTCATAACGGTATTTTATCTGTCATAACGGTATTTTATCTACTGTATCATGTCAAAATTTTTTAAAAATTACTCGTATTATTGTATCATACCTGTACTGGTACCCGAGTTTGTGTTTGTGTCCATACATCCTAGATTTTTAGGAAACTATGATTTTTCTCTCTCTTTGACCCTTCATGTGCGTTGGTTTATTAGTTTTTGATGCGTGTAGGAACTGTGAACAAGTAGTGTTTATGTTTTTTGTTTTTGTTTTTTTGAGTTCAAACCTCGGAGACTCGTTTTGATTTGTTGAGTTTGGGACACTTATGGAGGAGTGAGATTTAGTTTTAGTTTTAGTTAGGGTTGGGTATTGACGTTTAACCACTTCTAAGTTCTAGTGCCTAGCCCACTTAACAATTTGTTGATTTAACGTATGAATGGAGCTTAGGACACACATCTAAAAGTGGAATTTAAAGACCTGTTGGGCGAGAGAGAGGGGAAGATCTGGAAAAGAAAAAAAAAAGAAATAAGCATTTGTTTTTAATTGCTTGTGAAAAGGGTATTTTTGGACTTTAAACAGTGTGCCACCTAAGCAAAAATTATATGTAAGTCATGTGCTATTAATTTTTGTCTAACTTAACAAGAAGAGTAATGCCAGGGTGTAAAGGGTGATAAGTGTGATTTTTTAGGATGCAAAGTATGCATTCAAATGGTTTAGAGTGCAAAGTGTAATCTGATGTATTGTTTAGGGTGATAACATGTAATTTCCTCAAATTTTTCTTTAACAAAAAAGAATTAGAGAAAGACTTTAGGAAATATAAAAGCTACCAAAAAAATTAAGGGTCATATTAATGAATGCCCTTAGGGCAATGATTAATAATTTATTTTAAGAAAGTTTTGACACCACTTTTATGAAAAATGAAAAAAACTGTCAAAATATTAATCACTTTTTTTTTTTTCCATAAAAATTTTCTTTAAATGAATTATTAACCATTACCCTAAGGGCATCTATTAGCATTTTTAAAAAATTAATTGTTTTATCATATTTTAATAAAATGTTTCTAAAAATAATTCCTAAACCAATGCCCTTAAGGTATTTATCAACATTTTCTTATTAACAGTTTGTCCTAAGAACACCCGTTACATGAGCCTTAGGTAAATAATTTTTTGGATGAGCAAAGCTGGTGCCACAACTCGCCCATGGTTGGTAGAAGGGTATCTTCATATGAACCCACTATCGCCCTTCTACCAACCACAACTCGCCACATGGACGAGTTGTGGCACAATTTATGACACCAACTTTTTTTTTTTTTTTTTTTTTTTTTTTTTTTTTTTTTTTGTATAAGTAGATAAACTAGGGAGGTGGCAGTTGAATGTTGATCCATAGATACTTACGGCAGGGCTTGGGCTAATACTTCAACAAACTAGAATTTAATTTTTAAAAAGTTTTCAAAGCACTGATTAATGGCATTATTGTAATAAATGAGACTCCACATTTTCCTTTCTTTCCCAACTGCCAAATTGCACGTTTTCCTCAAAGATCTATTACGTCATTGATTGCGCATTTACTCCCCACAGTCATTGTATTACTCTTATCTGATTGAATTTTGATGAATTTGATTGTCGTTACACATGTTATTTTCTCCATGTTTTCGTCCTTTAATTAATATTTGGACTTTTTTGGTTATGGTTTTTGTTCTGATTCTAGGTTTCACTGATGGCTTTGGTTTTACTTTCTCTTTTTTCAATTTTCAATGATTGCTTGTTTTTTACATTTGATTATTACATTCAAATAATTACCGGAAATTTTAGATAAAAATGCAGCTTAAATAATGTACCCCTCAAATTTCCCCATCAAGATGTACATTAATTATGGTACCCCTCAAATTTCCCCATCAAAATGTTCATTAATTATGGTAGCATATAAGATATACACCTACTTTATGATTTTCATAAAGTTAAGCAATCCCCTAACAACATTAGGTAGCAAAACTATATTTGCTCATTAATGTCAGTTATTTAAATGATTTTTACCAATTACAAAAAATAAATAGTGTGAATATAATATGCCTTACTTGTGTGTACGTTCATCTTCCTTTAATTATTGACCGTTGAACAGCAGCTTGATTAATTCATTATTTGCAACTTATTCAGGGTAAGTAGAAATAATCACAGCACATAGGAAGACACAGCTAATCATGGCAGACTTAGCAAATTTGCTCATGGAGGCGGCAGGAAGTACCAATGCAGTAGGGAGAAACCGCAAGTCGTCGTGAGGGTTTGTATTCTGATGGTGGAAGTGACTTTAGGAATGAAGATTTAAATGATGAAAGTAATTTTGCACTCAGGGAAGTTGGTTGATGCTAGCGCTCCTGTAAATAGGAGAGAGTCAAATATGCTACACAAATTTAAGCTGCCTATGTCATTGGCTGGACTTCAGAGTTTTGGTGGACCTCAGGTGCTCATCAGCGACGATTCTTGGTTAGGAAACAACAATCATAGCTTGATACAATAGTTGAGTGTGAAATCGGGTTTGTCTCTGGACATATTGAACAAAAAATAGAGGCTACCGTTGGATGCCAAGTCCAAAAGAATGATGGGAAGAGGCATCCTCTTGAAAAAAAAAAAGAAAAGTAGGGAGGATATTAACCATTAGTGAGTAGTGACTACAATAGAAGGAGAAGTTGCTTGAATGTGATGATCAAAGATAAATTTTGACCAGTAATCATAATTTTGGTTTGATAAGCTGTGCTTGTCTTTAAGGAAAGCTTAACTTAGGGTGTTTGGTCGTGGGTTAACAAAACTTAGGCCACTTATTATTTTAGTCATGCTAAGTATAGTTTGTCTATGGTTTTGTTTTGTGGAATTTTGCTCCACGTGGTGTACAAAATCTTGTTATCTAGTCTTGATTAGCATCAATGCAAGATTATGCTCAATTTTTGGTGCAGGAAAGAGCAGGACTAATACAGCTGTTGAGGTTGAAAATGTTGGCTTTTGATGATTTCCCCAGTAAGGTGAATACAACACTAACTACAAAGGTAAATTCAACTCCAAAGTCCAAAGATAAAAGAAAAATCTAATTCAAAGGAACCTAAATAATTTTAATGGACAGTATAAGTGCTTCTACTTTGCATAAATGGGAAAGTAAAATAAATACAATCTCACCATAGAAGATTGAGAGGACCCAGTGAAATCAATGCAAAAAAATACTTTTTGGGTCTAGTTAATGGGTGTTCTTAAGACATATGTTAATAAACAATTTTAGAAAAATATTTTATCATTTTTATAGAAAATATAAAAAGCTATTAAAAAAATCAATTACTTTTTTCTTTTCTTAAATTTTTTTTCTAAAAATACTTTTTTAACCAATATCCTTAGGATATGTGTTAATTTTTCTTGTACTTTTTTAACTCTCTATAATTGTAAAACTCAATATCCCTCTAAGAGAAAGCAATCAATTTATCTTTCCTAACCCTACATATGCCTATTAAGCAAAGAAAAATCACCTCCTTTTTTTTTTTTTTTTTTTCAAAGCTTGCACATGCTGGTTCTCTCGTGTATATGATATGGCGTAATCCTCATGCACAACTATGTTTTTAAAAAAGGAAAGGCCAACTTTAGGAGGTAGTATACTATGCATCGGATGCATGTTTTCTCCCTCTCACAATAAGCTATTGTCACATCTGGGCTGGACCAAGTAATGTGCTGTGCACCCATCACTTTCTAAGTTTTGCTACTATAAATGAGTCATGCGTTTCAAACGTGGGGTTGGTTTATTTTTCCTTTCTATAGTTCTATTATTTTAGCACATATACATACATACATACATATATATATATATATAACTCACAATATTTAAAGTCTGTTTGGTTAAAACTTACAAACTCAGTTTTTACATTTTATATACACTTTTTTAAAATTTCACTTTTTTCTTGTGTGGAATCCATGAGAGGCTTGCTATATTTAAAGGGGTTGAGATTCCATAAAATACCAAAAAAAAATTCAATACCCCTTATACCTCCCACAAAACTTTTTCGACTTTTAATTTTTCAACTTTTTATCCTTGATACTCTAAAATTGGCTCACTAACCCCTTCTTTTTGCCTAATTAATTATTCATCTTTCTCTTTTTTGTCCCCTTCTCGGCTTCTACTTATGGCTTTTTCTTCTCCACCTGCCTTCACCGCACACGTTCTTTTCCTTATCTTCTTCTCCAGTTCTCCTTATTCACCGCCCCCCCCCCCCCCCCCCCCCCCCCCCCCACTTAGAGTCTTGTTAACATTTCACTATTATTTATACTCTCTTTTCCCCTCTCAAATCCGCACTCCACCTCAATACTCACACTTCTTCCTTACTTCTTCATTCTTACAAACCACTCCTCACTCTTAGACCATTACCACCCAATTCAGTGATTGTACCTCAGAATCATATGACTTTCTTTGTTCATACTCGTTTGCCTTTGTTAGAAAATCCACGGGTCTCCTTCATTTCGTTTGTCGCCCTTACTCTCCCGCTGTGCAAAGAACATGTTGCTATTTCTTTGCTCCTTTTGTTTACCTTGCAAGCCGTTGGTTTTGTGTTAGGGATGTTTGTAAAATTTAAGTATTACCTAGTTTTATTAACCTTTTTTAAGACAGATTAATAACCGACTATGGAAGAAGGAAGGCAATATAGAATGAAACCGAAAGTGTTCCGAGATGCCTCCTCCAGTGATTCAAATTTCTTTGAGGAGTTGACAGATCCTAAAAGTAGTACCCTTCTCCAAGTGACAATCGGGAAGAACACTGTTCTCCATGTTGCACTGCAATTCAAAAAAATTGACGCTGCGAAAAACATAGTTAATTTAAGCCCAAGGCTTGTGTATGAAACAAACTCCAAAGGCAATACTCCGCTGCATGTTGCTGCGATGGTAGGAGATTCTTCATTGGTGGAGCTCCTAATAAAACATGCCAAAGAGCTGGATATTGAAACAGGTGGACGACAGCTTCTAAGCATGGTGAATCATGATGGGGATACTGCCTTGCACATCGCTGTGCGATATGATAACGATAAAGAGTTTAAGATTGTGAAAGAGCTCATTAAGGAGGATCAAGAACTGGCTAAGCATGTAAACAACGCCGGGGAATCCGCACTATTCCTCGCTGTAGATAGACAAGACTACGACATGGCTTCTCATATCCTAAGTGATGCTCCAGGCTGCTCCTATGCTGGAAGGCATGGCATGAATGTCTTGCATGCACTTGTCATTAACACAAGTATTTGTAAGTGCTGCCCCATTCTGCTCCTTAAAGTGGTGTTTATTATGCATGCACGTCCAAAAAGCAACTTTAAAGCTAATTATTAGCGGTGTGCGCAGTCTTTATTATTTTTAATTTGAAAATAGTCATGAAAAATGTTGGACCATAAAAACTTACACAATTTTTGTTGACAAGGTGTGATTGGCAATTTTATATGGGTCATTCACAACTTAACACGTAAAAATTTGTGATAAAAGTTGTGTAAATTTTGTAGTCTTAATATTTCTCAATGGTGAGATTTTAGTTACTTTTTTTGTAAAGGTGTGTGCAACAAGTCTTGTCTAGATATATTAGAAGTTTGAGAACATAATATGACGTGGTTGACTGCACGTGGATTATTGAGAAAAAGTAGGGAATTTATATAAAAGTAATATTTTTATTTTAATAAGTTGAGTTACTAAAAATAATACCAATTTTATAATAAAAATATTACAAATTGATATAGCATGTAATTGTTGCTATGTCAATTTTAAATCTTTGTTATGATTAATTTTGGTATTAATTTTTGAGAATTATTGGTTCTGATGAGTTTGGAAATTTTGAATATAATTTAAGTATAATATGTAAATTGTAATAATTTATTTTGAAAAAAATTCTTGAATAGTTTATGAAAATCCAGTTTTTTACCAAGTATGGAATATGTATGCATAACCCATCAACCTAACCCAGTTTAACCCAACATTGGGTTGGGTTAGGAATTTATTATGTCGGTTAAAAAAACTCTCTAGCCTGATCCATCCATACCCTAACTCTTTACAAATTGCGTGGGTGGCATCCAATGTTCAATATCAAGCCAATGGATTGACAATACATGACTCACCAAAGCCCAACTGATCTTCAACTGCCAGAGATTTCAAAAATGGGCCAAAGTAAGGTTTGGCCCAAGTTCAAAACTTGAAAAAGGTCCAAAAAATGCAGCTTGATTAATTTTGAAATTTTTTTTAGATAGTTACCCTACGTTATTAACCCTATATCTTAAATCTTTTCTAGCTAAATCCCTAAGTATTTTGTGTATGAAAAGATACCAATTTCAACCTTGACAACCCCTAAACTCTCATATTTATTAGCCATCTCCACTATCTCTAATGTCTAATCCAACCTACCTAAAATTAGCTCTATACTTTGTAAGAACCGAGTTACGAAAATCACCAGGCAAACCTAAATCCTTTCTAATCAATCTTAAAGCATAGTCAAGATCTTTATTATAGTTTAATTTATTAATACTTCTTAATTATTGTATTACAAGAAAAAAAAAATTCATAATGCATGAGCCCTAAGGGCCCGTTTGGGTAATGTTGTTTTAGTAATGTTGTTTGTATTTTTTTAAAATACATGTAGGTAAAAAAGTGTGTAGAAATATATATAATATTGTTTAAAAACTAAAAACTGTTGTTTAAAATACACTACCAAACGCTTCCTAAGAGTCTCTTTACAAACATCATTAATTACTTCTTTACACACCCGTACATCTTCCAATTCACTTAATTTTTTACAACACTCCCTTCCTGTTCTATCAAAAGTTAAAAATAAATAAATAAATAAATAAACCTTCATATTTTAAATGGGAAAGGAAAAGAAAAATTGTATGGACCACTAGTTAGTGAGTCTAAAGACTTTGCACCAATGTTAATGATTCAATTTTGTTCCACAAGGAACGGCCCAAAAAATCCATTTCGGTTGGTTACTTGGTACAGGTCACGTCCTTTGTTTTATCTCGTTCTAAATTCTTACTCATTCAGGTCCATTCTTCTTACTTGCATTCATTCCACTAAATTTTGCCTAATTAATGATTTTCTGCCGCTATGTTAGCAAATCATTATTTTTTTTCCTAAACTCTTTTTTTCAATTACTACTTTACTTAGAGGTGACATTTTATTATTAGGGTAAATTTCATAAACCTATCCTGAGGTTTGGGGTATTACCAAACACATCCAAAGGTTTTAAAAAATGACCAATTTAGTCCTTAGTCACTAACACCGTTTGGGAATTGTCAATTATTATTATTATACCAGAAAATTTTTTTTCTTTGTCTCTAACCTCCAACTCTCTCTCTCTAATCTCTGCAACTCTTATGGCGGACCACTCAAGTAACTCCATCTTCGAACATCACTGCCACCACAGGTAGTGGTTCTACTCATCGCCCTACTATCACCGTGCTTTTCTCTCTCTATCCCTTAGATCGGAGCTCTCCCTTCTTTCTGCCTTTCCAATCTCGAGCTCTCTCTAGAAACCAAACACCAACCATAGCTGAGCCTTCATGACTCTATCTCCAATTAGCCTGAGTCTAAGCCTCCTCAACCATCAACTCTCCTCATTGAAAATCACTCTTTTCTTTCTTCGATCTCACCGATCTAAATGGAGTAGAGCCTCCATGCTCCTCCACTGTAAACCTCAGCCAACACCACCGCAAAGATGGTCTCTCATCCCTCATGTCACTTTTCTCTCTAAAACCTGAGACCAACAAACATCTACTCCCTATCCGATTCTCATTCCCTCAAAAACCCAAACCTACTCTTTGATCTATAAGCTAAAAGGTCCTAGACGACGTGTGAAACCTATATCGGTAGTATGGAGGATGAGAAGATGAAGGATCCACTAAGAACAAAGGTCGTCTGTGTTGGCCATGAGAGTTTTAGAGATTAGAGAGAGAGAGAGAGCTGGAGGTTAGAGACAAAGAAAAAAAAAATCTGGCATGAAGGGAGAGAAGAAGAAAATGAAAAAAAAATAATAATAATAATAGACAGTTCCCAACGGTGTTAGTGACTAAGGACCAAATTGTCAATTTCTAAAACCTTTGGATGTATTTGGTAATACCCCAAATCTCAGGGTAGTTTTTTGAAATTTACCCTTATTATTATTATTTCATCTAGAGTATGATTACTTTCTACTCATATATGTCATGTTATATTATGGGATGATGATATTAAAAATGTACTTTATTTTATTTTTGAATTAATAATTTGATATGGTGTAACATTATATAATGAATATTTAGATATATTTATTGTGTGAGATATATATTAACCTTAGCATTATCCTTGAAAAAATTTGCAAAATAAACTGATATCAAAATAACTCATTCCAATGGATAAGACGGAATGACCACGAGAATAGACGATCAAGGTTTTGAAACCCAAACCATTCAATGAACCGTAAAAAGGAGAGGTTCAAGGTTTTTAAGGTTAGACTGAGGTCGAAAAAATCTCTTTCAAATATATTTTCACAACTTTTATATTTTAATACTTTTAGGCCAAAAAAATGTAACAAATCAAATGAAAAAAAATGAAAACCTACTGCCAGTGCCATGAGCCAACAGATGTCATGTCTCATTTTTTTTTTTTTTTTTATAAAGAAAAAAAACACTTTACCCCCAAATAAGGAAACTAATACCGTCACTTTTTAAAACCCTTTCAAATTCAAATTTTAAATTTCAAACAAAAATAAGAAACAAACAAAAAAATCTACAGCCACTTATGTACTTCATCTTATTTAATTAAAAAAAAAATTACTATTTCCAAAGCAATCCACTCATATGTCATATCACCCCTCTCTTCAATACAACATCAGACCCAACCTGCCCCCACTTACCACTATCTCCTCTACCCTTTTCGTCTTCTTTTCTCTTTCACTCCCTAGGATTCTCTCTATCCCCATAGTTTCTCTTTACAAACACAACTTATCCTTCCTCTGACAGAAACTAAACGGCAAGAACCAGTGACAATAGAGAAAGATCCAGTGACGGTGAAGCATTTTAGCTAAACAAGATGTCAAGCTCTGGCTTCCGGTGAAGAAAAACGAGATAAACCACCGCAGATTTTTTTTCAAAGTATTTGTTATCCAATTGGTAAAACTGTGTCTGGTCTTACAAACCGGGAGGTTGACCGCGATCCAAACGATTCGCTGCAAATTAAAATTTTTCGGTTTTATACTTCTAAAGAACTGGACTGATGACCGGTTTCCGGTTTCTGCGGTCCGACTGGCCGGTCCGGTCCAAATTTCAAAACCTTGTGGACGATAACTTTGCTTTGAATAGGTGGCATAACTATTTGATTTCAAGGAACAAAATTCATAAGTAACATTAAAAAAAAAATAAAAATAAAAAATAAAAAAGGTAAGATAAGTAACACACATATAGGTCTTCATATACTTACAAACATATTGCATAACACACACCCATTATATGTATTATACACACACACACACGTAAGATCAATTTTGAAGATAAATTCCACTTATATGTATATAAAAAAAAAAATAGTATTTACTATTAAAAACTCGTGAAAAGAAAAAAAAAAAAAAATTTTTTTGAGAAACAGTTTTTTTTTTTTTGAAAATATATTCATTTATATTTTGTTTATTTATTATGATTTTTTTTTAATATATGAATAATTAATGTGATTTTTTTCATAGTCAAAATTTTGCTTATAATTTATGTGTAATGATTTTTAATAATTATGTAAATCTCTTAATTGAAGATTTTTATTTTATATATACTTTTTGAATTTAAAGGGGATATAAGGGTATTTTTGACAAGGCCGGGGGCAATTGGCCCCCCTCACTACACCATACCTTCACCATTGGTCTGAACATATCTAACGCCTTTGTGATATTTGATTAAGAGAGAATGAGAAAAAGAGAGAACCTCATTAGGAGAGAGTTTTTTTTTTTTTTTTTTTTTTTTTTTTTTTTTTTTGAGATTTTGATATCATTCAGTTTAATCTGAGAATAGAAACAGGTTTAGGTCAAGGGATTCATGTGTTTTATATATATATATATATATATAGAGAGAGAGAGAGAGAGAGAGAGAGAGTCTTACTTGGTATAAGTAATATTACACTACTCAATAACTTATTATAGAATTCATAATTTGAAAATCCTACCGTTGAATTACAAGTTCTTTATGCTTGCAAAATTTCAAAGTGTTCAAAGATCAATATTCATTTTATCTATCAATTGTATAAATTCAAGTTTTTGTAGTTTAAAATAATGCATATATAAAAGATGAGTTTATGGGTCTAATGGTAAATAACATCCAATTGGTATGAAAATTGATATGAATGTTAAGAACATATAGAATATGTAAATTAACGGTGAGATTTTCAAAACATGAATTCTATAACAAGTTATTAGGTGGTGTAATATTACTTAGAGTTAGACCATATATAACTTGAATCCAATTTATATATATATATATATATATATGGACAAAATTTAGGTGCAGTACCTTAGGTACTGTTCCTTAGGTTCCCTTCTTAAGATTCAACCATGTAGCTACTTAAATTAAAAAAATACACTTCCATCATCTGAGAAAAAAGCCACATGACAGAATCTTAAGAAGGGAACCTAAGGAACAATAGCTAAGTATTGTATCTAAGTCTTGCCATATATATATATATATATATAATTTTTGTTACGTCATTAAGAAAATGCATGTCATTGTTCTATTTTGGCTTAAATGAATGTCTTTCTTTCCTTTTATTTATTTATTTATTTTCACACATATTTGACTTGTTTAATACTTCAAAAACCACGCCCTAATTGATCTTGATCCTTGAATTCTCATGTCTGCATGATCAGCGGATCAGTTTTAATATCTTACAAGAGAAAAATACATGTAATGAATATATTTCAGAGAAAAATCTCAAACTCACATAATTATACATTTAATTGATATAATATAAAGATATTGCCTACCAAAAAAAAGAAAAAGAAAAAAGAGCTGTGGGGCCAGTTGCCCGAAAAATTAACAGAGTCCATAGAAGGTGGGCTTGTGGCCCAACGGCCCAGTCCGAGGACACTCATCCGTCCGAGGATGCTCCTCTGTCCGAGAATAAGATCTGTTCCTCAAACCAGCTTGCGAAGTGGATGTAACTATTTTAGTTGTCAAGGAGCTTTGCGGAGTTACATGCAAACTAAATTAATGAATATTGATCAAAGGAGGAACCGGAAAAGATAACAAATATTTCCTAAAAGCTGCTGCCCCCGCATTAAATGCTTCCCACCTAACTCTCTGGCCGCATTAATGTGGAGGTGATACCTGAACAGTAACCAAGCAGCCTTATAACCACTAAGCGGAGGATCCGGGAAGGTTGGATGGGACAGAAGGAAATTCTCAGAAAGGAGCCTACACGTGTACGGTGAAAGCAAGACGGAGCAGTTGGTATATAAAGTGAAATCGGAATACATTGAGGGGGGAGATGATTTTTGGGAGAGAGAGGGAGATCGAAGAAAGACTCTTTTTGCTGTGCCAAAAACTATGTCTTTTTCTACTTACAAGAACTAGTTCTTACATCCACACTCTACAAATTTTATTGTCCAGGGTCCAAGACATTTTGAGTCCCTACAATTGGCGCCGTCTGTAGGGAAGAGCTTGATCCAATCGTAGGAAAAGACAAGTGCAACAGCTGATGGCAGAAGGAGCACCACCGTAGGGGAATGCTAGTCCACAACAAGCAAAGTCTAGGGGACCTAAACATGGTACCCGGTTGGTGATCCATGAGCGAAGGGGAGATCGCGAGGGAAGTGTGCGAACAACCCACACGGAGACGAGTCATTCTCAGGGAAAGAGCCATGCCTCCCATGCGAAGGACGATAAGGGCATGCAGCGTGAGATTGATATGTTGAGAAGGGAATGACGTTACGAGCGACGAAAGCGAACGACTCAGGACCCGAAGCAACCCTCTGATGAGTCAGACGGTACAAGCTACAAGCAACGGTCTAGAACCCCGCCCAGTGAACTTTTTTCCCATGATAAAGAGCATCACAGTCGGCAGACGTATAAGAATCCACCTCAGCAGGATTTAGGGAACGAGGCTTTGAACAAAGCACTGAGTCAAGTTTCCAGGTCACCATTCACGCGACTCATAGAGGACGCAAGTCTTCCTCAGAGGTTCCATCAACCTACGTTCACCATTTATAATGGTCAGACGGACCCGGTGGAGCATGTTAGCCATTATAATCAGAGAATGGCCATTCACTCTAGGGACGAGGCCTTGATGTGTAAGGTTTTTCCCTCAAGCCTAGGTCTAGTGGCGATGAGGTGGTTTAACGGTTTGGAAGAGAATACCATTGACTCCTTCGAGGGACTTATTCAAGCTTTTGGGGCTCGCTTTATTACTTGTAGGAGGGTCGTCCAGCCCTTAGGGTCGTTATTATCCATGTCTAAGCGAGAGGGGGAAACACTGAAAGCATATTCTGACAGATATCGGGAAATGTATAACGAGGTAGATGGAGCCAACGACAGTGTGGCTATTAATACCTTCAAGGAGGGTCTTCCAATTGATCACGATCTGAGGAGTTCCCTAACTGGTAAACCTGTCACCAGCATGCGACAGCTTATGGACAGGATTGACAAGTATAGAAGGATAGAGGAAGATCAGATACGGGGTGGAGGAAAGTCCAAGGCGATCCCTCAGGACAGAAGGGAATTCAGGTCGGATCGGTATAACAACAATCGACCTCGGAGAGACTTTGTAGGGCAGTCAGGATCTGCTAACTCCCAGGCAGTTAACGTGGTGTTCCTAGAACCAGTACAACGGGTTCTAGAGAAGATACAAGACGAGCCTTTCTTCAGACTGCCCAACAGAATGGTAGGGGACCTTGCGAAACACAACCAAAACCTCTACTGTCAGTACCATCGAGACCATGGGCATACTACTGAGGATTGCAGAAACCTGTGGGACCACTTGGAAGAGCTGGTCCGAGAAGGGAGGTTGACCAACCTTTTGCATCACTCCAGTACTCGAGGAAGTCGGACAGGGCCGACGTTGAGAGGAAATGCCTCTTCAGGAGCCCCCTTGGGCACCATAAATGTTATATTCACGACCCTGGGTGAACAGGATCTTGTCCCTCCAGAATACTGTCTGTATCTCATTGTTCGGAGGGAGGCCCGAATTTAGTGCCGAAGAAAGCGAAGCTGAACACCTCATTGGTACTAGGCTTTTCAGAGGAGGACAAGAGAGGAACCATACAGTCGCATGATGATGCTTTGGTGGTTACGATGAGAATTGGAGGGTATGACGTAAGGAGGGTGATGATTGATGATGGGAGTGCAGCCGAGGTGATGTATCCTGACTTATACAGAGGGTTGAATTTGACATCCCAAGACCTTACGGCCTATAGTTCCCCTTTAGTAAGTTTCATGGGCAGAACAGTCATTCCGATGGGTATGATTAGATTACCTGTGCAGACTGGATTTGATGTGGTGGAGGTGGATTTCATTGTGGTGGACGTTTTTTCTCCCTATATGGTGATTTTGGGAAGACCTTGGTTGCATACCCTAGGGGCTGTTTCTTCCACCTTTCATCAGAAGGTAAAGTACCCGTCAGGCGGTCAAGTGTTAGAAATATTGGGAAATCAGGCCATGGCAAGGCAGTGCATAGTGGCGGCTATTTAGCACAAGCCAGAGATAAGTTCATCGGCCAGGGCCGAGGATGAATTATAGCAATTAAAGAACCCAGGAACCCTCTCCAGCACTACTGCCGAGGAAGCCGAGTGTGAGGAATTGGAGAGAGTGACTGTTGGTGATGACCCGGATAGGTACTTCGAGGTTGGAGCGCTATTACCTTCGCCAGAAAAGGAGCAATTGGTTGAGGTCCTAAGAAGAAATGCAGACGTGTTTGCATGGAATGCCTATGAAGCCCCGGGGGTTGATCCAGATTTTATCTGTCATCATTTGAATGTTAATCCTTCAGCTATTCTGAGGAAACAACCACCTCGGCATCCTTCCAAACTACACGCCGAGGCTATTAAGGACGAGGTGGACAAACTCAAGCAGGCAGGAGCTATCAAAGAGGTGTTTTACCCTCAATGGTTAGCGAACACCGTCGTAGTGAAAAAGAAAAATGGAAAATGGCGAGTATGCGTCGATTTCACGGATCTTAATAGGGCCTGTCCTAAGGATCCTTTCCCTATGCCACGTATAGGTCATCCTCGAATGAGCTTCCTAGATGCTTTTTAGGGCTATCACCAGATCCCACTGCCATTTGGTGATCAAGAGAAGATAGCTTTCCTCACTCCCAATGGAAATTACCACTATAAGGTAATGCCCTTTGGCTTGAAGAATGCAGGGTTAACGTACCAGCGGATGATGACAAAGATGTTTGAGCCACAGTTGGGCAACAACATAGAGGTTTATATTGATGACTTGGTAGTAAAGAGCAAGGTAGTGTCTGAACATGTGACAGACCTCATCAGCACATTCGAAGTTTTGAGGAAGCATAGATTACGATTGAATGCCTCCAAGTGTTCCTTTGGGGTTTGCTCGGGGAAGTTTTTGGGATACATGGTGACCCACCGAGGAATCGAAGTGAACCCCGACCAGATTAAAGCCATAAATAGCTTGCAACCACCTAGGAATCCCAAGGAAGTCCAGAGGCTGACTGGGATGACCGCTGCGTTGAACAGATTTATATCTAGGTCAGCAGACAGGTGTAGACCCTTTTTCCTTTTACTCCACAAATGGAAAGGGTTTGAGTGGACAGAGGAATGCGCTTTAGCGTTTCAGCAGCTCAAGGAATATCTATCTCGGCCACCCATTATGTCCAGTCCTGAGGTGGACGAGGTTCTTTTTGCCTACTTGGCGATAGCCACTTATGCTATTAGCTTTGTGATGATACGATTAGATAATGGCGTACAGCGGCCAGTATACTATGTGAGCAAATCACTTCATGAGGCTGAGCCTCGGTATCTACCATTGGAGAAGGCCATTTTGGCAGTAGTGCATGCTACAAGAAAACTTCCCCATTACTTTCAAGCACACACTATGGTTGTTCTGACTCAGTATCCACTTAGAGCTGTACTTCGGAGTGCAGACTACACTGGCAGGGTTGCTAAATGGGGCACAATACTTAGGGCTTTCGATATAAAGTATATGCCTCGTACTTCTGTGAAGGGTCAAGTTCTCGCCGACTTGGTAGCCGAATTTGCTGAAGGCCCTGAAGAAATAGTTGCAAGCCCGCACGGCATGGATGGAAAATCGGTTGGCCTTATATCCACGCAGCGTCTCATCCCCTAGAGGGTGTATGTGGACGGAGCAGCAAACCAAAGGGGGTCAAGAGTGGGGCTGGTCCTAATATCTCCTGAAATGGCCATTGTCGAAAAGTCTTTAAGGTTGGGATTCCCGGGCACCAACAATGAGGCGGAATATGAAGCTTTGTTAGCGGGAATGGCGACGGTAAAGAAGCTTGGTGGAAAAACAGTGGAGATGTTCTCGGATTCAAGCCTGGTTGTGGGCTAGGTCAGAGGTGAGCTGGAAGCTCGGGACACCAGAATGCAAAGTTACTTGAGCCGAGTTAGGCGTATGCAAACGGACTTTGAATCTTTTGAGTTATCCCACGTCCCTAGAGGTGGAAATACACATGCAGACTCTTTGGCTACCCTTGCTACCTCCTCAGCAAAGAACCTACCTAGGATTGTCGTGGTCGAAGATTTGAGCTCACCCACTCCAATTGCTGAGGACTCTATTCAGGTCAACCAGATCAGCTCAGTACCTAGTTGGATGGATGCTATAACGATATACCTGGAGAAGGATATACTGGCCGAAGACAAGTTGGAAGCTGACAAGATAAGAAGAAAAGCTCCTCGATTCTAGCTGTCCGAGGACAAGAAATTATACAAACACTCTTTCTCTGGGCCTTATCTGCTTTGCGTGCACCCTGAAACATTAGAGGCACTTCTAGAAGAGCTGCATGAGGGGATTTGTGGGAGTCACACAGGAGGAAGGTCTTTGTCTCACCGGGCAATCACCCAAAGGTATTGGTGGCCAGGCAGGCAAAAGGAAACGTAGGAATATGTTAAAAAATGTGATCAATGTCAGAGGTTCGCTCCAAATATCCATCAGCCTGGAGGAGTCCTTAACCCTCTTTCTAGTCCTTGGCCTTTCGCGCAATGGGGCTTAGATATTATTGGCCCTTTCCCTAAAGCAATTGGGAATAAGAAATACCTACTAGTTGACACGGACTATTTCACGAAGTGGGTTGAAGCAGAGCCGCTGGCTAATATTAGGGATGTAGATGTCAAGACGTTTGTTTGGAAGAACATCATCACCCGATTCGGGGTTCTTCATGCTCTTATCTCAGATAATGGTCTTCAATTCGATAGCAAGGCTTTTAGGGAGTACTGTTCTGACCTGGGAATAAAGAACAGATATTCCACTCCAGCTTATCCGCAGGGAAATGGGCAAGCCGAGGCTGTCAACAAGGTCATTGTGAGTGGGCTCAAGAAGAGGCTAGACGACGCGAAAGGAAAATGGGTGGAAGAGCTACCACACGTGTTGTGGACTTATCGAACAACCCCCCGACGGTCAATAGGAGAAACCCCATTCTTAATGACGTATGGGGCGGAGGCCATGATTCCGCTAGAAACGGGTTTCCCCACGTTAAGGACCAGTACTTTCACCTCCGATGGCAATGACGAACTTCTGGGAAAGAGTTTAGATCTGATAGACGAACGACGAGAAAGGGCGATGGTTCAGTTGGCCTATTACCAACATAAGCTGAAGCAAGGCTATGATGCGAATGTGAGGCTAAGGCCACTGGCTCCTGGGGACCTAGCATTGAGAAAAGTCTTAGGGAATACCAAAAATCCAGCTTGGAGAAAGTTAGGGCCCAATTGGGAGGGACCATATCGTATCACATCAGTGGCAGGAATAGGGGCTTACTACTTAGAAGATCTAGACGAGAAAACCGTACTCCACCCCTGGAATGTAAGCAACTTAAAGAGGTACTACTATTAACATAAACAGTTCTTTCTTACGTTTCTTTTTTTAACTCAATTGGAGTTCTATTACTTGTATTCCTTAAATCTTTTGAAGTATTAAATAAAAACTAAGGCATGTTAGGTCCTCGGACCGCATCTTAGTGGAAATTAATACAACACTTAAAATGAGAAAACAAGGCACTAGATAGAACCAAGGCATTGCATGGTCCTCGGACTCAAGCCTCTGGGGAAACCAGATACTTCAGATGAGAAAACTAATTGTTAGACAGAACCTAGGCATTGTATGGTCCTCGAACACCTACCTCAGGGGAAACTAACTACCTAAAATGAGAAAACTAGGTACTGAACAGAACAAAGGCATTGCATGGTCCTCGGACTCAAGCCTCGGGGGAAACCAGATACTTCAGATGATAAAACTAAGTGTTAGACAGAACCTAGGCATTGTATGGTCCTTGAACACCCGCCTCAGGGGAAACTAACCACTTAAAATGAGAAAACTAGGTATTGGACAGAACCAAGGCATTGCATGGTCCTCGGACTCAAGCCTCTGGGGAAACCAGATACTTCAGATGAGAAAACTAAGTGTTAGACAGAACCTAGGCATTGTATGGTCCTCGGACACCCGCCTCAGGGGAAACTAACCACTTAAAATGAGAAAACTAGGTATTGGACAGAACCAAGGCATTGCATGGTCCTCAGACTCAAGCCTCTAGGGAAACCAGATACTTCAGATGAGAAAACTAATTGTTAGACAGAACCTAGGCATTGTATGGTCCTCGGACACCCGCCTCAGGGGAAACTAACTACCTAAAATGAGAAAACTAGGTACTGGACAGAACCAAGGCATTGCATGGTCCTCGGACTCAAGCTTCTGGGGAAACCAGATACTTCAGATGAGAAAACTAATTGTTAGACAGAACCTAGGCGTTGTATGGTCCTCGGACACCTGCCTCAGGGGAAACTAACTACCTAAAATGAGAAAACTAGGTACTGGACAGAACCAAGGCATTGCATGGTCCTCGGACTCAAGCCTCTGGGGAAACCAGATACTTCAGATGAGAAAACTAATTGTTAGACAGAACCTAGGCATTGTATGGTCCTCGGACACCTGCCTCAGGGGAAACTAACTACCTAAAATGAGAAAACTAGGTACTGGATAGAACTAAGGCATTGCATGGTCCTCAGACTCAAGCCTCGGGGGAAACCAGATACTTCAGATGAGAAAACTAAGTGTTGGACAGAACCTATGCATTGTATGGTCCTCAGACACCTGCCTCAGGGGAAACTAACTACTTCAAATGAGAAAACTAGGTACTGGACAGAACCAAGGCAATGTATGGTCCTCGGACTCAAGCCTTTGGGGAAACCAGATACTTCAGATGAGAAAAATGAGTGTTGAACAAAAACTAAGTAATGCCAGGTCCTCGGACCACAACTTGGTGGAAATTAATACAATCTTTTCCATTGAAGCGTCAGGCAGAGATTAAATCATGAAAATTAATGCACATAATGAAAGTTAGCACCTCTTAAATGAGGTCTATGTGATCGTCTTTATACATCAAGGCAAATTCTATGAACATCACTTAAAGCATTTTAGAGTGCTCAATACCTCCAGGGACTAATTATTCGGAACGCTATCTCCAATTTAGTCTGATTTTCAATTGTGATAGGCCACAAACTGAATGACCCCTTGTGATTTAAACTAATTAATTAATTTAGCCAAGTTATTAATTAATCAATTTAACATGCAAATACGTGGCAGCACAAACAAATCATCGAATAACTAAATATGCAGCGAAAAATAAATAACACGGTGATTTGTTCATGAATGGGGAAAAACCCTAATGGCAAAAACCCCACCGGGTGATTTTCAGGTCACCACTCCCAAAACTCCACTATTATCAAATCAAGCGGTTACAAATAAGGAATCCCAAGTACCTTACCAACCTACAGTTGAACCCTTACCCCAATACCCAATCGGACTTGATCTGTAGTGACAGTTCCCCCTTTTGATGCACGGCTCCCAAGTACGTGACTAACCAGATGCGCGGATCCCAGTACGCGACTTCAAACACCAACTTTAGGAAGAGAGGTTGGCAGCAAAGTTCTTCAGATCATCCTATGCAATGAAGATCAGGAAGATGCTTGGTCACAAAACCCTACGGTGCAAAGTACACAGCAACTTCTTGAAGAAGATGAACTAGGTCAAGAACTTCGTCTTAGATCACAATTTGCTTGAACAAGGATTGCTCAATGCTTATGCAACTTGTGTCTATGTTGACGGCTCTTAAAACACTCCTTAAATATGTTTAGGGTTAGAAGAAAAGAAAGCCCAAAAACACATTCACGGATCCCAAGAAAATCAGATTGGAATTCTGACTTTTTAATTCTCGACAGATAGCAGGTGTCGAGGTAGCTATCGAGAAGGTGTCGAGCTTTAAAAATTCTGCACTTCAACTTGCTTTTTCTTGGACAGACTTGATGACTTCAACACTTGATCTTGAAACATTGTTTCTTGAAGTATTAAAAACACCTAGAACTACCCAATTACAAGTATAGTGCGTTTTGTCAAAGGATTAGCCAATTTACATAAACATTATGACATATGTTCTTAACATGTGAACACATATGTCCTAACAATCTCCCCCTTTGGCAATCCGTGACAAAACCACAACAAACAAACAAATGAACATATGAGAGAAGTCATAAATCACTCAACTCATATTCACTTGTTACATACAATAAAATCTATCCTAACACAAACTCTTGAAAAACTTTGCAAGAAGAGAGTTTATGGCAAGTAGACTTTGACAACCTGTATTTCTGAAACACTTTTAAACAAAGCTCATCAAGGCATCTTGTGTGAAACAGAAATTAAATAGATTGCTTACAAATATAAAGAACATGTGTATAAAGAGAGAAAAGAAACAACACATGAAGAGATAGGTGACAAAGAAAAACATACATCCATATATAAAGAAAGATAAGTACAATGTATGTAAAACTGGTCATAAGACCTCATATACAAGATCAATGTATCTATCAAGACTAGAAAAGAAAAAGATACATCAAAATCTCATTACATCCCTCAAAAATATGAACACTCCCCCTATCAAAACTGTCCTATACTAACTCTCCCCCTAAGATGACTACTCTCATAATCCAAAACTACTCCCCCTTTTTGTCACGAATGACAAAGGGTAGAGTGTCATGTAGACATCTCATCAGTAGAGCTAGCATCTCCATCATCATCATCTGAAGCATCATCGTCATCACCATCATCATCATCATCCTCAGAGTCAGAATCTGAAGCCACTAGAGGAGGTGGTGGAGGAGAAGCCTCAGAAGCAAAACCACCCATGGTCGCCTGCCGTCGTGCAATACGACCAACACGAACATTCACCTGATACAACTCAGTGGTGAGTGTATCGAGGCGAGTATCCATGCGCTGCAGCTGCGCCATAATGTCTCCAAGAGATACATCACCTGAAGAAGAAGGAGGAGCCGATGTAGATGGAGCAGATCTGGATGGAGCCGAATGAGAGGGAGGAGTGGAATCCGGCTGTCTCGCCCTGAACTGTGCCTCACTACGTTTTACGGTAGCGGCATCTATAGCAGATATGTGTGTGAAGTGGTCGGACGAAGGGAAAGGGATGGAAAAATGGCGTAGAATCCTCGTGATAGCGGAAGGAAAGATGAGCTTATCACGGGACGCCGCATCTAAATGAACATCGATGATAGAGAAAATGAAGTGAGAAGGAAAATCTATCGTGAGATGCTCAAGTAGAGATAACAAAAATCGAGCACGAGGCTCTGTGATAGAGTTATAGTGAGAGAGAGGATAAAGTACAAAGGTCATCACCATGTTAAGGAACCTAGGACCTTTAGCAAAAGGTCTACATTATGTGTACTGGTGCTCACCCCAGTCAGAAGGGCGCTCACAAAAAGCAGAAATGAGCTCATTCTTGGACACAGTCCTCAGTCGCTCACAGGAAGGATAGTCAGGAAACTCTATCCTAGGAACCCTAAGCACATCCGCCACTAGCTGCGGTGTGACAGGGATGCGCGTACCTCGAACGCGAGTGAAAAAGAGAGGTACTGAACGATCAATCCCGTGCATGTTGGAGTAAAACTCCTGAATCAGCACGAGAGGACAAGTGACCGGGATGTCACACAGTGACCCCTATTCCCTACTGTGAATGACAGAGGGAAGGTCAGTGTCGGCAAAGTCTGCCAGAACAACGTGGCGTTCCGAATGAACACCTCGTTTAGAAAAGTTCTCAGTAAATGCCTTGTAGGCATCTCCATCACGGAACCGAAGATTATGAGGAGCAGTATTAGAAGATGAAGAAGCTCCAGAACGTAGAGGGTTCCGAGCCGGAGTGGATTTACATTTAGGTGCCATAGATGCAACTAACGTAAAAGAATGAGAAAAGAGATAGAGAGGGAGACAATCAGAAAAGTCCCAAACAGTTCAAATATCAAAATATGTTGAACAAAATGGACGTATGCATGGGAATGCATGATCATGTGACATGCAAACATAAAAAGCATCATGGGCTCAGCCCAATCCAATCCTATCAGCACACAGACAAGAATCACACAACTAAATGCATGAAAATATCATTTTAATGCACATGGAATGCAATGTATGACATTTTAAACACTTTTTATTGAAAAACCAACCCAAATTTTCAACAATAACTCAAAGATTTTGAAAAACCCCAAAGTTTTCAAAAAAATTCCAAAACCTAAGATTCAAATCATGAAATGCATGAAAAAGAATGGAAAAGAAGATCATACCACTTGATTTGAAGCAAGAAAGGCTGAAAATCACTTGGAATGAAGATTGGGTTGAAGAAAAGTGCTCTGGAAGTTGAACCGCCTCGGACAGATCGAAGAGAGATCGAGAAATGAGAGAAAAAATCGGGATCGCAGCTTAAATAGGCACCTCAGTAAATCTCGACAGCTGAGGTGTCGAGAGGTATCGAGGGTGCTGTCGAGGTAGGTGTCGAGAAATTGGCCTTCGACAGCTAAGGTATCGAGGAGGTATCGAGGTACCAAACAGCTGAACCAATAGAGAAGCTCGATCGATCGACTAGGTGTCGAGGAGGTATCGAGGAGATAGAGAGAATCTCGATCGATCCACAAGGTGTCGAGGAGGTGTCGTGATTGCGATAAGAAAAAGGCTTGAAAATCTCGACAGCTGATCAGGTATTGAGGAGGTGTCGAGCCAGCAGAGAAAAGCAGTTTTTCGAGAAGAGAAAAACACAAACAAGTATGCAATCAAGAAAAACACCTCAACCAAGATCCAACCAACATAAAAAGCTCTCAAAAATCATCTCTCAATGACAATTTAAGCACATGAATCTTCCAAGAACACACACACACACTAAACAAGTCTAACCAATTTTATATTTCAAAAATAAGTCATGACAGTTTAGTGAGCATACAACAGTACATGTAAAACCTTTGTGATGGCCAAATCACATTGTACCTGCACATGTATCAAAAGTAGCAAAGAATATTGCGTGTTGTGTGTGAAAAACATCGCAAGATTTGCATATGTGTATACATGTTATGACGATCTGAGATATGAGAAAATAACTTTAACTCACACACAATCATAACTGTTTGATGGGGACTATCACCTTCGAGGTACATCCTATAACTCCCACATCTCCTAGAATACACGCTTGCAACCATTTTTAAAGCATTTTTAATCTTTTTGCTTTTTATTTTCTTTGCATATTTTCCTTTTAAACATATCATGCATGGGCTTATGAGAAAGAAAAGAAATACCCATTGATATTTGGCATTTCAATTTTGCTATGCCTAAGCACACAAATGTCATTGACATCACACTTTTACTATGCCGAAGCATACAAATGTCATTAATGATTGGCGGGCAACAGTGGTGAGATGGTCATTAATGCCTTTCTCTTAGGATTTTCTAGTCCTACCCGTCAAAAAGAGTGATATGAATGTTAAGTTTAAGAAGTAACCTAATCTTACTCATCACAAACAAGAGCCACAAAGCTCACTTGCTTAGTTGTGCATAAAGATGCTCATCTAAGCTACAAGAGATACAAAGTTTAGAAAACTTTGTTTCATTGGCCATCCAAGGTACACAAGTACCAAAGTACACAAAACACACACTGTTTTTGTATTTTTCAATTTTTCAAAATTTTTTTTTATTTTTATATGAAAAACAAAATAAACAAAACTGAAAGTAAACACACAAAGACATGTTAAGAAAAACAAAAACAATGCATAAAACTAGATGCAAATGCATGAGGAAGGGAAAGAGGATAGGGAAATCACTCCATGGAGATAACACCAATGTTTTGACGAAGGAATTCAAAGCGTTTGCTGTCAAGAGGTTTGGTAAACAAATCGGCCTTCTGATCATCGGTGTGAATGAACTCAAGAGTGAGAATACCATCTTCGACAAGCTCCCTAATGAAGTGATGTCGAATCTCTATGTGTTTGGTTCGAGAATGTTGAACCGGATTCTTAGAGATATTTATGGCACTGGTATTGTCACAATAGATAGTAAGATGATCTTGACAAATACCATAATCATGAAGGAGTTTTTGCATCCAGAGGAGTTGTGTGCAACAGCTACCAGCAGCAATGTACTCAGCTTCAGCAGTGGATAAGGAGATGGAGTTCTGCTTTTTGCTCATCCAAGAGACAAGATTGTTGCCTACATAAAAACAACCCCCTGAAGTACTCTTCCTATCATCAGCATTCCCAGCCCAATCCGCATCGGAATATCCAGCTAAGACATTATTAGTGTCCTTGCTGTACCACACACCGAACTCAGCGGTTGTTTTGACATACTTTATAATTCTTTTTAAAGCAGTCATATGTGATTCTTTGGGATTAGCTTGATATCTAGCGCACACACCAACACTGTAGCTAATGTCAGGTCTACTAGCAGTAAGGCAAAGAAGACTACCTATCATGCTTCTATAAAGAGAAGGATCAACACTCTTACCTAACACATCTACAGTGAGTTTAACATTAGGGCTCATAGGGGTACGAACAGAACTAGCAGATTCCAAGCCAAATTTTTTCACAAGATTCTTAGCATACTTAGATTGGGATAGAAAAATACCTGAATCTTGTTGACGAATCTGCAATCCGAGGAAGTGAGTCAGCTCTCCAGTCATGCTCATCTCGAACTCTGTTTGCATGAGCTTTGAGAAGTCGTGAGCAAGTTCATCCTTAGTCGACCCAAAGATGATATCATCAACATACACTTGAGCAACCATCAATTCACCATCTTTCTTTTTGATGAAGAGAGTTTGATCAGCTTTTCCTCTTGTGAACCCATGTGACACAAGATATTGTGTGAGTCTGTCATACCAAGCTCTAGGGGCTTGCTTCAACCCATAAAGTGCCTTTTTGAGATATAATACATGATCCGGAAAGTGTGGATCAATGAATCCTTTTGGTTGAGCCACATAGACATCCTCTTTCAGCAGCCCATTCAAAAAGGCAGTCTTTACATCCATCTGATAAAGTTTGAATTTCAGGTGACATGCTAGGGCAAGCAGAATTCTGATGGACTCCATTCTAGCAACTGGGGCAAATGTTTCATCATAGTCTACTCCTTCCATCTGAGAGTATCCTTGAGCCACAAGTCGAGCCTTGTTTCGAATCACATTGCCTTCTTCATCGGTCTTGTTACGGAAAATCCACTTTGTGCCAATGATGTGCTCGCCCTCCGGTCTAGGTACAAGAGTCCAAACATCATTCCTCTGAAACTGGAGCAGTTCATCATGCATTGCTTCAACCCAACTTTCATCTTGTAGTGCTTCCTCCACTTTCTTGGGTTCAACCTGTGACAAATAGCAAGAATAAGACACAAAGTTAGCGACACATTTATCAACTGTTCGTTTCCTTAATGTGAGTTCATTCAAGTTTCCCACAATAACTTCTGGAGGATGATTTAATTTAATCCTTGAGGAAGGTCCTTTCTCCTGACGAGATTCAGAATCAGGTGAAGTAGGAATTTCTGCAGACTCTTCCACAACACTTGGAGTACCTGGAACATCAGGAGATGTAGGTTCTCGGTCAACAATGTCTTGAACTTCTGTAGGCTCAGTGGGAGGAATTTCCTTGGGAAGTTCATCAATGCCTTTTTCAGAATTGGAATCTGAAGACTCATCAATGACAACATTTACAGTCTCCATTACCTTCATAGTTCTTTTGTTGTATACCCGATAGGCCTTGCTGGTAGAAGAATAGCCTAGAAATATACCTTCATCACTTCTAGAGTCAAACTTTCCCACATTTTCTCTATCCTTGAGGATGAAGCAAGTACTTCCAAAGATTCTGAAATACTTCACATTTGGCTTTCTTCCTTTCCATAACTCATAGGGAGTCTTTTTGGTACCGGGTCTGAAGTACACCCTATTTACTGTATGACATGCAGTGTTTATGGCTTCTCCCCATTGGTTTCGAGCCACATCTTTGTTATGTAACATGGCTCTGGCCATCTCTTGAATAACTCTATTCTTTCTTTCTACCACAACATTCTGTTGAGGAGTAATTAGTGCAGAGAATTCTTGAGATATACCTGATTTCAAGCAGAAGGATTCCATGTAGGAATTTTCAAATTCTTTACCATGGTCACTTCGAATTCGATCAATCTTCAAATTCTTTTCATTCTGCAGTCTTGTGCACAAGGCCTCAATGTGCTCGGGAGCATCAGACTTGGATCGAAGTAAGATGACCCAAGTGTATCTGGTGAAGTCGTCTACCACTACCATGATATATCTCTTACCACCAAGAGATTTAGTTCTGGTTGGACCCATAAGATCTAAGTGCAACAATTCCAACGGTCTGGAAGTTGCAGATGCCTGAGTGCTTGGATGCTTGGCTTTTGTCTGTTTCCTAAGTTGACATGGTCCACATACCACATTGCTCATTCTACTGAGCTTTGGTATCCCCAAGACAGATTCATGCTTAGAGACAATGGATAGATGCTTGTAACTAGCATGTCCCATCCGTTGGTGCCATAGATCTTCATTAGGCAAACGAATGCTATTACACACTATATCAGCATCAGGTACCAATCCATAACAGTCCAAAGTACGAACCCCACTGATGAGATTCTTTCCGGACTCATCCATGACAAGACACTTTCCTTTTGAGAACAGCACCATGAAGTCTTGATCACATATCTGACTTATGCTTAGTAGATTCACCCTCAGGCCTTCTACATAGAGAACATTTGCAATGTCCGACAGTCCTGGTAGAGATATGATTCCTTTCCCTTTAATCTGTGACTTGCTTCCATCACCAAAAGTCACATTTCCACCTTTCTTAGACTCAAAGATCTTGAAGAGAGATCTATCTCCAGTCATGTGTCTTGAGCAACCACTGTCAAGATACCAAAGGCATGTATCCATCACTTTGAATGCAGATTTCATCATGAAACATACTTCATGCTTGGATGACAAGTCAGATGGAACAGTTCTTTCTCTCAACTGCCATTTACTAGCTAAGCCTTGAACTTTTACTCTTCTCAAACGAACTCTTTTGCAGATTTTCATTCTGAGACAGTCTAGTTTCTTCTTAGCCAAACTGAGATCTTTTACCATAGTCATTATAAGTGAATTCAAATAACTTTTAGACTTGTGTTTTCTGAGACACTCAAACAAATAGTGATTAGAAAAACAAGATGTATTTGAAAACCTAGATCTCTTAAAGCCGGTCATAGCCATGACAAACAGGGGTCAATGGATCAACACAGCAAAGATTAACCTAATCAGAGTGTGCCTGCTCTGATACCACTTGATAGGCCACAAAATGAATGACCCCTTATGATTTAAACTAATTAATTAATTTAGCCAAGTTATTAATTAATCAATTTAACATGCAAATACGTGGCAGCACAAACAAATCACCGAATAACTAAATATGCAACGGAAAATAAATAACACGGTGATTTGTTCACGAATGGGGAAAAATCCTAACGGCAAAAACCCCACCGGGTGATTTTCAGGTCACCACTCCCGAAACTCCACTATTATCAAATCAAGCGGTTACAAATAAGGAATCCCAAGTACCTTACCAACCTACAGTTGAACCCTTACCCCAATACCCAATCGGACTTGATCTGTAGTGACAGTTCCCCCTTTTGATGCACGGCTCCCAAGTACGTGACTAACCAGATGCGCGGATCCCAGTACGCGACTTCAAACACCAACTTTAGGAAGAGAGGTTGGCTGCAAAGTTCTTCAGATCATCCTATGCAATGAAGATCAGGAAGATGCTTGGTCACAAAACCCTACGGTGCAAAGTACACAGCAACTTCTTGAAGAAGATGAACTAGGTCAAGAATTTCGTCTTAGATCACAATTTGCTTGAACAAGGATTGCTCAATGCTTATGCAACTTGTGTCTATGTTGACGGCTCTTAAAACACTCCTTAAATATGTTTAGGGTTAGAAGAAAAGAAAGCCCAAAAACACATTCACGGATCCCAAGAAAATCAGATTGGAATTCTGACTTTTTAATTCTCGACAGATAGCAGGTGTCGATGTAGCTATCGAGAAGGTGTCGAGCTTTAAAAATTCTGCACTTCAACTTGCTTTTTCTTAGACAGACTTGATGACTTCAACACTTGATCTTGAAACATTATTTCTTGAAGTATTAAAAACACCTAGAACTACCCAATTACAAGTATAGTGCGTTTTGTCAAAGGATTAGCCAATTTACATAAACATTATGACATATGTTCTTAACATGTGAACACATATGTCCTAACAAATTGACATACATGAATCTAAATTTTCTTCTGTAGTGTCTGATTCTGCTCTTCTAGAGCCTAAGTTAATATAAAAGTAAAAGACTATTCGTGCAGGAAACTATACAAGAAATAGGTAAACCTATGATGTTGTATGTAAGTCTGAGAAAGGAACCATAATTCATAGTAAAAAACGTACATAAAAAAAAAAAAAAAAATTATTATTACATCAACTATTTGTTTAATTTTATTTGTATCTTGGGTGGTGGAATTTTTGCTGTTTCCTGAGGAGGAACGTCCTTCTCCTTCTCCTTTGAAGCCTCCTCAGCAGGCAAAATGGTAGAAGCTAGGTCATTTTCAAAACTTTGAGAAGTTTGCTCGTCCTTAGGATCCTCTGCGACTTTGGCGGAAGAGGTCCCTTTTTCCACCCCAGGCACTTCAGACTGTTTCTGATGATTGGTTGGGAGAGGATTCTGACTCTGAGCCTCTTCAGCTGAGCCAGCAGCAGTAAAGGAAACCTCTTGTTGCTGAGGAGAAGGGCTTGGGGCTTGTATGGCTGAAGGAAAAAAAGTGTTCTCAGGTCTTCTCAGCTTTGATGAAGGCTCGACCCCAGCACGATTGAGAGCTTCTTCCCAAGTTTGTGCACAGTACGTTCGGCACACAATTGGGACTTTAGTTCTGAACCTATCCTCGGTCTCGGTTACGCCTTTGTCATATCCTCGCTGTTCGGCCTCATCCTTCGCCTTCTCGGCCTCGGCTCTTGCTCTTTCTGCCTCATCCCTCTCTTTTTCAGCCCGACCCCTAAGCCTTTAAGCTTCTTCCAGTTGTTTCATCAACATTAATACTTTCTCCTTGTGAGTTGTCAATTGATCATCGGCATCTTGGAGTCTTTTCCTTTGATCTTCAGCCTGCTTTTGAAAGCTAGATAGGGCTGAATCGGCGCTCTTTCGAGCGGATTCTTCGCCTGCCAACCTCCTCCTCAAGTCCTTGACGTTTTTCTCACTGGTGGTAAGCGCCTTAGAAGCTGCACTTCTTAACTCCCTCTCCTTGTCTCACTGGAGATACAAGCTGCTGGTCATCTTCTCTAGCCTGAAAGTGGTTTGAACAGCCTGTATAAAAAAAAAAAAAAAAAAAAAAAAAAAAAAAAAAAAAAAAAAAAAAAAAAAAAAAAAAGAAAAAAAGAAAGAAAGAGGTAGTCAGAAATAAAGTGAACTAAGAAGAACGGGTAAAACTGTAAGGATACTATACCAAGCCCAAGTGCCTTTTCATGTTCATGAAGATTTCGTTTTTCTTCATCTTTTTGAGCTCGGCCATATCTTGAGGGAGAAGGAGGGTTTCTTCTAAAGCGGAGGCGACATGGCATCCAATCCCACCATTATAATCTTTGATGGATGCGTCTGCCCTCAAGGGCTCACCACTGAGCATGGGAGCAGGGAGCCAGGCTTCGGACTCTGAAGGTTGAACAGTTTGCTTGGCATCCATTCTAGAAGCCCCACGGGTTGTCTTTTGCTGTTTTGGAGGTCGCTGATCCGTACTTTCCTGGATTGGATGAGGTCTCCCAGTCTCCACCACATCCTTGCCTTTTTGCTCTCTCTTCCTCTTAGGATCAACAGATTCAGCCCCTTGAGGTTGGGAAGGTTTAGGAGAAGGCGGAGGAGGGAGATTGGTCTGAGGAGACCTTCCTGGTACCTCTTTTCCAGATTTGCCTTCAATAACATCCAACAAACTTCTCTGGCTCTTTCTTTGGATCCCCATGTCACCAAGAATTGCCTCGGGAGATTGGGGTTGGTTGAACACCTCAAATCCGTCCGTAAAATCCGAGACTTCTTCAACTATTTCCTCTTGTTCTTCTTCTTCTTCCTCCTCCACTGCCTGAATAGCAGATCGTGACGAAGAAGCCCCTACGGAAATAGCAGCTTTAAGTAAGGGCTGAGAAAAGGGGGTGCCTTCAGGTATCCGAACACTCTCAAGAACTATGAACCCGGACCTTTCGAAGACTACGCTGATTCGGTGCAGCCGAGGGTCTTTGGCTTTTATTACACACTTGGGCGCTTGAAAGGCTGTGGAAAGTGGTTTGTACCCAAGGATGATGTACGCAACCCTTAGTTGACCGTCGGACGGATTCTTGTATATCTCGGATCTTAAAATTTTATCCAAGCTCTCCCTGTTAACTAGCCCGAACCGACGCTTGGTGGTGCGCCTATCTACAAAATCAGTAAGACAATAATGAAATTCCCATCAGGAATGAAGTTAACTTAAATCAAGGAGCACAAATTAAGATGCAAGGGTGTTCAGCCCAAGAACCCCACCTGGTTCACCCCCCCTGGGTTGGGCATGGTAAACCGTCATTCCACGCGCCAGAAAAAATGAGGAAATCATCTTTCAGACCCTTGTTCGATGTAGGGAGACACTGGATTAGCCTTATCTTGGGGAACCTGGACCTAAGGTAGTACCCCGCATCCTTCAAGTGTTGGAGGTTGTACACCCAATTCACGTCGTGATGGGTAAGGCGCAAATTTAGCCTCGCGTTAAGGGCTTTTATACTCCCTAACACCCTAAACATATTTGGGGCGCATTGTGTGAGGGACAGTCTAAAGAACCTAAGGAAACTAGTAGTGAGTCTGCCCATCGGGATAGTCATCCCTCCCTCTATGAAAGCAATCATAGGGATGACTACTTCCCCTGTTTGCCTTTTATCGTACCACTCTTCCGCGGAAGCGTACCTCATACCCACCGTTGGGGGAATCTTATACTTGGCCCTAAATTTCTCTATTTGCTCCTCGGAATCAACTAAATACTTAAACCTACCCATTTCTTAAGAATCGTGAAGAGAAACTAGAGAAGATAATGGAAAACTGAGGAGGGTTAAAGAAACTTACAGTTGTGAAAAATGGGCTCCTCGGACAAACTTCAGGTATTTATGAGATCGTTGATAGGAAGAAAGGAGGGACAGGATCAGTAAATACTTGATAAGATCGTGAGATTTTTTGTAATTGAAAGGAAATTTGATTTGAAAAGCTCTTTATAAGGGCACAGAAATCGTAAGCGAGAAAAATCCCGCTCATAAGTTGTGGTGATCCTCCAACGTTAGATTCGCATCTTACTGAAACGTGGAGGACTGAGAAACCGCCATCATTTAATGATGGCGTGCTCCTCACGCCGAAATGTTAGGAACGTGTCTTGGGCAGGTGAAAAGGCACTCTAACATTTGGAAAAGCCCAACGAAGGATTTAAGGACGTGATATCAAAATCCCCCTTTTTTCCGAGATGACAAAAAGGGAGATTTTAAGGGGCTATTGTGGGGCCAGTTGCCCGAAAAATTAACAGAGTCCATAGAAGGTGGGCTTGTGGCCCAACGGCCCAGTCCGAGGACACTCATCCGTCCGAGGACACTCATCTGTCCGAGGATGCTCCTCTGTCTGAGGATAAGATCCGTTCCTCAAACCAGCTTGCAAAGTGGATGTAACTATTTTAGTTGTCAAGGAGCTTTGCGGAATTACATGCAAACTAAATTAATGAATATTGATCAAAGGAGGAACCGGAAAAGATAACAAATATCTCCTAAAAGCTGCTGCCCCGCATTAAATGCTTCCCACCTAACTCTCTGGCCGCATTAATGTAGAGGTGATACCTGAACAGTAACCAAGCAGCCTTATAACCACTAAGCGGAGGATCCGGGAAGGTTGGATGGGACAGAAGGAAATTCTCAGAAGGGAGCCTACACGTGTACGGTGAAAGCAAGACGGAGCACTTGGTATATAAAGTGAAATCAGAATACATTGAGGGGGGAGATGATTTTTGGGAGAGAGAGGGAGATCGAAGAAAGACTATTTTTGCTGCGCCAAAAACTATGTCTTTTTCTACTTACTAGAACTAGTTCTTACATCCACACTCTACAAATTTTATTGTCCAGGGTCCAAGACATTTTGAGTCCCTTCAAGAGCATAGCATAATTTGAAGCAATGAACATTAAGTATTCAATTAACTAATGAAAAAAAAATTGAAAAATAAAATTCTCAAATAAAAAATCTATAAAATATTTTTATAGATTTATTTCATGTGAGAATTATATTTTTTTCAATGGAATTTTTTTGTTAAAATTGGATAGAATATGTGAATTGTATAAATCGGAAACTTAAAGGACTCAATTTAATAGAAGTAAGGTTAGAAAACTAAAATGAATTTTAGTCAAATTTAAAGGGTGCAATTTTCATTTTAGCCCTTTTTTTTAGAATCAACTTTATTCATTATTCATAATAATATATATTATATTATACTGTGGACCACTAAATTTCTCAATTTGAAATGAATCAAACAAGTAAAATAGTTGCATAAATGCGAATTTATATTGATGAATGTGTGGTACAATTCTTTGTGTTTACAAAAGAGTGATCATCTGATTCGATCTCCTTGAAAGACTTGTTAATTTGAAATTGTGATAATGTGATTTTGATTTGAACACAAGATATCCTTCAATTTGGTTAAGGAAGGGATTGAAGATCTTTGAAATGAAATTACAATGAATCTCTGGCTATGAGCTTGTTAGAAATTCTTTGGTCTTCATGTTCTTCGTGTTCTTCGCATGTTTTTTGTGCTCTTAGTGCGTTCTTCGTCTTTGAAGGTTTATGGTGGAAGTTCTTCGGGGCTTTAGAGATTTGAATTCTTAGAGCTTCACTGATTTGTAATTTATTAAGGTTTCTGGAGGCTTTTGAGCCAGATTCCAATGAACTTTGAGATCTAGGAATATGATTTGGATGATTCCTCTTCGAATGTTCTTCGTATTTGAAGGTTTGTGGTAGAAGTTCTTTTGAAGGTTTGTGGTAGAAGTTCTTCGGGGTTTTAGAGGCTTGAATTCGTAGAGTTTCACTTATTTGTTATTTATTGAGGTTTCTAGAGGCTTTTGAGCTTGATTCCAGTGACCTTTGAGATCTATATAGGCAGGTAGTTTGGATGATTTTTCTTCGAATGTTCTTTGCATTTGAGGTCGAAGTTCTTGAAGTTCCTGGAGGCTTTAGGGATTGATTCCAGCAGAGGTTCAGTACTTCTAAATCTTCTTTGATGTTGCTTGTGCTCTAGATGACTTGATCTCCTCTCCCAAGATGTTTGGTCTTGGTCCTTTTAAATGCCTTAGGAAGACTTCTATTTATAGGAGTTTGGGGGTGGGTGAGCAACACGTGGTAGAGTCTGATTGGTGACACATGTCACAGCCTGATTGGTCTGCTTATGTCATCACTTACACACGTTGGATTGCATATGTCATCGCTTACATGTGCTGGACTATCTATGTTATCGCTTACACGTGCTAGACTGCTTATGTCATCGCCTACACACGCTGATGTGTGATTAGTTTTTGCATAACACTTGGCAAATTTATGTTGGTTTCTGAGTAGTGATAGCAAAACCTATCAACAACACGTGGCACTTTGTAATTGATTGTATTTTGTGGACTTGGTAGTATGATGTGTCAGCTTGTGATAGGTCGGGAATTTTCCCTCTCTATGTATACTAACATCTAATATATAATATTTTAATCTGTTAAGTGTCTGAATTAAATAAATAAAAAAATTTCTTAAGAGTCTTTCTAATCTTTTAAACAAAAATTGTTGAGTGACTATAGTTTAATATATATTATAACATATAACATACAATAATTTTGTTTGTTATTTGTTAAACAATTGTTTAATTTTTAGGTTTTGAGTATACACTTCGTTGCTTATATTTTTTAAAATAAGTTAATAACTATTTTATAAAATTCAAATATTTAGCGTTTAAAATGTGAGTAATTTATGTAACCAATGATGCATATATAAAGAGAGAGAGAGAGAGAGAGAGAGAGAGAGAGAGAGAGAGAGAGAGAGAGAGAGAGAGAGAGAGAGAGAGAAGCATTGACGCATATTTTATGAGAATTTTCAAAATTTCAGAAGCTATTGCTTAGTACTCTGTTCCAAATGATGAAACTTTTGGTGTTTAAATCCCTAGAAGAGTGTAAAAAAATATGATCCTAAATAGATGTTGCTTTTTAGAAAATGATCCTTGATTATTTCTTAAATGATTAAGAACATCGGGCTTAACATTGTTGAGTTAAAGTTAGTATACGGAACTAAGTATTTGTTTTGAGTCATGATTTTTTTTTTTTTTTTTTTTAATTTTTTTATTTAAGAGTTTTGTTATAATTAGTTGGCCCCTGAGATACATTCTCTTATTTGTCTCGTATACCCATGTTTGGAGCACCCAACAACGTTGGACAGTCCAAGCAAGGATGAATCCAAATGGATAATATCCCTTAGCATCTTTGAAACTCCGAAGAAGGAATCACATTTATTTTCCTTATGAGTTATCTAGATTTTTTAAATTTTAATTTCAAAAAAAAAAAAACTTATTTCTCTGGTATGATTATTTATATTTCTTTTGATGCATCCAATGCAGACAGTAACAAGGAAAGTTCGCTCTTCCAGCAATTAAGAGATACAGAGAGCGACGTAAAAGGAAACGGTATATTTAGATTTCTCTGCCGTGACCTTATAAATTTCTCTTGGGTCTTGATCTATATGCGATTTCTCATCCCTCTTCCGGAATTATTAGACGATACTCCTAAAAAAGAAGATCCTATGCGTTTCTGCAAATTTGGAAAAATTCCAACAGGTAAATATCTACCTCAACTCAAGTCCTCTTTTTATATTTTCTGGTAAGCTATAATTTGACCATATATATATATATTGTTCTTTTTTTTTTTTTTTTGTTTAAATAAATTACCTTTGGGTGGGATCCAGTTAGCTTAACTGGTAAAGTCTACGATGGTTGTATAAGAGATTTGGGGTTCAATCTCCACTTATACCAAAAATTGATTAGTGTCTTGGTCTGAAGATAAAGAGTAATCATTAGAAACAAACGACATAGGTTGAAACTCTCTAAAATATATATATATATATATATATACTAGTTATAAGCCCGTGCGTTGCACGGTGTTATGAAAAAGCTTATAAAATTAATGTATAAATAATTATATATTTTAATAGATTTAATAAAGATAAAAGAAAAAATGATCAAATGTAAATAATTATCTCACTAAAATAAGGGGTAAGATTTCTTCCAAAAACTAAATTAAATTGATAATTCCAAATTGAATTTTAAATTGATAATTATTAAAAAAAAAAACATACTAAACAATTGATAAATCTAAAATTAATATAATCTTGATAATATTATAAATTAAAATTAAAGTTGATAATTCAAGAATACACGTGTTGAACATCGTGATAATTTGATGTAACATAAAAATCAAATAAGAAAATTGTTAAAATTAATCTATTAATTCTAAACATATTTAATCATTAATTCTAAGACCCTAACCCTAAGCATATAAATTAGATCAAAGCTAAGAAAATTAGTTTAAACAAAAGGCAACCAATACACAAAACCTAATCAATTTAATAAAAACAAAATACAAAAACAAAGAAGGAGCCCTTAGAAACTTGACAATATTTTCAAATGTTTTGAATTCATTAATTAAAATTACATGAAGACAAAAAACCAATAATAACACTAAAGAAAACAAATAAAATGAAAATAATAATAATAAAAGAAGAAAGAATGCATACTTGCATTGTCATGGGATTTAGACATTCACATACTGAAATAAGCTTCACTTCAAAAAGCATATATAGGGTTATATATATTGGTAGAGTTCCATTTGAAATATAATTCATTTAAATCTTATTGAACTTAAAGATACCTAATCAATGTGTTTATTTCTATCCCATAAAAATTGGAATTAAAAAAAGGTCATATGAATAGAATGAAAAAAAGAAAAAAAAAAAGAGTTGATTCAACATAAAAAAAAAAAAAAAAAAAACATAAAATTTAAAAAATTTAAAATTAAAAAAAAAAAAATATATATATATATATATATAAAATTAAATGTCATTAACGTAGAAATTATCAAATTAATGGAGATATATACTGTTTTTTTGGAATAGATAAAGATTATCAAATTATTGAAGATATATACTATTTCTTGGGATAGATTTACTTATCCCTTAATAATCAAGTTTTGTAGCTTGATATTCTGATAAAATAATATTAATCTAATAATATTAAAATTTTGAAAATTTAAATAATAAATATTATATAAATTAAATTTTTGTATGTTAAATATTATCCCATAATTTAAGAAATATATCCTAACAAACAAAAAAAATTAATGTTAATTAGATGATAAATATTATCTAAATTAAATTTTTGTATGTCAAATATTATCCCTTAATTTAAGAAATATATCATAACCAATAAAAAAATAATGTTAATTTTATTTTATTTAATGATAAGAATGAATTAGAGTCCTAGTAGTATATTATTCCTTTTTAGTTCTTTAAAAATCTAAAAATTTAAGAAAATTTCCACAATTTGGTGAAGCCACGTGGCGCAACCACGGCTTCTAAGCCTAATTTTTATTATATATATGATATGATATGATATGATATGATATAATATGATATAATTATAAATAATATAAATGATATTCATAGAATTTGATCTATAATAAAATATGGTTCCTATGCATTGTCTTTAATTTATTTGTCTTCCTTTCCACCTTATGCATGAAATTAAGAAATACCTTCAATAACGTCTTTTTTCTTTTCTTTTCAGTAAATATTTCCGCAAAACATTTTATTTCCATACCCTACTAACACTTGAAGTGTTGGATAGGTATTGAACCAATGATATTTGACGGCTTATTGTGCATCACTGTAATATTTCGATTTTCCATTTTAATATCCCTAATTGAAAATTCTAGATTTTGATGAAAAATAAAAAAATAAAAAGTTGATTCAACATAACATAACATATAAAAAATTTTAAATTTTAATTTTTTTTTTTTAAAAATAGAGAAAGAAAACGTGGTTGATAGCTATAAGGAATTTTAATATATATATATATATATATATTTTTAAATGTCACCAACGTAGAAATTATCAAATTAATGGAGATATATACTGTTTTTATGGAATAGATAAAGATTATCAAATTATTGAAGATATATACTATTTCTTGGGATAGATTTTCTTATCCTTTAATAATCAAGTTTTGTAGCTTGATATTCTGATAAAATAACATTAATTTAATAATATTAAAATTTTGAAAATTTAGATAATAAATATTATCTAAATTAAATTTTTGTATGTTAAATATTATCCTATAATTTAAGAAATATATCCTAACAAATAAAAAAAATAATGTTAATTAGATGATAAATATTATCTAAATTAAATTTTTGTATGTCAAATATTATCCCTTAATTTAAGAAATATATCATAACAAATAAAAAAATAATGTTTATTTTATTTTATTTAATGATAAGAATGAATTAGAGTCCTAGTAGTATACTATTCATTTTTAGTTATTTAAAAATCTAAAAATTTAATAAAATTTTCGCAATTTGGTGAAACCTTGTGGCGCAATCACGGCTTCTAAGCCCAACTTTTATTATATATATAGTATGATATATATATATTATTCCTCAAAAAAAAAAAAAAATCACATTAGGTTATTACATTACATAGCAAAAACCTTTCTGTATATTGGTCCAAATAATGGTTACTCAATTTGTCCAAAATTGAGTTTTTTTTTTAAAGGAAATCTCAAAACCAGTTAACATCATTTTTAAAATAAAAAATAGTCAATCTGAAAAGAAAAGAAAAAATTCTCAGTACTATACATGTGAGATATATATAGATATATATATATATATATATATGGTAATGAAGGGGTTAACTATTAAAGAAACAAATGAAATTTAATGACAAAAAAATGAAAAAATAAAAAAAGAAAAAGAAAAAAAGATCTGAGTGGCTTAAAGGCTAGGGGTTGATATAGGACAAACTCTACTATTAGACTTTTGTTATTTATTAATTTTTATGTAATTTTTGAAATTTTAAGTTTACGATATGGGAAAATTACAATAAATCCACATGTGGTTTGACCTATTTTTACTTTACTTACCTGTGGTTTAAAATTTAACACTTTACCCATCTGAGGTTACTTTAGTTTAATATCTATTACCCGCCTCTGTTTTCACCATTCAAAAACATATTTTTTAGACAAAAACAAACACAAAATGAATCAAAAAATTAGGGTTTGAAATAAAAAATAAATGTACATGAACCAAACAAATAAAATTCCAAAGAACTACAAATCAATTTGTTTGGAATTAAAACTAGTACAAATCAATAAAATGTCCTGGAGAGAGTCCACATATTAAAACAAACACATAACACAAACACAAGAGCCTGAGGTTTAAGAGGAAAGAACCCACAACCAAAAACCAACAAAAAAGAAAAGAAAAAAAAAAAAAAAAAAAAGAAACCCACAAAGCAAGAACGAAGGCATCATAGTCTGATCTAGACCCTCGGCATGGATTCCTCGCAAAAACAATGGTGTTGATCTGATAATGGTAGGCGTGGTGGTGTTAGGTTGTGGATTCTGATAATGGTTATGGCGGCTATGGGTGCCTCTTCATCATTTGCCAACAAAAGCTTTTGCCGCTTCAAGAATGGTAACCCTGTACACCCACACACACCATAGCACTGCTGATAGCACCAATCTATGGATTGCTGTATTTGTCAACCGTGGTTTAGGCTCCACAATAAGTTCAAATAATTTTTGTGATTATGATATTGCCACTAATTTGGAAGTGTACTAGCTTGTGATTTCTACATTATTTAAATGATACAAAGCATACATTTCTAGCATTTTCGACCTACAAAGATTTGAATTTTGGATTTTTTGTCTTGATTTGCTATGTGGGTCTAGTGTGGTATAAGCTCACTGTCATTCAACGAATTTCCCCTGGTTAGACCCCAACATCAGATAAATGAAAAGAAAGGCCTTTGTGTGTGTGTGTGTGTGTGTGTGTGTGTGTGTGTGTGTGTGTGTGTGTGTGTGTGTGTGTGTGTTTGTTTGTTTTTGTGTTGGGTATTTCATCAATTGATCCAATCGGAAAATTTGTGATGTTTTGATGTAATTTTAGGGCAGACTAGTGGTTTGTGTGGTGGTTTTGGAGTTTAATGGGTAACAGAATGAGGTAATGATAGGCTGACATCAATGGGTCAACTGTGTTTGTGTTCTGGGTGATAGGCCAAGAATGTATTGACCCTTGTGATAAATTAACTAATTGATTTAGCCAAGTTAATTAATTAATTCAATTAACGTGCAAAATGTGTGGTAGCACAAACAAATCATCAACGAAGTAAATATGTAGTGGAAAAGAAAGTTGACATGGTGATTTGTTTACGAATGGGGAAAACCTTCAAGGCAAAAATCCCACTGGGTGATTTTAAGGTCATCACTCCCGAGAATCTACTATTATCACAACAAGTGGTTACAAGTAAAGGAATCTCGGTACCTTATACTAACCTACAGTTGAACCCTTACCCTAATACCTAATTAGACTTGTTCTATAGTAACAGTCTCTCATTTTCAATGCACGGCTCCTAGTACATGACTAACCAATCGATGCGCGAATCCTAGTACGTAGATTACTCACCAACGTTGGCTGCAAAGTTCTTCAGTTCATCAATACGATGAAGATCACGAATCTCCTTGGTCACAAAACCCAATGACGTACAAATGCAGCAGCTTTTTCAAGTGAAAGATGAACTAGGGCAAATTTTGTCTCCGATCACGATTTTCATGAACAAAACTTTACTTCACACTTGCGCAACCTTTAACGGCCCTTAAAATAATTCTTATATATGTTTATGATTGTGAGAAAAGAAAACCTAAACATGTACACACGGATTGGAATGAAATCAGAGTTGAAAATCTAATTTTCATAAATTTCGATAGATAGCTTATCTATCAAGCAACTGTCAAGCATCGGGCTAGAGCTGCCTTTTAAACCTCGATAGATTTTATCTGTCGAGCTAGCTATTGAGCTCTAAAATCTAGCACTTCTTTACTTGTTTCTTGGACAGATTTATATGGCTTTAACACTTGAACTTGAAACCTTGTTCCTTGAAGTATTAAACACATCCTAAATCTACCGAATTACAAGTAAAGTGCGTTTTGTCAAAGGATTAATCAATTCTATATGGACATATATCCCTAACATGATTCACATATGTCCTAACAATCTCCTCCTTTGGCAATCCATGACAAAACCACATCAAACAAATGAACATATGAGGGAAGTCATAAATCACTCAACTTATATTCACTTGCTGAATATAATAAAATCTATCCTAACACAAACTCTTGAAAAACTTTGCAAGAAGAGAGTTCATGGCAAGGAAGACTTTGACAACCTGTATTTCTGAAACACTTCATACAAAACTCATCATGGCATCTTAGTGTGAAACAGAAATTAAAAGATTGCAAACAAGTAGTAAAAAGCATGTGCATAAAGAGAGAAAAGAAACAACATATGGAGAGATAGGTGAAAATGTAATAACAACCTCATCAAATATATATATATCAATAATGAATATAAGGTTTGCTATCACTAAGTGGTCACAAGACCAATGTACATGAGGTAAAAGTAAAAGAAACAAAAGAAAATACATGATAACCTCACTACATCCCTCATAAAATAACCACTCCCCCTATCAAAAATGTCCTATGCTAACTTTCTCCCTAAATCCATGACTACTCTCATCCCAAAACTACTTCCCCTTTTTGTCACGAATGACAAAGGGCAAGTAACTCAAGCAGTCATCTCATCATCACTAGAAGAGCTAGCATCCTTATCCTCATCAGCAGCATCATCAGAGTCATCATCGTCGTCCTCGTCCTTAGAAGCCTTTGGAGAAGGAGAGGGAGACTCTACGAAGCCACCAAGGGGAGCCTGTCATCATGCAATACGACTGACACGGGTGTTCACCTAACACAACTCATCACTAAGAGTGTTAAGGCGAGCATCCATGCGCTGAAGCTGCGCCATGATTGCATCGAGGGTCACACCACCTGCAGAAGAAGAAGAAGCGGATGTGGATGGAGCTGAAGAAGCCAGATAAGCTACTATCTCGGTCTGTGGTCGCCTCGGGCGAAGCTGGGCATCACTTCGTCTAACGGTAGCAGCGACAATAGCACCTATGATGAAGAAGTGATCAGACTCAGGATAGGAGACAGAAAAATGGCGAATGATCCGCGTGATAGCTGAAGGAAAAATGAGCTTATCATAGGTCGCCATATCCCTATAAACATCTATAAGGGATAGGATGAAGTGAGAAGGGAAGTCAATAGAGATGTTTATGGACGACTAAATTTCTCAATTCGAAATAAGTCAAACAAGTAAAATAGTTTCACAAATGCGAATTTGTATTGATGAATGTGTGGTACAATTCTCTGTGATTACAAAAGAGTGATCCTCTGATTCGATCTCCTTGAAAGATTTGTTAATTGGAATTATGGTAATGTGATTTTGATTCGAACACCAAATATGCTTCAATTTGGCTAAAGAATGGATTGAAGATCTTTGAAATAGAATTACAATGAATTTTTGGCTATAAGCTTGTTAGAAATCCTTTGTTCTTCACGTTCTTCGTGTGTTCTTCATTTTCGAAGGTTTGTGGTGGAAGTTCTTCGGTGCTTTGAAGGCTTGAATCCGTAGAGCTTTGTTGATTTATGGCTTGCTGAGGTTTCCGAAGGCTTTTGACCTTGATTCCGGTGAACTTTGAGATCTAGGCAGATAGTTTGGATGATTCTGCTTTGAATGTTCTTCAATTTTGAGTTTGAAGTTCTTGAAGTTCTTGAAAGCTTTGAGGCTTGATTCCTGCAGAGTTTCTGTACTTCTAAGTGCTTCTAAATCTTCTCTAATACTGCTTGTGCTCCAGATGGCTTGATCCCCTCCTAAATGCCTTAGGAAGGCTTTTATTTATAGGAGTTTGATGGTGGGTAAGCGACACATGGCAAAGTTTGATTGGTGACACATGTCACAGCCTGATTGGTTCGCTTATGTCATCACTTTCACATGCTGGGTTGCATATGTCATCGCATACACATGCTGGACTACTTATGTCATCGCTTACACGCGCTGATGCGTGATTGGTTTTTGCATGACACTTGGAAAATTTTTATTGATTTTTGAGTAGTGATAGAAAAACCTAGCAGTAGTATGTGGTGCTTTGTAATTGGCTATATTTTGTGGACTTGGTAGTATGATCTGTCAACTTGTGATAGGTTGGAAATTTTTCCTCTCTACAATGTCCTTTAAGAGGGATAACAAAAATCAAGCACGAGGCTCTATGATAGAGTTATAATGTGACAATGGATGGAGAACGAATGTCATCACCATGTTAAGGAATCTCTGACCTTTAGCAAAGGTCGAGCAACTAGCATTTTAACGATCACTCCAAGAAGAAGGTGTCCCATAGAATAGAGACATGAGTTCATCTTTGGACACAGTCCTATGACGATCACAGCTGAGGTAGTCAGGATGCATTACCCTCAGTATGTGTAGCACCTCAAATGTAAGATCTAGAGTGACTACAATGCGTGTAACCCTGAACACGAGTGACAAAATGAGGTACAAAGTATTAAATTTGTGCATGTTAGAGTAAAACTCCTATATGATCACAGAAAGGCACGTGACTGGGATGCCATACAGTGATTCCCAACCCCTACTGTAAATGACAGTGGGAAGGTTAGTATCGGAAAAATCCGATAGGATGACTTGGCGTTCCAAATGAATGCCTCATTGAGAAAAGTTCTCCGAAAAGTCCTTATGGGTTTTATCATCATGGAACCTAACGTGTGAAGGAGTAGAATCAAAGGAAGATGCCTTAAAACGAAGAGGGTTCCAAGATGGAGCAGATTTTTGTTTAGGTGCCATAGAGCAACTAACAAAAGAAAAAGAAAGAGAGAAAGGGAAAAATAGAAAATTACCAAACAATTCAATATCAGAATATAGAGAAATTAATGTATGCAGGAAAAAGGCACGAACATGTGACATGCTACATTAAAATCATCATAGGCTCAGCCCAATCCAATTCTACCAGCACATAACATTTTAACATAGTAATTACGCATCTAAAATGAATGAACATTGTTTCAAATGCAAATGTGATGCAATGCATGAACATTTAGGATCATTTAAACAAAAACCAACCCTAAAATTTTGCAAAAACCTCATCAATTTTGAAAAACCCCAAAAAATTTTCAAAAACCCAAAAACCTAGGTCTAATGCGTGAAATGCATGAAGAATGAAGGATTAAGGACCCTTACTAGAGAAGAAAAGCTTGATCTAGGACGAAAAGCTTCTGGGAATAAAGTTTGGAGTGAGAGAGAAGTGTTTGGGAAGGTGAAAAGTCAGAAAGGATCAAGAGAGAACGAAAAAATGAAATGGAAATTGCTCTGACCCTTTATATAGAAATCCCAGTTTCTCGATGGATCAAGAGGTGTCGAGAGCTATTGAGAATTAAAATGGCTAGAAGGAGCTATCGAGAAGCTATCAAGAGGTGTCCACAGCAAAGTGACCTCGATGGATCGAGAAGCTATTGAGCATTTATCGAGCATACAGAAACTTCCTCGATGAATCGAGAATCTGTCGAGAAGCTATCGAGCCTGATTCTCAAAAACCTCAATGGATTGAAATTACGATAACAACTATCGGGAAAAGAAGCTCAAGAGGCTCGATAGATAGCTTAGCTGTTGAGAGGTATCGAAAAGCTGTCGAGATTGCTTAAAAATAATTTTTCAAAGAATAGAAAAACACAGACATGAATGCAATCAAACATGCTACTCAACCAAAGATCCAAACAACATTTTAAGCTCTTAAAAACATCTCTCATCAAGAAAAATGTCAAGCATTTAGATCCAAAACACATACACACACACTGAACAATTCTAACCAATTTTATATTTCAAAAACAAGTTAAAACAGTTTAGTGAGAATACATTAACATATGTATTCCTTGTCATAGCCAAATCACATTGTACCTATACATGTATCAAGAGTAGCAAAGAATATTATGTGTTGTGTGTGAAAAACATCGCAAGATTGCATAAGTGTCTACATGTTATAACGATTTGAGATATGAGAAAATCACTTTAACTTACACACAATCATAACTGCTTGATGGGGACTATCACATTCAAGGTACATCCTATAATTCCCACGTCTCCTAGAAGACACGCTTGCACTCATATATAAAGCATTTTTATTCTTTCTGCTTTTATTTTTCTTTGCATGTTTTCTTTTTAAGCATATCATGCATGAGCATATAAGAGAGAGAAAAGAAATATCTAATTATGTTAAGCTTTTGACATTACACTTTTACTATGCTGAAGCATACAGATGTCATTCCATGATTGGCGGGCAACAGTAGTAAGATGGTTATTTATGCATTTCTCTTAGAATTTTCTAGTCCTTCCCGTTAAAAAGAGTGATACAAGTGTTAAGTACAAGATATTACTTAATCTTACTCATCACAAACATGAGCCACAAAACTCAATTACTTAGTTATGCATAAAGATTCTCATCTAAGCTACAAAAGATACAAAACTCACTTGCTTAGTTATGCATAAAGATGCTCATCTAAGCTACAAAAGATACAAAATTTAGAAAACTTTATTTCAATGGCTACACAAGGTACACAAGTACCAATGTACACATAGCACACATTGTTTTTGTATTTTTATGATTTTTCAAATTTTTTTTGAAAAAAAAATTAAAAAAAAAACTGTAAACAAACAAACAAAAACATGTTAATTAAGGCAATGCATAAAAATAGACTGACTCAAAACAAGAAAGCAAAACACACAAGTAATGCAAGCAAAAATAGAGGGAGAGAGAGAAAAGTGACTGAATCACTTAGAGCTTTTTCCCTTCCACACCTTGGAAGAACATTTCCGTTGAGCAAACCCTTGAACCGGTGGTGAGGGAGAAGAATTGAAACTATTCAAGTTCAAAAGGAACATGACGGCTTTGAGTAGATCTCCAATAAGAGCAAAGGAGGATGGAAACTGATTTTGGTTTTTTGATGAGATCATACTATTACTCTATTGAGTGGGTAGCTACCTATAGCGCTTAGGTCGAGTATGTCCAGTTGCTCCACAGTGATGCTGCTTCTTCTGTTTAGACTTTTGGGTACTACCCTTCTTAGCCTTAGGGTTTTTAGTCTCTTTCTTAACAAGTTTTGGGGGGCTCCTAAAATGGACTTACCATTGTCTATATTCTCACTAGCTAAAACAGTTTTGACATCAGTGTTCTCAAATTCAACATTATTAGCAGGAGAAATAAAAACAGTAGTACTAGAGGAAGCAATATTAGGAGAAGAGAAATCATACCCTAAACCAGTTCGATCAGAAGCAGATATCTGAAGGCTGAGCATCTCATCAAGCTTTGCACTTGAAGTCCTCTCCAGCTGAGCTTTGACTTGAAATAACTCCGCTTCAGCGCTCTAATGGTTTGATTAGCTTCATCAAACTTTGTGGAGATTTCTTCTTGCTTAAGCTCCACAACATTGAGCTTCTTGGTGGCCAACCTATACAACTTCTCATGCTTTTCCGAGACCTTGTATAATTTTGCATAGGTTCTGTGGATGTTATCTTGCTCATCTATCTTCTCAAACTTAGATTCCACCTAGTCCTCTTCTTCATCCACGTCTTTAACAATCCCCTCAGTAGGATTTACAATGGCAGTGAAGGCATTCAGGATTCCATCATTCTCATTATCCGAATAATCCTTAGGTTCGGTGTCACTCAAAGTAGCAGCAAGTGCCTTGCTCTTCCCGATGGTCTTGAGATACGTAGGGCACTTTTGTTTCATGTGACCAAAGCCTTGACACCCAAAGCACTTTGGTCCTGAAGGAACAATGTACTGACCGCTATCCCTAGGCTGTGTAGATGTCATTTTACTCATCCATCTTCTCAAACTTAGATTCCACCAAGTCCTCTTCTTCATCCACGTCTTCAACAATCCCCTCAGTAGGATTTACAGTGGCAGTGAAGGCATTCAGATTCCATCATTCTCATTATCCGAATCATCCTCAAGTTTGGTGTCACTCAAAGTAGCAGCAAGTGCCTTGCTCTTCCCGATGGTCTTGAGATACGTAGGGCACTCTTGCTTCATGTGACCAAAGCCTTGACACCTAAAGCACTTTAGTCCTGAGGGAACAGTGTACTGACCGCCATACTTAGCAGCCTTCTTTCCTTTGTACTAGCTCTTGAACTGTGACGAACTGGACTGCTTGCAGTCTTTGTTGAATCCTTTAGCATTGTCATTCTTCATAAACTTTATGAACTGCCGTGTAATGTAGGATTTCATTTTAGAATCTTCATCTTCAGAAGACCCATCAGCGTCACTACTCTTGGCCTTCAGTGCCATGCTCTTGCCATTACTAGATTTCCTAATCCTTGTCAAGCCCAACTTATAGGTCTGCAGATTGCCAACCAGCTCTGTCAAAGGAATCTTGCTGATGTCCTTTGATTCCTTAATCGCAGTGATCTTGGCATAAATCTCTCAAGTAGAGATTTGAGCACCTTTCTAACAATCTTGAGTTCGGGAATGGTTTCCCTAAGATTAAAGGCTGAGTTCATTATGTCCTTGAGCTTGGTATAGAACTCATCGAACGACTCATCCTCCTCCATTTTGATCTCTTCAAAGTTAGTAGTGAGCTTCTGAAGCTTTGAATCCTTGACAGCCTTGGTTCCTTCATAGGTTGTCTAGAGGATGGTTCATACTTCCTTCGCAGTTTCAGTAGAGGATATCTTCTTGAATTCCTCATTCGTGACCGCACTGAATAAAGCGTTCAATGCCCTACTGTTGAAGTTAGCTGCCTTGATCTTAGCATCATCCTAATCAGTCGGCGCTTCCTTTGACTTAATCCAGCTTATCTCCACAGTTTGCCACACTTTCTCATCTAAGGACTGTAAGAAAGCTCTCATGCTTACTTGCTAGTATGCATGGTTAATACCATTAAATAGAGGAGCTATGATAAGAGACTGTCCTCTATTCATGACAAACAGGGCTCAATGGATCACACAGCAAAGATTAAAACCTAATCAAAGTGTGCCTACTTTTATACCACTCGACAGGCCAAGAATGTATTGACCCATTGTAATAAATTAACCAATTGATTTAACCAAGTTAATTTATTAGTTCAATTAACATGCAAAATGTGTGGTAGTACAAACAAATCACTAACTAAGTAAATATGTAGTAGAAAAGAAAGTTAACACGGTGATTTGTTTATGAATAGGGAAAACCTCCAAGGCAAAAACCCTACCGGATGATTTTAAGGTTACCACTCCCGAGAATCCACTATTATCATAACAAGCAGTCATAAGTAAAGGAATCCCAGTACTTTATACTAGCCTACAGTTGAACTTTTACCCTAATATCCAATTGGACTTGTTTTGTAGTGACAATCTCTCATTTTCAATGCACGGCTCCCAGTATGTGACTAACCAATTGATTCGCGGATTCCAGTACGTGGTGTAAGGTTGAATTTATTCAATCATTTGTTGGTTTTATTCCGTGCCAAATTTGCTTGTAATTTAGCAATTAGATACCTTATATTTAGGTGGAAATTATGTAAGGGTAGTGTGTGAGAGAGTGTGAAGAAATCTCAGACGTGTACAATTCAAGGGAGTCTCGTAACTGGATCTCACGACTGGCTCGCGACTGGCAAGTCGCCAATATGGCACACGTGTAAAGCATGCAGGGGGAGCTGAAGGGTCATGCTAGTTGTTGCACTATAGGACAAAACCTCCATTTTGGCCAAGCAGTAAGCTCACGACTCAAACTCATGACTCGTTCCAGTCGCGAGCTTGAGTCGCTAGAATGCCCTGTTTGGTTGTAATTGACTCTTCGCATTCCTCATACACCCTACTATAAATACCTTTATACCCACGAAATGTTGAGAGCTTCCAAAGAGAATTTTGAGAGAGAAACCTTATAAAAAAAACAAGATTGACTCATCCACAATCTTCATCATTTGATTCTCCAAATTCCTCTAGTCTCACCCTCTCCATTAACATATCATTGAGAGGTATATTTGACCAAATCCTTATCTCACCATACCCATATCTGTGAGGAGGTATTTTGGTGCTTAGGAAGCAGTTTAGAAGAGACCAATTCATTTTGGCTGATACAATGGGCTATTGTAGTATCCGATAAGCTAGAGAAGACAAAGTTCGGCGTAACCCTGTTGGAACAAGAAACTTGGAGGGCTTAGGTGCACTGGGTAGATTAGGCTTGGAGGGTTTTCTACTATTCATGTATCCTAACTTTATTCTCTAGTGGATTATTGACCGCTTAGAGGGCGGCAGAGAGGTTTTTCACAGAGTACTTCGAGTTCCTCTTCGATAACATATTGTTGTGTTATCTTTGTGTTTACATCTCTCTCCCCTTAATTTTTGCCTTTTAATTACTGCTGTGGTTGTGATTAAATTCGGTTTAGATTGTTTTACCAATTCTATTTTAGCTTATATTCATATTCCACACATATATTGTTTGATTATAAGCTTGTTTTGGTAATTTGTAAATTGGGGGTCTAAATGTTCATTGGTGTTTTACACACTAATTGAACATTCACGTGGCTTACTCACTAACTTGAGAAAAATGTTAGCTACAAAGTTCTTCAGTTTATCAATACGATGAAGATCACGAAACTCCTTGGTCACAAAACCCAACAGCGTAAAAACGTAGTAGCTTCTTCAAGAGAAAAATGAAATAGGGCAAATTTTGTTTCTAGTCACAATTGTATGAACAAAACTTTGCTTCACACTCGCACAACCTTTGACAGCCCTTAAAATAATCCTTATATATGTTTAGAGTTGTGAGAAAAGAAAACCTAAATATGTACACACGGATTGGAATGAAATCAGAATTGAAAATCTAATTTTCATAAATCTCGATAGATATCTTATCTATCGAGCAACTATCGAGCATCGGGCTAGAGTTACCTTTTAAACCTCGATAGATTCTATCTGTTGAGCTAGCTGTCGAGCTTTCAAATCCATCACTTCTTCACTTGATTCTTGGACAAATTTACATGGCTTTAACATTTGAACTTGAAACCTGGTTCCTTGAAGTATTAAGCACATCCTAGATTTATCCAATTACATGTAAAGTGCGTTTTGTCAAAGGATTAGCCAATTTTATATTGACATATATTCTTAACATGATTCACATATGTCCTAACACTGGGTTTGAAAAAAATTTTATTTGAGCCAGATGCATATTCCTGGGTTTGAAATAGCATGTTTTGATCTTATTTTCTCTTCTTTTCTTTTGTTTTTCTTGTTTTGGGAAGAGAGAGATATAAAATGGAAACAAAAAGACCTATTTACCTCTGTTTTTAATAGAGGTGGGTAACGAAAACTAGATGGAGTAAAACACAGGTGGGCAAAGTGTTAAGTTTTAAATCACGGGTTGGCAAAGTGCAAATGGGCCAAATCACAAGTGGGTTTACTGTAATTTCCCCTTACAATATTTATTTCCTTTATTTTAAGAGTTTTAAAGTCATATTATAGTTCTATTTTGGTTGTATTTCAATTAAATCTATTTTAGAAGATAATTTATTGGACAAACTACAAACTCATTTTGTTATTAAAAATATATGCAATGTAAATTGATTATGTTTTTTTTTTTTTTTTTTTTTTTAAAGATTGATTTTTGTTTTTATATATTTTAATTGACACTAAGCATTTTATTATTAAAAATATGCACAAAGTTTGCCTACAAACTTTCTTTATATCTTTTTATTGGATATGAATTTTGATAAATCCATTATTAGATTACATTTTCTTATTATATCTTTCATACTTGCAAAAGCACAAAAGTTTAATTACAAAATTAATTGTAACTAAAGACTACAACTTCTTTTAATAATTACTATATATTTTGAAAATCTAACTATTGAATTGCACGTTTTTTAAGCTCTTAATACACATGTCAAATTTTATGTCGATCAGATATTATTTACTATATGATCTATAAGCTTATATTTTATGTATAATTTAAAATTACAAAAACTTGTAATCTAAAAAATTTATCGATGACATAGCCATTGATCTTTAATTTTCTAGAAATTTGCAAGAATATAGGATATAAGAAGAAAATGTAATCCAATGGTGGATTTGTCAAAATTCATCTCAAATAAAAAGATGTAGAGCAAGTTTTTAGCTTAATTAAGATTATAACTAATTTTGTAGCTAAACTTTGTTCCTTGCAAAATTTCAAGAAGATTAAAGGTCAATAGTTATGTCATCAATTAAACATTTAAATTTCAAGTTTTTGTAGTTTTAAATTATGCATAAAAAAAAAAAAGTTTATTAATTGAATAGTAAATAATATTTGATTTGAATAAAAATTGATATTCATGTTAAAAATATAAAGTGCATATAATCCAACAATTAAATTTTCAAAATATATAGTTATGATAATATTTTAGTGGGAGTGTAGCCAAACTTTGTCCTATAAATAAAATCTTGTATTTAAGTTATAGTTTGTACATATTATTTATATTAATTAATATTTCAAAGTCAATATTGTTGTGAATTCTTTTTTTTTTTTTTTTTAGGAACATTTTGTTTTAGTTGTTGTGAACTTTGTCTTTTAATCTTGTCCCTGAACCATAATCCTAGTTCTTCCACTACAATCTTGCGATTGAGTTGCATGGAGAGAACATAGGTTCATAACCCTCTTCCCCAGTGTTGTGTCATGAAAAAAAATGCTCTTATTATATGTACTAACCTGAGCAATACTGTTTTCCTATATCTTCTTAGATCTTGTGAAAGAAGTGATGGAAAAATGGCCATCTACAATTGAACAAGGGGATGACTCAGGATGGACTCCTTTACACATTGCCGCGCATATGGGTAATAAGGAATTTGTCAAGCTGCTTTTAGAAAAGGGCAATTCCCCTGCATATGTAAGAAGCAAAGAAGGTTTATCTGCTCTTCACATTGCGGCCAAGGAATGCAATGATGGCGTAATGGACAAACTCATGACAGCATGTCCGGATATCTATGAGTTGTTGGACAACAAGGGTCGGAATGTTCTTCATGCTGCTGCAGAAAGTGGAAGGCGGAACGCAATTTCCTTTTTTTATGGGAGACCAGAGTTTGAGGGTCTCGTCAACGAGCTGGATGAAGAAGGAAATACGCCTTCAAATCTAGCGGCCATCAATGGGCATACCCATATGGCGCAGAGATTGGAAGAAGGTATCTTAAATGCTACAAACAAGGAAGGCTTCACCACAACGGACAATGTTCTGTTAACAAGCAAATTACACTCCCCAATAGTGGTACGCCCCTTTCCGTCTTGCTCTACTAAATGCAATACAACCACACAATTTATAGGAATTCTAAACGAAGAGTTTGGGTAGTTACGTACAAAAAGGATTGATTTGGTGGGGAAAATCTTTAATTTAAAAAAGGTTTTTTTTAAATTAATTTTTTATTAAATGGTTAATACTTTAATACTTAATACATTAACTACACAACAAGGGAAGCTTTTCTCTTAGTCTCGTTCATGAGTTGAATGTCATACCTCTAAGAAGAATTTGTCTAAAAAAGGCTAATTATTCCTCCCGGGAATTTTAAAAGCTCATTCGAATATACGTCTAACACTTTCTAGATAAATAAAAGATTAATTACATTAAAATTTGTATTATTTAATTTTACTTGAATTATATATATATATATATATAAAAGATATAAATTCTATTCTAATATAATCTAAGTGTAAATGTGTATGAAACTCTTTCCTGGAAACTTGAACTTTGACACTTACCCCTCACTCCCCACAAATACTTATATTTGTGAAGTAACCATCGCGCCAAGGGTGTGTAGCGGTTTACTTAAAATTCAATTCAATTATATGACTTTATTTTCATTCAATTCAATCATTTATACTTTATATTATTCATTCCTCTCGTTAGTCATCATTGTAATTGTACTATTAATGTCCTCAAAACGAAGAAGTTTGTTAGTGCTTTTTTTCTTTTGGGTGTAAGAGCATTCACAGCAGTGGAACTAAAAAGCTATAATGCTATTTTTATAGCTTTTTAGCTCCACCAATATACCAAAACAGCCTTGCAGCAGTGGAGGTAAACTTAAAATTTTTTGCTGATTTGCTACAGTGCACATGTATAAATACATGTGCACTGTAGCAGACATGTAAAAAAAAAAAATTAATTTTTTATTGAGCCTCCTATTAAAATAATCTGGTCTCTCATCTCTCATCTCTCTCGTCAAGCTCTCAGCTCTCATCTCTCTGTCAGCTCTCACCTCTCTCAACTCTCTCTCAACTTCATCTCACCGCTGCCAGCCCACCTCCATGTCGCCGATCCACGCCGCAGACCTCGTCGCCGATCCACGCCGCAAACCTCGCCGTCGATCCACACCGCAGACCCCGGCCTCGATCCGCCCCGCCAACCCATTTTGCGCCTTGGTTTTTTTTTTTTTTTTTTCTCCGCTGTGGGCTGTGGGCTGTGGTGTGGTGGTGGTTGTGGTTGTGTGGGTAGATCGGCGTTGGTGGGTGGCTGGGTTCGTCGGCATCAGTGGGCTATGGCTAGGTTCATCGGCATCAGTGGTGGCTTGGGTGGGTTTCGTGGTGGTGGGTGTGGGTGTTGCCACCGATCAACCATGATTGTTGACGCCGATCGGAGTGCTTGCTCGCCGATCGGGTGGGTTTCGTGATTTTTTTATTTTGTTTGGTCTGGGTTAAAGAAAAAAATTGGAGTTTTGAGTTTTTTTTTTTTTTTTTTTTTTTTTTGTGCCTGCTTGAACCGGTGGTGGTGGTGGTGGTGGTGGTGGGTGTGGATGTGGCTGACAGTGGTTGTGGTTGGTGCTGTAATTGTTTTTTTTTTATTGTAGGATATATTATTTTATTGTAGTGTTTATATTATTTTATTGTGATGTATATATTATTTTATTGTGTTAAAAGCTAAAATAGATTCACTGCTGCAGCATGTGTGTAGGTAAAATAGATAAAGTGGCTTTTTGTGTAGCTAAATAGCTAAAATTTTACAACCACTGCTGTGAATGCTATTTAGCCAATTACAAAGGCAACCAAGTTCTATTAATTTGATTTTTGATTGAAAGTATATTATTAACTTTCCTCAAAAGCTAGGATGTGTGTGTGCATGTGTTTGTCTTTATGGGTAGGTAGCTTTAGCATTTTACAAAAGATCATCCATTTATAAATTTTACATGATGAAATACAGAAAAGATTGTGGGAGATGGGCGCTCGACTAAGCCTGCGTGGAGCACTCTTAAAGATGGGCATTCAGAATTTGGACCCTAGAAAGAAAACAAAACTGGCAGGCGATGGCAAAGGCAATGGCGATGGCAAAGGCAATGGTAATGGCAATGGCAATGGCAATGGTGAGGGAAGGTCCAAATTAGATTTTATGAAGCAAAGGAATGACAGCACATTGGTGGTAGCTACACTCATAGCAACAGTGACCTTCACTGCAGCTTTCACTGTGCCTGGTGGATACAAAAGCCAAGATGGTGTGGATGAGGGCTCCGCAGTATTTAGCAAAAAAACTTCTTTCCAGATATTTCTGATAGCTAAGAGTACCGCTTTCGGTCTTTCCCTTGCCTCAGTATTCTCTCACTTCACCGCTTCAAAAATGTTTCTGGACTTCATTCATCACAAAAAATTTGTAGCACACGCACCTGATTCAACAAGCTATTCTACTTTTGCAATGTTGTTAGCTTTCATTTTAGGCATCTACACAGTGGTGCCACCCTCTATGGGGAATACGGTAGCAGTTATTGTCTGGTGGTGCTTCTCTGGTAACTATATTATTTCTTTACTGCAAATACTACAAAGCAGGTGGTCACAAAAACCGAAGGAAGAGGTAAAGAAGAATTAAAGTCCCAATAAAAAACAGAATAAGGAAGAACTAAAGAAAAATTGTAGTACCAATCAAAAACAGAACGAGGAAGAAGTAAAGAAGAATTGTAGTACAACGTCCCGGTCTGATAGTGGGATGAGTACCTTGGCACCGGCAACGACAACGTCTTTGAAAGCTGTGTTCTGCAAGTTGGTATGGGCACATTTGGAGGAACAAGAGGAATGTCGTGAGTCATTATCAAGATCATTATATGGGAGGCTTGTTGTGTGTAGACTTGTTTCAAAGCTTTTGTTTTTGTTTTGTTTTGTATTTTTTTTTTTTTTTTTTGGGTGTTGGTTAGATTGTGTTGCTGTTAGTTTTGAATAAAATTATTATTAATTAAAAAACAAAAAATGGATGCTATTTTTGGTGCATACCAAAGTAGCATTCTGGCCGTGATTAGTTGGTGAGCCCAAAAGTTAATTATATGGAATTTGATTTTTTTTTTTCCTTTTAACACTTTTTGATTCTTAAGTAAATGAGTTATTGAGAATACACGTGTAATAATAACTAGTCGTAAACTTACGTAATGCTACAACAAAACAAAATATTTATGTCACCAATTGGTGACGAAATCAATATTTCGTCACCAAAGATGTATAAATTGGTGACGAAATATTTATGACGTCACTATAAGTCATGAAAAAAAGGCAAACCTAGGGTGGCGAAATATTCACGTCACCAAAGACTTACCAGAGGTGACAACATTCTAAATTCGTCACCCAATATTAGGATGTAGGTGTTTTTGATGACGAAATAAGTGTTCGTCACCTATTGTTTACAACTAATTAAGGATAATCATTGTCAGGGTATACCCATATATACCCGACCCAATTAATTTATCCATGAATATTCGATTACCTTACCCAATCAGTATCCATACCCAATTGTTACCCGATCTGTTTATCCATAGATATCCATACCCTACCGAATGCCGATTTTTACAAAATCACCAAATATGCTCAAAAACCACTAAAGTGACCAATATATCCTCAAAATCTCTAAAATAAGCAAAATACCTATGAAACCTTTAAAATGACCAAAATACTCCTACAATCTCTAAAATCACCAGTTATGCTAAAAAAAACCACTAAAATGACCAAAATCTCTAAAATGAGCAAAATACCTATGAAATAACCTAAAAAATGACCAAAATACCCTCGAAATTACCAAATATGCTTCAAAACCACTAAAAATTACCAAAATATTCCCTAAACCTAATAAATGACCGAAACCCCCAAATCCAAAAAAATGACAAAAGTACACACGAAACCTAAAAAATGACCCCCGAAACCTAAAATTTAGCCAAAATACCCCTGAAACAAAAAATTACCAAAATATCCCCTAAACCTAAAAATTAACTGAAATACCTTCGAAACCTTAAAATTGACCGAAATAACCTTGATGCTTGAAAATGACCAAAATACCCCAAATCCTAATAAAATGACCACAATATCCCCCCAAACCTAAAAAAATGACCAAAATACCCCTGAAACCTATAAAATGACAAAAATGGCCCTAAAACCTATATGATGATACAAATACACCCTAAACTTAAAAGATGATAGAAATTCCCTCAAACCTAAAAATGACCAAAATACCCCTAAATGACTAAAATACTCATTTTTAAAATTTCGGGCTATTTTGGTCTTTTTTTTAGGTTTAAGGGGTATTTTGGTTATTTTATAAGTTTCAAGGGTATTTTCGATTTTTTAGGGGGTATTTTGGTAATTTTCATATTTCGAGGGTATTTTGGTCATTTTTAAATTTCATGGGTATTTTGGTAATTTTTGGTTTTGGGGAGTATTTTGGTCATTTCCTAGGTTTAGGACGTATTTTTGTCATTTTAAGTTTCGGGGGGTATTTTGGTCATTTTAAAGGTTTCGGGGGTATTTCAGTTATTTTTTAGGTTGAGGGGGTATTTTGGTTTTTTTTTTTTTAGTTTCCAGGGATATTTTGGTAATGTTTTTAGTTTTACGGATATTTTTGTAATTTATGATTTTAGATGTGTTTCAGTCATTTTATAGGTTTAGAGTGCATTTTGGCAATTTTAGAGGATTTTAGGAGTACTTTGGTTATTTGCAAGTTTTATGGGCAATTTGGTAATTTTGATTATTGGGTAATTTGGTGGGTTGGGGTTTACCCATAATAATTTGGTTGAGTTAGGTTTGGGTTAGATGTAATTAATTAAATGGGTAATAAAGGGTAAATGAGTAATATCCAAACCATATCCAAACCGTTTGCACCTAATAATGGGTAAATGGGTAAGAATTTTTGACAGACCCAAAAAGCCCTCTCAAAAAATCTTATTTGTGATGGCAAAATAAAGGCCTCACAAATACTTGGTAAAATATGAAATATTTGTGACCTATAAGAAAACCTGTCGCAATTATGTGTTATAGCCGTCAAATGGGAACTAAAATATTAGTATTTTTCATATTTATATTATCTTCACATATTTTCTATGCTTAAAAAATTTCTAGATGATCAAAGATTAATAGGCATGTCATCAATCAATTGTCTAAATTTAAGTTTTTGTAGTTTAAAATAACACATAAAAGATGAGTTTAAAGATCAGATGGTAAATTACATCCGATTGGCATAAAAATTGTCATGCATGTTAAGAACATATTGAACATTTAATCCAACGGTTGGATTTTCAAAATATGCATTCAATAATAAGTTATTGGGTGGTGTAACATTTTTTAAAGTTATATCAGGTGTAACTTGAACCCAACCCTATATTTCTTAATTCAATGTGAATTTTAAAAAATCTACCATAAGATTACATTATCTTCATATATTTTTCATGCTTACAAAATTTCAAGGTGATCAAAGGTTAATAGGCATGTCATCAATCAATTGTCTAAATTCAAATTTTTGTAGTTTAAAATAACGCATAAAAGATGAGTTTAAAGATCAAATGGTAAATTACATCCGATTGACATGAAAATTAGCTTGCATGTTAAGAACATATAGAACATGTAATCCAACGGTTAGATTTTCAAAATATGCATTCAATAATAAGTTATTGGGTAGTGTTTTTTTCAGAGTTACATTAGGTGTAACTTGAACCCAACCCTTTATTTCTTAATTCAATGTGAATTTTAAAAATTCTACCATAAGATTACATTATCTTCATATATTTTTCATGCTTACAAAATTTCAAGATGATCAAATATTAATAGGCATGTTATCAATTAATTGTCTAAATTCAAATTTTTGTAGTTTAAAATAACGTATAAAAGATGAGTTTAAAGTTCAAATGGTAAATTACATCCGATTGGCATGAAAATTAGCATGCATGTTAAGAACATATAGAACATGTAAACCAACTGTTAGATTTTCAAAATATGCATTCAATAATAAGTTATTGAGTGATGTAACATTTTTCAGAGTTGCATAAAGTGTAACTTGAACTCAACCCTATATTTCTTAATTCAATGTGAATTTTGACAAATCCACTATTAGATTACATTATCTAAATAAATTTTTCATGCTTACAAAACTTCAAGGTGATCAAAGATTAATAGGCATGTCATCAATCAATTGTCTAAATTCAAGTTTTTGTAGTTTAAAATAACGCATAAACAACGAGTACAAAGATCAAATGGTAAATTACATCCGATTGGCATGAAATTTGGCATGCATGTTAAGAACATATAGAAAATGTAATCCAACGGTTGGATTTTCAAAATATGAATTCAATAATATGTTATTGAGTGGTGTAACATTTTTTTGAGTTACATCAGGTGTAACTTGAACCCAACCCTATATTTCTTAATTCGATGTGAATTTTGGCAAATCTACAGTTAGATTACATTATCTTCATATATTTTTCATGATTACCAAATTTCAAGGTGATCAAAGATTAATACCCATGTCATCAACCAATTGTTTAAATTCAAGTTTTTGTAATTTAAAATAACGCATAAAAGATAAGTTTATAGATCAAATGGTAAATTACATCCGATTGGCATGAAATTTGGCATGCATGTTAAGAATATATAGAAAATGTAATCCAATGGTTGGATTTTCAAAATATGAATTCAATAATATGTTATTGGGTGGTGTAACATTTTTTTGAGTTACATCAGGTGTAACTTGAACCCAATCCTATATTTCTTAATTCGATGTGAATTTTGACAAATCTACCGTTAGATTACATTATCGCCATATATTTTTCATTATTACCAAATTTCAAGGTGATCAAAAATTAATACCCATGTCATCAACCAGTTGTTTAAATTCAAGTTTTTATAGTTTAAAATAATGCGTAAAAGATGAGTTTATAGATCAAATGGTAAATTACATCCAATTGGCATGAAAACTGGCATGCATGTTAAGAACATATAGAAAATGTAATCCAACGGTTGGATTTTCAAAATATGAATTCAATAATATGTTATTGGGTGGTGTAACATTTTTTCGAGTTACATCAAGTGTAACTTAAACCCATCCCTATATTTCTTAATTCGAAGTGAATTTTGAAAAAAATCTACTATTAGATTACATTATCTTCATATATTTTTCATGCTTACAAAATTTCAAGGTGATCAAAGATTAATAGTCATATATTCAATTTTTTTTAATTACACATACATATTCAATTATTATTAAGCATCTAACCGTGGCTTTTAAAAAACAAAGGAATTGACCATAATGTTAATGAAGTACTATTGTCAAGGGTGTCAATTTCCTACCGGATATTGTTTTGGATTGGAGAAAGAACGACATAACTCAATATAGGTGTGTACCAGTGTGCCGTTTTTGAGTTACACACAAGATATATATATATATATATATATATAGAGAGAGAGAGAGAGAGAGAGAGAGAGAGAGAGAGAGAGAGAGAGAGAGAGAGAGAGAGAGAGAGAGAGAGAGAGAGAGAGAGAGAGAGAGAGAGAGAGAGAGAATGATATAAAAATTTAATTAAAAAAATAAGTACTGATTTGAATTAATGAATTTAATATAGAGTTTTATAAAATTCTAATAAAATTATAAGTTTTGTTAAAAAAAAAAAACTCAATTCTAGTTCTTTCGTAAATAAACCATATTGTAGAGATATTTGTAGAGATAATCATTATTAAAAATGTATTACTTATCATTTTCAAAAAAATAAAAAGTATTACTTATTATTATTATTATTATTATTATTGTAAGGGCTCAAAATGTAACGGACCCTAAACAATAAAATTTGTAGAGAATGGGTAGGAAGGACTAAGCATAAAACGGGCGGACCACAAATTTTGGGGCCGATCTCCTTTTGTTTAGAATCTTGCTAGTTATATAGTCTTATTTTCGTTGATCTTGACCATCCACTTGTCAATTATCTGATCGTCGTGTACAGGAGTTTGTCATATCATCTGTAGCTTGCAGGCTTTACGTTAGTTATCAGCCGCCTTTACAGACTTTCTATTAGTCGGGGTAATCGAGGCGACTGGGTCCGCCGGTCATGTCTTCATTAAGACGGCCAAAATGTTGGTGGGATATTTTCGGTGGATGTGGGATATTTCCCATTTTAGTGATGTCGGTGCGCCGAGGACATGTCATCCTCGGCGCGGCCTTTCGGACGTTCTGGGTTCTTTCCCATTGTCCTCGGCCTCAGCACTATCCTCGGCGCGGGCCTTGGGCCGCATGTGATGGGCCAGCGCGGTTAATGTTATAGGGCCCCACAATAGCCCCTCAAAATTCTGCTGCACGTCCCCTTGGGCGGGGAGGAGGATTTTGACTACCTCGGCATGTTTTCTCGGCCTGGTGGATTCTATCTTATCGTCAGCGTTTATCTTTACTTCGGTTGTTTTTTCAGTTTTCTTTTTGCACGTAGGGTCGCCCGGGAAGGGATAGGCTGGCGTCGTTTGTGCTATATCACTCGATTTCTCATGGTTTTTGCCCCTGAGGGGGCTCATTTACTTGGCACCTAAAAGGGAATTTGCTTTGCCTCAGTTTTTAGCTTATGGCCCGTATAAGAGCCCTGGTTTCGACCATCGTTTGCATGGCTTCATAATGACTGATTCCCATAGAGATTCGGACCCGTTGTTCGTACACGACCTTGATTTTTCTTAGCGTTTAGTTTTTACGGGGAGATTTTCTTCCTGCTGACCCGAGGTTTTTGATCATGCAATGTTTTAAGCTTTATTTAGTGCTCGGTTTTCTCATTTTATGCTTGGTTTTCCCTGAGACTTGGGTCCGAGGACCATGCAATGCCTTGGTTTTGCTTAACGTTTAGCTTTCGTGATGACATGTTCTTCTTGCTGGAAGTATCGAGTTTCTTGATCTCATTTAGCTATCTGAAGTATCTGGTTTCCCCATAAGGCTTGGGTCCGAGGACCATGCAAGGCCTTGGTTCTGTCCAGTACCTAGTTTTCTCATTTTTTGATCATCTGAAGTATCTGGTTTCACCTTGAGGCTTGGGTCCGAGGACCATGCAAGGCCTTGGTTCTGTCCAGTACCTAGTTTTCTCATTTTTTGATCATCTGAAGTATCTGGTTTCACCTTGAGGCTTGGGTCCGAGGACCATGCAAGGCCTTGGTTCTGTCCAGTACCTAGTTTTCTCATTTTTTGATCATCTGAAGTATTTGGTTTCACCTTGAGGCTTGGGTCCGAGGACCGTGCAAGGCCTTGGTTCTGTCCAGTACCTAGTTTTCTCATTTTTTGATCATCTGAAGTATCTGGTTTCACCTTGAGGCTTGGGTCCGAGGACCATGCAAGGCCTTGGTTCTGTCCAGTACCTAGTTTTCTCATTTTTTGATCATCTGAAGTATCTGGTTTCACCTTGAGGCTTGGGTCCGAGGACCATGCAAGGCCTTGGTTCTGTCCAGTACCTAGTTTTCTCTTTTTTTGATCATCTGAAGTATCTGGTTTCACCTTGAGGCTTGGGTCCGAGGACCATGCAAGGCCTTGGTTCTGTCCAGTACCTAGTTTTCTCATTTTTTGATCATCTGAAGTATCTGGTTTCACCTTGAGGCTTGGGTCCGAGGACCATGCAAGGCCTTGGTTCTGTCCAGTACCTAGTTTTCTCTTTTTAATAATCATCTGAAGTATCTGGTTTCACCTTGAGGCTTGGGTCCGAGGACCATGCAAGGCCTTGGTTCTGTCCAGTACCTAGTTTTCTCATTTTTTGATCATCTGAAGTATCTGGTTTCACCTTGAGGCTTGGGTCCGAGGACCATGCAAGGCCTTGGTTCTGTCCAGTACCTAGTTTTCTCATTTTTTGATCATCTGAAGTATCTGGTTTCACCTTGAGGCTTGGGTCCGAGGACCATGCAAGGCCTTGGTTCTGTCCAGTACCTAGTTTTCTCATTTTTTGATCATCTGAAGTATCTGGTTTCACCTTGAGGCTTGGGTCCGAGGACCATGCAAGGCCTTGGTTCTGTCCAGTACCTAGTTTTCTCATTTTTTGAGTTTATTTTAGCTATTTATCCGGAGCCGTTTGGTTCTTTATTGCTATAGTTTACAATAAGCCATAGATCATTACACTTTTCAAGCAGAAATAATAATAAATACAAGTTGGGGTTGGTGAAGGATGAGACCCTGCCGTGTTCTGCCTCTTCGTTTTGATGAAACCCTTCTGATTACGAGGCGTCTCTTGGGTTGTCCAGGTAACGCGCGCTGACGCTTCGGTGCCTTCTCATTTAATGGGGCGCCTCCCCATTAATGCTAGCCATGGATCTACGAGGATCTAACGGCTGTTAGGCGCTTTGGAATTTGGGGCGGCATTATTGCCTCCGGAAATCTCTCCCTGGGATTTATGGCAGATTGGCACTCATAAATATCCCACCATCTATATAAGACGCCTCCAGGGCAACCTTCTCCTTCACACTTGACAAAAATCCATATCAAATTTCTCCCATAAACATCTCCCAAAAAAGGCTTTGCCAAACATAACCATTTTAGTCCCTTTGAATGCGTGGGCCCTTAAAAAGGGCAGTCCTAGGGATGCACAGCCCCTATCAGGAGCCGAGGATGGTACTCCAACTCTGGCCGCCACGTTGGTGTGGAGGTAGGGGAGATCCGAAGACCCTCCTTCTTTTCAACCTAACCAGAGGAGGAGCCCTCCTCGCCGTCAGGAGGAAGATCCGGGGAGAACGTAACCACCTTCCCTTGGGTACGGGTCGTTGACCCCCCAAGTCGGCTGCACTGGGGGTGGGAGGGAAATCAGGCGGAACCCGAAAACGGAGCCGTCCTGTGCCTCTACCTCTTCCGCCCCTTAATGTAGCTTTCCTATCGTCAAATCCTTCTTCTCTCTTCTCTCTTTCATTTCTTTTTTAATATTTGTTCTTCATCTCTTCTTTTCTTCATTTCTTCCTCTACTCTCCTCTTCCACCTTTTGTCCTTCTGCCATTGTTGCTCTCTACCACTTTGTTCCTCTGCCGGCTTTATCAAGCGTCTGCCTTTGTAGTTAGCTTTAGAACAAGCCCCCTGGGCATTACTTGTAAAAGATGTAATCTTTTTCCATATATGAATAAAAGAAGTAGACTTATTTTACACGTTGTCTCTTTTTTTTTTTTTTTTTGCACTTGTTTCTTGTTATTGTAGACTGCCAGATGAATATTGTTGCTAAAAACTGCATGGATCGACATCTCTTCTCAATTGATTTGTCGTTTTGTTTTCCATTCCCCAAACGTCGCGCCGCTGATGCACAAGTCCTCCCCACAGACGGCGCCAATTGTAAGGGCTCAAAATGTAACGGACCCTAAACAATAAAATTTGTAGAGAATGGGTAGGAAGGACTAAGCATAAAACGGGCGGACCACGAATTTTGGGGCCGATCTCCTTTTGTTTAGAATCTTGCTAGTTATATAGTCTTATTTTTGTTGATCTTGACCATCCACTTGTCAATTATCTGATCGTCGTGTACAGGAGTTTGTCATATCATCTGTAGCTTGCAGGCGTTACGTTAGTTCTCAGCCGCCTTTACAGACTTTCTATTAGTCGGGGTAATCGAGGCGATTGGGTCCGCCGGTCATGTCTTCATTAAGACGGCCAAAATGTTGGTGGGATATTTTCGGTGGATGTGGGATATTTCCCATTTTAGTGATGTCGGTGCGCCGAGGACAGGTCATCCTCGGCGCGGCCTTTCGGACGTTCTGGGTTCTTTCCCATTGTCCTCAGCCTCAGCACTATCCTCGGCGCGGGCCTTGGGCCGCATGTGATGGGCCAGCGCGGTTAATGTTATAGGGCCCCACAATTATTATTATTATTATTATTATTATTATTATTATTATTATTTAGTGTTTTATTTTATTTCTTCTCTCACACAATCTCTATTTCATGGGACAGGATATTAGTGGTGGGAAGTTTTATTTGAGAAAAAAATTGGGGAGCGGGAAAGTTGAACTATTTTCCCATATCCTTTCAGTTCTGACTTTATCTCCACCCATGATTCTGTATCTCAAGTTTGAAGCTTATCTCTACTAGCTTGAATTTGGTTTCTCTCACGCAAACAACCAGAAACTATCAACAACAACAACAACAACAACAACAAATTTAAGAGAGAGAAAAAAAAAAAAGTGAGATGAGAAGGGGGCAAAGATTGTGATTGGAGGAGCAGCATAGGAGAAGTTCAGTCTCTTTTTCTGGGTTTTCTTTGAGGAATTTCAATCTCTCATTCCGATTGGTTTGAGAAATTTCTCTGACTTATAGGTACAATCTTTTGCTTCTCTTAAAATTTAATTGTTATTTATTTGTTTCTAGAGAAGGCTTAGCAAAAAAAATGAAATTTTAGCTTTGGATTTTGAGTTGTGAGGTAGAATGAAATAGCCTGATTGCAAAACAAATTTCAAAGTATTTGAAGTGATTCATTGCAATTAATAGTGATTCCAGTGAATATGTAGTTGGAAAGGAAGATTAAAATTTATAAACATTTAAATTAAGGATTAACGTTGGGAAATTTCATTGCAAATTGAGTTAGAAGCTACAGTTTTGTATTATTTTAAAATTAATTCATATAAACCCTTTACCAAAAAATATCCAACCCATTCATTGCCCAAACCCCGTCCAAAATTATACAAACATCAACAAAAATTTTAACAAATTCCAAACCCCAGAAAGAAAAATCCTTTGTAAATTCAAATATCACCCATTTACTTTAAAAAAAAAAAAAAAAAACCCACATCTTTGCCACTGCCGCTGTCTCTAATCTGGAATTGTTCATTTGCCTCTACAACTCACCAATTTTCCACTCCCAATCACTGCCTAAGCCGAAGCTAGACTCCACTTAGGCTTCTAAGATCCAACCTTACTATGCAAACTGTAGAGCTATCTATTTCTCAATGTTTTTGTTTGAGATATATGCGTTTTCTTGCCTCACTAATATAGAAATAACATGGAACTTTCAGCTGAAAGATCTATTAAGAAAAAAAGGGGAGATATATGCATGTTAGTTTAATAAATAGTCTCTGAGTTTATGTTTTTGAGTTTTGAATCTTCCACAACCTTCCATTACTTTTGTTGTGGTGTACTGCTTGCACATATTATAATATTATTTTATTTTATTTTATTTTTAGTTTTAGTTTTAGTTTTTATAAATTATAATAGAACTATCTATAGACTACAATTTTGATAGCCATGTATAGGTTTATAAAACTTCCACTATTGTTATATTATTTAACTTACATTAGTTTTGACTTTTGATTGTGGCAGCTGGCTGAGCAATGGATATAGTTGATGCAATTGTTTAAGGCCCCAAATAAAAGAGGACTCTCATTTATAAAAAAAAATTATATATATATATATATATATATAATATTTATCTATATATTTTAATTAAAAAATAAAATTTTTTAATCTTTTTATTGGTCAATAAAATACATTAAAAATGCTCCATTCTATCCTAAATTACAAAAGATTAAAAGGGAAAATAACAATGCATAGCCTGCTCACTGTCACACTCCACAGTAATAGTGCACACTGCACACAACTTGATAGAATGATAGCATGATAGCACTCAACTGTTGAGTATATAATATTTTATAATCTAAAAAAGTTGAGAAAAATTTCATAACTACTACGCAAGTACAAGAGATCTCTGCATATAGCTATTAGCTAGCCCCCACCCACACAGCTACATTGCCTAGACATTCACTAACCTAGTAACCCACCCACATAGGCCACACCCACACCTAATGTATCCACACTCAAATTAATATATATATTTTTATGCAAGCTTTTACTTTATGGTTATTATAAATTATCACACTAACTAATAATTTGATGTATATCATATCAACTCAATTATATTATAATGATACTAATTTATGAACCATGTAATATATTAATTTTTATTTGTGCAAGTTTAGGCTTTAAAGTATAAAGTTGTTACGACTTTAGAAAATTTGCAATAATCAATTAGTAATTTTGTATATCAAAAGTAAGAAAAATATATTTTAAATAATTTTTTTAATAAATATTTAAATATTAAAAAGACCCCACTTTAAAATGTTTGCCTAAGGCCCCTAAAGTTGTTGAGCCGGCCCTGGATAGTGGTTTGAGTAACCAAACTAAGTTATTATTATTGTTAAATTAAAAACAGGTCATTATTTTTAATTGTTGTTTAAGATATATTATATTTGAAATAGTAATATGTGTACTTATTTATAAATAATTTTGGTAATATGAAAGAAGACAGGGTATAACCATTTTATTTTTATTTTAAATACTTATGAAAAGTGGTGTCATGACTTTTGATTAAACTATTTCATTTCATTCCTATGAGAGAATCTAAAATTCTATGGATCAATAATGTGGTAATTATGAAATGAAGACCTTTACTTTTTTTTAGTCATCAAATTTTTTTTGGTTAGGTTAGTTTGGCCCCCCTTAAAAATATTTCCTGGCTCTGCCATTGCTTCATATTATATATTTCATATATTATATATAATAAAAGTTGTGTGTTACAACTATATATAGTTATGTTCAGTTAAGTTTAGTGAATTAGTAGCCCATTTACTGTGCCTAGTCTATATTGCCAAAACAATGATCAAGCAGTCCTGTGGCACCTATATTTGGTGGGAAGGAATATGGAGATTTTATCTCTGGTCTATGTCTTATTTTGTCCATGAATCTTGTTATTAGGTGCACTTCGTTGTGGATTCTAGTGTTGATCATCATTTAATTCTCCTTTGTCAGTCCAAACCCAATATATTCTGCTTCCCCTTATCCGCTTTTCATAAAATATGTTAGAATTCTACCGGTCTAATTTTTTTTCTCGAATTGTTTTCTAGCAGATTGAGAAAGAAGACTTCTCATGTACATCTTGGTTTCCACTTGCAGCAAAATCCTTAATTCATAGAATTTTAGACCCCAATCCTGAAACTATAAGTACTAGCTTTATGACAAGATGTTGATTTTTGTATGTAACATTTGTACATTCTCTTGGTTGCATTTGATAAATAGGATTTGTGACAAATACACATGCTCATGCCTTAAAATACTTTGAAATGTTAGTTTGGATTATTATTACTTTAACCTTGTATAACAGTGGTTACCATTGCCTTTTTATCTTGCTTACAATCAAGAACTTCTCATTTATTTTTACATTGTATTATTTCTATTACTGAATTTTTTGGGATATTAGATATTGATAGTACCAATGGTTTTGCATCCTCACCAGATCACAACGAGGTAGGCAAGGGAAGATTAGAAGCTTATCCTCAAAAGCAAGTAGTTAAGAAAGTTGGCTGACACGATCAAGGTTAGTTTTTGCTAGAATGCTAGACTTGTAATTTATGTATAAACCTAAGTTACTTATTGAAATTTATTTATTTATTTTTTGTCTAAACTTTACAATGAAAATCATCTATCTTTATAATTGGTATTTTGTTACTCTTGCTGCCCTCTAACTTGAACATGCCATTTTTGTTGTATGTGTCTTCCATGTTAGCAACTAAATTGTGATTCTTTTTGTTTTATGTTTCTTACTTGGGAAGAATTTGTAATGAATAGACATTGTATTTTATTTTCTATGTCAATCTATAGTTGCAGAAATGGCCAAAAAGGGCAAAGACACTCATAATAAAATAAACAAAATATGAGATGGAAAGAGCACAAAGAATCAAGCAAAACCAAGAGAGAATGAATGCTTCGGGATTGAAGCATCTGTCAACTTTTTTGCCTAAATCTACAAATGTGGGAAGAAAAAGAGTAAGTGTTCAAGTAGATGATGATGAGTATGAACCAGTTATTGGTGAAGATGATGGTGATGATGAGTCATCTAGTTCTTTAAATAATGAGGTACTATATATAAGATTTGGTGCATGCGATACTTCGCTCTTTGTAATATTGTGATGAAATAACTTGTCTTTGTAAAATTGTGCTTGGAATGATCAATGAAAATCATCGATTGAAGATATCTTAAATGATGAAATAACTTGTTTATATCTTAACTTGTAATGAATTTAGATATCTATATATACTTTTGTATGATACAAATGGCTTGTTATAGGCGTGAGGAATTTACCCCTGCAATCCAGCATACCGGCCCATCATCGAGCACACATCTTGGTGGAGATTCTCTTGCCCAAATTTCTACTAATGTAGAAGCACAACTTGTGGGCACCCCGTCTACCACAGGTGGTGAGATATTTAAGTTCCATTCACTATATCTAGTTCACTTGTTGATTTAATTTATATTATGTCTCGATAGCATCGACTAGTAGACGTGCCCGTGGCATCACATGTAGATTAGGAGTATGAGGACTTGTTGAGAAACTTGGGAAGCTATTGGTCCACATTGCCCCAGAGTTTTGTGATCCAATTGGTGAACATGCAGGGAAGCTTGCTAGCCAAATTGGTGTACAAGTGTGTACGAACTTGTCCTCTACGAAAGCTTATAGTTGGAAGAATGTTGATAGCAATGAAAAAGAGGCAATCATTCAAAATGTGGCGGTACTTTAAATGCTTATAGTTGTCCATGAGCTTGATTTTATTGTTTTCATTACATTGCTTTATAATTTATGTTGTATTTTATAGTGTGTTGTTGATGTTGTCACTGTGCATATTGAATTCAAGGAATAATTTTTTTTGTTATACATACCTCACTTTGCAGGATCAATTTGATCTACAAGGAGAATCTGTAGTTGTGAACAAATCTTTAAATACAAAGTGTGGTAGATTATTGAGTAACCACAACAGTAGGTTGTTTGCCCAATATAAAAAACTTGTAAAGGATAAAGGAAGCACATATGCAAGAAACCACCAACCAAAAAATGCCACACAAGAAAAATGGATTAAACTAATTGATGGAAAGTGGAGTGACGAAGATTGGCTAGTAATTAATACTTTGAAAATTTTAATTACAAGTGAAGTGTGTTCTCACCTTTCACCCAGATAATACTTACCTATATATGCATTGGATTAATGTTTTGCATAGATCTTATTATGGTGTCATGTTTACTAGATTATTTGATCTATCAAATTCATTGTATTATACTTATTTGGAAGGTGAAATAAATTTATATTGTAAATTATATATATAACTTAAGTCAAAACTCTAATATTTTCTTTGTCTCAATTCTTTATAGAAAGTCTCAAAAAGAAATCCTGCAAACAGAAATGGAGAAGGAACGGTTAGCAAACACATTCGTAGATGTGGAAACAAGTCTCTTGCAATTAGGGTGGATAAGGAGGTGTGTTGTTTCAATTTTTCAAAAGCTTATTATATTACTCTGTTGTAATTGATTATCTTGTCTTCTAACATTGGAAAGAAACTAATTAGAGACGGAAAAATGGAGGTCATATTCCTAACTTGGCACAACTCTACTATGATACCCGCTTCAATTCAAAGACAAAACAATGGATACACCCTGATTGCGAACATACATACGTATGTATATCAGTACATGCCTTGAGTTTACAAAATTAGAATATAGGTATTTCTATTCTATATATGTTTGCAAAACTAGAACATATGTATTTATGATGTTTCTATTATTTGAAATGACAGCAAGAGATGTTAAGAGTACAAAATGAGCATTGTAGCACTCCTGATGCACAACCTTTGACTGAAGAGGAGATATTTAAGATGGTTCTTAAGCCGAGATCTGGCTATGTAAAAGGACTTGGCATGAGACCTTCCTCATCTCATAGGACTCTTGCATCATCTTCCTCAACTCAATATATTCAACAACTTGAGGGTCAAATAGATGAGCTCTAGGATGCAAAAATTAGGATGGAGGAGAAGATGGATTACATCATACAATATTTGAGGAGCAAGGGTGAGAGTGACATTTGTGGCAGTGGGGAGAGCTCATCTACTAACTAGAACACACCTTTGGTTAGTGTTTTATTTTCTTGCCTAAGAGCATTAGTATTGGGGCTTGTATATGTTAAATTACCGATTATCCCAAAAGCTTACGCTATTAGGAAATGGTGAATTTAATCACTTAATCATAAGTCTAACACTGCCCCTCACTTGTGGGCCTAAACTTTCCCTTTATAAGTGGGGGTCCAACAAGTGGGAATTTAACATTTTAAATGGGAGGTAGAATAAAACCAGGGATCGAACTCAGGATCTCCTACTCTGATATCATGTTAAATTACTGATTCTCCCAAAAACTTAAGCTATTAGGAAATAGTGAATTTAATCACTTAATCATAAGTCTAATAGTATATGGTATATGTTGTTATATTTTAGCATAAAAACACAAAAACAAGCATTACTCGATCTCTTAATTGTAAAACTTTTTACAATTATGCTACAGTAACCTCTTATATGTATGAGAGTACTGTAGCACAATTGTGTTACAACTGTGTTTTTTATTTAATGGTGGTGGTGGGTTTTTTTGTTTATGGTGGTGGTTGGGTTTTTTGTTTAATGGTGGTGGCTGGATTTTTTGTTCATTGTGTGGATAGATGGTTTTTATGTTTATGATGTTGGCTGGGTTTTTTGTTTAATGTTGGTGGTGTGTTTTTTGTTTATTGTAATGGCTGGGTTTTTAGTTTATGGTAGTGTTGGGTTTTTGTGTTAATAGTGATGTTTTTTTTTTTTTTTTTTTTAATGGTGGTGGTGGGTTTTTTGTTTATGGTGGTGGCTAAGTTTTTAGTTTAATGTTGGTGGTGGGTTTTTTGTTTATTGTAATGGCTAGGTTTTTTGTTTATGGTGGTGGCTAAGTTTTTCGTCTAATGGTAGTTTATGGGTTTTGTGTAAATGGTGGTGGCTGGATTTTTTGTTCATTGTGGTGGTTGGGTTTTTGTGTTTATGATAGTGGTTGGGATTTTGTTTCGGATTTCACTCTATTTGTTTTGTTTTAAGTTGAGATTTTTTTTTGCATTCTTTATGATTTCTTCATGGTTTGTAATGTGGGTTTGGTTTTTATTTGATGAGAATGTTGTGGGTCTTCTTTCTTTGATTGTTTGGTTTCATATGATGTTGCATTATGATTTTTTTTTTGTCTAGTTTGTTATTGGGTTTTCTATGGACATTTTTTGCATTGTCTTACTAATAATTATGCCTCTTTTTTGTTGTTGTATATCTTATTAGTGATATAGGTTTGTAATCTAGATTGTTATTGATGTATTTTCCTTTACACTTGTGCAGATATGGGATTTTTTGTTCATTGTGGTGGTTGAGTTTTTGTGTTTATGATGGTGGTTGGGATTTTGTTTCGGATTTCACTCTATTTGTTTTGTTTTAAGTTGAAATTTTTTTTTTGCATTCTTTATGATTTCTTCATGGTTTGTAATGTGGGTTTGGTTTTTATTTGATGAGAATGTTGTGGGTCTTCTTTCTTTGATTGTTTGGTTTCATATGATGTTGCATTATGATTGTTTTTGTCTAGTTTGTTATTGGGTTTTCTATGGACATTTTTTGCATTGTCTTACTAATAATTATGCCTTTTTTTTTGTTGTTGTACATCTTATTAGAAATATAGGTTTGTAATCTAGATTGTTATTGATGTATTTTCCTTTGCACTTGTGCAGATATGGGATTTTTTGTTCATTGTGGTGGTTGGGTTTTTGTGTTTATGATGGTGGTTGGGATTTTGTTTCGGATTTCACTCTATTTGTTTTGTTTTAAGTTGAAATTTTTTTTTTTTTTGCATTCTTTATGATTTCTTCATGGTTTGTAATGTGGGTTTGGTTTTTATTTGATGAGAATGTTGTGGGTCTTCTTTCTTTGATTGTTTGGTTTCATATGATGTTGCATTATGATTGTTTTTGTCTAGTTTGTTATTGGGTTTTCTATGGACATTTTTTGCATTGTCTTACTAATAATTATGCCTCTTTTTTGTTGTTGTACATCTTATTAGAGATATAGGTTTGTAATCTAGATTGTTATTGATGTATTTTCCTTTTTACTTGTGCAGATATGAGATTTGTGGGAAAAAGATAGTATTTGTGGTACTACTTGAACTCGAATAATTTTCTGTAAAGTTTGGAAGACATCATTTGTATATAAATGGTTGTAATTATTTTGTAAACATTTTTATTGCATTTTTAGATTGTATGGATGTGGTTAAAAATGAATGGATGATTTGTTTATGGATGTGGTTGGAAATGAACAAGTTAATGTAATGGCAAGTAAATGTAAAGAATATTAATAAAAATATAAAATTGGTGACAATTTTCGTCACTATATCTGACTATAAGCAGAAATTGGTGACGAAATAATTCGTCAACTAATCTATTGAAATTAAAGAAAAAAAAAATTGGTGACGAAAAACTTCTTCACCTAATCTATTGATATTGGAAAAAAAATATATTTGGTGACGAAATATTTCGTCACTGAAAGTAAGGTTTAGTGACGAAAATATTAGGTGATGAAAAACTTGTCACCTATCATTTTTTATTGATGACGAAAAACTTTCGTCACCTATCTTTTTTTTTTTTTTTTTTTTTGGTGACGAAACATTTCGTCACCGTATGTATTCGTGACGAAATAAGGACATGTTGTGACGAAATGTTTTTGTCACCATAGCCCATTTTTGTTGTAGATAATTGTCTTGTAATTGTGGTATAATATATATATATATATATATTTATAATGTTCTCCCAAATTTGTTAAATATAATTTGTTTTTTCTAAAAATTAAACAATTTCTAAAATTGTTTTTCATCTTTCTATCTCTATAAATATATCATTATATTATTTTTGGTGTGTTTGATTAATATTATTATTTTATGAGCTAGTCCACATATTTGGAAATTATGTTATAGTGTGCTATATTTTTCTATTTTTTTTTTTGTACAGTTAAACTTTTTAAGTTTCAAATAAATTATTGAAATTTCTTATTCTCTTAAAAGAGATTATCATGATAATAAAAAATCATAATAAAATTACTTTTTAATATTACTAAAATAATTTATAGGAACATTTAAATGCAAAGCCCAGATTATGCAATGTTAAAAATTCAAATTCTCACTTTCAAAGTAATTAAGTATTAACTCAAACAAAAATCAAACCAAAGCTATAAGAGGTAGAAAGACTATTTGTGATAGGGAACTCAAAAATACAACACCAAAACATAATAAAAAATACAGTTATAAAAAAAAATAACGATTCATCAACCTAAAGTGGAGTTGCAAGAAAGAATAAAAAATCGAGAGAGAGAGAGAGAGAGAGAGAGAGAGAGAGAGAGAGAGAGAGAGAGAGAGAGAATAATCATTTTTCAAGAGTGAATGAGAGAGAGAGAGAATAATTATTTGTGATGGGGAACTCAAAAACACAACAACAAAACCTATTAGCCTACAATAGAGTTATATATATATATATATATATAAAACAGTGATTCATCAACCTAAATTGGAGTTGCAAAAGAGAGAGAGAGAGAGAGAGAGAGAGAGAGAGAGAGAGAGAGTAATCATATTTTCAGGAGAGAATGTAAGAGATGATAACAAATTTATAGAAAATAAGATGAAAAGAAAAAAAGTAAAAATAAAAGATATGGTAACATTATATTCTTATATATTGTCTTTATAATACAATAAGATAACATTTATGAAATCAAATAAAAGAAAAAAATATAATAATTTAAAAACACAAAAATAAATCACATCAGCCTAAAGTAGAGTTCTAAATGTTAGGTTCTAAAGACTTAGGATTTTATGTATTTAGAACTCTAATGTGTAATGTTGGCAAACCATGATCAAAACAGTTTGATTAGTCTTGTTTAGGCTTGCTCAAAGTTGTGTAATTCATGTAAAGTTGGAATTGAGAGGCTGCAGAAGTTTCCATTACTTTCGGCCTGGCTCGATTGATATCGAAGGTTAGACTCGATCGATCGAAAGTTGGCTAAAATGTTTTTTTCTATAGAATTTCCAACTCAGCCCTATCTCATTAAACGTTTAGGGTTTTATGTTTTTGCCCAAGTTATATAAGGCAAACCCTAGCCACGTTTTAGAAGTTGCTCTGGATGTTATTGTTGCTCATACTTGCGGTTTATGTGAATCTCTTGTGAGATTCTTGAGGAGCTTTCCTTTACATAAGCTTAGGGTTTTCAAGGTAGAGATAACTTCAACATCTTGATCTTCAACTCAGTTGCTATCATTGGAGTTTAAAGAAACACAAGCGGGAGTGCTTGTATCTTGTGGAGAATCCAAGAAAGAAGGAGTCCATGGATTTGAGCTTGCACGTGATCGTGTCAGTAAGTTCTACTGGTGGGTAGCAATAGGAAGTCAAGCGGGGGTGCTTTTAAGTCTTATTGTATGAACTTCAATTATTTTATATAGTGGATTCAAGTTTACCTTGAAGATCGCTAGGTTAAATCCTCCCCAAGTTTTTTACCGGTTTGGTTTTCCTAGGTAATCATATCTTTGTGTTCTTTATATTTTCGCTACTTTATATTTGATATGATTGTTTAATTGTTATTACTTAGATTTGCATAATTTGACTAAGTTAATCACTTGGCTAATTAACTAGGTTAATCAATTTGTTATTTTAAGGGGTCTCAAAACCTAACACTAAAGAACATAAAATTTAATTAACCTAAAGTAAAGATGCAAAATAAAATATTCACCAAAAAATGAAAAAAAAATTTGAGAGAAAGAGAAAGTTTGCTTCATTTTCGATAAAAAATGTAAATAATATGTTCCCCCAAATCCCAATCCCTCAATTAATTTTCCCCCTTTTTCACGTTCTTCTTGCAATATTCCTCCAAGTTATGGAGTGAACATGTGGTGGCATGTCTAGTACTCTCTAGTTATCGCTTGTTCCTAAAATCAAACTGCATTGTTGATTTTGTTCCAAAAATATTTGTTCAGTTGGAGAAAATGCTGAAGGTAATGAATGTCATTAGTGCCACTTCATCAACCAAACAAATAAATGTTAAATTTTTTTTTTCATTGATGAAACATCAACTTATAATTTTCAGAGTTATCAAAAAAAAAAATTAAAATATTTATATAGTAAAATTTGTAGTATTCTTAACACTACTCTCTAAATATGAAAAAGTGATTTTATAATTATTGCAAATTTTACTACTCAAATTTCACAAATTGATATGTCAACTTATAAACACAAAATTAATAAATGGGTCAATTTGCAATACCCTTTTTTTCCCAATACATATCTTAATTACTTAAATTTAACCGTTTATCTATTATTATAAATTTTATATTAAATAAGACAAGTTTATATATATATATATATATATCAAGAACTAATCACATCATATTTTCTGCAAACTTATAAATCTTCACAAATTGTTGTTCCTATGTTCGCACATAAATTTATAAATAAAATGGATTTCATAATTTATAAAATTGTGTTTTAAATAATGATATTTCACCATAAGATATATAGGGGGGAAATTAGAAGTTATTACATTTTTGGTTCTTTGTCATATCTTATAACATGAAATATCAATTGTTACTGACAAATCCATGAGTTTAATTGGAAGTGAGTGAGTGACGAAGTTAAGGAACGACACATATATGGTTTGTGGGATATTTTATCAAAAGGTGCAGAAAACTTTATATAAATGCCATGAGTGCTCTTGTGAAATATTTGGTTCTCATCACGAAGAGAACATCGTTAGCAAGTAATGAAGGGAAAAAAAAAAAAAAAAAAAAAAAAAAAAAAAAAAAAAAAAAACAAAACAAAACAAAACAAAAAAAAAAAAACAAAAAAAAAAAAAAAACAAAAAACTCTTAATATGTACTAACCTGTGCAATATGGTTTTCCTCTATATTCTTAGATTTTTTTAGAGAAGTGATGAAAAAATGTCCATCTACAATTAAACAAAAAGATAACTCAGGATGGACTCCTCTACACATGGCCGCACATGTGGGTAACAAGGAATTTGTTAAGCTGCTTTTGGAAAACGACAATTCCAGTGCATATTTAAAGAATAAGGCAAGCTTATCTACTCTTCACATTGCAGCCAAAAAAGGCAATGTAATAAAAATTACGACTCAATAGATTTTACACCTACTTAATACTAAGTGCGAAATAGTGTAAATGTGAGCGAATAAACAAATAAGCTACTTTAATACATAATCTAAGTAACACAGTAGTATAACATAATGTAAAAGAGTAGGGAAGAATGATGCAAATATAAGATAACACGCCGATGTGTTATCGAAGAGGAAACCGAAGAATTCGGTGAAAAACCTCTCCGCCACCCTCCAAGCGGAAATCGATCCACTAGACAATCAGTTGGGATACATGGGTTTGCAAGAGACCCTTCAAGCCTAATCTACCCGATGTACCTAACCTCTCTAAGCTCCTACTCCAACAAGGCTTCTCGGAACCTTGTCTTATCTAGCATTCCGAATCCTGCAATAAGCTCCATGTTGCATCTGCCATCCTTGGCTTCTTCCAATTGCTTTCCAATAGTACCAAAACGTCACTTGACACTTTCAAAGGTTGTGATAAGTGTTTGGGTTATCAAGCTCTCAATGGTATGGAAATGGAGAGGTAGGAGTTGAGGAAATGCCACAAGCAAGTGTATAGGATTGTGGGTATGATAATCTCTAATTCTCAATGTATTTGGCTAGGGTTTTCTCTCAGAAGCACTCCTCAATATTTGTGGGTAATATGGGTATAAATAGTATAGGCATAGAAAGTGTGTATCAATCTGGACAGGCTGGCAGAACAGAATGCCTCGTGGGTATCTTGCGGGAAAGCCTTACCCGCGAGATACTCTCAAGACACAGCTGTCTCCATTTGGCCTGACTCTTCGCATTCCAGCATGTGCATGGCACATGTGTTACTTCGTGGGATGCTAAGTCGTGAGTTACCTGTGAAAACACTTCATTCTTCAAAAGCTTGAGTCTTCACACTCTCTTTCTATTACACAACCCTTACAATAAAATCCCACAATAAATACATGGTATAAAAGATTGAAAGCAATTACAATCAAATTTGGCACGAAATAAAAGCCAACAAAATACATAATTGTAAATAACAATTTTACACAGGATATAGATGGAAACACGCCTATGCATCTGGCGGCCATCAATGGGCATTACGGGATTGTTTCCCTAATGGCACGTTGTGGAAGTGTTAATCCAAATGCTATGAACATCAAAGGCTCCACAACAATGGACATTGTTCTGTCAGGAAAGTTAGACTTCCAGCTAAAGGAATGTCTTTACTGTCCTGCTCTGCTATATTTACTCTAAATTTCACCACATGGGTCTTATTAACTAATACGTAAACTTTTAAAACAGATAATAACACAATAATTAATTATAAGTCTATTTATTATGTCCCTAATGTAACACCAATCATATCCACTACTACATCAGTTTTAAGTTTTTTTTTTTTTTTAAAATATTTTTATTAAAAATAAAATATTTACTAATTTTGATTATGTAAACAAAGGAACAAACAGAATAAATATTTTTTTAATGATTGAATAAATAAATTGAATTAATAAAACCCACAATCTAAAAGAAGACAGAATTACTCAAATCTGATTAGTGCTAGCTAGTGTTTAACAAGGTCTTTGAGACAGATTTCGTCCCTTATAGTGGTGTTTTGAGACTCTAGAATGTTTGTCTTCTAGAATACACCTAGGAAGCACAACAATATGTGTCTAAATGAACACAATTGTGTACATCCACCATTCATTGGTATTCCCTATGAAATTCACCTCAGACACGTCCACAAAAAGGTTCATTACAAAGACCTTTGTGAGAGTCTCCACTTCAATCATGTTGGCTTAAGCAGCTTTCCTTTTCGCTTGTGACAATTCTTTACATGATGTCCTGGTTTGTCATAGACGCAGTATTTGCCTTTGAACCTTTAGAGTCAACGCCTCTAATGCCATGGTTTGAACTTTAGCCAGATTGCTTCCTCTTATTGTTGTGATCCACTGCATTTGCCTTAAGACTCCATGAAATGATTCCTCTCAATTTTCTTGGAAACTTGGTTTTCTTTTTTAATCCTCAATCTCACAATGAAACTGTCAAGCTTCATCTCCTTGCTCTTATAGTTTAAGTAGTTTTTGAATTCCTTCCATGATGGCTGTAACTGTTTTTTTTATTGACAATCCGCTGTCACAATCCCTTTTCTAACACCATTCTGCCAGGGAGGGGCCATGTGTGTGTGTACGTACGTGTTTGTTTGAATTATCTATACAAAAATGATCTATTTATAAATTTACATGTGGATGAAATTAATCAAGGAAGCATTACGGATGGAAGGCAGAAAAAGCAGAAAAAGCAGACAACAGCAAGCCCGAATCAGCAGATACTGAAACTGCAGCAGTAGAATTGGGAGACGAAGGAATGCCCGACTCTAATTCAGATTTTATGAAGCAAAGGAGTGACAGCACATTGGTGGTAGCTACACTCATCGCAACAGTGACCTTCACTGCAGCTTTCACTGTGCCTGGTGGATACAAAAGCCAAGATGGTGCGGATGAGGGCTCCGCATTATTAAGCAAAAAAACTTCTTTCCAGATATTTCTGATAGCTAATAGTGCCGCTTTTGGTCTTTCCCTTGCCTCAGTATTCTCTCACTTTACCGCTTCAAACATGATTCTGGACTTCATTCAGCGCAAAAAATTTGTAGCACGCGCACCTCATCCAACAAGCTTTTCTACATTTGCAATGTTGTTAGCTTTCATTTTAGGTACCTACACAGTGGTGCCACAAAATATGGGGATTACTGTAGCCGTTATGGTTTGTTGGTGCTTCTTTGGTAGCTATATTATTTCTTTACTGCTAATACTAAAAAGCAGTTTGTCACTGCTGGTTTCTAGTTCCATTAAAAAACAGAAGGAAGAGGTAAAGAAGAATTATAGTACAACGTCCCGGTCTGATAGTGGGACGTCTACATTGGCACCGGCAACGACAACGACAACGACAACGTCTTGAAAGCTGTGTTCTGCAAGTTGGTATGGGCACATTTGGAGGAATAAGAGGAATGTCGTGAGTCACTATCAAGATCATTATATGCGAGGCTTGTTGTGTGTAGGCCTGTTTCAAAGACTTTGTTTTGTTATGGTTTTTTTTTTTTTTTTTTTTTTTTTTTTTTTTTTTTTTTTTTTTTTTTTTTTGGTGTTGCTTTGATTGTATTGCTGTAAGTTTTAAATAAAATTATTATTAATTAAAAAACAAAAAATGGATGCTATTTTTGGTGCATACCAAAGTAGCATTCTGGCAGTGATTAATTAGTTGATTAGCCCAAAAGTTAATTATTTAATGGGTTACATGGAATTTGATTTGATTTTTTTTTTTCTTTTTAACATTTTTTGACACTTAAGTAAATGTGGTTATTGGTAATACACATATAAGCAAAGTTTCACTTGTAATAATAATTAGTCGTAAATTTAGATAGTGCATGAGAATAGATAATTATTTTGTAATTGTGGTATAATGTATATTTTTTTCTCCAAAATTTGTTGAAAATAATTTGTTTTTCCTAAAAATTAAATAATTTCTAAAATTGTTTTTCATCTTTTTATCTCTATAAATATATCATTATATTATTTTTGGTGTGTTTGATTAATATTATTCTTTTATGAGCTAGTCCATATAATTTGAAATTATGTTATAGTGTGCTATATTTTACTATTTTTTTTGTACAATTAAACATTTTAAGTTTCAAATAATTATTGAAATTTCTTATTCTCTTAATGGAGATTATCATGATAATAAAAAATCATGATAAAATTACTTCTTAATAGTACTAAAATAATTTATAGGCATTTTCAAAAGCATAGCCCAAATTATGTAATGATAAAAATTCAAATTCTCACTTTCAAAGTAATTAAGTTGTTAGGTTCTAAGGTCTTAGGATTTTGTGTATTTAGAACTCTAATTTGTAATGTTGGCAAACCATGATCAAAACAATGTATTTAGTCTAGTTTAGGCTTGCTCAAAGTTGGTTAAATATTGTAAAGTTGGAATCGAGCGACTGCAGAAGCATTGGGGGTTCTCGGCCTGGCTCGATCGATCGAAGGTAATTCTCGATCGATCGAAAATCGGCCCAGATGCGATTCTGCAGAAATTCCAGCTCAGCCCAAACTCTTTTAAACGTTTAGGGTTTTATGTTTTTGCCCTAGGTATATAAGGCAAAACCCTAGCCACGTTTTCAGAGTTGCACAAGTTGTATTGTTGCTCATACATTGCGGTTTTGTGTAAATCTCTTGTGAGATCTAGAGGAGCTTTCCTTTACACAAAGCTTAGGGTTTTTAAGATTGAGATTCTTCAACATCTTGATTATCAACTTGGTTGTTGCCATTGAAGCTTAAAGATAAACAAGCGGGGAGCTTGTAGCTGATTGAAGGAATACAAAGAAAGAAGTAGTCCGTGGACTCGGAGCCTGCGCGTGGTCGTGTCAGGAAGTTTTACTGGTGGGTAGCATTAGGAAGTCAAGCGGGAACTTGTAAGTATTTTTGTAAGAACTTCAATTCTTTCTTAGTGGATTCCATTTTGCCTTGAGGATCGGTGGGTAAAATCCTCCCCAGGTTTTTCCGTGTGGTTTCCTGGGTGATCATATCTTGTGTTCTTTATTATTTCCACTGCTTTATATGTTTTACATGCATGATATGATTATTTGATTGTTTTAACCTAGAATTGTTAATTTGACTAAGTAACAACTTGGCTAATTAATCTAGGCTACGCAATCTAATTGTGGTTTAAGGGGTCTAAATTTTCATCATAAGTATTGACTCAAATAAAAATCAAACTAAAGCTATAAGAGGCAGAAAGACTACTTGTGATAGGGAACTCAAAAATACAATACCAAAACGTAACCCAAAATAGAGTTATAAAAAAAATGATTCATCATCCTAAAGTAGATCTGCAAGAAAGAATAAAAAATCGAGAGAGAGAGAGAGAGAGAGAGAGAGAGAGAGAGAGAGAGAGAGAGAGAGAGAGAGAGAGAGAATAATAATTTTTTTCAAAAGTGAATGAGAGAGAGAATAATTATTTGTACTGGGAAACTAAAAAATACAACACCTAAATGTACTAGCCTACAATAGAGTTATAAAAATTAAAAAATATATATTAAAAAAAAAACACAATAATTTATCCACCTAAAGCGGAGTTGCAAATAAATAAATAAGAGACAGAGACAGAGAGAGATCATATTTTTAGGAGAGAATGTAAGAGATGATAACAAATTTATAGAAAACAAGATACGAAATAAATAAATAAATAAAAGATATGGTAACAAACACCAAATTATACAAGTTATACTATATAATAGAAATACATTATATTTTATACACTATCTTTATAATGCAATATGATAACATTTATGAAATCAAACAAAAGAAAAATATAACAATTTAAAAACACAAACCTAAATCACATCAACCTAAAGTAGAGTTCTAAAGAACATAAAATTTAATTAACCTAAAGTAGAGATGCAAAATAAAATATCCACCAAAAAATGAAAAAAAAAAAAAATGAGAGAGAAAAAGAGAAAGGTTGCTTCATTTCCAATAAAAAATGTAGATGATATGTTCCCCCAAATCCCAATCCCTCAATCAATTTCCCACACCCCCCCCCCCCCCCCCAAACCCCTTTTTCACGTTCTTCTTGCAATATTCCTCCAAGTTATGGCGTGAACATGTGGTGGCGTGTCTAGTACTCTCTAGTTATCACTTGTTACTAAAATCAAATTGCATTGCTGATTTTGTTCCCAAAAAAAAAAATGGTTCGTTGAAGAAAATGTTAATGGCAATGAATGTGATTAGTGCCACTTCACCAACTAAACAAATAAATGCTGAATTACTTTCTTTCATTGATGAAACATCAACTTATAATTTTTAGAGTTATCAAAAGAAAACATATAATATTTATATAGTAAAATTTGTAGTATTCTTAACACTACTCTCTAAATATCAAAGAGTGATTTTATAATTACTACAAATTTTACTACTCAAATTTCACAAATTGATATGTCAACTTCCAAACACAAAATTAATAAATGGGTCAATTTGCGATACATTTTTTCCCAATACATATCTTAATTACTTAAATTTAACCGTTTATCTATTATTATAAATTTTATATTAAATAAGACAGCACTATACGTCAATAATAGTTAAGATCAAATAGGTATGGTACATAAAAAAAAATTTAGCACAGTAGAATTTTCCTAAATAATTCTGAAATTTATTCATTATTTTTGTTAATGTAACATCAATTACATGCATAGCAAAAACTTATTAAAGACTCACAAAAACCAATTGATGTCTTGATCTGAGTCTGATGATAAAAATAACAATCATCAAATTCAAACAACATTGGTTGAAACTCTATAATTAATATATATATATATATATATATTCTTCTTTAAAAAAAAAAAAAAAAAAACTCAAAATACGGCAAACTTGGTATTTTACACCAATAAAACCAAACTAGCTAATACAAAATTGTAACATAAGCTCAAAAAGGCTTTGTTGGTGAATACAATCATATGGCTGAGACCTAGTAAACAACCATGATTTTTTTTCTTGATAATTTGACAGTTGGAAAAGGAATTTTAATCTTAATTAGAAATCTTCATTAAAAATTAAGTATCAATTAAGTTATGAGAGGTGTTACGTCCACTATGTATCATATTATATATAATAAAAGTTAGGTTTAGATGCCGTAGTTGCGCCAAGTGGCAATACCAAATTGCAAAAATTTTCTTAAATTTTTAGATTTTAAGGAAAAAATAAATATAAGTTTTCTTCAACTATAATTTCTAAGTGAATAATATCTTTTTCTAAGTGAATAATATCTTAACATTGTCAAACCATAATTATAGAATAGATTGAAATCTATAACATTGCCAATCAAGGGACGTGTAGAATTGATGTTTTATTAAAGCTTTATTATAACATTGCCAGTTGTTTTTGTTTTTGGCTGGACGTATACGTGTTATTGAATAGATTTCAATCTTGAATTATGAACATTTGTTGTTTCAATGAATCCATATGTTATAATAGAAGTGCTTTATATGTTGTGGTTTATACGGAGATATACAAAGATTGAAATCTTTAATTCTAATTAAACTCTTTGTCTCAAACTCAAACTCTTAATAATTAATCTTTCCCACTGTGTTACAATTATTCATAAAGTTAAGGAAAAAAAAAATGTTGATATCAATATTAAGCTAAATAGAGGAAAGTTGACAAGAAAAAGTAAAATTTTGTATTTATCCAAAGATTAGTAGAGGGAAAGTTGATAAGAACTATTAGGTTCTAAAGGTTTGGGAATTTATGTATTTAGAACTCTAATTTGTAATGTTGGCAAACCATGATCAAAACATTGTACTTAGTCTAGTTTGGGCTTGCTCAAAGTTGGTAAAATATTGTAAAGTTGGAATTAAGTGACTGCAGATGTATTGGGACATCTCGGCCTGGCTCGATCGATCGAAGAATAGATTCGATTGATCGAAAATCGACCCAGATGTGTTTTCTGCAGAAATTCCAACTCAGCCCTAACTCTTTAAACGTTTAGGGTTTTATGTTTTTGCCCTAGGTATATAAGGAAAAACCCTAGCCACGTTTTTGTGTTGCACAAGTTGTATTGTTGCTCATACATTGCTGTTTTGTGTAAATCTCTTGTGAGATCTAGAGGAGTTTTTCTTTACACAAAGCTTAGGGTTTTCAAGATTGAGATTACTTCAACATCTTGATGATCAACTTGGTTGCAGCCATTAAAGCTTAAAGAAAAACAAGCGATGAGCTTGTAGCTGATTAGAGAATCCAAGAAAGAAGGAGTCCGTGGATTCGGAGCTTGCACGTAGTCGTGTCAGTAAGTTCTACTGGTGGGTAGCATTAGGAAGTCGAGCGGGGAGCTTGTAGTCCTTTTGTATGAACTTCGATTCTTTCATAGTGGATTTAGGTTTGCCTTGAGGATCGGTGGGTGAAATCCTCCCCAGGTTTTTACCGTGTGGTTTCCTAGGTGATCATATCTTGTGTTATTTATTATTCCGCTGCTTTATTATTTTGATATGATTGTTTGATTGCTTTAACCTAGAATTGCATAATTTGACTAAGTAATAACTTGGCTAATTAACTAGGCTAACCAATCTGGTTGTTCTTAAAGGGTTTAAATTCCTATCAAGTGGTATCAGAGCAGGTTGCTCTTTTGTTTGAGATTTTTTATCTTTGAGCTGATTCTTGACCTTGGTTGTCATGGAGCATGGACACTCTCTGTTTGTTCCTCCTCACTTTGATGGGAACAACTATGCTTACTGGAAAGTAAGGATGAAAGCATTCCTAAAATCCATTAATGAGAGGGTTTGGAACTCTGTTGAATACGGATGGGAGAAGCCCACTACTCCTGTGAGTGAGTGGCAAACTTCTCAGAAAGAAGCAGCTGCATTTAATAGCAAAGCTATGAATGCCATTTTTAATGCTGTTTCAATGGAGGAATTTAAGAGGATCTCAAATGTTGAGGTTGCTCATACTGCTTGGAAAATCCTCCAAACTGTACATGAAGGCACAAAGGCTTTTAAGATAAACAAATTGCAGCAATTAACTTTTAGGTTTGAAAGTATTAGAATGTCTAATGATGAAACCTTTGATGAGTTTTATGCTAAACTTAATGATATTGTTAATTCTGCTTATAACTTGGGAGAAGTCTATGATCAACTTAAAATTGTTAGGAAGATACTTAGACCCTTAACTGAAGACTTTAGACCCAAGGTGACAGCCATTACTGAAAGCAAGGATGTGGACACCATCCCTGTTGATGAGCTTGTAGGATCTCTTCAGTCCTATGAGTCTGACCTACCTAAAGTGAACAAATCTAAATCAATGGCTCTTAAGTCAGTTGATGATGTTAATGGTAGTGGATTTGATGATGAGCTCTCTGCTACAGAGATTGCGTACCTTGCCAAAAACTTTAAAAACTTTCTTAGGAATACCAATAGAAAGGCAAGAGGTACTTACATTGCTGAACCTAGAAATTTTAGGAAGAATGATCCCACTAAGGTTAATAACTTTGAAAAACCTAGAGAAAAAGTTGGTCAATCTTCAAATAATTCTTTGGGTCCTCATTGTTTTGGCTGTCAAGGGTATGGCCATGTGAAATCTGAATGTCCTACATTCTTGAAGACTAAGGGTAAAGCTATGGCTGTAACTCTTAGTGATAATGAGGTTTCTGATGATGAGTCCAGTTGTGACGAGGATGGAAACTTCATTGCTTTCACGGCTACTGCTGCAGTCAATGAAAGCATATCTGCTGAGGAGAACCCTTCTGATGGGGAACTCTCTGAAAATGCAGATCTTCAAGAGGTCTACAACAAACTTTGCAAAATTGCTGCAAAGGATGCTATGAAAGTTGATTTAGGCCTGAAGAAAATTGATGCCCTTGAGCTTGAAAAGAAAAATTTTCTTGTTAAACTGTTTGATGCTAATGAGCTTTTGAATAATGTTAAATCTGAAAACATGCTTTTGCTTGATAAAGTTAGAACTTTGGAACATGATTTATCTGTTGCTAGATCTGCTAGTTTTAAACTTGATCACATGCTGAATGTTCAAAAGTATCATTCTGATAAATCTGGGATAGGATATGTTGAAAGTATCTTTGATTCTGCACCCCATTCCACTGTCTTTGTTCCTTCTTCTTCTTCTGTACCTTCTGTGAGTGAGGTTGTGAGTGAAACTGTTAAACCCCCTGTGAGTGAGGTTGTTAAACCTGTAGAAGTTTCACCACCTAAGAAGATTAGGGTAAACTTAAGAGAATCTAAACCTAAGGAGCCTACCAAATCCAAGGACAAGATGCATGGTAAACCTGCTTGGGTTTGTCATTACTGTGGAAAGTCTGGACACATTCGTCCTAACTGTTTCAAGTTTCAAGCTGATAAGAGAGCGAATAAACCAAAAGTGCCTGTGCCTTAAGCACAAGATCCTATGGCACTAATTGGTGAATTGATAAAGGCGTTAAACCTTTATTCAAATTCTGGAGTTGGGAATCACTCTAATGTGAATAAGAACTCCAATGCTCGTGGTGCATCTAAAAAGTTTTGGATGCAAAAGACTCAAACTAACTGAGTTTTTCTGACATGGTCCTTGTGCTTCATTGCTCTATCCTATGTGACCATTGTTCTGTGGTTTTTGTGTCCTTTTGTTCTAGGACTTGCATTGCATTACATTCATGCATTTCATTCTAGGATTTATTTGTTTTCTCTTTTATTAATAAATAAATAAATAAATAAAAGGGAGAAAGCAAAAACTATGTTTGACACTATTTTTCTTGATGTTTGAAAACAAGGTTGGTCAATCTTTTTACACATGTCATGTCTTGTGTACCTTGTTTAGCTTTGATGAACTCATTCATTGCACTTGACTAGTTGAAACTTGGTAGTGCATGTTGTGTGGGAAAGATGTATGTGGTTTTTAATCACTTTGCCTTAATCATGAAGTCACATGTTCTTTGACTGTCGGACTTGATCCTTTTGAGAAAGGCATAAATAACCATCTCACCACTGTTCACTATCCAATCATGAACACCTTAGTGCATATCATAAGATTTTGTGCTCAAGAAAGTGTAGCACATGCACAAAAAGAACATAAGGTGTAGCCTCAATTAATTCATTTAATTAAAACTGGTGTGTAATATTAGGCTTAATGCCAATTCACTTAATTCAAACCGGTGTGTACTATTAGGCTGAATGCCAATTCATATAAATAAGAGGCAATAATGCAAGAAACTTACATGATTGCAAGCTTTTGTTCTAGGAGATGTGGGAGTTATATGATGTAACTCTTTAGGTGATAGTCTCTTTTAAATTCTATGTGATGAATTGTGTAGACTTTGTATTTGATTGCTATTCACATATCACCTCACATGTATCTCAAGTTTTTGCTAGTATCACACACTTCACAAGTTACTCTTTGTTAAACACTGTACATGCTAGTGTGTGTGCTTTTGGTCTGACCAACCAAGTTTGAAAATATCTTGAAATTTGTGCACAACATATTTGTTGCTTAAGAAAATTAAATGGGAGAATGATTGAATTTTTTTTGAGAAAATTTGGGTTTAAAATTTTGGGTTTTTGAAAAAGCATTCCATCTCATACTCATGCATTTTGATTTCATTGTTCAAATGCTTTGAGGAGTTATTTTCAAAATTAGATTTGTGTTTTTCAAAATTGTGTTTTTTTTTCAAAATTTTTGTGAGTTTCTGCCCATTTCGATCGATCCATTGTGATTTTTGATCGATCGAAAAAGTGCCCTAGATTGTTCTAAAACGACTGTCTCATTCGATCGATCGAATGTAATTTTCGATCGATTGAAGATCGTGGAGAAGCTTTTTTAAAAAATGAAATCTGACTTTTTCAAAAGATTTCAAACTTTTTCTTTCTCTCTCCGACGAGGCAAGCTCAATATTCCAATTTTTTGTCATTTTCCTCTGGATTTTTTGCAAGATCTCTCTTTCCTCAAGTCGGTAAGACTCTTTTGCCCTTCCTTTTCAATTTATTTTCAAGTTTCCATGCATTTTTCATGCATTTTAAGGGGGAATTTCGGACTTAGCATATATGGGATTTTCTGTTGATTCAAGCTCTTTTTCTTGCAATTGATCATTGGGTTTTTGTGGGGACACATCATAAACATGTTTCTTAACTGTTAATTTGATCAATTTTGGGTTTTGTGAAAAATTGAAAATTCTAGGGTTTATGTTTGATCCGAATTTGGGCTTTTTGTGAAATTGAGTTTAATTGATGAAATTGGCTTGTGTAATTGATGCAATTAGTTATTATAATCTGTTTTCAACATTGTGTAATGATTAATTCATCAATTTGTTGCAAATTTTTCAAGTGGTTTTCAAAATTTTTTAGGGTTTTTGTTAGAAACTCTATGTTCAAGCCAATTTTGTGTAATTGAACTTAATTTGAACATGTTTACTGCATTAGTACATGCATCATGGCATTGCATTTGTTCATGCATCATATAGATTGTTATTCTTTTGTTTTTGTGCTAACTTGCAGTCTGCCTTTGGTCTTTTTTTTTTTTGTTCTTTTGGTTTGTCTTTGTGTCTCTGTCCTTTCCTTAGCACCATGCCTAGGAAGACTAGAGCTCGTAGGACTATTCCTTCTCCTTCTCCTTCCCCCCCTTCCTTTGACCGAGAGAGGTTTCCGAGCGAGAAAAACCAAGAGATCTATGAAAAGCTCAATCTTCAGAGGAAGATTTGGGCTGAGCGTTCGGTTATTCTAGATGAGCTTGATCCTGCCATTAGGGCAAACTTTGAGCATAGGGGCTGGTTGCCTTTGTTAGATGTGTCTGACCCTCCTCCTCCGACTACCTTGATTAGAGAGTTCTTCTCGAACATCTCTATCCGCGTCTATGATTCCAACACTCTAGTTAGGAGTTGGATACGAGGCATAGAGTACTCCATTACTCCTCAGGTAGTGGCTGATGCTCTTAGGGTACCGTTGGTTAGTCATCTTGTCTATCCTTATACTGAGTCTCCCGAACTGAGCGATGTTTTGTCTTACATCACTGGGACTACTGTCCAGTGGGGTTCTGATCCTAGGATCACTTCTGCTGAGCTCTCCGGGTTATATTATCTTTTCTTTAGGATAGCTTGTCATTCCATCTGGCCCATCTCTCATGTTCACACCATTCCTCTCGAGAGGTGTGTATTTTTGTACGCTCTAGTTACCGATGCTCCTATTAGTTTTCCTCATCTCTTTCTTCGTTCTTTGAACGAAGTTTATAGGAGTTCATCTACTTCTCATGCCCTTGTTCATCCTATTTTCATTCATCGGATTTTACTTTACCTAGATCTTAGTGACTTCCCTTCATCTGAGCCTGTACATGTTATTGGTCTTATAGGTGCGTCTTTTCTTAGACAGAGGGCCGCTCATCTTCGAGCTAGTTCTAAACACCCTAGGTCTGAGCCATCTAGTAGCGCTCCTCCTCCTCCTCCTCCTTTGTCTTCTACAGGTCCTGCTGGTGAGGATATTCCTGATCCAGTTGGTGATGATGCTGCTGCTGCTAATGTTCCTCCACCTCCTTCGGCCGACTTCGATGTTCGTCGTACTCTGGAGACTGTCATGACCGTTCAGACGGCTTATGGTCAGATTTTAGTGGACCTGCTGGATGAGATTTGTGCTCTCCGAGCCGACCTCCTTTTGATGGCGACTTGTGATTGCACTTTGGCATTCCGTCACAAAAAGGGGGAGTGGATATATTGACTTGTAGCGGAGTTTTGACTTTTTGAGGAGATTTTGTAGTTAGGGGGAGATTTTTTTGTTAGCATGAGATATTTTTTTTGTAGAGTTTATTAGATTGTATCTAGGTGCTTCACTTTGTATATCATTTTTTGGGATATTCATGTTAGGGGGAGTAACATTGATTGATATATTGATATACATGATTTTTTATTTGATTCTTGTTGTCTCATGATTCACTGCTTATTGATTTATATTTATGAGTTGTTCATTGATATATATCTTTATTTTGTGTTGTGTGAATCTTACAAGAATGTTATACCTGTTTATATACTATTTTCTGTCACACATGCGTTTATGCGTTTGTTGAGTATTTCAGGAATATACAGGTTGATTCAATTGAGCTACTGTCTACACTTGCAACCGATGGATAGTAGTTAAGATTGAATTCTAGTCTTTATGAGCATTATTTTTGTAAAGGGCTTTTTACTTGTAAAACTTTGAGCTTTTAATTTGTGTTTTGTCACGGATTGCCAAAGGGGAAGTTTGTTAGGTTCTAAAGGTTTGGGAATTTATGTATTTAGAACTCTAATTTGTAATGTTGGCAAACCATGATCAAAACATTGTACTTAGTCTAGTTTAGGCTTGCTCAAAGTTGGTAAAATATTGTAAAGTTGGAATCGAGTGACTGCAGATGTATTGGGACATCTCGGCCTGGCTCGATCGATCGAAGAATAGATTCGATCGATCGAAGAATAGATTCGATCGATCGAAAATCGGCCCAGATGTGTTTTCTGCAGAAATTCCAACTCAGCCCTAACTCTTTAAACGTTTAGGGTTTTATGTTTTTGCCCTAGGTATATAAGGAAAAACCCTAGCCACGTTTTTGTGTTGCACAAGTTGTATTGTTGCTCATACATTGCTGTTTTGTGTAAATCTCTTGTGAGATCTAGAGGAGCTTTCCTTTACACAAATCTTAGGGTTTTCAAGATTGATATTACTTCAACATCTTGATGATCAACTTGGTTGCAGCCATTGGAGCTTAAAGAAAAACAAGCGAGGAGCTTGTAGCGGATTAGAGAATCCAAGAAAGAAGGAGTCCGTGGATTCGAAGCTTGCACGTGGTCGTGTCAGTAAGTTCTACTGGTGGGTAGCATTAGGAAGTCGAGCGGGGAGCTTGTAGTCCTTTTGTATGAACTTCGATTCTTTCATAGTGGATTCAGGTTTGCCTTGAGGATCAGTGGGTCAAATCCTCTCCAAGTTTTTACCGTGTGGTTTCCTAGGTGATCATATCTTGTGTTATTTATTATTCCGCTGCTTTATTATTTTGATATGATTGTTTGATTGCTTTAACCTAGAATTGCATAATTTGACTAAGTAACAACTTGGCTAATTAACTAAGCTAACCAATCTGGTTGTTCTTAAAGGGTCTAAATTTCTAACAAGAACAATTAAGACTTTGTGTCTATCTAAAAAAATTGCTGCAATTTTTTCTTACCTTTAGGTTTATCTAAAACTTGCGATTAGATCATAGGGAATAAAAATCAATCAAAAAAAAAAAAATTATAAATATTTTTGCTCTGCCTCCCTCAAACTTCTCATTCGGACTGTTCATGAAGGTTATATTTTTTGTATTCTTAGTTTTTTTTTTTTTTTTTTTTGTATATATTTTTAGTTGGATGGTTTTGTTCTATAATGGAAGTACCACAGTGTATTGTACTAGGTCAATTTGTGTGGATTCTTTTAAGGATGCCTACAACGAAAGCTGCAGATTCTATTTCCTCTCCAAGGTTATTTAACTATATCCTATAATTTTTTTTTTTTCCTTTTTTGTTTCATTATGTTCATAAAATACATCATATTATTTATACTACAACTAACTATATTGGAACTCTTTAAAGCTATAGAGTTTGAAGGGAACTTTGAAAAGCTTAGTTATTTTGACCATCTCTATTTGGCCATGGAGGGAGGCACACACTCATTTGTGGAGTCATGGATGATATTTTCATGTATCATAAAGATTTTTATTCCATAATTGGTAAGTATGATCAATCCTCATTTCTTTTGGTATGTATTCTTTATTCTTTTGCCTAAATTTTCTGAGGAGAAAAAAATGGAAGTATTCATGTTATTAGAATTTTGAAAGTGATTATTTACAATAAGCTTGAATTGTCAGAACTTAATTAACTAGATCTTCATCAACCATAATCTATTGGGATATGATCACAACAAAGGATTCTCAAGAGAGATAAAAACCTCAAAAGTGTAGTTGGCTTAGCAAGTTTGGGTCAATTGAAATATACACTAGAATTGGATAAGAAAATAATTGCTAAAATGAGATTTATTGAAGGTGTAGGGTTAAAAAAAGATATTGGTCAAGACATGGCATGATCCATTAAAGTTTTTAAAAACCTTGAATTTATAACCTAGGAGGAAGTGCAGACCTCACAAAAAGGTATTACTTTTTAATTCTTATGACATCTCAATGCTAATGAGGCTATTTTTAATTATCAATGCAAACTTATTGCCAATGTCTTAACTCTTAGTATTTCTCAAAAATATTTCTTGAAGTTTATATTTACACATTTGTTTTGATAGGTTGAAATTCGGTGCCTCCTCCATCACTTTCAAATACAAAATTTCAATTTTTATGTAAATATTTATTTATTTATTTTGTTTAATAATTTGGGTTGTTTATAATTCTTAACTATTAAATTGAGTTTACCACTTAAATATATGTTATTATTTAAATTTAATTAAATTAAAAAAATATTTATTATTTTCTTTAGATTACACATGATTTTTTATTAAGCCATACATCACACGGATATAATACTAGTATATATATATATATATAAAAGAGAGTTTTCACCGGCCATATTAACATTCTCTCTCTCACACGTGTTTTTTTAATAAAAAAAATTCTAAATATGGTCCTGCTTGCTAGACGCTACATGCATATATTGTTGCGTGACAATTTTTTTGGTCAAAGCTACGACCAACAATATAGTTGATATGCTCCCCAAAACCCCATAATCCCCAACTTCTTTAATTTTCTTTCTAATATATTTTACATTCTTGTTCTTCCCGCACTATTCTCCACGGGAATGGACTGATCATGTTGTGGCATCAGGCATGGCTGTCTGGTACTCTCTCTGCTTATCACTTCTTCCTAAAATCAAACATTCAAACTGCATTGCTGATTTTTTGCCAAAATTTTCTCATTGCAGTTAGTTAACATAAAAAATAGAAACTTTCCCTCGCTTTTATCCCTCATTTTTCTCAAAAACCAAACAGTGTCTTATGTGCATGCAATTTTATGTAACTTTTTAACCTTTCTGATTATACGATTGTTCTTTTTCCAGAATTCTTTTGAGTCATCTTTGACACTGTTTTCTTGGAATATTGAGCCATGAGGATTTTGGTACATTACTTTGATACCCAGATGCTATTTTTCTATATGTTTGTCTATGTTTAATGTTTTGATGCATGAATTAATGGTTTAGGGCCTCTCTGGTTCTAGGTTTTGGACTACTTCTGTGTTTCACTAGTAAAGTTGGTTAATTTTCGGTTTTTATGGTTTTATCTGATTGTATTTTGGTGCATTTTGATTGTTACATGGCAGTTTTTGCATGGACTATTGAGCCATCACAGATACTTTGATACCCATATGTTATTTCCTCTATTTTGTCATCTTTTGATTCATAAATGGGTTATCTTGGACCTTTTTGTGTTTATTTGGAAGTAAAAAATAAAAAAGGCTTGGACCTTTTTGGTTATGGGTTTTGGTCCCGCTATTTGATTTTTTGCCAATTTATTTTACTATTTAATTTATTTTTGATACTATTTATTTGTCTTACTGCATTTTTTTTGTACTATTTATTGGTTTCATTATACTATTTCAGCTTACTTTTACCTTTGGCTGCGTTTGGTTCACGTAAAATATTTTTTGGAAAATATCTATTTTTCGGAAATGCTATTTTCCGAAAAAGGAAAATATTTTCAAGTGTTTGGTTGTATTTTGAAAATTGTTGTAGAAAATATTTTCATGTGTTTGGTTCTATTTTGAAAATGCTATTTTCCTACAAATTTTTCACATTTTCTCAGCTATTTTCTCAGCATCCAAACAAATTTTATTACAGAAAATTTCAAAATCACAGAAATCTCAATCCACAGAACAAACTCCAATTCAACCCACGGCAGTAAACTCCGACAATCAAAAGTCACAACCATCAAAACAACACCACCACCACACCACCACAACAACAACAAAAATCAAAAATCACACAGGAATCAAAATCACACAGAGAAAGAGATTGAGCGGGTCGAAGGTCGAAGGTCGAAGGTCGAAGGTCGAAGGTCGAAGATTGGTGGGTCGAAGGCTCTGGGTTGAAGGCGAGAACTCGTGGCGGAGGTGAGATCGAGCGGCGCAGTGCGATCGGCGCGGTGCTCGGGGTTCACTAGTGACGAGATCGGTGTGATCTGGTGCGTGCGATCGTCAGACTAGAGCTCAGGGTTCGCCGGCGACGTCGAAGGCGTGATCACAGCTCCCTCTCCTTCCTTTCACTCTCTCTCTCTCTCTGTCTCTCTCTCTCTCTCTCTCTTCGGAAATCATTTGAAGTGAAAATAGGAACAGAAATGGTTTTACGGGATTTTTGGATTATTTTACGGTCAAAGGGGAAATGGTTTGAAGTTGACTGAATTTTTCAAATCAACCAAACACTCCAATTTTATGGAAATGCTTTTCCGGAAGTGGTTTGAAGCCAAACCAAACGCAGCCTTTATGTACAATATTTTCATAAAAAAGTTTTCAATTTTAGTAAAATTAGCTGATTCCAATCGAACCCGGGTTTACTTTTTTTCCTTTTTCACTTTTCACTGATTGCATGTATTTTACATTTGATTGGTACGTTCATTTAATCACCATTGATCATTAGTTTACTTCAACTGCCATTTGAAATCTGCTACTGTGTTCTTTTTCTTTTTTCTTTTTTGAATATTAATGGGCAATATAGTGCTTCTAATTGAGTTGTAAACTTGTTTCTTCTTTTTTTCTTTTAACAAATTTGTTAATTGAACGAAAAGAATTAGAGAAATACATAAAATAACACTTGTTGAAGTAATAAGAGAGGACATGCTAGTTAAGAAAGCAATGGAGAATATGATTTTGGAGATGAATACATGTGGCATATCAGAACATCGTCTAATATTTGGTTCTCAACACTATTTGTTTGGTGACTAACAGATGTTTTAGGAGATAAAGATCAGTTGTGCTTTAATTGAACTGGTTTTAAGGGATTGTACATTGCTTTTGAGAACTTGCATTGATTTATTTTGGGTGCCATGTTTTTGAGTGTATCCAAACATCTGTTTGTCTTCTTTATTTCATAATGTTGGTCAAAGCAAGTTGCGTTCTATTATTTTCATTTGCCCCTAGTACTGTCTTTGTATGCCTAGATGATTAAGAGCAAAAGGAGCATAGAGAATTGTCTACAATTTGATCTCTTGATATCATCTGTATATCTTTGGTTACTGAGAAGTCCACAGTTTTAAGTGTCTTGTCAACGAGTAGGACAAAGATGGAAACTCTCCCATGCATTTGGTGGCCGTAAAAAAGTATCACAGGATTTTATACGGATTGGAAGACGGGAACGATGTTGACCAAAATGCTACAAACGAGGGCTTCACCCCAATGGACTTTTATCGTGAGTGTCTGGATAGAAATTATAACTCCTGTGTTTTTTTTTTTTTTTTTTTTTTTTTTTTTGACTTTCAACCCGTTCGCTATTCACTTTTCAACCCGTGCTCTGTTCACAGCAAAATAGTGGAGTGCACACCAGCGAGTCCAGTGCACTATTTACGGGACTCACAAACCTCACTTTTCAGCAATTTTTTCATTAAAAATAGGTCTCACGGTACTATTCACACATTTAAAAATTATTTTATTACAGTGTTTTCAATTTTCAGCAAAATAACTTGTATCCAAACGGATGGGTATTCCCCTTCTGTCCTGCTCTGCTGAATGTATATATGCACTAATATTGCATAGTTTTGGACAAAACATACTTCGACAAGTGGGCAAAAGTTGTTACATACATGTCCTAAAACATTTTATTTTGAACAAACATTGTAAGAGACACATTTTAAGTTGGAAATCTATATATATAATAGTAGGTGAAGCAGAGAGAGTGTGAAATTGAATTCCAAATTAGAACTCTAATTGTGTGCCACCTATACAAACCAATTAGAGCTCTAATTATGTGCCACATGTACGCCCCAATTTCAGTCAATTAATGCTGTGCTCTTTGGTTTTTTTTTCTTTTTTCTTTTTTCTTTTTTGGGTGAATAAAACCTTCTGCTCTTTAGAACTGCATATTTTTAGGTTCACTTCCCCTTCTCAAAACCCAAAATCCTTCCTCTCCTTCAATATACAGCTCCCCTCTTCTTCAATGAATGCTATGGAATTTCAAAAGAATATCTCGGTGTCAATGATGCATGGCTTTGGGTATTTTTGTATCTTATATAGGAAGAGGTTCTGCATCTATTCCGATTGTACTTTTCTTCACAATTTTAATAGTGTAAAGTTGTAATTTACAACTGTATTTTGTTGGCTTTTATTCCGTGCCAAATTTGATTGTAATTATGTTCAATCGTTTAAATCCTGTATTTGTTTTGGGACTTGTTGTAAGGGTTGTGTGATAGAGAGAATGTTTGAAGACTCAAGCATTTGAAGAATGAAGAATTCTCGGGGGTGTCTCGCGACTTAGCATCCCGCGAAGTGAATCATGTGCCAGGCACATGCTGGCATGCGAAAGGTCAGGCCAGGTGGAGACAGCTATGTCTCGCGAGTATCTCGCGGGTAAGGCCTTCCCGCGAGACACCCGCGAGGCTATCTGTTCTGCCAGCCTGTACTTTTTGAGTCACACCTTTTGCACCTATCCTATATATACCATCATTACCCACAATTGTTGAGGAATGTTTCAGAGAGAAAACCCTAACCAAACACATTGGTAATTAGAGATTGTCTTCCCCATCTTTCTCTATACATTTGCTTGTGGTATTTCCTCAACCCTTCCCTCTCCATTATCCATATCTGTGAGAGGTTGATAGCCCAAACACTTACCACACCTTGAGAGTGCTGTGTGACGTTTTGGTGCTACTGGGAAGCATTGGAAGAAGCCTTAAATGGCAGATGCAACATGGAGCTTGTTGCGGGATCCGGATAACTAGGACAAGACACGGTTCCGAGAAGCCTTGTTGGAGTAGGAGCTTGGAGGGCTTAGGTACAGCGGGTAGACTAGGCTTGGAGGGTCTTTTGCTAACCCATGTATCCCAACTGATTGTCTAGTGGATCGATTTCCGCTTGGAGGGCGGCGGAGAGGTTTTTCGCCGAGGTCTTCGGTTTCCTCTTCGATAACACGTCTTAGTGTTATCTGTGTTTGCATCCTTCTTCCCTACTCTTGTTTATTTCATTTTTACTGCTGTGTTGCTTTAAATATGGATTAGAGTAGTTGTCTTGCTTTTACGCTTGTGTTTACACTATTCTGCACTTATAGTTAAGTTAGTGTAAAATCAACCAAGCCGTAAGTTTAATTTGGGGGTCTAAACCGCTCGTGTGTTTTCAACACATTTTCGAGCTTTCAATTGGTATCAGAGCGGGTACACTTATTGTGGTTTAAATACCTTAGTGTGATCCTTGACCTCTTAGTGTTGCTTGTATAGTGTCGTGTTTGTTTTCAACATGAAGGGCAGTAAACATGTTTGTGAAAAAGACTCTATGAGCATAGTTGAAGACTGGTCTAGTAATGTGTTTTCACAGTTATTTAAATCTAAGAAACATGCTAGAATTTTCTGTCACATGCTGAAATCTCTTGTTCATAGAAACCATGATTTACATAACAGCTTATGTGAGTCAAAGTCTTTAGTCTCTAATTATGAGAGGAGAAATAGACACCTGAGTGATAAACTTGATCATATAAAAGGAAAACTTCACGAAATAGAGGAAAAAGAGTCCTGTTTCGAGGGTCAAGAGTGTCTCTCTCATGCTTGTCTTTTTGTCCATATTGCTTTGAAAGTTTTTAATTCATGTTTGTGGTACCTTGACAGCGGATGTTCAAAGCACATGACAGGAGATAAGTCACTGTTCAAAACACTTAAAGAAAAGGAAGATGGCTTTGTGACTTTTGGAGATGGAAGTCACTCACATGTTCTTGGAAAGGGAACGGTGGACATTCCAGGACTGCCACTGCTGAATGACGTGTTGTATATTAAGGGATTAAAAGTGAACTTGCTGAGTATTACTCAGATCTGTGATGATGATTTCTTAGTTCAATTCTCAAAGAAAGGATGTCTAATCTTGAATGAAGAAGGTGTACAAATTCTGAAGGGACTTAGAACCACCGATAATTGTTATGGAGTCATTCCCAAACCGAGCATAGCATGTCGAAGTGCCAGGGTGAATCTCTTGGAATTGTGGCATCAACGATTTGGGCATGCCAATTACAAACAAGTGGCAAAAGTTTCGAAGCTTGAAGCAGTGGTTGGCTTACCAAAGTTTGGAAAAATTGAGAAGAATGTTTGTGGTCCATGTCAGTTAGGGAAACAAACAAAGTCAAGCCATCCGAAAGTAAATGTGATTGCAACCTCTCGCCCTTTAGAATTACTGCATGTGGATTTGATGGGCCCAACAAGAACAGAAAGCTTGGGTGGAAAGTGGTATATTATGGTGGTGGTTGACGACTTCTCAAGATACTCTTGGGTGGATTTTCTTAGAGAGAAATCAGAAGCATGTAACAAGATGGAGAAATTATGCAAGAGACTAATTAGTGAGAAAGGAGTTCCTATAGTCAAGATCAGAAGTGACCACGGAAAGGAGTTTGAAAATGCGAAGTTTGAAGCATTTTACAATGAACACGGCATCAAGAAGGAATTCTCAGCTCCAAAGACTCCACAGCAAAATGGAGTAGTTGAAAGAAAAAATCGGGTGATTCAAGAAATGGCTCGAGTAATGCTACTCAACAAAAACCTTCCTCAGAAGTTTTGGGCTGAAGCAGTAAATACCTCATGCCATATTTGTAATAGAATTTACTTTCGAGCAAGAACGAAGAAGACATCTTATGAAATTTGGAGAGAAAAGAAACCGAAGGTGAAATACTTCCGAATTTTTGGAAGTAGATGTTATATTCTTAATGATAGAGAGAATCCTGGAAAATTCGATCCTAAAAGTGATGAAGGGCTATTCCTAGGCTATTCACTAAATAGCCGAGCATATAGGGTGTTCAACAAACGCACCAAAACAGTGATGGAATCAATAAATGTGGTAATCGATGATACCATATCTGAAAAAGATATTGATGATGGTGAAGGATCTGATCTGAAGAAGAAAGAGGCTGAGGACGACATGTCACAACAGGATGATGTTGAGAAAGAATCACCAGAAAAAGAGTCCACACCTCCTATACCAAGAAGGGAAACTCGATCGACACATGGGTCTTCTAGCCCTCTCACTCCACCAGAAGTTCAACCTCCAATTTCTCGAGATGAAGAACCTTCTACCTCCAAGAGACCATCATCGAGGGTAATTCTCAATCATCCATCAAGTAATATCATTGGTGACGTCAATGAGGGACTTCGGCTGAGAAAAGGACCAAAATACAGTGCGAATCATGTGACATATAACTGTTATCTTGCTCAATTTGAACCCAAGAAGGTAGAGGAAGCTCTTAGAGATGAGAACTGGATAGAGTCTATGCATCAAGAGCTACATCAGTTTGTTAGAAATGATGTATGGGAATTGGTTCCAAGGCCCAAAGATAGTCATGTGATCGGCACCAAGTGGATCTTCAAGAACAAAACTGATGAAGACGGTGAGGTTGTTCGAAACAAGTCCAGGTTGGTAGCTCAAGGATATACTCAAGTGGAAGGCATTGATTTTGATGATTCGTTTGCACCAGTAGCAAGACTGGAGTCGATCCGAATCCTATTGTCCATAGCCTGTGTCATGGATTTCAAATTGTACAAAATGGATGTGAAAAGTGCCTTTCTGAATGGTTTTCTAAATGAAGAAGTGTTTGTTGAACAACCAAAGGGATTTCAAGATCCTCATTTTCCAGATCATGTGCTAAGATTAAAGAAAGCACTATACGGGTTAAAGCAAGCACCAAGAGCATGGTATGATCGCCTCACAACATACTTGTTGGATCGTGGATTCAAAAGAGGGCAAGCTGATCGAACATTATTTGTGAAGAGAGATGAGAAGTCTCTCCTAGTTGCTCAGGTATACGTGGATGATATTGTGTTTGGATCCACACTTGATCATTTGGCTCTTCAATTTTCCGAAGAAATGAAAAAGGAGTTTGAGATGAGTATGGTAGGGGAACTGAACTACTTCCTAGGACTTCAAGTGAAACAACGGAAAGATGGGATATTCATATCTCAAGAAAAGTACGCCAAGAATCTGGTTAAAAGATTTGGTCTAGACTCTAAGAAACACACGTCCACTCCAATGAGCTCCTCATCAAAGCTGAGTAGGGATGCTGCAGGTGTAGAAGTGGATCCAACGCTCTATCGAAGCATGATAGGGAGTCTCTTGTATCTTACTGCGAGCAGACCAGACATTGCCTTCAGTGTAGGCGTATGTGCTCGATTCCAGGCAACCCCCAAAGAGTCACATTTAACAGCAGTCAAAAGAATTATCCGATACATAAATGGGACATCTGACTATGGAATTTGGTACTCAAGAGATTCCAATGAATGCCTGGCCGGATATTCTGATGCTGATTGGGCCGGTTGTGTTGATGATAGAAAGAGCACCTCCGGTGGATGCTTTTATCTTGGGAACAACCTGGTGTCATGGATGAGCAAAAAGCAAAATTCAGTCTCTTTATCAACAGCCGAAGCTGAATACATTGCTGCTGCAAGTGCTTGTGCTCAATTACTCTGGATGAAGAGACTCCTTCATGATTACGGAATCACTCAAGACACAATGTGTGTATATTGTGACAATACAAGTGCCATAAATCTGTCAAAAAATCCGGTTCAACACTCGAAATCAAAGCATATCGAAATCCGGTATCATTTCATTCGAGACTTGGTGGAAGAAAAGACGGTGTACTTGGAGTTTATTAACACTGACAATCAGAAGGCAGACATATTCACTAAACCTCTCGATGGCCCAAAGTTTGAATCTTTGCGTAAGACCATCGGTGTCAGTATTACTCCTTGAACTCTATCTCTTGTGTGGAACTTTATTGCTCTTTGTTGCTTATATGTTGTTATGGTTTCACATGTTCAGTTTCAGAGGTGTTTGTTTCTTGTTTAGGTTTAAACCTAGTTTCTGTTGATCTTACTTCTTTTGTCTTGTTTTGGGTGTGTTTCAAAAATTCAAAAACCCATAAAAATTGAAAAATCTCAAAAAGTTTGATCACTTGTTGTGTGCATATCTCATGTGAGTTTGGCCTAGTACCTTCGTACTTATGGCATAGTGCATTTACGATCTTCGCTTGTTCGTATGCACTCTTTTCTGTGTGGAAGAAACCCTGAAAACTATGTGTGACTGTTGTAAATAGATCTTCAAGCCTGTCATGAATGATTGGTCAATAGTCTTGTTGGTCTTGATACTTGCATAGACTTGTGTCTATATCTCTTCCCACTTTATTTTTATGTTTTTATAAAAAGAGCTCTCCAATTGTAAATCTCCAAATGAAAAGAGATATTGAGCTGCAAAAGCCTGTTGCACATACTAGTATTTGACTAGGAAAAAGGGAAAGCGACTCTTCTAATGTAAATTTTATGGTGCTCAAAAAGCCAAAGGCTTATCATCAATGTTGAAATATCATAAATTTCAAGCACCAATCTCAAAAAGAGATGTATTTGTCCAATCAAAATGAAAATGGACCAATTGTTATGAGTTATAAGAAGCCAAATGAAAAGCTTCTAAATTATGTTTTCAATGTGTGGGAGGTCATATATACTCATTTCTATAATGGAGATAGTCCACATGATTTCGTATCAGTTGTGTATGACTCGTGTGAATTGATCATTGAAGCTTCGCTCTGGTCTAAGGACTATTTCACATTTGATACTCACACACAACACACAAGTTTTTGATTCAATCAATGCCTATCTCATTTGTGTGATTGTATATGTCCAAATGTGATGTGAATGCCCATGAACTTGTCGATCAAATCCAAAAAGATTTTTGTGAGTTTTATTAGTTTTTGAAAGTGATTTTATACTTTCTTGTGTTTCTTTTTGGTCAAAATGCTTTTTGTGTGTTTTTCATCAAAAAAAAAAAAAAAACTGGTTTAGGGGTTGTTTCGCGAGAAGCTCGCAACTAAGCTGCTTCCCGCGAAAAGATTTGAGGGAAACATTTTTTTTATCCTGTCACACAGAGACTTTTGCGACTGTCTCGCGACCAACAGCTTCTCGCGAAATGCTGTTTGGCAAAAACTGGAATTTTCTCAAAATCAGACAGAGAATATCGCGACTGTATCGCGACTGTTTCGCGACCTAGCACTTCTCGCAAGAAGTTTGTGCTTCAGTGGTCTATTTCGCGGTTGTCTCGCGACTGTGTCGCTACTTCCTATCCCGCGAAAAACGCGTGTTTTCAGTTTTAAAGGGGCTAATGTGATTGCTTTTCAAACCTTAACCCATTCCCTCGCTTAACCTCTCTCAAAACCATTCTTGACCCAAATCACAATTCCATCAAATCCCCTTCCAAATCAAGAATTTTTCTGCATTCTCTCTCTCAAGGTATGATTTCTAAAACATCCTTTTCATGTTTTTACATTGATTTTGCAGATTTTATGTTAGGGTTTTGTTATTTTGGGATTTTCGAAAATTTTGGGTTGTGTTTCAAAATTGGGTGAAGTTTTTCTCAAAATTTTGATTGGGTTTTGTTCCTGTTGATCTTGGTGCATCTGTGTTGGCCCCTTGTGGCATTTTAAAGTGTACTTAGGCCTGTTTTCACCATGTTTATGCATTATTCATGTCATATTTGAATCTGTGCATGCTTAGTGTTCGATAAAATGTCCAAATAACATTTTTGTGCCTATTTGAAATCAAGTGATTTCAATCTGTGAACTCTCACTTCTTTAACCATTTTTCACTCATTTGGTCATTGATTGTGTGTTTCAAACACTTTACTCATTCTGCACACTCTTCACACACAGCACTACATTTGTTTTACTCTAACCTCAATCTAATCAAGCTCTGTGCTCTATTTTGTCTGCTGTGCTCGTGTTTCCTGGTGGTTTTGGATGTTCTTTTGCATAGATGTCTCCGTTCAAGACTTCAGCTGTGAAAGGTGGCAGCAACAAAGGGAAAGAACCAATCATCGATGTTGATGAAGATTCTCCAAGACCAAAGAGAGCTCGTGCTTCAACAGGACTCTTTGATCATAGCTTGTTCCGCTCTTATGCTGCTTTTGAATCCTATAAAAATCTCTTCCGAGATACTCCTTTGTTGGTTGAGAGAGCAGTTGATCAGTCATCTCTTCTGGACACAAAAATTCCTACTTGGTTTGCCACAAAAGACTGGAATTTTCTTCTCTCCGATCTTGAAGATGCTTATGAGGACATGGTAAAAGAATTTTATGCCAATGCTATTGTACAAGGACAAGAGATCAGATGCTGGGTTAGAGGAAAGCGATTCTTGGTAACACCTGTGTACCTGTCTGAAATCCTACACATAAACCGTCCGATTCTACCTATACCACCTATGTATGATGACCTCAATCCGGATGAAGAATTACTCCGAGGACAATTAGGAGCAAGTTTAGAATTCTCCTCTAGTGGAACGTCAATCAGTGTGGCTTCACTTTCTCCAGAATTAAGACTCATGTCTACAATCATGTGCAGCAACCTCTATCCATTGTCAAGCACTGGTTTCATCAACCTAGGTCGAGCATTATTTCTTCATGATCTGGTGTCTGATGTGGAAATTGACGTCTGCTCTCACATTTTCCACATTTTGGCTAAAACAGTCAACCGCACTGCTTCACGGAATTGCATTCCCTTTGGTCGTCTCGTTTCTCGGATTTTGAAACTCAAAGGTGTGCGTCCATCTGCTGATGAGCGCCCTCATCCTAGGCCAAGTCCAATTAACAGTCGTACCCTTCAAGCAAGTATGAGTCACACCAAGAAGACTGTCAAACAAGAACATCATGCTCCTCATGGTACCTCAAGTTCTACTTCTCATTCCTATGATGACAAGTTTGACACCATCATGGTTGCACTTCAAGATCTCAGCACCAAACTTTCAGGACTTACTCAGATCATGTACTCCCAACACTCCCGTCTTGATAAACAGCTAACCTCCCTCGAAACTCAGATGGATGAAATTCAAAGGAAGTTGGAAGAGAATGACAACTAGCTATTCCATGACAAAAAGGGGGAGATGATGTCATCGACAGGAGGAGTGTAGTGATAGGGGGAGATGATGTCTTTTTGTTTACTAGCTACTCTTATACTTTACTTCAGTAGTAATTTCAGTATATTTTCAGTAGTTTGTGCTATATTTCTATGCTTTGTGGCATATATGCTATGTGGCATTTTTATTTTTGTACCCATGATTGCTTATGTAAGCTTTAGGGTTTGTTTCATGCATGATTTTGTAGGTCTTTGTGGTTTGTGCCATGCATTTGCAATACCTTGCCTATGCAACCTTCATGCATGTTTGCTTGTTGTTCAATGTCATGCATTTTACTTCAAGTACATCACTCTTGTGCCCATGTAGGATTGTTCCTAGATGCATACACGTTCTATGCATTGGTTGAGTGATGAACACTCTTGTGCCCTAGTAGGATTGTTCCTAGATGCAAATACTTCGTGTATTTCGCATTGGTTGAGTGTTGGAGTTGCAAGTGACTCTATTCAATTGAGCTTATCTTCTTGCAAATCCGGATGTTCATTCCCTGTGTGAATGAGCATAGTAATTGCTTCTGTATAGTGATTACTTGTTTGATCTTGCCATGATCTAGTGTTTCTATTTCATTGCTTGATCTTGTCATTACTGCTCCATATGCTTTTCAAGTTTTTCTGCATACAATGATGTTATTGTGTTGTTGTGTTTCAGGAGTTACTTGTTCATATGTTTCAAGAGCACTTCAGAATCTAGAATTAGGTGTGAGTGAGTTTTGCCTTTGTTCCCAAACTCACGTTTAAGTCTAGAGTCTGTTTTAGGGTTTTGTCACGGAATAGCCAAAGGGGGAGATTGTAAAGTTGTAATTTACAACTGTATTTTGTTGGCTTTTATTCCGTGCCAAATTTGATTGTAATTATGTTCAATCGTTTAAACCCTGTATTTGTTGTGGGACTTGTTGTAAGGGTTGTGTGATAGAGAGAGTGTTTGAAGACTCAAGCATTTGAAGAATGAAGAATTCTCGCGGGTGTCTCGCGACTTAGCATCCCGCGAAGTGAATCATGTGCCAGGCACATGCTGGAATGCGAAAGGTCAGGCCAGGTGGAGACAGCTATGTCTCGCGAGTATCTCACGGGTAAGGCCTTCCCGCGAGACACCCGCGAGGCTATCTGTTCTGCCAGCCTGTACTTTTTGAGTCACACCTTTTGCACCTATCATATATATACCATTATTACCCACAATTGTTGAGGAATGCTTCAGAGAGAAAACCCTAGCCAAACACATTGGTAATTAGAGATTGTCTTCCCCATCTTTCTCTATACATTTGCTTGTGGTATTTCCTCAACCCTTCCCTCTCCATTATCCATATCTGTGAGAGGTTGATAGCCCAAACACTTACCACACCTTGAGAGTGCTGTGTGACGTTTTGGTGTTGCTGGGAAGTATTGGAAGAAGCCTTGAATGGCAGATGCAACATGGAGCTTGTTGCGGGATCCGGATAACTAGGACAAGACACGGTTCCGAGAAGCCTTGTTGGAGTAGGAGCTTGGAGGGCTTAGGTACAGCGGGTAGACTAGGCTTGGAGGGTCTTTTGCTAACCCATGTATCCCAACTGATTGTCTAGTGGATCGATTTCCGCTTGGAGGGCGGCAGAGAGGTTTTTCACCGAGGTCTTCGGTTTCCTCTTCGATAACACGTCTCGGTGTTATCTGTGTTTGCATCCTTCTTCCCTACTCTTGTTTATTTCATTTTTACTGCTGTGTTGCTTTAAATATGGATTAGAGTAGTTGTCTTGCTTTTACGCTTGTGTTTACACTATTCCACACTTATAGTTAAGTTAGTGTAAAATCAACCAAGCCGTAAGTTTAATTTGGGGGTCTAAACCGCTCGTGTGTTTTCAACACATTTTCGAGCTTTCAAACAGTCCTGGTTTATGCTCTGCAAAACGAAATCTTCCTAAGGTTTGATTACTTCTTTCTTTCATCTGCCTATGCTTTCCTTCCTTTTTGTGAATAATTTTTATTCTTTAATTATATAAGTTTTTTTGTTTTTCTATGATTGATGTTGCATGTTTAATTTCTGTTTCATTAGTTTCTCCTTTTGTCACACAAAAAACTTCCAGCTTCATCATTGGCGCTCTTTCTCAAAGCCCAAAACCAAAGCCAGCAATGCACACACAGATCATTCCAAGCAAACCCATTTAAAAGCAAAAAATTACTCTCTTTTTTTGTATTTTTTATTCCCTTCTTATTCGTCTGTACACAACGCAAAAAACCCTTTTTCCCAATCATGCTTTCACAATTTTCTTTTCGGCGGTTTTGGATTTTAGCTCATCAGTGAATTTTACTTTGATCGATGGCCAGTGTGCATGTCATTAAATGCGCCAAGTACAAGACCTCACCCAAAGGCACTGGTACTCCTGGTGTTTTAAAAATGGTATATTGGAAATGCATAATTTTTTTGTGGGTTTGTCTTTTTTTTTTTTAAAGAATTAAAATTTTTTTATACCCACTTCATAAATGTCTGAACTTTATGGTTGGATTGTGATATTATTAGTTTATTGTGCAGTTTCCCTATCTGGGTCTTGGTTGATTTTAGTGAAGAAGCTATGAGCAAGTGCTTTAAAGTTTGCAAGATTTAGTCATTCAACGCGCCAAGTACAAGACCTCACCCAAAGGCGCTGGTACTCCTGGTGTTTTAAAAATGCAATATTGGAAATGCATCATTTTTTTGTGGGTTTGTTTTTTTTAAAAAAAATTTATACCCACTTCATAAACATTTGAACTTTATGGTTGGATTGTGATATTATTAGTTTATTGTGCACTTTCCCTATCTGGGTCTTGGTTGATTTTAGTGAAGAAGCTATGAGCAAGTGCTAATTTTAATTTTAGCCATTCTTGGTTTTATGGTAGTTTTTTGATATGATGGGTGAACACATAATGCTCGGTACATTCTTTCTGCAATTTGCTAATTGGATTTTGGTTGATTTTGCGTATTTGATTAATGTTCTTGAAAAAACTATGAGCTATGTGGTCAATTCATAATGTTTGTATACTATGGTTAGTTTGTAAATTGATTGTGAACGCATAATGCTGTATTAGTTTATCGTGCAATTTGCGAATGGGTCTCAATTGATTTTGCGCATTTGATTAATGCTTTTGGGGAGGAAACTATGAGCAAATGTTGAAGAAGCCATAAGCAAGTGTTAATTTTTATTTTAGACATTCTTGGTTTTATGGTAGTTTTTTGATATGATGAGTGAACACATAATGATGAATACATTCTTCCTGCAATTTGCTAATTGGGTTTTAGTTAATTTTGCATATTTGATTAATGTTCTTGAAAAAACTATGAGGTATGTGGCCAATTCATAATGTTTTTTTACTATGGTTAGTTTGTATACCTGATTGCGTAATAATATATTCTGATTTACCATAAAAATTTGTTCGTAACTTATATGATAAAGGGTCTTTAAACAGCTTATTTTCATCTATGTTTTTATAGTTTATGCCCTTATTTGGTGCACTTTTTCCCTCCACAGGAGATTGTTATAAAATTGGGAAACTTTGTTGCCAACGAACTGAGAATTTTTAACTACTTATTTTCTTACCAAAGGTCAACTCTTTTTTATTGTTTATGTTATTATTATTGGTCAATTATTTGATAGGCTGTTCATATTCTATTTATTAGAGGTTTTAATGTTTTCATTTTAATGGTAGTCACACTTGTTATGTATAATAAACACTACTTTTGACAAATTCCTACTCTCATTATGTACATTGTACAAAGAATAATTCTGCTGGCGGCTTGTTCTAATTTTACTAAAAATATGTGACACCGTGTCACATTGGCTATTTAAAAAAATAAATTACCTCATTAGATTTAGTTTTAAAAACTAAACAACAAATATATTTATTTTAAAAAAGTTAGGGACATATTTTATGTAATTGACTAATCCTTAGACAAAATGCACTTTACTTGCAATTTGGTAGATCTATGATGGGTTTAAAACTTCAAGAAATATGTTCAAGCCAAATATTAAAGTCATGAAGATTGACCAAGAAACAAGTAAAGAAAAGTTGTTCATTAATGCTCGACAGATACCTCGACAGAAAATCTATCGAGACTTAATGAACGAAGCTCGACAAAATCTTGACAGAAGCTGAATCTATTGAGATCTACGAAATCAAAATTTTCAGATCATATTTTTGGCCCATGCTAAAATATTTGGGTAGGGTTTCTTTTCTCACAACCTTAGACATATATAAGACTTATTTTAAAGGCCGTCATAGTGGGTATGCACATAGAGAACATATGAAAAGGTGATCGAGTGCCTTATTCTCTCTGTAAGAAGTTACTGCATCTTTTGCACCTTAGGGTTTTGTAACCAAGTATTTCTTAATCTTCATTGTTAATGAAGTGAAGAACTTTGCAGCCAACAACATCTTCTTCAAGTTGCTAGAGTTAGTCATATACTAAGATCCGTGCAAAAGGGTGGCATTCATATATTAAAGAGTTCAAAGGTTTTGAAACGGTAGAAGGTTTCTGCTGTAAGTTCATCTACGGGGATCGTAAAGTCTAGGGACAAAATTTTGTACTAGATCTGAAACTTCTCTTTATTATAATGGATTGATTTTCGGAAAGGTTTCCCCCTAGGTTTTTTTACTATGAAACTAGTTTGTTTCATTGGTTTTCCTAGGTGATCAAATCTTGTCTTATTTACTATTCTATTGTGTATGATATTGACATGATATTAATGTTATTTTGTTTTAACAAGGTTTATTCATAATAAATCTAATAAACAACTTGAGTTTAAAATTTGTTGATTCTATCAATCGGGGTCTAAATTTCCTAACAAGTGGTATCAGAGCATGCACACTCTGATTAAGTTTCAATCTTTGCTGTGCGATCCATTGACCCCTGTTGTCATGGAAACTCTTGATTATTTTGATTTGCATGATCTCGTATTGAATGATGATGATGATATTTAAGATGCCTATTGAAAACTTTATAATTTTTGTATGAAATCTCTTGAATGTTCTACAAAATTAAAAGCTAATTTTAAAAAGGTCAAACTTGAAAGAGATGAATTGATTGCAAATTGGATGAAGCTAATAATTTGAATGAGAAATTTAAAAATCAAATTTCATCATAGGTGGACAAAATTAAAAGTTTGGAAGAGCAACTAGTTGAATATAAAACCAAAGTTGAAAAATTAACTAGTGCCACACTTGTTGCTAAGCCTAATTCAAAAGAAAAAGATTTTTATATTCCTCCATTTAAAATGAATAATGAAGAGTTAAATGCTAATATTGTTAGGATTGACAAAGGTAAACAATCTAATGTTAACGTTGAAGTTTCTAAACCTATGTCTAAAACTCCTATTTTGAATAAAAATTCTGAATTTGTCCTCACTTGTCATCATTGTTGGTCATATTAGGCCAAATTGTCCTAAGTTGTCAACCTCTAAGGTTAGACCTCCTTCTAGGAAGCCGAGTAGCTCTAAAACTACTCATGTTTGTCACCATTGTGGTGGTTTTGGTCACACTCGCCCTAATTGCTTCAAGTTGTTTCCTCACAAGCGAGTGTCCAATAGGTCTCATCCTTTTTCTGATGGCTCTGTACCTATTCTTGGTGAGTTATTAAAAGTTTTAAGCTTTTTAACTCAATATCAGGGGAATTCTAATTCCTCTATGTCCTTAGTAGTCATACTAGGACACATGTCTTTTCATCTTCACAACCAAAGACTCGTGTTGTGTGGGTGATAAAGGATCCTAAGACTTAATTGTTTGTCCTTTGTTTTAATTCTTTCTATCTAAAGTTGGACTTTCTTGCTTGATTTTTTATTTGTTTTTGGAATCATGCTTTTATGCATTTGCATCTAGTTTTTATGCTTTATAATTGTTTGCTTGTTTTTGTTTATTTGTTTTCAACTTTTGTTTTATTTGTTTTTCAAAAAAAAAAATTGAAAAATGAGAAAAATACAAAAACAGTGTGTTTGTGTATATTGGTACTTGTATACCTTGGATGGCCATTGAAACAAAGTTTCTAAACTTTGTATCTCTTGTAACTTAGATGAGAATTTTAATGCACAACTAAGCAAATGAGCTTTGTGGCTCGTGTTGGTGATGAGTACGATTAAGTAATCTTTTATACTTAATACTCATATTACTCTTTTTGACCAGAATGACTAGAAAATCCTAAGAGAAATGCATAAATAACAATCTCACCACTAAAGCTCGCCAATCATGAATAACATTTATGTGCGTTGGCATAGCAAAATTGTGATGTTTTAGGTTACATAATTGGGCATTTCTTCTCTCTTATATGCCCATGCATGATATGTTCAAAAAGAAAATATGCAAAGAAAAATCAAAAGCAAAAAGAATCAAAATGTTTTTAAATATGATTGCAAGCATGTTTTTATGAGATGTGGGAGTTATAGGATGTATCTCGAAACTAATAGTTCCCATCAAGCAGTTATGATTGTATGTGAGTGTATTTGATTTTCTCATATCTCAAATCGTCATAATATGAGACACTTATGCACTCTTGCTATGTTTTTCACACACAACATGCAAATTCTTTGCTACTTTTGATACATGTGCAGGTACAATATAATTTGGCCATCACAAGGAATACACGTGTTAATATATGCTCACTAACTGTCTTAACTTGTTTTTGAAATATAAAATTGGTTAGACTTGTTTAGTGTGTGTGTGTTTTTGGATCTCTGAATGCTTTGCATATATGTTGAGAGATGTTTTGAGAGCTTAATATGTTAATTGGATCTCTGTTTGAGTTGCTTGCTTGTTGCATTCATCTTTATGTGTTTTTCCATTCTTTGAAAAACTTGAATGTTCAATATGTGTGTGGAACACAATGAACGTTTAGACCCCAATTAACAAATTATCAATTCAAGCTTAATGTCAAATAATATATGTGCGGAAAATGAACATAAGCCGATAACATAATTGATAAACAATCTAAACCAATTAAAATCACATCCACAGCAGAAATTAAATGACAAAGATTAAAGGAAAAGAGATGCAAACACAACATACAAATTCTTTGCTACTTTTGATACATGTGCAGGTAAAATATAATTTGGCCATCACAAGTAATACACGTGTTAATATATGCTCACTAACTGTCTTAACTTGTTTTTGAAATATAAAATTGGTTTAACTTGTTTAGTGTGTGTATTTTTGGATCTCTGATTGCTTTGCATATATGTTGAGAGATGTTTTGAGAGCTTAATATGTTGATTAGATCTCTGTTTGAGTTGTTTGCTTGTTACATTCATCTTTATGTGTTTTTCCATTCTTTGAAAAAATTGAATGTTCAATATGTGTATAGAACACAATGAACGTTTAGACCCCAATTAACAAATTATCAATTCAAGCTTAATGTCAAACAATATATGTACGAAAAATGAACATAAGTTGATAACATAATTGATAAACAATCTAAATCAATTAAAATCACATCCACAGCAGAAATTAAATGACAAAATTAAGGGAAGAGAGATGCAAACACAAGGGCAACACAACGATGTGTTATCGAAGAGAAAACCAAAGCCCTCGACGTAAAACCTCTCTGCCGCCCTTCAAGTGGTCAATAATCCACTAGAAAATGTAGTTGTGATACATGAACAGCAATAGACCCTCCAAGCCTAATCTACCTAGTGTACCTAAGCCCTCCAAGCTTCTTGCTCCAACGAGGTTGCGCCGAACCTTTGTCTTTTCTAGCTTACCGAATTCCGCTATAGCCCATAGCATCAACCAATATCAATTTGTCCCTTCCTAACTACTTCCTAAAGCACCAAATAGCCTTCTCATAGATGTGGATATGGTGAGAAAATGATTTGGGTAAGAACCTCTGAAGGATGTAACAATGGAGATGGTGAGAGTAGAAGAATTTGAAGAGTCTCTATGTAAGATTGTGGATGAGTCAATCTTGTTTTTCTTTAAGGTTTCTCTCTCAAAATTCTCTTTAGAAACTCTCTACATTTCGTGGGTATAAGGGTCTATATATAGTGGTGTGTGTTTGGAATGCAAAGAGTCATTTTTCCAAAACAGAGCTGGCTGGACTTGGCCTTGCGACTTGACTGAGTCGCGAGTTCAAGCCATGAGCTAACTGAATGGCCAGTCTGGACATTTTGTCCTGTAGTGCAACAGTTGGCATGACGGTTCAGCTTCTCTGCATGCTTCACTCGTGTACATGTTTTGGCGGCTTGCCACTCGCGAGATCCAGTCGCGAGTCCTTGCTTCACTACACAATCTTGAGCATTTCTTCACACTTTCTCATACACTACTCTTACATGATTCTCACATAAATATAGGATTTCTAAATGCTGAATTACAAGCAAATTTGGCACAAAATAAAGCCAACACAATGGCTGATTAAATTTAACCTTACAAAACTCCGTTTCTCAAGCTCGACAGCTCCTCGACACATCCTCAACAAATATCCTTTCTATCGAGCCTTCTTTTTATGATCTCAACAGATCCTCAACAACTTCTTCGATCCATCAAGCCAAATTTCTGAGCTCTTTGTCTGCTTGACACATTCTCAACAAATTCTCGATCCATCGATGTTTCTGGGCTTCTCCTCGATAGATTGTCAACAGCTTCTCAATTTGTTGAGACCTTCTTGCATGCATTGTTTTTTATATGCTTCGCATCTTTCTATCATCTTGTCATCCATAGCATCTTGTTTCATTACATTCATGCTTTTATATGGATTCCTTGTGCCCCTTTGATCATCTTTGATAATTTTTATGTTTCTCGGGTGAAGCTTTATAGCTTCTTGTACCCTTTTTCAATCATGACAAAAAGTGGGAGAAAATGTGATTTCTTTTTAAGATTCTACATGTTATAAGGAGAAATACATGCCTCTATAAGGAGGAGTTGTGTTTTATCTTGTTAGGGGGAGTGCTTACTTCCTTATTGTTTTAGGAGCTTTTTTTAGCTTCTTGTACACCAGTCTTGTGACAATTTTTACATACATTGTGTCTATCTTTGATATATATATATATATATATGATGTATGTCTTCTTCACCTATCTTTGCATGTGTTGTTTCTTTTATCTCTTTATACACATGTTTTTTTATGTATGCAATCTTTATTTCTGTTTCACACATGATACCTTGACGAGTTTTGTTTAAGTATTTCAGAAAGGCAGGTAGTGAAAGTCTATCTTGTCATGAACTCTCTTCTTGCAAAGTTTTTCAAGAGTTTGGAGTAGGGATAAATTTATTTCGTAATACAACAAGTGGTTATGAGTTCAGTGATTTAAGACTTCTTTCAGGATTATTTGTTTTGTTGTGGTTTTGTCACGGATTGCCAAAAGGGGAGATTGTTAGGGACATGTTTTATGTAATTTGCTAATCCTTTGACAAAATGCACTTTACTTGTAATTGGGTAGATCTATGATGGGTTTAAGACTTCAAGAAACATGTTGTTCAAGCCAAGAACAAAAGCCATGAAGACTGGACCAAAAAACAAGTTAAGAAAAGTTGTTCATTAAAGCTTGACAGATACCTTGACAGAAAATCTATCGAAACTTAATGAAGGAAGCTTGACAGAATCTTGACAGAAGTTGAATCTATCTAGATCTACGAAATTAGAATTTTCAAATCAGATTTTTGGCCCATGCTGAAATATTTGTGTAGGATTTCTTTTCTCACAATCCTAGACATATATAAGGCTTATTTTAAAGGCCGTCATAGTCGGTATGCACATAGAGAACATATGAAAAAGTGATCGAGTGCCTTATTCTCTTTATAAGAAGTTACTGCGTCTTTTGTGCCTTAGGGTTTTGTAACCAAGTACTTCTTGATCTTCATTGTTGATGAAGTGAAGAATTTTGCAGCCAACAACATCTTCTTCAAGTTACTAGAGTTATTCATGTATAGAGATCCGTGCATCATTGGCTAGTCACATACTAGGATTCGCGCAAATGGGTAGCGTTCATATATTGAAGAGTTCAAAGGTTCTAAAGCGGAAGAACGTTTCTGCTGTAAGTTCATCTACAGGGATCGTAGAGTCTAGAGACAAAAATTTTGTACTAGATTTGAAGCTTCTCTTTATTATAGTGAAATACTTTTCGGGAAGGCTTCCCCCTAGGTTTTTTACTGTGAAACTAGTTTGTTTCATTGGTTTTCCTGGGTCATCATATCTTGTCTTATTTACTATTCTGTTGTGCATGATATTGACATGATATTGATGTTAGTTTGTTTTAACAAGGTTTATTTATAATAAATCTAATTAACAATTTAGGTCTAAAACTTATTAATTCTATCAACTGGGTCTAAATTTCCCAACCAAAAAAAAAAAAAAAAAACATATAAAACCAAATCTTCTAAAACTCCCCCAATCTCACTCATCATTGGTATCCAAACTTCCTTCTCACAGCCAGCACCAATCTAATCTACTCTTCGGCAACCAAACCTTGACTGTTAGTATCCTCCTCCCGTCTTATCCTTGCAACATCGAGTAATCCCCATCTCACCCAACATCACTAATGAAGCCAAATTTGTCATTCGATAGGTTCATCCAGACAGAATCTAACGTGAATGAGTCTGAGATCTGCAAGAGAATAAAAATTGTGTTTTTCTCCTTCTAATCACTGGCATGGTGCTTACCAGTTAGCCTTTGATGATAAAATCATATGTTAATTAAGAGAGATAATAAAAATTGAGAGTCTATTTCATTGTGTATAGAGGTGAATCTATGCATCTGCTCATATGAATGTATATCAACATACCTTTGCATAGGTTCTAAGGTGGTTTATATAGATCTCTGACTTCTCCAATTGTTGGAGGTCTTCAATGGTGGTTTTAATGGTTCTTGTAACGCCTCTGGTAGCTTTAATTTTTTTATATAACGTGGGTGAATTATTGATTATTGAGAATGATTTCTCATTTTTTCTTCTATCAATTTCTTAATTAAAAAAAAAAATTCAATGTCAAAACATCCTTTGTAGAATTTTCATTATACATCAATTTTTTAATAATTGGGAATGAAAGTTAGGATGAAAAAAAAAAAAAAAAAAAAAGGATTGAGCATTTTATAATTTTTAAAAGAAAGACCCATATAAAATTTTAGGAAAATTTTTCATATATTTATCTTCTCAATTTACTCTCCAATAATTAAATTGTCTATCTAAAGTCCTTATATCTGGATTTCTAGTTTAAGGTTTTTCTTTTTCTTCATAAAATAATATTTTGAGTTATTTTTTTGTAAATAAATGTTGTATTTCAGTTATACTTTGTACGGAAAAAATTGGCTTTTGCCCTTCTTAAAAAAACAATCCGGCATTTTGCTCATTTTCCCAAACTAATTAGAGAAATGCCCTTCTTTTAAAACTCGATTTATGATAATTAAGTTAGACCCTATAGCAACGTTTTTAAGGACCAATAGTGACGTTTTAAGGACATATAGTGGCGTTTTGTAACTCAACCTCTATGAAATCGAGTTATAGGTAAAAAAAATTAAAAAAAATTAAAAAAAAATTGCCTATAACACGATTTCATGGAAGTTGAGTTACAAAACGTCACTATATGTCTTTAAAACGTCACTATAGGTTCTTAAAAATGCCGCTATAGGGCTCCAAAATTTTTGATAAATCGAGTTATAAAAGATGGGCATTTCCCTAATTAGTTTGAAAAGGATGACAAAATGCTAGATTGTTTTTTTAAAAAGGGTAAAAGCCCATTTTGACCTAGTTTGTAGTTTGTACCATATCACTTATATTAATTAACATTTCAAAATCAATTTTGTCGTGACCTTTGTGTTTTAATGTTGCGCCTGAACCATAATCTATTTGGATTTCTACGGTTTTACGATTGAGTTGCATGAAGAGAAGTCACATAGGTTCAAACGCTCTTCGCCCCATGTTGTGTCATGAAAAAAAAATGCTCTAATTATGTATTAACCTGAGCAATTTTTCCTCTATTGTCTAGATTTAGTGAACGAAGTGATGACAAAATGACCATCTACAATTGAACAAGGCGATGACTCAGGATGGACACCTCTACACATTGCCGTGCGTATGGATAATCGGCCATTTGTCTACCTGCTTTTAAAAAATGGCAATTCCCCTGCATATGTAAGAAACAAAGAAGGTTTATCTGCGCTTCACATTGCGGCCAAGGAAGGCAATTATGTTGTAATGTACATACTCATGACAGCATGTCCAGATATGTACGAGTTGTTGGACAACAAGGGTCGGAATGCTCTTCACGCCGCTGCAGAAAGTGGAAGGTTGGAAGCATTTGAATTTTTGAAGGCTAGACCAGAGTTTGATGAGTGGTCCATTAAGTATGAGGCTAGACCAGAGTTTGGGAGTCTCATTAACGAGCAGGACGAAGAAGGTAACACGCCTATGTATCTAGCGGCCATCAATGGGCATTACAAGATTGTAGACAAATTGAAACACTGTACAGGTATTCACTATTCAATTAAACGCTACAAACGAGGAGGGCTTCACAAAAATAGACCATTTTTTGTTAGAAAGAGAGAATTACAAGACAGGGAACTGGTATGCCCCTTCCATCATCCCCAGTTTTGCCTCTTTTACTTTTATGTTTTTTGGGGGTGTAGAATATAGATGTAAAAAAACACGGTTGATTTGGTGGGGGAAATCTCTAATTTAAAAAGGGCTCTTTTATTAACTTCTTATTAATACATAACTATAAAATAAGGGCAACTTTTTCCTCTCAAGTCACGTACATGAGTTGAATCTCAAACCTCTGAGAATAATTTGTGTAAGAAGCTAAATTACTCCTAAATATTTTAAGGGTAAATTGTAAAGTACACCCTCAAAGTTTGAGATTGCTTAGATTTTATACTCTAAAATTTAAAAAATTGAATTTTACACCTTGAAGTTTCACTCTGTTAGCAAAAGCAGTCCCTCCGTTAATGGACTTGTCAATGTGTCCGCTAAGTAACACGCAATCATCTGACATGTAATTTTTTTGCCACCTCAGCCACCCTAAAACAATCTACTAAACGATGCCGTTTGGCTTAAATCAAAACCCAAAAGCCAATGTTACAATGATGCGTTTCACTAGAACTCAAAACTCATGCCCAGATCACAAACCTAGAGCTGCTTCAGCTCAAACCCAACCCCACAACCACAACCCTGTTTCAGCCCTCAGCTCCATCATTGACGGCTCCAGCTCGATAGTGACCAAATCGCGAGGGTGAGAGAGAGATACCAAACCCCAAAGAGAGCTCTAATGATTTAGGGGGTCGAGGATGAAGTGAAAAGCCAGCTTCAAAGAGGAACTCTTCCTCTCTAAATTCCCAACTTTTTCTTCCTTCTTTTACAAATACACTGATGGTTTTCTTGGATCACAAAGAAAGTAAGTCTGAAATTGTGAGCAACTAAGAGAAAAATCAACATGGAAGACTTTGTTTTAGTTAGTTATGTTATGGGTCGAGTTCCTCTGATCAACTTATGCATCTGCAGGGGCGGAGCCACATAGTGGCTTGGGGGGGCCGTGGCCCTTGCAAAAAAAAAAAAAAAAAATTTCCCTTTAACCTATGAAGAAAAAATTATTGGGCCCCCCCAATCTCAAACAGCTGGCCCCCCCTTTACCCATTTCTCACCCATTCTCCCAGCCCTCAATCAAAAATTAAGAACACCCTCAAATTAAAAAAAAAAATTGTAACAGAGCCTACGGCAAGCCAAGCCCACGGCGAGCCCAAGCTCGCTCACGACAAGCCCACGGATTCTCAACCCAAAAAAAAAAAAGAAAAAAAAAATAGAGAAACCCATCATGTCGCTGGCAATGGCAGAGAAATCAAATCCCAATACTAAAGCTAAGCAACCTCCAGCAAACCAAACACAGAGCTATTTATCAAAAAAAAAAAAAAAAAAAACCCCAATATACAAACCAAAACCAAACCCAGCAAACCAAACCCAATAACCCACGGTCACATAGTCGTCGTTGTAGCCGCAGCTCGCTCGCCGTCGTCGTCGTTGCTCGCCCAGTCGCCCCTCATCGCAGATCGCAAAGTTCTCTGCCTCTGCTCTGGTGCTCGGTGCGACGGTGCTCCCTTCGGCCCTCCCTCCGGCCCTCCCTCAAGGTATTTCTCTCTTCTTCTCTCTGACTCTCTCAGTCTCTCTCTCTTTATCTCACTAAAATGCTCTTTTTTGCAGATCGTAGTGGTCATCGCCCATCGGAGATCGCAAATCGTTCTGCGGCTTCTGCCTCTGCTACTGCTCCGATGCAGCGGTGCTTGTTGCTTTCTCCGCTCCGGCAATCTGGCCCTCCCGTAAGGTTTTTCTCTCTGACTCTTTCTCAGTCTCTCTCTCTTTTTCTCTTTATCTCACTCAAAAAATGAAATGAATGAAAAAATGAAATGAAAGACAAATTAGTCACTCTCTTTATTCTTTATTCTGATCTCATCATCTCAGTAAGTCTCTCTCTCTTTTGAACTGTGACTCTCTCTGATTGGCTGGCTTTTCTTTTTTCTTGTTTTTGTCTTTTTAAATTTGGCTTTACGTTATGACTTATCCGTTTTTGTTGGTTAGTGGGTTGGTTGTTGTTTAAATATTGATGGTCATTTAGTGTATCCTGTGTTGTGATTTGTGATTAGCATTGTGAAATTTTCTGATTGCAGCTGGCTATTGTGATTGGGGCGCATATTGTGCTTGTCTGTTGTTTGTTGAGTGGGATGGGGAGGGTGTAGATGGGCTATGGGCTCATGGAGCCGGGTGCAGCACAATAATTAAAGCAATGTAATGTGCAGCACATTACATTGCTTTAATTATTGTGCTGCATATGGAATGTATAATGTTCGGCTCTTTTAATGTAATATGTATAAGGGGCTAAATAATATAACAAATTAAAGCAGTATAATTAATGACAAATAAATTAAAGCAATATAGTTTATTGTTAAACTAAATAATAATAATTAAAGCTATATAATTAAATTAACCAATACATTATAAAAGACAAATTAATTAAATTGTTTTTGTTTTTGTTTTTGTTTTTGTTTTTGTTTGAGGGGTTATTATTAATTAAAGTTGTATTAAAAATGGGCTGACTGTTTAAATTATAGTGGAAATTTTGTTTTTTTCTTGAGTATGAATAACATTCATATAACTAAGTAAAAATTTCTAATTAAAATTTTATTTTTTAAAATTCTTTTCAGGTTAATTTTTTAGTCATATTCTTAAAGCTAAAAGAATTATGAGCAAACGAAAAACAATTTATGCATTCTTTAAGAAAAAAGATGTTAACAATTTAGAAATTAGGACACCTGTGGGAGGAAAAGGAAGTTAGACCAACACTGACAATTGATAGCATGCGTGATGTGTTGCATGTTTTCATTAATGGCAAGCTTATAGGAAATTAGGCGTTGTCTCACAATATTACTTCCTCTTATCTCAGTCTCCTTTTCCTCATTGAATTCTTCCTCACCATTCATTTGCGCATTGGATTATATTTTTGTGCTACTTTTTTTTTAGATATCTCTAACTTAATTAAGTATTGAGAAATGATGAAATTAATATGTTTGTTGAATGTTGACAATGTCATAATTAGTCAAATGCAGAATTAGTACCCAAGAAGAAAAAAAGACTCAAACTGCTTAGGTTATACATCAAAACTACTCTCTCTCTCTCTCTTACTTGTCACCTATTTCTAATCTTCCACACTTTACAACTCAACTCCAACTTGGTATCAAAGACTTCCAATCCAACCCTAGAAGCCGTTAAAGAAACCTAGCAGTCATTTGAGTCAAGGTGTGTAGTAGGAGGGAGATAGACAAGAAAATAGGGTTGGGCTTAAGTTATTAAAAAATGCAAGAACCACAAAAACTTACACAATTTTTGCCGCAACTCACTATGCAGCGAGTTGTAAGTGGTGAGGAAAAAGTGGTGGGTCCATGTAGTTCAACACCTCCATGCACAAGTGGTCGGCCCCTCCATGTACAAATTCCTAGCTACGCCCCTCTGCATCTGGATATTTGTTGATGAATACTAGAGGTGGCAAATGGTACAGTCTGTACAGTTCTTTTCTCTACAATTTCTAGCATTCATTTAATCTCCTTGTCTTTTTCAAAGTGTCATTTTTGTTTTTTTGTGGAGTGTATTTTGTAATTTATTTAAATTTTAAAAATTTCATCACCAAATTTGGCTTGAAATTCAATTCAATTTTGTAACTTCATTTTTATTCAATTTTATATTTTGACTTGTATTTTGACTCTGTACAATTCAATTTTTTTAGTTAGTTTGGATCATAATTGCACTATTAGTGTTCCCTAAAATATTGTAGTTTTGTAATTACAAAGGTGACCAAGTTCTATTAATATGATTTGATTGAAAGTACAGTGTTAATTTTCATCAAAAACTTTTTTTTTTTTTTGGTAAGAATTTTCCTCAAAAGCTAGCATGCATCATATACACGTCTTACATAAATGTATATGTAGGAGTGTGCATGGGTCGGGTTGAGTCGAGTTGAGGGGATTTTTTGACCCAACCCACCATAGTGGGTCAAAAAAAATTCAACCCAACCCAACCCATCACATAAGTCCAACCCAACCCATGTGGGTCGGGTTGAACCCATGGGTTTGACAAATTTTTTTATTTATTATTATTAAATTGAGTAGAAAAAAATATAAACATTAATATATTAAAAAAACCTAAAGATTAGTATCAAATGTAGCTCCTTAAAAGTAAACAATATTAATGACTAAACAACAATAGTATTTTATTAGGATTTGTGTGAACTAATTAGCTTTTATATAGGATAGGAAGAACCGGTTATTTTAAAAAAATTATTAATTATATAATATATTTTATATATATATATATATTAAATTAGTATTAGTAGGAGGAACCGAAGAAGTGCTGCTCTATAGCTGGATTTTTTTTTTTAAATTATTAAATATATAATATATATTTAAATATATATATATATATATATATATATAAGTGCCCTACAATTGATTTAAAAAAAATTATTAAATATATAATATATATTAAATATGGGTGGGTCGGGTCGGGTTTGGCGGGTTTGTAATTTTATGACCCAAACCCAACCCGACCTGCTATAAAAAAAAAAAAAAAAAAAAAATATTTGTAACCCAACCCAACCCACCAAGCTTAAAAACCGACCCAACCTGGCGAGTCGGGTCGGGTCGGGTCGGGTTTGGCGGGTTGGTGGATTTTCTGCACACCCCTATGTATATGTATAGTGTGTGCGTGCATGTGTTTGTCTTTACGAGCAGGTAGCTTTAGTATTTTACAGCCTTGGTGTTTTACAAAAATCATTCATTTCATTTATACATTTTACATGATCATGGAATTCAAAGATTACTGTGGGGGATGTGCAGTCAACTAAGCCTTAGGGGAGCACTCTTATGGTCTGTTTAGATTGAGGGAGAGGGAGGGAGAGTGGAGTAGAATAGATTTAGCTTAAAATTAACTTATTTTTAACCAACTCTATTCTACTCCTCTTCACTCCCCCTCCTTCCCCCCCTCTATCCAAACGGTTCATTAAAGATGGGCATTCGGAATTTGGACCCTAGAAGTAAACCAAAATTGGCTGGTGATGTCGACGGAGATGAAAAAAGCAAAGGCAAGGAAAACTCTCTATTAGATTTTTGGAAGTGAATGAGTGAGACCAATTTGTTGGTGCCACACTCCTTGGGGATTACTGTGGCTGTTCTCTTTTGTTGTTGCTTCCTAAGTAACATGTTATTCCCTCTCTCAATAAAGAAAAAGGAAAGTGTATTGTTTGTTAAGTAATTCTTAGGTAATTCTGAAGTACGGAAAATAGTGATCATTCCTCTCATACTTATGGTAATGTCCACTTATTAAATTTATGATGGGATCCATCATGAATGTGAGAGGAGAGAGTACAATTTCTTCGCAATCCGGAAGTATCTAAAAATTTTCCAAAGCTAGTCTGGGATGATTTAAATAATTAATTGGGGACCTTTAGAATTTGAAAGGAAAGGGCTTTAAAGCTAGCAATCTTTGCAAGTTAATATGTATGGACAAAAATTGGGGTAAGAGACGAATGCTGTCACTATGAGGAAATCTTTATCAAGATCATGGGAGGCTGCTTGGATTTAGCCTTGTTTGCTTTGCCTTTGTTTGGTGTGCCTGATTTTTTTTTCGGTGTTGTCATTGGTTTTAATGTGTGCTTTTGATCGTCCTTGATAATGACGATCCTATACAGACGGTCATCGTTAGCTAAGATTGACTTTAATTTTTTTATGCCTAAGATTACTCGTTTTGTCTATGTGATAATTAATAAAAATGGTAAACTAAAAAAGACAAAACAAACAATTGAAAAAATCACATTTATTATCATTCATTCATCAACTACTCAAATTTTCAAATTCAACTTTTACTTTTTTTAAGGTTAAATTCAACTTTCATAATAAACTTTGAATAATTATACCATCACCTGCCCAGCTGGCATTGACTGTTTCTATTTTTTGTTTTCTTTTTCTGTCTTTACTCTCTCACATATGTCAATATTAATCCTTCCGTTCAACTTTTCTTTCATTTTATCAAAACTTTACTCCGAGAGTTAGAGAGAGTCAGATAATCAAATATTCGAGAAAGAGAGTTCAATGCCAAATACCTAGATAGGTAGATCCACAGTCTACAGCGAAGGATCCAACAATTTTTAGTCAATTTTTGTTTCCTGACAGATTGATAACCGACTGTAGAAGGAAAGGGAAGGCAATACGCAATGAATCCCGATGTGTACCGAGCTGCTTCTACTGGTGATTCAAGTTTCTTTGAGAGTATGACAGATCCCAAGAGCATGACAGATCCCAAAAGTAGTACCCTTCTCCAAGTGACAATCGAGAAGAACACTATTCATCATCTTGCACTGCAATTCAAAAAATTTGAGGCTGCGGAAAACATGGTTAATTTAAGTCCAAGTCTTGTGTATGAAACAAACTCCAAAAACAATACTCCGCCACATGTTGCTGCGAGGGTAGGAACTTCTTCAATTGTAAAGCTACTAATATACCATGACAAAAGACAGGATGTTGAAACTGATGGCCGACAGCAGCTTCTGTGCATTGTGAATCAAGATGGGGATACTGCCTTGCACGTCGCTGTGCAATATGGTAACTTTGATGTTGTGAAAGAACTAATTAATGAGAAGGATCCAGCAGAATTGGCTAAGCAGGTAAACAACACTGGGGAATCCGCACTGTTCCTCGCTGTGGATAGACAAGACTACGACATGGCTTCTCATATCCTAGATAATGCTCCAGACTGCTCAAATGCTGGAAGACACGACATGAATGTTTTGCATGCACTGTTCATTCACACAATTCCCCTGCATATGTAGGAAACAAAGAAGGTTTATTTGCTCTTCACATTGCGGCCAAGGAAGGCAGTTATGTTGTAATATACATACTCATGACAGCACGTCCAGATATGTACGAGTTGTTGGACAACAAGGATCGGAATTCTGTTCAAGCCGCTGCAGAAAGTGGAAGGTTGCAAGCATTTGAATTTTTGAAGGCTAGACTAGAGTTTGATGAGTAGTCCATTAAGTATGGGGCTAGGCCAGAGTTTGGGAGTCTCATTAACAAGCAGGACGAAGAAGGAAACACGCCTATGTATCTGGCCGCCATCAATGGGCATTACAAGATTGTAGACAAATTGAAACATTGTAAAGGTATTCACTATTCAATTAAACGCTACAAACGAGGAGGGTTTCACAAAAATGGACCATTTTTTGTTAGAAAGAGAATTACAAGACAGGGAATCGGTATGCCCCTTCCATCCTCCCCAGTTTTGCCTCTTTTATTTTTTTTTTTTTGGGTGTAGAATATAGATGTACAAAAACACGGTTGATTTGGTGGGGAAAATCTTTAATTTAAAAAGGGCTCTTTTATTAACTTCTTATTAATACATAACTATAAAACAATGGCAACTTTTTCCTCTCAAGTCATCTCAGACTTCTGAGAATAATTTGTGCAAGAAGCTAAATAATTCCTCCTAGAAATTTTAATAGCATCATTCACACAAGAGTGTCTACCTTTTTCTAGAAAAGTAATATGTTAAATTACAAATTTCATTACCAAATATGGCCTGAAATTCAATTCAATTTTGTAACTTCATTTTTTATTCAATTCATCCTTCAATATTTTGACTTGTATTTTGACTTTGTACAATTCAGCTTTTTTGTTAGTTTATGTCATAATCACTATTAGTGATCCCTAATATAGTGTAGTTTTGTAATTTAGCCAATTACAAAGGTGACCAAGTTCTATTAATATGATTTGATTGAAAAGTATAGTGTTAATTTTCCCAAAAGCTTTTTTTTTTTGGTAAGAATTTTCCTCAAAAGCTAGCATGCATCATATACACGTCTTACGGCCAAAATGGACATTTGCTCTTTTCGCCAAAATTTTTCAGCAAAATGCCTCCTGTCTGAAACTATTTAGGAAAATACTCCTGTTTTGAAACTCGATTTTCTAAAAATCGAGTTATAGTAAACTGATACTTAAAAAAAAAAAAAAAAAACAATTGTGGAACTCAGGTTCATGGAACTCGAGTTCCTTGAAAATATTCAAGTGGAACTCGAGTTCCAGAAATATATATATATATATTATAAGTCTCATTTCACTATAATTCGATTGTCCAAAAATCAAGTTTTATATTTTAAACTCGTTTTTTAGAAAATCAAGTTTCAAAACAGAGACATATCCTTTAAATAGTTTCAGAAAATATGCATTTTACTGGAAAGTTTAGCTAAAATGGGTAAAACCCAATTTTGGCCCACGTCTTACATAAGTGTATATGTATAATGTGTGTGTGCATGTGTTTGTCTTTATGGGTAGGTAGCTTTAGTATTTTACAAAAATCATTCATTTATACATTTTACATGATGGAATTCAGAGATTACTGTAGGGGAGGGGGCGGTCGACCAAGCCTTAGGGGAGCACTCTTAAAGATGGGCATTCAGAATTTGGACCCTAGAAGTAAGCCAAAACTGGCTGGTGATGGCGATGGCAATGGAGATGGCAAAGGCAAAGGCAAAGGCAAGGGAAACTCTGTATCAGATTTTTTAAAGCGAGTGAAACCAATATGTTGGTAGCCACACTCATTGTTACTGTGACCTTCACGGCAGCTTTCACGGTACCTGGTGGATTTAACCAAAACGAAAGTGAGAATGGGGACGATGGCTTGGCAGTACTAAGGAAAAGAACTGCTTTCAGTATATTTCTAATAGCTAATACTTTAGCTTTTGGTCTTTCCACTAGCTCAGTATTCCCCCACTTTTTTGTTTCAACAACAATTGAGGACGCCACTTTTCACAAAAAAGTGGCACGACGTATTGATTTTTACATAAACTGGTCTGTTGGAGCATTGCTGGTAGATTTTATTGCAGGCACCTATACTTTGGTGCCACACTTCTTGGGGATTACTGCGGCCGTTCTCCTTTGTTGTTGCTTACTTACTAACATGTTATTTCCTCTCTCCATATGGAAGAAGGAAGGAGTACTATCTGATAGCTAAGCCCAAGCTAGTCTGGGATGATTTAATCAATTGATTGGGGACCTTCAGAATTTGAAAGGAAAGGGCTTTAAAGCTAGCTATCTTAGCATTGTCATCAGCTCTCTCATAAAAAATGTCATTTTGACACACCAAAAACTTATTTTATCATTTTAACACATCATTTTTCAATATATCATTTATCAAATGTTCTATTCTTCTATTCTAAATATTAAAATAATATATTTACTCAAATCCCAACAATATATAAATAGACAGCCTCATGGCTATCATCACCAACCAAGAACCACCACTACAACCACCGCCACAAACTACAACCACAATTACCGGTCTTCCAACAAATTCCAAATCTAAAAACCTCAACAAAAGAGGAAAAAAAAAAAAAAAAAAAAAAAAAAAAAAAAAAAAAAAAAAAAAAAAAAAAAAAAAACCTCAAAACCTTCAACAAAACCCCACCATACACAACACAGCCTGCCACCACCATACCCAAGGCGGCATGGCAGCTTCAGACCGAGGTGGCAATGGCGGCTTCAGACTAGCAACGATGGCGTCTTTAGATCGGCGGCGATGGAGTCTTCAAATGAGAAGCAATGGCGGCGGCTTGATTGGTGATTGGCGGCTTATCAGTGAGGCCGCCGTACCATTGATTTGAGGATGAGGGAGAGTGATCTGAAGAAACTGTCCGATTCGGTGTATCAGATCATAGAACAGGGAGGAGAGATCGAAAAAAGGGAAAAAAAAAACTGGTGAACCTAATTTTATAAATCAACGATGGTGGAAATTGGGAGATGATAGAGCGGAAATCAGTAATGGCTCATGATTCATGAATGGAAAGAGAAAGCAAAAGGGAGAAGAAAACAGTATGGGAGAGTGATGATGGTGAAGCAAAAAAGAAGCGGCTAAATGTGAAGATGAAGTTATATTTTAATTGGATAAGAGAGAAAGATGAATAAAAAAGTAATAAACAGAAATGGCATTTTCATTCGTACACTCTCAAAAATGAGAGCATACAGTAGCATGTCTTATAATTTTAGCACATTTAACATATCTGATGATGCTTTGTTTTTGGTGTTTGGTGTGCCAAATGTGCCAAATATTTGGCATTTGGCACATTTGACCCACCTAATGAGAATTGTAAGGTTGAATTTTATCAACCATCTAATTGGCTTTATTCCGTGATCAATTTGCTTGTAATTTAGCACTTAGTAATCCTGTATTTAGGTGAGAAAATTATAAGGGTAGTGTGTGAGAAGATGTAAAGAAAAGCTCAAGAGTGTGTAAGAAAAACAAAGCTTCGCGGCTAGGACTCGCGGGTGGATCGCGACTGGCAAGCCGCCAAACGCAAGCACGTGAGCTGCACACAGGGAAGCTGAAGGGTCGCGCCAACTGTCACGCTACAGGACAAAAATCCCAGACTGGCCAGGCCGTTACGTCGCGACTTGAACTAGCGACTTGGACAAGCCGCGAGACCAAGCCGCCAATTTGCCCTGTTTGGCAAAAACTGATGTTTTGCATTCCCTTCTCACCCTACTATAAATACACCCTTATACCCACCATATTGTGAGAGTTTTCAGAGAGAATTTTGTGAGAGAAACCCAGAGAAAAACAAAATTGCCTCATCCCCAATCTTTACCTTAGAGACTCTATAAATTCCTCTTCTCTCTTCCTCTCCATTGTCATACCCTTGAGAGGCCTTTAGTCAAATCCTTATCTCACCACACCCACGTCTGTGAGAAGATCTATTTAGTACTGTTGGGAAGTAGTTAAGAAGGAACCAATTTACATTGGTTGATGCTATGGTCTAGTAGCGGAATCCGGTAAGCTAGAAAAGAAAAAGGTTCGGCGCAATCTCGTTGAAGCAAAAAGCTTGGAGGGCTTAAGTACCTGGGTAGATTAGGCTTGGAGGGACTATTGCTGTTCATGTATCTCAACTACATTTTCTAGTGGATTATTTGACCGCTTGGAGGGCGGCAGAGAGGTTTTACGCCGAGAGCTTGGGTTTCCTCTTCAATAACATATCGTGTGTTGTCTGTGTGTTTGCATCTTCCTTCTCTTTATCTTTGCCTTATATTTACTGCTGTGGATGTGTTTATATTTGGCTTAGAGTTGTTATCAATTCTGTTATAAGCTTGTTATCATTTTCCGCATATTAATTGTTTGATATAAAGCTTGAATTGGTATTTTTGTATTTGGGGTCCAAACGTTCAAAGGTATTATATACCTATTTTGAACTTTCATTTGGTATCAGAGCAGGTACACTTGTTGTGGTTTAATTACCTAAGTGTGATCCTTGACCCCCTTTGAGATGGATATGTCTCAATCTCTAAATGTACCACCATTCTTTGACGGTAATAATTATGCATTTTGGAAGGTCCGTATGAGGGCGTTTTTGTGTTCTATTGATGATGCTGTATGGGATGCAGTGGAAGTAGGATGGACAAGGCCAGAGGTTGCCAAGTCTACTTGGGATAAGGCTGCTCTTGCAGCGGCAAATGCAAATAGCAAGGCATTGAATGCTATTTTCTGCGGTGTCTCTCCAGAAGAATTTCACCAGATTTCTCATATCACCATTGCTAAGGAAGCGTGGGAAATTCTGGAGACAACTTATGAAAGGACTAAGAAAGTGAAGGACACAAAACTTCAAATGTTGACCACTCGCTTTGAGGAGTTAAAGATGAGTAAGGAAGAGTCGTTTGATTCATTTTACAGAAAATTGAACGAAGTGGTTGTTGGTAAATTTAACTTGGGGGAAAAAACGGAGGACTCGAAGATTGTAAGGAAGATCCTCCGGTCACTACCAGAAAGTTTCCGGCCCAAAGTTACAGTCATTGAAGAGAGCAAAGATCTTGACGAAATCAAGGTTCAAGAGCTGGTTGGTTCCCTACAAACATATGAGTTGTCCCTTCCTTCAGCGAAGAAGAGCAAATCCCTTGCTCTTAAGACAATTGATGAGAGAATGGTGTCTCATGACTCCTCGAAAGAGGATGTAGTAGATAAAGATGTGGCGTACCTTGTAAAGAACTTCTGGAAATTCTTAAAGCTTAAGAATAGTGGGAAATTTAGTGACAAAGGAAAATTTCAGAGCACCAGAAAAGAGAAGAATGATCTCAGAAGAAAAGAGGGTAAAGATTCCCAATCCTCGCAAGGAATTACATGTTTTGAATGTAATGGACATGGGCACTTTAAGAAGGAATGCCCCAATTACTTGAAGTCAAAGGGAAAGGCTTATGCCACTACTTTAAGTGATTCGGACTCATCAAATTCTGATTCTGAAGAGAGCTGTGATGGAGAAGGAAATTTCTCTGCATTCATAACCATTGCTCATGTGGAGTCCACGGAGGACTTGAATCAACTTGTACAAGAACTTGGAGAACACAACGATGATGAATCCTTAGGGATTGTTGAAGAATCAAATGCCGAAGAGGATAGAAACACAGCCAGCCTTCAAGAAAATTACACTTTACTCCTTGAGAAATCGGGTGGGTATGCAAGGGTTACAAAGGGGGCTGTGAAGAAGATGAAAAGGGCTGAAGAGGACTACAAAAGTATACTTGCTAGATATAAAGAGGCTAAATGTGAGATTGAGACACTAAATGGCGAGTTATCGGAAGCTTAAACTAAAGTGAGATTCCTTGAGCAAGAGGTAGTGCAAGCACAAGCCAAGATAAAAAGGGTCTCCTCCAAGAAGCTGGAAGATGTTATCTCTTCTCAAAAACATTTCTCATATAAGTCCGGATTGGGTTATATCAGAGGAAGTAGCTCATCAGCCAAAGCTACCAAAGAAATGAAATTTGTGAAGGCCATAGAGCCTATTGTAGAAGAAATCATCCCTGAGAATGTTAAGGCTGAGAAGAAAAATGTGAGTGAGCAACGGATGGTGAATAAGCCCCGAAATCAATCTGTGCGCAAACATGAAACTAGAGCAAAATCTCTCTCAAGACCACAACAGGGTCTTAGAACAGAGTATGTGTGTCACTATTGCGGACTGCGAGGGCATACTAGACCCAACTGTCAAAAGCTGAGAGTAGACAACAATGCAAGCGCACCTCGGTCACAAGGAAGAAAAAATGACAAGAGGTCTTGGGGTGGTGAGCAACCAAGAAGTCAAAACCATGATCCGGGAATGACGGACATGATGAAGATGATCGGTGCCTTCACCAACTGCCTTGAAAGCTTCACACGAAGGTTTGATAGTCCTAATTCTCATATCCAATCCGTAAAGGATATCACCCCAAACGCACGTGACGTGTGGGTGACGAAGGGTACTCATGCATAAGCATTACAACATGTCCATGCATCAATACTTCCCATGTTTGTGTATATGCTTGGTTATTTTTGCTTCTTGCTAGTTTATGATGAAAATTTTTTTGTGTTGGTTAAATTGTTTTTCTCTTTGCTGATTTTGTTTTTGATCATTTTTCCTTTGTGTCAAAAATCCAAAAGCACATAAAAAGTAGAAAATCCAAAAAGTTTGATCAACTTTGTTGAGCTTTTGTCTCAAATCATGTTTTGCCTTATACCTTTGTACTAATGGCTTTGTGCATCTACGAGTTTAGCTTGTCTTCTATGCACTCATATCATTGTGGGAGAAATTCTGAAATCTATGTGACTATTGTAAATAGATCTTCAACCTTGTCATGAATGACTAGTGAATGGTTTTGTTGGTCTTGAGACATGCATAGACTCATGCCTATATATCTTCTCACTCTTTATTTTTGTTTTTGCTTAAAAAGAGCTCTCTAAATGTAAATCTCCAAATGAAAAGAGATACAGAGCTGCAAAAGCCTGTCGCATGTACTAGTATTTGACTAGGAAAAAGGGAAAGCGACCAAAATAAAATGTTTAATGCCCAAAAAGTCAAAGGCTAACTCATTATTTGAAATATCAAAAATTTCAGGCATCTATCTCTCAATAAGATTTTCTTTGCTCAAAAAGTGCAAATGTTATGTTGAATTTGGAGCCAAATGAAAAGCTTCAAAGTATGTAATCAAGTTCTTGTGGGAGATCATATATGCATGTTTCTATAATTGAGATAGGTTACATTATCTGGTGCTAATTATGTATGCCTTGACTGAATTGATAATTGAAACTTCACATTGGACTAAGGACTATCTTATTTTTGATATCCACACACAATACACAAGTCTATGCTCAATGAATGCCATATTCATTTGTGTGATTGTACTTGATTAAATGTGTTTTCACATGCTCAATCTTTGTTTGATCAAATACAAAAAGATTTTTGAGTGTTTTAGTTGTTTTTGGAAAGTACTTTGTTTTTACAAAAATGTCAAAATTTTCAAAAACAGTGTTGCCCTGTTTTGGCGACTAAGTCACGGGTTGGCCTAGTCGCAAGCCCCAGTTGTGAGCTCACTCAGAGATTTTTCGCGGCTTACTGGCGAGTCAGTACCCAAGTCGCGAAAAAGACTGAGAAAATTTTTCAAAATTTAAGTTTTGCATTTTTTGCGGCTCAGTTTGGCGACTTGTTCACTGATGGAAGGTTCAATCGTGAGAGTTACTCAGAGATTTTCGCAGCTCAGCTCGCAACTCCTTCGCGGGTAGACCTTCCAGTCGCGAAAAACACTTAGAAGATTTTTCTAGAATCTTACCTTCACAGTGTTTCGCGGCTCACCCTGGCGACTTACTGGCGACTTGGTCAAGTTGCGAAAAACGCGTGTTTTGCGTTTTAAAGTCAGTTTTCAATATTTTTTTTCAGTTTTCCCTCGAATATTAGTGACTGTTCATTGTTTTCTTCACTCTCTCTCTTAAACCGTCCATGTCTCACTGAAAAATCCTTCATCTCTGCATCATTTCTGCATAAATCTTCAAGAAAAAGGTATGAGTTTTCTTGTTTTTCACTCCAATTTCATGATTTAAGTAAAATGTTCTTGAATCTATGTGTTTTAATGTTGGATTGTTATTTGGGTATTCGAACATATTTATGCTTAAAAATTCTGGTTTGGTGGTTTGGTTTGTTCCCTCTTGGTTATGATTAGTTTCTTGAGTTTGCTCCATTATGGGTTTTCATGCTTTCACCTTCTCATTCATGATTTGAACTTTGATATTCGATTGATTATATCTATTGGATATACGATATCTGATCTTTCTGTGATGTTTCCCTATATGAAATATTTGGGTTTGCAATGTGTATGTCCTTATATCTATGTGGTATATATTGTACTGTGTTTGTGTTGCCTTATCTTGTGTGTGGCTCTGCCATTTAGGGACTCTCTTGCATATTCCATGTTTATTTAGTCAAGTATCAGTGACATTGCTATCCTCTGTCTGTATGAAAGTTTCATTTTTATAGACTGAACTTGTTTGATATGATTGTCATTATGTGATGTCTTATTCCTGGTTTGTATTTTGCCCAATACTCTGTTCTTCCTCATAACTACATGGTTACTGATTTATGTATGCTTCCACATATTGTGTTTGCCCTTGTTGTGGACTTTTCTGAGTGTTTACAGATGGCTTCCACATCTACTAAGAAGAAGACTCCTGCTAAAAAGGCTAATAAAAGATTGAAAATAGACAACAACCTGTTTAGGTTAGTCAAGCATTTTGAGAGATACAGAGATTCCTTCATAAAGGGAACAATTATCCAGGAGAGGTTTGTGGATTTACATGATTTGAGGGAAACATTCATTCCAAAATGCTTTGAAGGAAGAGGCTGGGAGAAACTTCTGGGTGACTTACCTTTAGTGTGTGAACCACTAATCAGAGAATTCTATGCAAATGCTGTGATAAAGGAGGAGGAGTTGAGTTGAGTTGTTGGGTGAGGAGAAAGGAGTTTACCTTAGATGCTCATGACATTAATAAGGTTTTAGGGCTGGAGGGGTTAGAAGAGTATGAATTCACTAACTACAAGGATAGAATGGTCTCTCTAGAAGCTGTCCAGAAAAAGATTGGTAGGGTTTTAGAAAAGAGATGTCTCAACACTTCTGACTTTCCTAAAGACATGAGGTGTTTAACAACAATAATGATGTACAATCTGTACCCTATAAGGAAGATGACTACATTGACGAATGCCAGAGCTATCTTTCTTGTGGAACTTAAGGAAAACACCTTTATTAACATCAGGTCCCACATTTTTGATACTATAATGGATGAAACTAAAACCACCTCGAGGCCCAAGCTGGTGTTTCCAAGTCTTCTTATGAGAATTTTCAAAGAAAAGGGTGTTGCAATCCCACAAGATATCAATCCCATGCCTTCTCTATAACCCATCAACAAATTTACTCTCATACGAATACAGAGTCGTCTTCTAGGTGAAGAAGAAGAGGGTGTCCATGAAGAAGGTGACCCTATGGAGACTGAAGCAGAGGGTGCAAAACCATCTTCCACACCAAGAGTGAGAGTCAAGAGGAGCAGAGCCTCTACCTCATCTGCTGCACCTCCGGATGCATTTCAAATCATTCTGGAGAGGCTTGATTCACTCAGGGAAGTTCAGAATTAGCAGACTGAAAGAATGACAGCAATGCAGGACCAGCTTGATGTTCTTTTAGCCAAGTTTGACAACATACACACTAGCCAGGAGCACTGACCCTTTGGCCATTCCGGTCAAAAAGGAGGAGGATTTTTTATGTTTGGGGGCAGCTCTTGAGAGGGAGTGTTTTGAGGGGGAGTTTTATGAGTTTAAATATTTTTTTTGTTTAAAAGTTTGATACTATGCTTGGATAACTTCTGATGGTATAGTTTAATACACTGGTTTAAGTCTATTTTTTTAAAACTCTCAACATATGGAACTTTGGTATTTAGTTAAATATATAATGATGTTATTCAGTTTTTCAGCATTGTCTTTATATGCTTTTGTACCCATTGTTGCTTTTGTAAGCTTTGAGGGTTGTTTCATGCACTTATGCACTGTTTGTAGGCTTTTATGGTTTGTGCCATGCATTTGCAATGCTTTGCTTATACAGCCTTTGTGCATTGTGCTTTTGGTACTTGTTAATGCCTTGCATTATCTTAAGTACAACACTCTTGTACCCATGTAGGATTGTTCCTAGATGCATATATGTTTGTATGCATTGGTCGAGTGTTGGACTTGCAAATGATACTCTTCAATTGAGCTTATCACTTTGCATGTCCGGATGTTCATTCCTTGTGTGAATGAACATTGTAATCACTTTTGCTTAAGTGACTACTGTTGTTGATCTTGCCATGAATTATTGCTTTTATGCTTATGTTCAATTTTTGCTTGATCATGCTTATTTTGCTCCATATGCATATTAAGTTTTCTGCATACAATGATATTGCTATGTTATTGTGTTTCAGGAGTTACTTATTCATATGTTCAAGAGCTTTACAGAATCTAGAGTTATGTGTGAGTGAGTTTTGTTCAACTGTTCCCAACTCACGTTTTAAGTCTAGAGTCTGTTGTAGGGTTTTGTCATGGAATAGCCAAAGGAGGAGATTGTAAGGTTGAATTTTATCAACCATCTAATTGGCTTTATTCCATGACCAATTTGCTTGTAATTTAGCACTTAGTAACCCAGTATTTAGGTGGGAAAATTGTAAGGGTAGTGTGTGAGAAGATGTGAAGAAAAGTTCAAGAGTGTGCAAGAAAAACAGAGTTTCGCGGTTAGGACTCGCGGGTGGATCGCGACTGGCAAGCCGCCAAACGCAGGCACGTGAGCTGTACACAGGGAAGCTGAAGCATCGCACCAGCTATCATGCTACAGGACAAAAATCTCAAGCTAGCCAGGCCGTTACGTCACGACTTGGACAAGCCGCAAGACCAAAGCCGTCAATTTGCCCTGTTTGGCAAAAACTGACGTTTTGCATTCCCTTCTCACCCTACTATAAATACACCCTTATACCCACCATATTGTGAGAGCTTCCAGAGAGAATTTTGTGAGAGAAATCCTAGAGAAAAACAAGATTGCCTCATCCCCAATCTTTACCTTAGAGACTCTACAAATTCCTCTTCTCTCTTCCTCTCCATTGTCATACCCTTGAGAGGCCTTTAGCCAAATCCTTATCTCACCACACCCACGTCTGTGAGAAGGTCTATTTGGTACTGTTGGGAAGCAGTTAAGAAGGAACCAATTTACAGTGGTTGATGCTATGGTCTAATAGCGGAATCCGGTAAGCTAGAAAAGAAAAAGGTTCGGCGCAACCTCGTTGGAGCAAGAAGCTTGGAGGGCTTAGGTACCTGGGTAGATTAGGCTTGAAGGGTCTATTGCTGTTCATGTATCCCAACTACATTTTTCAGTGGATTATTTGACCGCTTGGAGGGCGGCGGAGAGGTTTTACACCGAGGGCTTCGGTTTCTTCTTCGATAACACATCGTGTGTTGTTCGTGTGTTTGCATCTTCCTTCCCTTTATCTTTGCCTTATATTTACTGCTGTGGATGTGTTTATATTTGGCTTAGATTTGTTATCAATTCTGTTATAAGCTTGTTATCATTTTCCGCACATTAATTGTTTGATATAAAGCTTGAATTTGTATTTTTGTATTTGGGGTCCAAACGTTCAAAGGTATTATATACCCATTTTGAACTTTCAAGAATGCTCTATATGCAGGTTAATTGGTAAGGACAAAGACTGGAGTAAGAGAGGAATGTTGTCAGTATGAGGAAAGTTTTTTCAAAATCTATGCATGGGAGGCTGCTTGGATTTAGCCTTATTTGCTTTGCCTTTGTCTGGTGTGCCTTCTTTTTCCTTTTCTTTTTTTCGGTGTTGTCGTTGGTTTGAATGGTTTAAACTTTAAATTTTAATTTCTTGTTCATTAAAAGAAATAAATCATGTTATTTTTCTTGTGGTTGGTGTATACAAAAGTTGCATTCTCGTAGTGATTAATTGATGGGGGAGAACAAAGTTAATTAATTATTTACAATGGGTCCTATTGAATTTGATTTTAATATTGATTATTTTTATTTATTTTTTAATTCTTGACACCTTTTTTAAAATTAATCAAATCATAACAAAAAAAAAAGAGACAGAAGCCATCTGACCCACGGTGGAGAAGAAGACAACGCCTTCCTGTGTCCTTTGATCAACGGTGGAGCAAGCAATCGCTTGTTCTTAATTTCTCTATTTCTTATCATTGTAGAGAGTGTACCAGAATCACAGTTGAAATAGAAAAAGTAAAAAAAAAAGAGAGTTAGAGAAAGAATGAGAGAGCTGGAGAAAAGGAAAGTACGACCCGGAATGTACTAGAAAAAGAAAAATAAGGGTAGATAGTGATGGGAGTGGGATAGGTGTGTGGTGGAGAAAAAACCAAGAGAAAAAAAGAAAAAGAAAAAATAGAAAAGAGGGCAGTAGAAAGTGAGTCATTTGGGTAAATATTGCTAAATTTAAAACTAATTTGCGTTATAGCTACTGTTAGAAGTTATTTAGGGAAGTGAGGAGAGAGATTGAATTTCGGCAACAGTGTTGCTGAAATTCAAGAAAAAGTAGGAGAGAGAATGAAAAAATTGGAGGAGAGAGAAAAACTTGAATTACGGCAATGGTATTGCCGTAATTCGTTTGCCCATCTGCCCGGGTGTGTGAGTGTGAGAAGTGCAATGTGTGAGTGCCCAAAAAAAAAAAAATCCCACAATTTCGACAATACTATTGCTACAATTGGGAAATTTTTTTTTTTCAATTATGGCAATGGTATTGCTGAAATTGTGGGGAAATTTTTTTTTTTTTTTTTTTCAATTGTGGCAATGGTATTGCCGAAATTGTGATACCATTGCCACAATTGGGAAATTTTTTTTTTTTTTTTTTTTTTTTAATTATGGCAATGGTATTGTCGAAATTGTGGGGAAAATTTTTTTCCCCACAATTTCGGCAACATTGCCACAATGGGGAAATTTTTTTTTGTTTTTTTTTGTTTTCAATTGTGGCAATGGTATTGCCGAAATTGTGGGGAAAATTTTTTTCCCCACAATTTCAGCAATACCATTGCCACAATTGGAATTTTTTTTTTTTTTCAATTGTGGCAATGGTATTGCCGAAATTGTGGGGAAATTTTTTTCCCCACAATTTCGGCAATACCATTGCCACAATTGGGAAAAAAAAGTTTTTTTTTTTTCCTATTTTCGACAATACCATTGCCACAATTGTGAAAAAATTTTTTTTTTTTCCTCCAATTTTCGGCAATGGTATTGCCACAATTGCCATAAGGAACAACTTGATTCTTATTCTAAAATAAAGGACAGCATTATTTTTTTGACCGATGCAGTGTGTATGTTATGTTTTTTCTTTATTGTAAAAGTACCATATGAAACAAATAAGGATAGATTCAAGTACAATGAGTACATTGATTCTTATTTTAGAAAAAGTATAAAGAAGAAAAAATGATTGATGTGCATGTTGTAAATAAAAACAAAAAAAGTACATACATTCTTATAGAAGAAAAAAATAATTGATGTGCACGTTGTAAATAAAAACAAAAAAAGTACATACATTCTTACAAAAGAAAAAAATAATTGATGTGCACGTCATAAATAAAAAAAAAAAGTATATAGATTCTTACAATAGGAAAGAAAAAAATGATTGATGTGCACATTGTAAACCAAAAAAAAGCAAAGAAAATACATAGATTTTTATAATACGGAAGAAAAAATGATTGATGTGCACGCTATAAACAAAAAAAAAAAAAGCAAAGAAAGTACATAGATTATTATGTGCACGTTGTAAACAAAAAAATAAAACTTCAAACAACCAATTGCCTCAACTTCTTATCTCATCTGATTCTTATTCTCTGCATCGAATATATTTTACCTATTCGTATCACGCACACCTAAAACTCTCGTAGATATTCTTTTTTGTCTTCTTCACTATTGTAATCTCTTTGAGAGATTCTTTTTTTTTTTTGTTTTCTTCATTATTGTAATCTCTCAAAGAGTCTTTTTTGTCTTCTTCAATTTTGTAAAAAAAGGTAAGTCAAGTGCAAGCGTCTTCTTCTGTTTTGTAAGTACAAGCGTCTTTTTATTTCTCCTCCTTCGCTGAAGAGTTGTATCTCCTCACATAGGATTGCAAGTCCTCCGATTGTTCAGTTAGTCTTTTACTTTGCTTTAGGTGAACAGCTAAGAATTGTAAGTTTTTTTTGTTAATGTAAGTGTTTTTGCTTTGTTTATTAACTTACAGTTCTATAAATTAATAGATTTAGTATTATTGTATAAACATGTGCTTTGTAAATATTAGAAGCCAATACATTGTAAAATATTATGTATTGTTGTAGTTGTAGTTAATATTATTTGTATGCCTATGATTATGATTGTTGTTGTTGTTGTTATTCAAATTTTAGATTAATGAATTATTTTTTATGGTTATCTGATTGTGTTTTTTTTTTTTTTTTTTTTTTGCAAGTATCACTCTATAATTCTCACTCTGTCAGTTGGTATCACAGTTGTGGTAAGCATCTCAACTCTCTAATTAAATTTGTATTTGTTAATTTTGAAATTATTTAATATTATTTATTGTTATTATTAGTACATGACCACAAAAATTGTAATAAATTGTATTATTGTGATCTTTTTATAATCAATATGTGTTTTGTTATTATCAATCATTACATCTATTTCTTGGAAAAAATATATTGCATAATATGTTTGTTGGTTTATAATAAAGATATGTATGTGTATTATTATTATTATTATTATTATTATTATTATTATTATTATTATTATTGTTGTTGTTTACTACAAATGGAAGTTGCATGGTTTAACTCATTGTAGCATTTAATGTAGGATATATTTGAAATGGAGCAACAACAATATCACATCTCTAATGATGCAATGGAAGGCAATGTACGTTGCGAGATCCAAATTTATTAATGTCCTAATAATATCTACTGTTAGGTTCTAAAGAATTAGGAACTAATGTATTAGAACTCTAATTTGTATTGTTGGCAAACTGTGATCAAAACGTTTTAGTCTTGTTTAGACTTGCTCAAAGTATATTTATATGTAAAGTTGGAATCGAGTGTTCTGTAGGATTTACTGTGTAAATCTGCCTAACTCGATCGATCGAAAATTAGGCTCGACCGATCGAAAGTCGTGCAGATTGTTTTTCTGCAGAATTTTCCCACTCAGCCTAAGCCCATTAAGGATTAGGGTTTCAGATCTAATTCTCCCACTATATAAAGGAAACCCTAGCCATGTTTTTAGTGTAGCTTTTGTTGCTCATATTTTCTGTTTTGTGTAAATCTCTTGTGAGATTTAGAGGAGCTTTCCTTTACACAAAGCTTAGGGTTTTTAAGGTAGAGATTACTTCAACATCTTGATGATCAACTCGATTGCTGCCATTGGAGCTTAAAGAATAACAAGCGTGGGTGCTTGTAGCTGATTGAAGAATCCAAGAAAGAAGGAGTCTGTGGATTCGGAGCTTGCACGTGGTCGTGTCAGTAAGTTTTACTGGTGGGTAGCATTAGGAAGTCAAGTGGGGAGCTTGTAAGTCCTTTTGTATGAACTTCGATTCTTTCATAGTGGATTCAGGGTTGCCTTGAGGATAAGTGGGTAAAATCCTCCCCAAGTTTTTACCGTGTGGTTTCCTGGGTGATCATATCTTGTGTTATTTATTATTCCGCTGCTTTATATATTCTTGATATGATTGTTTAATTGTGTTAACCTAGATTTGCATGAATTGGACTAAGTTAATCACTTGGCTAATTAACTAGGTTAATCCAATTGTTTGTTTTTAAGGGGTTTAAAACCTAACATCTACAATTATTCAATTTACATGAAAATGATTTCAACATTAGCAATATAACATTCTACATGTAAAAAAAATCAGGTTTCCAACTTACGAGTGTGACCCCAATCGTTTGCACCCCCCCCCCCCCCCGGCAGTTAGGCGAGCGTATTATCCCATATTTACAGCAATGTAGACTATACCGTGTTACCCACTTACCATATATAGATATTGACTGGAGTCTTATCACTTCTTTGGTGGAGCGGTGGTAATCTGATACCCATACATTTCACCTATCTACTTGTGACATGACGATCACTCTACAGGATATAGCAATCCTTACAGGATTGCTTATTGATGGGAAAGCAATCTGCGAGCTCACTAATTTGCAATGGGAACTAGTTTGTCATAATTTACTTGGGATAATGCCACCTGCAACAGCATTGTCATATGGTAACCTTAAAATAACATAGGTAAGGGATACATTCTCAAACCTACCAGAGGGTGCCAATGCTATAATAACCCAACGATTTGCTAGGGCATACATGTTCCAGGTTTTGGGTTTCCTATTTGGAAATAAGAGCCAAAGTAGATTGTATTGCTGTTTTCTCAAGCTCTTAGACGACTTTGATCAAGCTGGGAAATATAGCTGGGGTAGTGCCACACTTGCTTTCATTTATAAAGAGTTGTGTATTGCTTCTATTAAAAAAAGTACTGAGATTGTAGGTCCTGTTTTCATATTACAATTATGGGCGTGGGAGCATCTTCCGTATTTGACCCCAATTCCAATAAATCCAACAAATTTAAATGGCGACGAACCATACGGTTGCAGGTATAATATTTACTTTCAATTTCTATACAATATTGTATACTGTAGTGTTTATCCTTGATACTTCTAAACCCTAAAATCAGTGGCAATCATTAATTGTGTATAGGTGGGATACTAGGAGAACGTTTACTCACACACCAACGCATGTTCTGCATGCGTACCGTTCTAATCACTACACACAATATACTGAACAAGTAATATATCACAATGCATCAATGGATAATTTACTAGTTATACTATTAATTTTATTGATTATAACATAGTTATTGTAATTGGAATTGCAGGTTGTTTGAACACCATACGATAATTATTTGCATCCATGGTGTCTTGCAGAAAGACATATATGGGCTACAACAGCGCCATTGCTATGCTTCTAAATTGTCGAGTATTACCATCCAGAAAGAGTCATGTGACAGTTTGGATTGTTGCAAAGATGTCCAAAATGGCCTACTGACAATTTGGATAAATCTGTGCATTGTGTAAAGAGTCTGGTGTCAATTGGCTTACACAGCACGATCAATACTACCGGCTTTGGAACGCGCGCACTGAACTTGGTGTTGGGGATGAGCATTTCGATGACGGTGTGGACTACGCAACATGGTACCATCAAAATGGTCACCTATTCACGACACCAGAGGCGGCTGCCCATGTGTACCAGGTAATTATTTTAGCTTTTTCAATAATACTGCACTAATATTAGAACAAATTATACACAAACAAAATACTGTACTAATTTTGATAAAAAATTATTGTTTTAGCTTTTTCAATAATACTGCACTACTAAATTAAAATTTTTTTTTTCTATGGCAGCAAACTGAGATCAACAATATGTTAAATTTGGCTGTTGCAAACCAACAAAGGAATGATCTTACTGCACAGCAAGTCCTTACACCAATAGTAGAGGGCCTTACCCGAGTGAAGTTATCAATGGAAAAAAATATTTCCTCCATTCCTACTCAAAGGGTGACACACTTCAGGCGATGACAAAGGCACCAAAGAAGACGGCCGCAAACCCAAACTGAAACCGGACCGTCCACCTCTACATAACGCGGAAATAATGAAGCCGGACCATCCACCTTTACACAACGTAATATGTACAGCTCTTCCTAAGCAGGGCCGTCAACATCTGCCGGTAATGAGCCAACCACCTTTAGTGAGTATAATCCAATTAATGTCAACAACTACGGCATGAATTTAAATGACCAGATTGGATTATCCACTTCCATAGGACAAGGATTTGAGGGTTTGTTTAGCTATGACCATTATCCCCAACCTAATTCAACACCTTCCTCCTATCACCCATCACCACCTCCATCCTATGCTGAGCAATACAATTATGGCCAAGATAGCCAGTACAACTATAATTTCTTCATACCACAACCTTCCCAACCAGCCCCTTATGTTGGTGATTTCTGCACGCCACCAAATACATGGGCATGTGCTCCAAACAGTGAGGAAGAGGCCTCCGTAACAGACTCTGAGGAAGATGTCTCAAATGAGGACAGTGGGGAAGACGCAGAAGATGCAGAAGAGATGGAGGTGTCTTCAAATAATGAAAGTGACGAAGGTGGTAGTTATCAAACAGAGGTTGATATTAGAACGCAGCCGAGGCGCATGGGGAAAAGTCCTGTGCAAGCATGAAGGTACCCACAACGAGTAAATAGGCATCCTCCATGTTGTGGAACACAACCAAAGCTTCATGTACCCCATCGTCACAATGACTAATCAATGTAAAATGACTGTTTATTAAGAATATATTAAAGTATTATCGTTGTTTATGCAGCATTGTAGCAAAAAATATTATGCATAGATAATATACATAACACATTATACTACTAACCGTAAGACTTTTACGAAAATGACAATGAAGTGTGTACACATTTTTTGGCATTTGAATTTAGTGTCCAATTAATCTAATCATACATCTATTTACTATAATTTTCCATTCCTAAAATTCCAACATAGAATCTATATGTGTAGCCACAACTGTAGACACATAATAGCCCGAAAAAAAATAGTGGTCAAACTTGTATTTTTATGGTTGATCTTTTTTCCTTTGCATGATGGCTACTGTGGTGTACATTTCTATTTTCATTCTCCATAGCCTCTCTTCCAAAACCTCGTAAAAGTGTCAAAGAAAAATAAAACTTTCACCATTTAATTTTCGTCAAAATTTACAGCAGCAACTTGTGAGTTAATTTCGGCCAAAAAATTTAATGAATTTCAAAAACCTCAAAACATAAAAGTTGTAGATATTTAAGTCACGGTTCCATCCCATCCGGCCTTGAGTCAATTGGATTTTTGAAGAGAGAGATATGTCTAAAATACTGAGTAGTGCTCAAATCTGACAAAAATGGGAGGGGAAAAAAAAGAGTTGCAATTAGTTTGTGGCAATGACTTTGCCAAAATAGAGGACAAAGAATATGTCAGGGCATAAAAAAGTACGCACATTCTTGTTCATCATAAGTTTTTTGACTGAACCAGCTTGGTTTATGTGTATGTCATGTTATTTCCTTTATTGTAAAATACCATATGAAACAAAAGTACAACGAGTACATAGAAGAAAAAAATGATTGATGTGCACGCTGTAAAAAAAAAAAAAAAAACAAAACAAAACAAAACAAAAAAAGTACTGACATTCTTATAGAAGAAAAAAATGATTAATGTGCACGCCGTAAAAAATTATTGATGTGCGTCCACAATATTTTTACAACAAATCACAGGTATTTTTTTTGTTTACAGCGTGCACATCAATAATCATTTTTTTTTCTTCCATATTGTAAAAATCTATATACTTTATTTGCATTTTTTGATTTACAACGTGCACATCAATCATTTATTTCTTCTATAAGAATCTATGTACTTTTTTTTTTACAGCGTGCACATCAATCATACGGAGAATAAGAATAAGAATAAGAATCATATATTCATGCAGAGAACATTCATGCAAAGACAAAAAAAGGTACTCTGATGGAATTGAAGCTTTGTTTTTTTTTTTTTTTTTTTTTTACTTTCTTTGCTTTTTTTGTTTACAGCGTGCACATTCTTTGCTTTTTTTTTTTTTTAACAGCGTGCAGATCAATCATTTTTTTTTTGTATATTGTAAGAATCTATTTACTTTCTTTGCTTTTTTTGGTTTACAGTGTGCACATTAATCATTTTTTTCTGTCCTATTATAAAAATCTATATACTTTCTTTGTTTTTTTTTTATTTACAGCGTGCACATCAATAATTTTTTTCTTCTATAAGAATCTATGTACTTTTTTTGTTTTTATTTACAGTGTATACATCAATTTTTTTTTTTTCCATTTCATATTGTAAGAATGTATGTACTTTTTTTAGAATAAGAATCAATGTACTCATTGTGTAAGAATCTATCATTATTTTTTCAGAGGGTACTTTTACAGTACGAAAGGAAAGAACATGATATACACACAAACTAAACTGTTTCGGTCAAAAAAACACTGAAGAATAAGAATATGTGTACTTTCTTTGATCTCTCTCCTCTATTTTGGCAATGCCATAAACCAATTGCAACAAATTTTGTTTTCCTCCCATTTTCGGCAATGGCATTACCATAGTTGCCACAAAAAATTTTCCCCCTATTTTGGCAATGCCATTGCCACAAATCCATTACATTTTTTTTTTTTTTTTTTAAGAAATGATAAGTGTACACAATTTTTACAATATTTTTACAACAAATTCTAAATGGCAAATTGTTGCTGATTGTTATTGTTGGATTAAAAAAATAATTTCAATGTTAAATTCAAATTTGAACTAATAATAACTAATTATTGTAAAAATATTGTGTATAAAGCACGTTATATTTTTTTTTAATTCCTCCCCATATTTTGTATTCTCATAGTACCTTTTTTGTCTTTTTATTCTTCAGTACTTTTTTGACTGAAGCAGTTTGGTTTGTGTTTCTTACAATACAAAATAAAAGGAAAAAATGATTGATGTGCATGATTGATGTGCACGCTGAAAAAAAAAAAAAAAAAAAAAAAAAAAAAAAAAAAAAAAAAAAAAAAAAAAAAAAAAGGTCCATAGATTCTTATAGAAGAAAAAATTATTGATGTGCACGCTGTAAACAAAAAAAACAAAGAATATATATAGATTCTTACAATAAGAAAGAAAAAAAATGATTGATGTGCACAATGTAAACCATATGTGTTGTGTTGTATTTGGTCAACTGAGTATCTAATTATACAGTTTAAAATCTAAGAATTTAACTGATATGAAACTTGCATCCTATTTAAACAGCACTGGGGTTCTTATTTTCTACTCTTTTTCCCTAATAAATTCCATCAACCTTCTTCTCTACTCTTATTCCCCTCATAATTCTACCAACCATTTTCAATTCATGCGTACCATACATTCTACAAACAACTATAAGTAACAACACTTGCAAATATCTATCCGTTCTTTATCTCTTAGAATGTGAGTTACATCTCTTAAGTAGTTATAGATTCTTTTTATAATATTCATGTTGATATGTTTTTGGGCATAGCTAAGCATGAAAATCTTGTTTTTCTTAAATTTTTTGTTCATGCAAATCTTGTTTTTGTATTATGTGTTTTGCAGCATGAACTAATTTGTATGATATGTTTTAAATTAATTGTCCATGAATTCTTGCCTAAAATTTCCTATAGCAAAAATATATTTCAACATTGTAGGCCAGTTTTTCCTTAAAGTAATACTTAGTTTGTTAGCCTATAATATACACGTATGCTATAAGAAAAAAAATAATAATAAGGTTAGTATACGCTTATAAACCTTAATAAAAAAGAATTTAATACTATTATTATCGGTAAAACAATCCTCTTTAACAGAATTCTCTCAGCTCTAGCTATTTAAACATTGAATATTTTTAATGGATTACCTTCTTGTATTGCATTGTAATGGTTGTGTAGTGTTAATATATTAATACTATTATTATGTTTTAGTATAGATGGCAGAAAAGTTGTTCATTTTTCTCATCCATTCCAGCGGAATAATTAAACATGGAGAAAATGGGGTTTATTACGAAGGGCCACCTCCTTCTATGCTTCCATTAAGCCAAGGTATTACATTTGAAGATCTATGTAATAGAGTAGCATCCACACTTTATATAAACAGAGAAGATTCAAAACTGACTATTTGGTATAGATTTCCGCTTCATTGTCATCCACATCCTGTGACGTACCAGCAAGTTTTGGTAGAAGATGATCATGGTGTCAATGCAATATTCAATATGTTAGACCGCCAATATGGATTTGTAGGTGCAGAGTTATATGTGGGTGTAGAGCCTATAAGAAGCCACCGAGATGTTTTTCCCATTCGATATGCCAACGAAGGACCGAGTGGGCACTTCCATGATCCATATGCCACTCATACTGGTCATTATTCTGAAGATGCGGCTCAATCCCCAATCAACTTTGGTGGTGCTGACTATTATGCTCCATATACCCATGTTGCAACTAAAGACCAACATGTTGCTTATCGGCCAATGAACACCAGTGATGCTGACTATGATAATCCAACTGAGCATGTCACACAAGAGACTACTAATGATCCCAATGATACATATCACATAGCTGCTACTACTGAAAATGCGGTCCATACATTATCAGAAAGGATGCGAGCCATGGATAATGATGACCAAATTGATGACGACGAGGTCCTTGAAGATGTTGGAGATGAACAGGAGCCTCTAAATGAAGGTAATCATGAAAGAGTCCAGCTATGACATTCCATCAACCTTCATCACTAAGCTTTTCACAGAACACGTGGGATAATATGATTGATCCAACCCTACCATTTGAAAAGCCCACTCAGAGTATTTGGGACCCTACCCAAGAGTTTTATGTGGGCTTGCTTTTTGCCGATAAGAATGAACTACAAGCTGCTGTTAAACGCTATCACATCAAGAGGAACCAAACATTTTATGTAAGAGAATCAGATCCAGTATGTTGGTCTGTAAGGTGCAAATATTGTTCTTAGTATCTTCGAGCATGCTTGCGGGCTGCACATAGGTTATTTGAGGTTAGGAAATACAAAGGTCCACACACATGTACAGAGTCCATGCTCACACAAAATCACGAGCAATTAGACACCCATGTTATTGAGAAAGAGTTGAGGGATGTTGTCAAAAATGATCCAACCATAAATATTTCTTCACTTCAACAGACTCTTTACAATAAGTACCAATACCAGCCTTCTTATTTTAAGGTGTGGGAGGCGAAAGAAAAGGCAATTGGTAGAGCGTTTGGTGATTGGGACAAATCTTACCAATTATTGCCGAAATGGTTGAAAGCTTTGACTGATTCAAACCCGGGCAGCAGGGTTATTTGGAAAACAATACCTGCTACTATGCCAGGCTGTGCGATATTCGAGAGAGTATTCTGGGCTTTTGGTCCATCAATTGAAGGTTTTCAACATTGTAGGCCAGTGATTAGAATAGATAGAACTTTCCTATATGGTAAGTACAAAGGTACGTTACTGATTGCATCAACGTGGGATGGTGAGAACAGACTTTTTCCACTTGCCTTTGCCATTGTGGAAAAGGAAACTGATGATAGCTGGTATTGGTTTTTGCGTTGTATTCAGATTAATGTCACTAATCAGGAAGGGTTATGTGTCATATCTGATCGTCACCCTAGTATAATGGCAGCGATACGGACTATATGTCAATCGACACGTTGGTATCATCGTTTTTACCTTCGCCATGTGGCTAGCAATTTCAATCAACAAATTGGGAATAAAAACTTGAAGGCTATGGTAATGTGGGCAGGCATGGAGAATCAGTTACGAAAGTATCAAATAACCAGGGATAGAGTTACTCAATTAAGTGCAGATGGTGAGAGGTATTTAACGGAAATACTGGTGGACAAGTGGACGTTAGCACACAATGGTGGATATCGTTATGGGGCAATGACGACAAACTTGTTTGAAAGCTTCAATGGAATTCCAAAGAGTGCGAGAAATTTGCCCATAACTGCGTTAGTTGAACTTACATACTACCGTTGTATAGCCTACTTTGCCGATCGGTATACTAAGGCACACGCAGAGGTTACTGCCGGTGAACTCATTACGGCCTATGCAAAGAATAAATTCAATAAATGGGAAAAAAAGGCACTAAAGCATTCAGTTACTGTGTTCAGTCATGAAGATGGTCTGTTTGAAGTCAAAACACCAATAAACCCTAACTCTGGATATAGGGGTAATCATCGTCATGAGGTAAATTTGAGGCAGAATAGTTGTAGTTGTCAAAAATGAAAGGTTTATAAGATTCCGTGCTCACATGTCATTGCTGTGTGTAAATATCAAGGCATCTCTGCAATGCGATATATCGACCGCTGCTACCATTTGGAAGAACAAGTTTCTTGTTATGCACCTAGATTTCGCATGGTTCTAGACAGTGTACATTGGAATGAGCCTGATTTCCCGGTCTTGTATCCTAATATTAAGCTGCGCCGTGAAAAAGGTCGACCAAGAACAGCTTGGCTTCGAAATGAAATGGACGAAGGGGAAGAGCATCAACCAAGGCCTTTGTGCAGTCTCTGTAGGCAAGAAGGCCATAATAGAAGAACATGCCCCACTCGAATTGTGGCTGGCTCCACTAGTGGCCAAACTGAATGACCTAACATAAGTATTCAATCTACTTCAGTGGATTGGTTGGTGTGCATAATTTTTTTTTTAGGAGTTGGACCATATTGGTAGTTTGTATTATTTGAAAGAACATGGTACTAATTCCATATGCTATAATGTTTTCTATCACTGCAAGTTGGATTAGGGTGCACGTTTATTTATTTTTGTGTGTGTGTGTGTGTGTGTGTGTGTGTGTGTGTGTGTATTGTGTATTATAGTTTAGGGTTTCGATAAAGGAACTCTGAGGAGTTGAGGTGAATATGACAACAAAAGTACTTGAGGTGAATATGACAACAAAGGTACTTGAGGTGAATATATTCGATGCATGCATAGAATAAGAATCAGATGAGATGAGGAGTTGAGGTGATTGGTTGATTGATGCTTTGTTTTTTTGTTTACAATGTGCACATAAAAATCTATGTTTTTTTTTTTTTTTTTTTTTTTTTTTTTTTTTTTTTTACAGTGTGCACATCAATCATTTTTTTCATCTATAAGAAGGTATGTACTTTTTTTATTTTTTTTTGTTTTTATTTACAGCGTGTATATCAATCATTTTTTTCTTCTTTGTACTTTTTTTTAAATAAGAATAAATGTACTCAGTGTACTATAGATTCAAACCAAATTGCTTCGGTAAAAAAAAAAATTAATGATAAATAAGAATATGCATACTTTTTTTTATGTCCTAACATATTCTCTGTCCTCTATTTCGACAATGCCATTGTCACAAACCAATTGCAACACTTTTTGTTTTTTTTCTCCCATTTTCGGCAATGGCATTGCCACAAATTTTTTTCCTCCTAGTTCGGCAATACCATTGCCACAAACCAATTGCAACTTCTTCTTTTTTTTTTTCATTTTCGGCAATGACATTGCCACAATTGTCAAAAAAAATTTCCCCCGTCTCAGCAATGCCATTGCCACACACCCATTGAAACAATTTTTTTTCCTCCTATTTTCGGCAATGGCATTGGCACAATTGTCATAAAAAAAATTTTTCACCTATTTCGGCAATCCCATTGCCACAAATCATTACACTTTTTATAAAAAAAAAAATGAAGTGCACACAATTTTTATAACATTTTTACAACAAATTCTAAGTGTCATGTTGTTACTTATTTTTATTGTTGGATTAAAATAGTAATTTTAGTGTTAAATTTAAATTTGAATTAATAATAACCAGTTACCTATGATTTGTTGTGAAAATATTATAAAAATATTGTGTACGTAACACATTATTTTTTTTTTAATTCCTCCCCAAATTTCAGAATTCACTTTTCTTTTTCCCACTTTCATTTTCGGCAATGGCATTGCCACAATAGGGACAAATTTTTTTTACCCCTATTTCGGCAATACCATTGCCACAATAAGTTTCTTTAGGGCCACCTCACACTCAGTCAAAGCACTTCTTTATTAGTCAGATTACAATAGTGAAGAAAACAAAAAAAAGAATCTCTTAGAGAGATTACAACAGTGAAAAAAAAAAAAAAAAAAAAAAAAGAATCTCTCAGAGAGATTACAATAGTGAAGAAGACAAAAAAAGAATATCTACGAGAGTTTTAGGTGTGCGTGATATGAATAGGTAAAATATATTCAATGCAGAGAATAAGAATCAGATGAGATGAGAAGTTGAGGCGATTGGTTGATAGAAGTTTTGTTTTTTTGTTTACAACGTGCACATAATAATCTATATACTTTCTTTGCTTTTTTTTTGTTTATAGCTTGCACATCAATTATTTTTTTCTTCCGTATTGTAAAAATCTATGTACTTTATTTGCTTTTTTTGGTTTATAATGTGCACATCAATCCTTTTTTTCTTTCATATTGTAAGAATTTATATACTTTTTTTTTATTTACGACGTGCACATCAATTATTTTTTCCTTCTGTAAGAATGTATGTACTTTTTTTGTTTTTATTTACAACGTGCAAATCAATTATTTTTTTCTTCTAGAAAAATGTATGTACTTTTTTTGTTTTTATTTACAACGTGCACATCAATAATTTTTTCTTCTTTATACTTTTTCTAAAATAAGAATCAATGTACTCATTGTACTTGAATCTATCCTTATTTGTTTCATATAGTACTTTTACAATAAAGAAAAAAACATAACATACACACTGCATCGGTCAAACAAATAATGCTGTCCTCTATTTTAGAATAAGAATCAAGTTGCTCCTTATGGCAATTGTGGCAATGCCATTGCCGAAAATGGGGGAAAAAAAATTTCACAATTGTGGCAATACCATTGCCAAAAATGGGGAAAAAAAATTTTCCTCACAATTTCGGCAATACCATTGCTATAATTGAAAAGAAAGAAAAAAAAAAAAAAAAAACTCTCAATTGTGGCAATGGTATTGCCGAAATTGTGGGATTTTTTTTTTTTTTTTTTGAGGCACTCACACATTGCACTTCTCACACTCACACACCCAGGCAGATTGGGCAGACGAATTGCGGCAATACCATTGCCGTAATTCAAGTTTTTCTCTCTCCTCCAATTTTCTCATTCTCTCTCCTACTTTTTCTTGAATTTCGGCAACACTGTTACCGAAATTCAATCTCTCTCCTCACTTCCCTAAATAGCTTCTAACAGTAACTATAACGCAAATTAGTTTTAAATTTAGTAATATTTACCCAAATGACTCGTAGAAAGTGCTAGAGAGAAGAAAAGAAAAAGAAAAAAAAAGAAAAGAGGGCGGGCTAGAGAGAAGAAAAGAGAAGAAAACAAACGTGTGGATGAAAAAAAAAAGATAAGGGAAAAATAAAAAATCTTAATTGAAAAGTATTACTACAATATTTTCACAATAAATTTTAAGTAACAGATTGTTATTAGTTAATATTGGCAAGTAAAAAAATAATTTCAATGGTGGGTTCAAATTAGAACTAATAACAACTTTCCACATAAATTTTATTGTGAAAGTATTGCGTAAAATGTTGTGAATCTAGCATTTCTCATTGAAAAATATAGTTGTTAAAAAAAGAATAAATAATGAATGAAGAAATAATATTTAAATGAGATAGAGAAAGAATAGAAAGTTTGTTGGAAATTGTATTTGAAAAAGTGGGTAAGTAAAAGCTAAATGTCACTGTTCATTCTCCAAATAGGTAAAAATTTAGAGAAAATTTGAAGAGGCTGCTGGAGATACTCTAATACCTCTAGCTATTGCACCTCCCAATCCCCACTTCTACTATGCATATCAAATCTTGTCTGATATTTGATTGTCAACATTTTTTTTTTTTTTTTGGGGTGGGGGGGGGGAGATATATATTAAGAGACAAAAAGATCAGTTCTGCTTTAATGAAACCGGCTAGTACAACTTGCACTTTTTTTTTTCCTTCTTGGTTTTTTGGTAACCTTCAGAGAAATATTATTGAAAGTTGAAATAAACCAACGAGGATTCAATTTGACTTTAAAACAGAGAGTATTCAATCCTATTTTGGGAGCATTGTTTCTGGAGTGTATCTAAACATCTACTTGTCTTCTTTATTTCATTCTTTTGATTTATGGAAGTTGCATTCTAGTATTTTCATTTGCTTCTAGTAATGTATTTGTATGCCTAGCTTAGCTAGATGATTAAGAGCAAAATTAGTTAGCATTGAGAAATGTCTACTACTTATATTGAGGATATAGAGTGATAAACGTCACTTGCATCTGCTTTTTCAACGGCTAACACTCATTCCCGGCATGTATCCACAAATGTTTCGGGTAAATTTTAGCTACAAATGCTTCTATTAGCGTACTCCTCCAATTATCCCATCAAGAATAAGATGCATGGTACATTATGGTAGCATATAGGAATTAGACCTAATTTATGATTTTCATAAAGTTAAGCAAGCCTGTAATAATATTAGGTAGAAAAACATATTTGCACATTAATGTCAACTATTTTAATAATTTTTACCAATTACAAAAAATAAATACAGTGTAACATGCCTTGCTTGCGTATATATTTTTTTCCTCTAATTATTGACTATTGAAGTGGTTGATTAATTTTAATTTTGCAACTTATTCAGGGTAAGTGGATATTCTCACTGTATATAGAAAGACAAAACAGATCATAGCAGACCTAGAAATTTCTAGGGGGAGGGGGGGGGGGGGGGGGTGGTCCTTATTTATTTATTTATTTATTTTTTTGAAAACGTCCTTATTTGATTGTCCTTTCACAAATGTTAATTTCTCTATGTGTTAGCTTTCAAATCATAACTAGTTTATTTTGGGCCTTTTGGTTAGTGTTTTTGTTTTGCTTCTAAGTTTTACTGATGGCTTTGGTTTACTTTCTCTTTTTTTCACTTTTCATTGATTGCATATATTTTAAATTTGATTATTGCATTCATTTAATTACCGCTGATTGATTTACTAAAATTGTCGTTTGATATCTGCTCTTTGTGTTGCTGTTTTTGAATATTAATGGGCAATATAAGTGCGTCTTACTTGAATAAATTGGGAAAGTATAAGAAATCAAAAATACACTTCTAGAAATAAATACAATCTCACAACAAAAGATTAAGAACACGGTGAAACTAATACAGAAGTAAGATGCGATTTCTTCTTTAAATACTTTGTGAGTTTGATTAATGGATACTCTTAAGACATTTGTTAATGAAAAATTTAAAAAAAAAATTTATATCATATTTGTAGAAAATATAAAAAGCTGTTATAAAAAAGAATTATTTTTATCTATTCCTATAAAAAGTTACTAAAAATACTTCTTAAATTAATTACTTTAAAACATCCGATACTTTTTTTACCTTTTTACTCTCTATAATTATAATACTCAAATACGCCCTCTAAGAGAAAACCATCAATTTATCTTCCTCAACCTTATGTATGTCTATCAATTAAGCAAAAAAAATCACATTTTTCTAATACCGCATAACCTTCATGCACAGCTCCGTTTTTCCAAAAGGAAAGGCCAGACTTTAGGTGGCCTCTGCAACAGGCTCATAAATGAGCTTTTGTCACATCTGGGCTGGACCACGAAATGTGCTGTGCATCCAACACTTTTTTTTTTTTTTTTTTTTTGAGAAGGAAAATAAACTTCATAGCATTAATCAGGGGGCTTTAAGTCAACCAAAGTAACAACATCTAAATCTAGTGGGACACACTCCATCCAGACTTGTAAAGGAAAGAAAAGTCTTGCTCTCTGAGCTAAGGCGTGTGCGATTGCATTGCCTTGCCTATTAACATGAGAGAGAATAGCTATGTAACAAGCTAACATAAGACAAAGTGTCTTTTAAAATATGGCTAACATCAGAATTTTTCATACCCCTATCACAAAGAGATTTTACTACAACCTTCGAATCACCTTCAAAACAAGACTGCTGGAAACCTGTTTCAGAAACCAAGACTACTGCTCTTCTTGTTGCCAGTAGCTCCAAAGCCACAATTGAGGGAGGTTTCTTAATCTTTTCGAACAGAGCAACCATAACTTGACCCTTAGAATTTCGAATAACAACACTAAGACCCACTTCATCTGATTCATCAAACATTGCCCCGTCAAAATTGGTTTTGAAACAATCCTAAGGTGGAGGACGCCAATGTTTTTTAGAGGGATGTCTACTGCCCATGAAGTGACTTTCTTGAGATCCCTGAGTCTTGAAACTATGAAGATATTCTCGTGCGAAAACCTCAATTTTTCCTAGCGGCAAAGAAGGTGCTTGGAGGCGAGATTTGTTTCTGTGGTACCATATAGACCACGATGTGATGTTGAACAAAGGAGCTGTGTGGGGTTTTTCCTGAATCAGCTGCACTAAATCCGAGAAGGAGCCCGAGGCAGCTTTGTTTTTGTCAACCCAACCAAAGTCTGTTGCCCAAACCATTTGCACCTTCTCACAACCCCACAAGGTGTGGAGAATAGATTCATTCTCCCTTAAGCAGAGATGGCAAATGGGATCGATAGGAATGGCTCTTTTCTTCAAATTTTCTTTTGAGGGTAGAGTGTTTGTGCATGGTCTCCATAAAAAATGCTCGATTTTCCCCGGTACATTCAGTTTCCAAATATTCTTCCAAAAAGACTTTGGAGTGGCAGAAGACATTTGTAGCCTGATTTCATGGAATAGGTACCAGAGTTCTCTTTAGGCCAAATGAGGATGTCAGGTTGAGGAACGGTACACAGAGGCAGGGACTTTATAAGTGCAACTTCAGGCGGATAGAAACAAAGATCGATGAGATGGGTATTCCACCAACCTGTTTGGGCATCAATAAGTGTATCCACCACAGAATCAGGTGCTAAAATTTTTTTACGGGAAACCACTTTACCTTCTATTGAATTCGGTAACCAAGAGTCATGGAAAATCCTTATTGATTTACCATCTCCAACCCTCTACCAAGCTTCTCTCTCAACAAGTTTTCTAGCAAACAAAATACTTTTCCTGGCAAAGGAACCCGATGCTAACTTTGCTTCAAAGATCGAACTATGGGGGAAATATTTAGCTTTGAAAACTTTATAAAAAAGGGAATCTGTATCATGGACTAATCTCCACACTTGTTTTGCCAACATTGCTTCATTGAAACTACATAAGTCCTTAAAGCCTAGACCCCCTTCCGGCTTTAGTTGACACAAAACATACCACTTCTTCCAGTGAATCTTACGTCTATCACCCTTTTGACCCCACCAAAATTTCCGAATGAGCATCTCAATATCTTGACATAGACCTATAGGCAATCTGAAACAACTCATCGCAAAAGTAGGGATGACTTGTACCACTGCCTTCAAAAGAACTTCCTTTCCAGCCTGTGACAAAAAATTTTCCTTCCAACCTTGCAATTTGCTCCACACCCTCTCTTTTATATAGTTTAGACTTGCCTTTTTTCTTCTACCAACCACTACAGGTAACCCGAGGTATTTTTCATACTCTTTGATCTCCAGAACTCCAAGCAAATTTTTTAAAAGGTCTTTTGAGGACTTGGGAACCCTCTTGCTAAAAAAAAGATTTGTCTTCTTCGAATTTATCTTTTGTCCCGAAGCCTTTTCATACTTTCTCAAAATTTCTTTGATAGTATTAACATCCTCAATCTGAGCCCGACAAAAAAGTAGGCTGTCATCCGCAAAAAAAAAAATGAGATATTTTTGGACCATAACAACAAAGAGAGACACCTACAATCTTCCTTTCATCCACTGCATGTTGGATTAGTCCATTTAGGCCTTCTGAACAAAGGAGAAAAAGGTAGGGGCAGAGGGGATCTCTTTGGTGGATACCTCTTGTTGGAATAATATGACCTTTTGCTTTCCCATTCACCAAGACAGAATAAGTAACAGATTTTATACACTCCAAGATCCAACCGATCCAATTACTGTGAAACCCCATTTTTTCCATGATCTTTGCAAAAATATCAACTCCAGTCTGTCATAGGCCTTACTCATATCTAATTTCAGCGCCATGTGACCCCCTTTTCCATACTTCTTTGTCTTCATGTGGTGGAGAGTCTCAAAAGCAACCAAGATATTATCCGAAATTGCTTTGTTAGATTGAAAAACACTTTGTGAATTAGAAATTATCTGAGGCAAAATTCTTTTTAATCTATTAGCCAAAACTTTAGAGACTAGCTTATATAAAATATTACATAAAGCAATAGGCCGAAATTCAATAATGGATTCAAGACTCTTTACCTTAGGAATAAGAGTGATGAATGTATGATTCAGACCCAAAGAAATATGATTTGAGTTGAGGCAAGAGAGGACTGCTTTGACCACGTCATCACCGATACTGGACCAATAGTGTTGAAAAATGATTGGAGGCATTCCATCCAGGCTAGGAGCCTTTAGAGGAGCCATCTGTTTCAAAGCTATCTCCACCTCAGTCTTGGAAAAATTGGCAATCAAATCTAAGTTCATCTCCTCACTGACAACTTGCTGAGTGTGCTGCACTACATCTTCAATATTGCCAGGTGTTGAAGAAGAAAACAGGTTTTTGTAGTACCCCACAGCCAGAGCTGTAATCTCATCTTCACCCAAGACCATCTCACTGTTTGAACCTCTTAGCTCTGTGATAGAATTTCGCCTAAATTTTTGGGAAGTCCTGTTGTGGAAATAACCTGTATTTTTGTCCCCCGAAACCATCCAATGGTCATGAGCTCTTTGTTGCCATAATTTCTCTTCCATTTTGGGTTTTGGGATTATTCACGCATATCACTGCTAGTGGGGACGAGGGGTTGGTTTATTTTGTTTTTCTATGTTTCTATCATTTTCATTTTGGTGCATTTGATTGTTATATGGCACTGTTTGAATGGACTCGACTCTTGAGCAAGCACAGATACTTTGAAACCCAGTTGTTAGTTTCTCAATTTTGGCTTCAATTTTTTTTTTAATGACAATTTTTGGCTTCGATTTAATTTCTCTTTTTTCACTCTTCACTGATTGCATGTATTTTGCATTTGAATATTACAATCATTTAATTACCACTGACTGGTTTGCTACATTTGTAGATATCTATTCTTTTCTTTTTCTTTTTTTTAATATGTGCTTCTACTTGAAATAATTTTTTTTCCCTTTTTATTAACAAATTTTTTTTCTTTAACAAAAAGAATTAGAGAAAGACTTAATATAACATTACTAGATATAACAAAAGTACATGTTAATCAACAAAATAATTGACCATATGATTTAGAATAAGATAAAAATTATGAAAAATAATACACAGGATCAATTCTAACTAATTTGTTAAGTATTTATAATCACCTCAATTTTAGGATCGTGATTTGTTTAGATTTATCGACGTAGAAGTTGTGTTAGAAATAAATTTTACACTTAAAAAAAGAGTATCATATTAAATATTTTGTAATAAATCTCACCCCAATAAAAAAAATACACAAAATTTTTTTAATAAAAAATAAATTTTATCAATATTACTAACGCAATTGCTGACCTAGCAGCTAGAGCCGTTGGCCAACAAGACTTCGGCTAAAATAGCCAAATACTATTATTTTTTAAAATTATTAATATTTTACTGCTGTTTAAAAATTATTTAATAATATACTACTTTTTTTAAACTCGGAATTTTACATGATTCTCGCGGTTAAAAAAATTGAGGATCATAAAAATGCCGCACGTTGAACATGAATTCTCAGCCATTAAAACAGGAAGATAACGTTGAACATTGGTTTGACGTGTCCATCATACTCATTGAGGTACCGTACTTCCATGACTTTATGCATATAGGATCCTCTTCTGAAAGGGTTGTGTCAGAAGGACACATGCCTATGTGGGTTGAAAAGTGTGCACCCATTTCAAGTTTTAACACACTTCATCATCACCCACTCTGCATATTCCAGTGAATATTTCGCCACATGATATGCGGGTGTCTCTTTTTTCTTTCTTTCGTCAGGGTCAAGTGGGAGAGGTAGTGAAAAAGGCAGTGAAAGTCAGAAAGTGTTCGAAACAGAGGCAAAAAGAACTCGAGTTTAGTTTCGTAAACTCGAGTTAAGTGGACTTTTTATCTCAAAATCGAATTTTACAAACTCTAGTTTTAAACTATTAATTTCGAAAAATAATAATATTTGGCTATTTTTGCCACAAAACTTCGCTATGCATGTTGTCTTGGATTGGAGTCACCTCTAATGTTGTGTTGGTAATCTACGTTCTTCATCAAAATAAGGTCTTTATCAAGAATGGTTAATGGCTACCACGTAGACCTGCCTACCTATATACTACACTTCAAGTCTTAATTAGAGAGACAGCGCACTAAGACCTATCACACCAATAATTTAAAAAGTTTCAAAGCATATGAAGAACGGTCAACATAAGTAACTCTTCTTTCTATTTCACATTTCTACTTTTCGTCGTTATTTTATTTTATTTTTTTTTTGATGGTCAATACGTAATTTCATTCATTTAAATGGGGCACAGGCCCAGCAGAGATACATCCAAACTAACTTGATAGGCTATCATTGGGGGAGTATGTTCCACCGATACAACACTATCAAATACAGCCCTAGCATACTGTGCTAACAAATGGGCAGCAGAATTGTTACAGCATACTTTTCGTCGTTATTTGAATGTGAAAGAGAACGTACAAATATAATATGCAAAATGTTAAAAAAAAAAAAAAAAATTCACCGACGCCATCCTTTTTTTTTGGGATGGGGAAACAAACAATATTTCATTCAACAAGCTGAAATTAGAGTACAACAGAGAATGAAAGCTGCAAAAGCTGAAACTAGTCAAATATCATCTAGGATTAGATGTTCTACACAGCTGGGATCAACTCCGTTCCAAATTTGGTCTCCGATACCGTCCTGATCAGTGATCTGATATCAAACCTTGTCTCCCATGCATGTATATCAAACCTAACTTTTATGCATATCCAACCCTATCTGATATATGATTGTCAAAACATTATTTGTTGGGTGGGGACCAGATAAGTTTTAGGAGGCAAAAATATCAGTTGCACCTTAAATGAACTGGTTAGTGGATACTAGTTTCTATAATAAAAAAAATACTATCTCCGTCTCTTTCTTTCTTTCTTTCTTTCTTTATTTTATTTTATTTATTTATTTTTTTTTTTAAGTTAAACTTTTTAAAGAAATATTTTTATTGTCTTATTTACCTTTTACAAATGTGTAAATTTTCAATATATATATATATATATATGCTTACTAGGACTTGTACATGTTTTTTTTTTTTTTTTTTTGGGTGACCTTCAGACAAATATTATTGAAAGAAACCAGGACTCTAATTAAATTTTTACCACGATTAAATTTTAATTGAGATGACAAAATCTTGAAATGATCACTTTCTATTTCACGTTTGAAATAGATAATTCTAATCCTATTTTGGGTGCCATGTTTCTAGAGTTTATCTAAACCTTTTTTTTTTATTTGTGTGGTTAGTATCTAAATATCTATTTGTCTTCTTTATTTCATTCTTTTGGTTAAAATTTAAATTAAAGGAAGTTGCGTTCTAGTATTTTCATTTTGCTCTTGGAGGCGGCAGGAAGAACCAATGCAGTAGGGTGAAACTGCAAGTCGTCATGAGGGTTTGTATTCTGATGGTGAAAGTGACTTTAGTTACGATGGTTCCAATGTTGAAAGTAATTATGCATTCAGGAAAGTTGGTTGATGCTTATGCTCCTGTACATAGGACAGAGTCAAATATGCTACACAAATTTGAGCTGCCCATCCCATTGGCTGAACTTCAGAGTTTTGGTGGACACAGAAAAAGTTGCATTGAAGAATACACTTTGCTTGGTTGTCCACTGTATAACTCCTTGGTCTCTTATACAACACTAAGGCAACTGTCAAGACCCATCAGTCTCTGACTGCCTCTAATTGACTTGTACAGTCCTAACTGACTCTAATGTATCTCACGTATGGACAATAAATCTCACATATGGACACTTAGACACATATACTCACTGCTGCATCGCCGCCTGCACAGCACTGCATCATAGCCTGCATCACTGCTGCATCACAGCCTGCACTGCATCCCAGCACCAGCCCCCTCTCATAATACAGCATACAAACCAGCACCCTTATTATACAATATACAAACTATGCCTAACAAGTATCAAGCTTTGTGCAGTGTGCATTGTCATTGTGCAGTGGCATTAGTGCTGTGGAGTGTGAGCTTATAGAAAAAGATGAAGAATCAAGACTCAGTGTGTTGTCTTTGTCCTATCAATTAAGTAGATTAAAAAATATAACTTAAAATGAATGACTGAGCTTATATAGAAAAAGATCAGGAATCATGAGGGAAAAAAAAAAAAAAAAAAAAAAAAGGGAAAGAATATAGGTAGAGAGGCAGGGTGATAAAAAGAAGAGATTTTTTATTATCATTATTATTTTTTATTTAGAAATTTATAATCTCTATTTTAGTATATTTCAAGATAATTATGTTGTATTATTAATAAATTTGTCTAATATTAATTTTAATTTTAGCATCTTTTAAGAATGAGTTAATAAATTTGTCTTGTAAAATTTAATTTTGTTAGTTGAAGTTTGGCTATTTTTATTTTTTTTTCTATTTAATTTTTTGCATTCTAAGATACAATGAGATTTTTTTAATGCATTTTACTGACTAATAAAAGTATTAAAATATTTTTTTGTAATTAAAATATATGGATAAATATTACACACACACACACACACACACACACACACACATATATATATATATATATATTTTCAAGTGGGAACCTTATTTTATTTGGGAGCTTTAGGTAATTGCATCAATTGTATCTATTGTTCAGTCGACCTTATCTTAAGCAAGTGCATCAATTGCATCTATTATTCAGCAGGCCTTAATCTTTCCTAACCCTACATATGTCTATTCAACAAAGAAAAATCACCTTAATTTTTTTTCTCTAAAAGCTTGCACGTGTTGGTTCTCTCCGTGTATATGATATGGCGTAACCCTCATGCACAGCTATGTTTTAAAAAAAGGAAAGGCCAGCTTTAGGAGGTGGTATAACATGCATTAGAGACATGTTTAATTTCCTTCCTCTCACGTGTGAGATCTAGAAAACATGCATCCAATGCATTGTGTATTTTCTTGGACTTTAGGTGGCCTGTGCAACAACCTCAAAAATAAGCTATTGTCACATTTGGGTTGGGCCCATTTCGTACATGTATTTAAAAATTGAAAATTGTTATTTAAAAATATTTGTAGAAATATGTGTGAGTGAAAAAATTTGTAAAAATACATGTAATATTGTTTAAAAACTTAAAATAATTTTTTGAAAACACAAACCAAACACCCCTGTGCTGTGCACCCATCACTTTCTGAGTTTTGGTACTATGGTAGCGTTTGGATCCAATTGAAAACTCACGCGTTTGGTGTTTCAGCGTTTTTTATTTTATTTTATTTTATTTTTTAATCCAACACCTCTTGCACTGTTCATGCGACATGAACCATGCGTTTAGGCCAATGAACAGTAACCACCAGTGAACAGTAATTTTTTTAATTTTTCCTTTCTATAGTTCTATTATTTTTGCGAATATATATATATATATATATATATAACTCACAATATTTAAGTCTGTTTTTTTTTTTAACTTATAAACTCAGTTTTTATTCTTTATCTACATTTTTTTTTAAACTTCACTTTTTTCTTTTTTTTTTCTTTTTAGACTTTTTTTACATACAAATATACTTTAATATATTTTTAACAAAAAAATTTAAATGTGTTATTTCAAAATGGACACTAAAAAATTGAGTGCCCGTTTGGTACGTGTGTTTAAATAATAATTTTTAATTTTTTTAAAAATACGTGTAAGTGAAAAAATGTGTGAAAATTCATATAATATTATTTAAAAACTGAAAAACATGTACCAAATAGGTCCTGATTCTCGCAACAAGTGGGTTCACAACTCACAAATGTGTGGGACCCATGAGAGGCCTGCTAAATTTGAAGGGGCTGAAATTCGATAAAATACCAAAAAAAAAAAAAAAAAAAATTCAATACCCCTTATCCCTCTCACAAATTTTTTTCGACCTTTAGGAGTTGTTTAGTTTGTGTTTTTAAATAACAATTTTTAGTTTTTAAACAATATTACAAGTATTTTTATACATTTTTTCATCTACATATATTTTTATATATATTTTTAAACAACAATTTTTAATTTTTAAATCCATTCACTCAAACGGGCCCTTAATTTTTCAACTTGTTATCGTTGATACTCTAAAATTGGCTCGCTAACCCCTTCTTTTTGCCTAATTAATTATTCATCTTTCTCTTTTTTGTCCCCTTCTCGGCTTCTACTTATGGCTTTTTCTTCCCCGCCTGCCTTCACCTCACGCGTTCTTTTCCTTACCTTCTTCTCCTTATTTTCCCCCCCATTTAGAGTCTTGTTAACATTTCACTATTATTTCTACTCTCTTTTCCCCTCTCAAATCCGCACTCCACCTCAATACTCACACTTGTTCCTTACTTCTTCATTCTTACAAACCGCTCCTCACTCTTAGACCATTACCACCCAATTGAGTATTTGTACGTACCTCAGAATCATATGACTTTCTTTGTTCATACTTGTTTGTTTTGGTAGAAAATCCACGGGTCTCCTTCATTTCGTTTGTCGCCCTTACTCTCCCGCTGTGCAAAGAAAAGGTTGCTACTTCTTTCCTCCTTTTGTTTGCCTTGCAAGACGTTGGTTTCGTGTTAGGGATGTTTGGAAAATTTTTAAGTTTTACCTAGTTTTATTAGTCTTTTTAAAAAAGAAAAATAAAATAAAATAGTATTAGCTACTAATCTTTTTTCCCCCACATTGCTAGACAGGTTAATAACCAACAATTGAATAAGGAAGGCAATACAGAATGAATCCTGAAGTGTTCCGAGCTGCTTCCGCTGGTAATTTAAGTTTCTTTGAGGAGGATTCCAATGGTAAGCTTCTCGAAGTGACACCTGAGAAGAACACTGTTCTTCATGTTGCACTACAATTCAATCAATTTGAGGTTGCGGAAAAAATTGTTCGTTTAAGTCCAAACCTTGTTTCACAAAAGAACTCCAAAGACAATACTCCGCTACATGTTGCTTCGAGGGCAGGAACTTCGTCAATAGTAAAGCTACTAATAAACGAGTCCAAAAAAGAGAATGTTGAAGCAGGTGGCGCCCAACAGCAGCTTCTAAGCATGGTGAATAAGAATAGGGATACAGCCTTGCACGTCGCTGTGCGATATTGTAACTTTGAGGTTGTGAAGGAACTAATTAATGAGAAGGATCCAGCAGAACTGGTAAACAAAGCGGGTGAATCCGCACTGTTCCTCGCTGTGGAGAGACAACGCTACGACATCGCTTATCATATCCTAAAAAAAGCTCAAACATGCTCCTATGCTGGAAGGGACGATACGAATATCTTGCACGCACTTGCCTTTTGCACAAGTGATTGTAAGTGCTGCTCGAATATGCTCCTAAAATATTTTTCCTCTTCTCTTTTAGGTTCCTTCGTGGTGGGTCCTTTGTAATTGTATGCCTTTTTTAACAAATATTCCCTTTTTACTTCTCACCAACTTTTTCATTAAAAATAGGTTAGACTGTACTATTCAAAAATTTATTTTGCTACAGGACCCATTGGATTCATGTTATACTTTATGAAATTTTAAGCAATGTTATACTAGATAACTTGTTATTTAATTTATATTTTGAAAATTTAACCGATCAATTACATGTTTTATATATTTTTAATATACATATCAATTTTCATGCTAAAAGATATAATTTACCATTCGATCTATAAACTCATCTTTTATACATTATTTTAAAATAACGTATAATTCTATACATATGCACGGTACTATTAAAACCATTCAGCATGTAATTTTGTGCATATACACAGATAAATTTAAAACCAATTACATTTATATATATATATATATATTTATATTTATTTATATAATTTGGAATTTAATTGGATTTAGATTCTTCAGTTTTTGCACCAAATATTTCACTTGTTATAAAAATTAAAAAACTAGCACAAAATTAAACTTCAATTAAAATTTAATTTAAAATCTAATTGAATTTAGGCTCTTCGATTTTTGCACCTAATAATTTACTCAACACAAAAATTTTAAAAATTAAGTGAAACACATGACGCAAAATTAGACATGATTTAGAATCTAATTGGATCTGGACTCTTTGATTTTTGTATATAATAATTTACTTGTCACAAAACTTAAAAAATTAGATAAGACACATTGCACAAAATTAAACTTCAATTAAAATTCAATATAGAATCTAATGAAATTTAGACTCTTTAATTTTTGCATCTAATAATTCACTTGACACATAAATTTAAAATTAGATAAGACACGTGGCTCAAAATTAGACTTTAATTTAGAATTTAATTGTATTTTTTCTCAATTTTATCTATTATTATTATATAGACTACAATAACTTAAATTTAAATAATTAATTGATGACGTGGTTATTAATTTTTTATCATCTTTAAATTTTATAAGCATAGAAAATATACGAAAATAATATAATTCAGCAGTAGATTTATCAAAATTCACATCTAATTAAAAAAATATTGAGTGGTGTAACTTAACCCACACACACACACACACACATATATATATATGTATGACCACAATTTATTACACACTTTTCTACAACTTTCTTATATAACTTGATGTAAATAGTGTAAATTTGGTCTTTAACCTTTTGATATTGTGTTAAAATGGTTCTTATTTTTAAGTGATAGATGGAAAATAATAACATGATTAATGGACAAAATAAAATATAAATTTATTGCCACATGAACTACCACATGTCCTAAACTAGATAATAATAAATAAATAAATAAATAAAACTTAAATCTCATTAATTTTTTCTTTTTGCACTTTCTCATTTTCTCAGTAAAATTTTCTCAAAAACAAACATATAAAAAAAAAAATTTCAAAACCCAAACTCAAACCCAGATTCTCTTTAGTCTTTCACCACTTCCCTCAATTCCAAAACCCATTCTCCCTACTCCGCACAATTGCACCCATAGACCCACACAGCCACATTCCTTCACTGACTCAACCCACCCACACTTCCCTCTCTCCCTACTTGGACTTCCCATCCTCCACCATTCACCATCCACAGTGGTCCACTCTGTCACCATCCATGGCCCTCAGTCCCAGACGCCAATCTTCTTCACTCTCTCCCCTAAAGAAGGCCCAATCAAAGGCCGCCACATCCCCCTCTCTCTAACCACTCTTTCCCCGTCACCTACTGAAAAGATATTTTATTGAGATTAAAATCAAGGAAGCAAGATTGTTTACCTACACTGTGGTAAAATGAATAGATTTTAAAAGATTCATTGCTTGCCTTGACTAGCTAGTATATTTTTCAAGGCTAGTGACGATGGATTCAACATTTATTTAATGGTTTTACTGAAGATGAAAGATCATCTTGCATGTGAGAGTGAGACACAATGGGGATTAGGGCATCCTCTGCCTACTAAGGTTGCATTTATGACTCTGACTATGAGGGATTTCTGTTTGGATGCCAAAAAAATGAAATTTTCTCTTAGTGGCTGGGGTTTAATCTTTGGTTCTGAATTTTTTTAGTACAAGTTTGTTTCCAAGGAAAGTTTACTAGAAAGATGACAAAGTGCAAAAAAGAAAAAGAAAAAAAAGAACGTATTTAAGATGTGTTTACATGCATGGTTTTCAGACCCAGCCCGGACCGTACAGTCCGACCGAAAAAACTTCGAACTGCTCATTTTTGCGGTTCTTTTAGTATCAGGAACTGTTCTATGTGAAAAAGGCAGGGACCCGTGAGAACCGCGGTCGAACCTCACGGTTTTGAGAACCATGATCAAACCGTTCCTCACGGTTCCCTGCTTCCTTTGAATCTGAACTTATAAAAAAAAAAAAAAACACACACACACACACACACACACACATAGAGAAAAGAAGAGACTATCGTTGAAAAGAGCGATCTGGACGAGCCAATGAATGATGGCAAGAATGGAAGGCCAGTGGTGAGGAGTACCAAGGGCTTTGAGAATGGATTTGTTGAATTTGAAAGGGTAATTTAGGGATTTGAGCAAGAAGGGGAGATCTTTGTCGAGTTTGGAGGAGGAAGGCAACTGGAGATGAGAGGGGAGATCTTCTGGCTTTGTTCTCCATCGGTGATGTGTGTGTGACAAGGTGAGAGTTTGAGAGAAAGAAAATGAGAAAGAAGGCTAGAGATGAAGAAAGACAAAAAAAAAAAAAAAAAAAAAAATGCAGAGAGGACTGAGGAGTCAGATGAGAGGAGTGGGATAGGGATGGGGAATGGGGAAACGTGTGTGGAGGATAAAAAATAAGAGAAAAAAAAAAAGAAAAAAAGAAAAAAAAAACGTATGGTCCGTATGGATGCAAAGAAAGAAAGGAAAAAAAAAATAAAAAATCACAATAAAATGTTACAATAATATTTTCACAATATTTTATAATAAATTTTAAGTAATAGATAGTTATTAGTTAATATTAATAAGTAAAAAAAATAATTTTAATGATGGGTTCAAATTAAAACTAATAAAACTTTTTATATAAATTTTGTTGTGAAAGTATTGCTAAAAATATTGTAAATTTCTTCACTGCTTCTGAACAGTTTTTCTTTGCTACTGCGTGCGTAATGCTTGCTTGCTATCAACTCCTTACATGTAATGCTTGCTTGCTATCAAGCACTTCCTTCTTGGGTTTTGTTATTTATTTAACTTTAACAATTTTTAAATGCATGGACACCTTCATCTAGTTTTTGATTTTTTTTTTTTTAATTCATAATAAATGGTGAACATTGACTATTCAAATGGGCTTGGGAGTTGGGGAAAAAAAAAATGATCCATAGTCAAATGGGCTTGGCCATGAGCAAATGAACTAATTTGTCTCTTAACTATTTTATTGAGTTTCATAAAGTAAAAATTATTGGTACTAAAGTGTACTTTGTCATGACTTAAAAATAATTTAAAATTTTAATAGCTATTTATGTTTTTTTAGAATTTAATAAATCTTATTTGTATTAAGAAAGTTATGTTACAAAAAATACTATCTATATTTGTTTTGGATTTTTTTAGTTAAATTTTTAATTTTTATTTATTTAATATATTTATTTATAATTTAAATAATTATTAAATTAATTATGACGTTATCACGGTTCAACCTCGGTTTGACCTTAAAAACCTTGAACCTCTTTCTTTTATAATTCAATGAACGGTCCAGGTCTGAAAACTATATTTACATGTGCACTTGCTTTTTTTTCTTTTTTTTTTGTTTAGGCCATGTGTCAATTCAAGTGGTAATTTATGTGTTAATAAATTTATATTTTATTTTGGTTATTAGCTATGTCAATATTTATTATCTATTACTTAGCAGCAAACTTAGCACAAAGACTACTTTAACACAATACCAAAACGTTAGGAACTAGATTGACACATTTAAAAGGATAAGGACTAAATTGACATTTGGTGTAAAAATTAGGGACTAAATATGTAGTTTACCTCTTCTTCTTTTTTTCTTTTTTCTTTTTTAATTAATTGGAGCTTAAGAGAGGGGGGGGGGGGGGGGGGGGGAGGGGGAGTTTAATTAGTACAAAGCTCATGTATTTCTGAAAGGAAGTTTAATTAGTACATCTTATAGGGTACATAGGATTTTAGTATTACTTAAACTAAAAAGGTTAGTCTATCTGTCACACACGTATGTTAGACGTGTCGGCTAGCTATGCCTTCAATAAATCTTACAAGTGCAGGATTGTTGAAAAATAATAACTTGGCTAGGAAAACAACACTATCTTAAAGCACTAAGGTATAGGGATTCACACAACATATCTATTGGTACGTAGTTTTAACAATTTTATTTTATAACTTAGCTAAAACTATACAAATGATAATTTTAGTAAGATCACGAGTGCACAATAAGAATACAAGAATTAATTTTCTATAGTTCTATGAATTCAATTGATTTTAGGCATGACAAAATTGGTAAATTAATTCGCAATAAATCCTAAGAATTTAACATACCTAAAGTCAACATTAAATCAAAGAATTTTACTGAATTAAACAATTTTCTAGATAGAAAAATCAATCAAAAACACAAAAATTTAAGCATTAATTAAAACCATTAAAGTGTTGTTAAGAACCTACCAATTGATAATTGGGTTTCACTTCTTGCCTTAATAAGGCTTCTAGCAAGCCATTATACCAACAAAAACTCTAAAAAGTAAAAATTGAAAAGAAAATGTAAGAAAAACCTAAATTTTGTTCTAAGACTGCTTTCCCTTGATTTTGACTTGTAAAGCCTTTAAATAGGCTAAGACATCCTATTACAAGTAGATATCTCGTTTGAAAAAGAAAAAGAAAAAAAAAATCTGATTTGTAGGCAATGCCTGTTTTTTACCCCTTAAAAGTTAGAATAGAGTTATCTTTTTATCCTAACTTGAATAATTTCAATCCAACATTTGAGATGAAAGTTGCCCACAACTGGAAGGCTTGCACAATTAGTTGAAATCCTAATATGAGTTTGATTTGAATTTATTACGAATTTCTTTTTATTTTTTGCTCTAACTGGGTTGGCCTTCTCAAACTTTATTATGGCATTTGTCAAAATTTAGTCATAATCCCTTTCATTACACAAATTTGCTCATGGCTTCGTTGATAAATTTTGCTAATATTAATTTCATTCTCCTACAGAAGAAATATTTAGTATTAATATTCATTATATAAATATGCATGAATTAATGATATTAAAATTCATAATATTAATTTATTATTCAACATTATTCCAAATATAAAATACATGAATTATTACAAAATATTGATGCTAATACTTTTTAATAATGATATAAATATGCAAAATTCTACTCTTATTATTGTCCTCATTGAGAGCACCCCCACCATCGCAGGATGCGTCCAGAATAGATGAAGCCAAATAGTAATATCCCTTGCCATCCTTGAAAATATTTAAAAGGAGCAACACATATTTTGCTTATGCACATTTTAAAAAAAATAAGGTTTTTACTTTAAATAGGCATAATATATTTTTATTTAACTTGTTTTTAAAATAATAAAAATTAATACAAATAAGTTCATCCAGACACAAGATATGAGTGCCTTAAAGTTATTTATCAGGTATGAGTATTTCTAAAGTTATTGAGTTTGATTTATCCAATTCAGACACTATTAATTATCAAAAAGTAACTAGACTTTTATTAATAGGTAATTATTGAATATTTTGGGAGTACCATAAATGTGTATTTTTCACTTTCACATAACTGTGAGTTTCACTAATTAAATTTTTTGTAGGACTCACAATTCATATGAGAAAGGGAAGTACGCATTTATGGTAATCTTAGAATATTCAATAATTTTCCCTTATTAATTAACAAAATAGTGTAGGTAATTAATTGTTAAGATAATTTACTTTAGATAAATTTTTATTACCTCAAAAATTTAAAATTCTACTTTAATTAAAATTCTATCACAAAAAATTTCAAGAAATTTTAAAAATAAGTTAATAATTTATTTTAATGATGTGCATCATCTTTCATAAGTTGTACTTATTTAATACTGCTCCCTCCGTCCTACTTTGTTTGTCCTGTTTAAAAAGTCAAACTTTTTAAGGAAACATCATTAATGTCTTGTCTACCTTTTAAAAATGTATAAATTTTCAAAACTACCCTTAAATAAATTTATCAAAAAATCGAATTAGTAAATTAATAGGGATATAATAAGAACATTAGTAAATTAATGACTTTTATTTTTAAAAACGGAATAATATTTTGGGACATTCCAAAATGAAATAGAGAACAAACAAAGTAAGACGGAAGGAGTATAATACAACTTACAATGCAACTTACACTCTATATATATAAATATAGTATTTGTGACAAATTTAATGTAGGTGAAAATATATCGAATATTCCACAGTATTTAACTTAAAAGTACGCATTCATCAACTATCTTAAAATTTTTGTTTCTTAATTTTATGATATATTTTATTAATAAAATTTTCTTCTTATTATTGATTTTTTTTTAGTTTACTTATAATTCTTGATTAACAATACATCCTTCGGATTTAATACTAATGAAAATGTATAATCATATGAATATGATTTGTAGGGCCCGATGTTATCTATGGACGTGCATCACTAATTGCGAAATCTCTGAACACATTGAAAAAGAGTCCAGACAGTAATTATATTCCAGAAGGTAATTATTTACTCAACTCAAGAACTTTTTTTATTTTTAATCTTAAGAGTAATTATATTCTTCTCTCTTGAGGTTTGAGCTGGTCAAATTTGAAGGAGAGAAACACTTCTCTCTTGTGCTTTGAAGAAAATACCACTCTCCTCCTCCTATTAATATCAGTAATGAAATGTTCTAAATTTTAAAAATGATTCTCTTTACCAAAATTTAGACATGGTTGGTAAAAAGATTTCATTTTTTAATAAAAGTTATTTATAACATTTTTTGTATTATTAAAAAGCATGTAGAATTCCTATTTTTATCTAAAAAGAAAGTATATAGAATTTGGAAATTGTTCTTTTAGTTTTAAACAAACTTTCTCAATTTCAATTATTTTTTTTCCTTGCAATATAAAGGTGGCCCATGATGATTGTAGCTCTTTTTATTTTTTATACAAAATCAAATTTTGTTTTGATTGTATTCATCAATTCATCATATTGTTCACATAATATTTTCATATGTAAAATATTTTAAAATAAGAAGATTATACGATTGATTGATTTGTTAATAATTGTTAATGTATGTTATCATTATTTACATAGTATTTTAACAATTGTTAACATTATATGAATTTTTTTTATAATCATATAATAATAAAAATCTTCTTAATTTTTATCATAATTTTCTCCTTAAGATAATTAGATTGTAATTCCAATTAATTTTTATTTTCTCTCCTTTTTAATTACATAATTGTACTATTTATTATTTCTACACTTTAGTTGAGCCACATCAACGACCATGTCATTAACTTTTTTTCTTTCAAATTTTTCCTATAATTGTTCTTAACATTTACTCATTTAAGGTGAATTAAAATCTCCATTATTTAACAATCAAAATATCATCTCTCTTTTATTTTTAACTCTTCTCATTATTAATTTATCAACTTATTGTTACACTTTCTCCAACTTTTCTCCCTCTTTTTTACCTTTTCATCTTCACATGTGGTATAATGTTATAATTTTTTTTATTTAAAATTTATTGAAGATAATTTGTTATCCTTAAAAATTGAACTATTTCTAAAAGTATTTCTCATCTCTTTATCTCTACAAATATATCATTCTATTATTTTAGGTGTTCTATTTTTTTTTTAAGAAACTTGGGTGTGTTTGATAAATATTATTATTTTTTTAAGTGGTTTATATTCTTTAAAATTTTGTTATAGTGTTTTTTTTTCTCGGTAAAAATAAACATTTTAAAGTTTCAAATTAATGACCAAATTTCTCATTCTTGTAAAGAGAGATTATCATGATAATCAAAACTCATCACAAATTTACAATTGATATTACTCAAATAATTGATAAATAAAATTTACATGGATATTACTCAAATAATTAATAGACACATTCAAATACATAGCCATATAGATTGTATTTTAATATTAACTCAAATTCTCACTTCCAAAATATCTAAGAATTAACTCAAATAAAAAATATAAGAGAGAAAGAGAGAGTACATGTGATGGAGAACTCAAAATACAAACTACCAAAATGTATCAACTCAAAGTAGAGGTACAAAAATACAAAAATTCATTAATCTAAAATAGAGTTTCAAGAAAAAAAATAAATAATAGAGAGAGAGAGAGAGAGAGAGAGAGAGAGAGAGAGAGAGAGATTAATCACTTTTTTTGGGAGAGAATGTGAGAAAAATAGTAAATTTGTATTAAAGAAGATAAGTAAAAAAAAATACTCGAAAGAAAATTTATAGTTTAAATGTATAGTTGTAAACAATAAATTATCCAAACCATGCTAAATATGTAATAGAATAACATTATATCATTATTTACCATGTTCATAGGATAACATCTATCAATAAAAAAAAAAGATAACAAATTAAAATTCTACCAAATCGTATTAACCTAAAGTAGTGTTCAACACAAAAAATTATCCTCCTAAAATAGAGATGCAATCAAGAATTGAAAATCCACCAAAATAAAGGAAAAGAAATTATATATATATATATATATATAGAGAGAGAGAGAGAGAGAGAGAGAGTATTCACCTTTTTGTGCAGACAAAAAGGAAAATTCATAGTAAATAAAATAGAAGAAGAAGAGTCAAAATATAAGGAAAAATGAAGGGAAGAAGAAATTGTAAAGTTAAGGTCAAGAGTAGTAGAGACATAAAAGGGTAAAAGTGAAGAGGAAATCTTGGAGAAAGTGTAATTGTAAAGTGAAAAATTAATAAAGAGAAAAATAGTTAAAAAGGAGAGAGATAATGTTGAAAAAAGTTCACGATGTGACTACTAATATGACTGAAGTAGATTGTAATAGCAATAAATATTACATTTTAACTTTTAAATATATACAGATATAGATTAACTTACACAACTAAATTTTTTATATAGAATGAATGTGAAGGAGACAAAAAATGATGTCAAACTTTTTAACCATTAGACATTATACTAATAATGGTGTATCTAAAAGGTGCAGAACCTATTATTAAAATAATGAAAAAAAAAAAAAAAAAAAAAGTGGGGGAGGGGGTAGATGACTTAAGTGAATTGGTGTGTTGCACAAAAAGGTCAATTAAATATAAAATAATGTAAATTGTATTGACCTCCCGTGGATATTAGGGTAAATAGTTTATATTTTATGAGACTTTAATATTTTATTCTAAATTAGAGGAGTGATGAGTGTATAACAATACAAAATCTCAATAGAGGTCAATACAATTGATAGGTAAAAAATGTATTGACTATTTGTGATAAATTAACTAATTAATTAGTCAAGTTAATTAATTAATTTAATTAACATGTAATACGCGTGGTAGCACAAACAAATCATCAATTAAGTTAATATGTAGCAGAAAATAAAGTTGACATAATGATTTGTTTACGAATGGAAAAAACTTCTAAGGCAAAAACCCCACCGGGTGAATTTAAGGTCGTTACTTCCGAGAATTCACTATTATCACAACAAATGGTTACAAGTAAATGAATTTTAGTACCTTATACCAACCTATAATTGAACTCTTACCCTAAAACACAATTGGACTTATTCTGTAGTGACGATCTCTCATTTCCAATACACGGCTCTCAGTACGTGACTAACCAATCGATGCACAGATCAAAATACGTGACTAACCACCAACTTGAGAAGGATGTTAGCCGCAAAATTCTTCAGTTCATTAACACGACGAAGATCACGAAACTTCTTAATTGGTTATAAAACCCTATAGCATACAAATGTAGTAGCTTCTTCAAGAGAAAGATGAATTAGGGCATATGTCTACGACTACAATATGCTTGTGAAAAACTTTTGCATCAAGTTGCACTAATTTATATTATCTGTGACGGTCCTTAAAATAATTATTATATATGTTTAGGGTTGTGAGAAAAGAAAGCCTAAACATGTATACACGGATATGTGTGAAATCAAATCTGAAAAACTAATTTTCGTAAATCTCAATAGATAGGTTATCTATCAAGCAACTGTCAAGCATCAGGTTGAAGATACCTTTTAAACCTTGATAGATGCTATCTGTCGAGCTTTAAAATCCGGCACTTCTTCACTTGATTCTTGGATAGATTTGCATGGCTTTAACACTTAAATTTGAACTCTTGTTCCTTGAAATATTAAACACATTCTAGATCTACTCAATTGCAAATAAAGTGTATTTTGTCATAGGGTTAGTCAATCTTAGATGACATATGTTCCTAACATGATTCACATATGTCCTAACAACAATTTTCCTCAAATAAAACTCCACCAATGAATAGAAATGTATAGTCAAATTTTGAATTTCCAAATTGTAAATGCATTTTTTCTTTAATCAAAACATACCAATAATATTTGAAAATTTTTTAAATAGTTAAAATGTGAAATCTCCCCTCACCCCATCCCCAATTTGAGGTAATCCAACAACTCTAAACCAAAAAAAGGCATAATATTGGCAATAGCTTAAGTTGTCGCTCAAAAAATAAATTTTTTAAAGAAAATCTATCAATTTTTTATTTAAAAAATTAGCTGCTCCTGTTATCTAGATATTGCTTGCTTTATACACATAAGGATCATATATTTAGTTTTAGGTTTTAGGTTTTTTTATTTTTTTAAGAGAATCGTTAATTTTTTTATTTTATTTTTTTATAATTTATTGTACATGTTTAAATAGACATTTTGTATACTCATTAGCGTTTAAGAAGATGGCAACTTTTGTAGGTATGTGTTTTCGTTTTTCAATTTATCTTGACCAAGTTAAATAATACTATAGTCCACCATCATGCTTGGAAAACTAGGTTTTACTAATTCCAAGCAATTCTTTAAATTTCACAAGAGTTTGTGAAATGTTTGGTCCTTATCACGGAGTTAGCTAGGTTCAAACCTCTTTGCCTTTTGTTGTGTATGGGGAAAAAAATTCTCTTAATATGTACTAGCCTGAGCCATATGACTTTATCTTCTTAGGTTTTATGAAAGCAGTGATGCGAAAATGGCCATCTGCAATTGAAAAACCGGATAACTCTGGATGGACTCCTTTACATATTGCCGCATTTATGGGTAATGAGAAATTTGTTAAGCTGCTTTTAGAAGTGGCTTTAGAAATGGACCCGCCGAAGTCCAATATTGCATATTCAAAGGACAACGAAGGCTTATCTGCTCTTCACATTGCGGCCAGGGAAGGCAATGTTAAGGTAATGAAAGAACTCATCAATAAATGTCCAGATATCTATGAGTTGTTGGACAACATGGGTTGGAATGCTCTCCATTTTGCTGCAGAAAGTGGAAAGAGTGCGGCAGTCACTTTTTTTCTTGAGAGACCAGAGTGTAAGGGTCTTATCAACGAACAGGAAACAGAAGGAAACACGCCTATGCATCTGGCGGCCTACGAAGGGCATTTCCAGATTGCTTCTCAATTGGGACGTGAGAATGATGTTGACTTATATTCTACGAACAATGACGGCTTAACCACAATGGACAACGCTTTGTTAAAAGAGAAGTTATGCTTTCGGCTAAAGGTACACCCATTCAATCTTGCTGTGCTGAATCACATACTATTGCACAATTTATAAATTTTTTCATAATTTGCCTTTTTTGGGGTAGATATACAAAAATAGGAATACAAATACTCTATCCTACTTTTTTTTGTTTCATGTTATATTCTATCAATCACAGCTTATTATTTATTTGTTTTATTTTCTTTATAAAATAACAAAAGTTTAAAAAGAAAAAAAAAATATATATATATATATATATTTATATATCAGTCACATGGCATACATGTATATTTAGAGTTAGATGGGATAAGCTCACAATTAGGGCGAGCGGTCTTTTTTTTTTGATGGGGTAGGGTGAGTGGTCTTTTTTTTTTTTTTTGATGGGGTAGGTTGAGTGGTCTTACAATTAGTCAGTCACGTATCTTAAATCACTCAACTACTTATCTTAATAAACTTCTATGAAGATCAAAAAAAAAAAAAAAAAAAATCAATTTAGATTTCCTTCTTAAAAAAAAAAAATTAGTTTAAATTTGAACTCAAATTTAATTGTACTTATCAAGTAAACTAAGTAAACGATCCATAGGTCATGGGTAAAAAGTATGTAATACTGAGTTTAAGTAATGATTATTACATACTATTGTATATTTATCCTACACACACTGCCACCTGAATTAAAATCATGTTTAGATGATTTTGGTTAAAATTGTAAAATACTGAAATTATGTTTTGAAACACTATTTCAAAATTTTAATTGAAATTGTTTTTTAAAACACGATTTCAAAGAGATTGTATATAGAGTGTGTTGTAGCAAGTATGAAATAACAAGATTATCTCTAATAAATTTTACATATGGATGAAATCAAGAGGGAATTGCGGGTGAAACTGAAAGGCGCTCAACCAAGTCTAAGGGGAGTACTCTTATTGAAAGCAAAGTCAGATCCTGAAGTACCGGCAGATCCTGAAGTACCGGCAGACAAGAATATCTCCGACTCCAAAGCAGAAAGTAAGGAGAATTCCGATACCAAAGCAGAAAGTATGATGGATTCCGACACCGAAGCAGATGGTAAGATGAATTCCAACTCCAAAGCAGATATTATCATGAAAATGACTAAGAATTCCAACTCCAAAGAAGATAGTATCTTGAAAATGGCTAAGACCAATATGTCCAACTCCAAAGCAGATCGTATCAGGAAAATGGCTGAGGCCAATATGTTGGTAGCCACACTCATCACAACTGCGACCTTCACGGCAGCTTTCACAGTGCCTGGTGGATACAGTAGCACAGCTGCGAATGAGGGCAAGGCAGTATTAAGCAATACAATTGCTTTCCATGTATTTCAGATGGCTAATACTTTAGCTTTTGGTCTTTCCATTACCTCAGTATTCTACAACTATGCCGCGATGACTTTAAACTTTTTTCAACCAAGAGATCATCAACAACGTGCCCTTTTTTTCACAACCTATTCTATTTTATTATTGGTGGTAGCTTTTGTTTCAGGCACCTACGCAGTTGTGTCACACACTATGGGGATGATTACGGCCGTTGTTGTTTGTTGTTGCTTCTTTAGTAACCAAATTTTATCTTTACCAGACTTGCTGGTTCTCACTTGCGCCGGCTTGACACAAAGTTTTGCTCGAGAAGAGAAACAAGAAATAGACGAAGAAAAGTCCCGGGATGACTCCAAAGCCTCTCCTGTTCAGGAATGATTTGAAAAGAGAAGGGCTTCAAAGCTTTGTTTTGCAAGTTGGTATGGGCACATTTGGAATAAGAGGAATGTTGTCAGTCTGAAGAAATCATTATCAAGATCATTGTTAATATGGGAGGCTTCTTGTGTTTATAAGGCTTGTTCCAAAGCCTATGGTGTGTTAGTGTGTTGCTTTTTGTGTGTGGGGATTTGATTTTTTTTTTTTTAAATGGACGTGTGTTGGTTGGATTGTATTATCTTTACTTTTGAATAAAATTTTAATCATTAAAAAAAATGCATGTTATTTTTGGTGTACACCAAAATAGCATGTTTTCTTGCGGTGATTATTAATTGATGAGCCCAAAGTAAAATTATTTAGAAACGGGTCGTATTGAATTTGATTTTTTCTTCTTGACACCTTTTGACACTTGGGTGAAGGAGGTTTATTTTCATGAGAATGTTATCTTTTAGTATCGTTGGTAATATAGACATATTTGTTAAGAAATTACTTATTTTCAGTAGTTTAACTACACAAAATGGGACAAAAAACAAAAAGCTAATTTATTTCTAAAAAGGTAAAAATTAGATTATTTGGAATATAGTTTAGACCAAAAAAAAAAGGCGCTTTGCTAATTGATAAACACACACTTCATCTAGTTGAAACCATGCTCCCTCTCTCTCTCTCAAACTTACTCTTCTCGTCAGTGATTAATGACATCAAAATATGTTTTACCTCTTTTAATCGAATAAGTTTAGAGACAATTTATTTCATAATTTGCTTTTCACAATTTACTAAGATGAAAAATTGCAAGTGATTGAAAATAAAAGTTGTGTGAGTGATCGATTCATCAATCATAATTTATCTTCTTCTTTTTTTCTTTTTTCTTTTTTTAGAAGTAGGTTGTGAAATAAGCTAGGTTGATAGTTAAATTACGATTGATTTTTTAGGCTTTTTGTTATGTTGACAGAACTTCAAACTTGTAGGCCGAGTCCAGCTTCTTGCACAGCTTGGGCTGTTGCCTCTTGTTTTGCCCAAAGCCCCCTCTCCCATCTCCCTCTTTCCTTTTTTATTAGTGTCCTTGTAGACCCCTCGTCATTTAATCTATTTTTTGTGTATTTAGCCCAAAAACAAAAAGGGTAACTGCTGGCTTTTTCTATTTAATTATTTTTATCTAGTTTATATTTTAACAAAAATTTTCAATAAAAATAAGCTCAGCAAAACAAACACGAAGAGTTTTGGAAATTTTATTCATTGTAGTTCTATCAAAATTATAAATAGATTAATGGTAACTATTATGGATCAAATATGTGATTACGATTTGAATATGTGAGGCCGAAAGGTATTGTATGTTTATTATTTGTTTTAAAATCGATAGTGTTCTTATAATTTGATATTAAAGTAACAACTTCAACCCAAATCACCCTACTGTTGTCCTCTGCCGAAAAATTTGATGTGCTCAAATTTAAATATTAAGTTTTTTTTTTTCTTTTTTAAGGAAATATATTAAGTACATTATTGCATAACAAGGGACACGCTACATACATTGTTGCATAACAACTTTTATGGTCAAACCTTGCCAATAAATAGATGCACTACAAAAAAAAAAGAGGGCTAGAGCGGCATTTGCAATGTTGCTGCAGGTCTTTAGGTCTATAGCAACGTTTTTCAGAACGCCACTATAAATTCATGACATTTACAGTGATGTTTTTAAAACGCTGCTATAGGTGATTTATTAACAAGCTATACCAGTGTACATATAGCAGCGTTTTTTTTTTTTTTTTTTTGGAAATGCTGCTAAAAAAACACTGTTATAGTCATAGCTTTTTGTAGCTATGATATGATCCCCGACCCCCCCCCCCCCTCACAATAATCAGCAACTTCTTTAATTTTCTTGCCACTTTCTCGTTCTACCCACACTATTCTCCAAAGGGAATGGACTAACCATGGGGTGGCATTATCAAGAAATGAATGGAGAAAGATCAATGTTTTATTAATTAGAAAAGAATGATTACAAAAGCTTATATACAATGATCAAAAACAAGCTAACCACCTAACTGCTACTAACAGAAAAAAAAAAAAAAAAAAAAAAAAAAAAAAAAAAAAAAAAAAAAAACTAACTATACACATATGTCTACAGGAATAACTAACTTTCTCACGTGCCATCACTTAAAGAAACTAATTCAACTACTAAACTACAAATCGTATCTACAGGGTTCTAACTATCCTCTGTCGTTTGTGCTCTATTTTGTTCTAAGCACAAGCTTTGTTGCTCTTGTTGCTCTGCTTTTGCTACTTCCTTATGCTTATTACTGACCACATTTTGATACTCCCCCTCAAGAGCAGCTAGTGTGTGTATGTTTATCATTCCCATTTTGCAAGAAAGATTAGAAAACTGGTTGAAACTCAATGCTTTAGTAAGCATATCAGCTAATTGACAATGAGTTTTGATGAAGCGTAAGCTCGTCAGTAAAGTTCGTCAGTAAAGTTCGTCAAATGGAAGTAATCCTCAGCCCTCAAGGGTGGTCACCGGTGTGGTGCATGCCACAACGCCTTCGATGCCAAAGTCAGTATAAATAACTCTCTTGAGAGTAAAACAATGTAATCTAACAAAAATGAAAGAAAATCTCTTTGTGTTTCAATGTGTACGTACCTTGTTCTTAGCAATGTGTGGGCTTTATATATGTTTTCATGGTCTCTAGCCGTTGGAGTAGTTATGGAGGTCTTAATGCTCCTCTCGATAACGTATGAGGCTGTGTAATGTGGCATCAATGTCCTCCAATGGTTCATACAATTGGCCCTATAACCGCTCTGGGTTTGATTGGCTGCATTGAATGGCCTGGCTATTTTCGTTAGTAATGTGGATCATTACTTCGCCTGGCTAGAGGTTGAATACGTCTACATTAACAAGATCGTCCATGTGAGACGGGCTCGTCAGTCCCATCAGTTGCCCCTCAATTCTTTGTTCGTCACTTTAATGACGATCATAGAATGTGAAGGGTTACTGATTGTAAATGGCGTTGGGGGTTTCGCTCCGTATTAAGTGCGAAGTGGCAGCGCTCCACAGATCGTGGCGTACGTGACACGTGCTAACTGGTGGAGTTAATGCTCCAATTGATGGGGCTATTGGGCTTCCCGCTGGTTTTTCAGTTTCCCAAAGCCTTGGTTTTTAAAGTTTTCCTTTTTACTTCTTTCAAAAATTCTTTAATCATTGTTCTAATCATTCTCTCTGGCTATCTCACTCTGCAACTTCTCTTCGAACTAGCGTATGGCGTAATGGTGCTTCCTCTGTTGATTACTTCTTTAAGGTACACCCACTCTCTTCTTATTTCTATGCTATTCCTCTTCGCCTTGTTATAACTTTGCCTCTGATCTTTTTCTTCTTTTCCCTTTTCGCTTGTCCTAAATTTCTTGGGGGTTTAGTTTATTGTTGTGTCTTTTCCTTGGTTTTCATGGTTCATAGCTTTGAGGTTAGCACAGTTTGCCCATCAATTTCATTCCTCTTTGCTCGTTTAGAAGGGTATTTAGGTGTTCCCTCTCATATTGAGGACTTTGTCTTTGAGGGTAATTGTTTGAGCATTGCATTGGCTGATTTTTTGCCTTTGCTTCGTCAGTCGCTAGATTGGTTTGTAAACGAGGTTAGAGAGCGAGTAGATATGTCTGAGGTTAGGTCGAGCGAGCTTAAAACTGGGTTATCGTCCAACGGCGGCCCAGCGGAGGGAGATACTGCCATCTCTAGCCCTCAAAAGGTTAGAACTTTTTATGCTTTAGGAGAGGAATGTGGGCTGGATGCTGACACGCTGGGGAGGTTTAAGGATAGATTCCAGTTTCCGAATCGGGTTAGGGTTTGTCTACCAAATGAGGAGGACCGGGCATGTCACTTCTTCCCAGGCGAGGTATGCTTTTATGAGGCTGCCTTTACCTGTGGGTTGAGGCTTCCCGTCCATCCTTTCCTAATGGAGTTGTTAAACCATTTTGGTATTGCTCCTGGGCAGCTTATGCCTAATTCGTGGAGAATCTTGGTCAGCTGTATGGAAATATGGCTGGCCGCTACTGACGGAGACATGCTCAGAGTTGATGAGCTCGTCTATTTATATCGCTTGAAAGCGTCAAAGGAGCACGGGTATTATGAGCTAGTGCCTTGGGAGAGAAGGACTAGGATTGTCAAAAAGTTACTTTCGTCGTTCAGGTATTGGAAGTCCAGATTTTTCTTTGTGTCTGGGGAAAATTTTGAGACTCCCTCAAGCAAGATTTGGGGTGATCTCCCGAGGTTGCATCATCGGTGGGGAACCCCGACCTTAGGTGCGTCAATACTCCTTTTTTTTTCTTTAATTTTCATTGTGCTTGCCTTTATCGCTATTGATGCTCTTACTTCATTCTTTTTTGCAGTCAAGAGACGGCCGCAATTGAATAGCAGGTATAAAGATCGAGTAGAGAAAGCGATTGAGTACGCGCAGACAATTAAGAGTTAGGACGACCTTGTGGATCCGAGGACTTTAGCCTTTTATTGTCTTGGCCCAGAGCCTTCTAGTTTCATCTTGCGAAATCTTGAAATCAAGGGAAAAAAAAGTAAGTATTGAGTTCGTTAATGCTCACCCTTTTTTTTTTTTTTTTTTAACAAGTGTTTCCTTCTTGTAGAGATGACGACCAAATTCAACAAAGGTATGTATGCTAAAATGAGTGCCGAGAAGGACGAGCCTCTGTCAAGTTTGGGTAAAAAGGCGGTGCGTGTTACTGGAAAGGGTGGCTCCGTCCCTCCAACTTCATCCGTCAGCCCAATTGTGTCGGGAGCCTTGGTGACGAGGACCGCTTCTCCCACGACCTCTGTGGAAGAAATTGAGGGTACTCCGGTCTCCAAAAGGCTGAGGTATTCTAAGAAAGAGAAAGAGAGAAGTGACCCTCGTTCGTCCACGATCTGGAGTGATGAGAAGCTGGCAGTGGACCGGGCTCACGAGGTTGTAACGGCTGCCGATCTGAAGGTCCTATCCGATGTCCCTTTCATTGACGTGGCTGCTCAACACGTCCACAAGCTTATACAGGTATGCTTGCGCCTTTTTTTTTTTTTTTTTTTCTAGGTTCTGGGAGAAAGCCTTCACATTGCTTCGAAGTATCTCATGCAAGAGGCTAGGGTGGCGTCTCTTACATCCAGGATGGAAGCTCTGGAGGCGAAGAACTCCACTTTGAAGAAGAATCTTATTGAATCCATGGATGAAGCTGCGTCACTAAAGGAGACGGTGAAGAAGTTGAGTGACGATCTTAAGGCTGAGCGTCAGTTAACCATGGCAAAAGATGAGCAGCTTCTGGGAGCCAAAGAAAGTATGAAGACTATTGCTGCCAGGTCCGTAAAGGCTTTCCAGACTACGGATGAGTATTAGACGGTCTTGTTCAGCTGGTACTTCAAAGGATTTGAGCTCTTGAGAAGGTACCTTGTCAAGCATCCTACCGGAGTGGATATGGAGATGTTGGACCTGGAAGAAGTGGACCAAGAGATGGCTGTGGACGAGGCTGCTCAATCTGACGCTCCTGTTGATGCTCCCATCACTAATGCTCCTGCTGAGGAAGACCCTGCTGATGATAGTTCTGCCTGGACCTGATACTTTAAAAAATTTCTTTCTTTTTGAGATGCCCTTTATGTTTTGGGCAGTTTTGTAAATCTATTTTCTGAACAATTCCATTTATTTTGGGAACAGCATTTTTAGCCCAGTGTTTATGGGTTTTTAGTTGTAAAGACAATAGGGATTTGCCAATTCGTTTCAAGCTTAAGTTTAATCTAACTTTTTAGTACTTACTTGCATTCGCGATTGCATGTTTTTTAGTCTGATATATGCTTGTCGTACCTCTCATAACTAGCATCTGGGTAGTACTTTGTATTCGTTTAAGAGTCTTTTAGTCGTCAGTAACTTACATCCTTCAGGGCGGAATTTAGTTACTTAGCCATTCTTTGCTTTTTGTGACTTGCGCCTTTTTAAAGATATTTGCTTCGTCAGTAACATACATCCGTCAAGGCGGAATTTTGTTACTTAGCCTTCTCTTTTGGCATTTTGTTACTTGGCCCTTTTTTAGCATGGGGACTTACTCGTCAGTAACTTACATCCGTCTAGGCAGAATCTTGTTACTTAACCATTTTTGGCTTTTGGTGTATGTCTTCGTCAGTAACTTACATCCGTCTAGGCGGAATCTTGTTACTTAGCCATTTTGGCTTTTGGTGTATGTCTTCGTCAGTAACTTACATCCGTCTAGGTGGAATCTTGTTACTTAACCATTTTGGCTTTGTGAATTCCTTCTTGTTCAGGCCTGTTTGCACACAAATATTAGCTGAATAATTCATTTATTGACTTTTAATGACAAATACATCTTTCTATTACATCTACTGATGGTATTTCTTCAAATGCTCAATGTTCTATGGTCTTGGTAGTCTTTGCTCGTCTAGGGTTTCCAGGTGGTAGCTGCCTTGTCTAGAGTAGTGGATGACCCTGTATGGTCCTTCCCATGTGGGGCTGAGTTTTCCTTGAGTAGAATCTCTGGTCGCCTGAGTTACTTTGCGCAGGACGAGGTCCCTTATGTTGAGTCGCCTGAGTTTCACCCTTCTGTTGTAATAGTCTGTCATTTTTTTCTGATATTCCGTCATTCTGCAGTAGGCTTTGTCTCTCACTTCGTCAAGGCAGTCTAGGTTCACTCATAGAAGATCGTCATTATTTTCTCCATTGAAAACTTCTCGTCTGGTGCTGGTTACTCCTACTTCGACAACAATCACTACCTCGGTACCATAGGTGAGTCTGAAGGGGGGTTTCTCCTGTTGGGGTTCTAGCTATGGTTCTGTAGGCCCACAAGACATTGGGCAGTTCTTTTGGGCAGTTCTTTTGGCCAGACCCCTTTTGCATCGTCCAGTTTGGCCTTTATGATCTTGAGCAGCGTACGATTCGTTACCTCCGTCTGTCCGTTCACTTACAGATGGCCTGGTGATGAGAACTGGTTCTTAATACCCAGGCCTGAGCAGAAGTCCTTGAAGCCTTAGCAGTCGAATTGTTGTCCATTATTTGATATGATCGTCTTTGGAATCCCGAACCTGCAAATTATATTTCTCCACACGAAGCCTTGGATCTTTGCTTCGGTAATAGTAGCCAGTGGCTCTGCTTCAACCCATTTTGTAAAATAATCAATAGCAACTAGTAAGAATTTTACCTGGCCTTTGCCTAGGGGTAATGGGACAACGATGTCAATCCCCCATTGTGTGAATGGCCACGAGGATGTGATCGTCATCAGTTTTTCTGCTGGAAGTCGTTGCACATTCCCGAACCGTTGGCACTTGTCACATCTCCTGATGAACTCTGATGCGTCCACCTGCATGGTTGGCCAGAAATAACCTATTTGTATAATCTTTCTTACCAAGGACCTAGGGCCTGCATGATCCCCACAAATTCCTTTATGGACCTCTCTCAAAATGTACTCGGCCTCTCCTTCGTCAACGCACTTTAGGTGGGGCATGGAGAAGCCTCTCTTGTATGGTATCATTGAGAATTGTGAATCTAGCAAATCTCTTCTTGATCTTCCTAGCTTCGTCTGCATTCTGAGGGAGGTGCCCATCCTGGAGGAAGGACGTAATGGGCGTCATCTAGCTTTTTGCGCCCTGGACTGCAAACGTTGAAACTTCTTTGATGCTGGGGTTTTTCTGTACTTCCATCATCAAGTCTGCATTCGATTCTGTTTCTTTTGACGAGGCTATCTTTGAGACTTCGTCTGCAGCCATATTCTGGCTTTTAGGAATCTGGAGAAATTCTACTTCTTCGAACTCTTGAATCAAGTGCTTCGCCAGCCTGAGGTATTTCTGCATTCTTTCTTCCTTTGCTTCATATTCTCCCTTGATTTGTCCAATTACTAGGTTTGAGTCGTTCTGGACTAACAGGTTCCTGGCCCCAAACTCTTTTCCTAGCCTTAAACCCGTCAGAATTCCTTCGTGCTCAGCCTCGTTATTGGTGGCCGGGAATTTCAGCCGAACTCCATATCTTAGTACTTCTCCGTCAAGAGTGGTTATGACTACCCCTACACCCCCTCTTTTTTGGGCTGACGAGCTGTCGGTCTGTATCACCCATGTTTTGTTCTCATTGCCGAGACTTGGTTCGACTAGATGGGTGAACTCGGCGATGAAGTCTGCTAAAGCTTATACTTTAGTGGCTGTCTTGGGATGGTATTCAATGTCGAATTGGCTAAGTTCGATTGCCCGTTGGACCATCCTTCCCGTTGCTTCGGGCTTACTCATAGACTTCTTTATAGGTTGATCCGTCATCACTAAGATTGGATTTGCCTGAAAATATTGTCTGAGCTTGCGTGAGGCTACTATCAATGCGAATGTGATTTTTTCAATCTTTGGATACTTGGATTCAGCTCCTTGGAAAGCTTGGCTGACGTAATAAACTAGGAGATGCTTTCTGTCTTCTTCCCGGATTAGGGCTGCACTGATGGCAGTAGATGATACTGCTAAGTATAGATACAAGTTATCTCCTTCCTTGGACGGGCTTAGCAGTGGTGGATTGCTAAGGTAGAGTTTGAGCTCTTGGAAGGCCACTTCACATTCGTCGGTCCATTCAAAAGCCTGTTTCAAGGTCTTAAAGAAGGGTAAGCATTTGTCCGTCACTCTAGAGACGAACCTATTGAGTGCTGCAATCCGACCTGTAAGCTTTTGGACCTCTTTGACGGTCTTGGGTGATGTCATGTTGATTATGGCTTGCACCTTCTCAGGATTTGCTTCTATTCCTCTCTGAGACACCATGAATCCCAAGAATTTTCCTGAGGCAACGCCAAAAACACACTTACCAAGATTCAGCTTCGTTTGATATTGCTTGAGGGTAGCGAATGTCTCCTTAAGGTCGTCTAGATGCGCAAGCTCTTCCCTGCTCTTGACGAGCATATCGTCCACGTACACTTTCATATTCCTGCCTATCTGCTTGACGAACATTTTATTTACCAACCTCTAATAAGTCGCCCTTGCGTTCTTCAGTCCAAATGGCATTACCTTATAGCAATAGAGCCTTTGACTGGTGATAAATGATATTTGCTCCTGATCCTTGTCAGCCATTCTTATTTGATTGTATCCTGAGAATGCATCCATGAACGTCAATAGCTTATGTCTGGCTATAAAGTCTATGAGCTGGTCTATTCTAGGAAGAGGAAAGCTGTCCTTCGGGCAGGCCTTGTTCAGGTCCATGAAGTCCACGCACATTCTCCACTTCCCATTTGCTTTCTTTACCAGAACGACGTTTGCAAGCCAGTCTAGATAATATACCTCCCTGATGAAGCCTGTAGTCAAGAGCTTGCTTACTTCGTTAGCGATTGCTTGGTCTCTCTCGGGTGCAAAGGCTTTTCGTCTCTATTTGATGGGTTTCTTCTCCGGATCCACATTCAACTGGTGTTGGATGACTTCTGGGGATATGCCTGGCATGTTGTTATGGTTCCAGGCAAAGACGTCTAAGTTTTCTTTAAGAAACTGAATGAGCTTCATTCTCATCTCAGGGCTTAATGTCGTCCCTATCCTGGTCGTTTTTTTTGCTTCCCCTTCGATCAGTTCCACTATTTCCAATGCTTCCACCTTTTCCTCCTCTTTTTCTTCTATTATCCACGTATGGTTCTCTTTAGCTGTCAAGACGGCCTGGTAGCATTCTCGGGCTAGAACTTAGTCTCTCCTTTAACTTCGCCAACACCGTTCTCCATTATAAATTTTACCTTCAGGCAATAGGTGGATGTGGACGCCCTTCACTTGTTAAGTGTTGGCTTTCCAATGATGACATTATAGGACGAGGGGCAATCTACAACCAAGAAGTCCAGCTGACGGGTCAACTGTTTTGGGTATGTCCCCACAATTACTATCAACGTCACGATGCCTTTGGGATATACCCTATCACCGCTGAAACTGACGAGGGGGGAATCAAACGGACGTAGTGTTCTTGGATCCAGCTTCAATTGCTAGAATGCAGGAAAGTAGATGATGTCAGCTGAGCTACCGTTGTCCACGAGGATCCTTTTGGTGTTGAACCCTTCTATGGTGAGCATTATGACCAAGGGGTCATTGTGAGGTTGTTTCACTCATTTAGCATCACTCTCGTTGAAGGTCATATCCTGATCAGTTCGTTTGTATTTCAACAGGGGTGTCATGTGGACGCTATTCACCTGTCGCTGATGTGTTTTTTTAAGTGATTTGAATGACCCTCCTGTGGTAGGCCCCCCCGCGATCGTCTGTATCTCCCCGATCACATTTTGAGGAGGTTAGGATTGATGGCCTTCGCTCTTGGACGAGGACTCATGCTGGCCTTTGTCTCCGTCTCGGAATTTATTGTACTCCCCCTTCTTCACAAACTTCTGCAGCTTCCCTTTTCCTATCAACTCTTCTATTTGCTCTTTGAGATCCCGACAATCTTCAGTGTAATGGCCATGATCTTTGTAAAATCGACAGTACTTATTCCTGTCGCGGACGTTAGGAGACGAGTGCAATGGTCGCGGCCATTTGAGGTAGTGCTCGTCTTTAATCTGCGTTAAAATTTTGTCAACAGGCATAACAAGAGGAGTAAACTTTACCTTTCGCGGATTTTTATCATCTTTCCTTTTGATTCCTTCATTAGTCCGACGATCTGGGCGGTCACGCTTTTGCCCTCTATGGTCATCTTCTCTTCTTCCTTTGTCCCCTGGTCTTTCTCCGTCCCTGATGGCGGCCAACGCATCCTCAGGATTCATGTATTTCTGCGCTTTAAGGAGCATCTTGGCCATCGTCTTTGGGGGGTTCTTTGCGAGTGATGTAACCAGCTCTTTGGATCTCAGCCCCGCCTTGAAGGTTGTCAACTACACCTTATCGTCAGCCTCGTCCACTTCCAGTGTCTCCCGGGTGAAGCGTTTTACATACGACCTCAAGGTTTCTTTCTCTCCCTGCCTGATGGTGAGCAAGTGGTCCGCGGTCCTCTTTGGTCGTTGCCCTCCAATGAAATGACGTAGGAAGGCATTGCTCAACTGCTCAAAGGTGTTGATGGACGATGTTGGCAACTTCGTGAACCATTCTCAGGCGGCTCCCTTGAGTGTAGTTGGGAAGGAATGACACAATATTTCATCTGGGGGTTGTTGGAGTCCTAGGGCCGTTTTGAAGGTCTTCAAATGATCTTGAGGATCCTTTAGCCCATCGAAGGGTTCGAGTTGAGGTAACCGGAATTTAGACAGCACTGGACAGTCGAGGACTACTGTGGTGAACGGGGAATCCGTTGCCCTGACCATTCGATCCACACTCCGCTCTGTTTTCTCCTTGATGGCATTCCTAAGTTCGTCCATTTCCCTCCTCATCTCCCTTAGCAGGTCCGAGTTTTGCTCGGTTGGAGTGGTGGGCCTTTAAGGGTCATTTCTTCTATGGCTATCTCCTTCGTCTTCTTGATTTCCCTTAGACCGATTCTCCTCCTACTGAAGCCGTAGCTTCATTTCCTGGTTTTGCCTAGTCAATTCTTCGACTGTGGCTGCGAGAGCCTGAACTTACTGAGCTAGGGTTGCAGGATCTTGATTGGACTCCATTTGAGAAGAATAGTTGATCAGAAACTACTTTTTCGAGATTAAACACGAAAATGTCGTTTCCCACAGACGGCGCCAAACTGATGAAGCGTAAGCTCATCAGTAAAGTTCGTCAAATGGAAGTAATCCTCGGCCCTCAAGGGTGGTCACCGGTGTGGTGCCTGCCACAACGCCTCCGATGCCAAAATCAGTATAAATAACTCTCTTGAGAGTAAAACAATGTAATCTAACAGAAATGAAAGAAAATCTCTTTGTGTTTCAATGTGTATGTACCTTGTTCTTGGCAATGTGTGGGCTTTATATATGTTCTCATGGTCTCTAGCCGTTGGAGTAGTTATGGAGGTCTTAATGCTCCTCTCGGTAATGTATGGGGCTGTGTAATGTGGCATCAATGTCCTCCAACGGTTCATACAATTGGCTTGTAATCGCTCTGGGTTTGATTGGCTGCATTGAATGGCCTGGCTATCTTCGTCAGTAATGTGGATCATTACTTTGCCTGGCTAGAGATTGAATACGTCTACATTAACAAGATCGTCCATGTGAGACGGGCTCGTCAGTCCCGTCAAGTTCTAACATGATTTAGTTTAATAACCCTTTTCAAGACTTTGTCCCTGATCACGTGGCAGTTAATTTCAATATGCTTTGTCCTCTCATAGAAGACTGGATTAGAGCCAATATGCAGTGCTGCCTAACTATCAAAAAATAGCAAAGGCTCTCTATCATGTTCTACCCCAATGTCCTTGAGAAAATATAAAATCCATACTATCTCACATGTTGCAACTGCCATGGCCCTGTACTCAGCTTCTGCTGAGGACCTTGACATGGTAGACTACTTCTTTGATTTCCAAGACACCAAAGAGTCCAATGAAGATACTGTAACCTATCAAAGACCTCCTAGTGTCAGGGCATGAGGCCCAATCAGCATCTACAAACCCTTTCAAGTGTAACTCTATGTTAGAAGAAAACATAAGTCTCTTTCCTGGTTCACTCTTCAGGTATTGCAAGATTCTATATGTTGCATCCAGATGTGACCTTCTTGGTCTAGACATGTATTGGCTAAGCTTATGGACAATAAAAGTAATGTCTGGTCTTATGATTGTCAAATACAACAATTTTCCTATCAACCTTTTGTAACTACTCGGATCTTTAAGTTCTTCTCCCTTAAACTTACTCAATCTGAGGTTTTGTTCCACAGGTGTCTTACCAGACTTACATCCAAGCATACCAGCATCATTAAGGACTTCAAGTGTGTACTTTCTTTGACAAAGAGCAATCCCTTTATCTGATCTGGCAACCTCCAACCCAAGAAAGTACTTCAAGTCACCTAAATCCTTCATCTAACATAACCTTAAACCTACCTATCTCATTTTTACCATTGCAAGTTATTAAGACATCATCCACATACACTAAAAGAACCATAAAAACATCTCCTTGCCTTCTAGTGAATAAGGAATAATCAGCTTTGGACTGAATGAAACCAAGCTGAATTAAAGTACTAGAAAACTTGGCAAACCATTGCCTAGAAGCTTGCTTAAGGCCATATAGTGATTTATTGAGCTAACAAACTACCTCCCCCTGGCTATGAAACCCTTGTGGAAGAGCCATATACACTTCTTCAACTAAATCACCATGAAGAAATGCATTATTCCATCCAATTGACTAAGAAACTAGCCCTTAATTGTAGATGTAGCAAGAAGAACTTTGACAAAAACCATCTTTGCCATAGGGGAAAATGTTTCAAAGTAATCCACACCCTCTTTTTGTGTAAATCCTTTAGCCACTAACCTGACAAATTGAACCATCAGCCTTATACTTAATCTTGTATACCCATTCACACGCTATGGGTTTCTTACCAGCAGGCAGTGGGGTTAATGTCTAGGTATTATTAGCCTCAAATGCAGCTATTTCAGCAGCCATGGCCTCTTGCCATTTAGGATCGAAAACAGCTTGATAATAGTAAGTAGGCTCAACAATGGAAGAAATGGAACAACATAAAGTTTTGTAAGAAGGAGAGAGGTGTTGATAAGAAACATGAGAAGAGATAGGATGGGAAGTACCTAAATAAGGAGGATTGACATCATTGACAGAAGATACCTGATTGCAATGATAAGCCTGTAAATAAGAGGGTTGTTTGATTGATCTAGATGACCTTCTAAGAGGTATAGGATCAGCTACAGGTTCAGGAGGTTCTGGTGGTACCTCATCAAGGAATTCATCATCAAGTGTATGATGAATTTGAATGATTGAATCTTGAGGAATAGAAAAAGAAGAAGAATGGGGTTTAGATTGAAAAATGTCATCAAAAAGAGGATTAATAGCAGAAACACAGGGCAAAGGTAATTTAGAATGAGGGGTAGAACCATAAGAATTAGAAACATAAAAGAAAACAGTTTCATGGAAAATGACATCCCTTGAGACAAAAACAGTATGAGACTCAAGATCAAAGACTTTATACCCTTATATATTGAAATGATAACCAAGGAAGACACATTTTCTTGCTCTTAGAGAGAACTTGGTCCTAGTTGGAGCAATGGTAGAGTCAAAACACAAGCAACCAAACACTTTGAGATGATCATAATCAGGTGGCTTGTTAAAAATAAGTTCAAAAAGAGTTTTATCATGCAATAAGGGAGATGGCAGTCTATTACTAAGGTAGGTAGCAGTTAAAACACAGTCACCCCAAAATTGGATGGGAATTTGAGATTGGATTTGCAATGCTCTAGATATGGAAAGAAGATGCTGATGTTTCTTCTCCACAACAGAATTTTGTTATGGAGTGTAAACACAGCTAAGTTGATGAATAATTCCATGAGAATTAAGAAAATCAGACATATCAAACTCTTTAGCATTATCAATTCTTATAGCTTTGATTTTTAGGTCAAACTAAGTATGAACCATAGTATAAAATGAATAAAACAACTGCCTAACTTCAGATTTTAACCTCATCAAAAATAATCATGTTGCTCTTGTTGCATCATCCACAACAATTAGAAAATATTTGAAGCCATCTAAAGTAGGAGTTGAATATGGTCCCCATACATCCATATGAACCAAATCAAAGGCATAACTACTAATTTTATTATTGAAAGGAAAAGGCAATCTCTTAAGTTTTGCCATAGGACAAACTTGGCAATCTTTATTACATGAAGGTTGTAAAGATGGAATAACATGACTCAAAGTATTAAGTTTGATGTCAGAGGGGTGACCTAATCTTGCATGCCAAAGGAAAGAAGATTGACAATGAGAACTTGTAGAAGTTGCTGCAGAGAAAGGGGTAAAAACATCACTAATGTTGTGAACAGCTAAGAAGATAGCAAGGGAAGAACCAGATGTATGCTGAAGACTGTCACACTACAACAGATACAATCCATCAATTGCCTTGCCTACCTCAATCGTTTTCCAAGAGAAAAGGTCTTGAATAAAACAATAAGCAATAAGGAAAATAAGACAATATGGTTAAGATTGAGTCATAGTACTAACAGATAGAAGATTAAAGGTAAAAGGTGGGACACAAAGGACATTTTTTAGAGTGAGAGAAGAAGATAGAACAACAATTCCAATGTTAGTCATTTGTGCTGATTCCCCATTAAGCAATTGAACCAAAGAATGCTTAGTAGCAGTAATTGAGGTTAACAAATCAACTGAACAAACAAAATTATCAGTATCTTCAATATCTAACACCCAAGTATGTTTACCATAAGCCCTTCTATTGACCACTTGTGTAGAAAATACACTATGAGTTCTATTGCCACATTGCCAAGATTGGAAGAAGATGCCACATTGGCCACTAGGGCTTCTTATGCTTAGGGTGTTGCTGCAAGGGATGAATTTATGGCACCAAACAAAGCAAGTAATTGCTGACATTGCTCAGGTGTGAAGGCAGAATGATGATGCATTGGAGAAGCAAAAGGTAAGAATTCTGAACTTGAACCTAAGGATACTTGATGTGCCATGGAGGATTTGTTCTTGAACTTAAACCCTGGTGGAAAACCATGCAATTTATAGCACTTATCCATTGTGCGACCAATTTTACAACAATGAGTACATGTCCTTACCCTTCCCACCAGAACTAGTACTAGCAAGATTGGTACCATGAGTTGCATGATCATTTGGCACTTCAGCAGCTAAAACAGTAGAATCAACCTTAGCAACAGAGGTATTTGAGATTGATCTTTGTGTTTCCTCTTGAATTAACAAAGAGTAAACCTTGCTAAGAGATGGAATTAGATCCATAAGCAAAACTTGAGTCCTAACTTGGGAGAAAGAATCATTCAATCCCATTAGGGACTTCATCACAGACTCTCTGACTTGTAGATTAGTAAGCCTTTTGTTAATGTTGCATACACACTTTCCACAAGTGCATGAAGGGAATGGACTAAGATTTTGCAATTGATCCCAAAACACCTTCAGTTGAGTAAAGAAATCTGTTAGGTTCTAAGGTCTTAGGATTTTATGTATTTAGAACCTAATTTGTAATGTTGGCAAACCATGATCAAAACAATGTATTTAGTCTTGTTTAGGCTTGCTCAAAGTTGGTTTAATTTTGTAAAGTTGGAATCGAGAGACTGCAGAAGCATTGGGGCTTCTCGGCCTGGCTCGATCGATCGAATGTAATTCTCGATCGATCGAAAGTCGGCCCAGATGCGTTTTTCTGCAGAATTCCAACTTAGCCCAAACTCTTTAAACGTTTAGGGTTTTATGTTTTTGCCCTAGGTATATAAGGCAAACCCTAGCCACGTTTTCAGTGTTGCACAAGTTGTATTGTTGCTCATACATTGCGGTTTTGTGTAAATCTCTTGTGAGATCTAGAGGAGCTTTCCTTTACAAATAACTTAGGGTTTTCAAGATTGAGATTCTTCTACATCTTGATGATCAACTTGGTTGCTGCCTTTGAAGCTTAAAGATTAACAAGCGTGGGAGCTTGTAGCTGATTGAAGGAATACAAAAAAAGAAGTAGTCCGTGGACTCGGAGCCTGCGCGTGGTCGTGTCAGGAAGTTTTACTGGTGGGTAGCATTAGGAAGTCAAGCGGGAAGCTTGTAAGTCCTTTTGTAAGAACTTCAATTCTTTCTTAGTGGATTCCGTTTTGCCTTGAGGATCGGTGGGTAAAATCCTCCCCAGGTTTTTCCGTGTGGTTTCCTGGGTGATCATATCTTGTGTCCCTTTATTATTCCGCTGCTTTATTTGTTTTATATGCATGATATGATTGTTTGATTGTTTTAACCTAGAATTGTTTAATTTGACTAAGTAACAACTTGGCTAATTAATCTAGGCTACGCAATCTGGTTGTGGTTTAAGGGGTCTAAACCCTTCAAGTGGTATCAGAGCGGGTTGCTCTTTTGTTTGAGATTTTCATCTCTGAGCTGATCCTTGACCCCGGTTGTCATGGAGCATAGACACTCTCTGTTTGTTCCTCCTCACTTTGATGGGAACAATTATGCCTACTGGAAAGTAAGGATGAAAGTATTCCTGAAATCCATTGATGAGAGAGTTTGGAACTCTGTTGAATATGGTTAGGAGAAGCCCACTACTCCTGTGAGTGAGTGGCAAACTTCTCAGAAAGAAGCAGCTGCATTTAATAGCAAAGCTATGAATGCCATTTTTAATGCTGTTTCAATGGAGGAATTTAAGAGGATCTCTAATGTTGAGGTTGCTCATACTGCTTGGAAAATCCTCCAAACTGTGCATGAGGGCACAAAGGCTATTAAAATAAACAAATTGCAGCAATTAACTTCTAGGTTTGAAAGCATTAGAATGTCTGATGATGAAACCTTTGATGAGTTTTATGCTAAACTCAATGATATTGTTAATTCTGCTTATAATTTGGGTGAAGTCTATGATCAACCTAAGATTGTTATGAAGATATTTAGATCCTTAACTGAAGACTTTAGACCCAAAGTGACAGCCATTACTGAGAGTAAGGATGTTGACTCCATCCCTGTGGATGAGCTTGTAGAATCTCTTAGTCCTATGAGTCTGACCTGCCCAAGACTGCCAAATCCAAGTCAATGGCTCTTAAGTCTGTTGATGATGTTGAAGCTGGTGGATTTGATGATGAGCTCTCTCCCACGGAGATAGCTTACCTTGCCAAGAACTTTAGAAATTTCCTTAGAAACACAAATAGGAAGGCAAGGAATACCAACACTGCTGAACCTAGAAACTTTAGGAAGAATGATCCCACTAAGGTTAATATTTTTGAAAAACCTAGAGAACAAGTAGGTCAATCTTCTAATAACTCTTTGGGTCCTCAGTGTTTTGGTTGTCAAGGGTATGGTCATGTCAAATCTGAATGTCCTACTTTTTTGAGAAATAAGGGTAAAGCTATGGCTGTAACCCTTAGTGATAATGAGGTTTCTGATGATGAGTCCAGTTGTGACGAGGATGGAAACTTCATTGCTTTCACTGCTACTGGTACAGTAGATGAAGGCATATCTGCTAAGGAGAACCCTGCTGATGGGGAACTCTCTGAAGATGCAGATCTTCAAGAGGCCTATAACAAACTTTGCAGAATTGCTGCAAAGGATGCTATGAAAGTTGATCTAGGCCTGAAGAAAATTGATGCTCTTGAGCTTGATAAGAAAAATCTGCTTGTAAAACTATTTGATGCTAATGATCTTTTGAATAATGTTAAATCTGAAAATATGCTGTTGCTTGATAAAGTTAGAACTTTGGAACATGATTTATCTGTTGCTAGATCTGCTAGTTCTAAACTTGATCATATGCTGAATGTTCAAAAGTATCCTTCTGATAAAGCTGGGTTAGGATATGTTGAAAGCATCTTTGATTCTGGACCCCATTCCACTGTCTTTGTTCCTTCTTCTTCTTCTTCTGAACCTCTTACGAGTGAGGTTGTGAGTGAAACCTTTAAACCCCCTGTGAGTGAGGTTGTTAAACCTGTAGAAGTTTCACCACCAAAGAAGATTAGGGTAGACTTAAGAGAATCCAAACCTAAGGACAAGATGCATGGTAAACCTGCTTGGATTTGTCATTATTGTGGTAAGTCTGGACATATCCGTCCTAACTGTTACAAGCTTCAAGCTGATAAGAGAACAAAAAGACCAAAAGTGCCTCAAGCACAAGATCCTATGGCACTAATTGGTGAATTGGTAAAGGCGTTAAACCTTTATTCCAATTCTGGAGTTGGGAATCACTCTAATGTGAATAAAAACTCCAATGCTCGGGGTGCATCTAAAAAGTTTTGGATGCAAAAGACTCGAACTAACTGAGTCTTTCTGACATGGTCCTTGTGCTCTATTGCTCTATTCTGTTGTGACCATTGTTATTTGGTTTTTGTATTTTTCTTTTGTTCTAGGACTTGCATTACATTACATACATGCATTTCATTCTAGGATTTATTTGTTTTCTCTTTTTTTTTTAAAAAAAAGAAAAAAAAAAAGAAAAAAAAAGGAGAAAGCAAAATCTTTGTTGAACACTATTTTTCTTGATTTTTTGAAAACAAGGTTGGTCATTCTTTTTACACATGTCATGTCTAGTGTACCTTGTTTAACTTTGATGAGCTTATTTACTGCACTTGACTAGTTGAAACTTTGTAGTGCATGTTGTGTGGGAAAGATGTGTGTGGTTTTTAATCACTTTGCCTTAATCATGAAATCATATGTTATTTGACTGTCGGACTTGATCCTTTTGAGAAAGGCATAAATAACCATCTCACCACTGTTCACTAGCCAATCATGAACACCTTAGTGCATATCATAAGATTTTGTGCTCGAGAAAGTGTAGCACATGCACAAAAAAGAACATAAGGTGTAGCCTCAAATTAAATTAAAAACTGGTGTGTACTATTAGGCTTGATGCCAATTCACTTAATTCAAACCGGTGTGTACTATTAGGCTGAATGCCAATTCATATATAAATAAGAGGCAAAAATGAAAGAAACTTACATGATTGCAAGCTTTTGTTCTAGGAGATGTGAGAGTTATAGGATGTAACTTTTTAGGTGATAGTCTCTTTTAAATTCTATGTGATGAATTGTGTAAACTTTGTGTTTGATTGCTATTCACATATCACCTCACATGTATCTCAAGTTTTTGCTAGTTTCACACACTACACAAGTTACTCTTTGTTAAACACTGTACATGTTAGTGTGTGTGTGTTTGGTCTGACCAACCAAGTTTGAAAATATCTTGAGATTTGTGCACAACATATTTTGTTGCTTGAGAAAATTGAATGGAGAATAATTGGAACTTGTCTTTGATGAAACTGGGCTTGAAAATTAGGGTTTTTGAAAAAGCATTTCACTTCATACTTATGCATTTTGTTTTCATTGATCAAATGCTTTGAGGAGGTGTCTTTTAAAAATTGGACTTGCATTTTTCAAAACTGTGTTTTTCCCAAAATTTTTGAGAGTTTCTGTCCATTTCGATTGATCGAATGTATTCTTCGATTAATCGAAAAAGTGCCTCAGAATGTGCTAAAATGACTGTCACATTCGATCGATCGAATGTAATTTTCGATCGATCGAATATCGTGGAGAGGCTTTTTTAAAAAGAGGAAATCTGACTTTTTCAAAGTATTCAAACTTTTTCAAAAACTTTTCTTTTTCTCTCTCCGACGAGGCAAGACCAAAACTTCAATTTTTTGTCGTTTTCTTCCGGATTCTTTGCACAATCTCTCTCTCCTCAAGCCGGTATGTCCTTTTTACCCTTCCTTTTCAATTTATTTTCATAATATCATGCATTTTTCATGCATTTTTGAGGAGATTTTCGGAACTTTTTCTTTTTGGGGTTTGTGTTGTTTCGGACCAAATTATTTGCAATTGATCAATGGGTTTTGATGGGGACACCCTATAGACATGTTCTTGATTCTTTAATTCGATCAATTTTGTGTTTTGTGGAAAATTGAATTTTCTAGGGTTCATAATTGATCCAAATTGGGGCTTTTTGTGAAATTGAGTTTAATTGGTGAAATTGGCTTGTCTAATTGATGTAATTGGTTATTATAAACTGTTTTCAATGGTGTGTAATGATTAATTCATCAATTTGGTACAAAAATTTTCAAGTGGTTCTCAAATTTTTAAGGTTTTTGTTAAGAAACTTTACGTTCAAGCCAATTTTGTGAATTTGAACTTAATTTGATCCTGGTTACTGCATTAGTTCATGCATCATAACATTGTTAATGTTCATGCATCATATAGAATTTTATTCTATATTTTTTTTGTGCTAACTTGCAGTCTGTCCTTGGTTGTGTTTTTGTCCTTTTTGTTTTTCTCTTTGTGTCTCTGTCCTCCCCTTAGCACCATGCCTAGGAAGACTAGAGCACGTAGGACTATTCCCTCTCCTTCTCCACCCCCTCCTTCTTTTGATAGTGAGAGATTCCCTAGTGAGAAAAACCATGAGCTTTACGAGACTTTAAACCTTAAGAGGAAGATTTAGGCTGAGCGGTCTGTCTCTTTTGATGAGCTTGATCCTGCCATTAGGGCAAATTTTGAGCGTAGGGGTTGGCTTCCTTTGTTTGCTGTGTCTGACCCTCCTCCTCCGGCTACCTTGATTAGAGAGTTCTACTCGAACATCTCGATCCGCGTCTATGATTCCAACACTCTTGTTAGGAGTTGGATACGAGGCGTAGAGTACTCCATTACTCCTCAGGTAGTGGCTGATGCTCATGAGGTACCTTTGGTTAGGGATCCTGTCTATCCCTATGATGAGTCACCAGAGTTAAGTGATGTCATGTCATACATCACTGGGTCATCTATCCAGTGGGGTTCTGATCCTAGGATCACCTCCGCTGAGCTTCCCGAGACTACCTATCTTTTCTCTAGGATAGCCTGTCACTCACTCTGGCCCATTTCTCATCTGCACACCATTCCTCTTGAGAGGTGTGTTTTTCTGTACGCTCTTGTTACTGATGCTCCTATTAGTTTTCCTCATCTTTTTCTTCGTTCTTTGAACGAAGTTTATAGGAGTTCATCTACTGCTCATGCTCTTGTCCATCCTATTTTCATTCATAGGATCTTACTGTATCTAGGTTTAGAGGATTTCCCTGCTTCTGAGCTTGTTCATGTTATCGGTCCTATAGGTGCGTCTTTTCTTAGACAGAGGGCCGCTCATCTTCGAGCTGGTTCTAAACACCCTAGGTCTGAGCCATCTTCTAGCGCTCCTCCTCCTCCTTCATCTTCTACAGGTCCTGCTGGTGAGGATATTCCTGATCCAGTTGGTGATGATGCTGATGCTGCTGTTCCTCCACCTCCTGCGGCCGACTTCGATGTTCGTTGTACTTTGGAGACTGTCATGACCGTTCAGGCGGCTCATGGTCAGATTTTGATGGATTTATTCGACGAGATTCGAGCTTTGCGGGCAGATTTGGCGCGACTTCATTCACCTTCACCACCACCTTTTGATGGCGACTCTTGATTGCCCTTTGGCATTCCGTCACAAAAAGGGAGAGTGGATATTTTTGACTTGTAGAGGAGTTTTGACTTTATGAGGAGATGTTTTGTAGTTAGAGGGAGATATTTTTAGTATGGGATATTTTTTGTGGAGTTCATTAGATTGTATCTAGGTGCTTCACTTTGTATATCATTTTTGGGATATTCATGTTAGGGGGAGTAACATTGATATATTGATATATATTTTTTTTCTCTTATTTGATTCTTGTTGTCTCATGATTCACTGCTTATTGATTTATATTTATGAGTTGATTCATTGATATATATCTTTATTTTGAGTTGTGTGAATCTTACAAGAATATTATACCTGTTTATATACTATTTTCTGCCACACATGCGTTTATGTGTTTGTTGAGTATTTCAGGAATATACAGGTTGATTCAACAAAGCTGCTGTCTACACTTGCAACCAATGGATAGTAGTTAGGTTGAACTTTTGTTTATGAGCATTATTTTGTAAAGGGCTTTTTACTTGTAAACTTTGAGCTTTTGATTGGTGTTTTGTCACGGATTGCCAAAGGGGGAGTTTGTTAGGTTCTAAGGTCTTAGGATTTTACGTATTTAGAACCTAATTTGTAATGTTGGCAAACCATGATCAAAACAATGTATTTAGTCTTGTTTAGGCTTGCTCAAAGTTGGTTTAATTTTGTAAAGTTGGAATCGAGAGACTACAGAAGCATTGGGGCTTCTCGGCCTGGCTCGATCGATCGAATGTAATTCTCGATCGATCGAAAGTCGGCCCAGATGCGTTTTTCTGCAAAATTCCAACTCAGCCCAAACTCTTTAAACGTTTAGGGTTTTATGTTTTTGCCCTAGGTATATAAGGCAAACCCTAGCCACGTTTTCAGTGTTGCACAAGTTGTATTGTTGCTCATACATTGCGGTTTTGTGTAAATCTCTTGTGAGATCTAGAGGAGCTTTCCTTTACACATAACTTAGGGTTTTCAAGATTGAGATTCTTCTACATCTTGATGATCAACTTGGTTGCTGCCTTTGAAGCTTAAAGATTAACAAGCGTGGGAGCTTGTAGCTGATTGAAGGAATACAAAGAAAGAAGTAGTCCGTGGACTCGGAGCCTGCGCGTGGTCGTGTCAGGAAGTTTTACTGGTGGGTAGCATTAGGAAGTCAAGCGGGGAGCTTGTAAGTCCTTTTGTAAGAACTTCAATTCTTTCTTAGTGGATTCCGTTTTGCCTTGAGGATCGGTGGGTAAAATCCTCCCTAGGTTTTTCCGTGTGGTTTCCTGGGTGATCATATCTTGTGTCCTTTTATTATTCCGCTGCTTTATTTGTTTTATATGCATGATATGATTGTTTGATTGTTTTAACCTAGAATTGTTTAATTTGACTAAGTAACAACTTGGCTAATTAATCTAGGCTACGCAATCTGGTTGTGGTTTAAGAGGTCTAAACCCTTCAAAATCAGTGATAGACATCTCACCTTGATGTAATTATACAATTTCCTTTTGAAGATTGAAAACCCTTGGCCCATTGGTTTGGGCAAAATGATTCTTCAAATCATTCCATATCTCTTAGGCAGTGTCCTCATAGATGATGCTTGCTTGAAGCTTTGGTGAGATTGAATTGGTTAACCAAGTTCCAACCATGTTGTCACTCCTGATCCATGCTTGCATAGATGAAGGAGTAGATACCAATGGTGATGAAAGAGTTAGAGTCCCATGAACCCCAATTTGTTCTTAGTAAGCAAAGCTTTCCTCACAGCTCGAGCCCAAGTTGAATAATTCTCTCCACCAGTCAAAGGCTGTGTAACAAGCACTAAACTTGGACTCTTTGCATGATGCAAGAATAGAGGGTCATCCATTGGAGAATCTTGTGAAGAAGAAGATGGATTCTCAGATGCAGAACCATTGGTAGAACCATTTGTAGTTGCAGTAGAAGCCATTGTTGGCAAAAGAAGGAAATTTTCTCAAAAAAACAGGGTGTTTTTCTCAAGAAAATTGAGAAGAAAACTAAAAGAAATGCAGAACCCTAGAAAGATTTGGGAATTTGCTCTGTTACCATATCAAGAAATGAATGAGAAAGATCTGTTTTATTAATTAGAAAAGAATGATTACAAAAGCATATATACAATGATAAAAAACAAGCTAACCACCTAACTGCTACTAACAAAAAGGAAAACTAACTATACACGTGTGTCTACAGGAATAACTAACTTTTTCATGTGCCATCACTTAAAGAAACTAATTCAACTACTAAACTACAAGTCGTATCTACAGGGTTCTAACTATCCTTTGTCGTTTGTGCTCTGTTTTGTTCTAAGCACAAGCTTTGCTACTCTTGTTGCTCTGCTCTTGCTACTTCCTTATGCTTATAATTGTCCACATTCTGATAGGCACGTTTGTTTGGTACTCTCTCTAGTTATCACTAGTTCCTAAAATCAAACATTCAAACTGCATTGCTGATTTTGTGCCAAAATTTTCTCATTACAGTTAGTTTACATTAAAATAAAATAAAAAAAATTCACTCATTTTCCCAACAACCAAATAGTTTCTTATGTGCAAGCAATTTTGTGTAACTTTTTAACCTTTCTGATGATATGATTGTTGTCTGTCCAGAATTCTTTTGAGCCATCTTTAAGGTACATTCCTACGATGCTCGGATGATATTTTTCTCTTTGTTTGTCTATGTTTAATGTTTTGATGCAAGAATTGATGGTTTAGGGCCTTCCTGGTTCTAGGTTTTGGACTACTTCTGTGTGTCACTAATAAAGTTGGTTAATTTTGGCTTTTTATGGTTTTTTATCCGATTGTATTTTGGTGCATTTGATTGTTACATGGCACTGTTTGCACGCACTATTGAGCCAGCATAGATACTTTGATACCCGTATGTTATTTTCTTTATTTTGTCATGTTTTGATTCATAAAATGGGTTAGCTTGGGCTTTTTTGGGTTTATTTGGAAAAAAAAAAAAAAAAGGCTTGGACCTTTTTGGTTATGGGTTTCTGTTCTGCTGTGGTTTTACTGATGGCTTTGGTTTACTTTTTTCCTTTCTCTTTTTTCACTTATTGCATGTATTTTACATTTGATTTGTTACGTTCACTTAATCACCATTGATTGGTTTACTTCAATTGACATTAGAGATCTATTCTTGTGTTCTTTTTTTTTTTTTTTTTAGTATTAATAGGTAATATAAAACTTGTTTTGCCTTTTCTTAACAAATTTGTTAATTGAACGAAAAGAATTAGAGAAATACCTAAAATAAAACTAGTTGAAGTAATAACATAGGACATGCTAGTTAAGAAAGCAATGGAGAATATGATTTTGGAGAAGAATACATGTGGCATATCAAACATTGTCTCATATCTGGTTCTCAACACTATTTGTTTGGTGACCAACAGATGTTCTAGGAGATAAAAATCAGTTGAGCTTCAATTGAACTGGTTTTAAGGGCTTGTACATGGCTTTTGAGAACTTGCATTGGTTTATTTTGGGTTCTGTGTTTTTGGTTGTATCTAATCATTTTTTTGTCTTCTTTATTTCATTATGTTAGTTAAAGGAAGTTGCATTCTATTATCTTCATCTGCCCCTAATAATGTCTTTGTATGCCTAGATGACTATGAGCAAAATGATCATGGAGAATGTCTACAGTTTAATCTCTTAATATCATCTGTATCTCTTGGTTCCTTCTAATCAGCTTATGCAGAGAGATTTTTTGTCAAATTGAGGATTTATGGAGTGATAGTGGTATGATATGCATTCTAGAATTTATGTATTCATTCCGGTGTTAACATCATCTCCATCTGCTTTTCCAACTGCTAGTAAACGCATGCCCAGCATGTATCCACAAATGTGAAGAGGAAATTTGAGCTAAAAATGTTTCTCATAGTGTACCACTCCAATTTTCCCATCAAGATGAGTAGCAAGAAATAGGATATATACCTGCTTCATGATTTTCATCAAGTTAAGCAAATCCCTACCATTAGTTGGTAAAACTACATTTGCTCATAAATAATGCTAAAATAGTGTTTCTATTTTTGAGTAGTTTCATATCTTACCTTGCTTGTTGAGTCTAAGTAAAGAGTTTTTAATAAAAACAATTTCCTTTTACTTCTTTTAACTTTAAATCATTCGTTTCTTTAGGATTCGATTAGGTCCATTATAATTTTCTTTTATTTGCTTTGACTTATGAAATTTATTGGTGAAAATATTAGATAAAATTGAATAAATATTTTTTATTTGTAAAGAAGATTTTTTGTTTTCTGTTTATAAATGCTTAATTGAGACTCAAAATGTTAAATTCAGTATAATGCTTAAAGAAATAATTAAACATGAGATATTTAATGTTACAAATGATACTTGAAATTTTTTTTTTTTAATTACAATAAAAGAATTGCTTATTGTTACATATCTGCAACAAACTAAGCAAATTGTTTATATAATTTTTTTTTTTTTTTTTTAGTGGGAAGATTGTAAAATCAGTAGAAGAAAAATTCAATACATCTTGCGTCATATTTGGCTTAATTATAGAAGGATTTTCCACTGACCATGATACAAAACCAAAAATTCCTATGACATACTAAGCCAAAATATGTGTTAATTTGTTCCCTTGCCTCCTTACATGTGAGAGCTTAACAGATCTGAAACATTGCAATTTATGGCAAATCCTCTAGATCATATTAGAAATGGGAACCGACGGGTTGTTTGAACTTATGTGTACTTATTTAAGTTTATAAAGATGATAAATTATCTTAAAAAATTATTTTATATATTAGACAATTATTAGAGTAATTACTTTATTATTAGTAAATTAAAATCTTTTTCCTTTTCATACACACATGTATGTGTGTGTCTGTTTTGAATTTCTTTTCATTTTGTATCAATATCATAAGTCTAGCCTCCAAATGAAAATTCCCAACTCCGTACCTACTCACAAACTAATTATTGAAATAATTTTTATTAAGGTAAATTTTACATAGAGTTCTTTAAATATTACACTTTAGATTCCCAATTAAATTCAACCATGTTACTATATTAATTAATGTAGCTCAAGCAACTTTATCTTTCTTCAATCACAATTGTTAAGGTAAATTTTACATATAGTGCTTTACATATTATATATAAGATTCACAATTAAATTCAACTGTGTGACTATATTAGTTAATGCAACTCAAGTAACTTTATCTTTCTTTAATCACAATTAATTTAATCTTGCGGTTGTGCTGATGAATACAATTACATGGCTAAGCCTAAACTTAAAACCTAAAATATTGTGCTTAAGTTTTTTTTCTTTTTTTTTTTTCATTTTGTGTTTCACTCTTTGATAATTGTTTTTTATCATTAAATCAAGACTCCATTCAATTTTTGGCTTAAGCAAGGTTTGAACCTCAAATCTCTTATACGAATAATAGATTTTATTAGTTAACTTATTTGGAACCGGCATGGTTGATTTGTTTTTTTTTTTTTTGAATTTGACTTGCTTCCGGTACTTTTTTAATTAGAATATCATTTTGTTTTAATAAGACATTGCTACATCACCCACTAACTAAGTAAAAAAGTGAAGATTAAAATTCATTACTATTTGCCATTTATTTTTTTTTAAGAGAGCTTCAACTTATGACGTCTGATCTTGATAATAGCTCTTTATCATCAGACTAAAACACCAATCAGTTTTTAGTGTAAGCGGAGATTGAATCCCGGATCTCTTATACAACCATTAAAGATTTTACCAATTGAGCAAATTAGAACTCACATTTGCCATTATTATTTAAAACAGAATGAAATGTCCAATTAAAATAAAAATAAAAATAAAAAACTGAAAGTAAGGCAAACTAATTTTTTTTTTTTTTATCATATATGATAAAACTGTAATCTCTCAATAATCATGAATGAAGTCGTAAGATATTTGTTTTCACCAACATTATTGATATGGATATATATATTATATATAACTCTCTCACACGCTACATAGTACAAATGTTGGTTTTTTTTTTTTTTTTTTTAATCAAGCTACATACATTGTTATTCGTTGCACAACAATTTTCACGGTCAAAGCTAAGAACAACAAAATAGATCATGTTCCCGAAAACCCCATAATGACCAACTTCCATGATTTTCTCGCCACTTTCTCGTTCTTCCCTCATTGTCCTCCCAAGGGAATGGACTGACCATGTGGTGGCATCTCTGTCTGTTTCTCTCTAATTTCACTTGTTCCTAAAATCAAACATTCAAACTGCATTGCTGATTTTGTGCCAAAATTTTCTCATTTCTGTTAGTGACCATCAAAAATAGGAACTTTCTCTCATTTTTCTCAACAACAAAACAGTGTCCTATCCTATGTGCATGCAATTTTGTGCACCTTTTTAACCTTTCTAATGATATGATTATCCAGAATTCTTTTGAGCCATCTTTGACACTGTTTTCTTGGAATATTGAGCCATAAGGTACATTACTTTGATACCCAGATGCTATTTTTCTATATTTTTGTCTGTGTTTAATGTTTTGATGCATGAATTGATGGTTTAGGGCCTCTCTGGTTCTAGATTTTGGACTACTTATGTGTTTCACTAGTAAAGTTGGTTAATTTCTGGCTTTTTATGGCTTTATCTGATTGTATTTTGGTGCATTTGATTGTTACATGGCACTGTTTGCATGGACTATTGAGCTAGCACAGGTACTTTGATACCCATATGTTATTTTCTCTATTTTATCAGGTTTTGATTCATAAATGGGTTATCTTGAGCTTTTTTGGGCTTATTGGGAAATAAAAAATAAAAAAGCTTGGACCTTTTTGGTTGTGTTCCTGTTCTGCTTTTTGGTTTTACTGATGGCTTTGGTTTACTTTTTTTTCCTTTCTCACTTTTCACTGATTGCATGTATTTTACATTTGATTGTTACGTTCATTTGATCACCATTGATTTTTTTTCTTCAATTGCCATTTGATATCTGCTTTTGCGTTTTTTTTTTTTTTTTTTTTTTTTTTTTTTTTTTAAATATTAATGGGCAATATAAGTGCTTCTAATTGAATTGTTAATTGAATTGTATGCTTGTTTTGCCTTTTCTCAACAAATTTGATGCTTGAACGAAAAGAATTAGAGAAATACCTAAAATAATACTTGCTAAAGTAGTATTAACAAAGGACATGCTAGTGAAGAAAGCAATGGAGAATGTGATTTTGGAGAAGAATACATGTGGCATATCAAACATTGTCTGATATTTGGTTCTTAACACTATTTTTTTGGTGACCAACAGATGTTTTAAGAGATAAAAATCAGTTGTGGTTTAATTGAATTGGTTTTAAGGGCTTGTACATGGCTTTTGAGAACTTGCATTGGTTTATTTCGGGTGCCGTGTTTTGGGATGTATCTAAACATTTGTTTTGTCTTCTTTATTTCATTCTGTTGGTTAAAGGAAGTTGCATTCTATTATTTTCATTTTCCCCTAGTAATGTCTTTGTATGTCTAGATGATTAAGAGCAAAAGGATCATGGAGAATGTCTACAATTTGATCTCTTAATATCATCTGTATATCTTGGTTCCTTCTAATCAGCTTATGCACATAGATTTTTTGTCTAATTGAGGATTTATGGAGTGATAGTGATATGCTATGCATTCTAGTATTTATGTATTCATTCTGGTGTTAACATAACCTGCATCTGCTTTTCCAACTGCTAGCAAACATGCCCAGCATGTATCCACAAATGTGAAGTGAGAATTTGAGCTAAAATGCTTCTGAATGTACCACTCCAATTTTCCCATCATGATAAGTGGTAGGAAAACGGATGCATACCTAGTTCATGATTTTCATAAAGTTAAGCAAGTCCCTACCATTAGGTTGTAAAACTATATTTGCTCATAAATCATAAATACAGTTTTAAGCAATTTTAATGATTCTTACCATTTATAAAATATAAATACAATGTGATACAAAATATAAATACAGTGTGATATGCCTTGCTTGTGTATATGTTCATCTTTCTTTAATTATTGACAGTTGAACTGGTTGATCAATTCATTGCAACTTATTCATGGGAAGTACAAATTATTGCAGCATATAGGAAGACATAGCAGATCATGGCAGACTTGGAAAATTTGCTACTGGAGGCAGCAGGAAGAACCAGTGCAGCCGGAAGAAACCGGAAACAACTTCCACCATCTAGAAAGCATCATGAGGGTTCATATTCTGATGGTGGAAGTGACTCTAGGGATGAAGACTCAGATGATGAACACAATTATGCACGCCGGAAGCCCTCTAGGTCTCAAGTTCCATTGAAGAAGAGGTTTGACCTTTCTGAAAGAGACAATGAACATGAAAGCCATGAAGAAAGGAATCATGATAGTGGTTTTGACCATGAGGGCAACATCAGTGATGAATCTGATGTAGGCAGTGATCTTTACAAGGATGACGATGACCGGCAAAGGCTTGCAGAGATGACTGAACTTGAAAGAGAAATGATCTTGTCAGAACGAGCATCTAAAAAAAATGATAAGGCCTTGAAGGAGAAGTTGCGATCAAAGGGAAACAGTGTGACTTCAGCCCTATCTAGAAAAGGGACTCCACCTCTTCCTTCAGCTGGCAGAGTCCGTGCATCTGCTAGGTCTGCTGAGAGGACAGCTGCCAAACATGATGCACTGAGTGAGTTGCGAGCAAAACGGTTGAAACAACAGGACTCAGAGGCTCATCATAAATCAAAGGATGCATCAAGAGGAAGTTCAGGTTGCCAGACTATTTCACCTATCAAACAGAAAGCCTTGATTGCAGCAAATTCCAGCAGTTCCAGCCAGAGTGAGAGTGTTAGTAGATCTGACAGTGAAGATGAAGAATCTACTGGGGAAGGCTTTGTTGACAGTGATGAGGATGGGAACATGCCTGGTTCTGAGGTTCCAACATTTGAGGATATAAAGGAAATTACCATTCGGAGGTCAAATCTTGCGAAATGGTTTATGGAACCATTCTTTGAGGAGTTAATCGTAGGTTGTTTTGTGAGGATTGGAATTGGAAGGTCGAATGTTGAGTCTATTTACAGGCTCTGCTTGGTCCAGGGTGTTGATGCCACATGCCCTGACCAACAATACAAACTAGAGGGCAAAATCACTCATAAGTATCTGAATTGTGTTTGGGGCAGTGATAGCTCTGCTGCTAGGTGGCAGATGGCTATGGTTTCGGATTCAGCACCACGTGAGGAGGAGTTTAAACAATGGGTTAGGGAGATGGAGCGAAGTGGTTGTAGAATGCCAAGAAAACAGGCTGTGTTGGAAAAGAGGGAGAGCATTTTAAAACCCTACACATATGTTTACTCAGCTGCCACAGTGAAGCAAATGTTGCAGGAGAAGAAAAGCACCACATCACGGCCACTAAACGTTGCAGTTGAGAAGGACCGCTTGAGGAGGCAATTGGAAGTAGCAGTAAGTAAGCATGATGAGGTGGAGGTGGAGAGGATCAAGACTAAGCTGCAGGAATTGGAAGCAACCCGGCTACCCCTGGAAAAAGATGCTAAGGCTATTAGGCTATCTGAAATGAACAGAAAGAACAGGTTTGAGAATTTCAAAAATGCATCAACAATGAAATCGGTATATACAAGTTTAAAAGCTGGGGAGGACGGGTATGATCCCTTTTCAAGGAGATGGACAAGGTCGAGGAATTATTACGATCCAAAGCCTGGTGAAGACAATGAGGATAAAGCAGCAAACAATGGTACTACTAGTGCTGACAAAAATGGGACAGGATCAAAGGTAACGACAGAGGCTGGCATGGAAGCTACAGAAGCAGCCTTAGAAGCTGCAGCTGGTGCAGGGAAATTGGTTGACACTAGTGCTCCTGTGGATCATGGAACAGTGTCAAATATAATGCACAATTTTGAGCTGCCTATCTCATTGGCTGCTCTTCAGAGTTTTGGTGGACCCCAGGGTGCTCAACTCGGATTCTTGGCTAGGAAACAAAAAATAGAGGCTACTGTTGGATACCGAGTCCCAGAGAATGATGGAAAGAGACATGCTCTGACATTAACCATTAGTGACTACAAGAGAAGGAGAGGGCTGCTTGAATGTGATGATCAAAGATGAGTTTTTACCCAGTTATGATAATTTTGGTTTGATAGGCTGTGCTTTTCTTTTAGGGAAAGCTTAATGTAGGGACTTCAATCTGTTAACTTTTTGATGTCCTAGAACAAAAGTTAGACCACTTTTTATGTTTTTCGACATGCTATGTATACTGCCTTTGGTTTTGTTATGTGTAATTTTACTCCACATGGTGTACAAAATCTTATTATCTAGTCTTGATTGGCATCAATGAAAGATTTTGTTCTTGTTTTGGCGGAATGGAAGAGCAGGGCAAATGCAGCTGTTTAGGTTGAATAATGAATATGTTGGAAAAGATCTCACTTCTACTGATTTCCCTAGAAGGTCCACTAGAAGAATACTGAAATAGCATATAAGCCGGTTATCAGCTATTGGTTTTCTGAAAAAGGTCTCTGCTTCATTTGTTTCATCAATATTGGCAGGCTAGAGGGACTCAGTCACCAAATTAGATACAGGTAGGTTCTTTGGTATTTCCTTCGCCTCAACATTTTCATTTAATTCGCCATGGCAATAAGCTTTATTGAGAAAACAGCTTCTTGTTCCCACAGCCTTTAGCTATGATAAAGAATTGAAAGACTTGAATCAAATTTCTTCAACGTTTCTAAATCAGTTTTTGTCAACGTTTTTAGAGTTAGTCTAAGGGGCTAAGAGATAACAAGTTCCAAATGAAACCAATGAGTGCAATGCGCCAACTACCATCCCTCAGGAATGACAAAAAAGTAAAAGATCAAGATATCACAAGACTATGTGACTGACCCTACTAATCCGATGTAGATCCAATTCGATCCCAAAAATTTTGAAATTAAGGCCTAGTAGTTGTTGTATTGACATTGACAACAGTTAATGATCAAGAAAGTGCCGATGTAATGGACATGTTTTGCTCATTTGAGGCTCTAGGGTTGAAAGACGGATAAGATACAGTGTGTACACGTTACAGATTTTGTTACTGATGAATGATAAACAATGCCATACAAACAGCATTACAAGCAAAAGCCAAAAATAAACACTTGTCAGAGAAAATGGATGCAGTATGATTGCATATATTTAAAAAAAATAGAAATATAAAAATACAATATAAAACGGCTATAAAAGAATCCCCTTTTTATATCTCACCCACTGTCTGGTAGTGGGAAAATGAATCGGTAAACATGTTGTACTCGTTAGAATTTACATATAGATGACCAAAGCAAGGCGCCATGAAATAAGGCACCTCATCATAGTCATTTTATCCTCTAAAGCCGATCAACTATATCAATTAATCGGATGACAAATGACATTATTATTGTACAGCAACATATAAAACGAATGCTTTATGTTGCACTTTGAGGTTGATATTTTTTTTTCCTTTTATCAAACACTTTAAAACTCTATCCTATACTTGTGGCTGTACAGTAAAAAGGTGTTGTGTCCCTGCCTTCCGGAAAATGAAGTCTCATTATACAAGTATCTGAGACTTTGCAGCAAAGCGAGAGCATTTCTTCCGACCACTCTTGCTAAGTGCACAAACACAGATCTCAAGAAGCTCATAATCCTCCTCCCAGAATAACATGGAAGCCATCTCTGGATTCTGCAAGAGCAATTTAGATGCAAGAAACCCAGCAACAGTCCACGTTTGGAAATGTCGGGCTTGCTTTCCAATAAACCTCCCTGTCTGGGTATCATAATATTCAGGCCAACGGTCAACTGGAAGCCTCTTCTCAGCCAAATCAACAGCTTTTTGGGCTAGTTCTAGTCTGCCCATCTTCATGCATGCCAATGTGAACTGAAAATAGTAGAAGACGATATTTTAGAAACTACAGATAACTTTTGCCGATACACAAGAAAGATGCATGTTGTGTCAAAATTAGTTTGTGTATCTTAAAAATTTCTCCCCCAACTTGCCCCAAATTCTGCCATTACACAGAGAACAAAGCAACTTCGTTTTTCTTTTTTATTTTTATGGCCATCAATTTTCTCAAATTTATCCACTTTTTATGTCAATAACCAAGTACATAAATTGGCCAGCTAGGCAGCTAAACAAATGAAGCAGCACATGACACCATTTGACCTACACACTTATCCTGCATAAGAGGTTAGGAGTGCCACCTTGACCGGCCTGCCTAACATTATCAATGGTTCCTAGTGGATCCTGCCCATTACTTGCAGACCTCCCAATGTAAACCAAAGGCTGAATTCGGACATGCATTTTTTTTTTTTTTTGATAAGTGATTTAGGACATGCATATTGACATTCAATTCCAGAAAAAATCCAAATTTGTTGAGCATTCCTCAATAATAATATAATGCAACCAAATCCAGGCTTACCTGCCACAGGAGTGTCGGCCAGGATCCACCATTATGATATGACCATGGGCTGCAAGAATAAAACAAACATTTCAGTTTGATGAAATTTTTTGAAAGAACACTAAACAACTAGCCATAGCTATAATCTGCAGATGCACACATGTACAATAGTCACACACAGAAAGAGAGAGAGAGTATAAGAAGAAAAATCACGTATTCTTAGGGTCACTGCCAGTGATTATTCGCCATTCCTCAAACTCAAAGGCAGGGTAGCATATCTTAAGTGGCATATGGCCCACAAGATCATCCCATTTGGCTTCAATGAGATTTAACATAGCTGTATTTTGTCTTGGAGTGCCCAAAGATGAAACAATAGACCAAAGATTTCCAAGCGTGAAAAACCTAAAATCCATGTGAGCAGGCTGTAGATTACCCATCATATACCCGCCTTCCTCTGGAATCCAATCCATCAGCCAAGAAGGAATTTGTTCAGGATAGATATTGAATTTGTTGGTGGCATCCATGGAATATTCCTCCGTTTTATATCGGTAAATCTCATTTATCTTTTTCATGTCCACCCAATAGTATTCTCTGATGTGGAAAGACAGTGCACTGAGCCTATTGTTGATGGCTCTCACCAGATTCTTGGATCCATCATTTACAGCAAGCATTTCACGGGAGCAGCGAAGAGCTGAGTAAAACAGGGCCTGTAAAATCAAATTTCCCAGGAATGAGATACACCAAACATGAGGTAACATAAATAAAGTTGGCAACTTGGCATAAGAAAAATGTTATATATATTAGAAACAAATGCATCAGATCAGGGGGTATGGGCAGTCAAGCAGTAACCAATGACTTCCAGAAATCTTAGCTTCAAAGATCTTCAGGATATTTTTTTATACATCAAGTCATCAATAACAGCAATGTGGGGTTAAATCCTTCACCAAGTGCCTTTCTACACATTCTAGAGAGTTTCAAAACAATCCAAGTTTTCAAAAATGCTAAAGAAGATTCAAAATCCCTAGTTACTATCTCCAGGACACAAGTCATCAGAGTTTTGGTCATAGGGTTGAGATTATCACATGCTACGCCTAGAGGTGACCTTCAAAAAAGCAAGCTGGCTTAACTTTTCATGTTACCAATGCCAGTGTTAGAAAACACTCAATAATGAGCATTTGTGTGATAGGGCAATAAAATTAGAAAAGCACCCTTCATTTATTATCTAAATTTAGCTGAAATACAGTGGTACATGAGTGCGTTTGGGAAAAGATGAAAGTTGAAGCTTATTAGAGTTTTCAGCTTATTTTTACTACTATTCATGAGACCTATTGCACTTTTTGGTACTATTCATGGGTCCTATTATACTATTTAGCTAGCTTTTAGCCTTTTTCTAAAGTACTTTCAATAAGCCATTTCCAAACGGACCATAGTACCTAAGCCAATTAAACAAAACACACACAACAACACTATGAAGCAATTAAGAAATTATCAAATAAATTGAACTCACTTGGATCTCGAGGGGGTGACCATGAATACCCATCCGCCGGTCTATCATGCAGGAGCCATCAGTGACCAACAGAGAAGGAAACATATCAAACCCATCGGTTAAACACAAGTTCAGTATCATTTTTAAGCCAGTCTGAACATCCACCCTTTCTTGTAATGCATAGTCGCCAGTGAGTTTTCCATAAGCCCTCAATAGGATAATCCACCACAATCCTACCAAAAGAAGCAAAATACAACAATAAACACCAAGTCATTTTATGCTATAAGAAAAGCATTCTTTCAGCATCAATTATTGAGTACATAAGTTAGACAATGAAATCCTACTGTGAAAAATGTAGAGGCCAATAATGGTGGATTCTACAACATTCTTAATTCAAAATAATTGCAAATTCTAGCATGCATTATCTACAACATTCCACTATAGTATTACACTAACCAGAATCCACAGGTGCAACACGACCAATAGCTGATTCACCAAAATCTGGATCTAGAACTTCTTCATACTTATTTTCATCGAGAGGCACAGCTCTAACTTTAAAGCTTGCAGGCATCAAGCCCTGCCCTGGGCTGTAGCAGTCCACTGTTTTCTCCCAACTCTACATGATAAACAAGAAAACAATCATGGATTCTAGTAATCTCAAACGTTAAATCATTAATGTATCTAAAATTTGCAGGCAATTTTTTTAGATTAAAGTTAGCCAAGACCCAGTCACCTACGCATTTGTAAAAGCAGTAACATCATACGCTACACAAGGGAAGAGCAACATATTTCCCCCTGAAAACATGACAAACTAATGAAAGGCCACACCTCTATCAGGGCAGCATTGAAAACACTAGAATATGACATCACCTAAAAGGTTTCCCTCACAACAAAATAAATCAAAATCACCTAAATTAGTTATTGGTTACACCAAAAGTACGTTTAAGACATTTAGATGTTAAGACTCATAAATGAAATGAGGTTTCCACCATTTATTATTCATGTACCAAAACAAAGACATACATTTAACAATAAAACAGTACTTACTATATACAAAAAACAACACCAATCAATAAACCCATTAAGGAACAAGAATTCAAATAGTTTGTTGTTGCTATTATTTACCTGCAATTGCAAGGTATGAAGGAGAAAGTTCCTAACAATCTCCCCTTCTCCTTTAAGCAAGAATGCAAGTGCCGAGGGGACGAAGTCCCTGATAAACACCTGATCATAATTCAATGGTTGCTTGTCCCCGGGGTCATTCGCCGCCACCGTCCCCACAGGACTCCCGCAATAATACACAACAGCCTCTCTCAACAACCTCCATGCTTCTTTCTCCACCTCACTCTCCTCCACCACCTTGGGTTCAATCAAACCCTCCAAATTCCTTAAATTCACATCACCACCACCATCAACCTCTATCCTAGAGCCTTCTTCCGCAACCATATTCTCATCTTTGTCAATTCTCTCCACCACCAATGGCTTCACATTCAAGCCACCATTGTTACCTTGCACATAGATTCTCTCAAAGCTGTTCTCATTCACGCGTGTCTCCACAGAAGTGGAGAGCACCCTAGAAGCAATATAGCTACCCCTACCATTGGAAAACCCACCAATACCATTAGGCTTAGATTGGTAAAAACCTGAGCTTGGGAATCGAAAAGCCATGTGGGTATTGCGAATAAAGCGAGGAGATGCCAAAACACGAAAAGGGTGTGCTTGGGTCTGCAAGTTTGGATTGAAAAACTGTGAGTTTCGACATGAGGAGAGGATTTTGGAAGTGGGTTTCATGGTTGGTTTGATGAGGAATCTGATTGTGTTCATATGGACGAAGTTTTGGGATTGAACAAGTTGAGAAAATCTATGTGGTGGAAACAAAGGTTATGCATATAGAGAATTTGGGATTTTTTTTTTTTCTATAAGACTTTGGTGTCAAATAGAAAAAAAAAAAATGGTGGCTTTGAGAATTGAGAGAGTTGGAAATGGAAGAAAACAATGGGAACGAAAGTAAAAAAAAAGTGGGAGGTGGTGGTTTTTATGTTAGGCGGCGAAGAGGAAAGTCTTGCCTTGGATAAGAAGATTTTTTTTTTTTTTTATTGCTTTTTAAAAAAAAAAATTTAAGATGATTTTATTAATTAATTTCTGGTTTCATTTTTTTGGATTTTTAAGTGATTATAAAAATTTTAAAAAAATGTACTTAATTGTTTTCATAAAATGGTTTAAATTTTTTATGACCATCAAAATAAAAATTGATAGATATTTATTTTAGAATGGATTATTTTCGAAAGTTTATTTGCATGGTATGAAATTAAAAATTAAAAACTAGCTTACTTCAAGGTTGTAGTCAAAGCAAAATGCTAAGTTACCAAATGTACACTGATAATTTAGGAGAGAAAAATTAGAAGTCAACAACTATTTGACGTATCTGACATCAATGACCCAAAAACAAACACGAGTGAACTCCAATATAACTTTTTTTTTTTATTTATGTGAGACATGGAGTTATATGTTTGTTGAATAAATTACCATACTTATAAAATGATAGAAAGTGGCTTCATTGTCACCATTAATTAGTTGAATTTAAGGAGAGGAAAAAATGGTACAAAGTGGCTTCATTGTCACCATTAATTAGTTGAATTTAAGGAGAAGAAAAATAGATGTTTGAGGTATAGTTCATTCAATTTTTTGTGGCATCTTCCATAATAAAATGAAAATTTTTACATATTTTTATAACAAATCATAAGTAGTAAGTTGTTAGTAGTTCTAATTTAAATTTATTATTGAAATTAAAATTTTGTCAACTAATAACAACTTGTAACAATTTGCCACTTGAAATTTATTGTGAAAATAATGTAAAAATAAAAATTTTTTAATAATTAAAAAAGTTGAATTTAACAAAAATTAGTAGAATAAATTTGTATGGTAGAATCTCTTTTTTTTTTTTTTTTTTTTTTTTTGGAAAAGATTTTATAGTAGAATCTGATTGTGTTATATATTGATGTTGAATGGTACTCATGGAGAAAGTTGTGGGGGTGGTACTCCTTAACTAGTGAAAGTTTTTATGCATGATCTGGATTCTTTATTACTTTGGAAATTTAATGAAACAATTATTAAACTAAATATTCAGCTAAAGTGCTCAAAGTTTTTTTTTTTTTTTTGGGAAGAAATAAGTGCTCAAAGCTATCTTCAAATAGTTGCTGCATCTTTAATTAAGTTTTGGAGTTATGAAACAAAACATCCTTTAGCATCCAAATATTTTATAATCCCTCCATCTCATATATTATTGTTTTGTTTAAAAGATTCAAGTTTTTTAGGGAATGTCACGATTTTATTTCAAATAAAAATGGATAGATTTTTAACACTACCATTTTTCAATTTTCTTTTGATGAATATCGTTCTCAAAATAAATTTCTTATTTACTTTAAACTCAAAAAAAATGGAGTATTCCTTTTATATAATAAGTTAGAAAACTATTAACATTATGTCTATAGAGTATTGACTTTTCAAAAATACTATGATTTAAGACATCTCAAAATATAATAAATAACAATAAAATGAGAAATTTGTGTATTTTATTTTAACCCCAAAAAAATACAGATAAGTGCCAAAATGTCTCCAACTGTGAACTTTATTTATATCCAAGAGATTTTTTATTTTTGGGTAGAATTATCCAAGAGAAATATAAAGATACTTACTATAAAGAAACTAGAGATAGATTTTATAGATGTGCAAGTTAGATTGTTTTATCTTATCCCAAAACCAACGATATTAATAGAAATTTCCCATTATTAAACGGGTTGCCTATTGGCTTGAGACTTTAAATAAATCTATTTTATGATTTTGAATCTGCAAAAATAAAAAAAGAATTTTCTGTTGAGCAATGATATATTTGGAAAGTTCGGTTATTGCTGTTTATTTCGTGGATGATAATAGCGTGTGAAAAATGAAATAGTATCACAAGCATAAGTGCATGACACTTGCAAGGAGATTGTCCAACACTACATTTTTAACTTGTGATGGTAACGTGAAAAAAGAACACCTTAGCGGGTATTTTTAGGAGAAAGATTAACAATCTATTTCATAAAAAATTTGACATAATTTTTATGAAAAATAAAAAAAATCGTTAATTTTTTTTTTTTTTCTTATAAGAACCTTTTAAAAATAGTTTATAAACAACTATTTTAAAGATACTGGTTAAAATTTCCCCCGTGAAAAAACTTTTATGGAAAATTTGGGTCTTGTTCCCATCAAAAAAAAAAAAAAAAAAAAATTTGGGTCTTGTCTTTTCCTTCACAATTTGGTCTATACCCTGACCCTCTCTCTCTCTCTTTATAACAAAATTTTATTTGACAAAGTGCGCAAGACTGCAAAGATGTGCAAATGCCATGTGGAAAAGTGCACAAAGAATTGACAGCCAATGATATTAAAGTTCTTATTATCCACAAAAGAAATACAGGTCATATAGTGAAAATGATATCTGAATCACATCCACTTAAACGAAAATGGACATGGTGTTTGACAAGGAATAGTTGTTCATTTCAATGTAGGTTATATGATTGGCCCTTTGTTTCTCTCTTTTCTTTTTAGTGTTGGGATTGGGATGAGCCAAGTGGATCTTTGACACTGAATCTAAGATTATGGCAGCAAGAATAGCAATCAAATAGATTCTGATATAATTTGTTAAGCATGTGGTAGCTTGAGTGAATTTATAACCATGCAAAATACTAGTAAAATTGTTGGTTCTATTTGTGGTGTAAGAGAGATTAAAATTACCAGGTAAAGGATAATATTAACTTTTCTTTTCTTATCTTTGGTAAGGATGATGTTTAATACTTTACTTGATGAGTGATTAAATTGAATTTTACTAATAATTTAACCACCAATAATAGAAAAGTCTTTTTATCAATTTTTTAAAAATAGAGAAATGAGAGCAAAAGCTATATAGCAAGGATTTTCATAATTTCACTTCACTTATTAGCAAGCACTATTATGTACTTGCATGAAATATTGATATGTAATTATGTGCAGTAGTCTAGAGGTTCTTTAAATGAAGTGTGATTACTAATAAACTCTTATTAACAAATGTTAAAGTGTACTCGTTAAGGAAGAATTTAATAGGTCTCACTACATTCGAAAGTAACAAAAGTTAATATTAAACAACTATCCTTATAACAAAAAGTAACTCGACTCCCTAAAAAAAATAATCAATCAATGTAACAAACAATGTACTTCAACACCCATTAACCAAACCCTTGACAAAATTGCAAAATCTACTCATCATATAGGGTAAAAAAAGTGAAAATTTAGTGTCTATGCCATGGCTCTCTTCATATATAGTATGTGTTTGGATAGGACTTAATCTGGCGTTTGCATTTTGCGTTGCGTTTTGCTCATTTATTTTATTTTATTTTTTCCCATGCGTTACAGAGACAAAATTTAGCTAAAATGGCTACTGTTCATGCAATGTGCATAAACAGTAGCCAAAATTTTTTACTTTTTAGCCCATCAATGGGTCCCATGCACTGTTCATGAGATCTACAAACTTTACTTTTCAGCAACCTTTTCATCAAAAATAGGTTCTACGGTACTATTTACATATTTAAAAATTATTTTGCTACAGTGTTTTCAATTTTTAGTTTTCAATTTCAGCAAAATAAGTTATATCCAAACGGACCCATACACGTGGGTTAGCCCAACCTGTTATCTCCAAAATATGGGTGGACAGTGGACACAGGCCCATGTTCATGCCCAGCTATAATTCCAACCAAAGTCTAGCACATCCTCTGTTTTAGAGCGATCTCCATCCATGGTCTTTGTTCTCCACCTCACTTCATTCTTCCTTTCCATTTTTCTCTCTCAGAGTCTGAAATGACCACCACCATTATCTTGAACTCGCTCCCTCCTCTTCCTCCTCCTCAGACTCTATCAAGATCAAGGCAAGCAATTAGAGCAGAAGCAACAAGGTTCAACATGCATAGCTGAAGTTCAAGAAGCCATATCTGATGCTCTTGTCGTTCAGTAGCTGTTTGAATTGTAAATAATAAACGACTTGTAGTTTAGTTTAATTTGGGAATGTTATTAGTGTTCACACGTGAGTAGATTAGCTTGGTCGCACGTGAGATGATTGTTAGGTAGTTAGATTAGTTTGTTAAGCCTCTGTTTTCTGTTTCAGTCTCAGAGGAACATAATCATGTATATATATAGTCATAAGCTAAATTAATGAAGTAATTCAGTTTTCCCAATTCTTTCATTTCTTGATATGGTATCAGAGCTCTCTAGAAACTTAGAATTCTAGGGTTTACAAATTTGGGATTTCTTTTCCTTTCTTTTCGCCATTGTTGTTTTCTCTTCAAGCTTTCTTCAAATCTTTTCACGATTTTCTTTCAGCTTTCTTAAGCTTCCTCAAAATCTCAAGGATTTAAGCTTTTCTTTTGCTTCAATGGCGGATGCACCAACAGCTAACACTGAATCTTCATCTTCCTCACAAGAATCATACAATTTCAATGATCCTCTATTCTTACATCCTGGAGAAAATCCAGGAGTTGTTCTTTCTTCTCAGCTTTTGATTGGAGAAGAGAACTATTCTGCATGGGCAAGATCAGTGAGAAAATCTTTGATTGGTAAGAATAAACTTGGTTTTATAGATGGATCCATAACCATTTCTTCTCCACTCGTGAATTCACCATCTGCCATTCAAGCATGGATTCACGCAGATAATATAGTTGGTACTTAGATTACCAACTTAGTATCACCAAAACCTCAAGGTAGTATCATCTACAGAGATACTGCCTTTGAAATCTGGAATGAGCTTCAAGACACTTTCAGCCAAGGGAATGGGACCAAGGTTTTCAATATCCAGAAGCAAATTGCTGAGATGCATCAGGGAGAACAATCACTCACTGACTATTTCACTCAGCTTAAAGTCTTGTGGGATCAGCTTCAAAATCTTAGTCCATTTCCTCAATGTACTTGTGGTAAGTGTGTATGCAATGTTAATCAGAGGTTGAAGGATCTTCAAGCAAAAGAAGCCACCATGAAATTTCTCATGGGAGTCAATGATGTGTTTTCTCAAGTCAGAACACAAATTTTGCTTATGGATCCACTGCCCTCTGTTAACAAGACTCACTCTTTATTCATCCAAGAGGAAATGCAGAAATCAGTCACCAATTCTGTTAGAGTTGAGTCTACTATTTTGGCCACCAAGAGCTCAGGCAACAATTCAAAAGGGAAAGAAAGGCCTCTATGCACCCATTGTGGAAAGTTGGGTCATACTGTGGATAAATGCTACAAGCTCCATGGTTTCCCACCGGGTTACAAATTCAAGAATAGGAATATGATGGCTCATCAAATTTCAGCAATTGCAAATCAGTTTCAGGGTCAGTGCTTAGCTCCAAATGTTGATTCTAATCTGTTTGCCTCTGCTAAAGCCCCTGCATTTACCCCTGATCAGTATCAACAGCTTCTGTCTCTGATTGGAGTTCATCACACTTCATCAGTTCCAGAACCTCATATGGTTAATGCTACATCTTTGTCATCCAATGCAGTTGCAGGTACTATTTCTTCACCACACTCAGTCTTTTTTGCTAAGGTTGTGAATAGAAAAGCTTTTGGTGTTGAAACTTGGGTTATAGATACTGGTGCTACAGATCACATAGTTTGTTCAATGCATTTGTTGACTTCTTTTACTGCAATTTCACATTCTATGGTTGAATTACCTAATGGTGAAGCTGCTCTTGTGACTCATGTTGGTACACTTAAACTTTCTTCACACATTACCCTCACAAATGTCTTGTGTGTGCCTTCTTTTTCTTTTAATTTGATCTCTGTCAGTGCCTTAACTCATTCTCAACCCCTTTGCCTGGTATTTCTTTCCAATTATTGTTTTATCCAAGACCTTACCTATTGGAACACGATTGGAATGGGCAGAATGCATGATGGACTCTATTTGTTACAAGCTTCTAGTCTTTCCACAGCTTCTAAGTCTCTTGATGATTTTCTTCTCAAGAATAAATTCAGCTCCTTTACTGCTTTTTCTTCTGCTGTTTCCTCTGCCAATTTGTATTCTCTATGGCATTCTAGATTAGGACATCCATCTGATAATAAACTTCATTCTTTAGGACATCTTTTTCCTTTCTTGCAAGATTGTTGTACTAAAGACTGTGTTGTATGTCCTTTGGCAAAGCAAAAGAGACTACCCTTTCCCTTTGATAATAAAAGAGCTTCTAATTCTTTTGATCTTGTTCATATGGATGTTTGGGGACCTTTTTCCATTCCTACCACTGCTGGCCATAGATATTTCCTTACCATTGTAGATGATGCATCAAGAGCTACTTGGGTTTTCCTTATGAAAGCAAAATCAGAAGTTAGGCCTTTGATTGTTTCATTTTACAATATGGTACATACTTAATTTCAAACCAAAATTAAGTCCATCCGAACTGATAATGCCTTAAAGTTTAACATGTTTGATTTCTACAATTCTAAAGACATTATTCATCAACAAAGCTGTGTTTACACTCCACAACAAAATTCAATTGTGGAGAGGAAACACCAGCATATTTTGGCAATAGCTAGGGCCCTACAAATTCAATCCAACATTCCTCTTGTTTTCTGGGGTGATTGCATTCTCACAGTTGTCTATTTGATCAATAGACTTCCTGCTCCTTTTCTGCAACTTAAGTCCCCACATGAGGTCCTTTTCAATCAAGTTCCTTCTTACTCTCATCTCAAAACTTTTGGCTACCTTTGTTTTGCCACTAATGTTTCTCCTCATAAACACAAGTTCACTCATCGGGCTAGAAAGTCAGTTTTCTTAAGGTATCCTTTTAATATCAAAGGTTACAAACTACTTAATCTTCAATCTCATTCCATTTTCATTTCTAGAGATGTAATATTTCATGAAACAGTTTTCCCTTTTGCCTCACACACTTCCCTTCCTCCTTCTGCCTTAATTCCTTTGCCTAGTTTTCCTTCCATTTCTCCAGCTTTTCTTGATCCTATCTCTTCTGTCAGTACTGATTCCATTCTACAGATACATCATGATCTTGACACAGATGATCAAGCCTTTCCTGATGCCCTTGATCATGTTGTTTCTGACATACTTGGGCATGATGTTTCTGTTACTCTAGTTGTACCCCATGATGTTCCTAGAAGGTCCACTAGGGTGCCTAAACCTCCATCCTATCTTAAGTCTTATCATTGTAACAAGGTTTCATCTGCATCTCATTCCAATCAGCTCCACTCAGGTACTTCCTATCCTCTTTCTTCTTACCTCTCTTATGACAATTTATCTTCCACCTACAAATCCTTTTGTTGCTCCATTTGTACCACCTCAGAACCTAAACATTTTTCACAAGCAGTATTTGATCCTAAATGGTAAGATGCCATGGATGCTGAGATTGCAGCCTTAGAAGCAAACAATACTTGGACTATCACTCCCTTGCCTCATGATAAACATCCTATTGGGTGCAAATGGGTCTATAGGATTAAGTATAAGGCTGATGGGGCTGTTGAAAGGTATAAGGTTAGGTTGGTTGTAAAGGGTTTTACCCAAAAGGAGGGTTTAGATTACCTTGAGACATTCAGTCCTGTAGCTAAGATGGTTTCTGTGAAGTGTGTTATGGCAGTAGCTGCTGTGAAGGGCTGGTTCCTTAGCCAACTTGATGTCAATAATGCTTTTCTTCATGGTGACTTACATGAAGAGGTGTATATGGCTCTTCCACCTGGATTTCACAGGAAGGGGGAGCATGGAGAACAGCTTGTATGCAGATTAAATAAGTCCATTTATGGTTTTAAACAGGCATCAAGACAGTGGTTCTCTAAATTCTCAACCACTCATATTCAGCTTGGCTTCATTCAATCCAAAGCAGATTATTCACTCTTTACCAGGCAACAAGGAGCTTCTTTCATTGTTTTATTAGTCTATGTTGATGATGTTCTTATTGCAAGCAATGACAAAGAGCAAGCTGATCAGTTTAAAGTGATGCTGAATCAGAAATTCACGTTGAAGGATTTGGGTGCATTGAGATATTTTCTTGGTTTGGAGGTAGCTAGAACAGCCAAAGGAATTTCTTTGTGTCAAAGGAAATATGCCTTTGAGATTTTAGAGGATGCAGGACTTCTTGGTTGCAAACCTATTAAAGTTCCTATGGATCCGAATTTGAAACTTAGCAAACATGAAGGCTTATTGCTTGATGATCCAGGTCAGTATAGAAGGTTGGTGGGAAGGTTGTTGTACCTAAGCATTACTCGGCCTGATATCACATTTGCAATTCACAAACTAAGCCAATTTATGGCTAAACCAAGAAAACCACATCTTGAGGCAGCACTTAAAGTTCTGCAATACTTAAAGAATGAACCTGGTAAAGGGATCTTCTTCTCAGCAAGTTCAGAGTTGCATGTCAAAGGCTTTATAGATTCTGATTAGGCTTCATGTTCGGATACCAGAAGGTCTATTACTGGTTATTGTATATTCATTGGAGAATCGTTGGTTTCATGGAAATCAAAGAAACAATCCACTGTTTCCAGATCCTCAGCAGAAGCGGAGTATAGAGCAATGGCTATTTCAACTTGCGAAATTGTTTGGATTCTCTATTTGTTGAAGGATCTTCAAGTTAATCACAATAGAGAAGCATTGCTGTTTTGTGACAGCCAAGCAGCTCTCCACATAGGTTCCAATCCTGTATTTCATGAGCGAACGAAGCATATAGAAATTGACTGCCATGTTGTGAGGAATAAGGTGTTGGAGAGAGTTATCAAGCTCATCCATGTCAGAACACAGTCCCAACTGGCAGAGTTACTTACTAAGGCTTTGAGTCACAAACAATTTTCAGAGCTTTTGTCCAAGATGGGTCTTATAAACATTTATCATCCTAGAGTCCATCTTGAGGGGGAGTATCAAGATCAAGGCAAGCAATTAGAGCAGAAGCAACAAGGTTCAACATGCATAGCTGAAGTTCAAGAAGCCATATTTGATGCTCTTGTCGTTCAGTAGCTGTTTGAATTGTAAATAATAAACGACTTGTAGTTTAGTTTAATTTGGGAATGTTATTAGTGTTCACACGTGAGTAGATTAGCTTGGTCGCACGTGAGATGGTTGTTAGGCAGTTAGATTAGTTTGTTAAGCCTCTGTTTTCTGTTTCAGTCTCAGAGGAACATAATCATGTATATATATAGTCATAAGCTAAATTAATGAAGTAATTCAGTTTTCCCAATTCTTTCATTTCTTGATAGACTCACTCACCCTCCGGGTTAACTCGTTACACGACGTCGTTCCCTCTCCGCTACTCAACTACTATTTCTTGCAATGTCCAAACGGTAATTCTTCCAACCTTCAAAACACCCCAACCCCACAAGAAATATAGTCCTTTTTTTCTTCTTCGTTATTTTCTATACAAAGTAAAAAGACAGCAAGATCGATTTTTTATGTTTTATTTTCTTATGGGAGTTTAAGGTTGTCTGCTGTGACATTAAAATTTTACTAACTTTGTAACATAGTTGCTATGGGCTATGCAATCCAATGCATGTTAGTTAAAAGCATATATATATATATATATATGTGTGTGTGTGTGTGTGTGTGTGTAGTTAGAACAATGTTGAGCTTAAATGATTGTACAGTCATACTGAGATTAGTGACTGCAAAAAAAGGCTAGAAGAGTGGAAGTCAATTCCATTTTGTCTATTGGAGAGACTATGGAGTTCTTTCAACCTATTTAATTTAAGAAAGATGTGCAAGTGCCATGTGGAAAAGTGCACAAAGAATTGACAGCCAATGATATTAAAGTTCTTATTATCCACAAAAGAAATACAGGTCATATAGTGAAAATGATATCTGAATCACATCCACTTAAACGAAAATGGACATGGTATTGGACAAGGAATAGTTGTTCATCTCAATGTGGGTTATATGATTGGCCCTTTGTTTCTCTCTTTTCTTTTTAGTGTTGGGATTGGGATGAGCCAAGTGGATTTTTGACACTGAATCTGAAATTATGGCAGCAAGAATAGCAATCACATAGATTCTGATATAATTTAGTAGGAGCATTCTCACCGAGAATGCTATAAAATATATCATTTAGTATTTTAAAAAGTTACTTTATTTATTTTAACAACTCACTTTAAAATACACCTAACATTAAAAATTCTATTATTTTACCACTTCATTTAAATATTCTTTTTTTTTTCTTTATGTTTTCTTTATTCTTTCTTTATGTTTTCAATTAATTACCATGTACCTCTTTGATTAAACAAATAATTTTTTTAACATTTTGCTACAGTCTCTAGCAACCCACTGTAGCTAGATGTCAAAATTTATAGCATATAGCACCTTTAATGTAGTGTGCTTTTTTAGAATTAGACATTTGAAATCTTTGATGAGAATGCTCTAAGCATGTGGTAGCTTGAGTGAATTTATAACCATGCAAAATACTAGTAAAATTGTTGGTTCTATTATCACCGCACTCCCTTGGTGCGATGGTCACTTCACAAGTATAAATACTTGTGAAGTGTGTGGGGCAAGGGCCGGGGTTCAAGTCTCCAAGATGGAGTTTCACACACATATACATATAGATTATGCTAAAGTAAAATTTATATCTTGTATAAAAAAAAATAATAATAAAAATTGTTGGTTCTATTTGTGGTGTAAGAGAGATTAAAATTACCAGGCAAAGGATAATATTAACTTTTCTTTTCTTATTTTTGGTAAGGATGATGCTTAATACTTTACTTGACGAGTGATTAAATTGAATTTTGCCAATAATTCAACCACCAATATTAGAAAAGTATTTTTATCTTTTTTTTAGTAGAGAAATGAGAGCAAAAGCTATAGTAAGAATTTTCATAATTTTACTTCACGTATTAGCAAGTATAATTTCACTTCACTTATTAGCAAGTATTTGCATGAAAATATTGACATGTAATTACATGCAGTAATCTAGAGGTTCTTTAGACGAAGTGTAATTATTAATAGACTCTTATTAATAAGTGTCAAAGTGCACTTGTTAAGGGTGAATCTAACAGATCTCACTACATTGAAAAGTAACAAAAGTTAATGTTAACAACTAACCTTGTAACAAAAAGTAGCTTGACTCTCTAAAAAAAATATCAATCAATGTAATAAACAATGTACTTTAAGACCCATTAACCAAAACCCTTGACAAAATTGCAAAATCTACTCATCATATAGTTAAATCAATATCATTTTGTTAGGCCTAAATATAAGTAGATAAATTTATGTATATTTCTTAAATATAGGACAAAACTTAGATACGGTACTTTAGGTGTTATTCTTTAGGTTTCTCTCTTAAAATTCAACCATGTTGCTACTTAACTAAAACATATATTTCCATTTCATAAAAAAAAATTCACATGGTAAAATTTTAAGAAGGAAACTTAAGAAACAACACCTAAGTACTATACTTAAGTCTTGCTCTTTAAATATAATACCTTAAATTCTCCAATTGAATTAAGATTATTTAAACTCATAATTCTAGTAAATAATTAATAAAATTTACACAATTTAAATATATGGTAGATTGCATCACTCATCACAAATCTCACAAATCTCAAGGACAAAACAATTATTTTAAGAGGTTGCTTCAAGTTCAAAGTAAACATTGCAAGTCGAGCCCTAGAGCAAGTAAAAACAAGCTGCAATTGACCTCACCTACACCCTTTTCCTTAACACAAACCCATCACCATTCATCTAATCACATGGTAAAATCTAGACTATTAAATTATTAAAATGTAGTTAGAATTTAAAGAAATCTATTAATAGAGTACTCTAGAAAATTTAGAGAATCTGAATCCAAAATTTATAACTTATACTAAAAAAAAAAATCTCTATAATCAAATTCGGAATTAATAGAGATCAACAAAATGCAAAACAGAACAATTTTCTGGTTTTTTAAACTTTGATAAATTGTAAATTATAATTTAGTTTTAAAAAAGTGAATTATAATAAGAAACAAAAGGACTAACGTATATTTATTTTATTTCATTTTTTTTTCATAAAGACTAACGTACATCTTCATCATGTTACAAAGATTTTGTTTCTGTTGTCTACTGTCTAGAGTCTAGAACACTTATTAGAATCTTTAACAAAATCTAAAGATTATAACAACTAACCTTATAACAAAAAGTAGCTGGACTCCCTAAAAAAAATAATCAATCAATGTAACAAACAATGTACTTCAAGACCCATTAACCAAAACCATTGACAAAATTGCAAAATCTACTCATCGTATAGGGTGAAAAAAGTGAAAAATTAGTGTCTATGCCATGGCTCACTTCATATACATGTGGGTCAGCCCAACCTGTTATCTCCAAAATATGGGTGGACAGTGGACACAGGCCCATGTTCATGCCCAACTATAATTCCAACCAAACTCTAGCACATCTTCTGTTTTAGAGTGATCTCCATCCGTGGTCTCAATTCTCCACCTCACTTCATTCCTCCTTTCCTTTTTTTTTTTCCTCTCTCTCTCTGAGTCTGAAATGACCACCACCATTATCTTGAACTCGCTTCTTCCTCCTCCTCCTCCTCCTCCTCAGACTCACTCACCCTCCGGGTTAACTCGTCACACGACTTCGTTTCCTCTCCGCTACTCAACTACTATTTCTTGCAATGTCCAAACGGTAATTCTTCCAACCTTCAAAACACCCCAACCCCACAAGAAATATAATCTTTTTTTTTTCCTCATACTAAGTAAAAAGACAGCAAGTTTGATTTTTTATGTTTTATTTTCCTATGGGTGTTTAAGGTTGTCTGCTGTGACATTAAAACTTTACTTAACTTTGTAACATAGATGTTATGGGCTATGCAATTCAATGCATGTTAGTTAAAAGCATTTATATGTATGGTTAGAACAATGTTGAGCTTAAATGATTGTATAGTCACACTGAGATTAGTTACTGCAAAAGAAGGCCAGAAGAGTGGAAGTCAATTCTATTTTGTCTATTGGAGAGACTGGAGTTCTTTCAACCTATTTGATTTAAGAAAGAACTGTTTTTTTTTTTTTTTTTTTTTTTTTTTTTTTGTGGTGCTTTTAACTTCAAATGATAAGATTTAATCCATGGCATATGTGTTGTTAGGAATATGAAATAATTGTTGTAATCCCTTTAACTATGTAATTAGTTAGTTGAGATTAAGATTAGTTAGTTAGGATTTGAGTACATGTAGATTATTTAACACATGACTTAATTCATAGAGCACATGTTGAATTAACTAACCAATTATCTTGAGCCATGTGGGCCAATGAGATTAGAGATAGTCTCCTATAAATACATAATTGTAATTCAACATTACATATCATTGAAGAATAAACCAATTGATTGCTTAGTTTATTTCTTCTCTTTCTCTTAATATTTATCTATGAAAATTGACTACCTCGAATTAAGTCCATTTTCCAACAATTCTCATACATTCCCCTACAATTCCTATCCATCTCCATTAAGAACCTCTAAGTTCCTAACATGTGTCATATTGCTGTAATTCTATAAATCACCACTTGGCTGAGATACCTGTGGTTGAATGGTTTGATGGGACTGAGAAAACTTTCATCCTGACCTCAGCATATCACGGTGCAGTCAAGTAGGAGCCAGGAGGTTGTTTGCATTTGGCAGGTACAAAAGTGTTCATTATCAAATGGACAAGGTTAAGCATTTGTCAGTAAGGCATTGTCAATTCCCCAAAGAAGTGAAAAAATCTAACAATTTAAATTTTTTTTCTAGTTCTTTTTGATAAATTAAAAGAGAAAAAGGGGTTGTAGGAAAGTTTGGAAAAACAAATGAATTGGTAACGACAGGATTTGTTTCTAACTGTTAGTTCCCCTGATACTTTCTGAGAACTACTAATTGGGTTAGGCTATATTTGTTTTGAGAAATGCCTGCTTATGAGGTCTTTCATATTGAGCATCCTGTTTGGTAATAAACACCACTTGTGTTTACAATATGATGTATGTTTCATCAAGTAGTATTCTAGCTTTGGTTTTTATGTTCCATAACAATGTCTTTTAATTATACATTTTCTAATATATAATCAGACTAAAGCTTTTGCAGTTCCTAGGAGGAATGCAGTGGCCTTGATTTTGTCAAGTTATTTCTTCTCAGGAGTTGGTTTGCATGATGCTGCATTTGCTCAACCATCCATTGGACTCAGAGAATACATAGATACTTTTGATGGTTATTCATTCAGGTACCCTCAGAACTGGATTCCAGTTCGAGGTGCTGGGGCTGACATATTTTTCAGGGATCCTTATGTTCTTGATGAAAATATTTCTGTGGAGTTGTCCTCTCCCTCATCCTCCAAGTACAAGAGCGTTGAAGACTTGGGTCCACCTCAAGAAGCTGGAGAGAAAGTACTTAAGCAGTACTTGACAGAGTTCATGTCTACCAGGCTTGGCGTCAAGCGTGAATCAAATATTCTATCCACATCTTCCAGAGTTGCTGATGATGGGAGAATTTACTATCAAGTTGAGGTAAGATATTTCTAGTGTTGAAAATCTCAATTGCTTGCATTGAGCTTAGTAGTGATAACGGTTATCCAGTCAATATTAGATTGGTCACCACAGGAGGTCAGTTAAATTGGCTTGTGTTGATTTTCACTTGTCAAGATTAGCCATGGCACATCATATTTGACAGAATCAGCCAAGCAGCTGTTAAATTCTTTTGTTACATAGAGTAATGCACTAGAAGAAGAGTGCATATTGAGTGGCACTAGATGAGGAATGTGCCACTTGTATGTACTTTTATTACTGAACAAATACATAATGTGAAAATGATTTGTACCTAGGGGCCTATGTCTCAAAAATTGTCTTTCACATGAATTTTGGGTCATTTCATTCTACAAGAATAATAATGTAGGATTCCATTCCCCCACCCTTCTTTTTTTCAGCTATTGATTTAATTACAAATATTTGGATTTTAAATCATGTATATTGGCTTGCACTTGCTATCAGGTAAACATAAAGTCATATGCAAGCAACAATGAGCTGGCTGTTATGCCTCAAGACCGTGTGGTTAGTTTGGAATGGGACCGGCGCTACCTTTCAGTTCTTGGAGTTGAAAACAACCGGCTGTATGAATTGAGACTGCAAACGCCTGAAAATGTATTCTTGGAAGAGGAAAATGATCTTCGCCAAGTCATGGATTCCTTTAGGGTAAACAAGGTGGTTGGTTAACTGGTGCTACCTTTAAAAATTTTTGTTCCCCCCATGCATTGTGCTGAGTTTGTATTGAGCAGTAATGATAAAGAGGAGAATATCAAAACTCTTGGTAGGAAAAGCTTGTCCTACATGCTAGCTTCTTTCATATGAATTTAATTGAGTGGAAACTGAAGACAGATTAACTCAACACGACCAATTTGGGTTTCTTCAAATGTAACTAGGCTTGCGCAGGAACAAAATGTGAAAGGAGATATTGATTCACCAGATAATGATAAATCTTGGTGTTCTGAAGGAGCAACTCAACATGACCAATTTCATTTCCCTCCAAACTCTTGGTGCTTTAACAGTGCTCCCTCTGCTAATGATAAATCTCTCTGTCTCTCCCCTCATCAATAAGACTAATATGATTGGATTCCTTAAAAATCCTATAAATTCCCATGGGTTTATATACTCAAATAGATGGAACCCAATGCATAAAGGAATTTCAAGAAGTAACATTCTTATGACTTTTTCCTCATTTTCCTGATTTATTACTGAATCACTGACCACATGTGAAAGAGTAAATTTTGAAAGGACGCTAAATAAAAAGAAGAAATGCTCTCTCAGTCTTTATAAAAACTCTACATTACCTGAGGGCTTTATTTTTATTTTCCCCAAGACCCCCTTTCAAATCGAAGTGATGAGTAAAATGCTCCATGCAAGATATGTCAATGCTAAAATCTCAATGAATTTGACTTCGAAGTTTTAAGTGAGAACCTCAAATAGGTACTTTTGTCGATTATATCACAATAGGGTAAGTCACTGCCTGATAGTTGGTCAGAAAATGGAGCTAGCTTCACACTCCAGCAACTAATGGTCATCCTGGAGGTAAATATAAAATCACAGTACATATGTGATGACTTCCACTATAATATGTTAACTTATATGAATCTTGGCATCTAGAAAAGTCTCATTGCCTTTTTGTAGACAACATTGAGGAAATACTCTTTTGGCACTCCACTTTTTGAACAAGTAAGAAAATAATTAAACATAAACCCTTCCAACCTTGATACCCTGTGGAAACTCAAACCAAGCAAAGTAATGATAATTTAAGCAAAATAGCACAATCCTCTAACACAGCCACCAAAAAGGATCAATGTTTTCCATAGTTGGTAAAACTGCCTTTTATAACCCAATCTAAAAGAGAGATAAGCTCCACAAATCAAGCAGACAGATTAGTAGAAAAAGAAAGAGTGAATTTCTTCATAATTCACCATTCAACTATTGATGTGTGTGTTCAGCAACACAAAAAAGGTACAAATTCAACAAGAAACAATATCGTAACAGAGGATCTTGACAATTCTCCAACTATAGCTGCATGATTCGATACTCCTAGACTTATGCTCCAAAAATAAGTGAAAGAAGAGTGACTAAAACCTCTCTCTAATGCCACTTCAAATATTATTTTTCACTGTCTTATAAGTTATAACCACTCTGAATTAGCAGCACCTTAAGAAAAACACTTAGCTGAAATAGACCTCTGATCCTTGAAACTTAAGCATAGGTTTGATTTTGTCCCTCAAATTTAAAACTTTTTTATTTTGTCCCTGAATAATGTAAATGATAACAATATTGTCCTTCTATCCATCAACTGTGAACTGAATTGGACATTTGGCCAAAGGAAGGCTGATGTGACGGTTAAAATCTGATGTTGCATGCATTCACAGCTAATGACAAAAGGAAACATTGCTGCCCTTTAAATTTCTCAAGGGTGAAATTAGACAATTTTAAATTTGATGGACAATAACTGAACCTAGGTCCAATTTCTGAGATGAAAGTGTATTTCAGCCAAACAAAAAATATACACCTACCTAAAGAAAAAATTGGATTAAATTTTACAACAACAGAACATCCACCACATGGGTCTAATAATGTCGTTTCCTATTGGCAGCCACCTCCAGTGCAATTGTGCAGCAGTCATCATGGCATCAAATTTGTCAGGCTTCGCGGCAGAATCAAAATCTAAGGGCCAAGGAAAATAGATCAGCTACCCATAAAGAAAGAGATCATGAGAAATGGTTAGAGTAGAACATTATCAAGCAAACTGGTAAACATTTGACAACCTCAATTAAAATCAAAGCCAACTTGGCCTTCTAAAGCAGACAAACTCTTTCTCATCTTTTGGACCAATTCTACATGTCAAAATTGTGAAATTGTGTACCATACACTAAACAAAAATTATCTAATAATCAATTTCCATCACAAGTTTAGAAGTTAATTAAGCATTTTGTGAATAGCAAGGCCATCGTTCATGAATCTCTCAGCAATTATGACAATTGTAGTGGTTTGTTCACCGTAAAGAGATTTTTTTCTTTCCTTTGATAAGTAAAAGAGATATTCTCTTTAGATAACATGACCACAACCTGATAAATTTCACTGCATAATCATCCCATGACTAATTAAGTAAATGGAGAACCGAGTAACAGTTGGCACTTGGAAATGCTAGTATTATATCATGTGTTTGTTACCATCATAAACTTTCTTCAAATTAAGTCACATGGTGCCTTTACTAATCTATGGACTCCATATTCTTAAACTATTTGAGGATAATCTCTTAAAAAGAAGTCAAATTTAGACATAAAACTCAACAATCTTTACAAGTCATGTGTGAAACATGTTTTCACCCCAATGTAGCTAAACAAAATTTTGTAAGTGTACATAAAGCATAACAAATAGGCATAGAACAAACCAATTCAACAACATGGTAGACATTGCAAATGGATTACAGCTGAAATGTGTGAACAAAATTTGCTCACTTAAATTGATATTGCTAAATGTTCAATTTCAACAATGCACAAGCACGCACACACACACAAAGAGAGAGAGAGAGAGAGTCGCCCGCGGGGGGGGGGGGGGGGGGGTTGTTTTACCTCTATAAGATTCTTCAATAAAATCATCTTGAACTTATTCTCACCCTTTAATTTACCATAAAAAAAAAAACGAGGCAATCAAGTGTGCCCTTTCTAATGGATCATATCTTCAAATAATGGAGCTATAAACCTGGAAGGGCAAACTGATGATGCACCTGATACTAGAAGTTGAAATGTTCAAGTCAGGGTGCTAAAAAGTCATCATCTTCGTCAGAGTCCTCTTCTTGCAACTCAGCCTCCTTGCAACTAAAAAGGTCCCTTGGCTTATTTTCATCATTAAACAAACCATGACGTCCCAAGACAAGAAGATCAAGAAGCTTTCTTCTAGCATCATAAACTGGATTTGGTTCTATCAAACATCCCCTCTCATATGCTTCTCTCAGAAAGATAGTATGCCTCTTCCCCTTGGTGGACAAATAAAATATTCCTGGGTGATCCAAGAACAAATCCCTTACATTTAAGTCAATCCCAAACCATTTCCTAAAATGGCTGATCTTCTCTACTTCCACCATCTTCTCCACTGTCAAGCTCAAGAATTCATGAATGATTGCAACAGCCCGTTTCTCCATAGCCATCATTCCAAACTTGGACCTCTTCTTCTTCTCTCTCATCTCCTCATATGGTCCCACATATGGCAAACTTTGCCATTCCTTAACCTTGGCCCTAAAACTCTTACTAAGTTTCATACATGGAGGATACCCATGTTTAAAACTATATCTCATTTCCATCCTATCAACACTACAATCCTGCTTACAACACTCCAAAAGCCTCCAATTCTCCACTGCTGCCGTAAAATGATTGATACAACTCCCATCAACCAGTTTCAAAAAATGAGTATTGGGTTCATGAGCATCACAAAGTTGAAAAAGATCAGAGTTTCGAGCAATTACTGATTCCTCAAAATCATCAGGGAGCCCGAGTTCCCTCCAAACTTTGAAAATACCACGAAGGGGCAGCATTTTGGATGAGGACATTGACAGAAGCCGTACCAAACGGTCAACAACAAGTGGCAATGAAGCATTGATAGCCTCTGCCTCTTGGCAAGAAATCTCAATAGCAGCGTCAGTTAATCTGCAGAAGGGCTGAGACTTGTTGGGGTCGTAGTAAATGTGGAAAATGTGAGGATACTTGCGTAGAAAGGAAGTGGCACCGCGGTTGAGGTGCAGCTTTTGGGAGAGCCTAGAGAGGAATTCAAGGGATACATATGGGTTCTTTGGGTTTGCAAGGATGAGGTCTTGAATGGCAATGACTTTGACAAGGTGCTTGTACTTGTCCATAAGTTTCTCAAACACAGGGTCTCTAGCTCTAGCTGCAACATACTGGGAAGATGTTGTTTTCAACCGAATAGCCATAAAAGGCTGGTGGGGGTGTTTGATTATGAATTTGACAATGTGGGTTCTCATTCTTATGCCTAAAAGGAGCTATGATTTTTCACCTATCTAATCTTACGCCCAGCTAGGACTTTTGTCAAACATATCACATGCACTTTTTGGCCCAGTGCAATGTGAAGGTTTTCTTAAGCTGAGAGAGACACTAACCTAGAAAGATCATGGGCTTTAGTTTATGATCAAAGGTTGAGTTTCAGGTGGTAGTATTAGTAATACTATTACCGTTTTTGTTTTTGTTTTTTGAGAGAAAAAAAATACTCTTACCATTTTTGGCACTTTTGGGGAGAGCGACCATCGAAAGGGATGAAAATAGTCTCCCATATATATAGAGTAACGTAAAGTTTGAAAAATTAAAATTAAAAAGGATAAACTTGCCCATAAAATTAAAAATTATGGGCAGTTGCAAATTTCCCTTTATTTTTATTTTTTCAAAAGAGTAACAATTTTTGCTACAATTGTTCACTTGCTGAGTGATGGAGAAAAAATTGTTGTTTATATGAAATTAACAAACAGCCAATCACAACATGCAATGTAGAATAATTGTAACAAAAGTTGTGGTTATTTATGTGATATTGGAATTACTTTTTAAAGGAAAAATTTTAGATGCAACTTCCCTATATTTAAAACCTAATAACTTTGTTTTATCTTTTATCTTTTGTAATAAGCATTTTATTAACCAATAATTTTGTTACTCAATTAGTACCTCAAAATATTTTTAATTAATAAATTTTTTAAAAAGGAATGTGTCTAAACTCGCATTTTAATAATCTTAATACTCTACCATCCCAAACAAATAACATGCACAACTTGAAAGATCGTCATTATGCATGTGATGTGTTTGTTATTAGAAGGTATGAATATCGTTAACGTATGAAGGATAGAGTGCTTGTTACGAAAAGATAGGGATAGCATCGTTATGTTTTAAAGTAAAGGGGATATTGCAATTGCTCTCCTGCTCTCCCTATTCTTAGAGAGAGGAAAGTGAAAATTACCTTTATAATTTTTCAAATTTTGGCTTTACTTCCAACCCTCCAATCTTTTATCATTTCACTTATATCCACAACTATTATAAAATAACAAAACCCAATCAATTACGTAGAAGACATATATTTTTTTTAAATGGTTTGCCCAAATCAAGCCTGCAACTCGTTTTTCAATTGTTTTTTTTTTTTTTTTTAAATAATAATAATAATAATAATAATAACAACAATCATAGGTCTCCCTTAAAAAAGAGGATTTTTAAAAAAAAAAAATGATTTGTAAGAGAATGCATCTCATGCATTAGATATATGTCTTCTCTCTCATAATATGTGCATTTCACATAGTTACGGTGACCTTTATACTATGAAAAAGAAGATATATAAATCTGATGCATAACATAATTATTGATAATCATGACATTTTAATCAAATCAATAAGAAAAATAGCGATGAAATCATCTTGATTCTAACTCTCTCTCTCTCTCTCTCATAAGGAATGGTGCAATACAAGGATCTAATTGTAATTATGAAATTGCTTAAATATTAACATATGGTGAAAGAGGAGATTAGGTGTTTTAATTTATCTTGGGTGAAGTTATCACGTTCTAATTTGATTGAACGTAAACAGAGAATCGAAATGACAACTAAATTCAAAGGAAAGGAAAGAAGTAAAATTGCCAAGCACGAAGCTTGCTGTGACTTGCATGAGGTCTTTCATGTTCATGTGGCTAGGTCCAAGATGACTACCAGATGTCCATTTCGTCATTGTATTGTGAACCAGAACACATTGCAGGTATTCAAATTCTAAAACCAGTGCGCGAAAACAGAACACTATTTTGGAACTCAATGTTTAAGAAACATTCTTTAAGTGAGGACTTTGAGCATGAAAGACCAAACAAAATAGGACCTTATAGACGTAATAAATAACTATTTGATGAAAGTCACTCAACAATTTCAGCAAACTACCCGCTGGACCCTTTCTAAATGGTCTTTGATCATAGGAAATCAAAAAATGGAATACACCCTATTAACGGTTGTAGTAGCTTCAACAATGTGTAGTTATTTGAGCAATCTGGTTTTGCAATTGCAGGGGATTGCGATTGCATATTGATTTCCAAGCCTTTCCCTCCACAAAAGACCTGGTAACACTTATCCTCAACCCTTCAGGCCACTTACAAAACCAGCATATATCCAAGGAGAAGTTCACATTAACGTCAACTCCAATGGTAGAATCTATTTGAAGCATGAGGAACAAGCTGCTCTTCCAAGTTAAGAAAGTCGATTTGATGGTCCAAAGTACTGAGATTCAGAGGAAGTTCACAGAAGTGCGGAACTGTCAGGGATATGGCAAGATAGCCCATCTTCCCGTTCGACAAAAACAATGGCACCAAAGAGACTGCACAAAAACTCACTCACACAAAGAGACTGCACAGACCCCAAGCTTTCGAAGACCATGTATAGTTGTATTCAGCTCCTTTAATTTTCTCTTCATATCACTTTCATAGTACAAAAAAATACATCTCAAGTTTAAATCTTTCCTAACCACCAAATGCTAGCTTAACAACTCAGTCATAAATGAAGTTATTGCTCGAAATTACAATGCCACCGCAACATTCTATACATGGCAACTACTATCTTGCTAAAAAATACAACTTGAAATTGATCTTGATGTGTCAATTTTAAATCATGACCTTCAAATTCCCCTACATTTTTGAGAGCTCAAAAACCTTTGTAGGCAGATTCTTCAGATCCAGTTTATCTATTTGCAAGCCAGAGAGCGCAACACTAATAATTCTAAAGGACGCTTGAACTGTTGGAAATACACGAAAGCGTTCTAACCCCAACTAAAATAAATGAAGGCGATCTAATTCCACCCGGCTGATCACGAGCAGGTCTGCAGAAACGCACCAACAATACATAATCAATTTCCAATAAGAGAAAAAGCATACAACATGCATCTTTGGCTCTGCAGATCATTGCTGCTACTGGGTTTTAGAGTTCTGTAATACATGGTTGACCTGTATATATCTTGTTTCTGTTTAATACAAATCTTCATTCATAGACGTATCCCAGAAAAAAAAAAACGTTCATTCATTGAAAACAAAATATGAATTTTATGGCTGCAAACAGCCAATATCATTTATCAGAAATCTAGCCAGTCATCTAAGCAGCAGTGCTGATTTTCTAGACGAGTGACCTCATGACTCACATAACCTACAACAACGACAGCAGTACCATCTCTTTCCTCTAGAAATAGTACATGAACAGGCATGTTTACAACACAGAATACTACAAGTATCACTGTATCGCAATGAAAAGATATGGGTATCTTATTAGTGAGGATATTTACCTTCCCATGATTTGAAGTCAGATCAATTGAACCAGGAGGCAGTTGAAATTGCATGGTTCCTAGGATCATTTTGTATTCCAACCATCACATTGCCAATTTGGCATGACATGTCCTTGCATCTGATGTAAGCTGTGGTTTTACATAAATAGGACTCTTCAACTTTTAAACCTGTATAAAGATAAAACCAAAATTTTAAACTAAAATACACATATACAGGAACTCAGTAATGAAGTGTAATTGTCCATACTTCCCCTATGCCCGTATATATATTCTGTCTCATTCTCGTGGTACACAACTGTTAGAAATTGGCCTGGGTTTGACCCAACCCATAACTCATGACCCATAGATCGTCCAAGTGGGTTATTTGATAAGTGAGTTTAAATTTAAACTGATGATCAACTCTTGTTAATAAAAGCTAAAAACTACAGCAGAGTTCCACTGCAGTGATAAATAAATTTTGAAAATGAGAAGATTGATTTTTCTGATCTTAAAATCACTAGGCAGAGAGTGTTGAGTTTACTCATAGAAGAAACCACAACTAAATCTTCCCAGAACCACTTTTAGCCAAACCAAACTAGATCAATACCACATTATATAAATATAGAAAACCATTAATCCCACAAAAAATAAAAAATAAAATCAATTTCCTAGAACCGTTTCCATCTCTACAAAAAAAAAAAAAAAAAAAAGAGAGAGACAGAGAGAGAGAGAGAAAGAACTCAAACCAATCTAAAACAAACTGAACACAAAAACACAAACCATCACCTTAAACCCATACTTAAGCCTTCCCACAACCAGTTTCAGCAAAACCCATTCAAACCACAACCACTATCCAAAAATAAATAAATAAATAAATTCTAGAACCATTTCCATTTAATTAAAACAAAAACAAATTTTGTTTTGTTTAAGCTGATAGGTGTATCACTCAATGGGATGAAATGTCATTGGCACCTTCAAAATACAATAAAGTATATCATCCATCTCTTTGACTTCCATTGCCAAAATGAAGGAATCCATCAACAGTCTATTTGTAGCATTAGGACCACAAATAAAAGTTTTTCTTATCAGAAAATTATGGCATTGATAGGTTTTTAACCACCCCCCCCCCCCCCCCCCCTCCTCTCCAAGTAGTCATTTTTGTAGGGCATAATTAAGGGCCTTACCATCATCCATGTCTCATGGTAGGTCTTAACCTCACAGACAGCCCTACAAGGCATAAGCACAGCCTTCCTTCAAGTCTCATGAGGGAGGCGTTGTATCAATAGTCACCACTGAAGTATTATTTCTTAGTGCTTCAGTAGCATGCATTTTGGAACTGTAAAGCCATCAGGCACTGGTGAAGCAAAATGTTTGGTATAGTCATAATTCGTAACTAGGCAAGCTCTTAAGGAACATTCTCAGCAACAACGTAACATCGAAGTCGATCAGCTTATGTAAAATATATTGCTACCAGTAGTCCACACATGAACAAGAACCCTGCTTAAAGTGGTGAAAACGATGCCGATCCCTCACTACAATTTCACGATCAAAAGCTCTAGATATGAATTTAGCTGCTGAATGACAATCATTACATATTCGCAAATTCTTCATAATCCTTATTGGTGTTGGTGGAATGATAGAAATAAGCCCAAAGGCAATTGCAAGCTTCTCACTGTGCCTAAACAGAGAGGTTTCCTTCTCTTCTTGATCAATGTCAAGGGAAACCTCATTTGTATCTGGTACATAACCTTCCATTTTCAATTTCTTATTCATTTCATCCAACTTATCCTCAATCTCATTAATTAAAGGATGTGTCTTATCTCCTGCTAGAAATTCATGGACTACTCCATTTGCTTCAATAATGCTACACCCTGGGGTCTTCACCACCCTATGCTGTATCATCGTCCCCCTAACTTGAAGAACATCATCCCAGTGACCTTTTGAAGCATATATATTGGACAATAGCACATGGAAACCATCATGGTCAGGTTGAAGCTCAATGAGCTTTCTTCCTACTCTCTCCCCCATTTCATTCTCACTATGTTTCTTGCAAGCTCCAAGCAAGGCACCCCAGGTAGCAACATCCGGTGCCATAGGCATACTCTCAAGGATTTCCTCTGCTTCTTTGAGCATTCCTGCACGTCCTAGAAGATCAACCATGCATCCATAGTGCTTAACATTGGGTTCTATCTGATGTTCTTGAATCATTGAATTGAAGTGGTGACGCCCCTCATCAACTAAGCCCATGTGTCGACAAGCCCCAAGAACTCCCATAAATGTTATCTCATTAGGCACTACACCACATTTCTTCATGTCAAAGAACATGTCTAGTGACTTATCCACTAAACCATTTATTGCCAAACCAAGAATGAGAGCATTCCAAGTAGAAACCCCCCTTTCCTCCATGCCATGAAAAACTTCCAATGCATTTTCCACACACCCACATTTCATGTACATGTCTATAAGGGTTGTACCCAAAATGACGTTGACCTTTAGACCATTCTTCTTTATATAAGCATGAATCCATTTACCTAAGTCAAGGGCAGCCAGGTGAGTGCAAGCTGATATTACACTAACCAAAGTGGTCTCATCAGGCCTAATTCCCTCAAGCTGCATTTCCTGGAACAGTGCCAAAGTCTCTGAGAAATGGTCATGCTGAGCATACCCTGATATCATTGCACTCCAAGACACAATATCCTTACTAGGCATGGAATCAAATAAGTTCTTAGCAATTTCAACTGATCCGCATTTCAAGTACCCAGAGATCATGGAGTTCCAAGATATCTGGTCCAATTGGCAGCCTGCATTGAATAGTTTTTCGGCTGCCATTATGTCACCGCATGTTGAGTACAAGTGAATAAAAGCATTTTGAAGGTTAACATAAGATTCAATTCCAATTTTGACAACCAAGCCATGGATCATTTTTCCTATGTTGACAGCTAACAAATGCGCACATGCAGACAAAACACTAACCACCACAACCTCATCAACCATAATTCCATTAGTTTTCATTTGCATAAACATAACCAAAGCCTCCTCATACATTTCATTTTGCTCATAACAAGAAATCAATGCACTCCACGATACCATATCTTTCTCAGGCATCTCATTAAATAACTGACAAGCCTCAACGACATGACCTGTCCTACCCAACAACACAATCATAGAATTCAAGGCAATCGTATTCCTTTCTGGCATCAACTCATAAATACACTTGGCATTCTCCACATCCCCTATCTGAACATACCCTGCCAAAATCGAATTCCATGAAACCGAATCCAAAACAGGACTTTCATCAAACAACTGGCGCGCATCACCCATACTCCCACAAACTGCATACATGTTAATCAATGTGTTCTGAACATAAACATCTGAATCAAAACCCAATTTCAAAACATGGTTGTGCATCTGTTTCCCTTCAAAATCTGATAACCGGATAGCACAAGCTTGAATTAGAATTGGGTGCGTGTAATTATCACTACCACCCACATTGTTATCCACCATCAATTTGTACAAAAAGATAGCCTTTTCAGGATAGTTTCTTTGAACATAAGCTCTCATCATGGTGTTCCAAATGAACCCATTTGGGTTCTCAACGTGATTGAAGATTTGGAAGGATTGATGAATGTGGATAAAGGGTGAGTCAGTAGAGTACTTGAGGATTCTGCTGGCAGCAAAGGTGTCTCTGATAAACCCAGTGAGGATCATCTGGGAGAGTATTTGGTTGAAAAGCTTGAGATTTTGGCATTTGGGCAAGTGGGTCTCTAGGATTGAGAGGTTTATGGTTGGTTTTGGAGTGAGTTTTTCATACAAAGTTAATTTTTTTATGGTTGACGAAAAAGGATTCACTTTGATAAAATTCATGGGAAGAAACAGGAAGGGTTCGCTTCATGTACAACAGAGTTTGCCAACAACATTAACAGAAAACAGCAAACTTTTAAGTTTTAACCCAATTTTTTTTTTTTTTTTGTAAGAGTGTACGAAAAAGTACACTTTGCTACGTATACCGTCGTTGTAATCCAAAAAAGAAAGACAACTAAAGCCACGGGAATTGAAATTTGGTGTAATACTGTGTACTTTTTTAATGGTTTGATCAAAAATTAAAAAGTTAACTTTTGATATTAATTATTGGACCAAAAAAGTTAAAAAAATGTTAATAATTTTAGAAAAGTGAAAATGACCTAAGAGGAATTACATGGTACAATAGCTAGCTAGATGACCCGGATCTCAATCCAAAGCGGCCTTCCAAGAAGTAGAGGTTTGGCGACGCCGCTCCATTGCTCAACACTAGTCCTTGACTTTGACGAGAAGCTTGATTTTTTTTTTTTTTTTAAATGGTACCTTGAATAGTTGACTCATTATTTTTCAATAAAAATATAGAAAATTAGAAATGGAAGGAGTATAAATAATTCCATAATTTTGGGTGAGGAAATCATTTGTATAGTAGAGGTTGTACCAAAAAGGTGGTATATCATGCATTGGATGAATTCATGTATCTTATGCATATTTTTTGAGATTGAGTTACATAGTGTGTAAAAATATTCTCTCTTATATCAAAGTGTTTAACCATAAAATTTTTGGTTCCAAAATTGTTAAATGGTTTACATGGAAAAGATTTGGGAACAATTTTTCACTTGAGTCTAGCATTTGCTGGATGATAATTATTTAAGCACAAAATTACACATTTATTCATTAGACTTCATTTTAAGCACAAAATGAATTATTTAACATTATTTCAAAACCCAATATTGACAAAAATAAGTATAATAATGCTCTTCTTAATATATATATATATATATATATTAATGAGAATGCTCTAAAATAATGGTATAAATATTCAAAATGATTCTCAGTTGTATATATACATTGAAAATTTAAGAATAGGAGTAAAAAATATACATTGACGTTAAAATAATTATTCTATAATCTATGTTGAGAGAAAAACTTTAAAAATAATCACAATATACTTATAAATTCATAACAGTTAGGTGTATACACACACACACACATATGCGCACTAGTCTCGTCGCACACACTTCACATGTGCGATGAAACTTTTTTTTAGTGGTCCTATTTTGTAGCAAAAAAAAAAAAAAATTTGTTTTTATTTTACATATATATAATTTTTATTTTGAGAATCTAATTTATAAGTGGATAAAGAAATTTGAAAATCTATAAGAGAGTGGCCCTATTTTGGCAATGTTTTAGTGGGAGTTAAAGTTGTCTTTTTACTGAATTGTCCTTTAATTTTGTCTTTACTTAAACATAGGGATGTAGGGGCATTTTTGAAAAAAAAAAAAAAAATGAAGATCCCGGGGAACACCCCCCCCCCCCCCCCCCCCCCCCCTTTTTTTTGAAACAAAACCTTCATTCATTCATTAATAGCATCTTGATACAATGCTTCCACAGCTAGTGGAGGTAACTCCTCTATCCAATACATATCATCTTATATATTTTTAGCATGCTGTGCAAGAACATGTGCAACCTTGTTTCCTCCCCTCCTCCTGCTGCAAATGTCCACCCAATGCAAAGTAGAGAGCAACTGTTGGATATCATTCACAATATTCCAAAGCAATGACTGGTTCACCTCTAGAGATGAGATAGCACGTATGACATTAGCATTGTCTTCTTCAATTACAAGTTCTAAAAATCCAGTATCCATTGCGAATTCAATTGATTTTCTGCAAGCTAACATCTCAGCTTCTTCGCTGCTGTCTACTGCAGGGCCTTTGGCAAACATGGCAGCCATTACTTCCTTTCTATCATTCCGGATAACTGCACCAAATCCAGTCCTATTCAAATCCATGAAAAGAGCAGCGTCAAAATTCAGCTTATACATTGACTGTGGAGGAGGCTTCCAAGCTTCACTACTGGGCTGCAAGATCGGGCCTACTGTCAAATGCCTCTCTGAATTTTGAACTCCTCTAGGTAGTCTGTTGCTCTCCTATTTAAAGAGGTTGGGTCATGAAATTTTCCACCATGAATCACTCTATTCCGCTGGTTCCATATCAGCCAAGCGTGAACTAAGACCAATTTCAAGTCCTCTAATGCTAGCCAATCCATTAAATACTCCATTAGTTGAAGTATATCAGCCTGACCGTGAGAGATTTTCTGCATAATCTTTATACTTCCTGCCCAAACGTCCTGGGCAGCAACACAGTCCCACAATACATGCAAGACCGATTCTGGGCACCTGGTACAGATTGGACAAGCATCTTTAGTAATAATCCGCCGCTTTGTTAGGTTCAACCGTGTTGGCAAAATATTATGACATGCTCTCCATCCGAACACCTTGATCTTATTTGGGATATGAAGCTTCCATAAGGCAGCCCATACCTTTTTCCTGCACAACCACTTGAGCATTCAGCCCAATTTGGTCCCCTCAATATCTCCCTTGTGACCTTGTATGCTGATTTGACTATGAATCTGCCATTTTTGTTGTGAATCCAAACAATGTAATCGGCAACATACCTCCTACTTAAATGGAATTCTACAAATCACTTCAGCATCTTCCACCAATGCAAGTCTTAATCTATAAGATTCGAGACCAATAGATCTTCCATACCATCAGTGGCTGAATGGAGGATGGAGTTTGTTGGATGATTGGGAATCCATCTATCCTTCAAAGCTTTAATTGAAAATCCATTCCCTACTCTCCAACAATATCCCAACTTCAAGATAGGTAGTGCTGCCATTATGCTCCTCCAAACAAAGGAACAATTTTGTGACTCAACAACATCAAGAAAGGAAGATCTTGAGAATATCTTGCTTTAAAGTATTAATACACCAGAGAGTTAGTTTCTTGTATCATTCGCCATCCCTGCTTAGCTAACATAGCTAGATTAAATGCTCTTAGAATAGGAAAGCCCATTCCACCCTCTTTCTTTGAGCTCGATCGCTTGTCCCATCTTTTCCAATGTATTTTCCTTTCATTCCCTACCTGTCCCCACCAGAATTTAAAACGCAAAGCATATAGTTCATCACGTAACTTCAAAGGAAGCTAAAACACACTCATTGTGTAGGTGGAGATAGATTGAGCCATCGCCTTGATGAGAACTTCTTTACGAGCCTTAGATAGTAACATGCCCTACCAACCTTGTAATTTTTTCCATACCCTATCATTTAGATAAGAGAAAGTATGGTATTTAGCCTGCCCAATTAATGTTGGTAGCCCCAGATAATAGGTTTCAAAGTGAAGCACCTCTTTAACACTCAGTATCCTTATTATCTCCATCTTTTGCCTACTTGAGGTATTGCTACTAAAGTACACTAAAGATTTCTCCAAGTTTATGCTCTGATATGATGCATTTGCATATATTTGAAGGATTTCAACAATGGTTACCACGTCATTCTGAGTTGCTCGACAGAATAGCAAAGAATCATCTACAAATAGGAGATTAAAAACCTTGTGTGCTCTTCTATAGATGGAAACTCCATTGATTCTGGCTTTCAGTTCTACCTTTGCCAATAAGGAAGTGAAGCCCTTTGCATACAATAGAAACAAATATGGGGAAAGGGGATCTCCCTGACAGAGCCCCCTAGAGGGAAGAATATTACCATATGGTTTGCCATTGACTGGAGCTGAAAAGGATGGTGTGGTAACACAACTCATCGCTCTTTCTATCCACCCATACGAAAAACCCATTTTCAACACAATTCCTTGTAGAAAAAGCCATTCAATCCGGCCATAGGCCTTTCTGATGTCTAACTTTAGAGCTAGAGCTCCTTTTTTACCCTTCTTCGAAATGTTAGTGTGCAATGTCTCATATGCCATTAGTACATTATCTATAATGAGACGACCCAGTACAAAGACACTTTGAGTGGGTGAGATGATATTAGGAAGTATCAAACAAGGGAAGCCTGTTAAATTGTAGTAGTAGTTGTGTGTGTCTATATATATATATAATTTTTTTTTTATCATGAATTACGTATTTTTATAACTTAAATGAAACACTAAAGGAAACAAAAAATAATTTTTGGTTAACAACCAAATAATTCTTCTCAGTTTTTGATATAAAGCTTAAATGGCTACATAATTTGTTGTTAAGTGTTGAAAAAATTACTCCAAAAAAGTATTGAAAAATATTTTTAAAATAATAATAATAATAATAATAATAATAATAAATTCCTCAAGTCCTTGAATACATTATCTATTAGGTGCTTGCTTGTAATTTTTTTTGAAAAAATTAGAAAATTTATTCTTCTTTCCAACCCACCTAATATATATATATATATATATAAACATATGTTTATACTTATGTATAACATATTTAATACTTATTGCCTATTTGATCACATTCATGACAAATTTTTCTCTGATAAACTAACTTAGTCGGAAACTATTTTGCATGCTATATTTGCTCTAGGTAATCTTCTTGGATTTAGTCGCATTAACTTTCATTTTTTGTTTTACTCCCTCCGCTAAAGTAAACTTAAGCACCAAGGCCATTGTATTATTAGGATTTAGCTTATGGTATACTCACCTGATATGGGCACACTCCTATTACTTTTGAATTTTGAGATGTAATCTTTCAATTTTCAAGCTATAGGAGACACTATTATCAAATTAATTTGGCTATATAAGCTTTTGACTATTAGTTGACCTTTTAAGAGTATGCCACATAAGCTTTGATGCTCTCACAATATTCTAAAAAACAATTCGACTCTTATCTTTCAACTTCAAATGCAGTCCGCCTCTCCCTTTTCCTGATAAATCTTAATCTAATTCAATAACTCGTCACTCCACCAAAATCATACTTCAACCTCCTCTCTCTGGCTTCCAAACCAATGTCTTTAGCCTTTTGAATCTGTCATTTTGTGGCAACCACTTCATACACTCAACTTAGCTAGCCCATCATCCATCATCCACTAGGGATGTTATGACCCAATTACAGAGATGGTGTCACTCTCCTTATCTACGTAAAGAGGTTAGTTTATTGAAAATATAATTGTGTGAAGTGATTCTCTAGATGGGTTTTGTTTTGTTTAAGCCTTGAATAAAATAAATATTTTTAAATTCTATTTAACTATTCCGTGCATCACACTGGTTAGTGATTAATTGCAACCTATTTTGTAGATTATTTCACTAGCTTATCAACATACCCTAGAATTTTCCATAGTTTGCAAACAATTTGATTGAAATTGTAAATACATATGCCACTAAGAAACAATAGTCAAAAGACTACATATAAACCAAAATAAACGAACGAGATGAAGTTGTTGGAATGAAAATGGTGTTTGGGTATTCTAAAACCTTTGACTTTGAGTGTTTCTAGCCCTTAGACTCCCAACAAAAATAGGTTTCATGATAAATTATCAATGTCTTTAAAGGCCCAAATGTCTACTTAGCCAAAATACGTAATAGATGCTAAAGCCCCCGGATTATACTAAATGGGCCATCTATACGTATTTATCTTTGATAAACATTTGTTTCATTTTAAGTTTGTTTTCTATGTTTATACATATCTTTTTGCTTAGAAAGTAAAAAAGTTTTGCAATGATAATTCATAATATAAAAAAATACATATTCAACTCATATATCATTTCATATACATGTATGTTTCCCTTAAAAGATATACATGTAATATTAATAAAACTCAAAGGTTACTAGGTTAGCAATTTTGATATATACAACAACAACAACAACACCTCAGTCTAAATAGAAAATGTAACGAAAGAGAAATACATCACCTAGTGAATGATAACGTCTTCAGTATTTTTTTGAACTCTAAATCCAATTCAATTTAGGTGTGAAATCCCACGTAGATTACACTTGTGTGGACATAAAACTCCTCCTTGCAACAAAAGTACATATAAATTCTATTAAAGATCAACTTTAATGATATCACCAAAAATAACAATCACCCAATAAGGTTTATGTAATAAAAGTACCTCATATTCAATGACAAAGTTATCCTTTATCACATCTTCATTCAAACCTCCAAGATTATTTGAGAGTACATCAGCTACTCTGCAGGGAAACTAAAAACAAATGGTTGAAAGTGAAGGTGAAGGAACTCTAATTTATTCAATGCACACAAAAAGGAAATATTTGTTGAAAACTTTATACGGCTAGAAAATCTAGCTCAATGCCTCAATGGCCATCAAAGGCAGCATCTCAACTTGCATGCAAGCCAAAAATGTGATCCCTTCGCGAACAACTTGGAATAGAATATGAGTTGGTGATGCAATTACTGGTTGTAGCTATATACAAACAGAAAATAAAGTTCAAAAAGAGGGACTACAAAAACAACACATTGTAAATGACATGACTAACATACACAAAAGGCAACTATATGTCTACTTGAATTATTAATTATATGCAAGACTAAAACCAATTGGACTCCGAGTAATCACAATGTTAATATAAAACAAAAATTTCATAAAACAAGCATAAATTCTAATATCAAACTCCAAACTAAATTAAAGAAACACAATCACACACAAAATAAGTACACACCACCTTAACTTTTTTTTTTTAATAATTTTTTTATGACATGGAACCTTGGCAAGGCTTAGGCCCTTTGAATCCACCCTTAGGGAGTAAACAACAAATACGTGACCCCACCTGCCAAAACTGTGTATCAGGAAATCTAGGGGAACTACTAGTAGGGATTAAACCCAGGATGTTTAGTTCTGTAGCTCATCCCAAGTCTCCAACCACTAGGCTACACCTTGGCATGTAATGCATGTTACGCACCAGCTAAACTTACAAATAAACAATAATTAATGACGCAACTTTGTTCAGAAACTTTGAATTAAAAGATATCAGAAAACCAAACAGGCAAACACAAAAATATAAGGAAAAGGAATGGTGCAATACAAGGATCTATTGCAATTATGAAATTCCTTCAATGTTAAATTTGTTATCTTCGGCGAAGTTATTGTGCTCCAATTTAATTGAACATAAACAGAGAAGTGAAATGGTAAATAAGTTGAAATTAAAAGAAAGAAGTAAGATTGCCATTCACAATGCTTGCTCTGATATGCATGAGTCCTTCATGTTCATGCGGCTCGGTCCAAGATGACTACAATATGTCCAGTGTATTTCATGAAAACAGTACTCTTTTGAAAACGTTGAAGAAAACTTCTTTAGTAAGGACTTTGAGCAGCATGAAAGAAAAAAGAACAAATAGGACCCAAAGGTTGTAAGAAATATTTATCGAAATTGGTCTTTTAATTATCACTAATTGTTGTTTTACACTAGTTGGCTTACACTACTTTACATAATGTCCAAATTTTGTAAAGCCAGATATTCACTTTTTTATTTCTAAGGATGTCCACATTTTAGACTGTGTATTAAGTAGTGTGCAATAATCATTGCTCTTTAATAATAGGAAATCAAAATGGAACACGCTCTGTTTAACAGTTGTAGCTGTTTCAACTAGAGCAATCTGGATCTGGTTTAACAGTTGCTGGGGATTGCATATCTATTCTCAAGCCCTTCACTCTACAATAGACCTGGAAATACTTATCATCAACCTTTCAGGCGACTTACGAGACCAGCACATAATCAAGGAGAAGTTCAAATTAATATCAACTACAATAGTAGAATCAGTTTGAAGCATGAGGAACAAGCTGCTCTTCCAAGGGGAGAAAGTCAATTTGATGGTCCAAAATGCTGGGATCTAGAGGAACATGGGCGGTTTGATGCATTTAGGCCTAAGGCGAAAAATGAATGGAGGCATTTTATATATTTAAAAATGACTTTAAAAAATTTAATATTGCTTAGACTCTATTATTTTATTTTAGATGCAAAATTACTAATTAATATGAACCACTATTTTTTTTTTTTTTTTTTTTTGGAGAAAGTCTATAGATACAAAAAATTTGACAAATTTTCACACTTGTTAATATGACAGATTAATAGTGGTAAGTAACAAGTAATGTTAGTGGGAGACCTAGATGAGAACTAGTAAAAGTTTGTCAACTCAACTGTTGTGAAATTTTGTGTATTGTTTGTTTTTAGAAGTACTAAATTCACAACATTTTTTACAACAAATTTTAGGTGTTAAGTTGTTACTAATTCTAATTCCAACCTACCATTGAAATTACTTTTTTAACCACTAACAACAGCCAATAACAGCTTACCACTTAAAATTTATTACGAAAATATTGTAAAACAATATTGTGAACAAAAACTCTCTTCTATTAAAAAAATATTATTTTATTTATTAGCTAATATTTGGGCTTAATTAATACTATTATAATAAAAGAAATAGCCCGGTTAAAATTAGAGGGCCTTTTTTTACTTGGGTCTGGGGAGACTGCCTCCCTTTGCTTATATGGTAGATCCGCCTGTGCAGAGGAAGTTCGTGGAAGTGTGGAACACTCAGCGACATGGCAAGATAGCCCATCTTCCTCTTCAGCGTAAACCATGGAAAATTTTATTCTGCATCAAAAAAGAGACTGCACACACCTCCTAGCTTTCAACGACCATGTGTATTTGTATTCGGATCTTTTAATTTCCTCTTCAAATCACTTTTACCTAAAATATCTTCATGACAGTGTATAGCTGCTAGTATAACTTATACAACTCAAGTTTAAACCTCTCTCCTAAGTCCTAACCACCAAATACTATCTTAGCAACTACATTATAAATGAGGCTATTGCTTGAAATTCAAAATACCAACACAACATTGTATACATGGCAACTACTATCACACTCAAAAACACAATTTAAAATTGATCTTAATGTGTCAATTTGAACTCATGACCTAACTTCAATTTCCCCTACATTTGTGAGAGCTTGAAAATCTTAGCAGGTCTGCAGAAACACACCAGCAATACGCAATCAATTTCCGATATGAGAAAAAGCATATAACATGCATCTAAAGTTCTTAACTTAGGAGTTTTTTGAAAGAATGTTAAAAATGCTATCATGAATAGGATCTCTGTAGTTTTTTGTGAATCCCTTAATTAGTTTTTGGAGGATAAGGGTAGCCACTGCATCCCTTAATCTGTTCTTAAGAGTATAAGGGTAGCTGGTGCATCTTTGGCTCTGCAGCTCATTGCTGCTATTATTGTTTAATAAAAAACTTCATTCATCCAAAAAAAAGAAGCAGAAGAAGAAAGAAACTATGAATTTTATGGCTGCAAACTGCCAATATCATTTGTCAGATATCTAACTAGTCGTTTAAGCAGCAGTGCTGATTTTCCAGGAGTGACCTCATGACTCACATTACCTACAACAAACGTTACAAACCAACCATGAGAAAGACAGCTACACCATCTCAATCCTCTAGAAATAATACATGAACAGGCAAAAAAAATCTTTATTCCGCACTAAATTTAACTTTAAAAAGTTGTGCCCTACGCTTTTTCTTTGCATTAAAATCATTTATAATTGATTATAACTAAATTCTTTAGCAATCTCCTTTTATATATATATATATATATATGTAGTTAAATAGTCACTCAAAAACTCATCATCCATCTTGTTACGAATCTTTGTCTTGACAAGTTTCATGGCTGAGAATGCATGTTTTGTAGTTGCTGTTAAAATAGAAAGAGTAGGCACAAGTCTAATCAATCTATCAACAAGTGGATAGATTTTTTATTTTCCAACTCTCACCAACCCTTGGCATAATTCAGAAAGTGTCAATAGATTCTTTAATTTTGGATGTAGAGGAACATCAAGCTCAAAAAGTTGAAGATGATTTTCTAAATTCCCTTTTTCTTGCTCTGGGAAATCTTCAGGATAAAATGTATTAGCAAGCTTGCAAATCTTGTCAATATCAAACATCTTATATCCATTAATAGAATTCAAAGCTGAACTAAGAGTAAGTAACTCCACTGCACCCTCGTTGAATCTATTGTTCAATTCTTGTAACACAAAATCAATTGTGGCAATAAACACATCAAATCGATAATAATGCTCTACATCAGTATCATCTTGTTGACGTCAAGATCAACGATGCCTTCCAACATATCGAGCACTCAAATCAGGAATATTGATCTATTTTCTGCTCCTCACAAAATAATTGTACTTTCTTATGAAGATCTTCCCATTTGAATTTGTCAAAGTTTGAAGGTAAATGAGAGTATTTCAAGATGAGGTTTCTGATTAGGCAGAGAGGCAGAGTATTGGGGCAGAGCATATACATGTGTTGATGAAGTCCATTAAACAGCTCAGCTACAAAAGTATACGACCTGTAGCTTTCTATAGTGGTGTAATCAATTTACATGTAGTTTTCAATTGTAATGTAGTTAGTCTATTTGTGTTGACACGTGTAAGGTGATGATCAATTAGATATTATAATGATCAGATGGTGGGAAGCTGATCCGTGTAAATAGGAATTGGTTAGAGGTGGTTAGATTATTTTCTTTGATCTTTAGACTATATAAATCTTTCTGTAACTACATTTTTATTCAATTGATTCAGATATTTTTCAGAGCTTCAATTCTTGATTCTCCTTCTTCCTCTCTATCTCTCTCTCTAGCTTCACTGTGTTAGCTACATTCTGTTTTCTGATAGAATTCTCATTTTTGCAATCAATTTTTTAGTACTTGAAATAAGATGCATGGCATTCAAAATATCTTGAGATTTTTGTTGCAAGACTTGAGAAAGCACTTCAGTGATTTTCATGATGTCCTTTATGAGATGTAACATAAAGATAAAGTCAAAGGACATTAATGAGTTTAGAGCAAAATCTGCATCTCCATGCTCAGGGGCATAGCTAGGAATAATTACTTGGCGGGGAGTTGTAGTAGCAATACTAAATATAATAGATGGCAAGGTATACAATAGATTGCATCATTTGAAGGTGAGTATTCTGACCAATTTGAGTGTGATTTAAACCACGAAGCTTGAAAACTTTGACGATGATTATTTGGTTCTTTTAATGGATACCCTATATCTGTAGGTTGATATGGACTGACTATAAGATAAACACATCGGATTTCATCTTTTTTGTTGGTAGGGAATTTATATATTTGTTCATGTGATCCTAGATTACAATCTATCTCTTCATATTGAATTTTTAAACATTTGGAGGAACACTTATCGGGCATTGAAGTATTAACATTTGTTTTCTGTAGGTGTCCTAAGTTCTGAATGATTAATATCTTTTTTTTTTTAAGAATGCATCAATTGTTTGTCATTTGCTCCATTATTTAGCACCTAATTTCAAACCCAAAAAAAAAAAAAAAAAAAAAATTCAATTCAAAAAATCATAAACTAACTTGGGAGAAGATATAATAAATTAATATATAAAATTCTTTCTTGCATGAATTATAAATACACCTTTAATTAATTAATGACGCTTTAGGATAAAAAAAAAAAATCAAATAAACAAATTAAACTAAAGTATAAACATACAACTAAACCAATTTTTTTTTTTTTTTTTTTCTTGAGATACACCTAAACCAAATAAATTAGCAACACCCCACTACCTTGCATAATGTAATGGCTGAAAAAAAGATACACGACCTCACCCCAATTGCCTTCCATAGATTAGTTTTTTTTTTTCTTTCACAATTTTCTTACTTTACTATCCCAATTGCCTTCCATAGATTAGTTTTTTTTTTTTTTTTTTTTTTTTTTCTTTCACAATTTTCTTACTTTACTACCCCAATTGCACAATGCAAGCCCTACCCAACCCACTCAAGAGACAAACAGCAAAATATGTTGAGTCACTGAATCAGTGGGTTAAGTATAAAGAAATACAATAACAATAAACACAAAAAAACAAAGTCAAATTAGCATACATTGCTGGCAAAGGGATATCACATACACATTCCTATTTAGCTATTCAGTATTTAGTTCTAGAGAAAAAGAGAGAGAAAGCTGAGACGAGAATGAGATACCTTAAGGTGAGGGCATAAGGTAGAGGCGATGAAGGCTGGGCAGTAGGCCAGTGGTGGCTGCAGCGTCACAGCATGAGAAGGACAAAAAAAATGTTAGTTTTTTTAGTTTATTTTATTTTATTTTATTTTATTTATTTATTTATTTATTTTTTATTATTATTATTTTAACTGTGAGGAGTAGAAATTGATGAGGGTTTTGTTTTGTTTGAGTTGGGATTTAGGGCTGGGCTAGGCTGGCAGTGCTTTAGATGAACCCAAAAAAAAAAAAAAAAAAAAAAAAAAACCTCGTGCTTTTTTGATATTGGAAATGAAGTATGAAGTTTTGTTTTTGGCCAATTTTTGTTTTATTTGAGTACAATAATAGATGTCTATTGGACTTTATTTTTTGCTGGAAAGATGTATATTGGACCAAAAGAAGTTTGGGAATAATTTTTTTTTTTGGGGGGGGTGGGGGAGAAGGCGGATATTTATTTTAGGTTTGGCCCATGTCATATTTTTAACTTGATAAAATGAAAAAATTTGGGGGGGCCAGGGTCCCCCCAAGGAGCCATGTGGCTCCGCCCCTGTCCACGCTGACGATAGTTTCCTTCTATAAAATGTTTTTTTGAAACTTCATAAATTGCATCAAACATTTTTATCAAGTTAGATATTGAATACAAGTGAGAGCCTTAACTAGTATCTCCAGCTCACTTCAAAGTTCCAATTTGATTTAGCCCTCTTGTAGATTCTATTTTATTATTTGCTAATTTTCTTGGAACATCAGTCACTGGAGCACCTTTCAACTCATCATTCCGTTTGCTAGAAGATGTGGTATTAATGATTGAAGTCAAATTATTGAAAATTTGATGAACAACAGACTACAGTTACGTCAGAAGATGCTGTAACCAATGCAAGTTGTAGGCAATGCGCAAAACAGTGTATATAATAAGCATAGGGAGTACAAAGGAACTCAGTTATGAAGTGTAACAGTCCATACTCCCTAAAACCCCCCAAATCCCACAATAAATAAATTTCTCAGAACCATTTCCATTTAAAAAAACAAAAACAAAAAGAACTCAGATCAGTCCAAAAAACACATCATCAAAAACAACAAACCAACACCTTACTAAGCCTTCCCACAACCAGTTCTAGCAAACCAATTGAAACCACAACCACTATCAAAAAGAAAAGAAAAGAAAAGAAAAAAATCCTAAAACCATTCCCATCCAATCTAAACAAAAACACAAAACACGAAACCAAATCCATCATTGAATAGATTAATGGTTCTTCCCACTTCCAAGAGAATGGTAATCTAGTAGAGTTTCTCAACTTCAGCTTGTATACACAAAACACCAAGCTAGTGTTTGGTGCAACTTGACCATAAAATTTTGGCTCCACAAGAGTAAAATGGTTTACACCCGAAAATTCTAGAAACCATTTTTTGCCTTAGTGAAGCATTTACTAAAAGATAAAATAAATAAATCTCCAAAGAACAATTAATTGCAAAGAACAACAACATTTTAAAACACTAAAGTGTAAGGATCTACACACAACATATCCATTGGTAGTTCTAACAATTTATTAATATAAAATTAAAATTTGATTTTGAGGCTCCACATAATGGCTTATTTGGCCCATTATTTTACACCTAAAAATTATAGAAACCATTTTTTGCCTAAGTGATGTATTTGCTGGAAGATAAAAATAAAAATAAAATCTCCAATGAACAATTAATTGCAAATAACAACAATATTTTAAACACTAAAGTTTAAGGATTCACACGCAACAGATCCATTGGTATATCTAACAATTTATTAATTTAAAATTTAAAATTGATTTTTAGGCTTCATGCGACAAGTGGTTTCCTTGTGGGAAGTATGCATGTGTATTGTGCGTTTTGGGCCACTTACATATATGCATTGATCTACATACTAGATTATGGGTTCGGAGTTTAGATACGGTTTAGAAAATTGTTAGGCACCCAAGACCACCCCGCTTGCTGGTTGGCCTCCATTATGTGTTTTAAGGTCATATTTAATTAAAGAATTTATTAAGAGAGCCAAAATCCTTAACCTAAACATATATCATATACTTAATAAAAAAATGACCCACAAAACATGTTAAAGAGCACACAACAATATAAAAAGGAAACAAATCAAACACAAATAAAAAAGATTATATTAAAAATGAAAACTATTAATTAAATAAAACACAAAAGGAAAAGAATATCAAACAAACCAAACATGGCAAAATATTAAAATAAACAAGGAAAACAAATAAACATGATTAATTAACCTAAAATAGAGTCAAACAGAATCAAAGAACTCATAGGAAATGATTAATTAAATAAAAAAACAAGATTCTGCCCAAATCTAGGTTCGGGGTGCGTCCACATACTTAACCATACGTATGCATGTTCAAAAACATGCACGCGCATACTTGAGTATGCTTACATATCCTTAGCATAGAAACTAGAAAATCACATTTTGCATGTTATAATAAACAAAGATATGACATGTGAGATCAAAGAAGTATGTTATAAACCCTAAACACTAAGCTAACATAAAGCAAATAAAACAAACATCAATATAAACAAATAGTCACAAAACAAATCTAATAGTAAACTAAACTAATATTAAATAAAAAAAAACATGTCAAACAAATAGTTAATTAAAATAACAATACCAAACAATAAGAAAAAATTATAAACACCCTAGAATCAGATTAACACATATCAAGAGAATTAAAATCAACAAAAAAATCAATTATAAAAATTATAAAAACTATATTAAGAAACTCATGTGGATCTTATTAAACAAAGAATTCATGGAAAGAATACTCACCTTACTTGTGATTATAAGTTTAAAGATTGTTTAACCAACCCCACAATACCCACAACACAATGATTAGATTGGGGAAACAAGGGAATTAAAGAACACAATAGAACTAAGGAATTACAATATATTCAAGAACAAACTTTTATTGAAAATGTTTTAGAAAACAATTTAAAAAATTAGTTTCTGCCTTAGAAAACTACTAGAGAGAGGTTTTGAATCTGTAAAAAAAATGCTTTGGTGATGTGTGAGTGTTTAGAAAAGATGGAGACAAAACAATAACTCTTTCTACCTAGGGTTTGGATTGGAGACATAAGGTGAGTAGTATTTATATGTTTATACTAGGATTTTTAGGGCTTTTTAGAGGTCTTTGGATGTTCTCAGGTGTTTAGGGGCCGATCTCCCCATCAAAGAATGATGTTTTGGAGCCCAAAAATCAAGTTTTGAGCACTTGGAAACTAGCTTGCATATGCAGGTTTTGTGGGTGTGTACACACCCTTAATCCATGCATACACATGCTTGCCAAAAATCCTAAATTCGACTACGTATTTGGTCTAACTTTAAACGGCCATAACTCACTCAGTATAAATCTAAATGATGTCAAATTTATGTTCAAATTGAAACTTAGGATGTCTAATTTCCAATGAAACAAACCTCACTCAAATATTTTTTGTAGATTAAATGTTATGGTCAAAACAATGAGAAAATGTCATTTTTCAAGATTGTTTTCAAAGCGATTTAAGCACTTTTGAGTTGTGATTACTTCCAAACTATGGTGAAACCTTTACCCTTGGTTGACATATGTCAAGCTCATCGTCAGGGTTGGGCATCAAAATTGATTAACAAATACAAAATGAGGTGTCTACAATATATACACATTCCAAACTTATTAAAAATGTGCAAAATTATATTCATTAAAATTAAAATAAATTTTCTATAAATTTATGTTGTAAGAATTATTTTTTCAAAAATAAAAATCACAAAAAAATTATAGGATTCACAACACTTCAATTTTTATTTTTTTTATTTTTTATTTTTTTAAAATATCATGAATCACAATTAGCTTCAACAAAGACTAAAGAAAACACAAGACAATTTTAGGTTAACAACCATTTAATTCTTCTCACCTTTAATTACAAGCTTTAATGGCTACCATAATTTTGTAAAGTGTTGAAATTATATGCCTTCACTACATTATCTATTAGATGCTTACTTGTTATTTTTATTAATTTTCATAAGAAACTTCTGTTTCTCTTTCCAATCCACCTAATAAATGTTTATTACTATTTGTATATGTAAAGATAAATGACATATGTTTATACGTATGTACAAAATAACTAATACGTGTAATTAGCTTTTTAGTCCCTATATTTTGGGGTACTTTCAATTTGGTCCACATGTTTATATAACTTCATTTTAATCCTTATATTTATAAATTTGCTATCATTTTGGTCCTTATCTACATTATCTATTAGATGCTTACTTGTTATTTTTATTAATTCTCATAAGAAACCTATATTTCTCTTTCCAACAAACCTAATAAATGTTTCTTCATATTTGTAAATATAAAGATAAATGACATATGTTTATACTTATTTACAAAATAACTAATATGTATAATTAGCTTTCTAGTTCCTATATTTTAGGTTACTTTCAATTTGGATCACAATTTTATATAACTTCATTTTAATCTTTATATTTATAAATTTGCTATCATTTTGGTCCTTAAGTGAGGATAAGATAGGGAATAAAATTAAGATTAATTTAAAATTTTAAGGGCCAAAAAATGAAGTTATAAAAGCTGAAGGATCGAATTGAAAATATAGGAAACAAAAAGGTAATTTCCCTTAAATAATATTCATCACCTTTTCAGTTGCTTCACAGATAATTTGTTCCTAATAGACCAACTTGCCCACAAAATGATCATGATGAGTTTAGGCATGTTGTTTTCATTTTTAATTGTACACCCTAGTAAAGTTAACTTAAGCAACTTATGTTATTAGAGTTCTACCTTCTAGTAAAGCTAACTTAAGCAGCTTATGTTATTAGAGTTTTACCTTGTGGTATACTAACTCAGAATGAACTATCTTTTGGCTATTAGATTACTATACCGTTTAAACTATAAAAGCGTCATTGTCAACATGTACAAGAGATTGCAACCGGGGTTATCTCCATTATTTTATAATCTTTTTTCACAAATACTTGAACCATTGGTGATGTCTCTGCATTGGGTATTTTCAATCATCAAAATCTACCTATACATACCGAGCAACGCGAAAAATAATATATATATATATATATATATATTACTAATGGTGTCCTGAAGGAAGAAAGTGGTTGAAGGTAAACATGGGTTATTACATATATTATCAAAATAAATAAAATCATAGAAATTTTAGATTTACTAACCATTTGACCATATTAGTTACCATTACCATATGTTTCATTTTATGTTTGTTTTCTATCAATATATATGTTGTTTTTTATGTTTATTCATATATTGTTGTATATTACAAAATGTTCTGCAATGAATATTGATATAAAAGAATTACATATACATCTCATATATAATTTTAAAAACAGATATTTTCCCTTAAAAAATATACCTGTAATATATATATATATACATATATTAATAGGTAAAGTTTAGAGAAAATCCAATTAAATTTTACAATCTAATTTTGCACCATATGTTCTAAATTATTTATATTTGGAGAGAGCTTTATTTCTTAATTTTGGAGTCAAATGTGGGACAACATCATAAATATCTATCCAAGTGAGTTATTGTATACAAAAACTAAAGAGTTTAGAATTAATGAACATAATTTTTTTTTAAAAAAAATTGCCAATTTACATTTTCTACCTAATAATATTCTTACAAGACTTTTTTAAAAAATTTTAAAAAAATATAAGAAAACCTATCAATAATATTTAAATTATATATGTAAAAATTATACAATGCATCTTAAATTCTTGTTGTATATATTTGAAGTATATCCATACATATATATAAGGTTATAAGCTAGTATTATTAAAATTCAAAGGTTAGCAAATTCGATATATACAACAACAAAAAGTTAATCTCAAATATGGGGTTGGCTATGGATTATCAACATAATAATTATGGTCGGTCATATGCATTATTTTCCTTCAATCTATAAAATTGAAGTAGCCAAAAAATCAATATATAATTGCATAAAATGCAAGAATTTTAATGTACTCTCTACATCCCAAATTGATTGTCTTGTATTCCATTTTGAGATGTCCCAAAATATTATCTTGTTTCTAAAATTAGAAGCCTATAGTTTACTAATTTTCCTATTATGCCCATATTTTATTTTTGGGAGAATTTAAAAAGAAAAAAAAAAAATCTCAACAGAATCGTTGTAGTAGCCATGAGTAATTTTTTAGATTTCATTTAAAAGATAAGATTGAATTTCAAAGCAAGACAATAGTGTTTGTATTGTATTAGGAGTATGTTTTTTAGGTTTTATTTTATTTTATTTATTGAAAATAATACCCAATAACCCAACACTAACTGTGAAAGCTCTTCGAATCTCGTCTTTGTTTGTAAATAATTTTTTTTAGAAAAAGACCTAAAATAGGTTTATTCCAACTGATAACTTTCTATTTTAAATTTCTGATAGATACTTTTAAAATTAAAATTTAAACGATAGAAATTGATTATAACTTTGTTTAAGGGTAATTTTGAAAAGAAAAGACAATAAATAATATTTCTTTAAAAATTTGAATTTTATAAAGAGGACAAAAAATTTGGGACGAAAGGAGTATAATTTAGTTATTTGATATCAATTTCTTCGAAACTATAATAAAAATCCAAAAAGAAAAAATATATGGAACATGGTCCCCCACAGCAACAAGATGTTTAATTGTTGTATCATAAACTATGGAACATGGTCCCACAGCAACAAAAAATATATGGACAAACAAAATGTTTAATTGTCCTATCATAAACTATTAAAAAAAAAAAAACTATTTACAAAGTTTAAAATGGAAAAAAATAATTTTTTATTTTTTATTTTTTATTTTATAAAAAGTTTAGGGACTAATATAGTTATGAATCACTACTCAAAAAACAGCTAAAGAATGGAACACCAAGAAAAATAAAAGAGAGAGAACACCACCAACCATCATCCTCACTCAGTCAAACAACAAAAAGTGCTGTCAAAGAAAAAGAAACAAAAGAAGCAAATGTAACAGAACACTACCCTAAACACTCAATTTTCTTGCTTGAATACACAATATACATTGCACAATATCTCATCTATGTGCACATAACATACACACACACACACTGATACAACGCAATGAATGCAGATACACAGAAAATTCACAATACCCAAATGTTGTTTCACATTCACATACACAAACACCAACCTCACTGTCTTTAACCCAAAATCACCAACAAAGAAATCCAACAAACAAACAAACCCGGCCCAAGAAAGTTCTAGAAGGGTATGGATCTTGCTAGGGTTATTCTATTAGAGGAAGAAAAGAATAATGGGTCGGGTTAAGATAAAACCCGTGTTATATGGCCCAAGGTCTTCTTTTTATAATCTTTACTCACTCCAATTAAAATCCATTAGCCCATCAATTCAAGTCCAAACCTGAAAAACCCAGCCCAACCCACTTACAATGGAAACCCAGCTAGCTCACACTATGTCCGAAAACTTTAACCCAGCCAGCCCGTGGCAAGCCAATCCAAATTCACATTAAAATACTTAAGCCCAAAACAAATTGGGTCCCAATCCACTTTAACCAAGCCCAAGTACTAAATACAACAAAAACAACAGTCCACTCCTATTCAAAAAGCCCATATACATTCAGATTTTTTTTTTTTTTAATCGACGTGACATTCAAATTTTAAATCAAGCTAAATATGTAGTAATTATAAAGTACTTCAAAAATACGAATAATGTTGCAAAAACTTGAAGAAAGCACATATAATACTTTTTTTATGGAATAGAAACTAAATTGTTAGATTCTAGGTAATAAACTTCGAATTTACAAGAGGTTCCTTGAATCTACAAGATCATAGGTCTGAAATCCACTAGAGAAAATTTTGAAAACAAAAACTTTGAATTTTATTAATAGTAATCCGGTTTGCCTTTAGACGCTACATAACATATAAATATTGGAAATTAAAACTTTAATACGATTAGGAAACGTCTAAAACCTTAATTCACACTAATTATAAAGATTATATAGAAAAATACCGAATTTTACAAAAAATGGAAAAATTGAGTTAAATGCAAAATCATAAACTAATGACCTTAAGGGTCATCCCAAAACAAGCGGAACTGTATTATGATTTATTAGCAAAAAGTTATTAAGAAAACAAATATTACCTAAAATGGCAAAATCACTGTTTTCTAGGGCTAAACAAAGGAATTCGCCAAAATTAGGGTGCACCTCGTGGCAAAACAACGACTATTACTCAAAAGACCATTTCCCTTCAACTTGTCAAATTTCATGCAATTCCGTCTCTGTTGTCGAAATAATTTCTACTAGTGTCTTTTTGCCTTGCGCAATTTCAGGTGCCCTAGAAAGTTCAGGAATGCCATGGTCGTCTATTCTACATTAACGATGATATGATGCTATTTCCTCTCAAATTTATGATTGATTTCACTCATTAAATTTATGGTAGAGTTTATCATAAATGTGAGAGTAAGGACTAAGGAGTATCCTTTGAGTTATCTTTTTAACACTACTTGGATCATTGCAATCCGACATTTAAGCCAAAAGTTATGCCCAAAATAGTAAAACTTGTTTAGGCTGGAACCTTGATGAATTGACTCAAATTTAATTGGTTTGACATTTTTAACTTCATTATGGCCCTTGTCAAAATTTAGTCCATTAGCCTTCTTCTCTATAAAAAAATATGCTAATTTCTTTCTTAATAAATCTTGCTTGAATCAATTCTATTCTCCTACCAAAAAACATATTCATTTATTAAAATTCATATTAAATACATTCTTTTTTTTTATAAACATTTTAAGTACAAACTTTTCTATTCAACATTACTCCAAAATATATATATATATATATATATAAAACCGCATGAATTAACACAAAATAAGTATGATTATACTCTCTAATAATGGCATAAATATGAAAAGTTTAATTATTATCAATCGACCCCCACAATTCTGAATCTTAGTTATATATACACATTACAAATTTAACAAAAATGAGTAAAATTATATCCATTAAAATAAAAATAAATTTTCTATAAATTAATTGTGAGAGATTTTTTTTTTTTTTTTAAATTCACAATAAACTTATAAAATTAACAAAACTTCATTTTTTAACCAAGAACCACATATATTATGTAGTTAACTTCAATAAACACTTAAATATAAGCTTTAACAACCACTTAATTCTTATCACCTTTGAATGATATAAGCTTTAATAGCTAAAATATTGTTGTTAAGCATGAAATGCTTTTATTATTATTATTATTATTACTAGAATCTCAAAAAAAAAAAAAAAAATTATTACTCTTATTATGTAATACCTTGACTACATTATCTATTAGGTGCTTACATTTTACTTTTATTAATTCTCATAGGAAACTTTTATTCCTCTTTCTAACCCAACAAATAAATGTTTATTCATATTTGTATATATAAAGAAAAATAACATATGTTTATACTTATGTACAAAATAAATAATGTATAACTAGCTTCATAGTCCCTATATTTTTGGGTACTTTTAATTTGTTCCTCAAGTTTATATAACTTCATTTAATCCTTCTATTAGCCAAAATATAGGGACTAAAAGGAAATTTCTCCCAAAATAATAGTCATTGCCTTTTTGGTTGGCTTCATGGCTGATTTGTTCCTGACAAAATGACTTGCTTGGAAAACAATCATGATGAATTTAATCGCATTATTTTCATTTTTAGTTGTACACCCTCCACTAAAGTTAACTTACACAATTTGTATTATTAAGAATGAATGCCATGGCTTATACTCTAGGAATTAAAAATGCTAGTTGGTTATATAATTCTGAACAATATCCCTTCAAACTATAACAGGTGCCATTGTCAGCACATGCAACAAGACAACAAGCTAAATAACAATGGATAATTAAACATATCCTAAATTCCTTATAAACTTTCTCTTCAATGCATTGTAAAAGTGGTTCATCCTTTTGGATTTATTTTGTAATAGGAGAAGACCTGGATATTTTGGTTATACAAATAAGCAATGGTTGCCTTTACTACATGGAAACTAAAAATTTATATAAATACAATTATAATTTATAAAACATACATTCAACTCAATAAAACATTAGCAAAATAAAAATTCAATTATTACAAATTAAATACTCCACAACTCACTCGTATCCTCATAAACAAACAATTCAACACATTTGACAGTGTAATTTTAATTTTTTTTTTCTTCTTCTGTCTAGTTTGTTCACCCAATGGCAATATTATTTCTATGGAAGAAATTCTTACCAAAATAGTAATACCACATTTGAATTATAACAAGTGGTCCACCGCCCCACTCCTTATGATTTTCCTTGATTCTAAGCCTCTTTTGCAAGCAGCAGAACCCATTGTTTCCTGCAATTTGTGGGGTAAACTCGAGAGCAGGAGGACCCATAGGATTCATAGGATCCCTGGTGTCGTCAACACCCATTAGCTGGCAAGCTACTCACTCAGCAAGATATAAGGCCCTAATTAGGCTAGCATCATTAAAGAAGTCGAGAAGTCAAGGAAGAGCTAATAATAACTGCCTCTAAATCTAGGTCAACAATAGAAGGAAATCTTCCCCAAGGTCCCTAAGTGATCACTACATCTAATGTACGTACACAATTTTCCATTGAATTTTCACGATTTGATATGTTTAATGATTTTCAATTGAATTTTTATGATTTTGTACATTAAACAAATTTGATTTTTTCAACAAATAAGGACGATCTGTACATCTAATGTACACAAATTTTCATGATTTCGTACGCTATCTTCATTATTTTATTATCCATTTTACAAATAGTTGATGTCTCTATATTAGGTATTTTCAATCATCAAAATCATAGAAATCTACCTATATTTACCAAGAGATGCTAAAAACAAAATAAAAAAAATGAAAATATTAACTAAGGTATTCAGGAGAAAGAAAGAGGTTGAAAATAGACATGGATTATTACATACAATTTCAAAATAAATTAAATTATAGAAATTTAGATTTATTAACCATTTTACCATATTCAATAACTATAAGTGCAAATTCTATAAACATATGTTTCATTATATGTTTGTTTTTTTATGTTTATTCATATTTTGTTGTATATTACAAAAATATTTTGCAATGACTATTGATAATATAAAACTTGCATATTCATCTCATATAACATTTCATAAACACATTTCCCCCTTTAAAATATACATGTATTGTTAATAAAAGTCAAAGTTTAGCAATTTTCAATATATACAATGGGAGTCAATTTCATACAAGAGACAATACCGGTTTGGTTTAAAGAACAATATATTTTTGGTATTGGCTAATACTGATGTACCATTTTGGAAGATTACCACTATATATATATATATATAATTTAGTCTAAACTTATACTAATTATTTTTTTTCAGCTTGTACAATTTGATTTTTTTATGCAATTATATAATTTGTTTCAACTGTTTTTGTTTTCAACTATGACCTGATTTCCTCCAAATTTTGACTTCCAATTATGATTTTCTTGGTCCTCAAGTTCAGCAAATTGATTCCAAATATTTCTAATTAATTAATTTAACTAATCAATTTTTTTTTTACTTATTTTTCAAGAAATCAATAAATGCTTGGACCTAGATTAGATTTGGTACATGCAATCTTATCATAAATCTTACTCTTAGCCAATAGGATTATGAAACATCACCTAATTTAAATTGGACTAAAAATAGGCCAATTAGAATTAAGAGATTATAATTTCTCAAAAAAAAAAAAAAAAGAATTAAGAGATTATAACAACCTATGGTCAGAATTTGATTTATGCAAGTGAACTTTACCGTTAAAACTTATTTATTTGATATCTTTTAATATGATGGTCCAATTAATGTTCATGAACTATATTTTTGGTCGTTATGACTTCAAGATTTGTTTTATGAAAAATATTTGGGGGATTAAATGGCCAAAATTATAGTCATGCCTCAAAGACATGCAATGGTGATGACATGCAATGCAAATCAAGTTAGGTCAAATGAGAGTTGCAAAATGGGTGTCTACAGTAGTTTGGTTGATTTTTTGGGGGTGAAAAGATTACTTGTGGTTAAGTGTTGAAAGTTTGTTTGTGTTTGTGAGTGTGAGAGAGTTATTGGATGTATTGAGACTTGGGTTTGTGAATTTATATTGGTGAGTTTTGTGAGTGTTGTTTATATGTATGTATGTGTATACATACATACATACATACATATATGTATGTATGTATATGTGTGTATTTATTTTATAGAATGAAGCTATAATCTTTATTAAACATTAGCCAAATCGGCCTGGATTATAGCATAAAGGTTCGGTGGAATATCTTCCTTTCACACAAGAAAACCTATGACATGAATAGCATGTGTAGCAAGGTTATGAGCTATAGAGTTTCCCTCCCGACGAGCCCAAAAGAAGAATGAGATGGAGATAAATCTTTTAAAGAATTAATAACCAACTCATAGTCCCCTTTTAGGATAGCTGAATCAATGCCTATCTCCTGAAAAAAAATTCCAAAGCTCTTACTGCAACCATGGCTTTGACTTTGGCCATAGAGTGTGGGAGAGCAATATTTTGAGAGAGTGAAACTATAACCAACATTCGATGTTCTCTGATAAACAGCCTAATCTCGGCCTTGTCTTCATTTCTAAAAACAGCTACATCAAAATTTATTTTCAAGCTACTGGAAGGAGGCACTTTCCAAACAAATTTCTATCTTCTACCATTGTGATTCATAAATGGCCATCAAATTCAATGGCCTCACCGTCCGTGTGTGTGTGTGTGTGTGTGTGTGTGTGTGAGAGTCCTACGATTTTTTTAAGGGAAAAAAAACTCAATGGTCTCACCTTTATAGAATTTTTAGCTAGTTATTTTAGGCATGTAGATTCATTCTTCTCTTTTTTTTAAGTAAAATAAATCAGACAGTTGCAAAAAATAAACCCAACTAAATTCTTTTATTTTTTTTAAAAAATGGATACTTAAAATTTGGGAATTTCAACATAGAATTATTTGTAACGTGAACTAAAAACAACAATCCAATGGAGTTATTTGGGAAATTAGTCAAAAACCATAACAATATAATCCAATGGTAAAGTAAAAACAAGTCATTTATGAAATTATCCATAACTTGGAAATTTTTTAATAAAATTGAAAGTATAAATGCATTAAGAACCAACAGTAACAGCTGAACTTAGAGTCTTATAACTCAATTGATTAGCACTTTCTAGTGTTTTCAAGGCACCTTGTCTTCAAATCCCCCCCCCCCCCCCCCCCCACCTAATGGCCTTTGGGAGTTGTAAATTGTAAACCCTTGGACTTTTGAGTGTTTTTAACCTTAGCGAATTTTTCTAAGTATAGGAAACCATTTTTAAGAGATGCAGAGAATTTTCCATATCTTATGAATTTTTTAGGAAGTATTTTTCAAGAGGAAAAATCCCATGATTTTTCTTAAAATCATTTTCAAGGATGAAAATTGCAGAATTTTTTACAAAATAGTTTTCAAGAAAAAAAAGTTCATGGGTTTTTTGGAAAATTATTTTCAAGGATGAAATTTTCATGGGCTTTTAGAAAGTAGTTTTCAAGAAGAATATTTATTCCATGTGTTTTGGAAAACCATTTTCATAAGAAATAATCATATGGGTTTTTAAAAATTTATTTTTCAACAAGAAATTCCTATATTTTAGGAGACGCATTTTTCCAAGAATGGAAAATCCCGCAAAGTTTTAAAAAATTATTTTGTTTTGTAAATAATGGGTTGCATTGGTTTCTTCGGAAAACCAACTCGTTTTTTGGAAGCAATTTTGGAAAAAAAAAATGGAAGTATGGTTGGTTTATCTTGAAAACATTTTAGAAACACAAGCTTAAGAGTATGAATTATTTTGAAAACAATGTTTATTTTGGGAAACAACTTGAAAATCTTTTCAAGAAGTGCTATTGGATCAAGCCTTATTAATATCTGATAGTAGGAATATTTCACATCACTAACTAAAATTGGTATGCGGAATCCATACCCATTTTAACACATGAAAATAGATTACAATGAAAGTAAATTCAATTCAAGCAATTAAGGTCATAGGCTAAAATAAACTACACATGCGTCCGTACAAGTGTATATAACTAATCTCGTCATCCGTGCAAACCCATTGATTCCATCATATATGTCCATTTATTTATATATATGTTCACCAAAATATACTCATGCGCATTACATAATCTCATCATGCAAAAGAGAAGGGAGATTAACTGCACACCTAGGCAAGCATAGATTGATTCATGGATAACCAAAATAACTCAAACGTGTTAATTCATGGCACTTAACTATTTGTGATGTGGTTCAATAACCAATACTTATCTGGCACTTAGCGGTAAAATTATTAACAAAAATAAACAGCATGACCAATATGAAAACATAATTTTTCAAACATTAATGGCCATAATCTCATCTTGCAAAAGAGAAGGGAAATCAACTACACACCTAGGCAAGCATTGATTGATTCAATGATAGCCAAAATAACTCAAATGTGTTATTAATGGATTCAAGGAACTTAATTATTTGTGATGTGGTTCAATAAACGTTACTTATCTGGTACTTAGCGGGGAAATGAATGGTATGACCATTATAAAAACATAATTTTTCAAACATGAATTTACAAAACAAAAATTTTGAAATGTAAAGGGCCAAAAGAGTACTAACTTCAAACTTTTTTTTGGATGAAAAAAATAACCTCAAACTTGAAATCCAAAAGAGTACTTCAGTTTTTATTTACAATGAACAAAAACAAACCATGGGAATAGACATGAAAAACCATCTATTCTCTCTAGAAATAATAAAAATAAAAACAGTGTTGGTGATGTCAAATTGCTCCATTGTGTCATTCTCATTGTTAGGATCGTTGATTGTATTGTATTGCTAATGCAAGCTGGAAATCAGTTACTAACAGTTAGTGCAGTAGCTGCCAGCTGTAGGTGGTTATGGCAGTTGCCAATTGTAGGTGGTTATGACAGTTGGTTATTAAATAGAATAGGATTGATTGAGAAATGTATAAAAAGGGGCACTACTGTTGCATTGAGTTAGGCAATAAGAATGAACTCTTTTTAGTTTCTCTCTATCTCTCTAATTCTCTAAATCTTCTCTACTTCTTTGGAGGCCCAGCTGACCTCGAATCCAGCTACAACTCTCTTAGATCCTAACATGTGGTATCAGAGCATCGATTCTATGACAACAATGGCTAAAACTTGTTTTGCCATTCAGACCAGGATCTTGAATGAGATGAATCAAAACATCAAGGCCATGACTCAGAACATCAATACCATTTTGCTGAAGCTAAATTCCAAGGAAGCTAGATCGCATTCACCTTAAATACCTCGGTACAATGAGAATCATATATCAAGCAATGCTCTAGCCTTCGCTTTGCCAAAACCAATCAAGATTGATTTTCCTAGGTTCAAGGGTGAAGAACAAGCGGCTTGGGTTTGTAAAGCAAACCAATACTTCAACTATTACAAGACGCCAGATCATGAAAAACCTTCAATGGCCTATTTTCACATGGATGGGAAGCATTAGTGTGGTTTGAAGATGCTGAAGATACTGGACTATTTGATAGTTGGGATGCCTTTGTTCAAGAACTACAAGTCAGATTTGGATCTACTGCTTGTAACAATCGACCATTGAAGGCTACTATTTAAGAACTACATGTTCTTTTGAGTAATCCAATGCTCATCGGTGTTAACAAACTCATGTTTCACAAAATGGGTTTGTTTATGTAATCAAGAAGGAAGACGTAGACTTACCACACATTAATGCTGAGGGCCAAATCTCGCTGCTTGGTGGCTGTCATAAAGCCAAGGAACTAGATGCTTCTTTTCTTGGTGATAGCTGTAGGGTAAATGCTGAATTCCATAGCCGAGATGATCACAATTTTTATGAGGAAATAAGTTCTATATCGACTTATGGTGTTGGTAGCAGCAGTGCGTTACTTGCCAGGTTTCATAGCCAAGATGATCATAACTTTTATAAGAAATTGAATCTTGATTCAAGGGCTTTACGTACTAGGAAGCAAGATTACTTGGTGGGAAGCAAGGTTGGTAGTTCTACTTTTGATTGTGCAGGGAAGAGATATGGTGTTGCTGATCTTTTGAAGTGTGCAAGACCTTTCAATATTAAGGTTGCTGTGGGTAGGGATGTGAAAAGGAAATTACTAGCATCTCCAGTGTACATGGAGTCAAGGCTATCAACTATTGGAATTGTTTATTGTGGTCTATGGATTAATATCAATACGACTGCTTTGGGTTATGCTCCTATGTCATGGGTTGTGATTAATTGCGATGGAGCTGCGGTGAAGAAATGGAGAGCCTATTTGGTGGGAAGGCCATTTATGGTGAAGAGTGATCAGAAGAGCCTTAAATATCTGCTGGGACAGAAGATTGGGACACCAGCCCAGCAGAGATGGGCCACTAAGCTACTTGGGGGAGCATTTTTGGTGCTGCTGGGGTATGCATTTTTTGTGGAGTACAAGAAAGGGAAAGAAAATCTAGTGGCTGATGCACTATCTAGAAAAGTTGAGACTAGTGGGACTGTTGTTGATTTTCATACAGAAGATCCTCTAGTTGATGGTGGCTTTGGAGATTCTCCAGCTGATGGTGTTTTAGAAGATTTTCCAGCTGATGGTGGTTTAGGAGATTCTCCAGCTGATGGCATTTTTTGCTTGAGGGCTGATGTGAAGAGACATGTTCAAGAGTGTGAGACTTGGCAAAGGCTCAAAAATGAGACTTGTTGTCTAGCTAGTTTACTCCAGCCACTGCCCATTCCAGGCTCAAGACTTCATTCCACCTTCCATGACTCAAGGCCTAAATTGGGTTTGCATGTTGTACTAGTTTAATCTTTCCCACCTATGGATTCAAATGACACTCTTAATCCAGAACCCATAGCTATTCTACAGGACAGAACTCATCAGTTGAGAAGTAGGACCATCACTCAAGTTTAGTCCAATGGCAAGGAGAAAGTCAGGAAGATGCTACTTAGGAAAATCTATATTTGCTTCGGAAACAATTCCCTCACCATGTGGGCAAGGTGCTTCAATGGGGGAGGTACTGTTAGGATCATAGATTGTATTGTATTGCTAATGCAGGCTGGAAATCAGTCACTAACAATTAGTGCAGTAGCTGCCAGCTGTAGGTGGTTATGACAGTTGGTTATTAGATAGAGTAGCATTGATTGAGGAATGTATAAAAAGGGGCACAACTGTTGTATTGAGTTAGACAATAAGAATGAACTCTTTTTAGTTTCTCTCTATCTCTCTAATTCTCTAAATCTTCTCTACTTCTCTCTTCTTCTTTGGAGGCCCAGCTGACCTCGAATCCAGCTACAACTCTTTTAGATCCTAACACTCATAAGCAAAGCAATGAGATTTTTCCCCCTTTTTTGAGAAAAATGATAGTGTAAATTTATTAAGAATTATGTTTTGTACAACAGTGAGGAAAATATTCGAAATACATGGGGCCATGAGGGTATATCTTCCACCTAGTAAACTACATCATCATGATTATGAGACTCTTTAGCTTATTATCCTTGCACCCAATAAATATTGGAATTTTACATGTCTAAGACCACTCACTCGGTAGAATCTTGATATCATACAGAAGGTGACCGAGATTTATCATGGCATGGTGTTTGCTTGTGTAGAGAGCTGCTTCAATACACTTTGAGAATGATAATCTATCTCCAATTCTCTAATTCCCAAATCTATTGCAAATTCAATCACATGACGCAAGCCCGAAATTTTCTATCTCCAAAGACCTTAATGCAGACAAGATAATATCAGATTTTAGTACCTTTGCTTGCTGGGAGATCACTGCCTGCTCTGCTAGGAGCCAGGAGGAAATGCTGCGGCACCTTATAATGGAGAAACAAATTCAAATGTTTTGTGTAAAGTTTAAGTAAATGTTTATTTAAGAATAACTATTTTCCTTTACCTTTTGAGTTCTAAAATTTTTAATTTTTTTTTTTTAAATTCTGATAACAGAGAAATAACATTAATAAAAATAGTTAGAAAGTACCAAAGATTATGCTTTCGGAATATAATAAAATAGAGAAAAAGAATATGGCTAACCTTGAATAATCTTTTAAGAATTCATAACTGACCCCAAAAGCTGGGAACTAAGACTTTGATGACGATGTTGTCATAGTCTTTTAACAATGCAGAAATTGTTTTGACTTATTGTTTTAGTTGTAGCATTTTCATATCAAATAATTAAAATGAATATACTTGCAACCTAAATGTAAAACTGTGGAAGTTAATATAGAATATAAGAAGTTAATCAAATGTGTAATCTCACATTACTAATGAGAGAGACTCCTTTTTTATTTATGTGTGGTGATTAATGAGTTGAAATGTATTAGAGCAATATTAGGTAAGATACATATGCAGGAGAAGGTAACGGGAAGAGGTAAATGTGTATTTTTACTCTCATAATTATTTTTTGTCTCTCCTAAAAAATAGGAATTACTATTGGTAAATATATTTATGGAATGTCCGGTGCTTGTCAATTGTTATGTTGATCTGTACGTTCTTTTATGAATCTTCTGCCACCCCAGGTCCATAAATGGATCACTACAAATATTAAGCTAGTAAATTGAATGCACTTTCCATTTTCTTGCTCGAATACGCAATATAAATTCCACAATATCTCATCTCTGTAAACAAACTTCCCGTACACACACAAAGTGATTCAACGCAATAAACACATACCCAGAAAATTCACAATACCCAAATATTGTTTCATCTTTCATATTCACATGCACAAATACATCAACCAACTAACAAACCCGGTCCGAGAGAGTTTTATAACCCCAGCTCACTCCAATGAAAATCCAGCGGCCCATCAATTCAAGCCCGAACCTGAAAAGACACAGCCCAAACCACTTACAACAAAAACGCAGCGAGCCCACTCTCTCAGTCCGAAAACTTTAACCCAGTCAGCCCATAGTAAACCAACCCAAATTTACATTAAAACACTTAAGCCCAAAACAAATTGGGTCCCAATCAACTTTAAGCCCAGCCCACGTATTAAATACAACTAAAACAATAAAACAATGGTAGTCCACATCCATTCAAAAAACCCAAATACGAGTAATTATTAAGTACTTCCGATGAAATGATGTTACCTCCACTCATATTGATAATTAATCTCACTAACTAAATTTATAGTTGAGTCTACCATCAATATGAAAGTAAAGAGTACCATGCTACTGTACCATGAAATATCTAATTTTTGTACAGATACGATCAAACAACAAATCCTACCAATCCGCAATTGGAATATTTACAATTCACCCACACACTTTGCAAAAATCACATTTTGACCCCAAACCAAAATTACACATTGACCCCAAAAGTTTCCTAAAATTATAATTTGACCCATTAATTTTTTTCCCAAAATTACAATTTGATCCCTAAACTTTTCCAAATTGCCTTTAATTTAACCCCAAATCTTTTCAAAATTGCACCAAGCCCTCCAACCTTGAAAATTATAAAAAAGAAGTCCATCAACCCTTGGAAAATTATGAAAACACCCATGACACTTCTAAATGAACTTTGAAACACAAAACATGCATAAAGGACTCACACTAATTTCAAAAACCCAAATGCATTTTTACGAGAAAGCATGTGCCAAAAATTTCCCTTATTGGTCAAATGAATGAAGCCTGAGAATAGGTCAAAATAAATGTTGTCAAGTCACTCAAGTGACAGGTGTTTATGACTTTGGTTTGAGACATTATTTTTTACCCCTGTTTAGAAAAGGAATTCTAAGAAAAACTTAATTTCATTTGTGGACGACACACTTGAATTTTGACTTAAATAGCCTTTAAATGTGCTAAAAAATCCTATTACAAATAAAATTCCAACTTGGAGGGGGAACCGACTTTTAGGCTTCAATTAACCAATTATTAAAAAAAAAAAAAAATCCTATATTTACTTTTTTTTTTTTTAGTATAAAAAATATATGATCTTTCATTATTGTTTCATTTTGCGTGCTGCTTGTGTACTTGGTACCAGAGCAAAACACCAAGCTAGTGTTTGGTGCAACTTGACCATAAACTTTTGTCTCCACAAGCGTAAAATGGTTTACGCCCGAAAATTTTAGAAACTATTTTTTGCCTAAGTGAAGCATTTGCTAAAAGATAAAATAAATAAAACTCCAAAGAATAATTAATTGCAAAGAATAGCAATATTTTAAAACACTAAAGTTGTTTGTAGCCGCCACTTTACTCCAGTGTCAAAATATAATTGGGTTGACATTTTTAACTTCATTATAGCCCTTGTTAAAATTTAGTCCATTAGCCTTCTTCTCTATAAAAAAATGCTTGTTTCTTTCTTGATAAATCTTGCTTGAATCAATTCTATTCTCCAACAAAAAGACATATTTATACATTAAAATTAATTTTAAGCACAATTGGTTTTAGGAAACATTTTAAGTACAAAATTAATTATTCAACATTACTCCAAAACAAAATATAAAAACACATGAATTAACACAAAATAAGTATGATAATACTCTCTAATAATGGTATAAATAAGCAAAGATTAATTATTATCAATTGACCCCAAGATTTTGAATCTCAGTTATATATACAATTTACAAATTTAATAAAATGAGTAAAATTATATCCATTAAAATAAAAATATATTTTCTATAAATTTATGTAGAGAGATTTAAAAAAAAATCAAAATAAACTTATAAAATTAACAAATTTTTTAATCAAGAACCACATATATTATGTAGTTAACTTCAATAAACACTTTAATATAAGCTTTAACAACCATTTAATTCTTATCATCTTTGAAATAAGCTTTAATAGTTACAATATTGTTGTTAAGCATGAAATGCTTTTATTATTATTATTACTACTACTACTACTACTACTACTACTACTACTACTACGTAATACCTTGACTACATTATCTATTAGGTGCTTGCTTTTTACTTTTATTAATTCTCATAAGACACTTTTATTCCTCTTTCTAACCCACAAAATAAATGTTTATACATATGTTTATAAATAAAGATAAACAACATATGTTTATACTTATGTACAAAATAAATAATGTGTAACTAGCATTTTTGTCCCTATATTTTGGGAGTACTTTTAATTTGGTCCTCATGTTTATATAACTTCATTTAATCCTTATATTTATAAATTTGCTATTATTTTTGCTCTTAAGTGATGGTATGATAAGGATTAAAATGACAGTTAATTTAAAAATAAATTGACCAAATTGAAAATATAACCAAAATATAAAGACCAAAAGGTAATTTCTCCACAAATAATAGTCATTGCTTTTTTTATTGGCTTCACAGTTGATTTGTTCCCAATAAAATGACTTGCTTGGAAAACAATCATGATGAATTTAATCGCATTATTTTCATTTTTAGTTGTACACCCTCCATTAAAGTTAACTTACACAATTTGTATTATTAAGAATGTATGTCATGGCTTATACTCCAAGAATGAAGAATGCTAATTGGATAACAATTCTGAACTATATCCTTTCAAACTATAACAAGTGCCATTGTCAGCATGTGCAACAAGACAACAAGCAGAATAACATTGGACAACTAAACATATCCTAAATTCCTTTATGAACTTTCTCTTCAATGCATTGTAAAAGTGGCTTATCCTTTTGAATTTATTTTGTAATAGGGGAAGTCCTAGATATTTAGGTTATACAACTGAGCAATGATTGCTTTTACTACATGGAAACTAAAATTTGTAAAAATACAATTATAATTTATAAAACAAAATTCAACTCAGTAAAAAATTAGCAAAATACAAATTCAATTATTACACATTAAGTGCCCGTTTGGATTCAACGTCTGCGTTTCGCGTCTCGCGTTTTTTTTTTTTTTTTTTTTTTTTTTTTTTTTTTTTTTCAGCCGCTAATGTTGACTTGGGAGGCAAAAAACACTGTGCATGAACAGTGCGTGCACTGTTCACGCACTGTTCATGCACTGTTCATGTAATAAAAAATATTAAAAATGAGTCCCACGGTACTATTTATATATTAAAAAATTATTTTGCTACAGTGTTTTCAGTTTTCAGTTTCAGCAACAATAAGCTCAATCCAAACGGACCCTAAATACTCCACAACTCTCTCGTATCCTCAAATTCAATTATTTGACAGTGTAATTTTAATTTATTTTCTTCTTTTGTTTATCGTGTTCACCCAATGGCAACGATAGTTATGTGGAAGAAATTCTTATCAAAATAGTAATACTACATTGTAACTATAGCAGGTAGTCTACCATCGCACTCATGACAATCCTCGATTTGTGACTTCTGTTGCAAGCTGATACTTAGTCTTGGACATGGAAAGTGGGGCAAGCTTTAGCAAGAAAATACAAAAGCTCCTGCGGCTATTGAACCTTGAAGATAGCACTCTTAAGAAGCCAATTATTCTCAGAAGAGACAATGGGGGGAGAACTTCCCCAAGGCCCCCAAGTGATCTGCACATCTAATGTATACGATTTTCCATTGAATTTTTACGATTTTGTATGTTTTACTATTTTCGACTGAATTTTATGATTTCATACATTGAATGAATTCGAATTTTTCAACAAATTCGGACAATCTATACATTTAATGTACACAAATTTTCATTGAATTTTCATAATTTTGTACATTATCTTCATTATTTTATTATCCATTTCACAAATAGTTGAACTGGTGGTGATGTCTCTATATTAGGTATTTTCAATCGTCAAAATTATAGAAATCTACCTATATTTACCAAAAGATGCTAAAAAAAATAAAAATATGAAAATATTAACTAAGATATTTAGGAGAAAGAAAGAGATTGAACTTAGAAATGGGATGTTACAATTTCAAAGTAAATTAAATTATAGAAATTTAGATTTAGTATCCATTGTACCATATTTGATTACTATAAGTGCAAATTTTATAAACATATATTTCATTATATGTTTGTTTTCTATGTTTATACATATTGTGTTGTATATTACACAAATGTTTTGCAATGACTATTGATGATATAAAAATACACATTTCATAAACACATATTTTTCCCTTAAACATTTCATAAACGCATATTCATCTCATATAACATTTCATAAACACATATTTTTCCCTTAGAAAATATACATGTATTGTTTATAAAAGTCAAAGTTTACCAATTTTTGATATATACAAAGGGAGTAAATGTCATACAGGAGACAATACCAATTTGGTATAGGGAACAATATATTTTCGGTACTGGCCAATTCCGATATACCATTTCAAAATTACCGCTATATATATGTAAAATTCGGTCTAAACTTATACTAATTTTTTTTTTCAACTTGTACAATTTGTTTTTTTATGCAATTATATAATTTGTTTCAACTATTTCTGTTTTCAACTCAAACTTGATTTCCTCTAAATGTTGACTTCCATTTTTTTGGGTCCTCAAGTTTAACAAATTGATTCCAAATATATCTAATTAATTAATTTAATTAATCAATTTTTTCTTATTTTGCAAGGAATCAATAAATGCTTGGACCTAGATTAGATTCGGTACATGCAATCTTACCATAAATCCTACTCTAAGCTAATAGGATTATGACACATCACCTAATTTAAATTGGACTAAAAATAGGCCAATCATAATTAAGAGATTATAACAACCTATGGTCAGAATCTGATTTATTCAAGTGAACCTTACCATTAAAACTTGTTTATTTGATATCTTTTAATATGGTGGTCCGATTAATGATCGTGAGCTGTCGGTTTGATCGTTATGACCTCAAGATTTGTTTTATGAAAAGTATTTGGGGGATTAAATGGCCAAAATTATAGTCTTGCCTTGAAGACATGCAATGGTGATGACATGTAATGCAAATTGAGTTAGGTCCAATGAGAGTTGCAAAATAGGTGTCTATAGTAGTTTGGTTGATTTTTTGGGGGTTGGAAGATTACCCGTGGTTATGTGTTGAAAGTTTGTTTGAGTTTGTGAGTGTGAGAGAGTTATTGGGTGTATTGAGACTTTGGGTTTGCGAATTTGTATTAGTGAGTTTTGTGAGTGTTATTTATATAAGATACGAGCAGGGGCGGAGGCAGGGGGGGGGGGGGGGGGCGAGGGGGGGCACCTGCCCCCCCTGACTCCTCCTAAAAGTCTCATGTATGTGTAACCTTAGTTCTTAAGTGGTTACTCGCATAGAGGGAGAGAAAAAAAAGACTCCCTGAAACAAAGTGAGTCTGACACAAGGAAAAAGAAAGCAAAAAAAAGTTTTCTGAAACATCAAATCTATCAACTTTCCACCTATTTTACTATTCTTGTAGGTAGTTTTTGTCTTGTCCTTTGACACCTGTTTCACAATTTTTTTCTTTTTCCTTTTCTATTATTTTTTTTACCATTTTCACTATTAATGATACTTTTTACAGTATTTTATTGTTGATTGATGTTAGAGATATTACAAATTTTACTACTTATATTTTACAAATTGATATGTTATCAATCACAAAAAATAATTTCAAACATTTATTCATTATATATTGTTTAAGTAACACTAATAACATTTTTACCACATCAGTTTGTAAATTTTTTGTTGTAAATTTTGTAGTATGAATTGGTTATTTTTTTAATTTTATTTTAATGATATGAAATATATTTATTTTCTTACCAATGTTTATTTATTTTGTTATTATTATTGATTAATATTTTTTAGATCAATTTCATTTTAAATAATATCTTTTAATTTTGCCCCCTCTGAGCCAAAATTCTGGCTCCGCCACTGGATACGAGTGTTGGTTAATGTCGTTGTAATCCATATCGTTGATATTGGATATTTTTGTTGGCATTATTTGTGGACATAGGCATGGAGTTGGTCGAAACACATTAAATATAGTTGTCTTGTGTAACTATTTCATTTTCTTGTCCGTGTGAATGTGCTTTTGCTAGCCCTAAATCACAATAATTGATGTTAGAGCTTCTGATGTTGCACAACAATTGGTATCAAAGCTCAAGGTTGGACCTTGGTATAGTTCAAGGGAATATTATGCCTAGTGCACCTTTGACATTGGTTTAAGATAGACCTCCACATAAGTTTGGCCTTCAATGTAGAGTTGTGAGTGTGAGAGATTTATTTGAGTTTGTGTGTGTGAGAGATTTATTGGGTGTATTGGGGTTTTGGATTTGTGAGTGTATGTTTGTGAGTGTTTTTTGTATGAATTGTGAGTGTTGATTTATGTCGTTAAAATTCATATCATTGATAGTAGATATTTTGGTTGGCATTGCTTGTGGACACAGGCATGGAGTTAGCTGAACCACGTTAAATATTGTTGCCTTATGTGGTTTTTTATTTTCTTGTTCATATGAATGTGCTTTCACTAGCCCCAGATCACAATAATTGATGCTAGAACTTTTGCTATTCCACAACAAAACATAAGCTTAAAAGTATGAATTATTTTGAAAACGAGGTTTATTTTGGGAAACAACTTGAAAATCTTTTCTTTAAGTGCCATTGGATCTTGCCTTTGGTGATTGAACATATATGGACATTGAGGTATGAAAAAAATTGTATTTGTCAAAAGGAGGGCAGGATTTCTCTTTTAAAGTGTGATCTTTGGTGTTTGCCAACCTACTTTACTCCTCTCTTTATTATGCTGATCCGTGCGGCTTATGTGAGATATATTGAATGGAAATTTCTTTGTGTTTGATTTGATTTGATAATTTTGTTTTGTTTCTTTCTATGTATCACATCAGACAGTTAAAGGTTTGGGCAAAAAAGCCTAATGCTCTCCAACAGATTTTCTTGTCCTGCCCTGACATAAGCTTGGAAGAGGAAATGCACTCTCTTGGATGCAGTTTTTCAGTTTTTTGTCATAAGGACCCTAACAATACCTTTTTAAATGTTATTTTTTTTAAGGTACTTTAAATGTTTTTGTTCAGAAGCTTTAGTTACCTTTTTGTGCTCATGATTTTGTAATCGTGTTAGCTACTCAGTAATAAAACTATAAAAATGGTTTTTTTTTTTTTTTGGTTTAGTTCATAATTATCAAGAAAGATGCTTGTCAGAAATTTTGAGTTGGTAACTTAATGAAAAAGGCAGTGGAAGGATTGTATATGAAAAAAATATGTGCTAAAGTTCCATGCATTAAATCAAGATGTAGTTGTTTTGCTTCTACTGGAAGATGAAAATAAATCTACATGTTTTGCACTCTCAATGTGAGTTGGTCTTCTGTCATAGTCCTTATAGTTTATAGAAATTAAAGGTTGGGATTTTTGGATGCTAATGACCTTTAATTATCTGCATCCAGATTGACTGGAATTTACATTTGATTAAGTTAATTGTGGGTTTTGTGCAGTTCTCATTCTAATGATGCTAATGAACTTCTACGAATTGTACTCGATACATGCACATACAACATCAGATGGAAGATACCACTGAACAAGTCATGATATAGACTTTGATGATGAAATTCAAGGAGTGAAAAAAATGGGTGATTTTTTATATCCCATCATGGATCTTCAGAAATGTTGCATTTTTCATTTGCATTTTAATGTATGCTACTGGTACTGTCCTTATATTGAGCCTGTTTTCAGTAGTGATCATTTTGTTGACACCACAACATTGTATACATGGCATTTATCTTTACCCTAAAACACATCACAATTTAAAAATGATCTTGATGTGTCAATTTGAAATCATGACCTAACTTCAAATTCCCCTGCAGGTGTGAGAGCTCGAAATCCTTTGTAGGGACGATTAGGTAGATTCTTTAGATCTAATTTATCTATTTACAGGCCAGAGAGGCAACACCCATAATTGAAATGTGGGAAATGCATGGAAGCGCTCTAACCCCATCACAAACACAAAAATTCCAAACATATATGGAGGGGGCTTTGTCTCTTGGAATCTGTCCAATTGACCAAGAGCAGTTCTGCAGAAACACACTAACTATATATAATCAAATTCCAACAAAAGGAAAATCATAAAAAAAAAAAATGCATCTTAAATCCTTAATCTAGGATTTTTTATGCAGGAATTTTAAAAATTCTATCATGAACAGGGTGCTCTGCTCTATAGTTGTTTGTGAACCCCTTTTTCTGTTCTTCTGAGTCTAAGGGTTGCTGGTGTATCTTTGGGCCTGCAGCTCATTGCAGCTAGTGAGTTTTTGGGTTGTATGTTGTGTAAATGAGCTGTTTGTGTCTTGTTTCTGTCTAATAAAAATTCTCATTCATATAATAATAATAATAAAAAAAGAAGATTAGAAGAAGAAGAAAAAAAAAAACTGGGAATTTTATGGATGCAAACAGACAATACCATTTATTAGAAATGTAACTAGTCATCTAAGCAGCATCATTTACTCAAGAGTATTGACTTTTCAAAACCACACCCCCAGCACCAATTTGGAATGATTCTAAAAAAAGGGTGAAAAAAGCTCCCACTGGAAAGCGCACTTTTCTTTTTATACCATTTTTTGAAAGCGCACTTAATTCAGCCAGCTAATAGCACTTACATTCTAAAATTCTATCTAATCTTATTTTATTATCTCAAAAAGTTATTTTACCAATTATATCATATTATTTTATAATACTTTCAGTATGTCAACTTTTATTTTATAATACAATACATTAAAATAATATTTTTACATAATAAAATAATATATCCCAAAATCTAAATAAAAACAAAAATTCAAAACCCACGAGAGATAGAAACAGCAGAATTGATGAAATAATTGAATAAAATATTAGTTTTTTCTTTTTAGAATTGAGCTACAATAATTTAAAAGGTAGAATTGGACTATAACACTATTGTAAATTTTTTTGTAATAGTTAATTTTTACAGGTCCAGATGTGTGGAAATTTTGGACTTTTATGCTAAATTTTTTCTACGCCTATCTCATTTCCAATTGAATGCTCTAATGAGAACTGCGTTTTGAGAAACTTATCAAAGGCACAGTGATATTTGGTATAAAAGCGCTTAAAATAAGAGTGACCAATGGGCTCTTCATCCTCAATCAAACACCACAAAAGAAGACCAAGACCAAGACCAAGACAGGAAACAAGCAATAACAAGTAACAAGAAGACCAAGACCAAGACCAAGACCAAGACAGGAAAAAAGCAATAACAAGTAACAAGAAGAATAGACAGTGAAGACTACCAGAACCAGCAAAAGGAGCAACCGCGAAAACCACTAACAAGAAGCACAGCAACAACGGAGACCAGCATCAACAATTAAAAAACCCCCCACAGCAACAAGAGAATCAAAACAAAAATCTCAGAGGAACAAAGGTAACAGAACACTACCCAAAACATTTTCCATTTTCTTGCTCTAATCCATTGAATACACAATATATTCGTATAAAGGTAGAACCGAGAGAGTTTTGTTTTGTTTTGTTTTTTTTTTTTTTTTTTCTTTTTTTTTTTTTTTTTTTTTTAATGAAGAGAGAGAGTTTTGTTTGTTAAAATATGAATAAACCGAGAGAGTTTTAGAAGGGTACCGGGTACGGGCATACATAAGTTTTTTTTTTTGGGTGCTAAAATATGGACTTTTTTTTTTTTTTGGTAGAAAAAAATAATATGGACATACATAATTATTAAAACACTGATTGTATCGTGAATATTTTTTAATTTTCTGTAGGTGCATGATAAGATATATAATAAAAATATAAATAGAAGATGAAAACTCGTTATAAATTCAAAATATATTTAAACTAATGATTAATATAATAATAATTTATATAATAACATTTAACAAACTAACTAAATAAATCAAATTAACATATATATATATATATAACTTCAAATTAATTAAACTAACATATTAGCCAAAATAATAATTTCTTTTCATCATAATCTTGCTTAATCCATTACATCTAAGTTAATGTTATTATCATATTCATCATTTTGCAAAATTATTTTTTCATTATCAAAATTATTTTTTTCATCAAAATTTTCTTTTTGAAAAGTGTGTGTGTGGGACGAAGCTAATAATAAAAATAACAACAACAACAATTGATCTTCAATTGACTTTTGATAAGAAATTATTTACTATTTTATGTGCTCTAATGATCGGTTTTGTGCCAAGAAACTTCCATGATATTGCAATGAATCAATCAAGTATTTTTAGAATACTACGAGTATAAAATTAATGCGTACTCCTTATTCTTATATAAATGTAGGTCTCAATAATTAAATTTATAGTGAAATCAATTATTCATGTAAAAGGAAGGAGTAGGCATTTACTGTACTCCTGGAGTATTCGATAATTTTACAAATTAGTATGACATTTGGAAAGTTAAATAGTTATTGGTCACACCCAAAGTAATAAAAAGCGTCTATATCAAAGGCTCTTCTTGAATGCTTTCACCTTCATCCTAATTTTTCATTCACTTTCCTTTGTTACATTACTTCGACAATCCCTTTATGGTTTTCTTTCTCCTCCTTTCAGATCTTCTAACATCTCCTCATAAAACCCAATGGCTCATATTACCAGCAAAAGAGCATCACCAACCTCTTTCACCCACCGATACAAGAACTTTAATGTCTTCTTGAGTTTCGAAGGTGAAGATATCCGCCTTGGTTTCGTGGGCCATTTGTGTAACACTTTGCAACATCAGGGTATTCACACCTTCATCGATGATAATCTCCTAAGAGAAGAACAAATTTCTGCACAACATCTCAAAACCATTGAGAGCTCAATGGTTTCAATAATCATATTCTCTAAAAATTATGCATCCTCGACTTGGTGCTTAGATGAACTTGTCAAGATTATTGAGTGTAAGAAGAATGATCAGTTGGTGCGACCAATTTTTTACAACATGGATCCATTGGAAGTTAAAAAAGGAAAGTTTGAGGAAGAACTAGCTAAACATGAAGAAAAATTCAAAGATAACAAGAAGGTACAAAGGTGGAGGGAAGCTCTATGTGAAGCATCCAATATACATGGTTGGCATTACAAGCACAAGTATGTATTTAATGATTATTGTTGTATTTTTACTAGTTTTAATGGTTTTGTGATGACCACTAGATTCCTTTGTTAAACAACAACAACAACCCCTAACCGTTTGATTCCCCTCCCTCCTCCCCCCCCCCCCCCCCCACTCTCTAGTTTTGAAAAATTATGAAAGCATTTTTTTTTTCCTCATCATATTTATACTAAGGTAATGAGCTATAGATTAATGATAAAAATAAAAGAACTTAGTATTAGCTTATGTTGCCAATTTATTAGGAATTTCTCCCACGTATTATTTAGAAATTTTAAAAAGGCATTCTTAAAAATTTTGAATTTTCCAAGAAATTTGTGCCAAAAGTCTAAAACTAATTTCGTAGCAAAAAAAAAAAAAATCCTAATCCAATAAAAATGATAAGATCTATAAATTACATATGCCAGTTTAATTAAAAATAGTTTAGTTTTAATACAAAAATTAAACCTCTTGAATTTAGTCCACGTTGATATTTCTATTTTGTACTCTAACTCATCTCATGTTTATATGCTTTGTGAATGATAGCTGCAGTGAGTTCAAATTTATCCAAGAAATTGTCAAAGAGATCTCAAATTTTAAATTAAACCGCATGCCATTATTTGTTGCTAAATATCCAGTTGGAATAAGTCATCGTGTAGAAGCCATAAAATTACTTTTAGATATAGGGTCAAATGATGTTCGTGTGATAAAGGTGTATGGCCTTGGTGGAGTGGGCAAGACTACCACGGCTAAAGCCGTTTATAACATGATTTATGTTCATTTTGATGGAAGTAGCTTTCTAGAAAATGTTAAAGACAAGTTTGGGACATTTGATGGTGTAATCAAATTACAAGAGACACTTCTTTATGATATTTTAGGGGGTATAAATTTGAAGGTTCACAATGCATGCAGAGGAATCAATTTGATAAAGGAAAGACTTTCCAATAAAAGGATTCTTTTAATTCTTGATGATGTGGATAGATCAGACCAGATAGAAACATTAATTGGAAAATGTGATTTGTTTGCTTCTGGAAGTAGAATCATTATAACCACAAGAGACAAAAACTTGCTAGCTACTCTTGGAAAAGGTCTTTTAACCTTTAAGGTTAAGGAATTAGATGATCATGAAGCTCATGAATTATTTTGTTTGCATGCGTTCCAAAGAAACAAACCCAAGGAGGATTATTTAGAACTTGCAAACCAATTTGTATGCTATGCTAAAGGCATTCCACTAGCTCTAGCAATATTAGGTGCTGATTTGTATGGAAGAAATAAAATGGAATGGAAAAGCGCATTAAATAAGTATGAAAAAATTCCTAACAAAGAAATTCAAAAAATACTCCGAAAGAGTTATGAAGGATTGGATGAAACTGAACGAGATATTTTTCTTGATATTGCATGTTTATTCAAGGGATTTTGCAAGAGTTATGTTGTAGATATACTAAATTCTTGCAATTTATACCCAATTATTGGTATTCAAAGACTTACTGAGAAGTGTCTCATAACTGTTGATCGACATGATAAATTATGGATGCATGACTTGGTAGAACAAATGGGTAGAGAAATTGTTCGACAAGAATCGCCACATATACTTGGAATGCGTAGTAGGCTATGGTGTTATGAGGATTCTCTTGAAGTACTGACGAAAAATACGGTATAACTTGGTTTCATTCTCCTTTTCCCTTTTCTTGATAGGGAAAATTTAATGAATTTCTTAATTTTTGGTTTTTGCTGGATATATATATATTCCATTTGTTATGGAAGGAAATTCAAGTCCCCCTATATGGTTAAAATTTAATAGTTATTATATTTTTGGTGAATTCTTTTGCATGATGTGATTCACTAAATGTTTTGCCTCATTAGGGATCGGAAAAAATTCGAGGCCTGATGATATGCTCACCTAAACAAGCAAAGTTGCAATTAGAAGCTAAATGTCTTGAAAAGATGAAAAATCTCAAGTTCCTTATAGTTAATAATGTAGATATTTGCGGGGATATTGGATATCTTCCCAATGAATTAAGGTTACTTGATTGGCCCGAATTTCCTTTCTCTTCCTTACCATTCAATTTTCGTCCTCAAAAACTTATTGCACTCAACATGCCAGAAAGTCAAGTTATATTGGACAGACTTCTTGAGGTATAGTCATTTTTATTTATTGATTGATTGTTTCTGCATTAAACTATCTCTTAAACTTAATTTGTTGAAGCTAAGTTTTAATTTTTTTTTCTCTCTACAGATGGGACAGTTCAGAAACTTGACATATATGAATTTTCGTTCCTGTCAATACATAAGGAAATTATCTGACTTATCCATTGCAACCCCAAACATAAAGCAATTGAATCTCAATGAATGTAGAAATTTAGTTGAAGTTCATAACTCTGTTGGATGTCTTGATAAGCTTGAAAAGTGGGACCTCTTCGACTGCACTGAACTTCGAATACTTCCAAGCTGCCTCATGATGAAATCTCTTAAACATTTAAATCTTTATATGTGCAAAAGGCTTGAGAAGTTCCCTGATATTCCGCATGAAATGGATGGTTTAAAGTATCTAACATTTATTGGGACTGCTATTAAAGAGTTGCCCCTATCATTTGGAAATCTCACTGGGCTTGAAGAATTACACCTAGGTTCAGGTCTTCTTCCAAGTAGCATATATAATTTACATCTTCACAGTCTCCATATTTGGGGTGATGTCAAATTTCTAAAGGACATGAAGATTGATAAACAAGTGTTGTGCAATGATTACGATGGCTTTTCCAAATATAGGTTTCAGAGCAGCTTGACATGTCTAGCTCTTTATTTTTCTAAAAATAGTTTAGAAATAGATTTTATTTTGAATTGTGGCCCAGTCTCATTGCAACGTTTATGCATACAGAGTGACGAATTTACTCTCCCAAAAAGCATTATTAGATTCAATCGATTACGTTGGCTTGAATTTCCAAATTCCTATTTCCTTCAGGAAATTCCAAAGCTTCCAAAAACTATAAGAGGAGTAAATGCATCACAATGCTTCTCCTTGAATTCAGAATCATTAAGCAAAATAATGCTTCAGGTATCTCTCTCTTAAATTTATGAATAACAATTTTGGTTACGTTCTCAAATGTTTTTCTAAATTTACGAATTTAAATTCTCTTAATTTGTTTTTTAATTTCCTAATTGTATGCAGTTTGGAAGAATTTTAGTGCTTCCACAAAATATGGCATGTTTTGGTGTGAGAGATGAGAAATTATTGGATTTACAGTCACCTAGGAGACTATTGCAACAGACTGATCTTCCTACCTGGGTCCCTCCTTCCAAGTTCTCTGAATTTCAAAGTGAGTTCTGTAAAAGTGATTATTGGTTACGAGATTATTATGACGATGACACTCCATGTGATTGTCACATTATATTACCAGGAAATAAGATACCAAAGTGGTTCAACCATCAAAGCATTGAAAGTTCCATATCATTGTGGATTGGTCCAGAATTTCCAACATTTGCTCTTTGTGTTGCTTTTTGTCTGGCGGATGAAGATGAATTCGATTTTGCTTGTGTTGTTGACATTTTCACCAATGGTCATAAACGAACGCTTGTAAAGAAATTCTTTGATAAAATGCATTGTGATCATCGGTGGTTTTATGGTGCATCTCATAGGTTGTTGCAGCAGGAAGTTGGAAACTTGATTCAAGGAGATTGGAATCATGTTGAAATTTCATGTAAAATCTCTCTTTGGACTAGTACAATTGGCAGAGAAATTGCTCCTACCATTGCAAGGATGGGGGTCCATGTGAAATGTATTTGTGGTCTTCATAATTCGGTTATCAGCCATGAAAACCATGATGAACTAGTCCAACCACAAGGCAATCGAATTTCAAAGAGAATTGTGCACCAACGACTCAAACCATTTCTTCCTCGAGGTTGCCATTTTATCGTGCGCAAACTGTACCATACCCTGTGCCCAATCAGGAGCACTTCTGGTCAACCATTACTAAAAGCAAGAAAAATCAGCAACAGGAGAAAGAGGTCCTTATAGTAGCAAGGAGTAGCAATTGTTTGTAGGGAGCGCAAGATCATTGCCGGTGTCCAAATGATTGAAGAAAATGAGAACCTATTGATAAAAAATTTGAATGAATAATATTCCAAGGTACTATTTTGACATTCTTGCTCCGTCCCTTACAAAGCATTTCAAAATTTCATCTAAAATTTTTGCAACCTGCTGACAATATTGGCAAGTCAAAATACTTGAGCTCCAACAATGAGCCTAACACTGGAGCTGGTTGAGTGTAATTTCAATTGACTATGTTATGATTTCAGTTGGGACAAATTAAGTTTGGCTTCAAACTGGTTCGGACTTATTTTTCTCCAACCCTTGTGTGCTGATTTATAGGACTATCCATGTGTTATAAGACTTCAAAATTTCTTTCTATTATAACTTTTCAGACATTGAACAATTTTTTTGCCCTTTGTTTTGATGTCTATTCTTTCTTCTTGTGCAAACTTGCTGCCCAATATTTTCTTTATAGGCATTTATATGATCTTCTCCCTGTTGAGTTTTAATGTAAAAATTTCTATCTTTGCAGGCTTAGGACTTGGAACATTTTTTTTAAGGGCTCACTGGAAGGGAATGTATTGGCTTGATTCAGTCAATGAAGATAACAAAAAGAGGGGAAAAAGACAAAATATTGTGCAATTTATGATTCTTCTTCTATCCATTCAATATTTATGTTTTCATTTCTTACTAATTTTGAGAAATTAAAGTTCATATTTACCACATGCATTGAGATTCTAAATTGCATACCAGAAGATAGTTATTATTGTTTATTTAACTTCTCTAAGTTTGATTGTTTAAAAGAAAATTCATTTGAGGGGCATCAATTTATATTTGGTTCTTTCATCTTCTCCCGTTCAATCCCTCTTCATTTTATTTCCTAAAGAGCCCCTCTTCATACCATCATACCAGACCACCCATTCATGACCATTGGTCTCCCACAAGATCCACAGCATCAAACAAGTTGTCTCCTCCATAAGTCCGGTCATTTGAAGAGAATTTCAAGGTGAGCTTTCATCTCTCTTGATTTCATATATTCTTGCCTAGCACTTGTTTAACACTTGATTCCATGAGTGAAAGAAATATGAAAACCTTTTAATCAAAAATTGAAGAAGGTACTATCATGATATTGAAATTATTTTCTTTTAAGTCATTTTTGGAAATTGGTTTGGGCGGGAGAAGGATTGGCTCGTCTTCTAGGCTGTAAGAGAGAATCTCTTTCTGCCATATTAAGTTTGTGGATGCAGCTAGGACCTTTATCTTAGCAATTTGGAAATTGATGATTGAACGGATATTGACATTGAGGTTTGAAAATTTTGTGTTTGTCAAAAGTGGGGGAGGGGAGATTTCTCTTTTAAGAGTGCTCTTTGGTGTTTGCTAACCTAATTTACTCCTCTATTTGATATGCTGATCCATGTGGCTTATGTGAGATATATTGAAGTGCAATTTCTTTTTGTTTGGTGTGATTTGATAATTAGGTTTTGTTTCTTTCTATGTCAGACAAAAGTTTGGACAAAAAAGCCTAATGCTCTCCAATAGATTTTCTTGTCCTGCCCTGACATAAGCTTGGAGGAGGAAATGCACTATCTCGGGTGCACCTTTTTGTCATCCCTAACGACACCCTTTTACATGATATTGTTAGGAAGCCTTAGTTATTGTTTTGTGCTCATGAATTTGTAATCATGTTAGCTACTCAGTGATAAGGAAGAGTTTTTATTTGGTTTAGTTACCAATTATCTATAAAGAACCTTGTCAGAAATTTTGAGTTGGTAACTTAATGACAAAGGCAGGGGAAGGCCTGTATATGAAAAAAAATGAGCTTAAAGTTCCATGCATTAAATCAAGATGTAGTTGCTTTGCTTATACTGGAAGTTGAAAATAAATCTTGTTATTTTGCACTGTCAATGTGAGTTGCTCTTCTTTCTTAGTTCTTGTGGTTTGATATTAGGCCATACAATCCTCAAATTAAAGGAGGGATTTTTGGATGGTAATGAACTTTGATTATCTGCATCCAGATTGTCTGCCATTTACGTTTCAATTAAGTTAATTGTGGGTTTTTTGCAGTTCTCATTATATTGGTGTTTGTGCAACATCAAGAATGTGGCAGATTTTGCTTCAGTGCAGCCAAGGCTTATATGCAGACTAGTTACCATAAAACGAAAAGAAAAAAGGGCTTGTTAGCACATGACAAGATCGTTAGAGGTACCCATAATGTTCTTTTTTTGGAAGAAGTTTAGAGCTTATTATTGAGGGAGGTTTTTTAAATCAACTTGAAGTAGAGATTCAATTTCTGGGGGCATAATCTTCCATCCAGACTAACAAATAAGGGGAGAAAACAACTCGTCTCGCAAGTGAATGAGGGTTACAATGCCAAAGTACAAGAGAGTTAAAAAGCTGTGAAAAAGGAGGCAAGGTACTGCACATCATTCGCAATATGACCACATTGTGCAAGGGAACTGCAGCCACTCTCAGAGCATTGATGAGGAACTCAGAGTCTCCTTCCAAGATAACCCGGTCGACACCTATTTCCATTGCAAATTCCAGTGCTTGTCTTGCTGCCAATGCCTCGACCTCAATGACCGTGAAAGGCAGGGGCGGAACTGCGTGTATAGCAGGGGGGACCAAGGCCCCTACAAAATTTTTACAAAATAGTTTATTGTAGGTAAAAAAAACTTAAAATCTGACTCAATACCTTTTTTTTTCTTTTTTTATGAGCTGGCCCCCACACCCCCCCCAAAAAAAAAAGTCCCTTACAAGCCTCAAAGTTGCTCTCCCAAACACGTAGCCACTACACTAGCCTAGCAAATCAACACTAGCCTAGTTTCTTTTTTATTCAACTCCAGAAATTAAATTCCATTTCCCAGTACTCTACTTTTTCAGCCATGAACCACTCAATTCTGAAAAAAAGTCTCATCTTGGGGCAATTTTTCTAGTCTCACTCTTCATTGACTTCCATTAATTTAGTAGTCTGATAGTCACATTCTTATTCAATTACTTTCTTCTTCTTCTTTCTTTTAATAAAGAGTTTTCTTAATTGAAGTTAAGGGAAAATAGTTTTAAATCTTAAGAGGTGCAAAAATTTTCTTATCTTTTTTATTTATATTTCAGTTCAATTTCTTTTTATTTTATCTTGTAGTTTATGATTTTAGTTTTTTTTTTTTCTTTTTAATTTATAAAGCCAATTGATCATCCGTTGATGAATACATTTTCTTGTTATATTGGTATGTTTAGTTATTAGATTATTTAAAGAGGAGCTAGATTTGATGCCAAATGTTTTACTATTGTAGTAAAATGCCACATTGCCACTTTAAGGTCACGATGCTAAGCAGGGACAGACCCAAGATTTAAAGCTAGGGAGGGTCGGAGATAAGCGAAAAAAAAAAAAAAATTCACAACTGTATTCATATATGTTGAATTTGAATCTTTTCTTTTGAAAAAAATCAAATATTGTAGTTGATTTTCTAATGATCTACAAATAAAATAAAAATTATATTTATTATCTCACAAAAGGACTAATCAAACATTGACAATTTTATTTTGATAAATTTTTGTCACATATATATATATATTATATTATTTATTTCATTTTTTTTTTTTTTTTGTCTCTTAGTTATTTTGTCTTTATATCTTTGTCACCTGTTGCCCCAAACACACTGGTACCCCCACTACTAATTTATAATGCATTATATGTCCTTTATCTTTTTCTTTCTCTTTATCTTTGTTGCCTATTCCCAATATTGCCCCACTACCAACAAACAGTCAAAGTCTCAAACGATCAAATGCTTTATATATTATCATTTTATAAATCACAACTCACAGTCAAATACTTTAGCAAAAACTACATATAAATCACAACTCACATCTTACTTTCTCAACTTAGACTCTCCCCCTCATCAGTTGCACCAAAAAAAAAAAAAAAAAAAAAAATCACAATCAATCCATCACAAATTCACAACACAAACATTATATCAATGTTATGTTTAGGTTTTGAAGTTTAAAGAGAGAAAAACTACTTGAAAGGGCAGATTGGAATTTTGGGATGGAGGCTGGAGGCTGCAGCTGCCGGAGAAAGTGGTGGGTTGGGCAAATCAAGCTGCTGAAGATGCTAAGGGCAGTGGCAATGATGTGGGTCTGTGGTGACTAAGGCTAGGCGGCATGATGGTAGCCTGTGGCGGCGTCATGCGAGGCTGACGGTTTGTGCAGCACCGTGGCTGGCCGCTGACTCTAGTCAGTACTCAGTAATCTCTCTCACCCAGTCTCTCCACTCCAATCACTCTCTCTCTCTCTCATTTTTTTTTTTTTTAATAATTTTATTTGAATCGGTTTGTAGGGTAAAAAGTGTTAATGGGTTTTTAAAAACAAATTGGATTGGGCTTGGGAGGGCCGGTCAAGGTTGGGCTAAGGGGGCCAGGTAAGGGTTGGCTGGCTTAAAGTAGTATATATAACTGAATTTTTTTATTATTTTTTGGGCCAAGGGGGGCCTGGGCCCATTGAGGCCCCCTACTGGGTCTGTCCATGATGTTAAGCCCCTTTTTTTTTAATATTTTTTATACATGTGTATTGCAAACTAAAAAAAATTTGTATACTCAAAAGGATTTAGAAAGATATAATGCTCTTGTAGTGCTTTGAGTTTTTACTTGAATGTTGATTCAAAATAATAGTTTAGTCTTGGCCCTTTAAGCAAAAAATTCCTAGTTTCGGCCTTGGTGAAAGGTAGTGGAATTTGCTGAGATAAAGAGACCATAACCTTAGGAAATTCCCATTTAGATCTTAACAAATTTGAAATTAATTAATCAAATGGAAGATCAATGGATGAATGTTTACTTGGCTATATATATTGAAAGAGAGGTAGCTCGTTGGATTAATAATGAAGATATTATATAACGATTTCAAAATATGAAATCTCGTACAAGGCAATTGTAAAACTTCATGTATTTGAATTTTGTTTTTGTTTATATCAGGTTCTCTTTTGTTTTAGATTTTGTATAATTTATGTTCTTATTGACCCCCTAGAAATTAATCCTAGAGCTGTCACTGGATAAAACACATCTTTTAGAGTACATTTAGTTGCATCTTTATTATATGGATTAGTTATTACATTGGAATAACTATTATTTAAACTAATCGCAGACCCACTCGATGCGTGGGAATATATATAAATATTATGTAATGGGCTGTAATATATAAAAAGTAACATTTACTTCAAGTATTGTCAATTTTTGTAAAACATTTCTGCAAGTATTTTTTTATCTTTTTATCTCTACAAATATATCATTCTTTTTTCTTTTCTTTTTTTGGTGTTTGATTAATATTTTTTTAAGGTGAACTATATTCTTCTCACTTTTGTTGTAGTGTGTTATATTTACCTAATATACAACTAAACTTTATAAGTTTCAAATTTATTATTCAAATTTCTCATCTCTTAAGGAATAAGGAAATATAATAATAATCAAAACTTATCACAAAATTACAATGTTATCTTAACCAAAATTAAAATGAAACCAAAGGAATAAAATATAGACTTTATTATAATTTATTATTCAAACAATTGGTAGGCATATTCAAATTCATAACCATGTAAATTGTGTTTTGATATAAACTCAAATTCCTATTTGCAAAAAAAAACTAAGTATTAACCTAAACCAAAATTCAACCAAAGTTATAAAAGGGAGAAAACAGTCTTTAAGATGGAAAATTTTAAAAAAACACAATACCAAAACACATTTTTTTTTTTCCAAAAACATCAACCTTAATCAAAGTTATAAAACAAAAACAAAAATTCAACAAAAGAAAGGAGAGAGAGAGAGAGAGAGAGAGAGAGAGTACCCATAGTTTTTTGTGAGAAAAATATGAATTGAATGGGAGAAATGATATCAACCTTAATCAGTGTTATAGAAAAGAACAAAAATTCAACAAAAGAAAGTAGAGAGAGAGAGAGAGTACTCACAATTTTTTTATGAGAAAAATATGGATTGAATGAAAGAATGATATCAAATTTATACAAATAAAATGGGAAGAATAAGAGTCAAGTTAAAAGAAAAAGGAAATGTTGAAAGAAGGGTAATATTGAAGTAGATAGTAGTAGGGGAGGTAAAGAGGCAAAAATGAGAGGGAAATGTTATGTGTAACCGTAGGTGTAGACTACTAGAGAGAAGATGACTTTTTTTTCTTTTTTCTTTTTTGTCAAGAAAGGTGAGAAGACAAGTTTTAAAAAGAAAAGAAAATGTAAAAAATAAGTGGATATATATAAGGATGAAAATAAAATGACACTCAATGTTGAATGGAGCTTTTTTTTTTTTTTTTTTTTTTTTTTTTTTTTTTTTTTTTTTTTTTTTTAAGAGGAAAACATCCTCAATATTCATTAAATATAACTGGAATCAAGATACAAAGCTTCAATAGCAGGGGGAGGGGATTCCTCCATCCAGATAATCTCATGAGTTACATTCTTGGCAAACTTAGCTAATGCATGGGCTGCTGTATTTGCACTCCTCCTAATACATTGCACTTGCGACCAACGTAAACAGTTAACAAGACACAACACATCCTGAATAATATAGCCCACCCTAGATGAAAGGCTTCTCCTCACCTCTAATGTTGCCATGACCGACTGATTATCCCCTTCAACCACCAGCTCAGAGAAGCCACACTCCAAAGCAAACACGATGGCGTGACGACAAGCTAAAATCTATGCTTCCTCTCTGCATGTCACAGGCGGACCTTTTGCTGAGAGCGAAGCCATCACTTCCCCGTTTTCATTCCGTATAATAGCTCCCACTCCGGACGCATCATCCTCCTTAAATATTGCAGCGTCAAAGTTCAGTTTAAACCGAGATTAGGGTGGGGGTCTCCACCTACATGGGTTCAAGTTGGATGAAACAGAGGATAAACGGGTTTCGGCTTGCCTAAACTCTTCCGTGTAATCCGCAGCTCTCTTGTTTAAAATCCCCGATTCCTGCATATTCTTCCCTCGGATCAAATTATTTCTCTGGTGCCAAATGAACCAAGCTTGGACAAGACACAGCTCTAACTCTTCGGTGGACAACCTATTCATTAAATCTTCCATTAACTGAACCATATCCTCATAACCCCCACGACACTTCTGTATACGTGCTGAATAGCCTGCCCAGATATCCTGCGCCACTCCACAATTCCATAAGGCATGAACTCTGGCTCAGTTTTGCAAGCTTCGCATCTTTAAATATATACAATAGACAATTACAATTTATGATGCCGTGTAGTGCATCACATTTGACCACGAAGAATTAATTTTGTAATAGACAATTAATAATGATGGAAAACCAAAAAAGTAAAATAAAATAGCAACATGGCTTAATAAGAGTATAGCAACAATAAATGTTATATTTTGACTTTTAGATATATGTAGATAGATTGAAGAATAAATATTCCTCTTTAAAATAGATGTAATAACTATTCCTTAGTGTATATAATAGGTTTTAAAATTAATATATTTCCAAAAATATAAAGTTTTTTTATACATCATCGTTTACAAGTTTTTCATATGTAACTAGTCGCTAACCCGTGTGATGCACGGGATAGTTAAATAAAATGACAATTAACTAACATCACGTTAAGGTAAAAGAATTAGTGAGAGACTGATTTGCCCACCAAGAATTTAAAAGAAAAAAAGGTTGATATAATAAAATCTAAGAAATTTAGAAATAGAAAATTGGGTTAATAATATGCATATTATAGAATCCTCAAATTCTACTTCAAAACCAAACAAAACCCTTCAAATTCAAAAAATTCATATATAATATGCCAAATAAAAATTTACCACACCTTGGGTTGGAAGACATAGGTTGCAGTTTTGATTTTTCTCTAAAAAATAGAGATGCTTCATCTGCTGTATACAATATAAAATAATTATTAGAAATTTCAACTCAAAAACCAAACCCACAAAAACACTATCAAAATATAAAGATTAACCCAAATACTTAGAAGAAAATAAATTCTAAACATAACAAAACAATAAGATAGAATGAAAATTTCAGGCATATATGAAAGCAAATAAAAAAGACAAAACCTACGTTTTTTTTTTTTTTAGTTGAGTCTCTCTCCTTCTTATTTTTTTAATTTTAAAGTGAAGTTAAGTTTAGGATTTTGAGATGGTAATTGCTAGGGTTTTAAGGAGAGAAGAGAGAGTCCTACCAGGAGTCTAAATAATATAAACAATTCAAAACATGGAACATTATCAAATTTATAACACCTAATTCCATTATCTTCTACGTTGAATCCAAACAAATAATTAATTGAAATTAATCCAAACAAATAATTAATCAACAAAAATCAAAACTTTAATAAAAAAACAAAAAATCACATGAACCCAAATAAAAATTCTCAATAAAGCAAGAACATATAAAAATTTACCATACCTTGGGCTGGAAGACATTGGTTGCAGTTTTGATTTTTCTCCAAAAAATAGATATGCTTCATCTGCCATATACAATATAAAATAATTATTAGAATTTCAACCCAAAAACCAAACCCATAAAAACACTATCAAAATATAGAGATTAACCCAAATACTTATAAGAAAATCAATTCTAAACATAATAAAACAATAAGATAGAATGAAAATTTCAGTCACATATGAAAGCAAATAAAAAATTTGAGATGGTAATTGCTAGAGTTTTAAGGAGAGAAGAGATTTTGGTATTTTTATGCAAAAAACGTTATTTTAGGTCTAGGTGATTTATTTCCTTGTTTTTAGGCTCTTTTAATGTTTTTTTAGGTCAAATTTGGTTCCTATTATGGTTAGGTATTAATTAGGGCTTATTTTAGAATATATTTTCTTGTCCATCAAGTTTTATGGAGCTCTTAAATAGGCCTCCAAGTTTATATACGTTTTTCAATAATATTGTTATAAGATATAAAACCTAAAATAAAAAGAATCAAAAATAAAAAGAAAAAGAAAATAGTGATGATGTGGAAAATTGTGAGAGTTTCAAAAGTTTCGGTTTTATATATATATATATATATATAGATAACCAAACTATCATAGTAATAGCTATATCATTACAATGTTTTTTTCTCTAATAATAAAGATTACTATTTCTAATATAATCTACATTCAAATCTCTTCCCAATAAACAAGAAATATGAAGGAGCTATAAATACTTGGATTCTTAATTCCTTTAGTATGTTTAGATATATTTTCTAAGGGTCAATATCAGTGGCGGCTCTAGGAATTTTTTTTTTTTTAGGGTGGTCACTAATAAACTTAAATTATTCAAAATTTAAAAAAGAGATAACTTCAATATATCAACATCACAAAAATACATGAAGTATTACAATTTTTTCCTACAAATAAAGATAAAAAGAAAAAAAATGGACTGATAAGAGATAAAGTGGAAATTAAAAAGGCTAAGATGAGAGTAATAAAGTAAGAGAATTGAAGTGATAATAAAGAAGAGAAAGAAAAATGAATGATATTTGTTACAACTGCGAGCTAAGTCATTAAGGAGAGCAAAATTATTGCAACTGCAAAACCAAAAAGAACATAATTGTTGATACTGTCAAGGAGAACTCATACTACAATATTTTTCTTAAATCCATTTTTCAAGGAAAAATAAAATTAAAGATTATTTTTATGTAATAGATTGAAAATGTTACAAATTTGAACGATTGTTTTTCTTTTTGAATAGGTTTTTTGTTAAATTATTGGTTCACTCATTGTAGTTTGTTTTTGTTCGGTTTATTTTTGTTGTTATTTGTGCTTTTTTATTGTTGTTATTTAAGGGTTTTTTTTTTTTAAGGGGTTAAGGATTATGTTTAAAGGGCTAGAATTATTTTTGGAGTAATGTTACATCTACAACATTTTAAAAACAAATCTTATGCAACAATTTTTTATTAGTAGGTTAAAAAGTGATGTCAATATTGGGCCCAAATTAGAATTAGTAACCAATTTATTTGTCATGAAATTATTGTAAAAATGTTGTGAAATTAGCATTACATTTATTTTTATTGAACCTAAATTCTTGTGATTCTCAAGTTAGGGTGGTCAATATTTTCATTATGGGGGTCAAAATAGAGTAGTTTAGTGTGTGTGTATCTATATATATATATATATATATATATTGTGAGTATATATAAACATTTTTTGACAAGTCAGGGTTGTCTTGTGACTAGGGACGGATCTAGGTGGGGCCCCAAGAGGGCCCGGGCCCCCGGTCCAATATTTTTTATTTTTTATATAGATATTATATATTTCTTTTTCTTTTTTTTGGTAGTTGGCCCCCTTCTAAAACCTTGAGCTCCATTCTCCCCAATCAGTCTTGCTAGCCTAACTCAAATAGCAATTATCCAACCCAAAAACTTAACAAAAACAATAAAAACATTCATAATAGTCATTGTATTTTAGCAAAAAAGTTATTTTACCACCAAAGAACCAAAAAATAATGTGTTATTGGAGAAACTAAAGCTAAATTTTTTGCAACTACAGTAAACTGGTATAAATACCAATTGACTGTAGCAAGTTGTTAAAAATAAAATACAATATTTTATTAAGATTATATCTCTTCCTTCAATTAAAAAACTCAAATTCTCTCTCTTTCTTTATTATTTTAATGAGTTGTTTATAGTATTTTAAATGAAGTGATAAACAAAATATAACATTTAATATTGGCAGTATTGTAAAGTGAGGTGGTAAAATAGATAAAGTAGCTTTTTGAAGTGTTAAAAGTTAAAATTTTTAACACTACTACTGTGAATGCTCTAATTTCAAAAAAAAAAAAAAAAAAAAAATCCTAGCTAGCCTAGTATTAAAAAAAACATTATTTTATTTTTGTTTTTGTTTTTTTCTTTGTTGGTTGATGATTGCATCTTAATATATTTAGAAACAACGATTTTGTGTACTTTTAATTTTCTAATACTATATAGATGCTTATTTAGATTTTTTTTTTTTTTTTTTTTTACTTCAGCCCCCACTAACTTAAAATCCTGAGTCCATTTTTGCTTGTGACCACCTTGAGTTACAAGTGGAGCTGCCCACTCAATGTTGATGATTCCCACCCTAACTAGATAATCATCTGCACCTTAAAGATCCAACCGAAAGAGCTGATGCAAAGCAAAGAAATTGCTAAGAAAAGCAATTTTAATATTAATGAACATAAAATAGCTTTTCTCCTTGCCTTGCTTTCTTTGATCCAATAAAAGAATTTTGTATATCCTGTACCCGGTATAAATGCCGGTACCTCACAAAGAGGTGGGCCCCACAATGTGTGGGTCTTGCCCTGTTGTGAGGTACTGGCATATACCACCTCGGAAGGGATATACCAACAGAAGGGTAATCATTCCCGTGAAATATAAATTAAATTTAAACATAAAATATTTCATCATGCTTTTTGTCCCTGAATGTTACCTCGAACCTGAAGAAATCGACAACATAAACATAACCTATATCAGTAAGAACGGAGAACCCAAGACACAAATTCTACCTACTATAGAATGGCCCCACCAACGAAATTAACAAGTTCAAGGCCAGATAAGGATAAATTAAAGTATAAGGTACCTTTCCGCTAAAAAAGTATAAGATACAAATTCCCAAAGCCGATTGGTGCCTTTTACTGCGCTTCCAAAATCACACTTCCTGCTCCCCTTTGAAAAAGAGGCTTATTCAGCTTAATAATTGCATTTTGCAAAACATACCCCCACCGCACCCATATGGCAACATTAGAATATTAGATACGCTTTTAAAAAAAAAAAAAAAAAAAAACGCGCACACACACACACACCATTAAATAAGACTAATCAAACCAAACCAGTTTACCAAATCAAACCAAGCCTACGCAACTGTGATTTTTGGTATTAAAGACAAAAGACACTTAAATAAGACTACACCAGAAAGAGCCCAAGATAGAAAACAAGCAATAACAAGAAGAGAAGACACACCCAGTGAAGGAAGGAATAAAAAGATAACAAGTGTCGCTTAGCATTTTTTTTTTTTTTGGTTGAGAAACACTTACAATGATTGTACACTACCTAAGAATAGTTTTGTAAGTTATATGCATTGCAACTTCTCCAAAAAAAAAAAAAAAAGTTATATGCATTGCATGTAACAAGAACCCATTATTTGGAAAACAGGCTTAATTATTAAGCTAATAATTGCATTTTGCAAAACTTACCAAACCCATTAAATACGTGTTAAAGCATTTGTGTTAGTTCATGCAAAAATTTATGTCTATTTTAACATTAGAACATTTTTTTTTTCTATTTTACAAAATAACTTTTAAAAAACACCTACATCAAATTATTTATTTACATTATAGTTCATTAAAATATTATTTATTTTTCAATTTTTTATTTCTCTCTCTCTCTCTCTCTCTTTTTGTACATAAGTAAAGAAGTATTAAAAAATAGATTTGCATGTGAATAGTAATTGTGTATATTTACACGTTAATATAGTAACAATTTATTTACATGGACTAAGATAGATGATTTTGAAGTTGAAAAGGCAAAATAGTAACCGTGTATTACACGTCAATATAGTAACAATTCACATTTATAGAAATTTACATAGCCTAATGTGGGTGATTTTTTAAGTTGAATGTGCAAAATTTACCCTTATGCTACTACTATACCTTACCCAAGGTGAGTGCTCTTATATATATATATATATATATATAATGTGTGCTAACTAGAGCTAATACCATTTATTATGGTGCAATCAAGTGGGAGATGTTAGAGTAAAAAAGTGATGGGTGATCACACCATAATATGGTGCACCCTCACTCATACAATGACCCCCACTTGGTGGATTGTGTTGCTTCACCAATCTACCATAGGGAATTAATTAAACGTTAAAATTAGTTATTTATCAAAGAGTTATGTTTCTTAACTTGGGGCGGCCTCACTTGAAGCCTAGGCGGTTCAAATGAACCCCTTGAACTAGCAAAAAAATGAAAAATTTGGCCCCCTAAAATCAAATTTGAATAACCTTAAACTTTTTAAAGCCCAAATGAAATAAATTTGAATCCTTTTAACAATATCTTGGCCTTTTTAAACAAATACAAAAAAATAAAAAGCCAATAACAAACCCTTTTGATCGAAAATATGGAAAAAAAAATTAATAAGCTCACCAACAAAAGTAGGAATTTGATAATCTTAAACCTTGGGAAGGAGCCATTTAGATCTTAACAAATTTGAAATTAATCAATCAAATGAAAGATCAATTGATGAATGTTTTCTTGGTTATGTATATTGAAAGAGGTAGCTCGTCGGATTGATAATGAAGATATCATACAAGGATTTCAAAATATGAAATCTCATACAAGGCAATTGTAAAACGTCATTTATTTGGGTTTTTTTTTTCTTTTTTTCTTTTTTTTTTTTGTTTATATCAAGTTCTCTTTTGTTTTAGGTTTTGTATAATTTATGTTCTTATTGACCCCCTAGGAATTAATCCTAGAGCCATCACTGGATAAAACACATCTTTTAGAGTACATTTAGTTGCATCTTTATTACATGGATTAGTTATTACATTGGAATAATTATTATTTAAACTAGTTGCAGACCCATGCGATGCATGGGAATATATATAAATATTATGTAATGAAGTGTAATATATAAAAAGTAAAATTTACTTCAAGTATTGTCAATTTTTGTAAAAGATTTATGCAAGTATTTTTTATCTTTCTATCTCTACAAATATATCATTTTTTTTTGGTGTTTTATTTATATTTTTTTAAGGTAAATCATTTTCTTTTCACTTTTGTTGTAGTGTGTTATATTTACCTAATATACAACTTGTAAGGTTGAATTTAATCAACCATCTTGTTGGCTTTATTCCCTGCCAAATTTGCTTGTATTTTAGCAATTAGTAACCCTGTATTTAGGTGAGATTCATGTAAGGGTAGTATGTGAGAGAGTGTAAAGAAATGCTCAAGATTGTGCAAAGAGGCAGAGACTCACGGCTGGGACTTGCGGCTGACTCGCGATTGGCAAACCGCCAACTGTAGCACACGTGAGAAGCACGCAAGAGAGTTGAAGGGTCACGCCAGCTGTCGCACTACGGGACAAAAGTCTTAGGCTAGCTAGGCCATTAACTCGCGCCTTGAATTCGCGACTCAGACTAGTCGCGAGGCCGAGCTGCCAGACCACCATGTTTGAGAAAAACTGACTATTCGCATTCCAAACACACACCACTATATATAGATCCTTATACCCATGAAATGGAGAGAGCTTCTAGAGAGAATTTTGAGAGAGAAACCCTAGAGAAAATCAAGATTGATTCATCCACAATCTTTACTTTAGAGACTCTTCAAATTCCTTTACTCTCTTCCTCTCCATTGTTACATCCTTGAGAGGTTATTAACCAAATCCTTTTCTCACTATACCTACATCCATGAGAAGGTTTATTTGGTGCTTTGGGAAGCAGTTAGGAAGGGACCAATTCATATTGGTTGTTGTAATGGGCTATAGCGGAATCTAGTAAGTTAGAAAAGAAAAAGATTCGGCGCAACCTCGTTAGAGCAAGAAGCTTGGAGGGCTTAGGTACATCGGGTAGATTAGGCTTGGAGGGTCTATTGCTGTTCATGTATCCCAACTGCATTTTCTAGTGAATTATTGACCGCTTGGAGGGCGGCGGAGAGGTTTTACGCCGAGGGCTTCGGTTTCCTCTTCGATAACACATCATGTGTTATCCTTGTGTTTGCATCTCTCTTCCCTTTATCTTTACCATTTAATTACTGCTGTGATTGTGATTATTTATGGTTTAGATTGTTTATCAATTCGGTTATTAGCTTATGTTCATGTTTCGCACATTTATTGTTTGACATTGAGCTTGAATTGATAATTTTGTAATTGAGGTCTAAACGTTCAAGGGTGTTTTATACACATTTTGAACATTCACAACTAAAATTTATAAGTTTCAAATTTATTATTCAAATTTCTCATCTCTCAAGGAATAAGGAAATATAATGATAATCAAAACTCATCACAAAATTACAATGTTATCTTAACCAAAATTAAAATGAAATCAAAGGAATAAAATATAGACTTTATCATAATTTATTATTCAAACAATTGGTAGGCATATTCAAATTCATAACCATGTAAATTGTGTTTTGATATAAACTCAAATTCCTATTTCCAAAAAAAAAAAAAAAAAAAAAAAGGCAAGTATTAATCCAAACCAAAATTCAAATACCAAAACAATTTTTTTTTTCAAAAAATATCAACCTTCATCAGAGTTATAAAAAAGAACAAAATTCAACAAAAGAAAGTAAAGAGAGAGAGAGAGAGAGAGAGAGAGAGAGAGAGAGAGAGAGTACTCACAATTTTTTTATGAGAAAAATATGGATTGAATGAAGGAATGATATCAAATTTATACAAATAAAATGGAAAGAATAAGTGTCAAGTTAAAAGAAAAAGAAAATGATGAAAGAAGGGTAATAGTGAAGTATAGAGTAGTGGGGGAGGTAAAGAGGCAAAAATGAGAGTGAAATGTTATCTGTAACCATAGTATGAAAATAAAATGACAGTTAATGTTGAAAGAAGCTTTTAATATATACAATAGACAATTACAATTTATGATGGCGTGAAATGCATTACATTTGACCACAAAGAATTAATTTTGCAATAGACAATTAATAAAGATGGAAAACCAAAAAAGTAAATAAAATAGTGACGTGGCTGCTGACGTGGTTCAATAGGAGCATAGCAAAAATAAATGCTACACTTTAGCTTTTAGATATATATATATATAGATAGATTGAAGAACAACTTTTCCTCTTTAAAATGGATGTAATAGTTATTCCTTAGTGCATATAATAGGTTTTAAAATTAATATATTTCCAAAAATATAAAGTTTTCTTATACATCATCTTTTACAAGTTTTCCATATGTAATAACCAAACTATCATAGTAATAGTTATTTCATTACAATGTTTTCTTTTCCCAATAATAAAAATTACTATTCCTAATATAATCTACATTCAATGTGCCAAATACAAGAAAAGAGACAAATCTCTTCCCAAGAAACAAGAAATATGAAGGAGCTATGAATACTTGGATTCTTCATTCATTTAGTATGTTTAGATTTCTTTTCTAAGGGTCAATGTCAGTGGCAGTTCCAGAAATTTTTTTTTTAGGGTTGTCACTAATAAACTTAAATTATTCAAAATATAAAAAATTGATAACTTGAATATATCAACATCACAAAAAATACATGAAGTATTACAATTTTTTCCTACAAACAAAGAGAAAAAGTAGGAAAAAATGGACCGATAAGATATAAAGTGGGAATTGAAAATGCTAAGATGAGAGTAATAAAGTAAGAGAATTGAAGTGATAATAAAGAAGAGAACGAAAAACGAATGATATTTGTTCCAATTGTGAGTTGAGTTGTTAAGGAGAGCAAAATTATTACAACTGCAAAACCGAAATGAACATAACAGTCGATACTGTCAAGGAGAACTCGTACTACAATATTTTTCTTAAATCCTTTTTTCATGGAAAAATAAAATTAAAGATTATTTTTATGTAATAGGTTGAAAAAGTTACAAATTTGAATGATTATTTTTCTTTTTGAATAAGTTTTTTGTTAAATTATTGGTTCACTCATTGTTGTTTGTTTTTGTTCGGGTTATTTTTGTTGTTATTTGGGCTTTATTGTTGTTGTTATTAAAGGGTTTTTTTTAAGGGGTTAAGCATTATGTATAAGGGGCTAGATTTATTTTTGGAATAATGCTACATCTACAATATTTTAAAAATAAATCTTATGAAACAATTTGTTATTAGTAGGTTAAAAAATAATGTCAATATTGGGCCCAAATTAGAATTAGTAACTAATTTATTTGTTATGAAATTATTATAAAAATGTTGTGAAATTAGCATTACTTTTATTTTTATTGAACCTAAATTCTTGTAATTCTCAAGTTAGGGTGGTCAATATTTTCATTATAGTGGTCAAAATAGGTTAGTTGTGTGTGTGTGTGTGTATATATATATATATATATTGTGAGTATATATAAACATTTTTTGACAAGTCAGGATGGTCTTGTAACTAGGGACAGAGCCAGGTGGGGGCCCAAGAGGGCCTGGTCCCCGGTCCATTTTTTATTTATATAGATATTATATATTTCTTTTATTTTTTTCGTAGTTGGGCCCCCTTTCAAAACCTTGAGCTCCATTCTCCCCAATCAGTCTAGCTAGCCTAACTCAAATAGCAATTATCTAACCCAAAAACTTAACAAAAATAATAAAAACATTCATAATAGTCATTGTATTTTAGCAAAAAAGCTATTTTACCACTAAAAAACCAAAAAATAATGTGTTATTGGAGAAACTAAAGCTAAATTTTTTGCAATTACAGTAAACTGGTATAAATACCAATTGACTATAGCAAGTTGTTAAAAATAAAACATAATATTTTATTAAGATTATATCTCTTCCTTCAATAAAAAAACTCAAATTCTCTCTCTTCCTTTATTATTTTAATGAGTGGTTTATATTATTTTAAATGAAGTGATAAAAAAAATATATAACATTTAATATTGGCAATATTGTAAAGTGAGGTGGTAAAATAGATAAAGTAGCTTTTTGAAGTGCTAAAAACTCAAATTTTTAGCACTACTACTGTGAATGCTCTAATTTCAACAACAACAAAAAAAATCCTAGCTAGCCTAGTATTAAAAAAAACATTATTTTATTTTTGTTTTTGTCTTTGTTGGTTAATGATTGCATCTTAATATATTTAGAAACAACGATTTTGTATATTTATAATTTTCTAATACTATATGAATGCTTATTTAGATTTTTTTTTTTTTTTTTTACTCCAACCCCCGCTAACTTAAAATCCTGAGTTTATTCTTGCTTGTGACCACCTTGAGTTACTAGTGGAGCTGCCCACTCAATGTTGATGATTCCCACCCTAACTGGATAATCATCTGCACCTAAAGATCCAACCGAAAGAGCCGATGCAAAGCAAAGAAATTGCTAAGAAAAGCAATTTTAATATTAATTAACATAAAATAGCTTTTCTCCTTGCCTTGCTTTCTTTGATCCAACGAAAAGAGTAAATCATTCCCGTGAAATATAAACTAAACATAAAATATTTCATCATGCCTTTTTGTCCCTGAATGTTACCTCGAACTTGAAGAAATCGACAACATAAACATAACCTATATCAGTGAGAACCCAAGACACAAATTCTACCTACTATAGAACGGCCCCAGCAACGAAATTAACAAGTTCAAGGCCAGATAAGGATAAATTAAAGTATAAGGTATCTTTCAGCAAAAAAAGTATAAGATACAAATTCCCAAAGCCGATTGGTGCCTTTTATTGCGTTTTCAAAATCACACTTCCTGCTCCCCTTTGAAAAAGAGGCTTATTCAGCTTAATAATTGCATTTTCAAAACTTATCCCCACCGCACCCATATGGCAACATTAGAATATTAGATACGCTTTTTTTTAAAAAAAATTTTACGCATTAGACACGCATAATTTAAATGCCATTAAAAAAAAAAAAAAAAAATACACCATTGAATAAGACTAATCAAACCAAACCAAACCAGTTTACCAAACCAAACCAAGCCTACGCAACTGTGATTTTTGGTATTAAAGACAAAAGACACTTAAATAAGACTACACCAGAAAGAGCCCAAGATAGAAAACAAGCAATAACAAGAAGAGAAGACACACACAGTGAAGGAAGGAATAAAAGGATAACAAGTGTCACTTAGCATTTTTTTTTTTGGGTTGAGAAACACTTACAATGATTGTCCACTACCTAAGTATAGATTTGTAAGTTATATGCATTGCATGTAACAAGAATCCATTATTTGGAAAACAGGCTTATTAAGCTAATAATTGCATTTTGCAAAACTTACCAAACCCATTAATTACGTGTTAAAGCATTTATATTAGTTCATGCAAAAATTTATGTCTATTTTAACATTAGAACATTCTTTTTTTCTATTTTACAAAATAACTTTTAAAAAACATTTACGTCAAATTATCTATTTACATTATAGTTCATTAAAATATTATTTATTTTTCAATTTTTTTTTCTCTCCCTCTGTGCATAAGTAAAGAAGTATTAAAAAATAAATTTATATGTAATTGTGTATATTTACACGTTAATACAGTTACAATTTATTTACATGGACGAATATAGGTGATTTTGAAGATTGAAGTTGAATGTGCAAAATAGTGACTGTGTATTATACGTCAATATAGTAACAATTCACATTTACAGAAATTTACATAGCCTAATGTGGGTGATTATTTAAGTTGTATGTGCAAAATTTACCCTTATGCTATTATTATACCTTACCTAAGGTGAGTGCTCTTTTATATATATATATATATATATATATAAATATAAATAAAGGCCACTGTGTTTTTTGAAAAAAAAAACAAAAAAAACTAATTTAATAAGACAGCCCAAGAGAGACGCACCAGATGCGTGTTATATTTTTTTTTTTATAAGAGTTAAAGACTACATACTCAATCACATGATACAAAGAAGACCGAGCATAAACACCTGAACAGCAAGCAATAACAAGAAGACCAAAAACGAAAACCAAACTTACCAAAGGAAGAGGACCAGAACCAGCTAAGAAATTAAGGGAAAGGCGGCAAATACAGCAGCATAGGCAACCACGAAAACCACCAACAAGAGGCACCGCAACAAAGGAGACTAGCATCATCAACAATTTAAAAAGCCCCCACCAGCAAAAAGAGAATCAAAACAAAAATCACAGAGAAACAAAGGTAGCAGATTCCATTTTCTTGCTTCAATGCATTGAATACACAATATACATACCACAATATCTCATCTCCTTCTATACACACTCACAGAATCACACATATACAATCTATAAAGCATGAACACTTTATTTGGAGTGCTGTTCCCATATTGGCCTTAGGTGATGTTTGTGACACTTTTGCATGTGTGTCCCGGACATGTCCTTGAAAAAAATAATTGTAGGATACGGCTGGAACACAAGATGAAAAGGAACCAAATAGTAACATTGCATGTGAGAAATGAATAAATATTCTAATTCTTAGTTTGTATTTTAATTTTTAAACATCCTTTATCAATCATGAATTCACTTTATTATTCATTATTGCTCTCAAATTGATATATATTTAACATTATATGAAAATAAATACTAAAAAACATGTGTTGTTGGAGAAGTTAAAGCTAAATTTTTTGCAATTACAATAAACTGGTATAAATACCAGTTGACTGTAGCAAGTTGTTAAAAATAAAGTACAATATTTTATTAAAATTATATCTCTTTCTTCAATTAAAAAAACAAAAACTCTCTCTCTCTCGGCCTTTATTATTTTAATGAGTTGTTTATATTATTTTAAATAAAGTGATAAAAAAAAAATATAACGTTTAATATTGGTAGTATTGTAAAGTAGTGTGGTAAAATAGATAAAGTAGTTTTTTGAAGTGCTAAAAGCTAAAATTTGTAGCACCAGTAGTGTGAATGCTCTAACTTCAACAACAACAACAACAACAAAAAAAAAAAAAAAAAAAAAATCCTAGCTAGCTTAGTATTAAAAATAATTATTTTGTTTTTGTTTTTGTCTTTGTTGGTTGATGATTGCATCTTTTTTTTTTTTTTTTTTTTTGAGAAACTCGATGATTGCATCTTAATGTATCTAAAAACAACGATTTTGTGTATTTATAATTTTTTAATACTATATGGATTCTTATTTAGAGTTTTTTTTAATTATTTTTTTTTTACACCGGTCCCTTCTAACTTAAAATCTTAGGTCTTTCCCTACTTGTGACCACCCTGAGTTACAAGTGGAGCTGCCCACTCATTGTTGATGATTCCCACCCTAACTAGATAATCATTTGCACTTTAAAGACCCAATCGGAAGAGCTTATGCAAAGCAAAGAAATTGCTAAGAAAAGCAATTGAACATAAAATAGCTTTTCTCCTTACCTTGCTTTCTTCAATCCAACGAAAGGATTTTATGTATCTTGTACCCGGCATATATGCCGGTACCTTCCAAAGAGGTGGACCCCACAGTGTGTGGGTCCTGCCCCCTTGTGAGGTACCTGACATATACCACCTCCAAAGGGATACAACAACAGAAGGGTAATCATTCCCGTGAAATATAAATTAAATTTAAACACAAAATATTTCATCATGCTTTTTGTCCCGGAATGTTACCTTGAACCTGAATAAATCAACAACATAAACATAACCTATATCACTGAGAACGGAGAACCCAAGACACAAATTCTACCTACTCTATAACGGCCCCACCAACGAAATTAACAACTTCAAGGCCAGATAAGGATAAATTAAAGTATAAGGTACCTTTCAGCCAAAAAAGTATAAGATACAAATTCCCAAAGCCGATTGGTGCCTTTTATTGCGTTTTCAAAATCACACTACCTGCTCCCCTTTGAAAAAGAGGCTTATTCCGCTTAATAATTGCATTTTGCAAAACTTACCCCCACCGCACCCATATGACAACATTAGAATATTAGATACGCTTTTTTTTAAAAAAAAAAAATTTATGCATTAGATACGCATAATTTAAATGCCATAAAAAAAATAAAAACCATTAAATAAGACTAATCAAACCAAACCAAACCAGTTTACCAAACCAAACCAAGCCTAGGCAACTGTGATTTTTGGTATTAAAGACAAAAAACACTTAAATAAGACTACACCAAAAAGAGCCCAAGATAGAAAACAAGCAATAACAAGAAGAGAAGACACACCCAGTGAAGAGAGTAATAAAAAGATAACATTTGTCGCTTAGCTTTTTTTTTTTTTGGTTGAGAAACACTTACAATGGTTGTACACTTCCTAAGTGTAGTTTTGTAAGTTATATGTATTGCACGAGAACATGTCATTTGGAAAACAGGCTTATTAAGCTAATAATTGTGTTTTGCAAAACTTACCAAACACATTAAATACGTGTTAAAACATTTGTATTAATTTGTGCAAAAATTAATGTCTATTTTAATATTAGAACATTTTTTTTTTCTATTTTACAAAATAACTTTTAAAAAACACATACATCAAATTATCTATTTACACTATAGTTCATTAAATATTATTTATTTTTCAATTTTTATTGATCTCTCAAATTCTCTCTACATAAGTAAAGAAGTATTAAAAAATAGATTTGCATGTGAATAGTAATTGTGTATATTTACACGTTAATATAGCAACAATTTAGTTACATGGACTAATGTAGGTGATTTTGAAGTTGAATGTGCAAAATAGTAACAGTGTACACGTCAATATAGTAACAATTCACATTTATAGAAATTTACATAGCCTAATGTGGGTGAATTTTTAAGTTGAATGTGCAAAATTTACCCTTATGTTATTATTATACATTACCTAAGGTGAGTGCTCTTTTATATATGTAAATATGTATGTGTGTGTGTGTATATATATATATATATATTTTTAGTGGAGTTGTGGTGTGTCTTTATATTAAAACTCCTTTCTCTCTTCCTTGTATGTGTGTGTGTTTGTTTCTTAAAAAAAAAAAATATATATATATATATATATAACGCCACTTTGTTTTTTGAAAGAAAAAAAAAAAAAAAAAAAAAAAAACTAATTTAATAAGACAGCCCGAGAGAGACGCACCAGATGCGCGTTATTTTTTTTTTTTATAAGAGTTAAGACTACATACTCAATCACATGGTACAAAGAAGACCGAGCATAAATACCAGAACAACAAGCAATAACAAGAAGACCAAAACGAAAACCAAACTTACCAAAGGAAGAGGACCAGAACCAGCTAAGAAATTAAGGGAAAGACAGCAGATACAGCAGCATAGGCAACCACGAAAACCACCAACAAGAAGCACCGCAACAAAGGAGACTAGCATCATCAACAATTTAAAAAGCCCCAACCAACAAAAAAGAGAATCAAAACAAAAATCACAGAGAAACAAAGGTAGCAGATTCCATTTTCTTGCTTCAGTGCATTGAATACATAATATACATACCACAATATCTCATCTTCTTCTATACACAATCACAGAATTACACACATGCAATCTATGAAGCACGAACACTTTATTTAGAGTGCTGTACTCATATTGGACATGGGAGATGTTTGTGACACTTCTATATGCGTGTCCTAGACATGTCCTTGAAAAAAAAAATTTGCAGGACACAGCTGGAACACAGGAAGAAAAGGAACCAAATAGTAACATGGCATGTGAGAAATTAATAAATATTCTAATTCTTAATTAGTTTGTATTTTAATTTTTAAACATCCTTTATCAGTCATGAATTCACTTTATTATTCATTATTGTTCTCAAATTGATATATATTTAACATTATATGAAAATAAATACTTAACAATATATAGAAAATATAAATAAAAATATATTTAATAATTATTTTATAGACACGTCTTGACATATATAACTGTACGTATCCTATTTTTTCAAAAAATATCATGTCAGTATGTCATACTCGTTCCCGCATCCATGCATCCTATCATACTACGAATACCCAAATATTGTTTCACATTTACACAAACAAAGCAACCTTACTGTCTTTAACCCAAACTCACCAAAAAAACAAAACCAACGAAACAACAAACCCCGACCTGGTTGCAGTTCAGTTGTTGACATACCCGATTCATCAGAAGATGAGAGTTGGGCTGGGTGGCTCGTCTTTGATGGCCCAAGGAATTTGTTAAATAACTGCAGCCCAGTCCAAAAACTTTAACCCACTTAGCCCATGACAAACCAATCCTAATTCATTTTAAAACACTTGAAGCCCAACAAAACTATCGGCCCAGTCCGTATTAAGCCAAGCCCAAATAATAAATTCAACAAAAACAACAATAGTCCACACCCATTCAAAAGGCCTAAATACATTAAGTTTTTAAACCAACCCAAATATGACCCGAAAACAAAGCCCACCAATCTGCACTTTGTATAATTACATTTCACACACGCTCTTTACTAAAATCACTTCTGACCCCATCACATTTAACTGCAAAAATTTTCTAACTTATAATTTGATACCCAAACTTTTCAAAAATCATAATTTGACCCCTAAAGTTTTCAAAAATTCATTTTAACCCCAACTTTTTTTAAAAATTACATTTTATCCCCTAAATCGTTTTTGTTTTTGTCTACCCAAATCCTTTTTCAAAATGACATAAAGTGTGTATTTGGTTGGTATGAAAAAGTGGATGAATAGAAAAAGTTAAGAGAAACCACAAATTTTCATTATTTAGTAACAAGAGAAAATTGGTGGTCCTTAGGTGTTTTTCACCGGTCCCACCAAAACTATATATCTCCCCAAATTAGGAAAAAACACAAGAAAACTGGTGTTGGTTCTCTCAACTTCCCATGGTTAATTTTTCCTTTTATTTTACTCTCACATTAACCATTAACAAGGATCTTTCTTATATTTTATTCTTTTTGTTTTCAACGGTCAAAACCAGATTACCAGGAACCAAGTTTTTCACACGTACGTATATATGTACACACACACACACATAAAAGGAACCAATTTTTTTTTTTTCTTACGACTTCAAATGGTCTACCACCAAAACATAGCACCATCGGCTAATTGTGTGTGGCTTTTTTTTTAATTATTAATAAAAAGATGGAAATGGCTTTTTAAAAAAATAATAATTTGTATGATTAAAGAAAACCATTAGTGATTAATTTTTTTTTGAGGAATTATTAGTGATTAATATGTATGTGAGTTATATTTTAAAAAAAAAATTATAATGTTTTATGTAACAAGGATATAAGAATAAATTTATACAAACATCATTTTCTATCCTTTCATTTTTCTTATTAACTAAATAAAAGAGTTTTTCATTCTTCCAACCAAATGAAACTAAAAGCTCTCCAACTTTTGAAATTATAAAAAGACCCCTCAACTCTTAGAAAATTATGAAAATAACCAAGGCACTTCCAAAGTCACCAACATTGTTATCCATATCGCATCCAAATCATTAAAATCACACAATTCTCTTTGTTTTAAATAAATGCATTGCACCTTGCTCATTCAATTGCTTTGTTTGTTGTTTTCATGTATATATGCTAGGATTATGAGTGAGGGTTTTACATGGTAGCTCTATAGTTACTCGTGAAACTTGTGGAGCCGTTGCATCATTCAAGTTGCCTAGACCCAATTATTTCAGAGTGATAGATCATGTATGATCGATATGGATTCTTTCCCCCTTTTCCGGGTATATATATATATATATATATATAAAAGAAAAATGCCTAGAAACATTTTTATTAACTTAAAGAAAGTTTGGCTAAATCAACCTGAACAATGAAAAAGAAAAGTGGTGGAACATCCTCCATCCACACTGCATAATTAGAGACATCAATGAAATGTTTGGCAAAACTATGGGCAAGTTTATTACACTGAGAGTCGAGCATATTAATGCATGTAATAAACGTAGACATAAAACCCTACTAATGCGCTACAACACACATAATGTGAAACTCTATTATATTTTGGCCATAAAAATAAGGCAAAATGTTGCCAAATTTTTTTATGCAGCTGAAAGGGTAGCTCTTTAGGCTATGATCTAAAAAGAAGTGAGAATTTCTTAGAGTGACTTATAGGTGGTAAGGAAGTTAATTTCGTATCGTATCGGCTAGTACGATACGAATTTTTTGTACCGATGCTTGGACCACTACAGAAACAAAGTTGATTCATATCTCCCTAAATACCAGGGTGCATTGGCTCATTTCAAGGGTATCTTCATTTTGGATTGGTACAAAATTGCATGGATTTTTTTTTTTTTTTTAAATTACTACTTACAAGTTAGAATACCTCTTTCACAATTGTTGAAGCTTCAGCCACTAGGTCCACCATCGGTGAGATGCTATTGGAGTTGAACTCACCATCTTTGCATCGTTGTTTCTTCTTCTTCCTCCCTCTTTCTTTGCCATTGTTTCTTTCTTTTTGCATTTTTGCTTTGCGTAGAAATTAAGGGTGTCCATTGGTCGGGTTTGTGCCTGACCCGAATTTTTCGGGTGGGAGAAAACCAAAATCGAAATCGACCCGTATTAATGGTTGGATCGTCCAATTCGAGGTTTCGAGTTTGTGCCAGTCGATTTCGAGTTTCGCCATAGGTACCGATATTTCACTGGATCGGTCTAGATCTGGCTAATATTTGGCCAGATCCATCAAATCCGAACTGGATCTCGATGAGATCTAGCAAGATCTGGTGGATTTCAAGTAGCTCTTCGTTGGAAAAGCAAAAATATTGCCGGTATTTGTAAATTTCTGTAAAAAAAAACCTTTGAATGTCGCTATATTTCATTGATTTTATGGTCGGGTCGGGTTGCTCGTGCTTTTAGGAAGGAAACCCGCCAACCGACCCAAAGGTATCGAGTTTTGTGGATGGCGACCCGCCGCCGACCATCGGATTGGTCAATTCGGGTCTGTGCCGGTCGGTTTCGAGCGGGTCCGGCGGGTTGATCGGGTCTCCGGGACCCATGGACACCCCTAGTAGAAACCAATGAGTTTTACAACCAACAACTACTATCTTTCTTCTTAAATGTTTTTTACACCCTCCAATAGCATCATGCCACATCAGCATTTTACAAAACAATCAAATACACGTAGTACACATAATCACTCCTTAAAACCCAATTTCATAAAATCATAAAATCCATCCACGCTGCCGTCGGAGAAGCTTCTTGTTGGGAAATTTAGACTCCGATTGATAGAATTAACAAGTTTTAAACCCAAGTTGTTAATTAGATTTATTATGAATAAAACTTGTAAAAACAAACAAACATCAATATCATATCAAAATCATGCAGCGGAAAAAAATAAATAAGACAAAATATGATGACTTAGGAAAACCAATTAAACAAACTAGTTTCACAGTAAAAAAATTGGGGGGAAACCTTCCCGAAAAGCAATCCACTATAATAAAGAGAAGTTTTAGATCTAATACAAAACCTTTATCCCTAGACTGAACTTACAGCAAAAACCTTCTACTGCTTCAGAACCTCTGAACTCTTTAATATATAAACACCACCCTTTTGATGCACGGATCCTAGTACGTGATTAACTCCTTTACATGAATCCCAGTATGTGACTCACTCACCAACTTGAGGAAGAAGAATGTTGGCTGCAAAGTTTTTCACTTTATTAACAATGAAGATTAAGAAGCACTTAGTTACAAAACCTTAAGGCGCAAAGAAGCAGTAGCTTCTTTAAGAGAAAATAAGGCATCGTCACCTTTTTGCATGTGTTCTCCTTGTATTCTCTAATGTGAGGGCTTCTAAAATAAGCCTTATATATGTCTAGGGTTCTGAGAAAAGAAACCCTACACAAATACATAGGCATAGGCCGAAAATTAGACTTGAAAAACTGATTTTTGTAATTCTTGATAGATACCTTGATAGATAGTATCTGTCGAGCCTCATTAAACCTCGATAGATAGCTATCTGTCGAGTAGCCGTCGAACTTTAATGAATTAGCACTTCTTTACTTGTTTCTTGGACAGATTTGCATGGCTTCAATACTAGACTTGAACTCTTGTTCTTTGAAGTATTAAACACATCCTAAATCTACCCAATTACAAGTAAAGTACATTTTGTCAAAGGATTAGCCAATTACATAAATATAGACATATGTTCCTAACATTAAATCACATATGTCCTTACACTTCTATAGTGTTGCCTGACTGTATAAAAGCTTCCAAAGCTACCAGTTTTGTTGTCCAATTTAGCAAAACCCAAAACCTATCAAGCCTAGATTCAAATGATGGTTTTGCCTAAGTGAAAAAAAAAAAAAATCCAAAAGCTGTTATGGCTTAAAACCAAAACAGAAGTAAAAGTGTAAAACCCAAAAAAAAAAAAAAAAAAAAAAAAAATCTAATCTAATACGTTTTCTTTGAGTCACTTGAGATCCAATCCAAAGTAAAAGGAAAACCACCCCACCCCTGCTCGATTCCACTACTACTCTCCTTTTCGGAATTTGCTATCTTTGTTTGTTAGCTTAGACTTTGCTCTCAGATCTACCAAATATGCAAACTTCTTTACACAACCAAAAAAAAATCCAACTTCTTCCACTACCACTAAATACTTAGGGCCTGTTTGGTTTAGAGATAGCTCAGTTTTCATAATTCAGTTGTCAAAACTCATAACTCAAACCAAAACTCGTAACTCTCTACTCAAACCTCACCTTCACTCAAAAATTGCAAAACACCTGTTTGGACTCATAACTCAGTTACATATCTCTACAACTTTTTGCTAAAATCGTGGACCCCACCCATTGACACTACCCAGTGTTGCCTACTGTTGCTACCCTCGTCTCATTAACAAAAAATCTTCTTCTACTTTACTTCTCCCATTGAGTCACTATGGAAGCCCATCTTCTTCTTTACTTCTCCCACTGAGTCATCATGTTCTACCTCTCGCCTCTCGCCTCCCACATTCACGCAGCCCACATCGATGCACGCCCACAACCAAGTAGGTATTTTTCTCTAACGTTTTTCGCTCCGTCTCTCTATCTCCCTTGCTCTGTTTCAATCTAATTTGAGATTGCTTAGGACTGTATCTAGTCAATCTAATTCAATTCGTGTAAAATTTTACCCCTAACAAAAAAAGGAAAAAAGAAAGTATAGTTTTTTTTTTTTTTTGACATACCTAATTGGTTACTAAAGCTAAATTTTGAGTTTTTGTTTGTTGTCTTTTGTTTTTATCAAAAATATTTGCCTAGATTAGTTATGAGATTTTGTGTTTCTATATCACCTATTAAATCCAATTCTAGGTCTTTAAATTGAATTGAATTGAATTTCCGAAATTGACATTAACAATTAGCAAAACCATGTATATGATTGGATGTGTGGATTGCTAAATCTGGAAATTGTGTTTTGGAAATTCGTCTAGGGTCAGGGTGTACTGGTAGGTCAAATGTGATTGGGTTTGAAAATGGCATGGTTGTGGCTACTTGGATGTTTGGATTGTAATTTGGGTTTTCAAGGATTACATTTATTTTTTTCTTCTAGATTGTATAGACTTTAACATCTTTGTTGTTAGTTAGGGCATCTTTTACAATGGTTACATTCCTTTTCAAGTGGGACTAAGTGGCTATGTGACATAGACCAAGTAACATAACTCTGACCAGAAGCAAGCAAGGATATGGCATAAAGTTTCGAACTCCAATTTCCAAGGGTTCTATCAAAATACCATATAACAAGTCAAGGAAAAAAAAAAATCAAGAAAACAAAGTAATAATTTTGTTACCTAATTCTCTTTGGTTGCTGAAATTCCTATCAAACATAATATATTAAACTTGCATGGTTTTGTAAAATTCAGTTTTGGAGTTCTAAGTTTCCATTTTCTCTATATGCCTTGCCCCATGTGAATTTGGAACCTCCTTACAGCAATACCACTGAATTTGGAACCTCCTAACATTGTTTTGTTGTGTCATATTATTGCAATCTGGTATAAAGGTGTATTAGAATTTGATTTTTGGACAGAAAAGCTAGTAGAGGAAGACATTATACTAATTGTATGGCTCTCTATATATCAAAGCCCAATTTGATTGGGGAACCTATTACTGTGGATTTGGATTGCTTTATTCATGCTTGTATAGAATGTTTGGATTGCTTTACTGTGGAATTGGATTGCTTTATTCATGCTTGTAAGCCCAATCTCCCATAACTTCAACCTCTTCTTCTTCATTTTCATTTACCAAAAAACTAAAAAACAAATCTAAAAAAATGCTCTAGCACCACCAAGACTCCATGCCAAATCATCATCTGTACTTAGGCTTGATGGATTTTGGGTATCGCTAAATTTGACCTCAAAAATGGCGGCTTCGACAACTTTGTATTGTCTAGCAACACTCTAGAAGCTTTTTTGGTGATTGCGTGTGTGGATTTTGCCATGCTTGGGTGGTTTTTTTTTCAGTGAAAATACATTTTTTGTCCCTACATTTTGGGTCAATTCTCATTTTGGTTCCTAAATTGATTTTGCTACTAATGTAGTCCCTAAAAAAAGAAAATCGATTTTATTTTGATCTCTACCGTTAACCAACTAATGAAAACCTTCTACGTGGCAGACGAAGTGCCCTGCTTGCTAACATGGCACTTATGTGGCTATTAAAAAAAATTATTTGATATTTTTTAAATGCCACATCAGCATTTTAATTATAAAAAAAAAAAAAAAAAAAAAAAAAAAAAACCACATAAGAAAATTCATTAAAAAAAAGAAATTAAATTTAAAAAAAAAAAACCTTAAATCTAATTTAATTAAAATTATTTCTTAAAAAAACAAAAATCATTATCTTTTTAATTATTTTTCTTTTTCATTAACCTTTTAATTCTTTTTCTTTTTCTTTAACCTCATCAATCATCAGATTTTAAAACATCTCTACACTTTCTTTGTCTCTAATTCGCTCTCTCTCTCTCTTTCTTCAACCTTGACAAAATCTCTTTCGGACCCAAACTTTCTCTAATCTCAAAATCTCATCTCCAACGCCATTGAACTCGTTCAAGACTTAACGATGAGGTTGTTGTTGTCGTCAAAGAAAGAAAACCCATCGACCCATCGAACCCATCGAGAAGGTCTGCCTCAAAGATGAGGTCTTCGCTACCATCAAATCTGACGGTAACTCACCATAGTCGCCGATTCAGTAGTTTTGTTTTTGTGTAGTTATGATTCCATTGTACGAAATCCCAGTCACCGATTTAGTATTGGAGCCCAGATCAGTGGTTGTGAAGCCCAGATTAGTGGTTCTCACACCTCCTTCTACCTCGCCATCTCTCTTTTCCTCTCTCTAAGGTTGATTTGGAAGTTCTTAGCTTAGGGTTTTTGTAAATTTGATGTTAAGGCTTTGCTGGATGCTAGGAAATTTTGGAAGATTTGATTCAGTGATGGTGCTTTGCTAGTTGCTGGGTTTTTATTCTTTTGCTTGGATTTGATGTTCATGTTCTTTGATTTAGTGGTGGTGATTTGAGGGTTTTTGTTTGTTTTTCCTGTGGCTATTTCTATGTTTGTTAGTCAAGAAAATTTATGGGCTTGAAGGCTAAGGTTTGCTTTGCTGGAGATATGGGTTTGGGGTTTGGTTGAGATCTGGGTTTGGGGTTTGGTTCTTTATTGGAGATTGATTATAAGAAAGAACATTAGGGAAGAACACAAAGAACATGAACATGTCTTCTGAAAAAATAATGAAACAAATAAAAATAAAAATAAAAGACAATAAATATGTTTAATTAATTTATTTTGTTTTGATGTGTTTGGTTATAAAGAAAGTACAAGAAAGACAAAGAAAATTATAAGAAAATAAGGATTAATTTGCTAAGAATATGAATCATAGGGATTGGATAAAAAAAAATCATTTTAATTAAAAGAAAGTAAAATTTTGTTTGAAAAAAAAAAGTAATTTTTTTTAATTAAAATTAAAATTGAGGAATTAAATTTTTTTAATTTAAATGCTTACATGGCATTTAAAAAATGCCAACTAATTTTTTTTAATAATATTTTAATGGCCACGTTAGTGCCATGTAAGCAAGAAAGGCACTTTGTCTGCCATGTAAGAGGTTTTTGTTAGTGAGTTGACGGCAAGAACCAAAATAAAATCAATTTTCTTTTGTTAAGGACTACATTAGTAGCAAAATCAATTTAGGGACCAAAATGAGAATTGACCCAAAATGTAGAGACCAAAGGTATATTTTCGCATTTTTTATTTTATGAAATTGGGTTTTAACTTTTAAAGAGTGATAGTGCATTGTAGGTTTATTTGATTGTTTTGTGAAATGTAGATGTGGCATGATACTATTGGAGGGTGTAAAATGGTGGTTTTATGCCAAGTCCGGATTCAATGTTTCCTCTTTTTTAAGATGCTATTGTGCAACCAATGAGTTTGTTTTACCGTCAATCACCCTATATTTGGTTTGAGGGAAGGGAATGGAAGAGAAGAGAAAATGAATAAGGAAGAAATGAAAAATGTGGGCCTAAGTAGGCCTGTTCAAGAATTCACCGGTGTCGACAAAACCACTTGAAACTGCACCAATCCGACCGTTGAAAGCTCCATCGAAGGTTCCCGATGCGGTGATCAGTAGGCTTTTTCCGTTACTGAAGTCGGCCGATGCGGTGGTCGGCAGCAAGATCTGCAAACCAAAGAGAAACTGAACCAAACCGATATATATATATATATATATATAATTTATACATATATAATATATAATCATTCATCAGTTTTAAAATAAAAGAAATTGAGAGAGAGAGAGAGAGAGAGAGAGAGTACCAGTTTGGCGTGAAATTGAGAGAAGCAAAGGAAGAAGAAGGAAAAATAGGGTTTAGGTTAAGTTAGTTAGAAATGATGTTGTTTCATTTAATTATTATTTTTAAAAAAATATGATTCAAATATATATATATATATATATATAAGGAACACCAAGAACAATGTCGTTTTATTTAGAGGCCTCTCCCCACTCTCTCTCATCTGCCTCTTCTCTCTCTCTCTCACCTACCTCTGCCACTCGCCACCACTCACCAACAACGTCTTCTACAGCTTGATGGCAATGTTCTCCAAGCTTTCCTCTCTCCTCTCCTCTGTCATGGCTGTTATATAGAAATTTCTAGAGTATGTTTTGATGCTCAATAACAAGTATGTGAATTTGTATAATGCTCAATACCTAGGCTACCTCTCCTTGGCTCCTTGCTATGCTTCTATAAATATTGGGAATTTGTTTGAAAATTTTGTGTGGAAATTAGATATATATATATATATATAGAACATGTTTGTTTTTTTTTTTTTTTGAACATTTGGGTTGTTTGATAATTCTGTGTGGCTTGTTTGAGGATTGATTTTTTTTTTTTTTTTAATTTATAATGTTTGTTTTATTTTTGCATCGAACTAACCGCACCGCACTACTAGGGTGAATCGAAACTGGAGTAGACTAGTTCTTGCCCCTTTACATGTGAGGTGTGGTCAGGCATGAGGGAAACCGCACCGTATAGGCGCGGCGCAAAAATTCCCCCCATAACCGGCCACACCGCACTGTGTACAGCCCTAGGCCTAAGTGATAGGTTTCTTAACAAATTAAGCTCATTTTCTTTTTCCTTATGTTATCCAAACAGCAGAAAAAATTTAATTTCTCTTCCTTTTCCAACTCTTCTTCTCAAACCAAACATAGTTAAGTCTCTTTCTTCTTAAATATATTTTCTTTTTCTTTTTAATTAAAAAAACTTACTTAATGGGCGGACAAGTCTTCAGCCTTCTCTTCATTTTTTCTTCTTCTTCTAATTCATGGGAAATTGTTTTCTTGTTGGGGAAATAGGCTTGGGTTTAAGATATTTTGGACATGTTTGCATAAAAAATTATTAAGTCATTAGATTTTAATTAAATATATTAATTTATATAAGTTAACTATGTGTTTACATAGTACTAGGTCTCATCACACAAGCTTCGTGCATGCAGAGAGTGTTTTTATTTATTTTTTTTTTTTTAAGATTTAGTATCATAATTTTCCTTTCATTCATCTTTTTTAGTGTCATAAATTTCAAACATTCTTTTTTTTTTCTTTCTAAATTTTAGTTAAATTTGGAAAAGCAGTTTCTTTTACCTAGTCGATCTTGAAAACCTAAAAAGATTACAAAAGTAAAAGAACTATTTCACTAAAAAAAAAAAAAAAATCCAATCATAAATCAAATATGTAAGAGGATGAAGAAAACTTGATAGAATGTACATTTTGACTTATGACATGGTGTTTTACTATGCTGAAACTTCTGGTAGTGATTTCTCTGTTCAATCTGAAGAAACATAAGAATCAAGAGGTGTGAGATGTTAAAGTTTCACATAATGGAATCAATTTCTGTATTAAAGAACATACTTTTGAATTCACTACTGTCCACAGAAAATCTGTTGTGAATTTGATTTTTTGTTGAATGTCCATAGAGATTTTTTTTGTTCAAAATAAAAGAAAATGTAGAAGAAGCAAAAAGATAAAATAGAGTGCATTTGTTTGAATTTAAAAAATGATAAGAGATGAGGAGGAAAATAGAGTGCCTTTATTTAAATTTCAAAAAGAATAAGAGATAATGAGATTGTAAACTTCTGAGAACGTGGGTTTAGTGGGAGGTTTTAAATTGTGAGATTTTATTTTACGAATTTGTCCCCCTTAATTGAAAACTTGTAAGTGTGCAGGGAGTGGATATTTTAGGATATCTAACCACGGCTTAGACGACTTGGAAGCAAGCTTAGAAGTCCTTTAAATAGCAATATAGATGCGCGAGCACGCGCACACACACACATAAAATAGAAGTAATTCCGAAACGGTACATCGGTATCAAAATATTTCATTTCCTTGACTAAAGCAAAACGGTTTTCGGTACAATATTGTCTCCTTTGATAGATGGACAACACCTTTGCACAAAAGCATAGTCTGTAAGCATGCTAGAGCTAAGTAATATTCATTTATCAAAAGTCTCTTTACAATTGAGATTTACAACTGTTTATACTACTAACTACGCAAGCATCGAAGCCTTGCTTGGTAGTTCTGCCTTAACTAACTATTAGGGTTTAAACAAGTACGCTTTTTCCATCATTTTTTTTTTTTTTTTTTTTTTGGAGGAAGTTTCCATCATGAACTTACATCATCAAAAACTATAAGTTCATTGCTTTAGTACTAAGTCTTTATAGTGATGAGCGGCCTTACTTTTAAAATGGTAATATAGAAAATGAACTATTTATGGGGAGTGTTTAATATAATCTATATGTGTGTATATATATATATATATATATTTAAAAGCTAAAGCATATTGAGCCATATTAGCGACCACATCATTTGCCTATTTTCACCCATTTTTTTCTTATTTTTTACTCCTCTTCTTCTTATTAATTTTGTATCTTACCGTTACATTTTCTCCAACCTTTCTCCTTTCCTTTTACATTTTCATTTCTCTACTACTCTCAATTTTAATGCCACTCTTCCTTTATTCATTCATCTTCCTTTTATTTTAGCTCTTCTTATCCCCATCCTATTACTATAAACTTGTTATTCTTTCTTCCATTCTATACATATTTTCTCACACAAAAAAAGGTTATTACTCTCTCTCTCTCAATTTTTTTGTGAATTTTTTATTTTTTATTTTTTTGTGTCTCTACTTTAGGTTGATGAATTTATGTATTCTTTAGAACTCTACTTTGGGTTGATGCAATTTGATTTTGTGTTTTTTAAGTTATGAATGTTCAAAATGTGTATAAAACACAATGAACATTTAGACCCCAAATAACAAATTACCAATTCAAGCTTTAATCAAACAATAAATGTGCGAAACATGAACAAAAGCTAAAACAGAATTGATAAACAATCTAAACCATAAATAATCACAACCACAGCAGTAATTAAATGGCAAAGATAAAGAGAAGAGAGATACAAACACAAGGACAACACTCGATGTGTTATCTAAGAGGAAACCGAAACCCTCCGCGTAAAACCTCTCCGCTGCCCTCCAAGCGGTCAATAATCCACTAGAAAATGTAGTTGGATACATGAACAGTAATAGACCCTCCAAGCCTAATCTACCCCATGTACCTAAGCCCTCCAAGCTTCTTGCTCCAACGAGATTACGCTAAACCTTTGTCTTTTCTAGCTTACCGGATTCCGCTATAACCCATAGCATCAACCAATATGAATTGGTCCCTTCCTAACTGCTTTCCAAAGCACCAAAAAGCCTTCTCACAGATGTGGGTATGGTGAGAAAAGGATTTGGTTAAGAACCTCTCAAGGATGTAACAATGGAGAGGGTAAGAGTAGAGGAATTTGAAGAGTCTCTTAGGTGAAGATTATGAATTAATCAATCTTGTTTTTCTCTAGGGTTTCTCTCTCAAAATTCTCTTTGGAAGCTCTCTACATTTCGTGGGTATAAGGGTCTACATATAATGGTGTGTGTTTGGAAAGCGAAGAGTTAGTTTTTCCAAAACAGAGCTAGTTGGCGGCTTGGCTTCGCGACTGGTCTAAGTCGCGAGTTTAAGTCGCGAGCTAACAAAACGGCCAAGCTGGACTTTTTGTCCTGTAGTCCTCTAGCTAGCGTGACTGTTCATCTTCTTTGCACGCTTCACTCGTGTGCTGCAGTTGGCGGCTTCCTAGTCGCGAGTCCCAGCCACGAGTCTCTGCATCCTTGCACAATTTTGAGCATTTCTTCACACTCTCTCACACACTACCCTTACATGATTCCCACCTAAATACAAGGTTTCTAAATGCTGAATTACAAGAAAATTTGGCACCGAATAAAGCCAACAAATTGGTTGATTAAATTCAACCTTACAATCTCCCCCTTTGACTATTCTGTGACAAAACCCTACAACAAACTCTAGACTTAACACATGAGTTGGGAACAATTGAATAAAACTCACTCACACCAAACTCTAGAATTTGTGAAGCTCTTGAACCATAAGTACAAGTATGTTCTGAAATACAACAACACAATAAGATCATTGTATGTAGAAAACTTGTAATGCATATGGAGAAAGCACAATGCGATCAAGCAAAAATGGACTTAAGCAATAAAGCATGGCTTGACCAAAAACTAACAATCACTATAAATAGTGATCACAATGCTCATTCACACATGGAATGAACATCCGAACATGCAAGCTAATAAGCTCATTTGCAAAGTATCATTTATATGTCCAACACTCAACCAATGCAACAACACTAGGTAATTGCATTAAGGATAAAAATCCAACAAAGGGCACAAGAGATAAAAATCCAACAAAGGGACCCAAGAGTGATGTACTTAAAGAAAACGTATAACATTTAGCAACAAGTACTTAAGCTACATAGCAAGGGTATACAAACCTAAAAGCTTACAAAAGCAACCAGTTACAAATGTACCATACAAATAATAACTGAATAACATCATATATAAATATAAACCAGTGAATCACATTACCAACAATTTTAACCAAGGTATTAGAACTATATCCACACAAATAACTATAAACAGGACAAGCAAAACATAAGTTTGTTAGTCTATCCAAAAGTATGTGTAAGTGTATATAAATATATATCAACTTCCTTTTCTAGAGCACACAACTCCCCTTTTTAGTATGCACACTTCTCCTTCCTATGTCTCTCTCTCCCTTACTGTATGCTATCGCTCTCCCCCTTTTTGTCACGAATAGCTAAAGGCTCTCTTCCAACTTTTGCTGAATAGCATCCAACTGTGTTTCAATGGTCATGAGACGCATTTGAACTTGGTTGTTGGTTGAGTAGAGAAGTCATTCTAATCCTAAAATCTGTTGAGACATGCTTTCAATCAAAGTACTTAACCTGTCAGCTTGAGAGCTAGGTGGTATGTGTAGGGTGCCAGTTGCTTGTATCTCAAAAGGAATGGGAGAAATCATCTTGGTATGCACAAGTGTAGCTGAACCTTGACCAGATGGAGTGAATGGTTCACTCTTAGGTGCTTTAGAGGAGTGGCTCTTGCTTGCTTGGAGAGTTAGCATGAATATTGGTCGAGGACGAGACACAATTTTTCCATCTGTTGGTGGACTGACACCTTCACGAAACATGATCTTCATGATGAGACTGCAAAAAGGAAGACTTGTTCGTGCTGCTGATCGAGCTGCTATTTTCCCAAAGATCTGAAATATGTGGGCACAGATGTCAATCAGAACTCCGGTAATGAGATCACACAGAAATTTAGCTCTTCCAAGATTGATGTAAGCAGTGTTTGACAATGGGTAGAGGTTGGAGAACATGATCAGTTTTAGAGTTGTTAGTTCAGGTGTAAACTGTGCAGTGCCTATAGATGAGCCTTTGCTTCTCACTTCATGTTCAGTCCCAAGTACTTGGAGAATGTCTTGTATCTGAATTACTCTGTCATCATACAGAGTTAGATCCACATTTTCTAGTCTAGTGATGTGAAAAACCTTTGCAATGTAGTTTGTATTGATGAAGAATTATATTCCTCGTACCCAACATTTCAACTCTACTCTAGTGTATTTGGCATTCGAGTAGAATTCCTTAATCAATTCCTCAATCGAATCCTCGAAATTCCCAAATAGTTCAGCCAATCTCTTGCTTCAAAAATCCTAGGGATAAACGTTGTTTCCAAGGTATCAAATTTGATTATTCATTCCACAATAGCAGGAGCCTCTATAAAAATGTTTGAGTAGGTCTGTGAATCAAGAGATGTCCTAAATCTCTCACTGATAGAATCTCTAAACGACTGAGACGAGAGTCAAGTCCGTTTAGCAACCGGGGTTGATGGAACATCATTTACAATGTCTTTTCCTTTAGAGGATCGATGAGACATCTGTAAGAGAACAGACACATAGCAAAGACACAAATGCAACACCACAAGGTACAACCATCAACTTGATTAGATTCAGGTATAAAAATGTGAATCAGAGAGATCTCATTCAATCACAAACATGAATCAGGTCAGTGCCAAAAAAGATCATAAGCAACACTGATGCTTTAAATGAAACAGGTGATCAAAAATGGTGATTGTTTAGTTACAACTCAGTATCAAGTAAACAATGAACATCACAAAGTCACAAATAACTGTCATTGTGACATACTACCATAAGCATGATATGGACAAAGCAATATAGACATGAAACACACCACAGAACAAAAACACCAACATTTGCACAACAAAATAGACCAAACCCAAATTCAAACTCTGAAATTAGTAAAAACTCAAAATCAACTCACAGATCAAGAAATTAAGGCCATAATCATGAACAATCAAGTGGGAGTGAGAGAACCCATACCTTTTTCTTGAAGATTGATGTAGAAATGTTGAAGAGAAGTGTAGTTTCAGAGACAAACACGGTGAGTTTGACAGAGGTTTAAGTGAAAGAGACAATAAACAGTCATAAAAGTTCGAGGGAAAACTGAAAAGTTGAAAAAAAAAAACTGTCTTTAAAACGCAAAACACTCGTTTTTCTTGACTGAGTCAAGTCGCGTGCAAGTCACCAGGGCCAACCGCTAGAACACTTAAGACCATAACTTTGAAAAAATTTTCTAAGTGTTTTTCACGACTAGAAGGTCTACTCACGAGGAAGTCGCGAGGTGAGCCACGAAAATCTCTGTGTATCCCTTGCGATTGGACCTTCCACCCGCGAACAAGTAGCCATAGTGAGTCGTGAGAATCATAAAAATTCAAATTTGAAAAATATTCTAAGTATTTTTCACGACTGGGACATTGACCCGCCAGTGAGTCACGAAAATCTTCTGAGTGGGCTCGCAACTAGAGCGTGCGACTGGACCAACCCGCGACTGAGTCGCCAGAACAGGGCAACACTGTTTTTGAAATTTTGACAATTTTTTGTAAAAACAAAATACTTTCCAAAAACAAATAAAAACTCAAAAATCTTTTTGTGTTTGATCAACAAAGATTGAGCATGTGAAAACAATTTGGCTTGGATAATTTGGTGTTTGAGTCATGACTATATCTTTTATTTTGATTCTTCTTCTTCTCACCATAACATAATTTAGAAAAATTTATCACAACATAACATAATTTAGAAAAATATGAATCACCTAAAAATGAATAGTATCAATCAAACAAATTCAAATAATAAAATGATGATATATTTTTTGAGATAATAAATGAAAAATAATTTTAGAAGTTGTTTAATTTTTTGAGAGAATAAATATTTTCCACAAAATTTAGAAAACAAATTATATATTATACCATAACTACAAAAAAATTATTTATTCTCATGCGTTACATAAGTTTGCGACTAGTAATAGTAACAATCACCTTCCATTGACTATTGGTACGTAAGGAATTATTTACTATTCTCTTAAGATTCTAATAATACACGTGTACCTGCACAAGCAACTGTGAGAGACCGCGCCCCCGGCCCCCTTTTTTATAGGAGTGTTGGGCCAAACCCACGTGAATGGGTGGAGTCGTGATATTGCCTCTCAAAATGGAGGTTCGACTAGTTATATTTTCCCCTTTAGATTAAGGGTCTAACAATGGAGTCGCCACTTATTTAATTATTGGAAAAATAAGAAAACCATAATAAAAAAATTCCTCATTTTATTAATTTGAAATTTACATTGATCATAGGAAAATTACATGGCTTTGGTCCTAGATACAATCTAAGATAAAGTACATGGCTTTATTTCCTAGTTACAATCTAAAAATCGAAAATTACATGGATAAGCACTTGATCTACTAACCCTTGATCTAAGTTCGGAGGCTATGTTACAAAGTGGGAAGGTGTTAGGCACCCACCTTGCCCAGTGAAACCGGTCTTCTAGACTATGGTGGCCAACATTCATATCATATCATCCAGTATGTCAATCAATTTGCATGTTGAATTTAATGTGTATGCATGTGATAAACCCTAATTCAATTTATTGAGTGTTACATTTGGATTGAAAAATAAATTATAGTGAATGTGTGTGGATGGTGATATCCTAGATTCAAGAATTTGAAAGAATTATGAAACAAACATGTTTTTCATATTTTTGATGTGGATTTAAGATCAAAACTAGTGTTTATGCATGAACATGTGATGAACAACCAAGAACATGTGAAGAACACATAAGAACATTTAAGAACATTCAAACATATTCAAGAGAATTTAAATAATTATTATCATGCTTAAATCCTAAACTCTCATCATGGAAATACAAAAAACAATTAGGGAAAGGGATTATACCTTCATGCAAGATCCATATGGTGGAGGAGGAGACTTTTGAGGGAGATCCTATGGGTGGAGGAAAAAAAGAAGAATTAGGAGAGGGAGAGTGAGTCTCACTCAATACCTTGAGTCTCAGGAAGACCAAGATATGACAAGACTACTCTACTTCACTAGAACTCAAGAGAGGAGAAGAGAGGGGGTTTTTTGTGTGTCTCTAGAATGAATGAGAGGGAGGGTTTATATAGTAGTAGTGGAGGGAATATGAATGGAAGGCCATTTAATGAGGGTTGACAAGGATTATGAACCTAGACCTCATTTTAGCCTTGGGGAAAATCTTGTGCATTAAATGGAGAGATTAGTGGGAGTGGGGAGCAAGCCAAAATTCAGTTTTCCCGTAGCTGCTGTAACAGCTTGTAGAGCCAACTTTGAAAAATCATATCTGACCCAATTCTGATCGGAATTGTCTCGTTCTTGTACTCAAATTGAAGCCCCGTATGTCTAGTTTCTGGGAAAATTAACCTCATTCACAGATTCAAAATATTCTGAGAGATATTGATGAAATGGTAAGCAGAGGTCATTTGTTAGAAAATGGTTTCAGCACAATTAACATTAATAGGTCCCAAATTAGCTCCCAATTAACATTAAATGGCTCCAATCACTCCCATTTCAGAATTAATTGGTTCCAAATTTACTCTAATTAAAAGATAATTACAAAAATTACTCATTGAATAATTAATGTTTAACTATCTAATTAATTAGGTGTATGCAACCTCACCATAAAATGTAGTCCTAACCAATTAAATTATGACACATCATTGATCTCAAATTGATCACTCCTATAACCAATTGAAATCAATTGTTCATAATCATATATAGTTGGACTCAATTTGCGATAGTACATCTTAGCCATTAAAACTTAATTTGATGATAACTTTCAATCTGGTGGTCCGATTAGGGCTTATGACCAGTCAATTTGATCGTTACAACATCAAGATTATTTTGGTGAAATGAGTCCAAGGATCTAATGGCTAGAATCAAGATGCATATTTTCAAGGCAAAATTACCCTTTTACCCTCCATGCGTGGTTAAATACGGGTTGCAAAATGGGGTGTCAACAGCAACTAGAATCAGTTGTATTTTAAATATAATCTGATAGTATGGTTAGCACTAAGAATGTAGCTGTTGAGAGGTGGTTCAGTTGGTTAGCAGGAAGTTGCAACTAACTGAATATAACTACCAACAGCCATGGGAATTGGGAAATGACTATTAAGGGAATTGTAATCTGTATAGAGACTCATAATTGAAATGATAATATATAGTTACTTTACTTTCCATCTCTTCTCTCTATCTCTATCTTCTCGAGGAGGACTGGTTCCCTTGAAGTAACCATAAACAATTCACCATTCCATCATTCAGGGACGGCTTGATACATTTAGGGGCTTGAGGTGAAAAATAAATTGAAACCTTTTATATATTTAAATATGATTTTAAAAAAATATTTAAATATTACTTAAACTCTATTCTCTTGTTTTAGATGCAAAATTACTTATTAACATTAACCATGTATAATTTTTTTTAGAAAGTTTATACACATAATATTTGTCAAAACTTTTCACACCTATTGATATGGAAAATTGATAGTGGTTAGTAAAAATGCGATGTTATTTATGACATAGATAAGAACTAGTAAAAGTTAGACAACTACCTGTTAGAAAAATATTGTGAAATTTTTTGTGTATTATTTTCTTTTTTTAAGAAGTGCTATATTCACACTAACTGCCGCATGCAGTTTTGGTGTTGGCGTGTGAGTATATTCCCTTATCTCATCCCCCTTCCCCTATATATGTGTGTGTGTGTGTGTGTGTGTGTGTGTGTGTGTGTGTGTGTGTGTGTGTGTTTCTAAAAAAAAAAAGAAAAAAAGTTGTTACTGAACCTATCACTGAATTTTTTTTTTTTTTTTTGCTTACTAATAATAGCTAGTAACAACTTATTATTTAAGATTTGTTGTGAAAGTATCGTGAAAAATGTTGTGAAAGTGTTGTGAAAAATGTTGTGGACATAGCATTTCTCTTTTTTTTTTTTCTTTTTTTTTTTCATTTGATAAAAGAAATATTATTTTATTTATTGACTAATTTTTGGGCTTAAATAATACTATTACAATGAAAGAACTTACTCCATTGGTTAAATTTTGGGGTCTTTTTTTACTTAAGGGCCTTAGGCAGCCGCCTCATTTGTCTATATTATAGAGCCAACCCTACCACCATTCCCACTCATCCAAAAGTTTAACATATTTTGTGACCATAATGATCAATATCGTGTTTAGAAACTTCCATGATATTGCAATGAGTTAGTCGGGTAATTATAAACTCTTTTGGAAGCACAATAAATATGTACTCTTTCCTTTCACATAAGTGTGGATCCCCAATAATGAAATTCATGGTGGGACTTACTAATCATTTGAGAGGAATGAGTAGTCATTTATTGTAATCCTAGAGTATTCTATAATCTTTCAAATCAGTTTGATACTTGGAATGTTTAAAAAGTTACTGGTCACACCATAACTAATGTAAAAGGAATCTATATGAAAGGCTTGCTTGCTTTCACCATCTTCCTCATATTTGTCATTCATTTTCCTTGTTTATATTATATCGACAACCCCTTCATCATTTTCATTCTTCTTTCAGATCTTCTCAATTGTATCCTCATAGTCTCTAATGGCACTTATGACTAGCAAAGGAGCCTCATCATGCTCATTCACCCACCAATACAATAACTTTGATGTTTTCTTGAGTTTTAGAGGTGAAGATACCTATCATGGTTTCACGGGCCAATTATATGACGCTTTGTGTCAATGGGGTATTCACACATTCATCAATGATAATCTCCCAAGAGAAGAACAAATTTCTGCACAAATTTTCAAAACCATTGAAAGCTCAATGATTTCAATAATTGTATTTTCTGAAAACTATGCTTCCTCCACTTGGTGCTTGGATGAACTTGTCAAGATTATTGAGTGTAAGAAGAATGGTCAGTTGATGCGGCCAATTTTTTACAACGTGGATCCATCAGAGGTTCGTAACCAAAAAGGAAAGTTTGGGGAAGCACTAGCTAAACATGAAGCAAAATTTAAGGATAACAAAAAGGTACAAAGTTGGCGAAAAGCTCTATATGAAGCGGCCAATATATCTGGTTGGCATTATAAGCACAAGTATGTATTTAGTAATTACTCTTGTACTTTTTTTGAGTTTTAACGGTTTCGTAATAACCAATAGATTCCTTTTTTTTCTTTTTTCTTTTTTGGTACTAAGGGACAACACCCACCCCAAACTAGGGGCAAGAACAAACCGCTAGATTCTATTGTTAAACAACTTCCCTTAATAGTTCGCTTTGCCCATACATTTTCACAAAGGATACGGTTTGTGTCCAATGCATTGGTGCACAAGTCATGTTAGGATACAGAAACTTATCCAAAATTGAAAATGTGTTCGCATCTTAACATGTCCAGTGTACCGATGCACTAGGCACAATCTCAACCCTTTGACAAATTATAAAATTATTGTTTTCTAATCATATTTTTGCTAAGGTAACTAGCTATAGGTTAATGAATAGAAATAATAGAACTTAATATTAGGTTACTTTCCTAATTGATTAGGAAAGCCTCCAACATATTATTTAGAAATGTTTTAAAGACATTCTTAATCATTTTGGATTTTCCATGCAATTTCGAAAACTAATTTCCAAGCACAAAAAAAAAAAAAAAAAAATGCTAATTTAATAATAATAATCAGATCTATAAATTACATGTCAATTGCTTTAATTTAAAATACTTTAGTTCTAATACACAAATTAAACTTCTTGAATTTAGTTTATGTTCATATTTATATTCTGTTGTCTAATTCATCACATGTTCATATGCTTTGTGAATGACAGCTGCAGTGAGTTCGAATTTATCCAAGGAATTGTCAAAGAGATCTCAAATTCTAAATTAAACCACACACCATTATTTGTTGCTAGATACCCAGTTGGAATAAATTATCGTGTGGAAAGCATAAAGTTACTTTTAGATATTGGGTCAAATGATGTTCGCATGGTAGGGATGTATGGCCTTGGTGGAGTGGGTAAGACTACCCTTGCTAAAGCTATTTATAACATGGTATATGCACTTTTTGAGGGAAGTAGCTTTTTAGAAAATGTTAGAGAGAGGTTTGGGATATTTAATGGTGGAATCCAATTACAAGAGACATTTCTCTATGAGATTGTAGGGGATATAAATGTGAAGGTTAGCAACGTATGTAGAGGAATCAATTTGATAAAGGAGAAGCTTTGCAGTAAAAGGATTCTTTTAATTCTTGATGATGTGGATAAATTAGACCAGATAGAAACATTAATTGGTCAATGTGATTTCTTTGCTCCTGGAAGTAGAATCATTATAACCACAAGAGATAAACACTTGCTAGCTTCTTTTGGAAAATGTCTTTCTACCTACGAGGTTAAGGAATTGGATGATCATGAAGCTCTTGAATTATTTAGTTTGCATGCGTTCCAAAGAAACAAACCCAATGAAGAATATTCAAAACTTACAAACCAAGTTATACGATATGCTAAAGGCATTCCATTAGCTCTAGCAATAATAGGTGCTAATTTGTATGGAAGAAATGAAATGGAGTGGAAAAGTGCATTAGATAAGTATGAAAGAAGTCCAGACAGAGAAATTCAACAAATACTTCAAATAAGTTATGAAGGATTGGATGAAACTGAACAAGATATTTTCCTAGATATTGCATGTTTCTTCAAGGGATTTTGCAAGAATTATGTTGTTGACATACTAAATTCTTGCAATTTATACCCAATTATTGGTATTCAAAGACTTACTGAGAAGTGTCTCATAACTATTGATCGACATGACAAATTATGGATGCATGACTTGGTACAACAAATGGGTAGGGAAATTGTTCGACAAGAATCGCCAAAAATACCTGGAATTCGTAGTAGGCTATGGTGTTATGAGGATGCTTTTGAAGTACTAACGGAAAATACGGTATAACTTGGTTTCTTTTACCTTTTTCCTTTTCTCTATAGGGAAAATTTTAAGACTTTTTTCCCCTTGATATATATGTTTTCCTTTTGTTATGGAAGTAAATTCAAATCCATATATATGGTTACAAATTAATAGTTATTATAATTTTAGTGAATTCTTTTGCATGATGTAATTCTCTAAATGTTTTGCTAATTAGGGATCGGAAAAAATTCGAGGCATGATGATATGCACCCCTGAAGGAGCAAAGTTGCAATTAGAAGCTAAAAGTCTTGAAAAGATGAAAAAACTCAAGTTCCTTATAGTCGCTAATGTAGATATTTGTGGAGATATTGAATATCTTTCCAATGAATTAAGGTTACTTGATTGGCCTAAATTTCCATTATCTTCCTTACCATCCAATTTTCGTCCTCAAAAACTCATTGCACTCAACATGCCACAAAGTCAGGTTATATTGGACAAACTTCTCGAGGTATAATCATTTTTATTTATTTATATTCCTTCATTAAACTATATTTTAAACTTTGTTGAAGCTAAATTTTGATTTTCCCCCCTTACAGATGGGACAATTCAGAAACTTGACATATATGAATTTTCATTCCTGTCAATACATAACAAAATTATCCGACTTATCCATCACAACCCCAAACATAAAGCAATTGAATCTCATGGAATGTAGAAATTTAGTCGAAGTTCATGACTCTGTTGGATGTCTTGATAAGCTTGAAACGTTGGAGCTTTATAACTGCACTAAACTTCGAATTCTTCCAAGCTTCCTCATGATGAAATCTCTTAAACATTTAGATATTTATCAGTGCACAAGGCTTGAAAAGTTCCCTGATATTCCACATGAAATGGATGGTTTAAAGTATCTAACTTTAATCGGAACTGCTATTAGAGAGTTGCCTCCATCATTTGGGAATCTCACTGGGCTTGAGCACTTACACCTACGTTCAAGTCATTTTTCAGGTGTCATCTATAATTTGCAACATCTTTCTCAACTCCAAATTTGGGGCAATATTAAATTTTCAAAGGACTTGGAGATTGATAGACAAGCGTTGTGCAAGAATTATGATAGCTATTCCAAATATGGGGTTTTGAGATTGGTATCTCTATATCTTTATTTTTCTAAAACCAGTTCAGAAATAGATTTTATTCTGAATTCTTGTTGCTCACTCTCATTGCAAACTTTAGTCATTGTACAGAATAAAGCTGTTACCCTAAGCATTACCAGATTCAATAAATTACGTTGGCTTCAAATTTGGGAATCCTATTCCCTTCAAGAAATTCCAGAGCTTCCAGAAAGTCTAAGAGGAGTGGATGCAGCAAAATGCTTCTCGTTGAATTCAAAATCATTAAGCAATATATTCTTTCAGGTACCTCTCTCTCCAACTTATGAAGAACAATTTTGGTTACCTTTCTCAAATGCTTTAACTAGATTTCCTAAACCTTTATTTCTTGAATTTCCTAATTGCATGTAGTTTGCAAGAATTTTGGGGCTTACCCAAAATATGGCATGTCTAGGTGTGAGAGACGACATATTATTGGATTTACAGTCATCTAACGGATTATCGCATCAGACTGATCTCTCTTCCTGGTTCCATCCCTCCAAGCTCCCTAAATTTAAAGAAAAGTTTGGTGCTCATAAATATAAGTTACATAATTATTATGAAGATGACACTGGATGTGAATGTAACATTAGAGTACCAGGAAATGAGATTCCAAAGTGGTTCAACCATCAAAGCGTTGAAAGTTCCATATCATTGTGGGTTGGTACAGAATTTCCCACAGTTGCTCTTTGTCTTGTTTTTAGTCTGGCGGATGAAGATGAACACAGTTTTGTTTGTGCTGTTGACATTTTCACCAATGGTCATAAACGAACGCTCGTAGAGAAATTCTTTGATAATTTGAGTTGTGATCATCGGTGGTTTTACGGTGTATCTCATAGGTTGCTGCAGCAAGAATTCGGAAACTTGATTGAAGGAGATCGGAATCATGTTGAAATTTCGTGTAAAATTTCTTTTTGGACAAGTACAACTGGCGGACAAATTGCTCCTACTATTGCAAAGTTAGGGGTCCATGTGAAATGTATTTGTGGTCTTCATAATTCCGTTATCAGCCATGAAAGCCATGATGAACTAGTCCAACCACGAGGCAATCGAATTTCAAAGAGAATTGTCCACCAACGGCTCAAACCATTTCTTCATCGAGGTTGCCGTTTCATCCTGCGCAGACTGTACCATACTCGGTGCCCAACCCGGAGTACTTTTGGTCGACCTTTACTAAAAGCACGAAAAATCAGCAACAAGAGAAGGAGACCCTTAGTAGCAAGGAGTAGCAATTGTTTGTAGGGAGCTCAAGAGTCAAGACCACTGCCGGTGCTCCAACAGTCTGGTTAGAGAGATGCGGCGCCATGGTGAACCGAAAATAAAAAGGCAAAGTGACTTCGCCAAAAAAAGAACAAGGTCTCTTGATAAAAAATTTGAATGAAGAAATATGCCAAGGTAGTATTATGACATTTTTGCCCCATCCCTTACAAAGCATATTCATAATTTCATTTAAAATTTTTGCAAGCTGCGGAAAATATTGGCAATTCAAAATACTGGATCTCCAACAATGAGCCTATCACTGCAGCTGGATGAGTGTAATTTCAATTGCTTATGTTATGATTTCAGTTGGGACAAAGATCGGCTCCAAACTGATTTGGAGTTGTCTTTCTCCAACCCTTGTGGGTCGATTTAAAAGACTATTTATGTGCATTTTTTAAACAAATCACATTATTTATTAAAAAAGTCATGCATGGATGTTCTTATAAATCGCCACATAGTGAGTTGAAGGAAAAATAGCTATTTAAATTAGTTTGGAGCAAAACTTCCTTACAATTACCTTAAAATGTGGTGGAATTGGATGTGTAAATTTAAGTCCTTAATGTTATGTCTATTGTTTGTGTAAAGTGGACTAGTAGTTGTTTTATGTTGGTTGTTTTTTCAGAAGTACAATTTGTCAAAAACATAATGCTGATTATATTTCACAATCTGTTTGAAGAATTATGCTTTTGCATTTACTTGATAAATATAATGCCGTAGATTGTGGCTTTGACAGTTATGGACATTGGGGCTGGCGACCGGTCACTCCTAGATGTTGGCCTCCAACCTGATTTTAAAATAAACTTGTATGATGTTTCTGCCTAGGGAGGAATCATTTGCATGGGTCAGTTGTTTGCTGGTCAAACATGTTTTTAATATACTTTCTGCTTTAGGTTGCATTTTAGAGCTCATTCCTAGGCCATTTCTTCCTATCATAACTTTTCAGACAATGAACTAACAATTATTTCCCCCTTTATTTTGATGTCTATTCTTTCTTCTGTGAAAACTGGCAGCCCCATATTTTCTTTATCGGTTGTTCATGGCCATTTCTGCGAAAATTTCTACAGGTCCAGAGCGTGCAAGGCCAATTATTTTTGGGCCCATTACTTATATTTTGTAATATTTTAATTCTTTTATGCATGACCCAAACTCATGCAGCCTTGTTGGGAGGGAATTCAAGGGAGCATGGTTTAGAGGGTAGGATGAGGCTTATTTTGGTTTTTTCATGGACCCAAACACATGGATTTTGCTAAGTGGACGGGCCACTTGCAAAATCTGAGGGTCTATGAAAGAAGTCACATGCTGACCACTTTCATACAAACAGGACTTTATCCTCTCTACTCTATGTGTTGAAGTCACAACTGAACCCATTTTTAGCCCAGAAAAGCAAGCTATTGCATTTATTGACTTTAGGCAAGATTTGACTGATTTGTCACATTTGGCAGCTTTCCTAAGTGTCGATTTAGCTCATAAAGCTCAGTCAATCAGGTTTGGTCAACAAATTTCCTTAACTGTGACTAAACCAGCTTCTTCTTTACCTAAGCTAAAATAAATATGAAGCTTACCTCTTCTATAACAACAAAGCAGTCAATAACTTCAATTCTTATTCAAATTCGGACTTTAGGGATGTCCCAAAGCAAATAAAGCCTCTTCATCAAGTCTTACATTAAAACTTCCATTACTCCAACTATCATACTTAGTTTGCTCAAACTTCCTAAGTCACTTAAGAGCAACAAAATATGAAGGGTTTGGTGTGAACATGGCAGTACAATAGAGACTTCTCTCTCTTCCTTACTACCTCTCTTAAATTTCTCATCTTGCTGTGTATGCAAAAAGATTTAGATATAAAGTATCTTTCATGTTTTTTTTTTTTTTGGTTGTCTAGCACCTTTGGGCTTCTTTCTGGTGCACCATTAGCCTTTACTTCAAGAGTACTGTGAATTTTGGGCTCGACTGTCTTTAGTTTTTACATCTATTGAACCTGATGGGTATTTGGGATCACTTTCCTTTTGTTTGGCCCTTCACAAAATCAACCCCAACATAAACATTTATGTGATCTTCTCCCTGTTGAGTTTTAATGTAAAAGTTTCTATCTTTGCAGGCTTTGGACTTGGAAGTTGGAATCTTTTTTTGAAGGGCTCACTGGAATACAAACATTTGTGCAGTTTGTGATTCTTCTTCTATCCACTCAATATTTATGTTTGTACTACTTATTAATGTTGAGAAATTAAAGTTGCTATTAACCATGTGTATTGAGACTCTAAATTACATAGCAGAAGATAGTTATTATTGTTTATTTAGGTTCTGTAAGTATGATTGTTTATGATGAAATTTATTTGAGGGGCTTCAAATTATGTTTGGTTCTTTCATGTTCATTTTATCTCTAAAGAACCCCTCTTCACACCAGACCACCACTTCATGACTATTAGACTCCCACAAGATCCACAGCATCAAACAAGGCGTTTTCTCCATAATTCTCATTCAAAGAGAATTTCAAGGTGAGCTTTCATCTCTCTTGATTTCATATATTCTTGCCTAGCACTTGTTTAAAACTTTATTCCATGACTGACAGAAAATTAGAACCTCTTGATCGAAAATTGAAGAATGTCTGATTATGATATCGAAACAGTTTTCTTTTGAGTCATTGGAGAAGGATTGGCATGTCTTCTAAGCTGTAAGATAGAATCTCTTTCTGCCATATTAAATTTGTAGATGCTATTAGGATCTTTATCTTGGCAATTTGGAATTTAGTGACTGAACAGATGTGGACATTGAGGTATGAAATAATTGTACTTTTCAAAAGGGGGGCAGGATTTCTCTTTTAAAGAGTTCTCTTTGGTGTTTGCCAACCTACTTTACTCCTCTCTATGATATGCTGATCCATTTGGCCTATGTAAGATATATTGAAGTGCAATTGCTTTGTGTTTGATTTGATTTGATAATTATGTTTTGTTTCTTTCTATGTATCATGTCAGACAGTTAAAAGTTTGTACAACAAAACCTAAGACTCTCCAATAGATTTTCTTGTCCTGCCCTGACATAAGCTTGGAGGAGGAAATGCACTATCTCGGATGCACTTTTTCAGTTTTTTGTCATCCCTAACAATACCCTTTTAAATTTTTTTAAAGGTACTTAAAATGTTCTTGTTAGGAAGCCTTAGATATTTTTTTGTGCACATGATTTTGTAATCACGTTAGCTACCCAGTGATGAGAGATTTTTTTTTTTTTTGGGGGGGGGGGTTTAGTTCGTAATTATCAAGAAAGATGCTTGTTAGAAATTTTGAGTTGGTTACTTGATGACAAAGGCGGTGGAAGGCTTGTATATGAAAAAATATGTGCTTAAGTTGCATGCATCAAATCAAGATGTAGTTGTTTTGCTTCTGCTGGAAGTTGAATATAAATCTAGATCTTTTGCACTCTCAATGTGAGTTGCTCTTCTTTCTTAGTCTTTTTAGTTTGATATTAGGCTGGATTATCTGCATCCAGATTGGCTGGAATTTACATTTTGATTAAGTCAGTTGTGGGTTTTGTGCAGTTCTCATTATAATGGTGTATGTGAAACATCAAGAATGTGTCAGATTTTGCTTCAGGGCAGGCAAAGCTTATTAGCAGACCACCAATCATAAAGCAAGAAGAAAAAATGGCTTGTTAGCGCTTTATGGGATCATTAGAGGTACCTATGAAACAATTTTGGTGCTCCTTGCATCAAGGCAGCAATAAAAAGGTCTAGAAAAGTAATTACACCAATTTGTGGACTTAAAAAAATCTTCTTGGTCAAAGTGGATTTTCTTGGGATGATACCAAACAAGTGATTGTGTCAAGTGATAAATACACTAGTTTTTTGTTCACTTTTTGATTTGATCTCTACCTTTGGGGTGATAGTGAACTGACATAATATACATGCAAGATCACCTGGAGGTGCAGTTGTACAGAAATAAAGCCTCGATGAACTTCGACGAATTGTACTCGACACATGCACGTACAACATCAGATGGAAGATACCTCTGAACAAGTCATGATATAGACTTTGATGATGACATTCAAGGAGTGTAAATGGGTGAGTTTTTATATCCCATCATGGATCTGCAGAAATGTTGCATTTGTCATTTGCATTTTAATGTATGATACTGGTATTGTGCATATATTGAGCCTGTTTTCACTGATTTTTTATTTTTTATTTTTTATGCAAAGATCTAATTACATATTTATTATTCTAGGGAGTGCATAAAACAAGAGAGTCATCATAGACAACCAAACTCGGAAACTCCCCTCCCCTTTCCTTCTTATTAGTCTATGCAGAGATATCTGGAACTCCCCACTAGAATTTCAAAAATTTTGAAGAAAAATGGACTTTTAACATCTCCAACATTTATATATCCCAATCTTGCTTTTGGCCACTCTTTGGGTTGTCAACCATGGCCTGCTTTCTACATAATCAGTAATATGCTTTCACCTGATTGTATGCAAAGCCCTAAGTAGCACCTAATGTCAAGATTTGTTTGCAAACTTGTCTATATTAGAGGAGAAATAAGAACCTTTAACCCCCACACAATAGACACAAACATAAAGAACAATAAAATAGTGTTGCAGAGAAATGAGCACATGCTACATGTCCTTGTGAATGCTTGATTGGATTGGTCCTGATGGTTTATTTTCTTTGTTTACTTGATATGGCCCTAATGTTCTCTTTAAATTTCATTTGCAGATCTCAAGTATAGGTCATAGGTGCTTCCTCTTTAAAAAGAGGGCTCCAAAAACTGAGCAGATGCCTGCACAGCACAAGTGCTCATGGCATTTATTTATGATTGTGTTCTGGATATACAGTACTGCTGGGGAAATGCTTAAGGCACTTCTGGAATTTCTGCTAGCACTTTTTGGGCCCAACCCAAAGTACTTGTATGAGGAAATTCAGTGGGGGATCTGGTTTCTGATTTGGTCAATTACTATGTTGGGCCAATGTTTAACATGCTTGTTGGGCTAGGTTGGAACAGTTTTTGTCATACAATTTTTATCCAAATGCTTATGAACTCCATTTCCATGTGAGAATTGTGACTGCATTCATCTTCCTTTTATTGAATTTGATAGGGTCTCTCACAGTGATTAGTTGATACAGATTCCAGGTGCCCAAGGTTCTGGTGCTTGTCTTGTTGGTCTGTATGTTATTTTATGACCATAAGCTTAGTAATTGCCAAGTTTTCAGGCTTATTCCAATTATTCGAGGTATATGTTGATTGAGGCTCTACAACATGACACTTTTGCTCCCCCAGGTCCATTAAATTGATCACTTCAAATATTAAGCTAGTTTTGGATTCTCTCTCTTGATGGGATTTTGGGTTTGTTCGTAAAGAAACAAATTTTTGACTCACAATTTGACACGTTGGATGGCAGTTTGTAATTTTTTTTTTTTTTTTTGGCAGTTTGTAATTCTGATGGGTCAAAATGGATTTTTCTCTAATTTTCTTGAGGTTAGAGATGGCCGGGCCCTCTGTCTCCCTTACTTTCAATACGGTATATTTACTCATTAAAAGAATATATATCAAAGATATATGGTCTTCCACTATTGTTTCATGTTGCATGTTGCAAGCTGTGCCTTGCTTGTGTGCTTGGTACTTAGTGATAGACTTTCTAGATTATATTAATCGCGTAATCTTCACTTAGTAATAGACTTCGCAAATTGTATATCTATCTATACTACTACCTACTATTTAAGCGGCTGCATCTGTTTGGGCTGGATTTTTTTTTATTCTAAAATACCCCTACAACTTACGTTTAAGTAGGGGCAAAACTTGGTAAAAATGTTTTTTTAACTTCCACACAAAACATCATCTATAAAATAGGACCACTCCCACGGTTTCAAACTCAAAATTGGCTGAAATAACTGACCCCAAAATTCCCAATAACAATTAGATCCTTCATTGCCCAACCACAACCGTACGGCTCCAAATTTCTACCTGCCACTTTTCTTTTGCAACTGAAAACTATCTGCAATAAGGCTGTAACATGACTGCAAGGAAAAAATGTTCTTGGATTTTATTGAGAGCGAGAATGGACCAAGGGAGGCGAAGAATTAAAACAGAACACAAAAGGTCATTGTTTGAATTGAAATTTTTCTTTTTCTTTCTTTCTTTCTTTCCTTTTACAGTTCGTTTATGTAAATTTTTGGGTCTTATTATGTTTCGCCTATTCGTTGTTTTACAGTTCGTTTATGATAGTGCTTCTCTGTTCAATCACCAATGAACTAAGGTACGCACATATTCAAGGGAAACTATTAATATTTATGCTTTTAGCTCTTAATTATACAAATTCCTTTGCTTTCTGATTATTTATTTTTTAAACGGTGAATTGAGAGGCACTAGAAGTAAAAATCCTCAAAATCTGCCTTCAACAGTGCTACTAATAACTTACTGTATTAACTTACTTATATGCTCTACTTTCTCATTAGAAGTTTAGGAAAGAAATAATTATGATTCTGTAACTAAGTATTAGCACACCAGAAGGTTCCTTGACATGATTTGGTGGTTGCAATAAAAAAGGTTCTAAATTCTAATTCTAATGTGGGAATATACGTATTGCTTCATATCATATATTGGTGTTGAATCTGATTTGCTTCTCTCTTTTTTTTCGTTTGTGTCCGAAGCCAACGAGAAGAGGATCGTGAAGTTCCATCCCAAGGATTGTCCCCAGTGGTAGGTTTCTTTCATCCTATATTTACCACATATTTATTATTTCTAAACAGAAAACCTATCATACTTTCATTTTGTATGGCTTTTTAGTATTGAACCCAAGATTATCATCTCGGAGGAATAGTAGCATTGGGAAAGTTTGATGCCCTTCACATTGGTCATTGAGAACTTGCAATTCAAGCTGCAAAGATTGGACCTCCATTTCTTTTTTCGGTTGTTGGAATGGCAGAGGTGCTTGGTTGGGAACCTAGGTATGGATGTTACATATCTTTATTATTCATTTATTTGAATTCTTCTTTCCCAATATTTATGGAGTCATTATCAATTGCCTTTGTTCTGTGCTTATTAGGCTTTAATGATGATAGTCATGAAATGAAATGTGGGTGGTTAGAATTACTGATTCGTGGTGACAGAGGTAGTGGTATGAAAGTGTTGCAATCCTCTGACCCAAGAATGAAAACCTTGCAAGAGAATTCAATCATTTCTTTCAATGCAGCCTTTAAAGTATCTCACAAGTCTTTGTTTTGGAGCAGCAAATCACCGGTTGTGGAGATGAGCAAAAGCAGTTTGCAGAGAAGTGTCTCTCCTTTTTAGTATGGTAGGTTTTTTTTTTTTTCCCAATTTGTTATAGGGATGAATTTCGATAGGTACATTTTGTGAATTTCTATAATTTCTTTTCACTTTCACGATGTTATTGTTTCTTTAGATTACTGCATTCTATTTTGATTGATGAAATCCACAATTTGTTCGATAAAATTTGCCATTGGGGTGACAAGTGGTGGCAGCAGAGGAAGCTTGCGAGCTTCGAGTTCTCCACAAGAGTGCTTAGAGATAATAGCTATGCAGTGTTTAGAAGAAACGCTACTAAGCTGGTTAGAGTTGTTCACAAGTTATTAGATGATGGTCAAGCTTTTGATATGCAAGTAACTAACCTTTAAAGCATGTCTTGCGTCCAAGGTTTCTATTCCTGAAAAATAATATTTCAGTCCAACTTCAACCCATCTCTCAATTTTAAGTGTTCCTTTTTTTTTTTTTTTTTTTTTTTTTTTTTTTCCTTCTGAATAAATTATGAACATGTTATTTTAGTTAATATTACTACGTGCTAGGGAAGAGCCAAATTTGTGATGCAATTGGGTTTGATATGATAGTAGAAAAGAAATCGGTTGATTTAGATGAAGGTCTAAATATAGAAATGATAAATTTTTTCTATCGAAGAAATTTATGAATGAATTTAATTTTATTAATATGTGAATTTGAAATTATTAATTTTAGGATGTTAAATTAAGTCTATTACATCACATACGTTTTATTTAAAGCAAATTCACATAAAGCCGTTTGTATTAGCAATTGTTCTTCAAATTACCCAACTGCATGCTTAATGGTTTTGAGAAGAAAGAGTTCTGAATTTTACTCATTATGAAATTTACTTGCAAAGGTAAATGAGCAAGACAGGAAGCAAGCCCATAGTGTGTGCTGACATCACTTGATTTTACTATAGAAGAGTAAAAGAATTACATAGTGAGATATCTTTCCTTTTAAATTTGTAGGACATACTAATGAGATGCACTTTGGATTCAATTTTCAAAGTTGGGTTTGGGGTAGAATTGAATTGCTTGGAGGGGTCAAGCAAGGAGGGAACTGCATTCATGAAGGCATTTGATGATTCAAATGCCTTGGTCTATTGGCGCTATGTCGATCCATTTGGGAAGTTGAAGAGGTTTCTTAACATTGGCTCCGAAGTTGCCTTTAAGAATAAAATCAAAATCCTTGATGATTTTGTGCATGGAGTAATTAGGACCAAGAGGGAACTACTAGAAGTGAAACAAGATTGCGTAAGTTTTAAATTTGTAACAAACTAACAATGCCTATTTGGGGAAACTCAAGATATATTTGATTATTTGTAACTTCCAATCCTATCTATCTTTAAAAGGACTTTGGTACAATGAGATGTACCACTTGCTTTGATAATCTGGACTATTGGTTTAGTTGAATCTTGATGATTTTATTTAATGATTTCTAGAGTGACAAGGAGGATATACTTTCAAGGTTTCTGGTCGAGAGTGAAAGGAATCCAGGCAAAATGAATGATTAATGTTTAAGGGACATAATTTTGAATTTTATGATCACAAGCAAAGATACAAGTGCAAGCACTCTCTCATGGTTCCTCTATATGCTCTGCAAGAATCCTTTAATACAGGAAAAAGTTGCACAAGAAGTGAAAGACGTCATTGGTAGTTAAGACAATGGAGCTAACCTTGATGATTTCATGGCTAATATAACTGATGCAACACTAGATCAAATGCATTATCTTCATGCGGCATTGACTGAGACTTTAAGGCTATACCCTGCAATTCCCTTCGTAACTAACTTGGAAACTTTATTCGTTTTCAATTTTGACACTAATCTTACCATCTTCCTGACAAGTATAGAGTGAAGAAAGGGGATGGTGTATACTACATAGCTTATGCCATGGGTAGGATGCCTTATATTTAGGGAGAAGATGCAGAGGAATTTCGTTCCAAAAGATGGCTAAAGAATGGAATCTTTCAATCTGAATCACCATTCAAATTTGTAGCATTTCACATTGGTTTCATCATTTAGTTGAGTAAATAAGTAGACCTATTCCATGTTTCAGATGTAGTGAATTATTTTATAGTTTTACCTTATGTAAATATTTCAATTTTCTACATTGATCCATCATCTTCTTCATAATAGCTTTTGTAAATATTTTCACATGTATTTTGTAAGTAGTTTTATAGTTACAATTTCATTATGCATTTTCAACGTATGTAAATTTATAAGATTTATTCAGATGATCTTTTTTCCTCTCCTTAAATGTTAATACTAAATTATAGCATCATCTTCCAATCAATAAAATGTTAATTACTACATAAACAAAATTGCCAAAAATTGATGATAATTATGGAATACTAGCCTCTAAGCACGCGCGTGAGCGCGTGCTTAGAGGCTCTTCTATTTTTTGGGTAATAGTTAATTTAGAGCATTTATTATAATTTGGGATTACTACATTTTCTAATCACAAAAAAAATCTAGGGGTGTGATGACTATTATGTGTGGTGAAATAATTTTTTCATCACACTCCTAAATTTTTTTTGTGATTAGAAAATGTAGTAATCCCAAATTATAATAAATGTTTTAAATTAACTATTACCCAAAAAATAGAAGAGCCTCTAAGCACGCGCGTGAGCGCGTGCTTAGAGGCTAGTAGGCTATAATTATCTTTCAATTGCAACTTATCTATATTTTCTGCATATTTGAATATAAATACAAAATGTGGACAACAGTAGAATGTAAGCTGCCACTTCCAATTTTACAATATTTTCTTTCAAAAACTAGCTAATAAATTTGGAGGAAATCCTAAATATGACTAGCATTTACATTAAACTAAAAAATTATACATAAAGATTAAAAAAAAATTATACATAACAAAAGACTTTTCTATATACATAAAGAATAATACTAGAGAAACAAACTATTTTATAAAAAATTTTACAAACTACTGATGTGATGAGTGATTATCGGTAAATGAAAAGTGATATTAATAGTAGGCCTATATGAAAACCAATAAGAGGTTGGCTACATCAACATTTTGTAAAAATGTTGTAAAATAGTTTGTGTTTATAGTATTACTCATATATAAATCAATCATAAACACAACAAAATAAACATTAACATCATAGAAGTATTGTTAATAACGTATCAAAGGTAGGTTGGATTTCACCTTTTACCTTAGCAAGTCATTACACCAAGGAAAATTCTAAAACTTGAAAAGGACAATATAAATAAGATAATACTCCCTAATAATAGTATAAATATACAAAATTAAGCTATTATCAATCAACCCCAAGATTCTCAATCTCTGTCATATATACAAATTAAAATTTTAATAAAATGAGTAAAATTATATCCATTAAAATTAAAATAATTTTTTTATATATTTATGTTGAGAGTTTTTTTTTTTTTTTTTAATCACAATGAAATTATAAAATTCACAACACTTCAAAATATTATTTTGTAAAGTTGTAATTTACAACTATGTTTTATGTTGGCTTTATTCCATGACAAAAAGTGTTGTAATTGCATTAATTTTATTTCTTGTATTTTGTGGGATTTTATTGTATTGGGTTTAGTATTAAGTTGGTGCATGAAGAATTGAGCATGAAATGAAGAATCAGTATAATTTCGCGACTAACTCGCAAGAAGCTCACAAGTAAAGGTTCCAGCGAAAAGGGCACGTGAGAAGTACATGCTAGAAGCTAAAGAGTCACGCCAGACTGTCAATTTCGTGAGTGTTTCCCGAGAAGGACCAACTCACGAGGTACCCGCAAAACACTCTACCTGGAGGATTTTAAGTGTGACTTTCTTACCATTCACCCATACTATATATACCCTCATTACACACAAAAGTAAGAGAGGCTATTTAGAAAGAAAAACCTTAGATAGGTTTTTACAACAAAACACACCCATCTTTTAGAGAGGGAGCTATTCATCCTTAGTGAAAAATCATTGTAGAATTTTTTCCTTCATTTGAGAGGAGATTTATACCCAAACATAACTCATACCTTTTCAGAGTATAGAGAGTGTTTTGGAGCTTGAGAAGCCTTGGGGATTTGTCAAAAAAAGCCAGTGAGGCTTTGCGGATGCAATCGGGCATATTGCGGGATCTGGAAAGTTAGAGAAGATATAACTCCGAGAAGTCTATTGGTAGCAGGAGCTTGGAGGGATCAAGTATATTGGGCAGACTAAGCTTAAATGGTCTTTTGTTTTTATTATTGTTATTGTTATTGTTGTTGTTATTGTTATTATTATTATTATTATTATTATTCCTTGACTACATTATCTATAAGATGCTTGCTTGTTATTTTTATTGATTCTCATAATCCTCTTTCCAACCCACCTAATAAATATTTATTCATATTTGTATATATGAAGATAAATAACGTATGTTTATAAAATAAACAATATGTAATTGTCCATATATTTGGTACTTTTAATTTGGTCCTCAAGTTTATATAACTTCATTTTAATCCTTATACTTATAAATTTTCTATTATTTTGGTCCTTAAATGAGGGTAAGATAGAGATTAAAATGACAATTAATTTAAAAATATAAGGACCAAAGATAAAGTTATAAAAACTTATGGACCAAATTGAAAATACAGCTAGAATATAGGGACCAAAATGGTAATTTTCCTAAATAATACTCATTGCCTCTTTGTTCAGCTTCACGTGGATAATTTGTTGTCGATAGAATGACTTGCCTGAAAAACAATCATGATGAATTTAGTCACATTATTTTCATTTTTAGTTGTACACTTTTGTCTAAAGTTAACTTATTCGGTTAGTGTTATTAAATTGTACCTAACTGAGTATTCACAAAGCTTATATTATTGACAAAGCTTATATTATTGTGATGATACATACAATAAGTAGCAGTTTCACTATTGAGAAGACCTTCGAATGTGTAACAATGCAAAAAAAGGGGGTTATCTCCATTAATATATTAGGTTATATTAATAACTATCTTTAGAGAAACTGTTAATAAATCATAATAAGAAGTTTTGACACCACTTTCATGGAAAATATAAAAAGTTGTCAACAATATTTATTTATTTTTTTTTATCATTTTTCCAATAATTTTTTTTTAAATAGTTCCTAATCCAATGCCCTAGTTGGTGAACATTTCCCAATTTATTACATGTTTGAAAAATACTTGGACAATGGTGATGTCTCTATATTCAGTATTTTCAATCATCATAATCATAGAAATCTACCTATAGCTAGAAATGCTGAAAACAAAATAAAAAACACGAAAATATGACCTAAGGTGTTCAGGAGAAAGAAAGAGGTAAAAAGTAAATATGGGTTATTACATACATTGTCAAAATAAATAAAAGCATAGAAATTTATATTTATTAACTATTTACCATATTTAATTACCCTTGTGCAAATTCTTTAAACATATGTTTCACTATATGTGTGTTTTCTACAAATATATGGTTCATTATATGTTTGATTTTTATGTTTATTCATAATTTTGTGGCATATTACACAATGTTTTGCAATGACTATTGATAATATAAAATTACATGTCTCATATATCATTTCATAAACATGTGTTATTCCCTTAAAAAATATACATGTATTATTAATAAAATCCAAAGGTGGATTTTGAGTGGAGTTGTGTATGCCTTTGTATTAGAACTCCTTTCCTTTTCCCTCTTCCTCGTGTGTATGTCTAAAAAAAAAAAAAAAAAAAAAAAAAAAAAAAAAAAAGTCAATCCCAAATTTGGGGTTGGCTCATCAACAAAATAATTAGGGGTGGTCATATGTATTATTTTTCTTCAATATATAAAATTGCCATAAAAACTCAATATATAACTGCATAAAATTAAAAAAAATTTAATGTACAAGTTATTTGTTACTTGAACAATTTATAAAAAAAAAATAATAAAAAAAAAAACTATGATAACAATCCAAAATGAAATAAAAGAAAAAAAAATATATAATTTTTCATAATTTAATATTATCTAATTAGAATTTGAAAATACAAATGATAATATATATATATATATATGAAAAAAAAAAAAAAAAAAAAAAAAAACTCAATGGTCTGTTTGAAACCCAAACCTTTATATTAATTTTAGCTAGTTATTTTAGGCATGTAGATCCATTCTTCTCTTTTTTAAGTAAAATAAATTAGAAATTACAACAAATAAACCCAAATAAATTTTTTTTTAAAAAAATTGGATACTTAAAATTTAGGGATTTCGATATAGAATTATTTGTTAAAAAAAAATCAATGGAATTATTTGGGAATTTAGTCAAAAACCATAACAATAAAATCCAATGGAAAAGAAAAAACAATTCACTTACAAAATTATCCACAACTTGGAAATTGGTTAATAAAATTGAAAATATAAATGCATTAAGAACCAATAGCAACAACTGAATCAAGAGTCTTATAACTCAACTGATTAACACTTTCTAGTGTTTTCAAGACACCTAGGGTTCAAATCTCCTCCCCCTTAATGGCATTTGGGAGTTGTAAAGTGTAAACCCTTGGACATTAAGAGTTTTTAACCTTACGGCTCCCAGCAATCATACGTTTTTATTTTCAAAATTATCCATAACTTGAAAATTATTTAACTAAAATTGAAAATATAAATGCACTAAGAGCCAAGAGTCAAAAGAGTGGAAAATCTGAAGAGATTCGAAAACAAAATCTTGTTTTCAAATGATGCATTTTAAAGAATTTTTCTAAGGATGGAAAACCATTTTTAAGAGATGCAGAGAAATTTCAATATCTTATGAAAGTTTTTAGGTAGTATTTTTCAAGATAAAAATCCCATGATTTTTCTTAAAATCATTTCAAGGATGAAAATTGCATAGCTTTTTACAAAGTAGTTTTCAAGGAAAAAAATTCCCTGGGTTTTTTGAAAAATCATTTTCAAGGATGAAAATTTCATGGGCTTTTAGAAAGTAGTTTTCAAGAAGAATATTCCATGTTTTTTTGGAAAATCATTAATCATATGGGTTTTTAAAAATTTATTTTTCGAAAAGAAATTCCTATGTTTTCGGAGACGCATTTTTAGAAACACAAGCAATTTTTGAAAACAACGTTTATTTTGGGAAACAACTTGAAAATCTTTTCTAGAAGTGCTATTGGGTCGACCCTTATTATCTGATAGTAGGGATTCACACCACTAACTAATATTGGTATGCAAAACCCATGCCCATTTTAACACATAAAAATAGATTACAATGAAATTATGAAAGTAAATTCAATTCAAGCAATTAAGGTCATAGGCTAAAATTAACTACACATGGCATCTTTACAAGTGTATATAACTAATCTCATCATCCATGCAAAACCATTGATTCCATCATATATGTCCATTTATTTATACATATTCGCCAAAATTTACTCATGCGCATTCTATAATCTCATAATGCAAAAGAGAAGGGAGATTAACTACACACCTAGGCAAGCATAGATTGATTCATGGATAGCCAAGATAACTCAAACATTTTATTAGTGGATTCAAGGCACTTAACCATTTGTGATGTGGTTCAATAAACGTTACTTTATCTAGCACTTAGTAGTAAAATTATCAATGAAAATGGATGGTGACCAATATGAAAATATAATTTTTCAAACATGAATGACCAAAACAAAAATTTTGAAATGTAAAGGGTCAAAATAAAAATAACTTCAAAACTGAAAGCCAAAAGAGTACTTCAGTTTATATCTACAATGAACAAAAACAAAACATGAGAATAGACATGAGAAACCATCTATTCTCTCTAGAAATAATAAAAATAAAATAATGTTAGCGATGTCAAATTACTCCATTGTGTCCTTTTCAAAAGCAAAGCAATGAGATTTTTTCCCCTTTTTTTGAGAAAAATGATAGTGTAATTTTATTAAGAATTATAAGTTTTGTACTGCAGTGAGTAAAATATTCGAATTACATGGGGCCATGGAGGTATATCTTCCATTTAGTATACTCCTTTATCATGATTCTGAGACTTTTTATCTTATTATCCTTGCACCCAATAAATATTGGAATTTTACATTTCTAAGACCACTCAGTAGGATCTTGATATCATTCAGAAGGTGACCGAGATTTATCACGGCATGATGTTTGCTTGTGTAGAGAGCTCCTTCAATACACTTTGAAAACGATAATCTATCTCCAATTCTCTAATTCCCAAATCTATTGCAAATTCAATCTCATGACGCAGGCCCGGAATTTCCTATCTCCAAAGACCTTAATGCAGACAAGAGAATAATGAGATTTTAGTACCCAAAGATGGACCTACGTTGGGGCATTTTGAAAAGAATATAGAATAGCATTGGATATTGATCCAAGAATAACCAGAAAATCTTCTGGTTTAAACAAAAGAAATTGCCCCAAGAACAACATTAATAACCTTTAGACAAACAAAAATTAACTACAAAATAAATCACAAATCCAGTCTAAACAAAAACAAACAATCACAAATTCCCAGTTTTACCCATTTAATTTCTCTCTCTCTCAGTCTTGTTGCTTTCATTCTTCCTCCATTCATCACTGCCTTTGACATCAGATCCACAAACTAGTCACCAATCGCATATCATAGGCTCACTGTTGCAGGTTCTCAGCTTGGTATCCTTCGGTCTACTTTTCACACTCGCACATGAGTTGAATTGACTAAGGTATGGTCTTCTCTTCTCAATTAATTTCTTTTCACTGATCTAAGTTTATTTCTCAATCTTTGATGCCCTCTCTCACTGGTTTGTCTGTTCTTTTGTTTTGATGGAATTAATTGGATTTTCTCTCAGCTTTACTTATTTATTTACATATATATATATATATATATAGGAACGGAAAATAATAACTTGCAATGAGAGGAGCTGGTATCTCATGTGCCTGGCACATGAGAGGTTTTTTCCAATGAGAGATCCAAAGAGAGTAGACCCTGAAACAAGATGGTAGAGAAAGAAAAAGTGATTGAATCACACATGCAAGCTAAGTTACAAGGCATCTGAGTTCCTCTGGCTTATGCATCCAACAATAGAGACAACTCAGCTCTATTGTCCTCTCTCCCTCATTTTTCAGGAACCCCATATTATGTGTCATCTTTCCTTATTTATATCAATGTAAGTAGTGGGCTTGTAATGATGGGCCCTTACTCTATCAGGTGTCCCATCACCTTTTTAGAATTATAGTGGAGATATGTGTCTAATTCATTGCTTTGACTCGTGATTTGTGTCATTTCTTTGAGTGACGTGCTTGGCTAGGGACATATTCCAAGGTACTGTGATTTTTCACTCACATGCCTTGGAGAAGTTATCCTCAGCAACGATGGCAAGCCAATTCTAGTGAAATTATCTTCAGCGAGTGTAGTTGGTATGAACTAAGCTCCTTGGTATATGACTCTTGGCTCGATAGGACTAGCTTGAGCGGGCCTATTTTCTCTACTGGGCCTTCTCCATTTTTCATTAGGCCTTCAACTGATGGCCCAATATTGGTAGGACAATTTATTACCTCATTTGTATCATGGGAATCTACAACACCACACTCACATTGGAGTGGACCCTACAAGTGTGGGATTGAGTGATTGACCCCTATGCAAGTGGGATGTTATATATCCTGTGGATAGAAAATACTGCCTCTCTACTTAATAGGTTCCAAATAGAGGTGACGGCTTTTATTGTTCAGGGGTTCAAATGAATCCTGTGACTTCAAAAAAAATTATATATATATATATATATTTTTTTTTTATTAGTTGATTTTACGATTAAAATATTTTTGCATACATTGGTTGAAATCTTACACACCCTGATCATAGATCAGTACAACCTAAAACTAAACAACAATTAGACATTTAGTGTATTATGTATGTTAGTACGTAATGGAAGAAAAAAAAAATAGTAAAGTTAGCAATTGTTCAAATATTTAATTAGTTAAGTAGACACTTAGGCTATGTTTGGTTCATGTAAAATATTTTCCGGACAATAAATATTTTTCGGAAATGCTATTTTCGGGAAAGGAAAATATTTTCAAGTGTTTGGTTGCATTTCAAAAAATGCTTTGGAAAATATTTTCTAGTGTTTGGTTGTGTTCTAAAAATTCTAGTTTTTCACATTTTCTCAGCTACCAAACAAATTTTATAATAGAACATTTCAATATATATAAACTTAAAAAAACAAAAATCAAAACAACAACATTTGGTTAAACTCCACAATCCGGTCAAACTGAGAAAGGGAGGAGATCGATCTAGGCAACGAGATCAAGATGACGAGATCATTGGTGCTATGAGATCGAGACAACGAGATCGGTGGCGCAGATAAGCACTAGGTCGAGAACAAGAACGAGATCGGTAACATCGGCGCCGATGAGATCGGTTTTTGGTGGATCGGTCTTGGGTGGTGACGATCTAGATGGCGGCACCGGTGCTGGGGTGCGATCGGTAACTCTCTCTCTCTCTTTGCGCGTCTGAGACCCAGAAATAGTTTGAAGAGAAAATAGAAATGTAAACCAATTTCCGAGTCAAAGCCATAAAACACACGGTCAAAAGAAACCAATTTTCGGAAAATTTATTTTCCATGCGCAACCAAACACCTGCATTTACGGAAAAGCATTTTCGGAAGTGATTTGAAGCCAAAACAAACACAGCCTTAGTGTAATATTTATGTATGGATGAATATAGATGTGTGGGTTTATAAATAATATAATGTCAGTGGATTGCATGTTGTCATTTTAGTTTAAAATATTTTATAAAAATAATGACAAGTGCATAAAAATAAATAAATGTTATACAAACTTAACAAAATCAAATGGTAACGCCTAACCACATTGACAATAGATAATAAAAACTGATAATGAATTATCATGTAACGATTTTAAAATATGAAAACTTGTAGAAGTTGTAAAATTTCATATATTTGCATTTTTTTTATGACTTGATATATTTCAATTTTTTTAAAAAAATTAAATTTTATTTAATTTAAATCTTTTAATAACTCTCTGGAAAAAATTTCTAGAGCCACCACTAATTCCAGAGTCTAAGAAAAATAATATTTGGTGCAACAGTAGCAGCCAAAATCCTTCTCTATGAACTATTTCATAATAGAGAAATTTATAACCATGATGGTAGCATAGCCTAATAATGTTAGGCAATGGCCACTAAAAAATGTACCTTTCTAGTTTCTGCAAGCATTGCAGAACCCTCTTCAAACGACTCCTCCACAACCCCAACAACAGAAAGCTTATTTGTTAATTTATTTATAAAAGTCCGATCTTTCTTTCCAAAGAGTAGAGTGCTGAGCATATTATATGATGCAAACCACTTTAAGAAATGGGGGTGGCAGAAAGCTTATTTGTTAATTTATTTATAAAAGTCTGCTCTTTCTTCCCAAAGAGTAGAGAGCTGAGCGTATTATATGATGCAGACCACTTTAAGAAATGGGGGAGGCAACTAAAAACTCTATACAAGGAAAGTGGTATTGGGATCTCATATTCTCATGTTATTTTAAATCCCACTTTTTTTACATGTGCATCTGATAGCCATTAACTGTGGTGGGTACTGATTGGCAAACTTTCTTAGTTTGTCTTTCTTAGAGCACTTTTGTGCAAGCTTATATATTCATATTCTTTCATAAATTTTGATCAGGACTTTTATAAGGTAGGTTTTCATTTGATATCCTGTCCCAATCATAAGTTTCGTAAGGGGTTGAAGTAGAAATCATGGTCCATTTTGTGGTGACCTTAAAGATGTTGGACACCATTTTTTTGACCTTGTTCATTATGTGACTCTTTGTGTTGGCCCAAATGATAAGACTTTTTTTAACATGTAAAGAATTGGTCTTATTTTAAACATCTCCTTTCTTTTTCCATAGTCATGTCTGTCTACTTATCATTGGCTATAGTTAAATGACATTACAGCATATCTAGTTTTGTATTCACCGACTCTACTCATCATGGTTGTATGGGCTAGTATAAAATTGTTGGCCAATCTAGTATCTTAGGTTCTTCAATTAATCAAATTCAATTATATGGTTGTATTGACCAATACAGTGCAAGCCATCAATTATTTTTTTCAATGATGAATAAATTCAAATATATATGCGATTTATTGACCAATATAAACACATGATTAAATTTAATTGAGAACTTAAAAATACAATACCTAAAGAAATGTACATAAGTGAGTAGAATAGCTAACTTGTTTGCTTCAAACATCATATTCAACTTGGCAATTATTTTATCATCATCTCTATGAGTGGGGGAGTTGTATATTCAATGCAGCTCTTTAGTCTCTCCAATAAAAGCTGTAAGAGGGGCACGCTTCTTGCCACTCATAGGATAGGTGGTAATGCACTTCCTTTGGATTTCTAGATTTATGGGTTTCAATAGTGTTCTATTTGATATTTTTATATTTTAATGGTCCCCCAAAGGTTTACTTAGGACTGAACTTTGTGAATTTCTATATATATATACACTTTCCTCTTTGAACTTCTTGCTTCTCTTAAGTGTTTTCTATATAGTCTTAACAATGAACACTTTAGTGAGGATGGTTATGGTGTTTCTTTTTCTCATTTTAGTAGCCCATGTGTCAGAAGCATACAGTACTTGCCCTAAATGTGGCAGCATTGATGTTCCATACCCTCTTAGCACTGTTGAGTCGTTGACAACTGTGGAGACCCTAGGTATAAAGTCTATTGCAACAATGGCATTCTTGAGTTCTTGTCAGCTAGAGGGTTTTACTACAAGATCCTCAGCATTAATCCAAGTGCTTATAAGCTCATTATAAGCCCACCACCAATACAGAAAGACACATGCTATTCTTCTGATCTCAGTTCAGGAGGGTTAAAGCTTGATGAGAACTTGCCCTTCAACATATCAACTCATAACACTGTCATGTTGTTTAATTGCTCTGAACGCATTATTCGGTCGCCTCTGAATTGTTCTTCAATCAGCTTTTGTAGGCAGTTTGAGAACAATGTGGAGGAAGGACTTGGGTGTAAGAATACCCTTTGCTGCCATTACTTGAAAGATTCTGCCATGACTTCACATATGATTAGGCTCAGGGTTGGAGGGTGCACTGCTTATACTTCAATGGTGGATATGAAGCTTGGATCTTCTTTTGATTCATGGACCTACGGTATTGAGCTGCAATGGGTGCCCCTCAATTGATTTTGGCTATAAGGCATCAGAAGGTAAATTGTGCATCTGACATATATATCATCTCTCTTTTAAATATGTGATGTATTAACATAGAACTCATATATTATAAAAAAGATTGTGTATATATTGAATGCATGAGGTAATTTTTTGATAAGCAACATGAATAGTTAGAAGTATTAAATAAAGTTGTTGGTATTTTAATTCCATGCTTTTATTGTCATAGTATTTAGTGGACTAGTGTTTTCTAGTTGGATTTTGTGCTTCATGATTAGTCACAAGCCACGTTAAAGTGGGAAATAGGGGAGCCAAAACTTAGTATTACGTTGGCTTTCGCAATTATGTAGTGTTTGATGTGTTAGCTTTTGTGTCACGTGGATTTGTTGCTTCTTCCCACTTGCTCTCTATAGTCTATAGTATGGGTCTTCTTGTTTGGCTTTTCTTAATGTTGGTAGTCAAATAAATTACTATTTCCTTCAATTTTATCTATCAGCCGTCAAGATATATTCAATTTAATAGGAAAATTTTACATTGAATTGGCAAGAAACTTGGTTTAATGTGAAAACATTTAACTAAGGTCATGCACCAAAGATAAATATATGTAAATAATGAAAAAAATTTATGGCTTTTAAAGCGAAATATTTCCCTTCATTTTCCCTCTAATTGCTATGTAACATTACAATTTTTTTTTTTTGAAAAAATAATAATGCTTATTAGAACACACATGAAAATAATAATACTAGTATTTTAAACTAAATTTATAATATATTACATAATCAGAATAAGAGTAAATTATATTGATTCTAAAGTTTACAAATAGATTGAAAAAAAATATTCCATGTCAACAAAGAGGAAGTTATGTCGCATTTATCAAATTCAAAAATTTATTCAACCGCAGCAACGTTATGATTAACTTTTCATAAGATATTGAATGGTTACAGACTTACAGCTAAATGATTTGCAAGTGAGTGTGTGTGAGAGAGACAGAGATGATGCTTACGATAGTTTCTTCTTGGTAGGGCCCATTTAAAAAAATATGAGGCCCAATATTGCGAATTTCATGTCCAAATGTTCCTGGGCCCATTGTTCTTATTTTTATCTACCTCTCCATATGGCCAATGCTCACTTGAGAAGCCTATTGGAATATTTGGGGAGATGCGGTTTGGAAGGCAAAAGAGAGATTTTCTTCATACACCCTTGGGCTCAAGGAAATAAGTTGTAAATGGGCTTGGAATATTTGCAAGACTCATGAGCTCATTGGTGATGCAAGTTCAAGCCTAGTACAGGTGAAGTTGGCTCAATTCTATTGTAACACCCATGAATTTCGGCCAAAATACGAAACACCCTAATGCTTGCCCATCACTATTTATGCTTACTTAACACAATCCCTTGAATTTAGTAGCTTCATAGGGTGTCAATCATTTTAGGGAAACAAACTAAGAAGAATTTAACCGGCTAATTTACCCAAATTGGCATCAATCCATATTGTTTCAATCTCTCATCAAACCCGCTACTTATGATTATAATACCCTTAAAAAAAATCTAGGAATTATAAACAATCCTTACTCCTTGTGATTTTTGACAGTTTTTTTTTAACTTCTATAAAGGCATAGTAAATGGAAGCATTAACTCAAGATTTTACTTACCAAATATATTGCATTTACTCTCTCTTACTAAGATTATCCTCTTTATGGTCTATTAAAGCAAATCGTAGTTGTTAGTGGGTTATAGGATTAACTCCATCGTTTGTGAGCTTATTGTGGCTTCCAAGATATGTCATTAGCCTTCATCACTATGAGTGTTGATGTGAATAGCAGGCTTGGCTCTCTAGTTTAAACCTAGGTCCATAAACTAAGTCCATCTAAACTTGACACATGAAGAGGTGACAAAATGACCTTAAAACTTATAATATACGTTCATTTATTTTATAGGAATCACTAGGATTTTGGACGTTGTTTAGATAAAACATCAAAGCCAACAATTCTATGTGACTTTTATCCTCTAAATGATCATGATGTCAATTTTAAAAAGCATCCTTACGTAGTCAATCATGTCCAAAAAAAAAAAAGGAAAAAAAAAAAAACATGTTATTTTACTCGACATAATATTTAAGGTATTTAACACTTGTGACCAAATAATAATTATCTCATGTATTTTGTATGTATGCAATCTCTTTCGTGACATGTGAATCTCATATTGTGTGTAATTCACATATTTGTAAAAAAACATAATACATATATCGAATGCATGAGATACTTTCTCCCTAACTAGGACTATACATTTTTTCTCCTTTTATATAAGAAGGAAAAATAATACGTCGGGTTTGAGGTAAGTCTAGAGAGGTCTCCACAGTTCAGATTTTAATTGCCATCGCTATAGACAGTCACTATCAAATACCCTCCTTGACCATTGGCTGCAATTGTCAATAACCCCAACAATTCTGAATTCCTCACGAACTAGAGGAGCTGCCCCATCAGTGTCCCTCCTTACAAATGTGATTGCAGAGTAGTCTGGCTATTACTAGGATTGGGCCCAGGCCTTTTAGTTTTTGGAACAGATTTCCTTATGGATAGGAATCTGTGAGTGCATGAACCAGGATAATTGCATAAGAGGCTTCATGGGCCAGTCTAGTACTTCGACATTTTCACAATTTGAGAATTGTACTACACTTTGAATGGCAGTGAGGATTGAGGACCTTGATGATCTCTCTCATTTTTCCCCCTTACAGATGATAAAATAAATTGATTTTTTTTTTTTTTTGTCTTTCCATATGTTTATAAAGGACATAGATAAAATAAAATGACAGGAAAAATGCAATTGACATAGAGTCATAGAGATATTACACCATGCAATATTGCTAACAGAGATTGGACTACATTCTTTTCCTTTTATTAAAAAAAAAAAATGGAAGAGCTTTGAAAAAGAAATGAAAAGAAGATAAAGATAAAAGAAAACATGAAGGCCTTAACGGAGATTTGGAAGTAGTGAATGTGGGCAAATAGGGACTGCTTTAAATTGAGACTGTTCAATTTGAATCTGTATAACAGAGGAGAAGAAGTTTTTCTAAAATATATTAAATTCTGTAAGGATGTGTAAAACTCATGTTTTACCCCTCCAATCCAACATGCTACTTCATCTTATCATATATTTAAGAATAAGCACAACCGCACCCAATCAATTCTATTACCCATGTATGAATCCAACCAAATTGAGAGTTTATTTAGATGTTATTAGGCGTGATAAAATGTATTAAAATTTAAGTAAAATACTATTGTAGCAATATCTTATTAAGTTTTTATTTTTACCTCAACTTAAGTTACACGCTTTCCTCAACCCAAAAAAAAAAAAAAGTTTAAGTTATTTACAGGCCCACTTCTTTTTATAAAATAATAGAAATTGGACTTTTCAACTGTTTGTCTAACAATCTAACTTATGTGAGCAATATGTAGGTTTCAGTTAGCTCAACTGGTAAAATTTTTTATAGTTGAATAAGAGATTTGTAATTCAATTCCCACCTATATCAAAAATTAATTAGTGTCTTAGTATGATGATAACGAGCAATCATTAGAAGCAGACGTCATAAGTTGAAACTCTCTCAAAAAAAATTTTTATGTGAGCAATATTAAAGTGTGGCCTAGATTGCATATGAACCGTGCACCCAACAGAATAAACATTAATAATAATTGATAATTTGTTTTCTTTTTCAAGGTTAACAATTGAAAATGTATTTTTTTCTTCTTTAATGTTTGTTTGTTGATTAATCCAGTAAATTATCATCATTAATTTTATTGTGACTTTGTGCAATATGTTTGGCTTTTTTTTTTTTAAGACTAATTTATGACACAATAGAACTATTTAATATGGAATAAGATTCTCAAAAAAATAATATGGGATAATGAACACTTATTTTAATTTGTATTCGTAAATCATGAGAAAGTCAATTGCAAAGTTTGATTTAATATATATATATATATATATATTAATGTTTAATGTTCAAACATTGCTTATTAATGTCCCAAATTTTGAAAATTCTTCAAAGAAAATTGAAAAATCACCACGGCACCAAATATCAATCTAACTTTGGTTTATACTTTGGCCCCCCCTCAAATTCAAATTCTGGTTCTGTCCATGTTAGTACCTTTGCTAGCTGCGGCACTCACTGCCTGCTCTACTAAGAGCCAAGAGGGAATTGTGCGGCACCTTATAATGGAGAAATAAATTCATACATGTTGTGTAAAGTTTAAGTAAATGTTTATTTAAGAATAAATATTTTCCTTTTACCTTTTGAGTTCTTGAATTTAAAATATATTTTTTTATTTTCGTTTTGATAATGGAGAAATAACATTAATTAATAAAACTAGTTAGGAAGTAATAAAGATCATGCTTTAGAAATGTAATAAAATTGAGCAAAAGAATATGGCCAACTTTGAGTAATCTTTTAAGAATTCATAACTGATCATAAAATCTCGGGACTAAGTGTGTGTTTGTTTGGAGGTGAAATAGGGTGAATGGAAAACTTTGGAGAAAAAATGGGAAGGAAAACTTTTTTTAAATGTATTTGGTTGGGTGGGGAGGAAAGAAAATAAATTGTGGGCCCTAAGTGTTTTCTCCCTTGGCCCACCAAAAATTTTTCTCTCCAAAATGGGAAGAAAACTAAAGGGAGAAAATGGGGTTACTTAATGGACGAAAATGTCCATGAGTAAATTTATACAAACTCACTTTTTAACAAGGGTATATGCGTAAATTTATACAAATTCATTTTTTCCATTCCTCTACTTTTCCACTCCCAACCAAACGAAAATGTAGGAAATTAAAATCTTTTTTATCCTCTCACTTTTTCATCCTCCCATCATTTTCTATCCTCCCACTTTTTCACCTCTCCAACCAAATTGACCCTAAGAATTTGATTTTGTTGTTGTAGTAGTATTTTAACCATGCAGAAATTGTTTTATAAGTTGTTATAGTTGTAGCATTTTCATATCAAATAATTAAAATGAATATATTGGCAACTTAAATGTAAAACTGTGGGAATTAATATGGAAGATGATTCTCAAAAAAAAAAATATGAAAGATAAAGAGTTAATCAAATGTGTACTCTCACATTAATAAGGAGAGAGAGAGAGTGTGTGTGAGAGACTCCTTTATTATTTCCATGTGGTGATTAATGAATTGAAATGTATTGGAGGAGATATTGAAGCAGATAAATGCATAGGAAAAATGAGGAAGGTAAAGGGAGATGGTAAATATGTATTTTTGCCTTCATTTAATGTCTCTCCCCTAAAAAAGATTACTATTGGTAAAAATATTTATGGAATGTGTAGTGCTTGTCATGTTGGTCTGTATGTTCTTTTATGACACTTATGCTCCCCCAGTTCCATAAATGGATCACTTCAAATATTAAGCTAGTTTTGGATTCTCTCTCTTGATGGGATTTTGGGTTTGTCCGTAAAGAAACAAATTTTTGACTTACAATTTGACCCGTTGGATGGCAGTTTGTAATTCTGATGGGCCTTCTCTCATCTCCTCTCAACCTCCATGACCATGGATCCTTCCCTTGAGGTTAGAGATGGGCCGGACCCTCTGTCTCCCTTTCTCTCAATACTGTATACTCATTAAAAACAAAAAAACCAAAAAAATAATAATAATAATTACAAAAAAAAAAAAAAAACCAGTAACAAAGATATATGGTTTTCTGCTATTGTTTCATGTTGCATGTTGCAAGCTGTGCTTTGCTTGTGTACTTGGTACTAATTAATCTGTCACAGGTACAGTTTTTATGTATTTATCCCTAAGATATGGATAGTGCAATTGATCGAAATGAATATTTCTTTCTAGTATTTATATCATTATATGTTTTGGAAAGTTATAGAGAGGTCATGCTCTTTTTGAAGCAATAATCTCATGTGTGAAACACTTCAGGAGAGAAAAAGTTAAGACACACAAGGAGAAAGTTGACATTTTCTCTTCTTAGCATAGAATACGAGCAATGTTACAGAATATTTTATCTTTCACACTTTGTTAATGTGATAAGGTTGTGGTTGGAACATAACTCACAAATAAACCCACTATTTATATTAGAACTAATAACAACCGGTTATATCAACTACAGTGAGAAAGCGTCATCAGAATTATTGTTATTCTTTGCAAGCCTTGGACAAGGCCTGAGAGTTGAGTCTCATTCAGGAACACGTGAACTGAACTATTTGCTTCCTGTAAGCCCTTTTTTATTTGTAACTTCTCTGAATGTGAGTATTACAAATCTTTAAAGGAAGAGATAGCAGCAAAAAGTGTCTCCATCGCGCAGTCAAAGAATTTTACGGCATTAATATCTCCTCAACAACACACACCTGTAACTCATGAGCTTAAACTGTCCATCAGGAGGCACAAATGATAGAATTTGATGGGACTCCCAAGGTCGAAACCGAAAGCGGGGATGGAATCTCACATCATCCAAGATGGAAGGGTTTGCAAATGAAAGAGTTAATCAGGAAGACCTGAGATGGGAGTTCACTTGAACTTCATCATAAATCTCGCATTTCACAACTCCATCCCTGAGTAGAATTCATAAACAGGATATTACTTTGCACCTCAAGTGTGAAGCAATGCAGTATAATAAATTTTATAATTACAGTTCTAACTACTAAACGGGACAGGTTCTACAAGACATGTGGGACTCCGAAAGTCAATTTAACCAAGTGCTGATATTTAGATTTGAAAAACTCGGTTATTATAACATTCAAAACTTGCAGAAGCAACAAAGAAACAAAACTGTATGAATGTTCAAAAATGGAATGTGGTGGCAGACGATACTTTAAAACAAGAATTAAATTAACACCACTGTTTAATACCCTTATTCTCCTGTGTTTTATGTAAACATTCACCAATTACCAAGAAAAGGCATTGCTCTGTCTAAAACACCGATAATATTTCTCTAGTTGAATCCATGTAAATTATTCATTTTTCTAGAATAGAGATTTCAAGTGGATAGAAACTAATCAAATCTCATATTTCCAGCATTCTAAAATTAAGAACCTTTATTCGCTAAATCCAAATATTGAAATGAAGTATCACTTGAAGAAGAAAATAAAAATAGTCATTAAACCTTGATTTTTCAAACGGTTAATTTCACATTCAAAAACTTGCAGAAGCAACATGAAGAAGCAAAAAACTATATGAATGTTCAAAAATGGAATGTGATGGCAGATGATACACTAACAGGAATTATACACCACTGCTTCATACCCTTTTTCGCCTGGGTTTTATGTAAAGATTCAATTAACAAGAAAAGGCATTGTCCTGTACACGGATAATATTTCTCTAGTTGAATCCATGTGTAGTAAATTATTCACTTTTCTAGAATTGAGATTTCAAGTGGATAATATTCCCAGCATTCTAAAAGTAAGAACATAATTCGCTCAATCCAAATAGTGAAATGAAGTATCACTTGAAGAAGCAAAAAAAAAACACTAGTCATTAATATATGAAATTAAAAGATTAATCTATTTTAAGATATTCCAAAACATTTGAATACTTCAAATGAAATAATAAATTAACTTAGAAGCATTAACAATATGATCATATGATACAAAGTTTTAAAATGTTTTATGTAAGCCTTGATTTTTCAAACGTTGGATGATGTGTTTATTTTGATTTAACTTAAAAGTGTCAATGTCTATTTGTTTTCTATCCTAGATTTCGTTTTTAACTTACAAATGGTTTGGTGATTGTACATGTATTTAATTTAGCCTATTGAGTAGGAGATATTGCTATAATACATCATGTTAAGATTTTTTTTTTTTTTATAGACTACAATAGGAAAGTGTAGGGACCCAATTCGGGCACTTCCCTCCTGTAGATGAGTTGACCCAAGCCCAGGTAACCCCGTACAATGAATTTGTAGAGAGTGGATAGAAGGACTAGGTATTAGCAAAAGATACAACAGTCGATGAGGGTTTACAGGATCAATAACTGGGATTTGGCTAAGTATTCTAAGGGAAAGTTCGTCCTCGGCCCAATCCGAGGAGCTTTTCCCTTAGAACTAACGAATACAAGAGTTGCCCTAGAACACCCTAAAAACCCTTAAATCCTCTGAACCGAAGGACCCCCTAACCCTTAGGGGTTCAATCTATTATATAGTCTCGTTTAGTTAATCTCTGCCGTCCACTTGTTAGTCATCTGAACCTATGTCTGAGGGCTTGTCTCATCAGCCGCCTTTGCAAGTTTTCTGTTAGTTGAAGTAACCAAGGCATCATTGTTCGCTGGTCAATTCACCATTAATGCGGCTAGAGTGTTGGTTGTGTACATTTAATAAGTGGATGACAGCTTCCTTTCTTCAATGTCGACTTACTGAAGATGTGGTCATCCTCGGCGAAGTTCCTTGATGACTTGGGCCTCTCTCACTCATCCTCGAATTCTGTACTCTCTTCGGCATGGGCCTTAGGCCCGATATAGAGTGGGCCGGAGTAGCCAAATCTTTGGGCCCCACAGAAAGTTAAAAGTTATTTTTAATAAAAAGAAAGTTTTGAGTTTGGAATTTTGAAATTTTGAAATCTCTTTAAAAAACAAAAAAGAACTTGGAATATTTCATGAAGGAAAGGAATTCTGTTAGGTTAACTAACATTAGGGGGCATTTGTGTTCATTTTCAATAGTTAATGGGGAGAAATTACTCGATTTTATAGTTTAGGGGGAGGAATTATGAACTACTCCATAGATAAAGGGGAAACGTGTCTTCTTCCCCTTTTTTTGGAGGGAGAGAAGGAAGTTAGCGGGGCAATAAACCAGTCAAGCTGAATTGAGTACTAAAATTTTAAATTCATTCATTTAATTAATTTTATTTTGAATACAAGTTGAGGTCAAACTCATCACAAAACAAAATACATGTTCAAGCTTGTGCATTTTGTTGCAAAACAAGCTCAAACTTGTTTACGATTTACTTGTTTAACTTATTATTTTTCCATATATGATCAAATTTTTTACCACTTCACAAATTTATGAATTTTTACTACTAATAGATTGTTTATATTATCAAAAAACTGTAAATAATATTTTGGTATCATATGAATCTTTTTATAAACCTATACATTCAAATCTCAAGTTTATATAAGTTTATTGTTAGACAAATATATATATATATATATATCATATATTATATATCATATACTATACAATAAAAGTTGGACTTAGAAGCCGTGGTTGCACCATGTAGCTTCACCAAATTGCAGAAATTTTTTTAGACTTTTAGATTTTAAAAATATATATAATTTTTCTTCTCCTATAATTTCTAAGTTCATAAAAATCTTAATTTGATTACAATCCAAATTCTTCATCTAATCCACCTAATCCTTATTTTTTAAGTGCAGTGTATTATCATCCAAATTCTTCATCTAATCCATTTAATCCTTATTTTTTACGAGTAGTGTATTATTAAAAAAAAAAAAAAAGAAGCAATTTTAACAAACATGCAACTTACATTCAAAAATAAGTGTTTTAACAAAACATGCAACCTACCTTCAACATAAAGTAAAATTTTAAAAAGAAATTAAATTTAGTTGGTTTTCTTCTTTGAGAAGTAAATTTAGTTGGTTGGTGCCATATAACTACAACCTACAATATTTTGTCTATCTAAATATTATCAACAAAGCCTAAAATAATAGGATAGAAAGAAAAAAAAATCCAAAGCATAAAATATTAAAATGTATAGTTGTATACGTAGAAGTATAGTGAATCCCATGAATTTAAAAAATAAAAATAAAAATAAAAAACTACTTTCATTGGGAGGATATACACATGGGAGAAATTAATAATAAATTTGTTATCTACTTTTTTTTCAAATATATTTTGTTTTGATTTATTTATTTTTTTGGATAGATATCAAATTTTTGGATAAAAAAAAAATTGACAACGTTAACAACTTGATATTTACCGTATATTAGGAAAAAAATTGTAATTAACATTGACAACTTGATTTTTATGGTATTTGATTTTAAATATATATATATTTTTTCTTGTAACAACTTCTTCACAACTTAAATTATTTTTTTAAATAGAAACAACTTCTTAACAATTTTTTTATTTGGGTTGAAGTTTACCATGGTTGAAATTTTGTTTATTGGATAAATATAGGAATGATTATGGATAATAGTTTTATCATACCATGACTCTCATCTTTAGATTTTCAGGTCACTATAAATAATAAGGCCATATTCATAATTTATTTCATTAATATTTTGAACGTTCAAGTATCTATCATTTTTTAGGGTTATTTGTTATTTGTTTTTCTCTCAAATTCAGTCCCTTTTCACTTCAAAAAACAACTTCCCCATTTATTATTATTATTATTATTATTCATGTTGTTTTTTTTTTTATATTTTTTTCAGTGAATTTTATTATTATTCATGTTGTTTTTTATTATTTTTTTCAGGGAGTTTCATTGAGATTCTGAAGCACTCGATCAAAAGTTTTTCTCAAAACAATTTCTTGAAATTTATATTTACACATTTTGTTTTGATAGGGTAAAATTCGATGCCTCCCCCCTCACTTTCAAAGATAAAAATTCAATTCTTACGTAAATTTATCTACTTTTATTTTTTAATGTTTAGTAATTTGGGTTGTTCATAATACTTAACATTACATTGAGGTTACCGCTTAAATATGCTTTCAATTATTATTTTTTAATTATTGAATTCAAGGTTTTTCATTTAAATATGCATTTGAGTTTTAATTATGCAAACTCCCTTTATATTTTTAAGGCATCTCCTTTTATATTAGTTGCATAATTATCTACCATATCCCATTCAATTAATTTTGGACTTACATACGATTTTTTTATTATAAAAACTTAATCTTACACAATATGTATTTATTACATAACTTAAAGTTACTTTGTTTAAAAAAAAATAAAATAAAAGATTATTTTACACGTGATTCTTGATTAAACTGTGAATCGTACAAATATAATATTAATATGCTATAAAACTGAAGCATGTTGTCTATTTGTTGACCTCATGAGAGTTAGTCACCTTAACTTCGTAGTCTCTACAAATTTACACCTCATTGATATTTTTTAAATTAATTTTTTTCTTAAGTTTTTTACTTCCTTCCCGCTCGATAAACCCTTCTTTACCTCTCTAATAGCCCGTTCTCTCTGCCTCTATAAGCCATTCTCTCTAAAACCAATCATTATCTCTACCTCTGCTCTTCTCTTTATATCCCCAATAGTTTCTGAAAAAGCATTCCAAACGCGAAAGTCTCCTCAAAGGCACAGAAGACAGACACAAGAACTTCTTCCCTAATTTCCTTCTTTCTCCTACCCATGACCAAGCCATAGCTGCCGTTACCCATCATAGCAATCACAAGAACTCCAATGTCATAACAAGCAGGCCCAATCACCAATGCTTCGAACTCTAGCCCCAATTTATAAAGGTGAGATGCTCTGTATCCAATTTCTATTAAGTTCTTTTACTGGTGTTGTTGGGTGTTGTTGGCATATAATTGGTAATTTTACCTATAATTCAGCCTGGGTATTGGTAGTGCTACTGTTGTTAAGTTTTTTCTTTTGTTTTAGCTTTAATTTTGTGGACTTCTATCTGGATTCATGTGGCTACCTCTTATAAACTTGATTTTTTGGCCTAATGGGAAGTTTTCTTTATTATGATTGTTATTGGAAATTTGGGATTTAATGGTAGTGCAACTACTGTTAGTGTTTTAAATGTATATTGAAAAGAATTGTGGATATGTGATTGTGAATATGGGGTCATACGTCAAGCAAGGCACCACAAAATTATGGTGGAGCGACTCAACTTCTAAGAGACAATTGATAAAAGAAAACCAACCAAATTTGGGCTGGTAGTGGCGAAGGAGATGATTTGTACTCCTGTTTACTTTCACATAATAGTTGGTGGAATCAAAATCCAAATAATTGGTGTTGGCTTAACTAACAACCCATGAGTTGTATTGAAATTATATATAAACATACAAAAGAAAACTATTAGATTAATATATTACAAGTTACTACTGAAAGTCCTAGACAGAAGCTAAGGATAAAACATAATGATGAGACATTTGAATTTAAATAAAATACAATAGTTGAAACCAAATCCTCTGCAATTTTATCTGAAAGTTGTAGAAGGCAACATGAGCTGTAGATCTAAGGCATTTACCTTAACAGGTCTAGAGCTCACAAGTAAATAAGTAATCAAATTCAAATAGCACATTATGCATTTCTATATAAATGGAGAAATTGTACACTTGAATCATGTACCTATGTAAAATTTAGTACACTGATCACACTCCACACAGACTAAGTAGTGAATCCTGCTTCTGATTTTGGTGAGTGAGTGATTCTACTCCTAGCTCTGCTTTTTAGTTTTTTGAAATTTAGCCGCTGTTTATATTTTAATTATTTGTGTAATTATGAAACAAAGAGTTGGAGATGGAATTTGAGAAGTTCCTTAATAAATGCTTTGTTAGTGCTCTTTGATTCATTGTTTCATTTTTTGCTCACAATTTGGATGTTGTTGATAGGTTTCGAATAATTTGTATCATTACTATCTATGTTGGTATTCTTAAATTGTTGCTTTTGGTTATAATTCTGTTGTGGTTGTGTTTTGTATATGGTTTTTTCCTTAATGAATTTGTATAGCTATTTAATTGATTGGTAGATTGGTTTAGAATTGCTATGGTTTCAATGATGTCCAATGGTTATTTGACCTATTTCTAACTATGATGTTGCTAACAAATTGTCATGTAAGCCATATCTAAGTTTAATGTTATAATTTTTTCTACCATTCAAAGATGTTGCATAATAAATATATTCAAGCCTAATTTGCAGACTGTCCAATCCTTTAACATAATCTCAACATGTTCTATTGATAGGCTTATATTAGTGATACTTCAAATAAATGTAAGAGCAACTTATCAAGTGAACAAGATGGTGATTCTACAAAGTTCAAAAAAATTGAAGTTAAAGCAATATCAACTCACACTAGCATTTACAATCAAGGAGAACAAAAGAAGTTAGTGACTACTATGAAACTACAAAGGAAAAAGATTATAAATAAATAATAAAAAAGTCTTAAAGTTGTCTTTCATTTATTAGAATTGATATTTTAACATTTATTGGGTAACTGAGATGTTAAGGATTGCAATCTTATTTTATTTTAAATTTAAATTTAAATTGATTGATATTTTCGATTTACTAATGTAATGTTTCCTATGAAGGAGAGGAATTTCTAAGATTGAAATCCTAATGTACAATCAAAGAGGAAGAAACAAAGAATTGTTTAAATCTTCGTACATAATAGCTTTCTCATGCATTGCATGGGTTAGCGACTAGTATTATATATAGTTAAATAAATATTCATGTTCACGAGCTTATTAACAAATACATTATTATATGAGTCATGTTAATGAGTGCCCTTAGGGCAATTATTAATAAACCATAATAAAAAAGTTTTAATATCACTTTCATGGAAAATATAAAAAGACGTCAATAATATTTATTATTTTATCATTCTCTCAATAAAATATTCCTAAAAATAGCTCCTAATCAATACACTTAAGGCATTGGCTAACATTTCCCTAGTTATATTTGCATTTAACTTATTTAATAATCGAGTTTAAACTTGAGCTTGAGCTTAGCATGTTCGCTAAAAAAATGAACATAAATAACATTTTTCCGTAGCACGACTCCTTTTAGTAATTGGAATAATAGTTTGGAGGAATTAGGATGGGATCCATTCATGGTTTAAAAACTGGACCGGACCATCTGGCTTAACGGTTTAGCCGGAAACCAAAAACCAATCCAGTCCAGTTATCATTAAAAACCAAAAAGTGAAGAAAAACCGAGAAAAATCAAAAACCGTCTATTCAACTAGAAAAACTGGGAACCATTATGGTTAAACCAGTTCTTAAATCTAAAGAAGAATAAGAAGAAAAACTGGAATAAAATAGAACAAACTTCTTAGATTTGTACTAAAATAAAACTAGGGAAAATTTCTAGATTTGTGGGTGAAAATAAAATAAAAGAGATACTTCCATTGGATGATATGTATAAGAAATCTGTGCTTTGAGCTTTGACTGAAATAAAATGTCGAGGAAGACTATCAAAAACTTAGGGGGTGTTTGGTATATGTGTTTGAAAAGATGTGTTTTGTTGTTTGAAAACATGTGTGAAAATACGTGTTAATAAAAAAGTGTATGAAAATGCATGTAATGTTGTTTAAAAACTGAAAATATGTGTTTGAGTGGTGTACCAAACACCCCCCTTATCTTGAGAAAGAGAAAGAGTTGAGATTTGAGAGGAAGCGGTTGAGACGATGTCTACTGCATTACCGAAAAAGTGTGAAAAGAAAATTGAGTAAATTTTGAAAAGGAGTTTGAATTTCAGTTGACGCCTTGGGGTAGGTGATAATGTGTGGTTATAGATTTAAGGGAAATATAAAAAGAAGAAAAAACAAAAAAGAAAACAAGAGTAAACGTGTGTGAGTGTGACAATTGCTATGAAGGTAAGAAAGGTAATGAATGACATTTATAACTTTGGTTTTTGGTTTTTCTATTCTTAATAAGGGTCCGGTTAATGTGTGCCCTTAGGGCACACATTAACCGTACATATAAGAGAATAGTTTATTAATTTTATTTTGCTTTTCTACATGACAGCAATGACTTTTATAGGAAGAAGAGAAAAGCATCTGACAAATTATATTTTTTTGAGAAGACTAAACGACCCTTCACTCATTTCTCTTCCTCCTCCTCCTTCTCAAAAGTTGAAACACAAGTTACACAACTCAAATAAGTTAACCGAAAACAACACTCTACCACCAAACAAACTCTTAAAAAAATTCTCATTAAAAAAAAAAAAATCCTCTTACAAAAATTACAACTCATACAAATTTCAGATGTTACTAGAACAAACCCAGAACATATAATCAATTAAAAAAAAATTATGACTTAAATATTTTTAAAAAAGAAATCAATATGGGTTTAAATAGTTGTGAATCTCGATGCCAGAACCATTCAAAGCTGAACAATTATTTGTTGCCGACGACGGGAGAGCCCTTGTGTCGACCAGGCGTGGTTCATGATCGGGTGTTCCTTGAAGCCATCCCCATTCCATGCTTGAGTTCTCTTTGATTTCAACGGTCTTTGTCTGTTGAGGGAAAGAAAGAAAGAAAGAAAAAATACAGAGAAAGAGATGGGATCTGAGAGAAATGAAGGAAAGAAAGAAAGAAAAAATAGTGAAATTGAAAGAGAAGAAACAGTACCATTGAAGACCAAGGCTTGCCTCCCTTATCGTGGTGTAGCAGTTGAAAGGAAGACAAGAGCCACATGTTGTCCTCATGTGGATACGTGGTAAAAAAAGAGCCACACAACAATTTTTTTTTTCGTAAAGGCCTACACTACACAGTAAATAACTTTTTGACCATGGATCCTTGGATCTTGCTCAAACATTTATATAAGTTTAATGATTAAATAATGCTAACTATAATGAAACTTATTGTGGAATTTATTATAAGTATTTGTGAAAAACAAAATTTTTGTGAAATTTATTATAAGTATTTGGGCGACCTTTCATCTTTGAGAGCGGAGGACAACGAACAAAACAATCTCCATCAATAGCATCATTAGCATTAGCATCAACCATATTTTTCTTGTCCACTAAATTTTCATCACTCAACACTATCAATTCTTTTCCACCTAATGATGTTTCACGACACCAACGTGGTGGAAGATACAAAAATGGAATTCAGTAACAATCTTTGTGAATGAATACACTAAGTGTGTAACGACAAAGTAAACCCCAAAATTCAAAATTCTTGCAACTACAACTAGTCATCTCACTATCCCATAAGACCAAGTGATTTTGACTAGTTTTTTCTTCATAATATTGCAACATAAATTCAATATCGTTTTCTTGTAGCACCGAATATTGTGTGGCTCTTCCAAACTCTTCTTGAAAATTTTTGAAAGCATAGGGTGTCAACACACTATGTGCTTGTTCTTCTATCAGTGACAATGTTCTTAAAGAAGAACCTCTATATATCTTCAACATTGTATCATGTGATTGTGTTTGCTCAATATCTTCAATGGCAAGGTCAACCTAAAATTACAAATTGTAAATAATTTAAAGACACATAAAGACTACAAATATTAACAAATAAAAAAATAAATCAAATTCTACAATAAATAAAGCAACGATAAATAATGACTTACTTGTTCAATGAATTGGGTCAAGTTTATGTGGGAACTAACAAATCGTTTGATAAATGCATTTATACTTTCGAATCTTCCAGTTGTTGTCATTCCTCCAAAAAAGTAGTCACGAAAGTAACTCGGTACCCAAAAATGCTTGATTTGATATAAACCACTTACATGCTTGTTAGTAAATATGTCATATTTTGCCATAACTTGAGACCATTGATGCTCAAATTCTTCACATGAGTCTAACTTATATAGCTTGTAGAAATCTGTGCACCAATTTGAATATTGACTACGAAGAATGTATGCAACTTTGCACAATTGTAAGAAACCCATAGCATGATTCATTGCATGCATCCTTCTCATTTTCACATAAAGGTTATGGATATCTTTTTTCAAAAATGGAAGATCTCCATGCTTCACACTTTTCTCAAGCTCCATAACATGTATTATTTGCCTAACTGAAAGTCCACCCTTTTTCAATAAGAGAATGCGATCTTTATCTTCTTTAGTGATGACTCGATTAGTCGGAAGAAATCTCACTTTCGAAGGGAACAAAAATTCATGATTGTGATCTACAACAAACTTAGTGACATGCCATTCTCGTGGAAAAATGTCAAATGACTTTCGCAATGTGATTCTTAAATGAGTTTTGCATCCACATATTGTAGATATCCTATTTCGTTGCTCTTTAGATGAATCCACTCTTTTTAATTATTGTCTACCTTCTCAGTGACAAAAGAAATCATGTCTTACATTTTCTCCATTTTTTGTGACAATACGACCATTTTGAATTGTAAAACCATATCAATTTGCATAATTTTTATTGAAAATGAAAGTCTTTTCTTCACTAAGAAAACATTGACCAGCAAAAGGTTCAAACTCATTTTCGATTGAATTAATATCTTTATTTTCTTCAATAACTCCTATTTCTTCTATTGGATATTCATTCCAAACCACTATTTCCTCCCCACAAATGTCATTATTTTCTCCATCATTTGGAAGCTCATTTAAGTCAACACAATTCCTTGAAACACTTTGATAAATCTCACTTACAATTACAATATCATTCATTTGTTCTATGTTGTAACAAGGATTTAAAAAAAAAAAAAATTAACATCATATTCAATTATAAATGAAATATAAACTATAAATAAATAAATAAATAAATAGTATATCTTCTTAAGGTAATTCATTTAAGTCAAAACAACTCATTGGAACTAATTGATGAATCTCACTTGCAACAAAATTCTCATCCATTGATTCTACAATAATTTAACAAAAATGATAAATAAATATTAACATCATATTTCAATATATTTGAAAAATAAATTAAGAACAAAAGAAATATATGTACCTTATTTATAATTTCTTGAACACTATATTCTTGTAGACATTCTTTAATCATTTATTGAACTCATATATCTTTCTTGTCTTTTTGCTGATTATTGAACTCATCTTTTAGTTTTTTCTATGATATTGGTAAAGTGGGGAAGAAGAAAAAGTAAATATTAGTAAAGTAAGTATTGGTGGGAGGAAGATAAAATAGGAAATTGAGGGAAATTACAAAAAGTAAATTTTTGTCTTATTAAAAAATTGTGAGGACATCATAGTAATTTTTCTTTGTTAGATCCGGCCACATCAAAGGATTGTTGGCAAGATAAAAAAAAAAAAATCCTTGCTCAGCTAATTTCAAGTTTCCATGCAAGGGGGCCACCACTATCACTAGCATAACCGTGTGCCCTAAGGGCACACGGTAACAAATGCCTTTTAATAAATAGTTAAAAGTTGAAAGTTAAAATATCAAATTATTATTTATATAATTCAGCAAAAAAAAAAAAAAAAACTGTTACTTAATATATATTGTAAGGACTTTGTCCACTTTGGCGAGCCAAGCCCTCACGGATTTGTGCTCTGAACCGAGGGGCAAGCAAGGAGGGTTTCATAGCCTCAGCCCCTTGACTTGGAATCCCACATCGGCAAGAGTTCCCTCCCACTAACGCTTTATATGCCCTTGGAGCTTGCGTTAGTGTACCACTACAAGGGCATATAAAGCGTTGGTGGGAGGGAACTCTTGCCGATGTGGGATTCCAAGTCAAGGGGCTGAGGCTATGAAACCCTCCTTGCTTGCCCCTCGGTTCAGAGCACAAATCTGTGGGGGCTTGGCTCCCCAAAGCGGACAAAGTCCTTACATATATATGTGTGTGTGTGTGTGTGTGGAACTTAAATAGCAAATTATACTTTTTCAACTATTATTAACTAGGAAAAAATGAAGAATAAAGAAAATCTTTATTTTTTTTTTAAATTTTCTTAATATAATTTATGAAAAATAAAAATTCACATAAAATTTATTTAAATATATTAAATTAAATTATTTATGACATCATCGGTTCGACCTTGGTCGAACCATCAAATTGGTAACCATTCTCTTTACCGGTTTTTTGACTGTACCAGTTTTTAAAACCATGGATCTATTCTTTTTAGTTTTTTTTGGGTGAAATTTGAATTCGTTCTTTTTACACAATTGGCGCATAGTGCGTGTTTAAGGAGAGATATGCGAGTATCATTACTCACTTCTTTTTAAATTCGGCATAGTGTGTACAAAGAGAGATGTGCTGAGTATATTCCTCAGCATTTTAATTTAGAAAAATATCAGCACATAATATTTTCACAAAAAAATATTAAATAATAGTTTGTTATTAGTTGTTATTTTTAAGTAAAAAATAATTTTAATTATAGGTTGAAATTAAAACCGATAACAACTTATCATGTATGATTTGTAACAAATGTATTGTAAAAATATTGTAAAATCATTGAATGCGAAATGCAGAAGCGTTAAAAAATTGAACGTGTCTACTTCTAAAAAACAATAATCAAAACACGTTTACGATTTACTTGTTCAAGCTTGAGGTCGAACTCATCGCCAAACAAAATACATGTTCAAGCTTGTTCATTTTGTTGTAGAACAAGCTCAAACTTATTTATGATTTTCTTGTTTCACTTATTCTTTTTCCATATATGACCAAATTTTTTAGCACTTCACAAATTTATGAATTTTTACGACTAATAGATTGTTTATATTATCAAAAAACTGTAAATAATAATTTGGTATCATATGAATCTATTTATAAATTTATACATTCAAATCTCAAGTTTATATAAGTTTATTGTTAGACAAACACACACACACACACACACACACACACATATATATAATATTATATAAAGTTAAATCAAGATTTACGCTCACAATTTTGTTAATAAATGCCCTTATGGTAATTGTTAATAAATTATAATAAGAAAGTTTAACACCATTTTTATAGGAAATATAAAAAGATACCAACAACATTTATTATTTTATCATTTTTTCAATAAAATATTTTTAAAAATAACTCTTAAATATTTCTCTTATTATATTTGTGCTTAAATTATTTAATAATTGAGTTTAAACTTGCCTTTGAGCTTTTGTTTGCTAAAAAAATTGAACATAATAACATTTTTCTATACCACCACTCCTTTTAATAATTGGAATAATAGTTCGGAGGAATTGGGATGGGACCCGTTCTTTTTAGTTTTTTCCGGATGGAATTGGGATTGGTTTTTTGTACCGTTGGCGCGTAGTGTGTGTTGGAGGAAAGATACGCGAGTATCATTACTCACTTCTTTTTAAAGTTGGCGTAGTGTTTACGAGGAGAGATGTGCCGAGTATATTATATAATATTTTTACGATATTTTTATAAAAAATATTAAATAATAGTTTGTTATTAATGGCTATTTGTAAATAAAAAGAAATTATAAATTTAAATTTAAATTAATAACAATTTATTTGTAACAGAAACATTTTAAAAATGTTGCGAAGTACGATGGGACGAGTGCCGTGAAATAAAAGATGCCCAGAGAAAAAAAAATATCAACCACAGTACAACTATACAAAGAACACCAAGAAGAATTTCTCAAAAAAAAAAAAAAAAACAAAGAACACCAAGAAGAAATACCAGAAGGTCCGGAACAACAAACAAGCAATAACAAGAGTGAAGAGGACCAGAACCAGCAAATTAAGGAAGGGAAAACAGCAAAGACAGCAGCACAGACAACCACGAAAACCACCAGCAACTCTGCAAGCACAGCAACAAAGGAGACCAGCTGCCTAAAAATTTACAAAAATACCCACAGCAACAGCACAGAGAAACAAAGGTAACAGTTATCATTTTCTTGCACATCAGTATACACACTCACAAAATTACTCACACACACACAATTATCCATGTGAATTTTTTGAAATCATGTCTTCAATTCAGGATTTCAGTTAAAAAAAATATATGAATGTACTGTATGTCTAATGGTGTGTGTAACTAACACTACCCAATTCACAATGCCCTAATTTGTTTAACATTCACATACACAAACACAGTGTCACAAAGGCTAAATGCTCATGGATCTAACAGACTAACACACAACTGTTAGAAATACTAAATCAACAAACAAACCCGGCCCGAGAGTTCTAGATGGGTATGGATCTGGCTAGGATTATTACCATAGTTTTAAAAATTGGACCGAATTGAACTGGCTGGTTCAATCAGGAACGAGCACCAATCCAGTGGTAAAAGCCCTAAAAAAAGGTCCAAAATCAGTCAAAAACTGGTAAAAATTGGAAACTAGGTAGTCTTTCGGTTATTTGACCATATCAATTTTTAAAATCATGTTATAACTATTACTAATAGCAATATTAAAGGAAAAAAAGGAGATGACCCGACCTAATTACAGTTAGATATGGCAATATCAGGTCAGAATTTGCTAACCCAACCTAACCCAGAAAATACCCAACTCCAACCTGGATTTTTTTTACCCGAAGCAAAAACGGGTTGACTCGTGACTCTACCTATTTTTTTGCAGGTCAACCCGACTCGAATCATTTTTTTAAAACTTTTTTTTGGTAAAAAATAATAAAATTAAGATAATATTGGTTTAATTTTTTGTTGTAAGGTTTAAGGAAACAATTAAAACATATAAATAATTGCATGCAAATGAATTAAAAGATGAATGGTTGAGGTCAAGGTAGTCAAAGGCAAAAAGCGCCCTTAAGGCGCCAAGGCCTTGTATCGCCCGAGGCGACGAGGCGCCAAAAAGGCACTAGCCTGAGTGAAGCGAGGCGCCAAATTCGATATATTGTTATTTTACATATAGGGTTCCAATCTAATTTATTTGATGTATAAGAATATTATATAAACAAATCTGACTTCACTCCTAATGGATAGGAGCTGGTCAGCCTGATCTATAAAACCAGTTTGTGGGTTTGAATCCCAACTAAAAAATTCTCCATCCAAATATCACCAGTCAACTAAGTCTAGATAATTATCAAATGTCAACTAAATCTGAATATTAAATTAAAATATTGTTCATAACTTCATATTAGAAAGAAAAAAACTCCTAACAAAACATTGAAGATTAAACTTCATGACTATCCATGACAAAACAAAAGCATTTGAAGGTTGAACATTCTGCCTATTAGATTGAAAATTCTGCCTATTAGCCTATTTAATAGCCTGAATGTGGTTGTTAGTTTTAATCTAAAGGTCATTATCAGAGTCTTCACTCGAGTTTCTATCACTTTCAAAGCCACTTGAACTAGATTTATAACCATCAACATTCTCTTCCTCAGTCTCATCAGAATTAGCATCTTCCTCTTCAATATTTGGTTGTGATGTTGAGGCCTTTGAGCTTGCCCTTGATTTTGTTTGGAGTCTAGTATTCTTCCTTGGTTCTCCAACACCAGCAGCTCTTGCCACTACACCCCATGTCAAACTATCATCATCATCATCAAAAACCAACTCATCTTCAACATTCATAGATGGTTTAACACCCATTTCCCCCAACAACCATTCATTACTTTCATCTATATCATCTAAGGAGATAGGATCAATAACATCATGTTTATCATATCGTGCCTTCATCTTTTGATTATACTTCACAAAGACCAGATCATTTAGTCATTTTTGTGCAAGTCTATTCCTTCTTTTTATGTGAATCTACAAGTATTTATGAAAACTAAGTATTAGACTATAGTGAATAATTAAACCGTTGGAATTTTCTATGAAATAAAGTAGCTCATCAAAGGATAAAATTTACTTATTATACTTTAAAACTCACCTGCTCAAACACACTCCAATTGCGCTCACAACCACATGCACTACAAGTCAAGCTCAAGATTCTTATAGCTAACTGTTGCAAATTCGGAGTTGAGCTCCCATACAAACTCCACCATTCAGCTATGTTAAAAAAATAAGTATGAGTAATGATATATGATAAATCATAGAAGTCAGATTTTTTATTTGTAAAAAGTGCCACTGTTTTACTCATTATAAGTTAGATATAAATGCTTTCTTATCTGGAGCCCTTGTCTTTCTTGATCTTTTAGCCAATTCAATGCCAAGAAGTCCTTCAGCTTTCTTATAAATGGGTATCTTAGCCATGATCTTGTCCTAAATTTCAACACTAGGAACTAGTCTTTGTATACAAGCATACAATCTTGCTGTAATTTCATGATTTGTTGCTATGTCATCATCAAAATAGAAGTACTCAGGATTCAAGAAATGACCCGCTGCATGCAAAGGCCGATGTAATTGACATTCCCATCTCTCATCAATGATTTTAAAAATATTTGAATACCCTTCTTCATTCTCATTAAAAGCTTTTATAATAGCTTCTTTGGCCCTATCCATTACCTCATATATGTAACCCATAGTTGGTTTTCTCTCATTATCAACAAGGCGAAGAACTCGAACAAGAGGGCCCATAACTTTAAGAATGTAAACTATAGTATTCCCAAAGGAAGGCATGAAAATCGTTTCTACTACTTGTTTAGCACTTGCTTCCTTTGCCCATCTACTACGAACCCACTCCTCAAAAGTAAACATAGCCCTTAGGTTATGCTTTTGCTTATAAATGGATTTTATTGTAAGATATGAAGTGCAAAACCTAGTTTTCCAAGCCCTAATCAGCTCTTTTTGTTTTGTGTATTCTCTCATCATATTTAAGACACCCCCATGGTTGTAGATATATCCAGTCAGTTGAATGACCCTTTCCAAAGTTTTTACAATTCTAGGAATTTTCCCAATGTCCTCCAATATAAGGTCAATGCAGCGTGCAGCACATGGAGTCCAATACAAATTTGGCCTTTTTGCTTCCAACAACTTCCCAGCCAACACATAATTAGATCCATTATCTGATACTACTTGGACCACATTAGCCTCCCCAATCGGTTCTACAAATGCATCAAGTAATTCAAAAGTTTTTTCCCCAGTTTTCATAAAAGATGATGCATCAATTGACTTCACAAATATGGTTCCAGATGGGCAATTCACCAAAAAGTTTATCAAGGTCCTAGTGCCGGCTCAAGGCCTAGGCAAGTTAGGCCTAGGCCTAAGGCCCACCAAAAAATAAAATTTTCCTTAAGAAAAAAGGCCCAACTTTCCATAGTTAAAGGCCCAAATTTTTATAAAATATATATATATATATGTTTTTTTTTTTCTAAAGGTTGTACATTTTTTTTATTAGTAATGTTAAGGATACTACAAATTTACTATTAGCTTACAAATTGCCATGTTATTAATTATAAAAAAGTGATATAAACATTCATTAGTTAAATTGATGAAGTTCATCAATGAGAGACAATATTACATTATATTTTGAACATTTTATAGTGCTTTTAATTAGCGCATTTTTCTTTTTCATTTCTATTAAGACTCTCAAAGTATAAGACCAATAGAACTTTAACTCAATTGAAATCCTAAAATATTTTAAAAAGATGTTGCAAATGTGTTAAATCATCAATTATATAGATTAATCGCTCCTAATAGTTTGAGACTTTGATTTTTGTAAAATAATATCCTACAAAGCCACATACCAAATAATATCTATCTCTTTCTCTTAAAATCAAAATATAAAATTAAAAATTAGATTACAACTTTATTTAACTATGTATCATCTTATATCCAAACTAAAGTATCTTTTTCAATCGCAATATATTTTTATTTCTTTTTATTAATATTTATAGGTTCAACTATAATATTTAATTCTCTATATGAAATTAACATTAGTCTAATTGGTATTATTTTTGTATTTAATGTATCAAATTAACCTTAATTTGATTAGTATTAAATAATTTTGTTTAATTAATATTTACATATTAAAGGTTCCGCATAAATTTTTCGCCTTAGGCCCCAAATTATGTTGGGCCGCCCCTAGGTCCTACTAGTTCTACTAGTCCACCCATCAGACATAATAGAACAGCCATATTTCTTCTTAGATTCCTTGTGATCACTCAATAACTCATTTGTGTAAGTCACCTTCTTTTTGAGAATTGGAACTCTTAACTCATGGTAACTAGCCACTGAGGTAATAGTTTTAAAACCAACCATCCACCTCTTTAAATTTACAAAACATACCATTACAGCCTTTAAATTGCAAACTTTACTCAGGCGCTCGCCTCTCGCCTAACAAAAAATTTCTGGGCGAGCGCCTCACTAAAGGCGCCTCGCCTCAATGCCTTTGAGGCGCTTTTCTGGCGCCTCACCTTGCCTGGGCGCCTAGGCGAGCGCCTCAAACGCCTTTGACTACACTTGAGGCATTCTATAATGAGTAAAAAATTTTAGATATCAAATAACAAAGAATATGCCAAGATACTTTAGTTATGTAGATATGTGTGAGAAACATTCATAAGTGTGAAAATATTAAAACTAGATTACCAATGAAATTAGCATAAATTATGAATGTTTAGGCCTATTTTTTAACAATTTATGTATAAAATAAATGTCTTTTCAAAATAAATTATGATATTTCCTAAAGTGGGTATTGCTTAACAATGACATAATATTCATAAAAGAAACTATGTATAAATAAATAAACAATCAAACTTTAATGTATATTTTCTCAAATTGAAATAGAGTGTCATCCACAATTAATAATAGATTATAAAATTATTTTTTAAGATTTTAAATTTCTTATATGTCTTTATTTTTTGTCAAATGAGTTATCCAATAAGTCATTTGTAATTTTATTTTATGTTTTGAGATGTTAATATTGTGTAGAAATAAATCTTGTGTTTTTTTTTTAATTATCTTTGTGCTATTTTGTTTTGGTTAAAATGGTTCGGATTTGTATAATTTTAAAATTATTGGACAAGTATTAGTTTGTTTAGTTGAGATCATTCTTGATGTTAGTGGTGTATTCAAAGTAATATATTTTACATTAAGTAATTTGTTGCGTGACTTTCTAAGTACCAAATATATGTTTTCTTAAAATTATTAAAAAAAAAAAAATTCATGTGAAAAATATGGGTGAACCCAACCCGACTTACAACCTTGATTGACCCACCCTAACCGTTTGCCACGTTCAATTTCAGTTAAGGGTTGACATGCCAGATTCATCAAAGGGTGAGAGTTGTGCTTGTGAGGTCCAACACGGCCCGTGTTGGATGGCCGAAGGTGTTCTTTTTTATAACTCCAGCCCACTCTAATTAAAATTCAGCTGACCCACCAATTCAAGCCCAAATCCGAAAACATCTAGCACAACCCACATACAATTAAAACCCAGCCAGCCAAATCTCTTGAAACGGATTCGAAAACTTCAACACATTAAGCCCATGCCAAAGCAGCCAAACCAAATCAAACTCCCAATTTGGGCCCAATCCTTACCCATTCAAAAGGTCCAAATACAATCAGATTTTAAACCAACCCAAATTATAGGGGTGACAAAATCAACCCAAACCCATTTGCCTACCCAAATTCACTCACTTAAAAGAGACCCAAACCCACCTAATTATTAGTTTGGTTAAATGGGTATTAACCCAATTAAATTCAATTAACACTAATGTTTATTGGGTTTTAATTAGGTACCTAATTAGATCCAATTATGATCCAAGTACCATTTCTACAAATCTCCCAACTCCCAAACTATTAAAATTACCAAAATACCCCCTCAACCTAAAAAATGACCAAAATAACACAAAACCTAAAAATGACCAAAATAACCCTAAAACTTACAAAATGACCAAAATACCCTCAAAACCCAAAAAATAACCAAAATACCTTCCGAAGCCTAAAAAATGGCCAAAATATCCCAAAACCTAAAAATTATCAAAATATCCCTGAAACATAAAAAAAGTTACCAAAATACCCTTGAAACCCAAAAAAGACCAAAATACTCCCAAAACTTAAAAAATGACCAAAATACTCCCAAAATCCAAAAAAATGGCCAAAATATCCTAAAACCTAAAAATTACCAAAATACCCCTGAAACATTAAAAAAAAAATTACCAAAATACCTTTGAAACCTAAAAAATGACCAAAATACTCCCAAAACCTAAAAAATAACCAAAATACCCTCGAAATCAAAAAATGACCAAAATACCCCCGAAACCCCAAAAAATGACCAAAATGTCCCTAAAACCCAAAAAATGACCAAAATACCCTCGAAACCTAAAAATGACCAAAATACCCCTGTAGGGTCCAATTTCGTGGCCCAAACCCAAAAGATCAGGATTATGAGCCCAACGAACCCAGAACAATGAATTTGTAAAGAGTGGGTGAAAAAGCTAGGCTGGTTGTGAATCTAGCAACGGTCAATTGACATAAGAACACGCTTAAAAGTTAAAATAAATTCAAGTCCAAAGAGGATTGTTATTGATTGAAAGGTGAATACAATCTGTCCAATTTCCCCAGATTTTTTCCTCCTCCCCTCCTTTTAGAGGCTTATTACATTTATATATTCTTCTTCCTCTTCATCTGCTCCGTCCACCTGTGCTTCATCTAAGCATTCATTTGAGTACATGTCACATCAGATATTTGCTTTAGTTTTTCGTGAGTGGTGGTAGCTGAAATTGCACTGTTCAGAGGTTTTCTCCACATAAATGCGGTCGGAAAAATTGCTGCAGTGCATTAAATACGATGGTAGCCGCTTTTTCTATTCTTATCGTCTTCAGGCATGCCCAAAGCTTGTCCTTGTCATTGAAGTTGTTGGAAAGATCAATCAAACCTTCCATATACTTGCTTGATCAAGTTCCCTTGAGTCCGAGGAGAAATGACCTCTTCGGATCACTAGGGTTCTCTTCGAACTATCTTCCTTGTTCATTTTTAGGTATATTTCTTTCACCTGAACTCCTTCCTAACCATCTTCTTGTCTTCGGACATAGTGATATTCGAATTCGGCCTTAGGCCCAACCCCCACAACCCCTAAAACCCAAAAAATGACCAAAATACCTTCGAGATCAAAATACCTTTGAAACCTAAGAATGACCAAAATACCCTTGAAATCCAAAAAATGACCAAATTACCCTCGAAACCCAAAAAATGACCAAAATACCTTCAAAACCTAAAAATGATCAAAATACTCCCGAAACCCAAAAAATGACCAAAATGTCATTAAAACCCAAAAAATGACTAAAATACCCCCTAAAACCCAAAAAATGACGAAAATACCCCTAAAACCCAAAAAAATGACGAAATTCCCCCGAAAACCCAAAAAATGATCAAAATACTCCTAAAATCCAAAAAATGACCAAAATACCCCAAAAACTTAAAAATTACCAAAATACCTCCAAAACCTAGAAAATGACCAAAATACTCCTGAAACCTAAAAATGACCAAAATACTCCCTAAACCTAAAAAATGACTAAAATACCCTCGAAACCTAAAAAATGGCCAAAATAACCCCGAAGCCTAAAAAATGGCCAAAATAATCTAGAAACCTAAAAATGACCAAAATAACCTAGAAACATAAAAATGACCAAAATAACCCTAAAGTCTAAAAATTGACAAAAATACCCTTGAATCCTAAAAATGACCAAAATACCCCCCTAAAACTATAAAATGACCAAAATACCCCCCTAAACCTAAAAAGTGACCAAAAAACCCCCTGAAACATAAAAAATGACCAAAATACCCTCAAACCTCTAAAGTGACGAAAATACCCCTAAACCTTTGAAATGACCCAAATAAACCCAAAACCTCCAAAATGGCCACAAACAACGTGAAACCTCTAAAATTACCAAAAATACCCTGAAACCTCTAAAATGACCAAAATACCCCTCAAAATATCTAAAATGACCAACATACAACTAATCCTGTAAGATGAACAAAATACACCCAAAGCCTCTAAAATTACCAAAATAGGGGTTTGGGGTATCAGTCATTTTTTAGGTTTAGGGGGGTATTTTGATCATTTTTTATGTTTAGGGAGTATTTTGGTCTTTTTTTAATTTTACGGGGGATTTTGGTAAATTTTTAGGTTTAGGGTGTATTTTTATTGACTTATAGGTTTAAGGGGCTTTTTTGTCATTTTATAGGTTTCGGGGTATTTTGGTCATTTTTTAGGTTTCGAGGATATTTTGATCATTTTAAGGTTTAGGGGTTATTTTGGTCGTATTTAGGTTTCAGGGGTATTTTGGTCATTTTTTAGGTTTCAGGGGGTATTTCAGTTAATTTTTAGGTTTCAAAGGCATATCGATCATTTTTTAGGTTTAGGGGGTATTTTGGTTATTTTCAGGTTTAGGGGTTATTTTGGTCATTTTTAGGTTTCTAAGTTATTTTGGTCAATTTTTAGGCTTCATGGTTATTTGGCCATTCTTAAGGTTTTGGGGGTATTTTGTTCATTTTTAGTTTTCAGGGTTGTTTTTGTCAATTTTTAGGCTTTGAGGCTATTTTGGCCATTTTTTAGGTTTCAGAGGTATTTTAGTAATTTTTTAGGTTTTGGAGGTATTTTAGACATTTTTTGGGTTTAAGGGGTATTTTGGTCATTTTTAGGTTTTGGGGGTATTTTGGTAATTTTTTAAATGTTTCGGGTGTATTTTGGTCATTTTTGGTTTTTGAGATATTTTGGTCATTTTACGGGTTTTGGGGGTATTTTGGTAATTTTTAGGTTTCAAGAGTATTTTGATCATTTTTTGGATTCTAGGGGTATTTTGGTTATTTTGTAGGTTTTGAGATTATTTTGGTAATTTTTAGGTTTCAGGGGGTATTTTGGTCATTTTTTGGTTTCAAGGGTATTTTTGTCATTTTTGAGTTTTGGTGGGTATTTTGGTAATTTTAAGGTTTTGGGGGGGTATTTTGGTCATTTTTTAGGTTCCAAGTGATATTTTGGTCATTTTTTGGGTTTTTGGGGTATTTTGGTAATTTTTGGGTTTCGGAGGTATTTTGGTAATTTTCTTGGTTTTGGGGTTTATTTGGTCATTTTTTGGGTTTCGGGGGTACTTTGGTAATTTTTGGGTTTCAAGGGGTATTTTGGTCATTATTTGAGTTTTGGGGGTATTTTGGTCATTTTTTAGGTTTTGGTGGTATTTTGGTCATTTTTTGGGTTCTTGGAGTATTTTGGTAATTTTCAGGTTTTGGGAGTATTTTGAGGATTTTAGATTACTTTGGTCATTTTCACTTTAGTAGCATATTGGTAATTTTGATAATTGGGTAATTGGGTGGGTTGGAGTTTACCAATAATAATTAGGTTGGGTTGAATTTGGGTTAGAAGCAATTAATTAAATGGGTTTTAAATGGGTAAATGAGTTTTATATACTCAATCCAATTATGCCCACCCTAAACTCGCCCATTTGCCACCCCTACCAAATAATGACCTGACAACGAAGCTCCAATCTCTACTCTGCATATTTACAATTTCACTCACATTTTACAAAAATCACATTTTGACCCTAAACTGTCCAAATTATGATTTGACCTTATTTAATTAAATTACATTTTGATTCCAAACCTTTTATAATATTACATGTTGCCCAATTTTTTTTTTCTAAAATTACAATTTCACACCAAGTTGCCTAGACTCAATTGTTTCAGAGTTGTTAGAGATATGTTAGACATAGCATGTATGCTCGTGTGCGTGTGCGTGTGCGTGTGCGTGTGCGAGCAAGCATGCATGCCCGTGTGCGTGTGCATGTGAGGGTGACTCCTTGTAATCATGGATTTTGATAACATTGCAATGTAGGCATGTCTTCAAAGCGAATGGTGCAGATATGCGTCTGTGTACTATGTGTGCGCAATGCATCTTTTGTGTGTGATTGGCAATCACTGATTGCCCCGCTTGTGTTAACTTGTCGCAAGATGCGCACCATGTAGGAAGTCATCGGTATACATTAGTGCACCAAGGGCCAAACATACCGGTGAAATGTTGCTAAATTTTCTGATGCATGTAAATTGGTAACTATGTAGGCTAGGATCTAGAAATAACTAATAAGTGAGAATTGCTTAGAGTGGCTTATAGATGGATACAACACCTCTGCATAGAGAGTGGCCTCTAGAATTTAGCATTCTAGAGTTAAGTAAAAGGGTCATGATAACAGGTCTCTTAGGGCAATGGTTAACAATCAAATGATCAATTTTAGGAAAGTTTTGACACCACTTTTATGGGAAATGAAAAAAACTGTTAAAACATTAATTGTTTTTTTTTTTTTTTTCCCCTTAAAAATTTTCTTTAAATGAATTATTAATCATTGCTCTAAGGGCATTTGTTAGCATTTTCCTTTAAATTCTTTCATCAAAAGTCTCTTTACAATTTAGTATTCTAGTATGTTTGCTCCATCATAAACTTACATCAACAAAAACCAAGTTTCGATTTCTCTTCTCCCTAAACAAGTTCATTGCTTTAGTACTAAGGTCTAAAAAGACATCTGCTTTTACTTCCATTGAAAAACACTAAAAAAAATCTTTTTGGTTATCTTTATAGTGATGAGCGGCCCTACATTCAAAATGCTAACATAGAAAATGAACTATTTATGAGAAGTGTTCAATATAATAAATAAATAAAATAAAACTCATCTTCTATTGACTATTGATAATAAATTATTTACTATTCCGTGTTAGGATTTGGCTTATCTCTAGTATTTTTTTTAAAGGAATATCTTTTTATTTTAACGAGAGATTGCCACATCACCCACTAACTATATAAAAAGTGGAGATTAAAACTCATTACTACTTACTATTGTATATTTAAAATAAAAGGATATGTCCAGTTAAAAAAGTATTGGAAGTAAGCCAAACCCTCCGTGTTAAGTATCATGCTTAGAAACATCCATGATATTGCAATGAATCAATAAGGTAATTATAAAATATTCCAAGAGTACAATAAATGTGTACTATCTTCTTTCATATAAATGTGAGTTTTAATAATTAAATTTGTGTGGGATTTAATATTCATGTAAAAAGAAGGAGTAAGTATAGAATTTTCTATAATTTTCCAAATTAGTATAGTACTTGGAATGTTCAAAGAGTTACTACTCACACCAAAAGTAATGTAAAAAGCATCTACATGAAAGGCTCTTATTGCTTGCTTTTACCCTCTTCCTAATTTGTCATTCTCTTTCCCATGTTATATTATACTGACAACCCTTTTATAGTTTTCTTTCTCCTCTCAGATCTTCTCAATCATCTCCTCATAGAGCCCAATGGCTTTAATGATTAGCCAAGGAGCCTCATCATCCTCTTTCACCCACCAATACAAGAACTTCGATGTCTTCTTGAGTTTCAGAGGTGAAGATACTCGTCAGGGTTTCACAGGCCATTTGTATAATGCTTTGTCTCTGCAGGGTATTCACACCTTTATTGATGATAAAATCCCAAGAGGAGAACAAATTTCTACAGAACTTATCAAAACCATTGAGAGCTCAATGATATCGATAATTGTATTCTCTGAAAACTATGCATCCTCCACTTGGTGCTTGGATGAACTTGTCAAGATTGTTGAGTGTAGGAAGAATGATCAATTGGTGCGACCGATTTTTTACAACGTGGATCCCTCAGAAGTTCGTAGACAAAAAGGAAAGTATGGGGAAGCGCTAGCTAAACATGAAGAAAAGTTTAAGGATAATGGGAAGGTACAAAGTTGGAGGAAAGCTCTATATGAAGCAGCCAATATATCCGGTTGGCATTACAAGAACAAGTATGTATTCAGTGATTACTCTTCTACTATTATGAGTTTTAATGGTTTTTTGAAGACAACTAGGTTCTATTGTTAAACAACAACTACCTCTAACTATTTGCTTCGACACCCTTAAGGGGGGGGGTGGGGGGGGGGATTTCGAATATTAGGTTATCTCACCAATTAATTAGGAATGTCTCCCATATATTGTTTAGAAAATTTTCTAAGGCATTCTTAATAATGTTGTTCAATTATGAGAAGTGGGATTCCAATATTTTTGTGATCATATCTAAGTGGACTTTCCATATAATTTTGTGACAAAAGCCTAAAACTAATTTCTTAAAGAAAAAAAATGCTAATGCAGTATTCCCTTTGACCCATATTGTTAGGCCCGTTTAAAAAATCCAACTTTTTAAAGATGTATCATTTAATGCATTGTATTTCACATAAAAATGTATAAGTTTTCAAAATTGCCCTTCTTAATTTAAACTGTCCTGAAAGAGACATATTAACATTTTCATTAAATTAAAGAATATGCTACAAAATTATTTATTTACTTTTCAAAGAGAATTTCATTTTGGAAAATCTTAAAATGGAATAGAGGACTATCAATTTGGAATGGAAAGAGTAATAATTATTAGAAGATCTATTAATTAAATGTTGGATACCTTAATTAAAAATAGTTTAGATGTAATATGCAAATTAAACATCTTGAATTTAGTTCATGTTCATATTTCAATTTTGTAGTCTAGCTCATCACATCTTCATATGTTTTGTGAATGATAGCTGCAAAGAGTTCGAATTTATCCAAGGAATTGTCAAAGAGATCTCCTACTCAAAATTAAACCACACACCATTATTTGTTGCTAGATACCCAGTTGGAATAAATTATCGCGTAGAGGCCATAAAATCGCTTTTAGACATTGGGTCAAATGATGTTCGTATGGTAGGGATGTATGGCCCTGGTGGAGTGGGTAAGACTACCATCGCTAAAGCTGTTTATAACACGATTTATGGACTTTTTGAAGGAAGCAGCTTTTTAGAAAATGTCAGAGATAGGTTTGGGACATTTAATGGTGTAATCCAATTACAAGAGACACTTCTTCATGAGATTTTAGGGGATATGAATTTAAAGGTTGGTAATGTATTCAGAGGAATCAATTTGATAAAGGAAAGGCTTTGTAGTAAAAGGATTCTTTTAATTCTTGATGATGTGGATAAGTCAGACCAGATAGAAAGATTAATTGGAAAATGTGATTCGCTTGCTCCTGGGAGTAGAATCATAATAACCACAAGAGACAAACACTTGCTAGCTACCCTTGGGAAAGGTCTTTCAACTTACGATGTCAAGGAATTAAATGATCGTGAAGCTCTTGAATTATTTAGTTTGCATGCATTCCAAAGAAACAAACCCAAGGAAGATTATTCAGAACTTATAAACCAAGTTATACATTATGCTAAAGGCATTCCATTAGCTCTAGCAATAATAGGTGCTGATTTGTATGGAAGAGATCAAATGGAATGGAAAAGCACATTAGATAAGTATGAAAGAATTCCAAACAAAGAAATTCAAAAAATACTCCAAATAAGTTATGAAGGATTGGACGAAACTGAAAAAGTTATCTTCCTTGATATTGCATGTTTCTTCAAGGGAGTTTGCAAGAATTATGTTGTAGATATACTAAATTCCTGCAATTTATACCCAGTTATTGGTATTCGAAGACTTATTGAGAAGTGTCTTATAACTGTTGATCGATATGACAAATTATGGATGCATGACTTGGTACAACAAATGGGTAGAGAAATTGTTCGACAAGAATCACCCCAGATACTTGAAATGCGTAGCAGGCTATGGTTTTATGAGGATGTTGTTGAAGTGTTAACTGAAAATAAGGTATAACTTGGTTTACTCACCTTTTTCCTTTTTCGTTTTCTTGATAGGAAAAGTTTAACAATTTTTTTGCTTGTGGTTTTTACCTTATATATATATATATATATATTTTTTTTTTTTTCTTTTGTTATGAAAGGAAATTCAAGTCCGTCTATATGGTTAAAATTTTATAGTTCTTATATTTTTGGTGCATTCTTTTTGTATGATGTGATTCGCTAAATGTTTTTTCCTAATTAGGGATCTGAAAAAGTTCGAGGCATGATGATCTGCTCTCTTGAACGAGCAAAGTTGCAATTAGAAGCTAAATGTTTTGAAAAGATGAAAAATCTCAAATTCCTTATAGTTGGTAATGTAGATATTTGTGGAAGTATTGAATATCTTCCCAATGAATTAAGGTTGCTTGATTGGCCCGAATTTCCTTTATCTTCCTTACCATCTAATTTTCGTCCTCAAAAACTCATTGCACTCAGCATGCCACAAAGTCAAGTTATATTGGATAAATTTCTTGAGGTATAATCATTTTTATTTATCTATACTTCATTAAATTATATTTTAAAGTTTGTTGAAGCTAAATTTTGATTTTTTTGATTTTTTTTTTTTAATATTTTCTGTACAGATGGGACAATTCAATAGCTTGACATATATGAATTTTCGTTCATGTCAATACATAAGGAAATTATCCGACTTATCTATCGCCACCCCAAACATAAAAGAATTGGATCTCTGTCAATGTAGAAATCTAGTCGAAGTTCATGACTCTGTTGGACATCTTGATAAGCTTGAAAAGTTGGACCTCACTGAGTGCACTGGACTTCAAATTCTTCCAAGCTGCCTCATGATGAAATCTCTTAAACAATTAATTCTTTATGGGTGCAGAAGGCTTGAGAAGTTCCCCAATATTACGCAAGAAATGGATGGATTAGAGTATCTAACTTTTATTGGAACTGCTATTAAAGAGTTACCTCCATCATTTGGGAATCTCACTAGGCTAGAGAGATTGCACCTAGGTTCAGGTTATCTTCCAAGTGGCATCTATGATATGCAAAATCTTCGCGAGCTCTATATTTGGGGTGATGTAAAATTTCCAAAGGACATGGAGATTGATAGACAAGCTCTGTCTAATGATTACAATGGCTTTTCCAAATATGGGTTTTGGACCTTGACATTTCTAGCTCTTGTTTTTTCTAAAAATAGTCCAGAAATAGATTTTATTTTGACTTCTTGCTGCCCACTCTCATTGCAAGAATTATTAATACAGAGTGATGATTTTACCCTCCCAGAAAGCATTTTGAGGTTCAAAAAGTTACGTATGCTTCACATTTGGGATTCCATCTTCCTTCAAGAAATTCCTAAGCTTCCAGAAAGTATAAGAATAGTGGAACTAAAAAACAGCTTGTTGACTTCAAAATCATTGTACAAATTATTGCTTCAGGTATCTCTCTGCTAAATTTATAAAGAGCAATTTTTGTTACCTTCTCAAATGCTTTGCTAGATTTATTAAATTTAATATATTTTTTTAATTTTCTAATTGCATGCAGTTTGGAAGAATTTTAGGGTTTCCACAAAATATTGCGTGTTCAGGTGTGAGAAGTGACATATTATTGGATTCACAGTCATCTAGCAGATTATCGCATCAGATTGATCCCTCTTGGTTCCATCCCTCCAAGCTCCCTGAAGTTCGAACTGAGTTTAATGCTAGTCCATATGTGTTCCGGCGTTTTCAAGAAGATGACATTGGACATGATTGTCACATTAGAGTACCTGGAAATGAGATTCCAAAGTGGTTCAACCATCAAAGTGCTAAAAGTTCCATATCATTGTGGGTTGGTCCAGAATTTCCGACATTTGCTCTTTGTGTTGCTTTTTGTTTGGAGGATGAAAATGCATACGGTTATGTTTGTGTTGTTGATGTTTTCACCAATGGTCATAAACAAACAGTCATAGAGGAACTCTTTGATAATTTCCGTCGTGATAATCGGTGGTTTTACGGTGCATCCCATAGGTTAATGCAGCATATTTTTGGAAACTTTATTCAAGGAGATCGGAATCATGTTGAAATTTCATGTAAGATCTCTTCTTGGACTAGCGAAACTGGCGGAGTAATCGCTCCTACCATTGCAAGGTTAGGGGTCCATGTGAAATGTATTTGTGGTCTTCAGAGTTCTGTTATCAACCATGAAACTTGTTATTCAGAGCTTCCAATGGTTATGGAAAATGGGTCTGACTTTAGTTTGGGTGAACCAAATTTGGAAATTGACTCAATTGCTGGTGATGAGTTTGATTTGTCTTCAATGGTCCGTTCCTCTATGAATGATGTCTCCGACTTCAATCCGTATCCACCATCGAAGAAAATAGGAAACCCCTTGAGGAAAAGAGGCCAAATATATCCAGGTAGTATTATTACACTGAACTGTTTTCTTTTGTGTTGGTTACGTTTGATATTTTTTGCATTGTTAATGTCTTGTCGGGTAGATTTTTGTGCAATGATGACTTTGGGAGCTAGCCTGCAACTCAACGTTGGGTTGGACCAAAGAAAGAGTCCAGCTCTTTCCAATGTGCATTTGCTTAGTTCAGCCCAAGGCCCAAATAATCATGCTTGGATAGGTCTCATGATAGGTCTTGTCAAGGCCCTTAATCTGATTATAATATGATCCACATTATGTTATATTATCCCTTGTTATTCTTATCATCATTTAATATGGGACTTCACTTATATGTAAATGCTCAACAATGTGGCAGTATTTAAGCAAGCTTCCACTTTGACAAGACATACTTAAGAATATGGTTATGTGATGGGATGTTATGGCTGGGTTTGGATAGAAAGTTGCGTTTGGCATTTGCGTTTTGCTGCTCTTTTTTTTTTTTTTTTTTTCACACGCTTTTTCAGACTGTGTAGAGACAAATTTTACTATTTATGAACAGTAAATACACTTTTTCAGACTGTTTAAAGACAAATTTTACTGTTCATGAACAGTAAATACACTGTTTATGCACTGTGCGTGCACTGTTCACACACTGCGTGCGCACTGTTCATGAACACTTTATTTAAAAAAAATATTAAAAATAGGTCCTACAATACTATTTACACATTTAAAAATTATTTTGCTACAGTGTTTTCAGTTCAGTTTAGTTCAGTTCAGCAAAATAAGTTGTATCCAAACGGACCCTATATGATTCTAATGAAGGTCGGATCTAGGAGGTTGAGTGAGTGGATAAGTGAGTTTTATGGAGAGAAGAAAGGGTGAAGTATTTTTAAAGTTGTTGTGAGTATCTGATTATGGCTAGATTTCTTGTTTAGGTGCCACCCTTTCTTGTTAGTCCCATAAAAGGGTTGGTAGAGATGAAAGAGGTATGGACCAATCAACAAAGGTTCTTGACTCTCTCTTAGCTAAAGATAGTAAGTCCACTTCCCTTCAGCAATTTGGTATTCTTTCCTATTTAGTAAAGGTATGCAGAATGCTGGACAAAATGCATTGTTTAGTAATTAAGTTTTGATTAGATCTTTGGGTTTAAAGAAAGAAATGTCTTATCAACAAAGCTATTTGGTATTCTTTCCTATTTAGTAAAGGTATGCTGATGCATGCTTGCTCCACATGGATTTGCCAAAGGCCCATAAGGTAGGAGATGACACCCTAATACAAGTAAACTTTTTGTGGGAAAAATCCTTAATTTTCAGGCTCTACTTAACTGCCTTTTTTGACCTCTTAAACATTAGAATTTGGAATTTTCACTAACTATAAAGTTGTGACCTTTTGAAATATCTTTTTAGTCCAACTTGAATCACTTCAATTTTAATATCTAAGCTGAAAGTTATGCCCAAAATAGTAAGGTTTGCACAAGCTGAAATCCAAATTATTTGAATTTGACTTGGACTCAGTTTGAAATTCCTTTGATTCCTTGCTCATTTGTGCTCAAATTAAATTGGGTTGACCTTTATTTTCATTATGGCCCTAGTCAAAATTTAGTCCATTAGCTTTCTTCGTTACACAAATTCTCTTATGTCTTTCTTGGTAAATCTTGCTAGAATCAATTCCATTCTTATATATTAAAAAATTAAAAATTAAAAAAAAATATTCATGTATTAAAACTCATTTTAAGCATAAAATTAATTATTGAACATTATTCAAAACATGTTCATGTATATATGAATTAACACAAAATAAGTATGGTAATGCTCTTTGATATAAATGTGCAAGATTAAACAATTATCATTTCCTGTGCTGGTGTTTTCACTTAATGTGTCGCTGCAAAAGATGCAGTGGATACCAATAAGGTTCCTGTTGATGCTGACCCAGCTGGAGAAACTGTTCCTAGAGGATCCAGCCATAGCCCTGTTAGCCCCCTATCTTTGCATGGTGCGTCGCCAAGCGAAGGCTCCTCAGGTATGCTGTGTGATTCCCAGTGTTGATCTTGGGTCATTTAGATTTCTAGGATTAAGTCTTTCTTAATTGTTCTTTTCCTGTGTTATTGTTGGACGTATGACATCAATATTTTACTTGGAAGTGACCGGAGGAGAATCTTTTGATGGCAATTCCATTCACGAGAGGACCGATCTCCAAGAGTTCCTGAGACAGTTTGATGAAGATGGAAAGAATGACAACTATCCTTCACATTTCTTTCATCTTTCAGGCAGTGTGGCAAGGTTTCAGTTGTTTGATGTACCTGCAGAAGGTCTATCATTGCTTGAGGATATTGTGAAGAGGCATCCCAACTTCATGGCTGGATGCAGGGTAGGTGCTCCCATGAGAGGGCTGATGTTCCAGCTGCTTGTTGCCGTCCTATTAGATATGCAGCACACTTGTCTTGATAGCTCAAATTTGAAACGAGTGCTCGAGTGGAAAAATGCACTCAAGGACCTATTGGTCATGGGATTTGATGTGCAGTTTATACTCGACCACGTTCGCTCTGCAGTTGGACCATGTCTTGCTCGTAGTAGTGAGAAGAAATTGAAGGAGCTTGAAGAGAGGAGAGCGAAAGTTCAGGAGGCCATTGCATTGCTTGTTGCTGAACTGTCTTCTTTGACAAGCCAAAGAGATGAGATCATGAAGTATATGTCTTCCATCGGTACTTCATCTTCTGCAGAAACCTTTGGCAGTGGCTTGTTTGAATAATGCCTTTTGACTCTTCATTTTCTAGTAGTTATTTGGGTTGTATTAATCATTTTCTAAAAACTTCTTTCCTTGGTGTGTTTTATATATGTCGTGCTTTATTTAGCTAAGTTCTGATTAGTTTGAAGAGTGACTTTGCATTGTTTATTTAATCGTGAAAATATATCTTGCTTAAGTTTGTAAAAGATCTAGCCGTAGTCAATATGTTTAACTTGAAAAAATTTGCTAGCCTTGTGACCGTGCTTGATTCATAAAAGATCCAGCCGCGGAGGCTGTTATTGTAAGTAACTTGGAAATATACTTATTTGTGTTAGTCATCCATTATTATGGTCATATTCTTTTTTCATTCTAGTATTACTGGCTAAAATGGCTTTGGGCTCCATGATTTTGAAACACTTGAATGAAATTGTTTATATGAAAAATGTATCATATAGGCAAAAACCAGTGCTTACCCTTTATTTCCATAATAATTTGTGATCGTAAAAAAGGAGATAAGATCGCTATTAGTACAAACTTGTTTTTTTCTTTTAGTGAGTTAAAGCATATATTAGTATGGTTTCATATATCCATTTGCCAATGCTAGGTTCTACTAGATTCTCCCATTCTGCTATGGCAAGACAATGGTAGTCGTTGTCATGAACTTCTCTTTAGATAAGGACCTTCCGGATTTGTCAGCTGAGTGAGAGGCTATAAAAGCCTTTGGTATGACAATTGGTTGGGTAAGAGGGGTGCTCGATGATTCATTGAAGGCCCCCTTGTAAGGAAAATCATACAAGAAAAATTGCTGACCTTTGTGATGCCCAAAAGGAACTGGTGTTTTGAGAAAATCTCATTTTCCCTTCCCCTACTGCATATTTTACAGACCATTGGGGCAGTGTCAAAACCTTTCTTCTTCAGCCAAAAAGATCGCTTAATCTCATATAAGATCTCTTGATAAATCTATTACTAGGATTCTAAAATATAAGATAAAATTTACATGAAATCTAACAAATAAATGAGAGTTCATCCAAAAAGAGTAAATAGTAAAATAATACAACAAAAAGATAACAATGAAAATAATTATAATGATGTTGAAACTTGAAATATAAATTTTTTTTATTATATAAAAAGAAAATTCTTTGTCAAATGCATTATCACTTCTGAAGTTTTATTAACAAATTAATACTAGTTGCAATTGTTTATGCGAAAGAAGTTTTTCAAAATATTAATTAAAAGCGATTATATCACAAGAATATTAGTGAAATAGTTATATTATCAATTGAAAAGTAGAAGTTAACAAAACTTAAGGGATAAATAACTATTATATAAATTGATGCAATAGTAATTTTGCATAGAAAAATGAATTTTAAATAAAATCTTATAATATAAAAAATTAAATATATATTATTTCAATGATATTTATGTAGAAAATTCCACACTTAAAAATTGAACCTTAAGACCTCAAACAATATTGCCTTGTGTTTCTACTCCCCATGGTCTACAGAATTGATCGCTTCAAATATTAAGCTAGTTTAGAATTTTCTGTCTTGATGGGACTTTGATTTTTGTTCATAAAGATTTTTTTAAAAAAAAATTATTTACAATTTGACCCAGTGGATGGCCCTTTATAATTGGGATGGGCCTTTTCTGATCTCCTCTCTACCTCCATAGATTTTGTCTTGAGGTTAGAGATTGGTTGGGACCTTTTGTCTCCCTTTCTCTCATTATTGTATTTTGCTAATTAATTAAAAATAATAAAGGGTATCACATATGAATAATGCTACTACCATAAATTATTTCATAACATCTTTATAAACTGTTAATATGTTAAATTTTTTCTAGTTTTTATTTGAACCTACCATTAATATGGCTTTTTTCTTTATATAAAAAAAAAAAAAAAAATTGTTGCTTTAATATTTTCTTTATCCCAAATATAAAGATAGTGACATTGATCAAAATGAATATTGCTTTATAGTATTTACATAGGAGTATTTTGTAAAAGTTAAAGAGAGGTCTAGCACTATTAGAAGTAGTAATCTCTTTTGTGAAACCTTTTAGGAAAAAGTGAAGACATAAGGAAAAAAGTAAACATTTTCTCTTTCTAAATGAAATACAAGCAATGCTCGAAACTTTTTTTTTTTTTTTTTTTTTCACATTTTACTAATCTGACAAGGTTGTGGGTAGAGCATCCTGTCTACATAAACCTACACCACTTTTATTAGAAACAATCACAATTGGTCATATCAACAATAGTGAAAAAGTGTGTCATTAGATTTATTGCTGTTCTTTGGAAGTCTTGGACAAGGCCTGAGACTTTAGTCCTATTGCTTCCTGTAAGCCTTTTTTTAATTTGTAACTTCTCTTAATGTTAAACACTACAAATCTCTCAAGGAGGAGCCACATCAGCAAAGAGTTTATCTATATCTCCTACATGGCTACGTTCTTCTTTTCTGTACATTTTCTCAATATTAGTAATGATCCAATCCTTTTTACCAGTAGTGAACAACTCTTTCATCGGCACTCATATAAGAGTGTTTTGATTTTGAAACATGGTGGATCAAGCGGTGTGTCTGAGACACTGAATTAGTAGCATACCACAATATTCACGTGGACATCATCTTTAACCAAATTGATCAATACTACTCTCACTCACATATATACACACAAATAAACTTCATAAACCCCAAGCTATTGAAAACAGTCTTGCCATTCTGCTCCTTAATTCCCCTTTTCATATCACTTACTCATATTATATCTCCATGACAAGGTATGTTGTTAGTACAATAAAATCAACTCAAGTTTAAATCACTCTCCTACGTCCTAACCACCAACCAACCAAATGTGCTATATAAAAAATGAAGTTATTGCTTGAAATTCCAATGACACCACAACATTGTATACATGGCAACTATCTTTACCCTAAAACAACACATCACAATTTAAAAATGATCTTGATGTGACAATTTGAAATCATGACCTAACTTCGAATTCCCCTGCACGTGTGAGAGCTCGAAATCCTTTGTAGGGACGATTAGGTAGATTCTTTAGATCCAGTTTATCTATCTGCAGGCCAGAGAGGGCAACACCCATAATTCTAAACGACACTTGAAATGTGGGAAATACATGAAGACGCTCTAACCCTGTCTCAAGAACAAAAGTTCCAGACATTGAAGGGGCTTTGTCCTTTGGAATCCGTCCAATTGACCAGGAGCACGTCTGCAGAAGCACACCAACTATACATAATCAAATTCCAACAAAAGAAAATTCATAAAAAATGCCTCTTAAATCCTTAACCTAGGAGTTTTATGCAAGAATGTTAAAAATTCTATCATGAACAGGGTGCTCTATAGTAGAGTTTGTGAATCCCTTTTTCTATTCTTTTAAGTGTAAGGATAGCTGGTTTATCTTTGGGTCTGGAGCTCATTGCTGCTAGTGGGCTTTTGAGTAGTTCAGTTGTTTATATCTTGTTTCTGTTTAATAAAAATTCTCATTCATACAAAAAATAATAATTATTATTATTATTGTTATAAAAAAATAAAAATAAAACTAAAAGAAGAAGAAGAAGAAGAAGAAGAAGAAGAAGAAGAAACTAGGAATTTTATAAATGCAAACAGGAAATACCATTATCAGAGATCTAACTACTCATCTAAGCAGCAGTGGAGACACATATTCCAATATTCCAGACAAGTGAAATCATGTTATCTACAAGAATAAAGTACACTTCTGAGTTTTGGCCTTTAAAGTTTGGGTTTGTTTTCATTCTGACCATTCATGTTTGATTCCGTTTTCGTACGTCCCTACCATCCATTTCCATTAGTAATCTAGTGATACCTGACATTATATTGGTGATGTGTTTTAATGAACCCCACTTATCTGGCACTTAATAGTCCAATTACTAACGGAAATGCACAGTAGAGCGAATATGAAAATGGAATCAAATATAAAGGGGCCAAAATAAAAATTTTGAGAGGGTCTAAATTATAACAACCCCAAACCTTAAGGGCCAAAAGTGTACTTTTTTAGTCTTATCTATAATGAACAAAACAAACCATGAGAAAATACATGGAAAACCATCTCCTCCCTCTAGAAAATACATGAACAAGTAAGTTTTACACCAAATGCTATAAGTAACAAGATGAAAACATAGGGTACCTTATTAGTGAGGATATTTACTGTCCCATGATTTGAAGTCAGATCAGCAGATAAAATGCAAGGAGGCAGTTTAAATTGTATGGTTATTGAGTCGATTGTCTTTCCAGGATCGTTTCGTATTCCAACCATCACATTGACACGACATGTTCCTGCATCGGATGTTAGCTGCGGTTTTACATATATGGGAGTACTCTTCAACTTTTTAACCCTGTACAAAGATAGATTTTTTTAACTAAAATACTCACATACAACAACTAAGTGGCAGATTATAAAAAGTGTGATCATCCTTGCTTCCCCAAACCCACCTGTGACACCCATACATTTCTTTCGGGTACACAATTAATATAATCCTTGTAAGTAAAAGCTAAAAACTACAGCAGAACTCCACTGCAGTCAAAGAATTAAGAGGTAGGGCATTAATATCTCATCAACGAAACACACCTGTAACTCATGAGCTTAAACTGTCCATCCGGAGGCACAAATGATAGAATTTGATGGGACTCCCAAGGTCGAAACCGAACACAGGGATGGAATCTCACATCATCCAAGATGGAAGGGTTTGCAAATGAAAGAGTTAAATCGGGAAGACCTGAGAGATGGGAGTTCACTTGAACTTCACCATAAATCTCACATTTCACCAGAACTCCGTCCCTGAGTATAATTCACAAACAGAATATTACTTATTTTTAAGGAACAAAAAGAATATTACTTAGCACACCTCAAGTGCAAAACAAATCAGCATAGATATATCAAACATACCATACTGTTCTAACTACTAAATAAGAAAGTTTCTACAAGACATATGTGGGACTCCCATAGTCAATGTAACCACCAAATGCTGATATTTAGATCTGAAAAAGTCAGTTATTATCACATTCAAAAACTTGCATAAGCAACATGAAGATGCAAAACTATATGAATGTTCAAAAAAGGAATGTGATGGAAGATGATACACTTTAAAACAAAAGGTAAACAACAATGTTTCATCAATTACCAAGAAAAGGCGTTGCCCTCCTAACATACCAATAATATTTCTCTGGCTGAATCCAAGTGCAGCAAATTATTCTATTGTTCTAGAATTGACATTTCAAGTGGATGGAAACTAATCAAATCTCATATTTCCAGAAGTCTAAAAGTAAAAACATAATTCTCCATATCCGAATCATCAAATAAAGTATCACTTGAAGAAGCCATGTTTAAGCCAAAACAACTCTCATACCTGTTAATAGTTGCATCCATTTCTTCAACAAGATCAACATAAACTTCATTATTAGCATATTTTGGGTCTGAAGTTCTCCATGGAACACAGGATGCTGTTGCACCTGGAAGTGTTTCACTGACATTGGAACTATTACCAGTTACAACACTCAACATTTTGCTAACAATGTTTGGCTGGGCTATCATGTCTCTCAGTATGTTAGGCTCTGTAGTTAGGGGGAAGCCATTGTCTATCATCTCATCCAGAAGCTGCAAGTACAAACAGACATGGTGTATTCAACCCAAGAAAAATCTAAAACAGTGAGAAAGAACCTAAATGATGACAATTAACAGTAACATGGATGAATGGGGAACAATCTGAAAAGACAATTAGAAAAATTAGAGATTTATAAATAGAATATCCAATTATAAAGAAGCTTTATTTTTTAATAAAAATTATAAAGAAGCTTCATTTATCAATAATATGATTATCTCTTTAGTTTGATCATCCAAAATGCAGGGAAGTTAACCCAAATCAGCAGTATGGTTTATACTTTTTGGATATCTGGCCATTCAAAAGATAATATTTTTAACCAATTCTAAAGTGGAGAATTGAGCTGTTTCTTCTATGCCTTTCTTTTGAATCATAAAAAGAAAATTTACAATATCAAGTTAAAAGATGCTATCTCCTCAGAGGAGAGTGACAATATTAACCTCAACAAGTAGTCCATATTCTAACCACTAAACAGAACATGTATCGAAAGACAAATCCATCACCTAATGAATGATAACTTTTTTCTGCATTTTTTCGAACTCTAAATCCAAATTCAAGTTAAGTATGAGAATCCCACATAGATTACACTTGTCGACATAAAACTCATCCTTGCAACAAACGTACATACAAATCTACTGAAGACCAACTCTAATGATATCACCAAAAATAACAATCACCAGAACGTTTATTCAATACACGTACCTCATATACAATGACAAAGTTATCCTTTATCACATCTTCATTCAAACCTCCAAGATAATCTGAGAGTACATCAGCTACTCTGCAAAGAAACTAAAAACGAATGGTTGAAGGTGAAGAAACTCTAATTCATTCAATGCACACAAAAAGAAAGTATTTATCAAAAACGTTAGACAACTAGAAAATCTACCTCAATGGCCATCAAAGGCGGCATCTCAACTTGCGTGCAAGCCAAAAATGTGATCCCTTCGCGAACAACTTGGAATAGATAATGAGTTGGTGATGCAATTACTGGTTGTAGCTATATACAAACAGAAAATAAAGTTCAAAAAGTGGGACAATAAACACAAATTACTATAATGAGAAGTTGAGAACCAGAATTCACACATCTCGAATAAAGCACAAAGCTAAAATTCATGAAAACGAAAAAAAATAAAAATTATATAAACAAAACAACACATTGTAAAAGACAAGACTAATACACACAAAAGGCAACTATGTCAACTAGAATTATATGCAAAACTAAAATAAAAATAAATTAATTAATTAATTAAAGTCCAGAAATCACCATGTTAATATAAAGCAAAAATTTCATAAAACAAGCATAAATTCTAATATCAAACTCCAAACAAATTATAAAAGATGATATAAAGAAACACAAAAACAGCATTTACACACCACCTAAACTTACAAATAAACAGTAATTAATTGACATTGACACCCAGAAATTACAATCTACAAATGAAGCAAACCTTGTTCAGAAACTTTGAATTCATAGAGATCAGAAAACCAAACAGGCAAACACAGAAAACAACTAAATCCAGCTCAAACTATTCACAAAGCTGAATTTTGATGATAAAATAAATCCAGAAACCAAAAGAAGAACATAATCTATCCAAAAATAACAACAACAAAAAAAGAAAGTAATTTACAGGTACCTTGAAGGAATCACCTTGAGAAATGGCCTGCTCCCAAAACCAATCACATATAGACCGATCCACTCGATGCCCAGTTAGCTGTTTCTCAAGCATTACCTCTCTGTGCAATCCAAAATTCACAAAAAATTGGAAAGACCAGTCTTTACAACTCAGACCCATCAAAGAACACACAATCAATCACCAAAAGAAAACACACAGACATCAGAAAAAAGATTTTGAAATCCAAAAACTTTTATGGGGTTTATATGATTTGCAAGTCTTAGTCTTTTTAGCCAACAAATCTAGAGAAGCTTGGAATTTGAAACTGCTTGAAAGTAAAAAAGAAAAAATCGGTCTTACCCAGAATCCGATAGAAGAAATATACACTGCAACATCTCTCTCTTTACCAGAAGAATTACGAGCTAGTTGAAATAGGTGAGTTGTGTAGTGTTGTGTTGTTTTCAGCTATGCCTATTAGCAATTCTTTTGGCCTTTCTATTGTGTAGGAAAGGTGGAATGAATGTATTACGATGAAAAAATTTTGGATTTTCAATTATAAGACGTTTTTTGCGTATGGACAATGGATCAACACTGCCAGAGTAATAAGTTCTCAAAGGTTGGCCCTTTTTTCCTTTTTTTTTTTAATATTTATTTTATCCTTCCTTAGTTTTTATAAAATTGTATAAAAAAATATTTTTATATAAGAATTATTTATAATTTTTGAAAAAGATTTATTTAATTATAATTGAAAAAAAAAGGTCTAAATAAAGGAATTAATTAAGTATTAAAGACAAGTAATACTTGGTTTTGAAAGGGCAAAAAGAGAGAGGAGTAACTAACCATACAAAAATTTAATGCTTTTTCACTAGGGTTAGTGTGGAAAGTTATGATTAAAACAACATCATTTTTATATGGATGCATTACTAATATCATTTTTATTAATACTAATTATGAAATGACATTTCACAATCATATATATATATATATATATTATGAACATTTTTGTGCCTCTAAATTTTCTTTTTTAAAAAAATAAATAAAGAAAGAAAGAACCAGAATCTTGCTTAATCAACATTGTAAATGAATTCAACTAATGGGTTGATTTTCATATTTGATTTTATCAATTAAATTATACAGAAATAAATACTTCCCCCTTTTATTTTCCTAAATAGTGAGAATGTTTAATATTAAAAAAAATTCAAGAGCAAGAGAGTGGAAGAAGCACAATCTCCTTCTGAAGGGAACAAAACAAGATCCGGAATGAAGTGTGGGAATCCTTCCTCTTAGATAACAAAAAGAACCTTGGCGTGGAACAACATGGGCAAGATAAAAGGCTTTCATTGTTCATTTTGCTCCATCTACTTATGTAAATTATTGCTTCCTTTACATTGTCCTTGTGTGTTTAATTGGTTTTAGTGAAACCCTTAGGCATTAGCGCCTCACCACCCACCACCCCCCCCCCCCCCCCCCCCCCCTTTCCCTCTTCTATCCTCTTTTTATTTTTTTATTTTTTTTTATATATAAATGAAATTGATGATTAAGTTGTTCCTAATTTTAGTTGTCATTTCATGGTTAGTTGAGTTGGTACTTTTTGATATTGCTAAGCCTACACTTACAGAACAAATATACGTATAGCTGCTGTGATACCTCCCCAACAGATTTGACGCCAATGATCACAAGGTTGGGCTAACTTTTGCCTAGCGGGTTCCAATGAAGCAGCCCCCCCATATGAGATTGCAAGGCAGAATGGCAGATAAAAGTCTTGCATAATGAATCATGACCAGGCCCTTGGCCTCATTACAACCCAAAACTGAAATAAGCAAACAATTTACAGGCAAACTAGCATCTCATCTTTCTACTACTGCATTTCGTATGCTCTCAATACAATTATACAAACCATTAGAGATTTTTTACCAAAAAATAGTAGTCAAACAAAATTTCTAAGCTGCTGTCGTCTATACCATAACAAAGTTCAATAGGATTCCAATTAATGGCTAATATAATGAGCATTTACATGACTCTTCCACTTCTCAAAATCTCTCACAAGTGCATTTCCCTTTTATTTCCATCTTCCCCAGTGAATGATTCAGACAACACTGAATGCTGATTGTATGGTGGATGAGAACTGAGATGCAATGGTCTGAGAAGCAAATTGTTGAATCTTTTGCTTAGCATCTGAAAAGGAACACCATGTGTTTTTCATTGTAAATGTTAGATCTTGAAAAAGATATGAATAGTTAGATAATAAGATAGATAAGTATTTACAAATGATAAAAGGTGGCAATAACGCTTAAAGTTGAAGCTGTAATTTGTGTACTCATTAAATCACTCCTTTGTGTTCCACTTATGTTTCAAATAGGTATATCAAGATGATTGCATTTATAGGAACATTATTTTGAATTCATATAATAGTTTCTAGTAATAAACTTCCTAACTTATTTTTGGGGCATTTTGAACCGTAGCATTGTAAATGTTGCATAGTCTAATCCAAAATCCTTTTGAGAAAAAGAACGCAAAGCTATATGTTGACGCATACACAAGCACAAAGCTCAAGAGGAATTCAAACCCCCCCCCCCCCCCCCCCCTCTCCTCTTTTATTAAACAGTTGTGCCAAAATAGACTTTGAAAAAATTAATCATCTTTTCCCTTTCAAGACAATAAGTTATAACTCACCCTTGAAAACTGGCTTGTAAGGGGAGGGTACCCAAGAGCTCAATGAGTTACGCCCAATTAATTGGGGTGGTGATTGGCTCTGATATCAAATGTTACAAACCCATAGGTAGAACTCACCCTTGAAAATCGGCTTGCAAGGAGAGGGTACCCAAGATCTTATAAACACATGGTTAAGCTTATACTTAATCCATGTGGTACACTAGAATCATAACAGGATCTTTGCTTGCTTATTAGAATAATTTAAGCTCAACTCATCATGAAGTCATAAACCAACACACTGCTTCAAAACCTAAACATAATTCTTTCAGGCCACGGATTTTTGATTGAATAATGAGTAAAATCTTATGTTGAAATTCTAAGTCTCATGTTAACCACCGAGTCCCATTCACCCCCCCCCCCCCCCCCACCCCCCAAAAAAAAAAAAAAAAAAAAAAAAAAAACCTCCTACTAAGGATAATTATCTTCCACAAAAATATTGATTAATATGATTTTTTTTTTTTTTTTTAATGTAAGATATGATAGCTTACCATTGAAAATCCAATATTAACTCATATTTAGGAAAGAGATATTTTATAGGTCACACTTAACAACTAATATTAGAAGGCTATAAAATTCTGGAAAATAAACTGCTCGCACACCTTTTCGGCATTTGGTGAAGCCAATAATATTTGCAATACTGAGGGTCAAACAAACTCCTATAACAAGGAGATAATCAGCTTGAAGCCTTATGAGAGAGAATATTGCTAACACGATCCACAGAGCCGCCTATAAATCAAAGAATAGCAGATTTAGATACTGAAACAAACTACAAAATAAAGCCAAACTACAAACAGAAAGGTCCCAGCAATGCTAACTTTAAAAATCTTGTCAGCTTTAAATTCTAATCTTCAAATCCAATTACAAGTATATTTATATTCAGTTATCGCACAAAATTTCAGAGCTTTATTATTTAAAATCTAGCAGTGGAACATTCCACATTTTCTTGATTTGCATAGATCTACATGACCTCCCCCCACCCCCCGGGGTTTTGAGAAACAATAAGGAATTATGTGGGTTGTGAAATGCTATAATGAATCATAGTACTTGCTTACCGTAAGGTATAGGGTCCACCAGAACAGCCACGAATCTTTCTTGTTCATGCGGGCCAATGACTAAAGCAAAAAAGAACCATCATATATGAGACTCAAGAACTGACAACAAATGGTATATATTCTTAAAAGGCTTGAACATGACTACTAATAGATGGTGATGAGACCAAGTGAAGATAAGTTGACATGAGAAAAGCATAAGATGTAATACTAACCTCTTGGTCAAGAGATTCAAATTTCCATACACTTTCACCAAGATCATTTATTTCATTCCACCACCTTAACCCAACTAAAATACGCCCACTCACATTCTTGACTACCCAAAAATCAAGAGCAGCAAGAAGAACAGTCACCACAAAAATGATGACAAAGTTACTAACAAATAGGGCAGAAAGAATGTAAAACGCCAATGAAGCAGCCTGCCAAATTCAAAAAGAATGAGCTTATGCATTGAAATAAAATTTTTCTTTTAAAGAAAACTGAAAAGAGGAAGATAACCAGGTATACTAGACCTTGAAAATAACATGAAAAAAACATGTCTTCGGGTTGGCATAATTTTCTACTGCAGTCTGCAAATGAGAGTAAGATTGCATTATCTAAAGGGAAGAATATCTTTGAAACAAGCCCAAAATAATTAAATAGACCTATTTAAAGATTACTCTGACTTACTAAGATCCTGTATAAACAATACTAGAAATTTTTAAAACAATTATCAAAAAGATTTCTATAGTCCATGTCAAATGCCCAACCAAAATTGAACTCTTTCTTAATAATGTGAAAGAGATTCAAAACTAGTTCTTCTTCTTGTGCCAAAAGTACCTGAAAATTTTCCCTCTTAGAGACTGAACTTTCAAGTTTATTTCATGATCTTAATGCTGTTTGTCCCCAACTAAGCCAAATAGTTATATTAGCCCTACAAGAGTCAATTTGAATGCCTTCTTGGCAAGTCAACAATGAAAATTTTCTTCTAAATCCAATTACCTTTCTTCTTCAATTCCAAATTATTTTCCTTTCATTCATTTTCTCAGAAGCCAAAAGCAACCCCATTACAGTTTTAACAAATTCTCAACATGTACAACCCAGCAAAGCCATACTTCCCACTCAACCAACCCAATTCAGACATTTGAATCAATTAGATAAATTTGTGTATTCCTTAGTCTTTAAATTACAGCTAAAATAACACAATATATTTGTAGGTTTATGTGTGTGTTTAGTCCACAATTACATCAAGTTTCCTATTATTTTCTTTGTCAACACCGTCAGAACCAAATGTATAATTAACTTTCTCACCAATCAAAAAAAAGGGTAAGCTCAAAAACCCAAATCCCAAATCCAAAACCCAGATCTAATTACCCGCCAAAATCATATTTTTCACCATATACACATATATATACATGCATACACATATGCACAAGTATAGAGAGAAAAAAGATACTATTAAATAAAAAAGAGAGTGAGTCAACTCACCGGGTTGAGATCCGCGCTGGCCATGCCGGAGAAGCTTGAGAAATCAAAAAGTTTTGGTCTTTTGGGAAATCAATCTCTCTTTCTCTCTCTTGAAATGGGGAGAGATTTTCAGAAGGAAAATGTTTTTCTTTTTTGGACCGGGTTTCCTTTTCGCAGATCCGACATTTTTTTAGATTTGCAGAATAGCCCCTGAAATATAAAAATATTAATGATTTTCTTGGCTCTAATTTATGATGGGTCTCTAAATTTTGGGTCACAAATCAGAATTTTTTTACACTGTTGACATAATTTGTTGTAAACTTGTGATTAATACATATTAGAAGTGGGGTCGGTAACCCAAATGAGAGTGTTCATCAAAAAAAAAAAAAAATGAGAGTGTTCTTTACAACATATCATGTCAACCGATATAAAAAATAAAAAAAATATTTGGTTAAGTGGATAGAATTCGAGTTAAAGTTGATTTTTTTATTATAATTGATTGGTATTTTTGGAGAGGTGGAACAACATTTAGTTAAAGTGTATATTTTTAGCTACTTTCTTCTAATGTAATGAGAGCCAATTGATTCTTCCATTGACAAGTTCAAACGAGTACCCATTGACATATTATGTTGTGTCCTTAACATCTTATTGTTAAAAAGAAGGCTCTAAAAATACTTTTAAAAATAATAATAATTTGATAATTACAATGAATGTTGAAGAGAGGTATTCTGTATTTGAACTGTGTGTATTTTTGTAAAAAACATAAGGGGAGTCATTGAATAACAATTTATTTGACCATTCCCTTGTACCATTTGCTATATGACAGAATTTATTCATATGACTAATTGAGATTGCTTAATGGTCGTGGAATGATTTAATAGATCATAATCGAAATAAAAGAACAAGGGATCATCTTTTTAAGTTATTAAAAAAAAAATCAAAAATCAAAACTATCACAATTCGTAGATGTAAACATTTTCTCAATTCTACATAGTTTATTTTACCTGGAAAAAAAAATTCAATAATGTTGTTGCAATCTTTTTTGCTAAGGTAAAGTGGATAATTCTTCTAAAAAAAAAAAAAAAAAGAAGAAGAAGAAGAAGAAGAAAAAGGTAAAGTGGATAAAATCTATGAATAGGCTTTGTCTCACCTTTTTGTTTTTTTGGTTACATCGTAGGATCTTTACATTTTTCTTTGGTAAGATTTTTATCATGTGAAATTATTTACTCTTATAAGAAGAGCCCTCCTTCCTCTTATAACTCACACTTGTTGTGAGAGAATGAAGGACTCCTCCTAAAGGAGTGAATAGTCATTGAAGGATGTTAACAAAATCAAAAATCAAAGGAATTATTATTTTTAAATGCAAAAAAAAAAAAAAAAAAAAAAAAAAATCAAAAGACCTAGAGGTTCTAAGGCTTGGTTGTGTTTTTTAAGGGTATGGTATGGTATTCAATACTACATATCCATATATTTTCAAGTATTTTAATTTCTATTTATTTCTTCATGAACATAACAAAGGGTTGGTCAAAATTGCAAAATACTCATTTCATGTAAACTTTCTAGCAAAATGCCTTTATTCTGAAACTATTTAGAAATAATGCCCCTGTTTTTCATTTAAACTTGAGTTTTTAAAAATTGAATTTCAAAACAGAGACATTTCTTTAAACAGTTTCAGAACAAAAGCATTTTGCTGGAAAGTTTGCGCGAAAGGGGCAAAGGCCAATTTTCTCCCAAATGATTAATTTAACAAAAGATTAACAGGCTTCCCAGTTACTAGAGAAAAATCATTGGTCATGTGATAAATAAATATGTATATAAATTATCACAAAATAAATTGAAAGAAATTCAAACTTTATTTGTTCGTTATTCCATCTAAACTAGGACTTGTAGCGAAATTAAAGCCAAGCCAAACTTGTTGCAGTTTGACTTATTTTAGTTACATTAAAAAGTTGGAGCTTTAGATGGAGTTTTGCTTTAGGTGTAAGCTTGAATTTTTAAATTTTTAAAACGAACTTGAACTTCTTCACAAAGTAAGTTGCATTCATTGTTACAACCGTCAATTGAAAGAGACTTGTCTTTCTAGTAACGTAATTGAATACCAGCTTAGGGATTTCTCCCAAAAAAAAAAGAAAAAGAAAAAGAAAAAAGAATACCAGCTTAGGGATCAAAGTATATACTGAAAATGTACTATAATAGTTGCTTACCATTTAATGGTATCATTTAGAAAATGGGCTTGGTCATCTTGTCATTGGGTTTACCTTTAGGTCCAACCTCTTGGGCTTTAAGATTACTACAATGTCAAAACCCAGAATTTTGGAACCAAAAAGCTATGTCAAGTGGGCTTAAAATTTGGTTCAATCTGTTTCTCTCTGGTTTCTAGTACATATGAGAGGTCAACAGAAAGAACTAATAAGAAGAGGAGGCAATGACCGTTAATTTAAATGAGAGGTTAAGGATACAACCAATGTGAGTGAGGTGGGTCATTGTCTTATCCTAACTGTTAGACTCAGAGAAACCCAATCCAAAGAAGTGATGTCTGGGCAAAGAAACATCCTTCAAAAGTTCAGTCCCCAAGAGTCACAGGAAAAAGAAAAGGTGGATAGGCTATATTGGGTGGCATGGCAAAGTTGGTGGTGGTGCAACAAAAACAACCTTCTTTCTCTCTTCTTCCTTCTTCTCTCTCTGACTTCAATGGCACCAGACTCCAATCTCAAATTCAGGTTCCTCCTATATTTTTGTGTGTGTGGATTTAATATAACTTTTCTTGGAAAAATGAAGGACTTCTGATTGGTTATACTTATACCATTAGTCTATGTATAAATTGATTATATATCAGTAATCAATATGCTTGGTAAATTTCACTTTCTCAAGTATCTTTGTAGTTTTTACAAAGTGAAGGGAGAAATGGATGACATATTAACATTGTGTCTTTGTGTGTGCATGATATTAGTTTGGATGTCTTTCTTTCTTGGAAAAAAAATGAAGGACTTCTGATTGGTTATACCATGAGTCTATGAATAAACTGATTTATATATCAATAAGCATTTCTGTTCTTATATTTTCTCTAGGAGGATGCTTGGTAAATTTCACTCTCTAGTATCTTTGTACAAAGTGGAGAGAGGAATGGATGACCTATTGACCTTGTGTCTATATAATATAAGTTTGGATGCCTTTCATTCTTGGGAAAATGAAGGACTTTGATTGGTTATGCCATAAGTCTATGTATAAATTGACTATACATCAATAAGCTTTTGTTCTTATATCTTCTCTAGGTGGGTGCTTGATAAATTTCACTTTCTCAAAAATCTTTGTACAAAGTGGAGATAGAAATGGATGACATATATATTGACATTGTGTGGTGTTTTTAGTTATAAGTTTTGCCTGGTTTTGTTGGAACTCAGTTGTCAACTACAAACTTAGCAAGAAACTATAATTCTAGGCTCACATATGGATCACCAAACAGACCGGCTACATCTGCAATCATGGCACTTGCTTTAGTTCAATTTGAATGAACAGACTGAATGCTTTCCAAGTTTCCATCACTTTATATAGCATCAACAAATTCAGAGTGTACAAAAGATTGGTGATGATGCAAGCATAAGTCTGTCAACAGCTACTTCTATAGAGAAGTGGTTTGTCTTAAACATTAGTCAATAGAGCTGCTCCTTATCATAATTGAAATCTCCACATCCTCCTTATGCATCATACTAACTAATGCATCTCCCAACTTTAAATTCTGGTGACAGTTAAAAAGAAAGGTATGGAAGCCGAAAGGAGCAGTACATGTCTCAGCATCAAGTGCCAAGAAAATTCTCATAATGGGAGGCACCAGATTTATTGGTGTGTTTTTGTCTAGACTCCTTGTCAAAGAGGGTCATCAGGTAGTTTCCCCCTGTTTTTTCTTTGTCTTCTTTCTTGTTCCCCTTTCCTTCCATGTTTCTGTTTCTGATAGCCTTGAATCTCTTTTGGCATATATCCATGTAATCACTATATAAATGCTCAGTGAAATCTGGGACACCTTGTTAATTTTAAGGCTACATTTAACTTTTGGCAGGTAACTTTGTTTACCAGAGGGAAAGCACCCATCACTCAACAATTGCCAGGTGAATCTGACAAGGACTTTGTTGATTTTTCTTCCAAGGTATGCTATCATTTAGGATTGAAAATAACTATTAGCCAATATGAAATGCTGTCCGAAATTTCTGGTTCTGGTTTCAGTAGTTTCATCTTTGGAGAAATAAATTACTGCGCTGAGTAGGTACTAAACTTGACTGTAATGATAGATCTTGCATTTGAAAGGAGACAGGAAGGATTATGAATTTGTGAAATCCAGTCTCTCAGCTGAAGGCTTTGATGTTGTTTATGACATAAATGGTGTGTACACTCTCATTTCTGCACCCTGCCACTATGATAAAACTTTTCATCACCAGAAGCACAATTTCTTACTCTTCAGCTTTAAGTAATTGTTAAATTTGGGCCATTTTTCAGGACGAGAGGCAGAGGAAGTTGAACCCATTTTGGATGCACTACCAAAGCTAGAACAGTAAGTTCTCAACAGCTTGGGAAGGAGATTTCACACAATCTAATTAACCATACATTTAATATTTTCATTATGAGCTTTGGATGCTCCATTGGTATTAAGTTACTAGTCTTGAACTTGATTAAGACTAGTTTGTGCTCAATTTGAAATGTTTTATTTTAAATTTTGAAATCTGTTATGTGATTCATACTAAATCATATTCATCTTTCACTTGCAACTGACTGGTTATAGCGAATCAATGATAGAAAGAAGATTATCTTTGAATAAAACCATGCAGCATTAAGTCTAAATATTACTGCATAAGCAAAACATTGATAAAAAACTAGATAACTTGCTATCTCCAATGGCAGTAAGTTGCTAGTCTTGACTTGATTTTAAGACTAGTTTGTGCTCAATTTTAAATGTTTCATTTTAAATTTGGAGATTTCTTTAGTGTGCATCCTAAAATTTAACTACTTCTCAGGTATATTTACTGCTCTTCAGCTGGTGTTTATCTCAAGTCTGATCTACTACCCCACTTTGAGGTAAGTAAGGGAATTGTTGCTTAGGTTTTTGTTCACTTGTATCCATAAATGCAGTGAGGGTAACAAGAGATTATAAAATCACCAAAAGGAACAGGCCTTTAAGATCAAAGACAATTTATGTATATGAAGTTTTTCAAATGATAGAGACTTAAGGAGAGGCATTATCAAAGTTAGATAATAAGACAGCTTTCTTTTATTTAACCCTGATCTAATCCAATGAACTTTAGGAGCTCAATCTCTGTTCAACCCAGATGCATCACTTTCAACCTTACCTCTAGTGTGACCAATATAATTTTTACCATGTGAGTGCAATCATTAAGCCTTCATTGGTTGCACTAGATGACAACCCAATTTCCAACTTTTTAAATATTTTTTTACTTATTTCTGTTTTCTAGATTACTTCTAAAAAAAATCTTTTCCATATCTTTTTCTAACTGGTTGGTACCTTACCATAGACTGATGCAGTTGATCCAAAGAGCAGGCACAAGGGAAAGCTTGAGACAGAGAGCTTCCTAACATCAAAGGGTGTTAATTGGACTTCTATAAGGCCAGTCTACATCTATGGACCGCTGAACTACAATCCTGTTGAAGAGTGGTTCTTCCACCGATTGAAAGCTGGTCGTCCAATTCCAATTCCCAACTCAGGGGTTCAAATAACACAACTCGGTCATGTTAAGGTTAGATAAATTACAATCATAATATGTATTGGCCTCTCTAGGTTCAGTAGTCTAGACAATTGCCCCAAGCATGCTGAAGCAATTCCAACAACTCACATAAGTATACAACACGCCCATGAGCTTTGGCTCAAATGAAACTTCCTGATCTCATAAAAATTGGTAGAGAATGAGATTGTGAGTTCAAAACACACAAAGAGTATGAAGCTTACATCTACAAAAAAAAGTACATAACACACTTTTAGCAAGTTGCACGTGATATTCTTGAGCTAAGAATTTGTAGAACGATATATACTAATATACAGCTTTTTAGAATTCAATGTACTTGAATGTGAGAGGATGTTAATGTGACATAGTTTTGCAACCCAGGACTTGGCTAGAGCTTTTATTCAGGTGCTTGGAAATGAAAAGGCCAGCAGGCAAGTCTTCAACATCTCTGGAGATAAGTACGTCACCTTTGATGGATTAGCAAGAGCATGTGCAAAGGTAATTCTTGCAAAAAAATATGCAAAATGGACACACAATTAAGGAACTTTACGATTTGCTGATATGTAGAAAACTTTCTTCCATGTACTTATCTTTTTTTGGTTATTTATTATTCATTTGTTTTGACTTGGGACAGGCTGGTGGATTTCCTGAGCCTGAGATCGTTCACTTCAACCCTAAGGAATTTGATTTTGGTAAAAAGAAGGCATTTCCATTCCGTGATCAGGTACATGTTGACATATATAACGCATAGCTGAAAATGTGAATAAATATAGATAAGGGCATAAGCAACCTTAGTTGCTTTACCTTAGGTTCCTCTATTAAATTAAAAAAAATATGGCTGCATTGGATTTAATTGTCATTGGGAAAAATAACATTGTTTGCGCTTCATTGATCAATACAACTATGTGTTTGAATTTAATTGGGAACCTAACATACAATAGCTAAAGAACTAACCTAAGTCTTGCCCTATTGATAAATAGCCTGTGATATACAAAAAAGGACCTCATATTTGTATCTTACTAATATGGCACCTTCTTTACCACTTGTTACTGATGGTATCATCATTTTGTTAACGCAATGCAGCATTTCTTTGCATCAATTGACAAAGCAAAAAGTGTGCTTGGGTGGAAACCAGAATTTGACCTAGTGGAAGGGCTTGCTGACTCCTACAACTTAGACTTTGGTAGGGGAACATTCAGGAAAGCGGCCGATTTTTCAACAGATGACTTGATTCTGGGCAAGAGTCTTGTTCTTCAGAGCTAGACCATTCTTCTCTTTGATTCCTTTGTGGTGTTTCCTCTTTTCATCCAATTTACCACTCAAGTTCAGAAGGAATGACTAACCAAATTCCATGTTTTGTAATGGGACAATGTTATCATTAGTAAAAGCAAAATTGAAAGTTACACATACAAGTTTCAAGTCTCTATGTATGCTGCATGCATAAAGAACAAATTATTTTCCCATATGGGTCTTATTAATTTCCAACCTATCAATCACAACAAACTTGAAGAATTTGTGAATCTAGGTTCTCCTCACGAAGAGAATCAGGCAATACCACTAAGCTACGAGACTGTTGGTGTGAAAGTGGTTCTGTTAGTCAGGTTCTTATGATTGATAAGCCATGCATTGAGAGGGGGAAAGAAACCAAAACTCAAGCCACATTATTAGTGCGGAGCCTGGGCTCTGATCCTGCATATAAAGCCCATCATCCATTTTGCCCTCTGGACACCTACTTGATCTTGCTGGGCCCAGAGTTCTGTTCAGCAGTCTACACATGGACAGAGGCAGCCTTTGACTTGAGGAGCAATGGCATTGCCTTCCCCCACCCCCAAATTTTTTCTTTAAAATATTAGTATATACATAGGCATTAATTTTAACAATTTTATTTTATAAAATTACACTTTGTCTCCTTAATAATATCATTGGTTCTTTTAAAAGTAATGTTATAGTCACAAAATTTTTTATAACATTTTTACAAATTATTGAGGTAGCAAATTCTTATTGGTTCGTATCTAGGCCCACCACTAACACCATTTTTTTTTTACTTGCTAACCACTCATTAGCAATTTGTAAAAAAGTTTGTAACTCTAGTATTTTTTTTTTTCCTTTTAAAAACCATGCAAAAATCTATAAATCTAAAATTTAAAATAAAATATACAAGCCTATAAAGATTAGCCCAACAAAAATTAACAATAGTGAAGCTAAAATAAATTAAGTCCAATCAACAAATTTTAACTGAAACAAACACAATAATTTTGTCATTATCCAACCGCTTGCATCAAAGTTACATGCACACCAAAAACAAAAACCCTTAGTAGCACACGACCAACAGCAAAGTTGTCCCCTTAACTACAAGTCTCGGCTCCATCATGCTTCCACAGGCCAACACAAGGGACAGAGCCCAAGCAATTCAAGCTTTCTTCTTAGCCTAATGGCCAAGTGAGCCATCTTTGTTCCTATGTCCTAAACACAACCCAGATATATGGATTTCCAAATAATAGTAAGTAGCAGAAGGCATCAGAGTGATCCTCACTGTCTTCAATTCTTGTCTCCGCTAGGCCCATTGGCTTTTTCTGGGCCATGAATCAATCTTAGGCAGCCATCTACAACAAGCTTGTTACATATGTGGTGACAGAGCCCAAAGGAATGACTCAAGACAAGTATCCCTTTGGGCCCTAAACAAAATTTAAAACACTTTGGGATAATCCAAATCCATCTATTAAAAAAGAGCAAAACCCAAGTGCCTGTTTTTTTAGTCCTTTTTTAATATACGTTAACTGTTAAGTGGTAAATTATGATGGGAAGAACATCATTTTTATATTTACTCATTACATGCGCAAAAATTTACCATTTGAGTAATTATGAACAAGTTTTTTGAAAATTTCTTATGTAATGACTTGTCCATTAAAAAATACAAAAAAAAACAATGTTGCCTCCTTCATTCAATCAACTACCAAATACTCTTTCCAAAAAAAAAAGAAAAAAAAAACAACAACAACAACAACTAACCAAATCCTAATCTATCCATATGTCTTTATTTTTCTTCTTTGGATAGGCATATGAATAAGACACTTCCTTGTGCCACCATGAAAAATCAAATCAACATTCATTTTAGTGTGTATTAAAAAAATATTTGTTGTACCAAACCAATCTAGTTCAAAAGTCGTGGCAATTTGAGGATGAATGTATGACATATTACAATGCTTTTCAACACTTTCCTCTCACTTTCCTCTCTATATATTTTAAGAATTTTTTGTTAGGAGGTGCTGATACTGGAAAAAATAAATGGTATTATGCTGATATGGCAAAGAATAAATGGTATTATGTCACTGAAAGTGTAAATAAGGTAAAATATTTGCATCATGGGATACGAAAGAAATCTTATTTTGTTTCCGTTACTACACCAAATATTTTATAGAGAAATGATATGTTTACAACATTTTTATAACAAATCCTAAGTGGCAGGTTGTTACTGGTTGTTATTATTAGGGTAAAAAAGTAATCTTAATATTAGTTTCAAATTTGAACCAATAATAACTAACCAACTGTGATTTATTGTAAAAATATTGTAAATTTGTTGTAAATATAGTATCTCTCTATTTTATAATATTGTCCCTACGATTTAGATTGTAAAATATATGAAAAGTGTTTACAAATTAGTGGCTGTAATCAAGGATTAGAGTGAGAGATTGACTAAAAAAATAAACGTAGAACTCTGAAGATTTTTATATTTTAAAAAATATTATGTCCACAACATTTTTACAACAAATTATAAATAACAGACTATTACGATTATTATTGATATACGAAAAAAAAATTTTAGTGTTAAATTTAAATTAAAACCATTAATAACTTATTATTTATAATTTATTGTAAAAAAATTATAAAAATACAGTGAACATAACACTTCTTTTTACGTTTTAATATCCACAATTTACTCAAAAAAATAAAAAAGAAATATTAATAAAAGTCATCCATGTTTCAAGGAATAGAAGATTCTCCAGTTGGAGAAAGAGTCAAAGAATCCCACCAAGAATATGATGGAATATTCTCATGAATTTTTTTGACGTTTTAATACCACAATTTACTCAAAAAAATAAAAAAGAAATATTAATAAAAGTCATCCACGTTTCAAGGAATAGAAGATTCTCCAATTGCAGAAAAAGTCAAAGAATCCCACCAAGAATATGATGGAATATTCTCATGAATTTTTTTGACGTTTTAATACCACAATTTAATCAAAAAAATAAAAAAGAAATATTAATAAAAGTCATCCACGTTTCAAGGAATAGAAGATTCTCCAATTGGAGAAAAAAATCAAAGAATCCCACCAAGAATATGATGGAATATTCTCATAAACGTAGGGTCCGTTTGGATACAGCTTATTGTTGCTGAAAGTTGCTGAAAATTGATTGTTGCTGAAAACACTGTAGCAAAATAATTTTTAAATATGTGAATAGTATTGTGAGACCCACTTTTAATATTAAATATTGTGTGAACAGTGCGTGTACAGTGCGTGTACAGTGCGTAAACAGTATACGCACAGTACACGCACAGTGATTTTTGTGCCCCAAAATCAAAAAAGCCGGCCAAAAAAAAAAAAAAAAAAAAAAAGTGAAAACGCAGTGCAGAAAACGTAACTCCACAAAACTCACTATCCAAACCCACACTAGTCCCTTAGTCAAATTACAACCGTTTTAATGCACGTAGGGTCGGTTTTAGTACAAATTTCCGAAACATTATCTTATGAAGTTTTAGTACAAAGTCCAAAACATTATCCAAAGTAAAATGGTCGGTTTCAGTCCGGAGTCATAAAACATTATCATATTCAATATTTTATCATATTTCGTAATCTTTAATTTATTGCATAACCCAAAAAAAAAGTTCTTAATTTAATATTTAGTGTTAAATTTAAATTAAAACTAATAATAACTTATCATTTATAATTTATTATAGAAAAAATTGTAAAAATAGAGTGAACATAACACCTTTTTTTTTGAGGTTTTAATACCCACAATTTACTCAAAAAAATAAAAAAGAAATATTAATAAAAGTCATCCATGTTTCAAGGAATAGAAGATTCTCCAATTGGAGAAAAAATCAAAGAATCCCACCGAGAATATGATGGAATATTCTCATGAACGTAGTCCCTTAGTCAAATTACAACCGTTTATTGCACGTTAGGTCGGTTTTAGTCCAAATTTCCAAAACATTATCTTATAAAGTTTTAGTACAAAGTCCAAAACATTATCCAAAGTAAAATGTTCGGTTTTCAGTCCATAGTCATAAAACATTATCATATTCAATATTTTATCATATTTCGTAATCTTTAATTTATTGCATGACCCAAAAAAAGTTCTTAATTTAATATTTGATAGGTCCTAGACTTTTCGACCAAGTAACAAAACTAGAAAAGTAAACCCTTTTTGCCAAATGGCAAGAATCAGTCCTCTAAATAATATAGTGACACTTGGCCCCACTAGGAAAAAAAGAATTACAAATCAAACAGATGTCCAAAGTTATGCCAAATGACTATTTATTTTCTACGTGGAAGAATTCCATGGACCCACTTAAAACTGTTTTACTGTTTTGCCCTCCTTTGGCTAGTACCCAAGTTAGCTTTGTTTAATAAGAAAAACATTGACATGACACAGAGATATCTATGGGAGTGCCATGTGTTGCAAGAATGAGTCTACGTGCTTCAACTTCATGGGAGTTTCGTGTGTAGTAATTAGAGGATGTTGCTTCTTCTTCTCGTTGCTAACATGATAGGCCATCGTCGGCTATGATCACAGGGCAGTAAATGTATTTTCTATGATGGGGTTAGCCTTTTGTTAGTGAAGAAAATCAAAGGAAGCTTCGTGATGTTGAATTTCTAATTTTCTTTTTAAAAAAATTTAAATTATAAAATTTTTCACAACTTCTCCTCTTAATTGTAATGTGACAAAGTGTGATTAGTGAGGAAAAAATAGTAGATTCAAGTGTAAATAATGATTACGTTAAAGTTGTGATAAAAAAGTTGTGAAATAATTTGTAATTTTAGATCTTTTTTCTTTTTAATTTATCCATAGAGTTGCACCCATGTGTAGAAGACAATTGGGATTTGGGATCTTGGGAATTGTTAGTTTGTTACTTATTTGTTTAGATGAGATTTTAATTCACACTAGGAAGTCAAAAAACTCAAAACTGACATATATTATACTAGTTATCAAAGTTTGAGAATTGGGTGTGACTATCATGAATTTTAATGAAAAACCAATGATTATGATAAATTCTACAACTCTTAATCCTAGCTATGATTGATTCAAAAGGTCATGACTCGGGATATATAGATGAAATCAATAACACTTCTTCGAACGGAAAGACATATTCAAGAAAAATATCTTGAATAATTGGGATTCAATTTTAAATTTTAAATAGAATCTTTTTTTTTTTCCTAACATTTTCAATAGAATCTTATGCATTCACAATTTTCATAGTTTACATGGATTGATTGGCTACTGATTAAATATTAATGGTTAGGCCTAAATTATATAACTAAGCTCTTGAAGAAAATGAAATATACATCAAATTTGTTCGCTAGTAAACTATTGAAAAATTGTGACTTGTCTTTTGAAATTAGAGAAGGGTTCTTGAAATTTTTAATTTATTAGAAATTTATTACAAAATAGTTAAAACTTATTTTTTTTATCAGAATTAATGTTTTATTTTTATATCCAAGTAAATAAGTGAATATGATATTATTCAAAAAAAAAAAAAAAGTGACTATAATATTGTTATGTCACCCTATTTATATGAATTTGTCCATAAATTTAACACTGGCCAGCAACTCGTATAATACATGTGAAAGATATACAAGTAAAAGAAATATACATTTGTAGCATATGCTGGGATAAAACAAAACTCTCAAGGAAAATTTATATACACTAGAATATAAATACAAGAAAACTTTATCAAAATCAATAGAAGAATAAATATAAATTGAGTGACCAAAAAGAAAAAAGAAAAGAAAAAAAGCTCTCCAATTATCCACCTTAAAGCCAACAAAGCAACTTAGGGAAAACCGGACCCATTTGATAAGAAATTTTTAATAACATTGTTTAAGTATTGTAAAAATATATGTGGGTTAAAAAGTATTGTGGAAATACGTGTTATGTTGCTTAAACACTAAAAACTGTTATTTAAACAGCAGTACCAAACAGGCCATATCTGTAAGAGAGAGCCCACCCTGTCGTGAAACATAGATGCTTGGTATCCATGAGTAGGAATCCATCCAGTTCTAAAAATCTAGCCTTGAAATCCAAACTTTTTGGTGTGAAGGAGTTTAGATTGAAACCACCTTATAGAGGCTACTACAAGTGGCCTGATCGCCATCAATGGGAGAGACATAGCCACATAATATGGGCTCAAAACCTATGTAGGGGAAGAAAAACATTGCCACAAAGGGGTGAAAAGAAGACCTCATAAGAGGCACAGAGACTGCCCTTTGACAAGGTGAAGAGTGGCTCAAGTCGAAGCCGAGTTGAGGAGGGACACTCTCTCTCTTTAGATGCTCGCTTGTGTGGTTCATGTTTTAATTTTTTTAAATATATAATTTGATAATTGTAGTGATTATTAATAGACATTTATAATGAATGTGTTTGTATATTAAAAGAAGTCTACAAAATTATTTTTGTAAACCAAGTCTTAAAAAAAAATTTTAAGGCATTGATTTTATATATATATATATATATATTATAGATTACATATAGACGTGGAGTGTAAGTAATAGATACCAAATATTATACTTATTATAATTACATGAAATCAATTTTTAACAAGCTTTTCCTCGAAAAAAAAAAAAAAATTAACAAGCTGATAGTAAAAACCTAATAGCGTGCACAATCTCTTTCCACTACAAAAGTCAAAATACACTTGAATGGAATTAAAGATGAAGATTAAAGTGTATTGGTAAAAGAATGTTATATATTAAAGAGAGATAGAAAAGTTATTTTGACCGGCTTTTGTAAGGGGTAAGTTGTGTGATATTATGCCTTTATCCTCATTCCCTGTGTGTGTGTTGTAAAAATTTACATTCCTTCTCAAAAAAAAAAAAAAAAAAAAAGTTATTTTGATAACCTTTTTAACAACTACTATAAGACCAACTTTATAGTATTAAATGTTGGGCTGTTAAGAAGCAACATATTTATAAAATAATTGTAAGTGAAATATGAATGTTCAGATGGATAAGTGAAAATACACGAAAAGATAATATCGAAATGAAAATATTTACTTAAAGATATGAGTGGTTTCTATCAGTGATGACTCTAGAAATTTTGTTTAAGGGGTCATTAAAAAAAATTATTATAAAAAAAGAACTTAACTATATCGAGTTATCAACAAAAAATAATAATAATAATAATACATGAAGTTTTATAAATTTCTTCTACAAGTTTTCAAATTTTGAATTGTTATATGATAGTTCATTACGAGTATCTATTGCCAATGTGGATAACTATGAGCCTATAACCATTTTATTTTGTTAGGTTTATCTAACATTTTTATTTTTATGCAATTGTTATTATCTATTTGTTATTATTTTTATACAAATATTTTAAACTAAATGACTAAACTAAACCCATTAGCTTTGTATTAATTATTGACGCACACAACCAGACTCATTCATACATAAAATTATATACTATGTGTTTACGTAACCAATCAAATGCTTAGACAATCACCAACTTTACAATTTTTTTTCTTGAATTTTACTAAATTTATAACAAAAAGTTATTATAATAGGATAACAATACACATACATGTAACAAACCATCTCTATTCCTAATTATTAAATTATATAAATTTATATTATATTTATATTGTAAACACAAACATCCACACAAATCATAATTCACACAAATAACATTATAACAAAAAGTAATGCATATAATCAATATTAGACGCACTCACACATATAATATAAATTTATAAAAAAAAGTGACACTTACAATTCATAAACACTTACTCTTTACTAGAGTTGGATTTACTTGTAATAAAGGTGTACAAAATTTAAGTCAGGGTGTGCAAAAATATTTTTCAGAATAAATTAAAGTATTAAACTAACAAAAAATATTATATATATATATATATATTGTGGGGCCTAAGAATTAGGTGACCTTGGCCCACTTCGTACCAAGCCCAAGGCCCATGCCGAGGAGGAAGAAAACTTCCAAGGACGACGTGAGGAGGTCCAAATTACCCAGGATGACCGCCGAGGACAACCATATCCTCGGCCAACCACAATCAGAGGAGGGAGAGCCAATGCCCCATCACAGATAGCCCCCCAGAACACCCCATAAGAAAGAACGAGTATAATATGCTGATCATGGGAGGACGGTGGAAGAGCAAATCCAAGACAAACTGTCACCTCCATATTAAATGCCTGCTGCTGGTGTTCTGGTCGCATTAATGAGGAAATGAACCCTAAACACTGCAGTCTTGGTAGCCGCAACTCATAGAAGGATAAAGAAACGGCTGATGAGACAATCACTCAAGTAGTGACCTGCCAGGTTGACAAATGTAGGGCTAGAATCAACTGAAAAGAGGTATATAATGTAAGAAGTCCTCCAGAAGGAAAGGGGGGGAGGGGGGGGGGAAAGAGGCAGAAAATATGGCAGCACTCACATGACCCTTGTAACCAAGCATTGAAGAAGCAATAAGAACTTCCAGCTCCTAAGAAGAGGGCCGAGGAACCATATCTTACGCTTCAGCTCACGTTCTTGTTGTTCAACCCATACACTACCCTGTGTAGATATAGCAAGCTTTACCAGGGCTTATTTCTTGAACCCACACCCTACAAATTTAGTGTACCAGGATATTTGGGCTTGAGTCTATCTCATCCCAGGGGTGCTTTCCTTGCCAATGTGGGACTAGGGTGTCAAGCCTTACACTACAAGGTCAGCCCTTGATGGGGTGAAAATCCTGAATCCCCGCATCGCATGGGAAAAGCCCAGCCCCTATAAGAATCATTCAATACTCCCTAGAACAAAGTTCCTCGGATTGTATCGAGAATAACTGTTTCTAGAAAAACTTAGTTCATCTCTGTTTGATTGTCACGAACACCATATTAACTGTTGTTCATGCGCTAAAACCTAACTCTTTGACCCGCTCTCTACAAATTTATTGTATTGGGCTACCTGGGCCCGAGTCCATTCATCTAATGAAAGAAGTGCTCAATCCCAGCCCCTACAATTGGCGTCGTCTGTGGAAAAAAGCTTGTGTGTTGGCAAGTGCAATGGTTAAACATGGCAGGATCAAGCTCCCATAAGAGGAGAAGGCCATTTTGGCGGCCATGACTACTACCACACATGCGAAGTAGAGCAAGTCTCAAAAATTTCTACCTCATGCTGTGGTAATGCACTTAGGGCTGAGCCTTTTAAAACACCTGGGCTATGTATTTAAATGCGAACCTTAGTCATGCCTGAAGTCCTCGGACCAGGTGCTAAGGGGAGATTAACACTCCATAACTACTACTACACATGCGAAGTAGAACAAGTCTCAAAAACTACTACCTCATGTTGTGGTAGTGCACATAGGGCTGAGCCTTTTAAGGCACCCAAGACAACTTAGTGCACATGGGGCTAAGCCTTTTAAGGCACCCGAGAAAACTAGGTCCTAAACAGAACCAAGGTATTACATGGTCCTCAGACTCAAACCTGTGGGGAAACTAGGTACCTCAGAAAAGCTAAGTCTTAGACAGAACTAAGGTATTACATGGTCCTTGGACTCAAACCTGTGGGAAAATTAGGCACCTCAAAAAAAGTTAAGCCCTAGATGGAACCAAGGAATTGCATGGTCCTCAGACTCAAACCTGTGGGGAAACTAGGTACTTCAGAAAAGAAAAAACTAAGTACTAGACAGAACCAAGATAGTACATGGTCCTCGGACTCAAGCCTGCGGGGAAACTAACTACTTCAAAAGAAAACTAAGTCCTAGACAGAACCAAGGTATTGCATGGTCCTCAAACTCAAACCTGTGGAAAAACTAGGCACCTCAGAAAAAGTTAAGTCCTAGATGGAACCAAGATAGTACATGGTCCTCGGACTTAAACCTGTGGGAAAGCGATCCTCAAATCAGACACTAGTTTGAATCTAGCGTGCTCGGCTAGTCGCACAGTCCGCGGAGCAGATTACCTAATTATTTTCCTAGTAATTCTTATATTGTTAACTTAGTTAAAGATAGCGACTGAGGGCTATCGTCGGCTTTATTGAAATTAGGATGACAATTCTCCGTTACTACTAATGGCATCAACTACAAAGTCCCAATGGAGGCAAAAGATAACATACACAGTAAATAATTATTATAGAGAAAATAAAAAGATTTGTAAAGTAAGAAGAACATCTTTTCTTACTATTTATTATTGAATAAAAAGAAGGTACATCATATATCAGATGGCTTGTCTCTTAAAGCTAAACTACAATACAGAAGGCCGAGGATGGCTTGTCTCTTAAAGCTAAATTACAATAGAGGAAGCCCAGGGTGACTTGTCTCTTAAAGCTAGCTGCGGTGGAAGAGGCTGAGGCAGGCTTGCTTTAGGGCTAACTCTAAAAAGAGAAAGCTCATGGGAATGGTGGATGCGCCGCCTCATCCCAGCAGCATTCAAGCCTGTGGAGACGACACCGACCATAAGAAAGAAAAAGAAACGGAGGAGCCTGGCCGCCCCATGCTAGGATGTTTCGTTGATTCTCTCCCAGTTTCATGATAACTGGACATTAGGAGAGGGCAACGCACGAGCGTCAAACGTTAAGCAAACTCGCAGACTTCCATCGGGGCCCCGCCACCAACGCAAGGCCCAAACTAGGGCGCGCCGGAAATATGATGCGGCCTACGCCCACTTCGATTCTTGGCCGAAGGAGGAAGGCTTTCTTTCCTACTCGATTGAAGGGAAGGAACATCTCTATCCTTCGCTTCTTGGCCCCTGCCTTTATCCAGGGCCATCTCCTTCCCTATGCCCTGATCACGACTTTGGCAGAGTTCTAGGAAATGTCTAAGGTGTTAAAGGTTTGAAATTCCTGATAAACGTAGGGAGTTGTAAAGAGGACAATTCCCGCAAAAGGCCTTATATAGAAGGCAAAGTCTAGTAGGTATGGATCTGTACGAGATTCGAGGGGTCAGATACGGCGCAATAAATCTCGTCCAATTTCCAAAGAAATTTCCAGCCGTTGGATCCGCGCCACTTCACGAGGGAATTAATGAAGGAGCGCTTCGTGCACTGAAATGTCGGAAACATGCTTTGGGCAAGTGAAAAGGCCTTAGCACCGATGGAGAACAAGACTTGATATGCTATGACAAAGGACCGAGGACATCAAAATCCTCATCTCCGCCCGAGGAGCCTGACAGTAGGATTTTGAGGGGCTATTATGGGGCCCAAGAATTAGGTGATCCTGGCCCACTTCGTACCAAGCCCAAGGCCCATGCCGAGGAGGAAGAAAACTTTTGAGGACGACATGAGGAGGTCCGAATCACCCAGGATGACCGCCGAGGACAACCATGTCCTCAGCCAACCCCAATCAGAAGAGGGAGAGCCAACGCCCCATCACAAACAGCCCCTCAGAACACCCCATGAGAAAGAACGAGTATAATGTGCCGATCATGGGAGGACGGTGGAAGAGCAAATCCAAGACAAACTGTCATCTCCACATTAAATGTCCGCTGCTGGTGTTCTGGCCGCATTAATGAGGAAATGACCCCTGAACACTGCGGTCTTGGTAGCCGCAACTCACAGAAGGATAAAGAAACGGCTGATAAGACAATCACTCAAGTAGTGACCTGTCAGGTCAACAAATGTAGGGCTAGGATCAACTGAAAAAAGGTATATAATGTAAGAAGTCCTCCAAAAAGAAGGGGGGGAGAGAGGCAGAAAATATGGCAGCACTCACATGACCCCTGTAACCAAGCATTGAAGAAATAATAAGAACTTTCAGCCCCTAAAAAGAGGGATGAGAAACCATATCTTATGCTTCAGCTCACGTTCTTGTCGTTCAACCCACACACTACCCTGTGTAGATGTAGCAATCTTTACCAGGGCCTATTTCTTGAACCCATACCCTACAAATTCAGTGTACCAGGATATCTGGGCTTGAGTCCATTTCATCCCAGAGGTGCTTTCCTTGTCGATGTGGGACTAGGGTGTCAAGCCTTACACTATAAGGTCAGCCTTTAGTGGGGTGAAATTCTGAATCCTCGCGTCGCATGGGAAAAGCCTAGCCCCTATAAGAATCATTCAATACTCCCTAGAACAAAACTCCTCGGATTGTATCAAGAATAACTGTTCCTAGATAAACTCAGTTCATCTCTGTTTGATTGTCACGAACACCATATTAACTGTTGTCCACGCGCTAAAGCCTAACTCTTTGACCCGCTCTCTACAAATTTATTGTATTAGGCTACTTGAGCCCGAGTCCATTCATCTAATGAAAGAAGTGCTCAAACCCAGCCCCTACATATATATATAATTTTTTTTTTCTTGAAGTCAGGGGGTTCATTTGAACCACTTGAATATAATATAGCGCCGCCCCTAGTCTCTATTAATGAAAATATGAGATAAAGACACTTGAGATGGTTCATTTGTTCTGGTCATGTTTAAAGAAGAATGACTAATGCATCGATAAGAAATATTGAGTTGATTTAAGATTGGGAAACAAAAATGGGTAAAGAAAGACAAAAAATAGCATCTGTAGAAATAGTAAAAAAAGACATGTCAACTAAGAAAATATAAGAGAGTATGAATTCAAATTGAATAGAATGGAGGAAAAGAATACACATGACCAACCTTAACTAATTTGTTGTAGATTTATAACCAACCCTAAAATTTAAGACTAAGGTTTTTTTGTTGTTGTTGTTTCCTCATATTTCACTTACAACATATGAATAGAAGATTTTTTTTTTTTAGGGTAAATTATAAGTTTGGTCCTTAACCTTTACATTGAATGTCAATTTGGTCCAAACGTTTGAAATGTGTCAATTTAGTCCCTAACCTTTTGATGTTGTGTCACAATCGTTCATGCCGTTAAATGATAGATAAAAAATGTTGAGGTGGCTTATGGTCAAAATAAAAAATTATTTTTATGCCACATTAGATGACATGTGTACTGTTACTTGGAATAAATTTTTATTTTTTTTAAAAAAGTTTTTGTTAAAATTGGGATCTCAAAATCGTTGTACCCCATACAAGCAACTTATGATCATCTGCATTCTAAAGCATCAAGGTCAAGAATATGGACCTCTCAATTGCTTTCCAATTAGACTACAAGTCACCAAGAAAGCTTCAAGCTTTGGAATAACTTGTTGGTTTTGGCAATCAAACTTGTAAGAAAAGAAGGAATCGGCAAGCTTTTGTGCTTCACTTTCTTTGGCTTGATTTTCTCCTTCTGAGCATAGAACACTTGGGAGTTGGGGTTTGGTTAACTAGCAATGAAAAATGATTATAATTAATAGATTTATTCCATACATTTATCCCTATCATTAAACTTACCGAACAATTTTACTTCAATCTGAACCTAACGCAATCATATTGTAGATCTATAGCTCAATTATCTCAGGCACAATAGAAGAAAACCTTCAATTTTTGAAAACATGGAAAAATCACAAAAAAATAAAAATAAATAAATAATTCAAGACCATAGTTTCTATTGTTTTTCTCAAGTTTCTCAGCAACCAAATAGATGTCCATAAAAAGTTGCGGTCTTTTTCACAAGGCTTGAGTAAAGATTTGAGTCAGTGATTTATTAACACAAATTGGTTTTGAGATCCCAATTTTAACATAAACTGTTCTTAAAAAAAAAAAAAAAAATCCAAATGGTAGTACACATGTCATCTGATTTGGCATAAAAATAATTTTTTTATTTTAACCGTTATTCATGTAAGCATTTTCCATCAATCACTTAATGGTAAGGACTATTTGACACAATAACAAAATGTTAGAAACTAAACTAACATATTTAAAATGTTAGGAACTAATTGACATTTGGTGTAAAGATTAAAGACCAAACTTATAATTTACCCTTTATATATATATATATTTATATATTATTATTATGATTCAATAGTTAGTGAGAAAGATTTAAACCTTAAATATCTTTGTTGAAAATATCAGAACATATCATTCAACCAATTAAATTACAAGACTTTTCACACATGAATATGAGATTTAAAGCTTTGTGAATGCTATAATTACAAAGTTTTTGGCAGTTGAGTATTTTTTTTTTCAACTTTTAGTTATAAAACCTTCATGGGTTTCAATTAGTTCAACCTTATCATGGGCATGGTTTTGAAAATCAGACCGGACCAGATGGTAGAACCAAGTTAACTGGAAACGGTCACAATCTAGTTTTCTATGAACCTTTTGACTCGCGGTCCAACCGGATGATTTTTAGACCTGTGAGCAGGTAAATCGGTCGGACCTACCATCTTTTTCCCCTAAAATTGGTGGTCCAAAAGAACCAGATCTGAAGTCACAACTCACTATGGAATTCATTCTTCACAGTTCAGCTCCACCGTGGACTAGATGACATCTTTACTTTGTGATTTTAGTTTAAAAGTAAAGAGGAACAAGAGATTTAAAGGGGAGAGAGAGAGAGGGTTCTGCAAAACAAAGTTTGGGTGAGGGAGGTAAGAGCTTTATTTGTTTTTCAAAGGCAATGTTGATACTTCATTTTTTAAAAGCCACAGTCAATGCTCAAAAACCTAACCGCTAGCCACCTTGAAACTTTAAACCTTGAGATTTGGAATTATCATTTATGTTCCCATTTAAAATTGTACGTTCCTAATCTGTTAAATGGTTAATAGTTAAAATATTTTAATGGCATAAATCATGGCTTTTAAAGATATTGTTATGTTGACTATTGTACAAATTTATTGAAATATTATAAATGATAATAAAATATTTATTTAAAATCTATAATAAACTGTGAAAAATATCATTTTATTTTTAGTAGTCTCCAAATACTTGAATTTCTTTAAATGTTTAGTCAAGATTATTAATTTTTATGCATTATTTTTTTTTTATTTCATATTAATTAATTATTATGTTATCACGGTCTGATCTCGATTCGATCTCGGTCCAATCTCAAAAACCTTAAACCTCTCCCTTTTACGGTTCTTTGAATGGTCTGAGTTTCAAAACCATAATCATAGGTTGAATCTATCTCTCAAAAAAAAAAAAAATTGAAACCTTATCATATAAGGATCTCATTTGATATGAAATCTTATCATAAATCACTTTTACCTTAAAAATCATCGTTTTTTATTTTTTTTGGCAAACTAAAATTGGAAATGTTATTATCTTTAAAAGACAAATTGGAAATTTTATTATCTTATAAAGTATCCACCATTTTCGTCATAATTACATGTGTGTGTTTATATATATATATATATATAGACATACTAGCCTCATACATGCGCTCCGCACATGTAATAAGTTTTTTTTTTTTTAAGTTTAATATCATAATTTTCAATTTGAATTTGTCTATTGTTAATGAGGTTACACAAGAAGAGAATTTTAAAAAACTAAAATTTAGCATTTTGAAAAGGAGTCAACTGTTGAATTTAGTGTGTATTAATTTTTAGGGAAAAATGTTTCAAACATGTGTAAAATATATTTAAATAGAGAGTATGTACTAATTTTTAGGAAAAACGTTTCTAGCTTTTTGTTTTTGAATTTTGTTGAATTACAATTTTAACCTTATTGTTTATTTTTTAGGAATAATGATTATTTAATTAGATTAGAGGCATTTTTGACATTTTATGAAGTCCTAACTAACTTTCTGATTTTTGAATCCTTTTAATATATAGATTAGAGATAAAATCTCTAATTTTACTAATACATTAACTATTGGTTGCGTTCATCCAAAACAAAAAGAGTAATGCTATAGTCACAAACTATTTTACAACATTTTTATAAATTATTGATGTGGTCAATTCTTATTAGTTCTCATTTGAACCCACTACAAATATCATTTTTTCACTTATTAATAACCACTCATCATATCAGCCGTTTGTAAAAAATATTGTAAAATAATTTGTATCTCTAGTATTTTCCAAACAAAAATCTATTGGTGCAAAAAAACTTGAAATTAGGGTTTTAAATGTCTTGGAAATTTGACTTATTAAGAATCTTCTTCTCTCTCTCTCTCTCTCTCTCTCTCTCTCTCTCTATCTATCTATATATATATCTATACTATTATTTAAGAGGCTGCATCTGTTTGGAACGGATTTTTTTTCTTTCCAAAATACCCTTATGCCTCTATGTTCACGTAGAGATAAAACTAAAGGATAGTTCAGTAAAAATATATGTCTAACTTGCACTATAATATTACCTACAAAATAGGAACACTCTTTCACTTGTTAACTTCTTCAAACTAACTACATGTTTATTGTTTTTGTAAATAAAAAAATAGATAATGAATTATCACATCAATTAAATAGTTTTAACTATAAATTTTTTTTTTTTTAAAGTCCACATTCGTCCACTTCTTCTTCTTTTTTTTTTTTTTTTTTTTTTTTAATTCTTAAAAAAAAAACACTCCCATCTTTTGTGTAAATTAAAAAGAAAAACAAAAATCAGGGATAAACACATATACAAATCCCAAAAATCTACCTCCCACTAACCAATACATAAAAAAATAAATTAAAAAAACCTCCCACTAACCCACACAGTTCATCCATTTCCTCTTGCGAAAAAAAAAAACCTCCCACATACACTCCCATCTTACGAAAGTAATCTTACATTTCAACTTGCTGCAACCCTTAAAGGCCACACATATGGTATAACGTCTTTAGTTGTTGGAGGCAAAAGTTTGTACTCAGGTTCCAAGGACCATACAATAAGGGTTAGTTTTTTCTCTTTAAGATTTATTTTTCCCTGTTGTTCTATCTTTTATGTTATGAGTAGTTAGTATTTGAAGGACTATGAGCGGATGGTATCTCATTTAGACATGGTGCTAACCTTTTGTTTTAGCGATTTTGTATTGTTCTTGATTGATTGATGTACTTACCTCATGTATTTTGATTAAGTTACTTAAATTGATTAATTGAGTTCCACTCTATAAAACTTAGCAATATATATATATATATATATATCTGATTTGATATTGATATGATTTTAATTGATTAAATATCCTTTTTTTTTTTAGTTTGAGTTGTCGTTTTCTTTATATTGGCACAAGGATCATATATTTTGTTTTTAGATATGTCAGGGAAAAAAAAAGAATTAATTTCTGTTCTTATTTTTTGTTTCAGGTTTGGGATCATGAAAATTGGCAATGTATTATGACACTGAATGGGCATGATGATGTTGTGAAGTCTCTCATGTGCTAAGATAAGTATTTGTTCTCTGGTTCATTGGATTGCAGGATAAAAGTTTGGGCTTCTACTGAGGATGGCTGCTTGGAAGTAATCTATACTCACAGTGAAGAACAAGTAAGTTATTGAACCACAATTAGTTTCGTTTACTTTCTTATTTGCTTCCCCCCTTAAATATTTCAGGTGTGCTACAGTCATTGAGCATTGTCATTAATTGGTCTGGTAATGGCAAAATTGTATTTCTATGTCAGAAACTCAATAGGTGTAGCATTTTGTTGCAATGCCATGTTGTAGCCTTAGTTTTTAAAAAGTGTCAACTAATTGGAATCTGGATGGCATGATTTTTCATGGTACAGAGTATCCTTGCACTTTCTGGGATGACTGATCCAGATGTTAAATCTGTTCACCTCTATGAACTGCCAACGTAAGTACAATTCTCCGTTTGTCAAAAATATTTCTTCATTTCTGTCTTGGATTGGATTTGACTAATATTAGTGATTTTTGTTTTAGATTCACTAACAGGGGCAGATTATTTGCAAAACAAGAAGTCCAGACTCTTCAAATAGGTCCTGGGGGCCTCTTTTTTACTGGGGATCAGACTGGTTTGCTGACAGTGTACACACGGCTGGTAGAATAATGGTTGAGACGTGCCTTTTCATTTTATCATTTATTTTTCACTATCTACGCACCGTTTCACATAAGATATGTACATATTTTTAAAAAAATACTAGCTTCTAAGCACGCGCTCACGTGCGTGCTCAGAGGCTTTTCTATTTTTTGGATAAGGGTTAATTTAGAACATCTATTATAATTTGGGATTACTATATTTTCTAATCACAAAAAAACCTAGGGGTGTGATGAGAAATAATTTTTCATCACACCCCTAGGTTTTTTTGTGATTAGAAAATATAGTAATCCCAAATTATAATAGATGTTCTAAATTAACCCTTACCCAAAAAATAGAAGAGCCTCTGAGCACGCGTGTGAGCGCGTGCTTAGAGGCTAGTATCTTTACTACTATTTAAGGGGCTGCACCTGTTTGGACTGGATTTTTTTTTTGTTCCAAAATACCCACACATCCCTATATTTAAGTAGAGACAAAATTAAAGGATAATTTGGTAAAACTATATCTTTTAACTCTTGCATAAACATTGCCTACAAAATAGGACCATTCTCTATCTAGGTATTTGAAATGCTCCAACTACCCATGTTCCTTCCGTCAATAAACTCAAGATTGCAAAATTTTTTTTTTTTTTTACCTTTATCAAGGCTTAACCGTTTTAACATTAAAAAAAAAAAAAAAAAAAAATCCATTTTTTTTAATTTGCGGTTTCTTACTCTAATCTCACGTTACTTTTTAATTTTTTTATGAAAAAAAAAAAAAAAAAAACCCTGCTCCCTGTTAATTGTTTATGTTCACGTTCATTCTCCTCCCTCACCCTCAAAAATAGGTCCTACAACTATCCAATCCTCATCCCTATCCTCAAGTCCCCTTTTTTTTTTTTTTTTTTTCATACCAAGAGCAACCACCATTTTTGCATTTTGGTAATAGGTGACAGCCACTCAAAACAAGATTCAGAAGGTATTTACTCAACACTCAAAGAGATTGCCCGCTGCGTCCACCACCATCACAGCAACATGGACACTTAAAGAAATATTGAAACGCCAGTCAGTGAGTCCTACCGAGAGGTTTGAAGGTGCAGGTCTCGCCACTAAATCATGTTCCATTACTCTGCAAAAACAACAACAAAAAATTTGTGTACCATTACATATTTGGTAGCTTTTCTCCTTAAATGTTTGGTTGAGGTTGTTCTTACTTTTTTAATACTTCTATTACTTTTGATTTTATTTTTTTATATATTATAAATTATTACTTTTGTAAATACTCAAATACTCTAAATTGTTTAGTTACTTCTTTTCTTTTTTCTTTTCTTTTTTTTCAAATCTTTTTTATGGGGAAGTACGTTGGGTTACTTTAAAGAACAGAAAGAAAAAATAAAAAAAAATAAAAAAAAAATTCTCATATCAAAATTACTTCTTTTTTTTTTTTTAAATCTTAAACAAAAATAATTAAATTTAAAACAAAGTGATAAACATCAATTAGTTATAGATAAACTTCTTAGATTCCTAAGGTATTCTACTAATAGATTTCTTTAAATCCTAATCATTTTTTATCATATTGTCACACTAATTTGCCTCTTTTATTTATTTTTTTTTTTTCACGTTCAGACTTGCTTTTTTTTTTTTTTTAATACTTTCAACAATAGAAATCCTTAAATTTAGGTTTCATTTTTCAGTTTCATTTCACGTTCTATTTCGTTTTTTTTTTTAAATATTTTTTCACGGTTTGGTTCATCCGGTATCGGTAAGGATGAGGTTTTTTTGTTTTGCTATATATTTTCACGTTCTTTTTCATTACTTAAGGATGTTTTTTTTTTTAATATATAAAATTATTGATGTAGGTTACCGTGGGATAAGGATAGGGGTAACACCAATTCTCCAAGTTGATCTCTTTAATTTCCCTAAAATTTAACATTTTTATTTTCTTTCAAAAACAGGTATCCTAAAAATTAGTTTTTTTTTTTTTTTTGTTATATTTCTTTTCACGTTCATTTTTATTTTGTACATATGGATGAGTTTTGTTTTGGATAGAATTATTGATGTAGGTTATCGTGGGATAAGGATAGGTTTTTATTTATTTTATTTTATTCAACTTACGGTGGATTTTTGTTTTGATAATTAGGGTTATTTATCCTTTTATTTGTTTGAAAAAATAAAATCATGTAGTACTTTCAAATACAGTTATTGAAATCACGTTTTAAAAAATATCCCACGTTCATCTCTTTTTTCAAAATTATCTTTCTTAGACTGGACTTTTATTTTGTTCCAAAATACCCTTAAAAAATAATCAGTAACTCCTCTTAGAATTAGGGTCAACAATGTCAAACACCACTCAACCTCCCCTTAAAAACATAAACTCAATGAGCATATGCTTGATTTGAAATTAAGTTATCGTAAATTTTTTTGTTTTTTTGATAACATGTTATCATAATGTTGTATATGCTATAAAGTTCCTATTTGTAATAAAGAAAGTAATACATTTTACAATGTGAAAATAGGTTAATGGCAAATAAATCCAGAAAAACACGTATGACTTTGGTATTGAGGCTAATCATGTAGTGCCACAACAGCAAGTTATGATGCACATTCAAATTACACAATTATCCTTTATTAATATATATATTTTTAAAAGGAATTCTCAAATCAAATCTTAGGGCCGTTTGATATATGTGTTTAAACAAATATTTTTAGTTTTTAAACAACATTACACATATTTTCACACACTTTTTTACCTATACGCATTTTCAAAAAATACAAACAATATTACTAAAACTAGCCTCTGAGCACGCGCTCACGCGCGTGCTCAGAGGCTCTTCTATTTTTTGGGTAAGGGTTAATTTAGAACATTTATTATAATTTTGGATTACTACATTTTTCAATCACAAAAAAAAACCTAGGGGTGTGATGAGTATTATGTGCGGTGAAATAATTTTTCATCACACCCCTAGGTTTTTTTTGTGATTGAAAAATATAGTAATCCAAAATTATAATAAATATTCTAAATTAACCCTTACCCAAAAAATAGAAGAGCCTCTGAGCACGCGCGTGAGCGCGTGCTCAGAGGCTAGTATATATAAAGCGGATTCAGAAAGTTAGTTATTGTCTTTTTTTTACTATAAAAAATACTCCTAATTTAATTAACTTATCATTATTCCATGGGATTAAAATAGTAAATCGAAAAAAAATTAAAAATATTCCTATAAAAGAAAACTACCCCACGTCCCTTACTTCTATATGAAAAAAAAATCCTATTAAAAAGTTCATTCGTACTTCCACTACCCCACGTTCTTATAACTTAAAAATTAAAAAAATTACCCGTAGTTCCTATAAAAAAAAACAAAAACTACCCAGTCCCATGTTTTATCAAAAACACAAAAATAAAAAGTATTATCGTGCACACAAAGTGCATGAGGCTAATATATATAATTTATTATCCCTACATTTCGTGCACCGTTCAATTCATGAAGCCGCTTTATAGCGTTAGATTTAGGTCGATTCCACACATAGGAGTCCAAGTTCACTGGGATTGAGCAACGCACACCGTAAATTTTGAGGTCAAAGACTCAAAGGTACCATGAATTAGCCATTACGCCTAGTTAAGTCGTCGTTTTGAAAATGGGTGTCGAGTGATTCCTTGTTAGAGTATCTTCAGTAAATTCATCAAATTTTTGTATTTTTTGGAGAATGAACAGTAATTTTTACCTTTATCTACCAACTTTTTTAAATACACTTTTCAACAGATTTTCTATCTCATTCTCTATCTCATTTAAATATTATTTTTTATTCATTATTTATTCTTTTTTTAACAACTATATATCTTCCAACATTTTTTTATACAACACCTAATTATTATATTAGAAAAAAAGTATTTGAAGAATGAACAGTAACCCGTCAGACTTGATGGGCTACTGTTCATTAGCCAAAAAAAAATCCAACTATACCAAATGTGCTGGAGCATGAATAGTGCACAAATTCTCTAAATTTTAGCTAACAAACCCCGGACACCGAACCCATTGGAGATGCTCTTAGTTCTTATTGAAATGGTCTTGGCAAAAAGTGGGACCAATCGGACCCACATCTAGCTTAATTTTCTTTCCATACCGACAAAGATTTTTTTATTAATTACCAATTAATCCCAATATTTTACCATAATCAAATCAATCCCAAACTTGCCAACGGGGTTTGGCTCAGCTAGCAAGGTTCAGGCGCTTCATGCAACCACACTTAGGTTCGAATCCCACTACCAGCAGGAGTCTGTTGGTGGGCATCCTTAGTGGGTAACCCCCACACAGGTGTGTAAAGGGCCGGCTGGCTACGAAAGGGCTCGCTAACTCGGCTGCCACCTAATGCCCTACCCGGGAGTGTAATATAACCATAAAAACTACTATTTTTCATTCTAAAAAAAAAATCAATCCCAAACTCTATATAAACATGCACCCCCCCACTCCAAGTCCATCACAAAAAACCATTCAGAGTACAAACTTTTCTTCTCAAGCAAACACAAATTTCCTCTCCTACTCTCATCCAAACCAAAAACACTTAAAAACCCATTTCTTTCTCAACCTTTACAATCCTTAAACATACACCCTTCTTCTACTTTTCCTAGAGAAACCCATTTTCTTTCTAGCCAAACACTACTCTAAATCCTTCTCAAACCAAATCACAAGCACTCAAACCTTTGTTCAGTTCTCACTTTCTTTCAAAACCCGCTTCAAATGGCTCCTAACATCACCACCACCACCACTGTCACCACCGAACCCGTTAGCATGCCTAGCAAGGCGTATGTCACTTTTTTGGCTGGTAACGGTGACTATGTGAAAGGTGTGGTTGGCTTAGCCAAGGGCCTGAGAAAGGTCAAGACCAAGTACCCTCTAGTGGTTGCTATTTTGCCTGATGTCCCAGAGGACCACCGTGAAATATTGGTTTCACAAGGGTGCATAATGAGGGAGATTGAGCCTGTGTACCCACCTGAAAATCAAACCCAGTTCGCCATGGCCTACTATGTCATCAACTACTCCAAGCTTCGTATTTGGGAGGTATGTATATTAGTTGATGTTACCATTCTTTGCTCGCATGTGTGACTACTTACACGTAGTTTCTGCGTTCTATGAGTGACAAGATGTTTGTTTTTGAAACTGTGTCGTGATTGTGGGCTTCCGACGTGTTATGTCAAAAATGCATGTGAGGGTATTTTTGTAATTTCGTATCAAGGGTCTGTTCGGTTGCAGATAACGCCTCGTTTGACTGCTTTTATGAGAAAGTGTGCATCTTTCTTCTAAATATTTAGGGAAAAACTCTTCAAAATGTACAATTTCACTCGGTCCCAACAGAGCCTTCAGTTTTATGAATTTTCCTAATCTAGTCTAAGGGTATGCTCTATCTTTAAAGAAAATTTTGTAATCTGTCCTATTTTTATTAATTTTTTATACTTAATTGATGTAATATTGTGACAAGGGAAATATAATGACAAAGATATAAAATTTAATCTCTTTTTATTCAATTAATTGTTTTAATTAATAGGATGTTTTTGATATCCAATTGAATTATTTCAATGCTTTTGTCAATGGTACTTAAATTCCAATACTTTGTGTGCAGTTTGTGGAGTACAGCAAGATGATTTACCTAGACGGAGACATTCAATTGTTTGAAAACATTGATCACCTCTTTGACTTACCAGATAACCAGTTCTATGCTGTAATGGACTGCTTTTGTGAGAAGACATGGAGCAACACTCCACAACACAAGATTGGCTACTGCCAGCAGTGCCCTGACAAAGTCCACTGGCCTGCTGAGCTTGGCCCCAAGCTTCCCCTATACTTCAATGCTGGGTTCTTTGTGTATGAGCCTAGTCTATCCACATACCATGATCTTCTAGAGACCCTTCAAGTTACCCCTCCTACAACTTTTGCTGAGCAGGTAAATCTTAGTTTTCACAGTAATTGTCACATTAATTCCTTGCTTGTGTATGACCCATTTTGGAGGTCATGTGGCTTGATTTGATAGATTCATATCAAGCTACTTTCTAGCTATTGGACTATTAAGTTGTGGATGTGCTTCATTGACTTTGAAACACATAAATCTATGACATTTTTTTTTCTTTTTTTTAAGGTGAATACTAGTAATATATAGTACCTTACTAAAATAATTTGTGATTCTGTCAGGACTTTTTGAACATGTTCTTCAAGGATATTTACAAGCCAATCTCTCCAGTTTACAATCTTGTGCTTCCCATGTTATGGCGTCATCCAGAAAACATTGAGTTTGACAAAGTTAAAGTTGTTCACTACTGTGCTGCTGTGAGTATCCACTTTGTTTATAGTCAGGATCTCAAATTTTAATAAATTTCAATTTGTTTTTTGATATGTAATACTGATGAAATTTTTCTTTGATGGGTTTACAGGGCTCTAAGCCATGGAGGTACACTGGTGAGGAAGAGAACATGGACAGGGAAGACGTCAAGTTGCTAGTGAAGAAATGGTGGGACATATATAATGATGAGTCATTGGACTACAAGAACACATTGGCTTCTGTAAAGGTTAAAGCTGGTGTTGAGAAAAATGGCTTGAAACGATTCTTGACAGCAGTGTCCGAGACTGTTGGTCACTACATTAATGCCCCATCTGCTGCTTAGTGCTTGTTTTAAGTTCAATGGAAATGAAGCTTGTGTTGTGTAGGACTATAAGTAATGGGTACAGGATTGGTTTTTATTTGTATGGTTTGGAATTGTATTCTGTTTTAAGTTGACGACTTTCCTATTACATATATTACCAATTTTCAATTTGTTATGGTCTTCTGTTTTAAGTCGAAGACTTAGGGGGTGTTTGGATCCCTTTTTTTCATCACTCAATTTCCTTCACTCATTACTTATTATTCATCACTCATCACTCAAAATTTCTTACCCGTTTGACACCATCACTTACTTATTATCACTCAATATTTTTTACATTATTTGTGGGCCCCATATCTGTCACCCAGTGTAACTTTTTTTTTTTTTCTTCAGTATCACCGAACGCAGTGAAAAAGAATAAAAAAAGCTGAAAAAAAAAAAAAAAAAAAACTCCCAGATCAGATCACCGAACATAGTGAAAGAAGAAGAAGAAAAAAGAAATAAAAACCAGATCAAATCACCGAACCCAACGAAAAAAAAAAAAAAAAAAAAAAAAAAAAAAAAAAAAAAAAAAAAAAAAAAAACCTAGATCAGATTACCGAACCCAGTGAAGGAAGAAGAAGAAGAAGAAGAAGAAGAAGAAGAAACTAGTGTAAAAGAAAAAAGAAAAAAAAAAAAGAAGAAGAAAGGCACGCACTGAACCCAGTAAAGAAAGAAAAAAAAAAGAAAGAAAAAAAAAAAAAAAAAAACCCAGATCAGATTACCTAGTGAAGGAAGAAGAAGAAGAAGAAGAAGCTAGTGTGAAAGGAAAAGGAAAACAAAAAAGAAGAAAGGCACGCACTGAACCCAGTAAAGAAAGAAAAAAAAAAAAAAAAAACCCAGATCAGATTACCCAGTGAAGGAAGAAGAAGAAGAAGAAGCTAGTGTGAAAGGAAAAAGAAAAAAAAGAAAAAGAAAGGCACGCACTGAACCCAGTAAGGAAAGAAGAAAAAAAAAAAAAAAAAAAAAAAAGGAAGAAGAGAGGGTCAAAAGTTGCGGCTAAAAGTCTGACAGTGGGTCCCTCATGTAGTGTTATTTATAGAAATGCTATTGAGTTATGAGTTATGAAAACTGAAAACAGTCAAAAGTTGTTTTCAGTTTCCACAACTCATAATGATGATGCGTGAGATCGTCAGTCAAGTTCGTCAGATAGAGAAGAATCTTCAGCCTCCAAAGATGATCACCGGCTGGGTGCCTGCCACAACACCTCCGATGCCAAAGTCAGTGTATAAATCTTTCTTCAAAGTAATGAAATGTAGAGTAATTGGAATGAAAAGAAATCTCTTACTGTTTGTATCTGTATCTCTCTCTTTTTCTTTGCAATGTGTTGGGCTTATATATGCTCTTATGGCCTTTAGCCGTTGGAGTGGTTATGGAGGTCTTAATGCTCCTTTTAGTAACGTCTGGGGCCGAATAATATGTCATCAATGTCATCCAACGGATTGTACAGTTGTCCTTGTAACCGTTTTGGGTTTAACTGTTTGCATTGAATGGTCCGGAATTCCTTCGTCAGTGAGACATATAATTTGGCTTACCTGTGCCGAGGTTGTCTTCGTCTGTCTTGATGGGATGAGCTCGTCATGATCTCATGGTTCCGTCAGTTGCCCCCCGATTCTGTGTTCGTCGTTTAAATGACGATCATAGAATGCGATGATTTTACAGTTTTCGAGTGCCGTTTGGGATTTCGCTCCGTATTAAATGCAAAATGGCGGCGTTTCGCAACTCGTGGCACACGTGGCACGTGCCAGTGGGTGGCTGAAGTTAATGCTCCGTTTGGTGGGACTCTTGGGCTTCCCGCTGGTTTTTCAGTTTTCCAAAACTTTAGTTTAAAACCGTTTTTTTTTTGTTCACTTTTTTCAAAAATACCTCAATCATTGCTCTGGTTGTTTTCTCCGGCGAATTTTCTCTGTAACTCCTCTCTGCGATTCTTGGCGTGGTGGTGTTCCTCCTGTCTGTTGCCTTTAGCGGTAAGCCTTCCTTCTCTTTTCTTTTTACATTTTATGTTATTGTTCTTGCTTTGCTGTGATTTTGCCTCTGATTTCTTTTCTTCTTTTCTACTTTTTGCTTGTTTCTAATTTCCTGGGGGTTTAGTTTAGTTTGCCATTGCGCTTTTTCCTTGTTTTTCATGGTACATAGCTCTGAGGTTAGGATAGCCTGTCCATCAATTTCATTTCTTTTTGCTCGTTTGGGAGGTTTTCTGGGTGTTCCCTCCAATATTGGGGATTTTGTTTTTTAGGGTAACTGCTTAAGTGTCGCATTGGCAGATTTATTGCCTTTGCTTCGTCAATCCTTAGATTGGTTTGAGAACGAAGTTGGAAAGCGAGTAGGTATGTCCGAGGTTAGGTCGAGTGAGTTGGAAACTGGGCTGTCGTCCAACGACGGCGGCCCTGCTGGGGAGGATACAGCCGTCTCTAGCCCTCGGGAGGTTAGGGATTTTTAAGCTCAGGACGAGGAGTGCGGCCTGGATGCTGACACATTGGGGAGATTTAGAGATAGGTTTCAGTATTTGGATAGGGTTAGGGTTCGTCTACCCAATGCGGAGGACCGGGCATGTCATTTCTTCCCAGGTGAAGTATGCTTTTACGAGGCTGCTTTCACTTGTGGTTTGAGGTTTCCCGTCCATCCCTTCCTGATGGAGTTGTTGGAATATTTTGGTATTGCTCCTGGGCAACTCATGCCCAATTCGTGGAGGATTTTAATTAGCTGTATGGGGATTTGGCTGGCTGCCACTGACGGGGACATGCTCAAAGTTGACGAGTTTGTCTATTTATACCGCTTAAAAGCGTCCAAGGAGCATAGGTACTATGAACTGGTCCCATGGGAAAGGAGAGCTAGGATCGTCAAGAAGTTACCCTTGTCGTTCAGGTACTGGAAGTCCAGATTCTTTTTTGTGTCTGGGGACGACTTTGAGACTCCCTCGAGCGAGGTTTGGGGTGATGTCCCGAGGTTGCGTCGTCGGTGGGGGACCCCAACTTTAGGTGCGTCAGTAAACTTCTTGATTTTTTTTTTTGTTTTTTACGCTCGTCTCTGTCGATGGATCTCCTCATTTCTCTTCTTTCTGCAGCTAAGAGACGACCGAAGCTAAAGAGCAGGTATAAGAAACGAGTGGAGAAGGCGATTGAATACGCGCAAACGATCGAGAGCTGGGACGATCTGGTTGACCCTCGGACCCTTGCTTTCTACTGTCTCGACCCAGAACCTTCTAACTTCGTTCTGCGCACTCTTGAAATCGAGGGAAAGAAAAGTAAGTGATGGGTTCGTCATTGCACATTCTCACCTTTTTTTTTTTTTTTTTTTTTTTTTTTTCTAAGTGTTTTCTTCTTGCAGAGATGACGACTAAATTCAACAAGGGTATGTATGCAAAGATGAGGTCTAAAAAGGACGAGCCCCTATCGAACTTGGGGAAAAAGAATGTTCGCGTTACTGAGAGGGGTGGCCCCGTACCTGTGGCTTCCTCCGTCAGCCCACTGACGTCTGGGGCTCTGGTTACCAGGGTGGCTTCCCCCACAACTTCGGTGAAGGAAATCGAGGGCACTCCGGTTTCCAAGAGACCAAGGCTGACGAAGAAAGAAAAAGAGAAAGGGGATCCTCGTCCATCCACGATCTGGAGTGACGAGAGACTGGCAGTGGACCGTGCACATGAGGCCGTGAGTGCCGCGGATTTAAAGGTCCTTTCAGGTGTCCCGTTCAATGACGTGGCCGCTAGGCACGTCCAAAAGTTCGTGCAGGTATGTTCGTTTGCGGTACAAATCCTTTTTTTTTTTTTTTTTTTTTTTTTTTTTTTTTTTTTTTTTAAACTCAGGGTCTTCTTCCTCCTTATCTCCCCCTTTTCCTTTTTTTTTTTTTTTAGGTGCTGGGAGAGAGTATGCATATTACTTCGGAATATCTTACGCAGGAGGCCAAGGTCGCGTCTATTACCTCCAGGATGGAAGCCTTGGAAGCAGAGAATTCTGCTCTGAAGAAAAACTTGATAGAATCCATGGGCGTGGCGACGTCACTGAAAGAAAAGGTAAAGACGCTGACGGACGATCTCAGGGTGGAGCGTCAGCTTACGCTCGAGAAGGATGAGCAGATCGTTTCAGCCAAGGAGGGCCTTAAGACCATCGCTGCCAGATCTGTGGAGGCCTTCCAAACCACTGAAGAGTACAACACTGTGCTCTTCAGTTGGTACTTCAAGGGTTTCGAGCTCTTAAGGAGATATCTCATAAAGCACCCCTCTAGAGTAAACATGGAAGAGCTAGATCTGGAAGAGGTAGATCAAGAGATGGCTGCGGACGAGGCTGCCCAACCATCTGCTGCTGAGCCTGGCGCCCATATTGACGCTCCTGCTGATGTTGCCCCTCCTGATGACGCTCCAAGTGAAAATGCCGCTTGACGATCCTGTCACTTAGAAAATTTTTCTTTTTTCTTCTTTGAGAAGCCCCTTATGTTTTGGGCTTGGTTATATAAATCTTTTATATTCTATATATTTTGGGAACAGTGCTTTTCAGCCCAATGTTTAAGGGCTTTTATTTAGAAACAATGTTTTTATGCCCAGTGTTTATGGGCTTTTGTTTGGAAATGATATTTTATATGCTATCTGATTTAACTTACTTTTCCTGTACTTACTTATATTCGAAATTTGTACCTGCTTTGGTTTGATGCATGCTTGTCGTGCATTCCATGATTGGCACCTTTGATGCATGCTTTGGTTACTTAGCCAATTTTGGCTTTAGTAAAATTCTTTCGTCAGTAACTTACATCCGTCAGAGTGGAATCTTGTTACTTAGCCATTTTTGTCTTTAGTTAAATTCCTTCGTCAGTAACTTACATCCGTCAGAGCGGAATCTTGTTACTTAGCCAATTTTCTAGCTTTTTTAATCACTCTTAGTGACTTTATCTTTGTCAGTAACTTACATCCGTCGGAGCGAAATCTTGTTACTTAGCCAATTTTGGCTTTAGTTAAATTCCTTCGTCAGTAACTTACATCCGTCAGAGCGGAATCTTGTTACTTAGCCATTTTTCTGGCTTTTTGCGGGTTCGTTCTGGATCAGGCCTGTTTGCACAAAAAGATTAGCTGAATAATTCATTTATTGATTGATAATGACGCACATATATTTCTATTACAATTACTGATGGTATTTCTTCAAATGTTCAATGTTCCATGGTCTTGGGAGTCTTTCTCCGTCTAGGGTCTCCAGGTGATAGCTTCCTCGTCTGGAGTAGTGAATGATTTTGTACGGCCCTTCCCACGTGGGGCCGAGTTTTCCTTGAGTTGGGTCCTTGGTTGCCTGGGTCACTTTACGCAAGATGAGATCTCCTATATTGAGTCGCCTGAGTCTCACCCTTCTGTTGTAGTAGTTTGTCATTTTCTTCTGATATTCGGACATCTTGTTGAAGGCTTTGTCTCTAACTTCGTCAAGGCAATTCAGATCTAATCGTAGAAGGTCGTCATTGTCTTCTTGATTAAAAACCTCCCGCCTGGTGCTGGTTATTCCCACCTCGACTGGGATCACCGCTTCTGTACCGTAGGTAAGTCTGAAGGGGGTCTCTCCTGTCGGGGTTCTAGCCGTGGTCCTGTAAGCCCACAAGACGTTGGGCAGTTCGTCCGGCCATGCACCCTTCGCGTCACTCAATCTGGTTTTTATGATCTTGAGTAATGTGCGGTTCGTCACTTCTGTTTGTCCGTTTGCCTGTGGATGGCCTGGTGATGAGAACTGGTTCTTGATGCCCAAGCCTGAACAGAAATCCTTGAAAGCCTGGCTATCAAACTGTCGTCCGTTATCTGATATGATCGTTCATGGGATCCCGAATCTGCAGACTATGTTCTTCCATACGAACCCCTGGATTCTGGCTTCGGTGATGGTCGCCAATGCCTCTGCTTCAACCCATTTAGTAAAATAATCAATAGCAACGAGTAAGAATTTTACCTGACCTTTGCCTTGAGGCAGTGGGCCGACGATGTCGATTCCCCATTGTGCAAACGGCCATGGAGAAGTTATCGTCGTCAGCTGTTCTGATGGGAGACGTTGGATGTTCCCGAACCTCTGACATTTATCACATTTCTTGACGAACCTTGCTGCGTCATCCTGCATTGTTGGCCAGAAGTAGCCTGCTCGCATAATCTTTCTAATCAAGGACCTTGGGCCTGCATGATCTCCGCAAATCCCTTCATGGACTTCTCTGAGGATGTACCCAGCTTCTTCTTCGTCGACGCATCTCAGGTAGGGCATGGAAAAGCGTCTTTTGTATAAAGCATCATTGAGAATTGTGAACCTGGTGGATCTCTTTTTGATCTTCCTAGCTTCACCCGAGTCCTGAGGTAAGTGCCCATCCTGGAGGTAGGACATGATGGGCGTCATCCAGCTGCTTGTGTCCTGAATTGCGAATGTCGGAGCTTCTTCTATGCTGGGACTTCTCTGTATCTCCATCAACAGGTCTGTCACTGGTTCTTCTTCTTCTGATGAGGCTATCTTTGAGACTTCGTCGGCGGCCACGTTCTGGCTCCTTGGAATTTGCATGAACTCCACTTTTTCGAACTCTTGGGTCAGGTGCTTTGTCAACCTGAGGTATTTCTGCATTCTTTCTTCTTTTGCTTCGTACTCTCCTTTGATTTGCCCAATTACTAACTTTGAGTCGTTCTGGACTAGCAGGTTCCTGGCCCCCAGCTCTTTTCCGAGCCTTAAGCCTGTTAAGATTCCTTCGTATTCAGCCTCGTTGTTGGTGGCTGGGAATTTTAGTTGAACCCCATATCTTAATACTTCTCCGTCAGGAGTGGTTATGACGACCCCTACTCCCCCTCTTTTCTTGGTTGATGAGCCGTCAGTCTTCATCACCCATATCTCATTCATGCTGGCAAGGCTCGGCTCGTCTGGATAGGTAAACTCGGCGATGAAATCGGCCAGGGCTTGTGCTTTGATGGCCGTCCTTGGGTGGTACTCCACGTCAAATTGGCTGAGTTCTATCGCCCACTAGACCATCCTGCCTGCAGCTTCGAGTTTGCTCATAGACTTCTTGATGGGTTGATCCGTCATCACTAAGATTGGGTGTGCCTGGAAGTATTGCTTGAGCTTGCGCGAGGCTACTATCAATGCAAACGTGATCTTCTCGATCATTGGGTATCTAGATTCAGCTCCTTGGAAAGCTTGGCTGACATAGTAAACCGGGAGCTGTTTCCCATCTTCTTCTCGGATCAAGGCGGCGCTGACGGCTGTAGATGAGACTGCTAAATATAAGTACAAGTTTTCACCTCCTTTGGACGGGCTCAGGGGGGGTGGATTGCTAAGGTAACGCTTGAGCTCCTGAAATGCCGCTTCACACTCGTCGGTCCATTCAAATGCTCGCTTCAAGGTCTTGAAAAACGGTAAGCACTTGTCAGTTGCTCTAGACACGAACCTGTTAAGGGCTGCGATCCGGCCTGTGAGCTTCTGAACTTCCTTGACGGTTTTAGGTGATGTCATGTTGATTATGGCTTGCACTTTCTCAGGATTTGCTTCTATTCCCCTTTGGGATACCATGAATCCCAGGAATTTTCCTGAGGCAACACCAAAGACACACTTACCAGGGTTCAGCTTCATTTGGTATTGCTTGAGGGTATCGAATGTCTCTTTAAGGTCGTCCAGGTGCGCCAGCTCTTCCCTGCTCTTGACGAGCATATCGTCCACGTATACTTCCATATTCTTTCCTATCTGCTTGGCGAACATTCTATTCACCAACCTCTGGTAGGTTGCTCCTGCGTTCTTCAGCCCAAAGGGCATCACCTTATAACAGTAGAGCCCTTGACTGGTAATGAAAGCAGTTTTCTCCTGATCCTCGTCAGCCATCTTTATCTGGTTGTATCCTGAGAATGCATCCATGAATGTTAACAGCTTATGACTGGCGGTAGAATCTACGAGCTGGTCTATCCTTGGGAGGGGCAAGCTATCCTTTGGGCAGGCCTTGTTCAAGTCTGTGAAATCCACGCACATTCTCCATTTCCCGTTCGCTTTCTTTACTAAGACGACGTTGGCGAGCCATTCTGGGTAGTACACCTCCCTGATGAAACCTGCAGTCAAGAGTTTACTTACTTCGTCAGAGATTGCTTGGTCCCTCTCGGGTGCAAAGGTTCTCCGTCTCTGCTTGACGGGCTTTCTCTCTGGGTCTATATTTAGCCTGTGTTGGATGACTCCTGGGGATATGCCTGGCATGTCGTCATGACCCCAAGCAAATACGTCTAAGTTGTCCCTAAGAAACTGAATGAGCTTCGTTCTCATTTCAGGACTCAAGGTCGTCCCTATTCTGGTCGTCTTTGCCACTTCCCCTTCGATTAGCTCTACCGCTTCCAGAGCTTCCATCTTTTCTCCTTCTTTCTCTTCTATCATCCATGTATGGTTCTCTTTAGCTGCTAAGACAGCTTGGTAACATTCTCGAGCTAGAACTTGATCTCCTTTGACTTCACCAACTCCATTTTCTGTTGGAAATTTCACCTTGAGGCAATAAGTGGATGTGGACGCCTTCCACTTGTTGAGTGCTGGCCTTCCGATGATGACATTATAGGACGAGGGACAGTCTACTACCAAGAAGTCTATCTGACGGGTCAGTTGCTTTGGGTATGTTCCCACTGTTACTGTCAGCGTCACTATGCCTCTGGGATATACCCTATCGCCGCTGAAACTGACGAGGGGGGAATCGAATGGACGAAGTCTTTCGGGACCTATTTTCAATTGCTAGAATGCAAGAAAGTAGATGATATCGGCAGAGCTACCGTTGTCCACGAGAATCCTTTTGGTGTTGAATCCCTCTATGGTGAGCATTATGACCAAGGGGTCATTATGTGGTTGCTTTACTCCTCTAGCGTCATTCTCGTTGAAGGTCATGTCCTGGTCAGTCCGTCTGTATTTTGGCGGGGGTGTCATGTGGACGCTGTTTATCTGCCGTTAGTGTGTTTTCTTGAGTGACTTGAATGAGCCCCCTGTAGTGGGCCCCCCGGCAATCGTCTGTATCTCCCCGATCACATTTTGAGGAGGCTGGGATTGACGACCGTTGCTCCTGGACGAGGACTCATGTTGGCCTTTGTTTTCATCCCGGGACTTATTGTGATCTCCCTTCTTCACGAACTTCTGCAACTTTCCCCTTCGAATCAACTCCTCTATTTGTTCTTTGAGATCCCTACAATCTTCTGTGTAATGGCCATGATCTTTATGGAATCGGCAATACTTACTCTTGTCACGGACGTTTGGGGATGAGTGCAGCGGTCGCGGCCACTTAAGGTAGTGTTCGTCTTTGATCTGCGTTAAAATTTTGTCAACAGGCATAATGAGAGGAGTGAATTTTACCGTTCGTGGACTCTTATCGTCTTTCCTTCTGACCCCGTCATTAGTTCGACGATCCTGTCTCTCTCTCTTTTGTCCTCTGCGGTCGTCCACTCTTCTTCCTCTGTCCCCGGGTTTGTCTCCGTCCCTGATGGCAGCTAGCGCGTCTTCAGCATTCATATATTTCTGCGCCTTAAGAAGCATTTCAGCCATCGTCTTTGGCGGATTCTTCGCGAGTGAAGTAACGAGTTCCCTAGTTCTCAATCCTGCTTTGAAGGTCGTCAGCTGTACCTTATCGTCAGCTTCGTCTACCTCCAATGTTTCTCTTGTGAATCGTTTTACATACGACCTCAAAGTTTCCTTTTCTCCTTGCCTGATGGTGAGCAAGTGATCTGCGGTCCTCTTTGGTCGTTGTCCCCCAATAAAGTGACGCAGGAAAGCGCTGCTCAACTGCTCGAATGTATCGATGGACGATGTTGGCAACTTTGTGAACCATTCTCGGGCGGCTCCCCTGAGCGTGGTTGGGAAGGAACGACATAATATTTCATCTGGGGGCTGCTGAAGTCCCAGGGTCGTTTTGAAGGTATTCAGATGGTCTTGAGGATCCTTCAGCCCATCGAAAGGTTTGAGTTGAGGTAACCGGAATTTGGACGGTACTGGACAATCGAGGACTGCTGTTGTGAACGGTGAATCCGTCGCTCAGACCATTCGATCCACACTTCGTTCCGTCTTCCCCTTGATGGCATTCCTAAGCTCGTCCATTTCCCTCCTCATCTCTCGCAACATATCCGAGTTTTGCTCAGTTGGAGTGGGAGGCCTTCGAGGATCACTTCTTCTATGACTGTCCCCTTCGTCTTCCTGATTTCCCTTGGACCTGTTCTCCTCTTGTTGAAGTCGTAACTTCATCTCTTGGTTTTGTCTGGTCAATTCTTCCACTGTGGCTGCAAGAGCTTGGATTTGCTGATCTAAGGCTGTAGAATCTTGATTGGACTCCATCTGAGAAAAATAGTTGATCGGAAACTACAATCTCGAATGTGAATACGAAAATGTCGTTCCCCACAGACGGCGCCAAACTGATGATGCGTGAGATCGTCAGTCAAGTTCGTCAGATAGAGAAGAATCTTCAGCCTCCAAAGATGATCACCGGCTGGGTGCCTGCCACAACACCTCCGATGCCAAAGTCAGTGTATAAATCTTTCTTCAAAGTAATGAAATGTAGAGTAATTGGAATGAAAAGAAATCTCTTACTGTTTGTATTTGTATCTCTCCCTTTTTCTTTGCAATGTGTTGGGCTTTGTATATGCTCTTATGGCCTTTAGCCGTTGGAGTGGTTATGGAGGTCTTAATGCTCCTTTTAGTAACGTCTGGGGCCGAATAATATGTCATCAATGTCATCCAACGGATTGTACAGTTGTCCTTGTAACCATTTTGGGTTTAACTGTTTGCATTGAATGGTCCGGAATTCCTTCGTCAGTGAGACATATAATTTGGCTTACCTGTGCCGAGGTTGTCTTCGTCTGTCTTGATGGGATGAGCTCGTCATGATCTCGTGGTTCCGTCACATAACTCAAAAAGTAGAAAATTGAGAGATGAAAACAGAGTTATGGAAACAGAGAATTGGTGCAGCTAAACAGACTTTTTGTATGAATCCCACCATTTTTTAGAATTGATTTACGGAAACAAGTAAACCAAACAGCCCCTTACACTCCTATTATTATGTCACGAGTTTCAGGACCATTGGTCTTGCTTTTGCTTTGTTTTCTTTGTTCATATTTTCAATTTATAAGAACAAATATTTCGGTGTATATAAGTTGTTAATTCTCTCTCTCCCTTCTTTTTAAATTTTTAATTTTTATTTTTATGGGAACTTTGTTAATTTTTTTATGTCAGCAAATGTCCGACCTTGTCAAATTGAACCGTTTTAGTGCACGTTAAGGTCGGTTTTAGTCCAAATATCCAAACATTATCTTAAAATTCTAGTACAAAGTCTAAAACATTATCCAAAGTGAAAATGGTCGGTTTTACCGTTTTAGTCCAACTAACAAAACTAGAAAAGAGCACCCTTTTTTTTGCTAAAAAAAAAAAGGGGGAAAAGAGCTCCCTTTTTGCCAAGTGGCAAGATTAAAGTTCTCTAAATAATATGGTGAAACGTAGCCCTCACGAGGAAAAAGAATTCTAAATCTAGATGCCTATCGGCCAAAGGTTATGCACTAATGCCACATGACTATTTATCTTCTACTTGGAAGAAGTAAGGTCCCGTGGACCCACTTAACAGTGTTTTGTTAGCTTTGTTTTAGAGCATTTTTATTGGCTTATGCATAAAAATATGCATGTTGCATTATCAAAAACCATTCTATTCATTTTATTTTTGCTAACCAAAAGTGGGGGTTTTTATGGTTGTATTATGCCACCCGGGTTTGCAAAGATCATGTGAGGGACAGGACTCACAAATTCCACCGAGGTACTCGCCAAGACTCGAACCTATGTTCCCCTTAAATCTCTCACACTGCGGCCCACCAACAAGAGCCCGCTGGAAGCGGGAATCGAACCTAGGTTGGTTAGGCGAAGTGAACGAACCATGCCAGCTGAGCCAAGCCCTTGTTGGCCATTCTATTCATTTTATATATTTACTTTTACAACACATTCTATATCTCATTCTTTATTTTTCTAATAAATCATATTAAAATATTATAAAATAACTCTTCTATAAAGTAACTTACCTGAAATCTGTGTCGAAAACCCACCTAACCCTACAACAACCATCACCACCACCATGACCAAGTCCTAACCCACCACCAAAACGTAAGAGACAAGAGAGTTGAGATAGGTATGTGTTGGGGAGAGAAATAGCTTGGGAAACTCTTGAGTTGTTAATATAACATCTAGAAAAATAGGTTTAACTTACTTCAAGTATTTTTTTAACTGGATGTCTCCTTTTATTTTAAATACACAATAGCTAGGGGTAGACTAGTAGTGAATTTCAATCTCCATCATTTATTTAGTTAGTGAGTGATATAACAGCTTCTCATCTATACTACTATTTAAGAGGTTTCTTCTGTTTGGACCAATTTTTTTATTTTTTATTTCCAAAATACCCATACAATCTACGTTTAAGTAGGAGTAAAACTTGGTAAAAATGCTTCTTTAACTTCCATGTAAAACACTATCTACAAAATATGACCACACTCACGTTGGTTTTCACACTCAAATTGCTTCTTCTTTAGTTCTCCAATTCTTGCAATTCTGTGTTAATCTTCTTTTCACCATTATCGTCATTTTTTCTATTTGATATGCTCATATTTGCTTTTGCTCAACGGTATGTGTATGTTAATGTATGATGGTGTACTATAAAATAGACAACTCCAAGCTCGTCCATTAGGGTCGTCCAGGGTAAGAATAGAAAAATGGACTTTATGTAGAATGCTCGTCCGTGATAAGGTCATCCATCCAAGAAGATGTATGGACGACCTCCATGCATCTCAAAGCATGTCCCTCTTTCCATATATGATTTGGACGACCTCCACATTCTTATTGCGGAGCACAAGTAAAAATAGAGGTTCATTACTACAAACTGCTTCCGATGACGATTATGGAAAATAAGATCAAAAAACATAACTTCCATGGCAATAATGGAGGTTAACTCCAAATCTTTCGACTTCCTCAATGATAGGAGAAGTTATTAGACAAGTAACTGCTTCAAGTGTACTATATAAACGTTTATCTGCGTCAAAATAAAGTAAGTGTGAAACATTTCCCAAAAGAGTTAGAACTCCAGAATTTGAGAGAAACTAACTTAAGCATCGGAGGGTTCTTGGCCGGTTCACACCGGTCACCTTTGATTGTGTTTTTCCTTTCAGGCCTTTCAAGTGACTACTAGATCAATTGACACCCAAAGCATTCAGCCTACTGATTTCTTGTACATCATCAGATGGCGCCGTCTGTGGGAATTATCGTTTGTGAGTTTTGCAATTTCTTTCTCCGACAAAAGGCTGCATGGTTCGAATAAGATCAAGGGCCACTAGCCCAGGCCATCAAGAGAGTAGGGATGCCTCTAGTAATCCCCATCATGATCGCCAGTCAAAGCTTATCATGTAGTCGTCTTCCATTCAACATGTGCAGTCCATGGCAGCCGCCATGGCGGAGTTAACCCATCAGAACCAAGAGTTGACTAGAGAGATCAACCTAGGGAGGCAACGGCATGAAAGATATGCTGAAGGACAAGCCCAGAGTTAGGAAGATAGAGGAAATGCTAAACCTAAAAGCCAGTCAAGGGATACCACTTCACGTAGGGTGCCACACTTGGAGAAGGAGATGGACCAGATGAGGAAGGTTATGGACGAGATGAGAGAGAACATGAGAAGGGTAAATCCCATAGAGGATTTAGTTCACCGAATAAACTCCCCTTTTACGTCTTCCATCAACGGTCACCCCCTGCCTCCGAAGTTCAAGATGCCTTTCTTGGATTCATATGATGGAATGCGTAACCTTTTCGATCATATTGCTACTTTCAAGACTACAATGCACCTTTAAGGGGTTCTAGATGAGATTATGTGTAGAGCCTTCCTTACCACCCTCAAAGGACTAGCGCGAGTGTGGTTCAACAAGGTACCTCTAAATACTATGAGTTCTTTCGAAGAGTTGAGTAAGTTGTTTGTCAACAATTTCATTTGAGGACAAAGGCACAAACGTTCCTCGTCCAGTCTGCTGACCATAGAGCAAGGAGATAATGAAAGCTTGCGTTCCTTCATCACTCGTTTCAACAGGGAAGCCCTGACAGTGGACGAGATGGACAACAAGTTGTTATTGGTGGCCTTCCATAATGGGGTTAACTCGGACTTATTCTTCCACAAGCTTTACGAGCAAAAGCCTCAAACCATGGCTGAACTAATCCATTCGACCCAAAATTTTATGAATGCAGAAGATGCAATTATAGCCAAGAAGAGGAAGAGAGCTAAGAGAATGGAAGCAGATCTCCCGCGCCACTCTGAACAAGGTCCTCATCCAAAGAAGGAGAGGACAAAAGAAAGGAAGGACTGAGACAACAAAAAGGCAGGCTCTTTAGCACAGAGTCAGTAGTACACACCCTTGAACATGCCGCTTGAACAGGTGCTTATGCAAATCAAGGATGATCCTTCCTTGAAATGGCCATAAAAAATGAAGGGAGATCCCAATAAGCGCAATAGGAATAAGTATTGCCGCTTCCACAGAGATCATGGGCATGATACGGACGAGTGTTTTAATTTGAAGCAGCAAATAGAAAATCTCATCAGGCAAGGGAAGTTGAGAAATTTCCTTGGATAAGATCATAAAGACGAGAAAATGAAGGCAAAGTTAGAAGAGCTGTCACGACCCCCACTTAGAGAAATAAGAGTTATCATAGAAGAAACCTCAACAGGGCAATCTTCCAAGTCAAGGAAGACATACCTAAAGGTAATACAAAACATCCAACTTTCAGGACGATCCCCGAAGATAAGGATTACGGACAAGCAAGCCATTACATTCACAGACAAAGATGATGAAAGGGTTCACCACTCACATGACGACGCAATCGTCATTACTTTGCTTATTGCTTATTATACGACTAGAAGAGTGTTGGTGGACAATGGTAATTTGGCAGACATCTTATACTACCCCGCTTTCCAACAAATGAGGCTTGGACGAGACCAACTTCGTCCGGTGAACTCCCTCTTGGTGGGATTTGGAGGAATAAAGGTACAACCCGTGGGAACTGTTATGTTATCTGTGGTGGTCGGAGCATATCTGCAAATAATAATTAAGGAAATAAACTTTTTTTGTGGTGGATTGTTCGTCGTCATACAATGCTATCATTGGAAGACCAACTTTGAACAGTTGAAATGCAGTAACGTCTACTTACCACTTGTCAGTCAAGTTCTCAACAGAATACAAGGTAGGGCAAGCGCAAGGAGATCAGTTAGCAGTGAGAGAATGTTATTTAGTCGTGTTGGCTATGGACGAGCAGTACAAACAATGAGCATTGAGGAGAGGAGAATTGTTGCAGAGCTTACTGAAGCGCTGCAAGACATTCTTTTGGACAAGAATAATCCTAAGAAGTATAACAAGGGTTGGAACAAGTATGGAGGAAAAGACGAGGAAAGACCTCGTCCAATTCTTAAGGAAGAGTATTGATATTTTTGCATAAAGTCACAAAGATATGCCAGGAATTGACCCAAGTGTTATCACTCATCAGTTGAATGTGGATACATCTTCCAAGCCTGTTCGTCAAAAGAAAAGGGTCTTTGCTCCCGAGCGAGAAAATGCTATTAACGAAGAGGTCCAGAAGTTAACCACAGCGCAATTTATTCGGGAAGTCTATTGCTCGGATTGGTTAGCTAATATGGTGATGGTCAAGAAGGCAAATGGCAAGTGGAGAATGTGTGTAGACTTCACTGACTTGAATAAATCTTGTCCTAAGGATAGTTATCCATTGCCATGCATTGATCAGTTAGCGGACTCAACAGCAGGTCATCAATTGTTAAGTTTCATGGATGTCTTCTTAGGGTATAATCAAATAAAGATGGACAAGTCAGATCAAGAAAAAACGTCCTTCATCACTAGTCAGGGCTTGTTTTGTTATAAGGTGTTGCCTTTTAGTTTAAAGAACGTGGGGGCAACTTATTAGAGGTTGGTAAATCACATGTTCCGCCCATAAATAGGACAGAATGTGGAGGTTTATGTGAACGATATGCTGGTGCAGAGCTTGGACGAGCAAAAGCATTTGAACGACCTCCAAGAAACCTTTGACACTCTTAGACGGTATAACATGAAGTTGAATCTGAGTAAGTGCACTTTCGGAGTTTCGTCGGGAAAATTCCTTGGGTTCATGGTTTCACATAGGGGAATCGAAGCAAATCCTGATGAGATTCAAACAATACTGGATATGAAGCCTCCGCGAAGTGTCAAAGAAGTCCAATCTCTTACTGAACGAGTTGCTACCCTTAACAAGTTTGTTTCTAAAGCTACTAACAAATGTTTGCTATTTTTCAAGGTTCTTGAAAAGGCATTTGAATGGACGGACGATTGTCAGAAAGCTTTCCAAGACCTCAAGACTTACCTCACCACAACTCCCTTGCTAAGTTCCTCCGTGCCTAGCGAAGATTTGTATTTGTATCTAGTAGTATCCCCACACGCAGTGAGCTTAGCTTTGATTAGAGAAGAAGGAAGGGTGCAGAAGCCGATCTACTACACAAGCCGAGCGCTAAAACAAGCAAAAGGACGATACCCAATGATGGAAAAACTAGCCTTCGCTTTGGTTATAGCATCTAGGAAGTTAAGACATTATTTTCAAGCTCATATTATCAATGTCTTGACAGATCATCCATTAAAGAAGGCAATGAACAAGTTGAAGACCACAGGACGACTAATCCAATGGGCCATAGAACTTAGCGAGTTTGATGTCAGGTACCAACTAAGAAATGCGATTAAAGCACAACCATTGGCAAATTTCATTGCAGAGTTTAGTCCAAATCGAAGTGAGCTAGACGAGGTGGACGAAGCACGAAGGTGGGTCGTCAATGTGGATGGTTTGTCCACGTTATATGTAGGAGGAAATCGAGTTATACTCAAATCCCCAAAAGAGGATCAGTTGAAATACGTAGCCCATCTACAATACCAAACCACCAACAATGAAACTAAATATGAAACTCTCCTCAAATGATTGGAATTGGCCAAGTCCCTAAGGGCGGAGTCAATTATCATCCTAAAGGATTCTCAGTTGATCATTAATCAAGTGAATAGAATGTGTAAAGCCAAAGAAAGCCAAATGAAGAAGTACTTAAACAATGTAAGGTAGCTAGTTAAGAAATTCAAAGAAACTAGTTTTGCTTAACTCCCGAAGGAGGTAAACATGGAAGTAGATTCTTTGGCGAAAGTAGCCTCAGCAGGGGAGGTCATGGACAAGTTTGATAAAGTCCAATACGTGCCAAGCATAGATCTACCAAAGGTACAACAAATTGGAGGAGAAGAAAATTAGATGACTCCAATAGTCATCTACTTCAAGGATGGAAGGCTTCTAGAGGACAAGGACGAGGCCAGGAAGTTAAGGATCAGAGCTACAAAGTATGTTCTCATAGACGAGGTGTTGTACAAACGAGGTTTTTCTCAGCCATACTTAAGGTGCTTAGTTCTGGATAAGTCAAACTATGTGTTGAAGGAGGTTCATAAGGGAGCATGCGGTAACCATTCAGGAGAAAGAGCATTGGTTCATAAAGTCGTCCGTGCAAGTTATTACTAGCCAACTATTCAAGCAAACGCAAAAGCTTATGTCAAGGTATGTGATCAACGCCAACGCTTCAGCAACATCCCCAGACAGCCAACGGCCCAGCGGAGTATCTTACCCCGATGATGGCCCCATGGCCCTTTGTACAATGGGGATTAAATATTTTGGGTCCCTTTCCACTTGGAACCAAGCAGATGAAATTCTTGGTGATTAGGATTGACTATTTCACTAAGTGGGTGGAAGCAAAACCCCTAGCAAAAATCACGCAACAAAATGTCAAGAACTTCGTCTGGAAGAACATTGTGTGTAGGTTTGGGGTGCCTAGGGTATTGATATCTAACAACAGATGATAATTTGATAATACACTTTTTAGGGAATTCTACGAACACTTCGGAATTCAGCATCATTATTCTTCACCCGCCCATAAGCAAGCAAATGGTCTGAATGTTCAATATGTGTGTAAAACACTATAATGTTTAGACCCCAATTTACCAATTCAAACTTAATATCAAACAATGTATGTGCGGAAAATGAACATAAGCTTATAATAGAATTGATAAACAATTTAAACCAAATAAAATCACATCCACAGCAGAAATTAAATGCAAATATTAAGGGAAGAGAGATGCAAACACAAGGACAACACAACGATGTGTTATCGAAGAGGAAATCGAAACTCTTGGCGTAAAACCTCTCCGCTGCCCTCCAAGCAGTCAATAATCCACTAAAGAATGAAGTTGGGATACATGAACAGCAAAAGACCCTCCAAGCCTAATCTACCCAGTGTACCTAAACCCTCTAAACTTCTTACTCCAACGAGGTTGCGCTGTACCTTTGCCTTCTTTAGCGTACCGAATTTTGCTATAGCACATAGCATTAACCAATAACCATTGGTCCCTTCCTAACTGCTCCCAAAGTACCAAAAAGCCTTCTCACAGATGTGGGTATAGTGAGAAAAGAATTTGGCCAAGAACCTCTCAAGGATGTAACAATGGAGAGGATAAAAGTAGAGGAATTTGAAGAGTCTCTATGTAAAGATTGTGGATGAGTCAATCTTGTTTTTCTTTAGGGTTTCTCTCTCAAAATTATCTCAGGAAGTTCTCTACATTTCGTGGGTATGAGGGTCTATATATAGTGGTGTGTAATTGGAATGCAAAGAGTCATTTTTCCAAAACAGAGTTAGCTGGCGACTTGGCCTCGCGACTTGACTAAGTCGCAAGTTTAAGCCGCAAGTTAACTGAATGGCCAGTCTGGACTTTTTGTCCTGTAGTGCTATAGTTGGCACGACAGTTCAGCTTCTTTGCATGCTTCACTTGTGTGCATCTTCTGGCAGCTTGCCAGTCGCGAGCCACCTACGAGATCTAGTCACGAGTCCCTGCTTCACTGTACAATCTTGAACATTTCTTCACACTCTCTCACACACTATCCTTACATGATTCCCACCTAAATACAGGGTTTCTAAATGCTGAATTATAAGCAAATTTGGTAAAGAATAAAGCCAACAAAATGGTTGATTAAATTCAACGGTTAAGTAGAAGTGGCGAACCGATTCTTGTTGAAAATCATTAAGACTTGGCTTGAGAAAGCAAAGGAAGTATGGCCAGAAGAGCTACCAGGAGTTTTATAGGCCTATAGGATGACTGTGAGAACTCTTATAGGGGGAACTCTTATAGGGGAAACTCCTTTTAAGCTAGCATATAGAAGTGAAGCAGTGATACCTACAGAAGTGCATATGGCTAATTACAGGGTGATGAAGTATGAAGAGAAGGATAACGAAGAACAACTCCGCCTTAACTTTGATCTAATAGACGAGGTAAGGATGGACACGGAGCAAAGGACAGCCAGGTATAAAAACCTTATGGCCAAACAATATGATGCAATTGTGAAACCCAGGCACTTCAACATAGGGGACCTCATCTTAAAAATAATCTCCTTGGCAACCAGAAACCCAGTTCATAGGAAATTGGGACCTAACTAGGAAGGACCTTACAGGGTTATCAATTGCAAAAGGCAAGGGTCATATTACTTGGAAGCCCTAGATGGGAGAAAGTTGGAGCACCCTTAGAATGTTGAGCACCTAAGAAAGTATTATCAGTAAAATATCGGCCTAGACAAGCATTACCTTGGACAAGACCTGTCATTCTGGATGAGCCAAAGTTTATGTTGTTTTCTGTTGCATGTGTTGTTAACATTATATGTTATGTTTTAACTCCTTAAGGATGTACTAGTTTTAAATTAACTATGGACAAAGTCATGAACATTGATGTTTGTATGAAAAAGGCACTAGCTTCTAAAGCATGTGCCATACTTGTGGACGATCTTTATATTATGAGTATGGTTTGGATTTTCAAATACATGTGATGTAGAAATCTTATCTCCATAATTTCGTCCACAAAAAGGCTAAGGTCTAAAGACGAATAAAAATTTCTGGATACAGGGATATAACGTCTATAAACTTTCCTTAAAATAAGGATAAAGCAAAGAAAAACAAGACATATTCAACCAAACAATGGACGAGGTGAAGCCTTAAAAAGTGTTAGTCCAGCCATGGACGAGGAAATGCATACATAAATATGTCGTCCATAGGACAAGACGCCAATTAAAACGATCCAATCTGTGGATGAGTAAAAAGTTGGGCCTTAAACTTTATGGACGAAGTGTAAAACCAGCTGTCGAGTCTAAGGACGAATGAAGCTGGAAAAACCCTTGCCAATCACAAAGATGAGTTATACTTGCAAAATTCAAAGAATGGTAAAAATATTAAACATGAAGAAATTCTTGTCATGGACAAGCCAAAGTTGAAACCAATGTTATGGATGTGAAAAACATTCGTCCATACCACAACGTGTTTAATAGCGAATGAAAGTAATGAAAATAAAGCATTCATTCATTAAGTTTAAAAAGGGTAGATGATCCCATCCAAAAACCCTTATAAAATAAAAAAGAAGCCTAAAAGGCAATTGTTTGAAAGCTTGTCCTAAATGATATAGACGAGTGAAATGTACTTGCATAAATTTAAATGGTCCCAAACAATGGATTGAAAGCTTTGGGCGTCAACTGATCTAGTAGTCACTGGAAAGGCTTGAAAGGAAAAATACAATCAAAGGTGACCGGTCTAAACTGGCCAAGAACCCTTATAAAATAAAAAAGAAGCCTAAAAGGCAATTGTTTGAAAGCTCGTCCTAAATGATATAGACGAGTGAAATGTACTTGCATGAATTTAAATGGTCCTAAATAATGGACCTCATAAAAAAATAAAATAAAATAAAATAAAAAACAACAACAACAACAACAAACATATACAGAAACTAAAATGAAATTTCACTATGGGGGATCATTTTCAGCATCTTGAGCAGGTTAAGTAGTGGCATCGTCTTCAATATTGACGTCCTCGGAGCTAGTCTGAATGAGAGAGCTTGCAGCAGCAGCAATTTAAGTTTGATGGAGCTAAAGTCAACTTCAAGGAAGTTTTCTATAGTGTTCATTTGAAAATCCTCAAAACCTACTACATAATTATTGTCCAGCAAATCAGTGAACTGTTTGGATGCTCTGAACTCTGCTACTGCATCTTCTTTTACTTTGCTGAAAATAGTACTCAACTTATCATTCCTCTTTTGAAAGTGGTCAAGACGAGTATCTTTCTCAACCACATCAGCTCTCAGTTCTTCAATCAGATTTTGCAGACACTTGGTCTCGTCTTTAGCTTTGGCAGCCACCTCAGCCCAACCCTTGCAATCTTCCATGACCTCTTGAATCCTCTTCTCAAGTAGGATCCTCGTCTTGTCCATCTCCGTGGCCTGCTTGGACACAGCTATGAACTTTGACATGGCCTGCACAAATAACTAAAGAGTTAACAAAATATGTTTATACATACACATTACTAAAATAAGATGAGGTAAAAGAGTACCTTGAAAAAATCATGAACACTAGAGTGCTCAAATTCTTTCAAGGACATGTCATAGCATGCAACCACATCCTCGCCAGTTACAACTTTTTCAAATCTCTCTCAAGCCAAGTCTCCATTCTCCAGGAGGTTCATAGGGACCCTTTAGGGAGGTTAAGACGAGGTAGGAGTAGTGGTCTTGGTAGGAGTGACATCAACAAGGATGGACGAGTCAACGTCAACAACTTGAATGGACGGTTGGGAGGAAGGAAGATTAGGCCTAACAATCTTAGGCTTGGACAATCCATTCTTCACCTTCTTCCCTCGACGACTGGGAAGGTTTCCAAAGTCCAGCGTCTTGGGCAGAGTTTTTCTCTTGTCTCCAGCAGAAGGACGAGGCTGGGATTGAGCCTCAGGCTTGGTTACCCTGTCCATAACTTCTTTCCCTTTGTTCTCTTTCATAGTGGCCATCACTAAGAAAAAGGCATAAAATGTTAGTCAAAAAGCATAAGTCAAATGATACTTAGGAAATTTTCAAGTATAAAAAGAAGACTCACGTCTACGAACTGTACGCTCGTGAGCAAGTGCTTCAATGGATGGTTTAGGGCCAAGTCCCCATGTAGCTAGACGTTGAAGAGTCACCAATGAATGAAAGCTTCTATCAGCATGTAGACGAGCTCTATGGACGCGGTCACAATGGAATTTACTTAAAGAAGGTCATCTAACAGCTACAAAAAGGAAGAAGAGGGAGAAAATAAGGTTAGAAGATTGCAAGCAAAAGATAAAAAAACTTCAAAAATAATATGGTAAAAAATAACATACCTTTAGAATGAAGGTTGCCTAGTTCTCCTGTATAGGGAGCAAATAGATCCCTGCCAACTTCAACAGGGTTTCCAGCCTAGAAACTAGAGACGAAGAAGAACTTCGTCTTCTAGTTCCTATCTAAGGTGACTAGGGACTTTATCAATATATAATCTTTCCCTCTGGCTGTGAATAGGTAGAAGCCTAGGGATTGGTTAATTTCGGAGGGTTTATAGCAGTAGAGGAACTCATCCATAGTAAGAGGACAATCCCCCTAAAACACCTCCCTCCACAAAACTTTCATAGAGACAACTAGCCTCCATGCATTGGGATTGAATTGACATATACCTAAACCTAGCCTAGTGAGCAACTCCCTAGCAAAGGCATTAAGAGGTAACCTCAAACGCCCCAAGGGGTAACCCTCATAAATGCCAACACTAAAATGGGGTTGGCAACACCACTACCCATGCACAGGTAGCCTGGGGTTTAGGTCATTAGGAATTCAGTACCAAGTCTTAAGGTTGTCTAGCCTTTTTTTGTCTATCTTAGAAGCGACCCCTATAGCATAACTATAAACTATCTCAACCTTGTCTTGAACAGTAGACGAGGGAGCACTTGTGCCACCCCTAGATTCGAACTTAGCCCTCGTCCTAATTTCTTCCTAAAGAACCTCTAAAGGAACCCCAAATGTGTATTCATCCGTGGTATTTCCCCCACTGCTACTATTGCTACCACCACTACTATCACTAGAACCACTCAAATTACTAGAGTTATGATACTCGTCTATGGCCTTATCAATGCTATTGCTAGACGAAGGAAGAATAACCTTAAACATTTTTTAAGAAAACTTAAAACCTGAGGACGAGAGTAAAGAAAGTACCTGGATCTAGACGAAGGGAGACTATAGACGCAGGAAACTTCTAGATGAGGAGCTAAGATGAGGGATGTCAAGGAAGAAAATTTCAGAAATGTAAAGGGTAGCGGAGGAATTCTACTATTTATAGGCAATGGACTTTAGCATCTAAAACGACACAACCAATCAAAAGCTGACACGTGGCATGCACCTAAAAAAAATGAATCGACGTGACCAGTCACCAATAGGATCGTGACATGTGGCATACCTAAATAGCTAACATAAATACACACATCCAAAGAACAGCGTCAGGCTACACATTTCTCTAGACGACCCATGCACAAAGGGACAACTGATGGTATACTATAAAATAGAAAACTCCAAGCTTGTCCATTAGGGTCATCCAAGGCAAGAATAGAAAAATGGACTTTATGTAGAATACTCGTCCGTGATAAGGTCGTCCATCCAAGAAGATGTATGGACGACCTCCATGCATCTCAAAGTATGTCTCCCTCTCCATATATGATTTTGACGACTTCCACATTCTTATTGCGGAGCACAAGTAAAAATAGAGGTTCATTACTACAAACTGCTTCCGATGATGGTTATGGAAAATAAGATCAAAAAATATAACTTTCATGGCAGTTATGGAGGTTAACTCCAAATCTTTCGACTTCCTCAATGATAGGGGAAGTAATTAGACAAGTAATTGCTTCAAGTGTACTATATAAATGTTCATCTGTGTCAAGATAAAGTAAGTGTGAAACATTTCCCAAGAAAGTTGGAACTCCAGAATTTGAGAGAAACTAACATAAGCATCGAAGGGTTCTTGGCCGGTTCACACCGATCACCTTTGATTGTGTTTTTCCTTTCAAGCCTTTCAAGTGACTACTAGATCAATTGACGCCCGAAACATTCAGCCTACTGATTTCTTGTGCATCATCAATGTATATTGGTCTTTTCTATTTTGGTTTTCTAATTCATGAACAACTTCTTATATTCTAGAAACAAATCAAATATTTGTGTAAAATAGCCCTTATATTTCAACCTCATTTTTAATTTCTTTCACACATTTCTTCAAGGAACATGCACTGGGGCATCTATCTTCAAGAATTTCATATCTAAACTTCAAGGAACATGACTAGGGTGTTGATCTTCAAGATTTTCATGTTCTCTGTCCTCTAACTCTAACGGATTGTTTGGACTTTGGACTTGAAATGTAGTCAACGGCAAAAATGCTAGTATCTTTGATTACCTCTATTTAGATGCTTCATGCATATTGGGCTCTCTGCATTATGTTTGCTTTTATGAGTTGCCATTCAATATTTGCTTTCCTGTATTTTGTTTATATTTTGGTTTCCTTACTTTGTTATTATTATCCTTTTCATATCATTATCTTATCTTAAAAAGAAAAAAAAAATTACTCAAGTTTTCTTATATTTATATTACACGGCCACATTTTCTTATATTCCTATTGTTTTGTTCAAATATGATCATCATGAAAGCAAGATCAATTGTTGTTTAGCTTCTCTTGGAGATGATGGTAAAAGCAGTAGAATTTGTCGAGTGAGATCTAGCCAAAAAAAGATATCAACGTAATGGTTATATTTTGATTGAGGTATTTGCCTTGAAAATGGGTACATAAATAAGAAGAAGGATAATTATCATCAAGTACAAGATATTTTACTACTAACCAATGTCCATTCTTCCATGTTTGAGGTACCATATGGTGAATATAAGCAAATTTGTGTTCAAATAGAACTCATATTTGAAAATGTGAATATAAGAAAAAAAAATTTTAGTTGAATGCTAACTTAGAGTTTAGAGAAAAAAAAAAAAAAAAAAAAAAAAAAACTTTATTCTCTTATTGTGATTTAAATTCTGAAAGGGAAAAAAAAAAAAAATCATTTAACTCCTACGTAAAATACTGCCTATAAATAGGACCACACTTTTCTTTTTTAATATTTTCTATTATTTGGTCAATTTGATGAATGTTTAATGTTTTCTCTAATTAATGACTCTTTTTTAAAGAGTGGTAATGATATATATTTTTGTCTATTTTTTTGTGGTTATCAAGTTTGACTAATTATTTTAGTGTATGTGTTTTAAGTGGTGCTCTCTCTTTCTCCTATTATTTTTATCTGTTGTTTTTCTTACATTTATGCCTTACTCTCTATATTTTTGTATTTTTTTTAGGGTGACATATCAACAATTTTGTTAGATTGCATAGCAGTCACATTGGATAAATTTGGGTGAGTGAAGTGGTAGTCAATCTATCAAGTAGTTGTTAAAAGACTATTTTTTGTGAATATCTTACCATATGAAATTTAATATTATCCTTTGTTATGTCTTTCATTGCACATTTAATGATTCTGTAAGCAATTACTATATACGTAAATCTTTTTTTTTTATTTATGAGAAACCTATATACGTAAATCTTGAAAAAGAAAAATGATTCTAGGGAAGTTATCTTTAAAGATAAGATTTAAAAATTGTGGAGAAACCTAAAACGAGGGTTTTTTTTTTTTTTTTTTTTTTCTTCTTCTTTTTTTTAAAGGTAAAATTATATTATAAAATCATGGAGAAAATTGCTTCTAAATAATAGGCAAAACTTAGGAATAAAATACCTAAAACATTGGTTTTTTTTTTTTTTTTTAAATGTAAAACCGGTAAGTAGGCTATTAGTAGAGGATTCTAAAATCCTAACATTTAGGATTTTCTTTTCTTGAAATTGTAAAAAAAAAAAATGGAGATCCTCTTTTGTAGGCAATCTTTTAAAAAAATTGAATAAATTTTTTTTTGAGTTTACAACGTGCAGTTTTTAGCATTTGAAAATTTTGTTATGCATGTGCAATAACTAGCTACCTTTTAGCCTTTAGGACTAAGTGGCTGCCTTTTAGGATTTAAGAAAAAAAAATTGATAACCCTCATTTTAAAAAAAATGATAATTGTGACACTCTATGACCAGAATATCTTTTTATGTCATCACAAAGTTCACAATTCAATTAAGCTATTAATAAATAATAATAAAAATTATATTACCGCTAAAATATTGTGTTTATATATTTTTAGTATCAAACCATCACAACTCAAAAATAAGATTGAAATATTATTTTGCGAAACTTTTATATAACAAATTATTGAGTACTATTGTTATGTCCATAAATTTTAACATAACACATGCTTCCACTTTTACTAAAATTTTATTAGAATTGCGCATATTATTAAAATTGATGATAATTAGGGTCTTCTATTCTTTTGGGTAAAAATTAATAGTTTACCTAAATAATAATTTGGTGACACGTGGCCCCCACTAGGAAAAATAAATTCTTAATCAAATAGATGTCCATAGTTATGCCACATGGCTATTTATTTTCTACGCGGAAGAATTCCATGGACCCACTTAAGACTGTTTTACTGTTTTGCCCTCTTTTAGTTTAGTACCCAAGTTAGCTTTGTTTAATAAGAAAAACATTGACATGATAGATATATCTATGGGAGTGCCAAGTATTGCAAAAATGAGTCTACGTGCTTCAACTTCATGGGAGTTTCGTGTGTAGTAATTAGAGGATGTTGCTTCTCTTTGTTGTTGCTAACATGGTAGGCCATGGTCGGCTATGATCACTAAGCAGTAAAAGTATTTTCTATGATGGGGTTTGCCTTTTGTTAGTAAGAAAATCAAAGGAAGCTTCATGACAGTGAATTTCTAATTTCCTTAGAAATAAAAAATTTAAAAAAAAAGTCTAACATTATAAAATTTTTCACAACTTATTGTCATACATGTAATATGATAGTGTGATTAGTTAAAAAAAAAGTAAATTTATATGTATTTGTAGTTGTACACCTTCACTTCTTCTAATTTGTATTGAGTGAAGCCGCATCCATGTGTAGAAGAAATTTGGGATCTTGAGAATTGTTACTTGTTTATTTAGATGAGGTTTTAACTCACACTAGGAAGTCAAAGCTGACATATATATATATATATATATATTATATTAGTTATCAAAGTTTGAGAATTGGGTATGACTATCATGAATTTTAATGAAAAACCAGTGATTATGATAAATTCTACAACTCTTAATACTAGCTATGATTGATTCAAAAGGTCATAAGTCAGGATTTATAGATGTAATCAATAGCACTTTTTCGAACGGAAAGACTACATATTCAAGAAAAAAATCTTGAATAATTTGGATTCAATTTCAAATTTTAAATAGAATTGTTTTTTTGCCCTAATATTTTCAATAGAATCTTATGAGTTCATAATTTTAATTGTTTCCATTGCTTGATTGGCTTTTGATTAAATATTAATTGTTAGGCCTAATTATATAACTAAGCTCTTAATGAAAATGAAATATACAGTCAAATTTGTTCGGTGTCAATGTTCCTTCCCCACAATTCAATGTAGGTGTCAAATATGGCAAGATTGAAAATTTCGGTCCAGTTAAAAAAATTGCCATTCACACTGACCAAAACCAACTGATGACACCCCTAAATTAAAACTTAGAGAGAACTAAGTACAGTATCAAATTGCAAAACTACTGGTAACCGAGTTTGGAACATTCAAGTCAAATCTTGTCAAGATCTCATTTAATATGAAATCTTATCATAAATCAATTTTACCTTAAAAATCACCGCATTGATTTTGTAGTATTGCAAGCTAAAATAGAAAATGTGATTATCCTATAGATTAACCACCATTTTCGTCACAAATTATGCATATATGTAATCTTTGATTTCGCCATATGCATTAACTATTGGGTGCGAAAAATCCTGAAATTTATGTTACAACCAAAGAAATAGACCATAATATGTTGCTTTTTGTAATTATAAACTAATCAGTTAGTGTTTTAAATGTCGTGAATAGTTGCCTAAAATATATTTACTATCAATTACTACTTTTTTTTTTTTTTTTTGATTCAACTATCAGTTACTACTTTATTGGATTCAAAAAAAAAAAAATACTACTTTATTCTATTCTATAATATATTTATTATTTATCCCCCATTTCGTGCACCGCCCAATTCCTGAGGCCTCTTCATAACCGTCAGATCAGATCGATGCCACACGTAAGGATCCGATTTATTTGGGATTAAATAACGCATACCGTAAATTTTGAAGGTCAAACTATGAGATAGATACAATGAATTAGCCTTTAGTCTAAGCTACGTCGTTTGATGCATGTGCTAATCGATAATCTATTTAAATTGTGTTGGAGTTAGTGGGCCGATCGGACCCATATGGGCCATATCCAGCTTAATTTTTTTTTTCCATGCCGACATGGAATTATTAATTAATTACCATTAATCCCAATATTTTACAATTATCAAATCCACCCCAGGCTCTATAGTCTATTCCTCTATATAAACGCCCCCACCCAGAACTCCAAGTCCATCACAAAAAACCATCCAGAGTACAAACTTTTCTTCTAAAGAAAACATAAATTTCCTCTCCTTACAAACCTTAAACTTACATCCTTCTTCTAATTTTCCTATAGAAACCATTTTTCTCCCTAGCCAAACACTCTAAAATCCGTTTCAAACCCAACCCAAAGTTTAAAACCTGTGTTCAATTCACATTTTCTCCAAAAACCCACTTCAAATGGCTCCTAACATCACCACCGCCACCACCGCCACCACCACCACTAAACTTGTTAGCATGCCTGGAAAGGCCTATGTCACTTTTTTGGCAGGTAACGGTGACTATGTGAAAGGTGTGGTTGGTTTAGCCAAGGGCCTAAGAAAGGTCAAGACCAAGTACCCACTAGTGGTTGCAATTTTGCCTGATGTCCCAGAGGACCACCGTGAAATATTGGTTTCACAAGGGTGCATAGTGAGGGAGATTGAGCCTGTGTACCCACCTGAGAACCAAACCCAGTTTGCCATGGCCTACTATGTCATCAACTACTCCAAGCTTCGTATTTGGGAGGTATATATGTATTTTTGTTAATGTTATTACCATTCTTTGCCCTTGCATGTGTCACACGTAGTTTTACTTATGTCAGCGACGAGCTTTTACTATCGTGTTTGTGGGCTTTTGACACGTGTTATTTCAAAAATTGCATGTGAGGGTATTTTGGTAATTTCAATTTTGAGGATCTGTTGGCAGATAACGCAGAGTTTGACTGCTGTTATGAAAAATTGTTTATCTTTCTTCCAAAAATACAATTCCACTCGGTCCCTTGAATCTTGCTTTTCCTTTTGAAATGGATTTTGTCTTATCTGTAACCAAAAAAAGCACTTATTATATTTTATAAATTTCCCTAGCTAGTCTAGTCTTAGTATATTCTTTATGAGGGATGCTACGTCTACAACAATTTTACAACATTTTTACAACAAATCACAGGTGGTTAGTTGTTATTGGTTCAAATTTGAAACTAACACTAAGATTACTTTTTTGGCCCAACAATAACAACCAATAACAACCTGCCACTTAGGAAATGTTGTAGAAATGTTGTAAAAATGTTGTAGACATAGCATTTCTCATTCTTTATCTTCAAAGAAATTTCAGTAATCTATCATATTCCTATTAAATGTTTGTACATAATTGGTACAATAAATACTTCTATTTGATTATCAAAAATATATATGTACTTTTATTTTTTTGAAGATATAAAATATAATCTCTTTTCGATTCAATTAGATGAGTGATTAGCATGTTTTTGTTATCCAATTGCACGATTTCAACAGTTCTGTAAATTGTACTTACGTTTGAATTTTGTGTATGCAGTTTGTGGAGTACAGCAAGATGATTTACCTAGATGGAGACATTCAAGTGTTTGAAAACATTGATCACCTCTTTGACTTACCGGACAACCACTTCTATGCTGTTATGGACTGCTTTTGTGAGAAAAATTGGAGCAACACTCCACAATACAAGATTGGCTATTGCCAGCAGTGCCCTGACAAGGTTAATTGGCCTGCTGAGCTTGGCCCCAAGCCACCCCTGTACTTCAATGCTGGCTTCTTTGTGTATGAGCCTAATCTATCCACATACCATGATCTCCTTGAGACCCTTCAAGTTACCTCTCCTACAACTTTTGCTGAGCAGGTAAATCTTAGTTCTAGTTGTGGTTGAAAAACTACCCTGTTTCTCATCCAAATCATATTAATTGCATGATGCATCAAATGAATTGCTTATTTGTGTATGACCCAGTTTGGAGGTCATGTGGCTTGATTTGATATATTAATATCAAGCTACTTTCAAGCCATTGGACCATAATGTTGTGGACGTGCTTCTTTGGCTTTGAAGCACAAAAATCTATGACTTTTATTCATTTTTCTCTATGGTGAATGGTGAATATTAGTAATAGTACCTTACTAAAAAAATTTGTGATTCTTTCAGGACTTTTTGAACATGTTCTTCAATGATATTTACAAGCCAATCTCCCCAGTTTACAATCTTGTGCTTGCCATGTTATGGCGCCATCCAGAGAACATTGAGTTTGATAAAGTTAAAGTTGCTCACTATTGTGCTGCTGTGAGTATTCGCTTTGTTGTCGTAACAATCTCAAATTTTAATAAATTTCAATTTTTTTCCTTGATATATGTAATACTAATGAAGTATGTTTTTGATTGGTTTACAGGGCTCTAAGCCATGGAGGTACACTGGTGAGGAAGAAAACATGGACAGGGAAGATATCAAGTTGCTAGTGAAGAAATGGTGGGACATTTACAATGATGAGTCATTGGACTACAAGAACACATTAGCTTCTGTAGAGGCTAAAGCTAGTGTTGAGAAAAATGGCTTGAAACGATTCTTGACAGCGGTGTCGGAGGCTGTTGGTCACTACATTAATGCCCCATCTGCTGCTTAGTGCTTGTTTTAAGTTCAATGGAAATGAAGCTTGTGTAGGACTAGAAGTAATTGATACAGGGTTGGTTTTTATTTGTATGGTTTTGGAATGATCTTCTGTTTTTATGTTGAAGACTTTCCTATTACATATGTTTTCAGTTTTCAATTTGTTATTGTCTTCTGTTTTAAGTCGAAGACATACACTCCTATTATTATGTTCGGAGTTTCAGGGCCATTGGTCTTGCTTTTACTTTGTTTTCTTTGTTCATATTTTCAATTTATAGGAACAAATATTTTGGTGTATGTAAGTTTTTTGAGAAGGTTGGTGTATGTAAGTTGATAATTCTCTCTCTCTCTCTCTCTGTTAATTTTTATTTTTTTATTGGAACTTTGTTAATTTGTTATGTCTGCAAATGTCCAACCCTGTCAAATTGTTACTGTTTTAATGCACTTCAGGGTCGGTTTTAGTCCAAATATCTAAACATTATCTTTAACATTTTAGTACCAAGTCTAAAACATTATCCTAAGTAAACATGGTCGGTTTTACCGTTTCAGTCCAACTAACCAAGAAAAGAAAAGAAAAGAAAAGAAAAGAAAAGTAAACCCTTTTTGCCAAGTGGCAAGATTAAAGTTCTCTAAAATAGTAAATAATTTGGTGAAACGTAGCTCCCACTAAGAAAAAGAATTCTAAATCTAATTGACGCCTATGGTTATGACACATGACTGTTTATTTTCTATTTTAAAGTCTAAGGAAGCTTCGTAACAGTGAATTCCTTTATTTATTTATTTTTGGTATCCAATAGAGTCACATCCATGCGTAGAAGACAATTGGAATCTTGGAAACTTACAAGTTTGTTTAGGTGAGGTTCTTATTTTTTTATTTTAATTTTTTGTAATTTTAAGATTTCGTTTAGATGAAGTCTTAGTTTCACACTGCGGAATCAAAACTACCATATATTATACTAGTAATCTAATTTTTAAGAATTGGGTATGAAAGACTATCATGAATTTGGGTGAAAACCCAATTATTATGATAAATTCCCCAATTATAAAACAATGTAATACTACTAGCTCTGATTGATTCGATAAGAGATGAGTCAAAATAGGTGAAATCAAGAATACTTGTTTGAATGAAAAGACATATTATAATTTGTTTTTAAGTAATAACTAATTTGGATTGGTTTTCAAAAGGATCTTAAGCATTCACATACATAAAATTTGTTCACTAGTGTTGACCATATATTGGAAAATTGTGATTTGACTTCTGAAATTATATTATTTAGTTTATTAGAATTATATTACCAAATAGTTATAAATTAATGTTAAAAAAAACACAAGTGAGAAAGTGAAAGATGAATGTTAAAAAAAAAAACAAGTGAGAAAGTGAAAGATGAATTGACGATGGTGATGCTAGATTAGTGTAATTTCAAGAGCAAATAAATATGAAATATTCAAATGGGCACTTGACTAACCAGTTAAATACTATTTACGTTGAATGACTTACTTCTCTACTTGAACCATCTTCGTTAACATAAACCTAAGGACTATCTTGTAAGGCTAAATACTCCTGATTGATTGATAGTAAAGTAGCACTACAAGGGAAGGGTGATGAGAGTAAAATAAACATGAAATTGAAGCTCCAAGTAGTAGGAAGAGCCCAGGGCTCTGATTGTGTGCTTGTTGAAGAATGAGCTTGCAACTCAAAGGCAGTGTCTTTGTTAAGGGAACCGATTGGAGTTATAGCAAAAATAAGTCTTCATAGGGAAATTGTCACTACTTATGAACTTGAAACTATTAAAAGAAAAGCGAAGATAAGATAACCAATCAAGTCTTCCACTGAGATTTCAAATAACACTTGCAAAGAACATTATGTCTCATGGTTTAGAAATATCTGTGGAGATAGATATGGAAAGCCCCTTTGGACGGGTGGAGGAGATAGAGGGGAACCCCAAATATCCTAAAACCATCTTAAAATCCTTCATTAGGAAACAACTATAATATAAGACTAATGTTTTTTTTCAAAACAGAGCTGGTAACAATGATGTGAAAAGTGAATTATTATAGATCCATCCCACTTGTGAAAAGTCTTCATAGGGGAATTATTATATATTATAGATGGGCAAGGCTTAGGTATAGTATTTTTGTGCTGTTCCTTCAGTTCCTCTTTTAAGATTCCGCTTTGTGGATTTTTTCTCATGGGATGAAAATGTATTTTTTAATTAAGTAGCCATGTGACTGAATCTTAAGATGGGAAACCTAATAAATAACACCTAAAATATTATATCTAAGTTTTGCCCATTATAGATTATATATAGATGTAGATTGTATGCAATAGATACCAAATATTATACTTAGTGTATTTTCATAAAATCAATTTCTGAACCAGATGATGGTAAAAGCCTAATAGTTTATGCAGCCTCTTTGCAATACAAAGACACTTGAATGGCGTATTTATTAAAATGTGAATTCTAGTTAGTTCAACTGATAAAATCTCTTATTGTCAAATACAAAATATGCGTTTAAAGACTATATACATAAAAAATCAATTGGTGTCTTTGCCTGATAATAAAATAAAATTATTATGGAACAAATGTCATAGATTAATAAGAATGTTAAAACATATAAGTGAAACTAAATAGAAAGATAAGATTCAAATGAGGAAATTTGCTTAAAATTAAGGGTGTCCCATATTGATGAAAAGATAAGGAAAGTCACTTGTGATTATTTGGTCTTGATAAGAAAGAGAGAATTTGATTGAAATTAGAGAAGAAAAAACAAGTAAAGGAAGCCTAAAAAAAAAAAAAAAAACACTTGTAGTGATTAAAAATGACATGTTGATTGAGGAAATAATAGATAATATGACTTCAAATGGAATAAAGTGGAAGAAAAGAATATATATAGGCGACCTAGACTCATTTAAAACTAAAGGTGAAAAAAAAAAAAAAAATGACAAACCGACCGAAACAGCCTGAATGGAGTCCAAAATTTCAGTTTGGTTTCGGTAATGTTTAATTTTATTTTCAATTTCTCAAAATCGAAAAATTTCGGTTTCAATTTCAGGTTTAAAAATAAAAATTTGAACCGAAACTGACTGATATGTATTAAGGCTAGGTTTGGATTGCACTCCTTCTTACTGAAAGTAGAGTTGCGTTTTCTGTTTTTTTTTTTTTTTTTTTTTGGCCAGCTTTTTTGACTTTGGGGGACAAAAATTACTGTGCATGAACAGTGCGGCACTGTTCACGCACTGTTCATGCACTGTTTATATATTAAAAAATATTAAAAATAAGACTCACGGTACTATTTACACATTTAAAAATTATTTTACTACAGTATTTTCAGCAACAACCAATTTTCAGTAAATTTCAGCAACAAGCTTTATTCCTAGTGAAGACATCAAGTTGCTAGTGAAGAGATGGTGGGACATATACAATGATGAATCATTGGACCATAAGAACACATTAGATTCTGTAGAGGCTAAAGCTGGTGTTGAGAAAAATGGCTTCAAACGATTTTTGACAGCAGTGTTAGAGGCTGTTCGCCACTAGATTAATGCCCCATCTGCTGCTTAGTGCTTGTTTTAAGTTCAATGGAAATGAAGCTTGTGTAGGACTATAAGTAATGGGTATAGGATTGGTTTTTATTTGTATGGTTTGGAATGGTCTTCTGTTTTAACCTGAAGACTTTCCTATTGCATATGTTACCAGTTTTTAATTTGTTAGAGCATTCGCAACAATGAAGCTAAAAATTTAGCTTTTTAGCTCTACCAAAAGTTACTTTATCTATTTTACCTACATACATACTGTAACAGTGGATCTATTTTAGCTTTTAACACAATAAACTAGGAAAAAATTGGCTTTTGCCCTTTTTAAAAAAACAATCTAGCATTTTGCCATTTTTCTCAAACTAATTAGGGAAATGCCCCACTTTTGTAACTTGATTTATCATAAATAGTTATAAAAAAAAAAAAAAAAAATTATGGAGCCCTATAATGGCGTTTTTAAGTACCTATAGTGACATTTTCAAGACCTATAGTGGCGTTTTGTAACTCGACCTTCGTGAAATCAAGTTTTAGGCATTTTTTTTTTTTTAAACCTATAACTTGATTTCATAGAGGTCGAATTACAAAACGCCACTATAGGTCCCGAAAACGTCACTATAGGCTCCTTAAAAACGCCGCTATAAGACCTAACTCAATTTATCATAAATCGAGTTTCAAAATAGGGGTATTTTCCTAATTAGTTTAGGAAATAGGGCAAAATGCTGAATTTTTTTTTAAAAAGGGAAAAAGCCCATTTTGTCCTAATAAAATAATATAAACATCACAATAAAATAATATATCCACTACAATAAACAACAATCACAACCACCTGTAACCGCCACCGCTACTGTCGCTGCCGCTGCCACCACCATCTTACAAAATCCACAATCATCATCATCATCAATGAGAAACTACCGTATTCATCCATTAAGAACATTAATCATCATCATCATCACTGCAAACAGAAAATTCCCAATACATTCCTCCATTTAGATGTTATACCCAACAAAAACAGCAAAAAAATAACACCATTTGCCCAAACAACATAGCGACAACACCATTTTTCACCACAAAATAACACTAAACCCAGAAAAATTAAGCCAAAACAACAAACACCCAGATGAAAAAATTCACTACAAAAGAAGAGAGAGCACTGACCTGAAGTGGATCGACTGGGACAACGTGGGCTGAGGCATGGGCTGGGAGGGCGACGGCGTGGGTTGGGATGGCGTGGGCTGGGAGATGAGAGAGATGAGAGCTTGATGAGAGAATTGATGAGAGCTTGATAAGAGAACTGAGCTTGAGAGTGATGATGAGAGAGAGCATGGTGAGATAGAATAAAAGAAATGAAAAAAAAATAAAGTAAGTTGCATTATTTTAATCGGAGGTTGAATAAAAAAAATTTTTTTTTTTTTTAGATGTCTGCTATAGTGCACATCTATTGATAGATGTGCACTGTAGCAAATCAGCAAAAAATTATAACTTTGCCTCCACTGCTACAAGGCTTTTTTGGTATATTGGTGGAGCTAAAATAGCATTATAGCTTTTTAGCTCCACTGTTGCAAATGCTCTGTCTTCTGTTTTAAGTCAAAGACTTAGTGGGTGTTTGGTAGATGTACTTAAACAATAGTTTTCAGTTTTTTTGAAAATATGTGTGAGTGAAAAATGTGTAAAAACACATGTAATATTGTTTAAAAACTGAAAACTGTTGTTTAAGTTGTGATACCAAACGGACACTTACACTCCTATTATTATGTGAGGAGTTAATAATAGGAGTTTCAGGACCATTGGTCTTGCTTTTGCTTTGTTTTCTTTGTTCATATTTTTAATTTATAAGAACAAATATTTTGGTGTATATAAGTTGTTAATTGACTTAATTCTCTCTGTGTCTCTGTGTCTCTTTCTCTTTGTGTGTGTTAATTTTTATTTTTTATGGAAACTTCGTTAATTTTTTATGTCTGCAAATTTCCAACCTTGTCGAATTGCAACCGTTTCAATGCACCTTAGGATCGGTTTTAGTCCAAATGTCTAAACATTATCTTAACATTTTAGTACAAAGTCTAAAACATTATCCAAAGTGAAAATGGTCGGTTTTACCATTTCAGTCCAACTAACAAAACTAGAAAAAGAGTACCTTTTTCGCCAAGTGGCAAGATTAAAGTTCTCCAAATAATAAATAATATGGTGAAACGTAGCCCCCACTGGGAAAAAGAATTCCAAGTCTAACAGACGCTTATGGTTATGCCACATGACTATTTATTTTCTGCTTTGAAGAAGTAAGGTCCCATGGACCCACTTAACACTGTTTTTTTGGCATTACTTCTAGTTCTGCCTCATGACTATTTATTTTCTACTTTCAAGAATGAGACCCACTACTTCGTTTTAGAGCATTCTTACTTGCTTGTGCGTAAAAATATTTGCACCATCAAGACCTATTTTCTTTATTTTATATAATTACCTTTACAATTGTAAATCTCAATATTTATTTTTTAATAAATCATATTAAAATATTATAGAATAACTTACTCGAAATCTGTATTGAAAACCCACCTAACCCTACAACAACCATCAACCATCAAAACCACCATGGCCAAATTCAAACCCATCCCCAAAACATAAGGGAAGAGAGGGTCAAGATAGATAGGGAAGTGTGAGAAACACTTTAGGAAAAACTCTTTGAGTAGTTAATATAATTTGTAGAGAAACCACTTGATCCAAAGTTTTAAGCCTAATATGTAATTACATATGAGGTTCAACTATATTATATTAACTACTCACTATTTTCATTTGTATCCAATGAGGGATTTAACTACTTAACCAATCACATTACTCACATATGTATATGTAAAACTAAATTGTCCTATTTGATAATCTAGCATTTGATAACTTCTTGTCTGTCATAGGTTTGATAAGAAGTTAGATGTCCTTAAATATTGGTTAGTGGATAAGTAGGTTTCAAGTAACTCACTCGCTTTGATGGGCAAGTGGAGGTTATATGTACAAGGAATTTGATCCTCTCTCAGCCCATAAAAGGAGGCACTTAGCTCCCATCACACACTAAATAGTGAAAGAGAAAAGAGGATCGAGAGAGAGAAACCAATCCTATAAGTGTTTTTAATTTCAAGACTTGACCTTAAGAAATTTTAGTAATGAATTAAGGTAGGTTTTATAGTTATTTTTGTGTAAATGTAAAATTATGATAATTCACGATTCTAAAATTTTATATGATAATTGTTTATAATCTAAAAACATAAAGAAAAATATTTACTAAATTTTTGTGGAAGTGGGAGCTGCAAGCTCTTTTGTGGGGCGAAGCAAACAGGGAGAGGGGGAAGCAATATATTTGTGAAATTAATATACACGAGCATCAAATAAAATATTTGTTTTCAAAGAGATACACGGCACTACAATATTCTTTAAAAGCAAAGGGAATTGTAGCAAGTGCAACACTTGCTTTTATCTACAGGGTTGTTGTATTTGATACAGAGGGATTTTTTTTTTTTTTTTAACTATAATATTATCTTAAAGGAAAAAAAAAAAGTTTTTCTCTAAACTAATTTAGAGAGAAACCATTCAAACTCCTTTTATACATTTTTAGTGGATTTAAAATTTTACAGTTAGAAACCTTGTCATATGCAAAATGCATGTAACAAGCCAGATGCATTAGCTAATGGCAATGCTCTTATAGAATTAATTTTGTTTTACATAATAGATTGTGAGTGATAAAGAAAATTTTTTGGATTTATATATATGATAGTAGTAAACAGTTAATTACAGTTTGTTACATAAAACAATTATGTAATACATAAGACAATTATGGCACGGTATTTAGTACTAAAAAATTATTCTATTATATAAGAAAAACAGTGAAATGATAGTCATCCCTTCTCAAAAAAAATGAAATGATAGTCATCAATGGGAGTGCCACATGTTGAAAGAATGGGTCGAGGTGCCTTGACTTCAAGGGAGTTTCGCGCGTAGTAATTAAAGGTTGTTGCTAACATGGTAAGGGCCATGCCGCCATGGTTGGCTATGGTTGTTTACTTTATGTTAATGATGAAAATCTAAGGAAGCTCATAACAATGAATTTCTTTATTTATTTTGTGTGTACCCAAAATAGGGCTATTGGGCCTAATCTCTACTTGGGCTTAGAATTTAATTGTTTTGTGGGCTTTGGGTTTCCTATTGTGGGTGGTCTTATGCCTAGCAGACCCAAATACGCTTCTGTTCCTCTAACCACTCTCTCTTCCTCACAGAGACACCCCTCTCCTCTTTTAGGTTGATAACTCTTTTTTCTAGTGGCTCTCTCTGTCCAGAATTACTAACCTCTCTTCCTCCCTTGATTCTCTTATTTATAGCCTTGGATGAATGGAGGTGTTATGATTACTCTAGATTATTAGTGGGCAAGGGGGTCCAATTTCATTGCTTCTAACTGTGCGTTTAGGTGAGAATGGTAGTAGTGGTTTTGGAACTAGTTTCCACTTCAACAAGGATGTTTGGCAGCGATACTCCTAAAGGCAATACCGAGCGGCTGAGGTATAGCATCCCCAAGCAATCACACTTTCTCCCGAGATGTAGTTGACCGGGCAAGCTCTGGATTGTTAATCATGATGTGTACGGATTGTGATTACATGTCCAATGGAACTTGGGCCAAGCATAGCAGTATGAGGTTTGGGCTCATGGCCTTAGTAGGCCTAAGGCCCAGTTTGGGGTGGAGAGGTTAGGGTTATAGGTCGCATTGCAGGGTAGAAGTTCAAGGCTCAAGTGGGCTTTAAGGCCTAGTGCCGTACACTAGCTCCCCCTTGATTCGTGACTAACTACCCAGAGCAAATCAAGGATTATCTGAATATTGAGATTTCCCTAAGAAGCTCGATCATCAAATGTCAATCGAGTAAAATGGCCATCAATGCTGCTTTAAAAGAAGCGCTGCACTAGACTGTCACGCCCGTCAGTAATTGTGGCTTGACAGTTCGTGAACCGTGCCCACGCGTGTGGGAGTTACCAATAGGGAACAAAGGGGTTTTCCTGCCTCCTCTTCCATTTAATGCTTTTACTCTTATAAATAGTTCATCCTGATTACTTATATCATTTTTTGCATCCTCTCTTCTTTAATTTTCCCTCTGTCGAGCATACTTCTTTTGTGCGTTCATCCTCTAGCCCAGAACACCCTTTCTTCCTAGGGCCTTCAGTAAGTTCTCTCTGCCTTTCCTTTCATTCTCTCTTCTTCTTTCAGTTTTCCTTTAATCTTAGTTCAGGAAAGGGTTATTCTTACCTCCTATCTTCTGAATTGTCCTTGGCTAGCTTTAAGGCAGCCTACAACGTCCCTAGAGATGTTGATATCACCTATTGTCACGAGGGTGATATCGACTTTCATAGGCATTCTAACTCAAACACAGTCTTTTTCCCTCTTATGGCCATTCTTGAGGGTGGGGTTAGGTTCCCCATGGACCCTTTCATTATAGGTACCCTTAGATTTTATGACTTTTCCCCCGACTAACTCCCCCCTAATTTTTACCGAGTGGTGAGTTGTGTAAGTAGGTTAAACCAAATATTTGGTCTATAGTTAAACCATCATGATATTAACTTCATGTATAGTCTATGCAGAAATATTAGGTGCGATTAATATTTAAAAACTAGGAATATGTAGGTACGGCTGATATTATGCCTTCCCGATTCCAACAGAAATTCGGTGGGGGAATTTGTCTGGGTGAGCGGCAATTGGCTTGCCAATGAACTCCCTTGCTCGTTTTTGCCACGTGATGTTGGTCAGTACCAAGAACTTTTATTTTCTTTGAGTTTGAATCATTTACTTAGTTGCTTACATGTAAACTAATTGACCTTTTTTTTTTTTTTTTTTTTTTTTTTTTTTTTTTTTTTTTTTTTTTTACAAAAGGAAAAAGGTTCCAACCAGATCTCCGGGTTGTACATGTAAGAGATCTTAATTTCATACTTAGGTCAGAAATTTTTGTGCACATGGACGAACAGCAACGAGCATCCCATTTGATACTCGGTATAAACCCGATGTATTCTACCTAGCAATCATTTAGTCAAGCATTGTTAGTAAATAGCCCGCTGCTTTCGTACATAGATGTTCGACATGCAAATTTTCTTCCACCTTCTTTCACTACTGGGGAAGCTCGGGATCTTGGTCCCAGGTATATCACTACTAAGCCGTAAGGTTCACATATCTGTTGAAGAGTAGGAAGCTCCAGCTCGGCACCCAACCTGTCGCCCAACTTCAGCAGCCTCAGGGCAAGGGCCACACTCCTCCTCCTCCCTTCTTCAGCTGCGCCAAAAAAAAGCAACGCCTCGACAATTAACCTCCCCAGATTCTTAGCAATGCCTCTTCCAAGACCCCTTCTCGGCCGTTCGGTGGGATCACGATATGGAGCTGGTGGGTGATTCCTGGCCAACTGCCCAAGTCGATGCAGATGTGGCATCCTTCTCCCGGCCCAAGGTCAATTGGAAGCCCATCTTTAAGCTTGGTGATGGGCCCCTACCAACGACCTCTAGCGTAAGGACTTAGGACAAGGGCCAAGGGGGAAGGGTGGCCTAGAGTTTGGTGCACGGCCTCTTGCTACCCGAGGACGTTCAGTTCTTCACAGACGGGGACGAGGCATGGCGATTGCAGTGGCACACCATGGCGGTAATTTTCCTCTCCTAACCTTCTTTGTTCATTTCGATGCATGAATAATCCCTTTACTCTTATATTCACTATTTTTGTGTTACCAAGCAGCGCAGTTGACTCACATCCTTGGCAAGAGACTGAAGGAGCTTGCCGAGGATGCTGATAAGGAGAAAGTGCTAAAGGATGTTGCCAACACCATGGCTAAAGAGAAGGCCACGGCTACCAAGGCTGCTGAGAAGAAGGTGCAGTCCTCGGAGAAGGCTCGGTTGCTGGTTGAGAGGAAACTGGCCAAGGCAGAGGGCAGGTTGGGGGGCATGGAGCTTAAACTAGCAGAGGCAGCCAGTCTTAATTTGGCCCAAGTTGACGAAATAGCTGACTTGAAGGCGGCCCTTAAAGCCTGTGAGTCCAAGTGGTATAACGAGGGCTTCGCGGATGCTTAGAACTCTGTGGAGCCTATCGTCCACTAGGCTAGGTCCCATAGGTTCGGAGAAGGGTGGCTAGCAGCCCTTCAAGCTATTGAAGTGCCTGAAGATTCCCCAGTGGGGAATCCAAAGCAAATCTCTTACTCGGCTCCCCCTCCCCCCGTGCAAAGTCAAGTTGAAGCTGTTGATAAAGAGGAGACAACGAGAAAGAGGGAGCTGGTGAGAGCAATTGATGATCATGTTGATCTTGAGGCTACCAGCAATCTCAATACTGTTGAAGATGCACAAGCCCAGCAGCCACCTACTGAAGACGTCACCGGCCAGTAATAGCGGTGATTCTATATAGTCCCTCCTAAGTTGGCGCTAGCTTCTCTGCGTTGACGTCCTGTGTATTCCCCACCACCACTCGAAGTGCTAGATCTCTTGCTTCAAACTCCCTTTTCCTCATATTTCTGTTGTATCTCTGGGCAAGTTTTTGCTGATATTCTGTCAGCCATATAGTCGCTAATTCCTGGTGTTCTTCTAATAAGTTCAACTGTTTCAGCATCAACTCTGAATTCTCGGTGGGGCTGAATCCTGAATCCTGGGCACTGCGTAGGTTTACTTCTACTAGTATGATTGCTTTTGCTTTATAGGTCAAAGAGAATGGAGTTTCTCCTATGGACCTTCTCGAGGTTGTTTGGTATACTTATAGAACACTAGGCAACTCATCCACCCACCTGCCCTTAGCACCTTCTAATCTCCTTTTCAACCCGTTCACAATGCCTTTGTTGGTGGCCTCGGCTTGACCGTTGCTCTGCGGATATGCTAGGGTAGAATATCGGTTTGTGATGTCAAGATTTCTACAAAACTCGCAGAAAGCTCGGCTGTCGAACTGTAACCCATTGCTTGACACTAGAGACTCTGGTACTCTGAATCTTGTCACTATGTTTTTCCATATAAACTTCTTAACATCCACATCCCGGATATTCGCCAACGCCTCTACCTCAGCCCACTTAGTGAAATAATCTACGGCTACCAAGACAAACCTCCAATTTCCTATAGCCCGGAGAAATGGTCCAACAATATCCAACCCCCACTGTGCGAAGGGCCAAGGGCTACTAATAGGGTTTAAGCTCCCCACTGGTTGGTGGATCATTGGGGCGTGCCTCTAACACTGCTCATATTTCTGTGCATACTCGGTAGCATCCCTTTACATTCTCGGCCACCAAAATCCTTGGGTCATTGCCCGATAAGCTAATGATCGTCCCCCCACGTGATTGCCACACACCCTATCATGTAACTTGACTAGGAGTTCCTTAATCTTACTAGAGTGCAAGCACTGCAAGTAAAGTCCATCAAAAGATCTTCAATATAGCTTACGATCGGCGGACAACCAATACCGAGCAGCTGTCTAGCTTACATTCTCTGCTTCCTTCTCATCAACGAGCACATGATCCTCGACTAAGAAGTTGATGATTAGATCCATCCAACACGGCTTAACCGTTGCCACCAGTAAGACACATATTCCTACATTGATACTTGGTTCTGCCACCAGCTCTACTTTTATTAACTGGGGAATTCCCTTGGTTGATGATGAAGCCAATGCAGCCAAAGAGTCAACATGCCGATTTTGCCTCCTTGCCACTTGAACCATTTTAACGCTCAAAAAGCGGTCCATAGTTTGCTTTACAAACTGTAAGTACTCCATCATCCGAGGATCCTTGGCCTCAAAACTTTCCTATACCTGATTGACCATCAATCGAGAATCCGAATAGACCTTTACCTCCTTAGCACCCAGATCTGATATAACTTTTAGCCCGACCAGCAGGGCCTCATACTTGGCTTCGTTGTTGGAGGCCTTAAAGCTTAACCTAAAGGAATGTTCCAATTTTATTCCTTCTGGGGTAATGACTAAGATCCCAGCTCCGGCTCCTAATGCGCTAGATGCACCGTCCATGAATACCTTCCACAGGATTACCTCTACAGGGTAGACCATTTCCTTCCCCCCTCTCGGGAAAAACTCTGCAATGAAATCAGTAAGAATCTGTCCCTTCACCGAGCTTTGTGGCCTGTATCTAATGTCAAAGAAGCCCAGCCGAGTTCCCCACTTAGCTATTCTTCCTATGAAATCAGATTTTTTTAATAACGACTGTAGAGGATACTCGGTCAATACGTAAATGGTGTAAGCTTGAAAACAGTAGGGCAACTTCCGTGTAGCATGCACTAGTGTTAATACTAACTTCTCTAAGGGTAAGTACCTTGGCTCGACATCTACTAGGGTCTTACTGATGTAGTATACTGGTTGTTGCACTCCCCGGTCCCTGTGAAGCACGGCACTCACGGCATGTTCTGACACCGAAAGATACATGAATAATTCTTTCTCAGCTTCTAGGGCTGTCAGCATAGGCGCCCGCACCAAATATTCTTTCAACTCCTAGAAATCCTTTTCACACTCGTCACTCCACTGGAATTCCTTCCACTTCTTCAAAAGCCAATAGAATGGAAGGCAACGGTTTGTAAACTTGGAGATAAACCGGTTGAGGGCAGCTAACATGCCCGTTAGTACTTAGACTTCCTTTGGATTGCTCGGTGGTTTAAGATGTTTCACTGCTTGAATTTGGTTGGGGTTAACTTCTATTCCTTTGTTACTGATCAAATACCCTAGGAACTTGCCAGCCCCCACTCCAAAAGCACACTTCTTGGCATTGAGTCGTAGCTTGTGCTACCGAATTACTTCGAACACCCCTTCGAGATCATCAATGTGCTGCACTTACTGTTTGCTTTTCACTAACATGTCATCAATGTACACCTCAACTGTACGCCCTATCTTGTCCTTAAACATTCTCGTCATCATTCGTTAATGAATAGCCCTAGCGTTCTTTAATCCAAACGGCATCACGGTATAGTAATAGTTAGCATCAGGGGTTATAAGTACTGTCTTCTCCTGGTCCTTGGAAGCTAGGGTAATATGGTGATAGCCCTAAAAAGCGTCCAGAAAGCTTATCTTTGGGTACCCATATGTGGCATCTACTAGCTGATCAATCTTCGGCATCGAGAATGGATCCTTTGGACACACTCGATTCAGGTCAGTAAAGTCAACACAAACCCTTCATTTATCGTTCTCCTTTATAGCCCTGACTTCCTTCAATCTCTTGACCTCTTGTTTGATAGCATCAACATACTCCGTAGTCGACCTTCTCGGCTTCTGCTTCTTGGAAAGGCATAGGGGATCCATGTTAAGCTTATGAACTATAAACTCGGGGTCTACCTCGGGTACCTCATACGAGCTTCAAGCAAACACGTCTACGTTCTGTACAAGAAACAACAACATCTCTACTCTCTTTTTGTCCCTCACGCTTGCTCCAATCAGAAAACTCCTGTAGTCATCCGGCAATATCTTCACTCTCACCAGGTCCTTGGAACAGCTAGTTCCTGCTTTCTCTTGAGGTTCTTGTAATTGCTATAAAGGAGTCCTCTCAGTTGACTCCTTTTGCTTGACTCCTTGGTCAACTGTGGGCACCAAGCACTAACTAGCCACTTGCTGATTGCCCTTTATTACGACAATTTCTTGCTCAGTGCGGAACTTGATCTTTACATGCAGGGTGGACGGCATAGCCCCCATGGCATGAATCCATGGCCTTCCAAGGTTCGTGGTGTACGGGGAGAAATAAGTGACCACTATGAACTCACCTCCTTATCTTCCATATTCACGGGAAGTGAAATCTTCCTTTCTAGGATCATCATAAGGCCATTAAACCCCATCAAAGGTGTATCATACTTGGATAGGTAATCCTTCTTCAAGCCAAGCCCTTTGTACAAGTTGGGATACATCACCTCTGTGCCACTCCCCTGATCTATCAATACCCTCTTCACTATGAAATCATTTATCCGAGTTGTAACCACCAAAGCATCGTCGTGCGGCTGAATTATGCCTTCCAGATCATCGTCATTAAAGGAGATGGGCTCCCAAGTACACCTCAACTTCTTCTCGAAGGGTTGATCACCCGTGCAGTTTTCCGCTGACACCACAGCTAGTACCTCCCTTTTGCTGGACACCTGAGTACTTCTTGGAGCTGCGTGGATAACTTCTATCACTCCCAGTGGGGGTGGGAGAGAATTTCCATGGGGCCGAGCGCCCTACCCGGAATCCTAATTCCTGGGTTCCACCATGAACTCTTTCAAGTATCCCACTTTTACCAACTGCTCTAGATGATCTTTCCACACCCTGCACTATTCGGTGGTATGCCCCTTATCTTTATAGTAAGTACAATACAAGTTCTGATTCCTCTAAGACGGGTCTCCCTCCATTTTGTTTGGCCACCGAAAGTATGGCTCATTCTTAATCCAATCAATGATCCTATGCATCGGTTCCTTAAATGCTACATTCACCTCTCCCATTTGTGGTCCTGGCTCTTGAATCCTCAAATCCTTCCTGGGTCTGGGCTGAAAACCGATATACCGAGGATGATTTATGACCGGGGCCTTGCCCTTACTCTGTAGCCGATCATCTTCCAAACGTTTATTTTATTTGATACGCTTCATCAACTGCCTCATATCCTCGAAAGGCCTCCTCTTCAACGATTCCCGTAGGTTGGAATCTTCAGGCAACCCCATCTAGAAAGTACTTGCAGCAATTTTTTCATTACCCCCGCCAGTCTCATTGTACAGTTCCCAATATCGATTAGCGTAGTTGCGAAGGGTTTCCCCAGCCCCCATTTTCATCGACAACAATGCGTCCACGGGCTGCGAAACTTGGCTGCATGTCATGAACAGTATACCGAACTCTTGAATCAACTCAGAAAAACTATGAATTGAGCCCTTCCTTAATCTATTAAACCATCTCAAAGTAGTGAGGCCGAGGCTTGAGGGGAACACTTTACACATCAGTACATCGTTATGAGTGTGAAAAGGCATCATTTGAATATAATCGCTTACATGTTCTACCGGGTCCGTCTTTCCATCGTAAAATTTGAACGGTGGCCTTGTAAATCTGCTTGGTATAGGTGTCCTTTCAATGTACCTTGAGAATGGTGACCGGGCAGCTCGACATAATGTGCAGCTCATAGCATCTATGGCCGCATTTCGAGGTCTTCCCTCCTCTAGGGAAATCAAATCCCGGTCCGCATATTCCCTTGAGTGGTCCCGGTGCTGATAAGACCCCAGATTGATGAGACCCTGCTCTATAATGATCCCCGACACTAGTCAACCTTTCCCTTCATTCCCCATTGCCCTTTCTCTAATGCCTACCCCCTGCTTACAACTCTAAATCCCTGACCAACCTACGAAGACGTTCACATTCCTCATCCTTTTGATTAAGCTCTTCATCCTTTCTGTCAAAACGATTGCACCCCAAAGTGCCCGATAGCATTCAGTACGTTTGGAACGACCCTTCTCCGAGGTCGAACAACCCTTCCTTTTCATACTCCCTATCTTCGCGTCTTTTTTGCCTTCTTTCCCTCTAAGTGGATCCCCATGAAGACCTCCCAGAACCACTTTCAGCATAACTCCTAGATGAATCTCTGGACATTTTCCTGTGCACACCTTGACAGAACCACAGCTTCGTAGGGGATTCCCATAGATAGCGCCAATTATGCGTACCCAAAATAGGGCTATTGGGCCTAATCTCTACTTGGGCTCACAATCTATTTGTTTTGTGGGCTTTTGGGTTTCCTACTGTGAGTGGTCCTATGCTTGATAAACCTAAATACACTTCTGTTTCCTCTAATCACTCTCTCTTCCTCACAGAGACACCCTTCTCCTCTCTTAGGTTGATAACTCTTTTTTCTAATGGCTCTCTCTCTCCAGAATTGCTAACCCCTCTTCCTCCCTTGATTTTCCTATTTATAGCCTTGGATGAGTGGAGGTGTTATGATTACTCTAAATTATTAGAGGGCAAGGGGGTCCAATTCCATTGCTTCTAAGTGTGCATTTATTTAAGAATGGTAGTAGTGGCTTTGGAACTGGTTCCCACCTCAACAAGGATGTTCGGCAGTGATATTCCCAAAGGCAATACTAAACGGCTGAGGTATAGCATCCCTGAGCAATCATGCTTTCTCCCGAGATGTAGTTAACCGGGCAAGTTTCGGATTATTAATCATGATGTGTACGGATTATGATTACGTGTCCAATGGGACTTGGGCCAAGCATAGTGGCATGAGGTTTGTGTTCATGGCCTTAGTAGGCCTAGGGCCCAGTTTCGGGTAGAAAGGTTGGGGTCATTGGTTGCATTGCAAGGTAGATGTTCAAGGCTCAAGTGGGCTTTGGGGCCTAGTGTCGTACATATTTATTTTTGGTATCCAATAAAGTCACACCCATGTGTAGAAGACAATTGGGATCTTGGGAATTTATATGTTTGTTTAGATGATGGTTTTTTTTTGGTAATTTTAAGATTTCATTTAGATGAGGTCTTAGTTTCACACTTAGAAGTTAAAACTACCATGTATTACACTAGTAATATAATTTTTAAGAATTGGTATGTATCAAGAATTTTTTGAAAAACCAATTATTATGATAAATTTCACAACAATAAAATAATGTAATACTACTGGTTCTGATTGATTCGATAGGAGATGAGTCAAAATAGATGAAATCAAGAATACTTGTTCGAGTGGAAAGACAAATTAACTATAATTTTTTTTTTAATATAAAAGAAATGACTAATTTGGATTGGTTTTCAAAAGGATCTTAAGCATTCACAATTTTCATTGTTTCCATTGCTTCTGATTAATGGTTAAGATGTATATTTTATAACTAAACTCCTAATGAAAATTAAACATACATAAAATTTGTTCACTCGTGTTGACCATATATTGTAAAATTGTGACTTGGCTTTTGAAATTGTATTTATTTAGTTTATTAGAATTATATTACCAAATAGTTATAAATTAATGTTTAAATAAGAACAAGTGAGAAAGTGAAAGATGAATTGGCGAGAGTGATCCTAGATTAGTGAAATTTCAAGAGCAAACATGAAGTTTTCAAATGGGCACTTAACTATTTATGTTGAATGACTCACTTCTATACTTGAATCATCTTTGTTAACATGTACCTAAGGACTACCTTGTAAGGCTAAATACTCCTGACTAATTGAGAGTAAAATACCACTATGAGGGAAGGGTGATGGGAGTAAAATAAACACGAAATTGTAAGCTCCAAGTAGTAGGAAGAGCCCAAGGCTCTGATCGTGTGCTTGTTGAAGAATGAGCTTGCGACTCAAAGACAATGTCTTTGTTAAGGGAATCAATTAGAGTTATAGCAAAATAAATCTTTATAGGGCAACTGTCACTACTTATGAACTCGAAACTGTTAAAAGAAAAGAGAAGATGAGATAACCAATCAAGTCTTCCACTAAGATTTCAAATAACACTTGCAGAGAACATTATATCTCATGGTTTAGAAATATCTATTGAGATAGATATGGAAACCCTCTGTGGATGGATGGGGGATAATCAGGAGATAAAGGAGAACTACAAATATCCTAAAACCATCCTAAAACCCTTCATTAGGATGAGACAGATGCTTTCTTTCATAACAGAGCTGGTAATAACAATGTGATAAGTGAATTATTATAGATCCATCTCTTAAGGGAATTATTATATATTATAGATTATATATAGACATAGAGTGTATGCAATAGATGCCAAATATTATACTTAGTATATTTTCATAAAATCAATTTGTGAACTACATGATGGTAAAAACTTAATAGTTTATGCAACCTCTTTGCAATACGAAGACACTTGAATGGGGTCCCATGCATTAAATGAAGATAAAAAAGTATTTGCTAAAATGTGGACTCTACTTAGCTTAACTGATAAAGTCTCTTTTTGTCAAATACAAAATATGGGTTTAAAGACTGCATACACAAAAAATCAATTAGCGTCTTTGCCTGATAATAAAATATAATTATTATAGAATAGATGCCATAGGTTGATGAGAATGTTAAAACATATAAGTGAAACTAAATAAAAAGATAAGATTCAAATGAGGAAATTTGCCTAAAATTAAGGGTGTCCCATATTGATGAAAAGATAAGGAAAGTCACTTGAGATTATTTGGTCTTAATAAGAAGGAGAGAATTTGATTGAAATTAGAGAAGAAAAAACAAGTAAAGGAAGCCCAAAAAAAAAAACACTCATAGTGAAAAAAAAAAAAAAAAAAAAGGACATATAGGCAACCTAAAATCATTTAAAACTAGAGGTGCAAAAAAAATAAAAAACCCGATAAATCGACCAAAATAGCCCGAACAAAGTCCAAAATTTCAATTCGATTTCAGTAAAGTTCTTCATTAACTCCCTCATGGGTATGTTCTTTTGTGTTAAAGTGTAAGTTGTCTGTTCGATTTGGTTTGATTTTTGTGTTGTTTGTTTGCTGAAAAAGTGAAAATACATGATTTGAATTTTTCTTTTTTCTTTGATTTGATGGGCTAATAAGAAATTAAAAGAAACAGAAAGTTGATCTAATCGAATCGATGAAAATGTAGTTTGTTTGGTGTCGGTGTTCCTTCCCTAGGGTTTGGTGTCAGTGTTGGTGTCAAATAAGGCAAGACCAACAATTTCGGTTCAGTTGAAAAATTGCCATTTTCACCGACCAAAACCGATTGATTACACCCTTAGAATAAAACTTAGAGAGAACTAAGTATAGTATCAAAATACAAAGCTATTGGTAATTGAGTTTGGAACATTCAATCCATACCTTGTCAAGATCCTTTTTTTTTTTTTTTTTTTTTTATGAGTTGTCAAGATCTCATTTAATATGAAATCTTATCATAAATCAATTTTACCCTAAAAATCACTGTATTGATTTTGTAGTATTGCAAGCTAAAATTGGAAATTTGATTATCCTATATATTATACACTATTTTCTTCACAAATACTATGTAATCTCTGATTTTACCATACGCATTAATTATTAGGTGCAAAAAATCCTAAAATTTATGTAACAACCAAAGAAATAGACCGTAATATGTTACTTTTTGTAATTATAAAAAAAAAAATCAATTTTTAGTGTAGGTTAAAACTCTCTCAAAAAATAAAAAATAAAAAAAGCCAGTTAGAGTTTTAAATGCCGTGAAAGTTGACTAAAATAAATTTACTATATCAATTACTACCACTTTAGTATCCCCCATTTCCTGCATCGCCCAATTCATGAGGCCTCTTTATAACCGTCACATCAGGTTGAATGCCACACGTAAGGATCAGATTTATTTGGGATTTAATAACGCATAACATAAATTTTGAGATAAATACAATGAATTAGCCATTACTCTGAGCTACGTCGTCGTTTTGAGGCATGTGCTAGTCTGTTTAAATTCTGTTGGCAAAAGTGGCCCAATTGGACCCATATGGGCCATATCTATCTTAATTTTTTTCCCATGCCGACAGGAATTATTTATTAATTACCATTAATCCCAATATTTTACCATAAACAAATCCACCCCAAGCTCCATATAAACACCCCCACCCTACACTCCAAGTCCATCACCAAAAAACCATTCAGAGTACAAACTTTTCTTCTCAAACAGACATAAATTTCCTCTCCGACTCTCTTTCAAACCTTAAACTTTCACCCTTCTTCTAATTTTCCTAGAGAAACCATTTTTCTCTCTAGCAAAACACTCTAAATCCTTTTCAAACCCAATCCCAAAGTCTACAACCTTTGTTCAATTCACATTTTCTCCAAAAACCCACTTCAAATGGCTTCTAGGATCGCCACAACCACTGTCATCACCGAATCTGTTAGCATGCCTAGCAAGGCCTATGTCACTTTTTTGGCTGGTAACGGTGACTATGTGAAAGGTGTGGTTGGCTTAGCAAAAGGCCTGAGAAAGGTCAAGACTAGGTACCCTCTTGTGGTTGCAATATTGCCTGATGTCCCAGAAGATCACCGTGAAATATTGGTTTCACAAGGGTGCATAGTGAGGGAGATTGAGCCCGTGTATCCACCTGAGAATCAAACTCAGTTTGCCATGGCTTACTATGTGATCAACTACTCCAAGCTTCGTATTTGGGAGGTACGTATGTTTGATTGTTTGTTAATTTTACCAATTTTTGCTTGCATGTGTCACACGTAGTTTCTGCTGTTTGTGGGTGACAAAGGATTTGTTTTTGAAATTGTGTTTGTGGGCTTCCGACACGTGTTATGAGAAAATTTTATGTGAGGTTGTTTTGGTCATTTTGTAAGTTTGTCTACTCGGTTGCAAATAACGCCTAGTTTGACTGCTTTTAATGAAAAATGGTGTATCTTTCTTCCAAATATTTAGCTTATTTATTTATTATTTTTTTTTTTATAAAATACAATTCCACTCGTCCCTGAATCTTGCTTTTCCTTTTAAAATTAAAATGGAATCAAACTTCTCTTATTGCGGTAAACAAAGACTTTATATTATATAAATTTTCCTAAACTAGTCCAAGGTTATTCTTTATCTTTAAAGAAATTTTAGACTTTGTACTTAAACGTTTGTATATAATGGGTAGAATATGTACTTCTATTTTTTATGATATAAATTATAATCTCTCATTATAATCTCTCTTTTTGATTCAATTATATGATTCATTAGTGATTTTGTGGCACCCAATTGAATGATTTCTAGAGTTTTGTATATGGTACTCAAATTTCTAATTTTTTTTTTTATGCAGTTTGTGGAGTACAGCAAGATGATTTACCTAGATGGAGACATTCAAGTGTTTGAAAACATTGATCACCTCTTTGACTTACCGGACAACCACTTCTATGCTGTTATGGACTGCTTTTGTGAGAAAAATTGGAGCAACACTCCACAATACAAGATTGGCTATTGCCAGCAGTGCCCTGACAAGGTTAACTGGCCTGCTGAGCTTGGCCCCAAGCCTCCCCTATACTTCAATGCTGGCTTCTTTGTATATGAGCCTAACCTATCCACATACCATGAACTCCTTGAGACCCTTCAAGTTACCTCTCCTACAACTTTTGCTGAGCAGGTAAATCTTAATTCTAGTTGTGTTTGAAAAACTACCATGTATCTTACGCAATTCACATAAATGCATGATGCATCACATAATTGCATGTTCATACTTGACCCATTTTGGGGTCATGTGGCTTGATTTGATAGCTAGATTCATATCAAGCTCCCTTCTAGCCATTGGACTATTAAGTTGTGGATATGCTTCATTGGCTTTTGAAGCACATAAATCTACGACTTTTACCAAAAAAAATTTGTGATTATTTCAGGACTTTTTGAATATGTTCTTCAAGGATATTTACAAGCCAATCTCCCCAGTTTATAATCTTGTGCTGGCCATGTTATGGCGTCATCCTGAAAACATTGAGTTTGACAAAATCAAAGTTGTTCATTACTGTGCTAATGTGAGTATCCACTTTGTTCATAGTAACAATCTCAAGTTTTAATAAATTTCAATATTTTTTCTTGATATGTAATACTAATGAAGTATATTTTTGATTGGTTTATAGGGTTCTAAGCCATGGAGGTACACTGGTGAGGAAGAGAACATGGACAGGGAAGACATCAAGTTGCTAGTGAAGAGATGGTGGGACATATACAATGATGAATCATTGGACTACAAGAACACAATTGCTTCTGTAGAGGCTGAAGCTGGTGCTGAGAAAAATTGGTTGAAAGGATTCTTGACAGCAGTGTCAGAGGCTGTTGTTCACTATATTAAAGCTCCATCTGCTGCTTAGTGCTTGTTATAAGTTCAATGGAAATGAAGCTTGTGTGGGATTAGGAGTAATGGGTACAGGGTTGGTTTTTATTAGTACAGTTTGGAATGGTCTTCCGTTTTAAGTTGAAGACTTTCCTCTGCCTTTTATACTCAAAAAAGTTGAAGACTTTCATATTACATATGTTTCCAGTTTTCAATTTGTTATGGTCTTCTGTTTTAAGTCGAAGACTTACACTCCTATAATATTTTGTCAGGAGTTTCAGGACAATTTGTCTTGCATTGCTTTGTTTATATTTTCAATTTATAAGAACAAATATTTTGGTGTATGTAAGCGGTTAATTCTTGCTAGAATTCAAGCACATACGCCCTCAACAATGGTGGAACTCATGGGAACCAGAAAAATGAGAGAATGAGGGAAAAGTTTGTATGTGAATGAATCTGTGTATTAAATAAAGTGAACTCTGTTCCTTATATACAATGAGAATAGGCCGGTGAAGTTAACTGACTATTCACAACCTAACCTAACTAACTAACAATCTACCAATACAGAGCTAAAACGTGTCCATTACTATCTAACTAATTACATCAAGGTTAAAACTACTTGTAGCTCTAGAACTATCTATACAACGACTTGTAGCTTCTCTGTTTTCCTTTTCTATCTACTGCTACTGCAATCTGCTCTGTAGCCTGAAGCCTCAAATGTTATGCCTTAACAATTCTCTCTCTCTCTCTCTCTCTCTTTTGTTAGAGCATTCACAGCAGTGGTGCTAAATAGTTATATTGCTAAAAATATAACTATTTGGCCCCACTAATCACAAAAAATAGAGCCGCAGCAGTGGAGGTAAAGCTAAAAAATTTAGCTTCTCCGCTACAGTGCACATCTAAAGATAGATGTGCACGGTAGCACAAAGGTAAAAAAATATATATATATTTTAATTGGTTTCTCTCTCCTCTTTTATTAAATTAAGCTTTTCTCTCTCCTTCTTTCTTTTCTCTTTCTTTTTCACCTTCACTCTTTCTTCCTCACCGAACCAAACCCAGCACTTCTCTCTTTCAATTTTTTTTTTTTTTGTTCCTTCCTTCAACCATTTTTTCGCTATTTTTTCTTTCTACTTCACCTTTCTTCTTCACTGAACCCAGCCCTCCTCTTCTCTACCTTCATTTTTTTATTTCTTTCTTCCTCCCAACTCCTCACCACTCCTTAGCCACTGCCCGCCAAGCCGCCAGCGACCCAAGTCCTAAGCCGTTGCCGACACAAGTCCCAAGCCGCCGGCGACCCAAGCTTGGTGGTGGTGGTGGTTTTTTTTTTTTTTTTTTTTTTTTTTTTTTTTTTTTTTAAATCAGAGTTGTGGGTGGTGGTTGTTGAGGTGGGTTTGTGGTGGTGGTGGTGGGTTGTTGATTGGGTTGCGTTCGTGGGTTGTGTTTGTGGTCTGTGTTCGTGGTGGTGGTGGGTTGTGCCAAGCCATTACTGTGGGTGGTTGTTATTGCCTGTGGCGGTGGCGTGGGTTTTTTTTGTTGGTTATCCCTGGGTTTTTTTGTTGCTGGATTTGTGGGTTTGTTGAATTTTGGTTGTTTTTATGTGTGATTTTGGTTGGTTTTTGAGATGACTTTGTTGCAAATTTGATGGATTTAGGTTGTGTTAATGGTGGCCTGTGGACAGTGGAGGTGGTTGTGGGTGGCAGTGGAGGTGGCTGGGGTTTTGGGTTTGCTTATTGTTCTTCAGAATCTTGAATGATCGGTTTGTGGTGGTTTTTTTTTTTTTTGTGTATTATTTTATTATAGTAGATATATTATTTTATTGTGTTGTTTATAATATTTTATTGTGTTGAAAGCTAAAATAGATCCACTGCTGTAGGATGTTTTGTAAAATGTGTAGGTAAAATAGATAAAGTGACTTTTTATGGTGCTAAATAGCTAAAATTTTAGATGTACTGCTGTGAATGCTCTTAGTGTTTATTTTATTTTATGGGATCTTCTTTTTAAAAGTTATGTCAGCAGATGTCCAATCTTCAATTTGCGACTATTTAAATACACGTTAGGGGCGGTTTTGGTCCAAATTTCTAAATATTATTTTAACATTTTAGTACAAAATCTAATAAAAAGAGAACTTCATATATTGACAAAAAAAAAAAAAAAAATACACACACACACACAAAACATAAAGTCTTACAATTTTCTATGAATTTAGGGTAGTCGCAAGGTTTTTTTAAAGATAAAAAACTTATACATAATAATTTTTTTTTCTAGGTTAAGGTGGTCTTGTGACCACCCAGACTCTATGTAGAGCCGCCCTTGTCAATTCTCTCACACTTAAACTTCCAAATTAAGAAATGAAATTTCTATTACATCCATTAAAACTCTCAAACAAAAGAAGCAAATAAACATTCTAAAATTATTATTTTCATTCCACTCGTTTCCTTCTTTTCAAACAAGCTGTAAGAATTCTTAACACTAATAAAGTCTCACGTGAGTTGTTATCAAATTTTTTTTTTTTTTTTTCAATGAATTGCTAATGTGGCTACATATATGTTTGTCTGCATGCCAAAAACGAATATTTTATTTAGAGCATTAGACACATCAACATTTTTCATCTATAATTTAACGGTAATAATTATTTTGACATAATATTAAAAGATTAGAGACCAAGGTACCCATAACATAAAAATTAAGGACCATTGTTCAATATTATCATGTATCATAATCTTAATTTCTTGCATGACCCGAAAAAGTTCTTATTTTAATTGATAGGTCGTCCTTTTGGACCAACTAACAAAACCGGAAAAGTGTCCTTTTTTTTTTGCCAAGTGTCATGATTAAATCCTCTAAATAATATAGTGACACGTGGCTCCCAATAGGAAATATAAATATAAATCTACCAGAGGGGTTGTGCCACATGGTTGTCTGTTTTCTACGTGGAAGAAGCAAGGTCCCATGCATGGACCCAATTAATACTGTTTTACTGTTTTGCCCTTTCAGCTTAGTACGCAAGTTTAGCTTTGTTTGGCAAGAAAAACATTGACATGACATGACATGAGAGACATCTATGAGAGTGCGACGTGTTGCAAGAGTGGGTCTAGGACTCTGTAGGTGCCTCTACTTCATGGGAGTTTCGTGTGCAGTAATTAGAGGATGCTGTTGCTAACATGGTCGGCCATGGTCGGCTAGGGTCGTTAAGCTGTAAATACATTTTCTAAGATCGGGCAGGAAATCTAAGGAAGCTTCATAACGGTGATTTTTTTTTTCCCCAATAGAGTCTCACCCATGTGTAAAATAGAATACAATTGGAATCTTAAGAATTGTTATATGTTTGTTTAGATGAGATTTTTTTTTTTTTATAATAATTTTACATTACAAAGTCAAAACTACCATATATTATGCTAGTTCTTAGTTTTAAGAATTGGATAAGAACGTGGCCTTAAAAAAAAAAAAAAAGTATTAATGACTACCATGAATTTTAATAAAAAAAACTAATGATTATGATAAAATTTCACAACTCTTAAATAATTTATATGATTGATTCTATAGGTCATGACTCAGAATAAATGAAATCAAGGTACTTGTTCGAATATGGATAATTTGGATTCATTTTGAAAAAGAATGTTAAACATTCACAATTTTCATTGTTTTCATCACTTCATAGTAATGGTTAAGACCTAAATTTTATAATTAAGCTCCTAATGAAATTGAAATAGACATTAGATTTTTTCTCTATTGTTGACTTTTGGAAAATTGTGACTTGACTTTTGAAATTAGAGAAGGGTTTCTGAAATATTTATTTTTTTGCTCCCTTCATGGCGAATCCAGGGGGTTTGGTGAACTAGGGGGTTCTTGAAATATTTAGTTTATTTTTAAAATTATATTACGAAATAGTTATAAATTAATGGTCAAATACTATTTATGTTGGATGACTCACTTCTCTACTTAAATTGTCTTCGTTGACATGTCAACAAGGACCACCTTGTAAGGTTTCGTTTTTATTTTTTAGGCGCTAGATAAAAAAATGTAAAATGTTGGGAGTAAGTCACTTTCTGTTGTGACGAGTTAAACACTCCTAGTTAATCAATAGTGCAGTAGCACCATGAGGAAATAGTGAAAAGAACCCCATTAGGGGGTAAAAACAAGTCATCATAAGAAATTGTCATTGCTCATGGACTTAGCCTAGTATTTTCTTCAAGAAAAGCAAATATGAGATAACAAATCCAGTATAAAAGTTTTCAAATAACTCTAGCAGAGAACCCTTCGTGGGATAACAAATCCAGTATAAAAGTTTTCAAATTTGCTAAGATAGATTCTAAAACCCTTCGTGGATGAGATGAAAGAGAACCCAATTTCCTAAAATCCTTCATTAGGGAACCACTATAAGATGAATTTGTTACTTTCTTTCATAATCGAGCCGGGAATAACTGTATGATAAGTGAGTTATTTTAGATCCATCCCTTGAGGGAAGTAGACATTATAAATTTTCATCATTTGGCTCGAGCACAAATCAAAAGAATAATTCAGTGTCCCTTGGCTCTTTCACCATTTAGGCTCCTATATTATGCCCCCACATCAGAGGGCTATTGTGCTTGCGATGTTTTCGACAAATCTTAAATACAAGTGAAAATATTTTGTTTATTAGTGAGATTCTATATGCTCAAAATGTAATTGATTGGCTTGACTTAGCCAACACTTTCCAAAGAAGTGCTGTAAGACCAACTATGCTCTATAATAATGAATGTTCGTTTTTTTTATTTTTTTATTTTTAATTATTTTCTTAAGAAGAGGTAAGTGGTTTCAACATATGACGTGTACTCTATGTTGATTAATACTATTTATCATCCGGTCAAAATATTAATTAGTTTTTTGTGTACACTAGGTTCGAATCTTAGATATCTTATTCAATAATAAAAAATTTATTAGCTAAGTTAACTAGAACTCATTAAATAAGTATAGTATACTCATAAAATGGGAAAATTATTGTGTACTCCTGGAATACCATAAATGCGTACTCCCTCTTCTCACATGAATGGTGGGTCCCACTAATTAAATTCATGATGGAACCCACCATTCATGTGAGAGGAGGGAGTACGCATTTATGGTACTCCGAGAGTATCTAATAATTTTCCCATAAAATGATCTAGTTTAGTTGATGAAAATGTTAGGAGATAAGTGAAAATACATATAAAGATAAGATTCAAATGAAGAAATTTGCTTGAAAATATGGGTGTCACTTATTAATGAAAAATGAGGAGAGTCACTTGAGATTGTTTGGTCCTAGTAAGGAAGAGTGAATTTGATTCAAATTGGGTAAGCGAAAAATTAAAGAGTAAAGGAAGACCAAAAAAAAATAACACTAAACTAGTAATGAAAATAGATATATTAGTTAAGGAAGTAATAAAATTTTTTTTTTTTGGAGAATCAAAGTAATAAAAAATATGACTTCAAATAAAATAAAGTGAAAGAAACAAATACATACAGCCAACTTAAACTAATTTAAAACTTACAGAAAACTTAAATATAAAAAATAAATATATAAAACCAGAACCTTATCACAAAAGTATCTCATCTAATATGAAACCTTATTACAAATCAATTTTAACTTAAAAATCACCGCATTTTTTTTTTTATTTAAAGAAACGCATGGCTTTTGTATTGGCAGTATTGCAAGCTAAAATTGGAAATGTGATTATCTTATAGATTATCGCCATTTTTATCACAAATTATGCATATATGTAATCTCTGATTTCCTCAAAAAAAGAAAAGAAAAAAAAGGTAATCTCTGATTTCGCGAAATACGTTAATTAATTACTGGGTGCGAAAAAACCTGAAATTTATGTATCAACCAAACAAATAGACCACAATATGTTTCTTTTGTAATTATTTAAAAAAAAAAGATCAATTAGTCTTTTAAATATTGTGGAAAGTTGACTAACGAATCCTCTACTTTATTCTATTGAATCTATTCTATATTTATTATTTAACCCCCATTCGTGCACCGTCCAATTCATGAGGCCTCTTTATAACCGTCTGATTAAGACGCTGCCACATGTAAGAGTCCGATTTCTTAGGAAAAAGTGGGACCAATTGGACAAATGTAGCTTAAATTTTTTCCACACCGACACGGAATTATTTATTAATTACTATTAATCCCAATATTAAATCAACCCCAAACTCTATATAAACAACCCCACTCTGCCACTCCAAGTCCATCACTCAAAAACCATTCCAATATTTTACACACTTTTCTTCTCAAGCAAACACAAATTTCCTCTACTACACTCTCCCATACCAAAAATACTTGAAAACATTTTTCTTTCTCAACCCCACAAACCTTAAACTCAACACCTGTTACACCTTTCTTTTCATCTTCCTAGAAAAACCATTTTTCTCTCTAGCCAAACACTCTAAATCCTTTTCAAACCCAATCCCGAAGTCTATAAACCTTTGTTCAATACACATTTTCTTCAAAAACCAACTTCAAATGGCTCCTAACATCACCACTACTACCACCACCACCACTGTCACCACCAAACCCGTTAGCATGCCTAGCAAGGCCTATGTCACGTTTTTGGCTGGTAACGGGGACTATGTGAAAGGTGTGGTTGGCTTAGCCAAAGGCCTGAGAAAGGTCAAGACTAAGTACCCTCTAGTAGTTGCAATATTGCCTGATGTCCCTGAGGACCACCGTGAAATATTGGTTTCACAAGGGTGCATAGTTAGGGAGATTGAGCCTGTGTACCCACCTGAGAACCAAACCCAGTTTGCCATGGCCTACTATGTCATCAACTACTCCAAGCTACGTATTTGGGAGGTATGTATGTTTCCATTTATTGCATGTGTTACACGTAGCTTGCTTTCTGTGAGTGACAAGAGATTTTTTTTTTTTTTTTTGAAACTGTGTTTGTGGGCTTCTGACACGTGTTATCTCAAAATTGCTTTCAAATGTTTAGCACTTAAATTCCAATACTTTGTGTGCAGTTTGTGGAGTACAGCAAGATGATTTACCTAGATGGAGACATTCAAGTCTTTGAAAACATTGACCACCTCTTTGACTTACCAGACAACCACTTCTATGCTGTTATGGACTGCTTTTGTGAGAAAACATGGAGCGACACCCCACAACACAAGATTGGCTATTGCCAGCAGTGCCCTGACAAAGTCCAATGGCCTACTGAGCTTGGCCCCAAGCCTCCCCTATACTTCAATGCTGGCTTCTTTGTGTATGAGCCTAATCTATCTACATATCATAATCTCCTTGAGACCCTTCAAGTTACCTCTCCTACCACTTTTGCTGAGCAGGTAAATTTTAGTACTAGTTGTGGTTGAAAAACTACCATGTATTTCCTGCAATTCACATTAATTGCAGGATGCATCACATTAATTGCTTGTTTAAACATGAACCATTTCGGAGGTCATGTGGCTTGATTTGATACAAATGAAGCTAATTTCTAGCCATTGGTTGTGATCTGTTTCACTAGCTTTGAAGCACATTTTATGGTGAATATTAGTAAATTATAGTATCTTACCAAAGAAATTTTAATTCTTTCAGGATTTTTTGAATATGTTCTTCAATGATATTTACAAGCCAATCTCCCCAGTTTACAATCTTGTGCTTGCCATGTTATGGCGCCATCCAGAGAACATTGAGTTTGATAAAGTCAAAGTTGTTCACTATTGTGCTGCTGTGAGTATCCGTTTTGTTCATCGTAACAATCTCAAATTTTAATAAATTTCAATTTTTTTCCTTGATATATGTAATACTAATGAAGTATGTTTTTGATTGGTTTACAGGGCTCTAAGCCATGGAGGTACACTGGTGAGGAAGAAAACATGGACAGGGAAGATATCAAGTTGCTAGTGAAGAAATGGTGGGACATTTATAATGATGAGTCATTGGACTACAAGAACACATTGGCTTCTGTAGAGGGTAAAGCTGGTGTTGAGAAAAATGGCTTGAAAAGATTCTTGACAGCGGTGTCGGAAGCTGTTGGTCACTACATTAATGCCCCATCTGCTGCTTAGTGCTTGTTTTAAGTTCAATAGAAATGGAGCTTGTGTAGGGCTAGAAGTAATTGGTACAGGGTTGGTTTTATTTTTTTGGTTTGGAATGGTCTTCTGTTTTAAGTTGAAGACTTTCCTACCACATATGCTACTAGTTTCAAGTCTTCTGTTTTAAGTCGATCGAAGACTCACTCCTATTATTATGTCAGGAGTTTCAGGACCGTTGGTCTTGCTTTTGCTTTGTTTCTCTGTTCATAATTCAATTTATAAGAACAAATATGTTGAATCGTTGATGTATATAACTTGTTAATTCTCTCTCTCTCTCTCTCTCTCTGTTAAATATATTTTTTTTATGGGATCTTTGTTAATCAACAAATGTCCAACCTTCTCAAATTGCAACCGTTTTAACGCACGTTATGCTCAGTTTTAGTCCAATTTTCCAAACATTATCTTAATTTTTTGGTAAAAAGTCCAAAACATTATCCATAACATTTTAGTGGAGTCTAAAACATTATCCAAAGTTCACAGTGAAATGGTTGGTTTTAGTCCGTAGTCATAAAACATGATCATGTCCAATATGGTAAAATATCTATTTGCTCCATAATATTTATGTTTTGTGTCAATTTTGACTTTAACTTTTCAAACGTGTCAATTTAGTCATAACATTTTGGTATTGATGAAAAATGCTAACATGATTAATGATTGAAATAAATTGATAATAATTCAAGTGCAAGCAGACTCTATATCTAAATATGTGGTCAAAAATCGATCAAAATCCCTAATATTACTCACTTAGATTCACTCACCCGCCCTTAATCAAGATAGTGCATAGCCACCTGTTCCATCATAGGAAGAAGGTTCAGATGAAGGTCGGGAAGGCAGTCAAGATAGCAAGGTGTGTGGATGGTGCGCAGTATTGGTCAAGTCATGAAGGCTGAAGCTTCAGATCCTCCAAAGAAGTGGGAGGACATGAATATTATTGAGAAGTCAATAGAGTTGTACATGGATGAGAAGGATCTGCTATTTGGCTCAACGTTTTTGCATATGCTTCTACCTTCATTGTTATTAATTGAGGTTGGACACTCCTCCTTTGGGCAAAACTTAAGTACAGTACTTAGATATTGTTTCTTAGATTCTCCTCTTAAAATTCAATCATGTGACTACTTAACTAAAAATATACTTTCTTCCCATGAAAAAAAAAAAAAAAAAAAAACTATATGGCTAAATTTTAAAAAGGAAACCTAAGGAAGGACACCTAAAGTGTTATACTAAGTTTTGTCCTCCTCCATTATATCCTGCCGTATTCAAGGATTGACTGAATTTGAAACCAAAATTCAAGATCAAAGTAGAGAAAGGTTTTTTCTTGTTTTGTTCCCTCTTGACAAATTTGAGGAGGAGCTCCAAAATGATTGTGAGTGAGTGCTAAAATTGATTTAGCAGTTACACTTTGTTTGAGAGTTCATAAAGGAATGTAATAGAATGAGAAATCATAAAAGAATAGAATGAAATTGAATGTATTCAAGGGAAAAGAATTGAATGAAATTAAATAATTCTGTTTAGATGTTTTAAAATAAAGGAATGGAAGATAATAACATTGTTTGAGAGTAACATAGAAGGAATTGAATAATGTCATTTTATAACAATATTATTATTAGATTGAATATATAGGGACATTTTCGAAGTTTTAACAAAAATTTCATTAAATCTAATTTCATTTGTTTCAATTTTTTCAAATTTTTGGAAAAATGAAAATTTGAAATTTCGAGAGAATAGAGAGGAATTGGCATTTCTTCCTAGTCATTTCATTCCCTCCCGTTCAAACTTTCAAATGAAAGAATGAACTTTTCATTCTCTCCATTAAAACTCTTAAACAAGGGAAGTAAATAAATATTCTAATTTTTTTTAACTCTTTTCCCTCGTTTCAAACAAGCAGTTGGAGATTTTGATCCAAAATAGAGGCTCAAATTTCCTTTTTCTTTTTTCAATGTACTGCTAATGTGGTAGTACATATGTCAGTTAACATAGTAGAAAATAATGTTTTATTTAAATTATTAGCCACATCAACATTTTTTATCAACTAATTAAAAACAATGACTATTTTTATACAATACCAAAAAAATTATGAAAAAAATTAACATATTTAAAAGGCCTGAGACCAAATTAACTAACATCATAAAAATTAAGGAACAAATAAGTAACTTGCCATTCTTAAAAAAAAAAAAAAAAAAAAAAAAAAAGGAGTAACTTGCCACATTCAATATTATCATGTATCATAATATTAATTTATTGCACGACCCCAAAAAAGTTCTTATTTGAATAGGTGGGTCGTCCTTTTGGACCAACTAACAAAACCAGAAAAGTGAACTCTTTTTGCCAAAGGGCAAAATTAAGTCCTCTAAATAATATGGTGACACGTGGCCCCCACAAGGAAAAAGAATTATTACTCTAACAGACGCCTATAGTTATGTCATATGGATACATATTTTCTACGTGGAGGAAGTAGGGTCGCATAGTGTTTTACTGTTTTGCCCTTTTAGCTTAGTACACAAGTTTGCTTTGTTTTACAATAAAAACATTGACATGAGAGACATCTATGGGAGTGCCACGTGTTGAAAGAATGGTTCTAGGTGCCTCTCAATTTCCTGGGAGTTTCCTGTGTTGCGGTTGTTGCTAACATGGTAGGCCATGGTCGGCTATGGTTGTTAAGTTGTAAATACATTTTCTAATATGGGGTTTACATTTAATTTTGTTAATGAAAGAAATCTAAGGAAGCTTCATAACGGTGAATATCTATTTTTTATTTCATTATTTGTATTCATTAGAGTCACACCCATGTGTAGAAGAGAAGACAATTGAAATTTTGGGAATTGTTCCATGTTTGTTTAGATAAGATTTTTTTGTTTACACTATAAAGTCAAAAATATCTTGTATTATACGAGTAATCTTAGTTTTAAGAATTGGGTATGAATGTGGCCTTCCAAAAAAAAAAAATCTGAATATGAGTGACTATCAGGAATTTTAATGAAAAATCAATGATTATAATAAAATTCCTCAACTCTTAAATAATAAGTCAGAATAAATGAAATCGAGATACTTGTTTGAATATGAAAATTTTGAATTCATTTTCAAAAAGAATCTTAAGCATTCACAATTTTCAATGTTTCCATCACTTCATATTAATGGTTAAGACCTAAATTTTATAACTAAGCTCATAATTAATGAAATTGATATAAACATAAGATTTTTTTACTAGTGTTGGCTATTGGAAAATTGTTACTTGACTTTTGAAATTAGAGAAGGGTTCTTGAAATATTTAGTTTATTAGAAATTATACTATGAAATAGTTATAAAAAAAAAAAAAAATTGATCAAGTGAAAGATGAATCGTCGATGGTGATTTTTAGATCAGTATAATTTTAAGGGCAAACAAATATGAAGAACTCAAATGGGTGCTTGACTAATTGGTCAAATACTATCTATGTTGGATGAATCACTATCCTACTTGACCTGTGTTCGTTAACATGTCCCTAAGGACTACCTTGTGAGGTTTTTATTTTTTATATTTTAGGGGCTAGATTACAAAAAAAAAAATTGTAGAATCATGGGAGTAAGTCACTTTCCACTATGATGAGTTAAATACTCCTAGTTAAGGACCATGAGGAAATGGTGAAAGAACCCCCACGTCTTCAAAAGAAATTTTCATTGCTTATGAACTCGAACCTAGTATTTTCTTCAAGAAAAGCAAATATGAGATAAATTAGCCAGTTTTTTACTAAGATTTCAAATAGCCCCCGCAAAGAACATTATGTCTCATGATCTAGAAAAATTTGCTAAGATAGATATTGAAACCCTCCATGGATGGGTGGATGAGATAAAAGAGAACTCAAATTTCCTAAAATTCTTCATTAGGGAACAACTATAAGATGAGTTTGCTACTTTCTTTCATAACAAAGCTAGAAATAACAGTGGGATAAGTGAATTATTTTATATCTATCGCTTGAGGGAAGTAGACATCATAAATCTTCATCATTTGGCTCGAGCACAAATCAAATGAATAATTTAGCCTCCTTTGGCTCTTTCAACATTTGGGCTCTCTTTCCTCCCTATATTATGCTCCTCCATCAGAGGCCTATCGTGCTTGCATTGTTTTTGACAAATTTTAAATATAAGTGAAATATGTTGTTTATTAGTGAGGTTCTATATACTCAAAATGTAATTGCTTGGCTTGACTTAGCTAACACTTTCCAAAGAAATGCTGTAAGACTAGTTATGCTCTATGATAGTAAATGTTGGATTTTTTCAAAATTATTTTTTTTAAGAAGAGGTAAGTACTTTTAACATATGATGTCTACTCTATGTTAATTACTCTTTATCATCTGGTCAAAACACTAATTAGTTTTTTGTATAGGTTGGGTTCGAATCTTAAATATCTTATTCGACTACAAAAAAATTTACTAGTTAAGCTAATTGGAACTCACTAAATGACTATAGTATATTCATAAAATTATCAAGTTTAGCTGATGAGAATGTTAAGAAATAAATGAGAATACATATAAAGAACATATTCGAATGAGGAAATTTGCTTGAAGATATGGGTGTCACTTGTTGATGAAAAATGAGGAGAGTCACTTGAGATTGTTTGTTCTTGATAAGAAAGAGTGAATTTGATTCAAAAAAAAAAAAAAAAAATTGACATAGTTTCAACTTTAAAAAAAATAAATAAATAAATAAAAACACTTACAGAGAACTAAAAAAAGAAGAAGAAACCTGAACCTTTTATTTTTTATTTTTGAGAACAAAGAAACGTGAACCTTATTACAAAATGATCTCATTTAATATGAAATCTTATCATAAATTAATTTTAAGTTTTTTAACTTAAAAATCACCGCATTGCTTTCGTATTGCAAGCTAGAATTGGAAATGTGATTATCTTATAGATTATCCGCCATTTATTTTTGTCACAAATTATGTATATATGTAATCTCTGATTTCGCCAAATACATTATCTATTGGGTTTCTATATATATATATATATATATATTGGGTGCGAAAACCCTTGAAATTTATGTAACAACCAAAAAGAAATAGACCACGATTTTTTTTTTTTTTTTTTTTTTTTGGTAATTATTTAAAAAAATGATCAATTAGTGTTTTTTTTTTTTTTTTGGTTGATAAAATTAGGGTTTGTTTAGTAACGTTATTTGAACAACAGTTTTTATTATTTAAACAAACAACACGTATTTCTACAACATTTTTTCACCTACATGTATTTTCACAATACTTAAACAATGTTCCTAATTATGAGGTCGTCTAATTCACCCTTGAATTGTAACTCTTTGTAATTGTGGGTTTAGATCTTTGGGAGCCAAATTGTGAGGCCCAAAAGTGATTTGGTAAAGCCATTTTGCAATCTAATGATCTCTTCATGATCCTACAAACTATGATCTCATCCCTTTACTTTTAGTAGTTTGAATGACTTCATTAAATTGATTTATTCAAATAAATGAAACATCTTAAAACCACCAGGCATCAAGTTTGTCTTCAAGTTTTGAGTTCACCGCATAATTTGCTAAAAAATTCAAGTCTTGTATAGAATCATCATTGTAGGGTTTGGGTTTAAACATTATTCCTAAGGGATAGGAGAATTCAAGCCCAGCAAGCTCAATACAATAAATTTGTAGAGAATTGGTAGAAAAACTAGGCTTTAATGAGTGTAACAACAGTTGAAGATGATTTAAAGAATGATTAAGTATAACAAATACGGACTTGGGCAAGCAATTTGATCCACGGAGTTGGTTTGAGAAGGTTCAACTTATTATTTCTTGAGTAACAGTAACAATGGTTACAGGGTTAGTTCAGATGGCTACAGTGTTTTCTCTGGTAAAATCTCTCTCCCCCCCCCCCCCTCCTTTTTTCCTTAGAGCTCCTTCTTCCCTATATACTACTTTCATCTTTCATCTCCACCATACGCGTGCAGGTCAGATCTGCTGCTGTTGGTCTTTGTCATATCAATTCCTTCCCAAAGCTCTTAGGTAATAGCTATTTGTCTGGAAAGCCACTGCTCAGATATCATTTCCACATTAATGCGGCCAAAGTGTTAGTTGTAGAACATTTAATATGGAAGCAGTAGCTTTTCCTGAAATTGCTCTACCACCATGCTTCAGTGTGCTTACTTGCTATACTTATCTTTTTTTCTTAGAGTGCTTTGGAAGATTGTCTATGCCGGTGAATTACCTTTCTTCTACCTCGACTTTGGCTAGCCGATTACAGAGTTTTCCTCGGCACGGCTTCTTGGGTTGCCATGATCTCCATTGTCTTCTTCCTATGCGATTATTGGTCTTGGCTTGGGCCTCAAGCCTTGTACAAAAGGTGGGTATATATCATTGAGCTTTATGACCCCACAATCACCAAGACTAAGTTCTTTTGGATTTATGCACCTCTAGGCAATTGCTTTTGAGCCTCCTTCCATGAATTGTAACTTTGTAAAATTTAAGTTTGTCTTCAAGTTTTGAGTTCACAGCATTATTTGCTAAAAAATTCAAGTCATGTACATAATCATCACCACAGCTAAGTTCTTTTGGATATATGCAGGCCTTGCAGGCAATTGCTTTTGAGCATCTTTCCATGAGTTGTAACTCTGTAAAAATTAAGAAGTTAAGAAAGGCCTTAGCTTTGGACATTAGATTTACTTGTTCAAGATTGTCGCTCATTTGCGAGGAATGAGCACCACAATATAATGGAGTAGCATTGGAGCTAAATCAACCTTCCATCTGCAACAAAATTTGACTACTAATTCTGAAGTTTTTAGTCCATGGTGCACCTGAAAGATTGTCTAGTTAAATAATGTGGATAGTTACTGGTGTCTCTTTCGCCAGCTTGGGGTAACAACACAACTAGTGGGATTCAATTGAATATCTTAATTATTAGTTGACAAGAATTCATAGCCAGCCTAAATTTAATTGGGATTAAGGCTTAGTTGAGTTGATTTAAATATTAGGTAAATGCTTTTCTTTTCTTTTTTTTTTCTTTTTTTTTGAGAATGACGTAAAAGCAATTAACGTGTAATAGTTAAGGTTTTTAAAAATTTTACTTTGGGATACAAACAATATAACAAGGCTTTCAATGCAACAACAAAGGAGAATGAATTCATTCATCTACCATTTTTGTTTTTCTTTGATTGAATATAGGACACCATATGGTAGCAAAATATCCACATGAGTCAATATTTGTAATGAAGATTCAAACTTAAAGTCAATTATACATTTATTACACACAAAAAAATTGATTCTTCATACTTTAATAAGAGTAGAGTAATTGAGTGCACCTTTCGCTTAATAGGAATAAATGGGACTCTCTGCCATAAAAAGATCACGGGTGTGTAACCATAACCACAAGTACATCATTGACATTCCATATAAATTTATGCATAGAGATTAGGATATCTTGAAAGAGAAAGGTGGGGAAGGGTTTTATTTTTACCAGTCCTGGTTTCATCTTGTTGGAAAAATGACATATCTGTTATGCTTCCCACCAGATATTGACCCACAAATGAAATTTATTCTATCAAGATTCTTGACTTTTCCTTCCCCTTGTAAGCATGTAAAACTAATATGTCATTCTTTGTCTAAAGCTTCACTTGTTGTATATTTCTTGTTGCTCACACAACCCAGCACATACATAATTACACATATAACCAGATCGACAGTATTTATTCTCCATGAAATTGCTCACTAACTTTGTGAGAACCCAAGGATCATCTCTCTCATGCTCAAATGTCATATCTCAATTTCCATAGCCAATGATATATAAACATCTCAGTGTGTCAATCTCAACACAAATTAGCATGCACCATCTTCTAATGTGATATTAAGTAGAAAAGGCAACATCCATATGATCTCAACCTAATTAGGGTATTAATGTAGAAAATGGTTACCAACAAAACACTTCCATCAAACCGTCTTTTATTTTACTTTGACATCCTAAGGAAAAAAGCTACCACCCACCAACAAAGAGTCCTAAGGAGGACATTTCCTCAAACACCTAGAGTAAAATTAAAACGCAAGACCAAATTTGATACCAATCCTTGCAAATTGAATGGCCCACATCATAATAGTCTGCAAACTATTTCACGAAGGGAGGAAAAAGGGTTCCAATATAAATATGTATAGCATCTTATAACATGTGTATGTGATTATGACATGATCTAAATTACCAAGTCATTAAAGAATGCACTAAAATGAGAAGCTCCTCAACTTACCTCAATTACAAACTTTGAGTAACACAAGAAAAAAATATTTTAGTTTAGAAATTTAAGGAAATGTGATCACTGTTTTAATTTTAAATGAAGGTCTAAAGGTTGGGAGTGAAAAAAAAAGTGCAGTGAAGTGTGCAAATAACATTATTTTCCTAACATTAGTGAATAGCATAAAATTTCTTTTTTTTTTTTTTTTTTTTTGAGAAACAATAGCATAAAATTTCAAGTATCATATGTGTCCAAGAACCAGTATCACCTTTAAAAGTTCTTATTGACAATGTCAATATATACGCACTTCATTCAATTTGACAATTGTACTAAATACCAAACCAATCAATACTAGTAAGCTCATTAACTTCATTTTGGACACCCCACAAACCACCTAAGCAGAATAGGTACATACCTCTAATCAAGTTCACCTCTATCATCTTCAAAATGATTCTTCATTTTCTGGCCTTCGCTGTTAGTATTTACAAAGTTGAGTTGAGAAGAATGGGTGACGTGGAGGGGATGCTTGTGACGTACAATTTTATAAGTCATAAGCTTTAATTGTGCCAACTAAGCACACCATTTGCCAAGTAGGCATTTTCCATTAGTAATTTAATGATAGGGACCAATTTGACTAAACATTAAAAATAACAAGAACCAAATTAACTACTATCAAAATATAGGATTCAAATTGACCATAACCTTAAAACGTAAGGACCAAAATGGTGTTTTTTTCCAAACAATTTCACACAAGTTGTCATATCCCAAAGTTGCAAACAACATTTACTAACACAAGTAAAATAATAAGGTAAAAAGATGAAAATTGTAACCTTGTCCAACGAAATGGAAAGAGAGAGCAATTAGTAATGAAGATAACAATTATTTATATTAAGATAGCTTACACAAAAGCTTTTGAGGAGATTCCTCAAATTTTTTATTTCCACAATCACCAAACAAGTTTTCCGCTAAAGTTCCATTGTCCATGCTGTCTTGTTGTTCTAATATATCTTTTAGATTATCATGTTACCTATCAAGCAATCAACTAAGCAACCATTGTCATCCATTTTCTACTACTTCATTTACTAGTCAGCTAGTCCTACTCCACTTCATAAGGTAGAGAATAGTTACCTGTAGTTTCAAGTTTCCTAGCGCGTTTCCTAGCGCTTTGGACATTCCATCTACAAGGATATTATAGATTTAAATATTGAGAACCAACTTAATATTTTCCAATTTTTGAAATGAGTAACCTCACCATGTACATTGGAACACAAGCCTGCAATATTTGGAATAAATATAACACACAAGTGAAAGAGACTAATTTTCTCATTAATTCTTTGTCTTACAATATCCATTGATGAACACATCATGAAACTTAAAAAATAAGAGATGAACACTTTTATAGATCAAACTAAATATTTCTATTACAATTTTACAAAAAATTATCATCAATATCATCATAATTTCTTCTATGTAGATCCATCCATTCTCATTCTTCTTTTTGTCAGCTTGCTTCCAAATCTCTTTTTTTTTTTTTTTTTTTCTTGGCTTCCAAATCCAATAGTTGTTTTTCTTGGCTTCCAAATCCTTTTCTTGGATTCCAAATCCAAGTTTTTTTAACCTTTTGAATCTGTCCTTACATAAACTGTCAATGATTATGTTGTATACCAAAACATAACATCAACAGTCTATCATCTTCCATCTTCCTAAGCAACCAAAACTTAGGATAACAGGCGGATATGATTTTTACTAACAGAAAAAGCAACAACTATTCCATTTCAAATGGCAGAAGCAATTAATTAACACATTTGAAATAGATAAGTTGAAGACAACATTTAAGATTCAAACCCTTATACAAAGTAATCACGGTCGAATAATTTATTGCTGCAATTGCAAAGTATAAACTAATGAAATCTATAATTGCAGGCAAAAGGTTCAGATGAAGCAGTTTATCAAACGGATCCAAACCATGATCAAAGTCTCTGTATCGAATTCTCACATAATTCATGAACTGATCTGGGTTTTCGAAATTATAACTACTAGCAATAGCAAAAGTTGCACAAGTAGTACTAACAGAACAAGTAGGAACACGAAATGAAACCCTTACACAAAAGGGGAGAGAACAGGTTGGAACATACACAGATCTGGTGGGTAATGATGCACACGCATTTCTCCGCATCATAGGCTGCCGCCGCTTCCTTTCTCTCCACAAAAATTATAAACCACTTTAACCTAAAATGCTGCTTATATAATGGAATATGGACTCATTTTCTTTCATGGGCTCAAAAAAAGGCCCACGCTATAAAGCAAACTTGGAAACGTGAGTCAATGTGTGTGTCCCTACCGCACCGCACGGGATACACATATTGGGTGTTAAAAAGCTACGAAGGGGTGTGTACAGACTTTGGGCGTAATATGTTTGATTTTGTGTCTAAGTAACAGGTAATGCTGTTTGGATTTTAAATGAAAATTGGATTTGGGCCTGATTGTTTAAGAGGCATGAGCGTGGCCCAAGTGGAGATGAGTAATTTTATGGTTGTGTCAAAAAACTATTATGAAAGATGTTGAAATCATCTCTTATAAAGATATATAGGCAATACAACCTGGAACTTCCTCTAGTTATAATTTTTTTTTTTTTTTTGCAATCCCAAATTGGAAGGCGGTGTTAAACTTAAAACTTTGGAGATATAGACTAATTTTTTTAAAATTTTTTTTCTTTTTCTTTTTTTTAAAAAACCTTCTGTTCATCTCCGATGAAACTGAGTTGTTTGTGCCATTTTTTGTGCTTTATCACCCCCAAATTTGAAATTGCAATCCCAAAACACCAGGGACAGAGTTATTCTTAGACGTGAGGGCAATAGCCCCCAGATTTTTTTTTTTTAAATTTAGTATATATATAATATATCATTTTTAGCAATTTATTTTAATAAAATTACATTTTACCCCCTCAACAATATTATTGATATTTTTAAAAGTTATAAAAATAGCCCAATAGCAAAAATTAAGCCCAAACAGCACCCAAAGCTAGACATGGCGAATTTTCTGACCCGACTAGAAAAATACTTGACCCGAACCTTATTTTTTTTACCCAAAGCAAAAACGGATTGACTCGTGACCCGACCTGTGTTTTTTATGGGTCAATCCGACTCGACCTGCAACCCAATCCCAACCCAAACCATTTTTTTAAAACTTTTTTTTTTTGGAAAAAAAAAAGTAAAATTAAGACAATATTGGTTTAATTGTTTTTTGTGAGTTTTAAGAAAACAATTGATACATTTACCTAACTACATGCAAATTAATTGAAAGATAAATGCATGTGGTTGAGCACTCTGTAATGAGTAAAATTTTTAGATATCAAATAGCAAAATATATGCCAAGATAATATGTAGAGTTAAAAATATAGATTTAAAATTGTAGACATGTGTGAAAAACATTCACAAGTGTGAAAATAGTGAAGCCAAAATATCAAATTAGTATAAATTATGAATGCTTAAACCTATTTTTTAACAATTTATGTCCAAAATAAATGGTTTTTCAAAATAAATCATTATATTTCTTAGAGTATATGTTACTTAACAATGATATGATATTCATAAAAAAGACCATGTATAAATAAGTAAGTAATCAAACTTTAATGTATATCTCAAATTGAAATAGAGTGTCAACTATAATTGATAATAAATTATAAAATTAATTTTCAAGATTGTAAATTTCTTATATGTTTTTATTCTTTATCAAATGAGTTATTCAATAAGTCATTTGTAATTTTGTTTTATGTTTTGGGAAGTTGATATTGTGTAGAAATAAAACTTGTGTATTTATTTTACTTATCTTTGCCTTATTTTTTTTAGATAGCAATGTTAGGATTTGTATAATTTTAAAATTATTGAATGAGTATTAATAAGTTTATCTGAGTTCATTCTTGATATAAGTTGTGAATTCAAAATAATATATTTTACATGAAGTAATTTGTTGCATAAATTTCTAAATAGCAAATACATATTGTTTTCTTTATAAAAATAAAAAATAAAATTCATGTGAAAAATTCGGGTCAATCTTACCCAATTCGATTGACCCGAACCTGTTTTTAACCTACTTAGTCTTAAAATAATCCAATTGGACCGTGACTCGTTTAACCCGTAACCCAATCCGCCTATTTTTCCATGTTTAACAAGGCCAAAAAAAAAAAAAAAAGGAATTTTTAAGCCATTCAAAAAAATAAAAATAAAAATAAAACCTAACTTAAGGCAGAACGCGGAGTAGCAGGAGCAGAGGCAAACTAGCACAGTAGCACACCACGCCTGACGCCACCAGTCCACACCACCCTGCCCCTGTCAGAACAAGCCTGGTAATTCATATCCAATCTCTTTTATTTTTTTGGATGAGAATATTGTATCCTCCCTCAGTCCCTCTCATACCTGAATCTCTAATTGTTTGATTAGATTGTGAAGAGAATTTGAAGAGAGGCAGAGACTAAAGAGAGAGTGAAAGAAAGAACCAAAGACAAAGAGGTAAACTTGCACCATGACTCTAGACTCATCTTTCTCGGGTAATCTGGGTAACTAGGCATAAGAATCAAACTTTATAGTTAGTTGTTCCAGTTTCTAAACTATATTACTTACTAGCATTTCGAGTCTAAGAGACTCGATTTTGGACTATAAATCGAGTCTCAAACACTCGATTTCCATGGTCTGATGTGGCATCTTTTTCCACGTAGAACCCACCTGGAGACCACCTGAAAATCGAGTCTTAGAGACTCGATTTACAATTCAAAAAAATTTGAAAAAATTTTCAGTCTCCAAGTCTCTCATGTACAAGCCAAAATACCAAAAAAAAAAAAAAAAAATACAACCAGATTACAAAGAGGGAAAGAATCAAGAAAAAGATCAAGCTCAAATATGTTCATCAGTGAAGAAAAAAAAAAATCCAGAAACAGGTGGCCTGGGCTCGCGAGGCCTGACGGGATCGGATTAGATCAGAGAGAGAAAGACCAGATCTGAGATCAGAGATCAGAGAATGACTAGACCAGAATGACCTAGGCCACGCGGCCTGAGCTCGCGCGACCCAGGCCGCGCGGCCCAGGGTCACGCAGCCTGGGCTCGCCTGGCCTGGGTTCGCCGGCATGGCTTCTTTCCTTCTTCTTCGGTTTTTTTTTTTTTTTTTTTGCTCTGATTCTTTTTGCTGGGCTGCTGTTCTTTTCTTTTATATATGGCTTGTAAATCGAGTATAAGAGACTCGATTTCCACGTGGACACCACATGGAAAAAGTGCCAACTTAGACCCGATCAAAATATGAAAATCGACCCTCAAACACTCGATTTATAGCCCCTAAATCGACTCTCTTAAACTCGAGATGCTAGAAAAATATATAATTTGAAACTATTGACAACTAACTATATAATTGAAATTTTATGGTTATTTACCAATTTCGTTCCATCTTTCTCTGTTTAATCTATGATGTTATCAAAAAAAAAAAAATCAATGACAAAATTTATATTTTTTTATATATAAAAAGCTGTCCAGTACACTGAGTCTAGCAGTCCTCTCCTCTTTGTTTAATGAAAAGCATAAACAAACACTTCAAAAAAAAAAAAAAAAAAAAAAAAAAAAAACGCAAGTGACGCAACAGTACAACACTAGCAAGTAGCAACAGAGCAACACGTCTCAACACCTATATATTGCATATATGCTCTTGACGTAATTTTGTGGTGGTGGTTTGGTGTCTTTAAAAAAATTAAAAGGATGTTTTTTTTAAGTATTTAAAGAGATTATAGATTATAGATTATTTACTATATGATGACATGATAATTTAAATTATATTTTATTTGTATATTATGAAAAAATCAATTATTATATTAAAATTAAAAAAAAAAAAAAAAGCTTTAAATGATTTAGAAACTAATGCTAATGGTGTAATATTGTCAACCATTAATGTTGAGGAAAATCTTGATCTCTCAATTGAGAAAAATCTTGACACTTCAATTAGGAAAAAATCTAAATGAACCAGTTGAGAAAAATCTTGACGTTCAAATTTAGGAAAATCTCAACATCCTTATTAAGAAAAATTCTCAAACAAAATTTTAAAAGGTTGACAAGAGTTTGTTGCAATTACAATTTGATCCCAAATGATGTAAGCAAATATATACTTATCACGTTAATCAACAAGATGAGATTTGGCGATGTTACGTTAAGTTGGGTCCATAGACTCCATACCAACCTCGTTTTAAAAAAATTTAAAAATCTAAAAAATGTCAAAACTTTCAAGATTTTTTGTATGAAGATAATTGCTTTACGTCTTAGTTTGAATATTCTCCTAAAGAAAGTGATGCTTTTTTGTTTATACTTTTGTCCCCTAACTCAAATCTTGGCTCTGTCTCTACAAAACACACTAAATCGGAAAATCCACGTACAATGAGATGAAAAGCACAAACCTTTTCTTTATCTTCCTCATCTTCGTTTTCCTTGTTCTTCCTTTTTTGCATCTTCCTTCTTCTGTTGCTAGTCACTAGTACCCAAACGCCAAGATTTTTTTCTTTTTCTATGAGTTGTCTACCACTACGGTCTATGCATTAATAGAAACTACCCTTTCCCATGCGAAAAGTTGGACATGTGTCCACGTCTCCGCCTTTCATTTTTGGTTTGTAATTTTTTAAAAACTTAAAATAAAATAAAATAAAATAAATTGAATGGCACATCATAACAACATACTACAAACCCATCAATTCCCACAAATTTGTAATTTTGTATATTTTAATTTATTTATTGCTTTTGTACTTTCAATGTAATTGTAGATTAAAAAATGCTTAGAACATTATATATGATGATACAAAGAAAATCAGTAGACTGAATGCTCTAGGCTTCAATGGACTAGTAATCGCTTAAAAGGCTTGAAAAGAAAGAAACACAAGATCAAAGGTGATCAGGATAAACCGGACAAGAACCCTCTGATGTTTAATTTAGTTTTTCTTTCTAGAATTCAAGAATTCCAACTTTAGGAGTAGTGGAAACTAACCTTCATTTGGTGTGGATGAGTCCTTATATAGTGAGTTTTAGAGTGGTTACTTGTTCCTCAACGTGTGTGGAAGTTGGAAGGTTCAAACTTAACTTCCACAATTGGTATAGAAGTTAGAATGTTCAATCTTATCTTCTACAACTACCATTGGAAGTTAAGTACTTAGTGAGAAGTTATAGCAATGAATAAGGATTTGCTCATACTTCAAAATAGTAGAACGTGGTTCGAATTACAAGCTTTTGTACATAAATTTATTACTGAAAATTTTTTAAGTATTGAGGGGTCTTCCAGGTGTTTTCTTGATGGATGACCTTCATGCCCATGGACGACCTCCTGACGATAAACGACCTTCTTATGTTGGGTTAACCTTTCTGGCTCTGGACGACTCTTATGGACGAATTGGAGATGGTTCAATTTTTATTTCACTATCAATATATATTTATAATGAGTGTATAATGTTGTAAACATTTATTTAATCTATAATGTAAATCTTACCTTGATAGTATATTGTAAATAAATAAGTTTTCTTTTATTGTTATTGTTATTATTATTATTATTATTATTATTATTACTATTATTATTTTGTTTAACAATTGATAATATTGTGTTGATTTTTGAATACTATAATAGAAGTTGTGATATGAAAAATACATTTGAAAGATGGTCTTTATATTTATTTGGTTTATTTTAGACAAATTTTATATTTATACTAATTTAATATATTAATTTATATTTTGAATAATTATTAAATTAATTATGACGTCATCACGGTTCGACCTTAGTTGAATCTCGGTTCGATCTTAAAAACCTTAACCTCTACCCTTTATGGTTTGATGAACAATCCGGGTTTCAAAACCATACTAAAAAGTTAAGAATAAATAATAAGAATACTTTAACAACAAAAGTTCCAACCATGTCTTTAATTCTTCCCCCAAGAAAGGATGTAGCAATCTTTTAACTATTTGTGAGGCTCTCTATACTACTTGGAAGGAAGGATATAGAAAAGTCATCTTACTTGTTAGTTTTGGAAAACTTAGCGGAAGAGCTAGAAACTACAAATACAAACAACAATGAAGCAGAGATTCTCCCAAAAGACCTCCGAATCTAAAAGAGAATGTTTCAAACTCTACAAATTAAAGTTGCTCTTGAACCTATATTCCAAGAAGCCCAGCAATTGGCAAAGATGGAAACCCAGTCCTTTGTGCACACTTTTTGGCACTAATTTTTCATTGTTACCAAAAAAAAAAAATCTTCCCCCAATTCTTGAAAATATTGTGTTTTGTTTTACTTTGTTTCGCTTATGTCAATTCTTACCCTTTATTAAAAAGTATCTAACCCTAGTCTAAGTTTTCCTTTATTCCATATATCAAGAAGGGAGTGCATCTAAGTTTGCTTTCATATTTGATATGGTTAGTTCTTTATTATGCAACTTTTTACTTAAGTCAGGTCAATTACTACAACTCAAAACAAAGTTAATCCAACAAAACTTCCAACAATAAATTTAGTAGTGACTATAGTTTGAGGATACAAAAATGAAAGAGCAAAGACTTATAGAATAATAACTTTCAATTTTATCATTTCAAGTTGATGATACAAAGAAAATCGATAGGCTAAAAGCTTCAGGCTTCAATGAACTAGTGATTGTTTGGGAGGCCTGAAAATAAAAAGACAAAAGATCAAAGGTGACTGGGAGGAACCGGCCAAGAACCCTCCGATGCTGAAGTTAGTTTTTTCTTTGGAACATTAGAATTCCAACTTTGAGAGTAGTGAGAACTTGCTTCCATTTAATGTGGATGAGTGCTTATATAGTGTGCTTTGGAATGGTTACTTGTCTCGTAACTTCCCCAATATTTGAGGAAATTAAAAAGTTCAAACTTAACTCCCACAACCGCTATAGGAGTTAGAATGTTCAATCTTATCTTCTACAACTGTCATTGGAAGTTAAGTATTTAGCAGGAAGTTATAGCGATGAATCAGGATATTGCTCATGTTTCAAAATAGTAACAAGTGGTTCGATTCACTAGTTTTTGTAGGTAAATCTTTTTGGAAATTCCCTAAGTGTCAGGGGTCGTCCAGGCGCTTTCCTGATGGACGACCCTCATGCCCATGGACGACCATCCTACAAGGGATGAGCATTCCTATCTTCTTAACCTGGACGAATCTCATGGACGAATTGGAGTTGATTTAATTTTCAATTTACCATCACAAGTAAATTTAGTAATAATTGTATTTATATATTCTTAATTGAATAAAGGATAGCGTGTGTCTCTTTTTGTCTTTCGATCATTCTCTTTGTCTTTGTCTTTTTTTTTCTTTTTTCTTTTTTTTTTTTGAATGCTCAATCTTTTGCTCTTTTAATCTTTATGTTTGTTAATATTTTGTCAAAAGTTTTGTAACTTAGTGATATTTTTAAATGTTATTCATGAAGAGAACTTAGGTTTAAATCCTCTCTTCCCCATGTGTGATAAATAGGAAAATAAAAAGATTTAATAATGTTTGCAAACAATAGTTATTACTATTAATATAAAAGAAACGATTATTTGATAGCCAAGAGCTTTATAGCTCAACTAGTTGGCCCCTTTACTATGGTCATGACATTCAGGGTTCAAATTCCCCTTCTCCCGTTGTAACTTTTGAAGTTTAGGTTCAAATTAAACCATGGATAACTTTTACAAAAGTTATATTACTCAATACCTTTTCTTTTCATGATAATAATTTGCTAAACCGATAGTTGGAATAAATTTCTTTGCTACAACTATCATACTTACCAAATATTAAGGTGGTCTATTATGCTTTTTGAATATCAAGGTGTTAGGCTTTAAAAACTCACCAATCTATAAAGAACTCTTATGGTTTTTTTTTTTTTTTTTTTTTTTTTTTTTTTTTTGGTATTTTGAAAATACTAAACAGCTAACCTTATAGATTTAACGGTAAATGGAAACTTATTATTTTGAAATTTTGCATTTAATTAACTTATAAATCAATATTAAATAAAAGCATGGATTCAAGAATATAGTAACATAAACCAAACTATTTAGTGGTAATATCTCACAAAAATATAGTATTAATCCAAGTGCAATAAAAATTTACTGCATTTAATATCTATATGACAAATTTTAAGCAAGCATAGTAACTTATTGTTTATGAATAATAATAGAAAAACACGCATATATGTGAACAAATTTGCAAAGACAACTATCAGTACTTACAGTAAGAAAAATTCAATTTTGGCTTCAAAACGCACCTAGGAAAGCCTCCAAGTTAACCTTAATTTCAATATTGTTAGAACTAAGGTCATGAAGAACTCATTAATGACTTCTACTATATATAGTGCATCCTGTTGTATCAAAAAAAAAAAAAAAAATCATTCTCTAACTCAAAGGAAAAGGAAACAAAGAAAGAACAAAAACACAAGCAAGCAAGACATTTATATACTTTTCTTTCACTTTTATCTAATCTTTTATATTTTTTAATCCTACTTATCCATGTCATGACTTCTTACTACCATTTCCTTTTTCTATTTTCATTTTTTCTAAACATGTCCATGCTAAAATGTTATTTTCTCATTTATTTATGAGATTTTGTTATGTATTTCTAACTAGGTTATACACACATAAAGTTCTATCTCTTGTGCATGATGAATTTTGAGGTGGAATTTTCTTTAAATTGTACTTTGGAAATTTCATGTGGGCCTATTGCTAAAATTTCATCATTTTTTTTTTTTTTGAGAAGCCACCCCAGGTAGAGGGGGGGGGGGGGGGGAACATTTTATTCAGGCAAATCAGACATATACACAGATGCTAAGTCCGGAGGAACATCCTCCATCTAGACTTGAAAGGAGGAAAAATTACAAGCCATTCTAGCCAAACAATGAGCAACTCTATTCCTTTGCCTACATGTGTGGCTAAAGAGCACCTTGTGGAAGGCTGAAGATAGGAATTTAATGTCCCTGATGATGTGCCCATAGTTGGAAGATAAGAAACCTCCAGTGTTTATGGCTTTAATAATTACTTTCGCATCACCTTTGAAAATCACCTGATCAAAGTTCAGCTCTTTTGCCAAACTAACTGCACTATGGGCTACCAACACTTCCACCGTCTCTACTGAGGTAGGCAGTGGAATAGATTGTGAATAGGCAGCCATAACAAGACCCTTGTCGTTACGGATAATTGCTCCCAAACCAGCTAGGTTTTTGGAAGAGAAGATTGCGCCAACAAAATTGACCTTAAGCCAACCCATAGGGGGAGGCGACCATTTGGTAGGGCTGATAGTGGGCGGAGCTCGCTGGGGAGGAGACGATGCAAGCTTAAATTCATGGAGGTTGTCTACTGCCAGGGAGCAGACCCGACTTACTGGGATAGCTGCTTCACCAACACGAAGCTGGTTCCGACAAGTCCATATCAGCGAGGCAGTCATTGCAAAAAGCTCCGAGAGGTTACTCCTCTCCTGGCAAAGTTGGAAGATATCCAGCAAGGACGTGCAGTTCCCAGCAGCCCTGATTGAAAGAGTTTTTAGCTTAGAGAGATTGAAAGAGTTTTTAGCTTAAAGAGTTGTAGGCCATTCCTATCCAAAAATCATGTGCCCTTCTTGATATTGAACTTTCAAGCATACTAAGCACCCAACTATAGAAAGGGTGGTTAAAGTTTGGGCTGTGGACATTTGTAATAAGGTGTCTTAAATTAGTGATGGCTCACATGTAGTTTTTCAGCCCACTTTACTCCTTACATATAGTTTCTCACTCTCTGGGCTAAACAGTGATGGCCAATGTAAGGCTCAATTTCTATATATGCATTTAACTTCTGTCTAACTTCTTATTTTGAAGGGGTTTGGCATGTGATAAATCAAAATATCCAAAAACATTTTACAATATTTAAAAAAAAAAATTATTATTGATGTTGTTTGTTGGGATTGATATATCATAAAAAATGATGTTAACAATGAGTTAATGAGAAAATAATATTGTTTTGATAATAACTCAACACCTTAACAAGTTTTGGGAAAAAGGTTGTGAAAACTTTTATAACTATATTCCCCTAAAAAAATTGTGGCTGTAGAATTTTTCAATTTCAAATGTGCACTAGAATCAATTGGGAGAGAATGATACAGTTGATATCAATGAAGGTTTTTAGCAAAGAATAAAAAGAAAAAGGGACATCAATAAAACTTTAATAATCATTGGGAAGATTTAAATAATAAGAAAGGAGAATAAATATAAGATTTATGCTTTGTGGCCTGAAAAAGAAAAAGGGACCAAAGCATCTTGCAAGATTACCTCACTTGGAGAAGTAAGGGTACATATATGGAAACTTTATTGCTTCAATACTAACCCATACTGTTCTTGTATTATGTGATTGTGGGGGCAATAACAGAGTAGGGAATGAAAGAAAGAAAAACTATTTCCTTCAAAAAAAAAAAAAAAACACCATGCATAATTTTCTTCCTTTCTTGGCAGTTTGGTAAACATTAGTTGCAGTGCATTTGTCTTGTGATTCTACATGCCCGACTATCTCAAGCAAGGCATAATCAGACAAGATGCTAATGCTTCCCTTTGTAGAGCATATGCAAAACTTCATGTTATAGCATACTATTGACTTTATCAACTAGCTAGTGCAATACCAAAACTGGTGCCAAAGCCAAAGAGATCTACGTAATTAATGGTGTTATAATCATTCTTATTGTAATAGTAATTCTTTTGAGCAAGAAACAATTGACATTGTGCCCAATGAACATAATTACAAGGATTTGATCAGATTATATATAGTACTCAAACATGTGATAGTTGATATATCATGCAATTTGGGCCTTAGATGAAGCCTAGCGCTTTTACAATTAGTCAATTAATGTATTTTTTTTTTTTTTTTTGTGGGGGTGGGGGGGGGGGGGGGGGGGGGAAGGTCAAGAATATTCCTAGCATGCAAAGAATTAAATTGAAACCAGTAGACAAATCAATTTTTTTTTTATCAATGTATCTTGATTCCTCCAGAAATAATATGATTATCTAGCTATATACTCTTTTTTTTTTATTATTTTACTTATTCAATTTTCAAAACGCCCTATATTAGATTATCTATTTTACACTACATTTCATTATAATATAAAATTTTTCTTAATTTTTTTAATTGTTTCTCTTTCTTCATACATAATAATCACCATCCACTCTCTTCTGTTATCCTCGAGATATATATAAAAAAAATAAAAACTAAATGCAAAATTAGTAGCATTAGTGTAAATTTACATTATTATTGTACCAACTATATATTTTTACATAACTTAGCTTTACCTAGTGTGGGTGATCGTGGAATTCAACTTCAAGTTGCAAAATAGCGCATTTGATGTGAAGGTTGAAGTCACAACGGTAACAGCAATAAGTGTATTCAAAACGAGATTCTTTATAGATTTGGCAGCTACTATTTTCTTTCTCAAAATTACCAGTTTTTTCATCAAAAAGAATAAAAGGATGTAATGGGTGCAGTGCAACCCAAGGGGTAGTTTTGCACATAATTTATGATGCCGGTAGTCCGGGCATCCAAATCTGTTACAGTAGTAACTAGGACCATAAACTGATTCTTGGCACCCACAACAAGTAGCTCCACCTTTGTAGTTTGGACGGTAGACCAAGGGATGCTTTGAATCTCAAAAATGTAGAAGTTGCTGTTGTTGCTCCATCTTCTTGTATCACACACACAGTCACAAACAAAATAACATCCAATTTGTTTAGAGAAATATAAAAACGTGATTCAATACAACAGGTGGTAAGCTAAATCCAAATCTATATATCATATATAGATGAAAACAAAGAAAGAAAGAGAAATAGGTGTGAGAATTGCTACTTTTTCAGTTTTGTAGCATTTTTTTTATTGCTTGATTTTGATGTGAAACACTGATGTTTTTAATTTAAGAAAAGATTGAAGGCTTCTTTTGGTTGGGATCAAATGTTTAGAAAGGAGGAGTATGTGCAGAATTTGGGCGTTTGATTTTGTGTCTAACAAAAGTAAGTAAAGAAGTTTGGATTTTGAATGAAAATTGGATTTGGGCTTGATTGTTTAAGAGGCATGGGCGTGGCCCAGGTGGGGATGAATAATTTTATGGTGGTGTCAAAAAACTGTTATGATAGATGATTTCTTCATCTCTTGTAAAAAGATATAGACAATACCATCCGTAATAACTTCCTCTAGCTAAAGATGTAAATTATGGAGAAAACTTCTGTATAGTACCTTGTGTGTTGTTTATTAGGTTTTTCTTTTAAGATTTTGCCATATGACTACTTAACTTAAAAAATATACTTTCATCCATAAGAAAAAGCCGCATGATAGAATTTTAAGAGAGAAACCTAAGGAACAACACGGAAGTGTTGTACCTAAGTCATGCTCATAAATTATTGTTTTTATATTTTGTAATCTAAAAAGTGGAAGTCAATGTTAAACTTAAAACTATTGAGTTAGAGATGAGTCTTTTTAATTTTTTTTTTCTTTAAACAAATAAACAAAATTATGATTTTTTTAATTAAAGGAAATAAACGTAAAAAGTTAGGGATAAATAATAAGAATGTTTTCACAACAAAAGTTTAAACCATGTCTTTAATTCTTCCCCCAATTCTTGAAACTAAACAAGTATAATTTGTTTTACCCAAATCTAAGTTATCCCTTGTTCCATATATCAAGTAGCAAGTGCAGCTAAGTTTGCCTTTTTATGCAAATTTTTACTTAGGTCAAGTCAATTAGTACAACTCAAAACAACAAAGCCAATTCAAAAAAAATTTCGACAAAAAAATTAGTAGTAAACGGCTAGCCTTATAGATTTAACGGTAAAGGGCAACTTATTATTTTGAAATTTTGCATGTGATTAACTTATAAATAAATATTAAATAAAAGCATGGATCCAATAATATAGTAACATAAACCAAACTATTTAGTGGTAATATCTCACAAAAATATAGTATTAATCCAAGTGCAATAAAAATTTACTACATTTAATATTTATATGACAAATTTTAAGCAAACATAGCAATTTACTGTTTAAGAATAATAATAGAAAAATGCGTGTATATATGAATAAATTTGCAAAAGCAACTATTAATACTTACACCAAGAAAAATTCAATTTTGGCTTCAAAACACATCTAGGAAAACCTCCCAGTTAGCCTCAATTTCAATATTGCTAGAACTAAGGTCATGAAGAACTCATTAATGACTTCTACTATATAGAGTGTATACTATCATATCAAAAAATAAATTCCTTCTCCAACTCAAAAGAAAAGGAAATAAATAAAGAACAACAACACAAGCAAGCAAGAAATATATTCTTGCTTGCCAACAACAACAACTTAGAGTTATTTACTTTTTCTTTCTCTTTTATCTAATCTTTTATATTTTTTTAATCTTACTTATCCATGTCCTAACTTCTTACTACCCTTTCCTTTTTCTATTATTATTATTTTCTAAACATGTCCGTGCTATGCTTTAGCTTAGGGAGATTGAAAGAGTTTTTAACTTATAAGAGTTGTAGCCCATTCCTAGCCATAAATCATTGGGCCTTCTTGATATTGAACTTTCGAGCCTACTAAGCACCCAAGTATAGGAAGGGTGGTTAAACTTTGGACCTAAAGTGTTTCAAATTAGTGAAAACCCTCCAAAAAGTAAAAATAAATAAATAAAAGAAAAAGATTTCCTAAAGAACAGAAGAGTGTAAGAATGAAGGTATTAGGTAAGATGTTGAAAACATTGTTTCTCTAAATTTCCACCTACTATATTAAAATACTATTAATGAACTTCACAAGAGAATCAAAATCTACCTTCATTTGCACGTCAGAGAAAAAGGAAGACAGTGTAACTCACAAGAAGGACAAATTGATTTGAATATGACCAAAAAGAAATTACAATAAGGAGGCAGAATAAAATTCAAATTTTGCACAAATGCATCACTCAAAGACCATGCCCAAAAGCTTGTAGTATAATAATATACTACAGCCAGTGCTCCAAATGAATGCCAATTGGTTCCTAAACCTCTCCCCATCACTTAAAGACTATAAATAATGGCTAAAAAATAATGCCAATTTTGTTTGCATAGATTCTAAATAATGAGGCTTGGAATTTAGTTATGTTGAATGTAGGAGATATGGGTCTGTTTAGAAACAACTTATCTGGCTTTTTGCTGAAAGTGTACTAAAGTATATTTTTAGCCTGAAATTTTTTGAAAAAGTGAGAAAATGCGAAAAAAAAGTGAGGTTTCAAAAAACTATACATAAAAACTAAAAGCTTAAAGTTGATGCCAAACTCACCTATAGTTTGGGTCCAAAGAAGTTACTATTCTTGCAAAGAGCAAATGCACAAATATGATGTGGTTTGCCAATGCTGATCATGGCCATGGATAAGTCCATGAGGAACAAAAAAATAAATTAACTATGCAAGAATGCAATTGTAGATGATTTTAGACCCACTTCTAAAGTTGTAGATGATTTTATTAAATCAGGTGATACCACAAAATGTGAAATTAGCCTTGTTTGATAAAAAAATATTAGGAAGTCAAAGCTCTTGAATCAAATAAATTTGGAACCCATCTATTTTGGTTTACCTCTAGAGTCTAGACAATCTATGGAGATGCAATATGACAGAATATTTTTTTTTATAGTAGTTTATAGTGTATACTCATCTCTCACATGGTTTAATTCTTTTTTAGATTTGCCACTATGATTAAAAAGGAGTAGCTTTTGTCTCCTGAGGTATTTAATCAGTTTGATTTAGGTGACTAGCTACTAAGGTAAAGGGAATATGCGATAAGAGTCACTCTTTCAGAGTAGTAGGAACTCAAACCTCTTGAATCCAATAAATTTGGAACCAATCTATTTTGGAGAACTTTATCTATTTACCTCTAGAGTCTAGACAATCTATGGAGATACAATATAATAGTAAATTCTTTTTTTTTAGTAATGTATACTCATCTTTAAAGGAGTTACTTTTGTCTCCCAAGATTTATTTTTAACCATTTGATTTAGCTACTAAGGTGAAGGGAATATTTTCTACCCAAAAAAAGAAAAAAAAAAAAAGAAAAAGAAAGAAAGGTGAAGGGAATATGAGACAAGTGTCACTCTTCCAAAGGACAAAAACAAAGAACGAAAACGCAAGCAAGAAATACATTCTTGCTTGCCAACAACTTAGAGCTATACACTTTTCTTTCTCTCTTATCTAATCTTTTATATTTTTTAATCTTACTTACCCATGTCATGACTTCTTACTACCATTTCTTTTTTCTATTTTTATTTTTTCTAAACATGTCCATGCTAAAATGTTATTTTCTCATTCATTTATGAGATTTTGTTATGTTTCTCTAATTAGGCTTTATACACACATAAAGTTTATCTCTTGGATATGATGAATTTTGAGGTGGAATTTACTCAAAATTGTACTTCGTAAATTTCATGTGGGCATATTGCAAGTTTTCCTCATTTAGCTTAGGGAGGGAGACTACAAGAGTGTTTAACCTATAAGAGTTGTAGTTCATTCCTAGCCATAAATCATGGGCCCTTCTTGATATTAAACTTTCAAGCCTACTAAGCACTAAGCACCCAACCATAGAAAGGGTGGTGATTAGAGTTTGGGCCTGTGGACATTTGTAATAAGGTGTTTCAAATTAGTGATGGCTCAACTGCTCTGATACTTAGGCTAAATCACCAAGTTTTTCAGCCCATTTTACACCGTCTGTATATTTTCTCACTCTCTGGACTAATTAGTGATGGCCAATGTAAGGTTCAATTTCTATATACGCACTTCAATCATAACTTCCTTTATAACTACTTATTTTGAAGGGATTTTGCATGTGATAAATCTAAAGATCCGAACAAATTTTACAATTTTTTTTTTTTAATAATTGTTGATGTTGTTTGTTGTGATTGATGTATCATAAAAATGATGTTTATAGTGAGTTAATATGAAAGTGATATTGATCCAATAATAACTTACCACCTTAACAAATTTTGGGAAGATGTTGTGATAACTTTTATAACTATTCCCCTAAAAGAAATTGAAATTGTAGAATTTTTCAATTTCAAATGTGCACTAGAATTAATTGGGAGAAAATGATGCAACGGATTTCAAATTATCAATCATGGTTTTTAGCAAAGAATAAAAAGAGTTCAACCAAATCCAACCCTATAAGGCTATAACTCAATGTGCATGATGAACATCAATAAAACTTTAAAAATCATTGAGAAGATTTAAAGAATATAAAAAAGGAGAATAAATATAAGATTTCTGCTTTGTAGCCTGAAAAAGAAAAGGGAACAAAGCATATGCAAGATTGCGTAATTAATGGTGTTGATAATTTCAAGACAATATATATATATATATATATATCTTATGGCAGCCTAAAAAACAAGTTATCATCATTTTCATTGCATTGTAATCATTCTTATTGTAATAATAATTCTTTTGAGTAAGAAACAATCGACCTTGTGCCCAATGAACATAATTATAAGGATTTGATTAGATTATATATAGTACTTAGACATGTGTTAGTTGAAATATCAAGCAATTTGGGCCTTATATAAAGCCTTGTGCTTTACAATTTGTCAAACAATGTAATTTTTATTTGGGAAGGTCAAGAATATTCCTAGCATGCAAAGAATTAAATTGAAACCACTAGACAAATCAGATTTTTTGATCAATTAGTATCTTGATCTTCTTGTGATCTTACATGTGGTCTGCTATGCTTTATTTATTGATTCCTTTGGAAAATAATATGATTATCGAGCTTTATACTTATGGACTCCATTATCTAATAGACTAATACTAATACTGCAAAATAAAATTTGAGATCTACTCCATTACAAGAAACTTTTGTTTTTGTTATTTTAGGATCCATTTGGGGTCCACTTATTTTATTGAAACTGAAAATTATTTACTAAAAATACTATAGATAAAGGTAAAAGTTAACTAAAATAGTACAATAGAACCTATTAAAGTACCAAAAAGTGCAGTGGGATTCATGAATAATAGCAAAAATAAACTGAATAGTAAAATAAGTTGGCAAAAATAATCTATGCCAAACGCACACTTAGTTAGCATGCATATGGATAAGAGTGCAAGCATGTTCCATATACATTGTTTTAAAAAAGAAAAAAAAAATTCAAAGTAAATCACTATACTCACATAATTTTACCCTGATTATTCTGGGTTTATGCTTTTGATTTAAAGGGTTTCTAATTTTATCCCCTTCTAGTTTCCTCAATCATCATTTGGGACTTCACCTTTAATTTGTGTTGGGTTTGTGACATTGATATTTGGGTTTCTCTTTTCTTAGAGCATCCACAATAACTCATGCCATCCTATCCTACTTTACCATCTTAAAATGCCACTTTATCAATTATACAATACCATTTTACAATACACTAGCATCCCAACTTTTATTTTACCATACTACACATTAAAATAATATAAAAATATTTCTCACTTCTCTCTCTGATCTCTATTTCTCTTCCTCTGTCAACCACCCACCACCACCACCACCACCACTGTCCAGCTTCTCAGTCACACCACCCACCTATGCTGAGCAAAATCCATAGCAAATCACTCGTCGATCTCTGATCCAAATCAAAATCCAAAATCAAAATCCAAAATCCATAGCAAATCACTTGCCGATCTTCGATCCAAATCAAAATCAAAAATCAAAATCCGAAATCCAAAACCCAAAATCAAAACCAGAAACCCACCATCAACCCATACCGCTGCTGCACCACCTGACCCACATCCAGATCAGTCACAAACCCACCACTACCAGAAACCCACACAACTTGCCGATCTCCACCACTAGAAACCCAAATCACTCACCGATCTCTATCGCCAAAAAACACAAAATATACCCAGAAATGAGAGACCGACTAAGAGAGAAAAGCCTGAGATAAAAGGGATTTGGAGATGGGTGGGTGAATCGACAGCGATGGAGAGAGAGAGAGGGGATGAGAGAGAAGAGAAAGGCTTGGTGTGAGAAAGAGTTTCAGCGATGGAGAGAGAGATAAGAGACCATGGAGAGAGAGAATTGATATTTACAAATAAAATATTAATATATTTTTTACAATTGAGCTACAGTGTGATTCTACATTTAGAATCACACTATAGCACAATTGCAAATTTTTTGCAATACTTGAACTTTTCAAGTTTCACTAGAGTGGGTCTTTTGGGCTTGAATGGTAAAATGGGCTTACATATAGCATACAGCCTTTCTGCTGTGGATGCTCTTAGTGGCTAAATTATAATTATATTCTTTTTTAACCAAACCTCAAGACCCATTGGTCATTTCATTTTTTTTTTTTTTACAAGATAGAATTTCTACTCTAATTTAATCTAAGTGTATATGTGTGTGAAGCTCTCTCCTGGAGACTTGAATCCCGGCCATTGCCCCCCACACCTCATAAGCATTTATACTTGTGGAGTGATCACTGCATTAAGGGTGTGCGGTGGTTTTTTACTAAGTTCTTATCTGAATTTTTTATTGAGTTTTTAAGTCTCCTCAATTTGGGTTTTCTTTGGGGAAATGTTTTTCAATTTTGTTGCATTTGTTTAAATTTTTGGATATTTATGTAATATTTCCAATTTTATTAGTCTTCTTTGTTTGTCATTTTGTGTTGTGCGTTTGTGTTTTAGATTAATGGTTCTTTTTGTTTGTTGTTTTTTTAGTCACTGTGTAATGTCTGTGGGATCAGGGACAGAAAGAGGAGGAATTTGATGTGGGTTTGAGTCATGTATCATATAGGAAAAAAATATAGATCAAATGCTCATGCTACTGCCAATTCCACCAAATCCAATTCCAATGCTACAACCACACCCACTGCTAAAGCTGTTGGCAATGGTGGCAAAAATCTGAGAGAGCCTTTGAAGACAAAATTAATGGCTTTTGCGAAATGATTTCTTGCTGCAAAGGTTACCATCAGTGATGAAGAAATAGAGGTTTCGGAGGAGGAGGAACAAGCTGCAGTGTGTTTGATGGCACTGTCCTGTGGTACTGTTTTTGCCTAAAGGTGGAAACTCACAACATAATGTTGATAAGATCAAGGATGGACCCAGGTGGGGGCCTAGGCGCCGCCCCCCCCCCCCCCCCGCCGGGTACTTTTTTTTTTTTTTTTTTTTTAAGTTATAGAATTTTTCATTTTTTGTAGTTAGAGTATTCACATCTCAAAATTTTATTCTATTCTATTTTATCATCTTAAAAAGTTCATTTATCAATTATATCATAACATTTTACAATACTCTCAGCATCCCAATTTTTATTTTACAATACAACACATTAAAATAATATTTCTACACAACAAAATAATATATCTCAAAACCCAAATAAAAACAAAAACTCAAAACCCAAAAACCCGGTGAGAGAGATATAGGAATTGATAAAGTAAGTGAATAAAATTTTAGTTTTTTTTTTTTTTTTGGTGAATTGAGCTACAGTGCAATTCTACTTTTAGAATTGCACTATAGCACTTTTGCAAATTTTTTTGCAATAATTGGTTTTTATAAGTTTGGATGTGTGGGGAGTTTTGGGCTTTTATGATAAATTTTTCCTATATAGGACATATGTTATTCCCAATGTGAATGCTCTTAGATTCCCTTCCAAAACTTTAGGCCATTTTTTTTCACAATAAGCCTAATTAGCCTCACCAAAATAGCAACTATCCAACTAAAAAACTTAACAAAAACAATAAAAATATTCACAATGGTGATTGTATTTTAGCAAAAAAAAAAAACTATTTTACTACCAAAGAACTAAAAAATTATGTGCTATTTTACTAGTTGACTATAGTAAGTTGTTAAAAACAAATACAATATTTTATTAAGGATATATTTCTTCCTTCAATTAAAAAACTGAAATTATCTTGCTTCTTTTATTATTTTAATGAATTTTTTATATTATTTTAAATAAAGTTATAAAAAAAAAAAAGAACATTTATTATTGGGTGTATTGTAAAGTGAAGTAGTAAAATAAATAAAATAACTTTTTGAAATACTAAAAGCTAAAATTTTTAACACCATCATTGTGAATGCTCTAACTCCACAAAAAAAATATATATATATATATATATCCTAGCCAACCTAATATTAAAAAAAGACATTATTTTGTTTTTGTTTGTCTTTGTTGGGAAATGATTGGATCTTAATGTATTTAGAAACAACGATTTTGAGTATTTATTATATGTTAATACTATATGGATTTCTATTTGGATGATTTTTTTTTCTTTATACTCCAGCCCCTGCTAGCTTAAAATCCTGGATCTGTCCTTAGATAAGATAAAGAAGACCCTAACCACAATAAGTATACCTTTTAATATTGTCCTTTTAGCTTACTTTTTTTTTTTTTTTATAACTTTTTCTTTGATTAAATGAAATGAAAATGAAAGGAAATGGAAATACCCGTGTGTATGTTATTTGGATTTTTCAAAGATAGAAAAGAAACAAGGGAATGCTCAAGGAAATTGAGAGAGAATTGATATAATGACATTCCTGTTTTTAGTGACATTTCTTAGTATATTGTACATGGAATTAATGATATATCATCTTTTTCGGTTGTAAGTGCTGTTTTTTCTGGTTCGTGATATGCTGTTTGTAGAAATTGTTGGATGACTTTATAATAGGAAGCTGTTTGCGAGAATTGTCATAGTACGATCCATCCTAAGCAATTGAGGTGTCCAAAAAATTGCACTCAAAGATGAAAATTGTAACCTTGTCCAATAAACGGAAAGAGAGAGCAATCAATAATGAAGATAACAATTATTTATACTATGATTGCCTACACAAAAGCTTTTGAGGAGATTCCTCAAATTTTTTATTTCCACAATCATCAAACAAGTTTTCTGCTGAAGTTTCATTGTCCATGTTGTCTTGTTGTTCTGATATATCTTTTAGATTATCATGTTACCTATCAAGCAATCAACTAAGCAACCATTGTCATCCATTTTCTACTACTTCATTTACTAGTCAGCTAGTCCTACTCCACTTCATAAATAAAGTAGAGAATAGTTACCTGTAGTTTCAAGTTTTCTAGCGCTTTGGACATTCCATCTACAAGGATATTATAGATTAAAATATTGAGATCCAACTTAATATTTTCCAATTTTTGAAATGAGTAACCCCATCATGAACATTGGAACACAAGCCTGCAATATTTGGAATAGATATACCACACAAGAGAGAGAGACTAATTTTCTCATTAATTCTTTGTCTTACAATATCCATTGATGAACACATCATGAAACTTAAAAAATAAGAGATGAACACTTTTATAAATCAAACTAAATATTTTTATAACAATTTTACAAACAATTATCATCAACTAGCATCATAATTTCTTCTGTGCAGAACCATCCACTCTCATTCTTCTTATTCTTCTTTTTGACAGCTTGCTTCCAAATCTTTTTTTTTTTTTTCTTGGCTTCCAAATTCTTTTTCAAGGAAAGATATAACTCAATAGTTGTTTTTCCTGGCTTCCAAATCACTTTCTTGGATTCCAAATTGAAGTCTTTTTCAATTTGCCCTTACATAAACTGTCAATGATAATGTTATATACCAAAGCATAACATTAACAGTCTATTATTTTTCATCTTCTAATCCAATTGTTGTTTTTCTTGGCTTCCAAATCCTTTTCTTGGATTCCAAATCCAAGAATTTGTAACTTTTTCAACATGTCCTTACATAAACTGTCAATGATAATATTATAAGCTAAGACATAATATCAACAGTTTATCATTTTCAATCTTCCTAAGCAACCAAAGCATAGGATAATATGCGGACATGATTTTTACTAACAGAAAAAGCAACAACTAATCCATTTCAAACGGCAATAGCAATTAATCAACACATTTGAAAAAAACAAGTTGAAGACAACGTTTAAGATTCAAATCTTTATACAAAGTAATCACGGTCGAATAATGCTTTATTGCTGCAATTGCAAAATATAAACTAATGAAATCTATAATTGCAGGCAAAAGGTTCAGATGATGCAGTTTATCAAACGGATCCAAACCATGATCAAAGTCTCTGTATCGAATTCTCACATAAGTCATGAACTGATCTGGGTTTTCGACATTATAACAACTAGCAAAAGTTGTACAAGTAGTACTAAGAGAACAAGTACGAACATGAAATGAAACCCTTACACAAAAGGGAAGAGAACAAGTTGGAACATACACAGATCTAGTGGGTAAAGATGCACGCGCATTTCTCCACATCATAGGCTGCCGCCGCTTCCTTTCTCTCAACAAAAATTATAAAACAGTTTAACCTAAAATGCTGATTATATAATGGAATATGGACTCACTTTCTTTCATGGGCTCAAAAACAGGCCCAAGATTTTAAGCAAACTGGGAAACGTGAGTCAATGTGTGTGTCCCTACCGCACCGCACGGGACACACACATTGGGTGTCAAAAACTACGAAGGGGTGTGTACATACTTCGGCGTAATATGTTTGGATTTTAAATGAAAATTGGATTTGGGCCTCATTGTTTAAGAGACATGAGCGTGGCCCAGGTGGAGATGAGTAATTTTATGGTTGTGTCGAAAAACTACTGTTACGAAAGATGCTGAAATGAAATCGTCTCTTATAAAGATATATAGGCAATACAATCTGTAACTTCCTGTAGTTAAAAGATGTTATTATTATTATTAAATTTTTTTTCTTTTTTGCAATCCGAAAGTGGAAGGCAGTGTTAAACTTAAAACTCTAGAGTGCATTTGCCTTCCTGTTGAAAACGAACTTATTTTACTATTTAATTTAATTTTGTTATTATTTATAAGTTTCATAGTACTTTTTAACACTATTTATAAGTTTAATTGTACTATTTTAGTTAACTTTTACTTTTATTTACAGTATTTTTAATAATAAAAATATTCAATTACAACAAAATAAGCGAATTCAATTACAACAAAATAAGCGGATTCTAAATAGACTAATTTTTTAAAATTATTAATTCTTTTTTTTTTAATATGACTTTTTTATTTTAAGAAAATGCATCTAAAAAGTTAAGAATAAATAATAAGAATACTCTAACAATAAAAGTTCAAACCATGTTTTTAATTCTTCCCCCATGAAAGGATATTTTTCATGGCATGAAATGAAAAGCACAAACCTTTTCTTCTTTTTCCTCATCTGCATTCTTCTTCTTCTTCTTCTTCTTTTTCTTCTTTTTCCTCATCTGCATTCTTCTTCTTCTTCTTCTTCTTTTTCTTCTTTTTCCTCATCTGCATTCTTCGTTTTGCCTCTTCTTTCTTCGTCTATCACCAGACACCAGTCACCACTACCCAAAACCAAAAGCCAAGTTTTTTTCTTTTCAACGAGTTTCTATTACTATGGAATTGGCTGGCAGGCACTACCCTTTCTCCATGTGAAGAGTTGGACATGTGGCTACCTCTCCGCCTTTCATTTGGTTTGTAATTTTTTTTAAACTTATTTGATTTGATCGCTTCATTTTTTTTTACATGTGATTCAGTCATTTCTTATACAGCATACATACGGTAAAATCCCACCAATTCCCACTAATTTATTTACTGCCTTTGTACTGTCAATATAAATGTAATTATAGATTAAAAAATGCACAAAACATTGTATATATTTATAAAAAGTGTACAATATTATACATATTTACATGAAAATGTACAATGTTGTAAGTATTTATTTAATTTATAATGTAAATCTTGCTTTGATAGTATATGATAAATAATTTTTGAAACACTACAATGAAAGTTGTGATATGAAAAATACATTTGAAAGATGGTCTTATATTTATTTGGTTTATTTTTGTCAAATTTTCACTTATACTAATTTAATATATTTATTTATATTTTAAACAATTATTAAATTAGTTATGACATCATCACGGTTGAACATCAGTTGAATCTTGGTCCGACCTAAAAAATCTTGAACCTCTTCCTTTAACGGTTTAATGAACGGTCCAAGTTTGGAAAAGTTAGTGGAAGAGCAGAAACTACAAATACAAACAACAAGGAAGCAGAGATTCTCCCAAAAGACCTCCAAATCCAAAAGAGAATGTTTCAAAGTCTACAAATCAAAGTTACTCTTGAACCTATATCCCAAGAAGCCCAGCAATTGGCAAAGATGGCAACCTAGTCCTTTGTGCACACTCTTTTTACTAGTTTTTCATTGTTACCCAAAAAAAAAAATTTTCTTCCCCCAATTCTTGAGACTAATTTTGTATTTTGTTTTTTACTTTGTTTTGCTTATGTCAATTCTTACCATTTATTAAAAAGTATCTAACCCAAGTCTAAGTTTTCCTTTATTCTATATATCAAGAAGGGAGTGCATCTAAATTTGCTTTCATTTTTGATATGGTTAGTTCTTTATTATGCAACTTTTTACTTAAGTTAGGTCAATTACTACAACTCAAAACAAAGCCAATCCTACAAAACTTCCAACAATAAATTTAGTAGTGACTATAGTTTGAGGATACAAAAATGAAAGAGCAAAGCCTTTTGCTTTCACTTTTATTATTTCAAGTACATTTAGTAATAATTGTATTTGTATATTCTTAATTGAATTTTAAAAAAGGATAGCCTATGTCTCTTTTTGTCTTTCGATCATTCAATTTATCTTTTTTTATTATTTAAATGTTCAATCTATTACTCTTTTAATCTTTATGTTTGTTAACATTTTGTCAAAAGTTTTGTAACTTAGTGGTGTTATTAGATGTTCTTCATGAAGAGAACTTATGTTTAAATCCTCTCTTCCCCATATGTGATAAATAGGAAAATAAAAAGATTTAATAACGTTTGCAAACGATAGTTATTACTTTTAATATGAAACAAATGATTATTTAATAGTCAAGAGTTTTGTAGCTCCATTGGTTGACCCCTTTAGTATGTTCATGACATTCAGGATTTAAATTCTCTTTTTCCCGTTGTAACTTTTGAAGTTTAGGTTCAAATTAAACCATGGATAACTTTTACAAAAGTTACATTACTCAATACGTTTTATTTTTTTATTTTTTTTAATGATAATAGTTTGCTAAACTCATAGTTGGAATGATTTTTTTTTTTTTTTTTTGCTACGACTATCATATTTACCAAATATTAAGATGGTCTATTATTCTTTTTGAATATCAAGGTGTTAGGCATTAAAAACTCACCGGTCTATAAAGAACTCTTATGTTTTTTTTTTTTTTTGGTATCTTAAATATACTAAACGGCTAACCTTATAGATTTAACGGCAAATGACAACTTATTATTTTGAAATTTTGTATGCGATTAACGTATAAGTTGATATTAAATAAAAACATAGATTCAAGAATACGGTAACATAAACCAAACTGTTTAGTGGTAATGTCTCACAAAAATATAGTATTAATCCAAGTGCAATAAAAATTTACTACATTTAATATCTATATGACAAATTTTTAGCAAGCATAGCAACTTACTGTTTATGAATAATAATAGAAAGACACGCATATATATATATATATATATAAACAAATTTGCAAAGGCAACTATCAATACTTATAGCAAGAAAAATTCAATTTTGGCTTTAAACAAGTAGAGGAAGGCCTCCAAGTTAGCCTCAATTTCAATATTATTAGAACTAAGCTCATGAAGAACTCATTAATGGCTTCCACTATATATAGTGTATCCTATTGTATCAAAAAATAAATTCCTTATCCATGTCATGAATTCTTACTACCATTTCCTTTTTCTATTTTTATTTTTTTTAAACATGTCCATGCTAAAATGTTATTTTCTAATTTATTTATGAGATTTTGTTATGTATCTCTAACTAGGTTATACACACATGAAGTTCTATCTCTTGCGTATGATGAATTTTGAGATGGAATTTTCTTAAAATTGTACTTTGGAAATTTCAAGTGGGCCTACTTCTAAATTTTCCTCATTTTGCTTAGGGAGATTGAAAGAGTTTTTTAACTTATAAGAGATGTAGGCCATTCCTAGCCAAAAATCATGTGCCCTTCTTGATATTGAACTTTCAAGTGTATAAAGCACCCAGCTATAGAAAGGGTGGTCAAAGTTTGGGCTCGTGGACATTTGTAATAAGGTGTTTCAAAGTAGTAATGGCTCACATATAGTTTTTTAGCCCACTTTACTCCAACCATATAGTTTCTTAGTACTCTCTGGGCTAAATAGTGATGGCCAATGTAAGGCTTAATTTCTATATACGCACTTAACTTCCTTTCTAACTTCTTATTTTGAAGGGTTTTGGCATGTGATAAATCAAAAGATCCAAACAAATTTTATAATTTCTTTAAATTTATAATTATTGATGTTGTTTTTTGTGATTGATGTATCATAAAAATGACGTTAATGAGAAAAAAAATATTGTTCTATTAATAACTTACCACATTAACAAGTTTTGGGAAAAGTTGTGAAAACTTTTATAATTATTTCCCTAAAAAAATTGTGACTATAGAATTTTTCAATAGTAACCCATATTGTTCTTGTATTGTGAATGTGATTGTGGGGGAAACAATAGAGTAGGGAATGAAAGAAAGAAAAACTGTTTCCTTCAAAAAAAAAAAAAAAAACCACCATGCATAATTTTCTTCCTTTCTTGGCAGTTTGGTAAACATTACTTGTAGTGCATTTGTCTTATGATCCTACATGCCCAACTATCTGAAGCTAGGCATAATCACACAAGATGCTAATGCTTCCCTTTGTAGAGTATATGCAAAGCATACTATTGATTTTATCAACTAGCTAGTGCAGTACCAAAATTGGTGCCAAAGCCAAAGAGATCTACGTAATTAATGGTGTTGTTAATTTCAAGACAATATATTATAATAAAGAAGTAAATATCATCATTTTCATTGCATTGTAATCATTCTTATTTTATTAGTACTTGTAATCATTCTTATTGTATTAGTACTATTACAATAAGAATGATTACAATGCTATGAAAAAGAATTACTAGTAATTCTTTTTGAGCAAGAAACAAGTGACCTTGAGCTCAATGAACGTAATTACAAGGATTTGATCAGATTTAATTCAGATTATATATAGTACTCAGACATGATAGTTGAAATATCATGCAATTTGGGCCTTATATAAAGCCTTGCGCTTTTACAATTAGTCAATTAATGTAATTTTTTTTTGGGAAGGTCAAGAATATTCCTAGCGTGCAAAGAATTAAATTGAAACCACTAGACAATCAGATTTTCTTGTGATCTTTCATGTGGTCTGCTATGCTTTATTGATTCCTTCGGAAAAATAATATGAGTTTCAAGCTCTATATTTATGGACTTCATTATTTATTGCTAACAGTAAGAGCATTCACATCAGCTTGTGCAAAATTTTTTGTTTATTTTAATATAAAAATATACTTGTTTTATTTTACATACTCACTTTCCAAAATACCCTACATCGGATTATCTATTTTATACTTCATTTCTTTTTCTTTTTCTTTTTCTTTTTTTGAAAAAAGCTTTAACCTATAGCATATAGGTCTTATGATAGCTCTTTATCATTAGCTATCATAAGACCAAAACACCAATCGGTTTTTAGTGTAGGCGGGGATTGAATCTCAGATCTCTTATTCAATCATTAGAGATTTTACCAATTGAGCTAACTAGAACCCACTTACATGGCACTTCATTATAATATACAAATATTTTTTTTTTAATTTTTTCTCTTTCTTCACACATAATAATCACCATTCACTCTATTCTGTTGTCCTCAAGATACATAAAGAAATAATAAAAAACTAAATGCAAAATGAATTGTATTAGTGTAAATTTACATAGTTATTGTAGAAACAATGTATCTTTATATAACTTTGTATAACGTGATGTGGGTGAATTTTTGGTTTAAGTTGAATAAAATGTGATATTTTTACTATTATACAAGAACTAATGTGAGTGCTATAATATTGCAAAATAAAATTTGAGATAAAGCTCCATTACAAGAAAATTTTGTTTTTGTTATTTTAGCAAGGCAACTTCATGATCACATATAGCAACAATTTTGTTCAAATTGTCTTTAGTTCCTATCATATTGAAAAATAACTATATATCAAGTATTATGGCCATGAACGAGAATTTAGATAACTCAACTAATAAAAAATTGTTGTCATCAAATAAGAGATTTGATACACAAAAAATTAATTGGCATCTTAATTTAATAATAAAGGATAATTACCATGAATTGAAATTATTTCTTTTTTATTTTTTTAAAAAATTATAGCCACAAAAGGCCCTGGAGATGTCATAAAAATCTAAACTAAGAATAGGTTGAAATCACCAACTTTGGAGTCTATCAAAATTGATCTAATTAATTCATGACATGACTTTTATAACATAATTTACCAGTGCATCACATGGATTAGTGATTTATTAACCATATAAATATGATGAGAAGTAAGAATTACACTTTTTCTGGGACTCACCACATATGGACTTTGCTGATATGGCATGAGAATTGGAAAAGTATGTCTACTATATTTTCGCGATAAATCCTAAGTGATGGGTTGTTTTAGGTGGACAAAAAAGTAATTTAAGTAATAGATTTAAATTAGAACCAATAACAACTTACTACTTATGATTTATTATGAAAATGCTATAGATGAACTCTAAAAAATGTAAATTACAAAACCTAGAGAAATTATACAGTACTCATGGTGAACCATGTAATTTGTTTACCATTCTACTAAAAGACTTCCTCTTGTTTAAAATTGCTGAGTCAGTAATCAATTTCTGTTTAAAAAATTTTTATGACTCAACAATTTTAAATAGGTGGGAGTCTTTTAGTGGAATGGTGAATCACGTCACTTGTCCACCATAAGGACCTTATAATTTCTCCAAAACCTAAGAGGAGTTGAACCCGGATGGGGCATCATTCATGGATCCGAAAGCTTAGGTTGGAAGTTAAATTATTTTTCTTTCTTTTTTTTTTCCCCCTTCTACCATTGTTTTCTTACAGTCACAGTTTTTTCTCTCACAAAAACTCTTATCTGCATAAGCCATCCAAAATAAAGTCTCTTTCTCACTTTCTCACTATAAAATATCACATTTCAAATCGCATACAAATCCGCTTGTTTTTTGGGTTTTAATCTTAATAGTTACCAAGCATCTCTCTCTCTCTCTCTCTCTCTCTCTCATTGGTTGTTTACACTTCATTTGTTTCAATGTAAAATATTTTCAAATGTAAAATATTTTACATGTAAATATTTTACTGTAAAACATTTGCAAGTGTTTGGTAAGTGTTGTGACCTTAAAAATTGCAAATATAAATTAGCCACCACCGGCACCACATACACCACATACCCAGCCACCACCAACCATTGCAACAACATACCCATTATAATCCCATTCCATCAGCCACCATCATCTACCCAAATACCCAAGAGCCACCAGAATCACCGCTAACCACCAAATCACCACCAACCATTCAAAAAACAGCCATCGAAACCACCACCAACCATCACCAAAGATTCAAAAAACGGCCACCAACTATCAAAAAGAACAACCACTAACCACCAAATCATCACCAACAACTCGAAAAACAACCACCAACAACCCAAAAATCTATATCAGAAAGGAAAAAACACCCATAAAATCAAATCAAAAACCTGAAAAGAAAACCCACAAAAAAGAATCTAATCTGAAAATCCAATAACCCAGCAAATTTAGCGGCAGCGAGATCGAAATAGCCTCCAACAAGATCAAAGCAACCACCAAAAACCCAAGCCACCACTCAGCAATCAAATCCCGATGGACTTCGTGAGAGAGACAAGAGGAGGGAGGAGAGTGTGGAGTTGGACAGTGGGTGGTGCCGCAAGTGGGTGCGCTGGTCAGTGGGTGGTGTCGTTGGTGGGTGGCGTTGGCCGGTGGGTGGCGCTGGCCAGTGAATGGCGACACTGGTGGGTAGCGCCGGTCAGTGGGTGAGAGAAGTATCAGGTTGGGATGTGAGAGCAATCTGAGAGGGAGAGGTAATGTGAAAGTGTCGAGTGAGAGTTAGATAGCAATTGTAAAATATTTTACCAAAATTTTAAGTGTAAAATATTTTACAAAAATTTGCCTAAGGTGATTTAATTGACTGAAAATATTTTACTGCAAAACAAACATTGTAAAATGTGAAAATATTTTCCTGCAAATATTTTACGTCAAAACAAACAGAGCGTAACAGAAAATGAAGTGAGAAAAAGAAAATATGAACTAGGAATTGATTTTTGTTTCTGTTTATTCTCTATGAAATGAAACCAAATCGAACTGAACTCAGCAATACTGTTTTAGCAGAATTTTTTTTTTTTTTTGTTTGTCTGTGTCAGAAAAGAGTACTGGGTTTTCATTAAAAATTTTAGTTAGTTCTATCAAAGTTAATCAATTTATGTGCCAATTATATGTGGGTTACGGGTATGAACTATTTAATCAAATGGGGTTTTTTATTTTTTATTTTTTGTAATTTTGAGGATTTCATTGTACCTAAAAAAAGTAAGCAAGGGTGGCTTTTATTTTGGATGATTTTAGGTCACATTCTACGACTAGGATTGATTTGAAAATGTTGCTGATAATGGTTTGGTATGTTTTTAGGGATAAAGTTTTAAATTTTCGATAATAATATTCCTTTCTTTTCTTTTTTGTGATTACAGATTGCTTGCTTGGGATTTTTAAGTTCAGGGCACGTGGTTTTATTTTTTTAAATTTTAGCTAGTTCTATTAAATTTGATCACTTTACATGGCAATTGTATGCAGGTTAATGAGTTTGATTTATTTGATCAAATGGGGTATTTTATTTTGTTGTAATTTTGAGTTTTCATTGTATCTCAGAAGATTAAGGCATTGATTACTTCCACTTTTGGATGATTCTGAGTCACATTATGTGACTAAGATTGGTTTGAAAATGTTGCTGATAAAAGGTTGGTATGTTACTGGGGATAAAGTTTAAAATTTCATTGATGGTATTTTCCCTCCCTGAAATTGAATCCATTTTTTGAGGCTTTTGCTACTGGAATAAGCATTAAGTTATGTTTTTATATTAAGGAATATTTTTATACTTTTTTGGTATCATTTTGTTATTTATCGTTGGTGCATTTTTTGTTAACATAGAAGTGGAAATGTGGAATTAATTTATGATTGTGTATGAAATTTGTGAGGACTTTCTTAGTGACTTCTCCACTATAGAGTTATGTACATTTTTTGTAGGTACCCTTTGTTTGCCTTTTAGGCTGCGTTTGTTTTGGGTGAAATTCATTTCCGGAAATGGTTTTCTATATTTTCGGGTGTTTGGTTGCGCCGGAAAAAGCAATTTTTCGGAAATCATTTTCAGTTGACTCACGGTCAAGGGTAAAAATGATTTACGGAATCATTTTCACTTCAAATGAGTTCCGGAAAATGGAGAGAAAGAGAGAGCATGAAGACAGAGAGAGGGAAAGAGAGAAAGAGAGCACCAGCACCCCGAACCCAGTGAGCCCAGACACGCCGGAGATGTCGCCGGCGAACTCCAAGCACCGCGCCTTCGATCACCGCGCCGGCGAACCCCGAGCACCGCTCCGGCGATCGCCTTCGATCACCGCTCCGGCGATCGCCTTCGATCACCTTCGCTCGATCTCGCGATCTAGCCTTCGATATCGCGACTCGCCTTCGGTCTCCCACCAGCGAACCCAGAAGCTGTCGAACCTAGAACCCAGCGCTCTTCGCACCGCGCCTCGCCGTCGATCGTCGATCGTCGATCGTCGTCGCCGCGCCACGCCGTCGATCGCTTCCTCTTCCTCGATCTCTCAGCTTTTTTTTTTCTTTTAAAAGTTTGATTGCTGTTGTTGTTTTTTTTTTTTTTGATGAACTGATTATTGTTGTTGTTGTTGTTGTTGTTGTTGTTGTTGTTGTTGTGGCTGCCGGAATTTGTTGTTGTTGTTGTTGTTATGTTGTTGTGGCCGGAATTTGCTGCCGGAATTTGTTGTAGGAAAATAGCATTTTCCTAATTGAACCAAACACATGAAAATATTTTCCACACCAATTTTCATAATACAACCAAACACTTAAAAATATTTTTCTTTTTCGGAAAATAACATTTCCGGAAAATACATATTTTCCGGAAAATATTTTATGGGAACCAAACGGACCCTTATTCTAGTTTTTCTTGGGTTTGAAAGGTGGTTTGGTTTGGTAACAGACACATTGTTAATTGGCTTATCGTATACATCTTAGAGTTTGATTGGCTTTGTATTTTGGGTGATGTACATCACATTGTTGGGCTCTTCTACTTTAATGAAGATTTGAAATTTTTTTTGGGGAGAATACTAAGAGTGTGTTTGGATGACATGATTTGAGCATTTGGATTTGGATTTGGGTGATTAAAATCCAAATAATTTATTTGAGAAGTTCAAAAAAGGTCAAGGATTTTGATTTGACAAATCCGCCAAGGATTTTAAACCTTTAAAATGCTTAGATTTGAAATAATTCTAAAATCAATGGACTTGAAATCTATTGATTTCAAATCTATCAATTTAAAATCCAAATTCAAATTCATATCCAAATCAAAATCGAAGTTCCCAAATGCAACCTAAAAAAATCAAGTGATTTGTTGGACCCTTAGTGTAAACCGAGCAACATTGGGCATGAAATTTTAGATGAAGTGGTTTCGAAAAGTAATACATTTAGTGTAAATAAGACAGAGATTAGTCAATTTCAAAATATTGAATACTGTGATATTCAACAAAAGGTTGCCGAAAATAAGGACCTAGTAAAGCCTCAACGCCATGTGAGTTTTCTGCAAGGAGGATGGACGGTTGAGCACATGCGCTTGGTGAGGAGAGTAGGGATAACCTTCGATCTGAGCTGGAGGAGTTAGACATGGGCTAGAATAGGCATTGTTGGGCCTTCTGCAAAGAGTCAATGGGCCTTCAGCAAAGTTTTCCAGATTTTGCTTAGAGGATCTAAAAGAGTTTTTAAGTTGTAAAGATTTTGCTGGGACGTTGGGTACACATCCACATATTGAGGATTTAGCTATATAAAAGGTGGTTGGAGTTTGGGCTTGGGGACATTTGTGTTAAGATATTCCAAATTAGGGGTGGCCCACTCACTCTGATACTTGGGCTGGCTCACCAAGTTTATGTTCACTTTAGTCTTTATCCCTTTCATATTTCTCATTCTTTGGGCTAAACAATCATAACTTCCTTTCAAAATTTTTTTTTTCTTTTTAAACCAACTTCCTTCAAATTTCTAAACGAAGGGGTTTGGCACTTGAACCAAATTTCAAACAATAAATTTAGTGACACAAATTTTTACAATTGTTGATGTGAATTTTTCCAAGATTACTTGGTGTTAATGATGAATTAATTTCAAAATGATATTATTTAAATTATAACTTTTCAGCTTAATAAGTTGTGAAATTTTTTTCTCCAGTATTGCTCAATTTCATATGTGCTCTTGAATTAATTTGGAAAAAAATGGTATGACTGACCCTATAACTTGTGTACAGGATGAACATCAGTAAAACTTAAAAAAAAAAAAAAAATCATTAATAACATTTAAATACTACAAAAATAAATAAATAAAGGAACAACAGTGGCAAAATCTTTTTTTTTTTCCCCGGGACACCCAACAAAATTGATAAATTTTCTGCTTAATGGCTTGAAAAAAAAAAAAAAAAAAAAAGGAAAATTAATGGCCTTGGGAAATAATTTCTTGCTGCAAAGGTTACCATCAGTGATGAGGAAACAGAGGTGCCAGAGGAGGAAGTTGAAGGAGGAGGAACAAGTTGCTGTGTGTTTGATGATACTGTCCTGTGGTTCTGTTTTTGCCTAAAGGAGGAAACACAACAAAATGTTGATAAGATAAAGAAGACCCTAACACTTGCCAATAACCCCAACCAACAAGTATACCTTTTAATATTGTCCTTTTAGCTTACTTTTTTTCTTCTTCTTCTTTTTCTTTGATTAAATGAAAGTAAATGGAAATACCCTTGTGAATGTTATTTGGGTTTTCAAAGATGGAAAAGAAAGAAGGTAATAGTCAAGGAAATTGAGAGAGAATTGATAGAATGACATTCCTGTTTTTGGTGACATATCTTAGTAATATTGTCATATACTTGGAAGTAATGATATATAGTTTTGTTTGGTTGTATGTTATGCGCCATTTTTTCTGGTTCATGATATGATGTTTGTAGAAATTGTAGGATGACTTTTTAATGGGAAGCTCTCTGCAGGAATTGTCAAAAAAATGGGCTCAAAGATTGAATTGTATATTATGCTTTTTAGGTTAAAAGAAACAAGGACATTATAAGCGACAGAAAAATTTTCTACATTTTTCACAAATTTGTCAAGGTTTTTGTTAACAGGTGCATTGGAGATTTGCTTGTCCGGTAAGGATTAAGGAGAAATTTGATTAAGGAGAAATTTAGGGTCCGTTTGGATAGAGCTGAAAACTGAAAACTGAAAACTGAAAACTGAAACACTGTAGCAAAATAATTTTTAAATGTGTAAATAGTACCGTGGGACCCATTTTTAATAAAAAAAATTGCTGAAAAGTGAAAATTGTGGGTCCGTGAACAGTAATTTTGGGTTGAAAAGTCAAGGTTTGCGGCTACTGTTCAATGAACAGTAGCCGCTACAGTACGTGTACAGTAGAATATGGCTGGAACGCGTGAAAAAAAAAAAAAAAAAAAAAAAAGGGCAGAAAACGCAGACGCAGACGCAAACGTGCAACCCAAACGGAGGCTTAATGTACCTCGTTGCATTAGAAAGCAACAAAAAAGTAAAATAAACAAATATTTCTTTAATTGATATATTATAACAAAAAAATTTAACCTTACCATTGCCTTCTAGAACTTTTAATTATTAACATGCTGTTATGATTCTTTTTTCATTTTAATTTTGGTCTATTATTAATATTATTTTTATTATGTACTACTAATTACATTGAAAAATGTTGTTTTCCTATATTTATTGAGCCCAAAAATAGAATAATGATGGCTGAAATTTTTAAGATTATGGGCTCAATTCAGGCTCCTTAAGGGTGTGTTTGTTTTGGCTTCAAATGGTTTCCGGAAATCATTTTCCGTAAAATAGGCCGTTTGGGTGTGCAAGGAAAATTCGGTCAAACGGAAAATCATTTCCGTTGACCGAAAATTAAGCCAAAAACGGGTGAAAATGGTTTCACCCGTTATTTTCACTTCAAATGAGAATTTTCCGGAAAAGCAATAGAGAGCACGAAGAGAGAGAGAGAGAGAGAGAGAGAGAGAGAGAGAGAGAGAGAAACCCATCGCCTTCACCCAGCACCAGATCAAGCCGGAGACGTCGCCGGCCATCGCCTTCGCACCGCGCCGATCTCGCCTTCAATCGCATCGCGCGATCTCGCCACGAACGGCGAACCCCGAACCCAGAACCCATCTTCGATCGTCGATCTCGCCACGAACCCAGAACCCATCTTCGATCGTCGATCTCGCCACGAACCCAGAACCCATCGCCTTCGCACCGGCGAGTCGCATCGGCGAACCCAAAACCCAGAACCCAGAACCCATCGCCTTCGCACCGGCGAGTTGCACCGGCGAACCCAAAACCCAGAACTAGAACCCATCGCCTTCGCACCGGCGAGTCGCACCGTCGATGCGAACCGAGAACCCATCGCCTCTGACTGGATTTGAATTTTTTTTTTTGGTTTTGTTTCTGCTCTTGATTGCTGAAGTTTGCTGTGATTTTGAAATTTTTGGTAATAAAATTTGTTTTGATGCTGAGAAAATAGGTGAGAAAATGTGAAAATTGTGTAGGAAAATAGCATTTTCCTAATAGAACCAAACACATGAACTCAATTTTTCACAACAATTTTCATAATGCAACCAAACACCCAGAAAATATTTTCCTTTCCCGAAAATACCATTTCCGGAAAATATTTATTTTCCAGAAAATATTTTACGCAACCAAACACACCCTAAGTGTCTCGTAGTTGTAGCAGAGTTGTCTTAAGTCAATACTTTAGGGCACGATGTCCAAGGGGCAAGTATATGGCGCAAGATGTGACGTTTGTCTTATTTGATTAAAACCAAAAAATTAGGAAACTCTTTTTTTTTTTTTTTTTTTTTTTAGGAACAAGAAAAAATTAGGAAACTCAAACCTCTTGAATCTAATAAATTTGGAACCAATCTAATCTATTTAACTCTAAATTCTAGACAATCTATGGTGAAGCTGTATAATAGCAAATTCCTTTGTTTTGGTAATATATACTCATCCCTATGGCGATGCTGTATATATTTTATTTAATAGTTGAGATTGTAAGTTACTTTTTCAATCTTCAATCTCAGTCATTGATTACAATTGCATCAGATGCAATACTCTAGGTATTACACTTGATTTGAATCCATATATTTTAGGCTTAATGAATCAAATGTAAATTCAAAATCTTAAGATTCTATATAAATAACATGACTAGGCTTCAACCAAATATTTAACTTGATCAATGTACTCTGTCAATTTTTTTGTATTTTATGAGAATCAAACCTCGTTTTATTTCCTAACTGATTAACAAACATTAATAGATTTAGTAACAAGTCGTTTAATCAATAATGAATATCTCAGATCAAGTGTTGGATTAATTTATTTCGCTTCATCCCAATCTATAAAACCAAAAACAATAACAGAGACTCATAAGCATACAAGTACAACATCGAAAAATACAAAGAAAGAGAAGAAGGGATGAAACCCTAGGAAAAGTAGTTATACGGGTTGTGTGGGTTACGGCTATAATTGTGAGGAACGGTGCGAGCTAGTCATGCTCTTTTATTCCAGTAAACATGGAAGACTAAGAGCCTGTTTGGCCACTCTTTTTTGCTCACTCAATTTCTGTCACTTAATTTCCATCACTCATCACTCATCACTCTAAAATACTAGGTTGTTTGGCACCATCACTCAATTTCCATCACTCAATATTTTTCACACTATTTGTGGGTCCCATAACTATCACTGGTGCAGCTTTTTTTTTTTTTTTTTTAGTACCCACCGAAACCAGTGAAAAAAAAAATAGAGGAAGAACACGGAGACCAAACCCAGAGAAGAAAGGAAAAAAAAAAAAAAAAAAAAGAAGAGAGGAAGAACACGGAGATCGAACCCAGAGAAAAAAAAAAAAAAAAGGAAGAAGAGGAAGAACACGAAACCCAGAGAAGAAAGGAAAAAAAAAAAAGGAAGAAGAGGAAGAACACAGAACCCAGAGAAGAAAGGAAAAAAAAAAAAAAAAGGAAGAAGAGGAAGAACACGGAACCCAGAGAAGAAAGGAAAAAAAAAAAAAAAAAAAAGAGGAAGAACACGAAACCCAGAGAAGAAAGGAAAAATGAAAAAGAAAAAAAAGGAATAGTTGTTTTGGTCAAAAGATACGGCTGATTTATGATTAGTGGGTCCCTCATGTGTGTTTAATTACAAAAATGCTATTGAAAACAAAGAATTGAAAACTGAAAACAGCCAAAAGTTGTTTTCAATTTCCACAACTCATAACTCAAAAAGTAGAGAATTGAGTGATGGAAACAGAGTTATGGAAACATAGTTATTGTTTGCCAAACAACCTTTTTACTATGGGTCCCACTAGTTTTGAGAATTGAGTTATGAAAATAGAGAATTGAGTTACAGAAATAGGCCAACCAAATAGCCTCTAAGACTTTGATCACTCGACAAAAGTAAAGCTATCTAAAAGACTTTTTTATAGTCTTTCTTTATAGGATACTTCAAAATTTTGCCGTGTGCAGTGGGTTTGAGAAATTGCGGTGTGATTGTGACTTTATTTCTCTCTCTCTTTTTTTTTCTTCGTAGAAGCTTCACTACCGGGCAGACTAGACAACCAGAAGCCACGGTGCAGTTGTTGAAGGTATAATACTGTGACTTGGGAAATGCTGAATGGAAATGTTGAAAGTTGCATTTTTAAAAAATAGCTTTTAAAAAAAAAAAATTTTTTTTGAAAACGTGATTTTGAAATCCTCGTACACTTAAATGTTTGGTAAAACATGTAGAAATTGTTATTTGAAAACTCTAAAATTTTTGTTGTGGATGCAAATTACCAAAAGAGATTTTTCCTTTTTTTGAAAAGGTAAAAAAAGACTCCTTTTTGTGTGTGTGTGTGTGGAGAAGAAGGTACCAAAAAGACTTAGTTGTGATGTCCATGCTAATAATAATAGGAGCAATAATTATTATTTGCTAAACACGTTAATACACTGTCACTTCCTCCGTGCCCCACTACAGAGCTTTTTTTTCTTTCTTTCTATATGATCCCCACTACAGAGCTAAACACAGTAATATTATATATGTTGCTATTCACTTTCCCTTTCCCAAGTCTTAGTCAATATCAATATTAACCAAAAAAAGAGAAGTGGAGAGAGAGAGAGAGATAGAGAGAGAGCCGTGTGTCTCTTTTGAGTCTTTTCAACAAAATAGTTTGCAGAGTTCACAATTGAACTTGTTCTTCCATTGCAGCGTTTGGTGTGTGTCGCATGACCTTCTTCCCAGCAGCATGGCTTGTGCCAAGAAGTTGCAGGCACCGGAGAGTCAAACACAAGTGAGGATTTTATTGTAGGCCGATAAATTTGTTATTAAGCAAATACTTCGGGGTATTTTAGGTGTTGAGTGTCCTTATACATCCATGTTGCGAAAATGCAATGAGTTTTAAACTAGTATTTTCATAAAAAGCTAATCAGAGCACGATTTTAAAACGTGGCTTCTTGGCATTTTGAAAAAGGTATTTTCCTAAAAATCATGCGGCCAAACGCATGTTGTTTCATGTTTTCTTCTAAAAACACGTGTTTACTCTGTGCAAATGCTTATCCACACAAGCTCATAGTCTTAATAAAAAGAATTGAACACCAACCAATCAGTGGTGGATTTTGATGGAGTCTAGCTGAAGAGGAGCCTTACTCAATTAAGGGTGCTAGCACCTAGTGAGCTACAGCTAGCAGGCTAGCAGCCCCTTCCTTATTATTAGCAAGATAGGTTCAGAATCCTTGTTATTAGAGAAAGGGGAGGGTAACTAATTTCATTTTCAATTCGAACTAGATCATATGCAATAGCCCTCAATGACTGAGATTGAGATTTCAAAAAATAAAATAAAATACTTTCAGACCCAACTATTAAATAAATAAAGTAAAAAAAATTTAAAAGTGAAAGTAAAAAAAGTGAAAGTAGTAAAAAAAAGAGTGGTAAAACCAGCCTTGCACACATGACAGTCAATCATAAACAAATACAAAACCCTTATCTATTTAATTAAAGATCAAATTAACTAGAATGCTGGCAAGAGCTGTTGTCGGATAGCCAATAAGAATACTAACAATGGTCTGAAGAATTACTTTCACCATCTTCAACCACATTTTACCCCTCCCACTATTTCTCTTCAATTGTTGACGCTGAATAGGCAGCTCCGAATTCCACATTTTCCATGCGCAACAAACATGAAAATTAACTTCGCCACACCCCGACACATAAGACCACCCTTTAATTTGATTGCACGTTTTGCACTTTGACTTAGTCTTACGAAGGTAAAATTTCGTACCATCATGTTCGAGTTCATCCTTGAGTTTGCAACAGCAAGGGTGCAAAACCAAGTTTTTTTCATGGCAATGGTAGACGAAACCTTTGACTTGTTTCCCACAAGCGTCACAATCCCTGTTGCATTGATTGCAGTTCCTAGGGAGCTGATCGTAGAATTTGAAAGTGGAGTCTTTGAAGAGCTTGTGAGTTGTGGTGGGTGTGCTATGCATGCAAGCTATGTGAAGATTATAGTTACACTCGTCACATCTGTATCTCTTTCCAAAGCCATCTAACTTGCATCCATCACACTTGTACTCATCTACCTCGCATTCTTTAGTATGAGCTTATGCTTCTTGGGGCAAGTACAATTTTTCTGCACCAAAAAAAAAAAAAAAAAAGTCATATATTTAAAATACGTAACATTTTTCACAATTTTTTTCAAGAAACAGAAATTGAGTTTGAAAAAAGCAAACAAATACAGAGAATAGAAGCGTGAAAGTTCCTTTAACAACTTAACTTCTATTCTTTATCAAAATAGGGATTTTACATAATTCAATGCTGACAGATGGTGTTTCATGCTATATGAAAATTAAACTACCTGTTTCTTCGAAGCATTCTCGGCCACAATCTTCTTCTTGTGCTCCTCATCCTTAGGCTTAGGCTTAGCCTTGTCCTTCTTCGCCTCCTGAACCGTCATCATAATTTTACATAATTCAAAATAGGGATTTTACATAATTAAATGCTGATAGATGGTGTTTCATGCTATATGAAATTAAAGTACCTGTTTCTTCGAAGCATTCTTGGCCACAATCTTCTTCTTGTGCTCCTCATCCTCAGCCTTGTACTTCTCCGCCTTGGCCTTGTACTTCTCCGCCTCAGCCTTGTTCTTCTCCGCCTCAGCCTTGTACTTCTCCGCCTCAGCCTTGTACTTCTCCGCCACAGCCTTGTACTTCTCCACCTCAGCCTTGTACTTCTCCTTAGCCTTGTACTTCTCCGCCTCAGCCTTGTAGTTCTCCGCCTTAGCCTTGTACTTCTCCGCCTCAGCCTTGTACTTCTCCGCCTCAGCCTTGTAGTTTTCCTTAGCCTTGTACTTCTCCTTAGCCTTGTACTTCTCCGCCTCAGCCTTGTACTTCTCCGCCTTAGCCTTGTACTTCTCCGCCTCAGCCTTGTACTTGTCCGTCTTAGCCTTGTACTTGTCCGCCTCAGCCTTGTACTTCTCCTTAGCCTTGTACTTCTCCGCCTCAGCCTTGTACTTCTCCGCCTTAGCCTTGTACTTCTCCGCCTCAGCCTTGTACTTCCCCTTAGCCTTGTACTTCTTTGCCTCAGCCTTGTACTTCTCCGCCTCAGCCTTGTACTTCTCCGCCTCCAGAACCATCATAATAATTTCTTTCCCAGAGAGTCTTTCCCTGTCGATGGTGATTGTGATATTTTTCTTCTGGCCATTGATCTTCCCACGGTCATTTTCATCGCCCATTGATGCGAGCAAAAAAATATCAAATTCTTCGAAAATAGAGAGAGAAGTTTCAGCTTGAAAGAAAGAGATGCTAGGATTTTTAAGACCAAAAAAATCAAAATCTTTGAAAATAGAGAGAGAAGTTTGAGCTTGAAAACAAAGAGACGTAAGGATTGTTGCGAGCAAAGAAAAAACAATTTTCGAAAATAGAGAGAGAGTTCAGCTTGAAAGAAAGAGACGAAGTAAATGACGAAGTGTCTTAGTTAAAAGCTACTTAAAGGAAGGTCGGCTAGGTCAAGCAAATGCTAGCTGGCAAGTTACAATCCCGTGAATCGTGAGGCGCCCCTAGAAAAAAAAAAAAAAAAATAAAGAGAGAGAGAGAGAGAGAGAGAGAGAGAGGGGGTGTCGGCGGCAGTGCATAAAGGACTAATTTTTTTTTTTTTTGAGCTCTGCATAAAGGCCTATTCGAATTTTAATCGAATATTTATTTATTTATTTATTTATTTTTTTGAGAAAAACACGAAGCTTCGTCATGCATGTGCTGACTCTTGTTAATCATCGAGTATGAGCATCCACGTTGAAATCTCACGAAGCTTCGTCTTTTTTTTTTTTTTTGAGAAAAACACGAAGCTTCGTCTTTCCATTTCAAACGTATCCGGCTGAAATCTCACGAAGCTTCGTCTTTTTATTTTTATTTTTTTTGAGAAAAACACGAAGCATTGTTGTCCGAATGATAAGCAAATCCGAGTGTAAAAACACCCAAATTTCCTAAGCAAGAATCAGGCAACCTCTTGAATTTTCTAGCGCTGGGGTTCCACAAATATATAACATTAGTCGAAGTGGCGAGGCACAACAATCCATTGCAGGAACCGACTATTTTGGACAACCCAGAAGGTAAATCAAAGGGAATTTCAATCTCGAAAATCCTATCAAAGGTGCGGTCCAATGCGACCGTACAGACGGGTCTGTTAGAACTAGAAGAATTCATGGCGCGTGTATGAAGCGGCATGTGTATGATATAACCATCGCCATTATCATTATCAGTATCATGAGCATGAGCATGAGCGAAGTTACTAAGGTGAGTTGAGATGAAATAGGAGCTGGTGATTGAGGAGTTCCAGGGTTTGCAAACGCACCTGAATCTTATGACTTTATCATTCTTCCGTCGTCGTCGGAGGATCGGTGGTTCTGTCGTTTGTGACATTTTTCAACGGAAGAGTTGGAAAACAGAGACAAGCTCAGAGAGATTCCGGGTTGCTTTTTTTATTTATTTATTTTACTGCTGCGGGTTAGCTTTTGTTTCTTTTGAACACGTTCGTTTTATGTTTAATATTTTTTGGGCCCATTTTTGTGCTTCCATGCCCAAAGCTTTAGGTGTAGTTTGGATTTTAGGAAACTCATATCTCATATTTCAAAAAAATTGAGTTTTGTTAACTCATAACCCAAAAATCGGTGAGCCCCATGTGTAGATGTCTGTTTGGCTTATTTTTTCAGATGTAACTCAGTTAACAAAACCCAAAATTTTGGGATATGAGTTAACAAATTAGAAAACTCTCCGGGCTTGTTTTCAATTTTTTTGAGATATGAGATTTGTTAACTCAATGGCAATATGTGTAATTTTAGAGTTGTCATTGGGTCCCACAGCAGAGTTACATCAAATCACAGCAGACCCAACAGACCCCCAACGGCACTTTGTGACTTTACTTTCCCAACTGCTTCAGCCTTCACTACTTCACTTCATTAGTTTTCATCACTTGCATTTTTCTTCTCCCAAGCAAACAGCACAGCCCTGAAGTCTGAAGCGCACCGATCAGCACCTTCGCACAACTCCGTGAACCTACTTTTTTTTTCCGGTGAGAATATTCACTATTCAGCCCCTCCATCTGTTGGGTTTTATTTTAATATTTTTTTTCCATGTTCCTCCATTTTTGAAGTTGTGCTTACTGAGACCTTGAATGCTTGTTCTTCCATTTTTTTTTCCATGTTCGCACATCAATATTTTTTTCCATGTTCCTCCATTTTTTTTCCGGTGTGAATGCTTGTTTATTTATGTATCTTTTTTTACTCTCTACTCAAGTATAGCTTTTATGCCTCTTTTTATGTTTTAAATTTTTTATTTTTTATGTTAGAAGTTTCTGGGTTTGTTCCTTTGTTACAGCCATGGTGAGTGAACAATGTCTACTTTGCTCTGCCTTTGGCTTGGGAAAAAAAATAAAAATTTGGACCGAGTGTTATGGAAATTTTGTGTCCAATGTCTGTCTTTGGCTTGTTCCTCTGTCACTCATTTTTTTATTTTATTTACGGTATGATTTAGAACCAAGAGTCATACGATGCATGTTGTAGTGCCCCTTTTTATGTTTTTAATTTTTTTTTTAGAAGTTTCTGGGTTTGTTCCTTTGTTCCAGCCATGGTGAGTGAACAATGTGTACTTTGCTCTGTGTCTGGCTTGGGAAAAAAAAAATTGTTGTACCGAGTGTTATGGAAATTTTCTGTACAATGTCTGCCTTTGCTCTGCCATTGTTACTAATTTTTTTTTATTTTATTTATGGTATGATTTAGAATCAAGACCCCTAAACACTAAGTTAAGAGCCCTAAACACTATTGTTAAAACTATTGCACCTTAAGTTAAGACCCCTAAACACTATTGTCTGACTTTGGTTGAATACATGGAAATGTTTCTTGTTTATATGTGATTGTTACATGATCAGAGGTTGTTGTTAGATGGCTGGGGATTTAAGGAGGTGGGACGATGAATGTGTCGATGAACTTTGTGACATTGTCTTTGGCCAATGGATGCTGGGTAATTTTGCAATTGGATATCCCCGTGAGCCATTGTGGGATGTGATCACAAACACTTTCAACGCTCGGACTGGGAAGGATTTCCGCAAGAGGCAGGTTATGCGTCAGTTCAAAATTTTCCGGAGGGAGTATTGTTCCGCCCACGGAGTGCATTATGGGTCAAGGCGTGGGTGGCCAGTGGTGGGTTCGGATGAGGGGGTTGGTTCGGATGAGGGGGCTGGGCCAGATGAGGAGGTTGGTTCGGATGAGGGGGTTGGTCCAGATGAGGAAGCTAGTCCAGATGAGGGGGCTGGTCCGTCTCAGTAAGATGCAATTGGTGGAATCATTGTAGTGCTTAGCTAACCATTTTGTTCATGCTAACTTATTTTGTTCCCACTATAGTTTGTACACTACTATGGTGTTGTTAGCGTACACTTTCACATGCACTCCCCTATGGCTATTAGTGACCACTTTTGTAGTAAAACAATGCCAAGGTCTTTTGACTTTTTGTATGTTACATGGTCACAATGTAATATTGTAGCTACGAACTGGAGTATATCTATGTATGGTGTTATCTTTAATATTCCTTGTTCATTTATTTAGAAAGTAACATTCCTTGGTCATGGTAACACATTAATATTTCTTGTTCATTTATTTACCTGTCAATACAATGTGTGTTCATCTTACCATGTGAGATATTTGAATTAGATGGCACATGAATCCCAAGATATAGAAGACAAAAAGTGGCCTGCCAATGTAGAACACATATTTATAGAGATTATGGTAGAGGAACAAATTAAGGGTAACATGGAGAATGGTGTTTTTAAGGGCACTATGTGGGAACCAATAACACAAGAACTTAATAAAAGGTCTGGTAAACTTTTAACTACCAAGCAAGTCTTTCAAAAGCACAATAGGCTTTGGAGTAAACAACGCAAGTGGAGTCAATTGCTGAATCGTACGGGCTTGGGGTGGGATGAGGCCACCTAAACTGTTACATGCATTGACGAGGTTTGGGAGCATGTGGTGGCGGTATGTTACTCTACACATTTCAAGTTTCATGTTAGTATTAAATGTTTTTGCATTTAAGTGATTACTTTGCTGCCTAACAATTGTTCCTATGCTTGTGTTGTTGTAGGTTGATCGGAACGTAAATAACCTTCGAAAAAAGGGATGCCCTGACTATGATAAGCTGAAGCAGTTGTTTGCCCCCAGTACTGCAACTGGGCACCTTCAGAATTCATCAAACACACCTGCACTGAACAGCGATGAAGAGCGTGCATTAGAGGATGAGCTTGCTGCTGATGCTACTCCTATCCATCTTGATGATGACTGTTACACCCCGAACTTGGATAGTATTCCTCGGACTATGGAGGAGACTGATGGTGTTGACCAAACCCAAGTTGCAGGCAAGCGTCCTGTGCAAGAAGCAAGTGCCAAGGGTAAGAAAGTGGCAAAGAAGTTTGACAAAGTAAGTGAGATGACTGTGGCCCTAAAGGAGTACACCGCAATGACGAAGGAGAGGTTTAGCGGTAACAAGGGCAAGTCAAGTGGCACTTCTGAACAATTTGCCCGATTAGCAGCTGGAGGTGATCCATGTTCTCTAGGGAAAGCCATTGACATGCTTAATCAATATGCGGATCTCAATAACAAGGACTTTTTGAAGATCTCAAGGGCTCTCCATGTGAAGGAGAATAGGGTGGTGTTCATGGGCATGCAAGAGAATAGGAGGCGGGCATGGATGGAGGAAATTATTAACCCGGAGGATTGATACTTGGATCTTATTTTAATATGTGATAGTTATTGTAGTACTTGAACCTTTTGTCACAAAAACATTGATATGTTTTGTTGGTTATTATTTTCTATAATATGGATGTTTGTTAGGTTTTCTTCTTTATTTCTAGACTTGATGCAGTCTTGTATGTTGAATATTCTTAACTTATTATTCGGAATATTTATGATAATTTTCCGTATTCGCCTTGGTTTATCGTTGAGTGGTTGTTATTGTAAACAGGTTTACTGTATAAAATAAAAGGGGTTAATAGTATGTTGTTGTGGTGTGTAGGTGACAATGACATCAAGGAGTGAATGGTTAGATGCATTCTTGGCTTATGATTTTGACGAATCATACTTTGATGCCATGGATGCTGATGATGCTGGTGATGATATTGATGATGATAACTGGTGGGGTTCAGAGTGTGATAGTGAAGATGAAGCAGAGTTTGACTTTGTGAATCCTTTGGTGGGTGAGATGTTCGCCTATATGCAGCGACATTATGACAAACAACCCATGCGTGATAGTATCCTCATAGGCCAAGGATACATGGATGAACTTGACAGTAATCCTAATAAGTGTTTTAAGATGTTTCGCATGACACGCCCGTATCTGTTACATTTAGTGGATGAGTTGATCGGTCATGGATACTTAAAGGAAGGGCAAGGTGATGTGGATGCCACGCAGGCGGTTGCCATGTTGTTATACATACTTGGCCACAATACCTGAATGAGGTGTGTTGTAGACAGATTCCAGCACTCAACTGAAACGGTGTCCCGCCACTTCCGCAGGGTGTTACGGGCTCTTCATTCGTATGCGAGACATCTGATTAAGCCAGATCCAGATGTAGTTGGCCTCCCAGAACATCTTCGAGTGAATAAGTATTGCCCATGGTTCGAGGTAATATATATCACTTAATTATATTGTAAACGTATTTTGTTTAACCAGATACATACATCATCAGTACTTATGTCATGTGCAGAACTGTGTTGGGGCAATGGATGGCACCCATGTGAGTGTTCGGCCTCCTAAACATGTGACTCAAGCGTATAGGTCGCGAAAGGTTACCGTAACCACAAATGTGTTGTGTGTCTGCAACATGGATATGTAATTTATTTATGTTCATGTGGGGTGGGAAGGTAGTGCTAATGACTCACGGGTGTTTGAGGAAGCGATTGGTGACCCGAAACATGGATTCCCATGGCCACCCACGGGTACTACAACTAATCTCAAAGGCTATCAATTTTTACATGTTTTTGTTATAGTATTTTATGCCAATTCTGAATAGCTTCATTAACATGTAGGATCATACTACTTGGTCGACTCAAGCCTACCTATTGGCACAAGTTTCCTTCCACCTCACAAATCAACTAGGTATCATGCCCAAGAATTTCATTCTAGTAACAGGACTCCAATAACCAAGAAAGAGTTGCTCAACTATCGACACTCTTCCTTGCGAATGGTTATTGAACGATCGTTTGGGGTACTAAAGGCTCGTTTTTCCATCCTCAATTTAATGCCCAACTTCAAGCGCAGTAGGCAGCGCTATGTGATTACTGCATGTTGTTGCCTACACAATTTTATGCGCATTAATAACCGTTGTGATGAATTGTTTAACACATGGGAGAATGTTGAATATGAAGGGAATCCTGTTGTTCCGCCTAGTAGTGACAACAATGGAGGTTCCACTAGCACTGCAAACCAGAGGCATGTTGTGGAGATGTTGGACGCATCAAAGAGACATATGGCCCAATTTAGGGATGACATCACTAATGCTATGTGGAATGATTATGTCACCCGTAGGACTTGATTTCGCACATGGGACAATGTATTGTAAATGCTTACATTTTGATATCTATGGACTTGGTAGCATAGGCCAGGCGTTTAGCATTTACTAGGTGATGTTCAGCACATGTTATGTTGTTTTTCTATAACAGTATTGCGCTATTTTGGAACCACGAATCTATGATGTGCATAAGTTTGGCTTTATTTGTTAGAAAAGCTTCCATTGATTCTCTGCCAATATGTAAGACATGAGAGTCATCTCATAAGTATAAAGTGTAATAGCAATTCAACATTATTAAGGTACACTTATCAAAAAAGTAAAAATTATTAAGGTACAAAAAAACTTGATTCAAGGATATGGGTGCACTATGCTTTCACGAATTAGTGCTTTTGGTTGGATTTTACCAGTTTGGTTAAAGATTGGAGAACGAAAAGGCAAAAAAATATTTAGAAAGAAAAACCCTTCCTATTCATTTTAAGTAAATGGTGAGGCGTTATGGTTTAAGAATGAAATTAGCATACTTATATATGACAAAATATATGACAAAATATAGATTAACAAAATATACATTTCCTTCTCCAAAAAATATATGTTATTCAACACATATGTTGCCAAGTCCAACACCTACACTAGAAGACACTCCCAACACCTACAATACATTTCCATAATCCACTAATCCAAATTCAGAATCATGGAAGACACATTTGCCGTAATCCAATCTCCCTATTACCAAGTGAAAATATAAACAACACCGCAACTAAAAACCATGACATAAGTAGAGCAATTTGGTATTTACGTGCCCGCGCATTGGCCATACGAAGGGAAGCCCTTGCTTTTTCAGCACTACGCTTTGCTACTCTTTCCATGTGGATTAGGTTTGCTATCATTGCACGGGCTTCCATCTCATTGTTTTTTGCCATAGCTGCCTTGGCCTCAAGCCTAGTAAATTTCGCAATGACAATCGGTGCTGTTTCAGCTCCACGCCTACATGGGATGCCATCCAACCACTTAAAGGACTTACAATGTTCGTCGCTGCCCTGCATATTAAACAAAGATGGTAAGTACATGAGCTGCGGATCATAGCAACTTTAACCATAAAGGAACGATGATAGCAAGCGCAGCTTATACTTACAGGCTTCCAATGTCTACAGCCATAAAACCGTCTACCAAAATTATGGAGTTGCAAAGATGTTCGCAACACGCATTGATCCATGCCACACACATGTCCCCTATAGTTGGAGTTATAGCTACTGGCACTTGCCTCCGACATTGGTCCAGATTGGTACAACCAAATTTTCAGCTTTTCGAAATTGAGGTGGGTTGTAAAAGCTTTACCTTAAAAAAAGTGAAGTTTAAAACAGATGTACTTTGCAAAAAGTGTAATTTCATTACGCATTACCAAACAGGCAATCAAAAGAAATTGATAACAAAATTGATTTTTTTCAATCGAATCAACTCAACCAGATAGATGCTGCAATACTAACAATTTTAACACATCCCAGCAACACATATAACAATACTCACAATTTCATTACACATTAGCTGAAAGCTGCTATATCAGGGACATTAATTTCAATCAAGGCCACAAAAATTTTACACAGCTAGGTAGTTTAATAATTTATGAAGTAAGAACAATCTGTTACTTTCAGTAATAACGATAAAGAAGTTATGCAGCTAAATCCACACACATATTCAGACAGCATAATATGTTGTAAAATACCAAACTCGCAATCTCAAATAAAAAATGCAGCAATATTTTCAAGTTTCGCAAAAGGGTCCACCATTAGAAAATCAAAATTATAAACAACTTCCATGCAAGTATTAAAAGATAGAACCAACCATTCCATGATCCTTCAACCAAACTTGTATAGGCCTATTAGCATCATCAGGCACATAGGGATCTCCATTAAAGAAGTCAGGAACTACCACAAAAAATCCAGCAGCTGCAACCTTGTCTGCAAGCTTCCTTTAAAATTAAAAATTAAAAAAAAAAAAAAAAACAGAAAATTAGTTTTTAGTATGTTACAGATCTGCGTGTCTAAAATGTGTAGAGTACAACTCCAACTTTTAACAGCAAAATCTTTATTGTTGCACTTCTTATTAAAATAACATGGCATAGCTTCAAATAGAGAATTACAATCATCTATGTACTCCACTTCCAAATTAGAGAAAAATGAAAGTATTTTAAAGTGCCTAATATTTGACCGAATTAAGTCAGCTAAGTTTCACACTGATGGCTCAGAATTTTAAAGAAATATATGTGTCACCTAAACTAAAAAGTCATAATGTAAAAGGAGTTCACCAACACATAAACACTGTTATAACAACCTAATCTGACAGACTATGCAAAACCCATAAACTAAACAAAGAAAAGAGAGATGAAAATTAGACATACCTCAGGTTTGGAGCCTCATATCCTGCAGGAAAATTCAAACATGTTAAGATGGAATCATGGAACATGATACTGGTAATGAATTAACATAGCCTATTACATATTTTATAGCAGATACATATGTATCCACAGCGTCTATATCAATTGTTCAACAAATCCATTCCCACTGCTTCCTCAGTACGCATTTTTGATATCCCAACCAAGCCCATACAGACAAACATATAAATGGCAAAAAAGAAGGCAAGAATATATTTTACATAAATGTCTAGAACAAACACCAATCATCAAGAACAGAACATAGTAGAGATCACCAAGAATGTCTCTGCATTTCTCTCTTGAACTTCACATAAGGTTTTCCTATATTTTATCAACCTCAAAGCTTTCATAAAATTAAAAACTAATGAGTATCAAGATTTTATATAAACTGTAATTTTAAGTGACAATTTGCGAGATCTAATCATCAAAATTCATACACCCAAATAAATTTCATAATATTTTCCTTTTAAGTTTTTATTCTTGTTCTGCTGTATCAAATTCAAAAACAACCATAAACTGTAATTTCCAATTCCTAAATTGGGTCAGCAATCGGATCACCCAATTTGCTACATCTCACAAATAGAAAAGAGAAGAATGTATAAACAGCTGAACCAGTTTAAATATTAAATATATAGACAAAATCATGGAAATGGGGAGAAGTAAGACCGTACCAACAGAGGGCTAGTAAATTTCTCTTCAGCAGACCCACAGTGCCGCGATGGGTAGCACAGTTGAAGGTGAGAAAGATGAGCAACCCACAATACCTAGGTTGTGTTCAGAGTTGGGAGTCTGGGATTCCTTCACGTGGGTTTCTGCAGTTTGATATGAGGGAGGGATCTAACGCAGTGGAGGTGGAGAAGTGAGGGGCAGCAAATGAGAGGCGGAGTGAGGCTTGAAAATCTCAAGATCGGTGGTGAGAGAGTGGAGACGTTGCTGTGTGCTCAGAGAGTGTTGAAGTTGGGGAGAGAGTGCTTTTGTTGTGGAAAGGTCCTGAAGAGAGGAAAGAGAGAGCCAACGCAGGATGGGCTTGTGACCGTTTTGTGCAATTGTGTTGGGAAGTGATTTTTGTGGGACCAGTGAATGACATAAAGGTGAGTAATTGAATTGAAAAATTCACTGAAATGTATTACCCAAACAGCCCACAAAATGAGTGTTGATGCTCATTTTTGCAAATCTGTACCCAAAGGCCCATAAGGAAGAAAGGCTAATAAGAAGCAAGGCCCAAAGATCCACCAAGAAGACCGAAGAGCAAAGAAAGAAGTACAGGTGAAAGCCATCTGCTGCGAAATACAAGTCTGCTGCAGAATACAGATCTGCCGTAAAATACAGTTCTTCAGCAGAATACAGATCTGCCGCAGAATACAGTTCTCTGGCAGGATGGCTTCGGCAGATGAAAATAAATTGGGCCCAATGCCCTTTTAATCCAGTTAACATTATTTGGCCCACAAAGGCCCAAATCCTTTTGTATAAGAAAAAAGGCATGAAAATTGATATGATGAAGCATGATGAAAAGAAACAAGGAATGACAGGAAGTGTTAGCAGCAGGAATTGTGTGAAGAGAGAGTCAAATTAAAGAAAACGACAAATGCAACAGGAAACGCGTGAAGAAATAAGACAAAAACACGCAGCAGACACAACAGAACTAATCTGCTACGGCAGGAATGGCGTGGGAGGCAAAAACAAAAGACAGCGGAGCAAGAACAGAAGGGCCAGGGCACCACCAACTTGTACCCAGCCAATACAAGGGAGGTGGACCCACGGTCAAAGAGATTCAGAGGGCGTGGTTTGGTGGTGGGGGGAAAAGGGGGTCTATATTTGGTTTCCTGCCATAACTTCTTTTGGGATATATACCTTGCTGGGATGGTACTTACCCAAAAGAAGTAATAAATGGTTGGGACCACTGATGCATGCCATAGAGCTAGCTAGAGAGGTAGAGGTATACAGCAGGAACAAACAAAATGGAATTTTGTCGTGGAATAAGTAATGGTGCAGCTGACCTATTCTAAGCAATGACAGGGGCAACCAATGGGTGGATGGGTAATCTTGAAAGGATGCCCACAACAAACCAAAAACAGTTGGTGAAGCCCTAGGGGTAAAAGGGAGAAATCCCATTGAATTAGCTCACTATAAAAGGAAGGTAGCCATGGTAGAAAAGGGGACAGCAGAAAACGGAGGACGGAGAGAGGAAAAAACAGGGGAATGAGTAAAAAACAGGGGAAGAAGAAAAAACACCCAGAGGGGAGAAAAAGAAAGAAAGAAAGAAAGAAAAAGAAGAGAGAAAACGCGGTAGGAATAGGGGCATGCATCAATAGACCATCTTTTCCCTCCCTCTTAGCAAACCCACTCTTTGAAGTCTCAAAAATTGATAGCTAGTAGCCATCTAGGCCTATTCTCCAAAATGCACAACTTTTACGGCGAGAGCCTATGAAAAGGTTGTTCAAGTTGGAGTTTGGGTTTTCTTTTTGGTTTACTTATCCTATGGGAAGATTTAATACTTGATTTTGATTATAAATATATATTTGATTTCTCTCATTATAACTTATATCTGCTGTATTTAATCATCCTGCTGTAACGCGTTTTTTTATCAAGTCTGTCGCATCAGTTGTCCTGCTGCAGTGTCTTTACTTGCTGTACTTGTTATTCTGCTGTAGTACCTTTTTTATTATGTTTACCGTGTTAACTATTTTACCAGCTAAACATTTCCTGCCGAAGCTTTCCTCTTTATTTGTTATTACGTATTTCACTGTTGACACAAGCTAATCATTATCCTGCCATAAGTATACATATACATATATCTTTATTTATGAATATGTGTATATATTTGAGAATATGCTAACCCATTTAAACTAACACTTGTTTGATGGGTATTTTCTTTGGGTTTTAGATTTGTTCATGTACAGGAAGTAGGAAATTTTTTTCTACAGTAAAAGCAAAGAGTGGTCATTCACATTGCAGAAGGCTTTAAAGCACCGCAGACAGACTTAAAGCACCGCAGACAGACTTAAAGCACAGCAGACAGTTTTATTACACAGCAGAAGGCTTTACGGCAGGAAGCTTTACTGCACAGCAGAAAGCTTTATTACACAGCAGGCAGCTTCACTGCATAGCAGAAAGTTTTATTGCAAGGCAGACGGTTTTACTGCATGATAGAAAGTCTTGCTGCACAGCAAAAAAGTTAGACCTGTGGCAGAAACTGGAGAATAGTTCCTTTTGCGATAGGAAAGTCGGACCTGTGGCAGAAACTGGAAAAAAGTTGCTTCTGCGGTAGAAACATCAATCTTGCAGCAGAAACTGGCAACGGCAGAAACTAGAGAAAAGTCTTCTGCGGCAGAAACAGAGGATAAGCCCACTTCGCAGTATCTTCCCTTGGACTTGGACTCAATGTTTGCGCACAAGTCGGCCCAAGTTGAGTTCCAGTTTGATAGGCCACAAACTGAATGACCCCTTGTGATTTAAACTAATTAATTAATTTAGCCAAGTTATTAATTAATCAATTTAACATGCAAATACGTGGCAGCACAAACAAATCACCGAATAACTAAATATGCAGCGGAAAATAAATAACACGGTGATTTGTTCACGAATGGGGAAAAACCCTAACGGCAAAAACCCCACCGGGTGATTTTCAGGTCATCACTCCCGAAACTCCACTATTATCAAATCAAGCAGTTACAAATAAGGAATCCCAAGTACCTTATCAACCTACAGTTGAACTCTTACCCCAATACCCAATCGGACTTGATCTGTAGTGACAGTTCCCCCTTTTGATGCACGGCTCCCAAGTACGTGACTAACCAGATGCGCGGATCCCAGTACGCGACTTCAAAACACCAACTTTAGGAAGAGAGGTTGGCTGCAAAGTTCTTCAGATCATCCTATGCGATGAAGATCAGGAAGATGCTTGGTCACAAAACCCTACGGTGCAAAGTACACAGCAACTTCTTGAAGAAGATGAACTAGGTCAAGAACTTCGTCTTAGATCACAATTTGCTTGAACAAGGATTGCTCAATGCTTATGCAACTTGTGTCTATGTTGACGGCTCTTAAAACACTCCTTAAATATGTTAAGGGTTAGAAGAAAAGAAGGCCCAAAAACACATTCACGGATCCCAAGAAAATCAGATTAGAATTCTGACTTTTGTAAATCTCGACAGCTAGCAGGTGTCGAGGTAGGTGTCGAGATTTAAAAATTCTGCACTTCAACTTGCTTTTTCTTGGACAGACTTGATGACTTCAACACTTGATCTTGAAACATAGTTTCTTGAAGTATTAAATACACCTAGAACTACCCAATTACAAGTAGAGTGCGTTTTGTCAAAGGATTAGCCAATTTACATAAAATGTGACATATGTTCCTAACATGTAAACACATATGTCTTAACACAGTTGGACCGGTCTCAACTTCTTTACTCAGAATACTCGGGCCTATTACCGCAGCAGGCAGCCCAGCCCAACGCACAACACAAAAATGGCCCCTACAATGAGTTATAGAAATTTGAGTATTTTTGAGTAAAGGGTGATGAGTTATTAGTGATGAGTGATGAGTGATAAAAATTGAGTGATGAGTGATGAGTGAACAAAAAAAATAAACCAAACAGGGCCTTATGCTCCGAGGTCGCTTTATTGTGTTTTCGGCATATCAAGCGAAAAATAAAATTGACCCCCTCGTATCTTAGTCCAACATGCTAATGGTCTGTTTGGATTCCATGAGAGACATGAAATTCAAATTCTTTGTCTAGGTAAGTTAAAAGGAATGGATTTGGGCTTTAGCCATTAGATCTAAATATGTTTGATATAAGCCATTGATTCAATATATAAAAACTAATAGTGTGGTGTGCTATCATAAACCTAAGCCTACCTCTTTAGATATTTTAGATTTTTTGGACCACGACCACTGAAGTTAAACAATTACGATGGTCCATTGCTTAATGAGGATGATGATTATGTAGATTAGCATTGCATATTTGCATTGTTGTTGTTAGGCAAAGATATTTTGTTAGGCAAAGATAACATTATTTAACTTCTAGTACTCTTTAGCCTTTTTCTTTTTGGTTCTATACTTCTATTTTTATTCTATGATTTTTTGTAATCATGGCCATCAAATATCATGTTTGCATATATTTTGTAAAGCACAAGAGGATTATATAAATTGTATAAAATGTTTTATTGTAATTTTATATGATTAATTGATCATTTAATTGTTATATTGACTGTTAATAATTTTTTTAAAAATTTATTAATTTTTTTTAAAATATGCATTTCACATCGACAAGTACGCAAGCTTTGCGTCTAGGCTCTAAGAGACCTTTGCGCTTAAGTGCACTTAGCGCTTTTAACAACACTTGTCTATGGTCTACTTTGCGTTTGTCCACACAATCAGGTTCCAAAATTGATACTTAAGACAATCTAAAAATTGTATAATAATGGCACAAATTGACATCTGATAGGTACTGGTTTATCTAAAAGTTTAATTGTGTTATTGGGTTTTGCCAAACAATATTGTTAACCTTGCAGAACAATTATCAATTTAAATTTTCTTCTCTCTTATAGCCTGCTGTTCATTTTTTTTTTTTTAATTTTTTTTAAAATTTTTTTACAGAGAATATTGATTTAAGCGCTTTGGGATGTAGAATGCTAAATGGAAGAACCAATTTAATTCGAAGGACGTGAGACTATTTTGATTTTTATACAATTGGAATTGGTATGCCCTATAGTGACACATGAATTCTTGTCCTCCTTATTCATATTCTTTGATTAAACGATTGCAGTTTATTGAGTATAACTAGGTGATGTACTTAGATGGTGACTGTGATATTGCAGTGGGCATTGGGAACTTGGTGAGCCTTCATCGATCATTCCTAAGTTAGAGGATCATGAACACACTGATGGACAATGTACTACACAACAGTCCATTGAAGCTGCAATGGAGCAAGGGGTTATAATCAAAAGGAAAAAAGAAAAGCAAACACAAGGAGACGCTTCTAGTACAAGGAGAGGTAAAACTGTAGAAGAGGGAAAGAATGTTGGTACACATTCCATATGAATTCCATTATATTGAATATTAGGGGCCTTAATGATTCCTTAAACAGAAAGAGGTAAGATTGTATATCAGAAAGTTCCAACTATCAATTTTGTGTTTTATAAAGGTGATTACTCTGGCTCTATTGTAGAACAAGTTGTGTGCCATTTTATGTTACAAAATTTTGAAGTATCAGTTTTTCCAAAACAAGGAGAAAATCTTTATGTAGAAAACTTTGTTTTTCAGTCCTCACTCTTGCTTGATATCATGGATCTAATTCATACCTTGCTAGGAAAACGTAGATAATCCCAGCCACTATTGAATAAGCCTTAAATTATTTTCTTTCATCTTTTCACAACTATACTAATACAAGGCTATCTAACAAAGAACAAAAATACATTAAGTAGAAAATAAAAACTTATTCAGACATTTTCACAAACACTACGTATGCACTCGTTGAGGTACCTCAATCTTCTTTCATTGATTCCCAAAGAGGCCATCTCGAAGCCTCTTGCAATCAACAAAGTAAGCAAAGCCATATGCCAAGTTCTTGAGCGTGGCCTCGTGCAACTCCAAATCCGACGTGGTAGTCGCGTCGGTGGAGAAGAAGACCCTAAACCCCATGATGAAAGCCTCATGCGCCATTGTCTCGCAGCAGAGGTTAGTCATGACACCCGTGACGATCACCTCCTCCACACCCATCTCGCGCAGCTACTCTTCTAGGTGCGTGTTCCTGAACGCGCTGTACGTGTTCTTCCCCACCACCATGTCCTCCGGTAGCTTCTCCAGCTCCGGCATGAGCTCCGCCTCCACTGTCCCGTCCATGATGAGGTCGCCGTTCCACCACTCCGCAAGCATGCCGCTGTCGGCATTAGTGTGGAAGTGGCGCGTGAAGATGACAGGGATGGAGGCGCGTCGGCAAAGCTAAACGGTTTGGAGCAGGTTGGGTGGGCCATGGAGGAAAAGTAGTTTTGCACGTCAATGACCAAGAGCGCTGAGGTTTTGGGGTTTGGGTTTCTCTTTCTCTTCTCGTATTTCTTGTACGACCCTATCAGGGACGAACGCAGGATTTTAAGTTGGGGGGGCCAGAGATAAACGAAAAAAAAAATTTCAAATACGCATCCATATAGTATTAATAAACTATCAACCAAGACAAATATCCAAAAATCATTGTTTCTTAGATCCAAACCAAGAAGCTTGAAAGCTACGATTGTGCTTTCCACTTTTTGGGTATGTCTTTAGAGGAAGTCGGTGCGGGCCTTTTATAATGTAAGCCCGTCGAATTTCATCACGTTGATTAACATGATATTCCCATATTTGTTTGCGTGTTCCGGGATCATAATCCAAAGAATCAAGATCGTCTCTTTGAAATTGTGTTTAAGAGATTGGAACATCAACATTTTTTGGAATTAAGAAATGCACATTTTCTAGAATTGGAGTATCCACATTTTCTGAAATTGGAATAGCAACATTAGTTGTTGGCAATCCCACGTTGACTTCGGAAGAATTTGAACCTTTTCTTTTGAAAAAATCAAGCATTGTAGTTGATTTTTTCATGATCTACAAATAAAATAAGAATCACCGTTATTTTTTTAAATTTGTGTGACAATTTTCTATAATATATGATTTGTTTTTTTTGTTTTTGTTTTTTTTTTGTGTGTGTTTGGTCAACCTTTATTTATGTCTTTGTGTTTGGTCGGTCTTATTTATAATTTATGTCTTTGGGTTGTCTCCATCTTTTTTACATTGACCTCACTTGTCCCTATTATGCCCAACTAACAGTCAACAGAGAAAAAACTAATCTCTACAAACTCTACTCTCTGTCTCTCTCTTATCTATATAAACAAGAGAGAGAGTCACAAACACAGACAGAGTCATAAAGCCAAAAAGCCAAAAAGCCAAAAAGCCAAAAAAAAAAAAAAAAAAAAAAAAACACCACAGGTAGCAAGCTAGCAACACAGATTCAAATATTCAATTCACAATCACCAACATTTAGTTCCAATTCACAATCACAATCACAATCACCAACACCACAATTCACAAATATTCAATTCACAATCACAATCACCAACACCCCAAGTCCACAAGGCAATCTCGGATTCTCAGATCACAAAGTCACAAACATTTTGAAGTTGAAGGAAAAGATAAGAGTAAATACCTGTGAACTGTGAAGGCTGGAGCGACGAAGCTAGGCTAAGCAGATTGAGCAACCGGCGTGGGCGGCGGCAAGTGGGTCTCGTGACTCTTGCCAGTGTGGGTACTAGAAAATGGGTGAGTCTCAGATCGAGCAACCATTGGTGTGGGTCTCGACGGCATCGTTGGCTTGGGTGAGTGGAGTCACTCGCGACTCTCGCCAGTCGCCGGTGTGGGTATTAGAAAATGGCTAAATGGGTGAGTGGAGTGGGTCTCTGCTCTCTTAGTCTCAGATTGAGGATCGAGCAACCGCCGGTGTGGGTCTCGACGGCGTCGTCAGCGTGGGACTCTCAGTCTCTCTCACTCTCTGTCTCGCACTCTAGCCTCCGGCCTCTCTATCCTTTGTATTGCCTTTCCCTTTCCTCTCTCTCTTTCTTTTTTTTTTTTTTTTTTTTTTTCTTCTTTTTTTTCCTTCGTGTTTTTGGTTTGCTCTCTGTTTGGTGTTTGGCATTGGAGTTGGACTAGTGAGAGCTGAGAGCTGAGTGTTTTTTTTTTTTTTTACATGGACTGGCCGGATGTGGGTTGGGGACTGGCCGAAAAATGGACTCTTGGACTGGCCGGATATGGGCTGGGGGGTTCATGATTTTTGGGAAGGGGGCCCGAGCAAAAAACGTAGGGGGGCCCAAGCCTTTTTTTTTTTTTTTTTTTTTTTTTTTTTTTTTTTTTTTTTTTGAAAATTTTACCTGCTAAAAAAAAAATTTTGGGCCCTGGGGGGGCCCGGGCCCCTTTTGGGCTCAACATGGGTCCGTCCCTAGACCCATTATTGTTTTTTTGGTTTCTGGAAATATTGGTATTATTTGAGGTTTGAGCCTTTGAGTTTGAGGTTTTTTATATGTTACTTACTTCTGTTTTTAAATGTTGTGGACCGTCCAATTCATGAAGCCTCTTTATGACCGTCGGATCAGAATACTACATTTTATACAATTTTGACCATAACTCGCTGCGTGATGAGTTGTAACTGGTAAAAATATGATCCCACATGGACCCAACACTAGACTTCTACTGCTCACAACTCGCTACGAGGTGACTTGTGACTAAAGTTGTATGAAATAGTGTGATCTTAGAATTGCTCAATTTTTATCGACATTGAGATGGAATTATCCAAAGTCTACAACCTTCCTATGTCACTTTTTGAGCAAGTAACGAGGCCTATGTCATTGAATTCGCATACATGTTTTTTTGGTTGCCTGCTTGCCTTCTTGGTTTACTTATATTAGTAAATTTTTGTAACCATTTATCTATTTTTTGTACTCTATTTAAGGGGTTTCCCTTATTTGGGATCTTCATTTTTCTAGTTTAAAAATATCCCTACATCTTAAGTTTAAGCAAACATAAAATTAAAAGAGAATCCCATAAAAATACTTCTATAAAACATTCATTTCAAACTAGGACTACTCTCCCACTATTAGCCACTACTTTATCGGTTATTAAAAAAGGCCGATTACTATTCATAAAAAAAAAAAAAAAAAAAAGGAAAAAGCTCACTACTATCAATTTTGCAACTTTTAGGTAACTGGCAAACTTCATTCTATGAAACTTTTTCTCCCCCATGAGAAAGAAATAAAAACAGTAAACACACTCTTCGGCTTTTCAAAATTATTCATATAAGATTAAATCATACTTTATTTCAAAAGGTATATTGTCGATTGGGATTTTAATTTGATTTTTTAGGGGGGAAAATTACAGAAAACCCACTTGTAGTTAGGCTCGTTTTCACTTTGCTTACCCATGGTTCAAAATTAAACACTTTGTCCACTTGAGATTTGCTCTGTTAGAACTTTGTTACCCACCTCTATTAAAAACAAGAGTAAATAAATATTTTTACTCCTCTTTTATGTCTCTCTCATCTTAAAACAAAAAAATTCATATAAAAATAAAAGAGAACAAGATATTAAAAAAAAAAAAAATGTCATTTTGTAAAAATGGTAATAACTCGCTAAAAAACTTCAAAAAAACACATGTGGATAGGTGTATGTTAAGATGAGATGTGAAATGCTATGATAGATGTATGCTAGAGTTTGGGATGAAATGCCATATTGTATGCTTATGCTAGTGTATGTGAGTTTAGAATGCAATATTGAACATGTCTTTAATAAGATTAAGACATAAGACACGATGAGTGGAAGTCGACCTATGGGTCGGGCGGTCTTGAGTGCCTCACACCTTACCAAACCATACCTAAACTTCGAACTCTGGTAGTAAGATCAGTCATTCCACATAAAGACGCTATATACATGGTTCCTAGGTAGTAAAACTAGGTAGCGACTCCATTTTCTTCTTTGCCCCAGTCCACTCAATCAAGGCATACCCCCCCCCCCCCTCTCCTGCGGGTTGCACCCATAGGATGCTGGGCCTCTTTATTTTGAATTTTAGTGGTTGGTTGTCGCATCTCATTCCGGGACTCAGCGGCCCTTCTTTGTTCTTCATTCTGGCGCATTAATTTAGCTATGTTGGCAGTGAGAGCCTGAATTTGCTATGTTGCACTATGAGGATTTCTTTTGTGGATAGGAAAATGGCTTGACTGATTAGCAATCCCCATATATGGGGATTGCTAATCAGTCAAGCCATTTTCCTCTTCAGTGTGGATGGACGACGGGGTAGATTCGTCTCTCACCGAAACCTGCAATAAGATTCAAAATGAAACAAAAGAATGCATCGGTGTGGTGTTTGCCAAAAACCCTCCAATGATTATGTCAGCAAAGAATTCCCTAGAGGTGTACTGTCAGAAAATTCAACTTGAGAGTGGTTTTTGGGATGATAATTGTGTTTACCTTTTTGTTTTGTTCCCTTTCCTTTTTATGGTTATGTTGACCTTAATTGGTAATGAATCTCTGCATTTATGTGCAAGAACTAATGCGTTCCAAACTGGTGTTTTGATGTGCATAGCTCCTTTGTTACTATTGCTTCGTCTGTTACTCTTTGGCATAAATGCTTGCAATGAATGTGTAATATATATTTGACTTCGTCAATGTTATAAGGATGATCTTGGTATTTTTTCAACTCATCACATGATAATTGATAAAATACATAAAAACTTTATTTTTATGTATAAAGTTGGATTCAAACTTTATTTTTATGTATAAACTTTATTTTTTTTTTATTGGATTCATACTTTGAAAATATCGCTAGTAAATTATATGTTCTTAACACATATGTCAAATTTCATATTAATCGGATTTTGTTTACTATTCAATTTGTATACTCATCTTTTATGTATAATTTTAAACTTCAAAAAATTGAATTTAAAAACTTGATTGATGACATAACTATTTATCTTTGATCATTTTAAAATTTGACACTCATGGAGTATATAAGAAGACAATGTAATCTAACGATTAAATTTTCAAATCTAAATATAGTAAAAAGTCATTAGATGGTATAACTTTATTTAAAGTGACTTTGGGTGTAAGTTGAACCCATTTATCATGTATATATTGCACCCAAAAAAAAAAAAAAAAAAAACCGAAAATACTATTTTGGTTCCCACATTTTTGGTTCCTACAATTGGTCCCAGTTATTTTCAAAAACTAACACCACTGCAATCACAAATCAAAGAAGATGAAGATAACTACCAGCGTCTAGATGAGATTTGGGGTTTCCAAGGGACTAAACAAATTAAATATTTTTGATATTTTAGAGTGAGTTTGGAAAGTGATGAAACCCACGGCTTATTAGAGTTTTTAGCTTATTTTTGTTACTATTCATAGGTCTCATTGCACTTTTTTGTTCTATTTATTGGTGCTACTATACTATTCAATTAGCTTTTAATTATTATTATTTTTTTAACAGTACTTTCAACAAAAATTTTTTAGTTTTAACTAAATAAGCTATTCTCAAATGAACCTTTAGTTTGATTTTTTTTGTTGTTGTTGTGAGTTTTGGTATTGCTGAAGATAACTACCGGCACCAAATGGTGTGCACTATTTTTTTGTTGTTGTGGTTAATCCTAAAAAAGATTCGTTTTCCTACAAGTTAGTAGTCAGTAGAAGGTGGTCTCTTCATTCATTCTATTGGCGAAATGGTGGTTGTTGGTGTTTTTGTACAATGATGGTTATGGGCATGGACGGAGTTATATATGGACTAGGGGGCAATGCTTGCAAATTGTGTTTTTTTTTTTTTTTTTTTTTTTTTTTTTTTTTTTTTTAATATTAGTATAATAATAGGTACTAATTTTAGCAAATTTTTTTTAATAAAATTACACTCCCCCCCCCCCCCTCCCCTTAACAATGCCATCAATTCTTTTGAGGGTAATGTTATAGCCACAAAATTTTTTACAACATTTTTACAAACTATTGAGATAACAAATTCTTATTGGTTCCACCCTTGCATCACTTTTTACTTGCCTATTACTCACCACATTAGAAATTTGTAATAATTTTGTAGTTTTAGCATTTTCCACCTTTTAAAGGCCTTAAAAAAAATAGATTAAATATAAAACAAAATATACTAACCCAAAAAAATTAGCCCAACAACAAAAATTACCAATAATAAAGCTAAAAAAAAAAAAAAAGCCCAATCAATCTATTTTACACAAAAAAAACAACCTATCCCTTTAAAAACTTTTAAATAAAAAATACTTAATGGTTAAGTAGTAGAGAAAAAGGTCGGAGTTGCCACACATAGTGAGCAACAGAGCTATCCCTTAACTCTAAGTTCTGGCTTCGTCCCTAGTTATGGGTTTGTAATGGTTTGTTGTGGGTATTTAAATGGATTTGATTGGATTTGCTTTGAGTTGTGTTTTGGGTTGTGAAGGATGTGGTGGTTATGTGGTGGCAGTGGCAATGGTTGTGTGGTGGCTACTTGCCAGATGTGTTTTGTTGTGTTTTTCATTAATTGGGTTGGGTTTTGAGTTAATATTATTTTAATGTATTGAATTGAAAAATAAAAAATGTGATGTAGAGTGTTTTGTAAAATTGTGTGCTAAAATAATAAAGTATTTTTTTGATGCGTTAAAATGATTTTTTTTTTTTACAATGCCTAATGTTAATGCTCTAAGGCAAAAACCATAAATGGGCTTTTGTGTATTTAAATATCACTTAAAATAAATTTTTTTTATTAACTATATAAAAATTAGTTAATGTTTTGTACTACAATAATTTTTATTTAAAAATTCATTATTCTTAGTTTCTTACTTTTTTTTAATATATAATTAATGCATTTGACTAATGCTAGGAATACTACAAATTTTATTACATAAACTTTACAAAATGACGCGTCACCATTTAGAAAAAAATTGATTAAATTATTCATTTATCATATTGTTTAAGTGACACCAGTCTATTCTTGTCATATAGTTTGTAAGTATTTTGTAATAATATTTGTAATAACTTTAGCATTTTCCATTTACTTAATGGTGTTTGGTTGGATTTCTAAATTAATCTTTTTATATATATATATATATATTTGAAAATGTTAAAATTGCTACAAAAGCTTACAAAATAATGTGGAATATAAATGTGATTAGAGGCACTTTAACATGATAATAATTGAATATCTATACTACTATTTAAGGCGCTCTTTAGTTTGAATTCCTATTTTTGGATGCCAAAATACCATCAAATCCATTTACTTAGGAAGTTTAAATAATAGGGTTAAATATGTAAAATCACTAATTTAAAAACTCGTAAATTTTAGATAAGTTTTAGAATGTAGTTTTTTTCCATCCATGTTTCTTTGAATTCAAATTTCAAAATAAAACAACTTTTTTTTTTTAAGAAAATAAAACAGCTCTTTTTAAATTTTCTTTTTAAATCAACTTAGATTTTAGATAGTTTAAATCTCTCTCTCTCTCTCTCAATTATAAGATTCACATGGTGGACAAGTGATGTGGTCCACCATTCCACTAAAAAATTGCCACTTGTTTAAAATTGTTAGTTAGAAAATTTTTTTAAACAGAAATTAATTACTGACTCCGCAATTTTAAATAAGTGGAAGTTTTTTAGTGGAATAGTGGACAAATGACGTGGTCCACCAGAGGACTCTATAATTTCTCTTCTCTCTATCTCTCTCTTTCTCTCAATATACTACAACTTTTTTTAATAAATAAAATAGTTTCTTCTTTTTTCCCACTCCATCTTTCTCTAACGTTGATAAAAGAAAATAATATACACTATTTTTTTAGCTAACTATTTATTTTAATTCAAAGATAGAACGGTTACCATTTTTTTTTAATGAAATTTAAAACTACTAGCTTCTGAGGAGAGGCTCCTTTTTTTTTTTTTTTTTTTTTTTTTTTTTTTTTTTGTGAAAGTTAATAATTTTCATGCATCATAATTCAAAGTTAAATTTCCCATTCACAAAAACACCAAGGGGTGTAACGAGATTTATACAAAAAAAAAAAAAAAAAAAATTATTTCACCCATAAATACATAAATCTCATCACACCCCCAAGTATTATTGTGATTGAGAAATATAGCAACTCTGAATTATAATGCATGAAAATTATTAACATTTACCAATATATACACACATATATATATATATATATAAGAGTCATTGAGTACAAGCGTGCTCAAAGGCTAATTTGAATTAACTTCTTATTATTGGTGACATAATAATTTATAACACTTATGTAATAAAATTTGCTAGTATTTCCAGCATCAGTATAATTTTGGACTTTCTTAAAGGAAAATACTACAAATTTGAGTACATAAAACTTATAAACAATGTGTTAATGTATGTAATTAGTGAATTTCAATTATCTAATAAATGAATGTTTAAAGTGCATTTTAGCGTAGAACTGTTGTAATCCTAGCATCACTTTTATTAAAATTAGTGAAAAAAAAAAGTTCAACTTACATTATTTTTAAAAAGACAATTACTTATTAGACTAACATTTGAGGGAAAAAACTTAGATGCTGTAGGAGTAATACTCCCTTCTCTCACATGAGAGGTGGGCCTTACGCATAGCTTCCATCACAGGGCTACCCTTTTTATGAGAGGAAAAAGTATTACTCTCGGAGCATGTAAGAATTACCCACATTGGAGGGTCTTTCTCTAATAGGGACCTTGGCCATGGCCTAAGTGGCCTAGGCATAGGGTCAACCCTTCACACATGATAGCTATCTATTAGCCCTTCACACGTGACGTAACATTTTTCACACGTGAGAAAAAACAAACAAATACAGGGAATGGAAACGGGAAAGTTCCTTTAACAATAAACTTCTAAGCCCAGCAATTGGCGAAGATGGCAACCCAGTCCTTTGTGCACGCTCTTTGGCACTAATTTTTTTCCATTGTTACCCAAAAAAAAAAAAAAAACCTAAGCTTCTATTCCTTATTAAAATAGGGATTTTACATAATTCAATGCTAATAGATAGTGTTTCATGCTTTTAAGCGAGAGCTATCTCCAATATCTCCAAAGCTTTCTTGGCCATAATCTACTCCTTCTTGTGCTCCTCGTCCTCAGCCTTGTACTTCTTTGCTCCTTCTTGTGCTCCAAGGCGAGTGTCACCAGCTGTGGCCTTCACTTCTAACTTTCCCTTTCTAATTGTAAGAAGTGAGACATCAAGAGTGCCACCACCAAGATCAAAAATCAAAAACATTCTTGCCAACAATACTGGTCTCTTTAAAATTATAAGCAATGGCTGCAGCAGTGGGCTCACTGACGATACGTATCACATCAAGACCAGCAAGGACCCCAGCATTCTTAGTTGCCTGGCGCTGAGAGTCGTTAAAGTAAGCTGGAACGGTCACAACCGCTTTCTTGATCACTATCTTACCACCAAGATGTTTCTCAGTAGTCTTACGCAGCTTATGAAGGATCATGGACGATATTTCTTCAACTGGAAACTGCTTCTTCTCAACTTTGTAGTCGACCTCAATCTTGGGTCTATGATGAGAATCAGAAATGACCTTGAATGGCCAAAGCTTCATGTCACTCTTAACAGAGGCATCACTGAATGTCCTACCAATCAGACGCTTAACGTCTGTGAACGCCAGAGGATACAACATAAGCATACAAAAATATCACATAATCGTACAAATCTAATAAAGCCAATAAAGTATTGATGACTACCCAAAAAATAAAGACCAAACCAACTCCAAAGAAAACTACGACACTATAGTTGACATAAAAAAATTACGTGCACATGATCATCGAACTACATCACGGCTAAATTATTAGATTACAAAACAACATAAATCTAGCAACTTTTATCTGTAATTAATCTAAAATTTTCGTCTCTCTAATTCTAAAAAGTAATATAATAATAATAAACCCAAAAATGAAAGAACTTATGTTACATAACTTTTACATAGTACTGACTAATAGAAATAGCTCTCCTTTCATCTAATAAGAAAGCAAAAAATACACATGAAGCCAAAAAAAAAAAAAAAAAAAACCCATAGAATAAATCTTACGTAACCATTATAAAATCACAGTTTCTTTGACATGACAACCCTCTACAAATCAAATCTCACTGCATCAAAAAGACCGTCGTCGAAATGGAGTGTGAGTTCACTGAGCGCAAAAGGTCCCGGGAGGAAGATGCGGAACTTCAACGGAGTACAAAGAAAGTTAAAGACTCAGCTACGGCGTTTGCTTCTGAGCCCCCTCCTTCCTATAAGGACAAGCTGGTGGGTGAGATCCTAGGGGCTTTTGCACAAGCCTTTAAACTCGATCCTGGTGCCAAGGTGCTCCCTGGGCCAGAGAAAGTTATTGGGGAACTAAGCAAGGGGCTGATGACTGTCAACTTGACACCGGAGATGAGGAACCTTATCCGAGCTAAATGGGCACATGCGTTAATTGTTAAAGTTCATGGGAGATCAGTGGGGTTCTAGTTCCTCCATTCTAAGCTTATGAGCATGTGGAAACCAGCAGGTAGAATGGACTGTGTGGACTTGGAAAAGGATTTTTATTTGATAAGGTTTGGTTTGGTCAAAGACTATGATAATGTCCTCAAGGGAGGCCCCTGGTTTGTGGGTGGGCATTTTCTTAATATCAGAGTTTGGGAGCCAAACTTCAAGCCTACAACAGCTGTGTGCAATATGGTTGCTGTTTGGATCAGGCTTCCCGAGCTTCCCATTGAGTTTTATGCCTTGTGTGTCCTAAAGGAAATTGGAAATGCGATTGGTCCAGTGCTGCGGATTGACTCCAATACTGCAGTAAAAGCAAGGGGACGTTATGCCAGGATTTGTGTCCAAATTGATCTCAACAAACCTCTTGTTCGACAAATCCTCTTGGAGGGGCAGATTCAAGACATCCAGTATGAAGGGATCAATTCTCTCTGCTTCTCTTGTGGGTGAGTGGGCCACTGGAGAGAAAGTTGTCCTTACACGGTGAAGGTGGTCACATCTGAGCCAAAAACTGATGAGGTAGACATGTCAGTAGGTGAGGGGGAGCCTGAAACTAGAGACCCCTGTTCCCAAGAGGCGGGAAACACTGACCTTGATGTGAAAGAGGAGTATGGTGCGTGGATGTTGGTTCGGCACAGGAAAGCTGGTGTAAATTTTAAAGGCACTCGTGAGCCTAGTCGTAGAGTGGGGAATGGGCCTGTTTCAAATCCCATTTCTTATTCTGAAGCCCATGACACTCGAGCCCAACATTCCTCTGCGAGGATTGATGCCAAGTCTAATCGTGGGTCAGTCGATGGTAAAAGAAAGAAAGAGCTACAAGACGTCTCAGGGGCTGACGTGCATGCTGACGAAGTTCTCTTGGAAAAGGGCAATATTTTGAATCCCATCACAGCTTCAAGCTCACAAACCCAGACACGGACTGTCCCTAGTTCCCATATTTTGAACCCCCCTCCCAGCGGTGCTTCTGGTGCGGATACCCAAGTCTTTTCTCCGGTTAATAGGAAAAACTCAGGCTTCGGTCGGAAGGGCGCTGGCAGAGCGGGGTTGGTCACGTCCACTGGGTCTGGTACAGCGCAAGGTAACACTCATGGAAGCAAGCAACGTCCAACAGTGGGAAATACTTCGCAAAGGAAAAATACTAGCTCTGTCAAAGGGAATGTTGGCTTAGATAAAGTCCAGCCCCACGATGATTTGGGGATGGTTCGACAAAGACGAAATGAAGGCTTGGAGTCATATTTTTCCTTTAACGCCGGAGAGTCAGATGGTGGGTTGTCTACCCCTAACCGATCCAGCTTGGATGGAATGGGAGAACCCCTGGTGGATCTTCCCATCAGACATACCAACATTAGCAGAGGCTCGAATCCTCAATTGGAGGGCTCTTTCGCCGCGATTGCTGGAGCAAAGCTTCAGTGAATTAGGCCAGGAGGAAGAAATCGTGGAAAGGAAAATGCTGAACGTTGAGATAATTGCGGTATGGTGCAGAGGGAACCGGATTTCAAAGAAACTAGTCTCGGTATGCGCCCCTCTCCTTTGCTTCAATCTGCTCATTTGTTCAAGCGAGAGAATGTTGGAGGTGTTGGATCATGCAATCTTCTGTGCGAAAGGGGAAAAGGTTCCCAGGGTGGCATTGATGATGATGGGATGGAGGTCACTGAGCAGGCTGGAAGCTCAGACCACCTTTGATTGGTCCTTGCCCTTACCTCAATCCCCATCAATGAATATCTTATTTTGGAACTGCAGAAGGGCTTTGAACCCCTGATTTCATAGTGTGTTGGCTGACCTGATCAATAGCCACTCCCCTGCTATTGTCATCATTACTGAAACTAGGATTGGTGGAGCTAGAGCTAAGGAAATTACGGATAGGCTCTTGTTTGATGGAGCAATTCATACTGATACTATTGGCTACTCCGGTAGTATCTGGGTGTTATGGAACTCTGATGGTGTTGAGTTTACGCTTTTGGCAAAAACTGAACAAGAGGTGCATGTGGTTGTTAAGGTATGCTCTTCCAACTCTACCTGGCTTCTATCTTCTATTTATGCAAGTCCTAGGCTAGAGGAAAGAAAATTACTATGGAATAATTTATCTGCTGTTGCTTCTCTTCATCATCTACCCTGGCTTATGGTGGGTGATTTTAATGAGCTTTTATCCAGTCATGATAAACTTGGAGGAAATCCCCTTAATCCTAGGAGAGTCCAATTGTTCAAGGAGTGTCTAGATTCCTGTAGTATGGTTGATTTGGGGTTTCATGGGCCAAGTTATACCTGGGTTAATAAAAGGGATGTGGGCCAGTTTATTCAAGAGAGGTTGGACAGGGGTTTTGCCAACCCCCTCTGGAGAGATCTCTACCCGGAAGCTACTATCCATCATTTAGCTCGCATTCATTCTGACCATTGTCCTGTCTTGTTGAAACTTGTGAATACCCCTGCCTCCAAGTTGACTAGACCTTTTAGATTTCAACCTATGTGGATGTCCCACCCCTTTTTCTTTGGTGTTGTGAGGGACTCGTGGGCTGATGACTTATGCCTTAAACCAAATGTGGATAAATTTATGGTTGATGTCAAGATTTGGAATAAGGAAGTTTTTGGTAGTCTTTTTCATAGGAAGAAGAGGGTGGAAGCTAGGTTGAGGGGTGTTCAAACTAGTTTAGCCACCTGTCCCAATGATCACCTCCTACTTCTTGAAGCTCAGCTGAGGAAGGAATATTTTGAGATTCTCCAGCAGGAAGAAGAATTTTGGTCTGTTAAGTCTAGGTATAATTGGCTTATTCAAGGGGATAGGAACACCAAGTTCTTCCATACGTCTGCAGTAATCAGAAGAAAGCGAAACCGGATTTCATGCCTTAAGGATAACCTTGGTAATTGGGTGCATAGTGAAGAGGATGTTGCTACCTTGATTAGAACCAGGTATCAAGATCTCTTTTCTTCCAGTTCCACGAGTGCTCTTAGTGCCGTGTGGGATATCCCCACTTGGCCACGGTGTGTGCCACTTGATGCTAGAGGACAGCTGACAAATGAAATTAATATCTTAGAAGTGAAAGAGGCACTGTGGAGTATGAAGCCTTTCAAAGCCCCTGGACCCGATGGGCTTCATGCGGGTTTTTTCCAATCTTACTGGAGCATTGTGGGTGATACCGTTTTTGGTGAAGTTAAGGACATTTTTGAAAATCAGTCTATGCCTTCCCACCTCAATGAAACTCTCATTACCCTCATTCCTAAATGTCCAGGAGCAGATTCCCTTGGTTTGTTCAGGCCTATTAGCCTGTGTAATACTGTATACAAGGTGGTCACCAAAATGATAGTCAAGAGCCTCAGGCCGTTGCTGCCTCAACTTATCTCCCCCCTTCAAACTGCCTTTGTCCCTGGTAGATTAGGGGTAGATAATATGATTATTGCTCAGGAAATCATCCATACCATGAGTCTCAAGAAGGGCAAAGTAGGATACATGGCGATTAAAATAGACTTGGAGAAAGCCTATGATAGGCTTGAATGGCACTTCATCCAGGATATTCTTCATCTGTACAAGTTTCCTCTTCCGTTAGTCAAGCTCATCATGAGTTGTGTCTCCTCCTTGTTCGTATCCGTGTTGTTTAATGGAGGTAAATTAGACCCTTTCTTGCCCTCCCGTGGAATTAGGCAAGGAGACCCGATGTCTCCTTACCTCTTTATATTGTGTATGGAGATGTTGAGCTTTCTTATTTTGGAAAAATGTGAGGCAAAGCTTTGGGATCCAGTTAAAGCCTCAAGGAATGGCCCTGCCTTCTCTCACTTGTTCTTCGCGGACGATTTGGTCTTATTTGCCAAAGCTGACTCTAAGAACTGTTGTCATCTTAGAGAAGCACTTGACTCCTTTTGTGAACTGTCTGGGCAGAAAGTTAGTCTCCACAAGTCTAAGGTTTACTTCTCACCTAATGTCAGCCAAGATTCTAGGGCCGATTTTTGTGAGGTCCTGGGTTTTAGCTCTACGCCCAACTTGGGTAAGTACTTGGGTTTCCCCTTAAAGCACCCGGGTTCATCTTCACGAGATTTCAATTTCATAATCAAAAGGGTCTAGGCTAAACTCCAAGGTTGGAAAGCTAATATGCTGTCAATGGCAGGGAGAGTGATTCTGTCCCAGTCAGTTATTTCGGCTATCCCATCTTATGTTATGCAAGGCTGTGTCTTACCGGTCAGGGTACTCAACCACCTTGATAAAATTAATAGAGACTTTTTATGGGGTGCTGGTGATTCAGGGAAGAAAATGCACATGGTGAGCTGGTCTAAGATTACTAAACCTAAGGCAAGAGGTGGCTTGGGTGTTCAGGATGCCAAGGGAAAGAACCTTACTCTTGCAGCCAAGCTGTACTGGAGAATGACTAGGTGCAGAGATGCTGGCTGGGCTGAGGTCCTTCACAAGAAATATCAGTGTCGAAGGCAGACCAAAAGTAGTAGGCAGTCCCGTGTGTGGGCTGCTGTGGAAAAGGGCAAGGATATTTGCGACATAGGAGCTAAATGGACTATTGGAAGCAACAGTAGTCTCAGTTTCTAGCATGATAAGTGGCTCAATATAGGTACATTGAGACCCTTAGTTAAAGGCCCCCTTGCCAGAGGAGAGGATAACTTATTGATTAAGGATGTTACTTCAAATGGTAACTGGGATTTGCATAGGCTATCTGTCCCACTAAGTCCTTTTATCTTGAATGCTATCCATGCAACCACGCTTAGAAGATTCTCGGAGAAGGAGGACCAACTGAGTTGGATTTCAAGCACCAATGGTGAGTTTAACTCTAGAAATGCCTATTTGTTAGCTAGTGGAGAAGACCTGAGTGCCAGTGATTTTATTGGGAAGTGGGCCTGGAAGGTTAAGACTCTGCCAAAAATCCAAGTTTTTCTTTGGAAATGACTCCACAATAGCCTACCAGTTAAAAGCATCTTAACACACAGAGGCATTGAGGGGTTAAGAGGATGTGTCTTTTGCTTAGACAATGATGAAAGCATATTGCATGTGCTTAGGGAGTGCCCAATTGCGAAGGAGTTTTGGTGTTTGGCGGGGTGTCCTCCTCAGGTCCTAGCTTCCTTCTTGGCTGACCTTGCGGGTTGGCTTCACGTGAATGCCCATTGCCTACATCGGGCAGTTCACAAGGATTACCCATGGAAGTGTTTTTTCTGTTTGGGGTTTGGAACCTTTGGCTGCAACGCAACTGCAAGGCCTTTAAACAGCAAGAAGCAAGCCCCAACCTTGTTCAGGTAGTGGAGATGCAAGTTAGAGAATTATTTTACTGTGTGGCAAATCAGGATGAGATAAAGAACAAGGGAATCATGCATGTGAGGTGGTCTAAACCAAATGATGGGTGGCTTAAGTTGAATACAGATGGCTCCTTTGGGGGAGAGGGTGTTTCATCCGGCTGTGGGGGTCTCCTCAGGGACAGTAATGGGATGTGGGTTAGGGGTTTTGCCAAAACCATGGTGGTTAGTTCTAGTCTTGCTGCTGAGATGTGGGCGTTGAGGGAGGGGCTCACCCTTTGTTTGAACCTGCAGACGCAGGTAGTTGAGATCGAACTTGATGCAACAGCAGCAATTTCCTTTATCTCTGGTAATAGCAACACTAATGGGGACCTCTCTGGCCTTGTTGATGATTGCAGGGACTTGTTGCTGCAGCTGCCTCAAGTCAAGATGCTGCATTGCTACCGAGAGGCCAGCTCTTGCGCTGACGCCTTGGCACGAATGGGAGCTGCTGGTGATGGTGGAGATAGTTATTTTGTTACCCCTCCCCATAATGTTATCCCCCTTTTGAATTTTGATTTTCTGGGCAAGCACCGTAATAGGCTTGGCCTCTGTTTGTAGAACTTCTGTTTTTAATGCAATTGCTCCATATTTACCAAAAAAAAAAAAAAAAAGACCGTCGTCGTTTTCTAATATATAAATAGTAAAAAAAAAGGGTCGTATAAGAAACTTTACTGTAGACAATGTTTATGGGGTTCTTGTCATCCTGTTCCTTGGCCGCATAACCCATCAAACACTCCTTATCAGTGAAAGCGACATAAGACGGAATTGTCGATATTATATTCACATCGCCCTTTTCCCACACAGCCATTCTCGAGTAGTTCGTGCCGAGATCGATTCCAATAGCAGGGATAACTTCTTTACTGGCCATTGTTTCGAGCAAAAAAATTCCCAATTCTTCGGAAATAGAGAGAGAAGTTTCAGTTTGAAAGAAAGAGATGCTAGGATTGTTGCAAACGAAAAGAGTTTTTTTTTTCGAAAAAGCTTCGGAAAGAGAGAGAGAGAGAGAATGAAAGGTATTGTAACCCAAAGAAATGGAAGTGAATGAAGAAGTGCCTGAGTTCCAGGTATTTATTTATAGGGTGTTCTTGAGCTTTTCAATTCTGAATTGAATTCAGAGACAACTACGATTTAGGGTCCGATTGGATACAGTTGAAAATTGAAAACTGAAAAATACTGTAGCAAAATAATTTTTAAATGTGTGAATAGTATCGTGAGACCTATTTTTAATAAAAAGGTTGATAAAAAGTGAAATTTGTGGGTTCGTAAACAGTGTATAGGGTCCGTTTGGATACAGCTTATGGTTGCTCAAAACTAATTGTTGCTCAAAACACTGTAGCAAAATAATTTTTAAATGTATGAATAGTATCGTGGGACCTATTTTTAATATTTTTAATGCGTAAACAGTATATGTACAGTGCATAAACAGTATACGCATAGTACACGCACAGTGTTTTTTGTCTCCCAAAAGTCAATAAGTCCGGCTGCTAAAAAAAAAAAAAAAAAACTGAAAATGCAACTTTACTTTGAGTGAAAAGTAGTGCCATCCAAACCGGGTCATAATATGCATTGTTCACAAGAAAAGTCAAAAAAGCCGACTGAAATTTTAGTGTGTGTTTGGGAAGCGCGTTTCCAAAATGCGTTTGCGTTTGCGTTTTTCTTTTTTGTTTTTTTGTTTTTTTTTTTTACTTTTCAGCTTTTTCAGCCGGCTTTTTTGACTTTTCTTGTGAACAGTGCACATTATGCACTGTTCACGGACCCACAAATTTCACTTTTTATCAACTTTTTCATTAAAAATGGGTTCCACGATACTATTTACACATTTAAAAATTATTTTGCTACAGTATTTTTCAGTTTTCAGTTTTCAGCTGTATCCAAACGGACCCTTACATTATTATATAGTACGTTACAACGTTAGTTAGTGGGTTTGGATAGCAATGCCTCCTTGGGTGGGTCTTGTATACTATTCATAGGACTCACAAGTACCTATTTTAGTAAATATAACATCTAACATGAGTTTCACCGTACTATTTACATATTTTAAAATTATTTTACTACAATATTTTCAATTTTCAATTTTCAGCAATAAGCAGTATCTAAATAGACCATTCATATAACCTTGTTAATTAGGTTCATTTAATAAAGATCATTTTTAACCAGGGCGGAACCAAATTTTTGGTTTGGGGAACCAAGATTAAGCCATCATATTGATTTGAAATTCAAAAAAATCAAAGTATATATGTGTGTGAGCGCATACGTGAGAGTGTGTTCATACTTTAGCTTATAAAAAAGTTAAAATTTTAACTCCAAACTAAGTCACATATATAGAAAGGTTACATGTCTACAAAATATATGAGTGTTTTACATCTTTCTAAATTCTATTGATTCTACAAAAGTTTTCTAATTTTCTATAGAATTGTATACCAAACATTCAAAAATGACTTGGCATCTTCCTTGAAAGTTATGCTAAACAATGGTTTTTCATAAAATACAATTGATTGTAGCAATGTTATGAACACCGTTTCAGACCCGTTTCGATTTGTTCAATGGAATGAAATATTTCAGTATCGGTCTATTTCGACGTACCATTACAAGGTGCTTCGGTGTTCTTTAATATATATATATATATATATCCTTATACAACATAAAATTATCAATTCAAAAAAGTGAATGACAAAATATCAAATATTACAAATAATTTAATATTAAGCCTTAACATCAATATCACATCCCAAGATTTATAATAAGTCATTACTTACACAATAGTAATTAATAAAATAATCCCATAAAAAAATTAAATAAAATAATATTTTTACTAATTGCTTTTTTTTTTTTTTTTTTTTTTTTTTTTTTTTAATACAAGATAAAATTTATACTCTAGCATAATCTAAGCGTATATGTGTGTACAGCAAGGGGTAGACCTGAGTTTTAATAGAGATGAATGCAGCGTCTCTTTCGAGTTGTCGAATCAGGTACTAAGTCTAATCAAGGCTAGTCCTTTTGCGCTGAACCAAGATTCCGAAGATTCACTCACTTGGGCTTTTTCTAAGGATGGTTTTTTTTTTTTCCTCTCAAGTCTGCATATCTGTTAGCAAGGGGTTCAAATCCTTTGACCTTGGGTTCTTCCTCCATGTCATGGATTTGGAAGGTTGATACACACTCACGGGTTCAATTCTTCATGTGGCTGTGCTCGCATAATAGCCTGCCCACTGGAGAAGGCCTTGGTTCAAGAGGTTTAAACCTTAACCTTTTATGTACGATGTGCCACCAGGGTAATGAATCGGTGGACCACTTGCTAAGAAGGTGTATTGTTGCTCAAGATTTATGGTGCAAACTCAAGGTGCCTCAAGGTCTATTATACACTTTTGACCAACCATTTGTGAAGTGGCTGGTGATGAACTAAACCACTGGGGCTGTCTCAAAGCATTTGGGCATACTGTGGAAGATTATTTTTCCTATGGGAATCTGGCATTTGTGGATAGCTCGCAACTCTTTTCTATTCAAGTCAGGTATTGTAGATAATATGATCCATATGAAGTGTGTAGGTGGTCAGGATTTTCACCTCAGGCGCTTGGCCGATATTGGCTTGACACCCTACACCTACCTTAGAAGGCTGTACGGCATCGAGCTCATTGGGCCTGTTGAACTATTAAGGCCCAATAGGACCTTGCATTTTTCGCATGTTCGGGGGAGGGCATTTTGACCTTGCCCGCCCATGCGGGCTATCCGAGCCTACACCATCTCCCGAGGAAACTTCCCGAAGAAGTTTAGTTATGCCTGGTAAATTACCGACCGAGCAATTGCGACTAGGACTAGCATACTCCTAGCGTCCTAGAGTAGGAACCAGTTCCAAGGCCACTCCCACCTACACACCCACTTATAACCAACTGCATTGGACCTCCAAACGCACTAGCGTCAGAGGCAACCATCACCATCCCACTAGTATCTAGCTATAAATACAAGGATCTTGTGGAAGGGAAAGGTTGTTGAAAAATTGGAGAGAAGAGGGAAAAGAGAAGGCGAACTCAGAGGGATAAAATAGTGTCTGATTAGTCTTGGCACAAGAACGACCCAGTGTAGGAAATCCAAGCCCACCATATAAATAGATTGTGAGCCCAAGTGAGCCAGAGCCCAGTAGCCTCATTCTTGGCACTCTACAATTGGCGCCGTCTGTGGGAATCTCCTACGGCGCCGTCTGTGGGAATCTCCTACGACGCCGTGGTTCTGCTGGGACTTAATCTCGGGAATTGAGATGTCTAGGCGACGGTCAGGGAGTGACGCAGAAAGCGGTTCCGTGGGGTCCTCTCGGGGATCCTCGTGGCGAGAAAGAAGGCAAAAGGGACGTGAGGACAGGGACCGCGAAAGAGAGGAGCAGTCAGAACCCGGGGAGGGGTCTTATCAAACGCAGCATAGGGTTTTGAACGCCTCAGGCCAGGGGCAATACGATGAAAGAGACGAAGAGCTTGAATGTTTGCGCGCACAAGTGAGAGACCTCGAATTGAAGGTTGGATACCGGTGCCGTAGGAGGGATGGGAATGACCGCAAAAGGAGACCCAACGCTGAGCATGAACATCGTGAGACAGGTTCCTACCAATCTGAACGTCATCGTAGACGAGGGCGATCCCACTCGCGAGAGGGCCGTCAACACCGAGAACGTACTCATTCCCTCGAGTCCAGCCACCACCGAAACTGCTCACGATCGCAGGGCTACGCGGACCAAGATTCAGAGGGCCCGGAGGAAAAACGACCCCACAATGCGGCTATGGACGCAATGAGCCGCGCATTGCGCAGGGTTGCCCAGTCTCCATTCTTGGCTGATATTGAGCGGGCACCAATGCCGGCCAGATTTACCTGCCCTCCTTTTGACTCCTACAACAGAAAGATGGACCCGGTGGAGCACGTAAGCCACTACATTCAAATGATGTCCTTACATACCCGTAATGACGCACTGATGTGCAAAGTTTTTCCATCGAGCCTCGGCCCCACCGCCTTGAGATGGTTCAACAGGCTACGTAAAGGCTCGGTCCATTGCTTCGCGGAACTGATACAAGAATTCGGAACTTGGTTCGTGACGTGTAGCCGGGTGCCACAACCGGTGGATGCACTGCTATCTATAAAGATGAGAGCTGGGGAAACCCTTCGCAGCTATGCTAGCCGATACTAGGAGCTCTACAACGAGATCGGCGGAGGAAACGAGAAGATCGCCGCGAGTACTTTTAGGATTGGATTACCCGAGGATTCTGGACTGAGGGAATCGCTGACGAGGAAGCCCCCCGAGGACAGGAGACAGTTAATGAGGTGCATCGAAGAATATAAGAGGTTAGAAGATGACCGAATACAGAGCAAGGGCAAGGCGCCTATGATAAATCACCCCCGTTCGAATGTTTTTCAGCCAAGGACTCGGGGGAATTTGAGGATACAAAAGCCGGGGACACCGATAGGGGAAGTGAACGTGATGTTCAAGGATCCAGTACACAAATTTCTGGACAAGATTAAACACGAGCCGTATTTCAGGTGGCCGAACATAATGGGGGGTGATCCCTCTCGAAGAAATCATAACCTGTACTGCACCTATCATAAAGACAAAGGCCATACGACCGAGCAGTGCAGAGTGTTGAAAGACTACCTCGGGCAGCTGGCCAAGGCCGGGCAACTAAAAGAGTTTGTGGTGGACGCGAGGGGTAAGGGGACGGGCCAAGGGGCTGCACAGGGGGGCAACCCCCTCCCTCCCCCACTCGGGATAATTGAGGTCATTCACGCGCCCTCAAGAAGCGTCACCTCGGTTAGAAAGAAAGGTGTATTGAGGGTGGAGCCGGTAGAGGAAGGCTCGGAAGTGCAACTGCTGGCCAAGAGGCTGAAGCTTACCAGGGAGCCCATCGCTTTTAGCGACGATGATTTGGAGGGAACAATCCAACCGCACGACGACGCATTGATAGTCTCCGCCCGGATAGGTGGTTTCCTGGTGAAGAGAGTGATGATAGATCAAGGGAGCGGGGCGGACGTGATGTATCCGGATTTGTACCGGGGGCTCAGGCTTAAGAGCGGGGACCTTACAGAGTACGGCACGCCCCTGGTCGGGTTCGACAGGAAAATAGTCATGCCAGAGGGGAAGATATCTCTACCCGTGAACATGGGGGGCAAGGAGAAAGTAGTAATGTTCATAGTGGTGAATTCGTTCTCCCCGTATACGGCGATACTCGGTAGAGCGTAGATCCATGCGATGGAGGTCATACCATCAACCCTGCATGTGAAAGTAAAGTTTCCAACCGAGAATGGTGTCGTTATGGTGAAGGGGAGCCAACAGACGGCGAGACGGTGCTTAGTAGTTATGATTAACCAGAAGAAAGTGACGTCCGATCAGGAGGTGTGTGCTCGCCGAGTGGAGTCGCCCCAAGGGAGCCCATTATAGCAATTACAGAAAGACCAAGATGGGATGAAGGGCGGATGTGCCGAGGATATGGTGAAAGTGCGCATACTCCCGGACACCGACAAATTTTTCCATGTGGGGGCAGGCATGGGAGAGCAAGAAAAGGTGGACATGTTGTTGCTACTTATACGGAACGCAGATGTTTTTGCATGGAGCCCATATGAGGTTCCGGGGGTGGACCCTGAGTTTATCGTCCATAGGCTCGAAGTTGATCCCTCGTTCCCTCCTAAGAAGCAGAGACCTAGACGGTCAGCCCAAGAACACATCGAAGCAGTAAGAGCGGAAGTCCTTAGGCTGAAGGATGCTGGGGCAATAAAGGAAACTTTCTTCTTGGAGTGGCTGGCAAATACAGTGGTAGTGAAGAAAAAGAACGGCAAGTGGAGAGTTTGTGTGGACTTCACCGACTTGAACCGAGCATGCCTGAAAGACCCATTTCCCATGCCTAAGATCGACCAACTGGTGGATGCCACGTACGGGCACCCGAGGATGAGCTTCATGGATGCCTTTTAGGGGTACCACCAGATCGCCCTGGCACCCGAGGATCAAGAGAAAACAGCGTTTATATCCCCGGAAGCCAACTATCATTACACTGTGATGCCCTTCGGCCTGAAGAACGTCAGGGCCACGTACCAGCGAATGATGACAAGAATGTTCCGAGACAAAATAGGGCGAACAGTTGAAGTATACATTAATGACATGGTGGTCAAGAGTAAACAAGTGGCGCGGCATACGGAAGAACTTTAGAGCGTCTTCGAAGTCCTACGACAGCACAAATTGCGGCTTAATGCTGAGAAATGTACATTTGGCGTTGGTGCCGGGAAGTTCCTTGGGTATTTGATTACTACGCGGGGGATAGAGGTTAACCCCGATCAAATCGAAGCGGTGAAGAGGTTGAAGCCGCCAAGCAACCCAAGCAACCCAAGAAAAGTTCAAGTGCTGACCGGAATGCTGGCCGCCCTTAACCGGTTCATCTCCAAATTCGCAGACCGCTACCGACTGTTTTATCAGCTTCTGAAAAAGTGGACGGGTTTTCAATGGAATGAAGAATGTGACAGAGCCTTTATGGAGCTGAAGGAATATTTGGCATGTGCCCCAATGCTGACAGCACCAGAGCCAGGTGAAGACTTGTTCATGTACTTGGCCGTATCCGAACATGCCGTGAGCGCTGTACTGCTAAGGGATCGAGGAATACAGCAACCCGTGTACTACATCAGCAAGACCATGGTGGATGCCGAGACTAGGTACTTGCCACTCGAAAAGCTTATCCTGGTCCTCATCCATGCTACAAGAAAGCTGCCGCACTACTTTCAGGCTCATACGGTTTACGTGCTGATCGAATATCCCCTGCAGTCGTTACTGAGAAGGTCAGACTTCACGGGCAGAATAGCAAAGTGGGGTACGCGGCTTGGTTCTTTCGACATTCGTTACCGGCCACGAAGCTCGGTGAAGGGCCAAATTCTGGCGGACTTTGTCGCAGAATTCTCCCCAAGGAGAAGTGGGGAAGCGGTCTGTAATGTGGAAATCCGCCCATGGAAGGTATTCGTGGATAGGGCTTCTAGTTCCGCAGGATCCGGTGCTGGGATCGTTATCGTTTCCCCGGACAGAATATGAATAGAGCACTCATTCCGATTGGGCTTTAGGGCCACCAATAACGAAGCGGAATACGAAGCATTGTTGGCCGGGCTGAGGACAGCTCTATGTTTAGGAGTCTGAGATTTAGAGGTATATTTGGATTCACGCCTCGTGGTCAATCAAGTGCATGGTCGTTTCGAAGCCAAAGATCTCCGGATGAAGGCCTACTTGGAAAAGGTGAAGCAGGATATAACCAACTTCAACACAGTAAAGGTTTTTCAGGTGGCCCGAACTCAAAACAGACACGTCGACTCGCTCGCAACGCTGGCATCCTCGGTAGCCGAAGAGATACCCCGGCTGATCAAGGTGGAACTCGTACCCAGGCCGAGCATCGGTATAATTGACGATCCGGGAATAACAGAAAAGAGTATAGCGGTAATTGCAATGCTTGGCCCGTGTTGGATGGACCCCATTATTGATTTTCTTGCAGAGCATAAACTCCCGAATGACGAGAAGGAAGGAAACAGGATCCGGAGGATGGCGCCGCGGTATTGGCTGACGGAGGACCGGAAGTTGTATCGGAGATCGTATGGAGGACCATACTTATTGTGCTTGCACCCAGTAAAGGCGAACAGACTGCTGGCCGAGCTTAATGAGGGTATATGCGACAGTCACGCCAGGGGTCGATCGTTGGCGCACCGGGCAATGACCCAAGGGTTTTGGTGGCCTCAGATGCAAAGGGATGCCACTGAGTATGCACACAAGTGTGAACGGTGTCAGAAGCACTCGAACCTGATCCATCAACCAGCCGGCCATTTGAAACCGACCAGCAGTCCCTGGCCTTTTGCCCGGTGGGGACTGGATATCATCGGCCCTTTTCCCCGAGCAACTGGCAACAGAATATTCGTTTTAGTAGCCGTCGATTATTTCACCAAATGGGCGGAGGCAGAAGCTTTGGCAAACATCCGAAACGTGGACGTGAAGAAGTTCGTATGGAAGAACATCGTCACCAGTAATAATGTTGCGAACAGTGAATTGTGTAACGCTGAATCGATTTAATCGGTGGAAATGATGCCCTTTGCCCGCAGGAAGTTTTTTAGTTGTCACAGCAGCTTTGTCCGAATTAAATTCCCGGTTGAATAAATATGTGTGTAACTATAAGGACAGAAACCTCGCTCCCGGTTCGATTTCACTCGCCGAGCAGGTGGAAACCTTAAAATTAAAAGATATTCTAAGGACGGAAACCTCGCTCTCGGTTCGATTTCACTCGCCGAGCAGGTGGAAACCTTAAAATTAAAAGATATTCTAAGGACAGAAACCATGCTCCCAGTTCAATTTCACTCACCGAGCTGGTGGAAACCTTAAATTAAAATACATTCTGACAGAAACCTCGCTCCTGGCTCGATTTCACTCGCCGAGCAGGTTGAAACCTTAAAATTTAAATAGATTCTAAGGACAGAAACCATGCTCCCGATTCTATTTCACTCACCGAGCTGGTGGAAACCTTAAATTAAAATACATTCTGACAGAAACCTCGCTCCCGGCTCGATTTCACTCACCGAGCAGGTTGAAACCTTAAAATTAAAATATATTCTAAGGACGGAAACCTTGCTCCCAGTCCGATCGTACTCACCGAGCATGAGAAAACTTTACGTCTGAAAAATGTTGTAAGGAAAGAAACCTGCTGAACTGGACAAATGCGCACTCCTAATAAACTAAAGGGCCTTGGGAAAAAGTAACCCGTCACCTGGGACACAAGCCCGGGCTGTATATTTGATAAACAACACGTTAGTATGCAATAGTAAAATGAAAGCAGCATAATAGATTAACTGAAACCGCTCGACGCCAAATGTTCGAAACACAGTTAACTCAAGAATAAAAACCGAGAAAAGATAATGTCTTGTCACCACAACCCGGTGACCTGGGCAAAACTTACGCAACATAACTAATTAAACTATAAATAAACAAGACGGTTCGGCAGTTAACTCGGAGGAGCCTCGGTCCGAGGATCGCTGGTAACCTCCAGACCAGTTGGCTTGGCGTGGGCATCAATGGCCTCCACCAGTGCCCGCATACTGAAAGTCTCCTCTTCGTTGATAACATGGGGGGCGTTCTGTGTGGGCACAGCAGGGGGCGAAAAGGGGATTTCGCAGTGGAGAATCCTCAGGAACCCCCGCGACCCAGAGCGCTGCTAGCCAACCCTCCTCAAACCCGAGCTTATGAGCTTGGCGGATGACCGGCTTTGCGGAATTCTCGGTGTCAATGAACCCCTCGTTGTACCACTTGCTTTTGCAAGCGTCCAACGCGGCCTTCAAGTCCGCCAATTCCTCCCCCTGGGCTGTCTTCAAGCTCTCTGCCTCGCCTAACTTCAGCTGCGAGTCCCCTAGTTGCTTTTCCAACCCGGCGCGTATTCCCTCGGCACGAGCTCTAGCCTCCTCGGCTGAAGCGGCCCTTTTCTCTGCATCCTCCGCTGCCTTCAGTTTCTCCGCGGCAGTGACTTCAGCGACGTCCTTCAGAGCTTTCTCCCGACCAGCGTCTTCGGCAAGCTCTTTCATCCTCCCGTCGACTATTTGGGACAACTGCGCGGCCTGAACAAGCGATAGTATAAAGATTATGTGGCAAGATCCCATGCATAAGTAAAGGCAAAGAATAAATCAATGAAAAGACTAAGGGTCATGGTTGTAGAAGGCCTTACCACCATAGTGAGCCATACAAGCCGCCTCCCCAAAAATTCCTCTGTCCCCTCCATGAAGGCGTGGACATCCTCGGGCAAAAGCAAGCCGCTTGCCAAGCTCTGGGCAATGCGGCCCCCCTGACCCTTGTCCCAGACTCGAACGCTGGCAGTCTCTGTGAGGGGTTCGCCGTCCAGCAGGTAAGAGGGTTGCCAGCTCGCGGCAGATCGAGATGTTGACGCTTCGTCCGGCCGGGTTTGGGTCACCGGCTCGCGGATGACAATGCCAGATGAGGGGCGGGATGGCGAGCGAGTCGGAATGTCACCCGGGCCAGGCGGTGTCTGTTCCGTGACACGCGGCCTTTTACGTAACCGGGTTGGTGGGGCCGGAGGAGGTTGAGATGGTTTGTTCGGGTCCCCCTGCTGCTGAACCGCTGGCCGGGCGCCCGGCACAAAACGACTAATCGTCATGGTTCTCCTTGTCACCATCTCGTGACCGTGGTCGGATTCTGTTTCCGAGGAATCAACCTGCTCGGTTGTAACGCCTTCGGCCACTTCAACGGGCGCCTCTGGTTCTTCGGGAACCTCAGGCTGAGCGGGGGCTTGATGTTGAATTTGTTGGAGGACCCTTTCCCAGAGGGCGCGCGACACTCTTTCAGCCGACTCGTCGCGAAGGGGTTGGCGCTCATCCGAACAGATGTACTGGGGCCCCAGGTCACGTGCTTCCCCCACCGTGAACTTCGGAGGAAGAAAATTTGAGTTGCACACGTCTATGTAGGAAAGCAGGGGGCTGTCAACTAGCAGGGCCTGGCTGAATGCTTGCCAGGTGGAGTACACGGGGTCAATACCGAGGATCAGATGCGACGCTCGGAGTTGTCCGTCCGAATGAACGAAGATCTCCGACCTAAGCACAAAATTTAGGTTGCGTACGTGCACCACTCGGCGGTCCGGCTTGAACCTTTTGCTGTTTGCGCAAAAACCACACAAAATCGGTTAGGAATTACTTATGGATGAAAATCAAACGTAAGGTAAATTAAGGACGCTCGGTACCGACCAACGTCGCGCGGTGAAAACGCGCAGGGGAGCTTCTCGGCAAACCAGTTACCGCTCACCCGTACAAATTCCCACGCCGAATTTTTATTGGAATCGGGCAGGCATGAGATTAGCCGTACCCTCATATCCCTAGTTTTCAAGTAATAATCTGAATTGATATTGCTGCATAGACTGTACATGAAATTAATATCATGTTCATTTAACTCTAAACCGAACAATCGGTTTAACCTACTGACGCAACTCACCACCCGGTAAAAGTTGGGAGGGAGTTGGTCGGGACATAGGCCGTAAAACCTAAGGGTTCTCAGGATCAGGGGGTCAACCGGGAATCTAACCCCGCCCTCTAAGATGGCCATTAATGGAAAGAAAACAGTATTGACGCCCTAGCGTCGTTGAATGTCTATATCACCCTCAGGACAATACACAATATCTACGTCCCCGGGTACATCGAAAGCGGCCCTAAAGGTAGCCAAAGCGGCTTCAGAAGAGAGAAGGTAAGAGTAACCCATTTCCTAAACTAGAATCTCTAAAAAGGTAAGCTATAATCTGCGAGTCTAATAGAATGAACAAGAGCAATCAGAGAGGAGAGGAGAGAAAACTTACTTGGGGCTCTAAGAAAAAGAGGTCCTAAACTAGAAGAAGGAACGCACAGGGAGAAATGCTCAGCCAAATGAAAGGTGGGGAGATTGGAGAATGCGAAAATGAAGAAAAATGCCTGAAGGAGATATTTATAGGGCATGGGGAAAAAATAAATGGCAATTAATAAGCCATTGGTGAGAAGCCCAACAAGCCGTCTTGTCAACTGCCACATGCGCGACGCCTCGGTTCGCAAAGCGTTAGATAATAATGACAGCCTCTTAGACTTAATGCGCCTTTTGAGAAGCACGTCAGTGATCGACGAAACCCCACTGGCCGGGCCAACGGCCCCTCAGATTCCTTAATTCACCCCCGAGAACCAGGGATGAATCAAGGAGGGGCTAATGTACGGCATCGAGCTCATTGGGCATGTTGAACTATTAAGGCCCAATAGGACCTTGCATTTTTCGCATGTTCGGGGGAGGGCATTTTGACCTTGCCCGCCCATGCAGGCTATCCGAGCCTACACCATCTCCCGAGGAAACTTCCCGAAGAAGTTTAGTTATGCCCGGTAAATTACCGACCGAGCAATTGCGACCAGGACTAGCATACTCCTAGCGTCCCAGAGTGGGAACCAATTCCAAGGCCACTTCCACTTACACACCCACTTATAACCAACTGCATTGGACCTCCAAACGCACTAGTGTCAGAGGTAATCATCACCATCCTACTAGTATCTAGCTATAAATACAAGGATCTTGCGGAAGGGAAAGGTTGTTGAAAAATTGGAGAGAAGAGGGAAAAGAGAAGGCGAACTCAAAGGGATAAAATAGTGTCTGATTAGTCTTGGCACAAGAACGACCCAGTGTAGGAAATCCAAGCCCACCATATAAATAGATTGTGAGCCCAAGTGAGCCAGAGCCCAGTAGCCTCGTTCTTGGTGCTCTACAAAGGCTTTTTCCTCTTTGGGAAGCCAAGCCCTCAAGGATTTGTTCTTAAGGGGTGGGATTGTCCCACATCACCTAGAGAACCCTCACACTAACACTTTATATGCCCTTGGAGCTTGTTTTAGTGTACCACTACTCACATGTATAGTAGTGGTACGCTTATGGTTGCTCCAAGGGCTTATAAACCATGAGTGGGAGGGTTATTTAAGCGATGTGGGACAATCCCACTCTTTCGTAATACAAAACCGTGGGGGCTTGGCTCCCCAAAGCGGACAAAGCCTTCTAAGGTGAGGTATAGGGTGTTAATCCTCAAAGAGGTGAAAATCCTGACCACCCACAAAGTGTATTAAAGAAAGTGCTGAGTTTTTCTCTATTGGGGCTAAGGTTCGGTGTAACAAAATTAAGAAGGTGATCCATGTGGCTTGGGAAAAGCCTCATTTGGGCTGGGTGAAGCTCAACTCAGACGGGTCTGCTTTGGGAAACCCGAGTAAGGCAGGGGGAGGGGGATTAATTCGGGATCACCAGGGAAATTGGGTTAGAGGTTATGCAAGGGCCCACGAAATCACCAGCAGCTCCATAACTGAGTTATGGGCTCTCCATGACGGTTTTGAAATCGCCAAAGAGCTTGGGCTTGACAACCTGATTGTTGAGATGGATGCCTTAAGCATTGTCATGCTAATGAATAACAACAAGGCAAATCTTTTAGTGGAACCTTTACTATCTGATTGCAAGAAATTGTTAGCTGCCATTTCCAACAAGAGGGTTGTGCACACATTCCGTGAGGCTAATCAATGCGCGGACTTGCTGGCAAGATTTGGGAGGAGCTCCATTTCTAATTTTGTTGTTTTTTGTGTCCACCGCTTGTGGTGGTTGGCCTCCTTCTTGCTGATAAGGAGGCTTCCTTTTGTAATAGACTTGTTCCTGCTTTGTTTTTATGTTATGATCTTCATTTACCCAAAAAAAAAAAAAAAGATTAAAGAATGACTAGACGGTATGACTTCAAGTTTGCAAAGCAAGGTTGAAGAGATGCTTAAATGAGAGTAAGTGGAGGGGCCAAACAAATTTTCTTGTGGGGGCCAGCCCTTACAAAAATGGTCAAGGGTTCTTAGTAGTGACAACACCAATTTGTTTTGGTTGCGTGCTTGCCTTTTCTTTTTTTGACTAAAAAGGTAGAGTCATTGTATTAAAATAAACAGTAATGTAAGCTAAAGGGGGCCCTGAGGCTACCGAAGGCCTAAACAACAACCCGAGCACTAGGACAAGAAAATACATAGAAAAACTTATATTAGTAAATTTTTGTAAACATTTATAAATGGAGAAGTTTGAGTTCGTTACTATCTCTAAAAAGTTTGAGTTGGTTAACAGCTTAATATATAGTGGGTTTCAAAGTGGATTTGGATGAGGATGAGTTGTTTTTTCAAGAAACGTAAGCTAAAAGTTATTTGAATTCAACCAATATAGTTTTGCCCCTGTTTTTAACCAAGTAAAAGGTTTAATCTTTTTTTAAGAAATAGCAAAAAAGTTCATCCACACACTAACATGCATCTAGCAAACAAATATGGCATTTCATCTCAAACCCTAACATACATCTATCATGCATCTCATATCACATTCTAGCATACATCTATCACACAGAGCATTATATTACATCCAAGGCAGAAACATAGGCATGGTAATATTTAATCAAACATGTGATTGCATCTAAACATCATCCCAACAAACACATTCATACTCATCATCAAAACATGTATTCTAAATGCATGTCCGTATGAATGCATGACTTACCTCACTCCATCACAGCACCTATGCATCAATGCATGATCATTTATATGCATGTTCATGGCAAAAGAAGTAAAGGATTAAAGGAACCCTAATCTAGCATGTGAAGAACAATCAAACAAACAAATAGAGATACAAAGACTTACAAGCATAAAGAGGAACAAGGTAGGAGCATATTATATAAGAGAAATAAAGAAACAGAAACAGAAATGGTCGGATTAGAATGTCTGGGCATAAGTATGCGTGCGCATACATAGGGCATGCATATGTAGCCCAATTGTATGCGTATGCATACTTCGAGTATGTGTGTGCATGCAGAAGGCATGCGTATGCATACTTACCCTAAACTCTAACCCAGAAACAAGGGAACATCGCAACTCAAAAATGAAAAACTAACAACCTAACATGCCTTACACCAAAAGATAAGAAAACCCAAACTAAGTAGTCATATTATAACATAAAGATAAGCAGCAGAAACAGGAATGAAAATCAAAGCAAAGAAAAATAAAAGAAAAGAGGTAAGAAACTTTATACCTCAAAACAAAAGCTCCTTGACTTGATTTTGACTATTCTCCTCAGTCCAATCTATTCACAATCAAATACAAAAGTGATTAGCAATCTTAAAACTCCAAGATCAAGGCTAGAAAAGGCCTCAATTAGAAAAATATTGACTTGAGGATGTTTTATAAAAAACTCATTCTTTGATTCATTATTTCTAGTGAATCTTGTATTTTCTCTTAGGATTTTCCATGTGTTTTGAATAGCTACTATGTATGGCTTTATATAGTGAGAAAATAGGGGTTTGGAATGGCTTCCAGACGATGTGAAATTCGTTCCAAAATCCATTTGTTAATGCAGAAAAACTTGCCTTTCATAGTTTTTGGAACCCTAAAATGTGTACGCATGCCTGTTTATGCGTATGCAAAGCTTGAGCATGCGTGCACATACTCATGTGTGCGTACATATGCCCTAGGGTTTCCTTAGTCTTTATTTTTCAAAAATAGCATATTTTATTCATAAAAAAGAGTTATATTTTCCTAAAACATTTTCTTCAAGTCAATTTCAATCTGAACAGGCCCTAAACCAACTTTGGGCTTTAGAATTTCAATATCATTGGGGAACGGGGGCTCAAGTCATAAGGAGTACAACATGCGATGTCTACAGTGAGTGGACAACCCACAAAAGGTCACGTAAGAAGTACATGTTGGAAGCTGAACAGTCTTTTGTCAAGCAGTATTTCGCGAGTTATTCCGTGACTTGGCCAACTCGCGAGTGACCAGCGAAACTTTTTTCTTGAATGATTTTAAGTGTGACTCTTATACCTTTCATCCATACTATATATACCTTTATTGCCCACAAAATTGTAAGGAGACTGTTTAGAAGAGGTTTCTACAACACTCACCTTGTTAAAGAGAGCTACTCATCCTTGAGTGAGAATTCCTTAGTAGTCTCTTCTCCTTCCCTTCTCCCATTGTTATACTTTGAGAGGAAATTTGTACCCAAACACAACTCACACATATTCAGAGTGTAGAGAGTGTTTTAGAGCTTAGAAAGTGTTGGGTATTTGCCAAAATAAGTCGGTGAAGTTTGGTGGATGCAATTGAGTGATATTGCGGGATCTGGGAAGTTAGTGAAAATAAGACTCTAAGAAGTTCGTTAGTAACTAGAGCTTGGAGGGCAATTGTGGAGGAACTTAGGTGTTCCCGAGCCAAATTTGATCATCATTGAATTCATATACATGTTTTTGATAAACATAATCCCTATAAATATATTGCCGCTCGGATCCTATCATTTCCAAAGCTTGAGATAGGAACCTAGAGTTATAAATGATTTATTAAAAAAAAAAAAAAGAACCTTTATCTAGTAGTTGTTCCTAGATAACAAATACTAACATAAGACTACACCTTGAGACTTTTCACTCTCTTAGACTCTTCCTGTAACTATCCCTCTGTCACATTTCCCATTTCCCAATTTCATTGCCCAAGAAATATACTCTTCTAACTTTCGTTTGTATTTTTAGTTCTGGTTGTTTTTTTTTTTTTTTTTTTTGATATCCAAACTTTAAACAGATTTCATTTAACTTGGACCATGGTCCGAAACAGTTACATCTTTGATGACTTGACATACAATGCTGGGTGGAGTATCCTCAACCCAGATAACACTATCATTCACAAATTTTGCATTCCTAGCCATAAGGTGCGCAGCCATATTGCTTGTCCTATGAACGTAGCTAGCTGTCCAAACCTGGAAATTATGCTTCCGCCGCTTGATACCTTCAATAACCATCCGGATAGAGGTTGGGGGTGAGCTAGAAGCAAGTTGAGTGAGCCGCTTTCCTGCCTGAAAAGCAATGTTATTCTAGCAGTTATTTTTTCGGCTTGAAATTCATTAAAAAATCCAATTGCAAATTATCCAGTGAATATAAATTCAGTATGAAACTGATAAAAGAATAAAAAACCGAGAATAAAGAAAAAAAAAAAAAAAAAGAAGAAGAAGAAGAAGAAGAAGAAGAAGAAAAGCCCAATAAAATGACCTACGTACTGAAACTCATTAGGAACCAACCACCTCATCTTCTTTGTAGGGACAACACCAATTTTTTTGGTTGCGTGGTTGCCCTTTTTATTTTTATTTTTTGACTGAGAAAGGTAGTCATTGTATTAAAATAAACAGTAATGAAAGTTAAAGGGGACCCTGAGGCTACCAACTACCAAAGGCCTAAACAACAGCCCGAGCACTAGGACAAGAAAATACATAGAAAAAGCAAAGGAACCCAAACTTGCCTTCTTGATTTACATTTTGGTTTACTTATATTAGTAAATTTTTATAAATGCACTTATACTTATAAAGTGACCATCGTGTCAATACGTTACTTTTATGACATTTTGAATGTTTATCATTTTGTTTTATGAAATTTCAATTGATTGCGTGTCCTATATTTTATACAATAATTAAAAATATTAACTAATGCCCTTGTACTGTATTCAAACTCTAAAGCCTCTACTATTTTTTTTTATTCTATCTCTTGACCTTTCAATTTCAAACTCTGGATTTTTGCTATGAATCTAGATTTAAATACATTGAACAATATATAATGAAAATATTCTACATATTTCTCTTCTATCTCCCACTAATCCACGTCCCCTTCAAAACAACCCCACACTTTCAATTTGAATTCAAATAGCTTTTAGCTTACATTTCTTCAAAAAACAACTCATCCTCATCCAAATCCACTTTGAAACCCACTATATATTAAGCTGTTAACCAACTCAAACTTTTTAGAGATAGTAACAAACTCAAACTTCTCCATTTATTTATGAGAAATGATATGTCTACAACATTTTCACAATATTTTTACAACAAATCTTAAGTGGCAGGTTGTTACAGATTGCTATTATTAGGGCAAAAAAGTAATGTTGTGGATGTGGCATCTCTCTTTATCTATACTACGATTTTACGATCTCACTTGCCCAAAGCAATCCGGATCTTTCAAGAATCTTTGCAATCGTTTAGGATCGTACGATTCTAATGATCCCAAACGATCCTGATTTCTTGTAATTTTCTTTAACTTGATAGAAGGCTCAATTGGACCCAAATGAAAAATAACATCCCAATAAACTAAGTTTTGTTATTCTAATGTAAAGAGATAGAGTGTTAGTTGAACCTTACATCTTCACGTTAAAGAGGCAATTCAAAATTTAAGATTTATAGGAAATTTAACATTTTATTGTTTCCTTTGAAGAAAAATACTGGTGCACTGGTGCTATGCCTGTCAAATCTAGATTTGGATCCTATGATCCTACAATTTTACGATCCCACCTACCTAAAACAATTTGAATCTTTCAAGAATCTTTGCGATCATTCAAGATCATATGATTCTGACAATCCCAAACAATCCTGTTTTCTTGTAATCTTCTTTAACTTGACAAAAGACTTAGTTAGACCCAAATGTAAAATAACATCCTACTAGACTAAGTTTTGCTATTCTAATGTAGAGAGATAGAATGTCAATTGAACCCAAATGAAAAATAACATCTCAATAGAGTGTCACGTTTTGAAATTTTTGATATCTTTAAATGATGCTTACAAATGGTAATTACATCAAATGGATGTAATTTTTGGTTTTTTATGAATGTATAATTTATGTGATAATTTAACATACCAATTTTTTTTTTTTTTTTGTCTCAAATATTGTAAGATCTTTCAATTCACGATTCGATCCTACGATTCACGATTCTACCTACCTTTCATGATTTTATGTAAGATCCCGATTTTGACAACTTTGACTGGTGCACACAATGTCTTTTATGCATTGCAAAGATACATTATAAAGTAGCACAATTAAGTCACGAGTCACTAACTCCTTTATTTATTTATTTTTTTTAAGAGGATTACTTTTAGGAATCAAATATGTAATTTACCTTTTATTATTATTATTATTTATATGTTGATGTGGCTTTTTAAAATGTGAATAAATTTTTTTTGTTATTTTTTTAGTTGCCACATAAGCTTTAAGTGTACCAATAGTGCATACTATTTGTCACATACATTTTCCATTAGTGAGTTAATAATAAAGACCAAAATTTCTGTAAATTGAAAATAATATGACTAAATTAACTATTTCCAAGATGTAAGAGTCAAAATGACTATAATCCCAAAATTACTCCACATGCCGATTTTGCGAGTCTATTGATTTCATGGGAGTCTTTTTTTTTTTTTTTTTTTTTTCAAAAGTAAACAAGCTTAGAGGGGAGTCAAAAAAACCTCGCTGGGTACACTTTCAAAGCTAAGTCGGTGTTATGTGCGTGGGATAGTAGGGGCGAGCCTTAGTCCATGGCAAAAAAAGGGCTCTCAAACAGCCTCTATGTAGCAAATCGTGGGTTTAGATGTCATTGAATCATGGGCATTCCCCCTCCGTGAGATTGAGATATTTACACTCTATTTTCGAAACGATCTAATTTTTTGAAAATATTGAGGGTTACAGTAAAAAAAAAGTCTTCCTTTTTGGAGTTCAATAACTAGTAGTGCTAAGAAGATCTTTTCTTAAAAAAAAGAAAAGAAAAAAGAGAGAAGGTCTTTTCTTATTATTGTATTATTTTGATGAAGTCTTTTCTTATACTAAATAAAAAGGGGCAAACCCACTACACATGTATATAGTAATAATACTAAGAATGTGACTCTCTTTCTTCCCATAACAAATTGTAATCAATGCTCATTCAGTGCATCTTACCTAACTAGTGATAAGAATTTTTTTTTTAAAGACTGGGTTTGGGGTACTTATCGCCCAAAAATGCACGTGACGGTGTTTTGGTAATTTTGTATTCAGTTGTAGATAACGCCTCGTTTGACTGCTTTTATGAAAACAACGTCCTTTCGAAGAATACTATACAATTCCACTCTGTCCTTTGAATCTTGCTTTTCCTTTAAAAAGGAGCCAAACTGGTCTTTTTTTTATTTTTTTTTTATTTTTATTTTTTTATTTTTTTTATTTTTTTATTTTAACTACACAAAGTCTTTTATATTTTATAAATTTTCCTAGTTTTTTTTTTTTTTTTTTTTTAGGGCATAAATTTTCCTAGACTCTAGTCTAAGGTTATGCTTTATCTGATTCCCAAAAAAATAAAAATAAAAAAAAGGCTATGCTTTATCTAATATGATAATATCTTTAAAGGAAATTTTTGTAATCTAACCTATTCCTATTAAATTTTTATGTACAATTAATATTGTGACAAGGGAAATATAATGACAATTATACCTTCTTTTTTTTTTTTTTTTTTTTTTTTTTTTTTGGAGCTAATGAAGCTTTGGTTGTAACATTTTTTTTTTTTGAGCTAATGAAACTTTTCTGAATTATCAAAAGAGAAGAAGTGTGAATCATGTATTTGAATCACTAGTAAATGAATCAATATCAAAATAATAATGGTGAACTCAATTTTTTGTCTTTGTTTCAAAAATCACAAGCAATAATGTATTGAACTCATTTGATAGGTTTTGCATTGCCCTTACTAAGGACATCATTTGTTGAAGGTATGCTTTTGTAGTTTAGTAAGGACAAAATTTTTTTAGTCCCTTTTAGCATTTGTTCCATTTATTGAAGGTATGTTTTTGTAGTTTACTACTGCTCTCTAACTAAGCTTTCCTAATGCCATCATTAGAACCAACATGTCACACCTCAAATGATTAATTTTTCCATTTGGTCCAAATTGGCCTACCTCAGCACATGGACCAAGAGCTTGTTGTGAAGAAAAAGGATTAAAAAAAAATGTCTTCTTCTCTTAAAATTCCTTAGAAATGTCTCCGGCGCCGGCCACTTAAGAAACCTTCATTATCTGGATCAACATTCCTAAACCCTTCAAGAACCAAATTCCACACTTAGAATTACCAGAATTAGATAAAAATTAAACCCCTAATAATTTTTTTAGATTTTCTATTTCTTTGAGACACACAAACCCATCAAACTTTTGAGGCAGATTTATTATTGTCTTGGACTACAACAGCCAATGTGCTAAACATAGTATTTATGAATTTTGGAACCAAATAGAAATTGAGAAAGGTCCCACATTAAAATAGAACCATTGAGTTAAAAAATATGAAAGCAGTAGTTGGAGTAAAACTGTAGCATATACTCTATTGTTGTTTTAAAACTATAAGACATAACATCAAACTTTGATTTTCTTTTCTTATTTTGTTTACATAGAGTTAAAAAAATTGAATAGGTAAAACATAAATATAAAATAAAAATTGTACAACGTGAATATGAAGTAAGAAGCTATTGCAGAGATTTTTAATCCTTGAAAACCTTCTCATAATTGACAAACCAAATCCTAGCCACCCATAGCCCCAAAATGCAGTGGCAAAACCAAGTTGGGACCCAAGGGGGCCTCCCCCACCCCCACCCACACCCACACCCAAAAAAAAAATATTTGTAAAACACTTAGTGTTTGTATGTGTGTGTGTGTTTATATATACAGTAGAGTTATTTTAATAAAGAAATGCTATATTCACAATATTTTTACGACAAATTCCAAGTGGTAGGCTATTATTGGTTGTTACAGGTACGCAAAAAAGTTATTTAAGTTGTGGATTATAATTAGAACTAGTAATAACTTATTACTTAAGATTCATTGTAAAATCATTGTAAAAATATTATGCACGTAGCACTTGTCAAGCAATTATACTCCTCCACTAGGTAACAATCCCTTCTACAAAAGCAAGTGTGTAGCTATGTAGGCTACTCCCACTTTACCATGTACTTTTATTTTATTGTCATTTTGTTTGATTTGACTTTTCTCATATGTTTATTTGTTCTTAAAATATTAAAATAATCAATATATCATAACATTATAAATGTATATGATTAAAATACATTATTTCTATTATTTAATTTATATATAAAATAATATAACATCTATTTGGTTGTAGTTATTAGATTTTTTTTTATGTTGAAATTTGAATGATTGTTTGTCTTTTATTTAAAAATATTTAAATTATTAGTATTTTTTTTTAAATTTTAGTCATTATATTTAATGGGTGAAAATCTAGGTTCATCAACAAGTTTAATTAAAAAATAATACACTTTTGGGTTTTGATTATTAAATTGTATGTACATTACTACTAGTATGGATATAATTAATATATACATATAGAAAAAATTAATTGTCTAATTTTTGTTTGGCCCCTCCAAATATAAATTCATAGCTCCACCACTGTCAGCCACAAACTTTAAAATTCCAAAGGAAAAACTAAAGTTGCGCAAAAAGAAAAAATAAGAAAGGAAAGAACACACCTTAGAGGGACTTCTGAATCTCATGCCACTTTGGCAACTTTTGCAAAGGTAGAGAGAGAAATTGAAGGGTTTGAATTTCAAAAGATCCAATCATGTTTAAAGGGGAAAATGAAGAGGTGAGAATTAGAAGAGGGCTGAATTAATGGTGAGTTAAATTTAATGAGTTAGAGAATGCTTAAAGTTGCAATATTTATTTATATATAAATATTGTTTAAAAAATGAAGGAGAAAAAAAATGTGACATAGCCGATGATGTGGCTCAACTGAAGTGTAGCAACAATAAATATTACGCTTCAATTTTTGGATGTATAATAAGTCGCTAACCCATGCGATGCACATGAATAGCTATTGGACAAGTTGAAGGGAAAAAAAAAAAAAAAAAACCATTCTTTTGAGTTGGAGAAGTAAGCAAAAATTCATCATTTTTTTTTATATAAAAAAAAAATTGATATTAGAAGAAATAGCACAATTTTTTATTAGTTAGGCAATAGAAAGCAAATTTTGTTTTATTTATTAGTTTTTTGTGGAAAGAAATAAGAGACAAAATGTTGCGTCTCTAGTTTAGTTTGTATTATATATATATATATATATAAGTATATACAAGATATGTTATAATATATATACCAAAATGTGCCTATTGAAAGGTTATAACCGAAATATTAGATATACCAAAATATGCATATTGAAATGTCATAGCCCTTCATATTTGATATATATTAAATGTGTCTATTAAACGAAAATGTGGCAATTGATTGAAAAGAGAATGAAAAAGTGTCTATTGATCAAAAAAGGTATATATTGAATGAAAATGTGTTTATTGACTGAAAAGATGCCTATTGAAGGGTCATAATCCTTTGGGTATAAATAATGATTTATATTCATTTGGTAACTTCTTCTCTTTCATCTTTCTTAGAAACACTAGAAACCTATGGTCCTCTCCAAAATTGCTATTTGTAGAACCCAATAAACTTGGTTGTATCTTGGGCACAAATTTGCAATAACTCTTTAGCAACTTTTGTGTGGGGAAAAATATTATTTAAAGATAACATTCAATTATGCCTCTAAGTCAATCAAATTTTCTGTTTGTTTATTGGATCATTTTGTTATTTCATTATATTACTTCTCTAAATTCCCAACAGTTTGGGCGGTTAATTTTTTTGTAAGTTGGTGTTTTTTTTTTTGTTAAATAGAGAAAAGGTTTAGGAATCAAGCCACACCAACGGTAACAACAATAATACTGAACGATTTCTTTAAACGCTTTAATAGATGATTTTCTTCTTAAATTTCTCATTCTCTTCTGTATGCCTTACCAATGATTTTCTTTTCAACGACAATTTCTTGTTTTAATATATACATCTTATGTGAAATGATGAGTAGATATTGAAATTTAATTGGCAAAATGAAAAGGGACAATTGTTTGGTGTTTTTAAATGTATACATGTCATAAATTTATATAGCCATGTAGCATATAATGAAAAGGTGCTTTAATAGACCTTTTTTTTCTTTTTCTTTTTTCATTTTATGGTGAAGTGGTGAACGATAGTAACTTATGGCTTACTCAAATTTTTATGATTCTTGCAGGACTTTTCGAGCATGTATTTCAAGGATATTTACAAGCCAATCTCTCCAGTTTACAACTTTGTATTGGCCATATTATGGCGCCACCCTGAGAACATTGAGTATGAAAAAGTCAAAGATATTCACTACTGTGCTGCTGCAAGTATATACTTTGTTCATAGTAACAAACTCAAATTTTAATAAATTTCAATTTTTTTTTTCCTTGACATGTAATACTAATGTAGTATTTTTTTGATTGGTTTATAGTGCTCTAAGCGGTGGTGGTACACTGGCGAGGTCACGAGGGAGAGAACATGGACAGGGAAGACCTCAAGAATTCAAGATGCTAGTGAAGAGATGGTTGGAGATATACAATGATGTGTCATTGGACTAAAAGAACACATTGGCTTCTGTAGAGAAAAAGATGTTGCTGAGAAAAATTGCATGAAAAATTTCTTGGCAGCACTTTGAGAGGCTGTTGTTCACAACATCATTGCAACATCTGCTGCCTAGAGCTTGTTAAGTTCAATGGAAATGAAGTTTGTGTAGGACTAGGAGTAATGGGTTCAGGGTTGACTCTTTATTAGAATTAGAACGGTTTGGTATAGTCTTCTGTTTTAAGTTGTAGAGTGAAGACTTTCCTATTACTTAAACCTGTTTCAGTTTGTTATGGTCTTCTGTTTTAAGACGAATACTCAGCTCTCTTATTATTATGTTAGGAGTTTCAGGGTCCTCTTTTGCTTTGTTTTCTTTGTTCATATTTTCAATTTACAAGCAGGTAGTCCTTCGTAACTTTGTTCAATTCTTCATTTCTATAATTCTTCCAAAATACCTTAATTAGTTCATTTAAAAAATGGCTCCTAATGTCACTGTTGCCACTACCATAACAGGTTTCACAAAACCAGTGACCTTGCCAAACCGAGCTATATATGTTACATTTTTAGCATAATGTAGTTGGCTTAGAAAAGGCTAAAGTCACCGGATACTAGAGTCTTATTAAAGATATATTGTCAGGGAGAGGGAGATTATTTAAACCATATAACTTAATTAGTTACTTTTAATTTTTCCATTTGCCTGGGATTCTTTGTTTGAATTGTTCAACCTACTCGTCTATGTCACTGAACTGCTGGGTTTAATTTTGGGTTGGTTGAACTTAAGCACTGTCTATAAAGGTGCCCAGTTTCAAAGCTAAAGTTAGCCAATTCATTGATTACAACTGAAATTTGACATCTTGACGAGTGGATATGATATGCTTTATATTTGAGTACCCCCTGAACATATTAAAATAATGGTTAAGTGATCAAATTTATTCTTACCTAATAGCTTAAGTTTTTGGGATGAGTGATGCTTTATAATGGAATTAGAGCCTGATATCAAACTGTCTCCACTATGCCTCTCATTTAAGAAGTTTCACTAAATATTCTGATCAATCATAGTCCAGATATAATAATTTCACTACTAAACTTCCAGGGTCCATGCTCTACTTTGCATTTGTCCACACAATCAGGTTCCTTCTTCTTAGACAATATAAAAATTGTAATAATGGCACAAATTAATAGAAATCTGATAGGTTTACTGGTTTATCTCAATGTTCAAAGTTGCAATTGGGTTTTGCCAAACAATGTTAACCTGGTAGAACAATTACCAATATAGCTTGTATCCTCTTAAGCCTGATGTTCCTTTATTTACAGAGAAGGTTGATTTAAGCACTTTGGGATGTAGAATACTAAAGTTGAAGAACCAATTTAATTTAAATTTTGAAGGATGTAAGCCTATTTTGATTTTATTCAACTGTTATGCCCTATAGTGTAACGTGAATTCTTGGGTCCCTCATTCAAGTATGAGAACATTGATGAACTATTTGACTTGCCGGATGGTCACTACTATTCTGTAATGGACTACTTCTGTGAGAAATATTTGCAGTTACACCACAGTACAAGATTAGTTACTGATAGCAGTGCTCTGAGAAGGTGCAGTGGTCAGATGTGTTAGGTTCCAGGCCTTCTCTTTATTTCAATGCTGGTATGTTTGTATTTGAGCTAAGCCTCTCAACCTATGAATGATGATGAATATTCAATATGTGTGTAAAACACCCTTGAACATTTAGACCTCAAATTACAAATTATCAATTCAAGCTTATTATCAAACAATTAATGTGCGGAACATAAACATAAGCCAAACACAGAATTGATAAACAATCTAAGCCAAATATAAACACATCCACAGCAATAAATAAATAGCAAAGATAAAGAGAAGGAAGATGTAAACACACGGACAACACATGATGTGTTATCGAAGAGGAAACCGAAGCCCTCGGCGTAAAACCTCTCCGCTGCCCTCTAAGCGGTAAATAATCCACTAAAGAATGTAGTTGGGACACATGAACAGCAGAAGACCCTCAAAGCCTAATCTACCCAATGTACCTAAACCCTTCAAGTTTCTTGCTCCAACAAGGTTGCGTCGAACTTATATCTTCTTTAGCTTACCAGATTCCGCTATCAACCATAGCATCAACCAATAGACATTGATTCCTTCCTAACTGCTTCCCAAAGCACCAAATAAACATTCTTATGGATGTGAGTATGGTGAAAAAAGGATTTGGTAAAGAACCTCTCAAGGATGTATCAATGGAGAGGAAGAGAGTAGAGGAATTTGAAGAGTCTCTAAGGTAAAGATTATGGATGAGTCAATCTTATTTTTCTCTAAAGTTTCTCTCACAAAATTCTTTCTAAAAGCTCTACACATTTCGTGGGTATAAGGGTCTATATATAGTGGTGAGTGTTTGGAATGCGAAGAGTCAATTTTTCCCAAACAGGGTGTTCTGATGGCTTGGCCTCTTGACTGGTCTGAGTCGCAAGTTCCAGCCGCGAGTTAACGGCCTGGCCAGCCTGGGACTTTTGTCTTGTAGTGCGACAACTGGTGTAACCCTTCAACTCCCCACATGCTTCTCATATGTGCTGCAGTTGGTGGCTTCCAGTCGCGAGTCACCCGCGAGTCCTAGCCGCGAGACTCTGCCTCCTTGCACAAACTTGAGTTTTTCTTTACATCTTTTCACACACTACCCTTACAAAAATTTCACCTAAATACAGGGTTACTAATTGCTAAAATACAAGCAAATTTGGCACGGAATAAAGCTAATAAGATGGTTGATTAAATTCAACCTTACAATCTCCCCCTTTGGCTATTCCGTAACAAAACCTTACAACAGACTCTACGCTTAACGCGTGAGTTAGGAACAATTGAGCAAAACTCACTCACACCTAACTTTAGATTCTGATAAGCTCTTGAAACATATGAACAAGTATCTCCTGAAACATAACAACACAGCAATATCATTGTATGCAGAAAAACTTGAAATGCATATGGAGCAAACATAATATGATCAAGCAAAAATAGACTTAAGCAATAAAGTAATAAATTATGGCTTGACCAAAACAGTCAACCACTATACAAAAGTGATCACAATACTCATTCTCACAAGGAATGAACATCCGGACATGCAAGCTAATAAGCTTACTTGCAAAGCATCATTTGCATGTCCAACACTCAACCAATGCATAAAATATATATGCATCTAGAAACAATCCTACAAGGGTACAAGAGTGAAGTGCTAAAGAAAAATGCATGACATTTAACATTAAGTACTTAAGCCACAAAGCACAAAGGCTACATAAGCATGGTACAAACCATAAAGGCCTACAAAATGCATGGAAACAAACCCTAAAAACTAGCAGAAGCAACGTGGGTACAAATGTACCATACACATATACTGAATAACATCATATATATAAATAAATACCAAAGTTTCAAAACCATCCAAGAGTTATGAGTTTAAGCTAAACATTAACTAAAACCACAGTGTATCAAACCTATAATACCAACAGTAAACCAAAACATAGTGTCAAAGCTATAACAACATATGATTATGAAAGCTCCCCCTCAAGTGCTGCCCCAAAAATTCTCCCCCTTTTTGACCGAAATGGCCAAAGGGTCACTGCTCCTAGTTGGTGTAGATACTATCAAATTTAGCTGAAAGTACATCAAGCTGATCTTGCATTGCTGTCATCCTTTTAGTATGCTGATTTTGAACCTCTCTAAGTCCATTAATCCTCTCTAGGATGATCTGAACTGCATCAGGAGGTGCAACTGATGAGGTAGAAGCCCTGCTCCTCTTGGCTCTGCTTCTGGATGTGGAAGTCTATCCTGCAGCCTCTGTTTCAGCTTCCATTGGATCACCTTCATCTTGGTCAGCCATTTCCTCATCTACATCACTCGGAAGACGTACTTGTATCCTTATGATGGTTTGCTTGTTAATAGCTGAGGGTGTAGGCAGTAGGCTGAGATTTTGAGGAATTGGAACACCTTTTGCTCTGAAAATCCGCATGAGAATGCTAGGAAAAACCAGCTTTGCTCGTGAAGTTGTTCTGGTCTCATCCATTATTGTGTCAAATATATGAGAGCTGATATCAATGAATGTTTTCTCCTTGAGTTCCATAAGAAATATGGCTTTGGCATTGTTGATTTTAGTTAACTTCTTCACTGGATACAGGTTATTCATCATGATGATAGTAAGGCACCTCATGTCAACTGAAAATGCTGTAGTATTGAGACATTTCCCTTCTCTTTGTCCACCAATGCGATTTTGGACAGTTTCTAATGACAACATCCTGTCTTTGTAATTGATGAACTCATACTCCTCTAAACCCTCAAGACCAAGTACCTCATTAATATCATGTGCATCTAAGGTGAACTCATGTCCTCTTACCCAACAATCTAGCTCATCCTCTCTAATCTTAACATTAGAGTAAAACTCTCTTATTAGTGGCTCACACACTCCAGGTAAATACTCTCTTATTAGTGGCTTACACACTCCAGGTAAATCACTTAATAGCTTTTCCTAACCTCTGCCCTCAAAGCAACCTGGAATGAAGGTGTCCTTTAGATCCCTTAAATCCACAAACCTTTATTGAATAATGGTTCCCTTCATGAAAGAATCTTTATATCTCTCAAAGTGTTGAACAGACCTAAACAGATTATGGTCAATTTTCAATCTTTTGTCAGCTTTCTTAGTAGGAGTCTTCTTCTTTGTAGGTGTGGGAGCCACCTATAAACAAGCAGAAGAGGTCACAACAAGAGCAGAACACAATATGTGAAAATACACATAGATTAGTAACAAGTTAGTTGCAAAGAGATTAACAGAGTGTCAAGCCAACACATGGATCAAGCATAGTTGAGCACTAAGAGAGGATAACTCAAATTATAGTACAGCAACAAAAAAAAATTCAGTCTGTATTAATGCAGACTGGGACAAGCATAAGACATATATAGGGACACTGAAAACCACATTTAGACAAAAGAGAGCATATGTCTTAATGAATATGAAATTTGTAAGATAAATCCCCAAGGCAGAAGCACACACATGATGTGGTAACATAGAATCAAAGCAATGTTTGCCACACAAACCAAAAACTCATGCATTCTGAAATACCCAAAACCACATTTAGAGTAAAACACAGAAAACCCCAAACCCATATACTCAATGGGTATGAAATCTAACGAATATCAAAGCACAGAACAAGACTAGCATAAAGATATTAAATCATGATATCAAGAATATTCAGCAACAAAAGAAAACAACCCCAATCAACCAAACCCAACATTTTAAGCAAAAACCCATGTTCGAACATAGTATTTCGCAGATCACGGTGGCATCTCACAAAACAGGAAAATAGGGAAGACAATGAACAGTCAGAGAAAACCCATACCTTTTTCTTGAAGATTTGAGAAGAAATGATGCAAAAATGGTGGATTTTCGAAGAGATACTCAGAGTGTTTGAAAGAGTGAAATAGGGAAGACAATGAACAGTCATAGAATTTCGAGGGAAAAACTAAAATGTTTTTAAAAACTGACTTTAAAAAGCAAAACACGCGTTTTTCGCGACTGGAACAAGTCGCGTCCAAGCCGCCAGGGTCAGCCACCAAAACACTCAAAAGAGAAATGTTTGAAAATTTTTCTAAGTGTTTTTCGCGACTGGAAGGTCTACCCGCGAGGGAGTCGCGAGATGAGCCGCGAAAATCACTGTATGCCCTCGCGACTAGACTTTCCATTCGCGAACAAGTCGCCAAAACTAACCCGCAAGCATGCGACTAGGTTAACCCACGACTGAGTCGCCAAAACAGGGCAAAAGAGATTTTGAAATTTTTGACATTTTTGTAAAAACAAAACACTTTCCAAAAATAACTAAAAACACTCAAAAATCTTTTTGTGTTTGATCAACAAAGATTGAGTATGTGAAAACACATTTAATCAAGTACAATCACACAAATGAATATAGCATTCATTGAACATATACTTGTGTGATGTGTGTGGGTATCAAAAATGAGATAGTCCTTAGTCCAATGTGAAATTTCAATGATCAATTCAAACAAGTCATACACAACTAGCACTAGATAATGTGACCAATCTCAATTATAGAAATATGCATATATAACTTCCCACAAAACTTGATAACATAACTTTGAAGCTTTTCATTTGGCTCCATATACGACATATCATTTGTTCTTTTTGATTCAATACATCTTATTGTGAGATCGATATTTGAAATTTTTGATATTTCAATTGATGATTCAACCTTTGGCTTTCTGGGCATCAAACATCTTATTTATGGTCGCTTTCCCTTTTTCCTAGTCAAATACTAGTATGTGCGACATGCTTTTGCAGCTCAATATCTCTTTTCATTTGGAGATTTACATTTGGTAAGCTCTTTTAAGCAAAACATTAAAGTAAAGAGTGCGAAGATATATAGGCACAAGTCTATGCATGTCTCAAGATCAACAAAACCATTCACTAATCATTCATAACAAGGTTGAAGATCTATTTACAACAATCACATAGATTTCAAGATTTCTCCCACAATGATATAAGTGCAATAGAGACAAGCTAAGCTCGTGGATGCACAAAGCCATTAGTACAAAGGTACAAGGCAAAACATGCTTTGAGACAAAACTCAACAAAGTCGATCAAACTTTTTGGATTTTCTACTTTTTATGTATTTTTGGATTTTTGACACAAAAGTAAAACGAAGATTGATCAAAAGTAGCAATGTAAAAACATTTGACACAAAGATAAGACAAACAAATAGATAATATTTCAAATCAAACTTGCAAGAAGCACACAACCAAACATATACATAAAGCATGGGAAGTATTAATGCATGGACATGTTGTAATGCTTATGCATGAGTATCCTTTGTCACCCACACGTCACGTGCATTTGGGGTGGTATCCTTGACGAATTGGCTATGAGAGTTAGGACTTTCAAACCTTCGTGTGAAGCTTTCCAGGCAATTGGTGAAGGCACCGATCATCTTCATTACATCCATCATTCCGAGATCACCGTTTTGACTTCTCGGTTGCTCACCATTCCAAGACCTATTGTCATTTCTTCTTCCTCGTGACCGAGGAGCGCTTGCATTGTTCAATGCTCTCAACTTCTAACAATTGGGTCTGGTGTGTCCTTGCAATCCACAATAGTGACAAACATAATTTGTTCTAGGGCCTCATTGTGGTCTTGGATGAGATCTTCCTCTAACTTCAAATGTGGCTTCTGATTGATTACGGGACTTATTAAACACCCGTTGATCAGCCATCTTCGTCTTCTTCTCAACCTTAACTTTCTTGGAATAGGCACTTCTACAACCGTCTCTTTGGCCTTTACAAATTTCACTTCTTTGGTGACATTGGCCGATGAGCTACTCCCTCCGATATAACCCAACCCGGACTTATCTGAGAAATGTTTTTAAGATGAAATAACTTCTTCCAGCTTCTTGGAGGAGACCCTATTTATCTTGGCATGTGCTTGCACTACCTCTTGCTCAAGAAATCTCACTTACGTATAAGCTTCAGATAGCTCATCATTTAGTGTCTCAATCTCACACTTTGCCTTCTTATATCTAACCAGGAGACTCCTGTAATCCTCCTCAGCTTTCTTCATCTTCTTCACAGCCGCCTTCGCCACCTTTGTATACTTTCCCGATTTCTCAAGAAGTAACGTGTAATTTTCTTGAAGACTAGTCGTATTTTTATCCTCTTCAGCATCTGATTCCTCAACAATCCCTAAGGATTCATCATCGCTGTGTTCTCCAAGTTCTTGTACAAGTTGATTCAAGTCCTCTAAGGACTCAACATGCTCAATAGCCATAAATGCGGAGCAGTTTCCTTCTCCGTCATAGCTGTCCTCAGAGTCATAATTTGATGAGTCCGAGTCACTTAGAGTAGTGGCATAAACCTTGCCCTTCGACTTCAAATAGTTGGGACATTCCTTTTTGAAGTGTCCAAGTCCATTACATTCGAAGCACGTAATTCCCTGTAAAGATTGGGAATCTCTACCCTCTTTTCTTCTTAATTCTTTCTTCTCCTTTCTGAAACTCAGAAATTTTCCTTTGTCACTGAATTTCCCACCGTTCTTCAGTTTTAGGAACTTCCGAAAATTCTTCACAAGATATGCCACATCTTTATCTACAGAATCTTCATCCAAAGAGTCATGAGATACTACTCTCTCATCAATTGTTTTAAGAGTAAGCGATTTACTCTTCTTCTGTGTGGGCAGTGACAATTCATATGTCTACAGGGAACCAACCAGCTCTTGAACTTTAATGTCGTCAAGATCCTTGCTCTCTTCAATGGTTGTTACTTTAGCACAGAAACTTTTTGGCAGTGACCGAAGTATCTTTCTTACTATTCTCGAATCCTCCGTCTTTTCCCCTAAATTGAATTTGCCAACAACCACTTCGTTTAACTTACTATAAAAAGAATCAAAAGACTTATCCTCACTCATCTTTAACTCCTCAAAGCGAGTGGTTAACATCTGGAGTTTGGTATCCTTCACTTTCTTAGTCCCTTCATAAGTTGTCTCCAGAATCTCCCATGCTTCCTTAGCAATGGTGATATGTGAAATCTTGTGAAATTCTAGAGAGACACTACAGAAAATAGCATTCAAGACTTTGCTATTTGCATTAGCCGCCGCGAGAGCAGCCTTATCCCAAGTGGACTTGGTAGCCTCCGGCCTTGTCCAACCTATTTCAATTGCATCCCACACAACATCATCAATAGAACACAAAAATGCCCTCATATGGACTTTCCAAAAAGCATAATTATTACCATAAAAAAATGGTGGTACATTAAGAGATTGAGACCTATCCATCTCAACAAGGGGTCAGGGATCACACTTAGGTAATGAAACCACTAAGAGTGCACCCGCTTTGATACCAATTGAATGTTCAATACATGTGTACAACACCCTTGAACGTTTAAACCCCAAATTACAAATTATCAATTTAAGCTTATTATCAAACAATTAATGTGTGGAACATAAACATAAGCCAAACACAGAATTGATAAACAATCTAAGCCAAATATAAATACATCCACAGCAGTAAATAAATGGCAAAGATAAAGGGAAGGAAGATGCAAACATACGGACAACACACGATGTGTTATCGAAGAGGAAACCGAAACCCTCGGTGTAAAACCTCTCCGCCGCCCTCCAAGCAGTAAATAATCCACTAAAGAATGTAGTTGGGATACATGAACAGCAGAAGACCCTCAAAACCTAATCTACCCAGTGTACCTAAGCCCTTTAAGCTTCTTGCTCCAACGAGGTTGCGCCGAACTTATTTCTTCTTTAGCTTACCGGATTCCGCTATCAACCATAGCTTCAACCAATAGACATTGGTTCCTTCCGAATTGCTTCCTAAAGTACCAAATAAACCTTCTCACGGATGTGGGTATGGTGAGAAAAGGATTTGGTAAAGAACCTCTTAAGGATGTCTCAATGGAGAGGAAGAGAGTAGAGGAATTTGAAGAGTCTCTAAGGTAAAGATTGTGGATGAATCAATCTTGTTTTTCTTTAGGGTTTCTCTTACAAAATTCTCTCTAGCAGCCCTCCACATTTCGTGGGTATAAGGGTCTATATATAGTGGTGAGTGTTTAGAATGCGAAGAGTCAGTTTTTCCCAAACAGGGTGTTCTGGCGGCTTGGCCTCGCGACTAGTCTGAGTTGCGAGTTCCAGCCGCGAGTTAACGGCCTGGCCAGCCTGTGACTTTTGTCCTGTAGTGCGACAGCTGGCGTAACCCTTCAACTCCCTACATGCTTCTCACGTGTGCTGCAGTTGGCGGCTTCCAGTCACGAGTCACCCGCGAGTCCTAGCCGCGAGACTCTGCCTCATTACACAAACTTGAGCTTTTCTTCACATCTTCTCATACACTACCCTTACAAAAATCCCACCTAAATACAGGGTTACTAATTGCTAAAATACAAGCAAATTTGGCACGGAATAAAGCTAACAAGATGGTTGATTAAATTCAACCTTACAGATGACCTCTTGAAGACCAAGGAAATAACAATGCCTACCACATTTGCAAAGAAGGTGAAAGCGAATACTATTTTTTTTCAAAGTTTTTAATCCATGGTCAAATTTAATGATTCTGTGAGGTATTAGATGTTTCAAATGGAAAAGTAAATAGAGTTTACATTAGTTACTTGCAAGTCTTGTATGCTCACTTCATGCTGCTGTAAGAGCATTACTTACTTTATGTGCATTTCATACATTGGAGTCTACTTAGCAAATGAAATTTAGTTTAGGGTTCTTGATCAAATAATTGCATCCAATTCTATTTCTGTTTGTTCTTTTCACCATTCAGGACTTCTTAATATTTTTGTTTAGGAATTGGATATATACAAGCCAATTCCTCCAATATAAACCCTCTTTTGGCTATGTTATGGCGCTGCCCATAAAACATTGGACTTGACTTGTCCAAGTGAAAGTTTTTCACCATTGTGCTGCAGTGAGCTATAACTTTATTCACAATCATAAATTTCATAACTTAAAGAAAGTTGTTCCAATTTTTGGTTGAGGATCGAGTCATTCATTCTAATGGGGAAGATATAAAGATGTTAATGAAAAAATGGTAGGACATTTATGATGACAAACCTTTGGATTATGATAACTATGTAGCAGTAGCAGCACTAGAAGAGGATGGACCTTTAACCTTCAGTACCACCCCATCTGCTGCCTAACATAGTAACATGAACAGATGGTTTTTCCTTTTTATAAAGCACTAATGGTTTAGTTATAAGCAGGTTGGGTCAATGACTTTGATGTTCCATAATTTCCATTGTTGATTGGGCCTATGAATATATGAGCAATTTACCAGTGGGCGTGTGGAATGTAAATTCGGATGAACCATTATATAATATAGGGTATAATGAAATACTAATAGCTGATTCACGCGATGTGTGGAAATATAATTATTTTGAGATGTAGTATAATATATAATTTATTCTCTAAATTTTAATGTAGATAATTTGATTAAACAATTTCTAAATTTAATTTTCATCTCACTATTTTTACTAATATATAATTTTATACTTTTTGGTATTTTTGATTGATATTGCTCTTTTTTGAAGTGATCCACATTCTTCTAACTAATATTGTTAGGGTCTAATTTCTTTTGGTACAACTAAAATTTTTAAGTTTCAAATTTATTATTCAAATTTTCATTCTCTTAAGGAGATTATCATGATAATAAAAACTTATCATATAATTACAATTGATATTACTCAAATAATTGATAATAATCTCAACCCGAACTTGTCATTTCCCATTCTTAAGTTAGTATACCAAAGTGGATCGAAATGGGCCAAATAGATTAAATAGACCAAATTAGACTGAATAGACCAAACAAGACCATATAGGACTAAAATGAAACAAATAGACTAAATTGGATTGAAGTGGACCGACATGGACTAAATTAGATTAAACTAGACCAATGTAGATCGAATTAGACAAAAGTGCGCCGAATAGACCAAATTGAACCGAGGTGGACTAAATGGTACTGAATTGGACTAATGTAGACCAAAATGGACCGAATTTGATTGACGTAGATTGAATAAACCGAAACAGATTGAATTAGACCAAATTGGACCGAATACCGAACCTAAATTAGTAAACATTACTAAAAAAATTAATATTATTTATTATTATAATAATAGTGATATAAAACCATAATTATGATAAGTAATGTATTCCAATGTCATGGAAGTGGTTTATTGTTAAAGTAGCATGATGCATCAATCAAATTTCTTATCACATTAATATTTTTAACTAAATTATTATGCATGCGACTGTGATTATATGTGCCTATTTAATTGGGATTATAGAGAGAAAGTTGGTATTGGTACACCACCAAAAAAAAAAAACCTAACAAACATATCAAGAAAACCACTTGCTTGTAATATTTTATACAAAAAGAAAAAGAAATGAAAATAGAAACCCTTTGTTAAGAACATTATTATCTCAAAATAACATATGGTTTTCTAAGTATGAGCGGGACTAGACCTTCAACTTGGCCTTGAATACTACATTAGCATACAAATATGAATACAATGGTGGAATCATCTTTTTTTGAGGCGAGTATAAACTAAAAATAAATCAATGGTGTTGCTACCAAGGTGTTTGTAATTTTGTATTACATGTATTTTCTATTATAGACTACATTTAGGTTCAAGAATGTATAAAGTCTTGGTAATGAAAAATGATAGTCATGTCATGATTGATACATTATAATTAGTTTTGAGAATGAGTAGAGACATAATGCATTATTGCATACATTATTATTTATATACATATTTGTTTAAGAACTGATGGAAAGAAAATGATGACATAACTGTTGATATGAATTAATAGTAGCATAGTAACAATAAATGCTATGTTTCAGCTTTTAACTTTATACTAGTTATCAACCTGTAACAATATATGAATTATTATTTTTTTTTTTTGAATTTGTAAATATTGTAAGTAGATATGTTTAAGAAAGTATTAATTTCTTAAATGATGACTCCAATGCAACATTTGACACTAGAATGGCAAGGATATCCCCTGCAATACATTGCAAAGTTGGATACTTTGGCCCATTAGATATCCACCATGTCAAAATATCAAAATCCACAATTCTTGGCATTAAATCATCCTCAAGGTAATGGTCCAACTCCAATTTAATATTCCCACCCGTTTTTTTTTTTTTTTTTTTTTTTTTTTTTTTTTTTTTTTTTTTTTTCTGACTAAGATATCTTTCAAAGTCCACCAGGGAGTCATCAACTTGCGAATCCTCTCCCACACAAAAGCCATGAATACCTTCCCTACCCATTTTCCTAAAATTGTAGTCACGAATCATTTTATAACAAATATCTCTAACCCTTTGAATTTCATTATCAGCTTCATCACCATAAATTATTGGAAAATAATATTCTAACAATTCAATCTTATATCTTGGGTCTAAAATGGTTGCCACGGCCATAACACCATGAATCACATTCCAATAACAATCAAAATTTTCCAACATTTTAAATCCCATACTCCTAATCACATCACTTTTGCTTGTAAACCAAGAATTCAAAGCTATTTTTATTTCACACACCTTAGGAAAGAAAAGATTAGTTGTAGGGTATAATTTACCTAAGAATAACTTTGTAACCTTGTGAAACACTGCCAGTCTCTAGGGATGACAATTTTTGCCCGATCCGCGGGTACCCGGCCCGACCCGACCCTAATGGGTCGGGTTTTACCCGATCCGATTAAGAATAGGGTCGGGTATGGGTTTTAAAAAAGAAAACCCGAAGCGGGTCTGGGTCGGGTTCGGGTTTTATCAAAAAAACCCGAGACCCAACCCGAGACCCGCCCCGTTTAAAAACCCGGTAGCTGAAATTACTAAAATACCCTCTATATATATATATATACACACCTAAGTATCTAACCCTAATTCCTCTCCTCATTTCTTCACTCAGCCTCCCTGCCTCAATCAGTCAATCCGAAGTCCCTCTCCCTCATTTCAGCCTCACTCCCACCCTCCCTCACGCCCAGTGGCGGCTCCAGGAATTTTGTCCAGGATGTTCTTAGACAAACCATAACAGTAACCTATCCTATTCCACTTTAAACAAATTTCAGGTCATTTTGGTCTATTTAGGATGTTTCGGGACATTTCGGAAAATACCGGATGAAATTCAAGATTTGGCCGGAATGAAGTTTGTACTTTAAAAAAAAAAAAAAAAAAAAAAAACTATTTTTAAAACCAAAACAAATTTGCGTTCTTTATAAACTATAAACTATAAGTTCATTTAAAATATTAATAAAATTATTAATTATAGTTATTTAGTTGTTTTATTAATTTGTTTGTCTTTTATAAACTATAATTTATTGTATTGTTGTTTCATTAATTATAAAATTATTAATTATTATTTAACCTCACATAATTTAATTTGTTTATTTTTTATAATATATTATTTAATTAAATTATTAATGATTGGTGTTTAATTATTTCATTAAATTTTTTTTAATATCTCATCCCACACCATACTGTCCCGTGGCCCCATCTAGGCATCTACCTCCACTCAATAGACAAGATTCACACAAGAGGAGCCAATCAAATAAATTCACAGACCACAATTCACTAAAAGACAAACCCACCAACACCACTATCACAATGACACACGGATAAAGTAAAAAAAAAAAAAAAAAAAAAAAAAACAGAGACAAATAAAGACTTAAAAGACTAAAGAGAGAGAATCAGACTTAAAGACCACAGATCACAATACACTAAAATGCAAACTCACCAACGCCACCATCACAGTGACACAGGGATAAAGTCAAAAAAAAAAAAAAAAAGGACAAATAAAGACTTAAAAACTAAAGAGAGAGAATCAGACTTGAATAATTATAAGCTCTCTCTCAGATCACAGTGGCACAGTCCACTCCACTGCAAAACCCAAAGATTAAAAGAGAAAAAGAGAAAGAAGTGTAAAATACCTTGAGGGAGGCCTAAGGGGCGGCGCCGCGGGCAGCGGCAGCACGTCGAGGCGTCGGAGGCGAGGAAGGATTCGAGGCCAAGCATCGGCGTCGCAAGCTCTGATCCGATCTCCGATCTCCGATGCGCGATCCAAGCTTAGTTGCTCGAGTTTCAGCCTTCAGGTGGAGGCGCCGTCGCCGCATCACGCTGCTTGATGATGAGGTTTCAGTCTTTCAGGCGGAGGCTAAGGCGTTGTTGAGGTTTTTTTTTTTTTCTTTAGTTGGTTTCTGATTTTAGGTTAGGTTAGTTTCTGATTTTATGTTTTTGATTTTAATCGGCAGACGCGTATTGGCATTGGGTTTTGGTTGGTTTGCATTTTTTTTTTTTTTTTTTTAGAATTCATTTGGGTTGGGCCTGTTGGATATTTAGTTAATAATGTATTTTGATTTAAAAATCTGGTTGGAGTTAGTTTTGTTTAGGATTGATGTTGGGCCTTTTTGTTTTTTTGGGCTTGATCTGTAACCAAAATTTTTTTTTAATATTTTAGTTCAAAATTTGTTTGTCATCAAAATTTTGAGAGTGTTCCTGATTTGGCTGAGGGTGTTCCTTTTTTTTTTTTTTTATGGGTAAACAAATAATAAAATTTAAATTTTTATATATATAAAATTTTTTTTTTTCAGGTCAGGGTGTTCCTGGGAACACCCTGAACCCAACGTGGCGCCGCCACTGCTCACGCCTCCCTCCCTCAGTCCGACCCTCCCTCTCCCTCATTTCAGGCTTTCAACTCAATCCCACACTTACTAAGTAGAAAGATTACCACTGGTTCTACACAGACAGAAGAATATCTTGTTGGACCTTGCGAAGAGGACCCTCTCGCCGTTGACTCTTCACGGTATTCAGCTTTAGCCTTCAGGTATTCAGCTTAGTGTATTCGGTAGTGCTAAGTTTTGTTTCCAAGCTTCAGGTATTCAGCCTTTAGGTATTCGGTAGTGTATTCGGTAGTGCTAAGAATATCTAGTTTTGTTTCCAAGGTTTTTTGATAGTCTTTTTTCTTTTCCATTTTTGTTTAGTGTATTCGGTAGTGCTAAGTTTATTTATTTTTCATGTCCTTGTTTGTTTCCGTGGGTTATCCCTTAACATTGCATAGCTGTGGTAGCATTTTGACAGGGGGCAACACTGGAAGTTAGTGTATTGATTATACTGGAAGTTAGTGTATTGTCCTCAAAGGTCAGTACTTTGGATTATATATGTTTGATTCTATGTATTTATGTAAATGGGTTTGTTTTATCTTGTTCCTGCTTGAGCTCTATGCCTCTATCTTGATATTAAGGTTTTCCAGCTTCAGATCTTAGGACTCTTAGAAAAGTTGCTTCTTTTTTGTTACTAAATTTCCTCTTTCACTTCTTTTGTTCTTTTTATATCTGGATTATTCTCAACATTAACTTAATTTCAATTTTAGCTTAACTCTGTTCTTTACTTTACTTTTATTTTTATTTTTATGTTTTAAACTTTTCATTTGTTTTTTGGGATTGGTTACAAATTTTAGTTGAGAATAAGGTTTTTTTTTTAATAAATAAATAATAATAATAAAAATTGGGTCAATGGCAGGAAATGAAATCCCATAGGACATTGTTGATGAAAAACAACAAGAACAGCAATAATTATAGTAACAGTAATTTACCTGCAAAGCAAAGTGACTAAAAATTTCAGTCACACAAAGTCACAACCTCCTTCTCTCTATATAATATTGTACACAAACCATTAATTAACAGTAAATTGTAGTTAGCAAACTATATACGCACTTTGCATACATATACTTTGAGCACTTTTGGGTTATTTTTTTCCTTTTCTTTTCTCTCATTATTTTTTGATGTCATTTTTTGAGTCTATAGAGCTGGTTCTTCTCTTGTTGGACGACGGGCTGCAGCCATTAAAGCACATTGGAGATGCCTATGACAAGTGATCAAGTGGTCATTGGTGAGTCCTGCAGCTTGCATAAAGGAATGAACCACTGTTGGACCAACGAACCTGAAACCCCTCCTCACCATGTCTTTGCTAATGCTCTCTAATTTTGATGTCTTTGCTGGTATCTTGTGCCCCATTTTGTATTGGGTGGAAATCGGCTTGTGATTGAAAAATCCCCAAATATATTTGTCAAATGATCCAAACTCCCTCTGAATCTGTAATACCAGAATTTGCAAGACAACAACAAACATTTAGAATCTAACAAAGTGTGATACTCTAATATACTACCAAAATCAGAAATTAGTGTTCAAAACGTGTAGATTTATTGATTTATGATTAGTAGCCTTAGCCTATGATTTGGACTGATGCCTATGATTTGGACTGATATGGCATTTGGGCCACGTTAATTATTTAGGCTTGAATAATGAATATGCATGCTTAATGTAGGCAAAATCTGGGCTTAAATCTGGGCAAAAATTTGGCTTGAATCGGGGCAAAATTTGAGCTTAAATCTGGGCTTGAGTTAAAATTTGGGCTTAAATTTTTTTTTTTTTTTTTTTTTTTTTTTTTTTTTTTTTTTTTTTCGGTTGGGCCCAATTCCTAAACGGGGCCCGCGGGTCCTGCGGGGCCCGGCTGGGGCGGGTCCGGGCCCCGGGAAAAAACCCGGTATCCTAAACGGGCCGGGTTGGGGCTACGGGTCTTGCCCCGCGGGTCGGGTCCGGGTATGGAAAAACCCAGCCCGAACCTGACCCGTTGCCATTCCTACTAGTCTCTCACATATACTACTTGTCATCTCCCATTCTTCCTCCGTTGGAATGCACTTATAAGATGACTCACATATGTTCAATCGATAAAAGACATTTTGATACGTTATAGCAATGGAAAGCATGAGATAGGTAGAGTTCCAATGAGTCTTACAATCAATGGCTAGTTCTTTGGTACATTCAACATATGATTGTCAGGCTATCTCTTCAAACTTCTACCTTCTCTTTGTTGATGCAGTCCAAAATCCCACACTTTCTTAAACCTTTTCAAGGAATGATCCAATTACATCCAAACCATCTTGAACAATCAAATTAAGAACATGTGTTGCACAATGCATATGCAACATTGATCCACGCATAATAAGTGCACCACATTGAAGCTTATCTAAGATAATGTTTATAATTGCATCATTGGTACTGTAATTGTCCGTAGTCACAGTAGATAACTTCCTATCAATATTCCACTCCAACAAAGTATCTAGAAGGATACTAGAAAGTAGTTCTTTTGTATGTGGAGATGGCACATAAATAAACCTTAAATGAAAATTTTAAATAATTAGAACTAACAATGATATAAGTTCATAAAACATTTGAAAGAATTTAATTAAAACATAAAAATGAATATATACTTTAAAAAAAAGTACCTCATAACTCGGCTTTGTAATCTCCACAAACCATCAATGAAGTGTGCTGTTACAATCATAATCCCTCGATTTTTGTTTTGTGAAGTCCACATATCAGTGGTAATGGAAATTCTACCTAGATTCTTATCAATTTCATGCTTTGATTTCTCCCTTTCTTTCTCATAGATGCTCAAAATGTCCTTGATTATGTTCCTAGAAACCATCCTGAACAATGGTTGAAGAGAAGTTGAATATTTTCTAAAACCAATGTGGTCAACTATAGAGAGGGGATACTCATGCAAGATGATCATACGAGCAAGTTCATTTCTTGATACATTTTGATCAAAATTATAAGTATTCACATCCACCATTGAATCCACTTTATTTTAATTCCTCACCAAAATATTTTGATTCATATCCCTAATGTCTTGAAACTTTCTCCTTGGACATATTTGCACGTGGTCATGCAAATGTTTAGTGCCATAGTTGGATCCCCTTACTAGCAATTTCTTACAATAATTGCATCAGCCTTGTCTTTCTCATTAACTTTCTTTCTCTTAAAATGATTCCAAATAATTGATTTGTACTTCCCCTCTTCTTCAATTATCTCATTGCTAGGTTGGACTGCTTAGACATATTTTGGCATATTCAACAGAGGTGATGACAGGGTTGCATTATCTTCATCTACTATCAAAGGAAATTGATTGCTGCCAGATGGATTGGAGCGACCAATGTTTTCATGTGAAGTCATTTTTTTCTTGATGTTAATTTAGCAACTTAGTAATGGAAAAGTTATATTTTTCCAACAAAGATAATATAAAATAATGGGAAAGAAAAAAAAATTAAATGAATAAAATGAAACAATGAGTTTTAACCTAATTTGGAGCTTTTATTTTTATGAAGGAACTTTTATTTGTGATTCATATATATAGTTTCAGGCCCCTACTTTTATTTGAAACTAATTTGGAGCTTTTATTTTTTCTAACATATATATATATATATATATATATTTATAGACCCGTACCAGTTGTTCCAAATTTGTTCAAATCCTAAAAGCATTGAATTAAATGCCTTACTGTGCCATACCAACAAAGATTAGATGACCCTTCAAAGTCTATAAGAAAGAGACTTCTGGGTCTGAATATTGTCGTTAAACCATTAAATATATTATGAATAACATTAAGCATAGTTTTCATATGGTTTTGATAGAAAGAACTATATATATATATATAGACCCGGACCACTTCTAACATATATATATATATATATATATCTCTATAGATCTGGACCAAAGCTACCTCAGAGTCTCAAACCTGTATCTCATAACAGCCAAACGCCCACACACAATGACACAAACACAAACACTCAGATTCGACCTCATAAAAAAAAAAAAAAATCTATTATGTTCATGATGAAATCTAAGTTGAGAAAGACACATGAATGCAATCAATGATTCAATAGTATATAAATTTGTTTCTAATAAAGACAAAGGAAAACGTTAAAATTGGTACCTTGTTTCTAACTTTGCTAGAGAGAAAAAAAGAGGTAGAGAGTCACGTTAGGTAGAATAAAATAGCCTGATAATATTTTTGTTTAAATAGTAGGGTTTTAGGGTATGAAAAATTTATAATTTAACTATTATTAATGTAGGACGGGGTGGGGATGGGGCAGAGTGGGTTTAAAAAGTGCAAACTGATCATCCCCTCGCCACCCCGTGGTGCAAGTCTAAAATCTTGCCCCATCCCCACCCCACCACCTTTGCGGGGCGGGGAAAACCCATATGAGGCGAAGTGGGGAGGGTTAGGTCAAGCGGAACGGGGCAAAATTGTCACCCCTATTAATAATCGTCAAATTAGATTGCTGCCACATCTAAATGCAATAGTCCAATTTTTTTTTTTTTTTGGGATTTTCTTGGTAACAACAACAAAAATGCGATTTTCACAATATTTTCACAATAAATCATAGTTAGCAGGTTGATATAGGTTTTTAATTTGAATCCACCACTTAAATTACTTTTTTGCCTACTAGTAACAGCCTATAGCAACTTGCCGATTAGAATTTCTTGTGAAAATGTTATGGACGTAACATTTCTTATTGGGCTTAAATTTTTTTCCACTCCGATGTCGAATTATTTATTAATTACCAATAAACCCAATATTTGTTTACCATTATCAAATCCACCCCAAGTTCTATATAAATCATAATTAACACCCCCACCCTACCACTCCAAGTCCATCACAAAAAACCATTTCGAGTACAAACTTTTCTACTCAAGCAAACACAAATTTGAAATTTCCTCTCTTACTGTCTTCTATAAAAACCTTTTTCTTTCTCAAGTTCTCAACCCCACAAACCTTAAACTTATACCCTTCTTTTCTGTAAGGTTGAATTTAATTAACCATTTTGTTGGCTTTATTTCATGTCAAATTTTCTTGTAATTCAGCATTTAGAAACCCTATATTTAGGTGGGAATCATGTAAGGGTAGTGTGTGAGAGAGTGAGAAGAAATGCTCAAGATTGTGCAGTGAAGCAATGACTCGCAACTGGATCTCGCGGGTGGCTCGCGACTAGCAAGCCGCCAAAAGATGCACACGAGTAAAGCATGCAGACAAGCTGAACTGTCATGCCAGCTGTTGCACTATAAGACAAAAAGTCCAGACTGGCCATTCAGTTAGCTCGCGGCTTGAACTCGCGGCTCATTCAAGTCGCGAGGTAAGCCGCGAGGCCAAGTTGTCAGCCAGCTCTGTTTTGGAAAAATGACTCTTCGCATTCCAAACACACACCACTATATATAAACCCTTATACCTACGAAATGTAGAGAGCTTCCAAAGAGAATTTCGAGAAAGAAATCCTAGAGAAAAACAAGATTGACTCATCTACAATCTTTACATAGAGACTCTTCAAATTCCTCTACTTTCATCCTTTCCATTGTTACATCCTTGAGAGGTTCATTAACTAAATCATTTTCTCACCATACCCATATTTGTGAGAAGGTTTTTTGGTGCTTTGGGAAGCAATTAGGAAGGGACCAATTGATATTGGTTGATGCTATGGGTTATCGCGGAATTCGGTAAGCTAAAGAAGATAAAGGTTCAGCGTAACCTTGTTGAAGCAAGAAGCTTGGAGGGCTTAGGTATACTGGGTAGATTACGCTTGGAGGGTCTTCTGCTATTCATGTGTCCCAACTTCATTCTTTAGTAGATTATTGACCGCTTGGAGGGTGGCAGAGAAGTTTTACACAGAGGGCTTCGATTTCCTCTTCGATAACACATCGTTGTGTTGTCCTTGTGTTTGCATCTCTCTTCCCTTAATATTTGTCATTTAATTTCTGCTGTGGATGTGATTTTATTTGGTTTAGATTGTTTATCAATTCTATTATAAGCTTATGTTCATTTTCCGCACGTACATCGTTTGATATTAAGCTTGAATTAGTAATTTGTAAATTGGGGGTCTAAACGTTCATAGTGTTTTTACATACTATTTGAACTTTCATTTTCATTTTCCTATAGAAACCATTTTTCTCTATAGCCAAACACTATAAATCCTTCTCAAACCCAATCCTATATTCACAAACCTTTGTTCAATTCTCACTTTTTCTCCAAACCCAACTTCAAATGGCTCCTAAAATCACCACCGCCACCACCACTATCACCACCAAACCATAGGCGGAGCTAGGGGCGCCAAGGGGGGCCATGGCCCCCCTAACTTTTGAAATTTTCCATTAATTTCTTTCACATTTGATAATAAATCTAAAAATTACACAAAAATGTATATACTGGCCCCTCCTAAGAAAATTTCCTAGCTCCACCATTGCACCAAACCAGCTAGCATGCCTAACCTATGTCATGTTCTAGGCTGGTAACGAGGACAATGTGAAAGGTGTGGTTGGCTTAGTAAGGGCCTGAGAAAGGTCAAGATCCAAGTACCCTCTAGTGGTTGCAATTTTGCCTGATGTGCATGCCAGAGGGACATGTCCCTCTGGCATGCACATCAGGCAAAATTGGTTTGACAAGGGTGCATAGTTAGGGAGATTGATCCTGTGTATCCAATTGAGAATCAAACCCAGTTTGCCATGGCCTATTATAGTATTATGTCGTCAATTACTCCAAGCTACGTATTTGGGAGGTACATATGTTACCATTCTTTGCATGTGTTACACGTAGTTTGCTTTCTGTGTGACGAGATTTTTTTTTTTTTTGAAACTGTGTTTGTGGGCTTCTGACACGTGCTATCTCAAAAAATGCATGTGAGGTTGTTTTGGTAATTTTGAATTAAGGGTCTGTCCGGTGGCAGATAACGCAAACAGATAACGCCTAGTTTGATTGCTGTTATGAAGAAGTGTGTATCTTTCTTCCAAAAAAACCAATTCCACTTGCTCCCTTGAATCTTGCTTTTCCTTTTAAAATGGAGCCTTAAACTTGTCTATATCTGTAACCAAACGAGTCTCTTATATTTGATCAATTTCCCTGGTCTAGTCTAAGGTTATTCTTTATCGTTAAAGAAATTTAAGTAATCTATCGTATTCCTATTAAATGTTTGTACATAATTGGTACAATATATACTCTTCTAATTTTTTTTTAAAAATATAATCTCTTTTTGATTAAATTATATGATTTATTAACATGTTTTTGTTACCCAATTGCATAATTTCAACAGTTTTGTAAATTGTACTTATGTTTGAATTTTTTGTATGCAGTTTGTGGAGTACAGCAAGATGATTTACCTAGATGGAGACATTCAAGTGTTTGAAAAGTGAAAACATTGATCACCTCTTTCACTTACCAGACAACCAGTTCTATGTTGTTGTGGAATGCTTTTGTGAGAAAACATGGAGCAACACTCCACAACAAAACATAATGGATCTCAAAATTTTGGGACTACTAGAAAAATTTGTGTATGACCAATTTTGGAACATGTGGATTGCTTTGATAGATTCATATCAAGCTACTTTCTAGCCATTGGATTAATAGGTTGTGGATGTGGATCCTTGGCTTATAAAAATGAGCACATAATAAATCTCTGACTTTGTTTTCTTTAATTTGTGGTGAAAAATATTAGTAACTTATAGCATACTCAAAAATTTTATGATTCTTGCAGGACTTTTTGGACATGTTCTTCATGGATATTTACAAGCCAATCTCCTCAGTTTACAAACATGTGCTTGCCACATTACGTCATCACTCTGAGAACATAGAGTTTGAAAAAGTCAAAATTGTTCACTTTTGTGCTGTTGTGAATATCCACTTTGTTCATAGTAACAATCTCAAGTTCAATAAAATCTATACATTTTTTGCTTGATATGTAATACTAATGGAGTATATTTTGATTTTTTTTGTAGGGCTCTAAGCCATGGAGGTACACTGGTGAGGAAGAGAACATGGACAAGGAGGACATCAAATTGCTAGTGAAGAGATGGTGGGACAAATACAATGATGAGTCATTGGACTACAAGAACTCATTGGCTTCTGTAGAGGCTGAAACTGGTTCTGGAAAAATGGCTTGAAAAAATTGTTGATAGCGCTTTCAGGTTTTAGCGGCAGCTATTCGCTACATCAGTGCCCCTGCTGCTTAGTGCTTGTTAAGTTCAATACAAATGATTTTGTGTAGGACTAGGGGTAATGGGTACATGGTTGGTTTTATATTAGTAAGGTTTGGAATGGTCTTCGATCGGTTTTAAGTCGAAGACTCAAACTCCTATTATTATGTTAGGAGTTTCCGGACCATTGGTCTATCTTACTTTCGCTTTGTTTTCTTTTTTCATATTTTCAATTTATAAGAACAAATATTTTGGTGCTTACAAGTTGTTAATTCTCTCTCTCTCTCTCTCTCTGCTTTATTAATTGTTATGTCAGCAAATGCCCAACCTTGGCTTTTATTGTTGACATGTGATGTTGGTACTATTCAATGTGACAATGAAATTATCAAATTTGAGAAAACAATTTGAGTGCCACTGAATGTGAAAAAAAATAAAGTCAGATGTGATGTTAGTATTGACTAATATGACAATGGAACTAACAAATGTGAGAAAAAAAATAAGAGAACCATAAAATATTACAAAAATACAGTCACATGGATGTTAATACTGCCCAATGTGAGGATGGAATCATCAAATAAGAGAAAAAAAAATTAAGGTATTACCAAATGTGACAAAAGTATAGCAAGATGTGATGTTGGTTTTGCGTAATGTGACAAAAGAACCATCAAATGTGTAAAAAATAAGGGAACTACAAAATTTGACAAAAGTACAGTTATATGTGATGTTAGTACTGCCAATGTGACAATGAAATGTCAAATATGAGAAAAAATAAAGGTATCACCGAATGTAACAAAGCTATAATCAAATGTAATATTAGTACTGCTTAATATGATAATGGAATCATTAAATATGGGAAAAAAAATAATAATAAAAGAACCAATGAATATGACAAAAGTATAATCACATGTGATGTTGGTATTACATAATGTGAGGATAGAACTATCAAATGTTATGTTTTTTTAACTTGGTACAGCAGGTTGTCTATTAGTTGGAATCGTACCCTTCCCCCCCCCCCCCCCCCCAAAAAAAGAGGGGTATTGTAGAATTACCCATTGAAGTAATAACATTTTAGCCAAGAGTCTTGTAATTCAACTAGTTGGCACATCCTAATGTGTTCGTGACATCAAGGGTTCAAACTCTCCTCCCTCGTTGTAACTATTAAATTATAATAAAACAAAATAAAAGTAATAACACTACACAAAAATACTAAAAATATATGAATTGAGTGTGGGGAACTTCAAAATACATTAAAAAAAAAAAAAGACTAAATACAAGTATATCTTTTAAAATAATAATAATGAATCATGACTGTGGGAACTATGATCCCTTGCCTTTTAGTGGATTTGCAGCTGCCTTCTTCGTAGATTTTAGCTGAATAAGAGAACTTAATTAGTAGAAAATTTAAAGAAAACATTTATTGTATTGTATTTTTAGTAATCTGTTGCTTTGAAAAAAACCAAAAAAAAAAAAAAATTTGTAGATAACAAAAGCTACTATTTTGGAAAAGTTTTTTCTCAACTCCAAGAGACTGACTTTGTGGTTCCTAAAACTTTATGATATCTATAAGGTCTTGAGTTCCAAATCTCTAGTCACCATTTTAGAGCCACCTCATGGGATTTCTCTCTAGTCCATGTAATACAATAATTTGATGACCTAGAAGTTGGTCACCCTTGTAGCTTGTTTGGCGGGTAAGACATGGAAATGAAATGGATTTTTTAAAGGATTTTACATTTATTCCCATGTTTTTGCGCGAGGGAAACACTCATTCCTTTAATGTAACTTATATATATATTTCGTTCATTCTATTATTTATTTTTATAAATTTTCAAACACATTAAAAAAAATTCACCATATAATTCCAATTCATTGATGTATGATCTACCCAATCTATTATTTTATGAACACCCAAACATAGTATTGAAGAGGTAAGTTTAAGATCTTACTCAATAATAGTGGAATAAAAAAAAATGTTTTAGAATTTATATTGTACTGATTGGTACTATATATATATATATATATATTAATACAAGTAACAAGTGAAAATAATCCCCATATTCTGTACTGGTTAAAATATTAGATTGTAGGTCCAATTTTGAAGATATCAGCTAATATATATGGATTGAGTTCAAATTATATATAATGTAACTTTGACAATGTAACAACATCACTTGAAAAATTTTATTGGATGTGTAAGAACTTGAAAATTGATGGTCCAAGTCCACTAAGAACAGTAGTGCCTTGTCTTTCAAAATAAGCCCAAACAATAGAATTTTTCTATGTAGAGAGTGGGAAAACAATTCTAATGTAATTTTGATCTAAGTTCAGGTCTAAGGCCAAAGAGCCCAAAGTAACAAAGAAAAACAATTCACGTTGTAATTGAGAATGATGCTCTTCTCGGTCAAGTCCGAGGTTTAGTTCTTATATATGATTGATACAAGTTCCATATCAAGCAATGCACTCTTCACTTTCTTGTTTGTCTAATTCTTAAAGAATAATGTCCATCCCTTTAACTAGGAGGTTTCCCTCCCTTATATACCCTTCCTCTTTGCATCCTAGCCCTCTACTTGTATGCCTCAGGGCTTTTCTCAGGACAATTGTCCCATTAAAGTTTTACTGAAGGTGGTAGAAGGAGCAACTAGCTGTGAAACTACTGTTCAAGTCTCATTTTCTCATTAATGCATCTGATAAGGTTGTTGCAATGCATTCAATGCGGAGGGGGAAGGTATACATTTACAAGAAGCTCCCTTCAACCGTCCTGGCCCCTTCCTCTGGTCCTTTCCCTTCTAATCAGGCTCTCATAAAACGCTATCTCGCATCTTCTTCCATTCTCGGGTCGATGAAGTCCTCAGACTGGATATACTTTTAAGGGTGGGATCATGTGTGATACTTCTCATTCAATCCTCTTCGGTCCTCGGACACCCTACAGGATGTATTTAGAAATATCTATGGTTGGATTGTTTTTTTTTTACCTTGCAAAGTTTAAAGGAGACCAATGATTGAGTTATTGTGGAAGAGTTAATAATATACAATTAGACAAGGCAATTTCGATAGATAGTAATGGAATAAATCAAAAGTTATATGACTTAATTACATTTTAGACAAAATTAGAGGAAATAATTTGTAATTTAATTTAAATAGAATACAAAAAATGCTCTACCCGGTTATGGCATTTGTGTCAAGCATGTTGGTCTGAATATGAATACTCCCCACACATCCTAGTCAGAGTGATGTTTAACAACTTTCTTATGAAACTATATATTAACGTTGATTGAATCCGTTTGTTTAGGCTTTTGTGCAGCCTAAAAATGCTTTTTTTAAATCAATTTGTGTTTTTAAAGAAGCATAAAAAGTTGTTTCAAATACATGATAGCATCTACCTTTTTTACAAATGCCCCTTTTTAAGGTTTCCACAAAGCGCAAACAAACGGGCTTGTTGATCAGTTAGTCAATAAAACGAGGTTTGATTCTCACAAAATGAACCATCTGGTGAATACAATTTTGGAGCCATTCATTAATTTTGCATTTCACTAATCCTGCAATTAACACAAATTTTGACATGCATATTAAGAAAATGAAACATTTTATTCAGCGGTTTAATCATCTAAAAAATTGAATAGTGTAACATGAACACAGACTTATACTAGGTGTAACTCAATCCTAACTATACACGCACCTAAAATGCATCTCGATAATGAAATATTATGCTCCAATATCCAGAGAGAAACCATCATCATAAAAAATTTTAAAACATTAATTGGGTTGGCACTTACGAAATCTGGATTGGTTGAATAGAAAATAAAAGAAAAGAAACTAGTACTTTATGCTACGTTATTTCCAATAACACAAATTATTAATAAAAAAAGGGTTATGTTAACGAGTGCCGTATGACATTGGTTAATAATCCAATTAAAGAAAGTTTTTATGGGAAAAGGAAAAAAAGCAATTAATGTTTTGACAACTTTTTTCATTTCTCATAAAAGTGATATCAAAACTTTCTTAAAATAAATTCTTAACCAATGCCCCCACAGCACTCTTTAACATATCCCATAAAAAAAACACAGATGATTATTCAAATGTGGGAATAGGTAGCAATGAATATGAAGCCTAAGCATAAATATAAACGCTCATTCTTTCACTATTAGTATTGAATTTGATATATAATACCTTATACAATGAGAGTCCTTTTTCTCGAGTAGTGTCTCCTTCTCTTTTTCAAGAGAAGCTATGTCTCTTTGTTGACTCAGTTGATATACTTTACACAATTTTTGGGTTTGTGCTATATTCTTACGCTTTTTGCCTTATTACATTGAGACACGATCATCGTTGTTCCAAATGATCTTCTAAATTCTTTATTTCCATATCGATTTGTAGAACTCGTTCATTTACCTTCTCCATACAATAGCCAATTTCCCCCCTTTCTGATCACAAATAGAGGATAGAGGTTTTCTATTTATGTACAATGTATCTCTTAGCTCTTCACTAGTAATGATAGGATATTGCATGTCTCAACATTTGATGTAAAAATATTTCTCATGCCATAAAATTAATGATTTATTATTATTGATTTGCACCGGTAGATTAATGCTTTGGATACACAACCTTTCTAATTATAAATTATTCATTAATTTTGTAAAAATAGAATAATAACTTATTTTATCAAACATTCAAAAAATATTTTGTTTCATGTCAATAGAAATATGATAAATCATTAGTATTTCGCCTCTTAGTTCTTGACTTTTAGGGATTGTTTCATTTTGGTCATTAGAAAAACTTCAATGTCAATTTAATCCATACTCTTTATATACCCACTTTAGTGTGCTTCTTGTCATCAACTAACTCGAAAAATGTTGATACGGCTAATAAATTGCTTACATGTCACTTAATCACAATTAAGAAAATATTTAACTGGTTTTAGAAAAATTCACACCAACAACTTATTTGGCATTTGTGTTTTATTTTTTATTTTCCTTTTTTCTTTGAACTTTCATGCCAATTTCTTGGTAACCAAACAAACACACACACACACCAAAAAATTGCAAAATGACAAATCAAATGACAAATACTTGCTCAAAAATCCTCAAAATGGAACAATTTAAGCAAAACAAAATGAATAACAATACATTAAAAAAAAAAAAAAAAAAAAAAAACTTTGAGTACTAGTTAGCTCAACCAGTAAAGTCTCTGATGATTGAATGAGGGATTTGGGGTTTTATTTCCGCCTACACCAAAAACTGATTAGTGTCTTGATCTAATGATAAAGAGCATCATCAGGAGCAGACGTCGTGATGGGTTGTTTCTATTATTTGATTTCCTAATCGATTATAAATAATTGTTTTAGATGATTTAATATATCAAACATCGATGATAAATCAATATTACGAGATTTTGTTATTCAAGATCAAGGCAATTTTGAAAGATAGTAATGGAATAAATCAAAAGTTATATGATCATTTCAATCTCTGTTGAATAGGTAGCCCCGAATTCTTCAAAGCCAAAATATTAGTTGTTCCATCCTCTAATTCCTCAACTATTATTTCCGTTATGGAAGAAACATGAAAATTATACTCACCACACACAGAAACGTATGACCACACCTCAATTTCTGACAAATCAATTCGATCGCAAAATTTGCACTTTGACTTAGTCTCACGAAGGTGAAATTGCACATGACCAATTTGGAATTCTTTCTTGACGTTGAGACAACAAGGGTGCAAATCCAAATCCTCTTCAGGGCAATGGAAGATGAAACCATTGACGTGTTTCCCACAAGCATTACAATATCTCTAGGTTCTTTTGTCGTAGAGTTTCGAAGGGGGTGGTTGCTCATAGAATTTGAAAATGAAGTCTATGAAGATCTCGTGGGTTGTGGTAGGTGTTAAGGATATATTTTATGTAATTAGCTAATCCTTTGACAAAACGCAGTTTAATTGTAATTGGGTAGATCTAGGATGTGTTTAATACTTCAAGAAACATGTTGTTCAAGCCAAGTATTAAACCTATGAAGATTGGACCAAGAAACAAGTGAAGAAGGGCTGTTCATTAAAGCTAGACAGATTCTCAATAGCCGCTCGACAGATATATCTATCGAGGTCTCAATAGATAGCTTGACAGCTGTATCTTTTGAGAATTACGAAATTAGGATTTCCAGATCTGATTTTCGGCCCATGCTGACATGTATGTGTATGGTTTCTTTTCTCACAACCATAGATATATATATAAGACTTATTTTAAAGGCCTTCACACATGAGAATACAAGGAGAACACATGCAAAAGGTGACCGATACCTTATTCTCTCTGAAAGAAGATACTGCATCTTTGTGCCTTAGAGTTTTGTAACCAAGTGCTTCTTGATCTTCATTGTGGATGAAGTGAAGAGCTTTGCAGCCAAAATCTTCTTCAGATTGGTGAGTTAGTCACATACTGGGAGTCATGCATCTTTGGTTAGTCACATACTCGGATCCGTACAAAAGGTTGGCGTTCATATATTGAAGAGTTCAGAGGTTCTGAAGCGGTAAAAGTTTTTTGCTGTAAGTTTATCTACGGGATTGTAGAGTCTAGGGATAAAGGTTTTGTACTAGATCTGAAACTTCTCTTTATTATAGTAGATTGTTTTTCGGGTAGGTTTCTCCCCTAGGTTTTTTTACTGTGAAACTAGTTTGTTTCATTGGTTTTCCTAAGTCATCATATCTTGTCTTATTTACTTTTTCGTTGTGCATGATATTGATATTTGTTTGTTTTGACAAGGTTTATTCATAATAAATCTAATTAACAACTTGGGTTTAAAACTTGTTAATTCTATCAACCGGAATCTAAATTTCCCAACAAGTGGTATCAGAGTGGGTATTCTTTGATTGGATTAATTTTCTAAGTGTGATCCTTAACCCTCGTTGTCATGGATCGTGGACAATCTCTTTTGATTCCTCCTTTATTTGATGGCACTAATTATGCATACTGGAAAGTTCATATGAAAGTTTTTTTGCAGGTTCTAGGTGAAAAAGTATGGCAAGCTGTTGAAGTTGGATGGATTAAGCCAAAGGAAGCGCCAATGAATTGGGATGAAGCAACAATCAATGCGGCAAATTTCAACAGTAGGGCCTTGAATGCTTTGTTTTGTGGGGTGACCAATGAGGAATTCAAGAAAATATCATCCACGAAAGTTGCCAAGGAAGTGTTGACCATTCTTGAGACCACCTATGAAGGTACCAAGGAAGTAATGACTGTGAAACTTCAAAGACTCACTAGTAGTTTTGAAGAAATAAGGATAGAGGAGGATAAGACCTTTGATGAGTACTAGGCTAAACTCAAGGATATTGTGAATTCTGCCTTCAACCTTGGAGAATCTATAGCAGAATCCAAAATTGTTAGGAAAATCCTTAGGTTCTTACCTTAAAGATTCCATGCCAAGATCACTGTCATTGAAGAAGTAAAGGACATTGAACAAGTTCCTTTGACTGAGCTTGTAGGGAACCTTCAAACCTATGAGATGGGATTAGGTTTAATGGAAAAATGTGGAAAGAGTAGAAACTTGGCTCTTAAGGGTATAAAGGAAGAGGTTGATGACTCTGAAGATGAAGATGAAAGCGAAGATGATGATGAGGATGAGGATTTAACTTTCATAGCTAATGAGATTATCAAACTTATTAAATTTAGGAAAAATGATAAGGACAAACCTCATAGGAAATCTAAATCCTCTAGGAAGGGTAAGAGTGAGAAACCCATTATCCAGTGCCATGAGTGCAAAGGTTTTGGTCATATAAGGATAAAGTGCCTAAACTACCTTATTAAGGAAAAAACCAAGAAGTCAAAAGATAAAGGGTTGGTTGCTACCTGGAGTGATACTGAGAATAACTCTTCTGATGAGTATGTGGATGAATGTGGTCACTTTATGGCTTTTGCTGCCACAACCGATAAGGTGATTGTGGAGAGTGCTAGTGACAATGAGGATTCTTCTAAAGATGAAGTACCCAAGAAGTTGACTCTTTAGGAAGCCTATGATAAGCTATGCACTGAATTTATAAAATCTGAAAAGATTTCTCATCTTTGTAGAAAAAAGTCTTTTTAATGAGGAAAAAACTTAAAAAGCTAAATTGTTAGTCTAGATAAGACTACAAGGTTAGTTGAGACTCTTGTTGTGGAGAACACCTCATTAGAAGAGAAGGTCAAGAATCTTGAGGTTGAGTTTAGTCAAGTTAGAACTCAAATAGAGAGGATGTCTAGTACAAAGCTTGATAAGGTATTGAGTGCTCAAAAGCTTAGTTCTGATAAGACTGGCTCAGGATATGTTGTTTCCTTCGGCCCCTCCTTTTCCATGGCTTCTGGATGAAAAACTGTCTTTGTGCCCCAATCTGAGGTGATAAAGGTATGAAATCCAAAACTGATTTGACTAATTCTAAATCCTTTGTTAGACCTCATGTTTGTCACCATTGTGGTGTTTCTGGACACATTTGTCCTAATTGCTTTAAGTTGTATCCTCAAAAGCAAGTATCCAAACGCTCACAGGTTTCCTTTAAAGGACCTATACCTTTGTCTGGAGAGTTGTTAAAAGTTTTGAGTTTTTTAACTCAATTCCAAGAGAATAATAATTCTTCTATGTCCTTTATTTGACATACTAGGACATGTGCCTTTTCATGTTCACGGCCAAAAACTCGCGTTGTGTGGGTGAGAAAGTGCTGTGTAGGTGAGAAAGGAACCTAAGACATAATTGTCTTTTTGTTTGTCCTCTGCTTTAATTCTTTCTATCTATAGTAGGACTCTCTTTGCTTGATTTCTTATCTGCTTTTGGAATCATGCTTTCATGCATTTGCATCTTTCTTTTATGCTTTCATATTGTTTGTCTGTTTTTGTTTGGTTGTTCAGTCTTTATTTTGTTTGTTTTTCATAAAAAATAAAAAAAATAATAAAAACATTAGAAAAATATAAAAACAGCATGTGTTTGTGTACATTGGTACTTGTGTACCTTGGATGGCTTTTGAAACAAAATTTTCTAAATTTTGTATCTTTTGTAGCTTAGATGAGCATCTCAATGCACAACTAAGCAAGTGAGTTTTGTGGCTTGTGTTTGTGATGAGTACAATTAAGTAATTTCTTATACTTAACACTTATATCACTTTTTTTTATGGGAAGGACTAAAAAAATCTTAAGAGAAAGGCATAAATAACCATCTCACCACTGTTACCTGCCAATCATGAAATGACATCTATATGCTTCGGCATAGCAAAAGTGCAATGTCAAAAACTTAACATAATTGGATATTTCTTTTCTCTCTCTTATATACCCATGCATGGTATGCTTTACAAAAGAAAATATGCAAAGAAAAATAAAAGCAAAAAGAATCAAAATGCTTTATATATGATTGCAAGCATGTTTTTAGGAGATGTGAGAGTTATAGGATTTATCTCGAAGGTGATAGTCTCCATCAAGCATTTATGATTGTGTGTGAGTTAAAGTGATTTTCTTATATCATCATAACATGTAGACACTTATGCCATCTTGCGATATTTTTCACACACAACATGCAATATTCTTTGCTACTTTTGATACATGTGCATGTACAATGTGATTTGGCCATCACAAGAAATACATGTGTTTATGTATGCTCATTAAACTGTCTTGACTTGTTTTTGAAACATAAAATTGGTTAGACTTGTTTTGTGTGTGTGTGTGTTTTGGATCTAAATGCTTTACATTTTTCTTGTTGAAAGATGTTTTTGAGAGCTTCTATGTGTCATTCCCTTCTTTGAAAACACATTTTCTTCAAGCTCGACAGCTTCTCGACAGATTCTTATCTATCAAGCCCTTATTTCTTCTTTTCTCGATAGAAGTTAGCGCAATCTCGATCCATCGAGCTTTTTGGATTTTGTCTCGATAGCTTCTCGACAGATTCTCAATCCATCGAGAAACTTTCTGTCTGGCCAATAGATCCTCGATCGATCGAGGTTAGCATTTGCTTGACAGCTTCTCGATTTGTCGAGATCCTCTTGCATGCATTGTTTTTCACATGTTTTGCATCTTTCTATTATCTTGTCATTCATAGCATCTTTGTTCATAACATTCATGCATTTATATAGATTCCTCGTGCCCCGTTAATCATCTGTGATCATCTTTATATTTCTTGGGTGAAGCTTTATAGCTTCTTGTACCCTTTTGTCAATCATGACAAAAAGGGGGAGAAAATGTGGTTTCTTTTTAAGATTCTACATGTTAGGGGGAGAAATACATGCCTTTGTAACGGGAGTTGTGTTTCATCTTGTTAGGGGGAGTGTTTATCTCCTTATTGTTTTAGGAGCTTTTTTTAGCTTCTTGTACACCGATCTTGTGACCATTTTTATATACTTTGTGCTTATTTTTTATATATTTATATGATGATGTATGTCTTCTTCACCTATCTCTTCATGTGTTGTTTCTTTTCTCTCTTTATGCACATGCTTCTTATTTATTGTATGCAATCTTTTATTTCTGTTTCACACTAAGATACCGTGATGAGTTTTGTTTAAAATGTTTCAGAAATATAGGTTGTCAAAGTCTTTCTTGCCATGAACTCTCTTCTTGCAATTTTTTCAAGAGTTTGTGTTAGAATTAGATTTATTGCATTCATCAAGTGAGTATGAGTTGAGTGATTCAAAACTTCTCTCATACTTCACTTGTTTGTTGTGATTTTGTCACGAATTGCAAAAGGGAGAGATTGTTAAGGACATATTTTATATAATTGGATAATCCTTTGACAAAACACACTTTACTTGTAATTTGATAAATCTAAGATGTGTTTAATACTTCAAAAAACATGTTATTCAAGCCAAGTATTAAAACTATGAAGATTGGACCAAGAAACAAGTGAAGAAGGGCTGTTTATTAAAGCTGGACAGATTCCCGACAGCTGCTTGACAAATATATCTATCAAGGTTTAATGAATCTCGACAGATAACTCGAAAGACATATCTATCGAGGTCTCAATAGATGGCTCGACAGCTGTATCTATTGAGAATTACGAAATTAGGATTTTCAGATATGATTTTCGGCCCATGCTAACATGTATTTGTAGGGTTTCTTTTCTCATAACCCTAGACATATATAAGGCTTATTTTAAAGGCTGTCACACATGAGAATACAAGGAGAACATATGCAAAAGGTGACTGATGCCTTATTCTCCTTAAAAGAAGTTACTACGTCTTTGCGCCTTAGGGTTTTGTAACCAAGTTCTTCTTGATCTTCATTGTTGATGAAATGAAGAACTTTGCAGCCAACATCATCTTCAAGTTGGTGAGTTAGTCACGTATTGGGAGCCGTGCATCTTTGGTTAGTCACGTACTAGGATCCATGCAAAAGGGTGGCATTCATATATTGAAGAGTTTAGAGGTTTTGAAGCGGTAGAAGATTTTTGCAGTAAGTTCATCTACGGGATTGTAGAGTCTAGGGACAAAGGTTTTGTATTAGATCTAAAATTTCTCTTTATTATAGTGGATTGCTTTTCGGGAAGATTTCCCCCAAGGTTTTTTTACTGTGAAACTAATTTGTTTCATTGGTTTTCTTGGGTCATCATATCTTGTCTTATTTACTTTTCCGTTGTGCATGATATTGTTGTTGTTTTTTTTTTTTAACAAGATTTATTCATAATAAATCTAATTAACAACTTGGGTTTAAAACTTGTTAATTCTATCAACCGAGGTCTAAATTTTCTAATAGTGGGCTTGCTAAACATGCAATCTTTGTGAAGACAATATTTGCAATCTTCACATCTGTATCTCATTCCATTGCTACCATATTCCTTGAATCCATTGCATATTTAACATTTTAGGTTTGGATTGTTATCTATCTTGAGCTTATTCTTCTTGGGACAGGAAGAAAATCATTGCAATAATATTAGTATCATTGCAACAGTTGATATGAGGTGTTGCAATAAAATTTGAGGTAATAAATTTATGCAACAAAAACTTTTGTTTAATAAGCTCCAAATATTTTAATAACAACTTTGATACAACTATATGTATATATATATATATATACATATATATATATATATATATATGTAGGGACTCAATTTGTAATGGACCCTAAACAATAAAATTTGTAGAGTGTGGGTAGAAGGGCTAGGCACCAGCAAAGCAAGCAACGGATGACATGAAATTCATAGGAATAACAGCAAAAGAATTTGACTAAGTGTTTTTGAGGATAATCACCATGACTTTGGTTAAGTGTTTGTGAGGATCTTTATAATGATTTTGGCTAAGTGTTTGTGAGGCATGATCATCCTCGGCTCAGTCCGAGGATATCTTTTCTTAGAATTGACAAACACAGTGGTTGTTCTCGGACGCCCTCCTAGATCCCCCCCTCTCTCTTGGGGGTTCTATCTGTTATATATTCTCGTTTTGTTAATCCTCTGCCGTCCACTTGTCGGTTATCCGAACTCTGTGTCTAAGGGTTTATCCCATCATCTGCCTTTGCAGGCTTTCTGTTAGTTCCAAGCCGCCTTTGCAGGCTCTCTGTTAGTTGAAGTGACCAAGGCATCTGGGTTTGCTGGTCACTTCATCATTAAAGCGCCAGAGTGTTGGTGGCGTACGTTTAATGGGTGAGTGACAGCTTTCCACCATAAATGTCGGTTTGCCGAGGACGTGAGTATCCTCGGCAAGGTCCCCTGATGATTTGGGCTTCGTATACCTATCCTCAGGCTCTGCTTCTCCTCGGCGCGGACCTTGAGCCCGATATGGAATGGGCCGGGGTTGTTAGATATTTGAGGCCCTACAATAGCCCCTCAAAATTCTGCTGTCCGACCTCTCGGGCAGGGAGGAGGATTTTGACATTCTCGGGCCTACCATTTTGGTCTGTCGAGCCTTGCCTTTTCTGTTAGTGTACCACTCCTTTCAACTGTTCCTGCAACTTTCTTTAGCACAAAGGGCTCGCCTAAGGAGTTTTTCCTTACTTCTGTAAGTTTTCTTTTCTTCTTAATCTATAATTTACCGCCTGAGTTCCTTACTAGTTCTTCCAGGAGAGGTGGGTTTAAGTTTGTTATGCTTTTAGTGCTCGTTTTCGCTTGGTTTTCGTCCCTAGCAGGATTCATCGCTTAGCACCCAAGGGATCGGCTTTGCTGTAAGTTTGGGCCTATGGTTAGTATGAAAGCCTATTTCTGCCCAGTGCTTATATCGCTGTATAGTGACTAGTTTTCCCATAGGTTTGAGTCCGAAGACCATGCAAGACCCTAGTTTTTCCTGGCACTTAGTGTTTCATGCGGAAATGGTTTTGCTGTTGGCCTGAGTCTTTGGACCATTCAATGTCTATGTTTTGTCTAACACTTAGTTTTTTCATCTGAAGTAACTGGTTTCCCCAGAAGCTAGAGTCCGAGGACCATGCAATGCCTTGGTTCTATCTAGTACCTAGTTTTCTGATTTTAAGTGGTTAGTTTCCCTAGAGGCTGGTGTCCGAGGACCATACAATGCCTAGGTTCTGTCTAACACTTAGTTTTTTCATCTGAAGTAGCTAGTTTCCACAGAGGCTTGAGTCTGAAGACCATGCAATGCCTTGGTTCTGTCCAGTACCTAGTTTTCTGATTTTAAGTGGTTAGTTTCCCCAGAGGCTTGAGTCCGAAAACCATACAATGCCTAGGTTCTATCCTAACACTTAGTTTTTTTTATCTGAAGTAGCTTGTTTCCTCAGAGACTTGAGTCCGAAGACCATGCAATGCCTTGGTTCTGTCCAGTACCTAGTTTTCTGATTTTAAGTGGTTAGTTTCCCCAGAGGCTGGTGCCCGAGGACCATACAATGCCTAGGTTCTGTCTAACACTTAGTTTTTTCATCTGAAGTAGCTGGTTTCCCCAGAGGCTTGAGTCCGAAGACCATGCAATGCCTTGGTTCTGTCCAGTACCTAGTTTTCTGATTTTAAGTGATTAGTTTCCCCAGAGGCTGGTGTCCAAGGACCATACAATGCCTAGGTTCTATCTAACACTTAGTTTTTTTATCTGAAGTAGCTGGTTTCCCTAGAGGCTTGAGTCCGAAGACCATGCAATGCCTTGGTTCTGTCTAGTACCTAGTTTTCTGATTTTAAGTGGTTAGTTTCCCCAGAGGCTGGTGCCCGAGGACCATACAATGCCTAGGTTCTGTCTAACACTTAGTTTTTTCATCTGAAGTAGCTAGTTTCCCCAAAGGCTTGAGTCTGAAGACCATGCAATGCCTTGGTTTTGTCCAGTACCTAGTTTTCTGATTTTAAGTGGTTAGTTTCCCCAAAGGCTTGAGTCCGAAGACCATACAATGCCTAGGTTCTGTTTAACACTTAGTTTTTTCATCTGAAGTAGCTGGTTTCCCCAGAGGCTTGAGTCTGAAGACCATGCAATGCCTTGGTTCTGTCCAGTACCTAGTTTTCTGATTTTAAGTGGTTGTGCCGAGGAGAAGACCCTACTCTGTTCTGCCTCTTCGTTTGTCGTAACTCTTCTAATTACGAGGTGTCTCTTGGGTTGTTCGAGTAACGCGTTTTGACACTTCGGTGCCTCCTCGTTAACGAGGCGCCTCCTCATTAATATCAGTTGTGGATTTACGAGGATCTAACGGTGGATAAGCCCCTTGGAATCTGGGCGGAGTTATTGCCTCCGGTAATCTCTCCTTAGGATTTAATGCAGATGGGCTCTCACCAATTTTTCACCTTCTATATAAGGCGTTTTTGGGGCAACCTTTTTCTTCACACTCGACAAACATTCGTCTTAAACTCTCCCAAAGACATTGCTCAGGGGTTCTGCAAATAATAGCAGTTTGAGCCCCACCAAATGAATTGGCCCTTGGAAAGGGCAGTTTCGAGAATGGCTAGCTCCTCTCAGGAGCCGAGGCTAGCACCCCGACCCTGGACGTCATGCTGGGGTTAGGGTAGGAGAAGGCCGAAGATTCTCCTTCTTTTCAACCTAACCAGAGGTGGAACCTTCCTTGCTGTTTGAAGGAGGATTCAGAAAGAACGTAACCTCCTTCCCTTGGATTTGGGTCTGTGAACTCTCCAAGGTGGCAGCGATGGGGTTGGGAGGGAAACCAGGCAGAACCAGGAGGTGGAATCGCCCGGTGCCGCGGCCTCTTCCTCCCTTAAAGTTGCCTTCCTTCCTTCTTTTCCGCCTCTCTCCTCCTCTTTTGCTCCTCAACCAGCCTTCCGTCCTTCATTTCCTCTTCTCTTGCTTCACAACAAGCCTTGTTAAGCGCTTCTCTATGTAGTTAGCTCTAGAACAAGCCCCATGGGCATCAATTGTAAGATGTAATTTTTTCTTCATATATTAATAAAGAAGTAGACCTGTTTCGTCTCTTTTATTTTTCGTATATTCTTTTTTTTTTTTTTTTTTTTGTAATTGTTTCCTTTTGAGTGAATGTTGTTGCTACAAATTGTATGATCTTTTTTTTTTTTTTTTTAGAAGTGTTGCTCTTAATCTCCTCACATCAACCATCGCACTTGCTAGTGCACAAGTCCTCCCCACAGACGGCACCAATTGTAGGGACTCAATTTGTAATGGACCCTAAACAATAAAATTTGTAGAGTGTGGGTAGAAGGGCTAGGCACCAGCAAAGCAAGCAACGGATGACATGAAATTCATAGGAATAACAGCAAAAGAATTTGACTAAGTGTTTTTGAGGATAATCACCATGACTTTGGTTAAGTGTTTGTGAGGATCTTTATAATGATTTTGGCTAAGTTTTTGTGAGCATCTTTATAATGATTTTGGCTAAGTGTTTGTGAGGCATGATCATCCTCGGCTCAATCCGAGGATATCTTTTCTTAGAACTGACAAACACAATGGTTGTTCTCGGACGCCCTCCCAGATCCCCCCTCTCTCTTGGGGGTTCTATCTGTTATATATTCTCGTTTTGTTAATCCTCTGCCGTCCACTTATCGGTTATCCGAACTCTGTGTCTAAGGGTTTGTCCCATCATTTGCCTTTGCAGGCTTTCTGTTAGTTCCAAGCTGCCTTTGCAGGCTCTCTGTTAGTTGAAGTGACCAAGGCATCTGGGTTTGCTGGTCACTTCACCATTAAAGCGGCCAGAGTGTTGGTGGCGTACGTTTAATGGATGAGTGACAGCTTCCCACCATAAATGTCGGTTTGCCGAGGACGTGAGTATCCTCGGTGAGGTCCCCTGATGATTTGGGCTTCGTATGCCTATCCTCAGGCTTTGCTTCTCCTCGGCGTAGACCTTGGGCCCGATATGGAATGGGCCGGGGTTGTTAGATATTTGAGGCCCCACAATATATATATATATATATATGTTGTTGCAATAAACAATTTACTATTTCAAATATCTATATAAGCTATTACTTTATAAATTTTATTGCAATTTATTGCAAATAATTTACCAAAATAAGTTGAATTAAATTATTTCAATAATATCTTCATTATAATAGATAATTACTTCACTTTCTCATTGCTATAGATTATGAAATAATTGATATCAAATTATTACAATAATATATTTGTTGCAATTTCATACTTGTCATTGCAATAGATGGTAAAAGAACTAATATCAAATTATTGTAATGACAATTTCGTTGCAATAAGCTATTAGTTCGAAACTTTCGTTGGGATAAATTTCAAAAATAATTGATATTAAATTATTGCAAAAATTTCTTCATTTTAATTTATTACAACAATTATTCATTTCAAGCATTAAAACAGAAATGTATTCAGTTCATCTAAGAGCATCATCAAGAGTGGATGCCGTGAGAGGTTGTTTCTATGATTTGATCTCTTAATGGAATAAAACAAAAGTTATATGATCTTTTCAATCCCCATAGAATAGGCAGCCCCAAATTCTTCAAAGCCAAAATATTAGTTATTCCACTCTCCAATTCCTCAACTATTATTTCCATTATGCAAGAGACATGAAAATTACACTCATCACATTCAGAAACGTACGACCACACCTCAATTTCTAACAAATCAATTCGATTGCAAAATTTGCACTTTGACTTAGTCTCACGAGGGTGAAATTTCACATGACCAATTTGGAATTCTTTCTTAAGGTTGAGACAACAAGGGTGCAAATCCAAGTCCTCTTCAGGGCAATGGTAGATGAAACCATTGACGTGTTTCCCACAAGCATTACAATATCTCTTGGTTCTTTTGCCGTAGAGTTCCAAAGGGGGTGGTTGCTTATAGAATTTAAAAATGAACTCTTTGATGATCTCGTGGGTTGTAGTGGGCTTGCTAAACATGCAATCTTTGTGAAGACTATAGTTGCAATCTTCACATCTGTATCTCATTTCATTGCTGCCATATTCCTTGCATCCGTTGCATATTTAACGTTTTAGGTTTGGATTGTTATCTTGCTTGAGCTCATTCTTCTTGGTACAAGAAGAATCATTGCAATAACATTAGAGTCATTGCAACAGTTGATATGAGGTGTTACAAAGGTAATAAGTTTGTGCAACAAAAACTTTTGTTGCAATAAGCTCCAAATATTTTAATGACAACTTTGATGCAATTATATATATATATATATATGTATGTATGTATGTATGTATATATATATTGTTGCAATAAACAATTTACTGTTTCAAATATCTATATAGCTATCACTTCATAAATTTTATTGCAATATATTGCTAATAATTTATCAAAATAAGTTGGATTAAATTATTGCAATAATATCTTCTTTATAATAGATAAATTCTTCATTTTCTCATTGCGATAGATTATGAAATAATTGATATTAGATTATTGCATTGATATATTTGTTGCAATTTCGTATTTGTCATTGCAATAGATAGTAAAAGAATTATTATCAAATTATTATAATGATAACTTCGTTGCAATAAGCTATTAGTTTGAAACTTTCGTTGCAATAAAGTAAAAAATAATTAATATCAATTTATTGCAAAAATTTCTTCATTTTAATTTATTACAACAATTATTCATTTCAAGCATCAAAACAAAAATGTATTCAGTTGATCTAAGAGCATCATTAAGAGCGGATGCCGTGAGAGGTCGTTTCTATTATTTGATTTCTTAATCGATTATAAATAATTTTTTTAGATGATTTACTATATCAAACATCGATGATAAATCAATATTACGAGGTTTTATTTTTCGAGATCAAGGCAATTTTGACAGATAGTAATGAAATAAATCAAAAGTTATATGATATTTTCAATCCCCATTGAATAGGCAGCCCCAAATTCTTCAAAGCCAAAATATTAGTTGTTCCATTCTCCAATTCCTCAACTATTATTTCCGTTATGCAAGAAACATGAAAATTATACTCACCACACTCAGAAACGTACGACCACACCTCAATTTCTAACAAAGCAATACGATTGCAAAATTTGCACTTTGACTTAGTCTCACAAAGGTGAAATTTCACATGACTAATTTGGAATTCTTTCTTGACGTTGAGACAACAAGGGTATAAATCCAAGTCCTTTTTAGGGCAATGGTAAATGAAACCTTTGACGTGTTTCCCACAAGCATTACAATATCTCTTGGTTCTTTTGCCATTGAGTTCCAAAGGGGGGTGGTTGCTCATAGAATTTGAAAATGAAGTCTTTGAAGATCTCATGTGCTATGGTGGGTTTGCTAAACATGCAATCTTTGTGAAGACTATAGTTGCAATCTTCACATCTGTATCTCATCCTATTGCTTCCATATTCCTTGCATCCATTGCATATGTAACATTGTAGGTTTGGATTGTTATCTAGCTTGAGCTCATTCTTCTTGGGACAAGAAGAAAATCATTGTAATAACATTAGAGTCATTGCAACAATTGGTATGAAGTGTTGCAAAGGTAATAAGTTTGTGCAGCAAAAACTTTTGTTGCAATAAGCTCCAAATATTTTAATGACAACTTTGATGCAATTATATATATATATATATTGTTGCAATACTACTTCAGATATCTATATAAGCTATTACTTCATAAATTATTTGCAATATATTGCAAATAATTTACCAAAATAAGTTGGATTAAATTATTGCAATACATAATTACTTCATTTTCTCATTGCGATAGATTATGAAATAATTGATATCGGATTATTGCAATGATATATTCTTTGCAATTTCATATTTGTCAATAGATGGTAAAAGAATTAATATCAAATTATTGTAATGATAACTTTGTTGCAATAAATTTCAAAAATAATTTATATCAATTTATTACAAAAATTTCTTCATTTTAATTTATTACAACAATTTTTCGTTTCAAGCATTAAAACAAAAATGTATTCAATTGTCTTTTTAGAATTTAAAATTATATTTAAGAATTTCAAAAACTTTTCTTAAAAAATTAAACAAGGCAATAAATATGTACATTTTTCTACACCTAGTTTGTCAAGAAATTACTTAAGGACCACGTGAATGCTCCATAAAGCAGTCAATCAAACGTATGTTTTGACCCAAAGGGCATATACTTTGTATTAAGCTCATCATTTGAGAACAATCAAGATTATTAATTTGTTTATGATGGTGTGGTATTTGAAGAAACGAGAGAAGCTAGAATTGGGGTGATAGTTCGGAATGAAATAGGTGAGTTGCTTGCTGCGTTATCAGAAAAAATTCGCCTTCCCCATTCAGTTGTAGTGCTGGAAGCTATTGCTGCACGAAGGGTGGTTCAATTTATCTCTAAATTGGGCATATCTCAGTCAGTTTTTGAAGGAGATTCTGAAGTGTTTTGCAACTCTCTCTTTAAAGAAAATTCTTCTCTATCGGTTTTTGGTCATATTGTTAAAGAAATTATATCTATGGCAACCTCTCTTAGAGCACATTCCTTCTCTCATATCAGGAGGCAGAGCAACTTTGTGGCCCATGCTTTACTTAAGAGGACTAAATTGCCTTTTCTATTGTTAGTCCAGATGGAGTCCGTTCTATTAGATATTTATTGTTTTGTTAATTTTGATGTTCCTATTACTTGAATAAAAATGCTCGGTATTTTTCCTCAAAAAAAAAAAAGATTTAATTTGTTAGTATTTATGTGGCGTAGGCACCACATGGACCCGCAATAACTGTTAAGAATGTTGTAGATGTTTTCTTGCCCGGTCAGGTCCCTACTAAGGAATTTCCTCTCATTTATATTATAGCATTACTTGCTTACTAATTAGAACATAGCAAATTTTAAAATAATTCAAAACACACTATGGGGGAAAGATATTAGATATGACACCTTCCTTTTAGCACCATATAAGATACATCTAAGCCTATAACTCCAATTAAACCTTATCCTTCACTTATTACCCTAACCCATAGCATTAAATCCACGTATTTTCTCCACACCTATACCTACAATCGGTTATTGACCCAAATTACTTGCTTTAGAATTTGTCTAAAAATTCTAAAAATTTAGAATAAAATCACTATAACAGCATATAAAATTATATACAAAACCATTTGAGACAAATGCATTTGGCTTGCTCATCCTCTTTTGAATAATTAAGATGTTAGGGCCGGGGATTGGACAAAGTCTACAAATTAGGCTTACATATTTTTATTTGTGTAGCATCTTCGAATGGTAGAGAAAAATTATAATATTAAACCTAGATTTGGCTTACGTGACAATTAGTAATCAACATCCTAATTAGAAATAACTAATAAGTCAAATAACCACACAAAAACGTGATCTGTCAAACAAACACATGTTTCTACAATATGTAATCTTAAGCTATAAGGAATACTAAGTTGTGGTTTATTTGTACTACGCAACCTTGGTCTAATTGTGATTAATAAGGATTAGAATTTTGATTATCATCAAATATTTGTGGAGGATCATTAGGCATTGCAATGTATAGCTTGGACCATTTTATTGGGTATATGATTTGAAATCAGAGTTTTCTCTTCCCTACTATTTCTCAAAGGAGAATACGTCTTTGGGAAAAGAGAAAAGAGAGAAGGGTGAAGAAAAAAACAAAAACAAAACAAATTAAATTCAAAGAAAAGATAGAGAAGGGAAAAGCAAGCAGACTAAGAATATTCAGCAATGGTGGAAACAATGGCTGTTGAATCAGGCCCAATCAAAGTTATGATCTATGCAGATGGGTGGTCAAGATTTCTAGGGATTAGAATGAGAAAGTTTATAGAGATAAGTTTTCTTGATGGCCCAGAAGTTGGTCACTCTTGCAGCTTGTTAGGTGGGGAAGACATGGGGATAGAAAGGATTTTTTAAAGGATATTACATTTATTCTCATGTTTTGCGCGAGGGAGACACTCATTCCTTTAATGAAACTTATATATTTCTTTCATTTTTATTATTTATTTGGGTAAATTGCAAACACCCCTAAAGTTTGGGGGGTGTTTGGATTTTACACCCTAAAGTTTTAGAAATTAGATTTTACACCCTGAAGTTACATTCTGTTTGCATTAGCAGCCCCTCCCGTTAGTTTTTGCTGACATGTCTGTTAAGTACCACATAAACTTATGATGTGTACTAATGATCCAATTGAAACATGACACGTGGACTTAACTATTTTAATTATTCCATCTCAAATAAATAACCAAAAACACTCTAAATAATTAAAATTAAATTCTTTAAAATTCAAAATCACATAAACTAAAAACAAAAAATATAATAATTCAAATATATTTTTTTCTTTAACATTTTTTGGGTATCCCAAAAATTCCTAACATCAAATCCAACCCAGTAGAATCTCAATTAATACCCACATAGGCCATAGAAACGATCAAAATAATAAAAGAACTAAACTAAACCAAAAATCACAATTACTCCACAAATCAGTGAGGCCAAGAGAGAGAGAGATAGAATACCAGAACTCAAATGGCTGGGCTACTAAATATGGCTGCTGTGGCTACTGTAGTTACTCAAGATCATCCATAGCCCCTCCTGTTAGTTGTGCTTTGATGGGTCACGACTTTATGGATTGGGTTATTCAATGAAGTGCACTTAGATCTCATCAATTGAGATCGAAAGGAAAATGCTTGTTTTTTTTTTCCCCAACATTCTTGTTCATTACCTCTATTTCAATTTTAATTCAATTTTCCTAGGTTCGATTATTTCTTCATTCCAATCTTATGGTTGTGTTTTTCTGGGTTTGAATCTACTATGGTAATTTGTTTTTTACTGGTTGGAATTTTTGTGTTTGATTTTTTTTTTTCTCTGGGTTGTTCATCAGTGTTTGTCATTTTTGATTTTCCAGGTTTGTTCATCCTATGAGGTAAAAAAAAATTTAATTAAATTATTGTATTTTTTGAGGTAAAAGATAGAATTAAATTATTTATTAGTTTCGTAGAAATAATTAAATTTGTTTTTTGGTTATTTATCTGAGGTGTAATAATTAAATCCATGTGTAATGTTTCAATTGGATCATTAGTACACTTCATAAGTTCGTTTGGCACTTAATAGACATGTCAGCAAAAACTAACGGGAGGGGCTGCTAATGCAAACAGAATGTAACTTCAGGGTGTAAAATCCAATTTTTGAAACGTTATGGTGTAAAATCCAAATACTCCCAAACTTCAGGGGTATTTTTCGCAATTTACCCTTTTCATTTTATAAACTTTCAAACACATTAAAAAAATTCACCAAAGAATTCCAATTAATTAATGTATGATCTACCCAATCTATTATTTTATGAAAACCCAAACATAGTATTGAAGAGGTAAGTTTAAGATCTTACCCAACACTAGTGGAACCAAAAAAAAAAAAAAAAAGTTTTAGAATTTATATTGTAGTGATTGGTACAATTTATATTTTTTATCCAGGTAACAAGTGATGATGCCAAAAATCTCACCAGTGAGTTGCACGATGCTTGTATGCTCGAAAATAAACCTGCACAACAAAAAGAAGAGAGAACCTTTCGAAGAGCACCGGTGTGGTGCCGGCCAAATACCCTCCGAAGGTTAAGTCAGAAAGATTCTCACAACTCTAGAGTGCTAGAGAGGGGTTTATTATGCGTACCTCAATTTGTGAGGGTATTGGGGCTTTTATAGTAGTCGAAAGTTGACCTTTTTTACTTGGAGTCGAAGTCTTTTCCTTATAGGACTCTTCTTTGTAGAATCCTAAACGTGATATACAAGGTTTTTCATTGTAGAGAAGATTTATTATGGAACTCAGAATCCTTTTTGTGCTAGAACTCCATTTAGGTCCGGATTCGATGACGTGCGTCGTAAGTATCCAATCCACAATGGATTGGGTAGAGGCTGGGCCTGTCCACTATCGACCCAGGCGTGACGACCGTCAGGCCCATATCTATCAGCATAATTTTTTCCTCTTCAGTTGCCCCCTTCACCCTATGGGTCCGTGATCTCGGAGTGAAAGGACTCGTGGGGTGACGATTCGATTTGGATCCTGAGAGACTTTGACAGGCTGGCCTGAAATTATTTATGGCGTAGGGGACCTAAATTTTTTACCAAGGCACTTTTGGGTGACATGGTCCATCCTTCCACCCGTAGTTAGAAGGACATAAATTTTGTGCAAGGCACTTGAGTGACTTGGTCCGTCCTTCCACCCGTAGGTAGAAGGACACAAATTTTGTACCAAAGCACTTGTGAGTGACTTGATCCGTCCTTCCACCCGTAGGTAGAAGGACTTAAATTTTGTACCAAGGCACTTGTGAGTGACTTGGTCTATCCTTCCACCCGTAGGTAGGAAGACCTGAATTTTGTACCAAGGCACTTGTGAGTGACTTGGTCCGTCCTTCTACCTGTAGGTAGGAAGACCTGAATTTTGTATCAAGGCACTTGTGAGTGACTTGATCCGTCCTTTCACCCGTAGGTAGAAGGACTTAAATTTTGTACCAAGGCACTTGTGAGTGACTTGGTCTATCCTTCCACCCGTAGGTAGGAAGACCTGAATTTTGTACCAAGGCACTTGTGAGTGACTTGGTCCGTCCTTCTACCTGTAGGTAGGAAGACCTGAATTTTGTATCAAGGCACTTGTGAGTGACTTGATCCGTCCTTTCACCCGTAGGTAGAGGACTTAAATTTTGTACCAAGGCACTTGTGAGTGACTTGGTCTATCCTTCCACCCGTAGGTAGGAAGACCTGAATTTTGTACCAAGGCACTTGTGAGTGACTTGGTCCGTCCTTCTACCTGTAGGTAGGAAGACCTGAATTTTGTATCAAGGCACTTGTGAGTGACTTGATCCGTCCTTTCACCCGTAGGTAGAAGGACTTAAATTTTGTACCAAGGCACTTGTGAGTGACTTGGTCTATCCTTCCACCCGTAGGTAGAAAGACCTGAATTTTGTACCAAGGTACTTGTGAGTGACTTGGTTCGTCCTTCCACCTGTAGGTAGTAGGACTTAAACTTTGTACCAAGGCACTTGAGAGTGACTTGGTCCGTCCTTCCATCCGTAGGTAGAAGGACTTAAATTTTTTTTCAAGGCACTAGTGAGTGACTTTGTGTGTCCTTCCACCCGTAGGTAGGAAGACCTGAAATTTGTACCAAGGCACTTGTGAGTGACTTGGTCTGTCCTTCCACCCGTAGGTTGGAAGACCTGAATTTTGTACCAAGGCACTTGTGAGTGACTTGATCCGTCCTTCCACCCGTAGGTAGAAGGACTTAAATTTTGTACCAAGGCACTTGAGAGTGACTTGATCCGTCCTTCCACCCGTAGGTAGAAGGACTTAAATTTTGTACCAAGGCACTTGTGAGTGACTTGGTCCGTCCTTCTACCTGTAGGTAGGAAGACCTGAATTTTGTATCAAGGCACTTGTGAGTGACTTGATCCGTCCTTTCACCCGTAGGTAGAAGGACTTAAATTTTGTACCAAGGCACTTGTGAGTGACTTGGTCTATCCTTCCACCCGTAGGTAGAAAGACCTGAATTTTGTACCAAGGTACTTGTGAGTGACTTGGTTCGTCCTTCCACCTGTAGGTAGTAGGACTTAAACTTTGTACCAAGGCACTTGAGAGTGACTTGGTCCGTCCTTCCATCCGTAGGTAGAAGGACTTAAATTTTTTTTCAAGGCACTAGTGAGTGACTTTGTGTGTCCTTCCACCCGTAGGTAGGAAGACCTGAAATTTGTACCAAGGCACTTGTGAGTGACTTGGTCTGTCCTTCCACCCGTAGGTTGGAAGACCTGAATTTTGTACCAAGGCACTTGTGAGTGACTTGATCCGTCCTTCCACCCGTAGGTAGAAGGACTTAAATTTTGTACCAAGGCACTTGAGAGTGACTTGATCCGTCCTTCCACCCGTAGGTAGAAGGACTTAAATTTTGTACCAAGGCACTTGTGAGTGACTTGGTCTATCCTTCCACCCGTAGGTAGGAAGACCTGAATTTTGTACCAAGGCACTTGTGAGTAACTTGGTTCGTCCTTCCACCCGTAGGTAGGAAGACTCAAATTTTGTACCAAGGCACTTGTGAGTGACTTGGTCCGTCCTTCCACCCGTAGGTAGGAAGACTTAAATTTTGTACCAAGGCACATGTGAGTGACTTGGTCCGTCCTTCCACCCGTAGGTAGGAAGACCTGAATTTTGTACCAAGGCACTTGTGAGTGACTTGGTCCGTCCTTCCACCCGTAGGTAGGAAGACCTGAATTTTTTATGAGAATCAGGCGCCATTGGCATCCTTGATCGTCGGTATCCTTGGTTGTCGATCCATCCCATTGGGATGAGGATTAGGTGTCCGTCGGCTTCCCTTTGTAGTGTTTAAGCCTTGAGGTCTTGCTGTAGCATTGGCATTTGTGTTATGCTTATACGATGGACTGAGCATCCTTCTGCATGGTAGGCCATTGATACATTGCCCCTAGGACGCGTGATGGAACTTTCAACCTTTGGGACGCGTTGTAGTCCTTTGTTGGCGTCCCATTCTTAAGGTATTTTATCTGTCTACCTTGAGTCATGGACTTGCCGATGTGGCTGAGTGTTACTTCGTCATCAAAATTTTGTGTGTTTGTCCGTCCACCTTTGTTCATGGACCTGCATCAATCCTTATTTCTTTTCCTTTTTTTTTTTTTTTTTTTTTTTTTTGGTCATGGACATGCATCCGTCCACTTTCTTTCTTTCTTTTTTTTTTTTTTTTTTTTTTTTTTTTTTGAGTCCGTCCACTTGTTGGATATGCATTTTTTCTTGTTGTTGTTGCATCCGTCCACTTGTTCATGGACATGAATTTTTTCTTTTTGTTGTTGTTTCATCCGTCCACTTGTTCATGGACATGCATCTTTTTTTTTTCTTTTTTTTTTTTTTTTGGGTTGACTCCGTCCACTTCATGGAAATGCATTCTCTTTTTGTTGCATCCGTCCACTTGTTTATGGACATGCATCTCCCTTTTTTTTTTCTTTTTTTTTTTTTTTTTTTTTAGTCCGTCCACTTGTTTATGGACATGAATTTTTTCTTTTTGTTGTTGTTTCATCCGTCCACCTAATCATGGACATGCATCCCTCTTTGTTTGTTTGTTTGTTTTTTTTTTTTTTTTTTTTTTTTTTAAATGTGGACCTCCGTCCACTTTCTTTATGGACGGATGCATGTTGCATCCGTCCATATTTCTGTTGTTGTGGACGTCCGTCCACTTTTATGGACGTCCCTTTTTTTTTTTTTTTTTTTTTTTTTTTTTTTTTTTTTTTTCTTCAATGTGGACCTCCGTCATTTTTTATTTTTATTTTTATTTTTATTTTTTATTTTTTATTTTTTATTTTTTTTTATGGATGGATGCATGTTGCACCCATCCATATTTTTGTAGTTGTGGACGTCCGTCCACTTTTATGGACGTCCATTTCTTTTTTTTTTTTTTTTTTTTTTTTGGGTTAATGTGGACCTCCGTCTACTTTTTTATGGACGGATGCATGGATGCATCCGTCCATTTTTTTTGTTGTTGTGGACTTCTATTTTTTTTTTTTTTTTTTTTTTTTTTTTAGTGTGGACCTCCGTCCACTTTTTTATGGACGGATGCATGGATGCATCCGTCCATCTTTTGTTGTTGTTGTGGACTTCCATCCACTTATGGACGTCCATTTTTTTTTTTTTTTTTTTTTTGGGTTAATATGGACCTCCGTCCACTTTCTTTATGGACGGATGCATGTTGCATCCGTCCATATTTTTGTTGTTGTGGACTTCCGTCCACTTATGGACGTCTATTTTTTTGTCCGTCCACTTTGGTCATGGACTTCCTGTCGATACCAAGTGTGACCTTGTCACCTTGTTGGTCATCCACTTTGAGGTCGTGGACTTCTTGAGGTGACTAAGAGTTAACTCGTCATCTTGTGGGTCGTCCACTCGGGATCATGGACTTATTGAGGTGACTAAGAGTTACTTCGTCACCTTGATGGTCGTCCACTCGGGGTAGTGGACATGTTAAAGTGACTAAGTTTTACCTCGTCACCTTGATGGTCGTCCACTTGGGGTCGTGGACTTGTTGAAGTGACTAAGTTTTACCCCGTCACCTTGATGGTCGTCCACTTGGGGTCGTGGACTTGTTGAGGTGACTAAGTGTTACCTCGTCACCTTGATGGTCGTCCACTTGGGGTCGTGGACTTTGTTGAGGTGACTAAGTTTTACCTCGTCACCTTGATGGTCGTCACCTTGATGGTCGTCCACTCGAGGTTGTGGACTTTGTTGAGGTGACTAAGTTTTACCTCGTCACCTTGTGGGTCGTCCACTCGGGGTCATGGACTTATTGAGGTGACTAAGTTTTACCCCGTCACCTTGATGGTCGTCCACTTGGGGTCGTGGACTTGTTGAGGTGACTAAGTGTTGCCTCGTCACCTTGATGGTCGTCCACTTGGGGTCGTGGACTTGTTGAGGTGACTAAGTTTTGCCTCGTCACCTTGATGGTCGTCCACTTGGGGTCGTGGACTTGTGGAGGTGACTAAGTTTTACCTCGTCACCTTGATGGTCGTCCACTTGGGATGATCCGTCCAGCTTGTGGACTTAGTTTTATATCCGTTCACCTTGTGGACTTTGGATTTTTTATCCTCTTGGGATGATCCGTCCAGCTTGTGGACTTAGTTTTATATCCGTCCACCTTGTGGACTTTGGATTTTTTATCCTCTTGGGATGATCCGTCCAGCTTGTGGACTTAGTTTATATCCGTCCATTTTTTAGACTTAGTTTATCAAGTAGGAAGAACATAAGCGTGTCTGACTATTTCTTTTATTGAAAGAAAACCATGTAGAAGAAAAAAGGTACCTGCCCCCTTGGGCTTAAAAAGGCACTTGTAGAAAGAATCGTTTGAAGAAAAAACTTGCGATAGCAAAACTAAATAATAGCAAAAATTGTTCATAGTAAAAAACTAATAAAAACTTAGTAATAAACTGGAAACTAGGGGGGGGGGGGCGTCGATGCTCTTCATGTCGTCTCTACCGGTGGTATCTCCGTAGGTGCTCCGTGTTCCATGGTTGCTACGGCTTCTGCCCGTCCAGCGTCTTGAAGTGGTAAGTTCCCTTCCATCTCCATCATAGCAATGTAGCACTCTCGTGCGGCCAGCTGATTTCCTCGTAGCTCTCCCACCCCGTGCTCCGTAGGAAATTTGATCATTAGGTGGTATGTTGACGTTACCGCCTTCCATGAGTTGAGGGTGGGTCGTCCGATGATAGCATTGTAAGCAGATGAGCAGTCGACCATAAGGAAAGTCATCTCCTTTGTGATCCGTTGAGGATAATCACCTATTGTTACCGAAAGCGTGACCGCGCCTAATAGGAATACCCTCCTACCTCCAAAGCCAATTAGCGGAGCATTTGTCGATATTAACCGTTCTCTATCAATCCTCATCTGCTGGAATGCCGGGTAGTATAAGATGTCCGCTGAGCTACCATTGTCGATTAGCACTCGGTGCATGTTGAAGTCTCCCACTTGTAAGGTGATAACAAGCGCGTCCTCATGAGGGTGGTGAAGACGTCGGGCATCCTCTTCTGAGAATCCTATGATCGGGCTTTCCATCCGTGCTATTCTTGGTACGGAGCCCGTTAGCTGGACGTTATGAACCATCCTGAGGTATGTTTTTCTGGCCTTTTTAGACGACCCTATAGTTGCCGTGCCCCCTGTGATCATTCTTATATCCCCTATAGGTGGTCTGGGGTGCTCATTATCTCGGCGGGGTGGCTGCTCTTGATGTTGATGATCCGTCCTTTCCTTGCTGACGAACTTCTGCAACTTTCCCTGTCTAATAAGGGCTTCAATCTGCTGTTTCAGGTCATAGCAGTCAGCTGTGTCATGTCCGTGATCGCAATGGAAGCGACAGTACCTATCTCTGGACCGTTTGTTGGGATCTCCCTTCAGCTTTCCAGGGAAAGTTAATGTCCCCTCATCCTTGATTTGCATGAGGACTTGGTCGATAGGGGCGGTCAGTGGAGTGAAGCTTGTGAATCTCCCCGTAGGGGGCTCGGAGCACCTATCATCCCTTCGCTCTCCGGTTCTTGCCGTCTTCCGCCCTCTTTCCTCTCGGGCATCTTCCTGCCTTTCTCTCTTTTTAGGCTTTTCCTCGCGAGCTAGTAGAGCGTCTTCGGCATTCATATATTTTGTGGCCCTGTAGAGCACGTCCGGCATAGTTTTCGGGTCATTTTTATATAGTGAAAACAAAAACTTACCCTTCCTCAGCCCATTCGTAAATGCTGCTACGAGTATTTTATCGTCGGCCTCATCAATTGAAAGTGCCTCCTTATTGAAACGGGTTATGTAAGATCTCAACGGCTCGTCTTCTCGCTGTCTGATGCTCATTAGGCAAGCCGTCGACTTCTTGTACCTGTGTCCCCCGATAAAGTGAGACGTGAACTGGGCGCTCAATTCCTTGAATGTGCTGATGGAGTTCGGTGTCAACCGACTGAACCAGATCCTCGCGGCTCCCTTCAGTGTTGTAGGGAAAGCCCTGCACATTATTTCATCTGCGACCCCCTGAAGGTGCATCAGAGTTTTGAACGTCTCTAGATGATCTAGAGGGTCCTTTATTCCGTCATAACTGTCGATCTGTGGCATCCGAAACTTGTGCGGTAAGGGGAAGGAGTTCACGGCTGCAGTGAAGGGTGAATCTGTGCGGTTGACGAGATCGTCAAGGTCACTGGAAACTCGCCCCTTGAGTGCGTTCATCATAACTTCCATCTGCTCTTTTATCGCCTGCATCTCTGCGACGATATGTGGTGGAGTGGCATCCGTGAGGGATGGCATGCTCATGTTCTGCCTCTCTGGTCTGTTAGGGGCGTGGCTGCCTTCAGGTCTCTCCTGGTTTTTTCTTGCGCCGCTGGTCCCCTCTTGGTCTTCTTGCTGGTCGTCTCGTACTGCGTTTTTCTGGCGCAACTGTTCTTCCAAATCGAAATTTTGTTTGGTGAGGCGCTCCACTGCGGCCGCCAGGGTTCGAACTTGTCTCTCAAGGGCAGTCGTAGGTGGTTCCTCCCCTTGAACATCGTTGGTGGTTGCCATCGAGCGTGTGAGTACCATGTAACCCTTTTGTCCTTGAAACGATAATATGGCTTACGAATCGCGCAATACGTCGTTTCCCACAGACGGCGCCAACTGATGATGCCAAAAATCTCACCAGTGAGTTGCACGATGCTTGTATACTCGAAAATAAACCTGCACAACAAAAAGAAGAGAGAACCTTTCGAAGAGCACCGGTGTGGTGCCGGCCAAATACCCTCCGAAGGTTAAGTCAGAAAGATTCTCACAACTCTAGAGTGCTAGAGAGGGGTTTATTATGCGTACCTCGATTTGTGAGGGTATTGGGGCTTTTATAGTAGTCGAAAGTTGACCTTTTTTACTTGGAGTCGAAGTCTTTTCCTTATAGGACTCTTCTTTGTAGAATCCTAAACGTGATATACAAGGTTTTTCATTGTAGAGAAGATTTATTATGGAACTCAGAATCCTTTTTGTGCTAGAACTCCATTTAGGTCCGGATTCGATGACGTGCGTCGTAAGTATCCAATCCACAATGGATTGGGTAGAGGCTGGGCCTGTCCACTATCGACCCAGGCGTGACGACCGTCAGGCCCATATCTATCAGCATAATTTTTTCCTCTTCAACAAGTAAAAACAATCCTTATGTCAGTGGTTGGATTGCGTTTTATCTTTATACCTTACAAAGCTTTTTTTTTTCTTTTTTCTTTTTTTTCTTTTTTTTGAGAAGGCCTTACAAAGTTTTAAGGTGACCAATGATTGAGTTATTATTGAACAGTTAATAATATACAATTAACACGAACTTTGGCATGCGGGTTAAGAAAATGAGAACATATTATTCAAAGATTGAATTTTTATAATATAAATACCCTAAAAATTTGAATGGTGTAACATAAACACAGACTTACACTATGTGTAACTTGATCCTAACTATACATGCACCTAAAACGCATCGGTATTGAAATATTATGCTCCAATGTGCAAATAGAAGCTGTCATCATAACAAATTTTAAAAGTTTGGGTTGGAACTTATGAAATTTTTATTGGCTAAAAAGGAAATAAAAATAAACGAAACTAGTACTTTATGCTACGTTATTTCCAATAACACAAATAATTAATCAAATATGGGGATAGGTAGCAATGAATATGAAGCCTAAACATAAATATAAACACCCATTCCCTCTCCAACAGTGTGGCATTTGATACACAATATACCTAATACAATGAGATTCTCCTTTTTCTCAAGTAGTGTCTCCATCTCTTTTTCAAGAGAAGTTATGTCTCTTTTTTGACTCAATTGATCTTCTTTACATTGATTCATGATTTTTGGGTTTGTGCTATATTTTTGCGCTCGTTGCCTTATTACATTGAGCAGCAAACTTCATTGTTCCAAATGATCTTCTATATTCTTTAATTCTGTATCGACCTGTCAAACCTGTTCGTTTATCTTCTCCATACTATAGCCAATTTCCCCCATTTCTGATCACAAATAGAGGATAGAGGTTTTCTATTTATATACAATGTATCTCTTAACTCTTCATTAGTAATGACTAATGATAGGATATCACATGTCTAAAAATTTGATGTAAAAGTATTTCTCATGATATAAAATTAATGATTTATTATTATTGATTTGTACCAGTAGATTAATGCTTTGCATAATAAAACCTTCCCAATTATAAATTATTCATTAATTTTGTAAAAATAGAACAATAACTTATTTTATCAAACATGAAAACAATATTTTGTTTCATGTCAATAGAAATAAGATAAATAATTAGTATTTCTCCTTTTAGTTCTTGACTTTTAGAGATAGTTTCATTTTGGTCATTAGAAAAACTTTTATGTCAAGTTAATCCATACGTTTTATATACCCACTTCAGTGTGCTCCTTGTCAATTGTCATCATCTAACTCAGAAAAAATGTTGATATGGCAAATAAATTGCTTACATGTCACTTAATCACAATTAAGGAAATATTTAACTGGTTTTAGAAAAATTCACATCTACGACTTATGTGGCATTTGTGTTTTATTTTTTCTTTTAACTTTCATGCCAATTTCTTGGTAACCAAACAAACACACACACCAAAAAATTTCAAAACAACAAATCAAATGACAAATACCAGTATAAATATCCTCAAAATGGAATCATTCAAAAAAAAAAAAAAAAAAGAATGACAATACATAAGAAAAATCATTTATTAAAAAAACTAAAAAACTAAAATAGGGTATGAATTTCTATTTTTCAAAGATAGAAAAACAATTTAACATATTTATTTCAAGAAACTGGAAGATGTCAGGAAATGACGTTGTTATTTCATTTCTTAGTCAATTATAATTTTTTTTTAATGATTTACTATATCAAAAATCAATGATAAATCAAAATTACAATGCCTATTTTTAGAGACCAAGGCAATTTTGACAGATAGTAATGGAATAAATTAAAAGTTATATTACTAAATTACATTTTAAACAAAATTAGAGAATATAATTTGTAATTTAACTTAAATAGAATACAAAAAATGCTCTACCCGGTTATGGCATTTCGGTCAAGCATATTGGTTGGAATATAAATACTCGCATCCCCACACAACGTGTATCACTACCTTTCCTTGGGTTTCATCCTCTCTTATCTTTCTTTTGTACTTGTATGCTTATGAGTCTCTCTGTATTTGTGTGTTATTGTTTTTGGTTTTTGAGTTGAAAGATCCCAGTGATGTCCATAAAAAATTCAAGCTCAACAAACCGGAAAGCAGGCTCTTCTACACTCTAAAGAACTTTGCGTGTTGAAAACCCCACTAACCTGAGCGAACTCTGTCTCTCTTTCTCAGAAAATTTTTCTACATTTTTCTTATAATTCATATAGGGCATTAGGTGTGTCAGATTTTTTCCCCCTTATATTGGAGTAATTACTCCCAAAGTACCATAAATACATAATCCTCCCTCTCACATAATTGCAGAATCCACTAATTAAATTTATGGTGGGACTTACAATTTATGTGAGAGGGAAGAATACACATTTATGGTATTCCTATTTGTTTGTGGGAAAATTTGATGGTTACAATGAGGATTCTTAACTCCGAGAAATTATATAGTCGTTATAATTTCTCTTTAACTCCCTCTTCTGAGTTGTAAGTTTGTTGGTAAAATAATGGCCTGTTTGGATAAACTGTTTCAAAATGTGCGTTTTAAAAACTAGCGTTTTTAAAACATGCGTTTTGAAAACTCCATTTTAAGAACCACAGATAAGCGTTTGGTAAAAATGTAAAAATATGCATTTTCTATTTTTAGAGCCAAATTAGGCGTTTGGATAAGCTATTTTAAAAATAGCTGTTTTGAGTGTAAATTCCAAAAAAGGACTTAATTATATTGTTAAGGCTATCTTAATTTTTCTGTAATTAGAATAAGTCCTTTCGCTAAAGACCGTTTCGGGTTTACTGTTATTTTTAAAAATATATATATATATTATTTGTATATATTTTAAAAATAAATAAATATTATTTACATATTTATAACTTTAATTATTTGGTAAAAGTTAATTTTTTAAGCAATTAAACTTGTTAAGCTTATAAGTTTATTAAAAAAAAAATTGATTAGAGATAAAAGTATAAGACCAAAAAAAAAGATAATAAAAAAGAAGGGGTAGTAGGTGAGAAATAAGATATTACGTTTGGTACATGTATTTAAACACATGTTTTCAGTTTTTAAACAATATTAAACATGTTTTTACACAATTTTTTACTTATACATATTTTCAAAAAGTATAAACAAAATTACTAAAACAACCTTATCAAACATCTCCCAAATAATTAGAAAAATTAAAATAGTGGGTGATAAAACCAAACTCATGCTTGATGCCTCTTGCCAGTTGCCCCACCTTTATTAATTTCTTTTTCTTTCTTTGATCCACATCACACGCCTAATGCCTCTTGCCGGTTGCCTCCCACCTTTATTAATTTCTTTTACTTTCTCCAATCCACATCACACGCCTTACACCTATGTGTACAACCTACATGTCATTACAATTACCAAGAAGCACTCATCTTCACATGATTAAACTTATGACTTCACTATTAAACATTTCTTTAAGAAATTTCTTTACTTTCCTGGACTCTTTCAGCTCCCTCACAGCTCTCTTTATCTTTCACCTTAGACTCTGTTTCTCTTAAAGCTTCAGACCTTCAGCCCCTCCTCAAGGAAGCTTGCTGGATATTTACCGGTGCCACTGCTCTCCACGAAATGGCATGACTTCATTGTTAGTGTAAAGAGGAGTTAGAAATGAAGGGAGGCAAAAAGTATGACTGGCGTGAGGGGAGGGAAAGAAGCATTTTGTGTGTAATTTTGTACCGGTCTGGAATCCATTAACCGGCCGGAATCCAGCAAAAATTGTTTAAAACGTAAAAAGGTATGTTCTTTTCATTACCGCCCGGAATTGATATATTGGCCGAAATTCAACGAAGTAGAGGTTACTGAAGGAAATTGGTGAAGAGTGACTATTGAAAGAGAAAAAAAAAAAAAAGGGATAATATAGCCAGCTATTTGGGGGTATTTTTGGTTTTTTGAATGAAAAAAATAGCAGTGCGAAAACGTTTTATTTGCTTGATATTGAAAATGCAATTAGATACTGCTTCTTTGAAACCGCAGATTTGTGCGATTTGTAAATGTGATTTAGTTGAAACTGCTTCTCCAAACAATTGTGTATATTGCGTTTTGTATCAAACGTGCGTTTTTGTCCAAGAAAACACCTATCCAAACGGCTCTAAAACCTATGACTTTAAAGACAACACTGAGTAATCCATCTATTTTTTTTTAGGGTACATAGATGATCTCCTCAATGTAGGAGCTCTCCCTCTCGTTTAACGAGCTTTTTCTCCCTTAGCTCTACCTTAAGGGTCTGTCTTTTAGCTTTCTTTTTGGTGCACAGTGGCTGACGAAGTGATCCACAGTTTGGAAAACATGAAACTAACCACGGAGGAGGAGGAAGTGATAGAGGTCTCGGATGAAGGAAGACAAGAGGAGATTGAGAGTTTTTCACAAAGCCTACTGGAGGGTTCCTCACGTGTAAGCCATTTAACAAAAAGGCAGAGATAAACACACTGAAGAAGGCGTGGGGGTTAGAAGAAGGAGTTCACATCATGGAGGTGGGTTCAAATATGTTTCAATTCAAATTCCAAACAGAGTTTGAGATGGAAAGGGTTTTCAGAAGGGGCCCTTGGACGTTCGACAATCAAGCACTCATGCTTTGTAGGTGGCAGAGGGTTATGATAGTACGCACCGTGAAGTTTGAATCAATGCCATTGTGGGTGCAGATTTGGGAGGCACCATTTGATATGGTTTCTCCCAAGGTGGCAGTGGAAGTGGGAAGTAGGTTGGGAGTGGTAGTAGAGGAGGAGAAGCGACTGAAGCTTGAGGCACAACGGCTGTTCATGAGAGTTCGAGTAGCCATTCTGATCTCGAAACCGATGAGGGGAGGCTTCGTGGCGGGATCAGATGGTACTCGTCACTGGGTTAAATTCAAGTATGAGCGACTTTTGTTGTTCTGTCACTATTGTGGGCTGCTGGGACATGATCTTCGTCACTGTGCCAGCCACTACGCTGCATCAAAGAACAGCCGCGAAATGGTGTGTCAGCATGGCGACTGGATGAAGGCGGTTGGCCCTTGAACTTGGTCGCCAACGAGAAACAAGTCTAGGAACGATGAGGAGGGACTATTCCATACACACAAACGGAGACCTAAACGGCAGTACGATACGATGGAGAACGGATTCCCCTTTATGGCCCAGACGAAGGAGGAGACACGTGGAAAAGGAAATAACGTACAATCCAGAACAGACCCGAATTTTCAGGAAATTATTACATGCAATAATGAGGGGTCAGAAATGGATGCAGCAACAATGATGTCGAAACATGTGGACATTATTATGGGAGCCTTAAATCCGGACACTCAGGGATTTACAACAGAAAGTAACGCACAGAAATCGTGGGAGGATGATGCATTAAATCTGAATCATGGAGAGGGTGATACGAAGGCCATAAACAAAGAGGAGGCACGCGAGCCACTGTTAGTAAAGCAGGAGCACGTGTTAGACAAGTCCAAACTAAGTGGGCTTGCAAATTCAAAGCCCAAATGGACTAGAATCTCTCGTATGGATAGTGGGTTAAAGGACTTAAGTGAGGAAGAGTCCACGAATTTATTGGGTAAGAGGGGGTCTTCAGAGATCACAGAAGAGGATTCTAACGAAGATTTAGTGAAGCAACAGAGGAAGAGGAGCAAGACACAAGACGATGATATAACACATGCAGTGGCGGGGGTGATGGTTCACCCTTGCCAACCACAATGAGGCTACTAAGTTGAAACTGCCAAGGACTTGGAAACTTTTAGATAGTTTGAAGCCTTCGTAAAATTATGAAGGGCCAAGCTCTTACAGTCTTTTTCTTGATGGAAACTAGGCTGGATAAAAAAAGGGTTTAAGCAACATTGTGGAGACCTAGACTTATCTTATCCAAATCAAGTCATTGTTAAGAAACCTAATTCTGGGGGAGGTTTGGCATTGTTATGGAAACATGAGGTGATGGTAGATGTCATTAACTATACTGAAAACCATATTCTGGCAAAGGTGGTAGAGGATGATGGCTTTCAATGGTATCGGGCTTTTATGGGTGGCCCAAAGCGAGTCAGAAGTCAAAATCTTGGGCATTTCTCTCTCATTTGGCTTCCTTTATTGATGGTCCATGGTTGTGCATCGATGATTTTAACGTTATATTACATTCCTCAGAGAAACTAAGCAGCCGGCCTTCTATCCATAGTCAAATGGATGATTTTCGACAAGCCTTGGAACTATGCCAGTTATCAGACTTGGGTTTCATCGGGTACCCTTACACTTGGAACAACAAGAGATCAGGACTAGCAAACACAAGGCAACGGCTTGATCGAGCTGTCGCCTCGGAAAGTTGGAAAGCGAGATTCCCAATCAGTACAATAACCCATCTATTTTCCCATGCGTCAGACCATTTACCTTTGATCCTTCAGCCAGGGACTTTCAAGAGAATGGCGGCAAGAAGTATAAAAGGCTTTAAATTTAAGGAGACTTGGTTGTTATGGGAGGAGTGTGAAGGTGTAGTTCAAGATGCTTGGAACAAGTTGGATAGAGGAAATACGGGCCTGACTAGGATCAAGGACCGGATTGCAAGCTATGGGATGGATTTGCATGCATGGGGTTCCACTAGAACACACCTAGACAATAATAAAATCAAGCAACTCCAAAAGAAAGTTGAAGCAATCAGTATGGGTGAGCTGAGAGAAGGTAATAGGTTAGAATTTTTAACAGAAAGTAAAGAGTTGCACAGCCTTTTATTGAAGCAAGAAATATATTGGGCACAAAGGTCTCGTATCTCTTGGCTCAAACATGGGGACAGAAATACCAAGTTTTTTAACTCACAAGCATCACAACGAAGACGTAGAAATTTTATTCAGGGAATCAAGGATGGGGACAACAACTGGGCAGAAGAGATTGATGATATTGCAGGGGTGGCAATAAACTATTTTGAGAATATGTTCAAAACAGGGGGTTGTGATCAGATGGAGGATTGTATTGCTGCAGTACAACACAAGGTGGACCCACATATGGTGGAGATTCTATCCAGTGAATATAGTGCAGATGAAGTGCAAACAGCTTTATTCTAAATGGGACCAACAAAGTCTCTTGGACATGACAATATGAATGCTCTTTTTTATCAAAAATTTTTGCATATTGTTTGTGATGATGTGACTAATGCAGTGTTGCACTTTCTAAATTCTAGAATTATGGATCCTGAGGTTAACTATACTTATATTGTCCTTATTTCCAAGATAAAGTCCCTGGAAAAAATGTCTGACTATAGACCCATTAGTCTATACAATGTCATATACAAAATCATTTCAAAAGTTTTGGCCAACAGATTGAAGAAAATTTTACCCTAACTAATTTCTCCTACCCAAAGTGTCTTTGTCCCAAGCCAGCTTATTACTAATAACATCCTGGTGGCATATGAATCACTACACACTATGCATGGGCGTAAAAAGGGTAAAAAAAGGTCCCTTGCTTTGAAGCTGGACATTAGTAAAGCTTATGACCGGGTTGAGTGGGCCTTCCCTAAGAGTATAATGGTGAAGATGGGTTTTCCTGATACTTGGATAGATCAGGTGATGTCAGGGACGGACCCAGGATTCAAGCTGGGGGGGGAGGGGGTTGGAGACAAATGAAAATTTTTTTTTTTTCAAACACACATCCATATAATATTAATAAACTATCAACCAAGAAAAATACCCAAAAATCATTGTTTCTTAATATATTAACATACAATCATCTACCAACAAAAACAAAAGACACAAAAACTATTGTTTCTTAATACAGACATCTACGAAAAGGGAACTCGACACTCTTTCAAATCTTCAAAATTATCTACACTATTGTTTCTTAATACAATCATCTAACCCAATCCCACTACAGCACTACCAACATTCTAAATTTATTCTGCACAGCACTACTAACAAAAACTTTTCTTAACTTTACTTTTTTTTTTTTGTCCCTGGTCCCTATTATGTCCAAGTCCAACTACCAGTCAACAAAGCACAAACAAACAGTCAAACAAATATTCTCTAATCCTAATCTGAGTAATCTCTACAAACTCTACTCTCTCTCTCTATTTCTCTTATCTATATAATACAAGAGAGAGAGTCACAAACACAGAGTGACAGAGAGTCACAAAGCCAAAAAGCCAAAAAAAAAAAAAAAAAAAAAATGCCATAGGCCACAGCACAGATTCAATTCACAATCACCAACATCAGTAATCAGTTTATCACTCATCAGTCATTAGTAAAAACACAAACACTCCACAAGCACAGATTGTTAAAACAGTTGATTCACAAACATTTTATTAGGTTTTGATTCTTGAAAGAAAGGATCATAGATTAAATACCTGTTAAAACAATAGATTCACAAACAGTGTGAAGGCTTGAGCAACTGGCGACGGCGACAGTTGAGGGCTCGCGTGATGATGGCGCGTTGGCATTGGCACTCGCATCGGTGTGGGTACTGCCTTACTAGGCGAGAGTCTCACATCGCGTCAACGTGATGACTGATGATGATAATGGCGTCGCATCGCGTTGGCATCTGGGCTCAGTGGCTCACTATCTGCTTGTCTCGCCTTTCTATCTCTTTGTCTCGCGCCTCACTATCTCTTTGTTTCCTTTCTTTCTTTTTTTCCTTCCTCAGTTCCTCTTTCACTTTCTCCATTAGGTTTACTACTGAGTTTTCTTTTTTCTTTTTCTTTTTCTTTTTTTGATTTACACGAGTCATGGGCTCTCTGAATTTTTTTTTTCTTTTTTTCTTTTTTTGATTTACACGGATCATAGGCTCTCTGAGTTTTTTTTTTTTTTTTTTATAATTATTATTTACATGGGTCATGGGCTCTTGCCTCCTGGGCTGGCCAGTTGGGCTTGGAATTCATGAGGGGGGCCTGAGCTAAAAACTAAGGGGGGCCCAAGCTTGCCCAAGCTTGTATTTTTATTTTTTATTTTTTTTTTTGAAAAATTTAAGCTGCTATTTTTTTTTTTTTTTGGACCCGGGGGGGGCCTGGGCCCCCTTAGGCCCCTTCTTGGGTCTGTCCTTGGGTGATGTGTTGTGTATCCACCTCTTCTTTTTCTGTTAAAATTAATGGTAAAGCTTATGGTAATATCATACCTTCTAGAGGGCTCCATCAAGGAGACCTCCTATCTCCTTCTCTGTTTCTCTTATGTGCAGAAGGATTCACTTCCTTATTGGCAAAAGCGGAGATGGAGAATCAAATCCATGGAGTGTCTATTTGCAGAAGAGCACCTAGTATTACTCATCTCCTGTTTGCAGATGACTCTTTACTATTCTGCCAAGCCAAGCAAGAAGAAGTCCAGGTGATTATGGATACTTTGCAGTTGTATGCCAAGGCTTCCGGTCAGTGTATCAATATGGAGAAGTCTTCAATATACTGTAATAGTAACACAAAGATGGAACAAAGGGAATGGATAAAAAATAACTTGGGTGTTAAGGAGGTGGATAGATTTGAGTCATACTTGGGACTTTCAACACTAATTGGACGTTCAAAATACCAAACTTTCTCTTTTCTCAAAGATAGAGTTTGGAAAAGGCTGCAAGGATGGAAGAGAAAACTATTGTCAATAGCAGGCAAGGAGGTGCTCATAAGAGCCGTTGCACAATCAATACCAACCTATACAATGGGGGTATTTCAATTACCGGTAAAGATTTGCAACGAACTTGTAAGGTTGAATTTAATCAACCATCTTGTTGGCTTTATTTCGTGTCAAATTTTCTTATATTTTAGCAATTAGTAACTCTGTATTTAGGTGGGATTCTTGTAAGGGTAGTGTGTGAGAGAGTGTGAAGAAATGTGTTCAAGTTTGTGCAAAGATGCAGGGACTTGCAACTAGAACTCGCGGGTGGCTCGTGATTGGCAAACCGCCAGATGAAAGTCACGTGCCAAGCATACGGGAAGCTGAAGCGTCATGCCAGCTGTTGCACTATAGGACAAAAAGTTCAGACTAGCAATGCAGTCACCTCGCGGCTTGAACTCGCGACTCAGTCAAGTTGCGAGGCCAAGCCGCCAGCTAGCTCTATTTTGGAAAAACTAGCTCTTCACATTCAAAACACACACCACTATATATAGACCATTATACCCACGAAATGTAAAGAGCTTCCAAAGAGAATTTTGAGAGAGAAACCTTAGAGAAAAACAAGATTGATTCATTCACAATCTTCACCTAAGAGACTCTTCAAATTCCTCTACTCTCTTCCTCTTCATTGATACATCCTTGAGAGGTTCTTAGCCAAATCATTTTCTCACCATACCTATATCTATGAAAAGGTTTATTTAGTGCTTTGGGAAGCAATTCGGAAGGGACCAATTCATATTGGTTGATGCTATAGGCTATAGCGGAATCCGGTAAGCTAGAAAAGAAAAAGGTTCGGCGCAACCTCGTTGGAGCAAGAAACTTGGAGGGCTTAGCTACATTTGGTAGATTAGGCTTGGAGGGTCTATTATTGTTTATATATCCCAACTACATTTTCTAGTAGATTATTGATCGCTTGGAGGGCGGCGGAGAGGTTTTTCGCCGAGAGCTTCGGTTTCCTCTTCGATAACACATCGAGTGTTGTCTTTGTATTTGCATCTCTCTTCCCTTTATTTTTACCATTTAATTACTGCTGTAATTGTGATTATTTATAGTATAAATTGTTTATCAATTCGGTTATTAGCTTATGTTCATGTTCCGCACATTTATTATTTGACATTAAGCTTAAATTGATAATTTTATAATTGGGGTCTAAAAGTTCAAGGGTGTTTAATACACATTTTGAACATTCAGAACTCAATGCTATGTGCGCCAAATTTTGGTGGGGACAAGTTGGCAATGAAAAAAAGATTCATTGGAGGAGTTGGGACATATTATCTACACCCAAAAAAGAGGGGGGAATGGGGTTTCGTGATATTCAAAGTTTCAATTTAGCGATGCTAGCCAAGCAAGGATGAGGTTGATGCAAGGGAAAGATTCATTGCTATTTAGATGCTTCAAAGCGAAATATTTCCCTAGATGTGGCTTTTTGGATGCGGTGGACGTTCCAAACAGTTTCTTCGTTTGGAAGAGTATTCTGGCAGCCCAAGAAATTCTGGAGAGAGGTCATTGCTGGAGGGTTGGAGACGGATCAGCAATTCGGGTTACCAAGGATAGATGGATCCCAAAGTACCCAACAAATAAGGTGATTCATACGGTTCCAGATGAGGAGTGGGAATGGAGAGTGGCAGAATTAATTGATTGGTCAACCCATACTTGGGACAGCCAACTCACTGAGGAGAAGTTTCACAGTGATGATGCAGTAGCTATTCTCCGAATACCACTAAGTCGGAGACACATCCAGGACTCCATTTATTGGATACACAATAGGAAGGGTGAATACACAGTCAAATCCGGATACCAAATAGCCAGGCAGTTGTGAAGGAGGAAAACAAGCAGGGGAATGTTCCAATACAAGGACGAGTGATTTAGTGTGGAGTACGCTATGGAAACTTATATTCCAAACAAACTTAAGATATTTGGTTGGCAAGTTTGTCATGATATATCACCCACACGTGAAAATCTGGCTCGAAAAACAATTATTGAGGACCGGACCTGTCAACTTTGTACAAGAGGAGATGAATTTGCATTACATGTGCTGTGGGAGTGTAGTGTGGCCCAAGATGTGTGGGCAAGGAGTATTAGGAAGCTGCAGAAGGGAACCTGTGAAGTGCGTGAGATAAGACAGTTGGTGGAGAAGATGATACACAAACTAAACTTGGAGGAGCTCGACCTATTTTTTGTGCAGGCATGGCTTATATGGTCCCAGCGGAATATGGTGCTACACGGAGGGAAATTGCAGGACCCATCTCGGCTGGTTCAGAGAGCAGCGGACTTTTTGAAGGAATTTAGAGAAGCCCAGGTTTAGTTGGAGACTTCTACGGGCGTCCTGAGAGTCTCAAAGTGGCGACCACCAGCAGTTAATGGATTCAAGCTTAATTTCGATGCCGCTATATTTCAGGATATACATGCGTCGGGGTTTGGAGCTGTTATAAGAAATGAATCAGGGGAGGTAATGGCATCCATCTCAGCTAAAGGCCCAGCGGTGTTTGACAATGAGGAGGCCGAAGTGCTTGCATGCAGGAAGGCCGTGGAGTTTGCAGTGGACTCGGGGTTCTATAGTGTGATTATTGGGGGAGATAACTGCCTTGTAATGAACTCCATCATCTCTACTTCCAGGATGTGTACCAACCTGTCTAGACTGGGGCACGCGTACGAAGATATAGGCTGTATTATTTCGGGTCTACAGGAAGTGTCCTTTAGTTGTGTGAGTCGTTCAGCTAATGTTGTAGCGCACTCATTAGCTAGATTCGCTAGAAGTATTGAGGATGAGGTTGTATGGCTGGAGGATATTCCTCCACCTGCACTACAAGCACTGTATGAAGATTCTAAATTTATTTAAATAAAAATCAAGTCCGCTTTCAAAAAAAAATCCATCTATTTTTTCCTCCGAGTTAGCTGGTTTTTTTTTTTTTTTTTGGATTATTTAGTTAATTGTTTTATTTGTTTACTTAATTCTCTTTTATAGATTGGGATGAAGCGAAATAAATTAATCCAACACTTAATCTGAGTGATGTTTAACAACTTGTTTATGAATCTATTAACATTGTTGAATCTATTAATATTAGCTCAGGCAAGCAACTGAGCTAATGGGGGACTACCAGAAACTTGTTACGGATTTTGTGCAAAGGCAGAACGCTTGAAGTCTATTATTGTTTTCATGTGAAGACCCTTGGTGTTATACAAGGAACTTGCTGTGGCCCTCTTAGTGGCTTGTTTTGATTTATACTTTCATTTTTGTTTTGTTTGGTTTGGTAGGAGTTGTGGGCCACGATGCATGGTTTGCATGGCTTTTTTATTACAGCTCCTCAGCCAAGCCTTTTTCTGTGAACTGTTTTTTCACTTTTCTTCTTTTAATATATTTCTATCTTTGGCGTCAAAAAAAAAAAAAAAAAATACTACTTTCCATGTGTATGTTTACTTTCTATTTTTAACTTCAGCTATTTTATAAAGAAAGTAAAATGAAAACATGACAAGTAGTAATTAGCGAAACATAGAGTGATATATAAAAAGTGGTACAGAAGATTTGAACTCGACAAAATAGATCAACAAAAAAGCTCGATATAAAAAAAAAAAAAAAAAAAATCTTCCAACTAAAAAATTAAGATCATGACCTGCAATAACTATTAAGAGTGTAGCAGAGGTTTTCTTGCCAAGTCAAGTCTGTACTTATGAATTTTCACTCATTTATATTGTGCATTACTTGCTTTACTAATTAGAATAGAGCAAATTGTAAAATTATTCAAAACACAGTACAGGGGGAATTCTAAAATTACTTGCTTTACTAATTAGAAAAGTGATAGTCATATGATGATTGATAAGTTATAATTAGTTTTGAGAATGAGTAAAGGCATAATGCATTATTGCATACATTAATATTTATATACATATTTTTTTAAGAAATGGTGGAAAGAAAATTATGATATAACCGTTAATATAACTTAATGGTAGTGTAGCAATAATAAATGTCACGTTTCAGTTTTTAGATATATATTAGATATTAACTGGTGCTTCACACGATTTTTTTTTTTTAATTTAATTTTCAAATTTGTAAATATTGTAAGTAGATATGTTCAAGAAAATATTAATTTTTGTTAATAGTACTATTTATTAAAGTAATATGCTCTCTTTGAAAAAGAATATGCTCTCTTCGAGAGGCATGCTTAGAATCTATGGTAGAAAAATATTTTTCAAGACTAACTTTACACTAGGTCACTGTTGGATATAACCTTAGTCTTATGTAGTCTATAACAAATTAAGTTGGTTGCTGAACAGTCCATGAGTCTAAATTAAATTAGGCTGTAAGGTATGGATATGAAATATGTGGTTCAAAGACAAGCAGTGGCTGGAAAGGATGTAAAAACAAAGGTTGGGGGAGAGGAGAAAACTGAAGAAAATTGTAATGGAAAGCGACGAATTACATCAGAAGGTGCACCTGTATTATAAAACCAGGGCCACCTTATTATACTCAGATTCTAGGACTTATTTTCATTTTCTGAAAAGTCAAATCTTTGGAAGTGCATCTTGAATTTCAGAACCTATAAGATAAAATCTTAGTCAGCATAAGATCTTATATAGTAACTTCTTAACATCTTTTTAATCCCATAAGATGCAATTTTTATGTGCATAAGCTCTTATGTAGTAACTTCTTATCATCTCATTAGTCCAATAAGATTCAAGTCAAATCTTTGGAAATACATCTTGAATTTCAGAACCTATAAAATCGTAGTCAGCATAAGCTCTAATATAGTAACTTCTTAACATCTTTTTAGTCCTATAAGATGCAATTTTGATGTGCATAAGCTCTTATATAGTAACTTCTTAACATCAAGCTCCTTTCTGGAGACTTAAGCCCTATCCTTTGCCACCACACCTCCCAATCACTTATAATTGTAGAGTGACCATCACGCCAAGGGTGCGTGGTGGTTATATAAATTCTTGTATAGTAACTTCTTAACATCTTAGTAGTCATATTTAATGTACACAATAATCAATAATGTTTTATGCCTTCACCCATTTTTAAAACTAATTATAATTTATCAATTATGAATCATGATATGACCATTACTTTTCAAAACCATGACTTTGCACATTCTTGAACCTAAATGCAACTTATAATAAAAAAATACACATAATACAAACATCTTAGGCGGAGACACCATTTATTTATTTTCAATTTATATTTGCCCGAAAAATATCTCATTCCACCATTGTACTCATATTCATATCCTAATGTAGTATTCAAGGCCAAGTTAAAGGATCTAGTTCAGCTCCTACTTAGAGAACAATATGTCATTTATATTTACTTCAAGAGATAGTAAATAATAAAGCTCTTAGCAAAGGTATTTTTTTTTCCCCCTTTATATTTATTTTTGTATAAAATATTACATGCAAGTGATTTTCCTTTTATGCTTTTTTGTGGTGTACCAACTTTCTCTACATGGTACCGATTCAACAAGCACATAGAATCACATGCGCATATATAATGATTTAGTTTAAAATATTAATGTAATAACAAATCATATTAATGCTACTTTAACAACAAACCGCACTTCCATCACATTGGAGTACATTATTTACCACAGATTATGGTTTTACATCACTATATTATTATAATTATTATAATTTTTTTGAGTTATATCTACTAATTTTGGTTTAGCATTCGGTCCACATTGGTCCATTTTTGTAACACCCCGACCCAATTTTATAATTAAACTATGTGTTTAAGTGGTTAATTACAATTTTAATCCACTTTCTTTTTATAATTAATATAAGAGTATTAATCAGCATATTATTTTATAATATCTTTGAATAAGAATTGTAAAGATCATAAATAATTGAATGGTTAATTTTATTATGTATATATATACTAAGTAGGGACAAAACTATTTTAAGTGATTAAGCTATGAGATATATATATATATATATATAGTTGTTGGACTATATTAAGTAGCTAAGTTATGATATATATATATATATATATGGTTGTAGGTGTTTTAATTAAGCATGATGCATGAGATATTATAGTTGTAATTTCACTAACACATGCAACCAATGAGAATCCAACACACCTAATGCCAAAGTACCATGCATGTGGTCAAACCAAAAGGACCAAGACTTGGCCATGCAATGAGCAAACTCCACCTAAGCTCTTCCTTGACTTTTCCAAATGAATAGAACATCCAAGAAGCTCCTTGCCTCTCCATTTCCCACGGATAGACACAAAAATCAGAATTCTTACCTAAACTTTACCCTCTTTTCTCTTAAGGAAAGAGCTAGAAACTCTTAAGTCTTCTCTTAAGTCCACCGGTTCACACACACTCAAAAGGAAGACAAAAGTCTTCTCCCTTATCTTCTTGGCTGCCCCAAAAGTCTCTCTTTATCTTTTCTTTTGCTGGAACCAGAAAGTTCAGCACTCATTCTCTTCTTTCTTCTTCCCCTCTCACACGGCTGTAACTCTCTTTCACCCCCTTACCAAAAAATCATAGATATCTCTCTATGAAGAAATTAAGAGCCTAAACCCTAAGGTTTCATCTTCAAAGTGTGTGGGTAAGTAAATTAAACCTCATCTGATTTTGGATGTTTGGATAGTATAATTGTTTTGTTTATTTTCCTTTCTTTGTCCTCTGTTCTGATTTTAGAGGCTGAACTATGAATCTGTTTTAGTAAATTGAAAGTTTGATGTTATGATCTTTTGGATGCTTATTAGAGTATTTTAATATGTATTGTATAGGTATAAAAATACCCAAATGAAATTAAGGCCTATTGCTATTTGTTGATGATTTTATAAAGAACATGTACTGAAGCTGTCTCTGTGACAGATTTGATGTTTACAACAAGAAAAATATGTATTAAATTGTATATAGTGAATTTGGATGCTAGGGGTATTTTCTAGGAAAGCTAAGACATATACGGTTGTTGTGGAAGTGGTTTCACAGCATTTGGATGAATAGAAAAATAATTATTTAATTTCTAATTTGCATGAGTTTCTGCCAGGACAGAATTGAACACGTTGGTTTGTATGATTTTTAATAAATTATGGTTTTATGATTTGACCACGAAAATTTTATGGTATATAATAGACATACAGGGGAGTTTCTCTGTAGAATTTCATGATGATTGAATGTGTTTTGGTAGTCCATTTGTATTTTACAATTGAAGCATATGCTGCTGGAATAAAACAGTGAGCGGTAAGGGACATGCCTTATTTTGAGGATTTAATTCTAAAGTTAGGTTGAGTGATTTGAGCTATAATTTATTATGCTCATCATATGATATGTCTAAATCATATATTAATTTGGTATAACTTAGTTTAAGGTTTAGAACTCAAAGGAGGGGTTCTAAATCACTTTACTGCATTTTCATGTTGCGGTTTTGCTCAACGTGGTGTATGTTGCCATGCGAGTGATTATGGTTACATGACAATGCTTAAAAGAGTTAATGTTTATGCATGCATTATTACCCTAAGCTCCAAGTACCTTTTGAAATGAAGTTGTCTCTTCTAGAGATATGATATAAATATGAGAATGATGGTTTTCTTAAGTTTGGTACATCATTTGTTTATGTATGCATGATATGTTTGTGGGAACCTCATTGAGGTGGGATTAGGATTTCTTTGATTATAAGAGATAGGTTTTGAGGTGAATGTGTAAGTTTATGATAAGGAGTAATGAATAGTAATAAGCTTTGATATTTGGTTTAGGTGTTACCAGTCGCCAGGTCTAAGCTCCTTCGACTTTAGGCTCTCGGTTCCTCTGCTTTCAGGTAAGGGATAAGTTATATGGGCATTTGGTAAGTCACGAGGTTATTTTAAAGTATATTATGCATTAAAATGTTTTTAATTAGAGATATGGCATGTAAGCATTATCAGACCAAGATATGTTCGTGAGCTTTTCGAAACTTTATGTATATGATTTAAGCATATTGATGCTATTATTAATTCCACGAACATGATGAAGAAAACAATGGAAATGCTTTTATTATGAAATGTTATGCAAAATAAGAAAATTCAGTATGATGAATAAGTATGAAATGTTTCGGGTTATGTCCTCTGGTGATCTGAACTCGGTCAGTAGGGGTTAATTACTGGCTTTCCATGGAAAAATGTTATCTGTTTGGCCATTTAAAATAGAGGAAATGGGGCTGCCCGTAACTCTAGGCCATTTAAAGTAGAGGAAATGGGGTTGCCCGTAACTCTAAGGCCTTCTCCCCAATGTGTACGGACGGCGGGGAGGAACAAAACCTGGAGGGGATGTGCCATCAGGCCTCCCAAAGGGGACAATATCATACACACGAGGTTACTCAAATGTGATGAGGCCTTCTCTGTACAGACTTATCAGATATGGACTAACCAACAAGTTATGTATGAACAGCTATATTATGTTATTAAGCATGAGAGAATGATTTTGTTTAAATGCATTATGAAAAGATAAAAACTCTCATGAAAAGAAGAAGTTTTTGATGAAAAGAAAGCTGTTCATTAAGGATAAAGTTTCTGAAGAAAGTACAAGTTCACGTTAAGAAGTTATTAGATATCTGTTTTTCTTTATGAAACGTAAAGTTTTATAATTATGAAAGTTATAATATTTTACGAGAACAAGTTTATGAAGGAAAGTTTTATTATTATTTAAGATGTTTTTAGTTTAAGACAAAGTTATCGATTATCTGATTTAAGTTAAAATGATTATTTTGTAATGAAAATATATGTGGTGACTTTGTAAGAAATGAAAGATATTCAATCTGAAAGGTTTTGATAATATTATTCTGATAAGAAAAAGGAGAACAATTATTTTCCTACGAGAAGCGTATAAGTTATTATTATATATAGTATAAAATACTATGCATGAAAAGATGTTCTCCTATCCGAACAATTATAAGATGAAATGAATTGATTCACATGCATTCTTATTGAATTCTCATATATCTTACCTTTACTGAGCTGTGTAGCTCACCCCTTCCACTCTTTCAGTTAACAGGTTTATTTTGGAGCAGAGGGAGCCTTAGTCGAGTTTTGGAAGGAGCTAGTTTTAGTTTTATATGTATAGATCCTAAATTAGTAATTTGATGTTTAGCTTTGTACTATTGTGTAATTTAGGATCTAAGGAAAATTCGTGTACTTTAAAGTATTAAGAGATGTATTATGTGAGATGTAGAATTGGAATGATTGGTGGATTATATTATTTTTGAGTACAGTGTAGATGCTCTGAATGTCACAGAAAAAGTTATATCTTTAAGTAATGAAACAAAGATGATGAGAAAGAGGGAAGCTTATGTAAAAGTTTTGTAAAAGTTTAAGTTGGTTCGTGTTAATATCAGGCTTAGGCTTGGTATTAGCATGCCGGTCATGGTCAAAAATCCGAGTATCGGGTTTGGGGCGTGACAGTTGTGGTATCAGAGCAAAGGTTATGATTCTGTAGACTCTAAGTATCAATTTTCAAAGTAAGAGATTAAGATTGGGTAGTTAAGGGTAGACAAGTAAGATACATCTCTTTTGAGATGTTTGAATTGTTTGATCATTGGCTTATTATTTGATGTCTACTAGAATATTTGGATATCTTGAATTATGAGAGCATGCTCAATATTGCTACGGTTTTAGCTCTTTTGTTATTAATCCTATGATGCTTGCTACATTGGTGTTTTGTGGTTTGTCTTGTTTTATACAAGTCAAAGAAGAGCACTTTCATCATTCTTGTTCCATAAAAACCACTGGAATCATCTTTGTTAGAGTACTATGAAATCATAGTAGGCTAACTCTAGGTTGATATATTCTGTATCTCTTTGAAGCAAGAAATTGTGGTTGGCTTCTCTATTTGACTAGAAAAATGAAAATGGAGCACAAACAAGATGTGTGATGTATCTTTACTAATAAGTAGATTTGACCACCTAAATGGAAGCCAAATCTTAAAGCCCTTGAAAAAAAAAAAATATATATATATATATATATATACAGTACTTCAGTCTTTTCTATTATTTGGTGATCTGACTCTTTGTATTACTGTGACATTCAAAAGGGGAAGCATATATGGTAGAGCAAGTTTGTTACAGTTTTAGCTGAGGAATTCTTTTTCACCAGAGATTTTGTTTATTACAATTGCTATTAATTTCATAAATTCAGTGCAACAAACATTTTTGAGGTGTTGGAAAGTTTAAGCAATTGTATGGCACATGATTCTGTTAGAATGAGTATTTTGGCTTGTTCAAGTATGATTTGCAATAACCATTGTTTGGTACTCTATGATTCAAAATTGATGACTTGGGGTTATCTAGTTTTTAAATGGACTCAAATTTGTAAAGTTTTTAAATGTCCTTGACAAAGCTATTTTTATAATAACGTATTTTGGCAATATTCATAAAGCACTAATTTTTAACTAGTTTACTTTGGATGTGCATGATGGACATATGCTAAGAAATTGGTCCAGGATACTAGAAAGTATATATATTCATAGTATATTCAGAAAAAAAAAAAAAAAAAAAATTGTGCTTGCTAGCATGCATCTGTTCTTGTATAACAATTGCATGTGTTAACTAAGGTACTACATTTTTGAGTTTTCATGTAGAGTTAAGACAAAGTTCCCCATTACAAATTGAAAAATTATTTGAATAGTGAAATGAGGGAAAATAAAGTTGTAGATTATTTTGTTTGTTGGCTGCTAGTGCTATCTTAAGATGTGCTTACCTCCTTTGCCTTTCCTTTCTTCTGTATTATTTTAATATGATGCTTTGTAAATGCTACATGGGAATTTACTATATTAAACATTAAATCATCATTATTGCCGTGGACATTGTGCTTCTATGGCCTTATTTGAACACTATTAAGATTGGCTGTGAAATTTGTTCTGCAATTCACTTTAATACATATTCTGCAAGGTTTAAGCTTCTAGGATCATGTGTTGCCTATGGTCTTATGTTGTTTCAATCCTTGTATGATTTTTCTTTCCTTTTTGTGAACTTTAAGGCAGAAAACTCAAGTGAAAAGAAAATGTTCAAATGAAAAATCTAAACAAATAGAAGTATTAGAAATAAGCAAAGGTTGGCATCTAAAAAGCAACTTGACCTTGCATATTTTGAGTTAGTAATCTTCTTGAAGCTAATATGATTCTTCTGGCTCTAAAGAATTTTGGTAGTATGCATGAATTGTGGCCACTCTGATAATCATGTTGACGGTGGCTTTGGGCAGATTGAAAAATCTGTCTATGATTGCTTGTGGTACTCTTAGGGTTAGGATAATTTGCAGATTAAAGGATTAGAGCTTTAGAAAGAAGGGTTTTGATAAGCTATGATTATTATGAAGACTATGAATGTGCTCTCTCTCTTTTCTGGTACAAGTTAACTTATGAGATCCCTTCAAGTAAACTATAGTGTGGTAATAATATGTTTATACTTCAATGAGGAGGATTCCATTTTGATTTTTGAAATATAAAACAATGATTATTTTGATTTTTGAAATGTAAAAACCATGATTATAATGTTTACTTGGAATTGCTTATTGAATTTTTTTAGAAAGAAAGAAGTTTTTTAAGAGTGAGTCATTAAATGTTTTGAAAATTTGTGTATATTGTTTTATTGTAGTCAGCCTTCCTAATGTTGGTATGGACTGATTTAGTTGAACACCGCTGGCCACGTGTGATCTGCTAAGTCATTCGCCAACTAACCTTATGTGGGGTGACATAAAATGATTATTTTGCCTATTCCTTGGTCAGGTAATTTGTTAACTGCCGATGAGCTCACGTGTGGTTAAACAAGTTATTGACAACGAAAAATTTTAGTATAACCTAATATCACTTGTGATGATATTATTTAATGAAGTTTACTTTGAAAAAAAAAAAAAAAAAAAAATGTTGTCAAAGTGAATTTTGATAAGTTTTTGGTTGTTGATAATGTATGACGTTATATCTCATTTTTTTAATAGAGGAGAGCTATATGCTAAATGGATGCTTTCTAAGAAATTCTTTGAGTTTGTGGAATTGATCTTATTTGATTAATTCATTCTTTTGTACCTCTTGAAGTATAATTTGTTTCCCAAGTTACTAAAATTTTGACAAGTGAATGATTTTTATATCTATTTGTCACAATTAAGATCTTTTCTTATTAAATCCAATAAGTATATTGATATTATAAGTATTGATATTATAAATTCTGATTGGTGTATGAAAGAATTTCTTAATTGTATTTTTTAGATTGAATATATATGTTATGTGACGTGCTCTTAGTACTTGTCTGCATGTGTAAATAGTGATATATCTTTTAATTGAGCATGAAAATGGTTGAAAGCAGGTATCAAAACTTAAGGAAATTTTATAATGAGATAAAAAGTTGGAATGTATGTGAAAAACTTGACATGTGATTATACTATATTTTGTGATTTCCATAACTTATCATTTCACATTGTTGTAATACAAAAGATATTTACAGTTATAATTTTCGAGGACGAAAATTTTTTTTAGGAGGGAAGGATGTAACACCCCGACCCAATTTTATAATTAAACTATGTGTTTAAGTGGTTAATTACAATTTTAATCCACTTTCTTTTTATAATTAATATAAGAGTATTAATCAGCATATTATTTTATAATATCTTTGAATAAGAATTGTAAAGATCATAAATAATTGAATGGTTAATTTTATTATGTATATATATACTAAGTAGGGACAAAACTATTTTAAGTGATTAAGCTATGAGATATATATATATATATATAGTTGTTGGACTATATTAAGTAGCTAAGTTATGATATATATATATATATATGGTTGTAGGTGTTTTAATTAAGCATGATGCATGAGATATTATAGTTGTAATTTCACTAACACATGCAACCAATGAGAATCCAACACACCTAATGCCAAAGTACCATGCATGTGGTCAAACCAAAAGGACCAAGACTTGGCCATGCAATGAGCAAACTCCACCTAAGCTCTTCCTTGACTTTTCCAAATGAATAGAACATCCAAGAAGCTCCTTGCCTCTCCATTTCCCACGGATAGACACAAAAATCAGAATTCTTACCTAAACTTTACCCTCTTTTCTCTTAAGGAAAGAGCTAGAAACTCTTAAGTCTTCTCTTAAGTCCACCGGTTCACACACACTCAAAAGGAAGACAAAAGTCTTCTCCCTTATCTTCTTGGCTGCCCCAAAAGTCTCTCTTTATCTTTTCTTTTGCTGGAACCAGAAAGTTCAGCACTCATTCTCTTCTTTCTTCTTCCCCTCTCACACGGCTGTAACTCTCTTTCACCCCCTTACCAAAAAATCATAGATATCTCTCTATGAAGAAATTAAGAGCCTAAACCCTAAGGTTTCATCTTCAAAGTGTGTGGGTAAGTAAATTAAACCTCATCTGATTTTGGATGTTTGGATAGTATAATTGTTTTGTTTATTTTCCTTTCTTTGTCCTCTGTTCTGATTTTAGAGGCTGAACTATGAATCTGTTTTAGTAAATTGAAAGTTTGATGTTATGATCTTTTGGATGCTTATTAGAGTATTTTAATATGTATTGTATAGGTATAAAAATACCCAAATGAAATTAAGGCCTATTGCTATTTGTTGATGATTTTATAAAGAACATGTACTGAAGCTGTCTCTGTGACAGATTTGATGTTTACAACAAGAAAAATATGTATTAAATTGTATATAGTGAATTTGGATGCTAGGGGTATTTTCTAGGAAAGCTAAGACATATACGGTTGTTGTGGAAGTGGTTTCACAGCATTTGGATGAATAGAAAAATAATTATTTAATTTCTAATTTGCATGAGTTTCTGCCAGGACAGAATTGAACACGTTGGTTTGTATGATTTTTAATAAATTATGGTTTTATGATTTGACCACGAAAATTTTATGGTATATAATAGACATACAGGGGAGTTTCTCTGTAGAATTTCATGATGATTGAATGTGTTTTGGTAGTCCATTTGTATTTTACAATTGAAGCATATGCTGCTGGAATAAAACAGTGAGCGGTAAGGGACATGCCTTATTTTGAGGATTTAATTCTAAAGTTAGGTTGAGTGATTTGAGCTATAATTTATTATGCTCATCATATGATATGTCTAAATCATATATTAATTTGGTATAACTTAGTTTAAGGTTTAGAACTCAAAGGAGGGGTTCTAAATCACTTTACTGCATTTTCATGTTGCGGTTTTGCTCAACGTGGTGTATGTTGCCATGCGAGTGATTATGGTTACATGACAATGCTTAAAAGAGTTAATGTTTATGCATGCATTATTACCCTAAGCTCCAAGTACCTTTTGAAATGAAGTTGTCTCTTCTAGAGATATGATATAAATATGAGAATGATGGTTTTCTTAAGTTTGGTACATCATTTGTTTATGTATGCATGATATGTTTGTGGGAACCTCATTGAGGTGGGATTAGGATTTCTTTGATTATAAGAGATAGGTTTTGAGGTGAATGTGTAAGTTTATGATAAGGAGTAATGAATAGTAATAAGCTTTGATATTTGGTTTAGGTGTTACCAGTCGCCAGGTCTAAGCTCCTTCGACTTTAGGCTCTCGGTTCCTCTGCTTTCAGGTAAGGGATAAGTTATATGGGCATTTGGTAAGTCACGAGGTTATTTTAAAGTATATTATGTATTAAAATGTTTTTAATTAGAGATATGGCATGTAAGCATTATCAGACCAAGATATGTTCGTGAGCTTTTCGAAACTTTATGTATATGATTTAAGCATATTGATGCTATTATTAATTCCACGAACATGATGAAGAAAACAATGGAAATGCTTTTATTATGAAATGTTATGCAAAATAAGAAAATTCAGTATGATGAATAAGTATGAAATGTTTCGGGTTATGTCCTCTGGTGATCTGAACTCGGTCAGTAGGGGTTAATTACTGGCTTTCCATGGAAAAATGTTATCTGTTTGGCCATTTAAAATAGAGGAAATGGGGCTGCCCGTAACTCTAGGCCATTTAAAGTAGAGGAAATGGGGTTGCCCGTAACTCTAAGGCCTTCTCCCCAATGTGTACGGACGGCGGGGAGGAACAAAACCTGGAGGGGATGTGCCATCAGGCCTCCCAAAGGGGACAATATCATACACACGAGGTTACTCAAATGTGATGAGGCCTTCTCTGTACAGACTTATCAGATATGGACTAACCAACAAGTTATGTATGAACAGCTATATTATGTTATTAAGCATGAGAGAATGATTTTGTTTAAATGCATTATGAAAAGATAAAAACTCTCATGAAAAGAAGAAGTTTTTGATGAAAAGAAAGCTGTTCATTAAGGATAAAGTTTCTGAAGAAAGTACAAGTTCACGTTAAGAAGTTATTAGATATCTGTTTTTCTTTATGAAACGTAAAGTTTTATAATTATGAAAGTTATAATATTTTACGAGAACAAGTTTATGAAGGAAAGTTTTATTATTATTTAAGATGTTTTTAGTTTAAGACAAAGTTATCGATTATCTGATTTAAGTTAAAATGATTATTTTGTAATGAAAATATATGTGGTGACTTTGTAAGAAATGAAAGATATTCAATCTGAAAGGTTTTGATAATATTATTCTGATAAGAAAAAGGAGAACAATTATTTTCCTACGAGAAGCGTATAAGTTATTATTATATATAGTATAAAATACTATGCATGAAAAGATGTTCTCCTATCCGAACAATTATAAGATGAAATGAATTGATTCACATGCATTCTTATTGAATTCTCATATATCTTACCTTTACTGAGCTGTGTAGCTCACCCCTTCCACTCTTTCAGTTAACAGGTTTATTTTGGAGCAGAGGGAGCCTTAGTCGAGTTTTGGAAGGAGCTAGTTTTAGTTTTATATGTATAGATCCTAAATTAGTAATTTGATGTTTAGCTTTGTACTATTGTGTAATTTAGGATCTAAGGAAAATTCGTGTACTTTAAAGTATTAAGAGATGTATTATGTGAGATGTAGAATTGGAATGATTGGTGGATTATATTATTTTTGAGTACAGTGTAGATGCTCTGAATGTCACAGAAAAAGTTATATCTTTAAGTAATGAAACAAAGATGATGAGAAAGAGGGAAGCTTATGTAAAAGTTTTGTAAAAGTTTAAGTTGGTTCGTGTTAATATCAGGCTTAGGCTTGGTATTAGCATGCCGGTCATGGTCAAAAATCCGAGTATCGGGTTTGGGGCGTGACAATTTTCGTCTAATTTAGTCTTTGAAAATGCACAATAGCAATATTTAGAATTTAGAAGAATATGAACCACTTCAAAAAAAAATTATATATATATATATATATCAATCAAAAACACCAAAAATGTTAAAAATTATATATTTGTAAAAACAGAAAGATAAAAATTACTTTTAGAAATTATTTAATTTTTAGGAAAAACAAATTATCTACAATAAATTTAGAGAATAAATTATACATTATTGATTATACCACATCTCAAAATAATTATATATTTTCACGCATTGTGTAGGTCTACCACAAATTTGTCATAAAATCATTATGGGTTATGTTAACAAGTGTCATTTTAAGAAAATTTTGATACTATTTTCATAAGAAATATAAAAAACTATTAAAATAGTTAATTATTTTTTTCCTCATAAAAAAGTTTCTAACCCAATGCCCTTAGGGCATTCTTTAACTTTTTCCATATTTTATTCACTCTTTTCTCTCTTCTTTTAGATCTTATTCTTTGTAAGGACTCAATTTGTAATGGACCCTTAACAATAAAAAATTTGTAGAGATGTGGGTGTAAGGATTTAGCATCACCGAAGTAAACAACGGTTGATATAGTGTTTATAACAAATAATAGGTGATATGGAGTTCATCAGAATCTCCTTCTAGAAGTTTGGCTAAGTGTTTTTATGGGGAATGACCATCACTGGGCCGAGGATCTATTTTTCTTAGAGTTGATAGATATTCTGTCCTTTTTCTTTTGGACTGATTTTCTGTCTCTTTCTTTGTTGGGAATCCTCTTGATTATATATTATTGTTTTAGTTAATCTCAGTCGTCCACCTGTCGGTTATTCGGTCACTGTAGATAAGAGTTTGTCCCATCATCTGATTTTGTAGGCTTTATGTTAGTTCTCAACCGTCTTTGCAGGCTTTCTATTAGTTGGAGTAACCAAGGCAACTGAGTTTATTGGTCACATCACCATTAAAGTAGTCAGAATGTTGGTGAGATATATTCAACGAATGAGGGATATTTTCTCTTTAACGAAGTCGGTGCGCCGAGGATGTGTCATCCTTGGCAAGGCCTTTGGGTGACCTGAGCTATTTTCACTATCCTCGGCCTTTACAATATCCTCGGTGTGGGCCTTGGGCCAGGCATAGAGTGGGCCGGGGTGGTTTTAACATATGTGGCTCCACAATAGCCCCTCAAAATTCTGCTACACGACCTCTAGGGAGGGGAGTAGGATTTTGACTTTCCTCGGCGCATTTTCTCGGCTTGTTGGGCTTTACCTCATCGTTAGTGTTATCACTATTTCAGCTGTTTTTGCAGCTTTCTTTTTGCGCAAAGGGTCGCCCGAGGATGGGTAGGTTTGGGTCCGGAGACCATGCAAGACCTTGGTTTTTCTTAGCACTTGGTTTTTACGAGGAAATGTTCTTCCTGTTGGCCTGAGGCTTTGGGCCATGCAATGTTTAAGTTTTGTCTAGTGCTTAGTTTTCTCGTTTTATCAATCTGAAGTATCTGGTTTCCCCATGAGGCTTGGGTCCGAGGACCATGCAATGCCTTGGTTCTGTCCAGTACCTAGTTTTCTCATTTTATTCATCTGAAGTATCTAGTTTCCCCATGAGGCTTGGGTCCGAGGACCATGCAATGCCTTAGTTCTGTCCAGTACCTAATTTTCTCATTTTATTCATCTGAAGTATTTGGTTTCCCCATGAGGCTTGGGTCCGAGGACCATGCAATGCCTTAGTTCTGTCCAGTACCTAGTTTTCTCATTTTATTCATCTGAAGTATCTGGTTTCCCCATGAGGCTTGGGTCCGAGGACCATGCAATGCCTTGGTTCTGTCCAGTACCTAGTTTTCTCATTTTATCATTTATTTTATCTATTTATCTGTAGCCGTTTAATTCTTCATTGCTATAATTTACAATAAGCATTAAGTAATTACACTTTTCAAGCAGAACAATAATAATAAATGCAAGCTGGAGTTGGTGGAGGATAAGACCTTGCCGTGTTTTGCCTCTTCGTTTGATGGGACTCTTCTGATTACGAGGCGTTTCTTGGGTTGTCCGGGTAACGTGTTCTGACGCTTCGGTGCTTTCTCGTTTAATGAGGTGCCTCCTCATTAATGCTAGCCGTGGATCTACGAGGATCTAACGGCTGTTAGGCCCCTTGAAATTTGGGGCGGAATTATTGCCTCCGGAAATCTCTCCCTGGGATTTATTGTGGATTGGCCCTTATCAATATTCCGCCTTCTATATAAGGCGTTTCTAGGGCAACCTTCTCCTTCACACTTTGACAAACATCCATCTTATACTTCTCCCAAAAATATTACCCAAAAAGGTTCTGCCAAACATTGCCGCTTGAGCCCCTTCGAATAAGTTGGCCCTTGGAGAGGGCGACCTTGGGGATGCACAGCCCCTATCAGGAGCCGAGGATGACACTCCGACCCCGGATGTCACATCGGGGTTGGAGTAGGGGAGATCCAAAGATTCTCCTTCTTTTCAACCTAACCAGAAAAGGAAGCCTCCTCGCCGTCTGGAGGAGGATCTAGGAAGAACGTAATCACCTTCTCTTGGGTATGGGTCCTTGACCCTCCAAGCCGGCGGTAGTGGGGGTGGGAGGGAACCCAGGCGGAATCCAGAAATGGAACCGTCGTGTGCCCCGGCCTCTTCCACCTCCTCTGTAGCTCTTCTTCCCTCTTTTCTCTTTTTTCTCTTCTTCTTTTGCTCCTTCAGTCAGCTTTGCTTTCTACCATTTGTTCTTCTGCTGGCTTCGTCAAGCGTCTGCAAGCGTCTGCCTTTGTAGTTAGCTTTTAAAACAAGCCCCACAGGCTTCACTTGTAAAAGATGTAATTTTTCTTCATGTATGAATAAAAGAAGTAGACTTGTTTTGTATTATTTATTTATTTTATTATTATTATTTTTTTTTTTACTTTTGTTTCTTGTGATTATAAACCTCTGAACGAAGGTCGTTACTATAAACTGTGTTGTTCTTGATTGACGATTTTGTTTTTACACCAACCGTCGCACTTGTTAGCGCACAAATCCTTCTCACAGACGGCGCCAATTGTAAGGACTCAATTTGTAATGGACCCTTAACAATAAAAAATTTGTAGAGATGTGGGTGTAAGGATTTAGCATCACCGAAGTAAACAACGGTTGATATGGTGTTTATAACAAATAATAGGTGATTTGGAGTTCATCAGAATCTCCTTCTAGAAGTTTGGCTAAGTGTTTTTATGGGGAATGACCATCACTTTGGTTGTGTGTTTACGAAGCATATTGATCCTCGGCCCAGGCCGAGGATCTATTTTTCTTAGAGTTGATAGATATTATGTCCTTTTTCTTTTGGACTGATTTTCTTTCTCTTTCTTTGTTGGGAATCCTCTTTATTATATAGTATTATTTTAGTTAATCTCAGCCGTCCACCTGTCGGTTATTCGGTCACTGTGGATAAGAGTTTGTCCCATCATCTGATTTTGTAGGCTTTATGTTAGTTCTCAGCCGTCTTTGCAGGCTTTCTATTAGTTGGAGTAACCGAGGCAACTGGGTTCGTTGGTCACATCACCATTAAAGTAGTCAGAATGTTGGTGAGATATATTCAACGAATGAGGGATATTTTCTCTTTAACGAAGTCGGTGCGCCGAGGATGTGTCATCCTCGGCGAGGCCTTTGGGTGACCTGAGTTATTTTCACTATCCTCGGCCTTTACAATATCCTCGGTGTGGGCCTTGGGCCAGGCATAGAGTGGGCCGGGGTGGTTTTAACATATAGGGCCCCACATTCTTAGTTTGTATTCTAATTTTTAAACATCATTTATTACTCATGAAGTCAATTTATTATCCATAATTACTCTTAAATTAGCACTCCATGTTTAACATTAAATAAAAAATCAATGCTTAATAATATTTGAAAGTATAAATTAAAATATATATTTGACGATTAATTAATATGTGTATTCCTACCTATCGTCCATGTCCTAAGGGTAACTTCTTAACATCTTACTAGTCCTATATAAACCATTCTTCATAGAATCAATAGTCACTACTATTTCCTTAGCTTTCATTACCTAAAGAACAACCCCTGAGAAGAGCTAAAATGGGTTCCTACACTCTCACAGTCTTTGCTCTATTGCTGTCTGTTAACGTATATAGTGTTGTGGGCTTTAGGCCCAGTTAGGTTACTTGTATAGCACACATATTCACTTGTATAGCACACATATTTACTTGTATTGCACACATATGCCTCCTATATAAAGGCATCTATGTACATTCTTTTATCAAGAAATACAATACAATTATTCAGTATTTCTAACATGGTATCAGAGCCACTGCTCTAATCCTTTGGTGTGTCACTCTTAAGCAGTCTTGTCTTCTTGGGTGTCATCTGCAGCCATTGTTGTGAGCAGCACCTCTGCCTCCACCGCGACTCCAGTACATCAAAGACCACTGCCTTGCCGCCACCATCGCTTCCGCCTCTCCGATCAGACCACAGATAGTACCATCGGAAAGCAATATCTCCGATCTACTTTTCTATGAAATTTCATCTTCATCGGACCATACACGTGCCCCCACGCGCCACTTCAATTCTCAGCATCATAGCCACGCGCCTCCACGCGTCGGCCACTCTCCTCACGCACCTCACGCGCCAGACACACGCCAGACACGGTTTGCTGACGTCATCATCTTGCCACGTCAGCCCTAGTGACGTCATCATTGCTTACGTCAGCGACACGTCAGCTTGCTTACGTCAGCACCAAACCGTTGATCGCGTTGACTTTGACCGTTGACTTTGACCGTTAGGTGCTCCTTACCCAGTTTTTCGCGTAGATTTCATTTTTGCGGTCCATTTTTGCATATTTTGCTTCTAAATAAAGAATAAGGACAGGTCTTCTTCTTATTGCAACAATCGTCGCTACCAATCCATCAAACGTTTTTGCAATTTTTGCAAACGTTTTGGCCACAATATTGAGACTTACTATCATCTCAACAAATTAGCTGTTTCAATTTCTGCTGCTACTGTTGCTAACACTGAGAGTGTCCAACCAATGCCTCCTGTCTCTACACAGTCTAAGTCTTCTGGATCCACTTTCTCCATTTCCAGAGATGACCTTATAAATATCATCGCCAATGTCATATGTGTGGTTGGTAATGCATCTTCTTCCTCTTCTCTTTCAGCTTTATCTGGTATGTCTCCTACCTCTTGGCTTATGGATTCTGCTTTTTGCAATCACATGACACCTCACTCGTCCTTATTTTCTGACCTTAAACCAGCACCACACCCTCTTAATATTCGCACAGCAAATGGTTCCACAATGTCTAGTCATAATATAGGCTCAGTTTCAACCTCTAACCTCTCGGTTCCTAGAGTCTTTAATGTTCCTGACATTTCTTATAATTTATTTTCTGTGGGACAATTAGCTGAGTTGGGTTACCGTATTACCTTTGATTACTCTGGGTGCATTGTGCAGGATCCTAGGACAAGACAAGAGCTTGGGGGCCTTCCTCTGTCTCTAGTATTGGTAGGTCTAGATATTTTGTTGTCTTTGTTGATGATTACTTTCGCTATAGTTGGATTTTTAATATGAAACATCGTTCTGAATTATTGGAAGTATATTCTAATTTTGCAAAAATGGTTGAAACTCAATTTTCCAGACGCATCAAAATTTTTCGATCTGATAATGCTCTTGAATACACTCAATATGCTTTCCAAGCTGTTTTGCATTCCTATGGTACTGTTCATCAACTAACTTGTCCAGGTACCTCTCAGCAAAATGGCAGAGCCGAACGAAAACTTCGTCATATTCTTGACATTGTTCGTGCTCTCCTTCTCTCTGCTAAAATTCCTGCTCCTTTTTGGGGTAAAGCTGCTCTTCATGCTGTTCATACTATTAATCGCATTCCGAGTCCTGTTATCCAAAATCAAACTCCATATGAGCGCCTTTTTGGGTCACCTCCAGACTATCACCACCTTCGCTCCTTCGGTTCTGCTTGTTTTGTTCTTCTTCAGCCACATGAGTATAACAAACTTGAGCCTCGGTCAAGACTTTGTTGTTTTCTTGGCTATGGCGAAACTCAAAAGGGGTATAAGTGTTATGATCCTGTCTCTCGTCGTCTTCGTGTCTCTCGTAATGTTGTCTTTTGGGAACATCGCCTCTTTGTCGAACTTTCTCATTTCAGTGCTTTCTTGTCTTCCTCTTCTGTCTTAGATCTTTTTCCAGATGAGACACATATTCCTTCTGTAGCTGCTCCTGATCCTCCTGTAGTTGCTCCTGATTCTGTTGCTGTAGACTTCTCTGTCCAACCACCAGATATCATTGATCCCTTTCCTAGTTCACCCTTTAATGAACAGGTGGAAGATGAACAAGTTGAAGACGAGTTACCCAACCCCAATTCTGAGCTTGGGTCTCCTGCTCCTGCTCCACCTGAAGATCTTGCACAAGACATTCTACCTCGTCACTCAACTCGGGTAAGATCTATTCCTGCACATTTACTTGACTATCATTGTTACACTGCTCTTGCTACACTACACGAGCCTCACACCTATCGTGAGGCTTCCACTGACCATTTATGGCAGATTGCAATGAAAGAGGAACTTGATGCATTATCTAAAAACCATACTCGGGATTTGGTGACACTTCCTCCTGGGAAATCTGTGGTTGGTTGTAAGTGGATCTACAAGATTAAGACTCACTCTGATGGGTCCATTGAGCGCTACAAAGCTCGTCTTATTGCAAAAGGTTTTACACAAGAGTATAGGATTTATTATGAAGAGACCTTTGCTCCGGTTGCTCGTATCTCATCTGTTCGTGCCCTCTTAACTGTTGCTGCTGCCAGTAAATGGGACCTTTTTCAGATGGATGTCAAAAATGCATTTCTTAATGGGGATTTAAGTGAAGAAGTGTATATGCAACCTCATCCTGGTCTCTCTGTTGAATCAAACAAGGTTTGCCACCTTCGACGTGCACTTTATGGTCTTAAACAAGCTCCACGAGCTTGGTTTGCCAAATTCAGCTCTACCATCTCTCACTTGGGTTACATGGCCAGTCACTATGATTCTGCCTTATTTCTTCGTCGCACTGACAAAGGCACTATTTTACTCCTCTTATATGTGGATGATATGATCATAACTGGTGATGACCTCAGTGGCATTCAAGAACTTAAGGCTTTTCTCAGTCAGCAGTTTGAGATGAAAGATCTTGGATATCTCAGCTACTTCTTGGGTCTTGAAATCACTCATTCTACAGATGGACTTTATATTACTCAAGCCAAGTATGCCTCTGAACTCTTGTCTCGCGCTGGACTCACTGATAACAAGATTGTGGACACTCCAGTTGAGCTTAATGCGCATCTGACTCCCTTAGGGGGAAAACCATTATCTAATCCCTCTCTTTACAGATGCTTGGTTGGCAGCTTGGTTTATCTCACTGTCACTCATCCAGACATTTCCTATGCTGTTCACCAAGTGAGCCAGTATCTGTTTGCTCCACGATCGACTCACTATGCTACTGTTCTGCGCATTCTTCGATACTTGAAGGACACTCTCTTCCATGGTCTTTTCTACTCTACTCAGTCTCCTCTTACTCTTCGTGCATTTTCTGATGCTAATTGGGCAGGAGACCCTACTGATCGCAGGTCCACCACTGGTTATTGCTTTCTTCTTGGTTCTTCTTTGATTTCTTGGCGAAGCAAGAAACAAACTCATGTGGCCTGCTCCAGTACTGAAGTAGAATATCGTGCCCTTGCTGATACCACGTCTGAGCTCCTTTGGCTACGATGGCTTCTCAAAGACTTAGGTGTGTCTACATCCTCTGCTACTCCTCTTTATTGTGACAACCAGAGTGCTATTCATATTACTCACAATGATGTCTTCCATGAACGGACTAAACACATTGAGATCGATTGTCATTTTATCCGTTTTCATCTTGTTCATGGTGCTCTCAAGCTGATCTCAGTCTCCTCTAAAGATCAACTTGCAGATATCTTCACCAAGTCACATCCTAAGGGACGCTTTCGTACTTTGGTTGACAACCTCAAGTTGGTCTCACATCTACCTTGAGTTTGAGGGGGGCTGTTAACGTATATAGTGTTGTGGGTTTTAGGCCCAGTTAGGTTACTTGTATAGCACACATATTCACTTGTATAGCAGACATATTTACTTGTACTGCACACATATGCCTCCTATATAAAGGCATCTATGTACATTCTTTTATCAAGAAATACAATACAATTATTCAGTATTTCTAACACTGTCAGTGGCTGCCCTTATCATACATCCTTCTTTACAAATTTCTTATGAAATCTTGGGAAAAGTTTGCTCCAAAGTTGAAGACAGAGATTTTTTTTTTTTTGACTTTTAAAGAGTGATCCGCGTACTCGTTCAGCAGACTTACCTAAACTCTCACTAATATCTATTGAGTTAACAAAAATAAGAGCTCAAGCAACTCTGCAGACTTTCATAGAGTTTAGCAAGAATCACACCAATCCTTCTCTAAAAATATCTCTCGACAGTTGTGTGACAGAATACAAGGATATTCAACCCAAGATTGAAATGACTTATCAGTTGTCACAACAAAAGAAGTACAAGAAGATTACTCAATTGACCAAGGCATGGGATCTAGCTAACACCTGTACCAGCACTAACTCAATTTTAATCAATAAAATTTTCCACCCTATGCTCTTAACCTTAGATGCTGCAAACGGTGTAAACAAATATATTACTCAAATGATTAATAGGACATGATTTTCTCTTTGCTAGTTGTTTGATATCACATAGGTGATAAGTGTAATCCATTTCTTAGTAGTGATGGGTAATGGCAATGTGAGTATTAAGAAATAGCAGTAACAAAAACCAATCTTATACTCTTATCTGCTTATATTCATTGCTTTGACATCGTTAAAACATACTTTTATTTTTTTATTTTTTTATTTCTCAATAGATAGATAGGACAAAAATACATATGACAGACTCTAACTAATTTGTTAAGAATCTATAACCAACTCCAAAAAAATTGCGACCAAGTTTTTGTTGTTGTTGTAGTATAGAAATTCGGGGATTGAGGAGGTGGGGTTCGAAATAAAACACCAAAAAGGGTGTCACTCCAAAGAACTCTCACTTGAACTTAGGGTTGGCAAAGTAAGCCCAAATCCACTTGCCCACCCAAAATCACCCACTCTAATTGAACTCAAACTCACCAAATTATTAGTTGGGTTAAATGAGCATCAACATAATTAGACCTAGTAATTATTGGGTTTTAACTAAAAACCCATTGAGACCCATTTAACCCAAAAACAAAATTCCCTAATTCAGCCCAGCCCTTCCAATTAAAAAAAAAAAAAAAAAAAAAAACCCTCAAACGTTTCAATGTTTTCATTTTCTTTAATTTTCTCGGCCTCCAAACACTCCTCCCCAAACACTTCTCTCTCTCCTCTCGCTTGCTCTCTCTCTCTTTCTCTCTCTAGCTCTCACAAAGAACAATGAGGCACAACAATCACAACACAGAGACCACCCATTTAACACTGAATCCGATGCCGAACCCAAATGGTCCCTTTTGGTTGCTGAACTGGGAAGTGGTGTTTCCCAAGGAGAGGTCGTAGAGCGCACACGCCGCCGGATCGGAGAGCGTCGCATATGCGTTGTGAATCTCTATGAAATCTCTGCCGTTCGATTCGAAGTCCGACTCAATTTCTGGCTTGTCCTCATCTTGGTGGTGTTGTTGGATCATGGCGTCGGGATGGTACATCTTGGCCAGGCTTCGGTACTCCGTCTTGATCTCCATCAACGAAGCTGTTCGCTCCACTCTAAGCACCTTGTACAGACTCGCCGAATGCACCGGTGCCAATGAGGAATACGGCCTCGCCTCAGTCGCCATGGCAGCGTACGCCTTGACTAACCATTTGGAAGAGGAGAATTTGGTTTCCAGCGAGGAATAGAGAGGTGCAGCGGTAGGGAGTTTTAGAGTTGCAAACATTGAGAAAGGAAATTTGAGGGTTTGGGACTCTGTATGAGATTGAATGTGAAAGTAGTGATCTTGAGGAGGCCAAGAAATTGATCGAAGAGATTGAAATTTTCTTGGGAAAGTTAGATTGGGGAAAGGGAATCCAAGAAAGTGTTGTGTTTTCACTTTAATGGTATTTTGGTAATTTTGATAATTGGGTAGGTTGGGGTTTACCCATAATAATTGAGTTGGGTTGGATTTGGATTAGAAGTAATTAGTTAAATGGGTTTTAAATGGATAATTGGGTTTTATATACCCAACTCAATTATACCCACCCCAAACCCACCCATTTGCCACCCCTACTTGAACCTCATGAATCATATGTTTTAGATAGGAAATCTTAACATACCAAGTTTAATCTGTTTCAGTTTAAGGATATATGTTGCAAATCAATGTTAATTTGAAATGACGAGATGCAAAATCTATCTTCACGAGTGGAAATAACTTTTGGATTTATTTTTCAAATAGTTATATTAAGAAAACATTAAACTGATTAGCAAAAAGAAAAAGAAAACATTAAACTGAGTGACCATAATATTTCTCATGTATATAAGATTTCAAAATATACTTAGGAGCTGTTACTATTTCTTCTTCTTTTAATCAAACAATATCAATAGCCATTAGACAATGAGTAGCCTCTCCTCTAGTGGTTCAAACTTTAACCCCCAAAACTCATTTTTCTAGAAGGCGGAGAATTCAGTACTAGCACTCTTACAAGATCCAGTTTTAACATTTGGGGTTTAGTGAGTGAGAAAATGAATATGATACCAACCCATTCATGATTATGCCAAGTTGCCAACATGTATTGATGCAGTTATCCTTGATATTCCGCAATCTTTTAATATCATTGTATTTATAACCAGAGAAATACGTTTAAAGTTGACATGATAAATGCTACAGCCCTTATATTACATGGCAGATGTGAACTTGCTCTTTCTTTCCAAACTCATAGTACATATAAAATATGAGGCTTTTATCATGATTCTACCATCCTATGATTCAATTTGACACTTTGTTTATTCAACATCATCCATATACAAAATGATGGTCCAATGAAATTAGCATAAGCTATAAAATGCATTTCCCACAATACGTTGTTCTAAGCTTGGCCATCCTCATTATTGCACTTATATCCTTGGTCAATGAAAAGAACTTCCACTTTCATAATTTCAGGCTCTGATTTAGTGTATCTTTCCAATATAATTAACTTCAACAAATAGATAAATGGCTCATCTTTGCCATTCCCACAGCTCATATATATTCTTTGAAAGATGGCAATACAGATTCCAATGACCTATAAAAAGTAATTCAAGACTACAACAACCACAAAAAACAAAGCTTAGTCCCAAAATTCAAGTAAAAAAATGGGGTTGTTCTCTCAACAAAATTGGGATAAAGTTAAGTTGAAATATCCTAATTCCATATTAATCCATGAAGAAGTGAAATCTCTTTAGGATATAACCATGATATTAAATGAGTTCGATAAAGCAAGTATAGCATACATCAAGTTTCTACAATAAGACAACAATAATAAATTCTTGTAGGTGCCTTTTCTGATTATTTCTTATGTGGATCTTTATCGGCTATGCTTAGTCGGTTTGGCAGGCTTTTTTCAGTAGGCAATAACATTTTGGTAGGCAATAACTGATTTGTGTCATTTGAATAAGATATACACATCAAAATTTGGTACAACTATCTACATCATACATGAAATCAATTACTGAGATCAAATCCGTAGAATGGGAATAAAATAGTAGGTCAGGTCCAATTAAATCCTTACAAAATTTGCTTTCGCATAAAAATAAAATATAAAAAAAAAAAAAAAAAAAAAAGGATTATCAATTTAACAAATTTACACTTTTCTTAGAATAAATGAATTGCATGCATTATCAATTTTAAACTTTATGTATCGTTGCAGCAGCAAATTGAATTCACATGTTTTGAAACAATAAGAGCATGAGCATATATATATTATACATCATTGTACTTAATTATAAATACCCCTAGCGTTCGTTCACATGAAATCATATTAAGAGCATTTACAGTTTGATTCTCGACTTATTTGCTATGAGGGAAAAACTTTCAAAGCCATAAAACAAATCAACATCCTCTAATATCTAGAATAAGAAAATCATAGAATTGATTTTGGCAAGCTATTTTCTCCACCTACTGGTAAAAGAATGAGTTAATAACACAAAATCATTAGTGTTGCTTTTACCAAGCTCTTACTTAATGTTCAGTATATGGTATAAACTAAAGCCCAGATACATTGAGAGTAAAAAAGGTTGAGAGCTACACATGTTCATTCAAAAGTTATTCAATCTAAAATTTCTTTAATCCAACAGTATGAAATTAGACAATTTGCGTGCGCACACACTAACCATCTATATAGTACTTATCACAAATAGTATATCATAAAATAGACAACGAGGAATTTACTCTTCACTAAACAAAGTATGTCATATTTACTCTTGCTTGATATCATGGGTCTAATTCATACCTTGCTAGGAAAACATAGATAATCCAAGCCACTAATGAACTAATCTAGAAGATCAAAGCCTTAAAATATGTTCTTTCAGCTTTTCACAACCATATAAGGGCTATTTACTGTAAAAATGTCAATAAAATAAGGCGGAGAAATCACTAACAAAGAACAAAAATGCATAAAATATAAAATAAAAACTTATTCAGACATTTTCACAAACACTACGTATGCACTCGTTGATGTACCTCAATTTTCTTTCATTGATTCCCAAAGAGCCCCTCTCGAAGCCTCTTGCAATCAACAAAGTAAGCGAAACCATATGCCAAGTTCTTGAGCGTGGCCTCGTGCAGCACCAAATCCGACGTGGCAGTCGCGTCGGTGGAGAAGAAGACTCTAAAACCCCTGATGAAAGCCTCACGCGCCGTCGTCTCGCAGCAGAGGTTAGTCATGACACCCGTGACGATCACCTCCTCCACACCCATCTCGCGCAGCTGCTCCTCTAGGCGCGTGTTCCTGAACGCGCTGTACGTGTTCTTCCCCACCACCATGTCCTCCGGCAGCTTCTCCAGCTCCGGCATGAGCTCCGCCTCCGCAGTCCCGTCCATGATGAGGTCGCCGTTCCACCACTCCGCAAGCATGCCGCCGTCGCCGTCAGTGTGGGAGTGGCGCGTGAAGATGACGGGGATGGAGGCGCGTTTGCAGAGCTGAATGGTTTGGAGCAGGTTGGGGAGGATTGGGTGGGCCATGGAGGAAAAGTAGTTCTGCACGTCAATGACCAAGAGCGCTGAGGTTTTGGGGTCTGGGTTTCTCTTTCTCTTCTCGTATTTCTTGTACGACCCCATTATTGTTTTTTTGTTTTTGTTTCTGGAAATATGGTATTATTTGAGGTTTGAGCCTTCCGTTTTAAGTCTCGTGCACCGTGCAATTCACGAAGCCTCTTTATAACCGCAGATCAGAATGCTGCCACATGTAAGAGTCCGGTTTCTTTGGGATTGTCTTGGAAAAAAGTGGGACTAGCCCATCTCGCTTAAATTTTTATCTATACTGAAATTAGGGACGGATCTAGGATAAGTGAATTTTTTTTTTTTTTTTTAAATACGCATCCATAAGTGAAGTTTTTTTCAAGTTGCATGAAATTTTTTCTTTTTTTCCTTCAGTGCTGGTTTTTCCGTTTGGTTTTAGGGTCTTACTGACTGCAGTCTGCTAGTTTTTATTATTTTTTTTATTATTATTTACATATATATATATATATATATATACTTTAAGGTTTTCATGGGCTTTTGAACTTGGGCTAGCCGGCTGGGATAGAAATGGTTGAGGTGAGGAGGGCCTGAGCTAAAAATCAAGGGGGGCCCGGCTAAAAACCAAGGAGACCCAAGCATTTTTTTGAAAATTTTACATACTAAAAAAATTTTTTTTTTGGGCCCAGGGGGGCTCGAGCCCCCTTTTCCTTTCACGTGGGTCCGTCCTTGACTAAAATGGATTTTTTTTAATTAATTTACCACTAATACTAATATTTGTTTACCATAATCAAATCCACCCTGAATTAATTCTCAAAAAAAAAAAAAAAAAAAAATCCATCATAAATTCACCGTCTTACTTTTAGCGTGATGGTTACTTTACAAGTATAAGTATTTGTGGAGAATAAAGGCCGAGATTCAAGTTTCTAGAAAGTAGTTTCACACATATATACTTAAATTATTTTAGAATAGAATTTCTATATTGTAAAAAAAAATCCACCCAATTTCTATATTGTATCAAAATAAAAATTAAAAAAATCCACCCCATTTCCATATGAACATTAAACATCCCACCGGCCCTACCACTCCAAGTCCATCACACAAACTTTTCTTCTCAAGCAAAAACAAATTTCCTAGAGAAACCATTTTTCTCTCTAGCCAAACACTCTAAATCCTTTTCAAATGCAATCCCGTACTCTAAAACCTTTGTTCAATTCACATTTTCTTCAAAAACCCACTTCAAATGCCTCCTAACACCACCATCACCACCACCAACACCACCACCACTACCAACAAACCCATTAGCATGCCTAGCAAGGCCTATGACACATTTTTGGCTAGTAATGGGGACTATGTGAAAGGTGTGGTTGGCTAAGCCAAGGGCTTGAGAATGGTCAAGACCCAAGTATCCTCTAGTGGTTGCAATTTTGCTTGATGTGCCAGAGGACCGCCATGCAACCTTATATAGTCCTTGTGGTGGAGCATGTCACTTATTCACTATTGCACTAAAAGATTTTCACTTATTGAAAATTTCTAAGTCAGTAACTAGTTTCTGTTTAAATTTTTTTTTGACTCATCAATTTTAAAAAGGTAGAAATCTTTTGGTAGAATGATGAACAAATGAACTGGTCTACCATAAGGATATTATACTTTCTTCAAAAAAAAAAAAATTTCCACTCGGTCCCTTGAATCTTGCTTTTGCTTTTAAAATGGAGCCTTAAACTTTATCTGTAACCAAACAAAGCTCTTATATTTTATAAATTTCCCTGGTCTAGTCTAAGGTTATTCTTTATCTTTAAAGAAATTTTAGTAATCTATCTTATCCCTATTAAATGTCTGTACATAATTGGTACAATATATACTTCTAATTTTTTTAAAGATATAAAATATAATCTCTTTTTGATTCAATAATATGATTTATTAACATGTTTTTGTTACCCAATTGCATGATTTCAACAGTTTTGTAAATTGTACTTATGTTTGAATTTTTTGTATGCAGTTTGTGGAGTACAGCAAGATGATTTACCTAGATGGAGACATTCAAGTGTTTGAAAACATTTATCGCCTCTTTGACTTACCAGACAACCAGTTCTATGCTGTTATGGACTCTTTTTGTGAGAAAACTTGGAGCAACACTCCACAACACAAGATTGGCTATTGTCAGCAGTGCCCTGACAAAGTTAACTGGCCTGCTAAGCTTGGCCCCAAGCCTCTCCTCTACTTCAATGCTGGCTTCTTTGTGTATGAGCCTTATCTATCCACATACCACGATTTCCTTGATACCCTCCAAGTTACCAATCCTATCACTTTTGTTGAGCAGGTATATATTATTTCCCATAGTTATTTTGGTCATTAGAAAAAATACCACATAAAAAATCTCTGTGGCCAATTTGATTAGCTTCACAAGATCCATAATGGATCTCAAAAATTTTGGGACTACTAGAAAAATTTGTGTATGACCCATTTTGGGACGTGGATTGCTTTGATAGATTCATATCAAGTTACTTTCTAGCCATTGGATTAATAGGTTGTGGATGTGGATCATTTGCTTACAAAAATGAGCACATAAATCTCTGACTTTGTTTTCTTAAATTTGTGGTGAATAATATTAGTAACTTATAGCATACTCAAATGTTTATGTTTCTTGCAGGACTTTTTTGAACATGTTCTTCAAGGATATTTACAAGCCAATCTCTTCAGTTTATAATCATGTGCTTGCCATGTTATGGTGCCACATTGAGTTTGAAAAAGTCAAAGTTGTTCACTACTGTGCTGCTGTGAGTATCCACTTTGTTCATAATAACAATCTCAAGTTCAAGAAAATCTGAACATTTTTGGCTTAATATGTAATACTAATGGAGTATATTTTGATTTATTTATTTATTTATTATTATTTTTTTTTGTAGGGCTCCAAGCCATGGAGGAAGAGAACATGGACATGTAGGACTTCAAATGCTAGTGAAGAGATGGTGGGACATATACAATGATGAGTCATTGGACTACAAGAACTCATTGGCTTTTGTAGATGCTGAAACTGTTGCTGGAAAAATGGCTTGAAAAAATCATTGACTGCGCTTTCAGCGGCAGCTGTTCGCTACATCAATGCCCCATCTGCTGCTTAGTGCTTGTCAAGTTCAATACAAATGATTTAGTGTAGGACTAGGGGTAATAGGTACATGGTTGGTTTTTTATTAGTAAGGTTTGGAATGGTCTTCTGTTTAAGATGAAGAATTTCCTATTACTTATGTTACCAACTTCATTTTGTTATGGCCCTCTGTTTTAAGTATAAGACTCAAACTCCTATTATTATGTTAGGAGTTTCGGGACCATTGGTCTTACTTTCGCTATGTTTTCTTTTTCATATTTTCAATTTATAAGAACAAATATTTTGGTGTTTACGAGTTGTTAACTCTCTCTCTCTCTCTCTATTAATTGTTATTTTAAGCAAATGTCCAACCTTGGCTTCCATTGTTAACATGTGATATTAATACTATCTAATGTGACGATGGAATTATCAAATGTGAGGAAAAAAATTTAAGTATCACTAAATGTAAAAAAATTATAATCAGATATGATGTTGGTACTGACTAATAAGATAATGAAATCATCAAATGTGAGAAAAAAAATAAGAGAATCACGAAATGTTACAAAAGTACAGTCACATGGGATGTTGGTATTGCTTAATGTGAGAATAAAACCGTCAAATGAGAGAAAAAGATTAGGGTACTATCGAATGTGACAAATGTACAGCAAGATGTGATTTTGGTATCACCTAATGTGACAATGGAATTATCAAATGTGTGAAAAAAATAAGAGAATCACAAAATGTGACAAAAGTACAATCATATGTGATGTTGTTATTGCCTAATGTGACAATGAAAATGTCAAAGGTGAGAAAAAAATTAACGTACCACTGAAGTAACAAAACTACGATCAAATGTGATATTAGTACTGCTAAATGTGATATTGGTATTGCTTAATGTGATAATAGAACCATCAAATATGAGAAAAATAAAAAATAAAAGAACCAACAAATATGACAAAAGTATAGTCACATGTAATGTTAATATTGCACAATATGAGTATAGAAGTTCCATAATGAAACCATTAAATGTCATGTTTTTGTAACCTAGTATGACAGGTTGCCTATTAATTGGCACTGTACCCCCCAAAATAAGGAGGGGTACCGTGGAATTACCCATTGAAGTAATAACATTCTAGTCAAGAGTCTTGTAGTTCAACTAATTGGCACATCTTAATGTGTTCATGACATCTAGGATTCAAACTCCTCTCCCTCATTATAACTATTAAATTATAATAAAATAAAATAAAAGTAATAACATTACACTAAAACTATATAAATTGAGTGTGGGGAACTTCAAAATACATTAAAAAAATGACCCATATATAAATATATCTTTTAAAAATAATAATAATGAATCAAGACTATGGGAACCATGACCCCTTGCCTTTTAGGGTGTGTTTGTTTGAAGGTAAAATAGGGTGGATGGAAAACTTTGGAGAGAAAATTGGAAGAAAAGCTTTTTTAAAATTTGTTTGATTGCGTGGGGAGGAAGAAAAAGAAATGGTGGGGCTCAGGTATTTTCTCCTCAGGCCCGTCAAAAAGTTTTCTTTCCAAAATGGAGAGAAAACTGAAGGGAGAAATGAGGCTGCTTAAAAATGCCCTTGTGCACTTGCACATGAGTTTTGTCCATAGGTTGCTCTTCTTCACTTTTTTTTTTTTTTTTTCCCTCCTAGAGGTTGCCTTTTTTTTTCTTCCTTCTGGATGTTGCTTCCTCTTCTTCTTCCTCTCTCTCTCTCTCTCTCTCTTTTTAATTTTATTTTTTTTATTTAAGTGTATGTTGCTCATATATATATATATATTTTGTTTTATTTTGTGTTTTTTTTTTTATCACTTTTTTGGTTTTAATAGGACATCATTTTTAACAAGGGTAGATGAATAAATTTATACAAACTCACTTTTTCCAACCCTCCACTTTTGCACTCCCAACTAAACAAAAAGGTGGGAAATTAAAATCATTTCTATCATCTCGCTTTTCCATCATCTCACCATTTTCTATCATCCTATTTTTCCACCCCTCAAACCAAACGGATCTTAGTGGATATGCCATTGCCTACTTGGTAGATTTCAGCTGAATAAGAGAACTTAATTAGCAGAAAATTTAAAGAAAATATTTATTGTATTGTATTTTTAGTAATCTCTTGCTTTGAAAAAAAAACAAAAAACAAAAAGAAAAATAAAATTTTTTTTAGATAGCAAATTCTACTATTTTGGAAAAGTTTTTTGTCATCTCCAAGGGACTGACTTTGAGTTCCAAATCTCTAATCATCACCTTCTGGGATTTCTTCTTAGTCCATGTAATACAATAATCAGGAACGCCTAAAAGTTGGTCACTCTTGTAGCTTGTTTGGCAGGGGAGACATGCGAATGGAATAGGTTTTTTAAAGGATTTTACATTAATTCTCATGTTTTTGCGTGGGGGAGACACTCATTTCTTTATGGCCTGTTTGGAAGTTTAGAGAGGGAGGAGAGTAGAGGGGGGGGGGGGGGGGGAGAGTAGAATGGAATGGTTCCCCTCCACTTTATTTGAATGTTTTTAAAATTAGTAAGGGGGAATGGAGTAATTAGCTCTTCCCCTTGTTTGGATGTTTAAAAAATTAGGATGGAGAGGAGAGGAAATGATTAAAATAGATAAATTTAGCCCTATTTGAAAATGAATTTGCAACATTGATCTATGATTAATTTGTTAGAAATGGTAAATTATGGAATTTACTTGGACAATAATTTATCTACTCTACTCTCCCTCCAAATCTCTCCAATTTGGGGAAATTAAAAATGAGGGGTTAGAGGGAGTTGAAACCCCTCCAAACCCCTCCCCCTCATTCCTTAAAAAACTTCCAAACAAGGTAATTGGATTACTCTCCCTCCCTCTACTCTACTCTCCCTCCTTTTTTAAACATCCAAACATGCCATTAATGTAACTTATATATTTCGTTCATTTCTATTATTTATTTTATAAAATTTCAAGCACATTAAAAAAAATTTCACCATAATAATTCCAATTCATTAATGTATGATCTACCCAATCTATTAGTTTATAATCACCAAAACATAGTATTGCAGAGGGAAGTTTAAGATCTTACCCAATAGTAGTGGAATAAACAAAAATGTTTTAGAATTTATATTGTATTGATTGGTACAATTTATAATATATATATATATATATTTATAAAAGTAACAAGTAAAAATAATCCCCATATTCTGTACTGGTTAAAATATTAGATTGTAAATCCAATTTTGAAGATATCAGCTAATATATATGAAATGAGTTCAAATTATATTTAGTGTAACTTTTGACAACGTAACCATATCACTTGAAAATTTTTATTGGATGTATTTTGAAATATTTGTGGTTGGATTGCGTATTATTTTTTTACCTTGCAAAGTTTAAAGTTATTATTGAAGAGGTTTTTTTTGGAGAGAAAGAAACTTTTTATTGATGCATAAACTATTGTATTACAATCTTTGGAGTGAAAGGAAAGCACATAAAAGCCACAGGACTATTCATTACAACCAAATTGACATTTCCTATATCAGTACCGAAAAAGCAGCAGCTTGGGAGCTATTCAGTGATCACCTAAATTCCTCCTTTCAGCACCCTATATTTATTGAAGAGTTAATAACATATAATTAGACAAGGCAATTTTGATAGATAGTAATGGAATAAATCAAAAGTTATATGACTTAATTACATTTTAAACAAAATTAGAGGATATAATTTGTAATTTAACTTAAATAGAATACAAAAAATGCTCTACCCGATTATGGCATTTGTGTCAAGCATATTGGTTTGAATCATAGTTGTCAAAATGTGAATCATATCGTAAATCGATTTTTAATTTTTCCGTATCATGTATCAAATCGTATCGTGTATCGTAAGATATATAAACACTTAATAAAATTTATAAAAAATTATAAATATACATATACAAAGTGTATATTTATTATAAATTTTGAATACATTCAACTAATTTATTTATCACTTATATAATAATATTTAACAAGCTAACTAATAAATCAAACTAGCATGTGTTTATAACATACATATTCAAATTGCTTAAATTCAAAGGTGATAATATATTACAAATGACCCAAAAAAAAAAATTTATTTTCATCATATTGCCTAATTAACCCCATCTTTTTTTCTTTTTTTCTTTTTTTTTTTTGAGAATATAATTAGCCCCATCTAAGTCAATACTATCATTATATTTATCATTTTGCAAACTTATTTCTTCATTAAAAGTTTCTTCATTGTCATTAACATTTACTATATCTTCTTGTTCTTTTTATTTTCATAATTTTTTATTAAAAAAAAAAAATCTTCTTGGCATTCTAGTTTCTTGGCATTCAATTAATATCTTATTAAATTTGTAAATATTAAAGTGAAGTGTAAGTGAATATGTTATTTTAGGAGAAAGAGAGGAAAAAAAAATGTATGAATATGTTATTTTATTAGGTTAAATTAAGTAACCTAATGATTTTGTGATAAAAACAAGTCTAAAGTACAAATTTTAACAAAAAAATCTCATTTTAAACCATTTTTCTATGTATCATATAATACATACGATTTTACGATAAGATACGATTTATACGATATGCACACTGTATCGTACGATTCATGAGCATTTACGATACGCCGATACGATACAAAACTTTTTATACACGATACGATACGTATTGTAAAATACGTATCACGTATCGTACAATACTGACAGTTACAGTCTGAATATGAATACTCCTATCCCCCCACATCCCATATGACTACTTTTCCTTGGATTTCATCCCCTCTTCGCTTTCTTTGCACTTGTATGCTTATGAGTATCTCTGTTTTTGTGTATTATTGTTTTTGGTTTTTGAGTTGAATGATCACAATGATGTCCACATGAAATTCAAGCCCAAAGGACTAGAAAGTAGGCTCCTCTACTCACTAGAGAACTTTGGGTGTCGACAACCTCGATGACCTGAGCAATCTCTATCTTTCTCTCTCTCTCTCTCTCAGAAAGTTTTTCTACGTTTTCTTGTTATCCAAATAGGGCATTAGGTCTGTTGGATTTTTTGTCCCCCTTAAAGTTGTATATGTTTGTGGGAAAATAGGATAGTAACGATGAGGATTCTCAATAGAGCTGTAAACAAGCCAAGCTTTATCGAGTAATGCATGTTCAAGCTTGGCTTCTTAGGAAAAATCAAAAGCTCAAGCTTGACTTGAGCTTGTGACAAACCTAAAAATAGTGTTTGAGCTTGAGCTCGTGGGAAAGCCAAAAAGTTTGAACTTGGCTTGGCATGGCTTGACTTGATTAATTAGTCAAGTCAAACTCAAGTTTAATATCAAGTTCAAACTCGAGCTCAGGTCAAGTTTTTGAGTTTGAGATCTAAAAAAATTACATTATTAAATACTTAAATCTCTAAAATTAAGAAAAAAAGAAAAAGAAAATAGTATGTTCATTTTATCATGCATCTAGTCTTATTTATGATTAGATATTATTCAAATTAATAATTTACATAATTAAATTCATTCATTCATTATTCCTTGTCTACAGTTTTAGCAATTGTTCAAAATACAATTTTTACATTCATGTTAGATGGTGAAAAACTAGAAAAATACACGTTTGTAACTATTATGAATGAGAAAATACTAACATGATTAATATGGAAGGATCATATGTGGCCTACTTAATTATTTATTTATTTTTAAATGTAACTATAATCTAAAGTGGTTCTTGATCAGTTTAAAGGGAAAGAAAAAATTAAGGTAATATAGGTAGCGGTCTCATGCTGGCCATGTTATTATTAAGATATGTGTAATGAGTATATTTAGCTAACACATATAAACTTATAAATGAGTCTATGTTTGAATTGTTATGTATCAAGCCTAATAGCTCACGAGCTTGTTCGTGAACAAATTTTTTTTCTTGGGCTCGGCTTGTTTATGAAACGAGCCTAAAACTAAGGCCCAAGCTTGGTTTATTTATTAAAAAAAAACAAATATGAACAAGCTTTTTATTGAGCTGAGCCTGAGTTGTTCATGATCGGCTTGGTTCATTTATAGCCCTAATTGTCAGCTCCCTCTTTTGAGATGTAAGGTTGCTGGTAGAATCCAATCTATGACTTCAAAGCTAACACTAAGTAATCCATCTATTTTTTCACTCTGAGTTAACTTTTCTTTTTCTTTTTTTTAATAATTTTTTTTAATAGTTTGATTATTAGCTAATTGTTTTATTTGTTTATTTAATTCTCTTGTATAATTGGGATGAAGTGAAATAAATTAATCCAACACCTAGTCAGAGTGATGTTTAACAACTCTCTTATGAAACTAATAACGTTGACTGAATCCGTTTGTTTAGGCATTTGTGCAGCCTAAACATGCATTTTTAAATCAATTTGTGTTTTTAAAGAAGCATAAAACGCTGTTTCGATAGACGGCCAAAATGGCCCAATACCACTTTTTTTTGAAATTTTTAGCAAAAAATCACTGTTTCAGAAATAAATAGCAAAATACCACTTTTTCTGGAAATCGAGTTTTAGAAACTCGAGTTCCTCTCAATTCTGCCACCGTGGCATTGCTGACATGGAATATCTATGATTAAAAAAAATTATGTGGTACTCAAGCTTGAGAAACTCGAGTTCCATGCAACACAGTACTTGAGTATACCATACTCGAGTATGTTTTATAAATAAAATGCAGGAAAAAAAAAAATTTACACAGTACTTGAGTTTGGGAAACTTGAGTACTGTGTAAATTTTTTTTTTTTTGTTTTTGTTTTTGTTTGGGGATAATGAACAAATAAACATAAATGTAAAAATAAGTGACTTTTTTATGTTTTTATTTATTTAAATAGAAGCATTGTAAAATATAGAGATTTTAATTTCAAAATATGAATTTAATTTCTACATTAATTAAAATTGTTCATTGTTTTCTCATAAAAATTATTCACTGTTTTCTGTATAAACTATTTCTACGATTTTGCATAAAATTATTTTCTGTTCAGCATTATTTAAGAAATTGTTTACTCTCTTTTCTGCATAAATTATTTTCTGTTTACTGTTTAAAAAATTGTTCATTATTTTCTCATAAAACACCTAGTGAAATCGTGTTTTCTAAATTTAAACGCCAAATCTGAATGCCTTTTCATGTTTGAATTTCACAATAATTGAATATATTTTTCTGCATTGATAAAATCTATTTCTACATTAATAAAATTTGCTCTTTGCACATCATATTTACTGTATATTCAAATCTACTTACTGCATTCATTAAATTTTTTTTTTTTGCATTGATTAAAACTATTCACTGTTTTCTCATAAAAATTGTTCACTGTTTTCTACATAAACTATTTCTAGCATTCTGCATAAAATTATTTTCTGTTCAGCATTATTTAAAAAATTGTTCACTCTCTTTTTTGCGTATATTATTTTCTGTTCACTATTTAAAAAATTGTTCACTGTTTTCTCATGTAACACCTAGTGAAATCGTGTTTTCTAAATTTAAAAGCCAAATCTGGATGCTTTTCATGTTTAAATTTCACAATAATTGAATTTGTTTTTCTGCATTGATAAAATCTGTTTCTACGTTAATAAAATTTGTTCTCTACACATCATGTTTACTATATATTCAAAGCTGCTTACCGCATTCATAAAATTTGTTTTTTGCATTAATTAAAACTGTTCACTGTTTTGTCATAAAAATTGTTCACTATTTTTTGCATAAATTGTTTTTAGCATTGACACAGTTATTGCATTTAAATGGTTTTTGTGTTTTTTTAAATATGTAACCGTCTGAATAATGGACAAACTCCATGAAAGAAAAAAGAATGATTCGCATAGATCACCTAACGGTAAATGCCTCGAAAAATTTGAATTTGTAAAAAAGTTCGAATTAGTTGAATGTAGAACTGTTCATTAAGTAAAACTGTTTTCTGCATTAAGTAAAACTGTTCACTGTTTTCTCATGAAAATTGTTCACTATTTTCTGCATAAACTATTTATAGTATTTTGCATAAAATTATTTTCTGTTCAGCATTATTGAAAAAAAATTTCACTCTCTTTTTTGTGCAAATTATTCTCTGTTCACTATTTAAAAAATTGTTTACTGTTTTCTCATAAAACACCTAGTGAAATCGTGTTTTCTAAATTTAAAAGCCAAATCTGAATACTTTTTCATGTTTAAATTTCACAATAATCGAATTTGTTTTTCATGTTTAAATTTGATGTTTAAATGAACTCTATTGCGGTGGTATCTGTACTTAGTTTTGTAGGTTTGTCGACCATGATGTGCTCGACGCCTCTAAGACTCTCGTACGTGTACATTGGCATATTAAGGAAACTAGCTTTTACACCCATGCAAATGCACGAGAATTACATAAGTACATGTATTTTTAGGTTCTTGGAAAAAAAATACATCTATTTTCAACAAAATAGAAATAAAAATAATGTAAATTTTGTAAGAGTCCACAAATAAATTTTTGTACATAGAAATAATTAGAATCCGAGAAAGCAAATATATTCAAATAATTTTAGGTAAATATTTGGAGAAACATTTTGTTTCAAAAGTCATACTTAAATAAATTTAATTAAATAAGTATGTAGCTAATGCAATTGAATTTATAAATTTTAAAAAATAGCACTTGGTATGAATTTCAAATTTAAAATGTATATAACACTCAGTATGCTATCCATAAAAATGTGTTGTCTTACAAATAGATTTTCTTTTAAGCCTATTCTAAACAACTAAAATTGTAACATCCACTATGATGGAGAGAAAAATATTTCTAGCAATTGAAAAAAAAAAAAATCCAGCTAAAGAGAATGGTGTGATCATCCTTCCTTGGAAGGAAATTTGTGGAGAGTAACCCAATCCAATTCCTTTTAATTTTGTTTTAGAATAACCCAAACATAACCTTTTCTATCCCAAGTTCTTTGCAGGATTTCATCGAACACCTAGTACTCATTTTAATACAGCTCCCCAACCAAAAAAGAAAATCTAATTAAAACAAAATTAGCCAACATTTATAAGGTTCATCCACTTCTGGATCTCCCTTTTGTTTAATTTTTCTTTCTTCTTTTTCTTTTATATATATATATATATATTTATAATGAGATCTAGTTTACTCAACATTCTCAAATTTGTTTTCAATATGCAACATTAAGAAGTAGGAAAGCAACAACAAAGTAGCATTGGTTACATATTTAAAAAAACACAAAAACCATTTAAGTGCAATAACTGCGCCAATGCTAGAAATAGTTTATGCAGAAAATAGTGAACAATTTTTATGAGAAAACAGTGAATAGTTTTAATTAATGCAAAAAAAAAAAAAAATTTAATGAATGCATCAAGTAGATTTGAATATACAGTAAATATGGTGTGCAAAGAGCAAATTTTATTAATGTAGAAACAGATTTTATCAATGCAAAAAAATATATTCGATTATTGTGAAATTCAAACATGAAAAAGCATTCAGATTTGGCGTTTAAATTTAGAAAACACGATTTCACTAGGTGTTTTATGAGAAAACAATGAACAATTTTTTAAACAGTAAACAGAAAATAATTTATGCAGAAAAGAAAGTGAACAATTTCTTAAATAATGCTAAACAAAAAATAATTTTATGCAAAATCGTAGAAATAGTTTATACAGAAAACAGTGAACAATTTTTATAAGAAAACAATGAACAATTTTAATTAATTTAGAAATTAAATTCATATTTTGAAATTAAAATCTCTATATTTTACAATGCTTCTGTTTAAATAAATAAAAACATTAAAAAGTCACTTATTTTTACCTTTATGGTTATTTGTTCATTATCCCCAAACAAAAAAAATAAATAAAAATTTACACAGTACTTGAGTTTGGGAAACTCGAGTATTGTGTAAATTTTTTTTTTCTGCATTTTATTTATAAAACGTACCCGAGTCTGGTATACTCGAGTACTGTGTTGCATGGAACTCGAGTTTCTCAAACTCGAGTACCACATAATTTTTTTTAATCACAGAAATTCCATGTCAGCAATGCCACGGTGGCAGAATTGAAGGGAACTCGAGTTTCTGAAACTCGATTTCTAGAAAAAGTGGTACTTTGCTATTTATTTCCGAAACAGTGATTTTTTGCTAAAAATTTCAAAAAAAAGTGGTATTTGGCCATTTTGGCTAGTGATAGAGTCTAACTTTTTTTTACAAATGCCCCTTTTTCAGGTTTCCACAACAGCGCAAACAGACGGACTTGTTAATCAATTAGGCAATAAGACGAGGTTTGATTCTCATGAAATGAACTATCTGGTGAATATAATTTTGGAGCCATTGATTGATTTTGCACTTCACTAATCCTACAATTAACACAAATTTTGGCGTGCATTTTAAGAAAATGAGAACATATTAATTATTCATCAGTTGAATTTAAAAAAAATTAATCACCTAAAAATATTAAATGGTATAACATGAACACATACTTACACTAGTATAGGTATAACTTGATCCTAACTGTACGTGCACATAAAATGCATCTCAGCATTGAAGCCTAACACAAATTAATAATAATAATAATAATAATAATAATAATAATAATAATAATAATAATAATAATAATAAAACACTACAGATGATTATTCGTATATGGGAATAGGTAGCCGTGAATATGAAGCCTAAGCATAAATATAAACACCCGTTCTTTCACTATTAGTATCAAATTTGATGTATAATATCTAATACAATGAGTCTCATTTTCCTCGAGTAGTTTCTCCTTCTCTTTTGAAGAGAAGCTATGTGTCTTTGTTGATACAGTTGATCTTCTTTACATTGATTCAAGATTTCTGGGTTTGTGCAATATTCTTGCGCTTGTTGCCTTATTACATTGAGACACGATCTTCATTGTTCCAAATGAGCATCTTTATTCTTTATTTCCGTATCAATCATAGATCTTCTCCATACTATAGCCAATTTCTGCCCTTTTTGATCACAAATAGAGGATTGAGGTTTTCTATATATATTCAATGTATCTCTTTACTCTTCACTAGTAGGTTCTAGTTAGCTCAACTGGTAAAGTCTCTGATGGTTGTATAAGAGATTTAGGGTTCAATCTCCGCTCACACCAAAAACTGATTGGTGTTTTGGTTTGATGATAAAAAGTTATCATCAAGAGCGGACACTATAGGTTAAAACTCTTTAAAAAAAAAGGATATCACATGTCTTTGATGTAAAAATATTTCTCATGCTATAAAATTAATGATTTATTATTATTGATTTGTACTTTGGATACACAACCTTTCTAATAATAAATTATTCATTAATTTTTTTAGAATAGAATAATAACTTATTTTATCAAACATACATACAATAGTTTGGTTCATGTCAATAGAAATATGATAAATCATTAGTAGTTCGGCACCTAGTTCTTGACTTTTAGGGATTGTTTCATTTTGGTCATTAGAAAAACTTCAATGTCAATTTAATCCATACTCTTTATATACCCACTTCAGTGTGCTCTTTGCCATCATCTAACTCATGAAAAATGTTGTTGTTGTTGTTGGTTTTTTTTTAATTAATTAATTAATTTATTTATTTATTTATTTGATACCACTAAAAGAAAACATTACATAAAAGCTGGATGAACCCAGCTATGCTGTCCTGGGAAATTGGCTGCTAGATTAGCTATACAAAAAATTGAGCTCAAGATGGCTCTGGGAACACAAAAAGCTTTACAAACAACACCCAGATGTTGTAAAGCAACAAGATCTGCAACCATTGTTTTTTTCCTGCCAACTAGTACAGCATTTTATGTTACAGGCCTTAACTAACCTACTGCTGCTACACAAAAACCACAATCAGCAGAAACCCAAATTCCTGGCTTTTAAAGCTGCCTCCACTATTGCTTCCTGTGTTGTTGCAATGATGTTTGCTGCCGCACAACTAGCACCACCTGAGAAAATGGCAATCCCTTGAATGTTGATAGCTTCATATGCCAGGGCAATTTTCCGAGGTCTTCTTTTTGTAGCACCTGTTACTTTGATTATCAGATCCCAAGTTTCTCCAAGGACTTGACTAATGGAATGAGGTTGTACAGATTTCCTTTTCTGAGTATTTGACATGCTATATGCAACCTGATACCTGCAAGATAAATTCTGAGCAGTTAGGATAACTTCCATAGGATTCTACCTTCATGAGTAACAAGGTTCCTATGATTCCAGACAGTCCACAGATAGGTGAAGACTGCTTGGATATAGTTCATTAGAACTATATCTCTTAAATCAGAACTGTGAACAGCTAGAGCAGATTTATGCCAACTTGCTCTAGCAAATGTGCAGTGCAGGAACAGATGGGAAGTAGATTCCTCCTCTTCCTTACACATAGGACAGGTGCTATTAGTTTGGATGCCTCTCTTTCTCAAAGTGAGTAGAGTAGGGAGATTGTCATGCATAAGCTTCCACACAAAGAGACTAACTTTATGTGGCACTTTCACCTTCCAAATTATTTTCCACACCTCAGGTGGGATCTGTGACGGTCTGAGTTGCAAAGGGGAGTTTTGGGAGTAGTCCTCAAGCAGTAGGTTATAGGCATGCTTAACATTATATTCCCTTGAACTCGAGTGCTTCCAAAAGAGCTTCTCCAAGACAACCCCTGTCTTGGAAATGGGAATTCTCAGTATTTCAGTACACTGAGGGTAAGGATACAGTTTTTTAACCAAGTCAGTTTTCCATACACCTCTAGAATGGTCTATGAGGTTTGCCACAGTACCAGTGACTAGCGTTGGATTCTGCAGATTCTGCTATGGGCATTTGATCCAATCATGGTGACTGAGAGGTATGTTAGCCCCACTTCCAACCCACCATCTAGCTTCCCTAGTTTAGTGCTATCTTGTTTGATAATGTTCTTCCAAATCCAAGAATGGTGTGGTTTTGGAGAACATTCATGAATGGAGCATCTAGGAAAGTACTTAGGTTTAAGGGCTTTTGCTAATAGCGATTAGGGGTTTTGACTTATCCTCCAAAATTATTTGGCAAGCATAGATTGATTAATGAAACTGAATTTTTTCAGACCAATTCCTCCTTTCTCCCTTTTCATACAAACTTTATCCCAATGCAGCATATGCATTTTCTTAACCCCATGTTCATGGCCCCACCAAAAATCCCTTACAATAGCATCAAGTTTGTTACATATGGTATCAGGAACTTTGAAGCATGAGAAGGTATACAAAGGCATTGACTGTAAAACTGAAGAGATGAGGGTGGTTCTACCAGCTTGGGATAGTAATTTTGCTTTTCATCCTTGAAGTTTTGAATTAAGCTTATCCACCAGAAAATTGAAATCAGCTACCCTTCTTCCCCTTAGTTTAAAGTCAAGGCCAAGGTATTTACTGGGGGTTTGAACCAAATTAACTAGAAGGAAAAAGGAAAGGGAATTTTTGTCTTCATTGGGCATATTGGGGGAGCAGAATAGGTCTGACTTTGCAAGGTTAATTTTCTGCCCTGACAAATTACAGTACTAGTTGAGGATATGTTGGATATTGTCAATGGATTTACTGTCTTTTTTGAAAAAAAGAGGGAATCATTAGCAAAAAATAAGTGGGTGTAAGAGCATCCATTTCTACCAATCTTAATCCCCTGAATTTCCTTATTATGCTCAGCTTTCAGCAAGGACAGAGATAGGACATTGGCACACAACAGGAAAAGGTATAGTGATATAGGGTTTCCTTGCCTTAAACCTTAGAGGGAGTAAAGGACTGGGTGATACTACCATTGACCAGCAAGGTGTATTGGACAGTTGATACACACTCCATAATCCACCCTACCCACTTAGGACTAAAGTTCATGGCAATCAGTACAGCATTCAAGAACATCCAATCAAGCCTATCATGGGCTTTGCTCATATCAATTTTTAAAGCCCCAAAGCTACTCTTTTTTCCTTTCTTCTTATTCATGAATATGGCTAATAAATTGCTTACATGTCACTTAATCATAATTAAGAAAATATTTAACTGGTTTTAGAAATTCACATCAACAATTTATGTGACATTTGTGTTTTATATTTTATTTTCATTTTTTCTTTTAACTTTCATGCCAATTTCTTGGTAACCAAACAAGCACACACACCAAAAAATTTCAAAACAACAAATCAAATGACAAATACTAGCTTAAAAATCTTCAAAATGGAGCAATTTAAGCAGAACAAAATGAATTACAATACATATAAAAAAAATTTACATAAAAAAAATCTAAAATATTGTAATAATTTCTATTTTCAAAGATAAAGAAAACAATTTAACATATTTATTACAAGAAATTGGATGATGTCAGGAAATGACGTTGTGTGAGGGGTTGTTTCTTATATTTGATTTCTTAATCAATTATAATTTTTTTTTGGTGATGATTTACTATGTCAAACTTCGATGATAAAAAAAAAATAATACAAGTTTTACTTTTTCAAGATCAAGGCAATTTTGACAGATAGTAACCGAATAAATCAAAAGTTATATGACTTAATAGCATTTTAGACAAAATTAGAGGATATAATTTGTAATTTAACTTAAATAGAATACAAAAAATGCTCTTCCCGGTTATGGCATTTGTGTCAAGCATATTGGTCTGAATATGAATACTCCTATTCCCCCTTCCCGTATCATTCCTTTTCGTTGGGTTTCATCCCCTCTTCGCTTTCTTTGCACTTGTATGCTTATGAGTTTCTCGTTTTTGTGTATTTTTGTTTTTAGTTTTTGATTTGAAAAATCACAATGATTTCCACACGAAATTCAAGCCCAACAGACCGGAAAGCAGGCTCCTCTACACTCTAGATAACTTTGTGTGTCGACAACCCTACCTGAGCGATCTCTATCTCTCTCTCTCTCTTAAAAGGTTTTTCTAGACATCCAAATAGGGCATTGGGTCTGTTGGATTTTTGGTCCCCCTTAAAGTTGTATATGTTTTTGTCGGAAAATTGGATGGTTATGATGAGGATTCTCAGCTCCCTCTTCTGAGATGTAAGTTAGCTGGTAGAATCGAACCTATGACTTTAATGCCAACACTGAGTAATCCATCTATTTTTTCACTCCTGAGTTAGCCTTTTTTTTCTTTTTCTTTTTTTGATTATTAAGCTAATTGTTTTTATTTTTATTTTTTTTGTTTATTTAATTCTCTTTTATAATTGGGATGAAGCGAAATAAATTAATCCAAAACCTGGTCAGAGTGATGTTTAACAACTTTCTTATGAAACTATTAACGTTGATTGAATCCGTTTGTTTAGGCATTTGTGCAGCCTAAACATGCATTTTGAAATCAATTTGTGTTTTAAAAGAAGCATAAAATGCTGTTTCAAATACGCGATAGAGTCTAGCTTTTATACAAATGCCTCTTTTTAAGGTTTCCACAATAGCGCAAACAAACGGAGTCGTTGATTTGTTATGCAATAAGACAGGGTTTGATGCTCATAAAATGAACTATCTGGTGAATACAATTTTGGAGCCATTCATTGATTTTCCACTTCACTAATCCTACAATTAAGACAAATTTTGGTGTGCATGTTAAGAAAATGAGAACATATTATTCAGCGGTTGAATTTTTAAAATATTAATCAACTAAAAAATTGAATGGTGTAACATGAACACAGACTTACATTAGGTGTAACTCGATCCTAACTGTACACGCGCCTAAAATGCATCATGGTATTGAAATATTGTTCTCCAATGTCCAAATAGAAACCGTCAACATAACAAATATTAAAACATTGGGTTGGCACTTTCGAAATTTGAATTGGTTCAATAGGAAATAAAAGAAAAAGAAACTAGTACTTTATGCTATGCTATTTCTAATAACACAATTTATTAATATAAAAAATACACAGATGATTATTCAAATACGGGAATAGGTAGCAATGAATATGAAGCCTAAGCATAAATATAAACACTCATTCTTTCACTATTAGTATCAAATATGATGTATAATACCTAATACAATGAGAGTCTCCTTTTCCTGGAGTAGTGCCTCCTTCTCCTTTTCAAGAGAGGCTATGTCTCTTTGTTGATTCAGTTGATCTTCTTTACATTGATTCATGATTTTTGCTCATTATAATTAAGTACCCATATAAGAATTCATATGATCAATCTTGACTAGATTCATAATGGCCTCAAAAATTTGAAAATAAATCTTTATTCTTGTTGTGGTATAAAAACTACCATGTATCTCATGAAATTCACATTAATTGCATCATGCATCACATTGATTGCCTGTTTGTGTATGACTTTAAAATAACTAGTCGCTGACCCGCGCATTGCGCGTGATTATTTTTTATGGTGATCTCATTATTGTTATTATTATTTTGTAATTTGAACTAATTTAATGAAAAGTAATGCATTTCATAATCATATTTATCACAAAATAATTTTTTATTATTGTAGAATTGATTTATTTAAAATTTGAAACCTTAATTCTACCATAGTTGGTTGACTAATTTTTACATCTCTAAGTCAATTAAACACGTTTTGCATGCTACATGTAAACCTTCTTTTACATAAGGGTTGAAATAATGTGCGTAATTTTTTTTTTTCTATGGAAGTTAAAAAGAATAAAATTCACCTTGTCTTGATGTTTTCTAAAAATTAAATTTGGAGATTCTCTTTCAATAATTGTGAAAATTCCAAGCAATAATTTAGAAGGTAATACATGTTGCATATTCATGATTTGATGTGTAATTGTATGATTGATTTGGGTTGTAATTTATAAGTTGAATATGGTATTGTATATCCAAAAGGGCCTAACTATGTTGTTTAGGATATTGAATATAGTGTTGTGTGTGATTTATAGAGTAGCGACGGTTGTAATAATTAAAAATTGGTTTTTCGTTGTCTTTTAAGTCAATAAAAACCTTACATCTACTTTTTTTTTTTCAAAAAACCTTTACATATTTTTTTAATGTGAATCTTTACATGTACCTTAATAAGTAAACCCTATACATTTCATTTTCTTAGATGCATAAAAAAAGACATCTATTCCATAATAATAGTGGCTAATTAGTTTTTTCATGTTCTCATTTATAACGTTTCTTACTATTATCATATTTTACTGGCTGTTGATTTTTATAATAGAGGCATTAAATGAGAGTTAAATTCTTAAAAATTTTCATTAGATTTTAAAAGTCATGGTGTGTGTGAAGAATATAAGCATTTAAGGAATTTTTTTTATATTTTATTATTTATAAATAATGTTAAATGAAATGTAAAAAAAAAAGATTTTGAAAATTTTCATCTTTATTTCTTATATATTTCTATTATTACTGAAGAACGTTTTCCTTTTAGTTTTGATAGTAAATATAATTTTCTAGATTAGAGTTTGATTAGTTTCAAGTTTAAATTTTGTATGATTTTATTTAATTGTTAATTATATGATTTAATTAAGTGAATTTAACGATTTATTTATTTGCATTGTAAAGTTTATAATAACATTCGTAAGGTCTTCTTTAATTAATTTTTTACTTCTTTAGCCGTTGGTCTCTTTGTTTTCCAATTAACGGTTACTAATTAATTTATTTAATTGATGTTTGATTTCTTTTACTAATCTCTTTCTCTCCCTCTTTGTTAACATCCTATTGTTTTCCCAAATTTGATGATAATTCTATATATTACTAAAAGCTGAAGCGTAGCATTTAATGTTGCTACGCTCTCATTGAGCCACGTCAGCAGCCATGTCATTATCAATTTTTTTTCAATTTTTTTTATACAAATTTTTTAACATTTAAAGTGAATTAAAAAATCTATTATATTACAATCAAAATATCATAATTAATTTATCTTATTTTTAATTATTCTTATTTATTATTAAATTTTTAATTCCATTTTAACTTTTCATATCCCCACTACTCTCTACCTTAACTTTCTTCAATATTTCTCATCACATTTCAACTTTTCATATCCCCACTACTCTTAATATTAATATTATTCTATCTTTTTATCTTCCTTTATTTTTGACTCTTCTTATTCTTATCCTCATGCTATAAAATTGTCATTCTCCCTCTTATTCCATGCATAATTTCTATTTTTCCACACACAAAAGCCTCTCTCTCTCTCTCTCTCTCTCTCTCTCTCTCTCTCTATATATATATATATATATTTTTTTTCCTTCAATTTTTGGTATATATATTTTTTTTTAATTTTAGTGTAACATGTTGACCATCAAAACATACTGATGCAGTATTGAAAGCTCCACCAAATGCATTGCAGAAATCAGTTTTAGACTACTAGAAGTCAGTTAGTTTGCTAAAATTGAAATTGACAGGTAATCCAGCTTGATACAATTTAGTTTTATATTTTATGTTGTTATCTTTTTTATTCTCATTGGTTGTTAAATGTTATATTATTGCATTATAAAGATAGTATATAAAAATATAATATTATTTTATTACATAGCATAACTAAAATAATATGGTGTTTATTGCTATACATTTCATTTTTATTTTATTTTATTCTCATCTTATTTTATTCAACATTTAAATTTAGCAACATCCTCCATATCATAATTACTTATATTTTGTCTCATTTTTTTAAAAAAATTAAACGTATAATATTTTATTCAATAAATAAAAATTGTTCTTATAAAGTCTTCCCATGAAATATTACAATGCATCAATGGAAAAATGAAATACAAAACAAATATCAATTTAGAAACACTCAATTTTTAAAAAAAAAAGAATAAACAATTTTCTTATAAAGTATTCCCACAAAACATTACAATGCATTAATAGAAAAAGAGAATACAAAACACATGCTATTTTAGAAACACTAAATTATTATTATTATTATTATTATTATTATTATTAATAGTAGTATCAAACCAAACATGTCATAAAATAATAAACTATAGTTATGGATGTACTAACTTCATGGCAGCAAAATGGAGTAAAAAATAAAAATAAAAAAATAAACGTTACAATATGCATATTTAGTACATTAGAATTATCATCAAATTTGGCAAAACAATAGGATGTCAACAAAGAATATGCATATTTAGTAAATTAGAATTATCATCAAATTTGGGAAAACAATAGGATGTTAACAAAGAGGGAGAGCAAGAGATTAGTAAAAGAAATCAAACTTCAATTAAATAAATTAATTAGTAACCGTTAACTGGAAAACAAAGAGACCGATGGCTAAAGAAGTAAAAAATTCATTAAAAAAGACCTTACGAATGTTATTATAAACTTTACAATGCAAATAAATAAATCGTTAAATTCACTTAAATAAATCATATAATCAACAATTAAATAAAATCATACAAAAATTAAACTTGAAACTAATCAAACTCTAATCTAGAAAATTATATTTATTATCAAAACTAAAAGAAAAACGTCCTTCTGTAATAATAGAAATATATAAGAAATAAAGATGAAAATTTTCAAAACCTTTTTTTTTTTTTGACATTTCATTTAACATTATTTATAAATAATAGAATATAAAAAAAAAAAGTCCTTAAATGCTTATATTCTTCACACACCATGACTTTTAAAATCTAATGAAAGGTTCTAAGAATTTAACTCTATCATATTACAATCAAAATATCATATTTAATTTATCTTATTTTTAATTATTCTTATTTATTATTAAATTTTCAATTCCATTTTAACTTTTCATATCCCCACTACTCTCTACCTTAACTTTCTTCAACCTTTCTCATTACATTTCAACTTTTCATATCCCCACTACTCTTAATATTAATATTATTCTATCTTTTTTTCTTCCTTTATTTTTGACTCTTCTTATTCTTATCCTCATGCTATAAAATTGTTATTCTCCCTCTTATTCCATGCATGATTTGATGTGTAATTGTATGATTGATTTGGGTTGTAATTTATAAGTTGAATATGGTATTGTATATCCAAAAGGGCCTAACTATGTTGTTTAGGATATTGAATATAGTGTTGTGTGTGATTTATAGAGTAGCGACGGTTGTAATAATTAAAAATTGGTTTTTCGTTGTCTTTTAAGTCAATAAAAACCTTACATCTACTTTTTTTTTTTCAAAAAACCTTTACATATTTTTTTAATGTGAATCTTTACATGTACCTTAATAAGTAAACCCTATACATTTCATTTTCTTAGATGCATAAAAAAAGACATCTATTCCATAATAATAGTGGCTAATTAGTTTTTTCATGTTCTCATTTATAACGTTTCTTACTATTATCATATTTTACTGGCTGTTGATTTTTATAATAGAGGCATTAAATGAGAGTTAAATTCTTAAAAATTTTCATTAGATTTTAAAAGTCATGGTGTGTGTGAAGAATATAAGCATTTAAGGAATTTTTTTTATATTTTATTATTTATAAATAATGTTAAATGAAATGTAAAAAAAAAGATTTTGAAAATTTTCATCTTTATTTCTTATATATTTCTATTATTACTGAAGAACGTTTTCCTTTTAGTTTTGATAGTAAATATAATTTTCTAGATTAGAGTTTGATTAGTTTCAAGTTTAAATTTTGTATGATTTTATTTAATTGTTGATTATATGATTTAATTAAGTGAATTTAACGATTTATTTATTTGCATTGTAAAGTTTATAATAACATTCGTAAGGTCTTCTTTAATTAATTTTTTACTTCTTTAGCCGTTGGTCTCTTTGTTTTCCAATTAACGGTTACTAATTAATTTATTTAATTGATGTTTGATTTCTTTTACTAATCTCTTTCTCTCCCTCTTTGTTAACATCCTATTGTTTTCCCAAATTTGATGATAATTCTAATGTTCTAAATATGCATGTTGTAACGTTTGTTTTTTATTTTTATTTTTTTACTCCATTTTGCTGCCATGAAGTTAGTACATCCATAACTATAGTTTATTATTTTATGATATGTTTGGTTTGATACTATTATTATTATTATTATAAATTTAGTGTTTCTAAAATAGCATGTGTTTTGTATTCTCTTTTTCTATTAATGCATTGTAACGTTTTATGGGAATTCTTTATAAGAAAATTGTTTATTCTTTTTTTTTTTTTTTTTTTAAATTGAGTGTTTCTAAATTGATATTTTTTTTGTATTTCATTTTTCCATTGATGCATTGTAACATTTCATGGGAAGACTTTATAAGAACAATTTTTATTTATTGAATAAAATATTATATATATATATATATAGAGAGAGAGAGAGAGAGAGAGAGAGAGAGAGAGGGGGGGGGGGGCCTTTTGTGTGTGGAAAAATAGAAATTATGCATGGAATAAGAGGGAGAATAACAATTTTATAGCATGAGGATAAGAATAAGAAGAGTCAAAAATAAAGGAAGAAAAAAAGATAGAATAATATTAATATTAAGAGTAGTGGGGATATGAAAAGTTGAAATGTAATGAGAAAGGTTGAAGAAAGTTAAGGTAGAGAGTAGTGGGGATATGAAAAGTTAAAATGGAATTGAAAATTTAATAATAAATAAGAATAATTAAAAATAAGATAAATTAAATATGATATTTTGATTGTAATATGATAGAGTTAAATTCTTAGAACCTTTCATTAGATTTTAAAAGTCATGGTGTGTGAAGAATATAAGCATTTAAGGACTTTTTTTTTTTATATTCTATTATTTATAAATAATGTTAAATGAAATGTCAAAAAAAAAAAAAGGTTTTGAAAATTTTCATCTTTATTTCTTATATATTTCTATTATTACAGAAGGACGTTTTTCTTTTAGTTTTGATAATAAATATAATTTTCTAGATTAGAGTTTGATTAGTTTCAAGTTTAATTTTTGTATGATTTTATTTAATTGTTGATTATATGATTTATTTAAGTGAATTTAACGATTTATTTATTTGCATTGTAAAGTTTATAATAACATTCGTAAGGTCTTTTTTAATGAATTTTTTACTTCTTTAGCCGTCGGTCTCTTTGTTTTCCAGTTAACGGTTACTAATTAATTTATTTAATTGAAGTTTGATTTCTTTTACTAATCTCTTGCTCTCCCTCTTTGTTAACATCCTATTGTTTTCCCAAATTTGATGATAATTCTAATTTACTAAATATGCATATTCTTTGTTGACATCCTATTGTTTTGCCAAATTTGATGATAATTCTAATGTACTAAATATGCATATTGTAACGTTTATTTTTTTATTTTTATTTTTTACTCCATTTTGCTGCCATGAAGTTAGTACATCCATAACTATAGTTTATTATTTTATGACATGTTTGGTTTGATACTACTATTAATAATAATAATAATAATAATAATAATAATAATTTAGTGTTTCTAAAATAGCATGTGTTTTGTATTCTCTTTTTCTATTAATGCATTGTAATGTTTTGTGGGAATACTTTATAAGAAAATTGTTTATTCTTTTTTTTTTAAAAATTGAGTGTTTCTAAATTGATATTTGTTTTGTATTTCATTTTTCCATTGATGCATTGTAATATTTCATGGGAAGACTTTATAAGAACAATTTTTATTTATTGAATAAAATATTATACGTTTAATTTTTTTAAAAAAATGAGACAAAATATAAGTAATTATGATATGGAGGATGTTGCTAAATTTAAATGTTGAATAAAATAAGATGAGAATAAAATAAAATAAAAATGAAATGTATAGCAATAAACACCATATTATTTTAGTTATGCTATGTAATAAAATAATATTATATTTTTATATACTATCTTTATAATGCAATAATATAACATTTAACAACCAATGAGAATAAAAAAGATAACAACATAAAATATAAAACTAAATTGTATCAAGCTGGATTACCTGTCAATTTCAATTTTAGCAAACTAACTGACTTCTAGTAGTCTAAAACTGATTTCTGCAATGCATTTGGTGGAGCTTTCAATACTGCATCAGTATGTTTTGATGGTCAACATGTTACACTAAAATTAAAAAAAAATATATATACCAAAAATTGAAGGAAAAAAAAATATATATATATATATAGAGAGAGAGAGAGAGAGAGAGAGAGAGAGAGAGGCTTTTGTGTGTGGAAAAATAGAAATTATGCATGGAATAAGAGGGAGAATGACAATTTTATAGCATGAGGATAAGAATAAGAAGAGTCAAAAATAAAGGAAGATAAAAAGATAGAATAATATTAATATTAAGAGTAGTGGGGATATGAAAAGTTGAAATGTGATGAGAAATATTGAAGAAAGTTAAGGTAGAGAGTAGTGGGGATATGAAAAGTTAAAATGGAATTAAAAATTTAATAATAAATAAGAATAATTAAAAATAAGATAAATTAATTATGATATTTTGATTGTAATATAATAGATTTTTTAATTCACTTTAAATGTTAAAAAATTTGTATAAAAAAAATTGAAAAAAAATTGATAATGACATGGCTGCTGACGTGGCTCAATGAGAGCGTAGCAACATTAAATGCTACGCTTCAGCTTTTAGTAATATATAGATATAGATGTGGCTTTATTTGATAGATTCATATCAAGCTGATTTCTATCCGTTGGACTAATACGTGGGAATGTACATCATTGGCTATACAAAATTGAAGCACATGAGTTTTGTACGTATGACTTTGTTCTATTCATTTTATGGTGAACCTTAGTGATTTGTCGGTTGTGGCTTACTCAAAATTTAAAGATTCTTGCAGGACTTTTTGAAGTTTTCTTGATGGGCCAGAAGTTCGTCAGTCTTGTAGCTTGTTCGGTGGGGAAGACATGGGAATGGAATGGATTTTTTAAAGGATATTACATGTATTCCCATGTTCTTGCGCGAGGGAGACACTCATTCCTTTAATGAAACTTATGTATTTCTTTCATTTCTATTATTTATTTTTATAAACTTTCAAACAAATTAAAAAAAAATTAACCACAGAATTCCAACTCATTAATGTATGAACTACCCAATCTATTATTTTATGAAAACCCAAACATAGTATCGAAGAGGTAAGTTCAAGATCTTACCCAGTACTAGTGGAAAATAAAATGTTTTAGAATATATATTCTACTGATTGGTGCAATTTATATTTTTTTTTTTTATACAAGTAACAAGTAAAAATAATCCCCATATATTTTGTATTGGATAAAATATTAGATTGTACAACCAATTTTGAAGATATCAGCTAATATATTTGGATTGAGTGCAAATTATACTTTGTGTAACTTTCGACAATGTAACATCACTTGAAAATTCTTATTGGATGTATTTTGAAATATCACTGGTTGGATTGCGTTTTATTTTTATATCTTGCAAAGTTTCAAGGTGACCAGTGATTGAGTTATTATCGAAGAGTTAATAACATAAAATTAACACGAATTTTGGCGTACATGTTAAGAAATGAGAATAAATTATTCAATGGTTGAATTTTTATAATATTAATCTCCTAAAAAATTGAATGGTGCAACATGAATATAGACTTAGACTAAGTGTAACTTGATCCTAACTTTACACGCTCCTAAAATGCATCGGTTTTGAAATATTATGCTCCAATGTGCAAATAGAAACCATCATCATAACAATTTTTAAAAAATTGAGTTGGAACTCATGATATTTTTATTGGTTAAATAGTAAATAAAATAAAAGAAACTAGTACTTTATGCTAGATTATTTCCAAAAACCCAAATGATTAATCAAATATGGGGATAGGTAGCTTTCACAAATTTTCTGGCAAGTGATACCAAATACCTAAATAAATGAGAGTCTCCTTTTCCTTGAGTAGTGCCTCCTTCTCCTTTTCAAGAGAGGCTATGTCTCTTTGTTGACTCAGTTAACCTTTTTTACATTCATTCATGATTTTTGGGTTTGTGCTATATCCTTGTGCTCGTTGCCTTATTACATTGAGATGCAATCTTTGTTGTTCCAAATGATCTTCTATATTCTTTATTTCCGTACTGATCTGTGGAAGTCGTTCGTTTATCTTCTCCATACTATAGCCAATTTCCTCCCTTTCTGATCACAAATTGAGGATAGAGGTTGAAGAGGGTAAAATCAGTGATGACAAGTCCACTTGAATGAGCATGACGGATCCAGGATGCACAAATGCAAGGTGGACGGATGTCAAGGCCATGTGGCATCCACATGGTTTAAGTGACCTCAAAGTAATCCTAAATGGAAACAACTTGCGTCCAACGACTAACCCAAGTCAGTAGAGTTTCAATAAGGATAGAATCCTAACGTGAGAAGGATTCCGTAATCTACGTCCATTAACAATGATCTTTCCCATAAGAAAAAGACTTCCTACGCAAGAAACAGAAGTCGGTTCTACGCTACTATAAAAATCCAAAGGTTCTCAAGGAACAAGGTATGCATAATTTACCCCAGCTCTGGCATTTTAGAATTGTGAAAAGTTCTCTAACTTAACCTTCGGAGGGTCTTTAGCCGGTACCACACCGATACTGTCTTAGGGTTTTCTTTGTTGTTGTTTTGCAGGCCTTGTTTCGAGCACGTGAGTATTGTGTGGCTCACTAATGATTTTCGGCATCATCAGATGTTTACTATATATATATATATACACAATGTATCTCTTTATTCTTCACTTTTAATGATAGGATATCACATGTCTCAACATTTGATGTAAAAATATTTCTCATGCTATAAAATTAATGGTTTATTATTATTGATTTGTACTGGTAGATTAATGCTTTGGATAAGAACCTTTCTAATGATAAATTATTCATTAATTTTGTAAAAATAGAATAATAACTTATTTTATCAAACATACAAACAATATTTTGTTTCATGTCAATAGAAATATGATAAATTATTAGAATTTCGCCTCCCAGTTCTTGACTTTTAGGGATTGTTTCATTTTGGTCATTAGAAAAACTTCAATGTCAGTTTAATCCATACTCTTTATAAACCCACTTCAGTGTGCTCTTTGCCATCATTTAACTCTCGAAAAATGTTGATATGGCTAATAAATTGCTCCCAAGTCACCTAATCACAATTAAGAAAATATTTAACTGGTTTTAGAAATTCACATCAACAATTTATGTGGCATTTCTGTTTAATTTTTTATTTTCCTTTTTTTCTTTTAACTTTCATGCCAATTTCTTGGTAACCAAACAAACACACACCAAAAAATTTCAAAACGACAAATCAAATGACAGGTACCAGCTTAAAAATCCTCAAAGTGGAACAACTTAAGTAGAACAATACGAATAACAATACATAAGAAAAATAATTTACATATAAAATTCTAAAATATTGTAAGAATTTCTATCTTCAAAGATAGAAATAGAAAATTTAACATATTTATTACTGGAAATTGGAAGATGCCAAGAAATGACATTCTGTGAGGGGTTGTTTCTAATATTTTATTTCTTAATCAATTATTAACAATTTTTTTTTTTTTTTGATGATTTACTATGTCAAACATTGATGATAAATCAAAATTTCGAGTTTTATTTTATTTTATTTTTTTTGAGATCAAGGCAATTTTGACAGATAGTACTGGAATAAATCAAAAGTTATATGACTTAATTACATTTTAGACAAAATTAGAGGATATAATTTGTAATTTAACTTAAATAGAATACAAAAAATGCTCTACCCGGTTATGGCATTTCTATCTAGCATATTGGTCTGTATATAAATACTCCTATCCCCCCACATCCCATATCGCTACTTTTTCTTGGGTTTCATCCCCTCTTCGCTTTCTTTGCACTTGTATGCTTATGAGTAACTCTGTTTTTGTGTGTTATTGTTTTTGGTTTTTGAGTTGAAAGATCATAATGATGTCCACATGAAATTCAAGCCCAACAGATCGAAAAGCAGGCTTCTCTCCACTCTAGAGAACTTTGTGTGTTGACAACCCCAACAACCTAAGCGATCTCTATCTCTCTCTTAAAAAGTTTTTCTATATTTTTCTTGTCATCCAAACAGGGCATTAGGCCTGTTGGATTTTTTGTCCCTCTTAAAGTAGTATTTGTTCATTGATTTTGCATGTCACTAATCTTATATTTTGAAACATTGTTTTGGTGTAGAGTGGAGAAATATTTGGCGTCACATAATTTTGAGTCATGTGAGTTAAATTCCAAAGTAGGTAGGATGGGGACCTGTCTTATCTAGCTTGGGCTTAAACTATGCATGTCCTCCTTGAGAAACTGCTAGTAACCCCTCCTACCACTTTTACTGAGTAGTGCAGGTAGATATTATTTTACATGGTTATTTTGGACATTAGAATTAGTATCCATATAAAAATATATGTGACCAATCTTGACTATATTCAAATTCTCCACAAAAAAAAAAAAAAAAAAAAAAAAAAAAAAAAATCTTGACTAGATTCGTAATGGCTACAAAATTTTGAAACTAAATCTTTATTCTTGTTGCTGTATAAAAACTGCCATATATCTCATGAAATTCACATTATTTGCATGATGCATCACATTAATTGCCTATTTGTGTATGACATTTTAGGGTCATGTGGCTTTATTTGATAAGAATCATATCAAGCTAATTTCCTTGGGACAAGAAGAAAATCGTTGCAATAACTTTAGATTCATTGCAATAGTTGATATGAGGTGTTGCAATAAAATTTGAAGTAATAAGTTTGTGCAACAAAAACTTTTGTTGCAATAAGCTCCAAATATTTTAATAACAACTTCAATGCGATTATATATATATCTATATATATTGTTGCAATAAACAATTTACTATTTCAAATATCAATATAGGCTATTACTTCATAAATTTTATTGCAATATATTGCAAATAATTTACCAAAATAAGTTGGATTAAATTATTGCAATACTATCTTCATTGTAATAGATAATTACTTTATTTTCTGATTGTGATAGATTATGAAATAATTAATATAAGATTTTTGCAATGATATATTTGTTGCAATTTCGTATTTGTCATTGCAATAGACGGTAAAAGAATTAATATCAAATTATTGTAATGATAACTTCGTTGCAATAAGCTATTAGTTCGAAATTTTCGTTGCAATAAATTTCAAAAATAATTGTTATCAATTTATTGCAAAAATTTCTTCATTTTAATTTATTACAACAATTATTCATTTCAAGCATTAATACAGAAATGTATTCGGTTGATTTAAGAGCATCATCGATAGCGAATGCCATGAGGGGTTATTTCTATTATTTGATTTCTTAATTGATTATAAATAATTTTTTTAGATGATTTAATATATTAAACATTGATGATAAATCAGTATTACGAGATTTTATTTTTCAAGAACAAGGCAATTTTGACATATAGTAATGGAATAAATCAAAAGTTATATGATCTTTTCAATCCTCATTGAATAGGCAGCCCAAAATTCTTCACAGCCAAAATATTAGTTATTCCATTCTCCAATTCTTCTACTATTATTTCTGTTATGCAAGAAACATGAAAATTATACTCACCACACTCAGAAACGTACGACCACACCTCAATTTCTGACAAATCAATTCGATTGCAAAATTTGCACTTTGACTTAGTCTCACGCAGGTGAAATTTCAGATGACCAATTTGGAATTCTTTCTTGAGGTTGAGACAACAAGGGTGCAAATCCAAGTCCTCTTCAGGGCAATGGTAGATAAAACCATTGACGTGTTTCCCACAAGCATTACAATATCTCTTGGTTCTTTTGCTGTAGACTTCCGAAGGGGGTGGTTGGTTATAGAATTTTGAAAATGAAGTCTTTAAAGATCTCGTGGGTGGTGGTGGGCTTGCTAAACATGCAATCTTTGTGAAGACTATAGTTGCAATCTTCACATCTGTATCTCATTCCATTACTGCTATATTCCTTGCGTCCATTGCATATGTAACCTTTTAGGTTTGGATTGTTATCTAGCTTCAGCTCATTCTTCTTGGGACAAGAAGAAAATTGTTGCAATAACATTAGAGTCATTGCAACAGTTGAAATGAGGTGTTGCAATAAAATTTGAGGTAATAAGTTTGTGCAACAAAAACTTTTGTTACAATAAGCTCCAAATATCTTAATGACAACTTTGATGCAATGATATATATATATATATATATATTGTTGCAATAAACAATTTACTGTTTCAAATATCTACATAGGCTATTACTTCATAAATTTTATTGCAATATATTGCAAATAATTTACCAAAATAAATTGGATTAAATTATTGCAATAATATCTTCATTGTAATAGATAATTACTTTATTTTCTCCTTGCGATAGATTATGAAATAATTTATATCAAATTATTGCAATGACATATTTGTTGCAATTCGTATTTGTCATTGCAATAGATGGTAAAAGAATTAATATCAAATTATTGAAATGATAACTTCATTGCAATTATCTATTAGTTCAAAATTTTTGTTGCAATAAATTTCAAAAATAATTGGTATCAATTTGTTGCAAAAATTTCTTCATTTTAATTTATTACAACAATTTTTCATTTCAAGCATTAAAACAAAAATGTATTCAGTTGATCTAAAAACATCATCAAGAGCAGAGGCAGTGAAAGGTTGTTTCTATTATTTGATTTCTTAATCGATTATAAATAATTTTTTTAGATGATTTACTATATCAAACATCAATGATAAATCAATATTAGGAGGTTTTATTTTTAGAGATCAAGGCAATTTTGACAGATAATAATGAAATAAAATCAAAAGTTATATGATCTTTTCAATCCCCGTTAAATAGGCAGCCCCAAATTCTTCAAAGCCAAAATATTAGTTGTTCCATTCTCCAATTCCTCAACTATTATTTCCGTTATGCAAGAAACATAAAAATTATACTCACCACACTCAAAAACATACGACCACACTGCAATTTCTAACAAATCAATTCGATTGCAAAATTTGCACTTTGACTTAGTCTCACGAAGGTGAAATTTCACATGACCGATTTGGAATTCTTTCTTGAGGTTGAGACAACAAGGGTGAAAATCCAAGTCCTCTTCAGGGCAATGGTAGATGAAACCTTTGACGTGTTTCCCACAAAAATTACAATATGTCTTGGTTCTTTTGCCGTAGAGTTCTGAAGGGGGTGGTTGCTCATAGAATTTGAAAATGAAGTCTATGAAGATCTCATGGGTTGTAGTGGGCTTGCTAAACATGCAATCTTTGTGAAGACTATAGTTGCGATCTTCACATCTGTATTTGTTTCCATTGCTGCCATATTCCTTGCATCCATTGCATATGTAACGTTTAAGGTTTGGATTGTTATCTAGCTTGAGCTCATTCTTCTTGGGACGAGAAGAAAATCGTTGTAATAACATTTAAGTCATTGCAACAGTTGATATGAGGTGTTGTAATAAAATTTGAGGTAATAAGTTTGTGCAACAAAAACTTTTGTTGCAATAAGCTCCAAATATTTTAATGACAAATTTGATGCAATTATATATATATATATTGTTGCAATAAACAATTTACTGTTTCAAATATATCTATATAGGCTATTACTTCATAAATTTTATTGCAATATATATTGCAAATAATTTACCAAAATAAGTTGGATTAAATTATTGCAATAATATCTTCGTTGTAATACATAATTACTTCATTTTCTCATTGTGATAGATTATGAAATAATTTATATCAAATTATTGCAATGATATATTCATTGCAATTTCGTATTTATCATTGCAATGGATGGTAAAAGAATTAATATCAAATTATTGTAATGATAACTTCGTTGCAATAAGCTATTAGTTCAAAATTTTTGTTGCAATAAATTTCAAAAATAATTGATATCAATTTATTAAAAAAATTTCTTCATTTTAATTTATTACAACAATTTTTCATTTCAAGCATTAAAACAGAAATGTGTTGTCTTTTTAGAATTTAACATTATATTTAAGGATTTCAAAAAAATTTCTTTAAAAATTTAAAAAAGGCGATAAATATGTACATTTTTCTACACCTAATTTGTAAAGAAATTACTTAAGGACCAAGTGAATGCTCTATAAAGCACTCAGTCAAACATATGTTTTGACCCAAAGGGCATATACTTTGTATTAAGCTCATCGTTTGAAAACAATCAAGATTATTAATTTGTTTATGACAGGGCGGTTTTTGAAGAAATGCGAGAAGCTAGGATTGGGGTGGTAGTCTAGAATGAAACAGGTGAGGTGGTTGTTGCGTAATCAGAAAAAATTCCCCTTCCCCATTCAGTTGTAGCACTGGAAGCTATTGCTACACGAAGGGTGGTCCAATTTATCTTTGAATTAGGCATATCTCTAAATTGGGCATATTGGAAGTGTTTTGCAACTCTCTCTTTACAGAAAATTCTTCTCTATTGTGTTTGGTCATATTGTTAAAGAAATCATATCTATGGTGAGCTCTCTTAGAGCTCATTTCTTCTCTCATACCAGGAGGCAAAGCAACTCTATGGTCCATGCTTTAGTTAAGAGGACTAGGTTGTCTTTTCTATTGTTAGTCTAGATGGAGTTTGTCCTATTAAATATTTATCGTTTTGTTAATTCTGATGTTCCTATTACTTGAATAAAAATGCTTGGTATTTTCCCTCAAAAAAAAAAAAAGATTTAATTTGTTAGTATTTATTTGGAGCAAAATGAGCCTAGTAAAGCTTGACAAAATGGATCAACAAAAAAGCTTGATATAAAAACAATCATCCAGCAAAAAAAGATTATGGCATAGGCACCACATGGAATTGCAATAACTGTTAAGAATGTCATAGAGGTTTTCTTGCCAAATCAGGTCCCTACTCAGGATTTTCCTCTCATTTATATTATAGTATTACTTGTTTTACTAATTAGAATAGAGAAAATTTTAAAATAATTCAAACCACACTATGGGGGAAAGATATTAGATATGACACCCTCCATTTTGCACCGTATAAGATACATCTAAGCCTATAACTCCAATTAAACCTTATCCTTCACTTATTACCCTAACCCATAGCATTAAATCCACCTATTTTCTCCACGCCTAAACCTACAATCGGTTATTGACCCAAATTACCTGCTATACAATTTGTCTAAAAATTCTAAAAATTTAGAATAAAATCACTATAACAGCATATAAAATTATGTACAAAACCATTTAAGACAAATGCATTTGGCTTGCTCATCCTCTTTTGAATAATTAAGATGTTAGGGGATTGGACAAAATAAATTAGGCTTACATATATTTATTTGTGTAGCATCTTCAAATGGTAGAGGAAAATTAGAAATAACTAATAAGTCAAATAACCACACAAAAATGCGATCTGTCAAACAAATACATGATTCTACAATACGTAATCTTAAGCTATAAGGAATTCTAAGTTGTGGTTTATTTGTACTACACAACCTTGGTCTAATTGTGATTAATAAGGATTAGAATTTTGATTAGCATCAAATATTTGTGGAGGATCATTAGGCATTGCAATGTATAGCTTGTACCATTTTATTGGGTGTATGATTTGAAATCAGAGTTTTCACTCCCCTACTATTTCTCAAAGGAGAGTAGGTCTTTGGGAAAAGAGAAAAGTGAGAAGGGTGAAGAAAACAAAAGCAAAACAAATTAACTTCAAAGAAAAGAGAGAGAAGGGAAAAGCAAGCAGACTAAGGCTGTGTTTGTTTTGGCTTCAAATGGTTTCCGGAAATCATTTTCCGTAAAATAGGCCGTTTGGGTGTGCAAGGAAAATTCGGTCAAACGGAAAATCATTTCCGTTGACCGAAAATTATGCCAAAAACGGGTGAAAATGGTTTCAGGCATTATTTTCACTTCAAATGAAATTTTCCGGAAAAGGAACAGAGAGCACGAAGAGAGAGAGAGAGAGAGAGAGAGAGAGAGAGAGAGAGAGAGAGAGAGAAACCCATCGCCTTCACCCAGCACCAGATCAAGCCGGAGACGTCGCCGGCCATCGCCTTCGCACCGCGCCAATCTCGCCTTCAATCGCACCGCGTGATCTCGCCACGAACGGCGAACCCCGAACCCAGAACCCATCTTCGATTGTCGATCTCGCCACGAACCCAGAACCCATCTTCGATCGTCGATCGTGCCACGAACCCAGAACCCATCGCCTTCGCACCGCACCGATCTCGCCTTCAATCTCACCGCGCGATCTCGCCACGAACGGCGAACCCCGAACCCAAAACCCATCTTTGATCGTCGATCTCGCCACGAACCCAGAACCCATCGCCTTCGCACCAGCGAGTCGCACCGGCGAGTCGCACTGTCGATCGTCTTCGATGCGAACCCAGAACCCATCGCCTCTAACTGGATTTGATTTTTTTTTTTTGGTTTTGTTTCTGCTCTTGATTGCTGAAGTTTGCTGTGATTTTGAAATTTTTGGTAATAAAATTTGTTTGGATGCTGAGAAAATAGGTGAGAAAATGTGAAAATTGTGTAGGAAAATAGCATTTTCCTAATAGAACCAAACACATGAACTCAATTTTCCACAACAATTTTCATAATGCAACCAAACACCCAGAAAATATTTTCCTTTCCCGAAAATACCATTTCCGGAAAATATTTATTTTCCGGAAAATATTTTACGCAACCAAACACACCCTAAGAAGATTCAGCGATGGTGGAAACTATGGCTGTTGAATTAGGCCCAATCAAAGTCATGATCTATGCAGATGGGTGGTCAAGATTTTCGGGGATTAGAATGAGAAAGTTTATAGAGATAAGTTTTCTTGATGGCCCAGAAATTGGTCATTCTAGCTTGTAGCTTGTTTGGTGGGGGAAGACATGGGAATGGAATGGATTTTTAAAAGATATTACATTTATTCTCATGTTTTGCGCGAGGGAGACACTCATTCCTTTAATGAAACTTATATATTTCTTTCATTTCTATTATTTATTTTATAAACTTTCAAACACATTAAAAAAAATTCACCAAACAATTCCAATTCATTAATGTATGATCTACCCAATCTATTATTTTATGAACACCCAAACATAGTATTGAAGAGGTAAGTTTAAGATCTTACCCAACACTAGTGGAACAAAAAAAAAATGTTTTAGAATTTATATTGTACTTATTGATCCAATTTATATTTTTTATTAAGGTAACAAGTAAAAACAATCCTTGTATCAGTGGTTGGATTGCGTTTTATCTTTATACCTTGCAAAGTTTCGAGGTGACCAATGATTGAGTTATTATTGAACAGTTATAACATACAATTAACACGAACTTTGGCGTGCCACTTAAGAAAATGAGAATATATTATTCAAAGATTGAATTTTTATAATATAAATCCCCTAAAAATTTGAATGGTGTAACATAAACACAAACTTATACTAGGTGTAACTTGATCCTAACTATACATGCACCTAAAACGCATCGGTATTGAAATATTATGCTCCAATGTGCAAATAGAAGCCATCATCATAACAAATTTTAAAAGTTTGGGTTGGAACTTTAGAAATTTTTATTGGTTAAAAAGGAAATAAAAATAAAAGAAACTAGTACTTTATGCTACGTTATTTCCAATAACACAAATAATTAATCAAATATGGGGATAGGTAGCAATGAATATGAAGCCTAAACATAAATATAAACGCCCATTCCCTCTCCAACAGTGTGGCATTAGATACACAATACCTAATACAATGAGATTCTCCTTTTTCTCGAGTAGTGTCTCCATCTCTTTTTCAAGAGAAGCTATGTCTCTTTGTTGACTCAGTTAATCTTCTTTACATTGATTCATGATTTTTGGGTTTGTGCTATATTTTTGCGCTCGTTGCCTTATTACATTGAGCCACAATCTTCATTGTTCCAAATGATCTTCTATGTTCTTTAATTTTGTATCGACCTGTCGAACCTGTTCGTTTATCTTCTCCATACTATAGCCAATTTCCCCCATTTCTGATCACAAATAGAGGATAGAGGTTTTCTATTCATATACAATGTATCTCTTAACTCTTCATTAGTAATGACTAATGATAGGATATCACATGTCTAAAAATTTGATGTAAAAGTATTTCTCATGATATAAAATCAATGATTTATTATTATTGATTTGTACCGGCAGATTAATGCTTTGCATAATAAAACCTTCCCAATTATAAATTATTCATTAATTTTGTAAAAATAGAATAATAACTTATTTTATCAAACATGAAAACAATATTTTGTGTCATGTCAATAGAAATAAGATAAATAATTAGTATTTCTCCTTTTAGTTCTTGACTTTTAGAGATAGTTTCATTTTGGTCATTAGAAAAACTTCTATGTCAAGTTAATCCATATGTTTTATATGCCCGCTTCAGTGTGCTCCTTGTCATCATCTAACTCAGAAAAAATGTTGATATGGCAAATAAATTGCTTACATGTCACTTAATCACAATTAAAGAAATATTTAACTGGTTTTAGAAAAATTCACATCTACAAGACTACAACTTATGTGGCATTTGTGTTTTTTTTTTTTTTTCCTTTTTTTTTTTTCTTTTAACTTTCAGGCCAATTTCACTACAAAAAAAAGGTCCTGTAACCAAGTTTTTAAAACGCAGCTATAGGTCAGAAAAACATGGCTATAGGACGATTTGGCCTATAGCCGCATGTTTTAAACGCAGTTATAGCTCCACTCCAAAAATGCGGCTTGGGCCATGTTTTAAACACGGCTTTAGACCCATTCTATGGCCGCGCGTTTAAAACGCGGCTTTTGTTGTTGTATTTAAGCCATGTCTTTTAAAAAGGGGTTGTAGTCTGTCTCGGGTAACAAACACAACCTAAAAAAGCATGGCCTAAGACCCGCGTTTTTTTTTAGTGTTTCTTGGTAACCAAACAAAACACACACACCAAAAAATTTCAAAACAACAAATCAAATGACAAATACCAGCTTAAATATCCTCAAAATGGAATAATTCAAAAAAAAAAAAAAGAATAACAATACATAAGAAAAATAATTTATAAAAAAAAACTAAAATAGGGAATTTCTATTTTTCAAAGATAGAAAAACAATTTAACATATTTATTACAAGAAATTGGAATATGTCAGGAAATGACGTTGTGTGAGGGGTTGTTTCTTTTATTTGATTTCTTAGTCAATTATAAATTTTTTTTTATCATTTACTATATCAAAAATCAATGATAAATCAAAATTGCGATGCTTATTTTTAGAGACCAAGGCAATTTTGACGGATGGCAATGGATAAATTAAAAGTTATATGACTAAATTACATTTTAAACAAAATTAGAGAATATAATTTGTAATTTAACTTAAATAGAATACAAAAAATGCTCTACCAGATAATATATGGCATTTGGGACAAGCATATTGGTTGGAATATGAATACTCGTGTCCCCATACAACGTGTATCACTACTTTTCCTTGGGCTTCATCCTCTCGTATCTTACTTTTGTACTTACATGTTTATGAGTCTCTCTGTTCTTGTGTGTTATTGTTTTTGGTTTTTGAGTTGAAAGACACAGTGATGTCCACAAAAAATTCAAGCTCAACAGACCGAAAAGCAGGCTCCTCTACACTCTAGAGAACTTTGCATGTTGACAACCCCGCTAACCTGAGCGGTCTCTATCTCTCTCTTTCTCAGAAAGTTTTTCTACATTTTTCTTATAATCCAAATAGGGCATTAGGTGTGTTGGATTTTTTCCCCTCTATATTGTATTTGTTTGTGGGAAAATTTGATGGTTACAATTGAGGATTCTTAACTCCCTCTTCTGAGTTGTAAGTTTGCTGGCAGAATCAAACCTATGACTTTAAAGCCAACACTGAGTAATCCATCTATTTTTTCCTCTGAGTTAGCTGTTTTTTTTTTTTTTTTAGTTTTGATTATTTAGTTAATTGTTTTATTTGTTTATTTAATTCTCTTTTAGATATTGGGATGAAGCGAAAATTAATCCAACACTTAATCTGAGTGGTGTTTAACAACTTGTTTATGAATCTATTAACATTGTTGAGTCCTTGCTTGCTAAATATGAGCCTAGTAAAGCTTGACAAAATAAATCAACAAAAATGCTTGTTATAAAAAAAAAAATCATCTAGCAGAAAAAGATCATGACCTACAATAACTATTAAGAATGTCACAGAGGTTTTCTTATCAGGTCAGGTCTGCACTTATGAATTTTCTCTCATTTATATTATAAAATTACTTGCTTTACTAATTAGAATAGAGCAAATTGTAAAATTATTCAAATCACAGTATGGGGGAAATTCTAAAATTACTTGCTTTACTAATTAGAAAAGTGATAATCATATGATGATGGATAAATTATAATTAGTTTTGAGAATGAGTAAAGGCATAATGCATTATTGCATACATTAATATTTATATACATATTTTTTAAGAAATGGTGGAAAGAAAATTGTGATATAACTGCTGAAATGACTTAATGGTAGTGTAACAATAATAAATACCACGTTTCAGCTGATGGATATATATTAGATATTAACTCGTGCTTCACGTGATTTTTTTTTTTAATTTTAATTTTCGAATTTGTAAATATTGTAAGTAGATATGTTCAAGAAAATATTAATTTTTGTTAATAGTACTATTTATTAAAGTAATATGCTCTCTTTGAAAAAGTAATATGCTCTCTACGAGGGGCATGATTAGAATCTATGGTAGAAAAATAATTTTTAAGACTAACTTTACACTAGGTCACTGTTGGATATAACCTTAATCTTATGTAGTCTATATCAAATTAAGTTGGTTGTTCAACAGTCCATGAGTCTAAATTAAATTAGGCTGTAAGGTATGGATATGAAATATTTGGTTCCAAGACAAGCATGGCTGGAAAGGATGTAAAAACAAAGGTGGGGGAGAGGAGAAAACTGAAGAATACTGTAATGGAAAGCGATGAATTACATCAGAAGGTGCACCTGTATTATAAAACCAGGGCTACCTTTTTATACTCAGATTCTAGGACTTATTTTCATTTTCTGAAAAGTCAAATCTTTGGAAGTGCATCTTGAATTTCAGAACCTATAAGATAAAATCTTAGTCAGCATAAGCTCTTATATAGTAACTTCTTAACATCTTATTAGTCCCATAAGATGCAAATTTTATGTGCATATGCTGTTATATAGCAACTTCTTATCATCTCACTTGTCCAATAAGATTCAAGTCAAATCTTTGGAAGTACATCTTGAATTTCAGAACCTATAAAATCGTAGTCAGCATAAGCTCTTATATAGTAACTTCTTAACATCTTACTAGTCCTATAAGATGCAATTTTGATGTGCATAAGCACTTATATATAATAACTTCTTAACATCAAGTTCCTTCCTAGAGACTTACGCCCTGTCCCTTGCCCTCACACCTTATAAGTACTTTTAATTGTGGAGTGACTATTGTGTCAAGGGTACGCGATGGTTACATAAGCTCTTGTATAGCAACTTTTTAACATTTTAGTAGTCATATTTGATGTATGCAATAGTCAATAATGTATTATGCTTTCACCCATTTTTAAAACTAATTATAATTTATCAATCATGAATCATGATATATATGACCATCACTTTTCAAAACCATGACTTCGCACATTCTTGAATCTAAATGTAACTTATAATAGAAAATACATGTAATACAGCCATCGTGGGCAGAGACACCATTTATTTATTTTTAGTTTATATTTGCCCCAAAAATATCTCATTCCACCATTGTATTCATATTCATCCTAATGAAGTATTAGATGCCAAGTTAAAGGGTCTAGTTCAGCTCCTACTTAGAGAACAATATGTCATTTAAATTTACTTCAAGAAATATAGATAATGAAGCTTTTAGCAAAGAGTTTTTTTTTTTTTTCTTTATATTTATTTTTGTATAAAATATTACATGCAAGTGATTTTCCTATTATGCTTTTTTGTGGTGTACCAATTAACTTTCTCCAAATGGTACCGATTCAACAAGCACATAGAATCACATACGCATATATAATAATTTAGTTTAAAATATTAATGTAATAACAAATCATATTAATGTTACTTTAACAACAAATTACTTCCATCACGTTAGAATACATTATTTATCACAGATTATGATTTTACATCACTATATTTTTATATTTTATAATTTTTTTGAGTTATGTCGACTAATTTTGGTTTAGCATTCGGTCCACATTGGTCCATTTTCATCCAATTTAGTCTTTAAAAATGCACAGTAACAATATTTAGAATTTAGAAGAATATGGATCACTTCAAAAATAAAAATAATAATATCAATCAAAAACACCAAAAATGATAAAAATTATATATTTGTAAAAATAGAGAGATGAAAATTACTTTTAGAATTTTTTTTAATTTTTAGGAAAAACAAATTATCTACAATAAATTTAGAGAATAAATTATACATTATTGATTATATATTCTCACGTATTGTGTAGGCTACCACTAATTTGTCATAAAATCAATTACGGGTTATGTTAACGAGTGTCATTTTAAGAAAAATTTAATACCATTTTCATAAGAAATATAAAAAGCAATTAAAAAAGTTAATTTTTTTTCCCATAAAAAGGTTTCAAAACCAATGCCCTTATAGCATTTTTTAACTTTTCCTATATTTTATTCGCTTTTTTTAAATCTTATTCTTAGTTTGTATTCTGATTTTTAAATATCATTTATTAGTCATAAATTCAATTTATTATCCAATTACTCTTAAATTAATACTCCATGTTTAACAATAAATAAAAAATCAATGCTTAATAATATTTAAAAGTATAAATTAAAAAATATAATTAACGATTAATTAATATGCTTATTCCTACCTATCGTCCATGTCCTAAGGGTAACTTCTTAACATCATCTTAGTCCTATGTAAACTGTTGGAGCATTTTAATATTAAATAAATAAAATGAATAAATGTAATAACATAAATGAAAAGATATGGGAGTGAATATGGAAGATGAAGAGTTATTGAAAATGTTTAATCCCACATTGAAAAGGAGAGAGAGTTTTTTATTCTTTTTAATTGTGGTGATTAATGGGCTAAAATGTATTGACTCAGATATTGGGCTAGATACGTGCGCAAGGGGGAGGTGAAGAGTGGAGGTATCAAAATTGGAAATGAATCAGCCTCTTGGATCCTCCTACTTGACAGCCCATTCAGAGTAATTTCCATATCCGTTGGTGAGTAAATGGCCCGAATTAATACTCCATTTTTACTATGAAAATAAAGAGCCATTAACCCACTTAATGGACTATCCGTTTGGGCCTTTTCATTCTTCAGAAACTCCTTATCTCACCATTAATTGTGTAACTCCAGCCCATCAGATTAATATCTAACAATTAATCTTATAACACCCACTAAATCAGAATAATGGACCTAATTAATTTGAATAAATTGGGTAGTAATTTCGTGAGGCCCATTGAGCCTATAAATAGACTCATTCAGACTCAATCCAAACAACTACAATACTCACACAAAAAATACACTAAAAAAATAGAGAGATTCTTGGCAGAGAAAGGTGTTCTTCTGGTGGAGCTTTGGGCTTGAACACTTTGTGCAGAAGCTGTTCTAGCCATACAACATTTGTTGGGCTGTTGTATCCTGGGGGAGACAAGTCAGAGAAGGTCTGCACCGGTTACAAAGTTTAGCCAACCAAGGGCTTGAATCTCCTTAAAGAGAGCGAGTGCCGCGCCTCAGTCCAAATAGTGTTGTGTAATTTCTCTCTTTAAATTAATAATATTCAGCGTACTATTCAGTTTTTCTTAGTGTTGTCTCTATTATTATTGTGTTTGCACCAACATAAACCATTCTTCATAGAATCAATAGTCGCTACTATTTCCTTAGCTTTCATTACCTAAAGAACTACCTCTGTGAACTGAAGATCCAAAATGGGTTCCTACACTCTCACAGTCTTTGCTCTATTTCTGTCAGTGGCTGCCCTCATCATACATCCTTCTTCACAAATTTCTTATGAAATCTTGGGAAAAGTTTGCTCCAAAGTTGAAGACAGAGATTTTTGTTTGAGACTTTTAGAGAGTGATCCGCGTACTCGTTCAGCAGACTTACCTAAACTCTCACAATCTCTATTGAGCTAACAAAAAACCGAGCTCAAGCAACTCTGCAGACTTTCATAGAGTTTAGTAAGAATCACACCGATCCTTCTCTAAAAAGATATCTCCACAGGTGTGTGACAGAATACAAGAATATTCAACGCAAGATTGAAATGGCTTATCAGTTGTCACAACAAAAGAAGTACAAGAAAATTACTCAATTGGCCAAGGCATGGGTTCTAGCTAACACCTGTAACAGCATTAACTCAATTTTAATCAATAAAATTTCCCACCCTATGTTCTTATCCTTAGATGCTGTTTGTCTTTGCTAGTTGTTTCATATCACATAGGTGATAAGTGTAATCCATTTCTTAGTAGTGATGGGTAATGGCAATGTGAGTATTAAGAAATAGCAGTAATATCTTGTCTGCTTAAATTCATTGCTTTGACATCGCTGAAACATACATTTATTTTTTTTATTTTTTTACTTCTCGATAGATAGATAGGACAAGAACACATATGACAAACTCTAACTAATCTGTTGAGGATTCATAACCAACTCCAAAAAATTTGCAACTAAGTTTTTGTTGTTGTTGTTTTTGTAGTATAGACATTGGGGGATTGGGGAGGTCAGGTTTGAAATTAAACACCAAATAAGGTGTCACTCCAGAGAACTCTCACTTGAACCTCATGAATCATATGTTTTAGATAGGAAACCTTGACATACCAATTTTATCCTGTTTCAGCTTAAGGATATATAGTTGCAAAGCAACGTTTGAACTGACGAAATGCAAAATCTATCTTAATGAGTGGAAATAACTTTTGGATTTATTTTTCAAATAGTTATATAAAGTGACCATAATATATTATCTCTCATGTATATAAGATTTCAAAATACTTAGGAGCTGTTACTATTTCTTCTTTTAATCAAACAATATCAATAGCTCTTACACAATGAGTAGCCTTTCCTCTAGTGTCTTAAACTTTAAACCCAAAAACTCATTTTTCCAGAAGGCGGAGAATTCAATAACACACTTACAAGATCCAGTTGTCACATTTGGGGTTTCGTGAGTGAGAAAAATGAATATGATACCAACCCATTCATGATTATGCCAAGTTTCCAACATGTATTGATGCAGTTATCCTCGATATTCTGCAAACTTTTAATATCATTGTATTTATATTTATAACCAGAATAAGACACATTTTAAGTTGACATGATAAATGCTACAGCCTATCAACAATGCATAGAGTCAATCTAAATTTATACTCCCTCCGTCCCAATTTTTTTGTCCTGTTTGAAAAGTCAAAATTTTTAAGGGAACATCATTTATTGTCTTGTCTACCTTTTAAAAATGTATAAGTTTCCAAAATTATCCTTAAAAAAATTTATTAAAAAATTGAATTAATAAATTAATAGGGGTATAATAGGAACATTAGTAAATTAATGACTTTTATTTTTAGAAATAGGACAATATTTTGGGACATCTCAAAATGGAATAGAGGACAAAAAAAATGGGACGGAGGGAGTAATTAATATAAGTACCCTCCTCATAACTTCACATCTAAATCAAACAAGAAGATGGCTTACAGTCTTGCTTATTCCCAACCCTTATTAGTGGCCATGTTATTTTGCTGAAAATTCTCTATGCCAACCTGAAAAATACTGATGCAAACATTTTTATATGAATGAACTTACTATTGACCTGACAACTAGAAAATTAGATATGCTTGTTTTTGTACAATACATGTTGGGTAAGCTAAAAACTAACTAATAAAGAACTCTTCTTCTTCTTTTTCATTTTCTTTTTCTTTTTCTTTTTCTTTCTTTTTTTTTTTTTTTTTTTTTTTTTTTTTTTTTTGGCTTATATACACATAACGTGTAAAAAGAAATAAAAGTTAGATATATTAGGCTAAGCATAAAATAGATAAACATAGTGGATAACAATAAGTCAGTTGTTTGATATCACATAGTATTTGTTATCCATTTCTTGGTAGTGATGCGTAATGGCAATGTGAGTATTAAAAAATAGCAGTAATAAAAACCAGTCTTATATATCTGCTTTGATTAATTGCTTTGACTTTGTTGAAACATACATTTATTTCTTATGTATTTTTTTATAGATAGATAGGAAAAGAATATATATGGTCGACTGATCTGACTAATTTGTTGAAGATCTATAGCTGATCTAAAAAATTTGGCACTAAATTGTTGTTGTTGTTGTAGTATATAGATAGTTGAGGATTGGGAGGTGAGATTCGAATCACAAACATTAAACACTAAATAGGGTGTCACTATACCAGAGAAATCGATCTCACTTGAATCTCATGAATCATATGTTTTAGATGGGAAACCTTAACATATATACCAAGTTTAACCTGTTTCAGTTGAAGGATATATGGTTGCAAATCAATGTTTGAACTGACAAAATGCAAAATCTATCTTCATGAGTGGAAATAACTTTTGGATTTATTTTTCAAATAGTTATATTTAGAAAACATTAAACTGAGTGACCATAATATCTCTTATGTATATAAGATTTCAAAATACTTAGGAGCTGTTACTATTTCTTCATTTCTTCATCTTCTTTAATCAAACAATATCAATAGCTATTAGACAATGAGTAGCCTTTCCTCTAGTAGTTCAAACTTTAAAGCCAATAACTCCTTTTTCAGAAGGCGGAGAATTCAGTAACACTCCGAGAAGATCCAGTAATATATATGATACCAAACCCATTCATGATTATGCCAAGTTGCTAACATGCATTGATGCAGTTATCCTCAATATTCTGCAAACTTTTAATATCTTTATATTGATAACCAGAATAAGAAACATTCTCAGCTAACATGATAAATGCTACAGTCCATCAACAATTAATGCATAGAGTCATGGTAATTAATACAAGGGGGCATGTAATTTTAACCGATTTTAGCCTATTAGTATGTGCAATGTGTGCTATAAGGTAATATCCAAAATCATTGTAAACAGGCTAAGACCCCTCATATAAAAAATGGTAGATCCAGCTCAAGTAGCTTTTGTGCCAAATTGCTGGATAACAGAAAATATGGCACTTGCTCAAAAAGTTGTGCACAGTTTTAAAAAAAACACAAAAAAAGAAAGGTTTTTTGGGGGTCAAGCTAGATTTTCAAAAAGCTTATGACCATTTAGAATGAAACTTTTTAATCCTTGTGCTCAAAGCATTTGGGTTTAGTGCTAAATTCACAAGTATGATCCAACAGTGCCTCTCTACTGTCCAATTCTCAATTCTGCTCAATTGTGGCCAATGCCCAAGCTTTACACCATCACAGGGGATCAGATAGGGGGATCCAATATCCCCATATCTTTTCATCTTGGGTAGTGAAGTGCTAATAAGGCTAATCAACGGAGAAATCTCTCTTGGTCGTCTGTCTACTGTCAAAGTCTCAGGTAATGCCCCTCTTATTTCCAAACTTTGTTATGCTAATGATTTAATTCTATTTTGTCAAGCTAAAATGTCTGAGCTTAATGTTCTGAAAAATTGTTTGGAGAAATATTGTTATTGGTCTGGACAGGTCATCAGTGTAGAAAAGTTTGAGGTTTTTCCTTCCAAGGGAGTCAACCAACAATTTTTAAATCAAATTAAAAGTTGTTGGGGTATAAACAAACTTCCCCCAACCTTAAAATACTTAGGAGTGCCTCTTTTCCTCTCGGCAAGTAGTTCCAAGGATCTAAACCCAATTAAAGAGAAGTTGGAAAATAAACTCTCTGGTTGGAAGAGCAAAAACTTATCCTGGCAAGGTAGAGCAACCCTCATCAAATCAATTGCACAGGCCATTCCAGCCTATTCAATGACAGCCATTCAATTTCCTAGAGAGCTTTGCAAGTGTTTGGATGCTGTTGTTAGATAGTTTTGGTGGAACCCAAAATCTAAATCTGGCTCGTTCTTGACACCAATAGCTTGGTCTTCTTTATGTTGGCCTTCTTTATGTTGGCCTCAAAAGGAAGGAGGTTTGGGATTTAGAAAATTCTAGGATTTCAATCAAGCTCTCCTTTCCAAGTTAGCATGGTGGATTCTTTCAAGGAAAGACTATCTGTGTAAAAGTGCTCAGAGCAAAATACAGAGCTAGGGGCAGCTGGCTAAACCATAAGACTATGGGGTTCCCTCCAAGATTTGGAGAAGCTTAGAAGGTACGAAATCTCTGCTTGCTCATAATGCTTGCATGTTGGTAGGAAATGGAAACACAATCAGGATATGGGAGGACCTTAGATTCCAGATCTTCCTAATTCCATTCTGAGTCCAAGGGAGGGGACCAATCTAGAAATGGCACTTATTGTTTCACAACTAGTCAACCAAGAAGGTTGGGATCTTACCAAAATTAGAAATACTTTTGATGAGACTACATCCCAGCTCATCCAAAAAATTCCCCTCTCACGGCTTACTCCAAAAGATTGTTGGATTTGGATCTCCAATAATTTAAGGGAGTTTTCAATCAAGTCTGCTTATTGGTTAAGCAGGAACATTAGCCCTCCCACACATCAAGATGCAATTCGTGGCCTTATTTGGAAGTCAAATATCCATGAAAGGCTCAAAATGCACTTGTGGTGTATAGCAGCAAATTGCTTACCTACTAAAGCTTGTTTAGCTAGATTCTGTGATTTAGATGATGTCCTTTGCCCTCTTTGCAAGGATGCTGAAGAATCTAGCCTCCATCTTTTTATCTCTTGCCCCTTTACGAGAGCTATTTGGTTTAACTCCAATGGGGACTAAGGTTAGAAAATCTGAACTTAAACTCTCCTTCTCATCTCATTGGTGTCTTCCTTAATCCTCCCGCTGAAGCTAATATTGAGGGAGTCAAGAGGGGTGAATTCTTTTTGTTTGGGGCTGTTATTTGTGAAGCCATTTGGAGAGCTAGAAACCAAGCTATCTTTGAAGGCAAAGAAACTAATCCAATTAAGCTCTGCCAGAAAGTTGATAAGACCATAACTGAGCACAGAATGTCCATATCACTCCATTCGGGCTTCCAATTGCCAAAACCAGTACAAAGGTGGAAGAAACCACCTAGAGATTTAATCAAGATAAATGTCGATGCTGCTTTCAAGGATGGTAACTCCTCCATTGCAGTGGTTGCTAGAGATTGGAAAGGAGAAGTGGTTTTTGCTTGTGCTAAGAGAGTATATTCCAACCTCCCTCTTCAGGCAGAAGTAGAAGCCATTAAATGGGCCTTAAGTTTAGCTAAAAGTCTTGAAGTAGTTGCTATGATTGTGGAGAGTGACTCCAAAGACTATGTAGACGCACTAGTACCTTCTAGCAAAATAGGTTCCCCGGAGAATTAGAGGTATTTGCAATGAAATTCTCAGCTTGATTTCGCTTATTCCTGGTTGTCATGTTACCCCGGATCCCTGGAAGGCAAATAAAGTAGCTCACTCTCTAGCTAAGTGGTCCTTTTTGAAAAAATGTTTTTGGATCTTTGATGTTGGTTTCGGCCCTCCGTGTTTTGAGATTATCATTAAGGATGAGGCTCTTGTATCCTCTTTGTAGTTATGTTTGGTCTTGTGAATAAAATTCTTGTTCATTATAAGAAAATAAAAAAATAAAAAAAAGTAACCCAACAACACCCCCACCCCCCCCCCCCCCCCCCCCCCCCCCCCAAAAAAAAATCTTCTCATCTAAATCAAACAAGAAGATGGCTTCCATTCTTGTTTATTCCCTACCCTTATTAGTGGCAATGTTATTTTACTGAAAATTCTCTATGCAAATCTGAAAAATACTGAGGAAAACATTTTTTATATGAACGAACTTACCATTGACCTGACAACCATGCAACTGATACACTGGTGTACATATATATATATATATATATATGAATTTTCATTTTTCATTCTATTATAAGAATCATACACATAGTAGATATGTGATCATAAACGATTAAAACTAATCAGCACTGAATTATCAGTCCCATAAATGCTAATCTGAACCTCTCTTCACTTCTTCCAACCAAAAGGCAAGATGTCTTCAAATACTTTCTATACTAGTCATCTCCCTTTTCAGCTGCCCTACTTTGGGTGGTCCAAGAACCCAAGAATTAATCAATAAAATATGTAGTCAGGTCCGATTATGGATATTGTAACAAAGCTTTAAACCAAAATATGAAGGCCCCAGAAATAGATATTTTTGGTCTGGCTCAGATATCACTTGGGCAAGGTACAAATAATGCAACCTACACATATCTTTTAGTTAGGAGGCTTCTTTGGAAACACAACTGACCCGGCATTGAAGCAGTATCTTACAGAGTGCATAGATGATTATTATATGGTCATGGAGCCTTTCATTGAGGCATTTAGGTACTTTGATATTATAGACTCATAATGATTAGGTACTTACATCTCCATCGGCTTAGTCATACATGTAAATAGTTATTTTTGTTTTTTGTTTACCTACTTTTTCAAATACATTTTTCAATAGAATGTTTTTTCTTTCTCTATCCTCATTTAACTTCTTTTTTTTTCACATTTATTTTCCTCTCTTTCCTTGTGGCCTTAATTTTTTATTTTCAAATATTTATTTGAAGATGCTACAGTTATTTTTGTTGTTTATCTACTTACTTTTTCAAATACATTTTTCAATAGACCATTTTTTTCCCTCTATTCTCATTTAAATATTATTTCTTTTCACATTTATTTCCCTCTCTTTCCTTGTGGCCTCAATTTTTTATTTTCAAATATTTATTTGGAGAAGCTACAGCACTCTTGACGCAAAGAGAGTGATTGTAGCTTCTCCAAATTTTTTGCTTTAGAGAGTGTTGGAGCTTGATTTTGGAAGTTGACTATCTAAAATGGAGAAGATTTTGGTTTTGACAATGTGAAGCTTTTTTCAAGAAACTAAATGTGAACCCTCTAAGTGACATGAATATATAAATGGGGGAATAAATTATGAATAGATTATGTTAAGAAAATCATTGTTTTCATGAAATTGATATCTGATATGAACTTAAGCCATTGGAAGTTTATTCAGTGGGTGTGCAAAGATTTAGCTGGATGTATGTCCTGCAGTGATATTTGAAGCTTAAAAAATCCAAATGTGAAAAGGTTTGAGTTTTGACTAACAGAGCACAGTCAATAACCTAACCGAGAAGGCCATGACACATACAGAGTCTACAAAGTTTAATAAATTTTAACACGATGATTTTTGCATACTCTAGTACAAAGAATTCCTATCCATTGTTGAATATCTCATACCTCACTTGCTTAGTGATTTTCAAAAACTAACACCAGAGTGTGACATAAATCACATATAAAGTATCTTCTACAAATTAGAAGATAAGATTGCTCTGAAAATGTACACGCGAAGGTAACAGATCAAATCAGATCCAAGTTCCAGTGCAGATCATCGGCCCAACAAGGCAACACGCTCCTTCTGTACTGTCAGCGAAAGGTTGATATCAAAAAGCTCACACCGTATGGGCATCTCCATCTCATAGAAGGGATTCTTCAAGACATAATCTGTATACAATTCGTAGATGACTTTCAAGAGAGCTTCCATGTGCTGTGTCCCAGGCTCACAGACCACAAAGAACTTTGTCCCTGCCAAAAAAGCAATTAATCTCTAAGTCTAATTTTTCCAGAAAGAACATCAATTACAAGCTCATTATTTAAGATCAACCTGTGTAAAATTTCACTTCCAAAGTGTATAGTAGAGTGTAGTAAAACCCAAGAATACTCCTTTACTCATGAGGGAGAATCTGGGGTGGGCTCCCCTCCAGTCCAAAATTCTCCCATTCTCTCCTGTTTTAATCCTGATGCCAGACACGTGGCAAATGAAAAATCTAACGGCGAAAAACAAAGCCACCTCAAAACGTAATTTATTGCTTTGTTCAAACACCTTTCAGCTACCTCCCTTGCAAACCCTCAGCCCATACATCACTGCCCTTGGTAGCATATGGCAAGAAGCCATTGGAAATAGTACCGGAAACCTTGGACTTACTGGCGTCATTCCAAAAAGCTCTTGGTGTTACATCTCTTCTGCAAGTTAAAAAAAAAAATTGTGTGGAAACTTCAAATTCCTCTCTGGGTTATCTCCATTTTTGCACAAATCCACAAAAACTCCATATGGGTCTAGCCAATTCTCATTCAATACTTGAAAACCCTATTTCACCATCTAGGTTTTGCTCCAATCCTCTTCCAAACATCAAAAATCTTAATGAATTTCACCAAAATTCACTTCTTAGGTTTTGGATCTCTCAGATCTAGGCATAACTTTTGTGGGTTTTGCTCCATTTCACTTCAAAGTAATCAAACCCAGCATCTATTCTATTTTTTACAACAAATTACCCAAATAAAAGATATTGCCTCTTTGACTGTGTCAATACAAAACCTTATCTCATAGAAGTTTTAACTTGGCCTCCTTCTTGTTTCATTCCCCACTGGGACGTTGATTAGCTGGTGTTGAAGAATCTGCATATAATCCTGCAGTATAGAATCTATAGAATAATCCATCTTGACCATCTATGAAGGATGCAACTGTCGTGTTTCTAGGTAGAATTTCAGATGGCCCTGCTGCCAAGGACGGTGGTGTATAGGCTGTGGGTTTGCAAGGGAGATCGTTGAAGGTGTGGGTAAAATTGAAATAAAATACATTTCAAGGTGGCTTTGTTTTTCACCATTAGATTTTTCATTTGCCATGTGTCTTGCATCCGGATTAAAACGGGAGGGAATGGGAGAATTTTGGACTGGAGGGGAGCCGGCCCCGGAGAATCTCAACTTAATGGTAATATTGCGAAGGTCAAATACCAGATACAAGGGGCCCATATAAATGCAAGAGTAAAATATACCAAGGGGGGCTAATTGGGCTACAAGGCTCTTGACAAAAAAAATACCAACATTGAAACAGACGGTACATCTTTAATAGATTAAATTTTATTGTTGGTTAATTTTCAAATAATGTGAATACATATCTTAGGTATAGATTATTAAAATTGAAAATTTATTTGTTTTATGGAATTTGAATGCTATGGCAATCAAAATGTGACCACATTTAAAATTCAATAGTTAGGAAGTGAACCTCACATCATGCATCTCATAGTTGTTAAAAATGGTAATAAAACAAAAAACAATTCCGGAAAAAGAACCGTTTACCAGTATCCAACTATTTGTGATAAATTGCATAACTACAAAAAGACACTGGAGAAGCATCATTTTACATGGGGGTGAAAAGCTCTCTCTCCCCTCCCCCCCCCCCCTTTTATCTTTTGTACATATCCTTTAGGTAGAGAGTTCAAAAACTCCAATGGAAATCAATAACATAAATAATTAGATAGTGAGCAACCCCCAACAGTTATCTTATGTTCAAAAGTGGCTCTTAAGACACCAACATCATAAGAGACGATCCCATTAGTGAAAAGGAAACTGATGTCACAAACCGGCACACTTTTCCAGGCCATGGAAGAAATAAACAAAAAGCCACCCTATTGTCATAAATATCTAATATCAACTTGCAATATATACATTGCTAACTAAAATCATTAGATTTTTGCATGTCACAGCATAAATTTCTCCATACAACTGCGTTTCAGTACATTAAACCACAAAAGTGGCAATGCTTGACATAACTGCATGACTAAATAAAGTACCAGTCTGCATTCCAATGAGGCTTATTAGATATGCAACATCTAGGTGCCAAAAAGTCTCTAACTCTTGTATGCACAATTATCAAATATTTTTTCATATCTTGACGCTTGCAAGATTATTTGATATGTTTTGGCCCCAAGGGAAGATTACAATCTTAAAAAAACGTAAGAGTGATATGCACCCATCAACAATTGGATGAGGCTCATTAGATTAGCAAGATATGTATTACCAATAACTATGCTTAGCTTCTTATACGCAACAGTCATCAACTCTTTTTCCTATGCTCAAGGACGATTGGTTAACATTGAAACATACCAGTAAGTGATTGGAAGCAATGGAGATCAAATGTATCGGCTTCAAGAAGCTCAATGCCTGAACAACCTGCAACCGGCGATAACTGCTGAGAGATTGCGTGCATTGAGTGCCATAAACTCGCAACCCTCAAGCTATCATTTGTGTCCATCCGTCCAGCAGACCCATAATCCTGATTGTCAAACACAAACACACACAGATTTCATCAAACAAGCTCTATTTCCATTGAAAAAAAATCTACTTTTCTCTATGAAAAATAACACTTTTGCAGGAAATCTTCACCATAACCAGACCCAGAATCCTATTTCATTCAAAATTCAAAATTTTCCGTGAACGCATGATCCAAAATGTCTAAAAGATAATTCAAAAGAAAAATTAAACATACCCAATAAGCAAATCACTAACACAATGCTTGTTTCCATGGAAAATTGAAACTTTTACGGGGAAAAACATGAAATATACAAAATACCCATCCGTTTTATTTAAGATTCCTACAAGTGAAAAGGTCAAATCTTTCTCAAACCCCAAAATTCCATTTCTCTTGTTTTGCTTTCCCACATTGTCTCAGCCACCAAACATAGCATATAATAGTTATACACCCCATTCAAACAGTTTGCTATCATACCCACTTCCAATTTTCTCGAGAAAAACTTATCATAAAAACAAAAAATGAAACTTTCTCGGGAAACAAACAGAAAAGCATATATATAAATATATAGATATTTACCTTGTAGAAGATCAAACCACCTGATTTGTTAATGATGTAGAGGCTGTAAATAGCTGCCATTCCAAAGGGCAATTTTGGAATCTGATAAATTTTTGAGATAGATCAAAGATGAGTTAAGAAAGACTGATGATGAAGCATATAAATGGATTAATTCGCAGGGTCTGCCGTTTATTCTAAAAAAAAAACTTTGTGGGGTTGAGATCCGAAGATCCGATTCGAATGTTGTTGCAGAGTTTCAATGGTGAATATTGATTGTTTTCAAAATGTATGTCATGCGTTTAAGCAAAACCGGCCTATTAGCTCAGCTGGTTAGAGCGTCGTGCTAATAACGCGAAGGTCGCAGGTTCGAGACCTGCATGGGCCATTAACCTTTTTTCCCAATTTTAAAACTATTTTTCCACAAATTGCTTCCAACTTTTTTCCTTTTTCCAATTTTAAATCTGTCCTTAAAAATTATAGTTTAAAACTATTTTTTCACAAATTGCTTCCAACCACTTGTTCCACATTATTTTAAAACATTGTTTTCAATTTTAAATCTGTCCTTACAAATTATATTTTAAAACTATTTTTCCACAAATTGCTTACAACTTTTTTCTTTTTTCCAATTTTAAATCTATCCTTAAAAATTATATTTTAAAACTATTTTTCCACAAATTTCTTCCAACTACTTTTTTCACATTATTTTAGAACATTTTTTTTTCAATTTTAAATTTGTCCTTACAAATTATATTTTATCCAATTTTAAAACTATTTTTCCACAAATTTCTTCCAACTTTTTTCTTTCTTCCAATTTTAAATCTGTCCTTGCAAATTATATCTTAAAACTATTTTCCCACAAATTTCTTCCAACTACTTTTTTCACATTATTTTAAAACATTTTTTTTCAATTTTAAATATGTCCTTACAATTTATATTTTAAAACTATTTTTCCACAAATTGATTCCAACTTTTTTTCTTAAAAAAATACTAAGGTGATTAGATCTTCTATACTCAAAGTCGGGAAATGGTCCTCTCTCCATTTGAAATGAATCTATTTCTTGATTGAGAATACACAACTTTTAGTGTAACTATTTTTTCACAAATTGCATCCAATTTTTTTCAAAAAATGTTAAGGTGGTTAGTTCTTCCATATGCAAGGATTCTCTCCATTTCTTGATTGAGAATACACAACTTTTATTCTATATCAACTTTGAGTGTAACTTTCTAGTGAAATGGAGAGGATCTTATTCCATTGAGTTCACCATTAGCACTATTTTTATTGTGCACCAACTATTATGAATTAAAATAAATTATGATAATAAATGATGGGTTGAGAGAGGAGGGGAAAAAAAAGAGAAAAGTGTAGGAAGTTTTGTTGACCCAAAGAGTGGAAGAAATGGTGATGATTGAGAAAGAATGTGAGATTTAAAAAAAAAAAAAAAAAAAAAAAAAAAAAAAAAAAAAAAAAAAAACAAACAAACAAACAAACAAACAAAAAGGAAGAGAATGAGTGTAGCTTTCTAGCGAAAGGAAGAGAATCCTATTCCGTTGAGTTCATCATTGGCACTATTTTCATTACACGCCAACTATTATGAAATAAAATAAATGATGAGAGAGAGAGTAGGAAGTTGTTTTGAATGAGAGAGCAAAATTGATGGATTAAGAAAGAATATGAGATTGAAAAAAAAAAAAAAGATTAGAGAGTGAGTGAGAGTTACTGTATTTATAAATTGTATTAAAAAAAAAATTCCCTGAAAATTATTAAGGTGGCTAGTTGTGATTGGAGTAACAATGCTTCCAATTTTTTTCACAAAATGTTAAGGTGATTTGTTCTTCCATATTCAAAGTCAGGAAATGATTATCTTCATTTGAAATGAATCTATTTCTTAATTAAGAATACACAACTTTTATTGTACACCAACTTTAAGTGTATCTTTCTAGTGAAATAGAGAGGATCTTATTCTGTTGAGTTCACCATTAGCACTATTTTTATTGTACGCTGTAAAGTTATGATTTTCTACTATGTTTGTTGGCTTTAATTTCGTGTCAAATTTGATTGTATTTTTAGTCAATCATTTCCTTGTATGATTGTGGGATTTAATTTAAGAGTTAAGTGTGAGAGTTTGGTGAAGATTTGTAAAGAACCATGAAGTTCGCAACTTGCTCATGACTAGCTCGCTAGTGGACAACCCACGAAAGGCCATGTGAGAAGTGCATGTTGAAAGTTAAAGAGTCAAGTGCCAAAAGGCATCTTATGACTCATCTTGCGACTAGGCCAACTCATGATATGCACTGCTAACCTATTTTAGTGTGCTTTACTTTGGTTTCCTCTTCGATAATACGTCTTAGTGTTATCTTGTGTTTGCACTCTCTTCCATTACTCTTTGTGCTTTACATTTATTGTTTATTGTTTATGTTTATGCACTAGAGTGTAGTTTCAGTTTTTTGCATTTCATTTACTCTTATTTCACACTTAGTTAAGTAAAGTAAAAGCAATTTACCCGTAATTTTAAAATTGGGGGTCTAAACAAGTTATAGTGTTTTGCACTATTAAGCTTTCATACGCCAACTATTATGAAATAATATAAATTAAAATAATAAATTATTGTGTTTACATCTCTCTTCCCTTACTTTTTGTGCTTTACATTTATTGTTTATGTTTATGCACTAGAGTGTAGTTCCGGTTTTTTGCGTTTCATTTACTCTTATTCCACATTTAATTAAGTAGAGTAAAAAAAATTTACCCATAATTTTAAAATTGGGGGTCTAAACAAGTTATAGTGTTTTGCTATTGAGCTTTCATACGCCAACTATTATGAAATAATATAAATTAAGATAATAAATTATTGTGTTTACATCTCTCTTCCCTTACTTTTTGTACTTGACATTTATTGTTTATTGTTTATGTTTATGCACTAGAGTGTAGTTCCGGTTTTTTGCATTTTATTTACTCTTATTCCACATTTAATTAAGTAGAGTAAAAGCAATTTACCCTTAATTTTAAAATTGGGGGTCTAAACAAGTTATAGTGTTTTGCTATTGACCTTTCATACGCCAACTATTATGAAATAATATAAATTAAGATAATAAATTATTGTGTTTACATCTCTCTTCCCTTACTTTTTGTGCTTTACATTTATTGTTTATGTTTATGCACTAGAGTGTAGTTCCGGTTTTTTGCGTTTCATTTACTCTTATTCCACATTTAATTAAGTAGAGTAAAAAAAATTTACCCATAATTTTAAAATTGGGGGTCTAAACAAGTTATAGTGTTTTGCTATTGAGCTTTCATACGCCAACTATTATGAAATAATATAAATTAAGATAATAAATTATTGTGTTTACATTTCTCTTCCCTTACTTTTTGTACTTGACATTTATTGTTTATTGTTTATGTTTATGCACTAGAGTGTAGTTCCGGTTTTTTGCATTTTATTTACTCTTATTCCACATTTAATTAAGTAGAGTAAAAGCAATTTACCCTTAATTTTAAAATTGGGGGTCTAAACAAGTTATAGTGTTTTGCTATTGACCTTTCATAAACCAACTATTATGAAATAATATAAATTAAGATAATAAATTATGGGATGAGAAAGGAGGAGAGGGGGGCCGGGGGGGGGGGGGGGGGGGGGGAGGGGCGGGGATGAGTGGAGAGTATACGAAGTTGTTTTGACTGAGAGAAGGGAATAGTAGTGATGATTGAGAGAGAATGTGATTAAAAAAAAAAAAAACATGTAAAAGGAAGAGAATGTGAATGATTAGAGAATGGGTGAGAGTTAAGGGTGTGCATGTGTTAGGTTGAGTTGGATTAAACGATTTTTTCGACCCAACATGATCTTATTGGATTGAGAAATTTCCAATGCATCCATTTGTTGTAACAAAAGAAAAAAAAAATTGTACACAAGTTTCATTGCGTTGGTAGAATAAACTATTTTATCATGATTACATATTTAATTAATAAATTAAGTGTCAAATTATATATAATTTGTATAAATAATGTATCTAGTATATTAGAATTGTTTAGTGAATAATAAACCTAATTTAATCGGAACAGTGATGGGTTGATGTTTTCAAAAAAAAAAAAAAAAATGGTGTTTTAATTAGTTTAATCAAGTTAGCCAACCTCAATTCAACACAAAGTTTGTTCCTTAACTTATTCCGAGTCTTGTAGCTTAATTTGATCATATATTTTTGGACTCACTTCTACAATTTGGATATGGATCTCATGATCATGCTAATTAACAAATCTATGATTGTAGATTTTTTATTTATTTATTTTATAATTCAATAGTTACAATAAGAGAACGAAATTTGAATCTAAATGTTTTTATTATTTTTTCTTTATATGTTAAAATACATAGTATTCTGAAAAAAAAAAATAGAAAGATTTTCACTTTAAGATTAAAATATTATTTTCTAAATCTAATAATACAAAGCCTTGCTAAAAAATAGGAAAGGTCTATTTTTCCATTTGAACAGAAAGAGACTTTTCCGGATTGGACTTGGTGAGAGCAGCCCATCAAATTCACTTGTGGTTTCTTAATGACTCTTCTTTACATGTGACTGTCACTCTGCCACGCCTCCCAACTCGGTCTCTCTCTCACCGCCGACTCACCTAACTCACCAACTTGACCTCCATAAAACTCTGCCTCTGCCTCTCTCTCTTTCTGAAACTCTCTGTTTCTGAAACATGGGTTTGAAGCAAAGTGAAAAGTCAGAGCCAACGATAGAGATCAACGGTCTAAAATTCACGTACTCGGGAATCGACGGTCATCCTCCTCCCGGTTCCACTCCTTTAATCGAAGATTTCTCTCTCTCTCTTCACTCTGGAGATCGCTGCCTCCTTGTTGGATCCAATGGCGCTGGTTTGTTCTATTGTTTCTTCTTTCATACTCTGTTTTTTCGTTAATACTACTCTTTGTTTGGTTTCCTAGAAAGTGGAGGGAAAGAAAAATCAAAATTGGAAATTGAGACTTTAATGTATTGATTTTTTGGGTTAAATTATAATGGGTTTCGTTCAATTTTTGTTTTTTTTGTTTTTTTTTTTTTTTTCACATTCAGAGTTTCTTTGAAGCTCTGTTTACTTAGCGAGAAAATGGAGGAAAGGAAAATATAAAATTGGAAACAGAGATTTTGATTTTTTTTTCTTGGGTTAAATTATAATGTATTCCTTTTCACCTTAATAGTTTCCTTGATGCTCTGCTTACTTTAATGCTCTGTTTGGTTCCTGAGAAAATGGAGGGAAAAGAGAGAGTAAAAGTGGAACCAGAAATTTTATTGTTTGTATTCAATCTATAGTGATTTCACCTTCAGAATTTTCTTTGATGCTCTGTTCTGTTTAGTGCTCCATTTGGTTTCCGAGAAAAGGAAAGAAAAGAAAATAGAAAGTTGAAACCAGGGATTTTGGTGTTGTTTTTGTAGTTAAATTGTATTGATTTTCTTCAATTTATATTGTTTCTTCACCTTAAGAATTGTCTTTATTTGTTTTCAGAAAAAATATAGGAAAATGAAAATAAAAGTTGGAAACAGTGATTTTTTAAATAGTTTCTCTACTTAATTGTGATAGGTTTTCTTTATTATGAAGTGGGGATGATTAAAACCCACCATTCTAACTAGTTGAACCCATAGCTCTGGTTGATTGCTGAGAAATTTCATGAAAAGAACAAATTTAGACCAGAGATCAGTAACAAATGGAAATGATAGGGAACCCATTGTTCTGGTGTGCTTGATTCTTAGCTGGGAATTTTCTTGGATTTGCTGTTTGGTTGATCAGAAAATGAAGGAAATTTGCATGATATTAGCTCTTGTTAAATTTTTATTCAGTTAATCTATGATAAGTTTTTTGAGATGGGAGTAAATGGAACCCACAATGTTATTTTTGTTTGTTGAATGATAGTATTGTAACATGGAAAGAATGATTTCATTTAGCATCTGTTTGGTTATTGATAAAGGGAAAAAGAAGAAATAGTGAAGGGGAAAATTTTAGGTACCATCCCTATTTCTCAATTAAAAGCAACCATGCAGTTGCATAAACTAATAATTTAATTTAATTTTTCTTAGATGAATATAATAATGGTTATGTTGCATTGGTCAATATAGTCATGTGATTGAATTCAATTGGGGAACCTATGGTACAATATCTAAGGAATTGTATCTAAGTTTTGCCAATAGTGAAGCTCCAAGTTTTTTTTTTTTTAATTGTTTTTTTTTTTTCCTTTATTTCAATTTCTTAGCAAATCTAACAAACAATTCAGAACAAAAATTCTCATGGTGTGTGCGTATTAATTGATTGTTATTGTAGGGAAAACGACAATTCTGAAGATATTGGGAGGGAAGCACATGGTTGAACCCCATATGGTCCGCATACTTGGAAAATCGGCATTTCATGACACCACATTGACTTCTTCTGGTGATCTCAGCTATCTTGGTGGCGAGGTTCATACCTTTCTTTGTTCTTTGACTTGAACAATTTGTATGAGTTATACTGAATAAAATATATGCTTTTGTTTCAAGGATCTGATTGTACAACTGAATAAAATATATGCTTTTTTTTCAAAGAAAGTTACAACTGATTTGATTGTACATGAGAATTTCAATAAAAAAATTTGGCATATATTTTCAACTTTGCTGGCATGTAGGCAGTTTATAAATCCAGTTGGGATCAAATATGGCCAAATGATCAATATGTTTTGCCATTTTATTTTCTTTGGAAAATTTGAATATATGACATACAAAATTTAACATGAAATGTAAGCAAAAATTCAGACACTGTTATAAAATCACAAAATTTTGCAATTCCTTGAATTACATTTTTCCCAATATTTCCTTAGTTTCTGAATGTTTACCAGACATCTCCTCTTTCTTTTTTCTTTCAAAATTTTGTTTCAGTACAAATCCATTTAATCCCAAAATTTCTCAGCAATTTCATTTTGCAGTTGCTTGAGTATGTTGTAAAACATGTTCTAATAAAATTTGAAGGCTTTGATAGTTGTAATCAGGCTTTTTCTTTTTTTTTTCTTTTTTTTGGGTTGGGGTGTGGGGATTATTTGCTTGCAGTGGAAGCGAGAAGTTGCTTTTGCCGGGTTTGAGGTTGCAATACAAATTGATGTTTCTGCAGAAAAAATGATATATGGAGTTGCAGGTATTGATCCTCAAAGAAGAGATGAGTTAATTAAGGTAAGAACCAGTGTGTTATTTCCTTGAGGTACAATCTTCATTGATGTGAGCTTGAACTAATTGTCCTGCAAGATGTTGTGTCTTTATTTATTTATTGGTAATTACATCCATATGGGGTTTGAACCTACAACTTAGCCCTCCACATTGCTCTTTCAAGGGGTTGAGGTGATATTTGAACTAGAGCTTATTGGCTCATATGTCGTGTCTATGTAAATGGATGTTATGAAAAGGAAGTGTTGAGGTCTAACTCAGAAGTAGGGACTAATTACCCAAATATTCAAAAAGCTATCTTTATACAAGCCTCAAGTTTCACAAGATTTCGACATGATCACACCCTAATAATAGCTAAGAAGGTGGGACAAGATTCATTCTCATATTCTACTGATAGAGCAGAAGCAATTTCTGTGTTTTGATTTTAGTCATTAATGTTTCTTATGTCATTGGCTAGGGTGTAAAAGTCATTAGCTTCAGTCAATTCCTTTTTTTGGAAGTAACCTAGATGATTAACTTAGAGAGTAATTTTACATTGCATGATTGTCATATGATTCAATATGCATAAGTAATTATTGAAGATTCCTCTTTCATTTATACGAAGAATTCGACTATAAGAGTATGATTGTGAGGCTTCTTATAATATACGGAAGAATAATTAAATTTTGAATGGAAATGGAACAGTGTCTTGGGCATTGGTAATTGCATGTAAATCATAGGCATTTGAGATATCAATGTCATGAAGGATGCACAAGGTAGCTAATATTAAGAGAAGACAAATGCATAGTCCACAAACCACGTGCAGTTGCACCATTGTTGGGACTGTCATTATGTAAATGGTTTCCTTGGTTATGTAGGTACTGGATATCAATCTATCATGGAGGATGCACAAGGTATCTGACGGTCAGAGAAGACGAGTGCAAATCTGTATGGGTCTTCTCAAGCCATTCAAGGTATTTCCATCTTTAAGCGCTCACCATCTCACCAAGTGTAAATTCTTCGGAATCATGTATCTTAAGCTTTTTCCTTTTTCTTTCTTTCCTTCTTTCCTTTTCTTTCCTTTTTTCCCCCATTCTCATATTCTAAAATGTAATATAGTTTGGCTCCATTGTTTCCTAGGTCCTTCTTCTTGATGAGATAACAGTTGACCTTGATGTTCTAGCAAGGGCTGACCTTCTGAAGTTTCTAAGAAAGGAGTGTGAAGAGCGAGGTGCCACAATCATCTATGCAACACATATATTTGATGGCCTAGAGAACTGGCCATCTCATATAGTATGTCTTGGTTTATTTTTCCAAACTTCTTGTCTAAACCCTTACCCATGAAAAGAAATTTTTGTCTAAAATTTGGATGAGTTTCTACATCTCCTCAAGGATAAAACTGTTACGCATTTTTCAGATTTATGTGGCTCATGGGAAGTTGCAATTAGCAATGCCTATGGATAAAGTCAAGGAAATCAGCAAACTGTCACTAATGGTAATTTTTTTTATTTTAACCTTCACATTACTTGTAGATATCCATTATGAATTTCTTTCAAATATTAAATTATGAGAGAGAGAGAGCGAGAGTAGTGCTTTTCCTGAGCCCTTGTTTCTGTTTGTGCTTCTGGAATTGTATTTGCAGAGAACAGTTGAAAGTTGGCTGAGGAAAGAACGAGATGAGGAGAGGAAGAGAAGGAAAGAGAGAAAAGCATGTGGACTTCCAGAATTTGAGAAACAAATTGAAGGAAGTCGTGTGACTGGTGATCCAGCCCGTGCTGCCACTCGTGCACTTAACAATGGTTGGGCAGCAGGCCGGTTGCATTCCACCATTGCTGGAGAAGAGAACTTTGTTTTAAGTTCAAATAGAGTTTTGAGATAGATGAATTCAAGTTATTCAACACAAGGGAAAGGCCCCAAGCTTTGTGCCTTGATCAAACAACAATTAGTTGGGATAATCTGCGGCAGGTCCTTGTGAATTGGGATGACTGCAGAATTTGTTGCCAGTACATGACATTCAGATTATCATTTACAGTTGTGTAATAATTTCTTGTGTTACTTTTGTGGAAGCATGCTATGGGAATGGCTTGCTTCCTTTTAAAAAAATAAAAATTGTGGGTATATTATTCGATCCTGTCAACAGTCAACACTAAATTATGCTCAAGATCGACAATATGCAAGTTCCTCAAAAAAAAAAAAAAAAAAAAAAAAAGAAAGATCCACCAAATGCAAGATAGATACTCATTAGTTGATCAATCCTCTAAATAATAAATATCATTCTGATCCTGTGGCGTCAATCCATTCAATTTAGATAAAAATATTCATAAACTTACAACAGTATATATGATAACTGTCTTAGATAAGTTAAACAATGTGAGCCATCAATGGTATTGATGTCACATTTTCAACAATGTGAGTCATCAATGTCATATGGTCACATGTTCGTTCCTTGGATATTTGTCAAATTAATGTAGCAACTACAAGCTACAATGAAGAGGAATGAAACTTTAGTCATAAGAGACCAAAGTGATGCAGTTTATCCTATCTGAGCTCTAAAGGATGATCACCCTCGGCACCATTTCCTTTAAGCTTGCATAGTGTTTCACAAGGATATAATGATCCACCTCTTCAACAAAAACTTTGCTCAACATTGCATCATCAAGGAGAAGGCCAACCAACAACTAATGCATCTGGGGTAATGCATTAGATATGATACATCTGAGAACCATTGAGGGGCTAAAGTCCTAAAGGCAAGTGCAAATATTAAGACGTTGTTGGTGCCATATAAAGCATACTCTCCCGACATTTGGCAAATACTTATTTTTATCTGAAATTGCATGAAGGTCTCTAACCATTTGAGACATAACCAACTACAGATTAGTCTATCAAGGCTAGCTCGCCAATATCTTGAGCATTCATCAAAATCTTGATAGGTTTAGTACAATAATGATTCAAGTAGAAGAGAGAGTAGCTCGCACAAAGCTTAAAAATTTATTGACTTTATTGAACTAACATGGAAAAATTTTTATTTATGCATAGAAAGATGATCCAAAATGGAAGAAAAATAAGAAATTAGATCAACTGCACCATAATCAAGCACTAAAAAAATGATCTACCACTATTACCTTACCAGCCAAAATTATTGGCTACCTATAAAAGATAAGCACCAATGTATCTTCCAGTACTCATAGCATTCAACACATAATCATGAAAGGAATTAAGGGAAAAGACAAGATATTTCAACCATACGCATTGAAAGTGAGCCAATGAAGGGGATCCTATCAACTGTGAATCATGAATTATTTAGAATCTAAGAGGCCAAATGTCAATTTCTATCATATAGTGACAACGATCTAAACAAGCAGATACATTCTCAGGATAGTATCAATGTAAAAGGCATAACAACCAAATAACAGTAGCATCCCCTTTGACAGAGATTGCATCCAAAAAAGTTACAGAAGATTTACTGATCTCCCAAGCCTGCAAGTACCAAGAAATAGAGTATTTAATAACAAGCCCATAATTGTATATCAGGTTAGACATCGAACAGAGCCTAACCTAGTTAGCAATCTTGCTGGAAAGCCAATCTAGCCCTCGTACAGCCTTTCCTTGGCATGTGTGCTCTTGATATACCTGAAATAAAACCTACAAAAATGGCCTCAAATAGTGGATACTGAATTAACTATTCATAGGGTAAAACATGTGATGCTTGAATACTTGTTTGAAATAACTGCCACAAACTGACAATGTCTTTTCCTTAAATAGCCTAGTAAAAACTGAATCAGTAAGTAGCTAGTAGATGTAGCTTACAATTTTGTTGAGTGCTATTGTACCAACTGCAGATTTTGAAAATTTAGTACCTAGAGCTACCATGCTAGTATGATAACAGTACAAAGTAAAATAAAAGAATTTCTCCACTATAGAGATAGCATTATCTAATTGAAGCAATGGAAGAATGAAGTAACCAAAAGTGCCAAATTAATTACTATTTGTTTCAATGTCATGTGCTATAAAATAAAATAAAGTAAGTACTACTAATGGAATTTTTGCTTAACAATTGCTATCCTTAAATGAATAAAGGTACACAACTACTAGTAGAAACCGCAGACAGGGCAAGAATCAGAAATTTGAAGGTAGACAAAAAATTCATCCTTGGTTTTGATGGAAGACAACTAGAAGGTTTGAAGGCGAAACAGACAGTAACTTAGACTGCTTGATATTTCAGACGTCTAACAACACAATCTATTCTGGTCTTAAAACAATAGTTTTAACTTTCAAGCATTCATGTCCTGCTTTAAAACTAAATTTGATCAGCAAACTACAACAGGATTACTTTTGTAGGAAATGAGGATAGCAAGCACAATGTAGGACAACAAGCTTCGAAACTGAAGCTCATTCAGGGTCTAACTTGGCCCAGAACCTAATGGTCTTAATCACCAAGGTTTTATGGATTTTGAGGCTGGTTTAGGAAGTAGTGCAAATCTATATAAGGTCAGGTATTTAGGCTGTGTTTGAATTGGAAAACTCAACTTCTATGATTGGTAAACTTTGATTAATGGTTGGGAGTTGGAACCTAGTCTGAGAAAGAAGATATATGAATCTAGTCACACACTAGGATTCTTGAGTATCCACCTACGAGGGCTTTATAACACTACCCAAGGCTAGTGTGGCTATAATTCTTCTCAAAAATTTCATTACCAGAAATAATAAAAAAGCTAGTAGTCTCCCTTAAATTTTAATATTACCAAATTTCCCATTTGTTGCACAAAATAACAAACTAAGATTAGTAAATTTGATTCTATACACAGTCAGTGTATTGGATTGCCCTCTTTTTTAAGGAATTTAGTTGCATATATAAAATATATATATATAAAAAATGATTCTAACACTAGTCAAGCTCCTCAGCCCTTCTTCCATTCTGTTAGGAACCCTACAGGTATATAGATAATAATTATTGTAATATTGCAATTAGTTAGTTAGTTACAATTTCAAGCATGTTAATCACATTTAATACATGTTGAAATTATTAATGCACACGGAGAATAATAGAACCATTAGGATAAGGTCATGTGGGTCAATAGAATAGTTTTATGGTTCTATAAATACCTACTTATAATCACATTTCTATTTATTGAAAAATAAACCAATTGATTGCTTAGTGCATTTCTTCTCTCTCCCTCTCTATGGAAGATGACTATCTCGAATTAAGTTAATTTTCCTAAATTCTCAACCATTTCCGCACTATTTCTACCCGTATTCCTAACACATTCCATGCCAAATAGAAATCAATTTTCTTCTTTTATGCACTTCTTAAAGCACCTTAACATCCATAAAAAACATTGGATTTTATGATCACCAAAGCATCAGGTTACTTTTGTATCACAATGCAACCAAAGTTGCTTATCTTCTTGTCAATGGACAAAGAAGCAGCTTTATTAAGTTAACAAGCGATTCAAACTACACTAATCTAAATTGGTTCTGACTCCCAAGTTCAGTGTGAATACAGTTCAAGAAAGTTTATGATACTAAGGCAAATTCAGCCTAGAAATAAAAGTAAGATATTTACAGCACCTCATGTTTAGGCATAATATATATTTTATTTGAACATTTAACATGCAACTCCAAAAATTAATTTTACGAGTTTAGCCTATTCTTTAATAGCTCATTTGAATTAGCTTTTTTATGTTTTTTTATTAATAGTAAGACACACTAAATTTTTTAGTACGTATTTTGGGGGAGGCTTTGGACTTTGCATTTTCTACTAATATTCTTAAATTAAAGGGGAAAAAAGAAAACTTTCCCCTTTTATGTTTGGGGTACGTAGTTCATAATTCCCCCTTAATCTTAGTGACTAGCCAATTTCCTTTTCTATGTTCGGAAAATGAGTAAATATCCTCAATCCATTACTTTCTCAGTTAAATTCAATGGAGTCCTTTGAACAAGTTAATAGTCGTACACCACAAGGAAGAGAAATTTTTTTTTTGAGAATTGCATTGTTGTTTTTCTTGAATTGCATTTGAAATTATTGTGGTTGCATTAGATTTAACTGGAAAAGTAATGAATTAGTGGAACTTGATCATTTCCAAAACATAGGTGAATTGGTTGATTTCAAAGACATGGGAGGAATTGTGATAAGCTACCCGAAGGATAGAGATGGGAAAGTACTTTTTTCCCTTAAATTAAAAAGAAAAGATTAGAAGGGTTTTTTAATTTGTTGTTGTAGGTTTTCTCTCAATGATATCTCCATTTGGCAACAATTAAATGGTTTTATTGTTGGCCTCTCTTGAGCATTTAACAATATCTTATATCTTTTAATGGAATGCTATAATTAAAATATTTTCTTTTTTACATTAATCTATAATTAAATTTGTATTTTTTTTCTTTCTCAAAAAAAAATTTGTATTTTTTTTTTCAAAACTAACAATTAATAATTTGGCATTTGGGATTATAGATGTCATTATAAATTCATATTATGCCATCATATGTCTTATTAATTTATAGACATAAAATCACTTGATTGTAAGATTATAGTTATATACATCGTGTTCACATAACTTCAACAAATCCTTTAGATAATTTTTTCGATGACTATCAAAAAAACTTCCTTTTATACAATTTTTTTTAATTAAAAAAAAATACAGATATCATCAAATGTGACACTAGCTAGCATTTCTTGAAATTTTTTATTGAAATATTTATGATGAAAATATTACTAATATTTTATGTAGTTTGGTGGTCCATAGTTACTTGATGAATTACACAAAATAACACAATTATTTGTAAGATCTATACATAGAGTTAACTCCATATGTGATTTTTACTATCTTGCCAGTAATCTTTGAATTGTCAAGATAAATTATTATTCAATTAGGTTATTAATTTTAAAAATTTTCTTATCACTGTCACTATTCATTTGAAAAAATTATCTCTCTTTCCCACTTTTTGAACCCCATTTTTTGCTAGAAGGATTTTTTTTTTTTTTGGTTTAACTTATTATTACTATGCGAAACATTGTTCTCATAATTAGTAAGGCTTGTGATCATAGTCGAATAGTACCTAATTATGTGGTTTTCATTCTTTACTAGATGTGCCTCAAACTCAATTATAGTGATCGAGACCAGGTCTCTTGCAAGGGTTTGACAATGGCTTTCTTTTTGGATTTTGCATTCTATGATCACACTCATTTTGCCAAAGTCCTAAAATGGTATACACTATTTCCATTTGTCTGTGTAATTAATAGATCTTATGGTTTTGTTGCAGTAGGTTACTGCAATAGTAAATTTTGTTGCAACAAATTACCTTTGGAAAATTAGTGCAACAAATTTAATTTTTGTTGCAATAGGTTACCACAACATTATGAACACTATCAATTACAAAACTTGTACTTGTCCCAAAAAGCATGAGCTTAAGCCAAATAACTATCCAAACGCAAAATCCTACAAATGCAATGGATGCAAAGAATATGACTTTGGAAAGAGATACATATGCGAAGAGTTCAACTATGATATTCACAAAGATTACATGTTTAGTAAGCCCACCACAACCCAGAGATCTTTGAAGACTACATTTTCTTAAGCTATAATCAGCCCCTTGTGAAACCCCATTGCAACAAAATCAAGAGATATTGTGATGATTGTGGGGAAACACGTCAAATGTTTTATCTACCATTGCCTTAAAATAGACTGGAAATTGCACTCTTGTTGTCTCAATCTCTAGAATGAATTCCAAATTTATGATGTGAAACTTCACCTTCATAAGTCTAAGTCAAAGTGCACATGATGCAATCAAATTGAAGATAATTTGTCGAGAATTAAGGGGTGGTCGTATGTGTCAGGAGTGTGGCATGTATAATTTTCATGTTTATTGCATAGAGGAAATGATGGTTGAGGCATGGGAGAATGGAATAGCTAATAGTAATAATTGTTTGGCTTTGGAGAATTTGGAGCTACCTATTTAATGTCAATTGAAAAGAAAAGGTAGGATGGGTAAAATGTGTTTGAAGATTGTCAAAGCATTTCTTCTTGGCGATCCAATTACTTTTGCTAGTCTTTTAGTTGATTTGGTTGACAATTAAATAGATTAGTCATATCTCTTTCTTCTTCTTCTTTTTTATTTTTTATTTTAAATAATAGCTATTCATAAGGAATGACTATTTTGCCTGTGATAAAAACATAACCAAACTACTAAATAGCCAAACCATAATAGAAGCTATCTACAAGAAAAAATGTCTATTGCAATGAAATATTTTGTTGCAATAAAATCAAAATTGTTGCAATAAACACCTATTGTAACGAAAACTTTTGTTGCACAAAGTTGCAATAAATCTGTGACGATAGGTTATTGCAACAGAATTTTCATTATAATGACATTTTGTTGCAATAAAATATATTGTTGCTATAATTTACTACAAAAAATATTTTGTGGTAATAAATATGGTGGAAGGTCGTTGCAATAAATTACCTTTGGAAATTTATTTCAACAAATTGTTATGTTGTTACGGGTTATCGCAACAGTAATTTTTTGTTGCAACAAATTACCTTTGGAAGCTTATTGCAACAAATATTTTATTGCAACAGGTTACTGCAATAGTATTTTTTGTTGCAACATAAATTACCATCTACCAAACATGCCCACTGTCATGAGAAATCTCTCAAACTACTATATAAGAAAGAAAGGAATTACTGTCTTCCTCACAAACCAAAATCTTAACGTGTCTTTCTTTTACGCCGAAACTTTCTATTTAAGGCCAAGAATGCTTTGGTGAACCATGGATACAACATTATGAACGCTATCAATTACAAAACTTGTACTCAGGAACAGAACTAGGATTCGAACCTGGGGGGGGGGGGGGGCCAAAGTTTAAAACAAAATTTTTTTTTTTTTTTTTTTATGAAAATAAAAACTAACATCTATTTCAAATTCAATAAAATACTACATATAAAATAAGTGCTTCTTAAACATTTGATATTATAAAAATGTTGACAATCTTGCATCATCAGTTATGACTTCAAAATTATTTAGATTTTTTCTTTTAAAAAAATTTAATATTGTAGTGGACTTACTCATGATCTACAAATAAATAAATAAAAAAATTCATTATTTTCATATTTCGTAGTTCTATACACCAACTAAAACAAAGGGACTTCTCAACCAAAAAAAAAAAAAATCTAAAACCAAAATAATCACAAACAGACAAGCACTAGTTTATATATATTACTAATATTAATCACATCACACAAAATGACAAAGACAAAATTTACAAGTTTATATATATTATTAATATTAACCACATCACACAAAGTGAAAAACACAAAATTTTTTATAAAACCATAACATGAAAACAATCAAATCAAAGACTTTGGTAAATTAATTTCACAAAAAAGTCTCTTATGACTGATCAAAACTAGTCCCACAAATTCAAATTAACTATCACAATTCGGTCAATTCAGCACTCATGTCCTACTCCTAGTGCTCTCAGTTTACTTCTTTATAGATAAAACCAAAACAAACAAAAAAAAAGTTACAAACAGTGGAAATACTAAACACATGTGACCAGTCCACACAAAATGCCTCAATTACACATTACTCAATACAAAGCCACAACCAGAAACTAGTCTACGGTCCACACATGACCCAACACACCAATGACCAGCCCATAAAAACTAAACGCCACAATCACATACACAACAGGTCATAAAAAAAACACAGAGGGCAGAGAACCCGCTAAGGCAGAGCAAGACAAAAACAAAACAAAAATATGAACTTGAGAGAGGAGAGAAATTTCTTAGATTTACCAGACTCGTCTGTGACTGTGATCAAGGATCTGAGGAGCAGCAGCAGCAGCAACACCGGATCTGATCTAAGGAAAAGAGCAGCAGTAGCAACTCCCAAATTTGATCTGAGGAAAAGAATAGCAGCAGCAGTGATGGAGGCGTTGATGAGGTTGAGTGAAGGAAGACTGAGGTTAGGGTAAAAATTTGAGCATTGTAATTTAGGTTCAGCCCATATTTATTTTTATTTTGTAGTTTTAATTTGTCGGTTATTAGTATTATTATTTGTTTTTTGGATGAGTTAGTCGGTTATTTTTTCAGATTGCATTCATATACCAGTTTTTTTTTTTTAATGGGAGGGGGGCTATTAGGACGAAAATAAAAAATTTCAACATATATATATATATATACCAGCTATTTTGGGGGGGGGGGGGGGGGGTGGGGGGGCAATGGCCCCCCCCCCCCCCCCCTGCCCTACTGTAGGTCCGTCCCTGCTTGTACTTGCTCCAAGAAGCATGAGCCCAAGCTAAATAACTATCCAAAAGCAAAATCCTACAAATGCAATGGATGCAAAGAATGTGGCTTTGGAAAAAGATATAGATGTGAAGAGTGCAACTATGATTTTCACAAAGATTGCATGTTTAGCAAGCCCACCACAATGCAGAGATCTTCAAAGACTACATTTTCAAATTCTATGATTAGCCCCCTGGGAAACTCCACTACAACAAAATCAAGAGATATTGTGATGCTCGTGGGAAACGCATCAAATGTTTTATTTACCACTGCCTTAAAAATAGATTGGAATTTGCACCCTTGTTGTCTCAACCTCTAGAATGAACTCCAAATTGATGATGTGAAACTTCACCTTCGTAAGAGCAAGTCAAAGTGTGCATGGTGTAATTAAGTTGAAGATAGTTTGTCGGGAATTAAGGGGTGGCCGTACATGTCAAAGTGTGGCACGTATAATTTTCATGTTTATTACATAAAAAAAAAAAATAATAATAATGGTTAAGGCATGGGAGAATGGAACAGTTAATAGTAATGATTGTTTGGCTTTGGAGAATTTGGAGCTACCTACTCAACGTCGATTGAAAAGAAATTGTAGGATGGGTAAAATGTGCTTGAAGATTGTCAAAGCATTTCTCAAGACCATTGTTAGTATTCTTCTTGGTGATCCAATTACTTTTGCCAATCTTCTAGTTGATTTGGTTGACAATTAAATAGATTAGTCATGGACCCGTATGCGTGATAATTTTATTTATGGTGGTCTCTTTCTTCTTCTTCTTTTTTATTTTTTATTTTAAATAATAGCTAGTAATAAAGAATGACTATTATGTTCATAATAAAAACATAAACAAACCACTAAAAAACCAAACCATAATAGAAGCTATCTACAAGAAAAAATGTCTATTGCAACGAAATATTTTGTTGCAATAAAGTCAAAATTGTTGCAATAAACACCTATTGTAACGAAAACTTTTGTTGCACAAAGTTACAATAAAATCTGTGACAATAGGTTATCGCAACAAAAATTTCATTGCAATAGCATTTTTTTGCAATAAAATATTTTTATTATTATTAAAATAATTTATTGCAACGAAAAATATTGTTGCTATAATTTACTACAAATATTTTGTGATAATAAATATGGTAGAAGGTTGTTGCAATAAGTTACCTCTAGAAACTTATTTCAATAAATTGTTATGTTGTTATAGGCTACCACAACAGTTTTTTTTGTTGCAACAAAATACCTCTGGAAGCTTATTGCAACAAATATTTTGTTGTAATAGGTTACCACAACAATAATTTTTGTTGCAACATAAATTACCATCTACTAAACATGCCCACTATCATGAGAAATCTCTCAAACTACTATATAAGAAAGAAAGGAATTCTCGTCTTCCTCACAAACCAAAATCTTAACTTGTCTTTTGTTGTGGGGCCTTTTTTTTGCTATGTTGGGCTGGGCTGCCCCTTTGTGATTGTAGGCCAAAGTGTTCTGGGTTGCGGGAGTCGAGACCGGGCCAATTGGAACTCAACTTGGCCGGCTTGCGCACAAATTATGCCTCGTCTGCCAGGGGAGTGCTTACCGTAGGCTGAGTTGTTATAGAGAACAGCTTACGACGAGCAGAGCTATAACGCTTGCGGCAGGCGGAACTGTTTCAGAGGAAAAAAGCTTACGACAAGCAGATATAATTGATAAGCAGAACCATGAATTCTGGAATGACCAGATAGTCCTTTTAATGGGAAATGACCAAATAACCCATAACTATAATAACATTAATCAACCTTTGACAAATAAATAGTAAAGGAGATTAGTAATAAAATTATTCAAACAGACATGGAGCAAATTTTCAGTTCGGTCTGCAGGATTAATGCCAAAGAGGAAGAACGCCTCTTCTCAACACGATTAACCTCCGAGGAAAAGAAAATCCTGCCGTGGAAGTTAATGGGTTGAGGGAGGCAGACCTGAATGGACAATACCCGAAATAAGTATAGAAGAGAGCCGGGTTTTGAGAGGGAGAGAAGGGAAGAGACCTGTTGGTGCATACCACTAACTCTCACTCTTTTTCTTTCTATCTTTTTTTTTTTTTTTTTTTTTTTTTTTCTCTTAATGATTTCCCTCTTTTGGTTTTTTTTTGTATTGTGCTTCCCCTGTTTTCCTAAGTGTGTTACAGAGTATTTTTCTTTTCTTAGTTTTCTCTTGTGTTGCCTTTTTTCTTTCTTTTTTCTTGCACACAGCAGAGGCTCCCTTCTTATAGTGCTTACCGTGAACGGACTTTACTATTCTACCCCCCAACCACCTTTGTCTGGCCTGGGCGTACTTGCCGACCATTACTGTTCCGTCTGCGGGTACCCTGTTATAGACAAAGATAACCACTTTGTCTGTTAGTCTGCCGTGGCATTTCTACCTGCCGCGGTGGTGTTTCTCTCTCTCTATCACTCATGGCATGCACCTATTAGTTCCAATTCAGCCTTGCCTCTTTTGGGTGATATGTCATCCCAGTAGGACGTATCTCCCAAAAGAGCTTGAGCAAGAACCTTAAAACAGGCCTTCCCCTCTCCCTACCACCAAACCACGCCCTCTTACCTCTGACCCCATGACCCCACCATGTCCTGTATTGGCTGGGTACAGGCTGGTGGTGCCTGGACTTTGCGCATGCATATGTCTGAAATCTGCTTGCTGTTCATGCATTTGCCGTGGACTGGAGACTTTGCCTGCCTGTCGTCCGTTTCTGGCTTTTCGCAAGTTATTACTCAGACTCCCCGCTCCCTTAGAATCTGGGCTTTGCTCGGTATTTGGGCTTCGCGTTCCTTTCAACCCAATTTCTAATTGCCTTTGCTCCCAATGGCATTACTTAGCATTTCCTGCCGTATTTTCTTCCTACTGGGCCTTTTATCAGGCCTGCCGTTCCATTTTCCCCCAGTGGCTTAATGTGGCCGCTGGTGTTCTTGCTTATGGGCTCCAATGTCCCTTTCTTTTCCCTTGGGCCTCTCTGGCCCATTTCTTTAGACGTCCTCGGTCCATTTACTAACTCCGCATCCCATGGGTTCTTACTAACTTAATTGGGCTTCCCCGGCCCAATTTCCTCATTCTCATTCTTGGGGTTCATGGGCTTGCCATTATCCCCTATTTTCTTTGTTTACTTTCCTTTGGGCCTGCCGCGGCCCATTCTCTCTTTTTCACAACACATACTACCCATTGGTGCTATTTTCTCTCTTTCTGAGCCTTTTAGGCCCGCTTACTTCCTCAAGACCCATTCATTTGTATTGAAGGGCCTGTGATCCATTGTTCTTGCCGCTTGGGCCCAATGGTTTTCTTTCGCTTAGTCTGCCGCTTCTCTGCTGCCCACATTGCTGGGTTGGGCTGCCTTTGTCAATTTCGAAAAAAATGACCCTCAACATCTTTCTTTTACACCGAAACTCTCTATTTAAAGCAAGGAAGTTAATTCCGTACTGTACTGGCCGGTATATACCGTACCGGCAAGCATACCGGTACACATAACCCCCCTGTTTCATATCGGAAAAAATACCGGGCATACTGGCCATGTACTGGGCGTACTGGCCAATTTTGGGCAATACTGGCCGGTACCGGAAAAAAGTTTTTTTTTTTTTTTTTTTTTTTAAGTTTTGTAATTTTTGAATTTTTGTTAGGGCATAATAGTAACTTATTTGCATTAACTTATTAGTATTATTTGTTTTCTTAGTATGCAATGATAACTTTTAAGCTTTCTATATTTTATATTGTGTTTTTTTTTTCTTCTTTTAATTGATACTAAAGTCTAAAACCATAAATAATTAGTTTTGAATTGAGGAAATGTTTTATGGTAAATTTTTATATTTATTATAATACACACACACATACATACATGCATACATACATACATACATGCATACATGCATACATACATACATACATACATATATATATATATATATCTAAATATAAAAAATAGCGGTAAACCCGAAACGGTACACCGATATTGACTGGTATCCGAAATATATCGTACCGCTGGCCAAACCGGTACAATCTTTGGTACGGTATTAACTCCATTGATTTAAAGCCAAGAATGCTTTGGAGAATCGTGGATACAACATTATGAACACTATCAATTATAAAACTTGTACTTGCCCCAAGAAGCATGAGCTCAAGCTAAATAACTATCCAAATGCAAAATCCTACAAATGCAATGGATACAAGGAATGTGACTTTGGAAAGAGATATAGATGTGAAGAGTGCAACTATGATTTTCACAAAGATTGCATATTTAGCAAATCCGCCACAACCCAGAGATCTTCAAAGACTACATTTTCAAATTCTATGATTAGCCCCCTGGGAAACTCCACTACAACAAAATCAAGAGATACTGTGATGCTCATGAGAAACGCGTCAAATATTTTATCTACCACTGCTTTGAAATAGACTAGAATTTGCACCCTTGTTGTCTCAACCTCTAGAATGAACTCCGAATTGATGACGTAAAACTTTACCTTCGTAAGGCTAAGTCAAAGTGCGCATGGTGCAATCAAATTGAAGATAATTTGTTGGGAATTAAGGGGTGGTCGTATGTGTCAGAGTGTGGCACGTATATTTTTCATGTTTATTGCATAAAGAAAATAATGGTTGAGGCATGGGAGAATGGAACAACTAATAGTAATGATTGTTTGGCTTTGGAGAATTTGGAGTTGCCTATTCAATGTTGATTGAAAAGAAACCGTAGGATGGGTAAAATGTGCTTGAAGACAGTCAAAGTATTTCTGAAGATCGTTGTTAGTATTCTTCTTGGTGATCCAATACTTTTACTAGGCTTTTAGTTGATTTGGTTGACACTTAAATAGACTAATTACGGACTCGCATGTTGTGCATGATAAATTTTGTTTTAATTTTTTTTTATGGTGCTGTCTTTCTTCCTTTTATTCTTCTTCTTTTTTTCTTTTTTCATTTTTTGCAATTTGGTCTAAGGTTTTAAAAAAGAAAAAAAAAAGGTACATGTAATTTTTTCATTAACTTAAAGACAAAAAATAACTAAATTAATAAACCAATTGACTACTCCATAAATCACACACTACACTATATTTAATATCATAAAAAACTTATAAATTACAACTCAATTCCATCATACAACTACATGATCAAAAAATGAACTAGAACATAAATTTCCTTCTGAATTAGTACCTGAAATTTTCACAATTGTTGGAAGAGCTTAAATTCAAATAAATAGAATTGTTCACCTAAAAAAAAAAATTGTCTTTATAATGTGTCCTCATAAAACGTTACAATGCATAAAAGGAAAACCAATAATTTTTATTTCATCTTAATTTTCTTTTTAAATAAAATTTATTGTTAAAAAATAATACTTTTTTTTCTCAAGAAGTCTAAAATTGTTATCATTATTCACATAGTATTTTAACAATTAACATTATATGAATTTTTGTATAATCATATAATCTTCTTATTCTCAATCATACTTTTCTCCTTTAGGTAATTAGATTGTATTTTCCAATTAATTTTTATTTTTTTCTCATTTTTATTACTTAATTGTAGTATTTATCATTGCTACGCTCCAGTTGAGCCACTTCAACGACCATGTCATTATCCTCTTTTCTTTCTAATTTTTCCTATAAATTTTTTTAACATTTACTCATTTAAGGTGAATTAAAATTTCAATATTAAAGCCCAACCTTTTATCTTCCATATCCTAAAATAATGTCATTGCTTCACCAATATGTTAGTTCTTGCAAAAGCCATCTAAAAAAATGGCATAGGTTTGTGGATTTGAAAGTCACAACATTAGGAATTATTCTTTTGTTGGATATTTCACAAAGAGCTTCACTGCCTCATCAATCCTTTTATTTTTGCAATATCCAATGATCAATATGTTATAGCTAAACACATTAGGTGAACAACCTCTCTCAATCATCGTATTAAAAATTTAAATGTTTTGATAGCATCATTCATTTTGTTTTGCAGACAATAGCCATCAATCAAAGAGCTATAAGTGACTATGTCAAGCTCAATGCATCTTTGAATGATCACATCAAAAACTTCTTTTGCCTCTTTCAATATCCCTTCTTTGCAAAGTGTGTCCAAAAAATATTAAAGGTGTACATATTGAGAGGTGCTACATCTGCAATATTTTTACGACAAATCATAGATGGTAAGTTGTTATTGGTTTCAAATTTAAATTCACAACTTAAATTACTTTTTTGTCCTCCCATAACAACAAATAACAACTTGCCATATATCATCCATTTTGTTTTGCAGACGGTAGCCGTCAATCAAAGAGCTATAAGTGACTATGTCAAGCTCAATGCATCTTTGAATGATCACATCAAAAACTTCTTTTGCCTCTCTCAATATCCCTTCTTTGCAAAGTGTGTCCAAAAAATGTTAAAGGTGTACATATTGAGAGGTGTTACGTCTACAACATTTTTACGACAAATCATAGATGGTAAATTGTTATTGCTTTTGAATTTAAATTCACAACTTAAATTACTTTTTTGCCCTCCCATAACAACAAATAACAACTTGCCATATATGATTTGTTGTGAAAGTATTGTGAAAATATTGTGAACATAGCATTTCTCATACACATTTGCCATGATCTTCCTTTGTGTTATCTCATTTGGCATGATCTTCATTGCATGGGCCTTGAATCAACCCCACGAGCCCCTCTCCCCCATATATATGTGTGTATGTGACAATCTATTTTTTGCTTGGAAAATTTTTGGTGTAAACAAGAGTTATATATCATCTCAGCTTTGCATGTATACCAAAGTTTCAACATATCACCATGTTCTTATGAGATTGTACCAATGTCTTATATCTATACCTGTGCTTCCTTCTTGGTGATTTTAGCCATGAATATTTCATATGTAGTCCTATTAAATAGGATTATCCACCTCATTAATCTTCTTTAAGGGGAATATTTCAAGGGAAAAATCGATTAACCCTAATAAACACATCGACTAATACCCCTTCAGAGAAAATGATTAAACTTTTGCTCAACAGACTTATAACTTTCTTTGGGAGTAAAGAAATGCTAAACCAGTATCATTGAGCTTCTTCTTTTTTTGGCTGAAAAGCCTTTTAAATTACAAAGTATGTAGGAAAAGATTGTCAACTTTAAAGTTTAAACCAATCATTTATTAGAAAAATTCTAAAAAAATTTATTAGAGAAAGCATACTGACATTAATAACTAGTTTGGAAAGAATGAGAAAAAGAAATTGCATGGATTATGAGGGCTTATGGCCTCATATGCACTGACATTATCATGAGCTTCATTTTGAATAATACACAGGTATATATTTGTGTGTATATATTTTCGAATAATTTATAAACAAATTATACATATACGTATATTGTGTGTACTGTATACGACTGACTGCATTTTGTTTAGTCTATTAAACTTTTCCCTGTTTCCTAATCCGGAAGCAACTTTCTTTTTATAAGAAAATTTGCTGATTTCATTAGACGGGCAGAACCCAAATTTTGCACATCAAACTCGACTTGAGAGGCAACAATAGGTGGAGTATCCTCCACCCAATTTGTGCGGTCGGAAATTACGTCAGCAAATCTAGCTAAGAGGTGAGCAGCAGAATTACAATTCCTGCTAGTGAACGATGCTTTCTAGCTACGAAATTTAGATAGCCAAGTCTTTGTGCCAGTGATAACCGGTCTAACTGAGGCAGCGTGAGTTCCAGCCATAGCATGAATCACCACCTGAGAGTCGCTTTCCAGGATGATTTCATGCAATCCCAAGACCCAGGCGAAGATGGCCACGCAATCCAATGCTTTTGCTTCTATCCCCATATCACCAAGTGGGTAAGGAATTCTTTTAGAAAGGGCTCCCATGATCTGCCCTTTATCATTGCGAATCACCACACCAATGCCGCAACAACCCTTGTCCAGTTGTCCTAATAAAGCTCCATTGGTGTTGCAGTTGCAGCAAGATTATCAGCTTTCTGAAGCCCTCTCTTGTCAGCCATTCTTTTTTTGAATAAACAATATTGTATTTTTTTTTATTAAACTAATGAATTATAGAATTCCAGGTACATCTTTATCCAGTAAACACATATCCTCCACCCAATACATAAAATCATTACATCATTGAAGTTTTTTCCTTCAGTTGCTAGCCTCTATGTTGGTCGGTTTGTAGTAGTAAAGCCAAGAGTAAATGATATGTGGCCAAATCGTAAATTAATGGGACCCTTTCCACATAACCAAGCCTTTAATCTCGTACTCCAGTACTAAATCCTGAAGCCCCAGCTCCACTGCAAATTGCACTGCACTGCAAAATCCTAGAGCCTGTTCTTCACTCCAATCATTGTCTGCTTCTATTCTTGCACACGTAGCCCCAGTACAATGACACCCACTATCACGGATAACCACTACCAAAACATGCCCGACTATCTTGTAGTTTTTGAACATTCTAATTTCTAAACCATATTCTTTCCATTTGAAGGCCTATGTTTCATACATCCTTCATGACTGCTTGCATTTGCCATCTAGGAAGCCTTGAATTCTAAAGTAAGGCCACTGCTTCAACATTAGCTAGAAGAGTAATAACCTATATAAATCCTGTGTTTTGTTGCCTTGAGAGCTTCCTTGACAGCCAGACAGATGATCGCCACCTTGGTAGCTAAGCTAAGATCCTTTTGTCTACTCGATCTCAGCAAACAAAACCTAACCCTGCTTATATTTTATTCTTTGATCTACAATCTGACACTAACAGAATACCTTGTCAGCTCATACATTCCACAAAGCCTTGATTTAGCTTCCCCTATATAGATTATTGTGAAGAAACTTGTTGCCTATCGAAGGTTTCCCAGCAAGTGCAAAAAAGACATGCAGAAGATGGGACAGCCTCAACATTGATGAGCATTCACTAAAAAACAGATTTGTTCCTGAAATACCACAGGTTTTACAACTTCCCCCGCAAAAATTAATGAAAAATCAAAATATTTCTTATGATTATCATTACGCCCATTAATCAGTTTTAGCCTCCACTGCTGTAAGTATCGCCAATTGCAAACAAACTAATCTTTCATTTCATAAATACATCAAACTAATTCCATTTTAAGCTACATTCACATAATAGCCGTTCAGGGATTTTTTATTTTTGCGCCACATGGCAATTGCCCATTTGAGAAACAAATATTGGGTCTTTAGCATATAGGGTCCAAGCTGGATGGTCACATGTGGATTGGGCCCTATGCCCAATTATTAACAAACAATTGTGGCCTATGGATGGACACAACTGAATTGGAAAACTAGCTTTCTGTAACAGGTAAGCTTTGAACAAGGGTTAGAACATAGAAAAGGTAACAAGAATGATAAATAAGAAGATATACGAACCTGGTACAAATTAGGATTATTGAGTATCAAACCCACGATGACTGTAATTCTTCTAAAAAATTCCACAACCATAAATATTAAGCTATAGACAATCATAGGAGGTTACATAAAAGGCTAAGTAACCTGCTAAAGTAATAAGCTACTGGCTAAGCGACTACTCTTCCTTATATTTTAACATCACTAAATGCCTCACTTGTTCCTCAAAAATATTTTTTTTTCTTGATCTTATTAACTAAAGGAGGAGGAAGTATCATTTAAGCTAAAACTCATTAACTCCTCAAAATAACGAACTTAGCTTATTGAATATTCTTCAACCATAGTCAAGCTCCTATGTCAGCACTTCTCCTGTTCCTTGCCAAATAGAAACCAGCTTTATTTTATTTATCAAAAAAAGAAACCAGTTGTATTTGATTTTTTTTTTCTTTTGTTTTGTTTTTTTTTTTAATAATAAACTTGTAGGGGTCTCGTTTCTGTCCTATTAAAGCACCTTAACACATTCATAAAAGACACTGACATTGGATCTCATGAACAACAAACCATCTTCTTACTTTTGTACCAAAATGCAATCTAAGTTTCCAATCTTCTTGTTAATGGACAAAGAAGCAACTTCCTAAAGTTGATAAGCTATTCAAGCTACACTAGTCTAAATTACTAGACCAATGTCAATATAGTTTAAGAAAGCTTATGATACTAGGGCATGTTCAGCTTAGAAACATTGAGAAACGTCTTCACTACACCTTATTATGGGAGAAAATATATTATGTTTGAGCATAATATATAGTTTAATTAATTTACATTTAACATGCAACAGCTAGACTTAATTTCATTAGAGGGAACACTTAAAATTAAAAACTTTAATTTGGCCAAGCCAATGGACAAATAACCACACAAAAAATGCTAGACTTTATAAAAATAATATTTAGCATTAACATCACATCAGCCAAACTTTGAAATGAATATTGACAAAAATAAGTTTAAAGCAACCAAAATAAACACACAACGAAATTGCAACAAAAGATAAAACTGCTAAAGGAACAAAAAGTCTTGTCACAAAAAAAGAAAATAAATATCATCTTATAAAAAGTGTAAAATTCACTTGAAGTTAATATTCGTCACTTACAAATTGAATTATGAATGGCTAGAATATGAAAGGTGTTCTTGACATTGAGAAACTAAAACGCCTTTACACTAACTTCTGAAACAATTTTTGAATGTTTCTATTAGCTAGACTAGATGATAGTAGGTCAACCAACATGGTTGCGGTAGTCACATCTGCTGAGAAACCCTTGTCAACCATTATTTGGAGATATTTCATTGCCTTTGATCCCTTAATATGTTGCAAATACCCTTGGATGATTGTGTTATATGTGCAATCACTTGGTGAACAACCATTCCCATCCATTTTCTCAAGCAGTTCACTTGCTTCATCTATTAATCCCTCTTTGCAAAGCCCTTTGATCATTATAGTGTAAGTATGAACATCAAGTTGCAACCCTTTGGTCAAAAGGCTATAAAAGAGTTCTTTTGTAGTCATAAGTTTCTTGGCATTAAATAAACCATCAATCAAGATGCTGTAAATCACAATATCACAGTCCAGCCTTTTGTCTTCCATCTCCTGAAACAATAACATTGCCTCAACAATTTTTCTATTCTTACATAACCATCTAACAAGATGTCATAGGTTTGGGGATTTGGATATTGGCCACAAGCTTGCATCTTATTGAATAGTTCAAGTGCAGCTTAGGGTCTCCCCACTTGGAAAAACCCATCGATAAGAGTGCTATAAGTCACAACATTAGGAATCACTCCCTTGTTGGACATTTCATGAAACAGACGCATTGCCTCATCAATTCTTTTATTTTTGCAATATCCATTTATCAATATGCTATAGCTAAACACATTAGGCGAACAACCCTTCTCAACCATCGTATTAAATTCTTTGATAGCATCATCCATTTTGTTTTGCAAACAATAACCATCAATCAAAGAATTGTAAGTGATTTTGTTAGGCTCAATGCCTCTTTGAATCATCACATCAAAAACTTCTTTTGCCTCCTTCAACATCCCCTCTTTGCAAACTGTGTCCACCAAAATATTAAAGGTGTACACATCCGGCATGATCTTCCTTTGTGTCATCTCATTCAACAAAGTAGCGGCCTCCCTCCACCGGCCAAACTTGCATAGGCCTTGAATTAAGCAGGTGTAAGTTACAAGGTTTGGCTGAATGCCTTCATTCATCATTTCAGATAAAAGGTTCAAGGCCTCAGTTACCAATCTATCCTTACATAAACTGTCACTGATTGTGCTATAGAGCACCACATCAGGTTCAAATTTACCATTTTCTATCTTCCTGAGCTACCTAATAGCCGCACCAGTCTTGCCAATCTTACACAGACCGTTTACTATCGTCCCACAAGTAATCACATTAGGTTGATACCCTTTGTTCTCCATTTCCTCTACCAACCTCACAGCTCTAGAAATATTTCCTTGAAGACAGAGACCTTTGAGTAGAGTGTTTAGAGTAGATTGGGTAGGCTGATAACCAAGTTTCAAAATTGTTGCTAAGACAGAGAATCCAAAATCAACCCGACTCAAATGGCAGTAGCAATTAATCAAAACATTGAGAGTATAAACATTGGGAGTAATTCCAAAGGAGCCCATATCTCTAATTAGAGTAATGACTACGGAGTAATGCTTCATTCTTGCAACGCCACCCAATAACTGAGTAAAATCCACAATGGAAGGCAAAGGGTGCATGAAAAGCATTTCATCAAACACGTCTAAGGCATGGTCAAGATTCTTAAAGGTTCCACATTTGTAGTGATCTATCACAGATTTCAACAACTGATTCCGATTCTGATTTGGGGTTTTCACATTTTCTCTACTGCTATAAGTAGAATAAGTAAAAGCATGAAATGGAATGCTTACTCTAATAATGAAAGGATTGCATATATAAACAAGAGAGGATGTTGATTTACCCATTTCATCGAGAAGAAGAAGAAGCAGCAAGTCTGGTTTGCTACCAATTCGGTTCGGATCGGGTTTGGTTTCAAGAACTTCAAAAAAGAGAAATCTTGGTCCGGTCTTGTGGTGATGGAGATTGGAGCAGCGAAGGTGAGAGTGAGGGAATGATTTAGATATATTTTTAATTTATTTTGTTTTGTTATTAGCTATTACACATGCTCCTTCAGAAAGAATGGTTTGATTTTTTTGGTGAAAATAAAAAGTGACTAATTTTTTTTTTTTTTTTTACAACTTTTTCAATTTTTCATTAAAATTTTCATAAAATAAATGATTAATGTATTATTAAGTGCATACATTTACCTGACTATATTATTTAATTACGCAAAAACTCTATTGGTCTTAATTTTAATTTTTCAAAATTCCTCTGCGACACAGCATTCTAATTTGGCCCTATAAAGTTGTGTGGCACAAGGCATCAACCCCAGCTCTTTGAACTATGTACAATTCACCGAAATAAAGGGCACATGTTCATAAGGAATGAACATGCGCTCAACATGATGGATTGAATTCCTAAATTATAAACCTACACATAAACAAGAAAAATATTTTGTACCAATAAACATATTTTCTTTTTAAAAATACCAACATTAGAAAATATATTTAAAAAATTATTCTATCAATATGTGACTTTATTAGGACTTTTACAAATTAATTTATTGATTATATAATCATTTTAATATTTTTTTTTCACTAAACATCTATAATTTAATTTAGAAATGGAATTACAATAAAAAAAATATGAGATTTAAAGATAATTATGGTTAATCTTGTAGTTATCCTTTTAGCCAATAAATCTTTGCCAAAATAGTCCCGCTATTTTTTTTTTTTTTTTGAAAGAAAAATCTGCATTCAATTAACCAATAATGTTTGCATCATGATACAAAGCTTCCCTAGCAAATGGAGGCAAATCTTCCATCCAATACATATCATCTATTAAATCTTTTGCATATTGAGCTAACACATGAGCCACTTTGTTTCCTCCCTGTCTTGTAAACTCAACATTTACCCAATGCAGCCCTCTAAGCATCTGTCGGATGTCACCTACCACATTGCCCATCAACGACTCATCTTCATTTGGAGAGCATATAGCTTGCATGACTATACTATTATAAAGTGGGTACTCTAAAATTATACTCTAATATGCATTTTTTTTAATCAAATCTTAAAATTATGATTAAGTATGACACACTTAATCATAGTTTTATAATATTATGAATAGGTTTCATTAGTTCTTAATTCTTATCCTAAGGGGCTCATTGTTATGATGAGTTTGTTAGTTAAATTGTTATGATGTGCAAGGTTTCCCTTACTCATTAGTCATGTGTATATTCTTTAGGTACCGAAGAAAAGTGGATAACAGTGTGTATAAATTGACCAATAAATTACGATCCCATATTTCTCGTGGGGGAACCCACATAAATGTTTAGTGGTGTCGCAAAATTTTTTGTATTTTGTACATCTCTTGAATTGACTCTCAAGTGTATTTTGCTAGCGAATATATTAAATTTTTAATAATAAAATAAAAGAGCACATGCCACACTAAAAAGTATTATGCAAAAATGAATGCAACTCATGGACTATTAATCAAGCGGATAATTATGTCCAAGGTTTTGTAGATGCATATGTTAATATATATATATATATATAAAAGTAAAGTTGAGAGAAACTCAAATTAGAATTTCAAATTAAAGTTCTAATTTTGCGCCATGTGTCATAAATTATTTATTCTTAAAGAGTTTTATTTCTCAATTTTAGAATCAAATATTGGACCACATCATACATATTCATCCAAGTGAGTTATTAAATATAAAAATCAAAGAGTCTAGAATAAATGAATCATAAAGAAAAAAAAAAAGTGCTTCAGTATAATTTAAAAAAAAAAAGGGACAATTTACATTTTATACATAATAGTATCTTTACAATTTTTTTAAAGAGTTAACAAAATATAAAAATGACTATCAATAGTATTTAAATTATATATATAATAATTATATTATGTATCTTTATTACAAGCTAGTTTTAGTAATAATAAAATAGAATAACACGCGCCATGTTAAAAAGTATTTCAACATGCAAAAAATGAATGCAACTCATCGACTATTATTCGAGTAGATTATTATGTCCAAGGTTTATACAGTTTGAGAAAAGAGAAAACTTTTATTAATTAAAATTGTAATACAAATTAGATTTAATAAACACAACAATAACATAAACATTAATAAGAAAATATTATTGTACTCATAAACATATTTTTCTTTCTACAAATACAAACCTTAAAAAATAAAAAATAATAATAATTCTATCTATATGTGACTTTATTTGGTTTTCTATAAATTAATTTATTGAATATATACACACACATATACATACAACACTTTTATTAATTAAAATTATCCTACAAATTGAATTTAATAAATGCAACAATAACATAAACATTTAGATGAAAATATTATTGTACTCATAAACATATTTTTCTTTCTGCAAATATAAACCTTAGAAAATAAATAATAATAAATATTCTATCTATATGTGAATTTATTTGGATTTTTACAAATTAATTTATTGAATATATATACACATACAACACGCTTTTGAAGCTCCCACTGCCTGTGAAATACAATACACAAGTACTCCCACACTAATAGCCTTCCTTTGTTGATGACTTGATATGAGAGTTTTCCAAAATGATCTGAATGGAAATTCATCCTTAAAAAATAAAATAGAACACTTTTATTAATTACAATTGTCATACAAATTGGATTTAATAAATGAAGCAATAACATATACATTAACAAGAAAATATTATTGTACTCATAAACATATTTTTCTTTCTACAAATACAAACTTTAGAAAACAATAATAATAATAATTATATCTATCAGTGACTTTATCAAGCTTTTTACAAACATAATCCTCTTCAAACTCAAATGCACATAACTACAAATTTGCCGACTATGCACAGATTAGCCAACACATAGATCCTCTATTTCAACCATTGTTTGCCGATCAACCATCGATCCATCAATCAACCACTTATATATATATATATATATATGGAGCATGGGGAAGCAACATTGCATATGCAAGTAATTAAATCAATGCCCAGGGACAAATGAAATAATTGTACTTTAGTTTTGCAATCCATACATTCCAACAGCTACTGCAATGCATATTAACTTTGTTGAAGATTTTAGAGTGATTCATCTAATGGGTTGCAAAGTGACCAAGCTTATTGAATATTGAGGATAATGAATAAGCACTGTCTTTCCAATTTCGTAGAAATCCTTTCAAACGTAACAGTACAACATCCATTGGAGATTTGATGAGATTACCAGAATGATGTATTCTGATATACTAGTAACTTTGTATTTATAATTGGATTGGGAAGGGGGGGGGGGGGGGGGGGGTGGGGGTGTGTGATAAGTACTGTAATCTAGATAAGTGATAAAAGGATTGTATTAAGCATGTGTTGTAACTATAAAGCAGTGAATTAGTATATCGGGATTGTAAAATTATTGAAAAAGGTATTGAAGAATTAACCAAAGACTACAGTTATTATCTCTTCCATTTCTAATCTTCTTCACCCTTCTTAGTTGGCTTGGTTACCCTTGAAGTTAACCAAAAATCTATCATTATCTGCTTAATTAGTAGGAGAATTTTATCAGAGACGTTCCATGAAGATCACATTTTTAGTGACATACTTGAGATGTTCATCATGGCAATATTTCCCATACATAATTAGATTTTGAAATGTGCACTTTGTTCGATCTCAATTATCAAAGTTGGGATATCCATTACCCCATTTCTAAATTGCATATTAAGTATTTTTCTTTCCAATATTTTTCGTAAATTCAAATTTAATTGGCCCTATGAAGCAACGTAGCACAAGGCATTGACTCCCAATTCTTTGCATTATGTACCGTTCCTCATAATAAAGGGCACATGTTCATATATAGAACAGACCAAGCAGATGCTCAACATCATGAAATGAATACCCAATTTATAAACATAAACAAGAAAAATATTATTATACTCATAATCATATTTTTCTTTTTACAAATACAAACATTAGAATATATATATATATATATAATTAGGGAAAAATGTCTATACATCTCCTGAACTTTGAACTAGTGGCCAAGAGCCCAAGACATCTCCTAAACTTTTTTATTGTCCAATTTACTTCTTAAACGGTTCACATTTGCTAAATTAATACTCTAGTTAGTTTCACATTAAAACTAACAGAATACACTAGTATCTCACGAAATATCCAAGTGCTAACTAGTGTGTAGCCTGTGCATATGCACATATACAATTAAAAACAATCACAAATACAGTTCAAATTATACATATTTTTTCAGAAGATATTCAAATGATACATAGTATTAACTGACACTTTTTTTAAATAATACATTTCTAAAATATATAATGATTTCTCATTATAAATATATAAATACACACACACACACACACACACACACACACTTTACAATTTAATTGGTTTTAGACTCTTCAGTTTTTACTTGCCACAAAAATTAAAAACTTTATCATTAAAAACTTTATAATCCAATTTAGAATCTAATTTGAATTGGACTTTTCGATTTTTACTCTTTTTTTTGAGAGAGTTCCAACCTATGGTGTCTGCTCCTAATGATAGTTTTTTATCATTAGACCAAGAAACCAATTGGTTTTTGGTGTAGGCGGGGATTGAATCCCAGATTTCTAATTTAACTATCAGAAATTTTACCAATTGAGCTGACTGGAACCCACTTTGATTTTTACACTTAATAATTCACTTGGCACAAAATTAAAAATTAAATGAGACACGTGGTGTAAAATTGAGAATCTACTTAAAATCTAATTGGATTTTCTCTAAGCTTTGGCTATATATATATATATATATATTCTACTTGAAATGGACGTATAACCTCAAAAAATGCTAGATTTCAGTACAAAAATATTTAGTATTAACTTTACTACTACAACAAAAGTCTTAGTCCCAATTTGTTAATCAAGTCACTATAGATCACAATATTGTAGCCCAAGCTTTTGTCTTCCATCTCCTGACATAATGTCATTGCTTCACCAATATGTTAGTTCTTGCAAAAGCCATCTAACAAGATGGCATAGGTTTGTGGATTTGTAAGCCAAAACATTAGGAATTATTCTTTTACTGGAAATTTCATGAAAGAGCCTCACTGCCTCATCAATTTTTTTTTTTAATTTTTGCAATATCTATTGATCAACATGTTATAGCTAAACACATTAGGCGATCAAACCTCTCTCAAGTCCCAACCATTGTAGTTTCTCAAAAAAAAAAAAAAAAAAAAAGTCTCAACCATTGTATTAAATGTTTTAATAGCATCATCCATTTTATTTTGCAAACAGTAACCATCAATCAAAGAGCTATAAGTGACTATGTCAAGCTCAATGCATCTTTGAATGATCACATCAAAAACTTCTTTTGCCTCTCTCAAGTCTCAACATCCCTTCTTTGCATAGGCCTTGAATGATCTTCCTTTGTGTCATCTCATTTGGCATGATGTTCATTGCATAGGCCTTGAATTAAGCAGTTATAAGTGACAAGGTTTGGTTGAATGCCTTTACTCATCATTTGAGATAAAAGGTTCAAAACCTCATTTACCAATCTATCCTTACATAAACGGTCTATTATAGTCTAGATTGAATATAAAAACAAGAAGAGAGTTAGGGTCCGTTTGGATGGAGGGGAGAAGGAGGGGGAGTAGAGGAGAGTAAAGTAGAGTTGACTGAAAATAAGCTAATTTTGGGCTATATTTACTCTACTCTACTCTACTCTCTCTCCTTCCCCCTCAGTTTAAACAGACCATTAGTTGATTCAGCAGAAGCCTTAAGTACCCATTTCCTAAAGAAGAAAGCAAATCTGACAGTAGTACCATTTCGAATTGGATTTAGATTTGTTGGGGCTCCCGAACTTCAAAGGAAAGGAGAAGAAGTCGTGGCCCATTGAGTAAATGAGCTCCTATATGAGGTGACTCTCACACAAGCTAGTTTGTTTCTTTTTTTAATTTATTTCTTCTACAAATTAAATATATACTTATTTATCAAGTTTTTTTTTTCTTTGAAAAATGAACTAAAAATAAAATTATTATGCTTTCTCAAAATAAAAATTATTATGAAAATTAGTACTTTTTCTTCTTTTAGTTTTATTTTTTTTAATTTTTTAATATTTTTTATTGTGACAATGAACAGAAAATGAGCCGAGTCTACTAACTTATAAGAAAGCCTCCTTTAAAAAATAAAATAAAATAATTAAGGGGGAAAAAAACCTTATAAGAAAGCCAAGAGCCTTGTAATTAAACTAACAACTCTTAGTATTTCAAACAGAGACATTTAAAATTTAAATCTTCTCTCCTCCATTATAACTAATGAATTATCAAATTAAATAAAGACTGATAAAAAAACACTCAAAATTTTTAATTATGTTAAAAAGCTAATGAAATGATATATTGGAATAGGATGATATAGAATTTATTTTCTATCTCAAATTTCAAGTTCTCAACCCTTCTTTCTCCAGTTTTAAATACTTTCGACATAGCCTTGGTTATGTAATGTTATGAAATCTTATCACTTTAAGCGTAAAAATGAATAGAATAAATTTCATGAAATTTATCAATAAAAATAAATATAGCTAAAATTTATATTAGTGGAGTTTTATTTTTATTGATAAATATAGCTAAAATTTCATTAAGCCTAATGCTAATAGGGAAATCCACATATTTTATAAGCCTATATTAGCTTAAGTACATTAACTAATATATTAGACCAAATAAAATATTTTTTAATAATTTTTTTCAATTTTTTATTGTATCGGCTGAAATGCCTATACCAATCGATACGAGCCAGTATAGGCCAGTACAACTTGATATTTTTTCTAGTGCGTTTTGGAGCAGTAGTGGTACCGATTTAATGGTTGATACAATATACTTACCCAGTAGGGTATTGACTTCCTTAATACTCTTAGACACATTAGAGCATTCTCATCAGGTGTGCCAAATGCCAAATATTTGGCATTTGGCACACCAAACACCAAAAACTGACCCTCATGAGGTGTGCCAAATGCCAAAAAATTTGGCACACCGCTATAGTACCATCTCAAATATGATACGGTACGGACAGCAATGCTATAATTTTTTTTGCTTATTTTATTCACTTTTCTCTCTCTTCTCTGGTCTCCATCTCTCCGTTGCTCCTATTTCTTTCTCACTTCCATTTTTTTATCTCACTCTCTTCCTCTCTTCGTCTGCAACAGCCATCACCACCACACTCTGCAACTTTCATACAAAGACCGAGATCCGACTCGATTCATACCAACGAGGCCGAGATCGAGCGAAAACTTTGGTTTGCTCTCACTAATCCGTAGATCTCTCTCTCTCTCTCTCTCTCTCTCTCTCCACACCTCGCCGATCTCTCTCTCTCTCTCTCTCTCTTTTGGTGGTTGTGGCAGTATTTCTAATGGTGGTTGGTTGTTTTGATTGTTGGTGGTTGGCTGATTTTGGTTGAAGGTGGTGGGTTGATCGGGTTGTGGGTGTGAGGTTTGGCGGCGGCAGTGGGTGGGTCGGCGGTGGGTGGGTGTGTGGGATGCGGTGGGTCGGTGGTGGGTTGTGTTTTTTGTTTTTGTTTTTGTTTTTCTGTTTTAGTGGTTGTGATTCAAGTGGTTGTGGGTTGATTTTCATGGGTTGTGATAGGCTGATGTTGGTGGGTGCGGCAGTTGTGGGTTGATTTTAGTGGTTTTGTTTTTTTGTTTTTTTTGGTGGTTGTGGCCGCAACAATTTTTTTGGTAGTGTTTTATTTTTATTTTTTATGAGGTGATGTTGGTGGCAAGGAAGTCAATTCTGTACCGTACTAGCCAGTACGGCCAGAATTTGTCGTACCGGTACCTGCGTCGGTACAAGAACAAGGTAGTTTCGTTCCGGTTTAAATACCAGGCTTACCGGGTCGTTTCGGCTGTACCAGAGATTTATATCGGATTTCGGCTGGTAAATTCATACCGGACCGAAACAAAATTCTTCAATTTCTCTGCACAACATTGAGAGAGAGAGAGAGAGAGAGAAATCTGTAGTTGATCCATTTTCAATGTCGTATGTTCTTCAATCTTCACGCAACAAAAAGAGAGATGGAGAGCATCTGTTTAGATCTGATCTATGGAGGGGAGAGAGAAGATAATGGGAAAAGGGGAGTAGAAGACCAGATGTAGAGGGAAAGAGAGTGGAGGTAGGTGGAGGTTATTGAAAATTAAATGAGGATCAGCATAAAGAGTGATGGAGGGAGTGTCACGTGTTTTTGTTTCTAGTAAATAGAGCCTCACGTTTCAACTTTCTATTAGCTGGTCAAATCTAAATAGTAGTTTTTGTTTTTATTTTTAAATGGCATAAGCATTTGAAATTCATTAGAGTTATTTCCACTGTCAGACTAATAAAAAATTGTATATACCTATATAATATGGATTTTTCTTTTTTTTTTTTATGAAATATACCGTATGGATTAAAAAAAAGAAAGAAAAGGGATTTGGCTTTTTAAAAAAAAAAAAAAAAATACCTTTACCCTTTTATTAAATATATTAATTTAAATATATAATATTTATATATAATGCAGTAAACCCGAAATGGTACACTGGTATTAACCGGTACTCGAAATATATTGTACCGCCGGTCAAACCGGTACAGCTTCCGGTACAGTATTGACTTCTTTGGTTGGTGGACGTAGGTTTGTACAGGTGGTGGCTGCAGTGTTGTTGCGGCAGTGGTTGTTGGTGGCAGTGCTGGTTGTGCTGCTGTTTGTTGTTGTTGTTGTTGTTGATGATGATATATTATTTTAATGTGTTGGAAATATTATTTTAATGTATAGAATTGAAGAATAGAACATCTGATAAATGGTATGTTGTAAAATGATGTGTTAAAATGATAGAGTAGGTTTTCGGTGTGTTAAAATGGTATTTTTTATAGAACAGCTGATGAGAATGCTCTTAGCAACTAAAAGTGACCACTTAAATCTCATAAATTAAAATTAGGACCAACATGGTATTTTTGTAATTTAAAAAAAAAAAGAGATAAAATAAAACTACAAACTACAAAGGTACCCCCAAATAATAAATATCTTGTATAATATATTTTATACTAATTTAGTGTGTGCGTGTGCTTTAAAAAAAAATTAACTATGTAACAATACAAAATAAATTAAAAAATATATATCTAAAAGACTAAAACAATTTATGTTTGGGTTCTTCTTAAAAAAAAAAAAAAACATTTATGTTTCGGCTTTCGGCTGACTAAACAATATCTTGTCAAAAGTGAACGAGTTTCCCATAAACAAATCATTCTCTCACTCTCACCCACAACTTCATTCTCCATCACACTAATATAGATAACGTGCTGAATAATCATAGCTAAAATCACCAAGGAAGCACAAGAACGTGTACAAATTTCAGACATTGATATTTTCCTCAAAATGCACCGTTAGTCATCCCTACAGTTGAATGATTTTAGTCCTTGGAATTTAAAGTAATCGTTTTTAGTTTGTTAGATGACATGATCCCAATATCATGTCAAAAGTGAATGAGTATCCCAGCTACAAATCATTCTCTCACTCTCACTCACAGCTTTGTTCTCCATCACTCTAATCCTATTTTATAGTCAACGTGCAGAATAATCACGGCTAAAATCACCAAGGAAGCACAAGAAAATGTACAAATTTCAGTCAGTGATATTTTTCTCAAAATGCACCATTAGTCCCTACAGTTGAATGATTTTAGTCCTTGGAAATTTAAGTAATCGTTTTTAGTTTGTTAGAGACTAAATCCATAAAATCATTCTTAGCAACCTGGACAAACTAACATTTTATAGAAAATATAGCTAAACCCACTTTAAAGCCCAATGCAACATGCTCAACATTTTAATGTGAAACTAACAAATGAATAGAACCTCAATACCTTTTTGAGTTATTGTTCATCAACAAATCAAAATAAACCCACTTTATGGCTGATGATGTGTTTAGGTTTGTCAAGGGTTTGTGTTTGTTCAGTATTGAATTGAAAGGGAAAAAAAAGAAAGAAAAAAAGATATTTAGAATGACAAAAAACAATATTTAAACGGAGTAGAGATAGAATATTAAGATAGATGTAGTTGTTGAAAATAGTATGCATTAAAATTAGGGTGTATTTTGGTGATTTAAAATAAGATAGCAAATATAAATTAGGAGGATTTATGTATTTTGGTGATTTAAAAAATAAAAGCAAATAATAATACCACAAAGACACACCAATTAATTAAAATTTTATATAATATCTATAGTATTATTTAAGAGGCTTCCCTTATTGGGGATAAACATTTCGTTGGTTCAAAATACCCCTATTTAATTGTTAGCCAAATCAGCAAGAAGACTGACAAAGTAATTGGATCACCAGGAAGAATACTGATAATTGTCTTGAGAAATATTTTGAGTATTTTCAAGCACATTTACCCTTCCCACTGTTTCTTTTCAATCGACGTTGAATAGGCGGCCCCAAATTTTTCAAAGCCAAAATATCAGTTGTTCCATTCTCCAATTCCTCAACTATCAGTTCCCTTATGCAAGAAACATGAACATTATACTCGCCACACTCAGACACGTATGACCATACCTCAATTCCCGACAAATCAATTTGATTGCAAAATATGCACTTTGACTTAGTCCCACCAAGGTGAAATTTCACATGATCAATTTGGAATTCTTTCATGAGGTTGAGACAACATGGGTGCAAATCCAAGTCCTTTTCAGGGCAATGGTAGATGAAACCTTTGACATGTTTCCCACAAGCATTACAATATCTCTTGGTTCTTTTGCCGTAGAGTTTCGAAGGGGGTGGTTGCTCGTAGAATTTGAAAACGAAGTCTTTGAAGATCTCGTGGGTTGTGGTGGGCTTGATAAACATGCAATCTTTGTGAAGATCATAGTCGCAATCTTCACATCTGTATCTCATTCCGTTGCTGCTGTATTCCTGGCATCCGTTGCATACGTAGCATTTTTTGTTTGGATTGTTACATAGCTTCAGCTCATGCTTCTTGGGACAAGTGCGATTTATCTCCATACTATAGCCAATTTCCCCCTTTCTGCTCACATATAGAGGAAAGAGGTTTTTTATTTATATACAATGTATCATTTAACTATTCATTAGTAATGATAGGATCTCGCATGTCTCAACATTTGATGTAAAAATATTTCTCATGCTATACAATTAATGATTTATTATTATTGATTTGTATTGGTAGATTAATGCTTTGCATACACAACCTTTCTAATTATAAATTATTCATTAATTTTGTAATAATAGAATCATAACTTATTTTATCAAACATACAAACAATATTTTGTTTCCTATCAATACAAATAGGATAAATCATTAGTATTTTGCCTTTTAGTTCTTTACATTTAGGGATAGGTTACTTTTGGTCATTAGAAAAACTTCTATGTCAATTTAATCCATACCCCTTATGTACCCACTTCAATGTGCTCATTGTCATTAACTAACTCACCAAAAATGTTGATATTGCTAATAAATTCCTTACATGTCACTTAATCACAATAATGAAAATATTTAACTGGTTTTAGAAAATTTCACATCAAAAACTTATGTGGCATTTGTGTTTTATTTTGTATTTTCCTTTTTTCTTTTAACTTTCATGCCAATTTCTTGGTAACCAAACAACCACACACAAAACAAATTCAAAACAGAAAATCAAATGACAAATACCAGCTTAAATATCCTCAAAATGGAACAATTAAAAAAAAAATAATAAAAATACATAAGAAAAATAATTTATATAAAAAAAACTTAAATATGCTATGAATTTCTATTTTTCAAAGATAGAAAAAAGTATTTAACATATTTGTTACAAGAAATTGGAAGATTTCAAGAAATGACGTTGTGTGAGGGGTTTGTTTCTTTTATCTGAGTTCTTAATCAATTATAGATGATTTTTGTTATGATTTTTTTATGACGTTGTGTGATTTGAATAATTTTAGAATTTGCTCTATTATTATTATTATTATTATTTTTTTTTTTTGAGAATTTGCTCTATTCTAATTAGTAAAGCAAGTAAGCTGTAAGGAATTCTATGTTGTGGTTTATTTGAACTAAACGTTGGTCTAGGTGTAATTAATAAGGCTTATAATTTTAATTAGCATCAAATTTTTTGGAGGATTTCTATAAATAAATAAAAAATGTGGAGGATCATTAGGCATTGCAATCTATAGCTTGTTCAATTTTATTGGGTATATGATTTGAAATCAAAGTTTTCTCTCCCCTACTATTTCTCAAAGGAGAATAGGTCTTTCGAAAAGAGAAAAGTGAGATGGGTGAAGAAAAAAACAAAACCAAAACAAATTAAATTCAAAGAAAAGAGACAGAAGGAAAAAGCAAGCTGCAGACCAAGAAGATTCAACAATGGTACGTGGAAACTATGGCTGTTGAATCAGGCCTAATCAAAGTCATGATCTACGCAGATGGGTGCTCAGGAATTAGAATGAGAAAGTTTACAGAGATAAGTTTTCTTGATGGCCTAGAAGTTGGTCACTCTTGTAGCTTGTTTGGTGGGGAAGACATGGGACTGGAATGGATTTTTTAAAGGATATTACAATTATTCCCATAATTTTGCACGGGGGAGACACTCATTCTTTAATGAAACTTATATATTTCTTTCATTTCTATTATTTATTTTATAAACTTGCAAACACATTAAAAATAATTCATCACATAATTCCAATTCATTAATGTATGATCTACCCAATCTATTATTTTAGGAACACCCAAACATAGTATTAAATAGGTAAGTTTAAGATCATACCCAATACTAGTGGAAAACAAAATGTTTATTGGTACAATTTATATTTTTTATACAAGTAGCAATTAAAAATGATCCCTATATTTTGTACATGTCAAAATATTAGATTGTACAACCAATTTTGAAGATATCAGCTAATATATATAGATTGAGTTCTAATCATACTTAGTGTAACTTTTAACAATGTAACATTTGAAAATTTTTATTGTATGTATTTTGAAATAGCAGTTGTTGGATTGCGTTTTATTTGTATACCTTGAAAAGTTTCAAGGTGACCAATGATTGAGTTATTATCGAAGAGTTTATAGCATACAATTAATTAACACGAAATTTGGCATGCATGTTACGAAAATGAGAACGTATTATTCAATGATTGAATTTTAATCAGGGACGGAGCTACTCTTTGACCAGGGGGGGCCATGGCCCCCCCTGGATTTTGGGGAAAAAAAATTCTATAGGTACATGTATATTTAATGTTAATGTTCAATTAGCCCATAAAAATTAATCTCAGAGCTATGTTATGACTAGGGCCCTCACAACACCCCATATATATGTGTTGTTTGCTATCTCATATGAGAAGATAAACTGAGAGATGATGATGAGAGAAAATTATTTCTCATTGAATGAATAAGGAAAGTGCAGCTCTACTTGTATATACAAGGAATAGAGCACTTGAATGAAACAAAATAAAAGCAATTAATAACAAGCTTTTTAATTTTAACACAAATCAAGTTCTGGTACTGCACTTTTTGGGTTCTCATTATCAAAATTAGTTTGAATTCTCTCTCTTAATGACTAAAATAGTGCAATTTTTATTTTATTTTATATATATATATATATATTTTAAGTCCAAACTTTGCCCCCCCAATCCTTCGGCTTTGGCTCCGTCCTTGATTTTAATAATATTAATCCCTGAAAAAATTGAATGGTGTAACATGAACACAAACTTATATTAGGGATGTAACTTGATCCTACCTGTACGTGCACGTAAAAAGCATAAATATTGGAATATTATGCTCCAATGTGCAAATAGAAACCGTCATCGTAACAAATTTTAAAACATTGGGTTGGAACTTAGGAAATTTTTATTGGCTAAAAAAGAAATAAAATAAAATAGTACTTTATGCTGCGTTATTTCCAATAACACAAATGATTAATCAAATGTGGGGATAGGTAGCAATGAATAAGAAGCCTAAACATAAATATAAACATCCGTTCCCTCACCAATACTATGGCGACTGATACACAATACCTAATGCAATGAGAGTCTCCTTTTTCTTGAGTAGTGCCATCTTCTCTTTTTCAAGAAAAGCTATGTTCCATTTTTGTCTCATTTCATCCTCTTCACATTGATTAATGATTTTTGGGTCTGGGCTATATTCTTGTGCTTGTTGCCTTAGTACATTGAGCCTCAATCTTCGTTGTTCCAAATGATCTTTTATACTCTATAATTTTGTATCTATCTGTCTAATTTGTAAAAGTCCTAATAAAGTCACATATTGATAGATTTTTTTTTATAAAAATTTTCTAATGTTTGTATTTTAAAAAGGAAAATATATTTATGGGTAAAATAATATTTTTCCTGTTTATGTTTATGTTCATAATTTGGGAAGTCAATCCATGATGTCGAACATCTGCCTAGGAAATGGTACATAATTCAAAGAACTAGGAGTCAATGCCCTGTGCCACACTACTTCATAGGGCCAAATTTGAATTGCTGCGTCTTAGAGGAATTCTGAAAAACTGGATTATGATGATTAAGCCGTCTCCTTAATATTCAATAAGTTTGGTCACTTTGTGAGCTCATCAGATGAATCACTCTAAAATCCTCAACAATGTAAATATGCATTGCAGTAGATGTCGAAACATACGTATTGCAAAATTAAAGTGCAATTATTTCAATTGTCCCTGGCCATTGATTTGATTTCTTGCATCTACAATGTTACTTCTCCACACTTTATATATATTTGGAGAGAAAATAATTTTTAAATGGAAATAGACATAGAATATTGTGACTGATATAGTTGTTGTAATTAGTAGATTAGCTAAAATAACAAAAGTGGAGTTTTATTTTTATTGATAAATATAGCTAAAATTTCGTTAAGCCTAATGCTAATAGGGAGATCCACATATTTTATAAGCCTATATTAGCTTAAGTACATTTACCAATATATTAGACTAAATAAAATATTTTTTAATAATTTTTTTCAATTTTTTATTGCATTCGTTAAAATGCCTATACCAACTGGTACGGGCTAGTATAGGCTAGTACAACCTGATATTTTTTTCGGGTGAGTTTTGGAAGAGTAGCGGTACTGGTTTAATGGTCGATACGGTATGCTTCCGTAGTACAGTATTGACTTCCTTAATACTCTTAGACACATTAGCAACTAAAAGTGACCACTTAAATCTCATAAATTAAAATCAGGACCAACATAGTATTTTCGTAATTAAAAAAAGAAAAAAAAAAGAGATAAAATAGAACTACAAACTACAAAGGTACCCCCAAATAATAAATATCTTGTATAATATATTTTATACTAATTTAGTGTGTGCGTGTGCTTTAAAAAAATAAAATAAAATATCTATGTGACAATACAAAATAAATTAGAAAAATATATCTAAAAGACTAAAACAATTTATGTTTGGGTTCTTCTCAAAAAAACAATTATGTTTAGGCCGACTAAACAATATCTTGTCAAAAGTGAATGAGTTTACCATCAACAAATCATTCTCTCACTCTTACCCACAACTTCATTCTCCATCACACTAATCCTATTTTATAGACACGTGCAGAATAATCACAACTAAAATCACCAAGGAAGCACAAGAACATGTACAAATTTTAGACATTGATATTTTCCTCAAAATGCACCGTTAGTCCCTACAGTTGAATGATTTTAGTCCTTGAGATTTAAAGTAATCACTTTTAGTTTGTTAGATGACGTGATCCCAAAATCATGTCAAAAGTGAACAAGTTTCCGAGCAACAAATCATTCTCTCACTCTCACTCACAACTTTGTTCTCCATCACTCTAATCCTATTTTATAGTCAACGTGCAGAATAATCACAGCTAAAATCACCAAGAAAGCACAAGAAAATGTACAAATTTCAGACAGTGATATTTTTCTCAAAATGCACCATTAGTCCCTACAGCTGAATGATTTTAGTCCTTGGAAATTAAAGTAATCATTTTTAGTTTGTTAGAGACTAAATCCATAAAATAAAATCCATAAAATCATTCTTAGCAACTTGGACAAACTAACGTTTTATAGAAAATATAGCTAAACCCACTTTAAAGCCCAATGCAACATGCTCAACATTTTAATGTGAAACTAATAAATGAATAGAACCTCAATACCTTTTTGAGTTATTGTTCATCAACAAATCAAAATAAACCCACTTTGCGGCTGATGATGTGTTTAGGTTTGTCAAGGGTTTGTGTTTGTTCAGTATTGAATTGAAAGGGGAAAAAAAAAATTTAGAAAGACAAAAAATAATATTTAAACGGAGTAGAGATAGAATTTTTTTTTTTTTTTTTTTTTTTATAGGACAGAGATAGAATATTAAGATAGATTTAGTTGTTGAAAATAGTATGTATTAAAATTAGGGTGTATTTTGGTGATTTAAAATAAGATAGCAAATATAAATTAGGAGGATTTATGTATTTTGGTGATTTAAAAAATAAAAGCAAATAATAATACCTCAAAGACACACCAATTAATTAATATTTTATATAATATCTTAGAATTATTTAAGAGGCTTCCCTTGTTGGGGATAAACATTTCGTTGGTTCAAAATACCCCTATTTAATTGTTAGCCAAATCAGCAAGAAGACTGACAAAGTAATTGGATCACTAGGAAGAAAACTGATAATTGTCTTGAGAAATATTTTGAGTATTTTCAAGCACATTTACCCTTCCCACTGTTTCTTTTCAATCGACGTTGAATAGGCGGCCCCAAATTCTTCAAAGCCAAAATATCAGTTGTTCCATTCTCCAATTCCTCAACTATTAGTTCCCTTATGCAAGAAACATGAACATTATACTCGCCACACTCAGACACGTATGACCACACCTCAATTCCCGACAAATCAATTTGATTGCAAAATATGCACTTTGACTTAGTCCTACCAAGGTGAAATTTCACATGATCAATTTGGAATTCTTTCATGAGGTTGAGACAACATGGGTGCAAATCCAAGTCCTTTTCAGGGCAATGGTAGATGAAACCTTTGACATGTTTCCCACAAGCATTACAATATCTCTTGGTTCTTTTGCCGTAGAGTTTCGAAGGGGGTGGTTGCTCGTAGAATTTGAAAACGAAGTCTTTGAAGATCTCGTGGGTTGTGGTGGGCTTGATAAACATGCAATCTTTGTGAAGATCATAGTCGCAATCTTCACATCTGTATCTCATTCCGTTGCTGCTGTATTCCTGGCATCCGTTGCATACGTAGCATTTTTTGTTTGGATTGTTACATAGCTTCAGCTCATGCTTCTTGGGACAAGTGCGATTTCTCTCCATACTATAGACAATTTCCCCCCTTTCTGATCACATATAGAGGAAAGAGGTTTTTTATTTATAGACAATGTATCATTTAACCATTCATTAGTAATGATAGGATCTCGCATGTCTCAACATTTGATGTAAAAATATTTCTCATGCTATAAAATTAATGATTTATTATTATTGATTTGTACTGGTAGATTAATGCTTTGCATACACAACCTTTCTAATTATAAATTATTCATTAATTTTGTAATAATAGAATCATAACTTATTTTATCAAACATACAAACAATATTTTGTTTCATGTCAACAGAAATAGGTTAAATCGTTAGTATTTTGCCTTTTAGTTCTTTACTTTTAGGGATAGTTTGCTTTTGGTTATTAGAAAAACTTCTATGTCAATTTAATCCATACCCCTTATGTACCCACTTCAGTGTGCTCATTGTCATCATCTAACTCAAAAAAATGTTGATATTGCTAATAAATTGCTTACATGTCACTTAATCACAATAATGAAAATATTTAACTGGTTCTAGAAAAATTCACATCAAAAACTTATGTGGCATTTGTGTTTTATTTTTTATTTTCCTTTTTTTTCTTTTAACTTTCATGCCAATTTCTTGGTAACCAAACAAACACACACACACACACACACAAAATTCAAAACAGAAAATCAAATGACAAATACCAGCTTAAATATCCTCAAAATGGAACAATTCAAATAATAATAATAATAATAATACATAAGAAAAATAATTTATATAAAAAAAAAAAAACTTAAATATGCTATGAATTTCTATTTTTCAAAAAGATAGAAAAAAGTATTTAACATATTTTTTACAAGAAATTGGAAGATGTCAAGAAATGACGTTGTGTGAGGGGTTTGTTTCTTTTATTTGAGTTCTTAATCAATTATAGATGATTTTTGTTATGATTTTTTTATGACGTTGTGTGGTTTGAATAATTTTAGAATTTGCTCTATTCTGTTTTTGAGAATTTGCTCTATTCTAATTAGTAAAGCAAGTAAGCCGTAAGGAATTCTATGTTGTGGTTTATTTGTACTAAACAACGTTGGTCTAGGTGTAATTAATAAGGATTATAATTTTGATTAGCATTAAATTTTTTGGAGGATTTCTAAAATAAAAAAATGAGGAGGATCATTAGGCATTGCAATCTATAGCTTGTACAATTTTATTGGGTATATGATTTGAAATCAGACTTTTCTCTCCCCTACTATTTCTCAAAGGAGAATAGGTCTTTCGAAAAGAGAAAAGTGAGACAGGTGAAGAAAAAAACAAAACCAAAACAAATTAAATTCAAAGAAAAGAGAGAGAAGGCAAAAGCAAGCAGACCAAGAAGATTCAACAATGGTGGAATCTATGGCTGTTGAATCAGGCCCAATCAAAGACATGATCTATGTAGATGGGTGCTCAGGAAATAGAATGAGAAAGTTTATAGAGAAAATTTTTCTTGATGGCCCAGAAGTTGGTCACTCTTGTAGCTTGTTTGATGGGGAATACATGGGACTGGAATGTATTTTTTTAAAGGATATTACAATTATTCCCATGTTTTTGCACGGGGGAGACACTCATTCTTTAATGAAACTTATATATTTCTTTCATTTCTATTATTTATTTTATAAACTAGCAAACACATTAAAAATAATTCATCACATAATTCCAATTCATTAATGTATGATCTACCCAATCTATTATTTTAGAAACACCCAAACATAGTATTAAACAGGTAAGTTTAAGATCATACCCAATACTAGTGGAAAACAAAATGTTTATTGGTACAATTTATATTTTTTATACAAGTAGCAATTAAAAATGATCCCTATATTTTGTACATGTCAAAATATTAGATTGTACAACCAATTTTGAAGATATCAGCTAATATATATAGATTGAGTTCTAATCATACTTAGTGTAACTTTTAACAATGTAACATTTGAAAATTTTTATTGTATGTATTTTGAAATAGCAGTGGTTGGATTGCATTTTATTTGTATACCTTGCTAAGTTTCAAGGTGACCAATGATTGAGTTATTATCGAAGAGTTTATAACATACAATTAAAATATTACGAAAATGAGAACGTATTATTCAACGATTGAATTTTAATAATATTAATCCTTGAAAAAATTGAATAGTGTAACATGAACACAAACTTATATTAGGGATGTAACTTGATCCTAACTGTACGTGCATGTTAGGACATATGTGATTCAATGTTAGAAACATATGTCAACATTTTATGTAATTGGCTAATTATTTGACAAAACGCACTTTATTTGTAATTTGGTAGATCTAGAATGTGTTTAATACTTTAAGAAACAAGGTTTCAAGTTCAAGTGTTAAAGTCACGCTAGTCTGTCCAAGAATTAAGTGAGAAAGTGCTAGATTTTAAAGCTCGACAGCTAGCTCGATAGCTAGCATATATCGAGGTTTAAAAGCTGCTGAAGCTCGTGGCTCGATAGCTAGCTCGATAGATGGCTATCTATCAAGGTTTATGAAACTCAGTTTTTTAGAGCTGTTTTTCATCCAATCCGTGAGTATGTGTTTGGGCTTTCTTTTCTCATAACCCTAAACATATATAACAATTATTTTAAGGGCTGTAAAAGGTTACACACAAGTTGCACAAGAGCACAATTCCACAAGTGTGAAGAAAAGTGTGACCAGAAATCTAGTTTGCCCTAGTTCTTCTTTCTCTTAAAGAATCTGCTGTGTTTGTACACCATAGGGTTTTGTGACCAAGTAACTTCATGATCTTTATCGTGTGATGAACAGAAGAACTTTGCAGCCAACATCCTTCTTAAGTTGGTGATCAAGTCGCGTACTAGGATCCGCACAATTGGTTAGTTACGTATTGGGAGCCATGTATTGAACAGGAAAGATTGTCACTACAAAACAAGTCCAATTGAGTATTGGGGTAAGTGTTCAACTGTAGGTTGGTATAAAGTACTGGGATTCCTTTACTTGTAACCGCTTGTTTTGATAATAGTGGATTCTCGGGAGTGTTGACCTTAAAATCACACAGTGAGTTTTTGTCATGTAGGTTTTCCCCATTGGTAAACAAATCACCGTGTCAATTTAATTTCCACTGCATAGTTAGTTATTTGATGATTTGTTTGTCTTGCCACGTATATTGCATTTTAATTTGATTAATTAATAAACTTAGTTAATTAATCAATTAATATATCACAAATAGTCAATACATTCTTGACATATTAGTGCACGTAAAAAGCATCAGTATTGGAATACTATGTTCCAATGTGCAAATAGAAACCGTCATCGTAACAAATTTTAAAACATTGGGTTGGAACTTAGGAAATTTTTATTGATTAAAAAGGAAATAAAATAAACTAGTACTTTATATAATGATTTCTAAAATATGTAATGATTTCTCATTATAAATACACACACACATTTTATAATTTAATTAGTTTTAGACTCTCCGGTTTTTACTTGCCACAAAAATTAAAAACTTTACACATGGCAGAAAATTAGGTTTCAATTGTAATCCAGTTTAGAATCTAATTTGATTTAGACTCTTCAATTTTTACACTTTTTTTCTTGAGAGAGTTTCATCCTATGACATCTGTTCCTAATAATAGTTCTTTATCATCAAACCAAAACACCTATTGGTTTTTAGTGTAGGTAAGGATTAAACCCTAGATATCTTATTTAATCATTAGAGATTTTACTAGTTGAACTGACTAAAATCCACTTTGATTTTTACACTTAATAATTCATTTGACACGAAATGAAAAATTAAATGAAACACGTGGTGCGAAATTGAGAATCTAATTAAAATATAATTGGATTTTCTCTAAACTTTGGCTATATATATATATATATATTCCGCTAGAAATGGACTTATAACCACAAAAAATGCTAGATTTTAGTACAAAAATATTTAGTATTAACTTTACTACTACAACAAAAGTCTTAGTCCCAATTTGTTAATCAAGACACTATAGATCACAATATTGTAGCCCATGCTTTTGTCTTCCATCTCCTGAATTAATGTCATTGCTTCACCAATATGTTAGTTCTTGCAAAAGCCATCTAACAAGATGGCATAGGTTTGTGGATTTGTAAGTCACAACATTAGGAATTATTCTTTTGATGGAAATTTCATGTAAAAGCCTCACTAACTCATCATTTTTTTTTTCCTTTTTTTTTTTTTGGCAATATCTATTGATCAATATGTTATAGCTAAACACATTAGGCAAACAAACCTCTCTCAAGTCTCAACCATTGTATTAAATGTTTTAATAGCATCATCTATTTTGTTTTGCAAACAGTAACCATCAATCAAAGAGCTATAAGTGACTATGTCAAGCTCAATGCATCTTGGAATGATCACATCAAAAACTTCTTTTGCCTCTCTCAAGTCTCAACATCCCTCCTTTGCATAGGCCTTGAATGATCTTCCTTTGTGTCATCTCATTTGGCATGATCTTCATTGCATAGGCCTAAAATTAAGCAGTTGTAAGTGACAAGGTTTGGTTGAATGCTTTTACTCTTCATATGAGATAAAACGTTCAAAACCTCAGTTACCAATTTGTCCTTACATAAACGGGTCTATTATAGTCTAGATTGAATATAAAAACAAGAGTTAGTTGATTCAGCAGAAGCCACAAGTACCCATTTCTTGAAGAAGAAAGCATATCTGACAATAGTACCATTTCGGATCGGATTTAGATCTGCTGGGGCTCAGGAACTTCAAAGGAAAGGAGAAGAAGTCATGACCACTTGAGTAAATGAGTTCCTCTGTGAGTGTGACTGTCACACAAGTTGGTTTGTTTCTTCTTCTTTTTTTTCTTTTTTTTCTTTTTTTTTATTTCTTCTACAAATTAAATATACTTATTTATCAAGGTTTTTTTTTCTCTGAAAAATGAACTAAAAATAAAATTATTATGTTTTCTCAAAATATAAATTATTATGAAAATTAGTACTTTTTCTTCTTTTAGTTTTATTTTTTTAATTTTTTTAATATTTTTTTATGACAATGAACAGAAAATGAGTTGAGTCTACTAACTGATAAGAAAGCCTCCTTTAAAAAATAAAATAAAATAATGAAAGGGGAAAAAATCCTTATAAGAAAGCCAAGAGCCTTGTAATTAAACTAACAACTCTTAGGGTCTATTTGGATAGAACTTATTTTTACTGAAACTAAAAACTGAAAATACTGTAGCAAAATAATTTTTAATTGTGTGAATAGTACCATGGAACCCATTTTAAAAAAAAAAAATTTCTGAATAAAGTGGTTGTGAGTCTCATGAACAGTGCATGAACAGTAACTTTGTCTCTCGCACAGTGTAATCACATGCATGAACAATGCTTGTTACTGTTCATAAGCGCTGAAGGAGAACTTTTTTTGGATAATTAAAGGGGAAAAAAATCCTTATAAGAAAGCCAAAAGCCTTGTAATTAAACTAACAACTCTTAGGGTTTGTTTGGATACAACTTATTTTTGCTGAAACTGAAAACTGAAAATACTGTAACAAAATAATTTTTAAATGTGTGAATAGTACCGTGAAACCCATTTTTAAAATTGTTTTCTTAATAAAGTGGTTGTGGGTCTCATGAATAGTGCATGAAGAGTAACTTTGTCTCCCGCACAGTGTAATCACGTGCATAAACAGTGCCTATTACTATTCATAAGCGCTGGAAAAAAAAAAAAAAGAAAAAAAAAAAGCAAAATGTGCAAACACACAAACGCAAATGCAGATCCAAACTGCATCTTAGTTTTTCAAACGAAGACGTTTAAAATTTAAATATTCTCTTCTCCATTGTAACTAATAAATTATCAAATTAAATAAAGACTGAAATGATATATTGGAATAGGATGATATAGATATTTATTTTCTATCTCAAATTTCAAGTTCTCAACCCTTTCTCCAGTTTTAAATACTTTCCACATAGCCTTGGCTATGTAATGTTATGAAATCTTATCACTTTAAGCGTAAAATAAATAAATAAAATAAAAATTATTGTACCATGAAAACTATAAAATACCCCCTTTTTCTATAAAGGAATAGTTTAATTTATTTTTCTACCGCCCATGATATATATATATATATATATTAACTGGGGCACCTATTTCAAATGTATATCCCATTTTTACATAGCAAGTTTATGAAAATCCGTGACAAGCGGCCATGACATATTAAGAAAAACATATAGTTTAAGAATGTAAAGTATTAGGGCCCTCGCATTAGAGTAACTATTTAGGTTATTTAGCCTTAAAAAAAAGAAAAACAAAAAAAAAAAAAAACGTTACAATAGCTAACCAGTTTTCTACAAGCTATTGTTTTTTATTTAGATTTTTGCAAATTGCGTTCTTTTAAAAGTGTATTGAAATATATTTATATTTTGAAAAAAGTGAGAAAAATAGATAAATTTAAAAAAGCTGAGAGTTAAAATTTTGTTGAATAAGCTGGATGCAAACAGACACTAGTCAAGCCTAGCAAGGCATTATAACTCAAGTGACAAAAAAAAAAAATTTTAATTAAAAATGATAATTTCTTTGCCGGTTTTCATTGGTCCTTGATAATGAATTAAAGTTTTTGCACAACCAAAATGTACCCTCTTTTATTTATTTCTGAGTTTCGATATTTGTTCATCTTGGTTTACTTCAAATTTTTTGCAATTTATTTTGTGATATATATGTTGAATGTTTGTAAAATTTTGGGTGACTGATGATGAAGTTATGTGTGCCTGTCCCCAATGAACCACTCTTCAAATGATGAAATTTAACTTAAATTTCAGTTAGATTGGCTCACGTGATTAATAAGTTATTGGAGTTTTGTTCAATTTATCAAAATTTAAATATTGGGAAGGCTATTTTTTTCCCTGTTTGAATTAAAGGCCATTTTCCTTTTAGTAATAATTAGTATAGTATCACCTAAAATATGTATTTAGTATTTTTATTGGAGAGAACAGAATGGGCCAATTAATATATTTTATTTTTCCTCAACAACAAAAAAAGTGTTTTATTGGAGAGATGAAGGAATCATTAAATTTACTATCATAAATAGATCGAACAAAGTGAAAGTATAATTAGATTGTAAGGTCATTTGTACTATTTTTGCCTATGGTACTAATCCAATTCTTGCCTGAACTTGCATAGAAAATTTGGAACAAAAATAAAATTTTCTTAAATGTGTTCCAGTAATTGCAACACCTCCTGTGGTGTTTGAGTACTGGGCCCATATACGTGTGTGTCACTACAAAAAACTAGGGCTCTCCCGGCATTTTTAAACCGTCGGGATAGCCCCAAAAAGGGCTGCTATAAGTCTCCTAAAAACTGTTGTTGTAGAACAAGTTTTTTCGTAGTGTGTTAATCTATTTTTTGGTTGGAAATTTTTTGGTGTAATCAGGTTTATTGTTTTGTAACTTCACTTGACTTGTAATTGAGAGAGAGAGAAAGGTTGTATCAATAGGAATTCTCCCGTTCATGCATACAAGAGTTTTATATCATCTCAGCTGTGCATGTATACCAAAGTTTCATTATATCATCGTGTTCTTATCATGTTGTACCAACCAATGTCTTATATGTATACCTGTGCTCCCTTCTTGGTGATTTTAGACATGAGTATTTCACAGGTAGTCCTATTAAATAGGATTATCCACCCCATTAACCTTCTTTAAGGGGAATATTTCTAGGGAATTTTGCTGAAAAGCCTTTTAAGTTATAAAGTATGCAAACAAAGATTGTCAACCTTAAAGTTTAAGCCAATCATTTATTAGAGAAATTCTAAAAAAAATTATTAGAGAAATCATACCGACATTAATAAACTAGTTTGGAAAGAATGAGGAAAGAAATTGTATGGGTTATGAGTGCTTACGGCCTTATATGCACTGACTTTATCATGAGCTTCATTTTGAACAATACACATATATTTGTGTGTATATATTTCGAATTATATTTATAAACAAATTATACATAGATCTATATTGGTGTGTGTACTGTATACGACTGGCTGCATTTTGTTTAGTCTATTTAACTTTTCCCTGTTTCCTAATCCAGAAGGAACTCTTTTTTTTCTTTAATAAGAAAATTTGCTGATTTCATTAGACAGGTGCAGAACCCAAATTTAGTACATCAAACTCGACTTGAGAGGCAACAATAGAGTATCCTCCACCCAATTTGTACAGTCAGAAATTACATCAGCAAATCCAGCTAAGAGGTGAGCAGCAGAATTACAATTCCTGCTAGTGAAGTCTTTGTGCCAGTGATAACCGGTTGAACTGAGGCAAAATGTGTTCAAACTCTAGCATGAATCACCACTGAGAGTCGCTTTCCAGAACGATTTCATGCAATCCCAAAACCCAGGCGAAGATGGCCACGCAATCCAATGCTTTTGCTTCTATCTCCATAGCACCAAGCGGGTAAGGAATCACCACACCAATGCCACAACGCCCCTTGTCCAGTTGTCCTAATTCAGCTCCATTGGTGTTGACTTCAAAGATATTCGGTGGAGGAAGGCTCCAGGAGGTGGGATGATGTACTGGCCAAGGGGGGGAGGGGGCCTGAGCAAGGCAATATTCCTCCATGTGTCAAGAAGCTTCAGTGACAGTAGTTGCTGCCTGCTTTCCAGGATCTTCATGTTGGACTGCATTTCTGTTATTCCAGAGGCTCCAAGCTGTGACAGCCAATACTTTAATGTCCACTGCACTAAGTTTTTCCAATCCAGAAGCAACTTTCAAATTTGCTAGTATGCTACAACAATCTCCCCCTTTTTTTTTAATAATATTTACAGTCAAGAGTACAACAACAGTAAACAAAAAACAAAAAATAATAGTGGTAGTACACAAAAATCCCAACTAAGAAAAAGTCCTTAGCAGTTGCAGCAAGATTATCAGCTTTCTGAAGCCCTTTCTTGTCAGCCATTCTTTTTTTGAATAAACTATATTTTATTTTTTTAATAAACTAATGAATTAAAGAATTCCAGGTACTTCTTTATCCAGTAAACACATATTCTCCACCCAATACATTAAATCATTACATCATTGAAGTTTTTGGCTTCAGTTGCTATGCTAGTCGGTTTGTACAGGTAAAGCCATGAGTAAATGATGTGGCCATAATCATCCACCAAGCCTTTAATCTCGTACTCCAGTACTAAATCCTGAAGCCCCAGCTCCACTGCAAAGTGCACTGCACTCCATAATCCTAGAGCCTGTTCTTCAATCCAATCATTGTCTGCTTCTATTCTTGCACACGTAGTCCCAATACAATGACGCCCACTATCACAGATAACCACTCCCAAAACATGCCTGACTATCTTGTAGTTTTTGAACATTCTAATTTCTAAACCATATTCCTTCCATTTGAAGGCCTATGTTTCATACATCCTTCATGACTGCTTGCATTTGCCATCTAGGAAGCCTTGAATTCTAACCAAAGGCCACTTCTTCAACATTAGCTGGAAGAGTAATAACCTATGACAGCTAGACAGATGATCGCCACCTTGGTAGCTAAGCTAAGATCCTTTGGTCTTCTTGATCTCAACAATCAAAACCTAACCGTGCTTATCTTTTACTCTTTGATCTACAATCTGACACTAACAGAATACCTTGTCAGCTCATACATTCCACAAATGACAAAGCCCTGATTTAGCTTCACCTATATAGATTATTGTGAAGAAACTTGTTCCCTATGAAAGGTTTCCCAGCAAGTGCAAAAAAAACTTATGCAGAAGATGGGAAGCCTCAACATTGATGAGCATTCACTAAAAAACAGATTTGTTCCTGAAATACCACAGGTTTTACAACTTCCCCTGCAAAAATTAATGAAAAATCAAGATATTTCTTAAGATTATCATTACCCCCATTAATCGGTTTTATCCTCCACTGCTGTAAGTAACGCCAATTACATACCAACTAATCTTTCATTTCATAAATACATCAAACTAATTCCATTTTAAGCTACATTCACATAATTGCTGTTCAGGGATTTTTTATTTTTGTGCCACATGGCAATTGCCCATTTGACAAACAAATATCGGGTCTTTAGCATATAAGGAACAAGCTAAATAGTCACATGTGGATTGGGCCCTATGCCCCATTATTAACAAACAATTGTGGCCTATAAATGGTCACAACTGAATTGGCAAACTAGCTTTCTTTGACAGCTAAGCTTTGAATAATGATTATAGGCTAGTCTGCCTGTAATTCTTCTAAAAAATTCCATAACCATAATTATTAAGCTATAGACAATCATAGGAGGTTACATAAAAGGCTAAGTAACCTGCTACAGTAAAAGCTACTGGCTAAGCAACTACTCTTCCTTGAATTTTAACATCACTAAATGCCTTGGATACAATATCCGGAGTAATCAAAAACCATGCTTCATTTCCGGATACCTCGGATACCTCAGATTACTCCAGATATTGTATCCAAGGCATTTAGTGATGTTAAAATCGGATACCTCAGATGCAATATCCGGAGTAACTATAATGCGCGTACCTCGAACGCGAGAGAAAAAATGAGGTACAGAAACCCTCATTTTAACATCCGGATATTGCAAATTTTAACATCACTTAATGCCTCATATACAATATCCGGAGTAATCTGATTTAACATAATCAGAAACCCTGCTTCATTTCCCTAGAGTCAAGAATGCAAGTTTCACATCATGTAATCACTTATAAATAGATAATGAGGTGAATGAAAGCTTCCAAGGATATCAAATCTTGATGTTTCATGCTATTGATCAAGTAGGAAAAAGAATAAGAAAATATTGAATGATTACTATTTTAGAAGTCCAAGCATAACAACTAAAAACAAAAGGCAATATGTGAAGTGCCTTACTGAAAGAATGTTAAAGGAATTTCCAAGTTTCAAGTTATATTCTCTCGTCTGCATCATCACAAAAAAATTTGAGGACTTATTGTCTTATTCCCTAAAGCCTTCTGACAGTATTTAGATAAAGAATAGCAAACTCCGAAATCTAAAACACAACTAACGGCAGAATTACTTGACAATGAAAGAATCCAAAATCCATAAATAGCAACTGTTCAAAGCTGCAAAATCAACCGGCCACTCTTTCTAGAAAACAAATATAACAGCAACAGAGATTGATGAATGAGAATTTAGATTTACATCAAAAACAGGATCCTTTAAATGTAGACAACAAGCACTACACTGTTACAACACGTAAGTTTGAAGGGTCAATGAGGAATTGGGAGCAAGGAAGGGTAGAAATCATCTATGTTTAACAAAGAACGATATAGGTTGAATGTATAACCTAACTATTTCTTACAAATTTAGGAGAAAGGGAAAGCTCTGCATATGAGGCTAGTAATAGTAACAAGGGGATTGCAGGTATGCCAAATCCATCAAAGATCAGAATATTAGTTCACGTAGAAAGAAGACAATCTCTAATATTAACTACTAAGTAAGGACAATCTACTAGTATCAAAGGTCTTTGGTTGATATTCAATTGACCTATCACAAGCACCCAAATTGCCACATGACCATCACCAACTGCAAACAAAATATTCTGTCATTTCATAAATAAATAAAACTAATTCCATGTTTGCTATGTTGCATCAACTGAAGCTTAGGATAATTATCCCAAAATTAACAACACTAGTGCTCAACATATTTTCAAGGCAAGATAAAAAGTAAAAAAAATTGGTTTAGAAAAAAACAACCTAGCGCCAATACAAGAAAAGAAATATCACCATATAAAAGAAAAACTTGAAACAAATATATCCAGTCGGTCCTTAATCATTATCAATATGTCAATATGATTATAGTACAAAGTAAAACAATAAACTAACTCCATTATAGAGATGGCATTATCTATTGGGAGGGAGGGAGGCATGAAGAAATTCTAGAATGTTCTTATCCACTTGATTAGATGATAGCATGTCAACTACTATGCTTGCAGTGGTTGCATCTGCTGAAAATCCCTTGTCAACCATTATTTGGAGATATTTCGTCGCCTTTGATGTCTTATTATGTTGCAGTAACCCTTGGATAATTCTGTTATATGTGCAATCGTTGGGAGAGCAACCATTCCCATCCATTTTCTCAAGCAATTCACATGCTTCATCTATTAGTCCCTCTTGGCACAGCCCCTTGATCATAGTATTGTAAGTTGGAACATCAGGCTGCAATCCTTTGGTAGGGAGACTATAAAAGAGTTCTCTTGCAATTGTAAGCTTCTTGACATTACAAAAACCGTCAATCAAGATGTTGTAATAAATCAAAGTATTATGCTCCAACCTTTTGTCTTCCATCTCCCGAAACAATGCCATTGCCTCAGCAATTTGTCTATTCTTACAAAATCCATCTAACAAGATGGCATAGGTCTGGGGATCTGGATGTTGGCCATATGCTTGCATCTTATGGAATAGCTCCAGTGCAGCCTGGGGTCTCTCCACTTGGTTCCATTGATAAGAGTGCTGTAAGTCACAACATTAGGAATCACTCCCTTGTTGGACATTTCATGAAAGATACGCATTGCCTCATCAATTTTTTTATTTTCGCAATATCCATTTATCAATATGGTATAGCTAAACACATCAAGCGAACAACCCCTCTCCTAAGTTGCACGGACACGGACACGACACGGACACGGATACGGGGATACGGCAATTCTTGAAAAATAAGGACACGACACGGCAGGGACACGGCGGCGACACGGCGGTTAAATAATTAATTAAATTTTATATTTAGGCATATTTTTTTAATATTTTTAGACATAAAATACGTTTATGTCTAGAATTTAAATTATGTAAAAACTACAAATAAGTAAACTAACACCTAAAATAGTACAATAATACACATAAAATGTTTAGAATACAAAGTACAAACCATAAAAGGATAACAAGTTCAACATCCAATTTCAATATTCATTTTAGTCACCTACAATATTTAACTTCAATAAATAAATAAAACTAGGACACACAAAAACAAATTTATAACTTATATAATTAAAAAAAAAAAATGTACAGAGGCACCCACGGGCCAGTAGGCCACAGCAGCAGTGAAAAAAAAAAAAAACACAAAACGCATTATAACTTATATAAATAATGGTTCAACAGTACACCAGCACCACACATTCACAAAATATATCTGAAAGAGAGAACGAAAAAAAAAAAAAAAAAAAAATAGAGAGAGAAGAGAATATGAGACCAGACCTGTTGTCCACGCCGAGAGAGAGAGAGATCGGAAGGGACAGACGACAAAGGGCACGGCGTCGACGTCGGAGCTCGCCGATTGGCCCGATCTAACTCCGGCGAAGGGCAGAGGGCAGCGGCAGCAACAGAGGGAGGGTGGGTTGAGAAGAAGTGAAGAACTTGAGATTCTCAAGTCTGAGATGTGTTTCAACTTTCAGTCTATCTTAAACTTGATCTCTGTGATTTTTTTCTTTTTTCTTTTTTTTTTTTTTTCACTGCTGGCGTGTCGGAAGCGTCGGAGCCGCATCGGCGCCGTGTCTGAGCCGTGTCGGCGCCGTGTCGGAGAAACGAAAAAAAAGAAAAGGGACACTGCCGGACACCGGAATCTGGCGCGTCGTCCCCGTTCCGGTGTCCGACACGTGTCGGACACGAACACGACGCCAAAAATGGCATGTCCGTGCAACCTAGCCCCTCTCAACCATCATATTAAACATCTTAACTGCCTCATCCATTTTGTTTTGCAAACAGTAACCGTCAATCAAAGAGTTATAAGTGACGGAGTTTGGCTCAATGCTCCTTTGAACCATTTCATTAAAAACTTCTCTTGCCTCTGTCAACATCCCTTCCTTGCAAAGTGTGTCCACCAAAATGCTAAAGGTGAACACATTTGGAATGATCTTCCTTTGCGTCATCTCATTCAACAAAGTAGTAGCCTCCCTCCACTGGCCAAAATTGCATAGTCCTTGAATTAAGCAACTGTAAGTGACAACGTTTGGCTGAATGCCTTCACTGATCATTTCAGACAAAAGGTTCAAAGCCTCAGTTACCAATTTTTCCTTACATAAACTGTCAATAATCGTGCTATGCAGCACCACATTAGGCTCAAAATTCCCTTTTGCTAGCGTCCTTAGCAACCTAATAGCTGTACTAGTCTCCCCAATCTTACACAGACCGTTTACTATTGTCCCACAAGTAATCACATTAGGTTGATACTCTTTCTTCTCCATTTCCTCTACCAACCTCACAACTCCAAAAATATTACCTTGAAGACAGAGACCTTTAAGAAGTGTGTTTAGAGTAGGTTGGGTAGGCTGATAACCAAGTTTCATTATTGTTGCTAAGACAGAGAACCCAAAATCTACCCGGTTCAAATGGCAATAGCAATTAATCAAAACATTGAGAGTATAAACATTGGGAGTAATTCCAAAGGATCCCATATCTCTAACTAGAGTAATGACTATGGAGTAATGCTTCATTCTTGCAATGGCACCCAACAATTGAGTAAAATCCACAATGGAAGGCAAAGGGTGCATGTGAAGCATTTTATCAAACAGGTCTAAGGCATAATCAAGATTCTTAAAGGTTCCACATTTGCAGTGATCTCTCACAGATTTCAACAACTGATTCGGATTCTGATTTGGGATTTTTGCATTTTCTCTTCCACTGCTAATATTATTAGTAGAATAAGTAAAAGCATGAAATGGAAGGCTTCCTCTAATAATCAAACGACTGTATATAAAAACAAGAGAGGATGTTGATTTACCCATTTCCTCGAGAAGAAGAAGAAGCAAAGCTAGTTTGGTGTTCACAATGACTGACTCAGGCAGCTACCAATTCGGGTCGGGTCGGGTCTGGGTTGGTTTCGGCTGAGCTTCAGAACTTGAAAGAGGAGAAATCGTGGTGAATCTGGTGATTGAGTTGGCAAATCAGAGAGCCAAACTGGAAGCTGTGAGCTGTGAGCTGTGAGCTGTGAGTGGGGACTGTACGAAGGAGCGAGAGGGAGAGTGTATTTCCCAATGGAAAACTCATTCCTGTAAAATATCGTTGATATATTTTTATTTTTTTATTTATTATGATATATTTTACAGTATTATTTCCTAATTTTTTATAATTACTAAAATACATTTTTCGTCCAAATTTTAATTTATGAGATTTTTTTTTTGAAAAATAATTTTTATTTGTGAGATTTAAGTGATCACTTTTATTTGTTAACTAGTTTTATGTATAAATTTAAAATATATATATATATATATATTTTGATAATATAATTATATTTAATAACAAATGAAATAGTAAAAATATTTTATAAACAATGGCAAGTTTTAAATTTCTAAAAGCACTTAGTAGTAATTTTATTTGAGGAAAATTAATTAATGATCAGAGAGAAATGCTATATCTGGTCAGACTAAAACATAATTTTTACTTGTTCAAATAACAATTATGGCGAAGTAAGGTAAGGAACAAATAATAATTATAACATACCGACATAATAACATTTATATTTAATTATAATGACTCGCTTGCATCTCAAAGTGTCAAGTTAATATCAACACTAAACATGCCAAGATGTTTATGTTAATTAATGTAAATCAGCAAAAAAAAATTTATCAACATCTAACACCCTACTATTGCATGAATTATGATTAAAATTGACCTAATATTTTTACTTTAACCTCAAGAAATCATCCCGAATTTACAAATTAAAAACTACCCAAATTTACAAATAAATAAAAATTGAAAGCAAAATTCACTACAACACACACATAAATATATACACACAAAGAAACTCTAAATTCATTAATTACAAACAATATAAATTTCTAAACATTTAAAAATATATATGGAATTAGAGTTAAAGTAAAGACACTTACATAAAAAATTTGGAATTAGAGTTAAAGTAAAGACACTCACTTGAAAGTTGAATTAACTTTGACAAAAGGGGGAGGCAGGCGAAGTCATGTAAATTTCACATCACCTTAAATACCCATTGTTTTTATATTTAATCAATTTTCTGTCTTCATTCTTTGTGGCATGATGATCATTATCATGGTTTTCAATGCTTAAATCGATGGATATACATATTGGAAAAAATCAGTAATAGTACCTTACTTTGTCAGTATTTCATACATATATATATATATATATGTATATATATGTATACACACATATATATATATATATATATATGTATACACATATATTACAAATTAAAACATACCCAAATTTATTTTTAAAAAAAATTGAAAGAAAAATTTACTACAACACACACATAAAAATATACACACAAAGAAACTCTAAATTTAATAATTACAAACAATATAAATTTCTAAACATTACCAAAAAAAAAAATTTAGAATTACAGTTAAAGTAAAGACACTCACATAAACACAAATTTTTCAAAAAGTGAATAAGATTTTTGTCAAAATTAATATGTTAGTTCTCATAAAAGATATACCATTGAATGGAAGATATACCATTGATTCTAAAGACCATATATAATAAGCATAGAAATTAGATGAAATTTAACAAAAATGACTGAAACAAAAGGCAACCCACACACAAAACATATTCAATTTGATGAAAAAAAAATTAAGAACATAATTTTATGAAAAAGCAAAAAGAAGAAGGCAAATACATACATGCAAGTTTCATAGGTAAGGTATGAGAAGGAAATAATTTCAACAAACCGTACAGTAGGAAAAGGGAAAAATACACCAAAACCGTATATATACCCCCACTTTTATATTAGGTAATTTTAAGTTGGGAAGAAGTTGATAACTTGATATGAACAAAAAGAAAAAAGGAGTTTACCTAATCAATAAGTTTAGGTTAATTACATATTAGGTTTTTTTTTTTTTTTTTTTTTTTTTTACCTTATCCCAACAAATTAGTTACCGTTATTAGCTAGATTGTTATTAGATTTTTTTAATTTTTTTTACGTTAAAGTTAATACGTATTACCTTTTTTTTTTTTTTGTTGTTGTTATTTATCCAAAAAAAAAATTAGAAGAAAAAATAAAACTTTTAAATTTGTTACAATTAGAAAATAAATGGTGTAGGATAAATGTTTATCCCAAAAAAAATAATAATAATAATACTAACATAAGCTAAAGAGTAAAATTGTTACTTTATAAATTTTATAAAAAAAAAAGAAGAAGAAGAAAAAGAAGTAGATGCAAACACTTATTGTTACTTTATCCAAACTCTAAAGAAGTTGATAAGATCAAAAACTTTTTGTTTTTAACTAAAAACTTATTGTAGTTTGATGCAGCCACTTGGCTCAACAATTATATATATATATATATATTTATTTATTTATTTATTTATTTATTTTTTCAAAAATCTAAAAAAAAATTCTGCAATTTGGTGAAGTCATTGGGCGCAACCACAGCGTCTAAGCCCAACTTTTATTATATAGTATATGATGTGTCTAAGAGTATTAGTATCAGACTCAATGCAATATTATCTATAAATTATTGTTCTCTATTTAAATATCTTATCTTCCCCTTAATTCTATATCAAACAAACACTACTCACATCAAACCCACATCAACTACAGATTCGCCATAGATTTGTTAACAATGCACAAATCGGCCAGCTCACAAAACACGAATCCTCTTATTTCAACCAACATTTGCCAATCAACCTCCATTAACCATCATTTGTCGCACTACATCTCTGTCAATTCATTTGGATTGGTGCATGAGAGAGAAGAGAAACTATGTAATGGAGAGAGAGAATAAAAACAAAACAAACAAAAAAAATTTGTTTGTTGATGAAGAGTATCTCAATAGATGTCATAAGGTACTATTCATTTGTTAGTTTTACACATTAAAATGTCGAGCTTGTAGCACTGTGTTTTAAAGTGCGTTTAGCTATATTTTTTACTAAATACTATTTTGTCAAGCCTATTAAGAATGCTCATATGGAGTGATTAAGTGTTAATTTTAATTTGATCATGCCATCTAAGAGACTAAAAATGATTACTTTAAACTTTAAGGACTAAAGTCATTCATGAGCTAAAGTTTAGGGATTAACGGGATAATCTAACTAAAATATCAATGTTTGTATTATATGGGGTACCCTTGTCTCATATTCACCCCTGTTCTTGTGCTTCCCTATAGATGATTTTAGCCATGAATTTCTGCACTTAGTTTATAAAATAGGATTGGTGTCACATTCGATGATTACTATATTAAAACTCCAAGCATAACAACAAAAAACAAAAGGCAATATGTGAAGTCCCTTGCCAAAAGAATATAAAAAGGAATTTCCAAGTTTCAAGTCACATACTCTCTGTCTTCAAGCCTTCTGACTCCAATCAGAAACTTTAAGTGAATGAAAAATACAATTCCTCCTTGCTAGTAAATGCAAGATTCCAATGCCTAGCAAGAATAAATTCTCTTCAAACTGCAAGGGCAAAGTAACAATAATATATATTTTTCTCAATCTATTTATTCAAATTAGTAAGTTGCCTGCGCAATGCATGGATAATTTTTTGATACTTTATATAAGACAGTTTTGGATAATGTTGTATATATATTATAAAGAAAAAGTAAACTAAATTAGAGTAAATAAATATATAAATTTTGAGATATTAAAAATTAGTTTAGTAGTTTCATTGCATATTTGTAGCCTTTTCAAGGAAAGATTAATTTTTAAAAAAGTTATGAAACCAAAGATAAATACAAAAGAGTAACGGGACCATAAAAATCGACTAATGTGTGTTATGTTCACATATTTCATACAATGAAATGAAAGTATGCCTAACTCTCTCGCCGTCTTCTACTCAAAGAGTTTCAGCGTCTAGATAGTAGTGGAAGGCTTGTATAACAGAGGTAGTGATCCCCTAGATTCCTCTCTCTCTCTTTCAAATGTTTTGTCAGTCTCAGGTCTTTTATTTTGGTAATATATAGTGAAACAGTGTGTTTTATCTAACAATCCACAACATTTTGGTGTCTCTCTATCTCTCTTTAGGGCCTTATCTAGTCAGTTATTACTATATGTCCTGGAGAAAGATGCGGTGTAAGGTTAGTCAATTAATGAGGCATTAATGAGATAACAGTGAAATAAGTTAATGTGAACTTATGGGTAACAGTAAAAAAAAGCTTAATAAATGAGGTAAAAAAAAAAAAAAAAAAACTAAATGCAAGCTTAGAGCGCCACTTAGCAGCACCTCATACACTTCGACATTAGGTTTCTGCTTTTATATATACTAGTCTTTAACCCGCGCAATACGCGGGATATTCCTAACAAAGCGACTTATATCGTAGAGGCATTTTTTTTTTGGGTTAGTTTTCTATTATCTTTTTAAAAGTCAATACTTTCTATTCAACCCAACTCAAGTCTGATGTGATTTCTAGTTACAATCATCAAATTATAAACCAATCCCAAATCTAATCTTATTATCAATTATCATGGCTAATTTAGCACTTAGCAAACTTTATTTTATTTTTATTTTTATTTTTTATCCTTTTGGTAGCATTCAAATTTGGCTTGATAGTCCTACAATACACCTACCATTTTTACTAAAAATACATTACATATTTTTCAAATTAAGTGACATTGTGTCTCAACTTTTAAGTAGAGGGCAGGGTATGACCAAACATCTAGTTTATAGAAATGTAAATTCTACAGAAAGCAAAACATAAAGAACATTATAGCATTACATCCCTTCCTCATTCTAATAGTGCGAGTTCTTTCATTGATCAAAACAAAGATAACATAGTCTTCATCCCATACCCACAATTATGAGAGGGGGAAATGCCACAACAAATAATTGTATGATCACATATTAATTCAACTTTTGGTTGTTCTTTTCCTTTTGAAATCATCCTGTAATGACCAAGGCAATTAAAATAATAATCCATAAGTCAACCATATTATAGCAACAAATACAATTTCATAGACATAAGATTAAAAATCACTTTGTTAGAGAAAAAACATTCAAGTTTTTGGAGTCAATTATGATGCAAACAAAGAGAAACTAAGGAGAGACACCAAATTCAAACAATAGCTAGATAAAAGTATCATTTTTTTAGAGCAAACATTCAAATTGCTATAACAAAATGTAGGCACAATGATGCATCCAAAAGAGTAATGGCATAGAAATAAGGAACCAAACCAACAAACACCAAGGCATACGCTACCAAAAATACACTTATGTATAAAGAGTTCATTCTATTACTTTAGTTTAGTAGCTTTCCTTCTTTGCCATCTGAGTTAACAGCTAATTGGCATTTTTCAATTACCTTTCACAGCCTTAGGGTGCTATCTTTTAGAAGCAGTGGGCACAGTAATTCCATCAGCACTTGTATGTACAAAACAACTTTAACATTGATAGTGCAAAAATGTAGTCACTAAAACCTTGACCAATAGAAAGAAGAAGCTATTGGCAAACAAAGAATGAATGAAAAAGCTATCTTCAAAAACCAAGTAGGAATAAAAAAAAGGTATAATAATATTACTAAATTTCTTCAAACATACATAATTTTTAAACAAATCAAACCAAAGAAGCCTCAAGTTAAGGTGCAACGGTTAATTTTGGTATTTCTAGGAAGTAAGCCCCACTTTAGATTATCAATCACTGTACCTTATACCTTTTGGGTTGATGACACCAACAAAAGCAAAACCACTAACAAAAGTTTGCATAATTTAACTTCTTAAGAGCATTTGCATCAGCTTGTATATAAATTTCTATCTATTTTAGCACAAAAACCTACTTTTTTTTTCTTCTACTTTTCATACTTTTCAAAACACCCTACATAAGATAATCTATTTTACACTACATTTCATTAAAATATCAAATTTTCTTAAATTTTTTTAATTATTTTTCTTTCTTCATACACAACCATCACCATCCACTCTCTTCCTTCATTCTTGGGATACATAAAGAAAAAAAAAAAAAAAAAAAACTAAATGCAAAATGAATAGTGTTGGTGTAAATTTACAAGGTTACTATATAGCAAACTTGTAAATTTATACAATTACAAATGAATTGATGTGGGTCATTTTTAGGCAAAACTATGTAAATTTTACATATTTTTCTATTATGCACTAACTGATGTGAACACTCTAACAATGGAAAAAGAAATACCCTTTCTTTATCTCAGATTTAGGCTTCTTAAAACCTACCTTTTCCTTTTTCTATAACAACAACAACACCACCTTTGCAAATGGTTGGATGTCCTGGTTGTTGGCTTCTTAGCTTTAGGCGCATCATAATTATAGAATGATTTAGCTCTTGGTATTTAATCCAAACCTTTCATAATAACCTGGAATGGACTTCTGTTATTAATTTTTTCATAAGAAGATGAACAAAACTTTAATATTGAAAAGCACAAATTGAATGAAATTATAATAGAGAGATATTTGAGAAAGAGAGAGAGGCATGGAGGATAAGCATAGTACCATGTAATTGTATCTTTTTGGTTCTTTAATTTGGCAGGACCAAACTCCCAACCCTTCAAAATCACCATTTCTCATCAACAATAAATTTCTAAAAAAAAAAAAGCAGTCATATTTCAAATTTACATATGCATTCAAATTTACATAAATAAACGCACTCTCACTCAAAAAACCAACCCTCTGTTCTTCTTCAAAAAAACATGCACAAATAGTGCTTCAAAGGAAATTAATGACCAAAGCCTTAATCATATTTTAGCAACAAATTTGGATATAAAATTTAAAACTTTAACAATAATGTGTGCCATTATCTAAAATTCAGTGTTTCTTCCAAATAATTATGCATAAAAAAAATAGACAATTTGAAGATCCTCTAGATGTTGAGCTGGTGGCTGTTTTGCGTTGCTGAAATTTTACTCATGAAGAACAGAAAAATGCTTATATTTTAGAAGGTGATTCAGCTACATATCCATATGGATATTGATCAACATGGTTAGAAATATCATTGAGGAGGTAAGACCATTACTGAAAAACTTTGAGCACTTTGAAGTTTTTGTTGTAAAAAGAGAAGTTAACATGGAAAATCATACAGTGGCTAGGCATGCCCAATGTGTGACGAATTTGATAGTGTGGATGGATGAAGCTTTGTCCAACAACAATATATCCTTGATGCAATTGCAATAAAATATATGTTTCCTTCAAGATAAAAAATAGGAAAGCTAAGTTATTTAATTATTTGTGAAGCATTTGGATTGGCATTTTAGAGCTTCAACAATTATGAGGGAAGCAAATGGAGAATTATTAGTTAAGCTTTCTGCTACTTCTATTTTTTGATTGTTGATGGAGTTGTCACCCTTTGGTTTTCCTACAACAAATTTTTTTTGTTTACTCAATTTGACATTTAAGGAAAACGATTCATCAAAATGTGCAAAACATATCCATATTACATACTTTAAGCTTAACTTTCTTATGCAACTAAAGATTAATCAAATAAAGATGTGGACACATTTATACTAAATCATATTCATAGTAAGTTGAAAACCATTAAAAGTGCAACTATATTTTTTCCCCCAACCAATATGTGTCATGATCATCAATATGAAAATTCTCTTCAAGTATGAAAAATGCACAATAAGTTCCTTAAGTTATATATTTAAATTCAGTCATGTGAGTTTAAGCGCAAAGAGCACTACAATATTTAGATGTAAAAAACCCAAGAGATCCCCCTATACTAAGCCAGTCAAAAGAATTGAAGTATCTTAATTCTAGTATGTTTACTCTAAAAATTTATTTATGTAAAACTACTGTTGGTTTGTTTTCATTTATATTTTAAATGTTTCCTTGAAATCAAAGTAATGGCAACTCTAGCCCTACAAAGTATAAGGTGATGGCTATGGTCTGGAGGCATTCCTCTAAGAATATTTCAAACATATTACCAAAAAAACAAAGAGAGAAAAAGATCCATGGATCGAAGAGATAGTAACTGGCATCATACAGCTATGGGCCATCCTTATCGGTTGTGAGATCAATGCGTGCCACTATTTGAAGGCCAAAGAGGTATTATGTACAAAGTGTGACTCAATAACATATAATTAATAAACACCAGAAAACTAATCTTCATGCTGATCATGGCAGTATACACTAAATAATGGCATAAAAAATTATTTTAAAATAAGATCAGTGTGAAAAGGTATTTAACAGAAGTAAAAGAAGTCCAAAAACAAATGGGAAAAATTACAAAGTGTCTCATATAAGAAAGGTGAAGAAGAAATAAAACCTGTGTTAGTGAAAGATTGCTTTGAAGAGAGTGAAGAGGTATTCCGTCAACTCCAAATCTCTAATCAATCATGGTGAAATTACATCCTTTGATGGACATGCTTTTGATTCTCTCATCACCTTTTCTACTTTCTGCTCTATACACAGATGGAAAGTCAATGACAGATAAACAGAGAAAAAAAATCTAATAAAACATCATACATAGAGGGGAAAAAACAGATCAAGCATGGAAAAAGAGTAAGAAAAAAATTGCACGTCTATAATACATTATCCCCACACTCATGAAAGCTGTGACAGACACCCAGAAGGCCAAGAACTGTTCTCCTACATAATAGTTTGAAACAGCAATAGTAGTCCAGCTGAAACTGTAATCAAGATATCACAATTGCTATGTAAAACACATTTCAATTCACTAAAGTTGCAATGAACCCATATCAACATTTAGAACAAAGGCCTCCAAAATCACATAACAACCCAATTCAGATTCACTAAATTTTCAATGAACCTGTACCAACTCCTAGAACAAAAGCCACCTAAATCCCATTCAATAATTTTCAATGAACCCATATCAATAATTTGAACAAAAGCCTCCAAAATCACACAAAAAACCCCATTTCAATTCACTAAATTTACAATGAACCCATATCAACACTTTCAACAAAAGACACCAAAATCATACCCATTTCAATTCACTATAAATTTACAATGAACCCATATCAACACTCAACACAAAAGTCTACATAATCACACAAAAAAACCAATTTCAATTAACAAAATACCAAACCCAACTTTCACCAGAATGAAACTAAAAACCACAAAAAATCACAGTGACAGACACACACCTCTTTGTTCATATCAGCCTTCCTAGGCATGACAGCAGCAAAGAGCAACCTGGGAACCTGATCGAATTCGGAGGCCTCGATTTTGGAGGGCCAAACCTGGGGGTTCTTGTAGCAAAGGAAGACATGGCGCTGGTAGAACTCGACTGACCCAGCGAGTTGACTCGTCCTGACGTCCGGGTGAGAGAAACCAAACTCAGCATCAAGTGGGTCTGACACTGCCTTCTTCACAATTGTCTTTGCCAATGATCATAATCATTGCCCATTACCTTATCATTCCATAGTTGTCACATTACAATGAAATTTTCAATGTCATACATATGAAGTCAATATATATTCCAATCCGGATGCCCACCAAAAGCCAAACACAAACAGAGAAACCAAGATATTGAATCAGAAATCTAACAAAAAAGCAAAAGACACTATCCATTATTGATTCAGTCTGCTCTCTATGATAATTGCAAAATTACTACCAAAAAAAAAAAAAATCATCCAAATATCCAAACCAAAACCAAAGCTAAGCACAAACAAATTATAACCAGAATACCTTTATCGAAACCATATTTAACCCAAATGCCTCAATCAAAACCCTATAATCAACACAATAATAGTTCTTTTCACAATTCTCCAGATTTGGTGAATGCAAACTGATAGTAGGAGGTTTAAGGGTTTAAAGCTTTAAACCTTTAAAAACGAGCTTTGCTGTATGGTTGTCGTTGTTGTTGTTTTTTTTTTTAATAATTCAAATTAAATTTATTCAATTTTTTACTTGGTAAATAAAGGGAGCGTGGAGACGGGAAGCATAGTTTTAAAAATTGTAAAAAAAAAAAATTGAAAATGGGGGTCCATGGATTCAATTGGGTCGGGTTGGAATTAAAACATATTTCTTTTTCTTCTTTTGTGTAATTATTATATTATGACAATTATTATCAGACTATTAATTTAAGGATTATTGGAATTTTGTCTTGAGTTTTTTTTTTTTTTTTTTTGTATGGAAATAAATACAAAAAAAGAGTTTAGAAAGTATTTTTACTTCATCACCAAATATTAGGCTAAATCACATATTGCACTCTCTAATTTTGTCTAAAATTCAATTAAGTTATATAACTTCAATTTTGTTCAATACAATCCTCTAAGTTTCATGCTAGGTCTTAATGGTTTCTCAACCATGGGAACCTACCTTGATGCTGGTCCTAAAGTATGCTTGATCTCTAGGTTTGATGATGTGGCTAGATTAGTGTTTGTGAGAATTTGGTAGTGGGGGTTTTGTTGGGTATAATTACCGATTATTGATAGTCGATGAGTGAGGTGTTTGGGTTTTGTGTGTTGCGTGTTCTATTGGTTGGTCATGTGTGGTGGGGTTGGGAGCACCATGAGCCACCAAAAACTCATTCACTACCACCCACAAATCCCAAACACTTAAAAACTCATAAAAATTTCTCACTACTTTGCAATCCAATAGTAAAAACTACAAAAACATTTTTTAATCCTTCCTTTTTTGTGTGCTCTTCTTTAGTTTAATTATTTTTTAAATCCCAAATAATAATTTATTTAAATTATTTATTTTTTTCAAAAATATTCTTTATTAATTTTATGACATTTTTAATGTAAGAAAATAACAAAATTAAGTTGTTTTGGGAGTCATTAACAGTGCAATTTTGACGAACACTAATAGAGAAGGATTAAATTAAATAAAATTGAAATTTAAGGAGCCAAATTGAATAAAATCAACAATAAAAAATTGAATTGAATTTTAGGTAATATTAAAATGATTTTACTAATGTGTGTTCTAAGGACACACATTAGTTTCCATTTTTGGAAAAAAAATTTTTGAAAATTGAAAAAGTAATGACAGATTTTTCAAATCTCAAAAAAATGTTTCTCAAAATAGAAAGGTTAACCAGACCCATATTAAAACGTGCATTTTGTAATTTACGCAAAATATTATTATTATTTAAATTGTGGTCTACTGTAGAAGCATTACCATATCTTCAACGTTATATTGTTTTCTTCCACTACAACGCTCAGGAACTCTCAAAGTCTTCGCTCCACCCGAACCTCTACTCTTCCCCGTAACCAAGCACCATCTGAACCTATCTCCCAAAGTCAACTCCTAGATCTGAAACTGTCCGCCTATGATCTGAGTTTCCACTTCCAACCCAGAAATAAAGTAGTCATATCATATTAGTATATCGTCAACTTCTTTTCCAGTTTCTATAGCAACTCCTCAAGAACATGGCTCAAATTGGCTATGGCGTTGTAGTGAAGGTCCTGGAGCTGCTTGGATCCCTTGCTTACCAAGAGCTCAGCTCGGCATGTGGCGTCCCGAAGTGATCTGAAAAAGATTGGGCGCACGGTCGATCTCAGCCATCAAAGCCGTACTCCTGGATGCTGAGGAGAAGCAAGCAAATGCCCATAGGCTGAGTATTTCGCTGGGGGAGCTCAGAGAAGTTCTTAAAGATGCCGAGAATGTGCTGGATGAATTTCAGTACCTACTTCCGCAGAAGGAAGCCATGAAGAGACATGGGAGCACTAGCAAAAAGGCGAGTCATTTCTTTTCAGCTTCTAATCCACTTGCAGTACGTTTTGAAATGGCACATAAAATCAAGAGAACACCTTCTGTCCGGAGGTGGCGTAAACCAGCTCTTTTACGCCACCAATAATAAAGCATCACATCAGCTTTTTAATGAAAAGCCAATACATTCTAATACACACAATCACAGCTCACGTAAACCTTCAATCCTCAATCAAACTACATGACAATCTCAAACAAACCCCAAATCAAATTCCTCCTCTCCTCATTCTGTTCATATTAGTATAGGTTTGGTTTATTTGGCATGAATTTTGCTGTTTTTGGGTATTTTCATGAGTTTGATTGGATTCTTAAGTGGTAGGTTCGAACCCTAAAAAAATCTGATTGTGATTTTTTTTTCCCAGCTAGTCTGGATTCTTTATGTTAATACTTACTTACATATCATTCATGTTGGGCTGGCTGTGTTTGGTTTCTGAAATGTAATGTAAAGGGAACAAGTTAGTTAGTTAGTTACTAGTGGTAGATTCATTTACTCAGAAACTTCTTCTTTTTTTTTTTTAATTTAATTTTACTGCATTTTCTCAGAATTTTAACGGACCATAGTTTGCTGTAGTAGATCTTGGATCCAAATTTCATTTCTGTTCCTTTGTTTTGTTAATTATTAATTAATTTATTAATTTATTTTGTTAAAAATAACAGATGTTTTGATAATCAGCTATATGGACTCATTTTGCTTAAGCTATCTATTGTGTTTTCGTTGTTTTCATTTCTCTGGTGGCAGTGGCTGTAGATCTCTGAATTTTAATTCTGTATGATTACTCACATTTCTTTGGGTCATGTCTCGTGTAGGTCTCTGATACAAGTAGTAATATTTCTTTGTTTACTCTCTACTGTATGCCAAATTTGGCTTAGAAAAGGAAGAAAGAAAGAAAGACTATCACATTTTGGGGCACTTGAAGTTTGTTCTTTTGTTCTTCCCTAATAGGCTTTTTATTCATAACAAAATGAAAAACTAATTTGAAATGGCCAAGTTGTGAGTGTCTGTTGTACATTAGGTAGCCATATAGGTTGATTAAGTAATGGAAAGGGGGAAAAAAATGGAATGGAAATGGGGTTCTGTGTTTTACGTAGAAACCACATGGGGTTTATATATTTTTCCCTTATTATTTTTTTTTTTTATGATATTACTATTAGTATTATGCTATTTTTTGGATAAGTAATGGAACTTTATTGATACCAAAAAAATAGTTACCCAAGCATATAGGATGTATACAATTGGGGACATTACAATCAATCGCCCCAAGTACAATAATCAATCAAGTCACAAACTGAACATAAAGAATAACAAGCCACAACAAACATCCAATCCAGGAAGTGTTCACAACTAACATGTTTTGTGTCTTATTCTCAGGAAGTGTTCAAGACTCGAGAGCCATGCTACCGCCTGGACCACCTCAAAGTTTTGCACTGCAGAAAGTTCAGGAAGTTATAAAACCTCAGGTAATTGACACATAACCCTCTCTACTCTCTATTCAAATATTAACTTCCCTTGTACAGGACAATCATCATGCATTAGCTTTATTTTAATTTATATTCTGATGTGACTATAGTTATTTGAACAAACATTGATTATCCCTTTGTTGTGCTGTTCATTTTACTTTTTTTTTTTTTAAGTATGCGAGAGGTTGTAGGCTCAAGACTCACTAGGTTTGTGCTTAACTCACCAAGAAAAAAATAATACTTGTGTTGTTAGTTGTAAAATAAATTGATAATGGCATTTGAGAGAGAGTTATGATTTGAAGGGCAATGTATCTTCAGTGGATATGGCTTTGGATATAATTAATTTAGAAGTTTGCTTTTATGTATTGTGGTTTCTCTACTCTCTAACTTCAAATTATACATATAATACACATTGTGCTTGCTATTTGCATATGCTAGTATTTTGGTCATTGATCTTGTTGGGCATACATGCTTACCATATGGTCTAATGTATCTATTATTATAGGTCTCAACCCAAACAAGTGTTGCTGGAAGCAGTGGAGTTGGTAGATATGGAAAAGGAGTTGGAGCTAGAAAAGGAATTGGAACTGGTGCTGGAAAAGATTGAAGGGCAGTTGCAGTGCTAGTTTTGTAGGACCTTTTATATATTAGGACCTTTGATTGTTTGAACCTTTTATGGTTACTGTTTTGTACAGCTGTCCATAAGCTTATTTGATCATGTTAATGGACAAAAGTAACCTATTTTATGTTGATCTTAGGTAGGACCTTTGGTTTGACAAACATTACTAGTCATTGTCTTGTAAAGCCTTTCATAAGCTTATATGATGGTGATAATGGACATAAGTATCCTATTTTTTGTTGGATAATAGTTTACAAAACCTTTATGTTAAAAACTAAATATTAAAGCAACTCAACTAAATTTATTTATCTTATGTGGTGATTTTGTTGAACAATCTATTGAGCAATATGATGGTGATACTGAACAAGCTTATGTGGTGTTTATGTTGAACAAGCTGTTGAACAATATTAAGGCAAATCAACCAAATGCCAATTTCCATTGCAAGAAATGCATTTTCCATTACAATATAATATAATGAGTAGCCATTACAATTGTCATTACATTAAATAAGATAAGAAACTGACTACTTTTTCAAAACAATTGTCACTACAATCTTTTACAATAAGTAAACTACAATTCACCTATTCTAAATACAAGTCCTTGGCCATTTGCTTTCACATTGCCAAACTAATTAGCCTTCTCTAACTGCAGAATTTTAGCTTCCAACTTGTTAGCCTTTCGTACTAATCCAGTGATAATTTGCTTAGCTCTGGTACCAATTTCTCCATCAATCCATTGTACAAAGTTGCAATTAATTTACACTTGTCTACAATGTTAAAATATGCAAATAATTATCCAAGTTTGATAATCTGACCAAATTCTGACCAAAACTGGGCAACCAACAAGCATTCTATCCTTAGCAGGCATGCCTTATCAGCCATCACTTATCTTTGCGCCCTTATCAACATTATCAATACGCACTCTATCAGCATTAGCAACATGCACTCCTTGCAAATTCAGACAAGCTTGTGTCATATCAAAGCCAATGTAGAATACAAAAAATTTGTAAGTCACATAACCAAATTCCTCACTATTTATGCTACTAAGTTTCAAAATCAACCACATTGTGGAAGTATCCATGCCAACCGAAAGGTACCCAATCAACCACAGTATCCATGCCCTGAGAGGAATTTTTGTCATCCTATTAAAATAAAATCAAAACAAAAAAGTGAGCTTAAGTTTTATACAAAGAAAAAGACAATGACTAACAAATTAAAAAATATACAAAACAAGCCTAGAAATATACAATCGACTTCAGGAATATGCATAACAAACCTAGAAATATACATAACAAGCCTAGAATCAGGACAAAAACACTGCTAAGAACAAACATTATAATCAAAATAGGAAAAAAAAAAAAAAAGGTTTTTTCTTTTCAATACACTTGAGTTCAGATATATACAGGACAAGCTGGGCAAATAGGACAAAAACACTACTAAGAACAAACATATCATCAAAATAGAAGAAATCAAGTTTCTTCTTTTCAATGCACGAGTTCAGAAATATACAAAACAAACCTAGAAAGTAACAAATTGCCTACAATAATAAATTGGTTCAAAGCAAGGTGCTAAGAGAGGGTATACAATCCTCCAAAGGTCAAAAGTACCACAATACAACTAGTTAAAGGCTACAATATGGACTCTTCAAGATCCAAGAGACTTGCCTGACTTACCACCACCATCAGGTGCAAAAATGAGAAAGGGCTAGCTGAATTCATCCAATCAGCATACATAAATAATAAACTGACCAGAAATCATTCAAAATGTATTCATCCAATTGACAAGGTGCTTAGAGTGACCAGAAATCATCTTTTTTATTCGTTAGTTACAAGGGAAATCCAACGTTGCTTGCACCTTAAAATCAATCATTGAAAAAAAAAAAAAAAACTAACCAATAGCATCCAAGTATTGCTAAGAGGGAAAGAGAATGAAAAAAAATGTGATAAATGAAACCAAGAAAGTTTCGTTTATAACATAATAGAGTCACACTATATCTAAACCTTCACAACACATTCATATATCAAAACATAAAGATTGCAAATAAGAGAAGAAAGCATAAGAAGTTTATAACTTTGAGTTGACAAATAGCTCCTTCACCATATAAGAAATCGCATCATCTCACATTTATAAAACATATAAGAATTAAAAAAAATGTGTATAATCATATAGAAAGCCTCAAAAAGATTTGGTATATAGTAGAGAGTAAACAAAGAAATGTTACTACTTGTCTTAGAGATCTGCACCAGATGTGACCCAAAGAATTGTGAGTAATCATATAGAATTAAAATTCAAAGATCTACAGCCACTGCCACTACTGCCAGAGAAATGACAACAACAAAAACACAATAGATAGTTTAAGCAAAATGAATCTATATAGCTGATTATCAAAACATTTGTTATTTTTAACAAAATTAATTAATTAATAATTAACAAAACAAAGGAACAGAAATGAAATTTGGATCCAAGATCTGCTACAGCAAACTGTGGTCTGTTAAAATTCTGAGAAAATGCAGAAAAATTAAAATTATAAAAAAAAAAAAAAAAAAAAAAAAAAAAAAAAAAAGAAGGAAGTTTCTGAGTAAATGAATCTACCACTAGTAACTAACTAACTAACTTGTTCCCTTTACATTACATTACTTTTCAGAAACCAAACACAGCCAGCCCAACATGAATGATATGTAAGTACGTATTAACATAAAGAATCCAGACTAGCTGAAAAAAAAAAAAAATCACAATCGAATTTTTTTTAGGGTTTGAACCTACCACTTAAGAATCCAATCAAAACTCATGAAAATACCCAAAAATAGCAAAATCCATGCCAAATCAACCAAACCTATACTAATATGAACAGATTGATATCCAAAAAAATTATCCCAAACCCATCAAAATCACGAAATCCAAAAATTGGAGAAATAGCAAATAATAATAGAACAAACCTTGAGTTCGGTGTTGCAGTGCCAGCTCCAGAGATGACATGTGCAGCGGCAGGGTAGAGCTCCGGTGCTAAGATGAGAGGAGGAATTTGATTTGGGGTTTGTTTGAGACTATCGTGTAGTTTGATTGAGGATAGAAGGTTTATCTGAGTTGTGATTGTGTGTATTAGAATGTATTGGTTTTTGTTAAAAAACTGATGTGGCGCTTTATTATTGGTGGTGTAAAAGAGTTGGTTTACGCCAGCTCCGAACAGAAGGTATTCTCTAAAATCAAAGGTATTAGGAAGAGGGTAGATGAAATTGCAGCTGAGAAAGATAAATTCAATCTTGGTCAAGGACTTGAAGATAGAAAGTTAAACATGCAGGAAAGGAGGGACATGACCCACTCCTTGTTTATCCTCAGGATTGTTGAAAATCAAGCACCGCTTCTCTCTTTTTCTCTAGAAAACTCTCTTGCATTTCTGAATTTCTCTAAGATGCTCTTTCCGGATTTCTCTATGAGATATCTCTAGAGACTTCTACGTAGAAGTAAAACTCAGCCACAAACTCAGCCCCTTGAGCATTTAAAACTGCCGGCAAGTATTGTGCAATTCGCTTCTCACCTACGGCTGAATCTTTTACGACCCCTTCACGTGCATTTAAGAAAAGACCAGCATATTCAAAGGTTACATGGAGATCCATCTAAGCTACAACAATAAGAACTACAAATTAATGACATTTAACATGCAAAAGAGCTAGAATTTATATATCTTAACATAACCATTTAAAAGCATTTCAGAAAAGGTTTAGGCGTACAAGCATAAGCATATTAGCAATCAAAATGAAATTTTATTCTCGATAAGTATTTAAGAGATTAAATTGAAAGATAAACCGGATTTTTCAGACTTCATATTTCATGCATTGAGTCATCATTGATCAGTCCTCATTCCAATTTTTTTTTAAATCACCAAAGGCTATGAACTGTCGTTGCTAAATGAATAGATATTACGCTTATTCCAGTAAGAAATACATCCTTTGCGGAGTGTTGCTCAGCTTCACATCACAGCAGAAATACATCCTTTTCAAGTATGCTACAGCAACCTCTTTCATTTTACACTGACATTACCTTTCAAAATTTTAAATAGTCATAGTGGCTTGCCAAAAAAGAAGAAAGCAATCATTTCCATGGGTGCTGGAAGATCATCAGCTTTTTGAAGCACTCTCTTGTCAACCATTCTAAACCATATTCATTCCATTTGCTGGCCTATGCTTTGTACATCCTCCATGATGGCTTGAATTGGCCGTCCAAGAAGGCTTGTATTCTTAAACAAGGCAACAGCTTCATATTTACTAGAAGAATAATATAACCTTTAGAAATCCAAAGGGTGTATGACCCTGTATCTGTTGAGACACAAGTTGAACTAGCTTGGAGATCATTTTGGAATTTACTAGTGCATGACCCCATATCTGTTTCAATTATCATTTTCGAATTTTCGAACCATGGTCTGTTTCAATAACTAATAAGTGGCCTCTATCATCACAATCAAACCGTTCATTAATTAAAACTGAAATTAATCTAGTAGCCAGCACCAATAATGCATTTAAAATAAAAACCAACCTCTGTTCAAAGTGTTACTATTCTCATTTGTAAAACCCTAATACCCAAACAACCTTCACAAATCACAAATACATCTATAACCCGGTTACAACAAAGTAATAATTTAAAACAGAGACCACATACTTGGTAAGTGTTTGGAATAGGGCCTACCCAAACAATCTTCAAGGAGCCTTTCTTTTTTCTCACAATAATCAGAAACCCTGCTTCATTTCCCTAGAGTCAAGAATGCAAGTTTCACATCATGTAATCACTTATAAATGGATAAGGAGGTAAATGAAAGCTTCCAAGGATATCAAATTTTGATATTTCACGCCATTGATCAAGTAGGAATATGAATAAGAAAACATTGAATGATTACTATTTTAGAAGTCCAAGCATAACAACTAAAAACAAAAGGCAATATGTGAAGTGCCTTACTAAAATAATATTAAAGGAATTTCCGAGTTTCAAGTTATATTCTCTATCTGTCTGCATCATCTCAAAAAAATTTGAGGACTTATTGTCCTATTCCCTAAAGCCTTCCGACCTGATTTATATAAAGAATAGCAAACTACGAAATCTAAAACACAACTAACAGCAGAATTACTTGACAATGAAAGAATCCAAAATCCATAAATGGCAACTGTCCAAAGCTGCAAAATCAACCGGCCACTCTTTCTAGAAAATAGAGCCCAAAATTTTTTAAATATAACAGCAACAGAGATTGATGAATGAGAATTTAGATTTACATCAAAAACAGGATCCTTTAAATGTAGGCAACAAACATTACACTGTTACAACACGTAAGTTTGAAGGGTATTATCACCAATGAGGAATTGGGGGGTAAGTTTGAAGGGTATTATTCACCAATGAGGAATTGGGGGCAAGGAAGGGTAGAAAGCATCTATGTTTAACAAAGAACAATATAGGTTGAATGTATAACCTAACTATTTCTTACAAATTTAGGAGAAAAGGAAAGCTCTGCATATGAGGTTAGTAATAGTAACAAGGGGATTACAGGTATGCCAAATCCATCAAAGATCATAATATTAGTCGAAGTAGAAAGAACATAATCTCTAATATTAACTACTAGATAAGGAAAATCTACTAGTATCAATGGTCTTTGGTTGATATTCAATTGACCTATAACAAGCACCCAAATTGCCACATGAGCATCATCAACTACAAACAAATTATTCTGTCATTTCGAAAATAAATAAAACTAATTCCATCTTTGCTATGTTGCATCAACTGAAGCTCAAGATAACTATCCCAAAATTAACAACACTAGTGCTCAACATATTTTTCAAGGAAAGATAAAAAAAAAATAATAATAATAAAAAATGGAATAGAATAAAACAACCAAGCGCCAATACAAGAAAAGAAATATCACCAATGAAAAACTTAAAACAAATATACCCAGTCCTTAATCATTATCAATATGTCAATATGATTACAGTACAAAGTAAAACAATAAACTTACTCCATTATAGAGATGGCTTTATCTATTGGGAGGGAGGGAGGCATGAAGAAATTCTTGAATGTTCTTATCTACTTGATTAGATGACAGCATATCAACTAACAAGCTTGTAGTGGTTGCATCTGCTGAAAATCCCTTGTCAACCATTATTTGGAGATATTTCGTTGCCTTTGATGTCTCATTATGTTGCAGTAACACTTGGATAATTCTGTTATATGTGCGATCGTTAGGTGAGCAACCATTCCCTTCCATTTTCTCAAGCAACTCACATGCTTCATCTATTAGTTCCTCTTGGCACAGCCCCTTGATCATAATATTGTAAGTTGGAACATCAGGCTGCAATCCTTTGGTAGGGAGACTATAAAAGAGTTTTCTTGCAATTGTAAGCTTCCTAACATTACAAAAACCATCAATCAAGATGTTGTAATAAATCAAAGTATTATGCTTCAGCCCTTTGTCTTCCATCTCTTGAAACAATGCCAATGCCTCAGCGATTTGTTTATTCTTAAGAAGGCCATCTAACAAGATGGCATAGGTCTAGGGATCTGGATGTTGGCCAAAAGCTTGCATGTTATGGAATAGCTTAAGCGCAGCTTGGGGTCTCTTTACTTGGCAAAAGCCACCTATAAGAGTGTTGTAAGTCACAACATCAGGAATCATTCCTTTGTTGGACATTTCATGAAAGAGACGCATTGCCTCGTCAATTTTTTTACTTTTGCAATATCCATTTATCAATATGCTATAGCTAAACACATTAGGCAAACAAGCCCTCTCAACCATCGTATTAAATGCTTCGATAGCATCATCCATTTTGTTTTGCAAACAGTAACCGTCAATCAAAGAGTTATAAGTGACGGAGTCAGGCTCAATGCATCTTTGAACCATTTCAGTAAAAACTTCTTTTGCCTCTGTCAACATCCCTTCCTTGCAAAATGTGTCCACCAAAATGCTAAAGGTGTACACATCTGGAATGATCTTCCTTTGCGTCATCTCATTCAACAAAGTAGCAACCTCCCTCCACCGGCCAAAATTGCATAGTCCTTGAATTAAGCAATTGTAAGTGATAACATCTGGCTGAATGTCTTTACTCATCATTTCAGACAAAAGGTTCAAAGCCTCAGTTACCAATTTGTCCTTACATAAACTGTCAATGATTGTGTTATAGAGCACCACATTAGGTTCAAAAGTCCCTTTTTCTACCGTCCTTAGCAACCTAATAGCTGCACTAGTCTCCCCAATCTTACACAGACCGTTTACTAAAGTCCCACAAGTAATCACATTAGGCTCATACCCTTTGTTCTCCATTTCTTCTACCAACCTCACAGCTCCAGAAACATTACCTTGAAGACAGAGACCTTTAAGAAGAGTGTTTAGAGTAGGTTGGGTAGGCTGATAACCAAGTTTCAATATTGTTGCTAAGACAGAGAACCCAAAATCAACCCGGTTCAAATGGCAGTAGCAATTAATCAATATATTGAGAGTATAAAAATCGGGAGTAATTCCTAACGATTCCATATCTCTAATTAGAGTAATGACTACGGGGTAATGCTTCATTCTTGCAATGGAACCAAACATGTGATTAAAATCCACAACGGAAGGCAAAGGGTACATGTGAAGCATTTTATCAAACAGGTCTAAGGCATGATCAAGATTCTTAAAGGTTCCACATTTGCAGTGATCTCTCACAGATTTCAACAACTGATTCCGATTCTGACTAGGGATTTTTTCATTTTCTCTTCTACTGCTATTATTATTAGTAGAATAAGTAAAAGCATGAAATGGAAGGCTTCCTCTAATAATCAAACGACTGTATATAGAAACAAGAGAGGATGTTGATTTACCCATTTCCTCAAGAAGAAGAAGAAGCAAAGCCCCGGAGCAATTAGTAGCTTGGTGTTCACAATGACTGACTCAGGCAGCTACCAATTCGGGTCGGGTCGGGTTTGGTTTCGGCTGAGCCCCGGAGCTTGAAAAAGGAGAAATCGTGGTGATGGAGTTGGCAAATCAGAGAGCGAAACTGGAATCTGTGAGCTGTGAGCTGTGAGTGGGGACTGTACGAGGGAGTGAGAGTGAGAGTGAGAGTAAGGGTGGAGTTGGCAATTCCTTATCTCTGTACTTTTGGGTTTCTTTGTTATGTAATATGAGGTTCTGTATTTCCTAATGGAAAACTCATTCCCGTAAAATATCGTTGATATATTTTTATTGTTTTATTTATTATGACATATTTTATAGTATTATTTCCTAATTTTTTATAATTACTAAAATACATTTTTGGTCCAAATTTTAATTTATGAGATTTTTTTTTTTGAAAAATAATTTTTATTTGTTAGATTTAAGTGGTCACTTTTATTTGTTAACTAGTTTTATGTATAAATTTTAAAATATATATTTTTTGATAATATAATTAAATTTAATAACAAATAAAATAGTAAAAATATTTTATATATAATGGCAAGTTTTAAATTTCTAAAAGCTCTTAGTAGTAATTTTAGTTGAGGGACGCTAATTAATGATTGGAGAGAAATGCTATATCCAGCTAGACTAAGACATAACTTTACTTGTTCAAATAACAATTATGGCAAAGTATGATGAGGAACAACAGATAATAATTATAACATACCGACATAATAACATTTATATTTAATTATAAAGACTCCCTTGCATCTTAAAGTGTCAATTTAATATCAACACTAAACATGCCAAGATATTTATGTTAATTAATGTAAATAAGCAAAAACTTATTATCAACAACTACACACACATATACACTTAGATTAGGCTAACGTAGAAATTATATCTTGTATCAAAAAAAAAAAAAACCTACTATTGCATGAATTATGATTAAAATTGACCTAATATTTTTACTTTAACTCCAAGAAATCAACCCAAATTTACAAATTAAAAACTACCCAAATTTATAAATAAATAAAAATTGAAAGCAAAATTCACTACAACACACACATAAATATATACACACAAAGAAACTCTGAATTCATTAATTACAAACAATATAAATTTCTAAACATTAAAAAAATATGGAATTAGAGTTAAAGTAAAGACACTTACCTAAAAAATTTGGAATTAGAGTTAAAGTAAAGACACTCACATGAAAGTTGAATTAACTTTAACAGAAGGGGGAGGCAGGCGAAGTCATGTAAATTTCACATCACCTTAAATATCCATTGTTTTTATATTTAATCAATTTTCTGTCTCCATTCTTTGTGGAGTGATGATCATTATTATGGTTTTCGATACTCAAATCTTAGTCTCATGGCTACCTGTGGATGTACATATTGGAAAAATCAATAATGGTACCTTACTTTGTCAGTATTTCATATATATATATATATATATATCTGATAGGATAGCAAAAATTACCATCTCTGGTTCGTCTAGAGGAATCGTCCATGAGCATCAGTTAGCCAAATGACCACAGACCGTCTGGACAAAAGAGTCGTCCATGTGCTTTGCACATGGACGACCACACAACATCAGTCTATGAACAAAGAATTGTCCATGGGCAAAGCACACGAACGACCACATAACACTTGGGAAATCCTCAAGTATAAATTACCTCACGTGTGTGGAGGATTCAAACCATAAAGTCTTGGAGCATTTAATCAACCCGTGTTCATCGCCATCAATTTCTCGTAAGTACTTAACTTCTACTAGCAGTTGGAACTTCTATAGCCGTTGAGGAAGTTATGTCCGAAATCCCTGATTTCCACGAATCTTGGGGAAGTTACTAAACCAATAACCGCTCCAAGGTTCTCTATATATAAGGACCGGTCTGAATCAAACAAAAGGTAAGTGCATTCTGATATTTTACTCCTAAAAAGTTGGAACTCCACAAACTAACTTAGCCATCGGAGGGTGTTTGGCCGGACCACCCCAGTCTCCTTCGATAGCGTGTTCATCCTTGTAGGCCTTTGCTACCACTATTAGCCCATCGAAGCTGGAGTATTCAGCCTATTGATTCTGTGTAGCATTAATATCTACACATATATTACAAATTAAAAGCTACCCAAATTTATTTTTAAAAAAAATTGAAAGAAAAATTTACTACAACACACACATAAAAATATACACACAAAGAAACTCTAAATTCAATAATTACAAACAATATAAATTTCTAAACATTACAAAACAAATCTAGACTTATAGTTAAAGTAAAGACACTCACATAAACACAGATTTTTCAAAAAGTGAATAAGATTTTTGTTAAAATTAATCTGTTAGTTCTCATGAAAGATATACCATATATAATAAGTGTAAGGACCAGATTTCACTCCTAGACCAAAAGGTATATGAACTTGAGCCCAAAAAACCCAAAACAATAAATTTGTAAAGAATGGGTTGAAAAACTGGGCTTTAATGAATTACGCAACATGTAAATTGATCTTGATGACAAAGAAAGGAAGATAATAAATTTTCACAAAGGAAAAATATCCTTGGCAATGTCCAAGGAGACCGATTCCTATAAATTGGTTTTGAAGCTCGATTACAAGTTTGATCCCTGATTGTTATAGTGTTTCTCTTCTTAACTTTTCAATCCCCCTTTCTCTAGGGGTCCCTCGCATTATATATCTCCTTTTCAATGATCTTGGCCCTCCATTTGTTGATCAGCTAAGCTGCTACTTAAGTGCTTATCCCATCGGACACCTTCTCTGGCCTTCTGTGAGTTGGGATGGCTTAGGCAACACTGTTCAGAGGTCTTCTCCATATAAATGCGGCCAGAAAATTAGTTGCAGAGCATTCAATGCGGTAGCAGCATCTTTTCCCCTGATACCTCTGATCCCCCATCCCTCTTGTATGTTTGTAATACACGCCCTTATTAGTAGAACCCCTGAAAGGCCACTTTGATTGACAAGATATACTTTTGACTTGTGCTCTGTTCATCCGAGGAGATAATCCTCCTAGGACCATCTTTCCCAGCCTTTCTGCATGCACCTTACTCATGGGATTCTAAGCTTGATACCCTCACTACTGTTTATTCGTCCTTGGACCAATCAACGTCCTCGGCCAAAGCCCAAGGCCCAATATATGATTTTGGTCACTTATCCCTACAATAAGCATATAAATTAGATGAAATTTAACAAAAATAACTTAAACAAAAGGCAACCCGCACACAAAACATATTCAATTTGATGAAAAAAAAAATTAAGAATGGAATTTTATGAAAAAACAAAAAGAAGAAGGCAAATACATACATGCAAATTTCATAGGTAAGGTATGAGAAGGAAAGAATATCAACAAACCGTACAGTAGGAAAAGGGAAAAATACACCAAAACCATATATATACCCCCACTTTTATATTAGATAATTTTAAGTTGTGAAGAAGTCAATAACTTGATATGAACAAAAAGAAAAAGGAGTTTACCTAATCAAGAAGTTTAGGTTAATTACATATTAGTTTTTTTTTTTTTTTTTACTTTATTCCAAAAGATTAGTTAACGTTATTAGCTAGATTGTCATTAGATTTTTTTAATTTTTTTTGTTTACATTAAAGTTAATACATATTACCTATTTTTTTGTTATTTTATCCAAAAAAAATTAAAAGAAAAATTAAAACTTTTAAATTTGTTACTATTAGAAAATAGATGGTGTAGGATAAATGTTTATCCCCAAAAAAAAAAAAAAAAAATACTAACGTAAGCTAAGAGTAAAATTGTTACTTTATAAAATTTAAAAATAAGAAGAAGAAGCTGATACTAACACTTATTGTTACTTTGTCCAAACTCTAAAGAAGTTGATAAGATCAAAAACTTTTTGTTTTTATCTAAAACCTTACTTTAGTTTGGTGCAGCCACTTGGCTCAACAATTATATATATATATATATTTATGCAATTTGGTGAAGCCGCTTGGCTTAACCATAGCATCTAAGCCCAACTTTTATTATATAGTATAAGATATGATGTGTCTAAGAGTATTAGTATCAGACTCAATGCAATTTTAGCTATAAATTATTGTTCTCTATTTAAATATCTTTTTTTTCCCCTCAATTCTATATCAAACAAACACTACTCACATCAAACCCATTTCAATTACAGATTTACCATAGATTTGTCGACAATGCACAAATCGGCTGACTCACGAAACACGAATCCTCTATTTCAACCATCATTTGCCGATCAACCTCCATTAACCATCATTTGTTGCACTACATCTCTGCCGATTCATTTGGATCGATGCATGAGAGAGAAGAGAAACTGTGTGATGGAGAGAGAGAATAAAAACAAAACAAAACAAAACAAAATTGTTTGTTGATGAAGAGTATCTCAATAGACATCATAAGGTACTATTCATTTGTTAGTTTTACACATTAAAATGTCGAGCTTGTAGCACTGTGTTTTAAAGTGGGTTTAGCTATATTTTTTTTCTAAATGCTATTTTGTCAAGCCCACTAAGAATGCTCCAATGGAGTGATTAAATGTTAGTTTTAATTTGATCATGTCATCTAAGAGACTAAAAATGATTACTTTAAACTTCAAGGACTAAAGTCATTCATGAGCTAAAGTTTAGGAATTAACAATGCAATTTGACCAAAATATCACTATTTGTATTATATGGGGCACCATTGTCTCATATTCATACAGAACAAGATTTTGCATCCTACAACTTCAACTCATCATATTGTTATTCTTGCCTAAACATGTAAATAAAATTAAGAATAAAAAAAAATGCAAAAGCTAATACAAGATGTAAAGTTGTGATTTACAACTATTTTGTGTTGGCTTTAATTCCGTGCCAAATTTAATTGTAATTTTGTTCAATCATATTTACCCTGTCTTTTATGTAGGATTCTATTGTATGGGTTGTATGTGTGAGAGAGTGTAAAAACTCAAGACATTATTAAAGACAAAGTGGATTTCACAAGAAGTTTCGCGAGAAGCCTTCCCGTGAAGTGAGCCACATGCAGAGCACATGACTGGAATGCGAAAAGTCATGACAGGTGGTTTTTGCGAGTATTTCACGGGTAAGGCCTTGCCGCAAGATACCCGCGAAACATTCTGTTTTGCTATTTTGGCATATCTGCTACACCATATCTTCACCCACACTGTATATACCCTCATTACCCACATATTGCAAGTAGTGCTATTTTGAGAGAAAACCCTAGATAAAACCCTTGAGAGTTAGAGATTTTTATACCCACAATCATCTACACAATCCTATGTGGTTTTCCTCAACTCTTACCTCTCTATATTCATATCCTTGAGAGGTTGATAACTCAAACACTTACCACACCTATTCTGAGTGTAAAGTGAGGTTTGGTGCTACTGGGAAGCATTGGAAGAAGCCATTTTGTTTGGTAGATGCAATCAGGCTAAATTGTGTGATCCGGAGAGCTAGAGAAGACAATGCTTTGTTAAGTCAATTGGTAGCAAGAGCTTGGAGGGCTTGAGTACATGGGGTAGACTAGGATTGGAGGCTCTTTTGTTATTCGTGTACTCCAACTTATTCTCTAGTGGATCGATTTACCGCTTGGAGGGCGGCGGAGAGGTTTTTCGCCGAGTTCTTAGGTTTCCTCTTCGATAACACTCGGTTTTATCTTGTGTTTGCATCCTTCTTCCCTACTCTTTAGCTTTCATTTTATTGTTGATATTTGATGAATATAACTTAGAGTAGTTTTATTGTTTGTTCGCTCGCATTTACTTTATTCCACACTTAGTATAAGTTAAAGTAAAATTAACCGAGCCGTAATTTTAATTTGGGGGTCTAAACAGCTCGTGTTTTCACACATATTCGAGCTTTCACAAGACGTCCAAGTATTCCAGAAAGCCTTGTATCCTTTAACAATTTGACCAAAATATCAATGATTGTATTATATGGAGTACCCTTGTCTCATATTCACACCCATTCTTGTGCTTCCCTATAGTTGATTTTAGCCATGAATTTCTGCACTTAGTTTATAAAATAGGATTGGTATTACCCACATCACTAGTCTACTTCAAGAAAGAGCAATTTTAAGGGAGGGGGGGTGGGGTGGAAGGTGATTTCATAGAGCCTCGTGCACCATTTGAGAGCTTAAGCCCCCATTTAATATACAATTTCTAACCATAAACAAAATAAAATAAAAGGTGTAATTATGTTATGTGGTCATTGGAACAAGATTTTGCCTCCCACAACTGTAACTCATCATACTGTTATTCGCTCCTAAACGTATAAATAAAATTAAGTATAAAAATAAAAATGCAAAAGCTAATACATGACCTCCAAGTATTCTAGAAAGCCTTGTATTCTTAAACAATGACACAGCTTCAGATTTACTAGAAGAATAACAACCTTTAAAATCCTTTCTTTCTTGCTGCCTCCAGGGCTTCTTCAACAGCCAGACAGATGATTGTCACCTTGTCCTGAGTTTCCAACTATGGCAGCCAGATATGATACTTTTGCCGTCTCAATCTATGGCAAAATGCCAGGACAGCTTCAGGATTGATGCTCATTCCCTCAAAAATAGCCTTGTTCCTGAAATACCATAGGTTCCATGAGTTTCCTGTATAGATGAATGAAATCAAGATCTTCCTTATGATCATCATTAACCCAATAAATTTTTTCTCTTACCATAGTTCTCACAATAATCTCCAAGCCAAACCATTAGGCACTAGTTTGGAATATGCCATACCTTGGCTTTCCCATGATAATATACCCTGAAAATAAGCAATGACACAACTAGGTAAGATTAATCATTAAACTATGCTATGTATAAGAAATCCAAACACTATAATCATAATGTCTAATTTTCTTTCCTCAACAAAACCACTTTAAGACATGTTTCTTTTCACAAAGTGACATACAAAGTAAGGAAAAACCCCTCTTGTTGGGATAGAAGTTGAACCATCTTGGAGATCATTTAGGAATTTACTAGCATATGATCCTACCTGTTTCAATTAACTTTTTGGAATTTTGGAACCATGGTCTATTTAAATAACTCATAAGTGGTGTCTATTGCTACAATCAAACTGTTTAATAATGAAAACTTAAATGAATCCAGTAGCCGCCAATAATGAATTTAAAATAACACCACCCTCTGTTCAAAGTGTTACTATTCTCATTTGTTAAAGCCTAATACTCAAACATCCCTCACATATTCATTTGTAACCCAATTTGAACTTAGAACAGAATTATAATTCAAAAAACGACCACATACTTGCTAAATGTTTTGAATAGGGCATCCCAAACAACCTTCAAGGAGACATTCCATTTTCTCGTGATAATAGGCCACCCTGCTTGATTTCACTAAAGTCAAGAATGCAAGTTTCACATTATCTAATCACTTAGAAAAGGATAAGGAGGTGAGTGAAAACATACAGGGCCTATCAAATTTTGACGCTTCATTTTTCAAAAGAGCTGAACATCCAGTATGCATAAGAGAACATTCAATGATTCCTATATTAAAAACTCCAAGCATAACAACTAAAAACAAAAGGCAATATGTGCATTGCCTTGCCAAAAGAACATAAAAAGGAATTTCCAAGTTTCAAGTCACATACTCTGTGTCTTCAAGCCTTCTGACTCCAATCGGAAACTTTAAGTGCATGAAAAATACAATTCCCCCTTGCTAGTAAATGCAAGATTCCAATGCCTAGCAAGAATAAATTCTCTTCAAACCGCAAGGGCAAAATAACAATAATTTATATTTTTCTCAATCTATTTATTCAAATGTGGTTGCTATTCTAACAAAGTTGAATACTCCTACTTCCAATCAACATTCAGCAATCAATTCATAAGCATTAATAAAAAATAAAAAAAGAAGAAGAAGAAAAGAAAAGAAAAGCAAAACACCATCATAATTCTTATTGCAAATTCACAAATCCTATAGGTATCATAACGCTGAACAAATGAAACAATAAATAAATAAATACCACCATCGAGTTGAGAGTTCTGGCTTCAGTGATGGTTCTTAGAGAGCTGTGGACCATCAATTTGCACAGAGCTGTGTTTAGAAGTTCATCCAAAGAGAGGAATAAATGAGAGAAAAAGATAAACTGACCAGCAATAATGGCAGAGACACGGTGTCGATTAAAGCTTGGCTGAGAGAGAAATCAGAGAATTGAGACTAGGGCAGTTAGGGTGAGGGAGAGAGAGAGAATTGTCACACACACAACCCGTGGATCTTGAACCCAAAAACTTACCCTCCATCACATAATTAAAGGAGGAGGAAGTGTCATTTGACACTCATTAACTTCTCAGAATAACAAGCTTAGCTTATTGAATATTCTCCAACTACTACTCAAGCTCCTATGTCAGCACTTTTTCTGTTACATGCCAAATAGAAGATTGTTTTCATGATTCATTTCCTATGTCAACACTAAACTTGTTGCTGTTCCATTAAAGCATCTACCACCTTCACAAAAGACATTGACACTAGATTTCACAATCAACAAACTATCGTGTTACTTTTGTACCAGAATGCGATCTAAGTTTCCTGTCTTCTAGTCGATGGACAAAGAAGCAACTTCCTTAAGTTGATAAGCTATTCAAGCTACACTAGTCTAAATTGGTTTCTAGTTCAATGTCTATAACAAAGCTTATGATAGTAGGGCATGTTCAGCTTAGAAATATGAGTAAGGCATTCACTGCACCTTATCCTAGAGAATAATATATAACATTTGAACACAATATATAGTTTTATTGAAATTTTTAACAAGAAAGAAAATTTTTATTGAAAATAAAAGGACTACTTCTTGCAAGAAAGGACACGAAGCAGCAAAAAAAAAGGATAAAGAAAACTCAATACTATTTACATAAGAGAAGAGAATCTATAAACATTAGAAAGGAATCGCTAGATTTGAGTCCAAAAACATTAATTCGACTAGCCAATGGATCACACTTTACAAGAATTACACTTAGCAACTGCCAATGAACCAAAATTTGAAGAAAAAAAAAAAAGAATTGATGAAATTAGGTATAAAGTAACAAAATGAGTTTAAGGCGAAATTGCAACAAAAGATGAAACTGTTGAAGTAACAAAAACTCTTATTAACATAAATGACAAGAAATATCAGCTTGTAAAAATTATAGAATTTATATGAAGCCAATACACATCACTTACATATTGTGTTGTGATGAGTAAAATATGAAAGTTTTCCTCGATCTTGATCTTGATAAACTAAAAAACCTTCACACAAACTTCTAAAGCAATTCTTCAATGTTTTTATCAGCATTTTTTTTTTACTTAAAAAAAATATTGTTTAGTTAAAGAGCCCAAAAAAAAAAAAAAAAAAAAACTTTAGATTTATTCTTAATTTATTTTGTTTTATATTACGTAGTTATTTTTTAAAACAAAAAATTAGTATAAAATATTAGTCTATGAGTACACGTGTCTATTGTTTTTGTAAAAGTTAATAATTTTCTTTAATTATAATTTGAGGTTATGATTGTCAGATTGTTGAGGTCCCAACACAATCTAGAGGAAATAAATCTTAACCAAAAAATTCATCTACATAAAGCATAAAAATAAATAAATAACAACATAATGCATGAACAACAAACTTAAAATCATACATATGCCTTTAAAAAAACATTAATGATTAAAAACACAAAATAAAAATACCTTAAACCCCTTGGATTCAAGACTTCATACTTGTAGCGACAAAATTATGAACAAGGAAGGATTTGATATTGTCAATGTACGTTAAGTGAGTGAGTAGTTCAGTTATTCTTTGCCATAAATGAGGGTTATCCTTCAATTTTGTTTTTACTTAAACTTATGATATAGGGGTATTTTTGAACCAACGAATAGTTCATCTCAAATCAGGGAAGCCAAAGTTTAGAGAGGGAGAAGAGTAAATGGGAGTAGAGTAGTAGGGAGGAGAGTAGAGGAGAATGGTTCCCCTCCACCTTGTTTGGATGTTTTTAAAATTAGTAAGGGGAAAGGGAGTTGTAGGGTCAATTTTTGTTGGGCCAAGTATTTACTTTCTAGACTCGGCCCAATAAAACCCTTAACAATAAATTTGTAGATAGTGGGTTGAACAACTGGGCTAAAAATGGATTCAACAACGGTTCAAACAGACCAAGCGAGGAGGAAAAGTGATGATCTGACTGATAATCAGTAGGGATCCTCTTGAATCCGAAGAGGTTTAAAGTTTACAGATCAAAAGATGAAAAATCCCCCCCCTCCTTTCCGTGAGACCTACTTCCTTTATATATACACTTTTTCCTCCACCTTCACCGTACACTTGTTCTTCATCTAGGCGTCCACCGTACTAGTCATATCAGAAGTTTGCTTTAACCTACAGTGAGTGGTAGTGGTTGAGGTTGCACTGTTCAGGTGTCTTCTTCACATAAATGCGGCCAGGAAAGTTGCTGCAGTGCATTAAATGCGGTGGCAGTAGTTTTACTTTTAAGATATTTCGTGATTTCTTCGCACTTAGGCGTGCCCAGAACTCACTCCTTACCGAGGAATCTTCAGTATATCTACTTGATCAAGTTCTCCGGAGATCCGATGAGTTGAACCTCTTCGGACCAGCTAGGTCGTCTTCGGACACAACATTCGTCCCTTCTTGGTTGCACTTTCATCAGGATGGCAAAGCGTTGGTCACCTTAATTTCTTCAGACAGAAAATGATACCCAAATTAGGCCCCAGGCCCAACATATGGCGTTGGGCTTTCTCACCCACAATAGCCCCTCAAAATTCTAATTTTTCCCTAGTATCCGAAGAGAAAAAGTGGGGTTTTGACCTTTTGCAAAATGAAAGCATTGAATTTCTGCCTCCGCACGTGGGTATGCGCATAAATCTAGGCACCTTTTCTATTGCCGCTGTTTGTTGCGTCGTTTCCGAGGCGTCATTAATTGCTCCAGGCGGCGTCTTGTCCATGAAATCTAACGGCACGTCGCAAATCCAACGGACGAGATTTTTCTCAAAATTTCGGGCGGGATAAATCCCACCACTTTGCCTACCTCTATATAAAGTCCCAGAGGGGGTCATTTTCTCACTTTGCAAATTTCAGGCTCCCCAGCGAACTCAAGCATTCACGCTCCCAAAGCCTTTCCTGTCATCTACTCCAACTCGTCCCAGAATCTACTACAGTCCTCCTGCAAGGCTAAAGGACATCCTCCAATTCGATTCTGCGTAAGTTCTTCATTTGAGATTTTCGTATTCTTTTCAATTTGCTTCTTCGGCGTTTGGACATTTATTTCCCAACCACCGCTCTATATAGCTTCCCCTTATCTTAACTGAAAATGGGTAGGTTCGAACATCTGGTGGATAGTCCTTCCCAGATAGAGAAGTTTAGGGCGATATATCGCATTCCCCAAGATGTAGGCTTAAGATATTGCTCTTCGGAAGAGATACTATTAGACCGAAAAAAGGGCGAAGTTGCGATCCTCATTATCGCCTTCTTGGAAGGAAGGATGACCATCCCCATGGGTCGGGTCACCAGAGGTTACCTCCTGAACCATAGACTCTGTCCTGAACAGTGTGCGGCTAACGTGTTTAGGATTTTAGGAGCAATCGATGATCTGAACCAACATATGGGGTTGGGGCTCACCTGGCTCGACGTGGTACACATATACGAATGTCGTTCCAAGCAAGGGTCGGGATACTATCTTAGATCCCGATCCGATGAAGTCAGGCTCTTCTCTTGCCTCCCCAAGTCTAACAAAGGGATGAAAGACGACTTTCTGATCGTCTCGAGCGCATGGCATGACGGGCTTCATTGCCCTACTCAGCCAGGAGAGCCAGGTGGGATATCCCCTATATAGGTTTCCTCACAATAAACTTAGGGTTTTCGTTTTCAATAATCTGTTCTTCTTTATCGTATTTCACGCTTTCTGACAATTCTATTTTGACGTTCCAGATAGGGATCACGTTGCTCCTCGGCTGAGCCTCGCTAACCTCGCAGCACTTAACTTCCTTCTTCGGTCTAAGATATTTGCTAGCGAAGACGGGCAGTTAGGGCAGTGCATCTCATCCTTGGCTATACTCCGAAGACAAAGGACTTCCAACCAGTTGGCAACGCGATAACACTTGGAGACCCTCGCCTTAATCGTATCGACGTTGCTCGGAAAGGCTTTCTGGCCCCATTTGACCTTGCACCCGTGCCACATTCGAACTCACAGGGCGTTCCACTGCTCGTCCATCCTGTTCAGTAAGTCCCCTTTCGGCCAGAAGCAGAAGGAGAAAAAGTAGCCTCATCGACTCCCTCGCTTGACAAGCAAATTGACCAGTTCAAGTTTGAAGAGGAAACCTCGGAGGAAGTTCAAAGTTTGGCTGCCGACGAGGTATTTGATAGGCACTCAGTTGCTCCACTCTTAAATATAGCCGTGCCTGACGACTCTGAAGAAGAAGATATGTAGAGTCTAACGGATTTGATGAAGAACAGGAGGGCGAAGGTCGTGACCAAGGGTACTGGTACATCCCAGCCCACGGTCAATCTTCCACCACCCCCTCCTCTTCCCCCAGCCCCAAGAGATCCCGGCCTAAAGCCGCTGCCGGATTTGAAAAAGAAAAGGGTGGTGACGGATATTGAAGAATGGGAAGTGGTCCCTCCGAAGGGTCCTAAGCAGCAAAAGACGGCCCATGATATAAGAAGTAAAAGGGCTTCTTCTACTGAGAGCAAAGAAGAAACCTTGGTCGCAGACGTGCGGCGAGGGACTCGGGTGTGGTCTCCAAAGCTGACACTGGATGGCGCAGCCATCCCACATGATGCCTCTCTCCGAAACTACGCTGGAGGGAAAGCTGGGCGCATAGCAGAAGCGCTGGAACAGGCTCTCCTCCTTTCGAAGGACATGGAGTCCTATCGGCGCTAAAGCCAACATGAGCTCTTTCTGTCCCTAAAAAGGGATTTAGCCATGGTGAGATAAGTGATATTCTCTTGTAGCTCTTATGTGCGTTCACAACTTAACATAAAACTCTAGTTGCCATGCAGATTGCCCAACAAATTTACGTGGCTGAAGAGTGGAATAAAGAGAAAGATGTTGAAGTGCAAGTCGAGGTCCGATCCAGGGAGGAGGTCGAGAAAGCACTGGGCAGTGCAAGAGACGAGTGCGCCCGCATCTCCGAGCAACTGAAGGAGGAGGTGAAGGCAAAGAAGAGTGTGGTGGCAAGCCTGAAGAATGCTCAAAAGCAAGTCGAAGACCAACGCCAGAAGCTATATACCACCGAAATCAATCTGGAAACAGAGAAGGCGTTGGTGAAAGAACTTCGGGCTAAGCTAGACAAAGCCAAGGACGCTGCTAAATTGGCCAAGGAGGACGCTCAGTTGGCCAAGGAAGCAATTGAGGCCGAGAAGCAAGCTGCCTACCTGCTGGGGGTGCAAGAGACCCAAACGAGGCTGACCGAGGAGTTTGCCAAGGTCTGCAGGGATTATTGCGACATCACGTGGGGCAAAGGCCTTGATGCGGCTGGAGTCCCTACAGAGTCTGCCTTAAGGCAGCCTGGGAGTGTCTACTACCATCCTGACATATGCGACCTGCCAGATACCTTGGAAGCTTCCTCGGCCGGTCAGAATCTTCTAGTCCCAACTGAGACAAGCCAGACACCTCTTCAGACCGGAGATGCGAGTGATTTGCCAAAGACTGATCCAGTGCCTCAGAATAAGGCTTAGGATGTTCAAATTGTGTAATAGTTAGGACCCTTTATCATCTATTTTGTAACGAAATTGCCTTTTTAATGAATGAAATAGTTTACTTTTTGTTCCTTGTTGCTTTTATGGTATATGTTAGATTGTGTCATCATGGCTAACAATGATAGTTTAATATCTAAGAATCAACCAAAACCACGGTAATCTTTTAAACATGGCTAAACAAGGCCTTATAATAATAACAGTTGACGTAATTTAGCTTAAGTTTGCATATTCCGCCAAATGCCAGATTAGACTAATAACGTGAACGTGTCAACTAACCCAAATCATCTGGTCCGAGGACTACAGGCATGGTTGGATTTAAGTTTAAACACTTGAGAATCGTAAAGGAGTGTTAACTAACCCAAATCATCTGGTCCGAGGGCTACAGGCATGATTGGATTTAAGTTTAAACACTTGTAAGAATCGCTGAGTGTTAACTAACCCAAATCATCTGGTCCAAGGACTACAGGCATGATTGGATTTAAGTTTAAACACTTGTGAACTTAGCATAACAAAATGGTATCACGACTGAAGGAAGAATTCTTTTAATAGTAGTACCTTTTGAGGTTATTTACATTCCATGGCCGAGGCACTACATGATTGTCCAAGTCTTCTAGGAAGTATGCTCCAACGCCAGCCCTCAAAGTGATGCAATACGGTCCTTCCCAGTTCGGTCCCAGCTTTCCCCAAGTTGGATTCTTTGCATTGCCTACTACCTTCCTTAGGACCAGATCACCAGGCTCCAGGGGTCTCAGCCTTACATTGGCGTCATAGCCCTGCTTTAGTTTTTGCTGATAATGCGCCAGTCGGACCATTACATTTTTCCTTCGTTCTTCAATTAGATCCAAACTCTTTTCCAGCTGCCCGTCGTTGCTGATTAAATCAAAGGAGCTTGTTCTGTATGTTGGGAATCCAGTCTCTAGAGGTATTACGGCTTCAGCCCCATAGGTCATTGAAAAGAGGGTCTCTCCAGTAGACCTGCGAGGCGTAGTTCTATATGCCCACAACACGTGAGGCAACTCTTCCACCCATCTACCCTTGGCTTCGTCTAGCCTTTTCTTCAATCCGTTGACTATGACTTTATTGACAGCTTCCGCTTGCCCATTTTCCTAGGGATATGCAGGGGTAGAATATCTGTTTGTGATTCCCAGCTCACTACAATAATTCCTAAATGCTTTGCTGTCGAATTGAAGTCCATTGTCCGATATGAGGGTATGGGGGACCCCAAACCGCGTGACAATATTTTTCCAGATAAATTTCTTCACATCCACATCCCTGATGTTTGCTAAAGGTTCGGCTTCAACCCACTTGGTGAAATAGTCTGTGCCGACTAGAAGGTACTCCTTGTTTCCCGCTGCCTTAGGGAATGGGCCCACAATATCCAACCCCCATTGAGCGAAAGGCCATGGGCTGGTCAGCGGATTAAGAATGCCTCCGGGCTGATGTATGTTCGGCGCAAACCGCTGGCATTGATCACACTTTTTGACGTACTCATGGGCCTCTTTCTGCATATTCGGCCACCAATAACCTTGAGTAATGGCTCGATGAGCCAAAGACTTCCCACCGGTATGGCTTCCACAGATCCCTTCATGCAACTCCTCTAGTAATGGTTCAGCTGCCTCCGGGTGCATGCACAATAAGTATGGGCCTGAATAGGAGCATTTATAAAGTTTATGGTCCTCGGACAGCCAGAAACGAGTAGCTGTCCTCCGTATTTTATCTGCTTCCCCTTTTTCTTCGGGCAACACATCGTCCTTCAAGAACGTGATGATAGGGTCCATCCAGTTTGGGGCAGCCCTGATGTGATGAACCTAGACTGCCTCTTTTCTTAATTCCGTTGGTCTATGCATGTCCTCAATGAGTATAACCCTTGGCAATTCTTGCGCCGAAGAGGTGGCGAGCGTGGCCAAAGAATCAGCATGCGTGTTGCTGTTTCTGGGGATGTGTTGCAGGTTGAAAGTTTCAAATTGTGTCTGCAGTAATTTGGCCTGACTCAGGTACCCTTGCATTCTTTCGTCTTTCACCTCGAATTCCCCTTGTACTTGTCCGACGATTAATTTCGAGTCCGAGAACATCTGGACTGACTTTCCTCCCATTCTCCGTACCATCGTCATCCCTAATTAAAGAGCCTCATACTCTGCCTCGTTATTCGTCGCAGAGAAATCAAGCCTTAACGCTTTTTCAATGACAATTTTCTCTGGGGATATTAGCACTAGCCCCACTCCTGAGCCTCTTTGATTTGATGCGCCGTCTATGTACACTTCCCAGGGCAAAGGGCTCCGCGAAGAAACCATACCAACATGCCCTCCTTCCATGCCCAACATTGGTGTCACTTCCTCTAAGTGGGGTTCTGTGAACTCGGCGACCAAGTCCGCAAGGACCTGGCCCTTCACTGATGTGCGAGGCATGTACTTGATGTCGAAAGCCCCTAGGATCGTCCCTCATTTGGCAACCCTTCCAGTGTAGTCAGCGCTTCGGAGTTTTGCCCTGAGCGGAAGCTGTGTGAGGACTATAACGATGTGGGCTTGAAAATAGTGAGGCAACTTCTTCGTACCAAGCACCACAGCTAGGATAGCCTTTTCCAGTGGCAAATAACGAATTTCAGCTTCATGTAATGACTTGCTTACGTAGTAGATTGGTTTTTGTACCCCACAGTCCGTCCGTATCAACACCAAGCTCACAGCGTTAGGAGCTACGACAATGCAAGCAAACAAGACCTTATCTAGTTCAGGACTGGACATGATTGGTGGCCGGGCCAGGTAGTCCTTAAGCTGCTGAAAAGCAACAGCACATTCTTCAATCCATTCGAAACCCTTCCACTTGTTGATCAATGAGAAGAAAGGCCTACACCTGTCTGCTGATCTGGAAATGAACCTGTTAAGGGCAGCGGTCATCCCAGTCAGCTTCTGAACTTCCTTGGGGTTCCGAGGAGCTCGCATGTTGTTGATGGCCTTTATCTGGTCGGGGTTAACTTCGATTCCCCTGTGAGTGACCATATACCCCAAGAGCTTACCTGATCCAACACCAAACGAACACTTCGATGCATTCAAGCGTAACCTGTGTCCCCTTAGAATTTCAAAGACGTCCCTTAGATCTCCGATGTGCTCGACTATGACCTTGCTTTTCACCACCATGTCATCAATATAGACTTCCATGCTTTTTCCTAATTGCGGCTCAAACATTCTGGTCATCATCCTCTGATAGGTAGCCCCGGCGTTTTTCAAGTCAAACGGCATTACTTTGTAGTGGTAATTCCCAACAAGGGTCACAAAAGCAGTTTTCTCCTGATCGGCGAGGGCTAGTGGTATCTGGTGGTAACCTTGGAATGCATCTAGGAAACTCATCCGAGGGTGCCCAACAGTAGCATCAACTAGTTGGTCTATTTTTGGCATGGGAAATGGGTTCTTCGGACAAGCTCTATTAAGGTCGGTGAAGTCCACACACACCCGCCATTTTCCGTTTTTCTTCTTGACCACCACTATGTTAGCCAGCCATTCGGGATAAAAGATTTCCTTAATAGCCCCTGCCTGCTTGAGTTTCATCACTTCTTCCCTGACGGCTTCGGTGTGTTCCCTTGACGGACGCCGGAGCGGTTGTTTCTTGGGGATAACGGTGGGATTAACGTTTAGGTGGTGGCAAATGAACTCTGGGCTCACTCCTGAGGCCTCTGCGGAGTCCCATGCGAATACATTAATGTTGGTTCTAAGGAATTCTATCAGCTCTTCCTTCTCCTGGGGAGGCAGCATGGATCCGACTTGAAAGAACTTTTCTGGGTCGTTATCAACAGATATCTTTACCAAGCTTTCACATTCTGCCTCTTCGACCGAGGTTTCGGCGTCTAGCACCGAAGGTTTTAACTGCTATAAATTCTCATCATTACGAATTGGGGGCTCAGCCTGAGGTTTGTGCTAGACCGCGGCTACCAGACATTGCCTAGAAGTAGTTTGATCTCCTCGGATTTCCTCAACCCGCCCTTCGGATGGGTATTTAACCTTCTGATGAAGGGTGGAAGATACGGCCCCAAGAGCATGAAGCCAAGGTCTTGCCACAATAGCAGTGTAGGGTGAGTAGGCGTCTACCACTATAAAATCTACCTCCACTGTCGCCGACCCGGTCTGTATAGGTAGTCTAATCTGGCCCTTCGGGATGACCACTTTACCATCAAAACTCACCAAAGGAGAACCGTAGGGCGTCAAGTCTTCGGGAGATAAGTTCAGCCCCCTTATATAGATCTGAGTACATTATTTCTACGGCACTGCCCTGGTCTACCATCACCCTCTTCACGTCATATCCACCTATTCTCAGAGTGACTACTAGAGCATCATCATGCGGCTGTATAGTCTCGAGTTTGTCTTCGTCCGAAAAGCCCAAAATGGGTTGAGCCCTCGTCCTAAGCCTATTCGACTCCCTATTAATACTTTTTGAGGGCGGCCGAGCAACTGATAATACCCTGGATGGGCAAGACCCTGTCCTCCTTGGTGCGGCAAAGATAACATTTATTGTGCCCAGAGGGGGTTTCACAGGACCATCTCTTCGAGACGATGCGTCTCCCTGACCGTGTGAGTGGTGTAAAAGTTGTTTTAGCTTGCCCTCGCTGACAAGTTGATCCAGGTGGTCCCACAAACTCCTACAGTCTTCCGTGGTGTGCCCATGGTCAAGGTGATATTGGCAGTAGAGGTTGTGGTTGCGCCTTTCAGGGTTTCCGACCATCTTATTTGGCCTCTTGAAGAAAGGCTCATTTTTTATTCTCTCAGGACTTGGTGTACGGGCTCACTAAATACAGCATTGACTGCCTGAAAATTTGCCGAACCCTGTCCAACCCAATCCTTTCTCTGCCGGTTGTGACTCTGTCGGTCCGACCTGAAATCCCTTCTCTCCTGAGGGATAACCTTATCCTTGCCTTTAACCTGCTGTTGGTCTTCTTCGACCCTTTTGTGTTTATCAATCCTATCCATTAACTGGCGTACACTGGTGACGGGTTTGGTCATTAGGGACGTCCTTAAGAGATGTTCCATGGGTAGGCCTAGCTTGAAAGAGCTGATGGCCACCAAGTCACAATTTTCTTCCATCTCGTTATACGTTTCCCAGAACCTATCTGAATATGACTTCAAAGTTTCACCCTCCCTCATACTGACGGACAACAAGGAGGCCATGGATTGCGGGACCCTTCGGCACGTGACAAAGCGCGACCCAAATGCCTGAGCTAGCTCTTGGAAAGAGCTGATAGTGTTTGCTTTCAGACTACCAAACCATCTCATGGCTATTGGTCCCAAATTGGATGGGAAAACCTTGCACATTAGGGCCTCGTCCCTGGAGTGAACGGCCATCCGTTAGTTGAAATGACTCACATGTTCCACTGGGTCAGTCCGGCCGTTGTAGATGGTGAATGTAGGTTGGTGGAAACGCTGAGGAAGTCTGGCATTCTCAATGTTACGTGAAAAAGGGGATCTGGCGATCTGATCCAGAGTTTTACTCATAGCATCATTCCCTGCTCCTCTTGGGAGGGGGCTCTCAGGGTTCCTCTCACGATGGTGCATTTCCTCATAGGGGAAGGGTTCACTGACTGGTGTTCAAGGCCTCCGCCTATAGTCGTCGTCTCGCTCGTCCTCAGAATTATCATCAAAGTATGAGGAAGTGCGCTTCCTCTTTGCATGGCGTAACTCTTTTTTCAGCCTTTGAATCTCCAACTGCATGCTTTGATTTTTCTCTGCATGGGACGTGTGGCTCTCTCCATGTGACCGATTTTGATCGTCGTATGTGGTGTGTACGCTGCCTTCACGATCCTGTCTCAGTTCCAGATGAACAAAGGGATCAGTGTGCTGAGATGATCTGGACTTCATTGGTCGTTTCCTCAGCTCAGCCGTTCCTGAGGTGTTGCTCCCACCTTTGCTCAAGCTGTTCCCACAGACGGCGCCAATTGTAGGGTCAATTTTTGTTGGGCCAAGTATTTACTTTCTAGACTCGGCCCAATAAAACCCTTAACAAAAAATTTGTAGAGAGTGGGTTGAACAACTGGGCTAAAAATGGATTCAACAACGGTTCAAACAGACCAAGCGAGGAGGAAAAGTGATGATCTGACTGATAATCAGTAGGGATCCTCTTGAATCCGAAGAGGTTTAAAGTTTACAGATCAAAAGATGAAAAATCCCCCCCCTTTCCGTGAGACCTACTTCCTTTATATATACACTTTTTCCTCCACCTTCACTGTACACTTTTTCTTCATCTAGGCGTCCACCGTACTAGTCACATCAGAAGTTTGCTTTAACCTGCAGTGAATGGTAGTGGTTGAGGTTACACTGTTCAGGTGTCTTCTCCACATAAATGCGGCCAGGAAAGTTGCTGCAGTGCATTAAATGCGGTGGCAGTAGTTTTACTTTTAAGATATTTCGTGATTTCCTCACACTTAGGCATGCCCAGAACTCACTCCTTACCGAGGAATTTTCAGTATATCTACTTGATCAAGTTCTCTAGAGATCCGATGAGTTGAACCTCTTCGAACCAGCCAGGTCGTCTTCGGACACAACATTCGTCCCTTCTTGGTTGCACTTTCATCAGGATGGCAAAGCGCTAGTCACCTTAATTTCTTTGGATAGAAAATGATACCCAAATTGGGCCCCAGGCCTAACATATGGCGTTGGACTTTCTCACCCACAGGAGTAATTAGCCCTTCCCCTTGTTTGGATGTTTTAAAAATTATGATGGAGATGAAAGGAAATGATTAAAATAGACAAATTTACCCCTATTTGAAAATAGACTTGCAACATTGGTCTATGATTAATTTGTTAGAAAGAGTAAATTAGGAAATTTACTTGGACAATAATTTATCTACTCTACTCTCCCTCCAAATCTCTCCAATTTGGAGAAATTAAAAATGAGGGGTTAGAAGGAGTTGAAACCCCTTCAAACCCCTCTCCCTCCTTCCTTAAAAAACTTCCAAACAAGGTAATTGGATTACTCTCTCTCCCTCTGCTCTACTCCCCCTTCTTTTTTAAACATCCAAACGTGCAATTAATTCTTAAATAGTAAGATAGCTATTATAGAAATATTAATCAATTGGTGTGTCTTTGTAGTATTATTATTTGCTTTTATTTTTAAATCACCAAAGTACATAAATCCTCCTAATTTATATTTACTATTTTATTTTAAATCACCAAAATACACCCTAATTTTAATACATACTATTTACAACAATTACATCTATCTTAATATTTTATTTCTATTCCATTTAAATATTATTTTTTTGTCTTTCTAAATATCTTTTTTTTTTTTTCAATTCAATATTGAAAAACACAAACCCTTGTCATACCTAAACACGTCAATCATAGATCAGCCATAAAGTGGGTTTATTTTGATTTGTTGATGAACAATAACTCAAAAAGGTATTGAGGTTCTATTCATTTATTAGTTTTACACATTAAAATGTTGAGCATGTTGCGTTAGACTTTAAAGTGGGTTTGGCTATATTTTTTACTAAACGTTAGTTTGTCCAGGTTGCTAGGAATGCTTTTATGGATTTAGTTTTTAATTTGGTCACGTCATTTAACAAACAAAAACAATTACTTTAAATTTCAGGGATTAAAATCATTCAACTGTAAGGACTAATTATGCATTTTGAGAAAAATATCACTCTTTGAAATTTCAAATTTGTACATGTTCATGTGCATCCTTGGTGATTTTAGCCGTGAATATTCTTTACATCATATTATATTATATATAATAAAAGTTGGGCTTAGACGCCGTGGTTGCGCCACGTGGCTTCACTAAATTGCAGAAATTTTAATAGATTTTTAAAAAATAAATAAATATTTTTTATGTTCTTATCTTTTTCTCCTATAATTTCTAAGTTGATAAAAATTTTAATTTGAAATCACTTCTTTAGATAAAGTTTGATAGACACAAAAACTCAATAATTTAATATCAACTTAACTTCTTCTCATCCATTAAGAAAAAAAAATTATTCTTAAGCTTCACAATTTCATAAATTTTTATATTTTGTTCTTATCTTCTTAAATTATATATATATATATATATATTTTTTTTTTTTTTTTTTTTTGCTCTTATCTTCTTCTCCTATAATTTTTTTTTTTTTTAATTTCAGCTTCACGCTTTCATAAATTTTTACTACACGTAAAATAAAGTTGAAGAATTTTGTTTAGATTTTAAAAATTGCAATATTTTGGATAAAATAGAAGTTTAGTTATTATTATCAACTTAAACTCTAATACTTAATCAATTTTTAGGATGTACACAAAATCTTAATCAATCATTGAATGTTTATCAATTTTATTTAAATTACCATTCATTTGTAGTTTTGTGCTTTAATTCATTAAAAAAAAAAACATCTATCCTTATTAGTACTTTCTTTCTTTATACTAATATGAAATTCTATCCATATTTATCCAATAAAAAATGATTAGAGGAGATTTAGTTTAAGTATAAATCGTCTAAATTCAAACTTTATCGGATTAAGAAGTTACCTCCTTATAAAAAACAAAGATTTAAAATCTTATCTCACTCTAAAATACAATACAGGTATTATTTTGCTTAGCCATGTTTGTCTCTTTACTTTTGTTTTTTTTGGCCTGTCCGCATGTAAATAATGTTACCTCTAACAATGTTGGTGTGGTAATGCTTTTCATGAGTACTTATTTTTGATGTTGCAGCTTTCATCAAATTTTTTATGTTACCTACAACCTTGTAGGTAATTTTTTTTTCTTTCATCAAATTGAATAGATTTTGTGTATTTGTTGCCTTTTTATTATATATAATATGATTTTTATCAACAAGTTTTATAGATAGGCTGAAATTCTATATTTGATCACACCTTTTAATGTTTTTTTTATAAGTCAATATAGCAAGCAATATATTTGTATTTTTAATTTCTTATTACCTGGTTAGTTTCCCCAGAGGCTGGTGTCCGAGGACCATACAATGCCTAAGTTCTGTCTAACACTTAGTTTTCTCATCTGAAGTATCTGGTTTCCCCAGAGGCTTGAGTCCGAGGACCATGCAATGCCTTAGTTATGTTCAGTACCTAGTTTTCTCATTTTAAGTGGTTAGTTTCCCCAGAGGCTGGTGTCCAAGGACCATACAATGCCTAAGTTCTGTCTAACACTTAATTTTCTCATCTGAAATATCTGGTTTCCCCAGAGGCTTGAGTCCGAGGACCATGCAATGCCTTGGTTTTGTCCAGTACCTAGTTTTCTCATTTTAAGTGGTTAGTTTCCCCAGAGGCTGGTGTCCGAGGACCATACAATGCCTAGGTTCTGTCTAACACTTAGTTTTCTCATCTGAAGTATCTGGTTTCCCTAGAGGCTTGAGTCCGAGGACCATGCAATGCCTTGGTTCTGTCCAGTACCTAGTTTTCTCATTTTAAGTGGCTAGTTTCCCCAGAGGCTGGTGTCCGAGGACCATACAATGCCTAGGTTCTGTCTAACACTTAGTTTTCTCATCTGAAGTATCTGGTTTCCCCAGAGGCTTGAGTCCGAGGACCATGCAATGCCTTGGTTCTGTCCAGTATCTAGTTTTCTCATTTTAAGTGGTTAGTTTCCCCAGAGGCTGGTGTCCGAGGACCATACAATGCCTAGGTTCTGTCTAATACTTAGTTTTCTCATCTGAAGTATCTGGTTTCCCCAGAGACTTGAGTCCGAGAACCATGCAATACCTTGGTTCTGTCCAGTACTTAGTTTTCTCATTTTAAGTGGTTAGTTTCCCCAGAGGCTAGTGTCCGAAGACCATACAATGCCTAGGTTCTGTCTAACACTTAGTTTTCTCATCTGAAGTATCTGGTTTCCCCAAAGGCTTAAGTCCGAGGACCATGCAATGCCTTGATTCTGTCCAGTACCTAGTTTTCTCATTTTAAGTGGTTGTGCCAAGGAGAAGACCCTGCTCTGTTCTGCCTCTTCGTTTGGCGTGACTCTTCTGATTACAAGGCATCTCTTAGGTTGTTCGAGTAACGCGTTCTGACGCTTCGGTGCCTCCTCGTTAATGAGGCGCCTCCTCATTAATGTCAGTTGTGGATTTACGAGGATCTAACGGTGGATAAGCCCCTTAGAATCTTGGCGGAGTTATTGCCTCCGGAAATCTCTCCTTAGGATTTAATGCGAATTGGCTCTCACCAATTTTTCGCCTTCTATATAAGGCGTTTTTGGGGCAACCTTTTTCTTCACACTCGACAAACATTCGTCTTAAACTCTCCCAAAGACATTGCTCAGGGGTTCTGCAAAAAATAGCAGTTTGAGCCCCACCAAATGAATTGGCCCTTGGAAAGGGCGATTTCGAGGATGCCTAGCCCCTCTCAGGAGTCGAGGATGGCACCCCGACCCTGGACGTCATGCTGGGGTTAGAGTAGGAGAAGACCGAAGATTCTCCTTCTTGTCAACCTAACCAGAGGTGGAACCCTCCTTGCTGTTTGGAGGAGGATCCAAAAAGAACGTAACCTCCTTCCCTTGGATCCGGGTCTGTGAACCCTCCAAGCTGGCAGCGATAGGGTTGAGAGAGAAACCAAGCGAAACCAAGAGGTGGAAAAACTTGGCTACAAGAAGGGCAACTCAATTTGCAGTGGAAGTGGGTATATGTCAATCCGTGTTTAAAGGTGACTCGGAGGCGATATGCATCGTGTTGAAGGTAGCTAATGGTGGCCACCTGTCTATTGGTCAGTTTGTTAAAGACTTTTTGTCTATTGTGAGTTCTCTTAGAACTTTCTCTTTTTCTCATACTAAGCAGCAGGATAATAGTGTAGCTCATGCCTTAGCCAAGAGAGCAAGAGGGTCATTACCTTTGTTAGTCTGGAAGGAGCATGTTCCTCTAGATATTTTCGAGTTTGTTGTTTCTGATTTTGTTTCAGCTTTATAAAATGGTCTCGTTTTGATTCTCAAAATATATATATATATATATACTTTATTTATTTGCATCCTTACTCCTTAGTATAGAACATAACCTATTTGGAGAGAATTTTTTTTTTTTTTTTTTGAAATAATGAGAACATGGTAGTCATTTTGGATGTGACGAAATTTGTTTCTCAACTTTAATTATTTAAAATCCACTTTTTGGAGAATAACTTCTTTTTGAAAAATGCAAACATAATCCATTTTTGGAGAATAACTTCTTTTATAAAAAAGCAAACATTACTTCTTCTCGTGATACCCTTTAAGAAATGCATTTTAAAAAAATTGGGGTAGGGAGCAAGAAAGTCAAGGATCCAACATGGGCTTTCCAAATTGCCAATACGCCGAGTTTCATAGTGTAAGCTGGTGATCATCACAGACCACCAAAATCTAAAATCAATCCTGTTTTGTCTTGTTATAATTTTTAGTTATTTGGTCGGGGTTTTTAACAAGCATCCAAAAAGGATTGCCATTGTTGTAAGCTTCATGTTTGAGAACTATATTCAAGGAATTTTGTGTCTAGCATTCTCGCTTAAGCTTGACAGAGATCTTAGCCACTGATTTTGCATTTGCTAAGGTACACACCATTAGCCCCCACATGCCATACCCATCTTCATTTTGCATAAAGCAGAAACGACCTGGGCCACATTATCCAAGAGATCCAGCAAGCTCAAGACACATTTCAGAACTGCGCTTTCAAGCACCTGAACAGAGACCATAATAAAGTTGCACGAGCTTTATTTGGAAAGGGGTTACACCCCCAGTTGTGTCATCTTTAATCCAATCTCATTTGCTGTAATGGTCCCAGCCGCTTGCTGGCTCCCTTCTGATGTCCTCATTTCTATTTGGTTTAATTCCATGAGTTCCATTTCCAAAAAAAAAAAAAAAACAGTAGATCATCACTGGAGTAGATACACAGTGTTTGACCACTGCAATCAAAGGAAAATGGAAAGTATTCTTTACTTCACACCCTTAATAGGTTCAGCTGGTATCTACATCAAGCAATTCACCTATCTGGACTTCATTAGTGAGAGGACTTGTCAGTCTTTAACTGCTTGCCAACTGAAAATTTTATAATCCTCATGGATCTACAGTAATCCATATAGCATCCTGGTTGGAAATGAATCAAATTATGAGTACGTAGAATTCATGACAACTTCAAATTCTGCCTCTCAGAATTCCTCTAAAGCAAAGTTAAAATGAGAAAAATACTTTTTTATACTTTCGACTAAATTGTTATATGCCATTCAGTTACAAGAATGATACAAATCATGAAAAATATTTGCTCAAGAGTGCAATTAACATGTGTCCTTAGGACATTTATTAATGAACCATTAAAGGAAAGTTTTAATATCACTTTCATGGAAAAGATAAAAAAGCTATTAAAAAGAAATTTAGTTACTTTAAAGACCTTTTATCCAAAAAAAAAAGTTTTCAGATCTTTCAATAAGGCCATCTGACATTCTAAAAGATCATTATGGTCACATGCCAGGACTACGTTTCTTTACAACAACGTAACAAGAGATATCCCAACACACAAAGCATAAAACCGTTATGGCTACATGCTATAAAATTGCAGTTTAATCCGCAGCCAAGCATCAAAAATTACCAGGATTGTTACAGCATCTCTGCAGAGTTGGAATTCTGCAACTAAGCACCATGAGTACAGAATTTCAATAGCAAAGGAAACAGCTGCTGCTATTGACCAGTAAAGGAAGCTAACTGCACACCACCGCCACCAATTAATTTATGGAACATATTTTCAGTTGGTGCTGAGAATCCTTGGTGTCTTTTCCAAAAACACATAAAAAGCATATTGCCATCTTCTTAATCCATACACTTCTAGTCACATGTCGGAGTCAGACCAAAGATATGCTTCTTTTTCTGTAGCTTGTTTCTAATTCATCCTTTTGAACAATCCCTTCTCAAATCCTACAAGAGGTCAAACAACAGAAATTAATCACTTCTGATAGCTAAACATACTTTTCAAAATAATTTTTTTGCTTCTTTAGTGCATAAGAATCTTCCTGTGGCCAATGATCTCTCTCTCTCTCTCTCTCTCTCTCTCTCTCTCTCACATAAGTTCACAGTTCACTATAATGGGAAATGACCAAATGATTGGGATCACCACATCATGGCACACAGGAAGATGCTAAGCCAAGATCCATAGCTTATTGAGAAAAATAAAGAAACATCTGACTAAAGGGTGATGGAAATGAACCAACCAGTACTACAATCAACTCCATCCCAATGTTTTCCTGGTCTTATACCATATCTATTTGGAGCAGCATCAAATCTTTGTTTTAACCAGCTGTCATCAGGAATGTCCTGAGGAACAACAAACCCTGATTCCTTCATTTTCTCATTATCCCCTAGATTTGGGAGAACTAGTTCAGGGCGCTTTTTCTGCACTATGTCAAAGAGATATGTCAAATTAGTATTAAATTCTTTGATTTCAACAACAAAAAATAAGCAAGTCAATTACTTGCCTTCACCAAATGTGCCATGGGATCACCATCTCTTATTCTCTTCCTCAGCATTTTGTCAAGTTCAGGATCATCTCTGCAAACAGAAAACACAGATGTTATTTATTTTTATTTTTTGATAAGTAGAGAACGCAGATATTGTTTATTACAAGGCACTAGGTGTACACATAGTAAGACCGGAAAATGAAGGTATCATGCTATCTCTGCCAAACAGAAGATGGGTAGCTTTGTAGTGAAGCACAGTTAATGTATTATTCATCAAATGGATGATCTAGATTTTTTTTTTTTTTTTTCCTTTTTTTGGTCACATGAGTAATCTATAATCAGTAAAAAACCTTAAACCCAGAGACAAATTCAGACACCATGCATGTCAGGTGCTTCATAAATGAACACAAAGCCTTAATCCCAAAATTTTCGGGTCAGCTATGGATCCTCGACAAATTAATTATGGTCAATCATATGCTTTCCTTTCTTCTTCTTTATCTAAAGTCATACTCTTTATTACTCTATTAATTGACATGTCATTTTCTTATTACTTCAACTAATGTGCTTTTTGGTCTTCCTCTACCTATTTTCGTTCCCTCAACTTAGCCCAACTCACTCTTTCTTACTAGTACATTAGTCGCTCTCCTTTGAACATGACCGAACCATCTTAAGCAATCCTCCCTCATCTTTTCATCAATAGGCACTACACCTATTTTTAAGTGAATTTCCTCATTTTGAATCCTATCTTTCCATGCATTTCCACTTATCCATCTTAACATTCTCATTTCAACTATACTCATTTTACAAATATGTCGCTTCATAATAGCTCAACATTTAGCTAATCATATAGCAGTTTTATAAAATTTTCTCTTTAGCTTAATAAGTATCATACGATTGCACAACATTCTTGATGCGCATCTCCTCTTCATCCACCCTACTCTTATGAGTTTTATCCTACGACTCACATCATTTGCAATCTCTCAATCTTTATGAATTATTGATCCAAGATATCAAAGACTATTGCTCTTTAGTATCTCTTGGCCATCAAGTCTTACCACCCCTTTGTTTTTGTCTCTACTTTTACTAAACTTATATTCCATGTACTCCATTTTAGTCCTAATTAATCAAAAGCCTTTAGATTCTAGAGCGTCTCATCAAATTTCTAACTTTGCATTAATTCCACTTCTAATTTCATCCACTAAAATTATATCATTTGCAACCATCACTAGTGCAAAGAGATATAGACTTAATGCCAATCCTTATTTTTTCTGCATACCTATAATGATGGGAAACCTGATTGCGATTCCTCCAATTGTTCTCACACTAATCAACTTAACACTCAGTAAACTACCATTAAACAAAAAATGTATTTCTAAAGCCAGAGGAAGACAGTTCCACTACAGAGAGATCTACCAATTATAACAGCAAGCCCCGCCCTGCCCCATCCCACCCAAAAAAAAAAAAAAAAAAAACTCAACTGATTGAAAATGCAAGGGGAAATTAGGATGCGGTTAAACCAGCACTAACATTCTTGCATCTGCAGCTACCATCAAGTGACATTCCTTTTATGAGTAATCATTAATAAAATATCATATGTAAGACAGAAGGTGCCAAAACCCCTACTAGAAATCATAATAATAATAACAACGAAAAGTTCTATGGTTAATTTCATAGGCAAGTGGATTTCCACAATACCCTATGATTACAGCATCATAAGGAAATCAAAACCATAAAGATAGCACAACCCAATTGACTATCACCATGCCATTGTAAATCTCAAATTTGGTGAGGCACAATAGAGGAACAGACCTACTGCAGGTCAGCACCAATATGCTTACCCACTTATTGTGCTGGATTATATTACACTGAGAAAATCCATTTATCACAACTACTCAAGCAAAAAAAAAAAAGAATCCTCTAAACATATTGTCAACCAAGATGCCCAAATGTCTGTGGCACAATAAAATGTATAGGAATTGGAAAAAAAAAAAAATTAACATGAAAGATACTAGAAAAAGAAACCTACAGCTACATCTTTCAGAATATAGAACACGTGTAAATATTTAAAATATATATTAATATATTACAATATGATATCTTGTATCATTAGTTTTACCGGGTCCGTGCAAATGGTTTGTCCTTCTCAGATTCCAATTCCTGCAGCCTAGCTTCGGCTTCCCGCTTTTGAGCCAAGCCCTTGCCCCACTCCAACTTAATCTCCTGACAAAAACATGCAGCAAATGCATATTAACTATCTACTAAATCCAGGAAAGAAGCATTAGAAAAAAATTTCTAAAAGCCTTTGAAAACTTTACTTATCAATGAAAGAAGCTTTAAATACAAGCTAAAACATTTTAGAAAGAAAATAAATTAAAATTGCTCACTATTATCCTTAGGATTTTTTTTTGATAAGTAAGAAAGATGTATATTCAAGAAGCTACCTCATGAAAAAACATAAGGCAGAACAAGGAGTACAGAGAAGGAAACAAACATGAAAAAACAACAAAACAAACAAAAACCAACAAAGAACTAAATACAAAGGAGAGAATTAAGGAACAAAGGGAGATAATCACCAGAGGTGAGTCTCCAAGCCCTAGACCAATCAATAAGAGAACCACTAAAAAAAGCGAGCAACTGGTCATCGGATTTGTCCATGTTCTCAAAAGTTCGCCAATTTCGCTCCTTCCAAATACACCACATTAGACACAATGGAGCTAAATTCCAAATGCTAGAAGAGTGCTTTCCAAACCAATTCCACCAACCAAAAAGCATATCTGCAATCGATCTTGGCAAAACCCAAGAAATCCCAAAAGATCTAAAAACCAAGCTCCACAGCTGATAAGCTTTTTCAAAATGGAGTAGTAAATGATTCACCGTCTCCCCGTTACAACGACACATAATGCACCAGTCAACAAAATCAAAGCCTTTACCCCGCAGAATGTCCCCTGTAAGAATCTTCTCCCAAGATGCAGTCGAAACAAAGAAGGAGACACGCGGAAGAGCCTTAACCTTCCAAATACCTTTCCAAGGAAAGATAATAGGCAAGGGACTACAAAGCTTATTGTAGAACGAGCGGATGTCAAAATCCCCCTTCTTCGACAACTTCCACCTCATGCAGTCTCTGTGCTCAAATTGAGGTAAATTAGAACCCAAGGTACGAAGGAATTCATCCACCTCACCCGACTCCCAATCATTTGGATCCCTAAGTAAACGAACATTCCAACTTCTCCGAGCCTCAATCCCCAACCTTTCGAGAGACAAGGCCACAGATGCCTTCTCTATTAGAAGCAATCCCATACACTACCGGGAAGGATAGATGGAGTGGTAAGTCCCCACACCACCGATCTGTCCAAAACTTCACTCTATCCCCCACCCCTACCTCAACCTAGGATCCTCAACCATGATGCAATCAATATATCTAAAAGCCTTTACTTCTCAAATTTATGCAAGTTTTTATCTCCTCCTCTACAATATCACATTTTAAGCCTTTGAAAACAGAACTCAACCTCTGCCAAGCTTTGTAATAGGTTTTTTTTTTTTTTTTGGGGGCAGTCAGTAGTATTCGTAACCACCAACTTTTTTTTGACAACTTACAAACAACTATTACAATATTAATAAAATCTCACAAGAGATGAAAAAGGGATGACATAAAGTAAAACTTTCACAGCATCGATGAACATCATCAGCTTGCAATAGGTACAATACTGGCTCTCTCCATAAACAATTTAGTTCTTACAAGAGATGAGAAATGTAAAGGGGGGAAAAGAGGAAGAGAGAAGGGAAAACTATCATAGCTAGATGGCATCATTTCTTTTCTTTTCTTTCTATTCTAACCAATCTCTCTACCATTTTAACTAAACATTAGTCAAAACCACAGATCTTTTGATTTTTCAGAAAAAAAAAATTAATAGATTATTCAGTCAAAGCCTAAATAGACATCACTTAAGTGAGCCAAAGCTAAAATAGGCATCACACAACTGAAGAAAACCTAGGAGCATGAATTACATTTCCCAAACCGTTTTGCAGACAACTACTCAACAGAAATAAATAGACGATAAACTTTCTGCAAAGTCACATCTATAGCATTTAATTTGTGAATGAATGCAAAATATTTTATTTAGGGAACAAACATTAACATTGTGATGCAAAAATATAATATAAAACCTAATGAATTCAGAAGGGAAGCTTCCTACGGTCCTCCGAATTAGATCAGAATTAGATCACTCCAATGACACAAAAAAAGAGTGACGGTGAAATATAACAAAGGCAGAAAATTTGGGTAAGAAGGAAATTTAAAGTTGAATAGATTGTAGCTGATACACACTGGCACTAATACTATATCCTAAACAATTTAAAGCATGGAAACTTAGCGATTGCTATCAGAACAAGATTATGCAACATTTCTTGCTTGACCACCAAAATATGGGGAAAAAAGGTACAGAAATTTTCATCAGCCACAGGGATGAACCTTAATAAACACATAAATGAACTCTTGGACTCCTACATTATCAGTTAGAAACACAAATTTCATTCGCTCACAAGAATCTAATTATTTTACTAAAACGGAATTCTTTTAACTATTTAGTACGACAAACACTGCAGAGCCACGGTTGCGCCTAAAGGTATCTTATGAGACCACCCTCTCACATGTGAGTCCCATATGCTATGAGAGGGTGATAGTACCACAGTGCTGGCATAGCATCAAGCAGGCTTAAGATCAAGAAACACTTGTTTTCATCTGTAGCTTTTTCAATGAAATTTGACACCTCCCTCACCAAAAAAAAATTCCAGAAATAATACCACCCCCCCACTCCCCGCAGCAAGCAAAGGAAGAAATTGTGACCCTAATAGATAATAATAATAATAATTATTATTATTATTATTATTATTATTATTATTATAATAGTAATAATAGTACTAGAAACAATAATAAATGATGACGATGACACCAATGAGCTCTAGCTCAAATGGCACTTCCTACACCCTCAGTAATGGGAAGAAGGGTGAGGTCATGTTTCAACTTTCAAGACAAACAAGATGCGTGTAACTTACTAATCAAGTGTGTGTGTGTATATATAGTTATAACAAATTCAAGGTTTTTTTCCAAAGTACCTTGGGCTTCTCTTCTACTTTTACTTTCTTTCACAGTTTTAAGAATTCCTCCTTCGATATACGTTCTCCTGCAGCATTAAGGAGTGAGACCCAATCAAGCATGTAAACATTATTAAGGAAGACATAACCTTAGGATATTAAGAAATTTGTTTTTCTTCACCTTTCTTATCCCAATATGTAGGCTCCGCACCCCGACCACTTATAGAAGGATCCATCTCATTAAACCTACACAGGAATAATTATTGTTTAATAAGCACACAGGAATAAATATCAGACAATACACATCTTTGAACCAAAAATTAAACAAAAGCAAAATCATATAGCCTGAAACCTACATCTTATTTGTCCACCAAAAAACCAAAATGATAAAAACTGATCATCGCCTATACTAATATAAATCGGTGATTCTATCACCTTGGACCCACCAAAAGAAAGAAACACATTATAAACAAAAAATAATAATCATAGACCAAAACACCAATAAGGAGATAGATCTTCCAAGGAGGAAGGATTTTTTTCCTAATAAGTTGATACATTTGGGCTTCTACAGATTCACCTTTTTTCCTATCAAAGATCAGCCCTTTGTATTTGTGTAATTCAAATCACATACACGTGGAATGAGATGGGCCTTACATACTGTGAAGATTGTAAATCATGAGTATTTCGCTTAATGCCTATGCACATATACGCTCAGACAAAAGTAGACACTACACAAAATCATTTGTACGCTGTAACAGTTCCCTGGGGTTAGAGAAACCAAAAGAGATAGAGAGAAATATCCCTAATTTTCAATTATAAAAGGAGAAGCCAATGTTTGGCAATTGCAGACTACATAGCCAACCCATGCATGCACAGGCTTAATACCAAGAATTCCATCTATCACACAGGATCGTATGTGCATCCTCATGGAAGCCTGAATTAGGATACCATACAGCTGACCAAACTTCCTAGTTTGAGAACAACAAACTGAGTCCCTGTTACTAAGCTTGATAAATGGGAACTCGACCTGAGGTGTACACAGCCATGTTCATCGAGAATAACTCAAATGACTCCCTACTGGAGTATAGTATGGCCAAACAGTTGAACCATAATATCATCAAAAGCACAATATCTTTTTTGGCTACAATAGAGCAGAAAAGGTCCCATATAAAACACAACTAATCAAAATAAGCAACTACGTTCACAACTGATCAGTTGTGAATGTGCATATAATAAAGATGGCAAACAAAATTCATCAACCTTAAAAGTGGAAAAAAGAGGGTGGGGGGGCAGTAATTGAGCAGCTTAATGTAATTGTTACCTCAACAAATCATTCTTCTTAGTTCTGGCAACCTCTTCCCTCATATCTTTGCCAGAAATCAGACCTGTTTTTCGCTGTTCTTCCACGGCAGCTTCCTTTTGGCTTTTCCTTGGTGGCAAAAGGTCAGGAAGCAAAGATGCATGTGAAGCATTGGTTTCAGTTGAGCGTCTTCGTGGAGGGGAAAGGTCAGGTGACCCAGGTCTCCCAACATCCTTCCTGCATTTCCTTGGGGGTGAAAGGTCTGACCCCAGGGGAGCATGGAAGTCATCTCAATATGAAGAACCACGACGACCCCGTCATGGAGGAGAAATGTCAGGGTTACTCCTATCATTGTCTGCCAATACTTGGCGTCGACGAGGTGGAGACATATCAGAATTCAGCAAATCAGTTGAAAGCTTCACTCCAGGTTCTGGTGAAGGGCTATCATTTCGAACCCTCCATTTCCGAGGTGGAGACATATCATTGTTCAGGTTCCATCGTGGAGGAGACAAATCAATGTTATCTCTGCCAGAATCCTGTTCAGGTTCTGGTGAAGGTGTGTCATTTCGAATCCTCTATTTACAAGGTGGAGACATATTAGAATTTGGGTCGTTAGAATTCAAGCATTTAGGAGAGAGCGAAACCCAACCACTTCCATCCTCTGATATGGCATTATATGCACGTCTGGCCCTCAACTGTTCAAGCCTCCTCATCCGCTTAACCTCAATGTCTTCATTAACTTGTGGCTTCTCTTCATCTACATGTTCAATAACATAATAATAGAACACTTAACCCAATGTGGAAAAGGAAAACCATCAACTAGGAAAAAATTAAAAATCAAAATTTCAAAATGCTATTGATTTACCAGCTGAATCGCTGCTGTTTTCCTCTTCCAGATTGACTGTTTTCTGCCAAACTGGATCTTCATCCACAACTAAAAGACCCGTTGCATCTGGCTTACTTTGGACCTTCTTCTTCTTCTTCTTTTTCTTTTTATCCTCTTCATCATTGATTCCATATCTTTTCAGCTTTTCTTTAAGAGAGTTGGATCCCGAAGATGCAGCTGCCGCCATTATTCAATATCAATACCTCCCTAAAACAAAATTTAAACAAAATTCTTATCAACCCCAATTTGCTTTTATCATGCTCAACCCAAATACAAAGATTACTCCATCATTAGATTCTAATTCTAGCAACATCAAAAGGGTTTTAGAGTTTTGGCAAAGTCTAATACCACTAAAATCAACTGTAACTAAATTTTAAAAGTTTCCAAGTTTCCTAGGCAAAAAAAAAAAAAAACACAAACCGGGTGTCAAGTTGCCAAATGATTGGGATCACCACATCATGGCACACAGGAAGATGCTAAGGCAAGATCCATAGCTGATTGAGAAAAATAAAGAAACATCTGACTAAAGGATGATGGAAATGAACCAACCAGTACTACAGTCAACTCCATCCCAATGTCTTCTTGGTCTTATACCATATCTATTTGGAGCAGCATCTAATCTTCGTTTTAACCAGCTGTGATCAGGAATGTCATGAGGAACAACAAACCCTGATTCCTTCATTTTCTCATTATCCCCTAGGTTTGGAAGAACTAGTTCAGGGCAGTTTTTCTGCACTATGTCAAAGAGATATGTCAAATTAGTATTAAATTCTTTGATTTCAACGACTAAAAATATGCAAGTCAATTACTTGCCTTCACCAAATGTACCATGGGATTACCATTTCTTATTCTCTCCCTCAGCATTTTGTCAAGTTCAGGATCATCTCTGCAAACAGAGAACACAGATGTTATCTATTTTTATTTTTTGATAAGTAGAGAACGCAGATGTTATTTATTACAAGGCACTAGGTGTACACATAGTAAGACCGGAAAATGAAGGTATTATGCCGTCTCTTCCAAACAGAAGATGGGTAGCTCTGTAGTGAAGCACAGTTAATGTATTTGTTGCTTGGTGGTTGTAAAGGAAGTAAAATCTTAGTGACAACAAGGAATAGCTCTGTTGCTACTATTATGGACACTACTAGTACTAATACATACAATCTAAAAGGTCTACCCAAAGTGGACTATAGATCTTTGTTTGTGAAATTGGCATTTAAGGTAAGACAAGAAAATCAATATCCAAACCTCTTAAATATTGGAATAGAATTTGTTGAAAAATGTAAAGGAGTTCCATTGGCAGTGAGTACTTTAGCTGACCTACTTTATTCAAAAGTTGATGAATATGAGTGGATATCTATTAGAGATAACAAGATATGGCATTTAAAACAAAACGAAGGTGACATCTTACCCGTGTTGAAGCTCAGTTACAACTAATTTCCATTTCACTTGAAGCAATGTTTTGCATACTGTTCTGTTTTCCCAAAGGATTTTCAATTCGATAATGATTTGTTGATTCAATTTTGGTTGGCACATGGAATTCTTCAATACCCTGCCAACGAAAGTCAAGAGTTGGAAGATGTTGGTGACTTGTGTATCAAGAGCTGTTGTCGAGATCGTTCTTTCAAGATGTTGAACAAAAAGATATCTCGCATTATACCTTTAAAATGCATGATCTTGTCCATGATCTTGCACTCTCAATTCCCAAAGGTGAGTGTTCGGTAGTGACCTAGAAGTCTACCCTTGCTACAGAAGTTTGTCATCTGCTAATTTTGGAGAATGGGCAAGAAATTACAACACAATTAGAGAAGTTAAGCAAAGTTCAAAACAGAACAACCCACGTCCTTACTTAAAGCATGCATCTCAAGATTTAAGTACTTGCGGATGCTTGATTTGAGAAATTCATCCTTTGAGGTGTTGCCAAATTCTATTGGAACTTTGAAACATTTGAGATATCTCGACCTATACGAAAATCGCAAAATCAAGCAACTTCCAAATTCCATTTACATGCTGCACAGTTTGCAAACTTTACAACTTAGAGGTTGCAGCAATCTTTCTTGAACGGTTACCCAAAGGTATAAGGGACATAATCAGCCTCGGGTTTTTGGGTGTTACAATAAAGCATACCTGCATGTCGGAGAAGGCAGTATCAAACACCTAACTGCCCTAATGAACCTGGCAATTACGGATGGTGAAGAGCTTAGTTTGACGGATAACGAAGAGAATCAAGATCTACAATAGTTCTTATTACAGTCTCCAAGCCAAACCATAACGCACTAGACTAGTTTGGAATATGGCATACTTTAGCTTTCCCATGAGAATATACTATGAAATAAGCTTTGACACAACAAGGTAAGAATAATCATAAAACTATGCTCTTATCAAAAAAATAAATAAAAAAATAAAAAAACTATGCTATATATAAGGAACCCAAACTAATATCTTCATCATTCCACTCTAATTTTACTTCCATAACAAAAACTCTATTTGGCATGTTTGTTTTCACAAAATGACATATAAAGTAGGGAAAAACCCCTTCAGATGAGACACAAGTTGAACTAGCTTGGAGATCATTTTGGAATTTACTAGAGTATTACCCCATATCTGTTTCAATTATCATTTTTGAATTTTTGAACCATGGTCTGTTTCAGTAACCAATAAGTGGCCTCTATCACCACAATCAAACTGTCCATTAATTAAAAATATAATTAATCCAGTAGCCAGCACCAATAATGCATTTAAAATAAAAACCAACCTCTGTTCAAAGTGTTGCTATTCTCATTTGTAAAACCCTAATACCCAAACAACCTTCACAAATCACAAATACATCTGTAACCCAGTTACAACAGAGTAATAATTTAAAACAGGGACCACATACTTGGTAAGTGTTTGGAATAGGGCCTACCCAAACAATCTTCAAGGAGCCTTTCTTTTTTCTCACAATAATCAGAAACCCTGCTTCATTTCTCTAGAGTCAAGAATGCAAGTTTCACATAATGTAATCACTTATAAATGGATAAGGAGGTGAATGAAAGCTTCCAAGGATATCAAATCTTGATGTTTCATGCTATTGATCAAGTAGGAAAATGAATAAGAAAACATTGAAGGATTACTATTTTAGAAGTCCAAGCATAACAACTAAAAAAAAAGGGCAATATCTGAAGTGCCTTACTGAAAGAATGTTAAAGGAATTTCCAAGTTTCAAGCTATATTCTCTGTCTGCATCATCACAAAAAAATTTGAGGACTTATTGTCTCATTCCCTGAAGCCTTCCGACAGTATTTAGATAAAGAATAACAAACTCCGAAATCTAAAACACAACTAACAGCAGAATTACTTGACAACGAAAGAATCCAAAATCCATAAATAGCAACTGTTCAAAGCTGCAAAATCAACCGGCCACTCTTTCTAGAAAACAAATATAACAACAATAGAGATTGATGAATGAGAATTTAGATTTACATCAAAAACGGGATCCTTTAAATGTAGACAACAAGCACTACCCTGTTACAACACGTAAGTTTGAAGGGTGTTATTCACCAATGAGGAATTGAGGGCAAGGAAGGGTAGAAAGCATCTATGTTTAACAAAGAACGATATAGGTTGAATGTATAACCTAACTATTTCTTACAAATTTAGGAGAGAAGGAAAGCTCTGCATATAAGGCTAGTAATAGTAACAAGGTAATTGCAGGTATGCCAAATCCATCAAAGATCAAAATATTAGTTGAAGTAGAAAGAAAATAATCTCTAATATTAACTACTAAGGAAAATCTACTAGTATCAATGGCCTATGGTTGATATTTAGTTGACCTATCACAAGCACCCAAATTGCCACATGAGCATCACCAATTGCAAACAAACTATTCTGTCATTTCTTAAATAAATAAATCTAATTCCATGTTTGCTTTGTTGCATCAACTGAAGCTCAAGATAATTATCCCAAAATTAACAACACAATGCTCAACATATTTTCAAGGAAAGATAAAAAAAAAATAAATAATAAAAAAAATGGAATAGAAGAAAACAACCTAACACCAATACAAGAAAAGAAATATCACCAATAAAAGAAAAACTTGAAACAAATATACCCAGTCCTTAATCATTATCAATATGTCAATATGATTACAGTACAAAGTAAAACAATAAACTTACTCCATTATAGAGATGGCTTTATCTATTGGGAGGGAGGGAGGCATGAAGAAATTCTTGAATGTTCTTATCTACTTGATTAGATGACAGCATGTCAACTAACATGCTTGCAGTGGTCGCATCTGCTGAAAATCCCTTGTCAACCATTATTTGGAGATATTTCGTCGCCTTTGATGTCTCATTATGTTGCAGTAACCCTTGGATAATTCTGTTATATGTGCGATCGTTGGGTGAGCAACCATTCCCATCCATTTTCTCAAGCAACTCACATGCTTCATCTGTTAGTCCCTCTTGGCACAACCCCTTGATCATAATAGTGTAAGCTGGAACATCAGGCTGCAATCCTTTGGTAGGGAGACTATAAAAGAGTTCTCTTGCAGTTGTCAGCATCTTGACATTACAAAAACTGTCAATCAGGATGCTGTAATAAATCAAAGCATTATGGCTCAACCTTTTTTCATCAATCTCTTGAAACAATGTCATTGCCTCAGCGATTTGTTTATTCTTAAGAAGGCCATCTAACAAGATGGCATAGGTCTGGGGATTTGGATGTTGGCCAAAAGCTTCCATGTTATGGAATAGCTCAAGTGCAGCTTGGGGTCTCTCCACTCGACAAAAGCCACCTATAAGAGTGTTGTAAGTCACAACATCAGGAATCATTCCTTTGTTGGACATTTCATGAAAGAGACGCATTGCCTCGTCGATTTTTTTACTTTTGCAATATCCATTTATCAATGTGCTACAGCTAAACACATCAGGCAAACAACCCCTCTCAACCATCGTATTAAATTCTTTGATAGCATCATCCATTTTGTTTTGCAAACAGTAACCGTCAATCAAAGAGCTATAAGTGACAAAGTTAGGCTCAATGCCTCTTTGAACCATTTCAGTAAAAACTTCTTTTGCCTCTGTCAACATCCCTTCCTTGCAAAATGTGTCCACCAAAATGTTAAAGGTGTACATATCTGGCGTGATCTTCCTTTGCGTCATCTCATTTAACAAAGTAGCAACCTCCCTCCACCGGCCAAAATTGCATAGTCCTTGAATTAAGCAACTGTAAGTGACAACATCTGGCTGAATGCCTTTACTCATCATTTCAGATAAAAGATTCAAAGCCTCAGTTACCAATTTGTCCTTACATAAACTATCAATGATTGTGTTATAGAGCACCACATTAGGTTCAAAATTCCCTTTTTCTACCATCCTTAGCAACCTAATAGCTGCACTAGTCTCCCCAATCTTACAAAGACCGTTTACTATTGTCCCAACAGTAATCATATTAGGTTGATACCCTTTGTTCTCCATTTCCTCTACCAACCTCACAGCTCCAGAAATATTACCTTTAAGACAGAGACCTTTAAGAAGAGTGTTTAGAGTAGATTGGGTAGGCTGATAACCAAGTTTCAAAATTGTTGCTAAGACAGAGAACCCAAAACCGACCCGGTTTAAATGGCAGTAGCAATTAATCAAAACATTGAGAGTACAAACATCGGGAGTAATTCCAAAGGATCCCATATCTCTAATTAGAGTAATGACTACGGGGTAATGCTTCATTCTTGCAATGGAACCAAACATGCGATTAAAATCCACAATGGAAGGCAAAGGGTGCATGTGAAGCATTTTATCAAATAGGCTTAAGGCATGATCAAGATTCTTAAAGGTTCCACATATGCAGTGATCTCTCACAGATTTCAACAACTGATTCCGATTCTGATTTGGGATTTTTGCATTTTCTCTTCTACTCCTATCATTATTAGTAGAATAAGCAAAAGCATGAAATGGAAGGCTTCCTCTAATAATCAAACGACTGTATATAAAAACAAGAGAGGATGTTGATTTACCCATTTCCTCGAGAAGAAGAAGAAGCAAAGCTAGTTTGGTGTTCACAATGACTGACTCAGGCAGCTACCAATTCGGGTCGAGTCTAGTCTGGTTTGGTTTCGGCTGAGCTCCGGAGCTTGAAAAAGGAGAAATCGTGGTGATGGAGTTGGCAAATCAGAGAGCGAAACTGTAAGCTGTGAGCTGTGAGTGGGGACTGTACGAGGGAGTGAGGGTGAGTGTGAGAGTGTATTTGCTAATGGAAAACTCATTCAAGTAAAATATTGTCTAGTTTTTTTTTTTTGAGAAAGAAAATATTGTCTAGTTAAGAGAGCCCAATCAAAACAAAATAAATTATTGTTGATATATTTTTATTTTTTTATTTTTTATGATATATTTTATAGTATTACTTCCTAATTTTTTTAAATTACTAAAATACATTTTTGTTCCAAATTTTAATTTATGAGATTTTTTTTTGAAAAATAATTCTTATTTATGAGATTTAAGTGGTCACTTTAATTTGTTAACTAGTTTTATGCCCGTGCGATGAACAACTTAGTAAAAGAATTATATATAAATTTTAAAAAATATATATTTTTTGATAATATAATTAAATTTAATAACAAATAAATAGTAAAAATATTTTATAGCTGATGGCAAGTTTTAAATTTATAAAAGCTCTTAGTTGTAATTTTATTTGAGAAACTCTAATTAATGATTGGAGAGAAATGCCATATCCAATTGGACTGAGACATAACTTTTACTTGTTCAAATGACAATTAAGGTGAGGAACAACAAATAATAATTATAACATACCGACATAATAATATTTATATTTAATTATAATGTCTTGCTTGCATCTCAAAGTGTCAAATTAATATCAACACTAAGCATGCTAGGAAGTTTATGTTAATTAATGTAAATAAGCAAAAAAAATTAATACCAACATCTAACACCCTACTATTGCATGAATTATGATTAAAATTGACCTAATATTTTTACTTTAACCCCAAAAAATCATCCTGAATTTACAAATTAAAAACTACCCAAATTTATAAATAAATAAAAATTGAAAGCAAAATTCACTACAACATACACATAAATATATACACACAAAGAAATTTTGAATTCATCAATTACAAACAACATAAATTTCTAAACATTAAAAAAAATATGGAATTAGAGTTAAAGTAAAGACACTTACATAAAAAAATTGGAATTAGAGTTAAAGTAGACTCACATGAAAGTTGAATTAACTTTGACAGAAGAGAGAGGCAAAAGAAGTAATGTAGATTTCACATCACCTTAAATATCCATTGTTTTTATATCACCCTTTTTATTTAGGATCTATTTGGGATCCGCTTATTTTGCTGAAAGTACTGTAGATAAAGATAAAAGCTAGCTGAAATAGTACAGTAGGACCCATGCATAGTACCAAAAAGTTCAATAGGGCTCATGAATAGTAGCAAAAATAAGTTAAATAGTAAAATAAGTTGGCAAAAATAATTTTTTCCAAACACACACTTAATTGATTTTCTGTCTCCATTCTTTGTGGAGTGATGTTCATTATCATGGTTTTTGATGCTCAAATATAGAATTATAGTTAAAGTAAAGAACTCACATAACCAACGATTTTTCAAAAAGCAAATAAGATTTTTGTTAAAATTAATCCATTAAGTCTCATGGAAGACCATATATTATAAGCATATAAATTAGATGAAATTTAACAAAATTAACTTAAACAAAAGGCAACCCGCACACAAAGCATATTCAATTTGATGAAAAAAAATTAAGAACATAAATTTTATGAAAAAACGAAAAGAAGAAGGCAAATACATACATGCAAGTTTCATAGGTAAGGTATGAGAAGGAAATAATATCAACAAACCATACAGTAGGGAAAGGGAAAAATACACCAAAACGTATATATACCCCCACTTTTATATTAGATAATTTTAAGTTGTGAAGAAGTTGATAACTTGATATGAACAAAAAAAAAAGGAGTTTACCTAATCAAGAAGTTTCGGTTAATTACTTTTCTTTTTTTTTTTTTACTTTATCCCAAAAGATTAGTTTTTTTTTTTTTTTTTTTGAGAAAGCCAAAAGATTAGTTAACGTTATTAGCTAGATTGTTATTAGATTTTTTTTAATTTTTTTTGTTTACGTTAAAGTTAATACATATTACTTTTTTTTTTTTGTTACTTTATCCAAAAAATAAAAATTAGAAGAAAATAAAAAAAACTTTTAAATTTGTTACTATTAGAAAATAGACGGTGTAGGATAAATGTTTATCCCAAAAAAAAAAAAATACTAAAGAAGAAGAAGCCGATACAAACACTTATTGTTATTATATCCAAACTCTAAAGAAGTTGATAACATCAAAAACTTTTTGTTTTTATCTAAAAACTTACTGTAGTTTGGTGCAGCCACTTGGCTCAACAATTATATATATATATATATATATTCAAAAATCTAAAAAAACATTCTGCAATTTCGTGAAGCCACTTGGCGCAATCACGGCATCTAAGCCCAACTTTTAATATATAGTATATGATATGATGTGTCTAAGAGTATTAGTATCAGACTCAATGCAATTTTAGCTATAAATTATTGTTCTCTATTTAAATATCTTTTTTCCCCTCAATTCTATATCAAATAAACACAACTCTCATCAAACCCACATCAACTACAAATTCACTATAGATTTGTCAACAATGCACAAATCGGCCGACTCACAAAACACGAATCCTCTATTACAACCATTAATTATTTGCAGATCAACCTCCATTAACCATCATTTGTCACACTACATCTCTGCTGATTCATTGGATCGGTGCATGAGAGAGAACAAATGTTGTGTGATGGAGAGAGAATAAAAATATATATTTGTTTGTTGATGAAGAGTAACTTAATAGACATCATAAAGTACTATTCATTTGTTAGTTTTACGCATTAAAATGTCGAGCTTGTAGCACTATGTTTTAAAGTGGATTTAGCTATATTTTTTACTAAATACTATTTTGTCAAGCCTATTAAGAATGCTCAAATGGAGTGATTAAGTGTTAATTTTAATTTGATCATGTCATCTAAGAGACTAAAAATGATTACTTTAAACTTCTAGGACTAAAGTCATTCATGAGCTAAAGTTTAGGGATTAAGGGGACAATTTGACCAAAATATCAATGTTTGTATTATATGGGGTACCCTTGTCTCATATTCACACCCGTTCTTGTGCTTCCCTATAGATGATTTCAGCCATGAATTTCTGTGTTGTGGTGTGATTTCATAAAGCCTTGTGCACCATATTGACATGTGTATAGTGGTCCATTTGAGAGCTTAAGCCCCCATTCAATATACAATTTCTAACCATAAAGAAAATAAAATAAAAGATGTAATTATGTTATGTGGTCATTGGAACAAGATTTTGCCTTCTACAACTTCAACTCATCATACTGTTATTCTCGCCTAAAGGTATAAATAAAATTAAGTATAAAAATCAAAATGCAAAAGCTAATACATGACCTCCAAGTATTCTAGAAAGCCTTGTATTCTAAAACAATGACACAGCTTCAGATTTACTAGAAGAATAACAGCCTTTAAAATCCTTTCTTTCTTGCTGCCTCCAGAGCTTCTTCGACAGCCCAGACAGATGATTGTCACCTTGTCCTGGGTTTCCAACTATGGCTGCCAGATAGATCCTTTTGCCGTCTCAATCTATGGCAAAATTCCAGGACAGCTTCAGCATTGATGCTCATTCCCTCAAAAATAGCCTTGTTCCTGAAATACCATAGGTCCCATGAGTTTCCTGTATAGATAAATGAAATCAAGATCTTCCTTATGATCATCATTACCCCAATAATTGTTTTTCTTACCATAGTTCTCACAATAATCTCCAAGCCAAACCATTAGGCACCAGTTTGGAATATGCCATACCTTGGCTTTCCCATGATAATATACCCTGAAAATAAGCAATGACACAACTAAGGTAAGACTAATCATAAAACTACGCTATGTATAAGAAATTCAAACACTATAATCATAATATCTTCATCATTCCACTCTATCTTGGAGATCATTTAGGAATTTACTAGCGCATGACCCTACCTGTTTCAATTAACTTTTTGGAATTTTGGAACCATGGTCTGTTTCAATAACTCATAAGTGGTTTCTACTGCTACGATCAAACTGTTTAATAATGAAAACTTAAATGAATCCAGTAGCCGCCAATAATGAATTTAAAATAACACCACCCTCTGTTCAAAGTACTGCTATTCTCATTTGTTAAAGCCTAATACTTAACATCCCTCACATATACATTTGTAACCCAGTTAGAACTTAGAACAGAATCATAATTCAAAAAACGACCACATGCTTGCTAAGTGTTTTGAATAGGGCATACCCAAACTACCTTTAAGGAGCCATTCCTTTTTCTCGTGACAATAGACAACCCTGCTTGATTTCACTGAAGTCAAAAATGCAAGTTTCACATTATCTAATCACTTATAAATGGATAAGGTGGTGAATGAAAACATACAAGGCCTATCAAATTTTGATGCTTCATTTTTCGAAAGTGCTGAACATCCCGTATGCATAAGAGAACATTCGATGATTACTATATTAAAACTCCAAGCATAACAACTAAAAACAAAAGGCAATATGTGAAGTGCCTTGCCAAAAGAATATGAAAAGGAATTTCCAAGTTTCAAGTCACATACTCTCTGTCTTCAAGCCTTCTGACTCCAATCAGAAACTTTAAGTGCATGAAAAATACAATTCCCCCTGGCTAGTAAATGCAAGATTCCAATGCCTAGCAAGAATAAATTCTCTTCCAACTGCAAGGGCAAAATAACAATAATTTATATTTTTCTCAATCTATTTATTCAAATGTGGTTGCTATTCTAACAAAGTCAAATACTCCTACTTCCAATCAACATTCAACAATCAATTCATAAGCATTAATAAAAAATAAAAAAAGAAGAAGAAGAAAAGAAAAGAAAAGCAAAACACCATCATAATTCTTATTGCAAATTCACAAATCCTATAGGTAGCATAACCCTGAACAAACGAAACAAAAAAAAATTTGCCACCATCGAATTGAGAGTTCTGGATTTCAGGCTTCCGTGATGGTTCTTAGAGAGATATGGACCATCAATTTGTACAGAGCGGTGTTTAGAAGTTCATCCAAAGAGAGGAATAAATGAGAGAAAAAGATAAACTCACCAGCAATAATGGCAGAGACACGGTGTTGATTAAAGCTTGGCTGAGAGAGAAATCAGAGAATTGAGACTAGGGCAGTTAGGGTGAGGGAGAGAGAGAGAATTGTTACACACACCCCGTGGATCTTCAACCCAAGAACTTACCCTCCATCACATAATTAAAGGAGGAGGAAGTGTCATTTGACACTCATTAACTTCTCAGAATAACAAGCTTAGCTTATTGAATATTCTCCAACTACTACTCAAGCTCCTATGTCAGCACTCTTTCTGTTACATGCCAAATAGAAGATTGTTTTCATGATTCATTTCCTATGTCAATACTAAACTTGTTGCTGCTCCATTAAAGTATCTACCACTTTCACAAAAGACATTGACACTAGATTTCACGATCAACAAAATATCGTGTTACTTTTGTACCAGAATGCGATCTAAGTTTCCTGTCTTCTAGTTGATGGACAAAGAAGAACTGCCTTAAGTTGATAAGCTATTCAAGCTACACTAGTCTAAATTGGTTCCTAGTTCAATGTCTATAACAAAGCTTATGATAGTAGGGCATGTTCAGCTTAGAAATATGAGTAAGGCATTCACTGCACCTTATCCTAGAGAATAATTTATAACATTTGAACCCAATATATAGTTTTATTGAAAATTTTTATCAAGAAAGAAAATTTTTATTGAAAATAAAAAGGACTACTTCATGCAAGAAGGACACGAAGCAGCCAAAAAAAGTACAAAGAAAACTCAATACTATGTACATAAGAGAAGAGAATCTATAAACATTAGAAAGGAATCGCTAGATTTGAGTCCCAAAAGCATTAATTCGACTAGCCAATGGACATATAACTACAAAAATGCCGCACTTTACACGAATAACACTTAGCAACTGCCAATCAACCAAAATTTGAAAAAAAATGTATTGATGAAATTAGGTTTAAAGCAACAAAATGAGTTTAAGGCGAAATTGCAACAAAAGATGAAACTGTTGAAGTAACAAAAACTCTTATGGACATAAATGACAAGAAATATCAGCTTGTAAAAATTATAGAATTTATATGAAGCCAATACACATCACTTGCATATTGTGTTGTGATGAGTAAAAATATGAAAGTTTTCCTCGATCTTGATCTTGATAAACTAAAAAACCTTCACACAAACTTCTAAAGCAATTCTTGAATGTTTTTATCAGCATTTTTTTTTACTTAAAAAAAATATTGTTTAGTTAAAGAGCCCAAACAAAAAAAAAAAAAAACCTTTAGATTTATTTTTAATTTATTTTGTTTTATATTACGTAGTTATTTTTTAAAACAAAAAATTAGTATAAAATACTAGTCTATGAGTACGTGTGTCTATTGTTTTTGTAAAAGTTAATAATTTTCTTTCATTATAATTTGAGGTTATGATTGTCAGATTGTTGAGGTCCCAACACAATCCAGAGGACATAAATCTTAACCAAAAAATTCATCTACATAAAGCATAAAAATAAATAAATAACAACATAATGCATGAACACAAACTTAAAATCATACATATGCCTTTAAAAAAACATTCATGATTAAAAACACAAAATAAAAATACCTTAAACCCCTTGGATTCAAGCCTTCATACTTGTAGTGACAAAATTTTGAACAAAGAAGGATTTGATGTTGTTGATGTACGTTAAGTGAGTGAGTAGTTCAATTATTCTTTGCCATAAATGAGGGTTATCCTTCAATTTTGTTTCTACTTAAACTTATGATATAGGGGTATTTTTGAGCTAATGAATTGTTCATCCCAAATCAGGGAAGCCCTTTAATTCTTAAATAGTAAGATAGCTATTATTCAAATATTAATTAATCGGTGTGTCTTTGTAGTATTATTATTTGCTTTTATTTTTAAATCACCAAAATACATAAATCCTCATAATTTATATTTACTATTTTATTTTAAATCACCAAAATACACCCTAATTTTAATACATACTATTTACAACAACTACATCTATCTTAATATTTTATTTCTATTCCATTTAAATATTATTTTTTTGTCTTTCTAAATATCTTTTTTTTTTCAATTCAATATTGAACAAACACAAATTCTTGTCATACCTAAACACGTCAATCATAGATCAGCCATAAAGTGGGTTTATTTTGATTTGTTGATGAACAATAACTCAAAAAGGTATTGAGGTTCTATTCATTTATTAGTTTTACACATTAAAATGTTGAGCATGTTGCATTGGACTTTAAAGTGGGTTTGGCTATATTTTTTTACTAAACGTTAGTTTGTCCAGGTTGCTAGGAATGCTTTTATGGATTTAGTTTTTAATTTGGTCACGTCATTTAACAAACTAAAATTGTGGGTGTGAAAGTCCAGCGTCAGGTGTTGGGCCTAGGGCCCAATTCGAATACCACTATGCGTTCGAGGAGAAGAAAGGAGTTAGGGAGGAATCCTGGTGGAAGAAATGTACTTGAAGATGAGTGAGAGGGGTAGTCGGAAGAGAGCCCTATTGGTTCGAAGAGGCTATTCTCCTCGGACCCCAGGGAACTTGATTAAACAAATACACTGATGGTCCGAATGACCTTCCTAACTACTTTCACGACAAGGAGAAGCTTCGGGCATGCCTAGAGATGATAAAAACAGAGAAATATCTGAAGGGAAAGCTGTTACCACCGCATTTAATGCACTGCAACAACTCTCCTAGCTGCATTTATGTGGAGAAGACCCCTGAACAGTGCAATCTCAGCTACCACCACTCACGGAGAACTAAAGTAGATATCTGATGTGACATGTACTCAAGTGAAGGCTTAGATGGCATACAGATGGACGGTGATGATGAAACAGAGGGGGACTATATAAATGTAATAGGCCTCTGAAGAACGGGAGGAAAAAGAGGGGAAAGAGGGATACTTGTAAAAAAAGAACTATAAAGAATTGTAATAACCTTTGAATGAAGAAGAACCCTCTTCAGACCTGAGTTTTTTTTTACTTTGAAGAAGAGTCTTATGTCAAGAAATTGCTGCCATATTCACTGTTAGCCTAGCTTTTCACCCACTCTCTATAAATTCATTGTTCTGGGTTCGTTGGGCTCATAAATCTAACCTTTTAGGCTTGACTCACAAAATTTGGACCCTACAATTGGCGTCGTCTGTGGGGAAAGCTTGAGCTAAAGTGGAGGCAACGTCCCATAATGGCTGAACCAGGGCAACAACTAGCAGAGTCCAGGGCGTCTCAGCATGTTGATCCTTTCCTCAACTTGGAACGGAGACAGGATCGTGAGGGTAGTGTACACACCGCACACGATGATCGAAGTCAGTCACATGGAGGAAGTCATATGTCCCATGCAGAGAAAAACCGAAGCATGCAACTAAAAATTGAAAAGCTGAAGAGAGAACTGCGCCATGCGAAGAGGAAGCGAGTTTCTTCATATTCTGATGAAGACCCTGACGAAAAGCGAGACATTACTTACAAACAGAAATCTCGAACACCAATCAGTGAATCTTTTTCCTATGAGGAAGCGCACCATCGTGAGAGGCAGCCTCGAAGCCCACCACATGGAGGCGTAGGGAACGATGCTATGAGCAAGGCCTTGAATCAAATTTCCAGGTCCCCATTTACAAGAAACATCGAGGATGCAAGACTCCCTCGACGTTTTCATCAGCCAACATTTACCACTTATAACGGCCAGACAGACCCTGTGGAGCATGTGAGCCATTTCAACCAGAGGATGGCTGTTCATTCCAGAGATGAGGCCCTCATGTGCAAAGTTTTCCCATCCAGTTTGGGACCGATCGCCATAAGATGGTTTGATAGCCTGAAAGCGGACTCTATAAGCTCTTTTCAAGAGCTCACTCAAGCATTTGGGTCCCGTTTTGTAATGTGCCACAGAGTTACGAAGTCCTTAGCCTCTCTATTGTCTGTAAGCATACGAGAGGGTGAGACGTTGAAGTCGTATTCGGACAGATTCTGGGAAATGTACAATGAGATGGAAGAGGATTGCGACCTGGTGGCCATTAGCTCCTTTAAGCTCGGCCTCCCCACTGAACACGCCTTGAGGACATCTCTAACACGCAAACCTGTTTCCAGTGTACGCTAGCTGATGGACAGGATTGATAAGTATAAAAGGGTCGAGGAAGACCAGCAGTAGGGCAAGGGAAAGGATAAGGTTATCCCTCAGGACATGAGGGATTTCAGGTCGGATCGGCAAGGTCATAACAGGTCGCGGAGAGACTGGGTCGAACAGCAAAGCTCGGCGAACCTTCAGATAGTCAATGCCGTTTTTCGAGAGCCAGTGCACCAAGTCCTAGAGAAGATCAAGAATGAGCCTTTGTTCAAAAGGCCAAACAAGATGGTGGGAAACCCTAAAAGGCGTAACCACAACCTCTACTACCAGTACCACCAAGACCATGGACATACTACGGAGGACTGTAGGAGTCTGTGGGACCATCTAGACCAGCTCATCAGCGAGGGCAGGTTAAAACAGCTCTTACATCATACCTCTAGTCAGGGTAACCAGGCAAATGTAGGATCTCGGAGGGATGACTCCTTTAAACCCCCTCTCGGTACGATAAATGTTATCTTCGCTGCGCCAAGAAGGACAGAATCTTGTCCATCAAGAGTACTGTCAGTTGCTCGGCTGCCCTCGGAAAGTGTCAGCAGGGAGCCGAAGAGGACTAAGTTGGAGATTCATCCGGTTTTGGGATTCTCGGATGCAGACAAGATCAGAACCATCCAACCTCACGACGATGCTTTGGTGATCACCCTCAAGATAGGGGGGTACGACGCTAAGAGAGTAATGGTGGACCAGGGCAGCGGCGCAGAAATAATGTACCCAGACCTTTATAAGGGGCTGAACTTGGCGCCCGAAGATCTAACACCCTATACTTCTCCCTTGGTTAGTTTCGATGGAAAAGTGGTCATGCCAAGAGGCTAGATCAGGCTACCGATGCAGACTAGCTCTGAAATTGTGGAGGTAGACTTTATAGTGGTAGACGCTTATTCACCTTACACTGCGATCGTAGCCAGGCCCTGGCTCCATACACTGGGAGCTGTATCCTCAACTCTTTACCAGAAGATTAAATACCCGTCCGAGGGACAGGTCAAGGAGATCATAGGAGACCAATCTACGGCCGGACAATGTCTGGTAGCAGCGATCCAGCACAAGCCTGAAGCTAAGCCCTCGGCCCCTAACGAAGGGGACTTATAGCAATTAAAATCCTCAGTGCTAAACGCCGAAGCCTCAGCCGAGGGGGCTGAGTGTAAAAGCCTGACAAAGATAGTCATCAATGATGATCCAGGGAAGTTCTTTCAAGTCGGATCTATGCTCCCTCCTCAAGAGAAGGATGAACTGATAGGATTTCTCAGGACCAACATTGACGTATTTGTGTGGGACTCCACGGAGGCCCCAGGAGTAAACCTAGAGTTCATTTGCCATCATCTGAATGTTAACCCAGCCAGCACCCCTAAACAACAACCGCTCTGACGTCCGTCAAGAAAGCATGCAGATGCTGTCAGAGAAGAGGTGATAAAACTCAAACAGGCTGGAGCGATTAAGGAAATATTTTATCCTAAGTGGTTGGCCAACATAGTAGTGGTAAAGAAGAAGAGCGGAAAATGGCGAGTATGTGTGGATTTCACAGACTTGAATCGAGCTTGCCCAAAGGATCCATTTCCCATGCCGAAAATCGACCAACTGGTTGATGCTACTATCGGTCATCCTCGGATGAGTTTTCTGGACGCTTTTCAAGGGTATCATCAAATACCATTGGCTCTGGATGATCAGAAGAAGACAGCATTTGTCACATCTGCTGGAAATTATCACTACAAGGTGATGCCATTTGGTCTGAAGAATGCAGGAGCCACTTACCAAAGGATGATGACTAGGATGTTTGAACCACAGTTGGGCAAAAATATGGAAGTTTATATCGATGACATGGTAGTGAAAAGCAAGATCATAGCTGGGCACGTTGGGGACCTCAGGGAAATTTTTGGAATCCTCAGGGAGCACAAATTGCGTTTAAACGCATCCAAGTGTTCATTTGGTATAGGGTCAGGCAAGTTTTTGGGGTACATAGTGACTCACAGAGGAATTGAAGTTAACCCCGAACAGATAAAAGTCATCAGCAACTTACGAGCTCCTCGGAATCCTAAGGAGGTTCAAAAACTAACCGGAATGGCTGCTGCCCTGAGTAGGTTTATCTCTCGATCCGCAGATAGGTGTAAACCTTTCTTCTCATTGCTCAACAAGTGGAAAGGATTTTAGTGGACTGAGGAATGTGCTATGGCTTTCCAGCAACTTAAGGACTACTTAGCTCGTCCTCCGATCATGTCCAGCCCTGAGCCAGATGAAGTCATGTTCGCTTATATTGCTGTAGCCCCTAATGCAGTAAGTTTGGTATTAATACGAACAGATTGTGGCGTGCAAAGGCCAGTTTATTATGTAAGTAAGTCGCTGCATGAAGTCGAGATCCAATATTTGCCATTGGAGAAGGCCATTCTGGCTATGGTGCTTGGTAAACGGAAGCTGCCTCACTACTTCCAAGCCCATACAGTTATTGTCCTCACCCAGCTCCCACTCAAAGCTGTACTCCGAAGCGCCGACTATACTGGAAGAATTGCTAAGTGGGGCACGATCATAGGGGCTTTTGATATCAAATATATGCCTCTCACATCAGTCAAGGGCCAGGTCCTTGCAAATTTTGTGGCCAAATTCACGGAGCCCCAATTAGAAGGAGTAACGCCAACGTCTGACATGGATGGAAAATCTGTCGGTATGATTTCCCAACAGGGCTCCTTGCCCTGAAAAGTTTACATGGATGGCGCATCGAATCAGAGGGGTTCCGGAGTGGGGCTAGTGCTGATATCCCCAGAGAGAATCATTATTGAAAAGGCGTTAAGGTTTGACTTCTCGGCAACAAACAATGAAGCGGAGTATGAAGCTCTACTGATGGGAATAACTATGGTGCGAAGAATAGGAGGAAAGTCAGTTAAGGTCTTCTCGAACTCAAGATTGGTTGTTGGTCAAATGCAAGGTGAGTTTGAGGCTAAAGATGAAAGGATGTAAGGGTACTTGAGTCGAGTTAAATCCTTACAGTCAGAGTTTGAGTCTTTCAATCTGTTGCACATCCCCAGAAGTGGCAATACTCATGCTGATTCTTTGGCCACGCTCGCTACCTCCTCGGCACAAGAATTGTCAAGGGTTATCCTCATTGAGGATCTGCATAGGCCTACGAGGGCAAAGGAGATAGTCCAAGTCCATCAAGTCAGAGCCGAGCTAACCTGGATGGATCCGATAATTAAATTCTTGAAGGACGATATCTTGCCCGATGAAAAAGGGGAAGCTGACAAAGTTCACAGGAAGACAACTAGATTCTGACTATCTGAGGGCCAGAAACTCTATAAACGCTCCTATTCAGGTCCATACTTATTGTGCGTACATCCTGATGTGGCCGAGTTATTACTAGAAGAGTTGCATGAAGGAATCTGCGAGAGTCATGCTGGGGGTAGATCCTTAGCTCACCAAGCAATTACTCAAGGTTATTGGTGGCCGAATATGCAAAAGGAGGCCCATGAATATGTTAAGAAGTGCGACCAATGCCAACGGTTTGCGTCGAACATACATCAACCAGGTGGAACCCTCAACCCGTTGTCCAGCCCATGGCCTTTCGCTCAATGGGGATTGGATATCGTGGGTCCATTCCCTAGCAAACATCAGGGACGTAGATGTAAAGAAATTTATTTGGAAAAGTATTGTCACTCGGTTTGGGATCCCTCATACCCTCATTTCGGACAATGGTCTTCAATTTGATAGCAAAGCATTCAGGAGTTATTGTAGCGAACTGGGAATCACGAACAGATACTCCACCCCTGCTTATCCTCAGGGGAATGGGTAGGCAGAAGCTGTTAACAAAGTCATAGTCAATGGACTGAAGAAAAGGCTAGACGATGCTAAAGGTAGATGGGTGGAAGAATTGCCACATGTACTTTGGGCGTACAGAACCACGCCTCGTAGGTCTACAGGTGAAACCCCCTTTTCAATGACCTATGGGGCTGAAGCTGTCATACCATTGGAGACTGGGTTCCCAACAATAAGCAACTAGAGAAGAGTTTAGACCTGATTGAAGAGAGGAGGGAAAGTGCGATGATCCAACTGGCACATTATCAACAAAAGCTCAAGCAAGGCTACGATGCCAACGTGAAGCTACGGCCCCTAGAACTTGGCGATTTGGTGCTGAGAAAAGTAGTGGGCACTGCGAAGAATCCTGCTTGGGGAAAGCTATGACCAAACTGGGAAGGACCATATTGTATCACTTCGAGGGCTGGTATTGGGGCGTATTTCTTAAAAGATCTAGACGGCCATGTAATACCACGGACTTGGAATGTAAATAATCTTAAAAGGTACTATTATTAAATGAGTCTTTTCTTCAGTCAATATGTCATTTTGTTATATTTATAGTTTCTTTAAGTGTTTAAACTTAAATCTAATCATGCCTGTAGTTCTCGGACCAGATGATTTTGGTTAGTTAACACTCGTTTGCAGTTTCCTTAAGTGTTTAAACTTAAATCCAATCATGCCTGTAGTCCTCGGACCAGATGATTTGGGTTAGTTAACATGTTTGCAGTTTCCTTAAGTGTTTAAACTTAAATCTAATCATGCCTATAGTTCTAGTCCTCGGACCAAATGATTTGGGTTAGTTAACACTCGTTTCCAGTTCTCATAAGTGTTTAAACTTAAATTCAATCATGCCTGTAGTCCTCGGACCAGATGATTTGGGTTAGTTAACACTCGTTTCCAATTCTCGTAAGTGTTTAAACTTAAATTCAATCATGCCTGTAGTCCTCGGACCAGATGATTTGGGTTAGTTAACACTCATTTCCGATCCTCGCAGATGTTTAAACTTAAATTCAATTCCACCTGTAGTCCTCGGACCAGGTGAATTAAGTTAGTTAACATTCGATTACAGTTATCCTGAGTGTTCGAACTTAAATTCAAATCATGTGAAGCTTTCATATCACTCATTACTCTTATTGCGTACTAGCAATCTGCATACAAACTGCTTTCTTCAGTAAAGGTTCTGGTTATTTATTATCTTAATATATTGGTGAAAGTTGCAAGTTATTGTAATTTGCAATGGTGATGAATTATGATAAATAATGTTATGATATGTGCTACAAATATAGTAAATAGGAAGGAGGAGACTTCATTAATAAAAAAGAAATAGTTTACAATCCAAAAGAAAGAAGTTAACTATTACAGTGAAAATCCCAAAATATTTAAACTTCTATCTAGGTGGCTGAGGACTCTTTTGTCTGGCCAAGCTGAGTTGCAGCAGCGTCCGAGCTTTGAACATTCTTGGGTGGCTTGCCTACAACACCAGCCTGACCGAGCTCTGGGGCTGCATCAGTAGGGGCAGGAGGAGCTTGACTACCTGGGGGCTGTTCCAAGTCCCTTGGGAGTTCACAAATATCTGGATGATAATAAACACTTCCAGGTTGCCTCAGGGCAGATTCTGGAGGCACCCCAGCAGCATCAAGGCCTTTATCCCATGTCATACTGCAGTACTCCCTGCAGACTTGGGCAAATTCCTCGGTGAGCCTGACCTAGGTTTCTCTTACTCCCAACGTGTAGGCCACTTTCTTCTCAGCATCAAGCGCCTCCTTGGCCAATTGGGCGTTATCTTCCACCAACTTAACAGACTCTCTGGCCTTTTCGAGTCCGGCCTGAAGACCTTTCACCAGCTCTCTCTCTGTCACCAAGTTAATTTCAGTTGTGTACAGTTGCTGGCATTGGTCTTCGGCCTGACTCTCGGCAGTCTTCAGGCTCGCCACCAGGCTGTTCCTTTCCTTAGCCATCTCTTTTAGCTTATCGGACAGCTGGGCATAATCTTCCTTAGCCTTACCCAGGGATTTCTCTGCCTCATCTCTAGAGCAGACCGCCACCTGAGCTTCAAGATGTTTCTTCTTATTCCACTCTTCAGCCACGAACACTTGCTGAGTGATCTACACGGCAGGGTAAAAATTTCAGTATAATGCAAGGAAGAAAGGCTAAAAGAGAAGACTAACATCTGAAAGTTCATGAATCTGAACTATATGCTTACCATAGCTAAATCCCTTTTAAGGGATGAGAAGAGCTCAAACTGGCTACAGCGCCTATACGCCTCCATGTCCTTGGGAAGCAGCAGTGGTTGCTCCAGGACCTCGGCAATGAGACCTACTTTTCCCCCTACATAGCTCCTAAGGGAGGCATCCCAAGGAATGGGGGCACCGTCTAGCACCAGTTTAGGAGACCAGGTGCGAGCTCCTCGGCGCACATCTGCTACATGAGCCTCTTCTCGACTCTCTGTAAACGAAGCCCTTTTGCTTCGCGTATCTTGGATCACCTTCTGCTATTTAGGCGCCTTCGGAGGCACCTCATCTTTTTCTTTATCGTCAGCTAGGGGCCTCTTCTTCTTCAAATATGGCAATGCCTTCAAGCCAAGATCCGAGGGAGCCTGTGGTGGTGGTGGTGGAGGAAGAGTAACCAGTGGTTAAGACGTGCCAGTCTCCTTGGGGCTAGACTTTCTGCCCCTATTCTTCATCAGATCCTTTAAGGTTTCCATATCTTCTTCTGAAGAGTCTGGTATGTCCACTCTTTCTGGGAAGGCACTAGATTGCCTGTCAATCTCCTCTTCGGCGTTCAAAATTTGAACTCCTTCGGAAGCTTCTTCTTCGAACTTAAACTTGTCAATCTGCTCGTCGAGTGAAGCGGTCGAAGAAGCAACTCTTTCAGCTACCGTTATTGGTTCTGAAGGAGCTTGTTGAATGGGTTAGACCAATGAGGGTACGCCTTGTGGATTAGGATGTGGCACAGGGGCAAGGTCAAACAAAGCTAGGAAGTCCTTCCAAGCAACGTTTATGCGATTGAGGCGATAATCGCCTTGCCTTATTGCGTTGCAGACCGGTTGAAAATCGGTTGATTTTGGGATATAGTCAAGAATAAGATGCACAGCTCGGAGCTGCCCATCAGTATTTGTGAAAATTTGCGATCTTAATAAGTAATTTAGAGCGGCAACATTGGTAAGGCTCAACCGAGGAGAAACGTGTCGTTTATCTGTAGGCACAACAATGAAACTCAATCAGAAACCTGAAAATAATGATATAAATAGAAAATTGAATCTTTGAAACACAAATCCTGAATCTATTGTTAGGAAACCTAAATCTAGGGATATCCCACCTGGCTCTCCTGGTTAGGTTGGGCAATGAAGACCGTCATGCCATGCGCCCGAGACGATCACATAGTCGTCTTTCATCCCTTTGTTAGACTTGGAAAGACAGGAGATGAGCCTAACGGTGTCGGACCGGGATTTGAGATAATATCCCGCTCCTTTCTGGCTACGACATTCGTACATGTGTACCATATCAAGCCAGGTGAGTCCCAACCCTAGATGACGATTCAAAGCCTCAACTGCTCCTAAGATCCTAAAGACGTTAGGCGCACATTGGTCTGGACTAAGCCTATGATTTCGGAGAAAATCTCTGGTAATGGGACCCATAGGAATGGTCATTCCCCCTTCCAAAAAGGTGATGATAGGGATTATGACCTCGCCCTCTTTCCGATCAGTTAGTAACATCTCTAGAGGGCAATATCTCAAACCCACATCTTCAGGAATGCGATATGTCTCCCTAAAGACCTCCATCTGGACGAGGCTATCCACCAAATTCTTAAACCTACCCATCTCAATTAAAACGAAGAAGGGGAGTATAATCGGTGTCCGAAGAGATTAGCCGACAAGGGGATGAAAGGTTGGAATAGAAAAGAAAAACTTACACAAACCGAATTGGATATGATCTTCGAATGTGTGGAGAGATTCTCGCGGAGTCTGGAGAGAGTGAGATTTGATGACTGAAAAAGCTTGATGGGTGTGAGAGCTTGAGTTCGCCAGAAGTCTGAAAATCTGTAAAGAAGATATGATTACACTTTAGCCTTTATAAAGAGACGGAGGGGAGAGAATGGGAATTACCCCGCCCAAATTTGGAGGAATAATTATGGTCGTTGGATCAGCAATCCACCGTTGGATGCTAACGACAAGGCGTTGCCCAAAGCAATTAATAGTGCCTTGGAAATATGGAAACGGCAATGGCAATAATGAAGCGCCCAGACCAATGCTCCTACACGTGTAAGCTTAAATATTTACGGTTTCTTTTTAAATTTTTCATTTCCCGTTTAAATCAAAATCTTCTTTTTTCTTCTCGGATGCGAGGGAAAAATTAAAATTTTGAGGGGCTATTATGGGTGTGAAAGCCCAGCGTCAGGTGTTGGGCCTAAGGCCCAATCCGAATACCACTATGTGTCCGAGGAGAAGAAAGGAATTAGGGAGGAATCCTGGTGGAAGAAATGTACTTGAAGATGAGTGAGAGGGGTAGTCGGAAGAGAGCCCTATTGGTCCGAAAAGGCTATTCTCCTCGGACCCCAGGGAACTTGATTAAACAAATAAACTGAGGGTCCGAATGACCTTCCCAACTACTTCCACGACAAGGACAAGCTTCGGGCATGCCTAGACATGATAAGAACAGAGAAATATTTGAAGGGAAAACTGCTACCACTGCATTTAATGCACTGCAACAACTCTCCTGGCCGCATTTATGTGAAGAAGACCCCTGAACAGTACAATCTCAGCTACCACCACTCACGAAGAACTAAAGCAGATATCTGATGTGACATGTACTCAAGTGAAGGCTTAGATGGCGTACAGATGGACGGTGATGATGAAGCAGAGGGGGACTATATAAATGTAATAGGCCTCTGAAGAACGGGAGGAAAAAGGGGGGAAAGAGGGATACTTGTAAAAAAAGAACTATAAAGAATTGTAATAACCTTTGAATGAAGAAGAACCCTCTTCAGACCTGAGTTGTTTTTTACTTTGAAGAAGAGTCTTATGTCAAGAAATTGTTGCCATATTCACTGTTAGCCTAGCTTTTTCACCCACTCTCTATAAATTCATTGTTCTGGGTTCGTTGGGCTCACAAATCTAACCTTTTGGGCTTGACTCACAAAATTTGGACCCTACATTCGTAAACACTTAAAACAATTCCCAAGCTTCTAAGAACATCATATAAAAAATACATAACAATTTACTACTACTTTGTTAAACAAAATATTTTTAAATAGTGAAAGGAAATTGCACAAAGACCATTGTCTTCAACTGAACTAACTGTTCTTCATCAGTAGAATTCTAAAAAACACAAACATTCATCAATCTAAGGTAGAAATGCAAGAAAAATAATAATAATAAATCCAACAAAAAATGAAAAAAAAAAAATTTGAGAGAGAGAGAGAGAGAGAACCATTTTTTGTATAGGAAAAATATGCATAGAATGGAAGAGATTGAGTGGCAAATTTATAATAAGATGATGAAAATAAGAAGAGCCAAAATAAGGAAGATAAATGGGCAAAATAATATTTAAATTTAAAACCACCTATGAGGAATATATGTAGACAACCATTTTTTTTCCATTGATTTATTATTTATTTATAACATCAAAATTAAAATAAATGAATATGTAAAATTAAAACCGCCTAAAATGAATTTGTAAAGTTAATATATTTATATAGTTATTATTGTAAAAAAATTAAATTAAAAAAAATATATGAAAAAGACTAATAATGTAGCGGATGAGGTGGCTCAATAAGAGCATAGCAACAATAATTAATACGCTTCAACTTTTAGATATATATAGATAAATATTAAATATTACCTTTTTTCAAAATAAAATGTATTGTACCGCTTAGTAAGAACAACATTATAGAATGAACTATAATGCATATCAATGCGAATATATATACAGTAGTCTATAATTTAAAAATTGTTTGGATAATTGAATTAAATTCCCAAATTATAAACATAAACATAAATGAGAAAAATGTTATTATACTCATAAAAAAATTTACAAATACAAACATTGGAAAATATTAATATAAAAAAAAATTTATTCTATCAATATGCTACTTTATTAGGATTTTTACAAATTAATTTATTGATTATATAATCATTTTAATGTTTTTCGAGTAAACATATATGATTTAATTTAGAAATGGAATTAGAATCAAACATATAGGAATTAAAGATAATTACGGTTAATCTTGTAGTTAATCCCACTATGCAAATAAAATGGGTACTCTAAAATTATACTCTAATATACATTTTTATCAAATCATAATTTCAAGAATGTTAAAATCATAATTGACAATGTTATAATTTGGTTTCCTTATTTCTAATTCGACGAAACCCATTGTTACGATGAGTTGTAATATGAAAATACTCTACTCGCATACATATTGATAGGTTACGAAGAAAATTTTGATAATGTTATGAATAAATTGAACCAGGAAATCATCCCTCCTCCCCCCCCCCCCCCCCCCGATTTCAGCTCGGGGGTGCCTCAGAAAGGTAAAGAGTTGTTGAAAAGTTTGTATTCTTTAAACTATCCTTAAATTGATTCTCAGCAATAACATAAACATTAACATGAATTATTGTACTCATAAAAATATTTTTCTTTATATAGGTACAAACCTTAGAAAAAAATTCTATCTATACATATGTGACTCTATTAAGCTTTTTACAAACATAACTCACGTCAAACCTAAATACATGTAACAACAAATTCGGCGAAAATGCACAAATTAGCCAACACATAGAATATCCTCTATTTCAACCTTTGTTTGTTGATCAACCATAGATCCATCAATCAAACAGATCAACCTTCATTGACCATCATTTGTTGGCGACCATATTCTATCTCCACTAATTTGTCTAGATCAATGAGAGAGAGAGAGAGAGAGAGAGAGAGAGAGAGAGAGTAAAACTGAAAATCATTGGTATAGGTGATGAGACTGATGAGTCCAAGAGTATTCTATTGTAGAATGCAGAATACGTTTGCTCTATAACACCAAAAATTATATAATAGTGCATTTGTTTTTCACTACATGATAGATTGATAATGCTGCGTCCTTTAGCATTTCCTGCTATTCATTGCCTTAATAAATGGATCTAAATGACCAAAGGTCATTGCTATTCGAGAGAGGAATTGTGCTGCTTCTTGTGTTCCCTTTCTATTTTAACAAAATACTAAAGCAGATTTTCAGGTAGAATATTGCATAAGAATATCTGCACATCAGTTTTAAGCATTTTTTAAATTCATGATTCCTTATTAAATGAGTGCTAAAATTAGAGAGCAAACTCTTTTGATTTCTAGGACTTATTTAGTGAATATTTCACGGTTCAAAATTTTCTATTACTTAACTCTTATTGGTAATCTTAAATAGCATTATCTAGAATGCATTCTAATGAGTAAGCATATATCTAGAAGTTCAGCTTAAAATTCATGAACAACTTCTTATATTCCACAAACAAATCGAATATTTGTGCAATATTGTAAAAGTATAATGATTCTTCTATTTCAACCTCACCTTTTCTTTCACGTATTCCTCTCTTTCAGATATACATTTATGTTTCTAATTCTGAGATATGGTTAGACTTGCTTCGAGTTGATTAGAATATTGTTGCTTAGTTTCAAACAGTAGTGTCAATATGATGAACAGGAGCACCAGCTCTCACATAACATGTCATACAATAGACTTTTCTTTTTATTTTTATTTTATACAAGATAGAATTTCTACTTTAACCTAATCTAAGTGTATATGTGTGTGAAACTTCATCCTGAAGACTTGAACCCTGACCCTTACCCCCCACATTCAACAAACTCTATACTTGTGGAATGACTATTGCACCAAAAATGTGCGATGGTGTCATACAATAGACTTACATGCAATAAATTGTGAGTACTTAAGATAACCATTATTTGAATTAAAATAGAAGGGCTAGCTTTTTAAATTTGGGGGGTGGGTGGGTGGTGGGGAATAGGGGTTGGAGCTATCTCCAGAACTCGTCATTATATACTTTTCTCACTTTATATATTTATTTTTTCTCAATCACGAAAATTATGAATTTACCTATAAAAACAACTTTTTCAATAATATAATGTAATTTGTATATCATACTTGACTACGCCAAAGCTAGCTAAATATATATACCTATTTTTTAACGCAATTTATCCAGAAATATAAGTAAATGCTTGGGTAGAAAAATTATTAATAAGATGAAAAGTCACTAATAATATGATGTATGTTAAAGAATTATTAAAATTATTAAAGATTAGAGAAAAATAATAAATTTGACATAATTTACATCTCTAATAACTACAAATTATTTTATATTTCTCATCAAAAATTAATTAGAAAATACCAAATTGCCAATATATGAGAAAAGAGTGCTGATTCATACTTTAAATTTATAATACCATAAATAAATAAAAATCATATATACACAACCTTTAACTATTAGATAAAAAGAATTTGATTCTAAAAAAAAAAAAAGATAAAAAGGAATTTTTTTTAATAAGAGAGATAAATTTTATACTGTGTGTTTTATTATATATAATTTATATTTATTTAGTTAAACTTAAGGTGGAGTATTATTATTATTATTATTTTGTTAACTATGGACTTATTATAAATAAAACAAAAAGGTGTAGTGGCTTTTTGTTTTTGTTTTTCAGATCAACATGGCACACTAAGCATCATAAAATAAAATAAAATGGTGGCTAACTTGAAATCAAAACTGTCACTTACCTCCATTATCTTTTTCTCCTCATCAGTTTTAACTTTTAACTCTGACTCTCTCTTCTGCAAATACAAAAGACTGAAGCATCAATGGAGATGCTGAGGTTCTAAGTCAAAAATATTACCCTTTGATTTGGAGGGTGCCATGTTTTATTTTCCTTAAATCCAGATTTGGAACATGCCCAATATATATTCAATTTTTTTTTATTAAATGTGGCTCCATCCCTAGGTGGGGACGTATCTATTCAAGTTACGTTTTCAAACATATATTGCATTTTCTAAACTAATAGCTTCATATGGGTTATAAGATACAAGGGCCAATGACTAATTTTCCTTTTTTTTTTTTTTTTTTTATGGGAAATCATATAAACTTTCATTCAACAAGCTGAAAAAGGAAAACAATAGAGAAAGGAAATTACAGAAGTTGAAAAAGTAGTCAGATATCATCTAGGATTAATAGTTCTACACAGCTGGGATTAACTCCCTTCCAAATTTGAGAAAAACCTGATAGTCTAGCAGCTTTTGCAAGTTCATGGGCAACTCTGTTGCCTTCCCTTTTCAGGTGTTGGAATGAGCACCAACTGAAAGAGGCCGAACAGCTTCTAATGTCTTGAAGGATGAGACCAATCTCACCAACAGCATCTCCACAATTAAGAGCTTGAATAATAGAGAGGGCATCAAACTCAAAGATAGCATGGGAAATTTTCAACTCCAAAGCAAGTAACACACCATGCAGGAGAGCAAAGGCTTTAGTAATTTCTGCCGAGTAGGAGGACTGAAGAACTTCACTAGAAGCTGCAATAGAAAGGCCATGGCAGTCGCGAACAATCACCCCAATGCAAGCGTTGGTACCATCATTAGAGGCAGCTCCATCAACATTTATTTTGAAGAAACCAGAGGGAGGAGCTTTCCATTTTAGGACAGGAGGGGAATGGGGCAGTGGGGGGTGAGAACAAGCATCCTTAAAATTAGTGAGGGTTCTATTGGCCAATTCCCAACTTCGGCTTGGGGGAGAACCCGAGTCCTCATGCACTACCTGGTTGCGGTTCCACCAAATAGACCAGGCAGTAGCAAAGAAAATCTCCATGTCATGCAAAGTGCCCCTCTTAATGATGTCAAGAACAATATCAACAGGATCATGGATTGGGCGTGAAAGGTCTATAGGGCAGCCAGACCAAAGAGCCCACGTTAGCTTGGCATGATCACAGTGAAAAAAAGCATGGGCCGTAGTCTCTATTGCTTTGTCACAGATGGGGCAGAAGCAAGAACACGCTATGCCTGGTGGGAAGGCCATTAACACAGAATCTCCAAGCAAAAACTTTGAGCTTTGGGGGGACTTTTGAGTGCCATATTCTTTTCCAAATCAGAGATTTAGAGCTGTTTGAAGAGCATTCACCTTCGTCTGGGGGTATCACCATGTTTAAGGCAATGTGGTAGGCACTTTTAACTGTGAAGGTCCCATGTTTATTACCAGTCCAAATTAGACTGTCTTCGGGAAGATAGTAGCTCAATGGGATTGACAAAATTGTGTTGGCTTCGAAGGGTAGGAAGAGTGAGCAGACTACATCAACTTTCCACCATTTAGTGTCCTCATCAATAAGAGATGATACCATTGGGAAGTTTCCAAAGTCGGAAGGTGGGGAGATTACTTTGAACGTTGTTGGCGTTAGTAGCCACTTATCTTCCCATATATGGATTTTACGGCCATTTCCCACTCTCCATCTAGTTCCTTTCCGGATCACCTCAAGACTATTGTGAATACTCCTTCAGGCATAGGACGGGCTGCAGTCTTTTTTGGAGTTGAGAATATCATCATATGGGAAGTACCTAGCTTTGTAAACTCGAGCCACCAAAGAGTTAGGGTTGGTTAGGAATCGCCAACCTTGTTTGGCTAACATGGCTAGATTAAAGGCTTGTAAGTCCCGAAAACCCATCCCACCATGAAGTTTTGACTTGCACATTTTCTTCCAATTAACCCAAGTAATTTTGTGCTCTTTATCTTTCTGCCCCCACCAAAAATTGCGCATCATATTTTCCAAATCAGTGCAAAAAGTCTTTAAGGAGTTGAAAACAGCTCATGGTATAGGTCGGGACTGCTTGTGTGACTGCCTTGATAAGAATCTCCCTCCCACCAATTGAAAAGAGTTTACCTTTCCAACCAGCAAGCCTTTTTGCGACTCGTTTCTTGATTTCAACAAAAACTTGGGTTTTTGATTTCCCAATGATGGAGGGAAACCCCAAATACTTGCTATGCCTCGAATCTTGCACCAGCCCAAGTAATCTCAGTATGCGCTCTTTTGTTTCTTAAGGGGTATTCGGGCTGAAAAACACCGAGGACTTGTCAGCATTAATTTTTTGACCGAAAGCCGCCTCATAGCTTTGGAGAATGCTGACAAGCTTTTGACATTCTTGCATGTTTGCTTTGCAAAATAGGAGGCTGTCATCGGCGAAGAAGAGATGAGTAATTATAGGGCAGCCCCTACATATGGAGACCCCTGAGATTTGCTGATTTCGAGCAGCTTCGTGAATAAGAGCCGATAAACCTTCTGCACAAAGAAGGAATAGATATGGGGAGAGGGAGTCACCCTACCGAATGCCACGGGTTGAGGTGATGTAGCCAAAGTTTCACCATTTATGATCACTGAATAAGATACAGAAGAAACACAATGCATAACAAGGTCAATCAGCTTATTATTGAAACCCAACTTCACCATTATCCCCTTAATAAAATCCCATTCAACCCGGTCAAAGGCTTTACTCATATCTAGTTTAATTGACATAAAGCTTTCTTTTCTCCCCTTTTTATTTTTTAGACAGTGCATGGCCTATTTGGAGAGGATTTTATTATTATTATTATTTTATTTTATTTTTTTTGAAATAATGAGAACATGGTAGTCATTTTGGATGTGACGAAATTTGTTTCTCAACTTTAATTTTTAAAAATCCATTTTTGGAGAATAACTTCTTTTAGAAAAAAGCAAACATTACTTCTTCTCGTGATACCCTTTAAGAAATGCATTTAAAAAAAAAGGGGGGGTGGGGAGCAAGAAAGTCAAGGATCCAACATGGGTTTTCCAAATTGCCAATACGCCAAGTTTCATAGTGTAAGCTGGCGATCATCACAGACCACCAAAATCTAAAATCAATCCTGTTTTGTCTTGTTATAATTTTTAGTTATTCGGTCGGGGATTTAAACAAGCATCCAAAAAGGATTTCCATTGTTGTAAGCTTCATGTTTGAGAACTATATTCAAGGAAATTTGTGTCTAGCATTGTCGCTTAAGCTTGACAGAGACTTAGCCACTGATTTTGCATTTGCTAAGGTACACACCATTAGCCCCCACATGCCATTTCCATCTTCATTTTGCATAAAGCATAAACGACCTGGGCCACATTATCCAAGAGATCCAGCAAGCTCGAGACACATTTCAGAACTGCGCTTTCAAGCACCTGAACAGACACCATAATAAAGTTGCACGAGCTTTATTTTGAAAGGGATTACACCCCCAGTTGTGTCATCTTTAATCCAATCTGATCTGCTGTGATGGTCCCAGCCGCCTGCTGGCTCCCTTCTGATGTACTCCTTTCTATTTGGTTTAATGCCATAAGTTCCATTTCAAAAAAGAAAAATGAAAAAGCAGGAGATCTTCACTGGAGTAGATACACAGTGTTTGACCACTGCGATCAAAGGAAAATGGAAAGTATTCTTTACTTCACACCCATAATAGGTTCAGCTGGTATCTACATCAAGCAATTCACCTATCTGGACTTCATTAGTGAGAGGACTTGTCAATCTTTAACTGCTTGCCAACTGAAAATTTTATAATCCTCATGGATCTACAGTAATCCATATAGCATCCTGGTTGGAAATGAATCAAATTATGAGTACGTAGAATTCATGACAACTTCATATTCTGCCTTTCAGAATTCCTCTAAAGCAAAGTTAAAATGAGAAAAATACTTTTTTATACTTTCGACTAAATTGTTATATACCATTCAGTTACAAGAATGATACAAATCAGCAAAATATTTGTTCAAGAGTCCAATTAACATGTGTCCTTAGGACATTTATTAATGAACCATTAAAGAAAAGTTTTAATATCACTTTCATGGAAAATATAAAAAAGCTATTAAAAAAAATTCAGTTACTTTAAAGACCTTTTAGCCAAAAAAAAAAGTTTTCAGATCTTTCAATAAGGCCATCTGACATTCTAAAAGATCATTATGGTCACATGCCAGGACTATGTTTCTTTACAACAACGTAACAAGAGATATCCCAACACACAAAGCATAAAACCGTTATGGCTACATGCTATAAAATTGCGGTTTAATCCGCAGCCAAGCAACAAAAATTACCTGGATTGTTACAGCATCTCTGCAGAGCTGGAATTCTGCAACTAAGCATCATGAGTACAGAATTTCAATAGCAAAGGAAACAGCTGCTGCTATTGACCAGTAAAGGAAGCTCAACTACACACCACCGCCACCAATTAATTTATGGAACATATTTTCAGTTGGTGCTGAGAATCCTTGGTGCCTTTTCCAGAAACACATAAAAAGCATACTGCCATCCTCTTAATCCATACGCTTCAAGTCACATGTCGGAGTCAGACCAAAGATACGCTTCTTTTTCTGTAGCTCGTTTCTAATTCATCCTCTTGAACAATCCCTTCTCAAATCCTACAAGAGGTAAAACAACAGAAATTAATCACTTCTGATAGCTAAACATACTTTTCAAAATAATTTTTTTGCTTCTTTAGTGCATAAGAATCTTTCTGTGGCCAATGATCTCTCTCTCTCTCTCTCTCTCTCTCTCATAAGTTCACTGTAATGGGAAATGACCAAATGATTGGGATCACCACATCATGGCACACAAGTAGATGCTAAGGCAAGATCCATAGCTTATTGAGAAAAACAAAGAAACATCTGACTAAAGGATGATGGAAATGAACCAACCAGTACTACGGTCAACTCCATCCCAATGTCTTCCTGGTCTTATACCATATCTATTTGGAGCAGCATCTAATCTTCGTTTTAACCAGCTGTGATCAGGAATGTCCTGAGGAACAACAAACCCTGATTCCTTCATTTTCTCATTATCCCCTAGGTTTGGGAGAACTAGTTCAGGGCGCTTTTTCTGCACCATGTCAAAGAGATATGTCAAATTAATATTAAATTCTTTGATTTCAACGAATAAAAATAAGCAAGTCAATTACTTGCCTTCACCAAATGTGCCATGGGATCACCATCTCTTATTCTCTCCCTCAGCATTTTGTCAAGTTCAAGATCATCTCTGCAAACAGAGAACACAGATGTTATTTATTTATTTTTTTTGATAAGTAGAGAACGCAGATGTTATTTATTACAAGGCACTAGGTGTACACATAGTAAGACCGGAAAATGAAGGTATTATGCTGTCTCCGCCAAACAGAAGATGGGCAGCTCTGTAGTGAAGCACAGTTAATGTATTTGTTGCTTGGTGGTTGTAAAGGAAGTAAAATCTTAGTGACAACAAGGATAGCTCTGCTGCTACTATTATGGACACTACTAGTACTAATACATACAATCTAAAAGGTCTACCCAAAGTGGACTGTAGGTCTTTGTTTGTGAAATTGGCATTTAAGGTAAGACAAGAAAATCAATATCCAAACCTCTTAAAAATTGGAAGAGAATTTGTCAAAAAATGTAAAGGAGTTCCATTGGCAGTGAGTACTTTAGCTGACCTACTTTATTCAAAAGTTGATGAACATGAGTGGATATCTATTAGAGATAACAAGATATGGCATTTAAAACAAAAGGAAGGTGACATCTTACCCGCATTGAAGCTTAGTTACAACCAATTTCCATTTCACTTGAAGAAATGTTTTGCATATTGTTTTGTTTTCCCAAAGGATTTTCAATTCGATGATGATTTGTTGATTCGATTTTGGCTGGCACATGGAATTCTTCAATCCCCTGCTGACGAAAGTCAAGAGTTGGAAGATGTTGGTGTCTTGTGTATCAAGAGCTGTTGTCGAGATCGTTCTTTCAAGATGTTGAACAAAAAGATATCTCGCATTATACCTTTAAAATGCATGATCTTGTCCATGATCTTGCACTCTCGATTGCCAAAGGTGAGTGTCCATTAGTGACCGAGAAGTCTACCCTTGCTGCAGAAGTTTGTCATCAGTCAATTTTGGAGAATGGGCAAGAAATTACAACACAATTAGAGAAGTTGAGCAAAGTTCAAAACAGATCAACCCACGTCCTTACTTGAAGCATGCATCTCAAGATTTAAGTACTTGTGGATGCTTGATTTGAGAAATTCATCCTTTGAGGTGTTGCCAAATTCTATTGGAACTTTGAAATATTTGAGATATCTCGACCTATACGAAAATCGCAAAATCAAGCAACTTCCAGATTCCATTTGCATGCTACACAGTTTGCAAACTTTATAGCTTAGAGGTTGCAGCAATCTTTCTTATAAGGGACATATTCAGCCTCAGGTTTTTGGGTGTTACAATAAAGCATACCTGCTTGTCGGAGAAGGCAATATCAAACACCTAACTGCCCTAATCAACTTGGTAATTACAGATTGTGAAAAGCTTAGTTTGACAGATAACGAAGAGAATCAAGATCTACAATAGTTCTAATTACAGTCTCCAAGCCAAACCATAAGGCACTAGACTAGTTTGGAATATGGCATACTTTGGCTTTCCCATGAGAATATACTATGAAATAAGCTTTGACACAACAAGGTAAGAATAATCATAAAACTATGCTCTTATAAAAAAAAAATCATAAAACTATGCTATATATAAGGAACCCAAACTAATATCTTCATCATTCCACTCTAATTTTATTTCCATAACAAAAACTCTATTTGGCATATTTGTTTTCACAAAATGACATATAAAGTAGGGAAAAACCCCTTCAGGGTAGACACAAGTTGAACTAGCTTAGAGATCATTTTGGAATTTACTAGAGTATTACCCCATATCTGTTTCAATTATCATTTTCGAATTTTTGAACCGTGGTCTGTTTCAATAACTAATAGGTGGCCTCTATCACCACAATCAAACCGTTCATTAATTAAAACTGAAATGAATCCAGTAGCCAGCACCAATAATGCATTTAAAATAAAAACCAACCTCTGTTCAAAGTGTTACTATTCTCATTTGTAAAACCCTAATACCCAAACAACCTTCACAAATCACAAATACATCTGTAACCCGGTTACAACAGAGTAATAATATAAACAGAGACCACATACTTGGTAAGTGTTTGGAATAGGGCCCACCCAAACAATCTTCAAGGAGCCCTTCTTTTTTCTCACAATAATCAAAAAACCTGCTTCATTTCTCTACAGTCCAGAATGCAAGTTTCACATAATGTAATCACTTATAAATGGATAAGGAGGTGAATGAAAGCTTCCAAGGATATCAAATCTTGATGTTTCATGCTATTGATCAAGTAGGAAAATGAATAAGAAAACATTGAAGGATTACTATTTTAGAAGTCCAAGCATAACAACTAAAAACAAAAGGCAATACTTGAAGTGCCTTACTGAAAGAATGTTAAAGGAATTTCCAAGTTTCAAGTTATATTCTCTATCTGAAGTGCCTTACTAAAAGAATCCAAAATCCATAAATAGCAATTGTTCAAAGCTGCAAAATCAACCGGCCACTCCTTCTAGAAAACAAATATAACAGCAATAGAGATTGATGAATGAGAATTTAGATTTACATCAAAAACAGGATCCTTTAAATGTAGACAACAAGCACTACACTGTTACAACACGTAAGTTTGAAGGGTATTATTCACCAATGAGGAATTGGGGGCAAGGAAAGGTAGAAAGCATCTATGTTTAACAAAGAATGATATAGGTTGAATGTATAACCTAACTATTTCTTACAAATTTAGGAGAAAAGGAAAGCTCTGCATATGAGGCTAGTAATAGTAACAAGGGAATTGCAGGTATGCCAAATCCATCAAAGATCAGAATATTAGTTGAAGTAGAAAGAAGATAATCTCTAATATTAACTACTAAGGAAAATCTACTAGTATCAATGGCCTTTGGTTGATATTCAGTTGACCTATCACAAACACCTAAATTGCCACATGAGCATCACCAACTGCAAACAAACTATTTTGTCATTTCATAAATAAATAAAACTAATTCCATGTTTGCTATGTTGCGTCAACTGAAGCTCAAGATAATTATCCCAAAATTAACAACACAATGCTCAACATATTTTCAAGGAAAGATAAAAAAAAATAATAAAAAAAAAAAATGGAATAGAAGAAAACAACCTAGCGCCAATACAAGAAAAGAAATATCACCAATAAAAGAAAAACTTGAAACAAATATACCCAGTCCTTAATCATTATCAATATGTCAATATGATTACAGTACAAGGTAAAACAATAAACTTACTCCATTATAGAGATGGCTTTATCTATTGGGAGGGAGGGAGGCATGAAGAAATTCTTGAATGTTCTTATCTACTTGATTAGATGATAGCATGTCAACTAACATGCTTGCAGTGGTCGCATTTGCTGAAAATCCCTTGTCAACCATTATTTGGAGATATTTCACCGCCTTTGATGTCTCATTATGTTGCAGTAACCCTTGGATAATTCTGTTATATGTGCGATCGTTGGGTGAGCAACCATTCCCATCCATTTTCTCAAGCAACTCACATGCTTCATCTGTTAGTCCCTCTTGGCACAGCCCCTTGATCATAATAGTGTAAGTTGGAACATTAGGCTGCAATCCTTTGGTAGGAAGACTATAAAAGAGTTCTCTTGCAGTTGTCAGCTTCCTGACATTACAAAAACCGTCAATCAAGATGTTGTAATAAATCAAAGCATTATGGCTCAGCCTTTTGTCATCAATCTCTTGAAACAATGCCATTGCCTCAGCAATTTGTTTATTCTTAAAAAGGCCATCTAACAAGATGACATAGGTCTGGGGATTTGGATGTTGACCAAAAGCTTTCATGTTATGGAATAGCTCAAGTGCAGCTTGGGGTCTCTCCACTCGGCAAAAGCCACCTATAAGAGTATTGTAAGTCACAACATTAGGAATCATTCCTTTGTTGGACATTTCATGAAAGAGACGCATTGCCTCGTCAATTTTTTTACTTTTGCAATATCCATTTATCAATATGTTATAGCTCATCACATCAAGCGAACAACCCCTCTCAACCATCATATTAAATGCTTTGATAGCATCATCCATTTTGTTTTGCAAACAGTAACCGTCAATCAAAGAGCTATAAGTGACAGAGTTAGGCTCAATGCCTCTTTGAACCATTTCAGTAAAAACTTCTTTTGCCTCTGTCAACAACCCTTCCTTGCAAAATGTGTCCACCAAAATGTTAAAGGTGTACATATCTGGCGTGATCTTCCTTTGCGTCATCTCATTTAACAAAGTAGCAACCTCCCTCCACCGGCCAAAATTGCATAGTCCTTGAATTAAGCAACTGTAAGTGACAACGTCTGGCTGAATGCCTTTACTCATCATTTCAGATAAAAGATTCAAAGCCTCAGTTACCAATTTGTCCTTACATAAACTATCAATGATTGTGTTATAGAGAACCACATTTGGTTCAAAATTCCCTTTTTCTACCATCCTTAGCAACCTAATAGCTGCACTAGTCTCCCCAATCTTACACAGACAGTTTACTATTGTCCCAACAGTAATCACATTAGGTTGATACCCTTTGTTCTCCATTTCTTCTACCAACCTCACAGCTCCAGAAACATTACCTTGAAGACAGAGACCTTTAAGAAGAGTGGTTAGAGTTATATGGTTTGGTTGATAACCAAGTTTCAAAATTGTTGCTAAGACAGAGAACCCAAAATTGACCCGGTTCAAATGGCAGTAGCAATTAATCAAAACATTGAGAGTATAAACATCGGGAGTAATTCCAAAGGATCCCATATCTCTAATTAGAGTAATGACTATGGAGTAATGCTTCATTCTTGCAATTGCACCCAACAATTGAGTAAAATCCACAATGGAAGGCAAAGGGTGCATGTGAAGCATTTTATCAAACAGGCTTAAGGCATGATCAAGATTCTTAAAGGTTCCACATTTGCAGTGATCTCTCACAGATTTCAACAACTGATTCCGATTCTGATTTGGGATTTTTGCATTTTCTCTTCTACTGCTAATATTATTAGTAGAATAAGTAAAAGCATGAAATGGAAGGCTTCCTCTAATAATCAAACGACTGTATATAAAAACAAGAGAGGATGTTGATTTACCCATTTCCTCGAGAAGAAGCAGAAGCAAAGCTAGTTTGGTGTTCACAATGACTGACTCAGGCAGCTACCAATTAGGGTCGGATCGGGTCTGGTTTGGTTTCGGCTGAGCCCCGGAGCTTGAAAAAGGGGAAATCAGAGAGCGAAACTGGAAGCTGTGAGCTGTGAGCTGTGAGTGGGGACTGTACGGGGAGTGAGAGTGGGAGCGTATTTCCTAATGGAAAACTCGTTCAAGCAAAATATTTTTTAGTTAAAAGAGCCCAAACAAAACAAAATAAATTATTGTTGATATATTTTTATTTTTATTTATTTATTATGATATAATTTATAGTATTATTTCCTAATTTTTTAAAATTACTAAAATACATTTTTGGTCCAAATTTTAATTTATGAGATTTTTTTTTGAAAAATAATTTTTATTTATGAGATTTAAGTGGTTACTTTATTTGTTAACGTGTCTAAGAGTAATAGTATTAGACTCAATGCAATCTTAGCTATAAATTATTTTTCTCTATTTAAATATCTTTTTTTCCCCTCAATTCTATATCAAACAAACACTACTCACATCAAACCCACGTCAACTATATATTCGCCATAGATTTGTCAACAATGCACAAATCGGCCGACTCACGAAACATGAATCCTCTATTTCAACCATCATTTGCCAATCAACCTCCATTAACCATCATTTGTCGCACTACATCTCTGCCAATTCATTTGGTTCAGTGCATGAGAGAGAAGAGAAACTGTGTGATGGAGAGAGAATAAAAACAAAACAAAAAATATATATTTGTTTGTTGACGAAGAGTATCTCAATAGACATCATAAGGTACTATTCATTTGTTAGTTTTACACATTAAAATGTTGAACTTGTAGCACTGTGTTTTAAAGTGGGTTTAGCTATATTTTTTACTAAGTACTATTTTGTCAAGCCTAGTAAGAATGCTCAAATGGAGTGATTAAGTGTTGGTTTTAATTTGATCATGTAATCTAAGAGACTAAAAATGATTATTTTAAACTTTAAGGACTAAAGTCATTCATGAGCTAAAGTTTAGGGATTAACGGGACAATTTGACCAAATATCAATGTTTGTATTATATGGGGTACCCTTGTCTCATATTCACACCCATTCTTGTGCTTCCCTATAGATGATTTTAGCCATGAATTTCTGCACTTTGTTTATAAAATAGGATTGGTGTTACCCACATCACTAGTCTACTTCAAGAAAGAGCAATTTTAAGGGGGGGGGAGGTGATTTCATAGAGCCTCGTCCACCATTTGAGAGCTTAAGCCCCCATTCAATATACAATTTATAACCATAAACAAAATAAAATAAAAGGTGTAATTATGTTACGTGGTCATTGGAACAAGATTTTGCCTCCTACAAGTTCAACTCATCATACTGTTATTCTCGCCTAAACGTATAAATAAAATTAAATATAAAAATAAAAATGCAAAAGCTAATACATGACCTCCAAGTATTCTAGAAAGCCGTGTATTCTTACAAGGCTTTCCAGGACAGCTTCAGCATTGATGCTTCTTACAAGGCTTTCCAGGACAGCTTCAGCATTGATGCTCGTTCCCTCAAAAATGGCCTTGTTCCTGAAATACCATAGGTTCCATGAGTTTCCTATATAGATAAATGAAATCAAGATCTTCCTTTTAATCATCATTACCCCAATAAATTTTTTTTTCTTACCATAGTTCTCACAATAATCTCCAAGCCAAACCATTAGGCACCAGTTTGGAATACGCCAGACCTTGGCTTTCCCACGATAATATACCCTGAAAGTAAGCAATGATGCAACTAGGTAAGACTAATCATAAAACTATGCTATGTATAAGAAATCCAAACACTATAATCATAATATCTTCATCATTCCACTCTAATTTTCTTTCTACAACAAAACCACTTTAAGACATGTTTCTTTTCGATGTCAAAAAAAGAAAAAAAAAAAAAAAAAAAAAGACATGTTTCTTTTCACAATGTGACATATAAAGTAAGGAAAAACCCCTCTTGTTGGGACAGAAGTTGAACTATCTTGGAGATCATTTAGGAATTTACTAGCTTATGGCCCTACCTGTTTCAATTAACTTTTTAGAATTTTGGAACCATGGTCTGTTTCAATAACTCATAAGTGGTTTCTATTGCTACGATCAAACTGTTTAATAATGAAAACTCAAATGAATTCAGTAGCCGCCAATAATGAATTTAAAATAACACCACCCTCTGTTCAAAGTGTTACTATTCTCATTTGTTAAAGCCTAATACTCAAACATCCCTCACATATACATTTGTAACCCAGTTAGAACTTAGAACAAAATCATAATTCAAAAAAGGACCACATACTTGCTAAATGTTTTGAATAGGGCATACCCAAACTACCTTTAAGGAGCCATTCCTTTTTCTTGTAATAATAGGCAACCCAGCTTTTACTAAAGTCATAAATGCAAGTTTCTCATTATCTAATCACTTATAAATAGATCAGGAGGTGAATGAAAACATACAAGACCTATAAAGTTTTGATGCTTCATTTTTCAAAAGAGCTGAACATCCAGTATGCATAAGAGAACATTCAATGATTCCTATATTAAAACTCCAAGCATAACACTAAAAACAAAAGGCAATATGTGAATTTCCTTGCCAAAAGAACATAAAAAGGAATTTCCAAGTTTCAAGTCACAGACTCTCTGTCTTAATGCCTTCTGACTCGAACCAGAAACTTTAACTGCATGAAAAATACAATTCCCCCTTGCTAGTAAATGCAAGATTCCAATGCCTAACAAGAATAAATTCTCTTCAAACCGCAAGGGCAAAATAACAATAATTTATATTTTTCTCAATCTATTTATTCAAATGTGGTTGCTATTCTAACAAAGTTGAATAATCCTACTTCCAATCAACATTCAACCATCATTTCATAAGCATTAATAAAAAATAAAAAATAAAAGAAGAAGAAAATAAAAGCAAAACACCATCATAATTCTTATTGCAATTTCACAAATCCTATAGGTAGCATAATGCTGAACAAATGAAAAAAAAATTACCATCATCGAGTTGAGAGTTCTGGATTTCTGGCTTCAGTGATGGTTCTTAGAGGGCTGCGAACCATCAATTTGCACACAGCAGTGGTTAGAAGTTCATCCAAAGAGAGGAATAAATGAGAGAAAAAGAGAAACTCACCAGCAATAATGGCAGAGACACGGTGTTAGGGTGAGAGAGAGAGAGAGATGAGAAGGTGAGAGTGTCATCGGGTGTCATTGTCAAAAATGGACATTTTTGTCTCTCCATTGTTTTTTATTTGAAAAGCTGAAATAGTAGGCAGATGAATGAACGTTAAAAAACTTCTGCAACTTAAAAGCTCCTAGTGTGTTTTTTCAACAAACTGCCAGACAGGCCCCAAGCGTTTCATATAGCAAGGAATTTTGGAATTACGTAACCCCACATAGCTCTCAGGGGCGGCTTGATGCATTTGGGGCCTAAAGTGAAAATTAGTTATCTTATTTCATATATAAAATTATTATTAATCAACATGAACTACGTAGAATTTTTTTTTATTATTTTAAAAAGTTTATAAACACAAAAAAATTTTACAAAACTTTGATGTGCCAAATTGATAATAGTGAGTAAAAGAGTGATATCAGTGGTGAATTTAGTTGAAAACTAATAAAAATTTGCTAACTTGACTATTGTGAAAAATGTTGTAAATTTTTTTGTGAATTGCTTTCTTTCTTTTTCTTTTTTTCTTTTAGAAGTGTTACATTCAAAATATTTTTCATGACAAATCTTAGGTGTTAAGTTGCTTCTTATTTTCTAGTTGAACCTACTACTAAAATTATTTTTTTGCTATCAATAACAACCTTTAACAATCTACTATTAAGATTTTTCGTAAAAATGTTGTGAAAAATGTTGTGGAAATAACACTTTTTTTCTCTTTTTTATTTGTTTTTCATTTGATAAGAAAATATTATTTTATTTATTGGTTAATATTTTGGCTTAATTAATACTATCGGTTAAAATTTAGGGGCCTTTTTTTTCACTTGGGGCCTTAGGCGGCCGCATCAATGGCTTATACCATTGAGCCGGCCCTGATAGCTCTGTTCACAATACCAGTGCTCCAACACCCAAGGTTAAAAGCTTGGCCTTCCAATTCTGGAGTATGTTACACACACACACCATGGATCTTGAACCAAGAATTTATCCTCGTCACATAATTAAAAGGGGAAGTGTCATTTGAGCTAAAACTCATTAACTTCTCAAAATAAGAACCTTAGCTTATTGAGCTAAAACTCAATAAGCAATGGAAAATAGTTTAAACTATTATTACTATTTTACTTTAATTTCCTATTGAGCCTACCCTGGCCTCCAGCATGTTTTTTTTTTTTTTTTTTTTTTTTTTTAATGAATAAAAAAATGGTTTAATATTTTAAACTATTATTACTATTTTACTTTAATTTCCTATTGGCCATAAAAATAAATAATTCAGTGACTATCAATTTTTTTTTATTGCATTTACAATGGAAAATATTCTATTTTAAACTAATTAAACTTATGGCATTTTAAAATCATCATATCACTGCACACTTTTGGCGTGATGATCACTCCACAATTACAAATTCTTGTAAAGCGGGGGGTAGGAGCTGAGGTTGAAATCTCCAAAAGAAAATTTCACACACCTATATATATATATATATATATATAGCTTTGTAAAGTCCTACTTTTAATTTAAAATTATATTTTAGCCTATTTTTAATGAAAAAAGAAAAAGAAAAAAAGAATCTACATCCAAACCTACTTTTCGTCAAATCTAATCCTTCCTTATGGATTCAGTTTCGAAACCAAAATCTCCTTTACTATTAGGAAGGGGAAAAAACATTTTTTAAGAAATTAAGATACTGTTTATAATACTAGGAACGAATGGATTAGAAATGAGCTATAGCTCAAATGAGAAAGGAAACAGTAGATAGAATAAAAAATAAAGATTTTAAAAAGAAAAGGGAAAAGGAAAATGATTGATGATTTGGACCAACCTTCAAAACATGTCTTGAGTTATTTCTTACAAACTTTTGATAATTAAACCAGATACTTAAGCCTGATAGTATATTCCTCTATTCATATAAACCCACAGACACTTGCCAATTTAAAAAGAAAATCAAAAGTAAAAAAATTAAAAAAAAGGATAAATAAATTAGTAAGACATTGGGCAAAATAGGGGGTTGAATCAATCAATAAAGCCGGGAATATAGCATAAGTCATTGTAATTTAAAAATAAAAATAAAAATAATACTCATTAAACAATTAAATCCATTAAATGATGCATCTCAAGAATTTTATCAAAAAAAAAAAAAAACTTAATATAAAAAGGAATATTTAAATTGCATCATTTGCTAATAAATTTAGAGAAAATGACCCTATTGACTCATTTTACAAAGTGAGACTAAATTGAATTGTAACCCCAATAAAATAAAATAAAAGATGTATTTTTCCTCCCAGGACTCAACCCAAAACAAAGATGCCGAGTGTCCGACACGGACACGTGTCCGTGGTTGTTAACAAGTCAGTATAATAACTAACCTTGTGAACAGGGGTCTTGCTATGGGCATTTATGGTGATGCAAGTCTTTCTTATTCAGAGCAACAATGCGTCGTTTTGAAAACCATTTCCACCAATTTCAATTTCATTCCCTTCTTTATTATTACTCTCTTTGTCTCTCCCAATCTCATCTTTTTTTTTCTTTTTCTTTTTCTTTTTTTTTTATCACTCTCAAACTCAATCACACCGTAATAGTTCTTTTCACGATTCTCCAGATTTGGTGAATGCAAACTGATAGTAGGAGGTTTAAGGGTTTAAAGCTTTAAACCTTTAAAAACGAGCTTTGTTGTATGCTTCTTGTTGTTTTTTTTTTTTTTTTTAATAATTCAAATTAAATTTATTCAAATTTTTGCTTGGTAAATAAAGGGAGCATGGAGACGGGAAGCATAGTTTTAAAAACTGTAAAAAAAAAAATTTTAAAAATTTAAAAAAAAAAAAAAAAAAGAATTGAAAATGGGGGTCCATGGATTCAATTGGGTCGGGTTGGAGTTAAAACAAAGAACCCAAACCGACTTCTCCCCCTTGAGATATCTCCACTCATGATAATTTCATTTTTTTTATGGTTTAATAATTTCAAAATAAGTCCATCCAAGCTGTAGTACCAAGAAAAGAGTGTTTCATTGTGGGAAACACTGAAACCATCAATGAGAGTGTATTAAAGTTTATGGTTCATGTGGAGGAAATCATTATAGAAAGATTTCGAAGGTTTATAGACTAACGTACTAGAGGCAAAGGCAACCACGAGCGGGTTTGTTTGTTTGCAAAGTATGCATAGAGGGTGGTCTATCATATAAAGGTTTTGTAAGTCTTGACTATTTGTAGTTGTTCTTTTATTTTGAATTATTTAGAGCATCCACAGCAAGCATGGTAGATGTGCCAAATGTCAAATATTTGGCACATTTGCCACACCAAATACCAAAAACCCCTTTTATCAGATGTGTCAAATCTCATAAAATTTGCCACATGTGAACAGTACCATTGCAAATTTGCAATGGTACGAACGAAAATGCTAAAAGAATAGTTTTTTATTCATTCTCTCTCATCCTTTTTTACTCTCTCTCTTTCTTTTTCTTTTTTCTTTCTCCGCCACTCCATCTCTGTCACTCTCTTTTCCTCTTATCTTCTTCCTCTTTTCTTCTTCTTTCTCCAGAAGCTTCACTTCCGTTGGACTTTTCTTCTCTTGCTTTGTTCCATGAGTCAAGGCGTAATTGTTCCCAGAAGATTATTTTTTTAGATATTAATTATTTTTAAAATTTTTCTGGGTTCTGTGGAGTAGAAGAATCTGATGGGTGATTTCAGATTTGTCTTTTAAAGCTTACCGAATCTGGGTTTTGTTGAAGATTTTGAGTTTTTTTTTTTTTTTTTTTTTTGAGGTTTTTGGATTTGGAATTTGTTGGAGGATCCGGTGATAGTGGATGTAGTTTGTGGCGGTGGTTGTAGCGGTGACTGTTGGTTCTTGGGTGGTGGCGACTGCCATTGGCTGTGCATTTGTATATTTGCTGGGTTTTAAGTAAATATATTATTTTAATGTATAGTAAATATTATTTTAATGTAAAGAATTGAATTATAAAACATTTGATAAATGAGATGTTATAAAATGATGTGGTAAAATAATAAAGTAAGCTTTTGGTGTGCCAAAATGGCATTTTTTATATAACATTTGCTGTGGATGCTCTAAGACTGTTTCAGTTTGTGTCATTGGAGTGGTATTTCATTCGAAGAGTTTTTTTAATTAGTTTTCTAGTTGATTACCAAATCTTGTATTGTACTTTATCGCTTATTTATTCTTGTTTTATGGTGGCAATATTTGATGTGTGTTGATGTATTGTGGATCACTTAATTGAGATTTTGAAAATTAATTAATTATTTCACTACAAATTTAACAAAGAGGTCTAAACAATAATTTTTTAAAGCTATGGTGGCCACCCTAAGTGACGAATTTGAGAGTGAGTCTGAAAGGTGAAGGTGTCCAACATATGTTATTTTCTTTTAACTTTTTAGTTTATTTTTTTATTTACATTTTTTTAAAGCCTTTTTTTTTAAATACAATCACAATTTTTCCACTTTCAGCAAATAGTTTTTTTTTTTTTTTTAAATACAATCACAATTTTTCCACTTTCAGCAAATAGTTTTTTTTTTTTTTTTTTTTTTTTTTTTTTTTTTGCAAAAAGCTAATCGAAGAAGACCTAGTCTATAAGTGATTTAAATTCTATTGCTTCTATGTATACATATTGCTTTTTCTACTTTTGTGGAATCATTATATTATGACAATTATTATTAGACTATTAATTTAAGGATTATCGGAATTTTGTCTAGAGTTTTTTTTTTTTTTGGTATGGAAATAAATACGAAAAAGAGGTTAGAAAGTATCTTCGTTACCAAATACTAGGCTAAATCACAGATTGCACCCTCTAACTTTGTCTAAAATCCAATTAAGTTATATAACTTCAATTTCGTTCAATACAATCCTCTAAGTTTCATGCTAGGTCCTAATAGTTTTTCTACCATGGGAACCTATCTTGATGACGGTCCTAAAGAATGCACAATCTCAAGGTTTGATGATGTGGCTAGATTAGTGTTTGTGAGAATTTGGTAGTGGGAGTTTTGTTGGATATAATTACCGATTATTGATAGTCAATAAGTGAGGTGTTTTGGGTTTTGTGTGTTGTGTTCTATTGGTCGGTCGTGTGTGGTGGGGTTGGGATTACCATTCACCACCAAAAAACCCATTCACCACCACCCACAAATCCCAAACACTTAAAAACTCATAAAAATTTCTCACTACTTTGCAATTCAATAGTAGAAGCTACAAAAAATAAGGCATTCTATTTTTTAATCCTTCCTTTTTTTCGTGTGCTCTTCTTTAGTTTAATTATTTTTTAAATCCCAAAAAATAATTAAAATTTTTAAAAAAATATATGTGGGGCCTCACATATTTAATAACCCCGGCCCATTCCATAACGGGCCCAAAGTCCGCGCCGAGGATAAGCAGAGACTAAGGATAAGCGTATGAAGCCCAAATCATCAGGGGACCTCGCCGAGGATACTCACGTTCTCGGCAAACCGACATTTATGGTGGGAAGCTGTCACTCACCCATTAAATATACGCCACCAACACTCTGGCCACTTTAATGGTGAAGTGACCAGCAAACTCAAATGCCTTGGTCACTTCAACTAACAAAAAGCCTGCAAAGGCGGCTGAAGGGATAAACTCTCAGACACGGATTTCAAATAACCGACAAATGGATGGCAATGATCAACTAAATAAAGATATATAATAGATAGAATCCCCAGGATGAAAGGGGGGACCCCAGAAGGAGACAGGGAAGGAGGGGTCCCGAGGACAACCTTTATGTTGTTTAGTTCTAAGAAAATAGATCCTCGGACTGAGCCGAGGACGAACCTGCTTCATAAACACTTAACCAAAATCATTATAAAAATCCTTGCAAATACTTAGCCAAAGCCATTGTGATTATCCTTAAGAATACTTAGTCAAATTCCTTTGCTATTATTCCTATGAATTTCACCTCCGCCATTGCTTGTTTTGTTAGTGCCTAGCCCTTCTACCTACACTCTACAAATTTTATTGTTTAGGGTCCATTACAAGTTGAGTCCCTACAATATATATATTCTATATTAATTTTATGACATTTTTAATGTAAGAAAAAAAAAAATTAAGTTGTTTTGGAAGTCATTAACAGTGCAATTTTGACGAACACTAATAGAGAAGGATTAAATTAAACAAAGTTGAAATTTAAGGAGCCAAATTGAATAAAATCAACAATACAAGATTGAATTGAATTTTAGGTAATACTAAAATGTGCATTTTGTAATTTAAGCGAAATATTATTATTATTTAAATTGTGGTCCACTGTAGAAGCATTACTAGAAGAATATCTAACTTCTTTCTCTCTCTAGAAAACTCTCTTGCATTCCGGAAATTTCTCTAAGATGCTCTTTCCGGATTTCTCTATGAGATATCTCTAGAAACTTCTATGTAGAAGAAAAACTCAGCCACAAACTCAGCCCCTCGAGTATTTAAAACTGCCGGCAAGTATTGTACAATTCGCTTCTCACCTACCACTGAATCTTTTACGGCCCCTTCATGTGCATTTAAGAAAAGACCAGCATATTCAAAGTTTCATGGAGATCCGTCTAGGCTACAACAATAAGAAATACAAATTAATGACATTTAACATGCAAAAGAGCTAGAATTTATATATCTTAACATAACCATTTAAAAGCATTTCAGAAAAGGTTTAGGTGTACAAGCATAAGCATATTAGCAATCAAAATAAAATTTTATTCTCGATAAGTATTTGAGAGTTCAAATTGAAAGATAAACCGGATTTTTCAGACTTCATATTTCATGCATTGAGTCATCATTGATCATTCCTCATTCCAATTATTTTTTAAATCACCAAAGGCTACGAGCTGTCCATGCTAAATGAGTAGATATTACGCTTACTCCAGTAAGAAATACATCCTTTGCGGAGTGTTGTTCAGCTTTACATCACAGCAGAAATACATCCTTTTCAAGTATGCTACATCAACCTCTTTCATTTTCCGCTCACATTACTTTTCAAAATTTTAAATAGTCATAGTGGCTTGCCAAAAAAGCAAAAAGCAATCTCTTCCACGGGTGCTGCAAGATCATCGGCTTTTTGAAGCACTCTCTTGTCAACCATTATAAACCATATTCATTCCATTCGCTGGCCTATGCTTTCTACACCCTCCATGATGGCTTGAATTGGCCATCCAGGAAGGCTTGTATTCTTAAACAAGGCCACAGCTTCATATTTACCAGAAGAATTAATATAACCTTTAGAAATCCATAGGTTGTATGACCCTATATCTGTTGAGACACAAGTTAAACTAGCTTGGAGATCATTTTGGAATTTACTAGTGTATGACCCCATATCTGTTTCAATTATCATTTTCGAATTTTCAAGCCATGGTCTGTTTCAATAACTAATAAGTGGCCTCTATCATCACAATCAAACCGTTCATTAATTAAAACTGAAATTAATCCAGTAGCCAGCACCAATAATGCATTTAAAATAAAAACCAACCCCTGTTCAAAGTGTTACTATTCTCATTTGCAAAACCCTAATATCCAAACAACCTTCACAAATCACAAATACATCTGTAACCCAGTTACAACAGAGTAATAATTAAAAACAGAGACCACATACTTGGTAAGTGTGTGGAATAGGGCCTAACCAAACAATCTTCAAGGAGCCTTTCTTTTTTCTCACAATAATCAGAAACCCTACTTCATTTCCCTAGAGTTAAGAATGCAAGTTTCACATCATGTAATCACTTATAAATGGATAAGGAGGTGAATAAAAGCTTCCAAGGATGTCAAATTTTGATGTTTCATGCTATTGATCAAGTAGGAAAATGAATAAGAAAACATTGAATGATTACTATTTTATTAGTCCAAGCATAACAACTAAAAACAAAAGGCAATATGTGAAGTGCCTTACTAAAAGAATGTTGAAGGAATTTTTGAGTTTCAAGTTATATTCTCTGTCTGCATCATCTCAAAAAAATTTGAGGACTTATTGTCTTATTCCCGGAAGCCTTCCGACCCGATTTAGATAAAGAATAGCAAACTCCGAAATCTAAAAACAACTAACAGGACAATTACCTGACAATGAAAGAATCCAAAATCCATAAATGGCAACTGTCCTAAGCTGCAAAATCAACCGGCCACTCTTTCTAGAAAAAAGAGCCCCAAAAATTTTTAAATATAACAGCAACAGAGATTGATGAATGAGAATTTAGATTTACATCAAAAACAAGATCCTTTAAAGGGAGACAACAAGCACTACACTGTTACAACACGTAAGTTTGAAGGGTATTATTCACCAATGAGGAATTGGGGGCAGGGAAGGGTAGAAAGCATCTATGTTTAACAAAGAACGATATAGGTTGAATGTATAACCTAACTATTTCTTACAAATTTAGGAGAAAAGAAAAGCTCTGCATATGATGTTAGTAATAGTAACAAGAGGATTGCACGAATGCCAAATCCATCAAAGATCAGAATATTAGTCGAAGTAGAAAGAAGATAATCCCTAATATTAACTACTAAATAAGGAAAATCTACTAGCATCAATGGTCTTTGGTTGATATTCAATTGACCTATCACAAGCACCCAAATTGCCACATTAGCATCACCAACTACAAACAAACTATTCTGTCTTTTCAAAAATAAATAAAACTAATTCCATGTTTGCTATGTTGCATCAATTGAAGCTCAAGATAACTATCCCAAAATTAACAACACTAGTGCTCAACATATTTTCAAGAAAAGATAAAAAAAAAATAAATAATAAAAAAAATGGAATAGAAAAAAACAACCAAGCGCCAATACAAGAAAAGAAATATCACCAATAAAAGAAAAACTTGAAACAAATATACCCAGTCCTTAATCATTATCAATATGTCAATATGATTACAGTACAAAATAAAACAACAAACTTACTCCATTATAGAGATGGCTTTATCTATTGGGAGGGAGGAAGGTAAGAAGAAATTCTTGAATGTTCTTATCTACTTGATTAGATGACAGCATATCAACTAACATGCTTGCAGTGGTTGCATCTACTGAAAATCCCTTGTCATCCATTATTTGGAGATATTTCGTCGCCTTTGATGTCTCATTATGTTGCAGTAACCCTTGGATAATTCTATTATATGTGCGATCGTTGGGTGAGCAACCATTGCCATCCATTTTCTCAAGCAACTCACATGCTTCATCTATTAGTCCCTCTTGGCATAGCCCCTTGATCATAATATTGTAAGTTGGAACATCAGGCTGCAATCCTTTGGTAGGGAGACTATAAAAGAGTTCTCTTGCAGTTGTAAGCTTCCTAACATTACAAAAACCGTCAATCAAGATGTTGTAATAAATCAAAGTATTATGGTTCAGCCTCTTGTCATCAATCTCTTGAAAAACTACCATTGCCTCAGCAATTTGTTTATTCTTAAGAAGGCCATCTAACAAGATGGCATAGGTCTGGGGATTTGGATGTTGGCCAAAAGCTTGCATGTTATGGAATAGCTCAAGTGCAGCTTGGGGTCTCTCCACTCGACAAAAGCCACCTATAAGAGTGCTATAAGTCACAAAATCGGGAATCATTCCTTTGTTGGACATTTCATGAAAGAGAATCATTGCCTTGTCAATTTTTTTACTTTTGCAATATCCATTTATCAATGTGTTATAGCTAACCACATTGGGTGAACAACCCCTCTCAACCATCGTATTAAATGCTTTGATAGCATCATCCATTTTGCTTTGCAAACAATAACCTTCAATCAAAGAGCTATAAGTGACGGAGTCAGGCTCAATGCCTCTTTGAACCATGTCTGTAAAAACTTCTTTTGCCTCTGTCAACATCCCTTCCTTGCAAAATGTGTCCACCAAAATGTTAAAGGTGTACACATTTGGCATGATCTTCCTTTGCGTCATCTCATTCAACAAAGTAGCAACCTCCCTCCACCGGCCAAAATTGCATAGTCCTTGAATTAAGCAATTGTAAGTGACAACGTCTGGCTGAATGCCTTTACTCATCATTTCAGGTAAAAGGTTCAAAGCCTCAGTTACCAATTTGTCCTTACATAAACTGTCAATGATCGTGCTATACAGCACCACATCAGGTTCAAAATTCCCTTTTTCTACCATCCTTAGCAACCTAATAGCGGCACTAGTCTCCCCAATCTTACACAGACCGTTTACTATTGTCCCAACAGTAATCACATCAGGTTGATACCCTTTGTTCTCCATTTCTTCTACCAACCTCACAGCTCCAGAAACATTACCTTGAAGACAGAGACCCTTAAGAAGCGTGTTTAGAGTAGATTGGGTAGGCTGATAACCAAGTTTCAAAATTGTTGCTAAGACAGAGAACCCAAAACCGACCCGGTTCGAATGGCAGTAGCAATTAATCAAAACATTGAGAGTATAAACATCGGGAGTAATTCCAAAGGATCCCATATTTCTAATTAGAGTAATGACTACGGGGTAATGCTTCATTCTTGCAATGGAACCCAACATGCGATTAAAATCCACGATGGAAGGCAAAGGGTGCATGTGAAGCATTTTATCAAACAGGCCTAAGGCGTGATCAAGATTCTTAAAGGTTCCAGATTTGCAGTGATCTCTCACAGATTTCAACAACTGATTTGGGATTTTTGCATTTTCTCTTCTACTGCTAATATTATTAGTAGAATAAGTAAAAGCATGAAATGGAAGGCTTCCTCTAATAATCAAACGACTGTATATAAAAACAAGAGAGGATGTTGATTTACCCATTTCCTCGAGAAGAAGAAGAAGAAGCAAAGCTAGTTTGGTGTTCAAAGTGACTGACTCAGGCAGCTACCAATTAGGATCGGATCGGGTCTGGTTTGGTTTCGGCTGAGCCCCGGAGCTTGAAAAAGGGGAAATCGTGGTGATGGAGTTGGCAAATCAGAGAGCGAAACTGGAAGCTGTGAGTGGGGACTGTACGAGGGAGTGAGAGTAGGAGTGTATTTGCTAATGGAAAACTCGTTCAAGCAAAATATTGTTTAGTTAAAAGTGCCCAAACAAAACAAAATAAATTATTGTTGATATATTTTTATTTATTTATTATGACATAATTTTTAGTATTATTTCCTAATTTTTTAAAATTACTAAAATACATTTTTGGTCCCATTTTTAATTTATGGTTTTTTTTTTTGAAAAATAATTTTTATTTATGAGATTTAAGTGGTCACTTTTATTTGTTAACGTGTCTAAGAGTATTATTATTAGACTCAATGCAATCTTAGCTATAAATTATTTTTCTCTATTTAAATATCTTTTTTTCCCCTCAATTCTATATCAAGCAAACACTACTCACGTCAAACCCACGTCAACTACATATTCGCCATAGATTTGTCAACAATGCACAAATCGGCCGACTCACGAAACATGAATCCTCTATTTCAAGCATCGTTTGCCGATCAACCTCCATTAACATCATTTGTCACACTACGTCGCTGCCGATTCATTTGGATTGGTGCATGAGAGAGATGAGAAATTGTGTGACAAAGAGAGAGAATAAAAACAAAACAAAAAATAAAAAATTGTTTGTTCATGAAAAGTATCTCAATAGCCAGCTTTTCTCACTTTATAAATTTATTATTTTTTTAATTTATAAATTTATTTGTTCTAGCAGTACCACACTTCAATGCGAGAAAACTAAATTTATTTTTTCACAATCACGAAAATTATGAATTTATCCATAAAAACAGCTTTTTTAATAATATAATGTAATTTGTATATCATACATCACTATGCCAAAGCAAACTAAATATATATACCTATTTTTTAACACAATTTATCCAGAAATATAAGTAAATGCTTAGGTAGAAAAATTATTAATAAGATGAAAAGTCACTAATAATATGATGTATGTTAAAGAATCATTAAATTATTAAATATTAAAGAAAAATAATAAATTTGACATACATCTCTAATAACTACAAAATATTTTATATTTCTCGTCACAAATTAATTAAAAAATATCAAATTACTAATATATGAGACAAGAGTAATTGTTCATGTAGGGACTCAATTTGTAATGGACCCTTTACAATAAAAATTTGTAGAGATGTGGGTGTAAGGATTTGGCATCACCGAAGTAAACAACGGTTAATTTTGTGTTTATGATAAATAATAGATAACATGAAATTCATAGGAATCTCATCAAACAAATTTGGGTAAGTATTTTTCTAGGGAATGACCATCGCTTTGGCCATGTGTTTATAATGCCAGCTTTTCCTCGGACCAAGCCGAGGATCTATTTTTCTTAGAGTTCGTCCCCCTTTCTGTTGGGAATTCTCTTTGTTATGTAGCATCGTTCTAATTAATCTTGACCGTCCATCTGTCAGTTATTCGGTCACTATGGATAAGAGTTTGTCCCATCATCTGATTTTATAAGCTTTATGTTAGTTCTCAGCCGTCTTTGCAGGTTTCTTATTAGTTGGAGTAACCAAGACGACTGGGTTCGTCGGTCACATCACCATTAAAGTGGTCAGAATGTTGGTGAGATATTTTCAACGAATGAGTGATATTTTCCCTTTAGTAGAGTCGGTGTGCCGAGGGCAGGTCGTCCTCGGCGCGGGCCTTGGATGTCCTGGGCTATTTCCCACTGTCCTCGTCTTTTGCATTAACCTCGGCGCGGGCCTTGGGCCGCATGTAGTGGGCCAGCGTGGTTAGTGCAATAGGGCCCCACAATAGCCCCTCAAAATTCTGCTGCACGTCCCCTTGGGCAGGGAGGAGGATTTTGATTACCTAGGCGCGTTTTCTCACCCTGATGGGTTCTATCTTATCGTCAATGTTTATCACTACTTCGGCTGTTCTTGCAGCTTTCTTTTTGCGCAAAGTGTCGCCCGGGGATGGTTAGGCTTGGGTTGTTTGTGCTATAGCGCTCAATTTCTCATGGTTTTTGTCCCTGATGGGGCTCGCTTATTTGGTGCCTGAAAGGGAGTTGGCTTTGCCTTAATTTTGAGCTCATGATCCGTACAAGAGCCCTGGTTCCGTTCAGCGTTTGTATTGTCTCATAGTGACTGTTTCCCATGTTGGTTTGGGTCCGAGGACCACACGAGACCTTGGTTTTTCTTAACAATTAGTTTTTATGATGAAATGTTCTCCCTGCTGGCCTAAGGTTTCAGACCATGGAATGCTTAAGTTTCAATTATCGGAAGTATCTGGTTTCCCCATGAGGCTTGGGTCCGAGGACCAGGCAATGCCTTGGTTCTGTCCAGTACCTAGTTTTCTCATTTTATCATCTGAAGTATCTGGTTTCTCCTTGAGGCTTGGGTTCGAGGACCATGCAACGCCTTGGTTCTGTCCAGTACCTAGTTTTCTCATTTTATCATCTGAAGTATCTGGTTTCCCCTTGAGGCTTGGGTCCGAGGACCATGCAATGCCTTGGTTCGGTCCAGTACCTAGTTTTCTCATTTTATCATCTGAAGTATCTGGTTTCCCCTTGAGGCTTGGGTCCGAGGACCATGCAATGCCTTGGTTCTGTCCAGTACCCAGTTTTCTCATTTTATCATCTGAAGTATCTGGTTTCCCCTTGAGGCTTGGGTCCAAGGACCATGCAATGCTTTGGTTCTGTCCAGTACCTAGTTTTCTCATTTTATCATCTGAAGTATCTGGTTTCCCCTTGAGGCTTGGGTCCGAGGACCATGCAATGCCTTGGTTCTGTCCAGTACCCAGTTTTCTCATTTTATCATCTGAAGTATCTGGTTTCCCCTTGAGGCTTGGGTCCGAGGACCATGCAATGCCTTGATTCTGTCCAGTACCTAGTTTTCTCATTTTATCATCTGAAGTATCTGGTTTCCCCTTGAGGCTTGGGTCCGAGGACTATGCAATGCCTTGGTTCTGTCCAGTACCCAGTTTTCTCATTTTATCATCTGAAGTATCTGGTTTCCCCTTGAGGCTTGGGTCCGAGGACCATGCAACGCCTTGGTTCTGTCCAGTACCTAGTTTTCTCATTTTATCATCTGAAGTATCTGGTTTCCCCTTGAGGCTTGGGTCCGAGGACCATGCAACGCCCTGGTTCTGTCCAGTACCCAGTTTTCTCATTTTATCATCTGAAGTATCTGGTTTCCCCTTGAGGCTGGGGTCCGAGGACCATGCAATGTCTTGGTTCTGTCCAATACCTAGTTTTCTCATTTTATCATCTGAAGTATCTGGTTTCCCCTTGAGGCTTGGGTCCGAGGACCATGCAATGCCTTGGTTCTGTCCAGTACCTAGTTTTCTCATTTTATCATCTGAAGTATCTGGTTTCCCCTTGAGGCTTGAGTCCGAGGACCATGCAACGCCTTGATTCTGTCCAGTACTTAGTTTTTTCATTTTATCATCTGAAGTATCTGGTTTCCCCTTGAGGCTTGGGTCCGAGGACCATGCAATGCCCTGGTTCTGTCCAGTACCCAGTTTTCTCATTCTATCATCTGAAGTATTTGGTTTCCCCTTGAGGCTTGGGTCCGAGGACCATGCAATGCCTTGGTTCTGTCCAGTACCTAGTTTTCTCATTTTATCATCTGAAGTATCTGGTTTCCTCTTGAGGTTTAGGTCCGAGGACCATGCAATGCCTTGATTCTGTCCAGTACCCAGTTTTCTCATTTTATCATCTGAAGTATCTGGTTTCCCCTTGAGGCTTGGGTCCGAGGACCATGCAACGCCTTGGTTCTGTCCAGTACCTAGTTTTCTCATTTTATCATCTGAAGTATCCGGTTTCCCCTTGAGGCTTGGGTCCGAGGACCATGCAACGTCTTGGTTCTGTCCAATACCTAGTTTTCTCATTTTATCATCTGAAGTATCCGGTTTCCCCTTGAGGCTTAGGTCCGAGGACCATGCAACGCCTTGGTTCTGTCCAGTACCCAGTTTTCTTATTTTATCATCTGAAGTATCTGGTTTCCTCTTGAGGCTTGGGTCCGAGGACCATGCAATGCCTTGGTTCTGTCCAGTACCTAGTTTTCTCATTTTATCATCTGAAGTATCTGGTTTCCCCTTGAGGCTTGGGTCCGAGGACCATGCAACGCCTTGATTCTGTCCAGTACCTAATTTTCTCATTTTATCATCTGAAGTATCTGGTTTCCCCTTGAGGCTTGGGTCCAAGGACCATGCAATGCCCTGGTTCTGTCCAGTACCCAGTTTTCTCATTTTATCATTTATTTTAGCTATTTAATTCTACGTTGCTATAATTTACAATAAGTCTTAAATAATTACACTTTTCAAGCAGAACAATAATAATAAATGCAAGTTGGAGTTGGTGGAGGATAAGACCTTGCCGTGTTTTGCCTCTTCGTTTGATGGGACTCTTCTGATTACGAGGCGTCTCTTGGGTTGTCCGGGTAACGTGTTCTGACGCTTCAGTGCCTTCTCGCTTAGTGAGGCGCCTCCTCATTAACGCTAGCCGTGGATCTGCGATGATCTAACGGCTGTTAGGTCCCTAGGAATCTGGGGCGGAATTATTGCCTCCGGAAATCTCTCCCTAGGAATTATTATGGTTTAGCCCTCATCAATGTCCCACCGTCTATATAAGACGTTTCTAGGGCAACCCTCTCCTTCACACTTTTGACAAACATCCATTTTATACTTCTCCCAGAAATATTACCCAAAAAGACTCTCCTAAACACCGCCATTCGAGCCCCCTCGAATGAGTTGGCCCTTGGAGAGGGTGACCTCGGGGGTGCACAACCCCTATTAGGAGCCGAGGATGACACTCCAACCCTGGACGTCACATCGGGGTTGGAGTAGGGGAGATCCAAAGGTCCTCCTTCTTTTCAACCTAACCAAAGGAGGAAGCCCCCTCTCCGCCAGGAGGAGGGTCCAGGAAGAACGTAACCACCTCCTCTTGGGTATGGGTCCTTGACCCTCCAAGCCGGCTGCACTGGGGGTGGAAGGGAAACCAGGCGGAACCTAGAAGTGGAGCCGTCCTGTGCCTCTACCTCTCCCACCTCCTATGTGGCCCTTCTTTCCTTTTTTCTCTTTTTTCTCTTCTTCTTTTGCTCCTCAACTAGCCTTCCTTTTTTTCTTTTTCCTTTTTATCTCTTCTATTTCCATCTCCCAACTAGTCTCCCCCTCTTCATTTCCTCCTCTCTTACTTCTCTTCTTTTCTATCTTGTGTTCTTCAGTCAGCTTCGCTTTCTGCTATTTGTTCTTCATCTCTTCTTTCGCTTCTTTTCTACCTTGTGTTCTTCAGTCAGCTTCGCTTTCTGCTATTTGTTCTTCTGCCAGCTTCGTCAAGCGTCTGCCTTTGTAGTTAGCTTTAGAACAAGCCCCGTGGGCTTTACTTGTAAAAGATGTAATTTTTCTTCAAGTATGAATAAAAGAAGTAGACCTGTTTTATATTATTTATTTCTTTGTTTCTTTTTTATATTTTTGTTTCTGGTGGTTATATACCTTCGAACGAATGTTGCCACTACAAACTGTGTTGGTCTTGACTGATGATTTTTCATTTACACTAACCGTTGCACTTGCTAGCGCACAACTCCTTCCCACAGACGGCGCCAATTGTATGGACTCAATTTGTAATGGACCCTTTACAATAAAAATTTGTAGAGATGTGGGTGTAAGGATTTGGCATCACCAAAGTAAACAACGGTTAATTTTGTGTTTATGATAAATAATAGATAACATGAAATTCATAGGAATCTCATCAAACAAATTTGGGTAAGTATTTTTCTAGGGAATGACCATCGCTTTGGCCATGTGTTTATAATGCCAGCTTTTCCTCGGACCAAACCGAGGATCTATTTTTCTTAGAGTTCGTCCCCCTTTCTGTTGGGAATTCTCTTTGTTATATAGCATCATTCTAATTAATCTTGGCCGTCCATCTGTCAGTTATTCGGTCACTGTAGATAAGAGTTTGTCCCATCATCTGATTTTATAGGCTTTATGTTAGTTCTCAGCCGTCTTTGCAGGTTTCTTATTAGTTGGAGTAACCAAGACGACTGGGTTCGTCGGTCACATCACCATTAAAGTGGTCAGAATGTTGGTGAGATATTTTCAACGAATGAGTGATATTTTCCCTTTAGTAGAGTCGGTGTGCCGAGGGCAGGTCGTCCTCGGCGCGGGCCTTGGATGTCCTGGGCTATTTCCCACTGTCCTCGTCTTTTGCATTAACCTCGGCGTGGGCCTTAGGCCGCATGTAGTGGGCTAGCGTGGTTAGTGCAATAGGGCCCCACAATTCATACTTTAAATTTATAATACCATAAATAAATAAAAATCATATATACACAACCTTTAACTATTAGATAAAAAGTATTTGATTCTCAAAAAAAAAAAAAAAAAAAAAAGGTAAAATGAATTTTTTTTTTTTTTTAAATAAGAGAGAAAAATATTAACTATGGACTTATTATAAATAAAATAAAAAGGTGTATTGGCTCTTTGTTTTTGTTTTTTAAATCAACGTGGCACTCTAAGCTTCATAAAAAAATTTATAAAAAAAAAAAATGGTGGCCAACTTAGAAATCAAAACTGTCACTTGCCTCCATTCTCTTTTTCTCCTCCTCAGTTTTAACTTTTTCCTCTGACTCTCTTCTGCAAATACAAAAGACTGAAGCATCAATAGAGATGCTGAGATTCTAACTCAAAAATATTACCCTTTGATTTGGAGAGTACCTTGTTCTATTTTCCTTGAATCCACATATATATTCATTTTTTTTTTTTCAAATCTCTGGCGACCATCGCTACCCAAAGCCAAAATGTGGCTCCGTCCCTAGTTGGGGACATATCTATTCAAGTTACGTTTTCAATAATATATTGCATTTTCTAAACTAATAACTTCATATGGGTTATAAGATACAAAGGCCGACGACTAATTTTCCTATAAGACTAATAATGCATCCCAATAATACACCGCATGCACCCTAGCGAGTGTGGATGATGAACTATGTTGCATGCTGTTAACTTGGCTTTGACATGTTCATTGTATTTATTTGCATCCATAGTATGAAACATAACCTATTTGGAGAGGAACTTTTATTATTATTATTATTATTATTTTGAAATAATGAGAACATGGTAGTCATTTTGGATGTGACAAAATTTGTTTCTCAACTTTAATTTTTAAAAATCCATTTTTGGAGAATAACTTCTTTTAGAAAAATGCAAACATTTCTTCTCCTTGTTATACCCTTTAATACCCTTTAAGAAATGCATTTTAAAAATTGGACAATGACTTTCTTGCATAATAAGTCAAGGATCCAACATGGGTTTTCCAAATTACCAATACGCCGAGTTTCATAGTGTAAGCTGGCGATCAAGACAGACCACCAGAATTTGAAATCAATCCTATTTTGCCTTGTTATAATTTTCAGTTATTTGGTCAGGGTTTTTAACAAGAATCGAAAAAGGATTGCCATTGTTGTAAGCTTCATGTTTGAGAACTATATTCAAGGAAATTTGTGTCTAGCATTCTCGCTTAAGCTTGACAGAGATCTTAGCCACTGATTTTGCATTTGCTAAGGTACACACCATTAGCCCCCACATGCCATACCCATCTTCATTTTGCATAAAGCAGAACCGACCTGGGCCACATTATCCAAGAGATCCAGCAAGCTCGAGACACATTTGAGAACTGCACTTTCAAGCACCTGAACAAAAACCATAATAAGTTGCACATGAGCTTGCTCAGTTTGCCCGTAGAAATGAAAACACCTTTATTTGGAGAGGGGTTACACCCCCAGTTTTGTCATCTTTAATCCAATCTCATTTGCTGTAATGGTCCCAGCTGCTTGCTGGCTCCCTTCTGATGTACTCCTTTCTATTTGGTTTAATTCCATGAGTTCCATTTCAAAAAAAAAAAAAAAAAAAACAGTAGATCATCACTGGAGTAGATACACAGTGTTTGACCACTGCGATCAAAGGAAAATGGAAAGTATTCTTTACTTCACACCCATAATAGGTTCAGCTGGTATCTACATCAAGCGATTCACCTATCTGGACTTCATTAGTGAGAGGACTTGTCAGTCTTTTTAACTGCCTGCCGACTGAAAATTTTATAATCCTCATGGATCTACAGTAATCCATATAGCATCCTGGTTGGAAATGAATCAAATTATAAGTACGTAGAATTCATGACAACTTCATATTCTGCCTTTCAGAATTCCTCCATAGCAAAGTTAGAATGAGAAAATACTTTTTTATACTTTCGACTAAATTGTTATATGCCATTCAGTTACAAGAATGATACAAATAATGAAAAATATTTGTTCAAGAGTCCAATTAACATGTGTCCTTAGGACATTTATTAATGAACCATTTAAGGAAAGTTTTAATACCACTTTCATGTAAAATATAAAAAAGCTATTAAAAAAAAGTCAGTTTAAAGACCTTTTAGCCAAAAAAAGTTTTCAGATCTTTCAATAAGGCCATATGACATTCTAAAAGATCACTATGGTCACATGCCAGGACTATGTTTCTTTACAACAACATAGAATTGAAATCTGCAGCCAGGCAATAAAAATTACCTGGATTGTTACAGCATCACTGCAGAGTTGGAATTCTACAACTAAGCATCATGAGTACAGAATTTCAATTGCAAAGGAAACAGCTGCTGCTATTGAGCAGTAAAGGAAGCTCAACTGCACACCACTGCCACCAATTAATTTATGGAACATATTTTCAGTTGGTGCTGAGAATCCTTGGTGTCTTTTCCAGAAATACATAAAAAGCATATTGCCATCATCTTAATCCATACACTTCCAAGTCACATATCGGAGACAGACCAAAGATATGCTTCTGTTTCTGTAGCTCGTTTCTCATTCATCCTTTTGAACAATCCCTTCTCAAATCCTACAAGAGGTAAAACAACAGAAATTAATCACTTTTGATAGCAAACATACTTTTCAAAATAATTTTTTTGCTTCTTTAGTGCATCAGAATCTTCCTGTGGCCAATGATCTCTCTCTCTCACACTCACACAAGTTCACTGTAAAGGGAAATGACTAAATGATTGGGATCACCACATCACGGCACACAGGAAGATGCTAAGGCAAGATCCATAGCTTCTCAAGAAAAATAAAGAAACATCTGACTAAAGGATGATGGAAATGAACCAACCATTACTACGGTCAACTCCATCCCAATGTCTTCCTGGTCTTATACCATATCTATTTGGGGCAGCATCTAATCTTCGTTTTAACCAGCTGTGATCAGGAATGTCCTGAGGAACAACAAACCCTGATTCCTTCATTTTCACATTATCCCCTAGGTTTGGGAGAACTAGTTCAGGACGCTTTTTCTGCACTATGTCAAAGAAATATGTCAAATTAGTATTAAATTCTTTGATTTCAACAACAAAAATAAGCAAGTCAATTACTTGCCTTCACCAAATGTGCCATGGGATCACCATCTCTTATTCTCTCCCTCAGCATTTTGTCGAGTTCAGGATCATCTCTGCAAACAGAGAACACAGATGTTATTTATTTTTATTTTTTGATAAGTAGAGAATGCAGATGTTATTTATTACAAGGCACTAGGTGTACACATAGTAAGACCGGAAAATGAAAGTATTATGCTGTCTCTGCCAAACAGAAGATGGGTAGATCTGTAGTGAAACACAGTTAATGTATTATTCATCAAATGGATGATTTAGATTTTTTTTTTTTTTTCCTTTTTTTGGTCACATGAGTAATCTATAATCAGTATAAAAACCTGAAACCCAGAGACAAATTCAGACACCATGCATATAAAGCCTTAATCCCAAAATTTTTGGGTCAACTATGGATCCTCGACAAATTAATTATGGTCAATCATATGCTTTCATTTCTTCTTCTTTATCTAAAGTCATACTCTCTATTACTCCATTAATTGACATGTCATTTTTTTATTACTTCAACTAATGTGCTTTTTGGTCTTCCTCTACCTATTTTCGTTCCCTCAACTTAGCCCAACTCACTCTTTCTTACTAGTACATTAGTCGCTCTCCTCTAAACATGACCGAACCATCTTAAGCAATCCTCCCTCATCTTTTCATCAATAGGCACTACACCTATTTTTAAGTGAATTTCCTCATTTTGAATCCTATCTTTCCATGTATTTCTACTTATCCATCATAACATTCTCATTTCAACTATACTCATTTTACAAATATGTCGCTTCATAATAGCTCAACATTTAGCTAATTGTATAGCAGTTTTATAAAATTTTCTCTTTAGCTTAATAAGTGTTATACGATCGCACAACATTCTTGATGCGCTTCTCCGCTTCATCCACCCTACTCTAATGAGTTTTATCCTACGACTCACATCCTCTGCAATCTCTCAATCTTTGTGAATTATTGATCCAAGATATCAAAGACTATCGCTCTTTAGTATCTCTTGGCCATCAAGTCTTACCACCCCTTTGTTTTTGTTTCTACTTTTACTAAACTTATATTCCATGTACTCTATTTTAGTCCTAATTAATCAAAAGCCTTTAGATTCTAGAGCGTCTCATCAAATTTCTAACTTGGCATTAATTCCACTTCTAATTTCATCCACTAAAAGTATATCATTTGCAACCATCACTAGTGCAAAGAGATATAGACTTAATGCCAATCCTTATTTTTTCTGCATACCTATAATGATGGGAAACCCGATTGCGATTCCTCCAATTGTTCTCACACTAATCAACTTAACACTCAGTAAACCACCATTAAACAAAAAATTTATTTCTAAAGCCAGAGGAAGACAGTTCCACTACAGAGAGGTCTACCAATTATAACAGCAAGCCCTGCCCCACCCAAAAAAAAAAAAAAAAAAACTCGACTGATTGAAACGATGCAAGGGGAAATTAGGATGCGGTTAAACCAGCACTAACATTCTTGCATCTGCAGCTACCATCAAGTGACATTCCTTTTATGAGTAATCATTAATAAAATATCATATCTAAGACAGAAGGTGCCAAAACCCCTACTAGAAATCATAATAATAATAACAATGAAAAGTTCTATGGTTAATTTCATAGGCAAGTGGATTTCCACAATACCCTATGATTACAGCATCATATGGAAATCAAAACCATAAAGATAGCACAACCCAATTGACTATCACCATGCCATTGTAAATCTCAAATTTGGTGAGGCACAATAGAGGAACAAACCTACTGCAGGTCAGCACCTATATGCTTACCCACTTATTGTGCTGGATTATATTACACAGTGAGAAAATCCATTTATCACAACTACTCAAGCAAAAAAAAAAAAAAGAAAAAAAAAAAAGAATCCTCTAAACATATTGTCAACCAAGATGCCCAGATGTCTGTAGCACAATAAAATGTATAGGAATTGGAAAAAATAAATTGACATGAAAGATACTAGAAAAAGAAACCTACAGCTACATCTTTCAGAATATAGAACACGTGTAAATATTTAAAATATATATTAATATAATACAATATGATATCATGTTTCATTAGTTTTACCTGGTCCGCGCAAATGGTTTGTCCTTCTCAGATTCCAATTCCTGCAGCCTAGCTTCGGCTTCCCGCTTTTGAGCCAAGCCCTTGCCCCACTCCAACTTAATCTCCTGACAAAAACATGCAGCAAACGCATATTAACTATCTACTAAATCCAGGAAAGAAGCCTCAGAAAAAATTTTCTATAAGCCTTTGAAAACTTTACTTATCAATGAAAGAAGCTTTAAATACAAGCTAAAACATTTCAGAAAGAAAATAAATTAAAATTGCTCACTATTATTCCTAGGATCCTCAACCATGATGCAATCAATATATCTAAAAGCCTTTACTTCTCAAATTTATGCAAGTTTTTATCTCCTCCTCTACAATATCACATTTTAAGCCTTTGAAAACAGAACTCAACCTCTGCCAAGCTTTGTAATAGTTTTTTTTTTTTTTTTGGGCAGTCAATAGTATTCGTAACCACCAACTTTTTTTTGACAAACTTACAAACAACAATTACAATATTAATAAAATCTCACAAGAGATGAAAAAGGATGACATAAAAGTAAAACTTTCCCAGCATCGATGAACATCATCAGCTTGCAATCAGTACAAGACTGGCTCTCTCCATAAACAATTTAGTTCTTACAAGAGATGAGAAATGTAAGCGGGGGGGGGGGGGGGGGGGTGGGGGGGGGGGGGGGGGCGGGCGGTGGAGGAAAGAGGAAGAGAGAAGGGAAAACTATCATAGCTAGATGGCATCATTTCTTTTCTTTTTTTCTTTTTTAACCAATCTCTCTACCATTTTAACTAAACATTAGTAAAATCACAGATCTTTTGATTTTTCAGAAAAAAATAATAATAATAATAATAATAATAATAATAATAATAGATTATTCAGCCAAAGCCTAAATAGACATCACTTAAGTGAGCCAAAGCTAAAATAGGCATCACATAACTGAAGAAAACCTAGGAGCATGAATTACATTTCCAAATTGTTGTGCAGACAACTACTCAACAGAAACAAATAGACGGTAAACCTTCTGCAAAGTCACATCTATAGCATTTAATCTAAAATAGGCATCACATAACTGAAGAAAACCTAGGAGCATGAATTACAACAACTACTCAACAGAAATAAATAGACGGTAAAACTTTCTGCAAAGTCACATCTATAGCATTTAATTTGTGAATGAAGGCAAAATATTTTATTTAGGGAAAAATTTTTACATTATGATGCAAAAAATATAATATAAAAACCTAATGAATTCAGAAGGGAAGCTTCCTATGGTCCTCTGAATTAGATCAGAATTAGATCACTCCAATGACACAAAAAAAAGAGTGAGGGTGAAATATTAACCAAGGCAGAAAATTTGGGTAAGAAGGAAATTTAAAGTTGAATAGATTGTAGCTGATACTCACTGGCACTAATACTTTATCCTAAACAATTTAAAGCATGGAAACTTTGTGATTGCTATCAGAACAAGATTATGCAACATTCTTGCTTGACGGCTTGACCACCAAAATAAGGGGAAAAAAGATACAGAAATTTTCATCAGCCACAGGCATGAACCTTAATAAACACATAAATGAACTCTTGAACTCCTACATTATCAGTTAGAAACACAAATTTCATTCGCTCACAAGAATCTAATTATTTTACTAAAACGGAATTCTTTTGACTATTTAGTACAACAAACACTGCAGAGCCACGGTTGCGCCAAAAGGTATCTTATGAGACCACCCTCTCACATGTGAGTCCCATATGCTATGAGAAGGTGATAGTACCACAGTGCTGGCATAGCATCAAGCAGGCTTAAGATCAAGAAACACTTGTTTTCATCTGTAGCTTTTTCAATGAAATTTGACACCTCCCTCACCCAAAAATAAATCCAGAAATAATACCACCCCCCACTCCCCGCAGCAAGCAAAGGAAGAAATTGTGACACCCTCAGAAATTGTGATAATAATAATTATTAATTATTATAATTATAATAGTAGCAATAGTACTAGAAACAATAATAAATGATGACGATGACACCAATGAGCTCTAGCTCAAATGGCACTTCCTACACCCTCAGTAATGGGAAAGAACAGTAATGGGAAGAAGGGTAAGGTCACGTTTCAACTTTCAAGACAAACAAGAGTGTGTGTGTGTGTGTGTGTTATAACAAATTCAAGGTTTTTTTCCAAAGTACCTTGGGCTTCTCTTCTACTTTTACTTTCTTTCGCAGTTTTAAGAATTCCTCCTTCGATATACGTTCTCCTGCAGCATTAAGGAGTGAGACCCAATCAAGCATGTAAACATTATTAAGGAAGACATAACCTTAGAATATTAAGAAATTTGTTTTTCTTCACCTTTCTTATCCCGATATGTAGGCTCTGCACCCCGACCACTTATAGAAGGATCCATCTCATTAAACCTACACAGGAATAATTATTGTTTAATAAGCACACAGGAATAAATATCAGAACAATACACATCTTTGAACCAAAAATTAAACAAAAGCAGAATCATATAGCCTGAAACCTACATCTTATTTGTCCACCAAAACACCAAAATGATAAAAACTGATCATTGCCTATACTAATATAAATCGGTGATTCTATCACCTTGGACCCACACAAAAGAAAGACATATTATAAACAAAAAATAATAATCACAGACCAAATCAACAATAAGGAGATAGATCTTCCAAAGAGCAAGGTTTTTTTCCTAATAAGTTGATACATTTGGGCTTCTACAGATTCACCTTTTTTCCTATCAAAGATCAGCCCTTTGTATTTGTGTAATTCAAATCACATACACGTGGAATGAGATGGGCCTTACATACTGTGAAGATTGTAAATCATGAGTATTTCACTTAATGCCTATGCACATATACGCTCAGACAAAAGTAGACACTATACAAAATCATTTGTATGCTGTAACAGTTCCCTGGGGTTAGAGAAACCAAAAGAGATAGAGAGAAATATCCCTAATTTTCAATTATAAAAGGAGAAGCCAATGTTTGGCAATTGCAGACTACATAGCCAACCCATGCATGCACAAGCTTAATACCGAGAATTCCATCTATCACACAAGATCATATGCGCAACCTCATGGAAGCCTGAATAAGGATACCGTACAGCTGACCAAGCTTCCTAGTTTGAGAACAACAAACTGAGTCCCTGTTACTAAGCTTGATAAATGGGAACTCAACCTGACATGTACATAGCCATGTTCATCGAGAATAACTCAAATGACTCCCTACTGGAGTATAGTATGGCCAAAAACTTGAACCATAATATCATCAAAAGCACAATCATTTTTGGCTACAATAGAGCAGAAAAGGTCCCATATAAAACACAACTAATCAAAATAAGTAACTACGTTCACAACTGATCAGTTGTGAATGTGCATATAATAAAGATGGCAAACACAATTCATCAACCTTAAAGTGGAAAAAAAGAGGGTTTTGGGGGGGGGGGGGGGGGGGGGGGGGGGTTGTGTGGAGTATTTTAACAGCTTAATGTAATTGTTACCTCAACAAATCATTCTTCTTAGTTCTGGCAATCTCTTCCCTCATATCTTTGCCAGAAATCAGACCTGTTTTTCGCTGTTCTTCCATGGCAGCTTCCTTTCGGCTTTTCCTTGGTGGAGAAAGGTCAGGAAGCAAAGATGCATGTGAAGCATTGGTTTCAGTTAAGCGTCTACGTGGAGGGGAAAGGTCAGGTGACCCAGGTCTCCCAAGATCCTTCCTGCTTTTCCTTGGGGGTGAAAGGTCTGACCCCAGGGGAGCATGGAAGTCATCTTGATATGGAGAACCACGACGACCCCGTCGTGGAGGAGAAATGTCAGGGTTACTCCTATCATTGTCTGCCAATACTTGACGTCGACGAGGTGGAGACCATATCAGAAATCAGCAAATCAGTTGAAAGCTTCACTCCAGGTTCTGGTGAAGGGCTATCATTTCGAACCCTCCGTTTCCGAGGTGGAGACATATCATTGTTCAGGTTCGGTCGTGGGAGGAGACAAATCAATGTTATCTCTGCCAGAATCCTGTTCAGGTTCTGGTGAAGGTGTGTCATTTCGAATCCCTTGTTTACGAGTTGGAGACATATCAGAATTTGGGTCGTTAGAATTCAAGCATTTAGGAGAGAGCGAAACCCAACCACTTCCATCCTCTGATATGGCATTATATGCACGTCTGGCCCTCAACTGTTCAAGCCTCCTCATCCGCTTAACCTCAATGTCTTCATTAACTTGTGGCTTCTCTTCATCTACACATTCAATAACATAATAATAGAACACTTACCCCAATGTGGAAAAGGAAAACCATCAACTAGGAAAAAATTAAAAAATCAAAATTTCAAAATGTTATTGATTTACCAGCTGAATCGCCGCTGTTTTCCTCTTCGAGATTGACAGTTTTCTGCCAAACTGGATCTTCATCCACAACTAAAAGACCCGTTGCATCTGGCTTACTTTGGACCTTCTTCTTCTTCTTCTTTTTCTTTTTATCCTCTTCATCATTGATTCCATATCTTTTTCAGATATTCTTTAAGAGAGTTGGATCCCGAAGATGCAGCTGCTGCCATTATTCAATATCAATACCTCCCTAAAACAAAATTTAAACAAAATTCTTATTACCCCCAATTTGCTTTTATCAAACTCAACCCAAATACGAAAATTACTCCCTCATTAGATTCTAATTCTAGCAACATTAAAAGGGTTTTAGAGTTATGGCTCCATCACAATTACCAGCACAATAGCAAAGTCTAATACTGCTAAAATCAACTGTAACTAAATTTTTACAACTTCCCAAGTTTCCTAAGCAAAAAAAAATCAAACACAAACCGGGCAATAAGGGTTCTAAGCTCAACCCCAATAAAACGTTACTCCAATAGATTCTACTTCTAACAACATCACAAAAGGGTTTTAGAGTTTTAGCTCCAGCACAATAACAGCAAAGTCTAATAAAATTCAACAGTCTCCTAGGCAAAAAATCAAACACAAACCGGGCAATAACGGGTTCAAGTTGCACCCACGGTGATTTCTAAGATTGAAATTTCATGGGTCTTGAAAAATCAGCAAAACCCTAACCAACCACCCAAAATTGAGCCTTTTTAGAACAATCTAATTGCAATATGAATAGAGCATATCATTCATAATTCAACCAACAACAACAAATTCGTTGTTTCCTAAATGTTAATGCAATTAAGTTAATCCATACACATATATCTATAATCTCTCCATATATAAGAAGAGAAGAGTGAGAAAGAGAGAAAGATCGTACCTGATACAAAGCTCTAGGGTTTTTGGACTCTGCTCTACACGCTAACTTTCTTTTTCTCGCCGGCTTTCAGATTTGAATTGGTACAAATGGGTCGGATTAAGGTGGTTCCTTGGGTGGGTTTGTTTCGGTTTAGAAAATTTTTTTATAAGTAAAAAGTAACTGATTTTTTTAAAAAAAAAAATTAAAAAAACTTTTTAAATTTTCTGTGAAAATAGAATAAAAAATTTCCTTAAAATTGTCCATTAGTATAAAGTATCATTTTATTTTCTTAGGTAAGAAGTCTGTTTGGATATCCATTATTTTGTTAAAAATTAAAAATTTATTGCTAAAAGTACTGTAAATAAAGATAAAAATTAATTAAAATAGTAACAATGAAATCCATAAATAGTACCAAAAAATATAATAAAAACTATAAATAGTAGTAAAAATAAACTCAATAGTGAAATAATTTTTCATTTTATAATTTGTATCCAAATGAAAGCAAGATGTGAAACTTTACGAGTTTACGTACAAATTATTTTTTAAAAATTATGAAGTTAATGTACAGTATTTTTATTTATTTTAAAATTATTAATTAAATTATTTATAACATTATCAGTTCAACTATTAGTCTAACCAAAAAACTGATTTCTACTTTTTCCTTGTTTTGTCCAGTCTTTGTGCTTTGAAAAAATGGTGGTTATGTTTGCAGTTTATGATTTTGATTCATTATTTTGATAAAGTATGTTCATTGTGGCACAATCATCTTGTAATGAGTGTGAATATTTTCACTATTTTAATTGTTCATTTTGCTAAGAAACTTTGTGCTCAAACTTGTTGATGAAGAAAAGGACTGAAGTGTAATAGAATGGTGGAAGTAAATTTTTAGTAGATTTTATTGAAGAAAGATGCAGTTCTCAATCTTCATATTTGAGACCAATTATGGACTAAATTCTGTAGCAAGAATACTGGTTGTTTCGATTCGTCTTATTTAGTTATTTAGGTTTCAAAATGATGGAACATCTATCTTTCTTAAGTGTTCTACTAAGCAATCATGGATATTTGATTCATCATATGTCGTCACCTAATGTTGGTTTCTTGCGATTCAGATTATATTGCTAATTCTATGTTATGTTTGAACCATGTAACCTTAGGCTAGACCTGGAGTCTTAATGTGGTTCTTTTGATTTTAATAGGAGTTAAAACTACAAAGTTAAGCACCAATTGAGTTCTTATGTTGGATTTTATGTTTACGCTTGGTTTGTTAAATGAAAAATGTCTAGTCTATGAGTATGTATTTATATATGTATGTATGTAGAGGGAACGAAATACTTGCATTTTTTTATGGTCCGGCGAGATCTGTGATTGACCTTAAGTATTTATTTGTGTGTTCTTTATTTAAATGGTATATAATGATTAGGGAAGGGTTATCTTTTAATTCTTTTGTTAAGTTCATGGATAGCAGGAATCTTTGATTGTAATTGTTAGGAGGCTTTTCTTTTAAGCATACTTTATTTCAATAAAATCTCTCATTGCTTTTTATTTTCTTTTTTTAATGGTGATTACCATGTCTAATGATGTACAATTGAAAATTTGTGAAATACTTTATCATTTTTTATTGGAAATTGATCTCCTCATACTTTTTACTTTTGAATTCTAAAAGGAGTTAAGAGGCTATTTCTTAAAAAATTTATATTCTTGAAGATATATACAAATTGGAAAATTTGTCTATATGTGTGCCTATGATAAGGTTCAAGAAATATAAATTAAAAGATAAACTTCTGGACTAATATGTTCAAATTTGAAGTAAGCTCCTTCACAGATACGGGCAAGGGTACAAATACAAATACAATATGACAACACAACAACTTTTGAAAAATTATGACACTGTTACAGCAGGATACGTATAATTTTATTTTATATAAATATATATATATTTATTTATTTATTTTGTTCAAAAATTAATAAATTTGTTTTATAACAAAATATTATTATTTTTAAATAATTGTTAAAAATTATTTTTAAAGCCTAGCCATTATCTATGTGCCTATTGTCTACCTAAATAGTGAAAAAAGAATTGTAAAATGGATATAATTACTTGGCTAGATGGGTTGAGTTTAAACTCATAAAAGACAAAAACTCATAAAAGAAAATTTTGAAAATAAGCTAAAAGGGGGAGCTTGCAAATCGGTAGAATTTTTGTATATGAGTTTTACTTGAGTTTTGTATATGAAAAGTATCTCAGGGCACTCTTAGAGCATTCACATCCAGGGATCTAAAAAAATAAATATTTTACACTCTAAAAAACTATTTTATCTATTTTACCAACTCACTTAACAATACATCCAATGTCTGAGTTCTTATTTTTTCATACAACCCAATAAAATAATATAAACTACAAAAAAATATATAAAAGACCACTCATCTCTCTCTCTCTCTCTCTCTCTCTCTCTCTCTCTCTCTCTCTCTCCACAGCAACCAAAATTACCAACCACCACCAAACCACTCATCTCCCCCCCCTCCCCACCCCCCCCCCCCTTTCCCTCACTCTCTCCACAACAACCAAAATCACCAACCACCATTGAAATACCACAAATCAACCAGCCAAACCCAAACCCAAATCACACACCCACCAAACAAATCACACTTAAAGAACTAAGCCAACTGCCAGTTCGCTGGCACCATAAACATTTTGATCCACTACCACCACAGCCTTGCCAATCCACTACCACCCAAAATCGAGAGAGAGAGAGAGAGAGAGAGAGAAAATTTGAAAGTGTTTATAAGAAAGGAAAAATAGAAGAGAGAAAGAAAATAAAATATTATTTTTTTAGTTTTACATCCTTGCTATAGTGATTCCTATATATAGGACTTTACTGTTTATAGTTGCTAAAAGATTTACCCACTCGAGTAAAGCTCCTTTTTAGTGTGTTTGTTACTAAATAGCAATTTCAAGGGTTTTACATCCCCATTGCTAATGCTTTTAGTAAGTTCTTTTGTCTATTTTGTTAATAAAATTTCAGACAAAGTTTAGATACAAAATTACAACTTCCTTTAAAAAAAATTAACATTACTACATATTTTAAAAATCTAACCATTTGATTGCATTATACTCTTAATACACATGTCAAATTTTGTGCCATTTATACCAATTGGATATTATATATGCCTATAATTTATGCTTTTTTTTTTAGGGAAAACATAATACATTTCATTAAGAAAAACTAGCAATGTCAGTTTGGACAATAGAAAGAAAGGGTAGTGGAACATTTTATGCATAATTTTAAACTATAAAAACTTGCAATTTAAACAATTTATTAATGACATAGCTATTGATCTTTAATTTTCTTAAAAATTTGCAAGCATGGAGGGTTATTATAAAGAAAGTGTTATCTAATAGTAAATTTGTCAAAATTAACTTCTAATAAAAAAAAAAAATGTAGTGGTCTTGGGTGATACACAAGATGCACAAACTATGAGGTCTAAGGTTTGAGTCCAAATATAGACTCACTGGGATCACCTTCCTTAGCAGCTTAAGGTTTTCTAGTGTCCCTCGTGGGGCTGAGAAGTTATGGCTCACCGTAGTTCCCTGGACCTTAGCAAAGCTCTCGACCCAGCAGATAAAATACTACTATAGTCACGTCCAAATAGAATTGTCAAGTTAGCCGCCCCTACTCATTTTATTTATTTTTTTTTTTTTAGCAGAAAAAATAATTAATCTTGAAATTTCCCCTTTTATTAAAATTGTCCATAAAATTTTCCCCTTGTACTAAAAAAATAATAATAACGATAAAGCGCACACACGGACAAAATAAAACAAGGGAAAAGGGCAAAAGGGGAAAATAAAAAGATCTAGCCTGAGCGATATAAGAAGAAGACAAGGGAGGAGATCGATCGGCGTGAGAAGAAGAAAGAAGAAGAAGAAGAAGAAGAGGGAGGAAAAATCGATCGGCTTGAGAGGTACGTTTCAGGTTTTCAGGTTTTTATTTTTTCTTTGAAATTCATGCACAAGTAAAGATTCGTTAGAGTCGCAGCAAAGAGATAGTGTTGTTATTTTTCGGATGTTTGGAAAATAATTCGCTTCATTATGTTTTGGGAGATCTCTGGTTATGGATTTCAATTGCATTGTCAAATTGGTGGAGACTTAAAAAAGATACACTTTTTTAGCTTACTTTGTGTAATGGAGACAATTTGTGACCATCATGTGACTTCTATTATTATGTGCTCTCTGTATATCCTTTTTTTTTTTTTTTTTTATGTGGAATAGTTTTACTGGTTTTGACTTGTTGGTTTTGTCATGTGCTTGAGTTCATAATAAGGCTATGGATTTTGGGTCATGACAGTTTCGTTGAGATTTTTTATGCTTATTTGATAGGAAAAAAATACTTGGGTTTTAGGGATTGATAGTTAAGAGTAGTAAGAGTTTGACTTAAGGTTGTAAGGAAGAAGGAAATTATAGTGTTTAGGATGTGAATAATCTGCACTCGTGAACAGTAGCACAAGAAAGGGAAGGGAAAAAAAAAAAGAATTATGAAGAAAAGAACATATTTTTGCCTCTGAGGATAAACTGCTTAGCCTGTCAAGGGTGAAAAGCCGCTGGATTACCCAGTAATTGGTTCTGGCGGGTGGGGTCAGTTGTCGGAAGGAGTTTGATTAATAGTGAGGATTGTTGTACAATATGTTCTGCAACATGCAACTAATCTAAGTAAAGCTAATTTGGGTGAAATTCTCCTACATCATCCAAAATTTTTTATTTATTTATTTATTTATTTATTTATAGGTAACAGAACTTTAATTCAAGAAACTGAAAATTTTCACGATGGTGAACATTCTAAAGAAGAAACAAATACAACAAGTTCAAGAACTTAAGCTAACACTGTGTAAGAATTCCGAAATTTAAATACAACTCGTAAAACCCCCAAATACATGTCCACTGGAACAAAGTACCGAAGAGAAGCGATTTTAAGAGGAAATGAAGAAAAGAACGTAAAAAGACATAAGGAATGTTTCTTGTACTAGTGATATTACTAGTTAAGTAAAAAATTCTATTAAGGTTATGACTAATAAAGACTTAACTCAGACTCAATAAAAAAGAAAAAGCTAAGATACTTAGGATTTCCTAAAAATTTTAGACTCTACAAAATTACCTAAGATACCCTTAATTTCTGCAATCCCCTTCAAATGAAGGAATTTGGGCCTTGACACACCAAGCAGCTTGGATGGAGGAATTGGTTTGGTAAGCATTCTTCAGAAATTTGGAATTTTAGTGCTACCATGTTTGATGTGGTTAATGTGGAAGGAACACAACTCTCAAACGTTTAAAGACACCAAGAGAGATCCCTAGATGAATTAAAATGCTTATTGATTCATTCCTTGTTTAGCTGGTCTCGGGTTTGGGGTTTCACATGCTGTACTTCTATTTTTTACTTTCATAATTCTCTTAAGAGTTTTGGTTTGATTCTACTTTGTGTTCCATCTTCATGAACATGTAATAATTTCTCTTTTTCAATAGAGCTTCTTTATTTGCTTATCAAAAATAAATAAAAACCCAAATTAGGAATTGTTTTAACCTAGGAGCTCTATAACTAGACTTTAAACCACAGGACTTTTACTTCAATTGGACTTCATACGTGGATCCCATAAAATAAATCTTGAATAGACGCATTTGCATAATAACAAATTAATCTTCCTTCCATGGTTGCATCAATATGACTTACTAATAAATGCATTTTATTCACTCTCATAGATTTTCTGCTCTGAATTGTAGATTGTTACGTTGGGGAAGACTAATGGTGTAATATCGTAGCTCTGTGATTCATGAGACATAGGATACCCTCGACATGCATGCACATGTAAACTGCCATTATATGTCAATGACAGTGCAACATTGCCAGTTAACATTCATTTAGCTCATGTAAAGTTTTGGTATGATATAATGTTCTGTTATAAAAGTTCGGGTTTGATGGGATTGCCAATGATTTTACCTTTCTTTTGTGCATTTAGAGACACCTGGATTATTTGACATTAATGATCAAAATGTACATTTGAGCATAGGGAATCATCAATGTTGGCCTCCTTTTGCCAAACTTAGTGAAGTCTTTTTCTTTCCCAATTTTCTACGGTTTATGTTTGATTGGATGTGTGCCCTAGGCATCATCCCTTTGATGTCTTTTGTAGATTTTATTGATTTCCTTTCTTTCTGATTTGTATTCTTTGAAAAGGGTCTGTTCATATCTATTTATGTGACATTCCCTTTTCCTTTTCTAATAAGATTTTTTACTTATAAAAAAAGGGTCGATTTCTTTCCCAATTACTCCTTGTAATAGTCACTACTCATTGTGAAGTTTCCTATGCATTTTGTGGGCTTGACTCTTGAGTCTCGAGCACAGCTGTTAAATGTTCATTTTTCACTCTCTATATAATATGAGCTAGATACCTAATGAAAGAACTCATAGCTGACAACAACATTATGAAAAGCTTGCATTATATATTTCTAATACAACACAATCACTTGCTTTAATGTTTTCAGGTGCCTTTTGTGGGAGTTGCTCCGTTATGGGGGAGTTTTCAATTCAGATTAGCAGCGACCTTCTTAATCGGCTTTCTGATGACACCGAAAAGTTGAAGAAGAAAACTAAAAAATCTAAAAAAGCTAAGGTACCCCGAGAGCCTAGACAGCCCTCAGCTAAGGTAAATCAGAAGCAGATTTCTGATGAATCTGAAACATTTAAGGGGGCTGCTACTACAGGATGGCCACTGCAGACTCCATTATTTGTACCTGTAAACACTCCTGCACAATCTGCCTACACAGAGTTGGATGCAATTCGATCTGTCCTTCAAGATGGTGAGAGGGTTCTGGACAGGTTGCAGAAGCAGGAGGAAAATATGGTGCAGGAAGTAACACAAAGAGCCAAGGATCTCCGAGAAAAGGAGTTCAAGCTTCCATACCAGAAGCCTATGCCTTGCTTGGCTGAGAATAATGCTTGGTTGGAATGCTACAAGGAACATGCAAAAGACATCCTGAAATGTTCTCCTCTAGTTAAAACCTTCGAAGATTGTATTCGCCGAGCTAGGCAGAACGTGAGTTCAGCAATGAAGTAGACATTCCTAGAAGAAATTTTTTCTGGTCACATACATGAGTGCAAGCTAATGTCCGGTTTAAGTGACACCTAGATTTTTGTGGTACAAATAATCACACACTCATCGGATTGCATTTTTTTTTTTTTTTTTAATATTAAATAGTCATTAACAATTTTGTTAAATCTATTACTCCTCATTTCTAAACTGTGTTATTGTTCATAAGCGTAAGGTGACATGTTCACTGGAGTTCGACCTTTATTTAGACCAAGATGATGTGAAAAATGTGTCATTAGAGGTCTATCTATTTTACTTAAGCCATCCATGATATGACTGTCATTAAATCTTTATCAGCAATTGTTTATTTCATTATATGCTATGATTCTCTAATCAGATATACCTTAATTCATTGAATCTAATAGAGAATTATTCGTCTGCCATTATCTTCAAGAAAAGATCTCTTCTGAACTCAAATTTATCTTTTTTTCTGTTTTATTATGTGTCAGATTATTCTTGTGATTCAACATCTCATGTATTGAACTGCTATGCCTTCTTCTTCTTCTTCATATTTTTTGGAATCAGTGTGGAGATGGGTCTTAAAAGCACCACCCCCGGGTGCTGCATTTTTTGGTAGCAAGTAAAAAAATTGTTGTTATAGAGGGATCATGTGCTAAGAATTTAATTCCACTGGAATTTTGTCAAAATGTCAGCTAAAGTTTCTATATTCAGCTATCTTAGCGAAGTCTTTTTAATTTCTAATTAATATCTGTCATTATTTGCTTCATGATGAGAAGAAGGCTGAAATATGGGCCAAGAAAGGAACAAATATTAGTTTAAGTCAAAGGTAATGGTAATCTGTAGCTTCACAATTTCTTTAAAGTATGGATTGCATCACCGAATGCATAATGCCATATGATACTAGATGGTATTACTAATATAGAAGCATTAACCTTGTTCATAATGTCAAACGAGACTATGTGAGGCTAGATGGATTTAGTGGTGTCCTCAGGAAGTGGGTTCTCATGAATTAGTGTTTGTGCTTATGAACCCCAGCCATTAGTTAGAAAAATTAAAATGGGAGATGGCTGTGAGTGATACTTTGAGTCAAGTATACTTTCAAGATCCTTTATTTATTTTTATTTTTATTTTTTTATAAAAAAGAGTATACTTTCTAGTTTCTTGTTTGAAATTACACTTATATCTCACCGTGGTCTTCCTTCTTTCTTTTACTAAGCAAAAAATAAATAGAAAGTTTAAAAAGTAGAGCAAAAGTGATTGTCATGTACACAAGTTGAGCCAAGTATTAAAAGTTCAGGTTATTCATTCAATTTTGTCTTTTTAGGTACAATTAGAACTTTATTCATTTTATTTTTTAAATTTAATAAACTCTTCCTAACAAATAACAAGTGTTAAATAAAGTAATGGATCAACAAAATTGTCAAAGAAAAAAAAGAAGAATCTCATGAAAATCTTCGTTTGGGAATTGTTTATTTCATATAACTTATTTGTATTATGTGAGACAAAAAGCTAAAAGCTAGCTTGTTTTAAAATGCTAAAAGTTAGATTAGTTTCAAGTTCACACTGTACTCATTATATCATTTGTATAGTGCAGATTTGGTTCGACTTTTCGAACACAATTGCATTTTTTAACTCCTATTATTATTGTTATTTTATTTTTTTGTGTTTCGTAAGCATTTTATTTTTATTTTTATACAAGATAGAAATTTTTTCTCTAGCCTAACTTAAGTGTATATGTGTGTGAAGCTCCTTCTTGGAAACTTAAACCCCAGCCCTTATCCTCCACACCTCACAAGTACTTACACTTGCGGAATAACCACCACATCAAGGGTGCGCGGTGATTGTTTCGTAAACATTTGAAATGTTGCGTTTTGGGTATAATTTAGTTTCCTAGTTCAAAATTTTGATAATTCAAAATTTCAGATACATTGTGTGGGTATTGGATTATTCCGAATGGCTAATTATTTAACTAATTTATTTATCTAAAAAAAATAATTACTCCGAGTGATTGGTGACTTGATGTGAGAACATAAAGCCCACGCACGGATCAGGTCATGTGAAATAGAATAGTAGACAATTTCCATGCCTCCACCTAGTCCTCGGACAGGCTAACGAGGAGCACAAAGTTATCACCGTGTTTTCCCATTTCCTTAGCTCCTTTCCTTCCTCCAAATCTCTGATCTTAAAATTTGCCCAGATTTCAATAACTCCAACCTTTTCTCTCCACTCTCAAATCCTGACAAGTGACAACAACAATTTCTTCCTCACATCCCTCTCAAACTAGGTAATCTCTCTCTCTCTCTCTCTCTCTCTCTCTCTAATAATTTCAACCACAAATTATGGCCTTTTTGCCAAATAGCATAATTTTAGGAAATAAAATAAAATAAGGAGAAACGCATCTTGGCAAACTTATTTAGTTATGTAGAACTTTTTTGGAACTTGAGTTTGTTGAACTCAAGTTCTAAGTGAAATTATGCTATTTCGAGAAATTCAATTATAGTTTAACTTTCTTTTTTCTTTAATTTGATGAGCTTTTATGTTTGAGCTTATTAATTGTAACACTACCTCATTTCTGATTTGTTTCCTATTTTTTGGGTGGTTTGTTAGAGCATTCACACTAGCTGTTCTATAAAAAATGTTATTTTGACACACCAAAAACCTGCTTTATTATTTTACTACATTCCCTACATCACATGTTTTATTCTTCAATTCTATACATTAAAATAATATTTAGTGTCTGTTTGGATACCGCTTATTTTGCTAAAACTAAAAACTTATTACTGGAAGTACTGTAAATAAAAGTAAAAGTTAGTTGAAATAGTATAGTGAGGTCCATAAATAATGCCAAAAAGTGCAGTGGAGCTCATGAATAATAGCAAAAATAAGCTGAATAATGAAATAATTTATAATTTTAGTCCACATCCAAACACACACTTACAACACATTAAAATAATATATTAACTCCTCAACAACAACAACAACAGCACAACCACCACTGCCGCAACAACGGCCACCAACAACAACCACTGCTGCAACAACAACAACAACAACAGCCACCATCAGCACAAACCCATTACTAAACTCATACCCACAATAAATCCACAGCCACCATCGACACAAACCTATATCCCCTAACACCACAAACCCACACAGCCACCAACACCACAAACTCACAGCCACCACCACTGGAATCCTCTCACAAATAAAAAAATAGAGAGTGGTCTGAAACCCCAACCCAACTAATCAATCAATGACCTAAAACCTTGACCCACAACCCACACGACGCTGCTAAACACCGAACCAAAACATCGAATCTATAACCCACACAACCACTGCCGAATCTACCATCAAATCAAAAAAGAAAAAAAAAAAAAAAGAAAAAAGAAGAAGAAACCACTGCGATAGAGATCAGCTTGGCTTGATGCTCCAGCTTGGGTTTCGTCAGAGAGGGAGGCAGAGACGTCAAACAAAAAGAGAGGGAGAGAGCAGAGAAATGGTTGGAGGATCAAAGCAAGTATGAGAGACAGGGAAGAAAGACAGAAATGAGGAAGACAGAAAAAAAATAAGAAGAAAAGAAAACGGGCCCCACCTAAATAAAAATAATAATATAAGTTTTACAATTTGTGAACAGTGCGGTCTCAAATCTGAGATTGCATTGTTCATCAATGCCAAATATTATGGCATTTAAAACACCTGATGAGAGTGGTTTTTTAATGTTTGGTGTGTCAAATGCCAAATATTTGGCATTTGACACACTTGATGGGAATGCTCTTAGGCTGTTGATGATTTATATATTTGGCTTCGAATATAATAATGCTAACATGTTAGTGATAGTTTAACTAAAATATGTACAATCAAGTACTCACTACTCACAATGTGGATTTTCAAAAAAAAAAAAAAAAAAAAGTTGACAAAAAATTGTAGTAACGTAGAATTGAGAGTTGTAGTAAAGAGCCTTGTAACTCAACTGGTTAACACCTTCAAAGTTTTCAACGGAACTATATAGGGTTCAAATCCCCCCCCAAAAAAAAGAATTGATAATTGGTGAGAATATATAGGGGAACTTATCAAGGAATTAAAAAAAATAAAATAAAACAAAGAAAGAAGACTATGAGGAACCCAATTTGAGGGGTGGAACCTCTTGCTAGTTGCTAGCTAAGACGATATAGTATGGTAAGTTGGCAAGGCATTAAAATGTATGAGTACAAGATAATGTACCTATTGTGATGGGATTATTCAGCATTTGCAATACTTTATGGAGTTTCTTTTCTTTCCCTTGATCGTATTTCCATATTTATGTTATGGCTGCATGTTACAATTATAGAAGTGTGAGAGTTTCTTAAGCATTATAATTGAAATTCTCTTCTTCAAACATATGTTTTTGTATTAGTCTTTGTGCTTTGTGAGCATTCTCCAGCAAAACAGAGAATCTTACTGAATTTCTTACTTTCAAAGACAATGGTTCGAGGAAGAGATGCATATTGGGAACATTGCGTGCTTGTTGATGCAACCAGACAGATGGTTAGCATGGTTCTCAGAACCGGATTGGACCGAACCGAGAGGTCGGACCGTAAGAACCGAAAATCGAGATGAAAACCGGTTTTTTAAGCCTAAAGAACCAGATTTTTTGTTAATTCCGTGACCCCTAAAACCGGGGTTGGACCGCACGAGCCGGTGAGAACTGTGCGGTCCAACCCCTTAGCAATTTTTTTTTTTTTTAATAAAAACAACTTAACACAATTTTATTCTACTTAATTAAATTATCCATCTCTTACAAGGAATAAAAAAAAAATTATAATTAAAATCCTTCAAAGATATTCAACTTTACTTCAAAAATTAATCATAAATTTTAATGTTTTCATGGTTATTATTTTATTTTGTTAACTTTCTTATTTAATTATTAAATATATGCTTGAAAATCATTAAATTTCCCTTACATATATAGATATATTAGTCAATTTTGCTAGTTTTATAAATTTAATATCTATATTTAGGCTTTAATTAATTATTAAATTAATTATGACGTCATCACGGTTCGATCCTGGTTCGACCTCAATTCGACCTCAAAAACCTTAAACCTCTCCCTTTTACGGTTCAATGAATGGTCCGAGTCTGAAAACCTTGATGGTTAGGTGTAATTATTGTCTTCAGGAGTTCAGTGGGGGTGTATATATACAGGATGAAGTTTCACTTGGCTCAAATAAAGGACAAAGATATAGTCCCTTGTACTGAAACATAAGGTCAAGAAAATAGCTCTTCCATGGATAATTAGTGGACAGAATGGAAGCACTTGCCCATCTTTGTTATTGCTGTTTTTTTCTTCCACAACACTATTCCTTTCAGTGCTGCTAAATCCATGTATTATCAAGATATGGTAAATGCCATAGCAAAGTGTGGGTTGGCTACAATGCCCCTAGTTTGGAAAGAAACCAATATAACTTATTTCTTATATTGTATCTAGACCAAAGCATGGTAAATTATTGTTACATAAAATTGTAGTAAATTGACACACATATCGAATATCAATACAACATAAGTACTTTTTTACCCAAAAAAAAGAAAAAGAAAAAAAGAAAAGAAAAGAAAAAAGAAGAGGTTTTCTTATTTTTCCTTGTACTTAAATAAGTGGTGACTAGGGACGGAACCAGGATTCATACATGGGGGCCAAAGCTTAAAACCAAAAAAAAAAATTATGAAAATAAAAACCAATATCTATTTCATATTTAACAAAATACTACATACAAAATAAGTATTTCTTAAACATTTCATATTATAAAACACATCAACAAAGTATAATATACAAAATATGTGTTTCTTATTTTGTGCACAATTTTTGTTTAGTGCATATTTATTTTTTTATTTTGTTTTTGTGGTTAAAGGGGCATGAATTTTATTTATTTATTTATTTTCTTGTAGGTCAATATGTAAATATTTTAGAGGAGGAGAGACAAATATATATATATATATATATATTTATATATATTTAAGGACAAATCTTAATTTTTTTATACTAGTTTTTATATATATATATATATATATATAATTGGGGGAGGGGGGGGGGGGGGCAATGGCCCCCCTCTGCCCTAGTGTAGGTCCACCCCAGGTGGTGACTCCACCCGTTTATGTTGGTTAGGCTCAATTTGAGAAAAATTGGCGGGCTAGGTTGCAATTACTCACAATATGTATATACTTTTACCCAATTTCCATGACGTGTCAAGATTTTAAAACCTTAATCCTTGACGGTAATAGATATGATAGTACAATTTTAATTTTTTATGAATCAATAACTATGAATTTTTCCCTGTTTATGAATCAATGATGTGGAGAATAATTTGAATAATTTTGTTATTGATAAAATATGTAGTTCTATTCTTGTCGAGGATACATGCATCCAAAGGCAAACACAAATTCTCTAAACTCTTTTACTCTAATATTTTCATATGCCCCCTTTAAGTGTGTGTGAAGGCTTTATTTATACCCAAGGGCCTTCTTTTCAGTAGAGGGCGGTCACAATAAGGATCAGAAGATACTTGTTCTATCAAATGTTTCCTCCCCCATTTTGACAATGAAAATGGACTTTTGGGATATGAAGTACTATTCATGCTGGTCATTCAATAATAAATGCGGTTTGTGTTAGGTGGAAAAACCTAATTAATCCAGAGGTGATTGCTATTTAGTTTAGGAGTTACCTTCCCAAGTTCCTTGGACATCTTTCATGAGTTAAGATTTGCTAGCTTCCCAAAACTCCTCAATTGACGTTGTCCGAGGGGTTATATCTTATCGGTGTCAATAAGAGGACACGGGGTTACTTCCTTGGTTGGGCCCTTGGTCCATTTACTAGGTCTAGGACCTTTCTCCCAGTGGATGTGGATTTGACCTGTTCTCTCGAATCACCTTACCTCTCAATGGGCTCCCAGTCCATGGCTTGCGGAGTCTAAACTAAAAACACCCCCTACAAATGACTATGGATTATAATATTCATAATGGACCACAATATTTGAGGGTTTAACAAAATATTAGAATGTCCACCCTTAAAAGAACATGATTTTAGAGTGTTTTTGGGTGGGGGAATTGTTGTTAATTTTTTGAATTTGGCCTTGGGCCTTGGGAGTTGAGAGTTGGTACTTGGAAGCGAGAAACTATGCTTAGGCATGACAATTGGCAATCATGCTCGGTCAAAGTTATGGGTACTTGGAAGCGAGAAACTATGCTTAGGCATGACAATTGGCAATCATGCTTGGGCTGAGTTATGGGTAAATAGTTTAGTTTAACATATGTTTTCCAGTTTTCTCTTTAAAAAAAAAAAGTGTTTACTAGTCAATTTAGTATTCATTTGGAAATAGTTTATTTAGCTTTTTGTTGATTTTTTTGTTGTTGAAAGTGTGTTAAAATATATTTATACGGTTATACCTTGAAAAAAGTGAGAAAAATTATAAAATTTTAAAAAACTGTACATAAAAGTTAAAAGTTAATGCCAAAAGCTGATGCCAAATATACTTGGTTTATATATAATCACATTCATGCATGTGATCTTCTTGGAATTTGACTGAAAATTATTAAATACTTCGGAAGTACTATAAATGCGTATTCTCCCTCTCGCACGAATTGTGGGTCTTACTATGAATTTAATTAATAGGACTTACAATTATGTAAGAGGGGAAATATGCATTTATAGTACTCTAGGAGAATTCTATAATTACCCGAATTTAACGAGGTAACTTGAGTGGAAAAAAAAGATTTAAAAAAAAAAAAATTTATAGTCTTGTTTTTTAGAAACAAAAAACATATACTATTATTATCTAAAAATAGCATAAAAGATGACATGTCGGTCCAGAAGCCCATTTCATCACTGCGCCAAGGGCCCAATAAAGCTCACCTTCGTCTTTTTGAGTTATCCATCAAAACAAAACCCAACAAAGCTAAAACCCTGTTAGGCGAGGATTGAACTTCAGACCTTTTATTCAACTATCAGAGACATTATCAGTTAAACTAACTGGAACCTATGTATAATGCCCCCAGTTAGGAAACAAAGTAATGTAATTTATTTCTTATATTGCATCTAGGACTAAAACATTGTAAATTATTGTTACATCAAATTGTAGTATATTGACAACAGAAGTACTTTTTACCACAAAAAAAAAAAGGTTTTCTTATTTTTCCTTGTACTTAAATAAGTGGTGACTCTACACGAAACCCTCGATTTAGGGGCAAATACATTTTTACAGTGAACTTGATATTTTGAGCATCACGATTCCACCCGTTTGTGTGGGTTAGGCTCAATTTGAGAAAAATTGGCAAGTCGGGTTGCAATTACTCACAATATGTACATACTTTTACCCAATTTCCATGACATGTCAAGATTTTAAAACCTTAATCCTTGACAGTAATAGATATGATAAGTACAATTTTAATTTTTTATGAATCAATAACTATGAATTTTTTCCCTATTTATGAATGAATGATGCGGAGCTCGAGCTCTTAGTATAACTAGTTGAATTCCCGCACGATGTGCGGTGCAACTTATTATTAGTTTACTCCAATATTTCAATAAGTTTTACCAAGAATCTTGTAGTTTCCAATATAGACATTCATGATTTAAATCCCCCAACTATCGATGTATAAAAAAATTTCAATAAATTTCCTTGTAAAAATTGTAATATTTAATTATTTTATAGACAAAATAGAAAGACACTAAGATTGCATGATATAGTGGTTAATATTGATAAGCATGTTTCATGCCTACTAAAAAAATGTATATATCATTCAAAATTTTTTTTTTTTTTTTTTTTTTAATTTTGCATTCTTGATTGTGTGTTACTAATTTTTCCCAATTTTTGTTGGAGCTTCAATTGTTGCATGATATAGTGTTTCAATTGTTTCTCACATTAAAGAAAATATTGTTTCTCATATAAATCTTAAAAAAATGATATTAAAATGTCATTATGCTATGGTAAAATAAATATATTTATTCTAACACACACACACACACACACACACACACACATATATCACATGTGACTAAAAAGAGTTAGGAAATTTAAAGGATTAAGATTAATTTTAGTGAATTCACAAATATTTAATTTTTTATGACTTTTGTATTAATTGTTGTCAAAGCAACTAAACATAAGTAAGAATGTCATATTCTAAATTTATTATTATTATTCCAACTAAAAATTATCTCTTATATAAAGTTTATAAAAATAATCATATCAATTCATTTAATATAAATAATTAATGCACAACTATAGATAATTAATATATGCATTTATTCTAATGGTTAATTCAATGAACTAATACTTTGATATAAATACAAACTTTGTTAATTTAAAAGCCTAAATAAAGAAAACTTCATGGAATGCGTCCTTGATAGAACCTCATGCTTTCCCGTATGAGGTGTCTGTTTATATATATATATATATATATATATATTGATATTGATTGATTTGATCATCACAACTAATTTGTAATGAATGGAAAGTAAATAATTCACTAGGAGATCTGAATAGGAGAATAAATTGAATAATATGGGTTTGTTATTGATAAAATATGCAGCTCTATTCTTGCCGAGGATACATGCATCCAAAGGCAAACACAAATTCTCTAAACTCTTTTACTCTAATATTTTCACATGCCTCCTTTAAGTGTGTGTGAAAGCTATTTATACCCAATGGCCTTCTTCTCAATAGAGGGTGGTCATCAGAGATGGAGCTAGGACTTTGAGTTAAGGGGGGTGACTTTGACCTCGAGTTCGGCGGCTTCTTAGCCGCTGAGTTTTTTTTTTTTTTTTGGAGTTTTTGATGTGTGCGTTTGCTGGGTGAAGACAAAATTATTTTGTTTAAAACTTTTTAAAGGGCTAGTTGTTTATTTGAGTAAAATTGGTTAATTAGACTTAATTTTTTCTAGCTTTGCTATTGGTGATTTTTGTTGTTGCACAAATGTTTTTGGGCTAGTATATGTTGTTTTAGATTTTAGATATATAAATTTTTTTAATGGCCTTTAAAATGAGGAAAGTGCTAGAGGTATATTGCTGATATGGTCAGTGATTATTAGTAAGTAAAAAAGCGATGTAAGTGATAGGCTCAGATGCAAACTAATAAGAATTTGTACCTCAACAGTTTATAAAAATATTGTAGTTAAGTTTGTAACTATATCGTTACTCTAAAAAGAATCAATGATATTGTTAAGGGGGTAAAATGTAATTTTATAAAACAAAATTGCTAAAATTAATGCATATATATATACACTAATATATGCCTCCGTCCCTGGTGATCACGACAAGGGTTAGAAGATACTTGTCCTATTAAGGGTCTATTTGGATAGAGCTTATTTTGCTGAAACTGAAAACTGAAAACACTATAGCAAAATAATTTTTTAATGTGTAGTGCCGTGAGACCCATTTTTAATGAAAAAGTAAATGAGAATAGTCAAAAGTTGCGGCTACTATTCATGAACAGTAGTCGTAACAGTGTTATTTACTCTTGAAATACGTGCAAAAAAAAAAGAGTAAAATGCGCAAGCGCACAACGTGGACGCAGAAACGTGTATCCAAACAGATACTAAATGTCTCCGCCCCCATTTTGACGATGAAAATGAACTTTTGGGATGTAAAGTACTATTCATGTTGCTCATTCAGTAATAAATGTTGTTTGTGTTAGGTAGAAACACCTAATAATGCGGAGATGATTGTTATTTGGTTTACGAGTTACCTTCCCAAGTTCCTTGGACATCTTTCATGAGTTTGGGTCTGCTACCTTCCAGAACTCCCTGGTTGACGTTGTTTGAGAGCATCCACATCAGTTGGTGGATACTCTTCCATAATACAAAAACTTCTTCATTTTACACATTTTGGCCAAAAAACCTCCCACATCAGCTCATGTAAACCTGTGTAAAATCTTCTAAAAATTTTCATGAGCTACAGTAACCATGCATATATACATGGTTATTGTAGCTCGTGTATACATTATTTTAATAATTTATAATTTCGCTCCTTTTTTTCTCTCTCTTCTTCATCTGCACAACCAACGCCCTCAGTTTCTTCCTCTGATACACACACTCCCATAGACAAAATCAAAAATCAACCACAAAATCAACAACAAAATCACCCACAGACACCACAAAACCAAACACACCATCACACGGACACACCAACGAAGACAGAGAGAATGGATCAGCACTTGTGGCGGATCAGAGTGCTTGGCTCGGCGTTCTTCTCATTGTGCTTGGATCGGAGTTCTTCTCGCTTTGCTTGGATTGGAGACAGAGAGAGTGGATTGGCGCTTGTGGCAGATCGGCGTGCTTGGATTGGCGTGCTTCTCGCCGTGCTTGGATTGGAGACAAAGAGAGTGGATCGACACTTGTGGCGGATCAGACTGCTTGGATCAGTGTTCTTCTGGTCGTGCTTGGATTGGAGTTCTTCTCGCCATGCTTGGATCGAAGACAGAGAGAGTGGATCGTGAGTTTCAGAGAAGAGAGGAGTTTCAGAGAAGAGAGGAGTGAAAACGTTGGAAACTTGGAATAGAGCGGAGTTTCAGAGAAGACTCTAGAACAGAGTCTCGTGAGTAGAGAGAGAGAGAGAGGCTAGTGAGTGGAGAGAGAGGGTTTGAGATAAAATAATAATAAGAAAAGTAAGAAAATGATTATTTAAATAAAAGAACTAATAGAATAGATGAACTGATGTGGGTATTTTGTAAAAATGAATATGTAAAATAGAAAAAGTAGGTTTTTAGTGTAAAAATGGATGTGTGATGTGGATGCTCTGAGGGGCTATATCTTATTGGTGTCAATCAGAGGGCATGGGGTTACTTCCTTGGCTGGGCTCTCGGTCCATTTACCAGGTCTAGGACCTTTCTCCCAGTGGATTTGGAATTGTCCTGTTCTCTCGAATCACCTTACCTCTCAATGGGCTCCAAGTCCATGGCCCGTGGAGTTCAACCGGAAGACCACCCCCTACAAATGACTATGGATTATAATATTCATATGGACCACAATATTTGAGGGTTTTACAAAATATTAGAATGTCCACCCTAATATTATAGAACATGACTTTAGAGTGTTTCGGTTGTTAAATTTTTAAATTTGGCCTTGGCCCTTGGGAGTTGAGAGTTGGTACATGGAAGCGAGAAATTATCCTTAGGCATGACACTTGGCAATCATGCTCAAGCTGAGTTATGGGTAAGTTTAACTTGTGTTTACCAGTTTTCTCTATAATATATGTGTGTATATATATATATATATATATTTACTAGTCAATTTGGTGTCCGTTTAGAAAATAACTTATTCAGTTTTTTGTTGAATTTTTTTTGTTGTTGAAAGTACGCTAAAATATACTTATACGGTTATATCTTGAAAAAAAAGTAAGAAAAAAGAAAAAAAAAAAAAGAGAAGAAAAATAAGTAAAAGTTTTAAAAACTATACATAAAAGTAAATTTTTTTGGTGTAAGAGGGTATGTAAAAGTTAACGTTAAAAAGGGATGCAAAACAGAACCTATAGTCACATTCGTGCATGTGATGGTGATCTTCTTTGAATTTGACGGGGTAACCTGAGTGGAAAAAAAAAAAAAAAACTTATATTATCTTTTTTTTTATCTTTTTTTCTTTTTTGAGGAACAAAAACATATACACGTCGGTCCAGAAGCCCAATTCATCACTGCGCCAAAGGCCCAATAAAAGCTCGCCTCCGACTTTTTGAGTAATCCATCCAAACAAAACCCAACAAAGCTAAAACCCTAAGAAAAACGTTCCCTGCTCTCCCATTGAGAAAGATTGCGGCCACTGAAATCTCTAGCTTACAGGTACTCTCGCTCTCTCTCTCGCTATCTAATAGTATTCGGAGAATTTAGATTGTATATACGTGTGTGTAAAGTGATTGTTTTTTTGTTTTGCTGAGTATTTTTATAGAACCGTTGGTTTGAAACGATTTATGGATTGCTGATATACTTGTTGGTTGCAAAATTGGATTGAATTTTTTAGTGTTTTGGGTTAAATTTGGATCTGGGTTTGACTTGGTTAGTGTGGATTCGATGTAAAAATTAAAAATTTGTGAAATTTTTTTTGGGGTTGGAGAGTGGGGATAGATTTGTGTGGTGGCGAGTGAGGAACTGTTTGATTTGGCATGTTGAGGGTATTTGGTTTTGTTCTGGTGAAAGATCGGGGCTGACCCGGAATTGGGTTAATTGGTAATTTGGATGGTATTGTTGTGTTGGATGTGAATTGTATGAGAGAGTGTAGGAAATATGTTGATGGTTTCGGTTGAAAGTTGTGATTTTTGAAAGAGGAAAAGACACCCATTTGGCTGAAAAATTTGGTGTGTGCGTGCATGCGTGTAGTTTGTAAAATTTGAAGAAGAATAAAGACAACGATGTATGAAAAATTCTGATGCTTCAGGTTGAAATTTGTAATTTTTGAAGAAGAAAAAGGAATTGGATTTAGGTATCTAATGTGGTGTGCGTGCGTGTGAGGATATATGTAAAATTCTGATGCTTAAGTTATTATTTAAAAAATAAAAATAAAAACTGTATGCATGCTTTAGGTCAATTTTATTTTTTATTATATTTTATTTGAAAATAAAGAGCCATTCACCCATCCCTTTTGCTATGAAACGTGCACACACAGACATACACATACACATACACATACACATACACATACACAAATGTATAGGTTAGAAATAAGAAAAATATACTTATTCTGGCATCATGAGTCATGACTCTTTGGTTGGTATGGAAGGACGTTTAGACTAAGTGCAGGCTTTTAGCTTTTGGTGATTTCTTATTACAATTGTAGAAATGATGAAAATCTTCACTCCTTTTTTTGGAGCTTTGATATTTAGTTTATGATGTGATACAGTGCTTCTATGCGCTAGCCTTTGAGTTTGGGTCTGCTGGTAGATAAATAAATTTAGATTTTACTTTCCTTTTAATCTTTTTTTTTTTGCTCCCTGGGAAAACTTGATTTATATTCATCTTTCTTTCAGGTGATTGCTGATTTGATATTGTGATGATATGACGACTTTTGCCAAACCAGAGAATGCTTTAAAGCGAGCTGAAGGTGACTTGAAATCGTTTACCTCTTTTTTTAAGTGATATCATTTTTTTTTTCTTTCAAAAATGGATGCTATCATGATGTGCAAGCGTTGCATGTATCTGCCTGGAACTTGGATTGAGTAAAAAATTCCTCTTCATCTTTCTTTGCATTACTCTCCTTAACAAGTTGAGTTTAACATTCAACCCAAAATAAATCCCCTTAGCTGGTTTCAGCTTAAGTTGTCTGAAAAATAATGTTTAATGCTGACTGTGTGTCAGTTATTTTTTTTTTGGTGGTGGGTGTGAGGAGGGTGTGAAATTTTTGTTGTTAAACACTGTGGGTTGATCAATTTCAAATGCTATATTGCTGATGTATGTTATACAAATGGGAAGGACATCATGTAAAGTAGGAGAATGCATATTGGCTTTATGCTTTCAGCATTTTTATCACATGTATTGTTGTCAATACTTAAAAAAATACTGTCATACTTATGTTGCTTCTGTCTTGATCCTGTGTGAGATATTTGGACTGACTTTTGTTATTCATGGATGCAGAGCTGATAAATGTTGGGCAGAAACAAAATGCCTTGCAAGCCCTTCATGACCTTATAACATCAAGGAGGTATCGAGCATGGCAAAAGACACTTGAAAGGATTATGTTTAAATATGTAGAGCTCTGTGTTGACATGCGGAGGGGTAGGTTTGCCAAGGATGGTCTGATTCAATACCGCATTGTGTGTCAGCAAGTGAATGTTAATTCTTTGGAGGAGGTGATAAAACACTTCATGCATCTGTCCACTGAGAAAGCTGAGCAGGCTCGTAGTCAGGCAGAGGCCCTAGAAGAAGCTCTAGATGTAGATGACCTGGAAGCAGATAAAAGGCCAGAAGATTTGATGCTAAGTTATGTCAGTGGAGAGAAGGGAAAGGATAGGTCTGATCGCGAACTTGTTACCCCTTGGTTCAAGTTTTTGTGGGAGACCTATAGAACAGTGCTTGAAATCTTACGTAACAACTCAAAGTTGGAAGCACTTTATGCGGTAGTTCCTGCCTTGAACAGAATTTCTCTTAAAGCTCTATTTCACTCATATAAATATTCATGTGTGAATTTTGGCATGGTATTATCATTGAATTTAATAATTCAATAATATGATAGATGTCCTTTAGAATTATGTTAATTGTTGGGATTCTATAGCATTTTACTTCTGGCATTGAAGATTTGAGTTTCTTGTAGTTTATCCATGGGTACCTTGTCTTAATGACTGAGCAAGAGGGAGTAGTCTAGACTCTAGTAGGTCCCACCTCAAACAGAATTTCTTTTGGCATGTTGTCAACGAATTTAAGAAATTCAATAGTATGATAGATTTTATTTAGATTTGTGATTTATTTTTTGGGGGGGGGGGGGATTCTTTAGCATTTATATATGGTTTAAAAGATTTTTGTTTCTTGTAGTTTATCCATGGGTAACTAATGACTGATCAAGAGGGAGTAGTCTAGATGTATTTGAAAGCCTGTTCATGTGGGAATTTGCCAAAATTAACACTGCAGACAGTAGTCTATTATTTTAGAATTTGTTCCCTTATTTCTCTCTTTTCTTTCTTGAACACTGCCAGACAATAATATATTATGTTATGCTTAAATTTTAAATAATTTGAGGGTTTCTTTGCTTCCCATTGATAAATGTATTCAGATATATTTTTGACTTACATTTGTGCTATTGCACGATAAATCAATATTTTTATTTTTTAAAACTTTTCTTCTTGTTGCATCTTTCTCTTGGAAACAATTTATACATTGCTTTTCAAAAACACTTGCTTCAACTTGATCTGGCATGCCTGGGCTTTTTACCTAGGCTCCATGAGGCCTCTGCCCCAAAGTGCACCTATGAGCTTTTAGGTCTTTATTTTGCCAGACTCTACTAGATTTCTCAGGCATGATATTTTTTTTGTAATTTGTTGGCAGATGAAAAGTATTGGGTGAAAAAAAATGTGATGTTGACTTCCTATTCCTCTCAATATATTTTATTCTTATACCAGGTCTTCTCTCATATTCTCATTGGACGGTGGGTTGTCCATCATCACTAAACTACTGCCATATTTATTAGTATGAATGAGCATTACATACATTCATTGTTGAGTGTGTGGTTTTATGGTTTGTGTCATGACTATTACATGCCATATTGATGTAAAAAAAAATACACGTCTTATCAATGGAAAAAGAGATGTTATCTTAGAGTTTTCAAATGTGGTTTGTAGATGACAGCACACCGGGCTTTCCAGTTTTGCAAGCAATACAAACGGACAACAGAGTTTCGTAGGTTGTGTGAAATTATCAGGAATCATCTATCTAATCTTAACAAATACAGAGACCAAAGGGACCGACCTGACCTGTCTGCACCTGAGAGCTTGCAGCTGTATCTTGATACAAGATTTGAACAGCTAAAGATTGCTACTGAACTTGAACTGTGGCAGGTATCTGTTATTTTTCTGTTTGTATTTCTGTATTATTAGAGGGGAGACAATAATTCATGCACAAAATTGTCAATTTGTATTTTGTGATGGGCACATCTTATCTCTCTCACAATATTGTCATTTTGTTTGCTGCAGGAAGCTTTTCGTTCTGTGGAAGATATTCATGGATTGATGTGCATGGTTAAGAAAACCCCCAAGTCATCTTTGATGGTGGTTTATTATGCCAAGCTAACAGAAATTTTCTGGATCTCATCTAGCCATCTATATCATGCTTATGCGTGGTTGAAGCTTTTTACCCTTCAGAAAAGCTTCAATAAGAATTTAAGTCAGAAGGATTTGCAATTGATAGCATCATCTGTTGTATTGGCTGCACTCTCAGTGCCGCCCTATACTCACAGACGCGGTTCGTCCCATTTGGAACTTCAAAATGAGAAGGAACGCAACTTGAGGATGGCTAATCTTATAGGATTCAATCTTGATCCTAAAGTTGATGGTGGAGAAGTGGTAATCTGATTTGTTCCATTGAATTTTCTTTCATTTGATATCTATTATCAACATTTTCTCATCCTGACAATGTACTCTTTGCAGCTATCACGGTCAAACATTCTCTCAGAACTGGTAAGCTCGAAATGATTGCTTTACTGAGGTGTAGTTTTGTTTGGTGTTATTTTATTGTTTCTCTAGATTATGGTCTTCTTATGATAGATGTTCAAAATGCTTAATTGTCCATGACCTTTGATTTCTTTAGTTTATGGAATCAGCTTCTTTAGTTATGTAATTTATTGGGTGATACATTTGTATTTTCTAAATTGCCAGCCGAACATGTAGATTATCTTTTTATTCCATATTCTACTCACCTACATCCTGATTATTTTTTTGTGCTATCATCTCCTTAGCCAATCATTATAAATTCCTTGATATTTTAATTTTCTTTTAGAGAAAAAACAATGTCTATATATGTTGTCATTAATGTTTTAAGAATAGGTATTGATAAGTTATTTTTCATGGTTACAATCATAAGTATCTAGAAAGATCTGTCACTATTGACATATGAAATTTTGGAATATCTTGTTTGAGTTATTGAAATGCATCCATTGTGCATCTGTTGGTACGTTTTATAAGATATGTTGGATGAATATTCTGTACATGATGGTTTGCTTTCAATATTTCTGATTTTGCTGATGATTTCAGGTGTTGAAAGGCGTATTGAGCTGTGCTACTCAGGAAGTAAAAGATCTTTATCATCTACTGGAGCATGAGTTTCTCCCTCTGGATCTTGCATCAAAGATACAGCCCTTGTTGGTTAAAATTTCAAAGCTTGGGGGTAAGCTTTCTTCAGCTTCCTCTGTTCATGAAGTTCAACTGTCTCAATATGCTCCTGCCCTGGAAAAGCTTGCTACCTTGAGGTTGCTTCAGCAGGTGCACTCTTGTGTTTAGTGTCTTGTTGTTTTTATGTGCATTATACCCTTCTTTTTGTTGATAGTCATTATACCCAACATTGTGCTCAGAATTTTAGTTTTCCTTTACTAATTTTTCTCTGTTTTTTCCCCAGGTGTCTCGGGTGTATCAAACATTGAAAATTGAGAGTTTATCTCAGATGATCCCCTTTTTTGATTTTCCTGTTGTTGAGAAGATCTCTGTAGATGCTGTTAAACATAATTTCATAGCTATGAAAGTTGACCATATGAAGGGTGTTGTATTGTTTGGTAATTTGGTAAGTTAACTCTTAACAACCAAACTCTGTCTCTGCTAATTTCTTTTCGACAATATACATTTGCTAATTAACTATATATATATCATTAGAACTTAGAAAGATATTTTGGAAAACTCAGATTTTGACTGACCCAAGTATTAGAATCTGATTCTGATGAAATATCTTTTAATATTTTTACTTGGGATATTCATCGAGGAGTTTAAAACAGGTGATAGAATTCTTTCAGCTAAACAGTTCTCCAATCAGCTTGTTTCTTAAGTTTCTGCCATTTGGTTGGGTTTTAATAAACATATTTTAATGCTAATATAGGTAATTGGCACATGAAATAATTATTTTAGCGTTACCAAGCTCCATCTGATTTGCTTTTTGGGTGATATTTCTTTCATTATTGCTGACAAAGGTAGTGTAATAGTTCTGGTTAGAATTTGATTGATCTCATTGGATTTAATCTTGCAGGGCCTTGAATCTGATGGCTTCCAGGATCACTTGACAGTCTTTGCTGGTTCATTAGATAAAGCAAGGACCATGATTTATCCACCTGTAAAGAAGGCATCAAAGCTAGGAGAAATGTTGCCTGGTTTGGCGGATCTTGTGGATAAGGAACACAAGAGACTTCTTGCTCGAAAATCAATCATTGAGAAAAGGAAGGAAGAGCAAGAACTTCTACTTTTGGAAATGGTACATCAAAACTGCTATCTGAGATGGTGTGTTTAATTTGAATCATTTTTCCAAATCTGAAAATGAGTTAAATTTTTGTTAAATTTTGTGTGCTTCCAAGGAACGAAATGCAGAGTTGAAAAGGAGAAAGCAACAGCAGATTGCTGAAGAGGAAGAGAAGAAGAGGCTTGCATCTGAGGTTGAAAAGAGGAAGAATCAAATGATCCTTGAGGAAATCAGAGACAAGGAGCTTGAGCAAGCAAAGGCTCTACTTGAGGATGTTGGAAAGCAGCGCAAGAAGAAGATAAAGAAGTCGTTTTTAGACGGAGTGAGTTAAAATTTGGTCTCATGTTATCTGTATGTGGCTGGTATGAGCATATGTTAATGATTGTATGTGTACACAGGAAAATGTTACAAAGCAAGCTATAATGGAGATGGCCCTGAGTGAACAGCTGAGGGAGAGACAGGAAACAGAGAAGAAATTACTAAAACTAGCTAAAACCATGGATCATTTAGAAAGAGCAAAAAGAGAAGAGGCAGCTCCCTTGATTGAAGCTGCATTTCAGCAGCGTTTGGTGGAAGAGAAGGTGCTTCATGAACGTGAGCAGCAGGTACTTTAATTCTCTCTCTCTCTCTCTCTCTCTCTATATATATATATATATATATAGGATGGGAATAAAAAATTTCCTCTCCCAAACCCCACAGAAGGGGAGCCTTGTGCATTGTATATAAATTTTATATGTATGTATGTACACATATATGCTTGCACACAGTTGTATATGGTGTAGCCTTTATCTCAATAATTTAGTCATCCTCCACTTCCCAGTCCTTTTGCCCTTGCTGCTTGTAGATATGTACTGTATATGAAGAAGCTGTCTTTTCATTTGTTGTGTTATTTTATGTTCCAAGTTGCAATATAAAAGATTATTGTCCAATATACTCACTTTATTTCTTTGTGCTGCTTTGCAGCTAGAGGTTGAGCTTAGCAGGCAGCACCATGATGGGGACCTCAAGGAGAAGAACAGGTTGGCAAGGATGTTGGAGAATAAGGTCAGTTGAGTTTTAACTGATCTGTCTAGTCATGATATCGGTGGAAATTTGCTTTTAGTCTGCTTGCGTGCACGTTCATATCTGGCCTTTGTGTTGGCATGCCATCTTTCTGCTAATGTTTTTCAGCGTGAGTGACTTTGACGCTCAGTCAAATTCAATATTAATCCTTTCTTGCGCAGATAATATTCCAGGAAAATGTGGTGCAACGTCGGCAGTCAGAGTTTGACCGACTTAGGGAGGAGAGAGACAGGCAAATCCAGCAAATGCTTCAGGTCCGTCGGCAGGAGAGGGATGCTATTAGAAAGAAAATATTTTATGTGCGGACTGAGGAGGAAAAACAGAGAAAGCTGCAGGAAGAGGAGGAAGCTCGAAAGCGGGAAGGTAGATTTTTATACAAAATAATATATATGTTGATGAAAACTTTCTGAGAAGAATTTAAAACTTCTTATGGGAGCGATTTTGCTTCAGAGAAGTCTCAACAGTTACTTTTCATTAATTCAATTGCTGCATTCCCTAATTATTTTCAGGGAATGCTTTCCCTTCGAAAATCCTGAGATTTTCCAAGTAAATACTGTGTCTAGTATTTGGCGCCAAATGATTCTCTAATACTCGAACTGTTAATAGGATTCTCACACTGTCTAGGATTTTTTCCTGTGTTTTGAATGTACTTTTAACTGGCATCATCAAACATGCAGAGGCTGAGAGGCAAAGGAAGATAGAAGAGGAACGCAGGGCAAAATTGGACGAGATTGCTGAGAAGCAAAGGCAAAGAGAGCGGGAATTAGAGGAAAAAGAAAGGCAGAGGAGAGAAGCTCTCTTGGGTAGACCAACTGACGGGCCTTCTAGGCCTTCTGAGCCTGTTGGTTCCCGCCCATCTGAGCCAGTAGCTACAGCTCCCGCTGCTGCTGCAGCTGCAACTGGTGCTGGTGCTGGTGCTCCACCATCTGCTGGAAAATATGTGCCTAGGTTCCGGAGACCTGAAGTCTCTGCGCAGGCACCTCCTCCAGAACCAGATCGATGGAGCAGCAGCCGGCAGGATGATCGCACGTCCCAACCCAGTGATAGGTGGCGGAGTGATGACCGCAAGCCCTCTTTTGGTGGTGGTGGTGGCTCAAAGTCCACTTGGTCTTCATCTAGAGTCCCTCCACGTGGCGGTGGATCAGCACGCTGATCATAGAGGATCTTATTTGATTTGCATGAACAAAGGTCAATTTTGATTCCATCAACACTTGGACGGTTTATTGCAAGCCAGAGAAAATAATCCCTGTGCTTTATTTTGAGCACCTCCAGACCTGGTTGAGTTGTTTCATCTCTTTGTTTTTTCAATGTAGTTATCTTTCCCTCGCTGTTTTCATGTCAAGGCAACCTACTGAAATATTTATTGTAATCTTGAAGCTTCAGACTTGATAGAGTTATCTATTTTAATTATTATTTTCATCCTTATTTTCTTCTCTTTCTTATTGGGTTCATATATTTCTGTATTATTTCATTTTATGTGCCATTGGAAAGAGTGAACTTGTCAGCCATTTCTTGTAATTTTATGAATATATATGGGGGAGGGAGATTTGAATCTTGGTTCTCCTCATAAAGGAAGGAGACTAGATAATCAAGTGCTTTTTACTTCCAGCATTAATCTGCTACATGCTTGAACCTTGCGCTATATAATTCAACCTCTAAATCACATAATCCTAATCAATAAGCAAGTTAATAGCACAAATCATAGATCCTTGAGGATCATTGTTCCCTCACAATGAGTGGAGATGATAAACTTCTAATTAATGATTCTTCCATCTCAATGCACAAAAAAAACATTTTTCTTTCCATTTGAGGATCATTTTGATGGTCCATTTCGCCTATAGGCTGCTATACGATGGGAGCTGAGCTTTTTTCCTTTTCCCAAAGCCTCCATTATTGGATGATGTAAAGTTGTAAACCCGTCACATGTCAATTGCCTGGTGCTCTTCAACTTATTGTGAATCAATATTGGGTTATTTATACATACGTAAAGGATGCAAAAAATGTGGAAAACCAAAATGTCTTTCTTATGTGACTTCTTTCGAATTATTTGACTACAATGTCCACGGAAAAATATGTCAATGAGTACAAACGTACTAGAAAAATTAGAAACAATTCAAGTACTTGAAAAGACCAGTTATATTAAAGTAGGTTGTTTTTTTTTTTTTTTTTTTTAAAAGGTATATACTATAGTTTTGTTGGATAAACAAGATTCGATTTTATTTGTCCCACTCTTTTTTGGGTTGGGAGAGCATATTTTCATTAATTTATTGGGCTTAAGAAATTATACCGAGCAAAAATATAACTGTACTTATAAAAAAGAAAAGAGAAAAAAGAATAAAGCCTAAAGAGTTATAAGTTCAATAAGCTAATTTTTAGCCCTTTAAAAAAAAAATAAAGTTGTTCTTAGTATTTTGTCACATAATTATCATTAAACACATTCAGCAAAAAAAAAAAAAAAAAAAAATAATTAGCATTAAACACAGTAAAATATTATATTTTTTCAATCTCATATTTAACAAATAAGCATTTAAGTTTAATAAACTAACTTTTAGTCTTTTATTTTTTATTAAATAAAGTTATTTTTTGCGTTTTGTCCTATATCATTTATCTCATATTTAACAAATAAGCTATTGGGATACTAAGGGCCTGTTCGGTAAAAGAGTTTGAGTAATATTATTTGTAATTTTTTGAAATACGTGTAAGTGAAAAAGTATATAATATTTAAAAACTGAAAATGAATTGTTTAACAACTCTATTAAACGGGGCCTAAAATAACCTACTAATGAAAGATAAGATTTTAAGAAAGGCCAGCAATCTATATAGATATTGTACTTGGCCCAATTTTAATTGAAAATTGGGTCCATATAAGAGGACTATAAATGGTCCGAATTTCACTAGAGCCCTGGCTGATTCTTAAAACTTAAAAGTTAAAAACTCAAAATCCGGGTAAGAACAGACCCATACCCAATACAAAACGGGCCATCCATGACCCGAAACTCTCCACCCAAAACCCTCCTTCAACCCTTCGCTCTTTTTGCACTGCCACTGAGCTGAGTTCTTTGCTGAAAAAATGAGTTCACTCGCTGTTAGATTCTCAAAGCTTCTCAGACCCTCTAATTCTACCACACCCACTTCTTCTCTTGGTTCTCTCTCTCTCTCTCTCTCATACATTTTTATATACATGTTTGTTTGTATGTTACATATATATGAAATGGGTAGCTTTTGTTTTGGTCATTTAGGTGATATAGATTTGATTATGGTACTTTTTGTGTAAATGGCTGTCTTTTGTTTTACATTGAAAGCACCATTTTACGTGAAAATTTCAACTCAAACACACAGACACAGTACATGTATGTAGAAGTGGATGACTTTGTTTGTTAATTAAATGATAAAAAGTTGAAATTCGTGTACTTTTCTTCATGGGGTTTTTTGGGTTTAGCTCAAATTTCTTTTTTAAGTTAAGTCTTTTGTAGTGTTGGACATAATCATCATGTTGGTACTTAGAGGACTTTTATCAAGTACTTGATACGCACAAAAAAAAAGATTGAGGTTTTCTTGTAAATTTTGGTACTGAGCTGAAATTTGAGAATTATTGGAAATGAATGTGTTGGGTTGACATTGTATGATGTTTTTGTCTTATGGCTTTAGTTGTTAGCATGCAAGGAAGCTCAAAGTCCTGGTATTCGACTATGTCATTTGATGGTGATAATGATGGTGGAAAGAAGGATGAACTGGAAGAAGATTTTGATGACTTGCTTGGTGACAAGACAGAGTTACAACCCCAAGGTGTGGATCCTAGAAGGGGTTGGGGCTTCCGCGGCGTGCACAAGGTATTTGATATTAATTTTCAGTTAAGAAATAGAAATGGTTTATCTAGAAATTGAATGGCTCTATTGCATTTTACTTAACCTTTGAGAGTGTAAAATAAAAGCCTTGTGTTGGCAACTGTTGAAAAATATGATTTGTGGACACTAAGGATGGTAGGAGATAATTATTGAGTTGCCATGGGGCGATCAAAATACTGTTTCATTTGTGTGTGTGTATACATATTTGCCATTGTGTTCATGATTTGTGACAAAGACACCTCTTTTCTGTGATTGGACCACTCTTAGATCTGATCTGTGCGAAAGTGATAAATAAAGCATGAAAAATAATTCCATTTTTATGGGTCATAGGAATATGTCCTTATCCCTTTTGCTGGTTGCTAAGAAAATTGTGGAAAAGATAAGCACTGAATATTGTGAAATTTCCTTCGCTTTAGAAGTTAGAACCTTAGCAAAGAGAATTACACTAAATCAAGCCTAAGAAATTTTTTTTTTGGCCATTTGAGTTGTGAGGACACCAAAACCACATAAGACATGATATTTGATATTTACTCTTTTTACCCTTATGTTTTGAAAATGGGTTAGGCATTCTGCTCACATGTGTTCTATCCAGTGGATAATTTGACCCACTATGTAGTGTTTGTATACAGGCAATTATATGTGGAAAAGTTGGGCAAGCCCCTGTGCAGAAGATCTTGAGAAATGGTCGAATGGTTACTATCTTTACGGTTGGGACAGGGGGCATGTTTGACCAAAGAATTGTAGGAACAAAAGACTTGCCTAAACCAGCACAGTGGCATCGAATTGCTGTGCATAATGAACCACTTGGGGCTTATGCGGTACAACAACTTGTTAAAAAGTATGCACCCATTCTTTTGAGAAAAACTGAATTCATCATTTAATTTGTCTATCTAATGCTTGGATCTTTAATGCAGCTCTTCAGTTTATGTTGAGGGGGATATTGAGACTAGAGTTTACAATGATAGCATCAACGGCGAGGTTAAAAACATCCCAGAGATATGTATTCGTCGTGATGGTATGTAAACCTGTATGCATTTGTTTTCTTCTATTGATTCTATTTCTTGGTAATTTAACTCACACCCCGCTGGATACAAACCTGTGAACTCTAACCCACCGTCTCATACCTAACGGGGGCAGAAGTGCCATTCGGGCTAAAGCCCGTCGGCTTCTCTGTTATTCCTTTATAAGAGACAAATTTTGATTGTTCTCAGTTTTCTATGGTCTAATTTGATGTCTCTGGTGCCCCTTTCATATATGACATACCCATTCATTCATTATCTTATCGGGAGGGAAAAAAAACGCGTATACGTCCATTATGCTTATGTTTATCTAACTGTTATTCTCACCAAAGAAACCAGGGAATTTACTTTAAATATTGTGGATCTTTGAAGTGTGTCAATACTAAACATGTTTGACAAATGCATATTGAAGGACAAAAAATTGAATTTCAGTTTCCCACATGGGTGTCAAATGTTGATGCAGCAATACCAAAATGGTTAATACAACATAATTGTGGAAACAACCTTAGGTTTCAATGTTAAATAAAGTCTAAAAGGCAAACACATGAACACACATGCACACAAAAGAAAAGAAAAGAAAAGGAAGGCAAAGTTTAAGAGTGTCCTTGGGTTGTAGATGGAACTCATTCATTTATTCTCTTTGATATTAGAAGGTAACATGGAAGTCCTAATCATGTGGTTTTACCCTACAGGGAAGATTCGCCTTATAAAGACCGGAGAAAGTCTCAGCAGTATATCCTTGGACGATCTTCGTAAGTTTTCTTGTTTTACCTAATGTTCACTTTGTGAAATGCTCCTCTAGTACCGTGAAACTTACTCAATTATGATATTTATATTGGGAATTAAATATTCTGCGGAAGACTTTATTAGTTTTTATTCAATTGTTGTTGTTGTGTGGCATAACTTCCTGTTTATATATATAATCAACATGTCCATCCATTACCGACAGGAGAAGGATTGCTTTAGTTTAGAGTCAATATGCATGTTCTGGAAACGACATTCTTGGAAAAGCGAGCAGTTGAAGCCTCTAACTTCTGTAAGAAGCATTCTGTAACCAGGGTCTCTGACCTGGTTTTTAAGCTGGTCCCTTTTTTTCCTGACTATTTAATGAACGCTTTGTTTAAGTTAATAGAAACCTCAAGAGCTTGAAAGAACATTGGATTTCTGGCTGAGATTACCAGTTTGACCCCCGTTTTACACCTCTATGTAATGCTTTGATTCTCTGTAAATTATACCTTATACTATTTCCTTACACAGTTCTGCATTTTTATGTGTAATGCCTTAAATTGTGTGAGTTGGATTTTATGACTGTTTGTTGCGTTGAACGTGTATTGAGTCCTAGGAGTACTAATTTGGCTTTTCCTTTTTGAGGTACAAGGTAGATGTGGCTTGAGTCATGGCAAATAGAGTATAGAGCTAACATGGTAAAACCGTGTGGCTCAGGGACACTAAGCGCAACGTGGCCCCTGATGAGGAAGTCTAGGATTAAGTAAGGGGGATTGTGATACCTAGACTGTGGATTTTTTGTATTTTGTAACTTTGATCCTTTGTGTTTAGCATCGTGAACTCAAAGCTCTTTTCTTTCTAATTAATAAAAGCGCAGTACTTACCTATGATAATAAAAAAATATAGACTGTGTGGATTGGATTGGGTTGTATGAGTGTGTGTTGCACAAGTGTGTATAGAGTCACACATCGGACATGTACTAGATTAATTTGAGCTAAAAAAACAATTATTAGGACCCCCTAAGTTGACTAGTCCTAGGGTATAGGCTATAGTGTAGATGAGGCCAATGCTTTCTTTGGGTCATAACAATAAGCTTTTTGGTTAGTTTAATGTGGAATCAACCTTTTTTTAGTATAATATAGTTGAGATGTATGCAGTTTGGATTGAACAAGAATGAAAAAAAAAAAAAAAAAAAAATCATTTGATCCTTTAGTCTATTGTATGAGATATCTTTAATCCTTAAGCATTTTCTTTTTCCTTTTGTCTCTCTTGGCGTATGTCTTAATGCAAGTTCTAATACTTAATGGCCAATTATTGGATGGATTTTCTTGGTACAAGGGGGGAAGAAATGGAAATGCTTGAAAAATGACTAGCATATAAATATAAATATAAATATATATATATAGCTGAAGCGTATTATTTATTGTGGCTATGCTTATATAGCACCACCTCATCCGTCATTTCATTAGCCATATAATTACTATTTTTCTTATTGATCTTTTATTCCTAAATTTTGTTGACAATATTATATATATGTATATATATATAGATTAAATTTACACATTCATCTTAAACAGTTTTAACTTTACATATTCGTGTGTGTGTTTTCTAAAAAAAAAAAAAAAAACTTTACATATTCATCTACTTTAATTTAGATATTTATAACTAAAAAATAAAATCAATGAATAATCAAAAGCCAAAAACAATGTCTATACATATTTATCTATACTATATATATATCTCAAAAAAAAAAAAAAAAAAACTATACCATATATAAAATAGAAGCTTTACAAGAAATTTATAAATCTATTTTTATACCACGTCATTAGCATCCTTTTTTTTTTTTTTTTTTTTTACTTTATTTAACTTTTCATCTTTTTCAACTATTGTCTTCTTAGTTCAATCTTTCATCTCCTCCAATCATTGTCTTTTTAAAATTTTCATTTGATTCTTTTATAAATTTTTAAATTTTCTCCATCTTCTTAAATTCTAGCGTTTCTAAATTTTCTCAATCATTGTCTTTTTAATTTTTAACCATTCATCTACTTCAACCATTCATCTTCCATCTTAATGTTCTTATAAATTTCCTTTTACTTCATTTCCACTTCTCTCCCCTATTCCTTCCAAGTTGTTCATGGCAACAAAGGTCAATACTCTCTCTCTCTCTCCCCCTAATTTTGTTTCTCTTTTGGTGGATTCTTTTATTGTTTCAACCATTTTTTTCCCGTTAATGGTGCTTTTTCTTATTATTGATTTAATTTTCACAGCACATTTGTTTCTCTTTTTGAAAAATTCGTATAAACTTTTATGCATATTTATGAATTTAGGTTCAAATTCCCGATCACAAGTTCGCTTTCTTTATCCCATTGGTTTGATTTGATTTGGATTAAAAATTAATTATTTTGCAAGTTAGAATTTGATTTTTTTAAGTAATCCACTTAAATGTTACACTATGAGAACTTACTAATTTTTTTATTATTTATTTTTTAATCCTTTTGGGTGACCAAATTTGTAGTGTTTGCAGAGAAAGTACTCTTAATAGTGTTAGCCAAACAAAAATAATTGGATGAGTGACGTATTTTAGCTTTTGCAATTGTATTTTCATTATTATTATTATATAAGGATGTATATAAAAACTTAATTGTGAGATTTTGCTAATAATTGTTTATTTTTAATCTTTTTGGGTGGACAATTTTGCAGTTTTTGCAGAGAATATAATCTCAATAAATTATCAATAACAAATTGTTTTCCTAATTGGTCAAATTAATCATTGTTGAACGATGATTGATATGACATATTGCAAAGCATCTTCATACGGTTATATTTTGATTTGGTATATATTTATGAATGTATTTAGATAAGTATTGTATTCAAGAATAAAGATCATGATCCTACTTTGTACACTTCAAAAGAGATAAAGATAAGTTGAATTTTTTTTTTTTTTATGGTAAGAAAAATCTATTTTTATTATTCATTTCTAACTATTATTATTGAAAAAACTTAAATCCCCCTTTGTATTCTATCACTAGCAAATTCGCTCATAATACGAGAAGATGAAAATTTTAATATAAAAAGAAAAGTAAATTGTAAGGACTTAAAATGTTTTGGACCTAAACAATAAGATTTGTAGAGCGTGGGTAAAAGGACTAAGCATCAACAAAGCAAATAATGATCGGTTTGAGATTCATAGAACTAATAATCAAGGAATTTGGCTAAGTGTTTATGAGGATAATAACGACGACTTCGGCTAAAGGTTTATGAAGAAATTTTGTTCTCGGCCTAGTCCGAGGATCTAGTCCGAGGAAGTCTTTGCTCAAAGCTGACATACATAAGGGTTGTCCTTCAACACCCGGAAGATTCCTCCCTCTTTTCTTGTCCTAATCGATTTTCTTTTAACCCCTCTCTCCCCCCTTTTTCTTGATGGGGGTGCGATCTATTATATAGTTTCTTTTTCTAGTTAATATCTGCTGTCCACTTATTAATCATCCAAGCCTATACTTGAGTGCCTAACCCATCAGCCGCCTTTGCAGGCTTTCTATTAGTTGAAGCAACCAAGGCATCACTGCTGGCTGGTCAACTCATCCTTGATGTGATCAGAATGTAGGTGGAGTGCATTTAATGAGTGAGTGACAGCTCATCCTCGGATTATGCACTTTCCTCGGTTTGGACCTTAGGCCTGATGTCCCTAGACGAGTTGGGCATCGTTTGCTCATCCTCGGATTATGCCATCTCCTCGGTTTGGACCTTGGGCCTGATGTGGAGTGGGCCGGGGTTGCCATAATATTTGGGGCCCTACAATAGCCCCTCAAAATTCTGCTGCCCGACCCTTTGGGTGGGGAGGAGGATTTTGACATTCTCGGGCCTATTGTATTGGCCTGTCGGACCATGCCTTTCTGTCAGTGTTACCATCCTTGCAATTGCCCCTGCAACTTTCTTTGGCATAATTGGCCCGCCTGAGGAATTTTTCCTTTTTTCTGTAAGTCTTCTTTTCTTTCTAGTCTATACTTTTTAACCTGAGTTCCTTGCTAGTTCCTCAAGGATAGGTAGGTTTAAGTTGCTGCGCTTTAACATTTAGCTTTACTTGGTTTTCGTTCCTAGCAGGGCTCATTATTTAGCACAAAAAGGGGTTAGCTCTGCCGTAGGTTTGGGCCTACGGTCAGTATAAAACCCTGGTTCTGCCTGGTGCCTAGATCGTCCTATAGTGACTAATATCTCCAGAGGTTAGGGTCCGAGGACCATGCAATGCCTTGGTTCCGTCCAGTACCTAGTCCTTTGATTTTTTAGTAACTTTCTTTAAGTAGTTAGTTTCCCCAGTGGCTTGGGTCCGAGGACCATGCAATGCCTAGGTTCTGTCTAACTCTTAGTTCATAATCTGAAGTAGCTGGTTTCCCCAAAGGCTTAAGTTCGAGGACCATGCAATCCTTGGTTCTGTCCAGTACCTAGTTTTTTGATTTTTTAGTAACTTTCTTTAAATAGTTAGTTTCCCCAGAGGTTTGGGTCCGAGGACCATGCAATACCTAGGTTCTGTTTAACTCTTAGTTTATAGTCTGAAGTAGCTGGTTTCCTCAAAGGCTTGAGTCCGAGGACCATGCAATCCTTGGTTCTGTCCAGTACCTAGTTCTTTGATTTTTTAGTAACTTTCTTTAAGTAGTTAGTTTCCCCAGAGGCTTGGGTCCAAGGACCATGCAATGCCTAGGTTCTGTCTAACTCTTAGTTCATAGTCTGAAGTAGCTGGTTTCCCCAAAGGCTTGAGTCCGAGGACCATGCAATCCTTGGTTTTGTCCAGTACCTAGTTCTTTGATTTTTTAGTAACTTTCTTTAAGTAGTTAGTTTCCCTAGAGGCTTGGGTCCGAGGACCATGCAATGCCTAGGTTTTGTCTAACTCTTAGTTCATAGTCTAAAGTAGCTGGTTTCCCCAAAGACTTGAGTCCGAAGACCATGCAATCCTTGGTTCTGTTCAGTACCTAGTTCTTTGAGAAAAATGTTTTATTATATATTACTAATCCTAATATATGATTTTATGATTTTTTTAGAAAATAAATTATATACTATGAAACACGGGTGCGTTTTGGGACTCGGGTGTGGGTGCGAGACTCGATAATTTTTGAAAAAGGTGGGTGCGGGTGCGGCGATTAAAAAATTATTAAAAATATTTTTATACTGTGAATTTAATATTTTTTATATAAAAAAATTCAAATAAAGGGTAGAATTTATTATTAAAAAACAATTATTTATGATTTGTTTTTAATAAAATCAATATTTTTGGTAATTGTAAACAAAAAACCACATTTCAAGAAGGTTCCTTTAATCATTTTCCAATTCCCAAGCCCACCCACATGAAATAATTGACTTTCCCACCTACTTAATTTATATTCTTTTGTTACATACCTTTATTCTTCTTCCATCCTTTTTTTTTTTGTGTCTTCTCATCTTCTTCTTCCTTCTCTCTCTCTCTCTCTCTCTTTTTTTTTTTTTTCCTCAAGGCCACATGAAGTAGAAGAATGGCAGCCACTGCCCACTTCGGCTTGTTTTGGCAGCTGTGTCGGTCGGAATCGGCCTGTTTCGGTGGCCGTTTCGGCCGTATCGACATGTTTCGGTGGTCGTTTTTGCCGGAATTGGCCCGAATCAGAGCAAATCAAGCCGAGTTGGCGCGAATCGGCGCAAATCAAAAAAAAAAAAAAAAAAAGGGAGAGTCGGCGTGTCGGACACTGGATGCTGCGTCAAACTCCGGTGTGGCTACCTTGGAGCTACGTCGGTGCTTTCTAGATTATATATTACAATTTAAGTCATTTTCCCCTTATCCTATTTTTCAAGAACAATGAGATCTAACTCAAATGCCTTGTCTTCCCCCTTGTAAGAGCAAGGTAAAAGGTAAGGTCGTGAGTTCAATATCGGTGCATTTGTAACAATTAAACAACAACAAAAAAAGTTAGAAAATAGGAAGAAATTTATCCAAAACCTTTTTAGATTTTAAAAATTTATTGAAAATGTAGTAAGATGAACATAATATATTTTGCGGTAAGATATATTGAGATTTATCTTTTCAAATCGTAGGTATGCAGTACTGCAAACAAAATAAACTAGAGAATTCACTGTATGCAGGGTGATATATATGATTGAGAATGATATCTGGGATACACACGTCTATATTTTGATATCTTACAAAAAAATAATCATGTTTCAATCTTTTCTTGTTCCCCCTATAAATTTCCAAAAAATGAATTCAAAGAAGTCCTCTATTTCCATTATTTTCCAATAAAAGGTTTCTGCAAATCTAGGCCATTTCTTTGATCTTTGATTTGAACTTTCACTTCCATGGTAATTCCATTTACTTTCATCTTTATTCAAACAATGGCAGACAATGACCATTTTTCTTTTGTCCGCATAAGCAATGTAAGACAATGACACTTAGGCTTGTGAAGAAGTTCTCACGAAGCTAAGCTGGATGCAATGTACACGTGAGTCTAGTCATTTAATGATAGATATGAAGGACTGGTTCTCTTAGTAGGCTTTTGTTTTTAATGGTGTTAAATAATCGATTATGTACTTGTTTCCAAATTTAATTGATTTTAAGATAGGAACTTTCACTTCCCTGTATTTGGCCGGATCTGAAGCTTCAGAGATTCAACTCAAATGACCTATAATGGTCACCCACTAGCACTCATTGTTATTATATAGCACAGTTTCCCTCCAGGTTTAAATTATTTATATAACAACTGTCATTGTAGTACTGTTGCTCACTTTTTCTTCTTTCAAATTAATAAAACTTTGCCAACTTCTTGTCTAGACTCTTCTCTAGTATCTATTTGATAACCTTCCTATGTACTTGGCTGGATTCGAATCTTCAGAGACTCAACTTGAAGGACCTATAATGGTTACTCATCACTTCTATTCAGGCTTACTTTAACATATTTATAACAACCATTATTGTAGTGTTCTCACTTTTTTTTTCTTTCAAAAAATTTCTTTAATTAATAAAAATTTGTCAACATGTAGTCTAATCTTCCATTTAGTGTGTTTGCTCTTTCTCCATAAACTAAGTTTGTCCTTATTGGACATTGCATTTTCATCCTTTGTTTTTAAATCTTTCATGAATGTTTAACGACAATGCTTTGTGGTGATTAACAGTTAATTAACATAAGTGGCGTCAAGGAATATTGTCCTTTTTTCAAAGATAAAATAAATACTATAATTACTTTATTTTGATTTGAATAAGGAAACACGTTAACATCATAACGAGGTTAAACACTTTGATGATATAACTAAACCTAATCACTAACCCATAAAATGCACGTGAAAGTTTGTCGAAAAATATTTATATGTGGTACATTATTAATAAATAAAAATTTAAATTAGAAAATTTGTAGAAAAGAACATACCTAATTTAATTGTAATTTTTTTAGAGAAAATAAAATCTAATTTAATCAAAATTTGTTTAGTATGAGCTTGTTTTATCCAAAAAGACAGTGAGTCCTAATTAGTTTATACTAATGTTAGATTTTTTATTTTATTTTATCATCTAACATGCACTTTGTGATGATTATTTTTTACCATTAAGTTAAAACTAGCTGAATTTTTGCACAAATGTGCGGTGCAACTTATTATTAGTTTTCTCTAATATTCCAATAAATTTTACCAAGAATCTTATAGCTTCCAATAGAAACATTCACGATTTAAATCCCCCAACTATCGATGTATAAAAAAAATTCAATAAATTTCCTTGTAAAAATTGTAATAGTTAGTTATTCTATAGAGAAAATAGAAAGACACTAAGATTGCATGATGTAGTGGTTAATATTGATAATCATGTTTCATGCCTACTAAAAAAATGCATATATCATTCAATTTTTATTTTACATTCTTGATTGTGTATTACTAATTTTTCTCCATTTTTGTTAGAGCTTCAATTGTTGCATGATATTCTGTTTCAGTTGTTTCTAACATTAAAAAAAATATTGTTTCTTGTATAAATCTTAGAAAAATGATATTAAAATTTCATTATGCTATAGCAAAATAAATATATTTATTCTAACACACACACACACACATGCATACATACATACATACATACATATATATATATATATATATATATCTCACATGTGACTGAAAGGAGTTAGGAAATTTAAAGAATTAAGATTAATTTTAGTGAATTCACAAATATTTAATTTTTTATGGCTTTTGTGTTAATTGTTGTCAAAGCAACTAAACATAAGTAAAAATGTCATATCATAAATTTATTATTATTATTATTCCAACTAAAAATTATCTCTTATATAGAGTTTATAAAAATAATCATATAAATTCATTTAATATAAATAATTAATGCACAACTATAGATAATTAATATATGCATTTACTCTAATGGTTAATTTTAATGAACTAATACTTTGATATAAATGCAAACTTTGTTGATTTAAAAGCCTAAATAAAAAAATAAAAATAAAAGTTTCTCTGAAGGCAAGGGCTAGGCTCTCTCAAAAACCCTAGCCGTTCAGTAGAAAGTCGTGCCTAACCCTTGGGTTTAGGCTTCTCCAGTTTGTAGTTTCTATTAGAGATTCAGTGCTGTGCTATCATGGAAGATCTATCAGTGTTATGGACAAAACTTTCGTTAACAGAGGAGGAAGAGAATGAGTACAGTGGTCAGACTTTTGAGGCCACAAGGGGTAAGGTTCTTGCCGCAAAGTTTTTTACTAGACGTGTTCTGAATGTGGAGGCCATAGCCCGTATCTTTAAGCAGCTATGGCTGACGAAGGGTGGTTTCGAAGTCAAAGATGTGGGAAACCACGTGGTTCTCTTTATGTTTTCAGATAGGTTGGATGTAGATCGAGTCCTTAGGGGTGAACTATGGAGCTACGATAAACACCTAGTCTCTTTGTGCCGAATGGAGAAAAACGTTGTCGTTGAAGACCTTGTGTTTGACAGGACTTCGTTTTGGGTGCAAATCCATGTCTTACCTGTTAGGGATATGAATCCAAAGGCGGCAGCGGAGATTGGAAAGGTCTGCGGAGAGGTTCTTCAGGGGTTGTAAGAGTGGGGCAATCAAGATGGTAGCACCTTCATGAGAATCTGAGCGAGGGTTGATACATCAAAACCTTTATGTCGAGGGTGTAAAATTCGCCAAGAGAATGGGGAGGTTGGTTGGGTTAGGTTCAAGTATGAACGCCTGCCAAATATTTGCTATTGGTGTGGCAGACTTTCCCATAGCAATAAGCACTGTGAACTTTGGATACAAAGTCAAGGAAACCTAACTGAGGCAGATAGGCAGTTTGGTGCTTGGCTTCGTGCTCCAACTTTTAACAATAGGAAGTGCTCATCAGTTAAGGTGGGTGGTGTAGAAGCAGAGAAGGATGATGGAGAGTTAAATGGGGAAGATGAGAGGAGGGAGATGGAAGGGGATGCCAATGGAGATGGGGGGGGGGGGGGGATCCAGAACATGAATCATCGCAATACAATGATCCTAGAGCTGGTGGTGGGTTGCCTCCGGCTAACGGAGCACCGTTTGGGGATACGAATTCTGTGATAATAGCTAGCACAAAATTATCGGAGGATATCTCGGGCGAAAAACTGGATTTTCAACTCCTTCTACAGGAGATTGATTCGGAGCTAGCCAAGTTTGACTCTACAGAAGTGGGCTTAAATACAATTGGGCCGATGATGGTTGTGGACCAGGCCGAGGGTCAGTCTAATCACATAAATCCCAGCTTCACGGGTTGGTTCCCAGAACGGGATGAGCTACATGATACAATAAGAAGCCCACATGAGTTAAAAAGTACTACACGGGGTTGGAAGAGATTGGTATAGGATAGGGCTCCTGTTAATACTCAACCCATGCAGACTCAGAAAAAAAGACTTGTACGTGAAGAGGAGGATGTTTCTGGAGGTAAGACATCAGGGAAGAAAATACGCATGTCAACGGTGGAGGCTGCAAGTCAGACCCGTCGAGATCAATGAGTTGCCTAGCATGGAACTGCCATGGGCTTAGGAACTTGCGAATAGAGGAAGAGCTTGAAGAAATCATTCGAGCACAAGATCCCCTGATCATTTTTTGTCAGAAACTTGGTCTGATAAAAATCATTTAGAAGAGATTCGTTGTAAGATTAAATATGCAGGTTTATTTACCGTTCCTAGCATAGATAGAGGAGGTGGTTTAGCTCTTTTTTGGAAATCTGACATTGTTGTTTGGGTTGATAGCTTTTCAAAGAATCACATCGACGCAGTTGTGAATGGTGGGACAACGGAGGCATGGAGGTTTACTGGTTTTTACGGGGAACCAGATGCAAGTCTCAAAGAAGAGGCATGGAGTATGCTCCGGTTGTTGCACTCAAAACCTCATTTACCTTGGTGTTGCATGGGCAATTTTAATGAGCTCTTACATACCGAGGAAAAGAGAGGTGGTAGACTTTTCACATGCGCAGATGCAAGTTTTTCATGAGGCACTGGATTATTGTGGCTTTTTAGACCTTGGCTTTACAGGTCCAGAATTCACATGGCATGGGAGGAGGCACGAGTACATGATCTGGGAACGTCTTGATAGGGGTGTGGCTAATTATGATTGGATGTCAAAGTTTCAGGCTGCTACAGTGAGGCACCTTCACTGCTATTCTTCTGACCACAAACCTATTTGCTTGATCCTTAATCCAAATAATGAAGCTCAGCGTTGGATTAGGAAACCTTTTCGATTTGAGGAGATGTGGCTGGTTGATAAAGGGTGCGATGACACAGTTCTAAGAGCTTGGCAAGTTGAAAACCATGGTACTCCAATGTTTAAGGTGACACAAAAACTAAAGAAATGTAAGAAGATGTTGAAGTCTTGGAGTAAAGAGCACTTCGGCAGTGTGAAGAATCAGATTAAAAAGAAAAAGGAGGAGTTATGGAAGGCCGAAGAGTTGGCAGCAAATGGAGGAAGCTACGACTTGGTGGTCTCCCTTAAACGTGAACTTAATTTGTTGCTTGAGAAAGAGAGCCGAATGTGGAGGCAAAGGTTGAGAAAGCAATGGGTGGCGAAGGGCGATAAAAATACTAAGTATTTTCATGCAGTGGCCACTCAGAGAAAACGACGAAATTTCATCAAAGGTATTCAGGATGAAGATGGCGTGTGGCAGTTTGATGAGAGGGCTGTCTCTAGGATCTTTGTGGAGTTTTACACTAGACTCTTCTCTTCATCCAATGTCCATGATCTTGACCGAGTTCTAGGGGGTGTGAAAAGGGTTGTTACGGATAGCATGAATACTGAATTAATGAAACCTTACAGCAGAGAGGAAGTGAATGTTGCCATTAAACAAATGGCTCCTTCGAAGGCACCGGGTCTTGATAGGATGCCCCCCCTTTTTTATCAGTCCTTTTGGTCGAATGTGGGGCCTAATGTCTGTATTGCTGTCCTTTCCTGTCTAAATTTTGGTACTCTTCTTAAATATATCAACCACACTTTCATTACTTTGATTCCTAAAGTGTGCAATCTTGAGAATGTTTCAGATTTTAGGCCTATTAGTTTGTGCAATGTGCTTTATAAAATTATTAGTAAAGTTATTGCTAATAGGTTAAAGCCTTTGCTCAATTCTATAATCTCAGAGGCTCAGAGTGCTTTTATTGCAGATAGACTTATCACTGATAACATTTTAATAGCATTTGAATCACTGCATTACATTAAAACCCAATGCTCGGGGAAGGAAGGTTTTATGGCCTTGAAGCTTGATATGAGTAAGGCCTATAACAGGGTGGAATGGAAATTTTTAGAGAGAATCCTTTTGCAAATGGGGTTCCAAGATTCATGGGTAGCTATGATTATGCAACGTGTTTCAACAGTGACCTATTCCATTTTGCTCAACGGTGAACCACAGGGGTTTATTCGACCTTCGAGGGGTTTGAGACAGGGTGATCCTCTTTCTCCTTTTCTCTTTTTGTTTTGTGCTGAGGGTTTAAATGCTCTCCTTTGCAAAGCTGCCGAAGATAATGAGATTAGAGGTTTATCATTATGTAGACAAGGCCCACAGATTACTCACCTTTTCTTTGCAAACGATTGTCTCCTATTTTACAGGTCAAGCACAACCCAATGCTTGAAAATTCAGCAAATTCTTGATTGGTATGAAGTTGCCTCAGGGCAGTAGGTGAATTCGGCTAAAACCACTCTCTTTTTTAGCAAAAATACCCCTAAAAGTGTTCAGCAAGAAATCAAGGTCTTGTTGGGTGTGCTGGCCATAAAAAATTATGAGAAATATTTGGGTTTACCATCTTTTGTGGGAAGGCAAAAAAAAAACTTGTTTCAATCAAATAAAAGAAAGGATCTGGAACAAAATGCAAGGGTGAAGGAGAGGCTACTCTCACAAGCGGGGAAGGAAGTGACGATTAAGGTGGTGGTCCAATCCATCCCTACCTATTCCATGAGTGTATTTCGATTACCATTAGCCTTGATAAAAGACATTGAAGCAATGATCCGCAAGTTTTGGTGGGGACATCAAGATAATGCAAGAAAGATGCAATGGGTAAAATGGAGTACTCTTTGTTCTTCAAAATCCCTTGGTGGTATGGGTTTTCGGGATCTAAGAAAATTTAATGATGCACTGCTTGGAAAACAAGTTTGGAGGCTTTTCCATGAGAAGGATACTTTGCTTTACAAAGTTTTCAAATCTAAGTATTTTCCCAATGGGAATATACTAGAAGTGGATATCAATCCTCGAAGCTCTTTTGCTTGGAAGAGCATTTTGCAGGCAAGAGAGGTGATTTATAAGGGGGCTAGGTGGAGAGTTGGGGATGGGTCAAGAATAAATATATGGACTAGTAGATGGGTGGAGTCATCTGGAGGAGGACAAATTCTATCTCCTCAACACGATCCATCGTTGGTGGTTGTGAAGGATCTGTTTTTACCAGGCACGAAGATTTGGGATGTGGAGCTCATAGACTAGAACTTCTTTCTGTGGGAAGCAAAGGGTATTAAGAGCATTCCGGTTAGTTTACACACAGAAGAGGACCTGCTCATATGGCCTAGAACACCTGATGGTATGTATTCAGTGAAGAGTGCTTATCAGCTTATGGCAAATGAGCTACGACAAGCACAACCTGGTTCATCAGATGTCGAAGTTGGAAAAAGACTGTGGAATGGAATTTGGAAGCTCAAGGTGCCAAACAAAGTGTGACATTTCATGTGGCGCGCGGTGTCTGAATCTTTACCCACTAATTTCAATCTCTGTGCCCGGCATATCATCCCTGATAATAGCTGTAACTTGTGCAGGGATCATCTAGAAGATGTGCTTCATTGCCTTTGGTTGTGTGATTTTGCCAAGGGTGTGTGGTTTTCAGATCAAACCTTCAGTTTTCCACGTTCAAAAGTTTTTAGAAGCTTTAGAGACCTGGTTTCAGTTATACTCACCGATACTTCCTCTAATATTGCTGCCCTGTTTTCCATGATAGCCTGGAGTTTATGGACTCGTCGCAACAAATTACGAGTCAAACAGCAGGTTTGGGATGCGGGTGATACAGTAAAGAAAGCCAAGGAATTGTTACGAGAGTTTCGGGATGGGCAGCGCTTTTCTACAAGGCCAATGGTTCCACGGGAGGTGGTATGCTGGAAGCCTCCTTTTGCTGGATTGCTCAAGATCAACTTTGATGGTGCTATCTTCGAGAACGTGGACCTTGCTGGATTGGGGGTTGTCGTTAGGGACGAGCATGGGATGATTATCGTTGCTCTTAGTCAGCGAATTCCCCTACCCAGCTCAGTGGATATGGTGGAAGCACTGGCAGCTAGGCGTGCTCTCATTTTCGCCCAGGAAATTAGTATTTCAACAGTGGAGCTTAAAGGTGACTCACTAAAAGTCATCGAAGCTATCAAAAATCTAAACCCAGACAGATCGTGGCTAGGCCATATTATCCAGGATATTAAGTGGCTGGGGTCATGTATGCAGTTATGTAATTTTTCTCATATTTGTAGGGGGGGTAATAGATTAGCCCACTCCCTAGCTAGGAGAGCAGTTTTAGCTGCTGATACTGATGTGTGGTTGGAAGAGCTACCACAAGACTTAGATGATGTTTTTCAGTCTGATTTTCCTTAATAAAAGTTGACTTATCTGTTTCTCAAAAAAAAAAAAAAAAAAAAAAGCCTAAACAAAGAAAACTTCAAGAAATGTGCCACATGGTAGAACCTCATACTTTCCTGTATGAGATCTTTGCTTATATATATATATATATATATTGATTGATTGACTAGCTTAGAGCATCCACAGCAGTGGAGCTAAATATTTAGCTATTTAGCTCCACCAAAAGTTACTTTATCTATTTTACCTACACACATGTTGCAGCAGTGGATCAATTTTAGCTTTCAACACAATAAAATAATATAAACATCACAATAAAATATTATAACCACTATAATAAAATAATATATCCTACTATCCAAAAAAACATCCACAACACCAACCACAACCACCTCTACCATCAGCCACAGCCACAACCACCACCAACACGACCACCATGACCACCACCAGTCCACAGCAAGGAAAAAAAAAATTCCTGAATCTCCAATCTTTTCCTCAGCCACAGCCACAACCACCACCACCACCACCACCACCACCAGTCCACAGCAGGAAAAAAAAAAAAAAAAAACCCACCACGAGTAAGCACTCAGATCACGTCGGCGAGCTGGGTTTGCAGAAGGGGTGGGTCGGAGAGCTCCATGGGTTTCCCAGTCAGGCACCCAATATCCATGAGCAAGCACAACCACGAGCAAGCATTCTGATCGGCGGCGTGGGTTTGAGGCGGATGGCGGCGTGGGTTTGAGGCGGATCAGCAGCTTGGGAGACCGGAGTTGAGAGAGTGAGAGATTGGAGTGAGAGACTGGAGTTGAGAGAGTGAGAGGCCGAAGTGAGAGACTGGAGTGAGAGAGTGAGCTTGAGAGAGATGTTCAGAGAGAGAGAGAGAGAGAGAGAGAGAGAGAGAGGTAGGTGTGTATTATTTTAATTACTAGTTGATTAAAATAATAAATTTTTTTTAGCTCTCATGAACAGTGCAGATTTATTTTTAGATGTGCACCATAGCAGTGGAGCTAAAAAAAATATATTTAGCTCTACTGCTGGAGTATGTTTTTTTTTTTACTAGGGAGCTAAAATATACCAATATACCTATATAGCACCACTGTTGTGAGTGCTCTAACAAATGCATATGTATTGATATACTTAAAAGATATACATTAAGATGCATAATATAATTCTTACATATATAATTTAAATATTATTGATAGTCATTTTTATTTTTTTAACACTTTAAAAGATCTTGTAAGAATATTATTAGGTAGAAAATGTAAATTGTCTATTTTATTTTTATTTTTTTATGTTCATGAATTCTAGGCACTATGGTTTTTGTATGCAATAACTCAGTTGGATGAATATTTATGATGTGGTCTCACATATTCAACTCCAAAATTAAGAAATAAAACTCTTTCTAAAAATAAATAATTTAGAACGCATGACGCAAAATTGGACTTCAATTGTAAAATCTAATCAGATTTTTTTAAAGTTTTGCCTATTAAAATATACTAGCCTCGTCACACGCACTTTGCGTGTGCAATGAGGCTTTTTTTTTTTTAGTGTTATAATTTTTTAATTTTTTATTCATTCCAAGGTTTACATGTTTTCTCATTAATATTATGTATTTAGAATTTATGAGTGGACAAAGCAATTTGAAAATTAACAAGAGAGTGACCCTATTTTTTAGGCAATATTTTAGTGGAAGTTAGAGTTGTATTTTTACCGAATTTTTCTTTAATTTTGTCTCTACTTAAATATAAGGGTTTAAAGGCATTTTTGAACAAAAAAGTGAGGATCTCAAACAGGAGAAGCCCCTTAAATAATAGTATAAAAGATATAGATACCAACAAGTTTCTTTTTGGTGTAGGCTAGATTCAATCTCATACTCATATCTCTTATTTATGATAAAAAAAACTTTACCGGTCGAGCTAATTAGAAACCACATAGTTTAGCACTATTTGTAATACTTAAAATCAAATTAAAACATATATAGTAAAAAAAATGTGTGGAAAATTGTGGCCTTTTAAAATTTTGAGAAATAATATTAAAATGTCAACAAAAGGTCAAAGGATGTAAATAAAAACTAGCCTCTGACTCATAGGCTTTTTTATTTTTTATTTTTTTCTAAATATTAATAATTTTCAATCAGGAAAAAAAATGCTAAAAAAAGGTTGAAAAATTTCCAGGAAAGAAAGTCTAAAAATACTGTGAAGATGAATTTTTATTAGAAAGAAGAAGCAAACCCAACAAAATAAAATAAAAAGAATATATCAACAAAAAAAATTTAAAAGTCCTGAACTCACATAGTAAAATAATTAAAAAATTTGAGGCAGCCACCCACAAAATTTTTTTTTGTGGGTGGCTGCACTCACATAGTAAAATTTATTTTTATTTTTATTTTTATTTTTTTATTTGACATAATCTACTACTTTCTTCTTATAGAGTGCCTTCTTCTTTTTGTCAAAAGTACTTTTAAAATTATCACAATTTTTTGGTTATAATTTTTATAGCAAATGATTGTGGGAAGTTGTGAGAATAACTCGTACATGATAACTGTTAAGTAATTTTTTTTAACACTAACAAAGTAAGTGGATTTTTTTATTAAAAAAACAAAAAGAAATAGATAACCACTTAGAAAAAAAAAACTTGTCTCATATATATATATATATATATATTTTTGATAAGTAGTAAAAAGTGGATGGCAAGGCAATGTGGGATTTTAACGTGGGTATTTAAAAAAAAAAAAATAGATAGCTGTTTAGAAAAAAATATTGCAGCCAATTCCAAAAAAAAAAAAAAAAAAAAAAAAAAAATGTAAAGATGGAGTCATTGAAAACCAACGGAAGAGTTTACTTTAACATATTTATAACAACTATCATTGTAGTGTTCTCACTAATTTTCTTTAATATTAATAAAAAATTTCCCACATGTAGTCTAATCTTCCCTTTAGTGTGTTTGCTCTTTTTCCATAAACTAGGTTTGTCCTTACTGAAATAGGAAGGATGAAAAAAAAAAAAAAAAAAAAAAAAGAGGGAAGAGTGGAGAAATGATATTTTGAGTGGGTATTTGGTTGAAAGGAAGGGAAGAAAAGAAATTGGTAGAGCCCAGGTGTTTTTTTTCCGGACTCATCAAAATGTTTTCCACCCAAATGGAAAGAAAACAAGAGAAAAAATATTTAGACAAAAAAAACACCCCTTCTTGTGCTAACGTTTCTACCGTTCACTATTTTATTTATTTTTAATTATTATTATTATTATTTTTTTCGTTTTGTCCTATTTATTTTAATACACGTTTTGTCATTTTTTGATACATGTTGTGGGGGTAAGGGCCTAAATTTGTATATAGGACCCAAATTTGTATATAAGGCCTTGGGTCTTGGCCAAGAGCGTGAGTAGTTCGAGGACGAATGAATGGTAATGAATAGTTCAAACTTAGGAATTAATGAGCAAAATACAAATGAGAAGGTGGTCCGAGGAGAAATATCTCCTCGGATAAGCTAAATATAGATTAGATGTAGATCCTAATGATCAAAGTGACCTTCTAGGAAGTTCTAATGATAAAGACGTGTGCCATAAACATTCAAGAAAGATGAGAACCCAAAAATATCTAAGGGAAAGCTGTTACCACCGCATTGAATGCACTGTAGCTACTTTTCTAACCGCATTTATGTGAAGAAGACCTTTGAACATGTTGCTTTGGTTACCACAACTCACAAAAAGTCAAAAAGGGTGTCTGATGGGACAAGTACTTAAATAAGGGCTCAAATGATTAACAAGTGTAGGATCAAGATGGTCTAAAGGGAGTTATATAATGTAAGAGACCCTCCATGAGGAAGGGCCCCGGGGAAAAAATAGAGAAGATGCACTGTAGCAATCTAAATTGCACTTGTACTCTGTTTAATTAATCTATATGGAGACTTACCTCCTCGGACAGGGAGTTCATCTCCTCAGATAGTGAATTCATTCAGATCGGTGCTTCTTGTCTTTGTTTGATCATTCTCCAAATCCATACTAGCCGTTGTCCATTTCATTAGGGACTAGTTATTTGACCCACTCTTTACAAATTTATTGTATTGGACTCACTGGGCCAACATCCCATATATCTTGGGTTTAGGCTACAAATCGTGTCCTTACACATGTCAACTATTTTTTTTTTCTTTCTTTAGTTTTTTTTTTGGCTTTTTTTGTCCTTCGCTGCACTGTTCATTCTGTTGGTGCTTTTATTTTTTTCTTATTTGTTACTTTTTCTTATTTATTAGGGGGCATTTTATTATTATTATTATTATTTATGAAGGGCATGAAAGTAAATTTATACCAATTATATTTTCTATTCCTCCACTTTTTTACTCTCAAAATCAAATACCATGACAGAAAACTAAAAACTTTTCTATCCTCTCCTTATTTTTTATCCTCCAATTTTTTTACTTCTCCAATCAAACAGATCCTTAGTACCATAGAAACCATTTCCATTAATGATTTATGTTGATTTGTTGTTGACTGTAATTGTAGACTAATCCCCTATTTTTAAATCTTTCATGAATGTTCTACGACAATACTTTGTGGTTATTAACAGTTAATTAACATAAGTGGCGTCAAGGAATATTGTCCTTTTTTTCAAAGAAAAAATAAATACTATAATTACTTTATTTTGACTTGGATAAAGAAATACGTTAATGTCTTAATGAGGTTAAACACCTTGATGATATAACTAAATCTAGCCACTAACCCATAAAATGCACGTGAAAGTTTGAGGAAAAATATTTATGTGGTACATTTTAATGAATAAGTATTAATAAAAAAAATTTAAATTAGAAAATTTGTAAAAAAGAACATACCTAATTTAATTTTAATTTTTTAGAGAAAATAAAATCTAATTTAATCAAAATTTGTTTAGTATGGGTCTGCTCTATCCAAAAAGACCATGAGTTCTAATTAGTTTATACTAATATTAGATTTTTTAATTTTATTTTATCCTTTGATGTGCATTTTGTGATGATTGTTTTTTTACTATTAAGTTAAAATTCAATCTCATACTCGTATCCCTTATTCATGATAATAAACTTTACCGGTCGTGCTAATTCGAAACCACATAGTTTAGCACTATTTGTAATACTTAAAATCAAATTAAAACATATATAGTAAAAAATGGTGTGGAAAATTGTGGCATTTTAAAATTTTGAAAAATACCACCGCAAACCTTTGGTGCAGTGGTTATTTCACAAGTAGAAGTGTTTGTGGGGTGTGGGAGGCAAAAGCTGGGGTTCAAGTCTCCAGGAGGGAACTTCACACACATATACATTTAGATTAGGTTATAGTAGAAATTCTATCTTGTATCAATTTTTTTTTTCCAGAAATAATATTAAAATGTCAACAAAAGGTCAAAGGGTGTAAATAAAAACTCTATTTTTTTTTTCTAAATATTAATAATTTTCAACCAGTAAAAAAATGCTAAAAAAAGGTTGATTAAAATTCCCAGGAAAGAAAGTATGAAAAGACTTTGAGGATGAATTTTTATTATATCAATATTGTAAAAATAGAAAGAAGAAGCAAACCAAAAAAAAAAAAAAAAAAAAAAAGATATCAACAAAAAAAATTTAAAAGTCTTGAAACTCACATAGTAAAATAATTAAAAAATTTGAGGCAGCCACCCACAAAAATTGTTAGATCCCAATGCTTTTTTTTCCCCTCTATTTGACATAATCTACTACTTTCTTCTTATAGAGTACTATGGGGCCAGAGTATTAAGCAACTCAGACCCACTCCATATCTGGCCCAAGGTTCGTGCCGAGGATGGTACAAAGTCCGAGGATGAGTGGGAGAAACTCAAGTCCTCTGGGACCTCGCCGAGAATGCTCACGTCCTCGGCAAACCGACATTAAAGGCAGGAAGCTGTCACTTACTCATTAAATGAACGCCATCAACACTCTAGTCGTATCAATGGTAAATTGACCAGCCAACAATGATGTCTTGGTTGCTTCAACTAACAGAAAGCCTGCAAAGGCGGCTGATGAGACAAGCCTTCAGACACAAGTCCAAATGGCCGACAAGTGGACGGTAGAGATCAATTGAACAAGACTATATAATAAATAGAATCCCCAAAGTAAGGGGCTTTTTTGGCTCTTTTGGGCGGGGGGAGAGTTTTTCTTTCTTAGGATGTACAAAGGACAACCCTTGTATCCATTAATTCTAAGGAAAAGGGGGTCCTTGGACTGGGCTGAGGATAAAATTTCCTCAAAAACACTTAGCCAAAATTGTAGTTATTTTCCTTTTAAGCCCACTCCGACTGTTACTTTTCTTGCTAAGTGCCTGACCCTTTTATCCACTCTCTACAAATTTATTATAAAGGGGTCGCCCAAAAATGGGTCCCTACAAGTACCTTCTTCTTTTTGCCAGAAGTACTTTTAATTAAAATTATTATAATTTTTTAGTTGTAATTTTTATAGCAAATGATTGTGGGAAGTTGTTAGAATAACATGTACATGATAACTGATAAGTAATTTTTTTTAAAATTAAAAAAAGAAAGAAATAGATAACCTTTTAGAAAAAAAACACTTATCTCATAATTTTTTTTTGGATAAGTAGTAAAAAGTAGGTGGCAAGACAATGTGCGGTTTTAACGTGGGTATTTAAAAATAATAATAGATAGCTGTTTAGAAAAAAAAAAAATATTGCAGCCAATTCAAAAAAAAAAAAAAAAAAAATGTAAACGTGGAGTCATTGAAAACCAACAGAGTTTACTTTAACATATTTATAACTACTATCATTGTAGTGTTCTCATTTTTTCTTCTTTCAAAATTTTCTTTAAAATTAATAATAAAATTCCCACATGTAGTCTAATTTTCCCTTTATTGTGTTTACTCTTTCTCCATAAACTAGGTTTGTCCTAATTGGACATTGCAATTTGTTCTATTTTTTTTTTTTTTTGATGGAACATTGCATTTGTTCTCTTACTACCATAGAAACAATTTCTGTTAATGATTTATGTTGATTTATTGTTGACTGTGATTGCAGACTTATCCCTTATTTTGAAATCTTTCATGAATGTTCTACAGCAATGTTTTGTGGTGATTGACAGTTAATTAACATAAGTGGGATCCAGGAATATTGTGGTTTTTTTCTAAGAAAAAAAAAACAATAATGGCATCGGTCTACTCGGCCCATTCCCAAAGCAAACAATTCATTTGTTGGGGTCTGAGACAAATCTCCCTCCCACAATAAAAAGCGTCTTTTGGGGTTTAAGAGGAAACCCCCACCTTCCCCCTCTTCCTTTAGCGCTAGGCCAAAGTAGAGGAGTGCACTACCACAGTATACAAAGTGCAGATTCTAGGCCTTGCTCACTTGCATGTGTAGTAGTGGTACACTCATGTCTTAGACTCAAGCTTATAAGACGTGTAGGAGGCGTCTCTCCCTGATATGGGATTGAACAAATTTGTGAAAGTGGCATCGGTTTCCTCGACCCATTCCCAAAGTGAACAATCCATTTGTTGGGGTCTGAGACAAATCTCCCTCCCACAGTCATAATGTGAGGTAAAACACCTTTATGATATAAATAAACCTAGTCGCTAATCTGTGAAATGCACGTGAAAATTTGATGAAAAATATTTATATATGGTACATTTTAATGAACAAGTATTAATGAATAAAAATTAAAATTAGAAAATTTGTAGAAAAGAAGTTAACTAATTTAATTAGAAATTTTTTTTTTTGGGAAAGTAATATCTAATTTAGTCAAAATTTGTGTATATACTATGGGGTCCAAAAAGTTGGTGGGTTCTAATTAGTTTAAACTAATATAGTTTAAATTTTTTGATTTGAACTTATGACATGCGCTTCGTGATGATTGCTTTTTACTATTAGGTAAAAATACCAATAGTTTTTTTTTTCCCTCCTCAGGGTGTAGGTAGGAATCAATCTCTCTCATGTTTTGTATTTAATAATAAGAAATTTTATCAGTCAAGTTAATTAGAATCCACATAATTTAGCGCTATTTTTAATATTTAAAATCAAATTAAAATATATATAGTAAAAAGATGTTGTGGAAAATTGTGAGCTTTCAAAATTTTGGTTTGATAATATTAGAAAGTCAACAAAAGGTGAAGGATATAAGTAAAATTGATTTCATTTGTATTTAACTTGGGCTTTGATTTGGTGCTAGCAGATAGTATAGTGCATTATAGGCCGACATGTGGCCGACTTATATTTATAAGTACATCATGGCCGACCTATATTTATAAGTAAACATGCACTATTAAAGTTCAATTAACCTGGGAATATGGGAATATCTTCACTTTAATGGCCAATGTTAAGAGATCTTATACGATACTTAATGGCCATATCACTTAAACCTGCCCCAACATTATAATATGATTTAAGACCACTTTGAGAAATGGGGGAGGCACCTAAAAAACTCTATACAAGGAAAGTGGGATTGGGATGTCATGTTATTTTAAATCCCACTGTTTTAACATGTCATCTGATAGCCATTAACTGTACGTGGTGGGGACTGATTACTTTCTTAGTTCTCTTTCTTAATTAGAGCACTTTTGTACTAGCTAGCTTAGTCATCCTCTTTCATAAATTTTGATCAAGACTTTGATAAGGTAGGTTTTCATTTGATATCCTGTCCCAATGATATTTCTGTCTCAAGATTCATAAGGAGTTGAAGTAGAGATCATGGTCCATTTTGTGGTGACCTTAAATATGTTGGACACCATTTTTTTGACCTTGTTGATTATGTGACTCTTTGTGTTGGCCCAAATATTAAGACTTTTTTTTTTTTTTTAACATGTAAAGGATTGTTCTTATCTTAAACAGCTCCTTTCTTTTTCCATAGTCACGTGGCTGTTTACTTATCATTGGCTCTAGTTAAATGATAAGTAGAGCATATCTAGTTTTGTATTCACCTACTCTACTCATCATGATTGTATGGGCTAAGAATAAAATTGTTGGTCAAAATTATCTTTAAATGTTGTATCTCAGGTTTTTCAATCAATTTAAGTATATGGTTGTATTGACCAATACAATGCAAGTAATGTATTATTGTTTCCAAAGACGAATAAATTCAACCATAAGATTTATTGGCAAATGTAAACATACATGATTAAATAACATACAATATTTAAGAAATTGTATGGAAGTTTTACCTTAACTTGTTTGCTTCAAACGTCACGATTGAATGCTAATTGTTTATCATCTCTATGAGTGTGGGAGTTGTATTCAATGCAACTCTTAGTCTCTCTCTCCAATAAAAGCTGAAGGAGAAGGGGCACGCGTCTTGCCACTCATAGGGTGGTAATGCACTTCCATTGGATTTCCAGATTTAATGGTTTCCATAGTGTGCTATTTGATATTTTTATATTTTAATGGTCCCACAAAGGTTTACTTAACTGGCCTTTAATTTGTGAATTTCGATTCTATATATAGACCCTTTCCTCTTTGAACTTCTTGCTTTCCTTAAGTGTTTTCCCTAGTCTTAACAATGAACACTTTAGTGAGGATGGTTATGATGTTTCTTTTTCTCATTTTAGGAACCCATGTGTCAGAAGCATACAATACTTGCCCTAAATGTGGCAGCATTGATGTTCCATACCCTCTTAGCACTCATGACAACTGTGGAGACCCTAGGTATAAAGTCTATTGCAACAATGGCATTCTTGAGTTCTTGTCAGCTAGAGGGTTTTACTACAAGATCCTCAGTATTAATCCAAGAGATTATAAGCTCATTATAAGCCCACCACCAATACAGAAAGGCACATGTTATTCTTCTGATTTCAGTTCAGAAGGGTTAAAGCTTGATGAGAACTTGCCCTTCAACATATCAACTCATAACACTGTCATGTTGTTTAATTGCACTGACCGCCTTCTTTACTCGCCTCTGAATTGTTCTTCAACCAGCTTTTGTAGGCAGTTTGAGGACAATGTGGAGGAGGGAATTGGGTGTAAGAATACCCTTTGCTGCCATTACTTGAAAGATTCTGCCATGACTTCACATATGATTAGGATCAGGGCTATAGGGTGCACTGCTTATACTTCAATGGTGAATATGAAGCCTGGATCTTCCTTTGATTCATGGACTTATGGTATTGAGCTTCAATGGGTGCCCCCCAATTGAGTTTGGCTATAAGACCTCGAGAAGGTATGTTGTGCATCTAACATATATATCATTTCTCTTAAGAATATGAGGGGTATTCACAGTATGAAACTCACATATTATGAGAAAGATTATGTATATATGAGATGCATAGGATAAAGATAAGTATATTATGCCTCACCAAAGATAGTAAGAGGTGTCTAAAAATAAGGTTGTTGGTATTTTAATTCTATGCTTTTGTTGTCACAGTATTAGTGGACCAATGTTTTCTTGTTAGATTTTGTGCTTCATGATTGGTCACAAGCCACGTAAAAGTGGGAAATAGGGGAGCCAAAAACCTAGTATTACGTTGGCTTTTGCAATTATGTAGTGTTTGATGTGTCATCTGTTGTGTCTCAATCACGTGGATTTGGCTTTTTCTAATGTTGGCAGTCAAATAAATTACTATTTCCTTCATAACTTGTCGTGTACTTCGTAATTATAATATCACAGTGTGCATTAGATGATCGATGTGCTGAATTAATCCCAACAATGCATGGGGTTAACTATCTAGTCTTTATCACTGTTATCATTTGACAAATGGCTAAAAGAATTGGTTTTTTCACATCTTGGCACTATTATATTTTTACATAAAAGAAAATCTTGATACACTCGTTATTGCACATTTCATACAAACTTCGTTTGAAATTGTGTTTTGAAAACATTATTTTAGTTAAAATTATGAAATGATGAAATCTTATTTCGAAAACATGATTTCACAATTTTAACTAAAATTGTATTTTCAAAACATGATTTCAGCTCAGCCCACATGGCAGTGTATACGACGAGTTTACAATAGCAATTTTACAATTTTAACTAAAATCATGTTTTGAAAACACGATTTTAGCCCACGTGACAGTGCGTGTATGATGAGTGTGCAATAATGATGAAGATTGAATAAGGGAAAAGAAAACATTTTAATATTTCAGGTTGCTTTCTCTTTCCTAGTGGAATTATGATTTATTTGCTTTTTCAAGTTGAGATAAGATCCTTTTCCTAATTGAATTAGGATTTTATTGTCTTTCTTTTCCTAATTAAATTGTTTTTCCTTTCTCTAGTAGAAATAGGTTTATTATCATTTTTTTTCTAAAAGGAGTATGAAAAATTTTATTCCTATATATACTCTTTATAGGAGGTGGATTATTATTATGTGGTTATTAAAAAAAATTTGGTTGAGAGGTTTTCTCAATTATTTTGCCTACTAGCATAGTGTTTTTGTAGAATGTAGGTTTTGTGGAAAAGTTGTAGTAATTGTGTGTTATAGATTCTGCTTTTAGGAAAAAGATCTTAACTCAACTTGAAAAAGCAAATAAATCTAATTCCACTAGGAAAGAGAAAATAATATAAAATATTAAAAAATATTTTTCTCCCTTAACCAGTTTGCATCATTCTCTTGGAGTTGGGCAAAAGTTGTCCTCAAGTTTTGGTGGCAATCTTCCATGATCTATTGGAACCCCAAATGGCCCTCTTTATCCTATTCTTTTAAGTAAGACAAGACGAATCAATATGTTATTTATCAGTCTTTTCTCACTCATAATAAATCTTGAAGAACGAATTTTTATACTTGACCTCTTTTGCCATAGTGGGATACACAAAGCAAGTACTAAAAAGGAATCCATGCACACATCCATAAACTTCATATTGCATCCTCCACAAAGATTACTTAAAATCACTTGTCCATGCCTCTTGTTGACCTCTATTAATTCTTGTTCAATAAAATCCCCCCAAAAGAGATCAATAATGTTTTCCATAATCTTTCCAAATTAATACTAACTGTATTACTAGGAAAATTTGAGAGAAGCTCATCAACCCCCATGAAATCAAAGTGTTTAATGTGTTCAAGTTCAAGCTTTGTTAGATTGAAACTCCATTCATCAATAGAGAACTCATCTACTACTAAACAAACCAATTGTACCGACGTATGATTGTAATCAATAAAATCAATAACCTCTTTTTCTTGACTGTTGAAAATCTCATCAATGGTGTGAGTTATGAGGGCACCTCGTGTGTGTGTGACTTTATTTTCATCAAGCCCAATCTTGTCTCCATGACTATAATCTTCAGGATAGTCATCATAAATTGGTGGAGAATCCTAATTTACTATACAAACTCTTTCAATGTATTCATCCTCCTTTTTGATATTGTAGTCCTCCTCCTCGACATCAAAATACTCCAACTCCTCCTCCACATAACATGGATTTGAATGGCAGGTTTGAGGTTGGTTTCCAATAGCTAAGGGGGCGAGTTACTTTGAAAGCGTATCAAACCACTCCTCCATTTGTTGAAAGAACATCTCTAATTGTGCATCGCGTGAAACCTCATCGTGTTCATACTTTTCATCTATGGCAACAGGTCATCCCCCACGTACTCCTTTTTGTGCCATGGTAGAAACCTAGCCTTGCTCTGATACCAATTGATGTAGCGTAGGCATGTAGAAGCATAATCTATAACATATAATTACTACAACTCTTCCACAAAACCGAAGTTCTATAAGAACACTAAGCTAGTAGGCAAAATAATTGAGAAAACCTCTCAAACAAACTTTAATTAATAACCGCATAATAATAATCCACCTCCTATAAAGAGCATTTATAGGAATAGAATTTCACCTATGATCTTTTAGGAAAATAAATAATAAACCTATTTCTACTAGAGAAAAGAAAAACAATTTAACTAGGAAAAGAAAGATAATAAAATCCTAATTCAAATAGCAAAAGGATCTTTACTCAACTTGAAAAAGCAAATAAATCATACTTCCACTAGTAAAGAGAAAACAACATAAAATATTAAAATATTTTCTTTTCTCTTAACATCAAATAGTGAGTGTGTGATAATTATTACCCTTTGCAAAACTATTGTTTTGGTCCGCTATATTTGTCGAAGTTTCAATTTCGTTTTTATACATTTAATTGTTTCAATTTTATCTATCAACCGGCAAGATAAAATCAATTTTATTCTTAATCATTGTGAAGGGAAAATTTCCATTGAGTTGGCAAGAAATTTGGTTTCATGTGAAAACATTTTACTAAGGTCATGCTCCAAAGATAAATATATAAATAGATAAATAATGTTGAACAAATTTGATTGCTTTCAAGAGCGAACATGTAGGAATATTTCCCTTCATTTTCCCTTTAATGCTATGTGGCGTTATAAAATGGATTCTAACGTTTACAATAGATTGCAAAAACATATTACCATGTCAACAAAATAAGTAATACAAAAAGTGTTGAAATGGAGCAATTTTCAAGTTAAACAATAGATAAAGTGTTTTCCCTCTAAATTCCTTTTTGTTGAGATATCTAAAACTAAGTCTACAATTGAGAAGTCCCAACGGCTAGTTTTCAAATCTCAAGAACAGAGCAACAGCAACGGCTAATTATCTAAACGATGTCGTTGTATTTATTTCTAGTTATGTTATTGTATAAGCCAAAACGCTGTCGTTCTACTAAGCACATTGGTGAGCCTGTTGTCAGTTGAGATTAGGTGGGAAAGGTCGTCACCTTTAGCTCCTCCTTTCACGGATCCATTTTGTGATTTCAGGATTGGTTAATTAAGTAGTTACAGTCAATTCTATGTATAAATAGGGACAGTTGTAATGCAAATGATTCAAGCAAGCATTTACAGAAAATTTTGGAGCTTTCTTTTCTTTTCTCTCTCTTTCTCACTTTTTCCCTCATTTTCTGGTTTCCTGTGATTCTGAGCTTTTTGTTGCATTGTTATTCTTTGTTTGCTTCATAATAGTTTCAATCTTCCAGACCTTAGTTCAATTTCTTTCATGGTATTAGAGCTTAATAAGGTTCATAGCAGTTTGAACAGCAAAAGACCAAAACTAAGAAGGTAAGGAAGCTTGGGAAATGAGAGTAATGGTAGTTTCAATTAAGTGCCTATGTTTCCTTTCTACTAACCCATTTTGCTGAGTATAGGGACAGGAGATTTGATGGTGAATACCATGAGAAGAAAGGTAAGACTCAAAGAGTTTGGATGTGTATTCCCCACCACCATTAGATCTAAGTGTCTTAATAGTTGCTGAAAACTAATTTAGAATAAACTTCAGATTTATTGTGAAGCAAGTACAACCAAGTAAAATGTGTATAATGGTCAACAAAAATGACATAATATTGGAAACCATTTATTGAAGAAAGAGGTGCAGGACCCCAAAGATCAGTATGTACAAGCTCAAATGGTGCAGTAGCAACAAATCTAGAGCTAGGAAATGGAAGTTTGTGCATTTTTCCATGTAGACAATGAACACAAGAATCTACAAAGTTTGTACACTTATTAAAAGACAAGCCTTTGTGCTGAAAAAGAAATCTAAGAACTTGTGCATTGGGATGACCAAGTTTGTTGTGCCACAGAAGCCAACTAGATGGTGAAGTGAAGACTGAATTGCAGATTTTGTGAGGAAATAGAAGCTTAGGTGCCTTGTGAGGGTAAATAGGATACACCCCACCTTCACTCTTGCCCTTGTAGAGCACTGTCCCCATGGCCAAGGCCTGGATAGACAAGGTGTTTTAATCAAAATAACACCAACAATGATTATCATGACAAATTTTGTGGACAGATGCAAGATTGGAAGCTATACAGGGACTCTTAACACATTTTTAAGCTGTATTGCAGAATTAGAAGATAGGATAAAAGTGTTCCCTATGTGTGTGATAGGCAGATTTTGTCCATTACCCACTATGAGATGATCCTATCCATTGTAGGGTTTAGGAAAGCTTAGGTGATTAAGACTGGAGGTAACATGGTTAGTAGCTACATTGTCTGCTAGCCAAGGCTATTCTTGTGCAATCATAGAGTTGGAAGAAGTGGCCATTGTTGCCAATTTAGTGGGTGGATGTTTGCCTTGATAGGCATAATCCATCCTATGGTAGTAATCTATGGCTATATGACCAGCTTTGCCACAGATTTGGCTAATAGGCCTTTCTCTTCTTGGACCAGATTCTTGATTAGGAGAATATTGTGAAAACTGATTAGGTGAAGAGCCTCGTCCTCTACCTCTACCACTATTAGTGGACTGATTGTAATTGCTAAAACCACCACTGTTATTAGATCTAGGTGCTGTGTTGACAGACATTGCAAAGGTTGAGTCTTTAATCTCCAGTCCTTCATTCAATGATTCTTCTTCTGCATTTAGCATAGTAGCTAACTCATCAAAACTCAATTTTGTGCTTCTTGTCCTAATTGTAGACCTGAATGCTCTAAATTCCCTTGGAAGTCCTTTAATTGCCACATGAAGCAATTCTTCATCATTGAGAAAAACTCCAACTGCCATTAATTTGTCCCTAATGACCTTGATTTTCTACAAATATGTATCTGCATAATCTGAACCTTTCTTTACATTATGTAATTCTCCCTTGAGATTCATCACATGAGATCTTGAAATGGAAGAAAACCTGTTTTCCAGGACTTTCCAAACTTCTAGAGCTGATGAACAACCAACAATTATAGCAAGAACTGAAGGTGTTAGAGTGGAATTGATAAAGGTAAGTAGAGCCTTTTCCTTTGATTTCCAAGCAAGATAATTTGGATTCAGTACTGTTGTAATAGTACTTGAGAGATCTTTCAAGAATTTCTCTGGAACAAGAGAAATTTCATCAAGAAGTTCAATCATTAAATAAGTCTCCAGCACCATGGAGATTTGATGCTTCCACACTATGTAGTTGGAATTGTCCAACTTGACCGCCATCATGTTTGACATGTTTGACAGTAGCAACAGAGGCTGATTAGTCAAATTGATTAAAGGTGAAGTTGTTGATGAAGGCATAGTTGAAGAAGAAGAAGTTGAAGTTGTAGCTGCCATTGTAGAATCAAAGTTGGTAGGGATTGTATTAATCTCTTACCTATTGCTTCACTTGGTTTTCTCTCACCTTGGTTCAAACTTTATGGCTCTCATCCAGATGTTACTTCCCTTAAAGTGTTTGATTGTGCTTGCTACCCTTACATTAGACCATACGCTAAACACAAACTTGAGCATAAGACTACTGAATGTATTTTCCTAGGTTATTCATCTGTTTCTAAGGGGTATTTGTGTCTTGATGTCAAATCTAACCGCTTGTACACTTTGTAGGCATGCACTGTTTAATGAGTCCAAGTTTCCTTCTACTTCTTCTCATATTACCTCTCTTCCACATTCTGTCAAACCTACACTTGACATCTAGCTAACCTTCTTTATTTGCATTCATCCAATCAACCATCCATTCTACTTTCCTATGTTCCTTCCACCTCATCTACTCCTATTTCATTCAGTTCATCTTCTAATTCTCCACATACCCTTACTCCTTTGCACTCTTCAACACCTACCTCTTCTAGTCCTATGCCTAATCCTGATCCACTACCTCCTACAGATTCCCAACTTGCTCTTATCTCCACTACTACCAGTTCACCCTTATCTAGTCCTACTACTGCTACACTAGAACCTGTCCTTCCCATTATCACCAATACTCACCCCATGATGACCAGATCTAAACATAGTATCACTAAAAAGAAGCTCCGCTACAAGGTTGTCCTAGACTACACCTTCACAGAACCACCTTCTTATAAGGTTGCCTCTTAATATCCTCAGTGGGTAAAGGCCATGGATGAGGAGTTATTTGCCTTACAAAGACAAAACACTTGGTCATTAGTTCTTGTTGCACCTGGGATCAACCTAGTAGGCTGCAAATTGGTCTAGAAATTGAAATTGAACAGTGATGGATCTATAGCTCGATATAAGGCAAGACTAGTTGCCAAAGGCTTTCACCAACAGGCTGGTATTGATTACACTGAGACATTTAGTCCAATTGTAAAACTAGCTACAATCAAACTTATTCTTACAATTGCAGTGAGCTTCAGATGGTCCTTTAGACAGCTTGATGTATCAAATGCTTTCCTCCATGGTTTTCTTAAGGAAGAGGTATATATGCAACACCCTCCTGGCTATGTTGACCCTCAATTTCCTTCTCATGTCTGCAAGCTTCACAAATCATTATATGGACTTAAACAAGCCCCTCGGGCTTGGTTTGATTGTTTCACATCTCAGCTTCTTCATCTTGGATTTGTGGCTTCCTTGGCAGACTCTTCATTATTCATTTATCACTATCATCATACCACCATTTATTTGTTGCTCTATGTTGATGATATCATCATCACTGGTAATGATCCTACATAGATTACTCATCTCATCACTACCTTGAGTCATGCCTTTGAGCTCAAGGACCTTGAAGCTCTTTCTTATTTTCTTGGCATTCAGATCTTACCTACCAGATTTGGGCTTACCTTATCCCAATCCAAGTATACTTCTGATATTCTTCATCATTTTCACATGGAGAATGCAAAGCCTACTAAGTCCCCCTGCTGCCCATCTACATGCCTTACTCCTTATGAGGGTTCTCTGTTATTTGACCCTTCTGAATATAAGAGTATGGTTAGGGCACTCTAATACTTAACATTCACTCGCCTTGATTTGTCTTTCAATGTTCATCAATTGTGTCAGTTCATGCAACATCCTACTACTTCTCATTTCGATGTTGCTAAAAAGGTTATTCGTTGGGATTCATATTGCACCTAGTCCCATTACTCTTTTAGCTTTTTCAGATGCGGATTGGGCTGGTGACCCATCTAATAGGGAATCCACTACTGGTATCTTGGTCTTCCTTGGTTCTAGCCCAATTTCTTGGTCTTCCAAGAAGCAATCCACAATCTCCCACTCATCCACTGAAGCTGAGTATCGTGCACTAGTATCCACTACTGCTGAATTGGCTTGGCTTCGTACTCTTTTTAGGGAGCTTGGTTTGTCTCTTCCACACATTCCTATTCTTTGGTGTGACAACAATTTCGCTATTGCCTTGGCCTCTAACCTTGTGTTTCATTCTAGGACAAAGCACATTGAAGTAGACTATCATTATGTTCGTGAATGTGTTCTTCGTTGTGGTTTGGGCATCAAATTTATTTCTGGCTGTGACAATTTTGCTGACATTTTCACTAACCCATTGCCTGGACCTCATTTTGTGTTTCTTCGCAGCAAACTCTTGGCTGACTCTGCCTCGTGTTTAAGGGGGGATGTTGAGATATCTAAAGCTAAGTCTGCAATTGAGAATTCCCAATAGCTAGTTTTTAAATCTCAAGAACAGAGCAACAACAACGGCTAGTCATCTAAACGATGTCGTTTTATTTATTTCTAGTTATGTTGTTGTATAAGCCAAAACGCTATCGTTCTACTAAGCACATTAGTGGGCCTGTTGTCAGTTGAGATTAGGCGGGAAAGGTCGTTACCTTTAGCTCCACCTTTCACGGATCCATTCCGTGATTTCAGGATTGGTTAATTAAGTAGCTACAGTCAATTCTATGTATAAATAGGGACAGTTGTAATGCAAATGATTTAAGCAAGCATTTACAGAATATTCTGGAGCTTTCTTTCATTTTCTCTCTATTTCTCTCTCTTTCTCACGCTTTCCCTCATTTTCTAGTTTCCTGTGATTCTGAGCTCTTTGTTGCATTGTTATTCTTTGTTTGTTTCATAATTGTTTCAATCTTCCAGACATTAGTTCAATTTCTTTCACTTTTCACTCTCCTAAGATTTTTGTGAGTGTATTTTTGTTTCCTGTTATTCCGGACTTTTTGGGGGGGGGGGGGTTAGAAAATACTTTCCTTATAATAAATAATATTCAGCAATAATAAAGAGGAAAGTTATATTGCATTTATCAAACTCAAAATATATTCAGCCGAAGCAACGTCATGATTAATTTTTCATAAGTATATTGAATAGTTATAGCTAAACCATTTGCATGAGAGAGAGAGAGAGAGAGAGAGAGAGAGAGAGAGTGAGTGAGTAATGCTTTAGAATTTAGATATTTTTTCTTATAGGGCCCATATTTTGACAAAAATATGAGGCCTAGTACTGCCCTTGGGCGGCTCAATGAAATAAGTTGCAAATGGGCTTGGAACATTTGCAGGACTTTTGAGCCCAATGGTGATGCATGTACAAGCCAAGCACATGGTGAAGAGTGAAGTTGGCTTAATTTCATTGTAACATCCATGATTTTTAGCAAATATACAACCCACCATAAGTGCTTGCCCATCACCATTAATGTACTAACACAATCCCTCGAATTTAGTAACTTCATAGGGTGTCAATCCTTTTAGGGAAACAAACTAAGAAGGATTTGGCTTACCAATTTACCCAAACTATTAATGGGCCAGCATGATGCATGGATAATGCTGTAAGCTGCTATGTGAGAAGATTATATAGAATGTTCAAAATATTTTAAAGTAATAACATGAAGTAGTGTTGGGATAATATGAAGAGGTTTTTTTGTTTAATTAATGATGTAATACAAAATTAAGGGGATGAAGAATTTAGACTATAGAGTAAAGGTCGTATGAATTAGAAATTAGTTATTATGTGGTGTAACTAATAAGTTGATTGTTTGTTTAATCTTGGTTTTTATTTCTTCAATGCATTGGAGTTAGTATAGAATTTTCGTAATATCATGTTAATATTTAGTTGGCTTATGGAAATATCATAGAAAATTTATGATGTCACATTTATGTTATTGAATTATGATAGTGGTAAGCTAAACACCCACCGCATGGATAAGCTCACACTAACCTATTAATTTGGGATCCAATTCGGGATTTTTCTTAGGAGTTATCAGGAAGGACTTGGAATGTAATATCTATTCATACAAATACAGAAGAAAAGGTTCTCTATTGATTCAAATGCTATACCTACGGGATAGAGATAGAGAAAGAGGAAAAAACTAAAGATTTCACATGGTACTTGTGATAGAAAAGAAATCTTATTTATCTCGTAACTTTCACTCAATCAGAAAATGGGCCAGATTCTACATATCAACCCTAAAAACTTAGTAAGAAGTGATGGAAAGGAAAAAAAAATAAAAATAAAAAAAAGAGGCAAAAAGAATAAAAAGAATAATTAAATCAAAATAAAGTAGAAGAGCTCATATTCCAAATGAGTGAAAATCAAAATAGTAATATCCTACTAATAGAAGTTTATTATAATTCAAAATATGTAAAGAAGGTGAACTGGAAAGTTAAATGAAAAATTACTCTAACAAAGCGCCACATCGCAGAACTGTATATCTCACACATGAGGTTTTTGCTTTCTTATATAAAATTAAAAAAAAAAAAAACATATAAAGTACTTATATATATTATATATAAAATTAGTGTACACCTATAGATAATTAATATGTGTATTTACTCCAATAGCACATTCAATGAACTAAAAATTTGACATAAATGCAAACTTTGATGAGATGAAAGCCTAAATGAGAGAGTTTTAAGGAATGTGCCACTTGGCAGAACTCCATACTCTCCCACATGAGATCTCTATTTTTATATATATGTTGATTGATTGGCATTAATCCATATTGTTTCAATCTCTCATGAAACCCGTTATTCAAGGTTGCAATATCCTTAAAAAAATCCAGGAATTAAAAACAATCCTTACTCCTTGAAAGATAATTTTTGACATTTCTTTGAACTTCTATAAAGGCATAGCAAATGGAAACATTAACTCAAGATTTCACTTATCAAATAGACTACACACACACACACACACACACACTCACTCTCTCTCTCTCTCTCTCTCTCTCTCTCTCCAAAATTATCCTCTTTATGGTCTATCAAAGCAAGTCATGGTTGTTAGTGGGTTATGGAATTAACTCATTCGCTTGTGAGCTTATTATGGCTTCCAAGATATGTTGTTAGCCTTCATCACTACGTGTGTTAATGTGAGTAGAAGGCTTGGCTCTCCTTAAACCTGGGTCCATAAGCTAAGTCCATCTAAACACGATGCATGACTAGACGACAAAATGACCCCAACACTTATAATATGGTTTCATTTATCTTCTTGGAACCACTAGGATTTTAAGCTTTGTTGAAATAGAACATCAAGGCCAACAATTCTATGTGACTCCAATCCTCAAGCGATCATGATTTTAATTTACAAAGCATCCTCACCTGATCAATCATGTCAAAAAAAGAATAAAAAGAAAAAGAAAAAAAAAATACATGGTATTATACTCCACATAATATTTAAGGTATTTAACATTTGTAACCAAATAATAATTATCTCACCTATTTTGTATGTACATAATCTCTTTCATGATATGTGAATCTCACATTGTGTGTAATCCACATATATATTTGTAAGAGAGATGGTATATATTAGGGGTGTGCAAGTGCCGAACTGCACTGATCCATTGTCCCAAAACCAATTGAATCGCACCGCTTCATAGGCCAACCGACTAAACTGAAGCCTGCAATTAGAGAAGATGGATAATTTTGACGTCAGTGGAGTATGCTCGTCGGAGATAGATGTTGTATTCCGATGCTAACCAAACCGCATCGATATATATATATATATATATTTCTTAAACACGTACAAACTAATGAGAGAGTTGAGGTTATAGTGTTTAGTTTTAGTTTTTTTTTTTTTTTTTAATGAGGTAAACTAACAAAGTTAGAGCTTGAGCGTGAGCGGCGGAGGAGATAAGGAATGAAATATTAGTGAGGGTGTGGAGGCTAGGGTCTTGTTGCTTATGGGTTGGTGTAACACTTTGCTACATGGGCTTTTGCTTTTTGGACTATAAGTTTGGTCCATACGGCTATTATCTCAAACTTCTCCTTTTAATTTGGGTTAGGCTTAGGGCCTTAGTCTTCAGCCTTTGGTCATTAGTTTAGTCTTCAGCCTTTGGTCATTAGTTTAGTAATCTATCTCCACCTCACACCACTACAACAAAATGTATTTTTAGTGACGAAAATTAGTGAGGAAATATTTTTTGTTGCTAAAAATTCAGCTTTAGCGACGAAATATGAATTTCGTCACTAATAATGAAAAAAATTATAACATTTAGTGACGAAAAATAACTTTCGTCGCTATTGCGATCTGAAAAATGGGCGCTAGTGGAGGGAAACTTTGGTGCGTGTTTAATTAATCTATAGCGATGAAGTATTTTGTTGCTAAAAGTTGAAATTTTTAGTGATGAAATATTTTGTCACTGTAGGTATAGCTGTGGATAGTATTAGTGACGAAAATCATTTCATTGCTATAGGGAAGAATTAGCGACGAAAAATATTCATCACTAAATATAATAATAGTTTTGCACTTCCCTGTTTTTAGCGATGAAATCACAATTCATCACTAAAAGTATGCTTTAGCAACGAAATATGAATTTCATCTCTAAAAATCTTAACAAAGCTTGGGTCTTTAGTGACAAAACGGAAATTCGTTGCTAAAAGCTTAAAAGCCTACTACCTTTTGCGACGAAGAGGTAGCAATAGTGGTGAACCAATTCATCGCTAAAGACCACTATAAATACCCCTGTTTGTTTTATTTTCTGCCTATTTTCTCCTAAGCCTTCACCTTCATTCCCAAAAGAACCCAACCCACCCCGATCCCAAAAGAAACCAAGCCTATAAGAACCCAATCCGTCACCGATAACCATCGCTGATAAGAACGATTCGCAACGAACCCACCTGAGCACATCGTCGCCGCCGATCTGAGCATAAACCCAACGATTCGCAACCGACTCTTCGCCTTCCTGAACCATCGCCAATAAGAATGATTCACAATGAACCCACCTGAGCACATTGTTGCCACCGATTTGAGCACAAACCCAACAATTCGCAACCAACGCTTCTTCTTCCTTCGCATTGGCGACGCTTCGCCTTCCTTAGTGCCAACGACGCTTTGCCTCCCCTTCGCACTGGCGACGCTTCGCCTCTTTCTCCACCTACTGATCTGTACATCTCATTTCCCATCAGACAGTTCTTCTTCTTTTTTTCTTTTTTTTTTAATTGATAATTATTGATCATAAGTTACTATCTATTGTTGTGTTCTTGGAATTATTGTTTGCTGTATAAGGCTTATCCTAAAGTTATGTACAAGTCCAGCTTGTAAATCATGGGTGACATCTTACCTTAGCTTATTTTCTGGTTAAATTTGATTAGATTGTTAATCTTAAAGATATTTTATTTGTATATGTAAGGATTACACTAAAAGTGCCATGTACTTGTAGATTATCCCTTGATATAAAATAATTATGTGGTAAATCTACCATGCCTATGACTTAAACAGTTGCAATGGTACTAGTTCACTTTGATTTCCATGTCTTTGTGACAATTTGGGTCATAAATATGGTGTTATGGAAGTATAAATGCTCTTCTTCTTCTTCTTTTTATTTTTTTTAAGAATTTGATTTGAATTTTTATTCTTATTGAATGACATAGTAGATTTCAAATTCTAATTGGATTTATGCTTTTCAAATAGCTAGCAAGCTATAACTATATGTGGGGAATGAATTCAATGAATATATCTTAATGTATGAGGATGATGATGACAGCTTGTATATTCTAATGTATGTGTAGTTAACTAGCAATGTTAAGCCATCATGGAGTCCCTCGCAACTGGGTCAGAGCTGGTCAAGTTTGACTAGAGCATTTAGATATAATGTGGATTTAATAAAGAGAATGATAAACTCACTTGGAATATTACTAATCAGTTGTATTTGTTAGATTTGCATTTGGATTTGAAGATCAAATCCAAGAGATTCACTTGGTTTTGTTTGTGCTTAAGCTTAAGTATTGAGCTAATTTTGGTTGAGATTTTTTTTTTTTTTGGTGGGTTATCCATTTCTTAGTAAACTAAAAGTGTTTTTTTTTTTTTTTTTTTTTTTTTTTTTTTTTTTTTTTTTTGTATATGGGCTAAAGCTAACTAAAAGTTATCTTTCTTTTATCTCCAGCTCTCTTTCTCTTTTGTGGCTGAAGAAATTGTGAGGAACAAGGTGAAGAACACAAGTTAACTTTGGATTTTTTCTGAAAGTTGTAAACTTAGCTCGAGCAAAGTAAGTAAATTCTAGTTAAAAATTTATAAAACTCTATACTTGTGATGTTGGAAATTGGATTTGTGGTGGTATGTTGTATTGGAGCAAGCGGGTGACTTGCATGGTGTTATAAGGTGGTTTAAACTAATATTGGGAGTGTTTTTCATTTCTTGCAAATGTGAATGAGTATTGTTAATTAGATGTGATGAATAGTATTTTATTTGATTTCAATACTTGTAAGCATTATAATTGTGATTGGTTTTGTGGAGGGTTGTTGTGTTGGAGTAAGTGAGTGGCTTGCATGGTGTTATAAGGTGGTTTAAACTAATATTGAGAGTGCTTTTCATTTCTTGCAAATGTGAATGAGTATTGTTGATTAGATGTGATGAATAGTATTTTATTTGATTTAAACACTTGTAAAACTCTATACTTGTGATGTTGGAAATTGGATTTGTGGTGGTATGTTGTATTGGAGCAAGCGGGTGGCTTGCATGTTATTATAAAATGGTTTAAACTAATATTGAGAGTGCATTTCATTTCTTGCAAATGTGAATGACTATGCTTGTTTAGATGTGATGAATAGTATTTTACCTGATGTCAATACTTGTAAGCATTATAGTTGTGATGTTTGTGATTGGTTTTGTGGTGAGTTGTTGTGTTGAAATAAGCGGATGGCTTGCATGATGTTATAAGGTGGTTTAAATTTATATTAGGAGTGTATATTTGTGTGCAATGTATATTTGTTTAAGAATTAATATAGACTTGTGCATTCATGAATGGGATAGAACTTTATCTAAGTAGCTTATAGACTTATATGTTAGAATACATTATGCATGAGTTGTCCTTATTTTACTAAAATAGCATTCATCTTGTAATTGTAGTCAAACATGGATAAAAGTTGGATGACAATGGGTAAGACACCCGATGGCAGATTAAGCCATCCATATATTGAAGGGGTCAATGCATTTATTAATTTTGCAAGCGCGGTTGTAGACTTGAATGGTAATATTCTGTGGTCATGTATTTACTATGTGAATTGCAATCTACAATCTCCTCATATTGTGCGTATCAATTTGCTTCATCGTGGAATTATGCAATCTTACATTAATTGGTATAATCATGGAGAACCTTGTGTATTGAATGAGAACATTCATGATAATGAAATGTCGGATGGTGATCATATGGATGGTATTGATGCCTTGGTAGGTGACCGAATTAGAAGGGAACCAAGAAATGCAATCGAAGATGAGGAGGTGAGTCATTTTGACAAACTTGAGGAAGATGCAAAGCGTGAGTTGTATTCGGGTTGCACTAATTACAGTATCTTGAAGTTTGTTATTGAGATGTTGAATGTAAAGGTAATGACCAACTTAAGTAATAAAAGACTTGATATGATGCTAGAATTGCTGACAAAGGTTTTATCGAAAGGTAACTTAGCTTCAATGTCAACTTATGAAGCAAAGAAGATATTACGTGACTTGGGCATGTCATATGAGCATATATATGCATGCAAAAATGATTTTGCACTATTTTGGAAGGAAAATGAAAACCTTAATAAATGTTCAGTGTGTGAGGCGCTTAGGTACAAGGATACACGTGCCCAAGGTAAGAAGACTCCTCATAAGGTATTGCGTTACTTCCCGTTGATGTTCTATATGGTACAATAGATGATAATAACTTTATTGTTCCATTACTTGTAATGACTTTGTTGTTCCATTGTATGTATGTTTGTTAGTTATAGATAGCACCAGGACAACTTACACACTTGCGAGGTAAGGCATCTATCCCGGTGGTTCAATCTACGGTCCAATCTACGGAAACACCTCCTGAAACAAATCCTCCTGCCCAAAGTTCTTCTAGTACGAAGGTACAGACTACCAGCGCATTAACTAGCATGACTGGTAATTATATAGAACATACTTAATTACAATTGCACCTTATTTTTACTATTGAGATTATACTTCACTTAATTTAGCTATAATGTACACAAAATGTATAATTTTTTTAACATTAATAATGTTTAAATAGGATCTGCTAGCAGAAATACCCGTGAAACAACACGTGGTATAGCAGTACGGGCACTTGTTAAAAAAGTGGTAAGCTGCAGTACGTATAGCTGCAGAGTATGATGCCCCTGTTGGGAAGAATGCGTGCAAGCTTGTCAATCCAATTGGCGTACAAGTGCGAAGTAATTTGTCCAATTACAACATGAAAAATTGGAAAAATGTTGATGCTCCTACTAGAGATGTGGTTCTTCAACATACTGCGGTAAATTTACATTGATAACGTCTAACTCGTCTTTGTTGTCATTAAGCGTATAAAATTCATATAATAATATTTTTATAATATATATACACTTCATTTTATAGGATCAATTTGAGTTACAAGGAGATTCCAACTTCATAACGAAAACATTAAATACAAAATGTGGAAGATTATTGAGTTCCAGCTCTCACAAGTTGCATCAGGCTTATAAAAAGCTCGTACAATCTCATGGTGCTGACTATGCAAGAAGCCACCAGCCAAAGAATGCCAAACTTGAGCTGTGGATTGAACTCATTGATGGAAGATGAACCAATGAGGATTGGCTGGTAAATGGTGTATGCATATATTATTATTATCCAATGTTTATTATATTATGTTGTAAACTGATAAGATTAATACTTAGATGATGTAAATGTATGCTGTTTTATTTATGATCTAACAAATATCTTGAATGTTGTTTATTAGAAAAAATCAAGAAAGAACTCTGAAAATAGGAAGAAAACTTCAGGCAAACATAGATACAGGGCAAAGGCACTTGCTGTTAGGGTTGATGAGGAGGTGCGTGTTTTTTCATTTTCTTAAACCTTAGTATATTACATGTTGTGATTAATTAAGTATATCTATCTAACACTTGAATGTTAATTAATCAGACAAATAATAATGACGGTCAAGTTCTAGAATTGGCAAAAATCTTCTAAGATGTTCATTTCAATCCAAATATAAATATGTGGATACACCATGAGGATGAATCGACATATGTATGTGTATCATCCCATCCCTATCATTCCATCCCTATCATGTTTATAAAGATATAACATATGTAGTATTAATGTTGTGATTGTTTGTTTGTTTCTCTTTTCAAATGATAGGAAAATATTCTCAAAGTGCAAGAGGATCATTGTCAAGATCCTAATGCAATTCCCCTTACACAAGAGGAGATCTTAAACTTGGTTTTTAAGAAGAAGTTCGATATTGTAAAAGGACTTGGCATGAGACCTTCCTCTTCTCTAGTAACCACCGTCTCATCTAATTCCTCGGTGGAGTATATCCACCAGCTAGAAAATAAGATAATTGAGCTCAAAGAGGTAAGAGCTAGGGACCAAGAGACACGAGCTAAGTAAGAAGAGGTCCAAAAGAATATTCTTAACTTTTTGAGGAGCAAGGGTTATGATAACGCTATTACCTATAGGGGTGGTTCAACTTCAAGTTAAAACACTTTTTGGTTAGTACTTTATTTTAGCAATTGATCCACAGTACTTGGTGTGACTACTCTTAATGCATTGTTAGAAATGTTTCTTATAACATAGTTAATGCTTTTACTTTACGATTTTAATGTAGTATTGTTTTTATATTTGTGCAGATTTCTTATTAGTGGCTTTTAGGAGATTTACTTTTGGCATTACTTGAAGACATATGAGGACATCTTCCATTAGTTCTAATTATATTATGCTACACTTTTTGTATTGTTATAAAACATCTTGAGTTATTGTATATGTTGCAAAAAATTATTGTATGGAAGGAGTTTGAATTGGATACTTGTTTCATTTTTTACTCGTGGAATGTATGGATCTTTTTTTATTATAAATGTGTTGTTGAAATAAATGTATTATTCAAATGTGAGGTTTTAATAATGTAATAACAGGTTATAGGTTAATATCAAAGCCATGAAAAAAATAAAAATAGAAAATAAGTTTTAACGACGAATTTTTTTGTCACAAATATAGCAACAAAAAATTGTTTTAGTGATGAAATATTTCATTGCTAAATGTAGCAAAATTTTGTAAGAAATGGTTTTAGTGACGAAAATTTTTGTCACTATATGTGCCTGGATTTTCTTTAAAAATAGTTTTAGTGAAGAACTTTTTCTTCACTATATGTACCCAAAAATAGTTTTAGTGATGAAATTATTTGTCACTAAATATGATTTAATAAATTAGAGTGTTTTTAGTCACGAAATATTTTTGTCACTGAATGGTGTTTTTAGCGAGGAAAACATTTAGCGACGAAACGTTTTCGTCGCTAAAAGTTAAAAAAAAAAAAAAAAAAATCAAATAAGACTTTTAGTGACAAAATTTTTTGTCAACAGGACTTTTAGTGATAGGGTTTCAGCGACGAAATAAGTTTCGTCACTAAAAGTCCGATTTCGTCACTAAAGGTCCTTAGTGACGAAAAATTGAACTTTTAGTGATGAATTTTTTTGTCACTGAAAATACATTTTGTTGTAGTGCACAAAACACAAAACCCATTAGGAGCACAATGGATGCTTTCTTACAGTCAGACTTAGCAAATGATCTCTCTCCTAGACCTGAATCCTAATAGCCGCCATCTCTCTCTCAATTTGGTGCCACCAGCCCTTGGATCTTGGTCACTATATAGACTTTGGATGAGCTCAGATTAGTTCTTTTTCCTTTATTAGTTTTTTTTTTTTTGAACTTTTAATTCTCTCTATGGGATTTCAGATTTATGGATGTGGGTTTTCAATCTTTGGTTGTGAAGATATGAGTTTCAATTTGTGGGTATATGGGTTTCGATTTGTGGGTTTAGGTTAGAAAGACCGATTGAACCGAGCCGCACCAATGCTCAAAAACCGCACTGATGGAGGCCGAAAAACTGACCTCCGATGGTGGTGAGCAGAGGTGCTAAAGTGGTAACTGACCCTTATGGTGTGGTGGAAAATTTGCCCGAAACCCACACTAACTACACCGTGCACACCCCTAGTACATATATCTGATGCATGAGATACTATCTCCTTGATTGGGCTTGACATGTGTCACAACTTATTTACATACATGGGAACGGAAAAGAATAGCTCGCAATGAGAGATCCAAAGAGAATGGACCTTGAAATGAGATGGTAGAGAAAGAAAAAGTGCCTCAAACACACATGCAAGCTAAGCTACAGGGCCGTTCGAGGTGGCCTAGTTCCTTTGGCTTACGCATTTAACAATGGAGAAAACTCAGGTTTTCTTTGTTATTCTCTATCCCTCATTTTTTTGGAACCCCTTATTATGTGTCATCTTTACCTATTTATATTAGTGTAAGTAGTGGGCTTGTAATGATGGGGGTCCTGCTTTGTCAGGTGTCCCATCACCTCTTTAGAATCATAGTGGAGATATGTGTCTAGTTCACTATTTTGGCTCGTCACCTTAGTAATCAATGTGTAGACCATTGTTGTCCCTTTTTGATATCGCCATTAAAGTTACTCCTCATGATTTGTGTCATTTCTTTGAGGAACTTGTTCGGCTGGGGTCCTAGTGACGTATTCCTAAGTACTGTGATTTTTCGGTCACATGCCTCGGAAAAGTTATCCTCCACAAGCCGATTCGAGTGAAGTTATCCTCAACGAGTGCAGTTGGTCGGAACTAAGCTCTTTGGTATGACTCTTGGCTTGATGGGACAGGCCTAAGCGGGCCTCTTTTATCTATTGGGCCTTCTCCATTTTTTATTGGGCCTTTAGCTAACGGCCTAATATTGGTAGGACAATTTATTACCCATGCATCATGGGAATATACAACTCCCCACTCACGTTGGACTGGGCCCCACAAGTGGAGTGGGTTGTTATATATCTTGTTGATGAAAAATACCGCCTCTTTACTTAACAAGAAAGCATCTCATGAGACGAGCTCATACAAGATTTTTCCCTACTTAACAGGTTCCAAAGACAAAGAAAATTAATATTTGGTACAACAGAATATCCTGCTTTATGAACTATTTCATAATAGAGAAATTTATAACCATGAAGGAAGCATAGCCTAATAATGTTAGGCAATGGCCACTAAAAATGTAACTTTCTGCAAGCATTGCGGAACCCTTTTCAAACAACTCCTCCACAATCTCAACAGCAGAAAGCTTATTTGTTGATTTGTTTATAAAATTCTGAGCTTTCTTCCCAAAGGGTAGAGAGCGGAGCATATTATATAATGCAGACCACTTTAAGAAATGGGGGAGGCAACTAAAAACTCTATACAAGGAAAGTGGGATTGGTATCTCATATTCTCATGTTATCTTAAATCCCACTTTTTTTACGTGTGTCATCTGATAGCCATTAACTGTGGTGGGGACTGATTGACCAACTTTCTTAGAGCACTTTTGTACTAGCTTATTATCCTCTTTCATAAATTTTGATCAAGACTTTTATAAGGCAGGTTTTCATTTGATATCCTGTCCCAATAATATTTCTGTTTTTCATAAGGGGTTGAAGTAGAAATCATGGTCCATTTTGTGGTGACCTTAATTAAAGATGTTGGACACCATTTTTTTGACCTTAATTATGTGACTCTTTGTGTTGGCCCAAATGATAAGACTTATTTTATTATGTAAAAGGATTGTTCTTATTTTAAACATTTCCTTTCTTTTTCCATAGTCGTGTCTGTCGACTTATCATTGGCTCTAGTTAAATGGCAGGTACAGCATATCTAGTTTTGTATTCACCGACTCTAATCATCATGGTTGTATGGGCTGGTATAAAATTGTAGGCCCAAATTTTCTTTAGATGATGTATCTTAGTTTCTTCAATCAAATTCAATTATGTGGTTGTATCGACCAATACAGCGCAAGCAATGTATTATTTTTTCCAATGATGAATAAATTCAACTATGTGATTTATTGACCAATGTAAACACATGATTAAATTTAATTAAGAACTTAAAGATACAATACTAAAGAGCTGTGCGTAAGTGAGTAGAACAACTAACTTGTTTGCTTCAAACGTCACGTTGAACTTGGTAATTATTTTATTATCTCTGTGAGTGGGGGAGTTGTATATTCAATGCAGCTCTTAGTCTCTCCAATAAAAGCTGGAGTGGCACGCTTCTTACCACTCATATGATAGGTGGTAATGCACTTCCTTTTGATTTCTAGATTTATGGGTTTCAATAGCGTACTATTTGATATTTTTATATTTTAATGGTCCCTCAAAGGTTTACTTAGGACTGCCCTTTGTGAATTTCTATACATAGACACTTTCCTCTTTGAACTTCTTGCTTCCCTTAAGTGTTTTCCCTAAATCTTGAAAATGAACACTTTAGTGAGGATGGTTATGATGTTTCTTTTTCTCATTTTAGGAACCCATGTGTCAGAAGCATACAATACTTGCCCTAAATGTGGCAGCATTGATGTTCCATACCCTCTTAGCACTGATGACAACTGTGGAGACCCTAGGTATAAAGTCTACTGCAACAATGGCATTCTTGAGTTCTTGTCAGCCGCAGGGTTTTCCTACAAGATCCTCAGTATTAATCCAAGTGCTTATAAGCTCATTATAAGCCCACCCACAATACAGAAAGGCACATGTTATTCTTCTGATTTCGGTTCAGAAGGGTTAAAGCTTGATGAGAACTTGCCCTTTAACATATCAACTCATAACACTGTCATGTTGTTTAATTGCTCTGACCAGATTCTTATCTCGCCCCTGAATTGTTCTTCAACCAGCTTTTGTAGGCAGTTTGAGGACAATGTGGAGGAGGGAATTGGGTGTAAGAATACCCTTTGCTGCCATTACTTGAAAGATTCTGCTATGACTTCACATATGATTAGGATCCGGGCTGTAGGGTGCACTGCTTATACTTCAATGGTGAATATGAAGCCTGGATCTTCCTTTGATTCATGGACCTATGGTATTGAGCTGCAATGGGTGCCCCCCAATTGAGTTTGGCTATAAGGCCTCGAGAAGGTATGCTGTGCATCTGACATATATATCATTTCTCTTACATACATGTGGGGTCTTCACAACATGAAACTCACATATTATGAAAGATTATGTATACATGAGATGCATGGAAAAATTATTGATTCGGCCACATACCTACTAAACATAGTAAGAATTGTGTCAAAAAATAAGGCTGCTAGTATTTTAATTCTATGCTTTTATTGTCATAGTATTAGTGGACCAGTGTTTTCTAGTTAGATTTTGTGGTTCATGATTGATCTTAAGCCACATAAAAGTGGGAAATTGGGGAGCCAAAAACCTAGTATTACGTTGGCTTTTGCAATTATGTAGTGTCTGATGTGTTACCTATTGGGTCTCTTTCACGTGGACTTTTTGCTTCTTTCGGCTTTCTCTCTATAGTATGGGCTTTCTTGTCTGGCTTTTTTTAATGTTGGTAGTCAAATAAAGTACTATTTCCTTCATAACTCCTCGTGTACTTTTTAATTATAATATCACAGTGTACATTAGATGATCGATGAGCTAAATGACTCCCAACAATGCAGTTATATTCGTAAAGAGAAAATCTTGTTACACAAGATAACTTCTTTAAAATTATGTTTTGAAAACATTATTTTAGTTAAAATTATGAAGTAGTGAAATTATTTTTTGAAAACATGATTTCACAATTTTTACTAAAAATCATGTTTTCAAAACACGATTTCAGCTCACGTGATAATGTGTGTGCTATGAGTGTGCAATTGTAATTGTGTGATAACCATTACACTTTGCAGAGCTATAGTTTTGGTCTACTTTATTTGTCACGGTTTCAATTTCGTTTTTATATAATTAACTATTTCAATATTATCTATCATCCGGCAAAATAAAATGCATGGGGGTTTTGGGGAGAAAGAGCCTTCTAGTAGAATTAGTACCTCCCCATACACAAAGTGTTTAGAGGTTTAAGGGAGAAAATATTCAAACTGTGGGATTAACATCATATTGTAATTATTTCTAAAAAGATAAAACTTGCCCAAAAAAAAAAAAAATCAATTTTATTCTTAATCGTTGTGAAGGGCAAATCCCCATTGAGTTGGCAAGAAATATGGTTTGACGTGAAAACATTTTCCTAATGCCATGCGCCAAAGATAACTACATAAATAAATAAATAATGAACAAATTTGATTGCTTTCAAGAGCGAACATGCAGGAATATTTTCCTTAATTTTCCCTCTAATGTTACTTGGGGTTACAGAAAGGATTCTAAAGTTTACAAATTGATTCCAAAAAAAATATAACCATGTCAACAAAATATGTAACACATGTGCTGAAATGGAGCAATTTTCAAGTTAAACAATTGGTAAAGTTTTTCCCCCTCTAAATTCCTTTCCACTCTCCCAAGAGTTCTGCGAGTGTACTTTTATTTCCTGTTATTCCAGTCATTTTCAATTGACTTTTTGTTAGAAAATACTTTCCCTATAATAAATAATATTCAGCAATAATAAAGAGGAAAGTTATATCGCATTTATCAAACTCAAAATCTATTCAACCTCGGCAACGTTATGATTAATTTTTCATTAGTATATTGAATAGTTGCAGGCTTACAGCTAAACCATTCGCATGCCAACGTAATGCTTAATAAGTTTGCTGATGACCAGTAAAAATTCTACTAATTCCATGATGGAGCCCTTACTCTGTCACTGCAGGAATTTATTCCTCCAAATCAAACGCAAATGACTACACCATGTGTTTAGAGAAACAAACCAATGTGTAGATGCATTGGCGAAACAGAGATCTCATTGCAAACTAATAATATTATTTTGTATGACATTCCACTACCTGTGGTGGTTAATCTACGGCTTTTCACAAGGCCGAGCTCTTTTGTTCTAAAACTGTTTATGTTTAATGTTATTCTCCTTAATTATTATATATATATATATATATATATATATGCGTGTGTATTAAATCAGGAAATTCAATCATTTAACCAATTACTCACCGTTCCATGTGAAATACTCTCATATTTTTGCAAAGAAAGCTAACATATCTACCATAGATGACATGTCAATGATATAAATCAAAGAAAAACCTAAATTTGATTTAATTTTTTTTCATGATTTCATGTAATGAAAACTTGAAATGCATGTTGGAATTTTGATGAATGATGACTTAACATATGATCTCATGAGCTAAATGTTGAGAGTTGCCGCTACAAAAGTTTTCAGAGTAATATATTTAGTTTTAAAAATAATATGACTTTTAAGACTAATTCATAAGCTTTTAGAAAAACCAATTATCTTTTAAGAATTAGTTTTTTTCTGTTTCAGAAAATAACATCCACATATTATGATCAAGTACATCTCATCTTAATTTAAAATTTGCACAAATTCTTCATTAATAGAACCAAAAGCTACAAACTCTTCCATGCATCAATTGAGCCAAATAAACGGTTGGAAGTCTAAGGAGGTGTAGTCGTCAAGACTCAAAACTAGGTGAATGAGTGAGTGCAAAAGAAAAAGAAAAATATCGGAATATTTTTACTCTTTTTACTCTTTTTTTTTTTTTTTGGCTGAATGGAATATTTTTACTTTTTTATAATGAAAATGGGGAGTGTATTTGGAATTTTTTGGTAATAATGGACATTCGCACAACAGTTTTTTTTTTTTTTTTAATAATGGATGTGGGGCACCAAGTACCAACCACCCTGGCCCACTCTATATCCGGCCCAAGGCCCGTGCCAAGGACAGAAGGGAAGAGACCCAAGACATCCAAAGGCCTCACCGAGGATGCCCATCTCCTCGGCGCACCAACGATTGATAAAGGGAGAATATCCCTCATCCCTTAAAGATATCCCACCAACATTCTAACCGCTTTAACGGTGATGTGACCAGTGAGCCCAGGTGCCTTGGTCACTCCAACTAATAGAAATCTTGCAAAGACGGTTGAGGACTAACATAAAACCTATAAAAACAGATGATGGGACAGCCCTTATGAAGAGAGTTCAGATAACTGACAAATGGACAGTTAAGATTAACTGAAACGAGGCTATATAAACAAAAGTATTCCCATTAAGTGAAGGGGGGGGATTTGGCTGGCCAGGGGGAAGGAACAGGTTCCTCGGACTGAGCCGAAGACGAGAAAATCCTCATAGATGCAGCTAAGACCCTCACCGGTGCTTTATCAAAATCATGGCGAAGACCCTGAAAAACTCTGGTCCTTTGTTGATACTCCTAGGAATTTTAATAACGCCTTCTCATTGCATTGTTAGTGCCTAGCCTTTTTACCCATGCTCTACAAATTCTATTGTCTAGGGTCCATTACAAAATATGTCCTTACAATGGATATTCCCACAAAAATTTTAAGTACGGTGTATCATGATTTTAAACCATTTTCGTCTAAATTTACACCTTCTTTGGACTATCTCTTATTTAACCACTAGATCATGGACCTCTTCATTTTTATACTCCTGTTGAAAAAATTTGGATACAAGTTTCATCAACTCTAAACTAGCCTTAAAGCATATATTCTAAAAAATTATTTCATCTACAAATACAAAAATCTCATAACACCTCTAAGTATTGTTGTGATTGAAGAATGCATTAACCTCGAATTATGATAATTGAAAATTATTAACATTTATATTTAAATAAATAAAAAAGAAAGCCTCTAAGCATGCATGCACGTGAGCACGTGGTTTGAGGCCGCTACCAGGGGCGGCACTATGTATGATTCAGGGTGGTCACAGGACGACCCTGAACTTGGGAAATTTTTTTTTTATTATTATACCTTAAAAAAAATAAATTTTAAATTAATATGGGTTGTTGACCAACCTATAAAAAAAACTTGACCACCCTAAAAAAAACTTGAGCATCCTAAATAAAAGTTTGTGTCTATTAAAAATAAATTTTAACCTATCCAAAATTTTGGTCCATTAAAGATTGAACAAAAAAATTGTGAAAAATGTTATATTCACAACATTTTCACCACAAATTTTAAGTAGTAGTTTGTTACCGGTGAACAAAAAGACAATTTCAGTGATATGTAAATTAGAACCGATAACAATTGCCAACTAGGATTTGTTGTGAAATTTTGTGGAAATAAAATTTCTCAAATACTATTCAAACAAATAAATTAGCCAAAAATATCAAATCAAATGTTTAATTGTGATATTTTAAATTATTTTTTCAAAAGACGAATTTTTAAATTGCTATTTTTATATATATAAAAATGCATATTTTCCAATAGCTAATTGGTTAATGCTTACTTTAGTCTTTAGCTGAATTTATTGGATTTATGTGATATATCTTGTATATATGCATATGCACTAAAATAATGTTTCAACACTTTATTGAACATGATTAATGTAATGGTTTAATGCCTAAGTTGAATATTTTGAATGAACTTATAGTTTACCCTTTATTATTTTGTTAGCACTATTGACAAAATTCTTATAAGGAAATCACTTTTATTGCAAAATTTATCTTCTAAGCAAATTCATATTCACTTAAATAATCTTCTTTCAGATCTTAGACAATGAGAAAATGTCTCATCTTTTCATCCTAATGATAAGGAGAAAATAAATAGAGCATATTTACAAAGATTTTCTTGTCAACCTCTTAACCATAATTTTAATTCCCTAAAAAAGAAATTAGTGGAGCATTGCATTGATTTAATCCTTTTTTTTTAGAGTAAGTTTCAACTTCTGGTGTCCGCTCCTGATGATAGCTCTTTATCATCAGACCAAGACACCAATCAATTTTTTGTGTAGGCTGAGATTGAACCCCAGATCTCTTATACAACTATCAGAGACTTTACCCGTTGAGTTAACTAGAACCCACACATTAATTTAATCCTGATTAGTTTAAAGAATACAAAATATTGATTGGAACATATCATAAAAAATGATGATGCATTTTTTTTTATATTGTTACTTATTCAAGCAAGATTTTGGTAATTAAATGGGAGATCAGTAGTTTAATAATTACTTAGTTGTGTGTATTGAAAAAGATGTAATTGATAGCATTAATAATGAAGCTATCATACAGCAATTTCAAATTTTAAAACTTGTAGAAGGCAATTTTAAAACTTTATGTATTTGAGATTTTTTTTTATATTGATATATTTAAGTTTTATTTTTATTAAATTTTGTTTGATTTAAGTTTTTTAATGACCACCCTGAAAAAAATTTCTAAAGCCACCACTAGCTGCTACTTATAATTTTTTGTTTAGTGTTAAAAGCTTTTAAAGTTAGGTTGTGGCAAAGGTATGCTTGAGTTTTTTTTTTTTTTTTTTTTTTTTTTTTTTTTTTGACAAAATGATATGTGTGAGTTTGAGTCATATTTTTGGCTAAATTATTGGCCATCTTGGTGGGACAAGGTATAATTTTATTTTATTCGATGGAAATGACAATTTTCCATCCTAAAATATTACACCAATTATACTTAAAATATGAAACTATCGAATTTCACATTTGATCTCCCAAAGTCATAGCTCTATTTTAAGTCAGAGTGTTTCTCATTCTCTTGCTGTCTATTTTAGTGTTAAGTCTGATGGAATTTAATATTGAAAAACTAATGTAAACATCCTTCAAAAACATACAACTAAGGGGTAAATTAGTTTTTTAATACTAAATTTTGTTAGAATTAACTGCAAAATAGACAACAAGGGGTAGAAGTGCAAAATATTTTTACTCTTAGGGTGCGTGTGTTACTGTTACATTTTAAGAAAAGATGCAAGTTTCATTTCTAAATTCAGCATCTTTCATGAGGATGTCATACACGCCTCTAAAATGGCATTATGCCACTAGTTAAACAAGAAAAATATACAAAGATCTTGTAGGGATAAGAATAAGAAGACAATATTTACATGTTTTAAACAAATAAGAAGTTTAGCAAATATTAGGTTTGATGATGAACAAAATTTCTAGACGTTGTCGATACTTACATGTAATTATATACACATTAAAAAATCATTAAACTCCAAACTGTTTAGATGAAGACAACAACTACAAACCATTAAAATGCACAATCTGAATATGTCAAGGAAGTGTACAAGCGTCAATGACGAGATACATTGAACATATATAGCGCTAGGTATTAATCAAATGCAAATGGATCATTGCGCATGCGTTTGTGCTGTTGGACACAACCAGACAACCACAAGTAACTATAACATACTAGCATGCTTGATGTGTTTCATCAAACCTATTCATATGCACGTAAATAATTATACAAACTTTTGCAATAGCCAGTTTGATGCGTAATGGCAAATCAACTATACATACTGTTGTACCAGCCTTCCTGAATTGTCATATCCAGCCAATTCAACACATCCAAATGAACCAGAATGATGACAAAGACATTTTACTATCCAACTTCAACAGATAGAGACAAACAACCAATTACTATGAACTCGATGGGATAAATGTGATAATACACTGCCCTTCAATTACTAATGGTTTCAATCCTATATATATGTATATGCAAGTCATCTCCATAAACCACACTGTTATGCCTGTCCACAGGTTAGTTCGGATCAGGTTTGGGCTCAACTCGCATTCGACCTGACCAAATTAGGTGGAACAACCATCAACTCGCTGCCGACTGAGAGGATGACTGGATCGGGTAGGTCAGAGCTTCAACAGATGTCGGGGGAGGGGGGGGGGGGGGGATCAGTCGGGGTTGAAGATCTAGAAACTAGCGAGAATCTAGTGAGAAAAAGTTGAAAAACGGTTTGAATCCTGCGAAACAAAGGCGAAAAAATGTTGAAATTCGATGATCTCGCCAAATGCAGCAAGATCTTAGTCATTTTCAGCAAGATCTCGGCTAGATCTGGCGAAATCTTGTTGGATCTAGCCAAGATCTACTACTACATTGTTTTCCTGATTACTATGCAAGGGAGAGGAATTCTGATGTAAGAGAATACTATGCTGGCTTGAGGCATGAGTGAAAGTTTCGCATGAACAAGTCAAATGCTTTGCACAATGATGTCATATTTCTCAGAGCACCTTTGGTGGACTGTATCTCACTTACCAAGCCGAGGCGCAATGTCGACAAATGAAGACGTGCAATCCACCGAAAATGCAAGGAGAACAACTTGATGTTGCTCCGTAGGTCCAAATATTACATATTACAGCTTGTAGAAGAGCTCACGACAGCCACCAACAGGAAACTCTCACCTCGTGAGCAAAACAGCATCTTAAATTACGAATCGTACCTATCGGAATGAATGAGTCGTTCATACCTATCAGAATGAAGGAGCTGTTGATGCATCATTATGTCAATTTCATTTTGCACCATTTGTGTTTAGTGTGCATCTTATGTAATGTTTAGCTTTATTTATGTGGAGTGTGTAACTTGTGTTATGTTTAAGTTTTTTTTTTTTTTTTTTTTTTTTTTGTAAACTCACTATCTTATGTGTAACTTTATGTTAGTACCATTTGTGTTAAGTTTCTAATTTATGTTGTGTGAGTTAATGGCCTTATTGTTAATGTTTAACATGTTGTACATGCATATTTACGGAATCACAAGTATGAATTTTTTTCGTTCGTATGTTATGCATCTAATGATGTGGTATCTAGTGTTTAACGTGTCATCAACGATATTAGTAATTCCTAAATATTTGTTACAAATTAATACTATAAGATATAAATAATAAGATGTGTATTTGTTCCAAACATAATAACGTTTACATTGTCCCCTTAAATGGATACATTAGTGACATATATAGTTCTAATAGAACAATAGCTCATCATAAATATAAAACTACAACATAGCAATTGCGACCATACTTTATCCCATAACTACCCTTCATCTGACATCTCCACGTCCGACTGGTGAATGTCATCTACAAGAAGTAATTGCATGTAGCATGCTTGGTTGTATAACTGCAACTCAACTAATTCACAAGTCTCTACCTGGGTCCAATATCTATTTAGGCATATCTTCATTCGATTGTTTTCATCTTTGATACGGTTTAATGCCCTATGAAATCCATCTATAGTGTCTATTGGCATTTGAATTGCACGTCGAGGAGGCACTAACAAGTGACAACTGATAACCAACCAACTCCTCGTGAAACATTTCTTCTTGTTGAACAAACCAAGCCCACTCCTGCCTCATAGTGTTGTGAACTCGCCTACTATTTCACAAATTGGGATCAATTGGATAATTGAACTCATTTTCTAGTACCCAAGGATGACCCATTGCTCTGAATACGTCACTGGGCTTGTAAATTGAATAATCAAGTGACATTTGCCTGCAATGACATATCAATGGCAATAGTTCGTAAATAATGTAAATATGCATAAACTATTAATAGTACAACATTAAAGCTTGCATAACGTACAGTTCCACTAAACATCGTCGATCTACACAAAGTTGCATAATCTGGTCTATAATATAAATATTCATAATTAAAAGTTTCACAAATTTGAATAAATGTAATAGTACTACATTCATTCCATTAAATACTAACATCAACATAAGGTAAAAAAAAAAACTCAATTATTTACATGTAATAGTGCAGATAGATGATGGACGCATGCTTATGACCTATGCATACCATTAAATAAAGACATCATAAATGGGTCTCTGTTAAAGTATGACGCACAGTGTGACATGAAGACTGAATTAAAGGTTCACATGACATGACATGACAAAGTTCGAATTCCAATAAAATTTGTTGTTATTGTTAGACATGACAACCCTGTCACATGTCATAACTATTGCACACAACATAAACAATCAATGTAACATTTTGAAAATAGGGGGTCAAACAAACCCTTGTTTTACCAACCTCCATTGACATGACCACACAAACACTTTGGCACTGACAACCATAAGATGTGATAATAAATTCGTCAAACATTTCAGTGGTTTCTTTCAAACCCACCAGCAATGTAGGTTGAATTAGAAATGAGTTCCAATGCTTCAAAATCACATCATGCAATGAGAAAATTTTTTGGATCTAGTTCTACATGTGCATCTTCAAAAAATTCAACAGAGCCACAACTATAGACATACACTGACCACTATGGGCTGACGGTGACATGGGTTGGAAAGAAGAAAGATTTTGTTAATGCTTCAATATACACGTACAATAGACTTGGTAGTGTCGGATACATCATGGTTGGTATTAGGTTCTAAAACTTTAGGAACTAATGTATTAGAACTTCATTGTGTAATGTGTTGGCAAACCATGATCAAAACATAGAGTCTAGGTTTAGGCTTGCTCAAAGTGTGATTTAATGTAAAATTGGAATCAAGTGATTGTAGGATTTATTGGACAAAATCTGCAAGGTTCGATTGATCGAAAATTAGACTCGATCGATCGAAACTAGTGCAGATTTAATTTTCTACAGAAATTTCAACTCAGCCCAAGCCCATATGACGTGTAGGGTTTTGTATTTCACTCCAAGTATAAAAGGAAAAACTATAGCTACGTTTTAGAAGTCTTTGGAGAGTTATGTGTTGAATCTTCTGTGAAATCTAGAGATGTTTACCTTTATACACACACATAGAGCTGTCAAGATCAAGATTTGCGTCAAGAACTTGATAATATCTTCAGTTGCTGCATAAACAACTTTAAAGAAAACCAGAAACCTTTGAGTGGAGTCTCAAAGTCATAAGTAGGAGAACTTGTGATTGCTGCAGATCAAAAAAAGAAGTAGTTCGTGGACTCGGAACTGTCATGTAGTCATGGTAGTAAGTTTTCTATTAGAGGTAGTAATAGAATGTTAGTGGTCTAAGTTCTATTGTAAAAACTTCAATTCTTTCATAGTGAATTTGTTTTTACCTTGAGAATAGCTAGGTTAAATCCTCCCTAAGTTTTTTACCGGTTAGATTTTCCTGGATCATCATATCGTGGTATACTTTATATTGCCGCATTATTTGCATGATATGATATTACTGTGTTAACTTAGAACTGAATAATTTATCTAAGTAATTACTTGGCTAAATAACTAAGTTAAACAACTTGTGTTAAGGGGTCTAAAAACATACAGTTGGCAAACTTAGACAACTAGGTGCAGAGAACACCACCATAGAAGCCACCAGAGAAGAATAACCACGGTCAAAGCTGTACGAGAAATAGTGTGAGTTGGAGATGTATTGTAAATGGCATGGGTTAAGAATTCCAAAAGCACATTCAGCGGAATTACCTAGAGAGGAAACAAAAAAGGTACTTACACGCCTTAAAAGAGAAAACAATCAATTGCAAAGGTGACTAGACCATTTCCATGCAATCCAAAAGTCTAGAAAACATATTAAGGGAAAGGCACAAGAGCGAGCCATCAAGTCCATTAACAAAATTACAAACTTAGACAATGACAAAGATATTTTAGACTTTTCATATTCAAGCAACGACGATTTTCAAAAAATTCTACCTACAAACTTAAGACGTTGTTGTTAATAACATGCAACGAAAGGTGATTATGTAAGCTGAACTTTTGTAACTTAAGTAGTTGGACTAACTACAAATAAACATTTTCAAAGGTTCTTCTGCACTGTCATTTGCACAAGGAATTTTAGGGGAACTTAGATATTTTTGTCTTGTTGGGTTAATTTTTAATGTTATCAAACCTTATCTATTGATGTTGAATCCATTGAATTCCAAATATTGAATAAAGTCTAACAATAGTAAAAGTTCCATCTCACGTAATTAGTTTGCATAATTGTTCATTTCCCAATTTAACATAACTAGTGTCGCTTGACACAAAACATGCTGAACTAACTTCACTGTAACCATATACATCTAAATTGTTGCAACATAAAGTCAAGTTATATACATCCAAATTAAAATTAGAATTATTTAAATGACATATTATTTTACTAAGTAATATGAAAAATTATTTTTCAACCATACATCCTAATTTTAACAAAATAGACCCAAATTAACAGAAAATTTTGTTTTTCAACAATACTACAATGTCCATGGTTTATTTTAGCATCAACTTCATATTAGCATCAATGTAAACAAGTAAATTAAATGAAACCCACTGCACTTAAGAATCGTACGTTTCAGTGTTAAATCAGATGGATTAGATCTACAAGGAGGAGATGGACTGAGTGACTGTAGCGGGATTTTGGTTTCCAGTGAGATGAGCGGTAGAGAGAAATGGATTTGATTTCAATGGTGAGTAGGCAGAAATGTAGCTCAGAAACCTAGACTGATGGGAGGGGGGAGAGTGACTAAAAGGAAGATGGCTAGTTCCATAACGTTCTTTCTAAAAAAATTTACTCATTACTCGATTTACAAACACTTGAGTTCAATAATGTTCTTTTCAAATATTTACACAAAACTCGATTTCATTAAAATCGAGTTCGCCTTACACATAACTCAAGTTTCACGTGACATTTTTTTATTTCTAGAATCCACATCACCGGTGCCACTGTGGCACTTCACTAATTGAACTCGATTTCTATAAATTCCAGTTATAGGTAAAACTCGAGTTTCATAAACTCATGTTTTAAAAGGGTGGTATTCTCCAAATTATTCACGCTATTTGGCCATTTTTTCCGCAATCAAACTATCACAAACATATCTAGTAGATATCCTGTTTGTCCTCTGTCAGTCAATCCAACAGCTGAGCACAAATAGAACTGCCACAAACTTTCAACAATCTCCAGAACACCTACTCCCTGTATTTCTACCTTATTTTTTACACGCATGTATAACGACAATTTCCAAAGTGGAAAACCAAATATATATGCTCACGCTGCTAGAGAAAAAAAAAATATCAATTTTTACTTTTACCAAACAAATTACTATGAGGTCACTGTGGGTTTGCTCGCCCTTTTTCCTTCCATGCATCTTTCTTCTTCCCATAGTTAGCACAAAGGAAGGGGTCTTCCCATGTTTTTGATGTTGGAGAGAAGAAAGGCCCTGAATTTGCTAATAATCCATCAGCGGGGGCTTGATCAACTTGGCAGACTGCCCACCAAAAAAGCCCAGAATTTGTGTTCGCAAGAAAATCCTTAGCCAGCCTGCATACATTTTCATTTAGAAGATGAACTAAGGAGTACAATCAAAATGAGAAAACTGAAGAACCCCCTGGTTAAATATTTCAATCAAGCAGAGCCACATCATTCAAGAATAAGATAGAATAATCAGGAAGGAATCATTTGGCCTAGATTTGGAAAAAAAATGTCTATTAAGTAATGTGCTAACTATACATTAAGTATGGTAAAATATTTACATGTGGCCATCTACTTATCAAAATTTTATTTTGTATTGTGGGAGTCAAACCAGCTTGGATTGGGCTTGACATGTGTCACAACTTATTTGTATGTATGGGAACGGTAAAGAATAGCTTGCAATGAGAGATCCAAAGAGAATGGACCTTGAAATGAGATGGTAAAGAAAGAAAAAAAATGCATGACACACATGCAAGCTAAGCTACAAGGCCATCTGAGGTGGCCAAGTTCCTCTAGCTTACGCACCCTATAATGGAGAAAACTCAGGTTTTTTCTATTCTCTCTCCCTCATTTTTCTAGAACCCCTTATTATATGTCATCTTTCCCTATTTACATATGTATAAGTAGTAGGCTTGTAATGGAGATATGTGTCAAGTGTTCCATCACCTTTTTAGAATCGTAATGGAGATATGTGTTTAGTTCACTGCTTTGGCTGTTCACCTTAGCAATCAATGTGTGAATCCCTGTTGTCCCTTTCTCATACCACCAATGTAGTTGCTCCTCGTCATTTATGTCATTTCTTTGAGGAATGTGCTCGGTTGGGGAAGTATTTCCAGGTACGGTGATTTTTCGATCCCATGCCTCGGAGAAGTTATCATCGGCAAGCCAATTCGAGTGAAATTATCCTCGGTGAGTGCAGTTGGTATGAACTAAGCTCCTTGGTACGACTCTTGGCTCGATGGGCCTGGCCTGAGTGGACCTCTTTTCTCTATTGAGCCTTCTCGATTTTTCATTGGACCTTTAGCTAATGGCCCAATATTGTTTGGACAATTCATAACCCCCACCCCACCCCACCCCACCCCACCCCCGTGTATCATGAGAATATACAACACCCCACTCACATTAGAGTGGACCCCACGTGTGTGAGATCGACTCCTATGCAAGTGAGATGTTATGGGGTCGTTTGGTAGATGTGTTTAAAAACTAAAAATTGTTATTTAAAAACTTTTGTGAAAATACGTGTGAGTGAAAAAGTGTGTTGAAATGCGTGAAATGTTGTTTAAAAACTGAAAATTGTTGTTTAAAATTACTCACCAAACACCCCCTATATATCCTATTGATAGAAAACACCGCCTCTGTACTTAACAGGTCCAGAGTAAAATATATATATATATATATATCTTTGGTACAAGAGCAGCAGCCAATATCCAGCTCTATGAACTATTTCATAATAGAGAAATTTATAACCAAGATGGCCACAAAAAAATGTTAGGCAATGGCCACTAAAAAATGTACCTTTCTGCAAGCATTGCAGAACCCTCTTCAAACAACTCCTCCACAACCCCAACAGCAGAAAGCTTATTTGTTGATTTGTTTATAAAATTTTGAACTTTCTTCCCAATGAGTAGAGGGCGGAGCATATTATATGATGCAGACCACTTTAAGAAATGGGGGAGGCAACTAAAAACTCTATACAAAGAAAGTGGGATTGGGATCTCATATTCTCATGTTATCTTAAATCCCACTTTTTTTACACATGTCATCTGATAGCCATTAACTGTGGTGGGGACTGATTGGCCACCTTTCTTATTTCTCTTTCTTAGAGCACGTTTGTACTAGCTTATCCATCCTCTTTCATAAATTTTGATCAAGACTTTTATAAGGTAGGATTTCATTTGATATCCTGTCCCAATCATATTTCTGTTTCAAGTTTCATAAGGGGTTGAAGTAGAAATCATGGTCCATTTTGTGGTGACCTTAAAGATGTTGGACACCATTTTTTTGACCTTGTTGATTATGTGGACACTTTGTGTTGGCCCAAATAATAAGACTTTTTTTAAAATGTAAAGGATTGTTCTTATTTTAAACACCTCCTTTCTTTTTCCATAGTCATGTCTGTCTACTTATCATTGGCTCTAGTTAAATGACAGGTAGAGCATATCTAGTTTTGTATTCACCTACTCTACTCATCATGTTTGTATGGGCTAGTATAAAATTGTTGGCCAAAATTTTCTTGAGATGTTGTATTTTAGGTTATTCAATCAAATTCAATTACATAGTTGTATTGACCAATATAGTGCAAGCAATGTATTATTTTTTCCTAGGATGAATAAATTCAACTATATGATTTATTGACCAATGTAAACACATGATTAAATTTAATTGAGAACTTAAGATACAATACATAAGGAATTGTGTGTAAGTGAGTAGAACAGCTAACTTGTTTGCTTCAAACGTCACATTGAACTTGGTAATTATTTTATCATCTCTATGAGTGGGGGAGTTGTATATTCAATGCAGCTCTTTAGTCTCTCCAATAAAAGCTGAAGGAGGGGCAGGCTTCTTACCACTCATAGGATAGGTGGTAATGCACTTCCTTTTGATTGCTAGATTTATGGGTTTCTTTTTTTTTCGTTTTTTCTTTTTTTTCTTTTTTTTTTGATGAACATTTATGGGTTTCAATAGTGTACCATTTCATATTTTTTATATTTTAATGGTCCCCCAAAGGTTTACTTAGGACTGAACTCTGTGAATTTCTATTGTATAGACACTTTCCTCTTTGAACTTCTTGCTTCCCTTAAGTGTTTTCCCTATAGTCTTAACAATGAACACTTTAGTGAGGATAGTTATGATGTTTCTTTTTCTCATTTTAGTAACCCATGTGTCAGAAGCATACAATACTTGCTCTAAATGTGGCAGCATTGATGTTCCATACCCTCTTAGCACTGATGATTGGAGACCCTACGTATAAAGTCTATTGCAACAATGACATTCTTGAGTTCTTGTCAGCTAGAGGGTTTTACTACTAGATCCTCAGTATTAATCCAAGTGCTTATAAGCTCATTATAAGCCCACCCCCAGTACAGAAAGGCACATGTTATTCTTCTGATTTCAGTTCAGAAGGGTTAAAGCTTGATGAGAACTTTCCCTTCAACATATCAACTCATAACACCGTCATGTTGTTTAATTGCACTGAACCCCTTTACTACTGGGCTCTGAATTTTTCTTCAACCAGCTTTTGTAGGCAGTTTGAGAACATTGTGGAGGAGGGAATTGGGTGTAACAATACCCTTTGCTGCCACTACTTGAAAGATTCTCCCTTTACTTCACACATGATTAGGATTTAGGATCAGGGCTATAGGGTGGACTGCTTATACTTCAATGGTGAATATGAAGCCCGGACGGTATTGAGTTGCAATGGGTGCCCCTCAATTGAGTTTGGCCGTAAGGCCACCAAAAGGTATGTTGTGCTTCTAACATATATCCTCTCTTTTACAAACATGTGGGGTATTCACAGCATAGAACTCATATATTATCAAAAGGATCATATCAAAGGTGAGCCAAGGACTTGAATTGGAGCTGATCAAAGAACCTAAGCTGGAGCTTCCGCAGAAAACAGAGCCCTGGAACAATAGCTTCTGCATTAACGGCAGTAGCTTAGCTTGTATCTTTGTAATACTACTTGTAGTTTAGGCTTTGTAATAGTGAGTTAGTCGTAATTATTGGCACGTGTCTGTTGCTGATTAGGATAGCTTATAATAGAATTTTGGAGGGAAGACCGGTATAGTTTGGAGTTAGTTTTTAGGGATTTGGTTATTTTCTTCTTGTATAAATACCTTGATGTACATTCAGTTTTCTAATTAATGCAAAATATTCAATCATCAGATTCTTATACATATTTTGAGAAAGATTATGTATAGGTGTGATGCACAGAATAAGTATTGATTATGGCTCATGTCAAAAAAAAAAATATATATATATATATATATACATATATTTGAAAAGAAGGTTTTTTTTTTTTTTGAGAAACAGGCCGTTGTATTACTGAATACGGCTGGTGAAGTCAGCCTTTAATACAGGTAAAAGGTCCGGGGGTACATCTTCCATCCAGACTGACATATGTGTTAGAAATTTTGATTTTCTTGCTAAAGAGTGCGCTAAATTATTGCCCTTTCTACGTACAAGAGATATTTTAAATTCTGAAAAGTGTTCACTGAGGAAAAATAAATCCTGCAGGAGGTGGCCGTACTTGGTGAAGCTATTGCACTCTGCTTTCAAAGCCTTGTACAGAGTCTCTGAATCTCCTTCAAGAATGATTTGGTCGAACCCCAACTCCAAAGCAAACTCCAGTGCCCGTCTTGCTGCTAGGGTCTCGACCTCTATAACTGAAGGTGGCAGTGGGATTTGCTGCGCCATAGACGCCATAACCAGGCCCTCACTGTTGCGCACAACAATCCCAATACCTGCTGTGTCCGTGTCTGCAAATGTGGCTCCGTCAAAATTTATTTTGTACCAGTGGTTTGGAGGTGGTGTCCATATGGCTGGTTGGTTCATCCTCGGTGTGCTTGATGGTAAAGGGCTGGAGTGGGACTCAATCCGTTGCTCCCGAGAGTGCTCCAGCACCTTATTGAGTGGGATTGTAGGCTTGCCTAAGCGGAGATTATTCCTACGCTTCCACAAATTCCATAATACCACCATGAGGAGTTCGGGTTCCTTCAGACCTGCAAAAACAGAAACAATAAAGTCAGTGAAGCACGTTTTTTGCTTGAGAGTGTCTTGGTTCCAAGCCGGCGTCATCGTCCATAGGCTCTGCAGTTCAGGGCAGTGATAAAGGGCGTGAAGGGTATCCTCTTGATGCTGCTTACACCTCTCACAAAGGCTGTCAGAGACAACTTTACGTCGAAAGAGATTTTTCTTGGTGGGGAGTGCATCCTTGCATGCTCGCCAAATCAGGTGTTTCACCTTATTAGGAACATCAAGACTCCAGAGCTGTTTCCAGAGTTGTTTCAGGGGATTTGAGGTTGAAGAGCTTGGCTGGCGCGTTAGGCACGAATCTTGCAAGAATCTATAACCAGACTTGACCGAATAGACCCCATCCGGATTAAAAGGCCAAATCAGTATATCATCTTGTATGGATCGACACAGTGGGATCTTTTTGATAGTTGATGCTTCAAAATCATAGAAAACTCTATCAATTAGGTCCTCTTTCCAAACCCGTTTCTCTTGATCAATGAAATCTCCCACTCTAGTTGTTTCACAGCCCTCAGCTCGTTGTGAAATGACTTTCGGACATCCAGGCGTAGGCAACCAGTTATCACCCCATACTAGCACCGAATTTCCCGACCCAATACGCCATAAACCTCCCCGTTGTATCACATCTCTTCCCTTTATTATACTCTTCCAAGCGTGGGATGCACTCGGTGGACATTTAGCTTCCAAAACCGTGGAGTTTGGAAAAAACTTAGCTTTGAAAACTCTATGAAACAGAGATTGAGTGTCATGCATCAACCTCCAAGTGTGTTTTGCTAGAAGTGCATCATTGTACAAGGCAAGATCTTTAAACCCCATACCACCCTGATTTTTTGGTTTGCATAGGTCTTGCCACTTCACCCAATGAATTTTTCTACGATCACCCCTTTGGCCCCAAAAAAATCTGCAAATCAAGGATTCTATTTCATGACATAGAGTAATGGGAAGTTTAAAACAACCCATAGTATAGGTGGGTAAGGCTTGTGCGACAGCCTTGATCAAAACTTCACGACCCCCTTGAGATAGAAGCTTTGTTGGTATTTTAATTCTATGATTTTGTTGTCATAGTATTATAGTGGACCGGTGTTTTCTAGTTAAATTTTGTGCTTCATGATTGGTCACAAGCCACGTAAAAGTGGGAAATTATTGGGGAGCCAAAAGCCTAGTATTAAGTTGGCTTTTGCAATTATGTAGTGTTTGATGTGTAACCGCTGTTGTGTCTCAATTCATGTGGATTTGTTGCTTCTTTCCACTTGCTCTCTATAGTATGGGTCTTCTTGTTTGGCCTTTTTTCTTTCTTTTTTTTCTTTTTTTTTTCTTAATAAATGTTGGTAGTCAAATAAATTACTATTTCCTTCATAGCTTGTTGTGTACTTTTTAATTATAATATCACCATGTGCATTAGATGATCGATGTGCTGAATCACTTCCAGCAATGCATGGGGTTAATTCTCTAGGCTTTATCACTGTTATCATTTGACAGGGGCTAAAGGAATTGGGTTTTTAACATCTTTGCACACTTATATATTTGTATAAGAGAAAATCTTGTTACACACTCGCTATTGCACGTTCTATATATACTTCTTTTGAAATCAAGTTTTAAAACACAATTTTAGTTAAAATTATAAAATGGTGAAATCATATTTTGAAAAAAAAAAATTCACAATTTCAACTAAAATTGTGTTTTGAAAACACGATTGTAGCCCACAAGGCAATGTTTATGAGAGTTTGCAATAATGATTTTTCAATTTCAATTAAATTCGTGTTTTCAAAATACAATTTCAATTCACGTGATAGTGTGTGCGCGATGAGTATACAATAATAAGTGTGTGATAACGATTACCCTTTATAGAACTATAGTTTTGGTCCACTACATTTTGTCATGGTTTCAATTTTATCAATCAACCATCAAAATAAAATCACTTTAATAGGGCAAATTTCCATTGAGTTGGCAAGAAATTTGGTTTCATGTGAAAACATTTTACTAAGGTCATGCACCAAAGACAAATATATAAATAAATAAATAATGAACAAATTTGATTGCTTTCAAGAGCGAAACATTTCCATTTTCCCTCTAATGCTATGCAGCGTTATAAAATGGATTCTAAAGTTTACAAATAGATTGCGAAAAAACATTCCATGTCAACAAAATATGTAATAAATTATTGCTGAATGGAGCAATTTTCAAGTTAAACAACAGGCATTACTTTCCACTCTCTCAAGAGTTATGCGTGTACTTTTTTTTCCTGTAGTTCCAATCTCCAGAGGTTTTGAAACTTTTTGTTAGAAAATACTAAAGAGGAAGTTATATTGCATTTATCAAACTCGAAAATTTATTCAACTGCGGCAACGTTATGATTAACTTTTCATATGCATATTGAATAGTTACAGCTAAACAATTTGCATGAGAGAGATGGAGAAACATGATGCTAATATAGTTTCTTTTCGGTAGGGCCCAATTTTTTTCACAAAAATATGAGGCCCCATATTGCAAATTTCCTGTCTAAATGTTCCCGGGCCCATTATTCTTATTTTTATCTACCTCTTGATATGGCCGAAGCTCAGATAAGAAGCCTATTGGAAAATTTGGGGAGATGTGATTTGGATTTTCTTCATGCACCCTTGGGGTCAAGGAAATAAGTTATAAATGGGCTTGAAACATTTGCAAGACTCATGAGTCCATTGGTGATGCAAGTGCAAGCCAAGTACACAGGGCCGGCCCTAGGCCTAGGCCACTTAGGCCACCGCCTAGGGCCCCCTATTAGAGGAAGGCCCCAAATTTTGGGGTAAATATTGATATATTTAAAAAAAAATTAGAGATATAGGAAAAAAAAATTAGTTTTATAATTTTCCTGTACTTTTAAAAAGTCTCAAAGTATTGAGTAATGTTAAAGATAATACAACTTTAAATACATGGCTCTTACAAATAAAGTAATGCTACAATTTTACAAACTATTTTACAACATTTTTACAAATTGTTGTTGTGGCCAAATTTTTACTGGTTCTCATCTGGGTCCACCGATAACATCACTTTTTTATTAATTTATAATCATTCACCACATCATCAGTTTGTAAAAGCTTTTGTAAAAGAATTTGTATCTCTAGCATTTTCCCTTACAAATAAATGTGTCACTAATCGCAAGAAATAATTCAGATAGAAAAATGCTAGAAATATTATTAATTTTACTTAAAAAATTTACAAATTGATGTGACAATTAATATGATATGTGGACGTCAATAACCAATTAAATGCATTTTTGAATTATTTTTTGTGATTAATGATATATCTTTGTAAGCCTCATGTTGTAAAATTTATAATATCTCTAACATCATTCATTCAAATACTTGTTTATTATCTTCTTGAAGTGTCACTAATCGTATTCATTTCTACATCATTTGAAAGTTTTTTTTAGTAAAATTTGTTATAGTTTTAGCATTTTTCCAAAATAAAAAAGCATATTACAAAATAAAAGGAATAGATTTTTGTTATAAAAAAATTATGATATTAAATACTAGTTAAATATTATTTAAGTGATAACAAAAAGGCCCCATTTAAATATATCACTTTAGGCCTCCAAATTTGTTGGGCTACCCCTGCAAGTACATAGTGGAGTTGGCTTAATTCTTTTGTAACACCCATGAATTTCAGCATGAATACGAAACACCCTAATGCTTGCCCATCACCATTATTGCTTACTAAACACAATCCCTTGAATTTAGTAGCTTCAGAGGGTGTCAATTATTTTAGGGAAACAAACTGAGAAGGATTTAGTTGACCAATTTACCCAAATTGGCATCAATCCATATTGTTTTAATCTCTCATCAAACCCGCTACTCAAGGTTGAAATACCCTTAAAAAAAACCCAGGAATTAAAAGCAATCCTTACTCCTTGTGACTTTTGACATTTGACATTTTTTTTTTTTTAACTTCTATAAAGACATAGCAAATGGAAGCATTAACTCAAGATTTCACTTACCAAATATATTGCATTTACTCTCTCACTAAAATTATCCTCTTTATGGTCTATTCAAGCAAATCATAGTTGTTGGTGGGTTCTAGGATTAACTCCATCGTTTGTGAGCTTGGCTTCCAAGATATGTCATTAGCCTTCATCACCATGAGTGTTGATGTGAGTAGTAAGCTTGGCTCTCTAGTTTAAACCTAGGTCCATAAACTAAGTCCATCTAAACACGACACATGACAAGGTTACAAAATGACCTTAAAACTTAAAATATGTGTTCATTTATTTTATAGGAACCACTAGGATTTTGGACGTTGAGATAGAACATCAAAGTCAACAATTCTATGTGACTTTTATCCTCAAATGATCATGGTGTCAATTTTACAAAACATCCGCACCTAGCCAATCATGTCCAAAAATAAAAGTACATGTTATTATACTCCACATAATATTTAAGGTATTTAACACTTGTAACCAAATAATAATTGTCTCGTGTATTTTGTATGTATATAATCTCTTTCATAATATATGGATGTTATATTGTGTGTAATTCACATATTTGTAAGAGATATAATGCATATATCGAATGCATAAGATACTTCCTCTCTAATTATGATTATACATTTTTCTCCTTTTATATAAGAAGGAATAATAATAAGTCGGGTTTGAGGTAAGTCTAGACAGGTCTCCACAGTTCAGATGTTAATTGCCATCGCTATAGACAGTCACTTTCAAATACCCTCCTCCATTGGCTGCAATTGTCAACAACCCCAACAATTCTGAACGATCACGAACTAGAGGAGCCCCATCAGTGTACTTCCTTATAAATGTGATTACGGAGTAGTCTGGCTATTACTAGGACTGGGCCCAGGCCTTTTAGTTTTTGGAACAGATTTCCTTATCGATAGGAATCTGTGAGTGCATGACCTCAGCCTGAGGTCAGCCTGAGGTCCTCAGGATAATTGCATAACAGGCTTTATGGGCCAGTCTAGTACTTTGACATTTTCACAATTTGAGAATTGTGCTACACTTCGAATGGCAGTGAGGATTGAGGAGGACCTTAATGATGTCTCTCATTTTTCTCCCTTGTAGATGATAAAATAAATTGATATATATTTTTTTTGTCTTTCCATATCTTTATAAAGGACATAGATAAAATAAAATGACAGAAAAAATGCAAGTGACATAGAGATATTGCACCATGCAATATTGCTAACAAAGATTGGATTACATTCTTTTCCTTTTATAAAAATAAAATAAAATAAAAAGAAAATGGAAGAGCTTTGGAAAAAAATGAAAAGAAGATAAAGATAAAGAAAACATGAAGGCCTTAACGGGAGATTCGGAAGTAGTGAACGTGGGCCTATGGGCAATGCTTTAAATTGAAACTGTTCAATTTGAATCTAAATAGCAGAAGAGAAGAAGTTTTTCTAAAAGAAATTAAATTCGGTAAGGATGTGTAGAATTCATGTTTTACCTCTCTAATTTCAATATGTCATATTATCTTATCACATATTTAAAAATATACACAACTACACCTGATTAATTCTAATACCCATGCATAAGTCCAACCAAATTGGAAGTTTATTTAGATGTTATTAAGAGCATTCCCATCAACAATTCTAAAAAATATAGCATTTACCATCTCAAAACCCAGTTTTATAACATATAACACCTCACTTTATAATATAACCTATATCAAAACTTCTATTTTTTTTACCATTTCATTTAAATATTATTTCTTTTTTATTTTTCAATAATTTTTTATTTTTTCTCTCTCCTCTATCTCTCTCTCCTGTCTCTCTCTTTCTCACAGCATTGCTAGCACCACACTACCAACCGTCACCATAAAACCCACCACCCACCCATACCACAACCACCACTAACAAAAAAAGAAAAAAAAATCACAGCAAAAAGAAACCTCCACATCAACATCCACATCCACCCACACATCCACTCACCACCACCAACCACAGCAGGGGAAAAAAAAAAAAAAAAAAAAAAAAAAAACCCCCTCCACCATCGCCACCGCCAACAAACCCACCACCACCAACCCACCACAAACCATACTTATCCAAAACCAAATCACAAACCCACCACCCAAAACCAAATCATAAACCCTCCAAAATATGCCAAAATCAGAACCCCTGTACAAACCCACAACCTGCAAATCGGAACCCAATGTGTGAAAGAGATAATCATAGATCTGAACTGGTGAGGGCGAGTGGGAGGGCGAATCGAAGGCAGCGACGACCTAGCGATATTACAACCAAAGAGTAGAGAGATCGACGACGTTGCAGACGAAGAGTAGAGAGATCGAGTGATTGAGAGTAGAGAGATTGGTGACGAGCAAAGACCAGCGACAAATAGAGATCGGCGAAGTGCAAAGACCGACGACGAGCAAAGATCGGCAACGAGCACAACAAACCATGAACCACAGAGAGAGAAGAGAGAACAGAGAACAAAGATGAAAGAAGTGAGAGAGGAAAGAGAATGAAAAATGGGAAAGAACTGTTGGTGAATAAAAAACTATTTTTTATTTTACAATACAGCTACAATGCGTTCTCAAAAATTAAAGTGCATTATAGTAAGATTGTAAATTTTATGGCATATACCAGTTTTGATGGAGATGGTTTTTTGAAAAATAAGATTTACAGCATTTGAGAGTATTGATAAGAATGCTCTAAGTGTAGTAAAATGTATTGAAATTTAAGTAAAATGTTATTATAGCAATCTCTTATTAAATAGTATAAAATATGAGTTTTACACTATTTTTACCAAATTAGATGAGCGTTTGGTAATGGCATCTGCGTTTTGCGTTTTGCAAGTTTTGCGTTTTCAGATTTATTTTTTTTTTTTATCCCTGCACGTGAATAGTAACTTCACATGAGTTCACTGTGCAAGAAACAAAAATTACTGTTTATGCACTGTTTATCACTGTTCATAGCACTGTTCATACACTAAAAAATATTAAAAATGGAACCCACGGTACTATTCACATATTTAAAAATCATTTTACTACAGTATTTTCAGTTTTCAGTTTCAATAACAATAAGCTCAATCCAAACGGACCCTAGAACTCTTAAAATCAAGAATTTTGAAAATTTCAAGAATTTTGAAAATTTAGTAAATATGACTTATTTTTCCTCATTAATTAATATTATGTGTGTTAGGGAAAATTGGGACAGTCAAAAAGTCAAGCGCAAACAGTAAAATCCTATTATTAGTAGACTAGTAGTATATATAAATATAGGATGCATATTGCATTCCAATAAAATGACATTCAGAAAGCAAATAAAAAGAAAAAACTCATCTTGCCATGACTTCCAACTACAAGAAGAAAAAACTGCTGAAACATAGCTTATCATTACGGAATCTTCGTTTTTACTTACAAATTCAAGCTGTTAGCAATCAAACTATCACAAACATATCTAGTAGATACCATGTTTGTCCTCTGTCAGTCAGTCCAACAGTTGAGCACAAACAGAACCGCCACAAACTTTCAACAATCTCCAAAACACCTACTCTCTGTATTTCTACCTCATTTCTTACACACATCTATAACGACAATTTCCGACGAGGAAAACCAAGCATGCTCACACTGCCAGGGAAAAAAAAATATCAATATTTACTATTTTACCAGACAAATTACTATGAGGTCACTGTGGGTATGCCCGCCCTTTTTCCTTCCATGGCATCTTTCTTCTTCCGACAATTAGCACAAAGGAAGGGGCCTTCCCATGGTTTCGATGCTGGAGAGAAGAAAGGCCCTGAATTTACTGATAATCCATCAGCGGGGGCTTGATCAACTTGGCAGACTGCACACCGGAAAAGCCCAGAATTCGTGTTCGAAGGAAAATCCTTACCCAGCCTGCATTTTCATTCAGAAGAAGATGAACTAAGGACTACAACCGGAACGAGAAAACTGAAGAACCCTTAATTAACTCCTTTAAACAAGAAGCCACATCATTAAAGTAAAACATAGAATGATCGGGCAGAAATAATTTGGCCTAGATTTGGCAAACAATGTCTACTAAGTAATGTGTTAAATGCACATTATGGGAGAAAATTTGCACATGGCCATCTATTCAACAAATTTTTATTATCACGGGGATATACTTGTGGGATCCACCCCTCTGCAAGTGGGATGTTATATATCCTGGTGATACCCGATTCAAAGAAAACTTATATTTGGAACAGGAGCAGCCAATATACTTCTCTATGAACTATTTCATAATAGGGAAAATTTATAACAATGATGGTAACATAGCCAAATAATGTTAGGCAAGGGCCACTAAAATATGTACCTTTCTGCAAGCATTGCAGAACCCTCTTCAAACAACTCCTCCACAACCCCCACAGCAGAAAGCTTATTTGTTGATTTGTTCGTAAAACTCTGAGATTTCTTCCCAAAGAGCAGAGAACGGAGCATATTCTGTTTCTTCCTTGGTGTTGGTGGTAAAACAGGCTGGTCACAGGGGATGATATCAACAACAAGGCAGGTTGTATCATCCTTCAGGCCCCTTGACCTTAGAGCTTCCTAAGAAATGGAACAAACAAGTGTTAAGCCACACAGGTAAAACTTAAGTATCATCTTGGACTTAAAAGAAGAATCCCATTCTAGACATCACCTTCACAACCAGCTTTGCAGCAAGCTCTGCCGGTAAACCCCGACAAGACTTGGCAGCCATATCAGAAGATAAAGCATCCCAGATACCATCAGAAGCAATTATAAGTCTTCCTCCAGCATTTGAAATCTAAAAAATCAGAATGAGATTTCTCAACTTCAGAAAACATGAACAAAATGCAAACAAAACCATCATCAATAAGACAACAAACTCACCTTCACTTGCTTAACATGTGGTATCGGTACAATGAATTCTCCAACATCTGTGTCACCAATAGACCTAGAAAGGCATAATCCACCAGGCCAGCATCGAAGGGGGCCAACCTATGAACCATATACAGATGGGAACCAATAAGATAGTAGAAATGGTACATAATGCATGGAAGCTTCTAGCTTCTTTGAATAGCTAGTGAACAAAAATAATCAAAGTAAACCTCATTTCCCCCATATACATTGAGTCTTCCTACTTCGCCCCCACTAGCAGTGACACGCTCTCTCTCCTCTACATTCTCCTCCAGCCTGTGATCAACGGTCAAGAGAGAAACCACACCCCCCTGGGTGTCCAATATGCATCGAGAATCCCCCACAGATGCAACAGTTATAGTCCAATCATCAATCACAACAAATGTCACTGTTGTCCCAGAAGTCTCTCCTGTCATTAACAACCAAATGTAAAATACAAGTACACAAAAGAAAATGCCAAAAAAGAAGAACATATAAACATAACAACAAACTCCCCAGTGCTCACCTTTCTGCTGAAATTCTATGTCAGTTTTCACAAAACCTGCAACTAGTGCCCGAGGAAGGGCTTGAAGCCACTCTTCCCTACTGCTTTCTTGAGGAATCGCACTCAAAACATTATCCAATAAGTTCTCCTTTGCAAAGATAGCAGCTGATATACCATTATGTCCATCAAAAATCTGCCAAGAAGAATCCAGTGCGTATTATATCCATTAGGGGATTATATTGACGCTCCATTTGGTCGCTGAGAAAAGGATGGAAAAGATAAGAAACCAAATTTTCGACCGATAAATTTCCCACAGTTGAGACCACTGAAAACCAAGACTTCTATTCAACAGCACCTAATTCAGCTTCTAAGTTGGCTTTACATTTTATTTTTTTTCTCAGCAACCAAATGAAGGGTATTTAATTATTTCGCAAAGCAGTTGATGAGTTAGTATATATGGGAAGGAAACAATACCGCAAAAACAGAAAATGATGTCGACGGATTTCCTGGAACCCGCAAGCAATCAGGTTTTATCAGGAAATAATCCTCCCCTTTCTTTGCCAAAGCAGCCTGTCCATACTTCAAGAAAGGCTTCTCAAGCTTCTCATTCCTAAGCTCTCGACCAATCAGAGTCCCAAGCGGAACAAGAGGAGGCCTCATCCTTGACACTTCCGCCCGGCTCATCTTACTCTCATCTTAATCTAAATTTCAACATTTCCAAGAACCAAATGCCAAAACCTTAAATAACCCAAAATAACCATTTAGATTCTCTTCATAACACTTCTACACTTAGATCACAAACGCATAAAAATAAAAACTAAAAAAACCTTGCACATACAAAGCCTAATCACCCAAAGCAACCATTTACATTCTCCTAACAACTTCACCACTTCAATCATAAACACCTTAAAGAAAACAAAAATTGCACATGCAATGCAATCCTATTAATGTTTCAAAAACTAAAACTTCCACACATCCCATAGTTATACTACCACGTTCTTCATTACCCATCAAATAAAACGCTACAACTAAACCAATTAATCAAAATTCCCCCACATAATTTCAAAATCCCAACCCAAAATCACCCAAATTACCACTCCACTAATCAGCAAAACACATTACATTTCAGAGTAAAAACAGAAACCCAGAAAAACCCCAAATTACTCAAAACCAAGAATCACTAAAAGCTACCAAAGTCAATGACATTTCCAATCCCCATTCCCTAAATACCAACCAATCACACTTTCAAACCCAAAACCCAAAAATTTTTTTACCCAAAAAAAAAAAAAAAAAACCCACCAACTGATCTGAATACAAATCAATTGTACCATGCATAAACAGTAGAGCTAATGCACATAAAAACTAAGTAAAATCTGCAAATAAATAAACAAATAATACCACAATGTGCAAAAAAAGATTAAAACTTTTAATAATTAGCATAAATCTATAGCTAAATTTAGACCAAAACTGAAATAAAAATAGTTGTTTTGAGGGGAAAAATAGTAATAAAAAAAAACGCACCGTTTAGGAGTAGATCGAATAGAGAGAAAGGCACATTGAAGAAAGAGAGGTTTTGAAGCAAATAACAAAAAGAGAAAAAATCTACACTCTACAAGAAGACCTGCATTTGTGTGTTTTTTGAAACAACTTCTTCGATCAAAAATGCTCTCTTCAAAAACCCTAAAAAGTTAGAGAGAGAGAGAGGGAGAGGTATCTATGTGATTTGATTGGGAGAGAAATCTAGAACTAGAGAGAGAGAGAGAGAGAGAGAGAGAGTGTGTATTTGTTTGTGTAGTGTGTAGTCTGTAGTGTGTGTGTGTGTGTGTGTGTGTGTGTGTGTGTGTTTTTTAGAGAGAGAAAACGCGGAAAAGGCGTGATTTTTGTGAGGGTGGTGGGGGCAAAGAGCTCTTTGATAATGACGTTCCTGTCCTTGTTCTCACTCCTGTCTTAGCAAAATTTTGGTGAAATTACGGAAATTTTCTTGGGTTTTGTGTGTTTTGGTTTTGACTTTTGACCCTTTTTTTTTTTTAATTGTGCCATTTATTAAAAAAAAAATTATTATTAAAATATCCCACTATTTTGAAATTAGTGTGTATTCGGTCCAAAAAAAAGAAGTTAGTGTGTATTTGGTTCTTAGTTTAAAAAATTAACTTATTTTATTATTCAACTTATTTTTTCTATTATTTATGAGCTGTACTGCACTTTTTAGTATTATTTATGAGTCTCACTGTACTATTTCAGTTAACTTTTACTTTTATCTACAATACTTTCAATAAAAAATTTTCAATTTCAACAAAATAAGCAAATCTTAAACAGACTCTTAGTATATTAAATTATGATAAATTAATTTTGAAATAAGTTGATTGAATCACTCTATGTTATCAATGATTTAAATTGAAAGCATATTTTGAACTGAGTGAATTGAATTATGTAATATTATTAATAATTTAAATAGATAAAAAAATAATGATATGCAATGTTTTTTTTTTTTTTTTTTTTTTGATATGATATACAATGTTTATTTAAAGGTTGATGAATTTAAAAATGTAATTCATTTATTTATTTTTAAATGGATGTATGAGGTTTTGAGAATTTTATGATAGAGTTAGTTGTATATTAGACAATCACGATATTATTCTATTTTGTCGTTTAAGTTGTGAGTTAGCGAGTGTGTTTTTGTGGATGATAGAATAGCAGGGTTGTGAGTTTTTGTGGTATTGGTAGTGGTCATGTGTTACCTAATTTGTTTTAGAAGTTTATCAAATCAAGGTTTGATCATAGAATTTCATTTTGGTTTTTAGTCTTTTTTTTAATATATATAATTTAAGGTTTACATCTTTTTGAGTACGATATCCTTTCATTAAATAAAGAGATATCATCCTAGTTTGATCCTACCATCCTAGTTTTGTATTGTTTGATTAGATATTATTGAGTTATTTTATCGAATTAGGATGTGATTGTAAGTAACTTGCAAGAATTTCAATTCCATTTACAATATTTTAAATAAATGCCTTTTAGGTGTGATTTTCCTTTCGTTAAATAAAGAGGTAGAATAATTGGTTATAATTTAATCTTATCATCCTAATTTTTGTATTGTTTCAAAAAGAAAAGAAAAGAAGAAGATGATTTGTGCGTAATCTCATGCAATCCAACTCATTCTTTGTTTAAATAAAAATTGCGTTTTTGATTTTATATTAGTCACACTCCAATGATGTTACATATAACGTGCCTCTCACGATCTAGAACAGTTTTACATAATGAAAACCATGGCCCATCTGAAATTGAGGTTTCATCTAATGTCAAAACTCTAGAATTCCAACTCCCTGAATCTATGATTATGATTGATAATTATGGGTTGGTAAAGTGGGTTTTGATTTTTTTTTTTCATACATTTTTGTAATATAAAGTATCTATCTTTGGGGTTCAGTCTAGAAAGGTAATTTTGTTGGGATATTGACTTATAAAAGAAATCTAATATGGTCCTCCACAGAGGATAAATAATCCCTCTATCTATATTCAATATTACACAGAAAGTGCTGTATGTTGGTTGGCAAAAATTAGGTGGATTAAGACAGCATATAGTTTTGGTGGATCAGGACAAAATAGATTGGTAATCTACCTAGACTATGTAAGCCAACTATGTATGTGTTTGTCTTTTTAATTCATTTTTTTTTAATCTTAATCAAGAGAGAGAGAGAGAGAGAGAGAGAGAGGTGACAAATGGAGCAAATGAACCATGCAACCAGACCAATTTTGACATGTTCTCCGTTTTATTTCTGTGTCTTTCTCTGAAACTATTCTGCATCTTAAGTCTCAACATATTTGAGAACTTTTAATCAAAAAAATAATAACTAAAAAAAAAATATTTGAGTACTTGGTTTTTTTTTTTTTTAAAGCCCACTAAAAGTTCAGATGCAAAATTCATTTGGGTCAACTTCAATTTCATCATCATCAGGGTATATTTCTATTAAAAACTGAAAAGGGAACCTCCAAAAAAAAAAAAGAAAAAAAAGAAAAGTAGCTAATTTGTGTCTGCATCTCAAGTCTCAACAAACTCAAATAATTTTTTTTTTCTTCTTTCTTAATTTCTTTTGAAACAAAAATCATTGATTAATTTGTGCAACATGGATTATTTTAGGCATTATTAGTCAGCTCACTAAAAGTTCAGTAGCAAAATTAGTTTGGGTCAGCTTTAATATCATCATAATGGGGTGTATTTCTATGGGAAAAAGGAGATTTAAAAAGAAAAATAAATTAATATATGTGTAACATGTATTAATTTAGGCATTATAAGTAATCCCACTAAAAGTTCAGAAGCAAAGTTCATTTGGGTCAACTTCAATTTCATCATCATCAGGGTATATTTCTATTGAAAACTGAAAAGGGACCCCAAAAAAAAAAAAAAAAAAAAAAAAAAGTCTCAACAAACTCGAATAAATTTTTTTTCTTCTTTCTTTCTTTTGAAATTTGTGCAACATGTATTATTTTAGGCATTATAGATCAGCTCACTAAAAGTTCAGTTGCAAAATTAATTTGGGTCAACTTTAATATCATCATAATGGGGTATAGTTCTATGGGAAAAAAAAGGGAGATTTAAAAAGAAAAGAAATGATGGAGAAGCCACATTAGTTTGATTATAACTTACATGGAAAAAGCATGTACTACAATTTGTATACTATCTTATTGAACAAATTGAAAATTCATCATGAAGTCAAAACAAGTAGTGGCAACAATATTGTATTTGTATGTTTTTGATTGTCTTTAGTTTTTAATGAATAGTTTGCAATGATTACACAACAACTGCAATTTGCAACCTTAAAACTCCAGTTCTTGCTTATACGTAGCACCATAATGGCACTTTTTAGAAATAGTTTTAAATCTTTTTATTTTTCTCAATTTTCTTTCACTCTCTCTCTCTCTCTCTCTAGAAATATTTTCCAATATATATAATACATACTTTTTTTTTGGCTGAATAAAAAAAAGGAGTTTCAGGTGTTGGCTCATCAATCCCATGCTACGTGACAACAATGAGTAATACCATGTGTACCACACGATTCTTTTTGGGACTATCACTCGAATCGCTCATCTTTAAGTGTTGGGATAATAAGGACTTCTACTATCAAGTTACGCCCTAGTGGATATTTTTCAGATTCTTTTCAAATTTTCCATTTCTTTTTTCTCTTTTTTTTTTTTTTTTTAATTTTAGTTTTTTTTTTAGGAGGGTAAGACTTATTAAGAGTCGTGGATATTCTCAAATAAAAGCTTTTGTTGACGTGGCCATGTGTATAGTGGGACCCACTTACCATTTTAGCCACTCATTTGAAAGGGTCCAGACCCAACTGGAAAGGTAGTAGTTTGAAAGGATCAGGTGTTGGCTCATCAATCTCACGCTACGTGACAACAATGAGTGATACCATGTGTACCACATGATTCTTTTTGGGACTATTACTCGAATCGCTCATCTTTAAGTGTTGGAATAATAAGGACTTCTACTATTAAGTTACGCCCTAGTAGATATTTTTTAGATTCTTTTCAAATTTTCCGTTTCTTTTTTCTCTTTTTTTTTTTTTTAATTTTAGTTTTTTTTAGGAGGGTAAGACTTATTAAGAGTCGTGGATATTCTCAAATAAAAGCTTTTGCTGACGTGGCCATGTGTATAGTGGCACCCACTTACCATTTTAGCCACTCATTTGAAAGGGTCCGGACCCAACTGGAAAGGCAGTAGTTTGATGCCTCCACAAGTGGATGTTTGCAAAACTTGCTAAAATCATCAACTGGTGTAGCTAACAATGTGTACTTTCTATGCCCATAAGTGACACTTGTCCAAGAAGCAACCTAAAAGGCCTCAGCTCTCAAACTTGTGCTTATTGATGAGATATTCTTTATGATCTTCTGAGCTTTTACTTGTCCCCATATATTGATATATATATATACATACACAGTTACACACACATATACCTACCATAACAACAACTTTGGAGGCAACAAATCTTTGCTTCTAACATGCTCTTAACATGAACTTCTTCTTTAATTTTTTTTATTGATCAACTCAATTTAACTCAAATAAGCTTTAATCTAGTTTTTCTTTAAATAACCCAACCTCTTTAATCTTTGTATACTACTAACTTTTGCAACACGCATGTAAAGTGTTATTTGATATTCATAACACTTATAAGATCCTCGATCTACTTTAAAAATTTCTTCATGAAAATAGTTTTTACGTTTTCCAACAACCCTTAGATGATGAAACCTAAAATCTATAATAAAGCTATTTTAGGTGGTGAAACTTAGATTGTCCTACATTATTAATGAATCTTTAACTTGATATTTTAATCCTCTGCTTAGTTCTTACAAGTTACAAAGGTAAAAAGTGCCATTTGAATTAATGCTCACCAGCAATAATATGCATTAAAATTGGTTGCATTTAAGCACAGGCCAATTGAAGTCTCATGGGATGGTTTTCAACATGATAAAATTGTGCCCTATTCATTACTTGGAACTCTTAATTGTATGATATATTGGTTGCTTGGAGCTAGATGTCACATTATTTGTGAACTTTCAGAGGTGACTTAACTAGTTTTCCTTCTGTGACTCGGCTAGAATTTTTATGGGCTCAAAATGGCCCATCATTATTGTTATGGCAAGTGATTGTCTGCGTGCATGTAGAGCTGCACTGAAAGGAAGGAACTGAGTAAGTGTTTGCTATTAGAGATGGAGTGATACTAGACACTACGAAATTTACCATGTTAATACTTAACAAATTGACGTGTTATTGAAGTGGTACAAATTATATCTATTATTATGTCAATTTGTAAACTTTTTATAGTAAAATTAGTAGTAGTTTTCGTAAAAATTATTCAAAAATCGCATCATCGACTGTCAAGCAACAACTTTGAGAATTTTAGAATAAACCAATTAACGTAGGGAACATGGCCAACACTGTCTCGGATATTTTTCATAGTTGTAATCTCACTAAAATTTCATTTTTGAATTTTGGATTTCATGTTAGATTTCACTTTTAATGTTTGAATTTCAACTTAGTTTTGTTGAGGATTTTTGCTGCAACTAAGATTAGGATGGCTACTTCATTTGTGCATATCAGCTGAGCTTATCCATAGAAGGAATTGTATTATTTGACCTTCATCTTCTTTTTTAATAGTTTGTTTGGACATAATGAGTCTTTGTACATGTTAAAAAAATACTGGTTTCTAAGCACGCATTTATGCGTGTGCTCAGAGACTCTTCTATTTTTTTTCTTTAAAAATTAGTAATTTTCAACTTGTAAACTCATCACATATATATAAAGTGAATACTCAAATAAGTAAATTGCAAGAATATGCTAAAAAGATGACTGGAAAATTCTCCAAAAAAGAATTTCTGAAAAATAATCATAACATTTGAGGTAGCCACCCACAAAAATTTTTGGATCTCATTACATTTCTTTTTTTCTCTGATTGATATAATCTACCACTTTCTTCTCATAATGTACCTTCCTTCTCTTTGTCAAAAGTTTGTGGTGGTTAAAGTTAAAAATTATCACAATATCTTGTTGTAATTTTTATAGCAAATGATTGTGGGAAGTTTGAAAATAACACCTACATTATAATTGATATGTAGTTTTTTTTTTTTTTTTTTGAAAATTTATTTAACATTGAAAAAGTATGTGGGTAAGAAATGCGAGTTAGTGGGATCTTAAAATGTAACACAATTTTACATATTTATCCTAAGTGAGTACGAATGTAGGATAAATATAGATAGATAAATAAGCAGTAAAAAAACAACATGAAAAAGATTTATTTATTTATTTACTTTTTTGGAAAGACGTAAACATGCGTTTTTAAAATTTATATTTATCCTAAAAGAAAAAAAAAATAACGTTCATTTCAATTTTCTAACAAAAAAAAAAAAAACCAGGTTCCTATTAAAAAAAACCTTTTTTTTTTAAGTATCCTTATTCTTATCCTATATTTCTATGTAGTTTTACTTTTATTAGATTACCCATGTAGTTAAAAGAATATCCAGTTTTGGCAAAGAAACACGGTGAAAAAAAAATTGTTTTTTTTTAAATATTTTTAAATTTACCTAAAATTTAGAAGTTTTTAAATTAGTAATTTTACCTAAAGAAACATTTTAAGTGGTTGGATCTGAGGGTACTTTAATGAAAATGGATGGAAATTGTAGGGGAATGTATGAAAATTATAAGAAAATTGACTTAATTCAAAGTAGTCACCTAGAAATATTAAGAGTGAGAGGAAATGCACTAAGCAATTAATTAGTTTATTCTCCAATATGAATGGAAATGTGATTATAAGTAGGTATTTATAGAAACATAAAACTATTCTATTGGCAGTGGTGGCTCTAGAAATTTTTTCTAAAGTTGTCATTATGAAACTTAAATTATACAAAATATAATAAAAATAGAATTTCATATATTGACAAAAAAAAAAAAAAACACACACATAAATACATAAGATCTTACAATTTTTGTCTACAAAAATTTTATTATTTTGAAATTGTTGCATGATAGTCTTATTATCAATGTTACAAGTTAGATCTCTTTCAAAATTTTAGTTCAATAAATTTTTTTTTAGGCTTTTCCTTTTTGTTTGTAAAGGCCAAATATATTGTTAAGGGAACCAAAATTTGGCTAAAAACTTAGTTGTAGTTTAAGTTTACAACTCTCCCTAAAAAAATTTAACATAGCTACATATATTTTGAAAATCTAACAGTTGAATTGTATTTTCTTTATGTTCTTTAAACACATGCCAAATTTTATGTGAATTGGATCTTATTTACTATTTAATCTATAAAATTATTTTTTATGTATAATTTTTTACTACAAACGCTTAAAATTTAAACGTTTGATTGATGACATAGCTGTTGATCTTTGATTTTATTAATATTTTGCGAGGATAGATGATATAATAAAAAAATATAATCCAACGGTGGATTTTGTTTGTCAAAATTCATATTCGATAAAAAAAAATAATAAGTGAAGTTGTAACTTAATCTACAACAAAGTTTGTTACTAAACTTTGTCCAAAGTTTATTTATGGTGGGCCTAGAAAACTTTAGGTGGTCACAAATGTTTTTTTAAAGGTAAAAAGTCATAAATTTTTTAAAATTTATATATAATAATTTTTTTTTCTAGGTCAAGGTGTTCCTATGACTACCTTAGCATCAATGTAGAGCCGCCCCTATCTATTGTCTCACATGGCTTTATCCTAACGGCTATATTATTCTCCATGTTTATTAATAATTCCAATATGTAGATAAAAGTCAAAGTTAGCTGAAATAGTACAGTGAGACTCATGAATAGTATCAAAAGTGTAGTGGGACCCATAAATAATAGCAAAAATAAGCTAAATAGTAAAATAAGTTGACAAAAATAATTTTTGTTAAACGCACACTAAATGCGATTAACATATTTGAAATTGTAACTAACCAAATAACTAACTTGGAATTGTAACTAACAAACTAACTAACTAACTAAATGTCTAACTAACTAAATGCAACATTACAACAATTATTATCTATATATTTGAGAAATGATATATCTACAACATTGTTACAACAAATCCTAAGTGGCAGGTTGTTACTGGTTGTTATTATTGGGGCAAAAAAGTAATTTAAGTGTTAAGTTCAAATTTAATCCAATAACAACTAACCACTTGTGATTTGTTGTAAAAATGTTGTAAAAATATTGTAGACGTAGTATCTCTCCTATATATTTATAAAACTTCCTAACATTTAAATGATCAAACAGAAAAAAACACCTTAAATAATAGTATAGATACATACCATAAAGAAATTATTTCTATGACTTTTTTCATGAACATTACAATTGTAACCAAAAATCACACTGCCCACTCGTTCAGACTACTAAAGGCCCGTTGGGCATTGTCCACGGTTGGACCATGGGCCGGGATATTTCTTTTCATCCCAGCCCATTGCTGACCCTTGAATATGGGGTTTGGCTGGTCTAAACCTTCCATCTTTTCAGGTTCATAAGGTATTTTCAGCATCGAAATGTATTTCTCATTTTGGGTAAAAGTATTCAAAAGAAGATATTTCAATCCCAAATTTTAGTTTAAACTAATGTGTAATCCGTGAATATGCATGGATACAATTAAAAACAATTATAATTATATGATTTAAATTATACATTTTTTAAAAAAAATGTTCAAATTATACATGAAATTAGCTTACATATTTTTTAAACCATACATTTATAAAATATGCAATAGTATTTCATTATATATATATGAAATTTATAATTTAATTAGATTTAGACTCTTCAGTTTTTACATCTAATAATTCACTTGCCACAAAAATTAAAAGATTAGATGGACATGTAGCAGAAAATTGGACTCCAATTGAAATCCAATTTAAAATCTAATTTGATTTATATTCTTTGATTTTTACACTCAATTGCCAAAAATTAAAAATTAAATGGGACACGTGGAGCAAAATTGAGAATCTAATTAAAATCTAATTAGATTTTCTCTGAGATTGGCTTTTAATATATACATAAATGACTTGAAAAAAAGAAAAGAGAGGGTGCAATCTTTATGATGGGTGGATTAAAGTTTTATTAGTAGGTGGATTTGAAATGATTACTGATTAGATTTAAAATGTCATTTTAAATCCATATCATAAATGTTTTTTTTATCGCAACAAAATTCCAACAACTCAAATTATCTTGCATTATTAAATTTATTCATATGAAATACTTTATACTGGCTCCTATTTTTTTTTTTTTTAAAGTACTTTATAGTTTATACTAGCAATTATTCATTAAATCCCTTAATTTTAAATCCTCGCGTCCAAACACTAAAAGTCGAATTAGTGGTAAATTCATCGTAATTTCCCATTTACAGGCTGAGATTGAATGGCAAAAAATATCTTTTCCTTATCTAAATCTTCAGAAGTGAGAATTTTTAAGCACGACTCTTTATTTTGTGTGTGTGGATTTGTTTGCATTAACCTATAAATGCAAGACTAAAAAAGAAATACAGTTTGCTATTTTCTTACCACCAAATATGTTGTCCTATTAATATTTTTTTTCCAGCAATCAATGCAGCTACTTGAGCTAGGCATAGAATAGAAGAGGGTGATATAATATATTACTTATTCAAAATATTCGAAGGAAATAATATTTGCCTGATGCTGTTGGGGTATTCTTTAGAATATATGCATATATTTAACTCTGGCTGGAAAGGTTATTTGATTTATTGTTTTTTTTTTTTTTTTTTTAGTAATTTGTTAATTATGTTGTGATGCCAGATATACTTAAAATTATAGGTTCAATTTGGGGGTTCTTGCAATTCAACATAGGACATAATGGAGCTTGTCTTTTGTTGTGAAATTTTTGTTGCAATTTTAAAAAAGATGCTCCTTATTTGAATGATACGATATTTGAGCCCAAATCTCATGTCCCATTCTTTTTGTTCCATTTTATACTCCACCAATCAAAACTTGTTACATCTTCACTTATTTAATTAAATCATTTCATTATGACTTCTCTTATTTTAACTACCTAAAATAAAATAAAATAAAAATCCAACACCTCCCTACCACCACTACCAATCAATCTTGGCAAGTTTTTATTAGTAGAATATAGAGGGAAATAAGAAAGGTACAAATGTTTGTTATTTGAAATTATTTTGTACATTAGATATACTATGCCTCTCACGTTATAGCAGGTTTCATGTGGGAATCCACAAGTAAACCCATCCTTATATAATAGGAGCGTGTATCGATGTATTGTACTGAATGCACTGAATAATTTCACTAATGTCATGAGAAACCTTTCAACTTGCCTTTGGTTCCGAGTTTGTTAAACTCTTTATTGGCTGAAACTCATGTTGAATCTCTTCAATTCTTCCCATTGCTTGAACTGCACACAAAGTTTGCTAACTTTGCCAATGAAAGGAGAGAAGCAAAAGAAAATTACAAAATGTGTATGTAAATCAACTGTTTTTCTTTCATTTTGCATCTTTTTCGTTCCTTTTTTTTTTTCTCAGTAGGAAAAAACACTTGTTTTAGAAGGGAAAAAAAAAACTCAATATCAGCACCCCTATAGACACATTAAAACTGGCTAGGAGGGACTTATACAACTCATGATCACTATTGGAGAAATGCAGGCAACTGGATTTATTGCCACTCAATATAGAAAACCTCTCTCTCTCTCTCTCTCTCTCTCTCTCTCTCTCTCTATACACAACTACATAATGAATACACAAATAAGAAGAAAAAAAAATCATAGAGCAACTTTCATCAAAACCCCATAACAATATTCTCACTTAGCATTCCCATTTTTCCTCTTTCCGTCAGTTGGAACAGCCAGCCTTCCAGGTTTTTGCAAAGCTTGACTAACCCCATTGGGTGGTTTGATCCGAGATGGTGTAGGAATCAGTGATGGAATTAAACTCCTGGTTACAAGCACATAATTCAAAACATTCTATTAGAAACATGTAAAATGGCAAGCCTAAGTGTAACCAATGCAAGTTTGCTAGTATGTGGAAAGGGAAGCATTATTTCACTCCACATTGCAGCACAAAGAAAATTCAGAATTCTGCTTAAAGAAGAACATAGTAAAATATAAGCATTTAAGACAGGTTACCTTAATTCTTGCTTCTTTGCTGGCTTGGGATTTGTTTTCTTTGGTTTGGACTTCAAGCCATTGGAAATATTGGTAAGTTTAGGAAGATTCTGTTGCCAATGCATGTCTGGCTCTGAGGAATCACTAGTTGCAGCCTCAAGCTCATCAGAATCATCAGTGGCCACTTCATACCGACTGCTAGGTACATCATAGTCCTGGATGTCCTTTTTGTTGGCTGTTAGTTTATTGAGAGCTTGTTCTGGGTATATTTTTGAAGGAGCTGAGATATAACTCTCACCAAACATCTCAGGAGACAGTCTGTTGTCCACTTCCCAATGTCTCACCAGAGTTTCATCTCTTCTTGCACTGTCATGCTTGTTCACCATGATCTTATCAACCCATTCGCCAGAAACAAAATCCTTGTCATCCTCTTTTCCAATTAGTGTAGGACTGCCAACAAGTGGCCAGGGAGGTGAACTCATCAACATGTCGTGAAAATCTAGGCTACGTCTTTTTGGTTTTAGTTTGGATTTACTCCGAGCCTGCAAATATGACCATGAACTGCATTTTATAAAGGTATTAAATAAATGTAATCGATAGATTTTAGGCACCACAATTTAGTTCAATCGTTGTAGAAATGAGTCAATTTTCAGCTTTTTCATCAAATTTAAGATTAATTTATTTCACTGATTCACTTAATCACCAGGACATTTCAACAAATAATGCTGTTTAAACCTTTTCATATAATCTTCTGGTGATGACTATAGTCTAAAATAACTCCTTATTTCCATGCAATTTAATATTCCTTTTCTATTTGGAGAAGACTTAATTTTGCCTCAAATGGTATCAAATATAAAATAGAACAATTTCCTCTAAAAATGCTGCCAGATCTCAATAACAACTTTCTAAACTGATAATTCATCAAAAAACTTTCTAAACTGATAGGAAAGCAAATTGAAGTTCAAATAAAGTCCTAGTAGAGTGAACCCCACCAAATAGTTGGTCAAAGATTCAAACCCAAAATGAAACTTTGATGAAGGATGAAGCAATCATGGTATGTTCTATCCTTTCAACTTTTCATTATCTCTATGCTTCATTAATTATCACATTTTACAATGCCAAAAGATTATAAAATATATCACTGGAGACAGAAAAATGTAACAGTAAGAATGACAAAAAATGATGACTTCAATCCAGACTTTGGTACATATGGCATTCCTGAGATGAATCCATAGTGCTCAGACAAAATCAATTTACGTATAACATGAAATCATGGCCTATCAACCAGTTATGACATTTGGTTCATACCTCTATGTTACCCACATCATCCATTGCTTGCCTACGACCTGCTGAGAAGTCTCCAAAACTTCTCCAACTAGGATGAGAAGGAGAAGATCCACATGACTTCATTTTTGATCTTTCTGGGCTAGATTGAGAGCTTCGAATACTCTCTGTTTCTCCCTCCCTCCTTAATAAGGCGGCTTTAAGGCTAGCAATCTAAAAAGAGAATTAACAAGACACATTTATTTTTCAACACAATTATCAAAGTATACAAGACATATGTGTCAACTTCTTAATTTATAATACAGAAATAAAAATAAAAATAAAAACAAATAGGCAGCCTAAAGATAAGCCATCTGAAATAAAATTAACAATTACTAGACCTAACATGTTTGAGACTGGGAGCAGAGAAGTAAGGAATTTTCTCAAATTCATCAAGCAAAACAAACAGAAAAATGACGAGTAAAAACCTGTTCTTTAAGTTCTTTCACTTCTGAACTATCTTTGTTGACCCGTGCAGCACCAAGCTCAACGGTGGAAACCCTTTCAGCAAATTTGAGTGTACTAATTGTTTCTCCAAGAGCTTCAGGCTCCGGACTAATGTGAACAAACATGAGAGTCTTTGCTTGCCCTCCTAATAGATACAAAAAACCAATATAAATTAACAATAAAGGAGATTACTGTGGAAATATGGAAGAGGATGTCTCTATTGGCAAGAGGACATTGAGAACCTCACCTAGTGAATCTTGGAGCAGTTGCGTGAGTTTGCTGTTCCTATAAGGAACATGTGAACTCTTTTGTGCAAGAGAGTAGATCACATCTCCCAAGGCAGAAAGAGATTTGTTGATATGTTGTGCCTCCTTTAATCTATCTCCGGTCACCTCTGATTTGTCAACCCTTTCACTTCCTGCCAGGTCAACTAGATGCATACAACCACGGAAAATAGAACCAGATGTCAAGTCTCTTCCTTGAACATGAACTGTAAGGCAGCTGGATATAGATAGCATACAGAAGTTAGCTAATCAATGTTCTCAAAATCAGGAGATGATGAAAAACAGAGGTGATCATGTAAGAAACAATAACTAAATGGAAATTTTTAAAAAGAAAAATTGCTCTATACTAAAATTTACAAGACAAAATTAACTATACCTGTGGGAACGACTACTCCGATCATTCATGGCTGTAGCACCCACTGAACGATTCTTTTGCCCAAGGTTCATCAAATTTATAACATCAGATGTTGTTGATACTGGTACAAGGTTTGCTTCAGGTACATTGATTCCGTTTTGAGAACTGTTACGAATTTCTAATGTACTTTGGAGTTAAGGACACATAAAGGAGTAAGAGATGCATTGAACAAGGCATACAATCTGTTTGGATAAAGCTTTTTGCTGAAAGATTTTTTATTTTTTTTGATAAGCAAGAAAGATTTTATTATACTGAAAGCTTATTTGTTTATTTGCTAAAAGTTAGTTAAAATAATGAGTGTTTAAACAGTTGAATATAAGAAAATAAGTTAAAAAGCTAAAAGAAAAAGTTGTTTGTCAATGCACATTAAAATAAAGATATAAACTAGTGTTGCGAAGGATATCTTTTGTTGACACCATCTGACACAAGGAGATCCTTAACTTGCTCATTGTAAATTTCAAGCATCTGTACAGAAATATCATAGCAAATGGTGTCTTTCCTCTGTTCTGAGAGGAGAAATAGATCACCCAATGCTCTATAATTTACACCTTGACCTTCCTCTGTAAGCTCTCTGGGTCCACTCTGGTTTGACAGATAAGACAAATCAATAAAACTAATAGAAATGATAAATGTTCTTTGGAAAACATAAATCAAAGCCTTATAGTGAAAGAAATTATCAAATATGATGAGGATGTGGTGAATCTCTTACCATAGTATAAGTTTTCCCTGATCCTGTTTGTCCATAGGCAAATATACAAACATTGTAACCATCAAGAACAGACCGAATCAGAGGTTGGGTGTCTGCAAATACCTCCTCTACAAAAAATGATAGCAGCAGCTGTAAGGAAACTTGACAAAATAATTCTTTGTTCAAAATACCTCCCCTGCAAAAACATACCTTGGGTTGCTGAAGGACCAAATACTTTGTTGAAAGTGAATGATTTCTTCCCCTCTCTGCTATATTTTAAAGGGGCAATAATTGAAATATTTCCTTCCTCTATGTGATCCACAGAACTCAAACGGTTTGGTTGGCCAGGCAGGAAAGGCCTCACTCGGCAGTATACCCTAATATTTCCTAACCAAACATAATAGATGTATGTCCATTAGATCTTGTTGAGAAATTTAATTAAGTGTTAATGACTGAAGTCAGTAAGTTAAACTTTAAACCAATTGGAATGTCACCTTTCAGGTCCTGCACTTGATTGTATAGCTTGCGGTTTTCTTCAAGAACTCTCTGGTATCCAGAAGCAGCATGAGCCAGACCATGCAGGTGCTTACCTATCAAGGGAAGCTAGTATATCATTCCTCCTTCAAGAACTTTATAAAACCATGCAAGTTTTGATTTATAATGTACCTAGATTGTTGAATTCCTCCTGGTACTTCGCCTGCAAAAATTGCATTCCTGCTTTTGTACTATGAAGAATATGTTTCAGCTCCTACAGGATTTAGAAAGCAAAGTCACAAATTTCATGCAGATTAACAGAGTTCCAGCCAGCAAGTTTGATACCACTGCAACTTACCAGAATATCTCTTTGTTGTTGTTCAACAAACATATGCTGTTTCAAGAGCAGACTTTTTGATCTCTCATCAAGATCACACTTCCGATCATAATTTTCCTCCTCTTTATATTGCATGCTAGATTTTTCTTCCACCTTAATCATATTGAGAGAATAGGTCACTCATATGTGCCAATACAACAAAGAAATCAACTTGCTTGTCGAAACTAGTATATTTTGAGTATGACAAATTTATCACTTGCATTTTAAGCTTTCTATGATGTGTGTAAATACCTTTATATCATCAGAAGAAGTTTTGGATAGAGAATCATCAGTGCCAGATTCTGTCATATCTTTTGCAGTTGCTTTCATCTGTCAGATTACCAGAAACATTAATATCACCGACAATTATTTTTATTAAAAAGAGAAAAAGAAAATGAGTTTTCTATAGGAAAAACATGATTTCTGTACTAGCATCAGCAGAAATTAGGATCCTGACCCTTCACATAAATCATATTCAAAGGCAGCAAGGAACTTTGCTAGGCAAACACCGTGTGTATGAGGTGGAATATCAATAAAAAGCCAACATTTACCTGTTCATTTTGGCTTTCCAAGCGACGGTTGAACTCCTCCATGACTTTATTAAGCATAGATTCTACAATCTGTGACAGGCTCAAGCGTCAGTTGTTACTCTAGTAACAATTACAAAAATACATATAACTAGTAATAAGTTATTACAAAGAATGCTCAGATCAGACAAGAAGAGACTAAAAGAATGAACATGTAGGCAAATATTGTGAGACCCAACACAAACTAAGGTCGGATTTTACACATAAACTTAGTTTGTGGACGAATCTCAAATGGTTAGTGTCATCCAACTGGGGCAATATATTCTCTAAAATGTATCCATGGTTGGAGTCGGTAATTTTTATAACTTCTGCAAATTCCTGCTTAGTGCATACTATGCAGAATTGTAAGCAGTCTCCTCAAAATCTATTTATATCAGGACAATTCAAAACAAAGAAAGCACCAGTACACTTACAACTGGAATTTCTTCTTGCTTCTTATTGGAGAGAACTTCACGGACTAGCATATTTAAGGAACGAGAGGAACCCTGCAGATAAGAACACATTAAAACTTTTGGTGTCATGCTACTATGAAAAGTAAAAATTAATATTAAAAGAACAGAAATTCAAAGCTAACTAACTGCTTCATTGAGGTCATGGCCGTTATCATTGTACGAAGATAGATCACTAGACAGACTCTGTAGAGACTTCTCATTCAATGATGAGGCCCTTGAAAAAGAATTCATGAATGGTTCTGAATTTTTTCGTACAAAGGATTTCATACAGATAGGTGCTTTCAAATTTGCACCAGGTTTCCATGATCCATTCCCACCTCCTTCTTTCCATTCACTATATGATTTGATTGCTAGAACACAGTTCACAATCCTTGCAGATTTTCCTCCCTGTACAGTCAGGAGATTTAAACAATGTAACATCAGACTGACTACTCTCTCAAAGTAATTATGTGCCATATTGGTTCATCATCAACCCAAAATAAACACATTTTCCCCCAAGTATAAGTTACATCCAAAAAAGAGACAAGGACAGGCAAGTTTGCAATGGCATTATACAGCTTTTCCTTTTTTCTTTTTTCTTCTTTCTTTTTTGACTAAGTTAACTAAAGGCAAGAGGGGTGTAGAATCTGAAGATGAATCCCATTATACAGATTTTCCTATTTATGTTAACTACATCACACACCTGTTCCAAATCAGAGGCTTCAAAAGTTGGAAGCCCCAATTCTTCCACAGCTACAAGGAAATTTCTGACATTTTCAAAGTACTGGAATGCAGATAGAGCTGCCCCATCATGAATAACAAGAGAATCACACGGACCCTCAACCACCTAAATTAGTCAATAAACATCATCAAAACCAACTAAAATATGTATGAACAGACATGTGAAAAGCTGAAAAGAAAATGAAAACCTTGCTGAATCATACCTTTGGCACAGCTCCAGGCTGAACCTTGTTAAGAACATAGCATAGGATTTTTCCACTTCTCAACGCAAGCCTGAATTCTTCTTCAGAAGGCTCGGCAGGCAATTCCTTACCCCCACCCACTCCAACCGCCCTTCTGAGCCATCCGGCTGCTTCATATCTTCTCAAGGCTACACAATGATGCAGCAACATTAAATTTCTTTTCTTATTAATCACATCTCAAGCTAAGAGAAACCACATTTTCACCAACCAACACCAATAGAAAGAAGGTTAGAGCCTTAAGAGGACTAGATAGCAAAGTCTTGATTTTACTGCAGAATTCATTTTGTTGATTTCAGCTCTATCTTATCTAGAATCCTTTCCAAATTTCATTGGAGCATAAAGCAATTGAGTAATAAGCTCTTCAAAATTTAAGGATTTGAGCTGGGACCTCCTATTCTAATTCTAACTTCATCGCTATAATTCCATGCAACAAAAATGTTAAACATTCATCCAGGATAAAGTTCCAAAACTTCTTGGGAATGAGAATTGAAAAGAAAAAAAATAATTAATGCAATGAGAAAGATGATACAAAAAATGAGATTATTGGACAATGAAAAATCATATCATAATTAAGACATTTTTTTGTGTGTAAATTTATAAAATTTACATAAGATTGTAATCACATGATTATCACCTCACATAATTCATTACCACTATAAAATGTACATCAAATCAACCATACTTTACAAAATTTTCATTGTCATAAAAATATATGCTAAAGCCATAACCTGTATACAAATAATTTACAAGAAATGCTTCCTCTGCTTATCAAAGAAACCATTAAATCCAAAATTCAATCAATTTTTATAGAGAAAAAAAAAATTAAACATTGAAGTGCAAATAAAATTCAAGAAATGATTTGATCATACAAGATTCCTCAGCCTTCCTTGAAGCCAATCCCATATCGCTTGATCTGGTACTATGTTTTTGAAGAACATCTTCCACCATTGAAGCTACAGAGAAAGGCAATACTTGCTCTGTTGCCATTGCTTTCTTTATCACACACCAACCCAGAAAATATTTTTTTGATCACAAACTCAGATTTCAAATCTTACCCATTAACTCAAAGGCCTTAAAACTTCCAAAAACAACTTCAATTCAACAATTTACATAGAAATTAACAAAAATTTCAAATTTTTTTGTTTATGGTGTTAAATTTAAGAATTTTTTTTTATTTTATTTTAGCTGAATTCTCAGGGAAATGGAGGAATGAGAGACTAGGGTTTTGATGAGTTGATCTGTGAAGAGAGAGAGATTTGTGCAAAGTGAAGAGAGAGAGAAGAGAAATTTTCTTAGCTCTTTCCCTTACTTTCCCTCTGTTTCCTCACAGTTTTCTTGCTCTTTCTTGTTTTCTTTTTCTCTCTCTGTCTAATATTAGTGGAAAAAAGGTTAACCGAACCTGGCTCCGAGCCTCTCGGCATGGACTTGATGGTATATATTTTTCCTATATAATTATTTCTAAATTTTTTATAAGCAATTTTTGTTTTTAAAATTCTTTTCCTTGAGAGGAAAAAAAAAAGTTCTTTTTAAGCTATATATATATATATATATTAAATTTCTTATAACTAATTAGAATTTTGGCATTGGACCTATTATAAAGTTCTTAAAATCTCAACTATTTATTAGAAAGTATTCAAGTAATTGATAACATGATAAAATCTGAACGATTTATTTAACAATGAATGGTTGGGATTTTAAAGACTTCAATGCTTATAGTTATTTAGAAGACTTTCAAGATCTTAATCCGGTTTTTAGTTCAAATTAGCGCTTAATTTATATTTATCTTTTCAAATCCAAGAACTTCTTTTGGTAAATTTTTTTTTTAAAAAAAATATTTTTATGAGTACAACAAAATATCATAATATTTTCACAACAATATAATGTATCGATTTACCGTTAGTCAAAATAAAATAGTAAATATTTTATTATGACCCATCCGAACAAAAAACAAGAATGTAAAAATGTTATGACATTTTATTATGCACCTGTACTTTCTCATGAAATCTAGGACCCTATCGGCAGATTTTTAGGTGCTTTTATTTTTTTTCAATAAATTTGGGTGCAATGGTCAAATTAACTTCTAATTTGAGTGTATATGCAATGAATCGGAGGCATCCATTTGATGGGTTTTTTTATTTATTTATTATAACAAAAATTTTTTAAAATGGGTTCAGAATAAACTTTTTATTTTTATTTTTTTGCTAATATCAGAATAAACTTTTTATTGTTATTCTATTAATTGCAATTTGGATTTAAGTATGATACACCCATTCATGATATGTGAAAATAAAATATGGGTACATCATTGAATTGCAACATCAAATCAATCCTTGCATCATTTTGGTAAGATAATCTTTCTAATATCAATTTCACATGTTGCTCTTTCTTGAATGTTCTGTTCTTGATTTTGGTTTAATGTCAAAGGCCCAAAAATCTCCAATTTATTTGAGAAATTTATGGAAACAATATAAACGCACCCTGGATGGATTTTTTTTTTTTTTTTTTTTCTTTCTTTCAGATAGGAGCCTTAGATGGTGTTGATGTTGCAAAGAGTGTAATTGGTGGTCTAGATTCTAATACAAAGTTTATTTTTATTGGCCTTGCAGAGGGGAGCTTATTTCATTGATTTATGGGGAGCTTACAAAATAAGTAGGACAAAAGTAAAACTGTCCATTGAATAGTAAAGTTTAAAAAGAATTATAATTAAAAAGTAGTTTAAAGCGAATAATAGATAAGTTAAATAAGTTGAATAAATAAAACCGTTTATCCAAATAATCAGCCAAATGCAAGTTATCATTGGTTCTGATATAAACTTATCATTGAAATTATTTTTTAGTCAATCAGTAATAACTAATAACAACTTATCACTTAAAATTTATTAAGAAAATAATGTGGACATAGCATTAAAAAAAAAAAAAAAAAACTTTTTTTTTTCTCTCAATTTGCTTGCAAATCCTCAAAATACTGCTTTTAACATTATCAATAAACCTTTGTTGTAAATGCATAACAAAATTAATGTTAATATTTTACCTGATTTGCATGCAAAAATATCATTGAGAAGGTACCATGTGTCTTCTCTAGAAAATAGACAGAGCTTACTTCACTGACTTTAAGGCAAAATAATACGGTAATTATGTAGTTTTAAGCACCAGTTGTAGGTGGGTTTGACGTGAATTTTACACTTGTGCCTTCATTACATAATATATTATTATTCTTAAAGGCTCAGTGAGCTAGGTGATTTGCTTCTTAACCAAATGTCTCCTTTATTAATCCAAAATGATCTTCAATTTGTTGAGTTATTCTTACATTTAACGTTACTTAGGTCCCTTTTAAGCTTAGTTGTGCGTGACATTGCTTTGTCCCTTTCAGATTTGAAAGATTACCTTGGTGGATTCCTATTTAATTCTGCCAAAATGTGCCTATTCCATCCCTAACTAACATGCCCTAGCCTCTTCTTCTTTCGGGCAACTTAAGAGTTCAGAGGAATTTTGTAAAATAGTCAATTGATTTCATTTTTTTTGGATCCTCACATGACTTTATTATATGTTTGAGAATCTAACATGCTTAAGTTAGCCCAAGCTTTTAGCAGCCCCATTAGTATATGTAGGAATATACAACTATAGATTGCATTATATGTGAGAGTAATCTTATTTTAGATTACACGAGGTGTGGTTTGATGGCAAAAGTTTTTATTCTAAAGATAAGCGATTCGAGCAATAGCCTTAATAAGACTTGTGTGGTACATGTGGTATTATTCATTGTCGTTACGTGGTGTGAGGTTGATGAGTCCACACCAGAGACCCCATTTTTTAATTCAGCAAAAAAAAAAGAGTAATATTATTTTAGAAGATATATGATGAAAAGAAAAATTAATGGCTCGCTCAAGTGAGTCCAAGGTGCAAGAAATTGTGTGATATGCAAACAAAGTACGTCAAACGAGAAACAAAATGGTTATATCAGCACTTAACCAAGTCCACTAGTACGAGTTACGAGAGTTGAGCAAAGAATGAGCAACACATTAGTGAGGTTAGTCTCGCTCGATATCCGCTCGAGTGAGGTTAGTCTAGCTCGAGCAAGACAATTACAAAATGTGCAGATTTTGCTACTAAAAAAAAAAAAAAAAAACCAACAACAACAACAACAACAAGAAGTTAACAACAACACCGAGGAATGAGATATTTTATGTCTATAATGGCAAGTTACAGCCACATGCCTTTTCAAAGGCAATTTTTCATTGTCTATATATAGAGCTTCCATATTTAGATTTTTTTTTTTTTTTTCCTATTGATTTCACACCATTAGAGAGAAATTAACAAAATATTTCAAGTTTGTTACTCGAAAAATTCTGACTTAAAAACTCTTTTGAGTTTGGGCAAATATTGTATTAAAGATAGTAACTTCATTCGTGCGCTCTAAGTCTAAGCCATTAAGGTCTTATGTTCTTTTATTGTGAATATATGTAATTAGTCCTGACTAGTCTGTTAAAAAATTCATAATTAAATCCAAAATTTTGGAATTAAGGATTAGTTGTTGTTGTGTATAATAATATGAGTGACTTTGTGGCTGAGCTAAGAGCCTCTTGACTTCCCTATGTATTTCCTTTGTTAATGCCTTCATGATGCCATAATATTCTTCTAATAATAATGATTAACCAATTCCTTTGCTTATGTGTAAAGGCTAAACATGTCATCATGATTAGATTACTCAACTTTAAAATCAAAAACAAATACTTAAAAGGTTAAGAAAGGTTAAGATGATCATTAGCACCATTGTACTTGTGAGCAAAAGAAACTTAATCTTTTCATGATATTACTTGAAAAATGCAATGCCCTCGTCCATTCATTTCCACTTGAAAGCTTCTTTGCATCCAATCCATGTTTATGATTATGAGTCTTTTAAAACCACATAGTATTTTTTTTCTTTTCTTTTTTATACCCCTTCTTATACCCCATGCACACCATTTTTTAAATTAACTAGTACTTTACAACTTTAAATGAATACCACATAGTAAGAGCATCACCATCATATAATTCTTCTGGTAAAATTAGGCAGTTGGTCATTTTCAATGATCAATACACTAGTTAAAATTGGTCACTAGTCTAATTCAAAATGAGTCCTTCTCACAAATTTAACAAAAAAAAAAGATTATAAAACAATTATGGCATTGTATTTTTTTATTTTCAAAAGATGTTTCTTTTTTCAAAGGGTTTTTGAGAAAATTTGTTAAAAGTCCCCAAGAAAATGCATGTTCCATTTATACTTTAGCTTTCTTCCCCCCCCCCCCCCCCCCCCCCCCCTCTCGATGAACAAGAGCATCCTTGAAATTATATGAAAGTGATCAAGTAGAGGAAAAAGAAGCATAAAAAAAAGAGTGGGGCTAGCCAAGCAGACCAACTTAAGTTAGCCCCCAAGGGATAAAAGAAGGGAGGGGCAGAAAAGCAGCTTATCTTTCATGCCATTTGTCACTGATTGGTGATGGGCAACCAGTAAGCAATTCATGGACAGAGTAAGTAGGAGAAGCACATGATATGTGCACCATCTCATGATTTAGGCCACTATTCACCATTTGTTTAAAGAATGTCTGTATATCAGGAGCTTCCGGGGCAGAACAAGAGATTTTTGTCCCAAACATTTGGATGCTTGCTAGCAAGGTAATCTCATAAATGTTTTATTTCAAAGAAGAAATATTGCTATGAGAATTGTTGGAAGGAAAATTCTCTGATAAGATATGAAACAAATTACAAGTAGGTTGTTGAACAAATGATAAGCCAAATTTGAGATAACTAGTTTAAGATGATTCTATTTGTATCTGTATTTAATGTCATATATTTTGTTTATAATCAGTCTTAAATTCAAAAAAAGAAAAAAAAAAGAAGACAAAAAGAAGAAGATAATTGCACTAAGTTGATGATCAATATAAAATTTAATTAGTCGCTTTATTATGAAATGAGAATATAAATAATGTAGATCTTAAGAATCTAAGGGACTTCATTTTAAAGATTTTGTTTAGGGTAATTATTATTTTAAAAGCCATACTATCCATTCATGAAACTGTCAAAAGATAAATTGTACATATCCACAACCAAGTTTTTTTAATTGACAGTACTTTGCAACCTATAAATACAATCTTTGTCAGTAAATTCTTGATATTTTTCCAAAGAGTCCGATAACTTTGTTGTAAAACATATTGTCCTATACCTTTTTTTTTTTCCTTTGCAATATTATGTATGTGATCATCTGCAAGCCACGTACATTTGATAATAACATGTTAAGGGATTAAGACTTATAATTAATAATCCAGAGTTCCAACCAATTATATATGTGTCATAATTCTTAAATAAATCCTGTAAGGTAAAATGCTTGTTTCAAAAAGGATAATTAGTCTAAATTTTAATGCTCTCATAACCATATATTAGGTGTCATATCTTCAGTAGCTATAATATAGATTGCATGTATCTGAAACTTATATACGTGCCTTATTGGCAAAATTACACCAATCTCCTTTAGGCCCTATTTAGTTGGGAGGATAGAAATTTTCGACATTGACCTTCAAAGTTTCAAAAATGCTAGTCCCTATCTTGAATTTTAATAAATCTAGTGATATGAAATTGTCAACAACTTTTCTCATAATTACATGACCTAGAATTGTTCAGGCTTTGAATAAAGATGGTCTCAGGCTCAATTCTTCTGGATGCTTTCTGTTTTTCCTTGATCAATAAAATATTTATACAAAAAAAAAAAAAAAAAAAAACTAATGTGACCTATTTGTGATTGATAAATAAAAGTGGTGTTAGTGGGCCTACATGAAAGTAATGTTGCTCAAATCGTAACTTCCTACCTTAAAATGTTGTGCAAAAGTTTGTGTCTCTATCATTGCTTTTATGTAAAATATAAGAAATATAATAGAATCCCTATTCCCCCTTAAGTTATCTGATTAACTTAATTTACCAAAAGTTAGGAATGTTGATTGGATAACTCAAGTGTAAAATAAGTATGTTTATCACAAACCTCAAGGAGGAAAATGTGTTAATAAAACGTTTGGAGTTAAGTGTTATTTTCTTATGTCTCAAGAGACATTAGTGCAATTTTCCCTATTTGTATTCGCTTTGCCAACCAAATAGCTTGTTTATAGCTTAAAGCACTAAGGTTGTAAATGAGCTGAGCTAAGCCAAGTATTAAAAATTCAGAATTCTTTACTCTTTTTTTTCCCCCTTAAACATAATATGATCTCGAACTTATTACCAAATCAAATTATATTTAAGTTCGGTTCATTTTATTATCAAATTAACTCGTACTTGTTCACGAATTACTCTATCAACGTATTCTTTTTTTTCACATACAATAAACACTACATTTAAAATTATTTACTCCTTCGCAAATCTATACCAATTGTTAATAACTAAATTATAGTTAGAATTATATTATTCGAGTTAATAAGATAGAATGATTTTTGTTTATGAAATTATGAAAATCAAATCCACTAACCTTGTAGTCCATTTACTACAAAAATAGGTTGTTTTCATTACTGATGAATTATAAATCATAACTTGATATTTTATAGATTTATTTACAAATTTATATGAATATATTTTTATACATATATATATATATATATATATTTACATAATACTTGCAAGTACATTATTATGTTTGAACTTTGAACCTAGATTGTCTAATAGTTAAGCCTAAATGTGCGTTTAGATACCGCTTATTTTACTGAAACTGAAAACTGAAAAAAAAAAAAAAATTTTTGATTACTGTTCATTAATGAAATCACTGTTTATTTGTCTATTTGCACTGTTTATGTCCCATGAACAGTGCAAAAGGCGCTGAATTAAAAAAAAAAAAAAAAAAACCAGATGTGATGAACGCAAATGCCAATCCAAACAAACACTAAATATACACTTAGATTTGAATCATCTGTTAAATAAACGAACACAAACAAACTTTTCTCGAACATGATCCGAACTCTAAAGTCTCGGTTCAATTACATTACAAGCCCGGTAAAGCACAACAATTTATAAAAGGCCACAAGGGTTTTGTCGTCAATTAAGTTGGGATGTCTCCCTCCAACGTTCAAAAATATTCAAACCCATGGTTCGGAGCCGAACCTAAAAGAAGGATAGGGGTTGGGGATAAAGTGAAATTCTAATAAATTTCAGTGTGCTCCTGAAGTGGGCCCAAAAAAAAGAGTTGAATTGGTGGGACCCACCCAAAGTTAGCATGCTGGCATGTGTGTTAGTTTAGGAAATAAGGCTGCCGGCCCAAGCCCAACCCTTGTAACAAGTGGGCTCCACTGGCTCGGCTAAAGACCATCCAAAACATGTTGATAAAGAGAGATGAAGAAAAAAAAAAAGTAAATTAATTAATTAAAGGAGGACAACAATTAAATTAAATCAAAAGGCTTAAGAGCGAAATTATTTTTCTAGTTTGCTTTTTCTGCCACTGTATATAAAATATGTTGATTAAAAATGATGTTGGAACTCAAGTTAGAGGCTATAAATATATATTTTTAAGAGTTGCTTAGAGATTATTTTTGTTTTAACTCAAGTTGAAGGTTAAGATTTTTTTTTTATAAAAAAAAGTTGAAGGTTATAAGATGGTCCCTAATTTCATTAGGAATAGAATTATTTTTTTGTAAATGGCTAAATGATTTAAGGGCATCCAACCCTCTATGTGGGGGTTTAATTAAGAGTATGATTTATCTCATTTATGCTTAACTCAAAAAAATTAAAAAAAATTACAAAGTAGACATAGTGTTTGTTGTGAACATAGCATTTTTCTTAAGAATATTTACAATTATCAAGTGAAGTGGTGAACATTGCAAAAACACACTCACACACACAAAATGTCTTACTATTTGCAACCTCATGGTTGCTATCTTTTCTAGTGTTCTTACTTTTTATTCTGATTGAATATTTTTCCATTTGCAATGAAAGTATTATATTTTTCCAACAAAAAAAAAAATGTCTACTACTTGCTGTCTTTTTTTTTTTAATTGAATAATTATTTCAACTGTAAAAAGAAAAATTTAAGAAAATTCTTGAAGGTGGGTGATAAAATTTTAAGTTTTAGGATGGAGAAAATTTGCTTACCAAGAGTGGAGAAAGATTACTTTCACTATCAGTTAATGTCTTATTGGTTTTAAATTTAAGAATAGTATTGTGATTGTAGTTTTCTAACAAATGAATGAAACAGGTTTGCATGTCTGATGTCTTACATTTCAATACATATTTTGCTTGGAAGAAAAAAATTAATAAAGAAGAAGATGAAGAGTCAATAAGATTTATAAAATTAAAGGGATAGAAACAAATAAGCCCTTAGGAATTAAGATTCACTATATTTTAAAGAAAACTAAGATAATGTCATTACTTGTTAGACTTCGTGACAGTACACACATATTGATATTCAACACAAAAAGAAAAACATTATCTGATAAACAACTTTGAAGTTTTTTTTTTTTGTTTTTTTTTAACTTATAAATATCTTTTAGAAATTATGTAAATTTAAATTTGAAAGTACTACAACTAATACAATCCACAAAGCTTTTAGATATAAAGTGAGATTCCAAAATACACATCCTGTATAGGGTCAAAATACACATCCTCTCTCTCTCTCTCTCTCTCTCTCTCTCTCTCTCTCTCTCTCTCTCTCTCTCTCTTTTGACTGGACTCATCTCTACTGCATAAAATGTGACATAGTATTATTTGAAAGATTTTTTCCCCTGTACTTTATGAAAAGAAAAAACAGATACTATATGCTAAGAAAGAGTATAGAGTATACTCTTTACAATGTCCATCCTTAATCAAGTACTGTCTCTTATGAGTTAAGATTTCTCTTAAATTTGACAAAAAATTAAATTTAATAGTTTGAGACAAAGTGCTTATTCCCAGTGGTTAAGGAAGATATGCTTAGTTTTTATTTTTAAAGTTTGGGAGAACATTGTAACTAATTATACCATAATTAAGAGAAGGAAGAGCAAATTAACCCTAAAAACTACTTACCAAACAATATATCCCAAGTGCTAGCTATTGTTAGAACGGACAAACTTAGATTGCAAATATTGGATTTTCTAAGTGATTTTCCTATGCTGAGGTGAGTAATACCTCACAAAAATAATATAAAATTTTTCATGTAAGTACAAGTGATTTGTTGCAAGGTTTCATTTTTTATTTAAAATGGATTGATGATGAAAATGGTCTTCTTTGGGATTTTTTAAGGTCTTAGCTAAATGTAACATAATTATTTACTGTAATGTGAGGTGAAACTCTGTGAAAAGGAATGTAAAATCATATACTGAATGATAAAATGCATTTTGAAAGGTGGTAGCAAAAAATAAGAATTACCCAATCATGATACAATGTCGTACATTATATGACATCTATATGTATGTTTTGCCCCATTGTAACATGCCCCATGTTTAGCAGGTTAAAAATTCTCTATGCTTTTTGCTTGAATGCAATACCATCCATCACTTTCCAAAATAAGAATGTTAAGTGTAAAAGTTGCATGACCACCTTTCTGAATTAGAATGTATAAATGTCTATATCTTGAAGGACACCTTTTCATTATTGCATCGACATGATAGCATTCAAAACCCTACAATGAACTATTCATCCAACAACAAAGGAAACACCCTACAATGAACTGATTTTTGATTGAGATGGGTCGTCTACAGCATGTGCGCATGACCTTGTTTATGATAATTTGTGTATATAAAATAATTGATGAAGCTCGTCAATTTCTTGCTGTGACACATGCAATGTATATTGAGACTCTTATGCCTTTTAATTTAGCCTCTAGAAATCAAGTCTTATTGTGATGGCAAGTATCCTCCACCATAAACAACAAGTCGTGGATTCGAGTATGAGAATCAGCATTTCCACACACACACACACACACAAAATATATAGAAGTAAGATTGCCTACTAATTAATCATGACTCCTAAAAAAGTGTGAAGTTTGTGCACTAAGTATGACATTTTTTAGATGAATTACAGTTAATTCAACTAATAAAATAAATTGTTATTAAATAAAGAACCAAAGTTCCATTCCTACTACCTACACCAAAAATAAATTTATTAATATTTTGACCTAATGGTAAATAACAATCATCATGGAGCAAACAACGTATGATTTAAATCTCATCAAGTCTATAATAATAATAATAATAATAATAAAAGGCCTTTAGAGGATCAATTTGTGCTTCAAATGTTATATTAAACAAACTAATTATACAATCCACCTAGAGCTCCTAAAATTTAAGCAATTAAAGTTCAATGAATTAGAAAAACGGAAGTAATTAATCAAATATTATGAACTACATTGCTATTTTCTATAATTTCAAACATGTTTTAAGTTTGAATTTTTATTAACTAGATCTTTATTTTGGTGCATGGAAAAAGTTCAAGTGTATAGGTTCAAGAGAAGCACAGTTAGTTGAAGACTGAGACTTCCAGGTGAGGGGGTGTCCTTTTCCCACCAAATGACCAGTTACCAAGACCTTACCAAGTCAAATGAAGGTCTAACTGAACCAAATTTGGTTCTTTTCATTTACTTAACTCTTCTTAATTCTTTATCCAAATTTAAATAACTATTCTTAATTCAGTTAAAACTCCCTACAAAGTCATGTCTTAGGGTTTGGTTTTGCACAAAAAGAAAGAGAAACATAGTCAATTCGCTGGGTCCATTCTAACACTTTCTGCAGACAATGATCTTAAATTTAATTCAATTGGTCCCCTCCCTAAGCCTAATTTAATTGGTCCCCTTCTAGGAATTTAATTGGTCCACAAAAAGAAAGAGAAAGTAGTGTATGTTTATTTGATAGTGAGTGGAGAAGATCATTGATGACTTATTTCTTAAGAGCATATTGTAGCTGGCTAAGTCTTCGGGGCCAGCCATATATGATGGATGATTAAAGGAAGGTACTTGTTTTCTCTCACATTTTGCTCTTTTGATGCAAAAGTTGTCCATCACTAGACACTGCATAACCCTGAATTCTCATGCATTTTACTTGGTCCAATGTTCTTTTAATAATCCCTACACTAACATGCACTTGTGTTCTCATATTCTTGGTCTAGTAAGACCCTTTAATGATGTAAAAAAATCTCTGTAAGTCAGTGGTCCAATTGAGTTTTGAAAGACCTACCAAAGAATAACAAAATAAGCTAGATGTAATATTGTTGTGGTGTCGGTCAAAACTCCTCCAATGCTTAAGTTAACACTCTTGTTATTGGAATTTCAAATTGTAAAAAGTATTTTTGGTCGAACTATACCCATCACCCTTAATAATCTAAACAAAAGCATAAAACATGCATTTGTTACAGAAAACTTTAATTTGTTCAAAATCTTTCCTTTTTTTTTCTAAGAGGGGATTGGGGATTCTGAAAAATCAGAATGCTCAGTCACAAAATACTTCCCCAAACAAAATTGGCATAACATTTTTGGCTTTATCATCTCAAATGTTCTTCATAATGCACCCCTTGTATTCAAACGTTGCCATGAACTAAAGTCCACACCTCAAGCATTTGGCTCCTTCCTATTACTCAAAAAATAAAAATGTTCTTCACTACTATCTACCTTTAATTTTGGACATGTTATCATGAAAAATTAAGATATTAAGGCCTACCATATTGTAAGGTATACTTCTCAAAAAAGAAAAAATATAGTAAGGTATTGTAGTTCAGAAATATTACCAAAAATTATCTTGGTTTAATAATGTTATTCCAATTAATTTAAATGCTAAAAATATATTACACAAATGATTACATTTCACTTATTTAGCCTATAGGTAGTGAATAGTGATTACAATTTGGTTGGTCTCAATGATATGGATTATGTATTCATTAATCTCTCAAATTTGACTAAAAATTGTTGGATTAGAGACGTTCAATTGAACCATGTGACTAAAGTCCATAGGTTGTCTTAATCTTCCAAGCCAAAAAGATAAAGCTATAAATTCTAACCCTTTATTGTACAAATGGCTTGTCAAATTATTATTCCCAATCCCCTTTAATGTCATATTAAATCAGACATGAAGTTTGGAGGAGAAAGAAAGAAAAGATCATGATATATAGTCCCATCATATATCAAGAGCTTAGTCCTAAAGCTTTGATGTTCTTTTAGGGAGGGAAGATTCTATTTTATGAAGTGAAAAACACTATCTTTATTCCAACCCTTATCAATATTCAATCCCCCTCCCCCCCCCCCTCCAATTATCATAACTTGGATGGTCCCCAAATATAATGCTACCAGCTGAAGAAGTTTGAGTGGCTATGCATATATATGGTGATATAACACTACTTCCAATTCATTGAATTGGACATCACGTGAAAGCTAAAGCCCTATCTTTGGGGGTGAAAAGGGAGTAGTTGAGTTGTTTCTAGAATAAAGGTGATTCCAGCCTTAAAAATATGCAGATTTAATACATGCAAGGTTTGGTGAACTCATAAGTATGAGAGAGAGAGAGTTATGATACAATTATGGGCTAGAAGCCTGCAATTAGTATATAGTTTTGGGAAATCTTGTGTTAGATTTGATGTGCCAAGACATAGCCTAGCAATGAGCATAAAGCAAACTATTCTTAAACCATTTTACTAAAGAATAGAATATGCTGTCTATATGAAGCAGCCTATGTTTGGAGGGGCTTTTTCTTCTTTACACAATAAAATTCAAACCCCTCCCCATGTAGGTATTCAAACCCACCCCATGAAGGTAAACTTGGTAATTTGCCATTAGCATTGGAAGGGTTCATTGAATAAGACAAACCCTATGGGAAAAAAATAATATTGAAACAAGCTTACAACTAAGAAATGTAATTGTTAGAGTTTCCAGTTCTTTTACAAAAGTTGTGTGATCACATTCATCTACCCTACAAAGAGCTAAGCTAGCTTAGAGAAGCTATGCTTTAAGAAGCATATCTGCAAAAGTCAAATAGCGCATGGTTTATATTTAAGCTGCAGGACTTGTCCTTGAGATTAATTGTATTGTTTTTCTGACAAATGGAGCATGGTTTATACGACATCATTTACATTATCACGTAGAGAATATGCTCACTCTTGAAACTAAAGGCAGTTCAAATCGAACCTTCATAAAAGATAAGATTTTCTTTTTCTTTGGGTCTTGAAAGGTAGAGAGAATTAAGGTTGAAACAATTGTCTCTTGTCTTGTAACCATGGTCCTAATGGTAATGGACCTTCATCAGTGGACCAAAAAGAAGGAGAGACTATCCCTTTTGAAACACATTGTAATTCAAGCACGTTGAGTTTGTTTAGAAAGAGCTTCAATGAAAAATGACCTTACTTGCTTGGTTCTGATTTCTTTGGAGGAGAAATAGTGACTTTACAACAAGAACGTACTGTAAGGTTGATTGTCACTTTAGGGACATCCGACAAAGGTGGAACATTACTGTAGATTTCTGACTTTTTATGTAAGGTTGTAAATTTCGTGGTCCAATCAACAACATCAATAATAACAACCAATACCTAATTCCAAAATTTTAGGATTGGTTATAAATCATCGATAAACTAATCATGGTAGGAAATATGTATATATATTTATGATACAACCAAGAGCATACAATATTCTTTGCTTGGAAAATCGAGTAGTTCCTAATAATATCTAAAACTCTAAGTGCTCCAAATAAGATACATATTCACTTTGATATAAATTTAACAACACATTATTGTTTAAGCTTAAAAGATTTTACGCAAACAAAAATATTTGTTGATATTATGGATTTGAAGTGGCATCTTACACCTAATTATTTCAAATCCATATTTTAATAAAACTCAAATTCTTCCATAACATTCATCAATAAAAGAAAGGGTGTAATTTCATTCCTTTTTTTTATGGTATAATCGTTTAAACTAAAATTTAAAATCCGATCCTCCTCTTTGAATACCTATATTTCAACCAACCATTAGTTCATTTGCATTAATTTGCCACTTGAAATCTTTGGGTACAAGATGGGATTTGCAACTCTCCAAATATCTTGATAGTAACTTTGAGGATTTCAAATGAACATATCAGCGGAGGAAAAGCAATACATGATAGAAGAAAATGAAAATATATTTTTAACTAAATTTAACCAAAAACATTAGGAGTTGCTCACAATACTAAAAATAATTAACATCGGGTATCTCAATCTTAGTGTGATGACAAGTGTCTTCCATCAAAAGTAAAAGGATGCAGGTTTGAGTTTGAGAATTAGTTTCTCCAACAACAAAAAATAAATAAATAAAATTGGGAGGTGGGGGGTAAGGTAGCCTATCAATCATCTTTCTTAAGCCTCATAAAAATTTAGAATTTTGTGCACTTGATACAACTTCTTCTTTTTCTTTTATCTTTTTTTTTTAATCTCTTGCATATAGTTGTTTCTATCTTCATGCCAATATTACAGAAGTGTAAAAAAACTGCAATAGAATTTACAATGATGATATGAACTTTCAGTGAGCTCATAATTGTATGTCTCATGAGTCACCATGTGTTCATTGGTGCATATAAAATTAGGCAAATGTTAAGGTTGAACTAATGTGAATCCTACTTAATAAAAAAATTGAATAAATGAAATAAAAAGACATAAAACTGGTTTTACTGTCTACTTTAATATATTTTTTTTTCCTCTCTATAAAGTTGGCTCCACAGTCTATAAAGTTGCCAAAAGAAATGATATAAAACTACAAAAAGTAACAAAAAACTGTTGTTAATGAGCACATTACGGTGTCTGTTAATACAACCCATAAAATTATTCAGTGGACCCAGTGTATTGTGTATTGTGTATTGTGTATTGTGCATTCTATTCCTCCATAAGAATAGGCTTTACTTGTAAATCTTGCATACAAGACCCACCCTTACCTAAGAGAGATGTATATTAAATTGTACGGAATAATTTTATTGGTGTACAAGAGTAGCAAAACATAAATGCCTCACCGTATTGGTGTACAAGAGTAGCATCAGCACAAGGCAAAGCCCAACCAGGTAGCAATGGGGCTCAGAGTTCAGAAATCAGATTTGTAGCATTAGATTTACACATATTTGCATTGGTTCCAAAACAGGCCCATTACCAAGTCACTCCAAGCCCACATATGACAGAGCGAGCAGGATCTTTTTTTTTTTTTTGTTTTTATAGTTTTTTTCTTAAACTTAAAAGCCGGACTTAACAAAGTTTCAACCCAGCTAATAGGGGTTCATTGAGAAAGCCCAAAAAAATTTCTTATCTATTATGGGCTTTGCTTCTAACTTCAATCATAATGGCAAAAATTGTGTATCACCAAAAATTAATTTCAAAGATCAGGAAAGTGATCTGATTATTACTTAGCTAGCTAATTCTTAGCAAGGCCTACACCAATCCTATTATTATTTATTACCCTAATTGTTTGATGACATAATGTCCCCATCTTTAAATTTTTCTTTTGGCTAAGCTAAAATAAAAGGAAGGCTAAGGTTTTAAATTTTAATATAGGAGAAATTATTAGGTGTGTTGGACCACGTCAGCCATATCCAATTGTGAGAATACCATTAATTAGGCCGAGAATTTTGGGAAAAAAACATTGCTTTTAGCTTATGGAATTAATTTATAATGACGCCTAGTTATAATTGCAACAACATTGGAGCACTAGAAAAATCAATGCTTTTCACTTCCAATATTCATAAGATGAGATACAACAATAATTGAGCCTTAAAGTTGCTGATTATTCTATTATAAACCTTATTATGGAAGAATCTAATTGGTAGCTCATTTGAGATTTACAACTCATTGGATTTATTACCCTCTCTAACTCAAACTTATTTACTCTATAAAAAAATGCTAAAAACATAAATTATTTTACAAACTTTTGTACAATCTACCAATAGGGTGGGGTGATTAATAATAAGTAAAAATGTGATGTTAGAAGTAAGCCTATTTGCAAATACTATAACAATGTTGCTTGCAATAGGTGTCTCACACAATGTGTTATCTTATCTCATACACACACTATTTCTATTCTTTTTAACATGTAAGACTTACTAACGTGTGAGGTCCACTAAAAATGTACACACTTGCATAAATTCCACTTGCATAAAATATCTATTACATGCAACGGGTACACTAAATTGGTTATTAGAAAGCATATACTCTCCATATGAAATTTGACAATTAAAATTGAGCTCAAAATCTCTATCCATGCCAAAAAGAAACATATTAGAATCTTAAAATAAAGAACAATAATTATTTAATAGATACCATATATTTCAAATTCTATCGTATTTATAAAAAAAAAGTTTAATGTAATTTCCTTATTCCATTTTTTTTAATATCTGAGAATCATTTTCTTATTCCAATTATGGAGATGATCTCCGTTATAAACAAATCTCCCTATGGTATATTTCAGCAGAGAATTTTATTTTATTTATTAGTATTACTTTTGTTTGGGATGGAAATTTCGTAAATAAATATAGCTAACAAGATTTTAATTACTCTTTAACTCAATTATCAAATCCTTAAAATAAAAAAAATAATTAAGAGGACAAAAGAAAAACGCCTTTTTGTTAATTATTTATTTATTATGCAAATTTGTTAACTAAACAATACCTTAATGAGCGAGTCAATCGCAAAGGAAAGGTGCAAAGCACATTGAAGTTTGAACTACCTCTCTGTCTTCATATAACTAATAATGCACGGTGGTAGCTGCCAATAAAATGTGAAGGAATCTGTAATAGCCTAATAGCCAGGTCCCTCTTAATTAGCCGTTTTCTTCTTCTTCTTCTTCTTCTAATTGTTTGTGCCAACAACCTTACAACTCATCGAGAAATGTCATTTACTGGTATTTCCAACGAAAATATATTTACACGCGTATGTATCACTGAATGCATGCATATATAAATATTTTACTATAACTTAGTTCTAAGTTAATATTAAAAAAATTGGAGACTTATAACAAGTGTCTTGAGGGCATAGATTAAGATTAATAAATGCTTAATTATGAGTTGTAATGCACATTTCTTTTAAAAATAAAATATATAGAGTACTTGTTAATGATTTATTGGCTTACAAACGTAAATTAAATGTGACTGTGTGAGTTTTTTTTTTACTCCCTCCGTCCCACTTTTTTTGCCCTCTATTCCATTTTGAGATGTCCCAAAATATTGTCCTGTTTCTAAAAATAAAAGTAATTAATTTATTAATGTTCCTATTATACCCTTATTAATTTACTAATTCAATTTTTTGATAAATTTTTTTAAGGGTGGTTTTGGAAATTTATACATTTTTAAAAGGTAGACAAGACAATAAATGATGTTCCCTTAAAAAACTTGACTTTTCAAACAGGACAAAAAAAATGGGACAAAGGGAGTAATATATTTATACAGTTTGACTTTATTTTTGAAAAATGCATAAAAATATTATTTAATGAAATATTAAATGAATCTTAACCACTACTCTTAATACATTCGTTGATAAAAAAAAATCATTTTTTTATTTTTTAATATATATATATATATATATAGTAATGCATAGGTACTATCAAATTCATAAAAATTTTACAACTCTATAGTCATGTTCTCTAGATCTAATTCAACTTATTTAACTTAGGAAAATGTTAACGAGTGCCCTTCGGACACTGGTTAAGAATTCAGTTAAAAAAAGTTTTGACATCATTTTTATGGGGAATGAAAAAAGTTTTCTTTAACTGAATTCTTAACCAGTGCCCTAAGGGTACGCATTAGCATGACAAGGGTACGCATTAGCATGACCTTTTAATTTAAAGTAAAAATCTTTAAGTTTTACTTTTTTCTAAATAAAACTGTACTTTTATTTAATTTATTTTTTATGTCCAATAAACCAATAAAAATAAACTCTCTCAAACTAACACTTTAAGCAAGTTATCAAAAAATTAAGTCTAGCCAAAAGTTTATAATTATTTTATAATAAAATAGATAATATTACTTTCAAATCTAAGAAGGTTGCGTAAAATCCCATACAACTTAGGTACCTTGGCATAAAAATAGACTAAAATATTATTTTTCTTCCTAAATTTTGTATGAATTTTGTTTTTCATCCTAAGTTTCAAAAAGTTAATTTTTCATTTTTAAATTATTGAAAATATTTCACTTTTGTGCTTAATTTTTTTTTAAATATCTTTTTTATCCACAAACTATTGAAGAAGAAAAAAATGTGTTCATATATGCACCCATAACATATTGAAAACAACTCTTTACTAAATTTGAGGATGAAAAATGAACTTTCAAAAATTTAAAGATGAAAAATAAAATTTGTGCAAAGAATAGAGATATATGAAAACAATATTCTAGCCCATAAAAATATGATAGGTAAGGGGTACTATTTTCTTCTTCTAATTTTTAATGGACGAAATTTGCACCAAAACTCTACCACAATTTCACCTCATCATTGAGATTAAAGTGCGCACTAATATATACACTAAATAAAAAGCATATGTAGATTACAACCCCCCCTTCCCCTCCTGAGCTCCCTCGTTCAATTTTTAAACTCTATAATGCTATATAATACTGTAGGGGCTCAAATTAAATTGGACCTAAATAATAAAATTTGTAAAGCGTTGGTAGAAGGGCTAAGTACCAGCAAAGCAAACCATGATCGACGTGAAATTCATAGAAATAATAATAAAGGAATTTGATTAAATGTTTGTGAGGATAATAATGATGACTTCGGCTAAATGTTCATGAAGAAATTTTGTTCTCGGCCCAGTCCGAGGATCTCTTTTCTTAGAACTGACATATACAAGAGTTATCCTTGGACACCCTGAAAATCCTTTTTTCATTTCTTCTCCTAATCGGTCCTCCTCTCCCTCTTTTTGGTGGGGGTGCTATCTATTATATAGTCTTGTTTAGTTGATCTCTGTCGTCCACTTATTGATCATCCAAGCCTATACTTGAGTGCCTGTCTCATCAGCCGCCTTTGCAAGCTTTCTGTTAGTTGAAGCAACCAAGGCATCACTGTTGGCTGGTCAATTCACCATTGATGTGATCAGAATGTTGGTGGCATGCATTTAATGAGTGAGTGACAGCTCCTTTCCTTCAACGTCGGCCTGCCGAGGACATAGGCCTCCTTGGCGAGGTCCCTAGATGACTTGGGCCTCGTCCACTTATCCTCGGATTATGCCCTCTCCTTGGCGTGGACCTTGGGCCTGATGTGGAGTGGGCCGGGGTTGCCAAATATTTGGGGCCCCACAATAGCCCCTCAAAACTCTACTGTCCGACCTTTTGGGCGGAGAGGAGGATTTTGACGTTCTCGGGCCTATCGAATTGGCCTGTCGGGCCTTGCCTTTCTGTCAGTGTCACCATCCTTTCAACTACCCCTGCAACTTTCTTTAGCACAAAGGGTCCGCCCGAGGAGTTTTTCCTTATTTTTGTAAGTCTTCTTCTCTTTCTAGTCTATACTTTTTAGCCTAAGTTCCCTGCTAGTTCTTCTAGGATGGGTAGGTTTAAGTTGCTGTGCTTTAGCGCTCAGCTTTACTTGGTTTTCGTTCCTAGCAGAGCTCACTACTTAGCACAAAAGGGGTTGGCTCTGCCATAGGTTTGGGCCTACGGTCAGTACAAAACCCTAGTTCTGCCCGGTGCTTAGATCGTCCTATAGTGACTAGTTTCCCTAGAGACTAAGGTCCGAAGACCATGCAATGCCTAGGTTCTGTCTAGTACTTAGTTTTCTGATTTTTAAGTAGTTGGTTTCCCCAGAGGCTTGGGTCCGAGGACCATGCAATGCCTAGGTTCTGTCTAGCCCTTAGTTCTCAGTCTGAAGTAGCTGGTTTCCCTAGAGGCTTGAGTTCGAGGACCATGCTAGGCCTTGGTTCTGTCCAGTACCTAGTTCTTTGATTTTTAAGTAGCTTTCTTTCTTCAAGTAGTTAGTTTCCCCAGAGGCTTGGATCCGAGAACCATGCAATGCCTAGGTCCTGTCTAACTCTTAGTTCTCAGTCTGAAGTAACTGGTTTCCCCAGAGGCTTGAGTCCGAGGACCATGCAAGGCCTTGGTACTGTCCAGTACCTAGTTCTTTGATTTTTAAGTAGCTTTCTTTCTTTAAGTAGTTAGTTTCCCCAGAGGCTTGGGTCCGAGGACCATGCAATGCCTAGGTTCTGTCTAACTCTTAGTTCTCAGTCTGAAGTAGCTAGTTTCCCCAGAGGCTTGAGTCCGAGGACCATGCAAGGCCTTGGTTCTGTCCAGTACCTAGTTCTTTGATTTTTAAGTAGCTTTCTTTCTTTAAGTGGTTAGTTTCCCCAGAGGCTTGGGTCCGAGGACCATACAATGCTTAGGTTCTGTCTAACTCTTAGTTTTCAGTCTGAAGTAGTTGGTTTCCCCAGAGGCTTGAGTCCGAGGACCATGCAAGGCTTTGGTTTTGTCCAGTACCTAGTTCTTTGATTTTTAAGTAGCTTTCTTTCTTTAAGTAGTTAGTTTTCTCAGAGGCTTGGGTCCGAGGACCATGCAATGCCTAGATTCTGTCTAACTCTTAGTTTTCAGTCTGAAGTAGCTGGTTTCCCAAAAAGCTTGAGTCCGAGGACCATGCAAGGCCTTGGTTCTGTCCAGTACCTAGTTCTTTGATTTTTAAGTAGCTTTCTTTCTTTAAGTAGTTAGTTTCCCTAGAGACTTGGGTCCGAGGACCATGCAATGCCTAGGTTCCGTCTAACTCTTAGTTCTCAGTCTGAAGTAGTGGTTTCCCCAAAGGCTTGAGTCCGAGGACCATGCAAGGCCTTAGTTCTGTCTAGTACCTAGTTCTTTGATTTTTAAGTAGCTTTTTTTCTTTAAGTAGTTAGTTTTCTCAGAGGCTTGGGTCCGAGGACCATGCAATGCCTAGGTTCTGTCTAACTCTTAGTTCTCAATCTGAAGTAGCTGGTTTCCCCAGAGGCTTGAGTTCGAGGACCATGCAAGGCCTTGGTTTTGTTCAGTACCTAGTTCTTTGATTTTTAAGTAGCTTTCTTTCTTTAAGTAGTTAGTTTCCCTAGAGGCTTGGGTCCAAGGACTATGCAATGCCTAGGTTCTGTCTAACTCTTAAATCTCAGTCTAAAGTAGCTGGTTTCCCCAAAGGCTTGAGTCTGAGGACCATGCAAGGCCTTGGTTCTGTCTAGTACCTAGTTCTCTGATTTTCTCCGCCGAGGAGGGGACCTTGCTCTGTTCTAGCCTCTTCGTTTGGCGTGCCTCTTCTGATTACGAGGCATCCCTTGGGCTGTTCAAGTAACGCGCTTTGACGCTTCGGTGCTTCCTCGTTAATGAGGCGCCTCCTCATTAATATCCTTGGGGATTTAAGAGGATCCAGCGGTGGATAAGCCCCTTGGAAATTGGGCAGAGTTATTGCCTTCGGAAATCTCTCTTTGGGATTTTGTGCAAGTTGGCTCTCACCAATTTTTGCCTTCTATAAAAGGCCTTTCTGGGACAACCCTTTTCTTCAAACCTCACAAACACATTCACCAATACACTGTTCAGAGGCTCTGCAAAAATAGCTGTTTGTGCCCCATAAAATGAATTGGCCCTTGGAAAGGGCGGTTACGAGGAAGCTTAGCCCCTTTTAGGAGCCAAAGATAGCACCTCGACCCTGGACGTCATGATGGGGTTGGGGTAGGAGAAGGCTGAAGATTTTTCTTCTTTTCAACCTAACCAGAGGTGGACCCCTCTTTGCTGTTTGGAGGAGGATCTAGAAAGAACGTAACCTCCCTCCCCCGGATCTGGACCCGTCAGCCCTCCAAGCTGGCAGTGATGGGCTTGGGAGGGAAACCAAGCGAAGTTGAGAGATGGAACCGTCCGGTGCCGCGACCTCTTCCCCCTTCAACGTTGCCTTCCTTCCTTCCTTTCCTCTTCTCCTGCTTCTCCACCAGCCTTGTTAGGTGTCTTTCTTTGTAATTAGCTTTAGAATAAGCCTGCATGGGCATCAATTGTAAGATGTAACTTTTTCTTCATATATTAATAAAGAAGTAGACCCACTTCATCTCTTTTATTTTTCGCATCTTTTTGTTTCTTGCCATTGTTGCCTTCTGAGTGAATGTTGTTGCTGTATGCTGTACTGTTTTTGTTGGTTTTTTTTTTTTTAGAAGTGTGGCTCTTAATCTTTTCACACCAACCATCGCACTTACTAATGCACAAGTCCTTCCCACAGATGGCGCCAATTGTAGGGGCTCAAATTAAATTGGACCTAAACAATAAAATTTGTAGAGCGTGAGTAGAAGGGCTAAGTACCAGCAAAGCAAACCATGATCGGCGTGAGATTCATAGAAATAATAATAAAGGAATTTGATTAAGTGTTTGTGAGGATAATAACGATGACTTCGGCTAAATGTTCATGAAGAAATTTTGTTCTCGGCCCAGTCCGAGGATCTTTTTTCTTAGAACTGACATATACAAGGGTTGTCCTTGGACACTCTGAAGATCCCTTTTTTCATTTCTTCTCCTAATCGGTCCTCCTCTCCCTCTTTTTGGTGGGGGTGCTATCTATTATATAGTCTTGTTTAGTTGATCTCTGTCGTCCACTTATTGATCATCCAAGCCTATACTTGAGTGCCTGTCCCATCAGCCGCCTTTGCAGGCTTTCTGTTAGCTAAAGCAACCAAGGCATCATTGTTGGTTGGTCAATTCACCATTGATGTGATCAGAATGTTGGTGGCATGCATTTAATGAGTGAGTGACAGCTCCTTTCCTTCAACGTCGGCCTGCCGAAGACATGGGCCTCCTCGGCGAGGTCCCTAGACGACTTGAACTTCGTCCGCTTATCCTCGGATTATGCCCTCTCCTCGGCGTGGACCTTGGGCCTGATGTGGAGTGGGCCGGGGTTGCCAAATATTTGGGGCCCAACAAATACCCTTTTCTAATATTTATATGCCAAATCATCTACCATACTATCGGTTTATAAAATTTTCGAGGTATTTTATGATCAGTTAGTGGAATAGTTTGACCAAATTCTTTTAAAAAAAATTCCATATTCCCTTTTTTATACCACCAAAAAAAAAAAAAATAGTTACATCCAGAGTCTCATGTGACCATTAATTATGAATTTTTTTTTTTTCTCAAAATTCTTCTGAAGTGACGGTATAGATTACACACTTCATCATATTTTATGCACAACCTCAAAGACCGAATTTTTTTTATATGTATAAATGTTTTTGGTACATGTATTACAACTTCTATAAAAAATTAAAAATGAGGACACTATATTGTAATCCCTAACACCCTCCCCATTCTTTACATTTCTTGAATTTCAAATGTTTTAATAATCAATGGTTAATACTTAATAGCCCTAAAATTAGGTGAAAAAAATGTATATGATAATTGATATATAATTAGAGTTGATAAAATTAAAAAAAGATAATTATATTTAAAATCTAAAGTACATAAATAAATAAATAAGACGAGTGTAAAATAGTTAAATGAGAGTTAGACGTGAGAATTGAGACCATTGGAGTCAAAAACTCAAACGTGTCACGTGTTTTTTGTGTTTTTGCATTTGAGTTTATATTAACCTTTCCTTTAAATTTCAGTTTGTCTTTCAAGTTTCAACCATTTGTCAAGATACTTTTTTGCCGTTAATTTGTTTCTTTTGTAAAATCAATTCGAAGTAAAATTGTAAAGAAGTGCTGAGTTCTTTGCGATTATGAATGAGAAAGCTCCCAAAGAACCAAGAACTTGTTGTATAAAGGTCAAGTGGAAACAAACCTCCTTCTAGATGGTCAAAGCTAAATTATGATGGGAATGCTGCCTAGTTTGACAGAAGGAGGTGGGCTGATACAAAATGAGAATGGAGATTGAATTGCGGAGTATGCAACATCCTTAGGTGTAACCTCTAGAGTCATGTTTGAATTGTGGGTATTAGAGGATGGACTCATTCTAGCAACACAACTTAAAATTAATATTCTATGTGCGGAACTAGATGCAGAGCTTATAGTTTTTCTGCTAACAATCATTCTATGCTCAATGATTGAAGGATTCTGTTGAGAAACTTTCACATGTCAACAGTCCAATACATTTCCAAGGAAGCGAATTAGTGTGTTCATGCACTGGCTAAGTCCTATGCTAACCAATATACTGACTATATTAATTTTGAGGGTAAGACTTAGGTATAGTATTTAGATAATTTCTTTTAGGTTCCCCTCTTAAGATTTTGTCATGTGGATTTTTTATCATAGAATAAAAGTGTATTTTTTAGTTAAGTAGCCACATGACTGAATCTTAAAGGGGGAACCTAAAGAACAGCATTTAAGATACTATGCCTAAATTTTGTCCTAATTTTGATATCTCGCCACTCGTAGTGGAGAATCTACTAGCTTTTGATAAAATTGAGTCTTTTTTCGTAATAGACTTATTTGCCATTAATATAATTATACTGTCGAATTACCCAAAAAAAGAAAAAAAAAAGTACACAATAAGGGTATTCTTGAAAATAATGAAAAGTGGACATCAATCTCTCTCTCTCTCTCTCTCTCTCTCTCTCTCTCTCTCTCATATATATATATATATATATATATTGTGGAAGGAGCGAATTAGCCTCTACTTGCTAGCCCACTTATAATCACAATTAATTTTTATTATGGGCTTAATGTAAATTCGTGATGGGAGATTTGAACAAGAAACAGATAATTCTATGTCAATCGAAAATATGCTTTTTATTTTATTTATGCATTCTTTCTGTTACATCTCTCACAAGTGTTTCTCTCTACTTTTTTTTTTTTTTTAATAATCCCCTTCTTCGTTTGTCTTCTTTTCTTTTTATACTCTTCCTTTTCTTTCTTCTTCACCCTTATCTTGTGTTTAGTTCTCCTTATTGGGTTTGGCTTACCTTTGGTACTTTTTTAACTAGACATGTCCTTTTATTTTAAATATACAATAGCAAGTAGTAATGAGTTTTAATCTCCATATTTTATTTAGTTAGAAAATGATGTGCAATCTCTCATTAAAACAAAAGGAGATTCATTTTTAAAAAGTACTGAAAATAAGCCAAACCCCTCCTTATTTTCTTCTCCAACATGTGCCATTGTAGGTGCTGTGAGCTATCCTAGTATGGTTGGGTAGCCCTCTGTTCCATCAAACTCTTCTTTTCTTGAGGTTATGATGAACAAAAACTTTGAGAGCTTCTTGTTTTATTATGATAAGTTATTTGTTGCATTAAATGCAATTACGTTAGATGAATTTCTATGGATTTATCAGGAAGATCCGAAGGACATCCTTGGATTCTGTGCATACCTTGGTGGTATGCCTTCAGTAGCTTGGAACATGAATTGGTGTGGATAGAGTAGTCAACAGGCTCTCACCTCAGATGGTTCAAGTGGTCTACTCATGCTTGGACTAAGGTGATAAGTCCAGTTAGGTCAGATTCTGAGGTTTAGGGTCTTGGGGCACTTTTGATGACTTCTTGCTTTGCCTTTTACCCGTTTTCCAGAGTATGTATCTTTGTAGCTGGGCCTCAAATCTCGAAGAGGTACCTTCTGGGCCTCATATCCCTACATATATACATACATACATATATACATACATATATATATATATATATAATTAAAGAATTTTAAAATGCTCATACTTTTAATTAATATTTTTAAGTTAGGCTTAATTTAAAATCATTCAAAATCATATAGAAATATTTAATTTACTAAAATCTTTAATGAGTGTTTGTCTTGAGTAAAAAAATAATATAGCCACTCAATGCAACTACAACTTCTATAAACCAACTTACATGATTTGGAAATTTTTTATATGCTTTTGACTTATTAGTAATTGCAAGTTTTGTTTTGTTTTTTCTTTTTCTTTTTCTTTTTTTAAGGAAAATTAGTAATTGCAAGTTACTGATGCTTTATGATTTGATGCATTCAACCTTAATAAATACTAGTATGTAGCCCCGTGCTATCGCACGAGAATGGATATATTATTAATCATGAGTTTATTCATATTTAAAAGGCCCAGTTAAGTCTAAATTAATATTATTAACCAGAAAATTTCATTAACAAAACTTAGCAGTATATATATTTTACACAAAAAGATGAACCTTGGTGACAATGCTTATCCAAAAGATCCATTCACACTTTTGAATTTTCAATCTCTATTGGTGATTGAAATTTTCGTAGCTTAAAAAATTTAAAATTAAAAAAAAAAAAAAAAAAAAAAAACCCCTCAGAGTTGTACTCATTTTGTAGTTTTACGATAGGTCACTTTGTACCATGATGGGCATTTGTGTGAAGAAAAAACCTCTGAAGTTCCATGGTTGATAAAAGAAATTCTCTCCAATCTCTTTTTATAGAGAGATGGGTTTGTGCGCGTTTTTATACATCCTTCATAGTTGTATTATCACGAAGCAGGTTCAATGGATTTAGATTGGTACTACCGATTCCCAAAGCATGAGTGTTTAATGTGTTATTAATTTAATCTCATTGGCTTCTGGACATGACAGCAAAATTAAAAATAATTAGATTGTACACGTGTATAGTAAAATTGGACTCCAATTTCAAATTTTAATTGAACAATTGGAATGATAATATATGATAGTAACAACAATAGGAAAATTCAAATAAAATTTCGGATTAAATTGTACAATCTGAATAAAAAATTCCAGTAGAAAGACAGGGTGGAGTGATCCACTCCAAGAAGGAAACCAAACTTGCGTAAATATAGAATAATAAATCTCTCTCCGGAAAATTTACATTGTTTATAACTTTTACCTTCACTAAAATTTTTTAAAAACATAGTGACTTACATCTGCCATCCAAACATCTACAGCCGGATCCTCTCTAATTCGCGTGAGATTCCATTGATCACTAAGTTCCTTTGCAGCCTACAAAAAGTATCATCCATCGGTCCACAACAGTGCTTTCTTCATGGTTATAGGTGCCAAACCTGAACGAAAAGTCAAATATAAGGATAGTGAATTTTAGGGATAATGTGCATCTAATCACATATTAGCAATTTATAACAAATGTAAAGATGCAAACTTTGTAAGTGAATAGTAAACAAAACTCAGTGTCAGAACCAAGAAGAAAGCACTTTAATCCGAAACTCAGTGCAAATGTAAAGATGCAAACTTTGTAAGTAATTTATAACAAAGATGCAAACTCTGGCTTTACTATTTTTTTGGAAATTATGCAATGTACCCAAACCTAGTACTTATCACCGTTAATAATCTCTTTGGTTTTCACGTTTGACTTCAAAATCAAGAAAAAACTTAATTAACATAATAACTCACTTGATCTGATACATAGAAGTGATTTTAATAAGAATGAGTCTACATACGTTTAGCCACATGATACAAAATTCAACTTCAATTTACCTAAACCAAGTTCTCTCATCACCGATATTAATCTCTTTGATTTTCACGTTTGACTGCAAAATCAAGAAAAAACTTAGTTAGCATAGTAACTCACTTGACCCGATATATAGAAGTGGTTTTAATGAGAATGAGCCTACATACATTTAGCCACATGATGCAAAATTCAACTTCAATTTCAGATTCTAGACACATGGCACAAAATTAGAATTCTAATTTGGTGTGTACACATGGCACACAATTAGAGTTCTAATTTGGAATTTAATTTCATACTCTCTCTGCTTCACCTATTATTATATATATATAGATTATCATACATGTAATTTATATGTAATTTTTTTATACTCAAAATAATTAATTTTAACAAAAAGAAACTATGCACAGGAGTTCTCAATTAAAACATCAAAAACAGATTGGAGACATACAACAAAAGGAATAGATCCAGCAAAATTACGACATAGAGCCCACTTTCAAGGGCTTGAGCTGCACTATTGGCTTCTTTTCTAGTCCGGCAAAACAAACTTTGGACAGTGTGGAAGAGATATCTCTTATATTATGCACTAGGTTGTCAATAGCCTAGGGAGGTTGAGAAGTCCATATTTGTTAGGTTTCTTCAGTGACAAATTTATATGTATTTATTTACTTTTTAATGTATCTTTCCAGGACTTAATTATATTTGGGGTAGAAGTACTTAAGCCTCATCTGCTATTTGTAAAGTTGCATTCAAAGTCATCTCGTAACCTTAAACGACCTCATGAGACTTGCTTTGCCTGCAAGTGACACGTGGCAAAATGTCAAGATCAAAATGATTACTAGGCAAGTCGCGACCATCTCGCCACTAGCCAGGCCGTAACAAGGTCGCAAGTTACACGATCAATGTATTCTACTCTCTGTGCATTTTGTGGCCATTGTGATTTTGCTAGCATATACCCTCACAATTGTTATGCGTGGCTAAGCCTTCAGATAAGGGTCTTAACAAACCCTAGAGCATAAGTTGAATATCAAAAAGAGACCATTTTATGTATGAAAATATAGAATTTTTGGTTTTGAGCAAAAATAACTCTATCATCTCTTTTCCATCTCTTTCAATCCTTGATTGAGATATATATTGTATTCCTTCATCTCACCCAAACACAACCCTTGTGAGTTGAATGAAGGTTCTTTGAAACTTAAGAAGCCATTTTCAAATTCCAATTTTTTTGGTGGTGTTTTCAATTGGTGCTTTAATGGAGGTTCTTCGGTAAGCTAGAAAGAGAAAGGACTAGGTGAAGTCGGTTGCTAACTGGAGATAGGAGGACTCAAGTACATATAGGTTTGTGGGCTTGGAGGATATATAGTGTTCTTATGTACTGCAACTATCTTGTCTAGTGGGAATTTTTGACAGGTGGTTGGGGGAGAGGTTTTTCTACCATAAATTTTGGGTTTTCCTCTTTCTAAATAATTTTTAGTGTTTAGCTTTGGATTGTGTGCTTTTACCTTAATCATATTGCTTTATATATGATATGCCTTATTCAGTCTAGCTCTTGATTTATGGAAATTGGTTAATCACTTACACCTTGACTAAACTTATTAGTTTTGCTTAAAAGTGATTTAGCCTTAAAAAGCATGGTTTAAGGTTCTAAATATTTGCTAGGGCTGCTATAGCATTTTTTATTGAGTATCAGAGCCAAATTCATGGGTTTGAGTCGAGGGAGTGTCATTGTGAGGGAGGGATTATTGGGGGAAATCACAATTCGACTCCTTACAGCTACTCTAAAAATAAGTCACTGGGGCACAATATTGAATGTCATAAAAGACTTAAGTGTGTCTTATTCACCACAAATTGGTTTTGAAGTAGAGTGATACAGCTCACGGTCTAGCAAATATTTTGCATTTTTATCGGCTAAGCTAAGAACACACTCCAAGGAATCACTTTCCATAATAACATTTCCAAGTCCCTTCTTACATGCAACTTGAACACCCAGTCTTATTGCTGAATCTTCAGCAACAACAGAGGAGCATCCACGTAATAACTCTGTCTCACCCCACACAAAAAATCCTCTCTATGATCACGAGCCACAATTGCAATGGCTACCTTTTGAACAGTTACAGCAGTATCACAATTCATTTTGATAACACCTAGTTCATGTTTACACCATTTTACACTATACTTTGAGGTCTGAGACTGGACAATTTGACTTTTCCCACCGACTTTCCACAAGGCTTCTACAACCAAAGTAGCCATCAAATTAAAATCTCTAACTGGGATGGGATGTGTGGGGCATCATTTGTGTACCAGGCAAATGCGTAAAAAAACAAAAAGGACTGAATTTCTAAGACTCTTCTATTTCAACGGTCCTGATTAACAACTGAAAGTTGATGATGCTCTGCATTATGGTGTGCGGCAGTGTATACTATCATTCCTAAAGTCAAAAGTACGGTTCAACTGCTCTTCAACACTAAAACCCAAAAAAACCTGCTCTTCAAGTTGGAAGGGTATTCCCGTAAAATCACCCAACAACAATAATTAGGACACATGCCTAAACTTGCATCATTCTATTCTCAATTTGATAAATTCTTGCTTTGGTGATTTTGATTTTGTTACTTACCCAAAAAAAAATTTAAAAAATTATTTTGTTGGGCCTCTTCAATTTTACTGTATTTCGTATCAGTTTTGGAAATAATTTATTTAGTTTTTTGTTGTGAATTTTTTGTTGAAAGTATTATAAATAAAATGTAAAAGTTAAATAAAATAAATAGGTGATTTGCATAGAATACACAAATAGTAAAAAAAAAAAAAAAAAAAAGATAAAGTTTAGCTACAAAATTGATTATAGTCTAAGACTACAACCTTATTCAATATCTTTCTATTAGAGGTAAATTTTGACAAATTCACCATTAGATTACATCTTCTTTTTATATATTCCATACTTGTAAAATTTCTAGAAAATTAAAGATTAATAGCTATATCATCAATAAATTGTTTAAATTTCAAGTTTTTGTAGTTTAAAATTATGCATAAAATATAATCTTATAGATCATATAGTAAATACTATTTGATTGACACAAAATTTGACATGTGTATTAAAAGCGTAAAAAACATGCAATCCAAAGGTTAGATTTTCGAAATATGTAGTAATGTTAATGATATTAAATAAGGTTATAATCTTAGACTATAACTAATTTTGTAGCTAAATTTTATATAAAAAAGTAAAAATTAAATTAAATAAATAAATAACTCACATAGAATCTACAAATAGTAAGAAAAATAAACAATAAGTGCAATCCAAACAATTACTTCATTAAGTGGATTGATTAAGGATTTTTTTTAATTGAGTAACTTTATAACTATAGTGATATGCAATGACTCAGAAAGATTAAGAAGGTAAATGGGGACTAGAAGATCTCATACCACATGTTATCTTGTACGGATATTTTACGATTATTTTTTTATTTCCTTTTATGGTCAAATCCTCAATTTAATAGTATTCTTTTGTTGAATTGTAATCAAAAGAAATTCTTCTCATTTTCTTTCTTTAATTTTTTATAGAATCAATTTTTAGGCTCTTACACTTTCTTGATTTTTTTTAATCATTATATAAGCACAATAACTGTAAAAGCCAAAAATAAGTATCCATTAACTTTCAATCTTTCATAGCAATAGTGGGCACCAATCATATCAGCAAATTACTATACTAGCTCAAATAATTAATCACGAAAATAAATGTCCTTTTCACTATTTGTTTTTGTTTTTCTACTAGGCCAAGTTGTGAATTTCACATATTGCAAAAAACCATCATTACGACAATGGTCCAAACAACATAATTATGTACTCATTTTCTCGGTTTGAGTTTTCAACTTCTTTCTTTTACACACAATTTTTCATAACCGTGCACATTGTGCACGTAACAAAAAATAATATTAGTGATGGAATAAATTTTTTTTTTTTTTTATAGAGTTTCAAGACGTTTGTTTCTAATAATAGCTTTTTATCATTAGACTTAGACACTAATCGATTTTTTATATAAGTGAGGGTTGAACCCCAAATATTTTATTTAATTACTAAAAATTTTACCAATTAAATTAACTAAAATAAAATTTAATTATACATAAAAAGTTACACTCTTTTTACTTTTTTGACCAATTCTCAAGTGTTTTTTTTTTAATTTAATTGAAAACTCGGTAGGTTTAAAAGAACCATACCTTGAGTCATATGAGATGAATGAATAGATACCTTACAGCCATTAATTTAAGAAATATTTTTAGAAAATTTTTATGTAAAAAGAAAAAATAATTGAAATTTTTTTTTACAATTTTTTATTTTTTTCATAAAAATGATATAAATTTTTTTTAAAAAAAAATAAGAGTAATTAACAAATACTTAAAGATATTTATTAACCGAAACCAAATTTTATTATTGTAATTTAATATTGCTTAAATCATAACATGTTACTTGCTACCTTAAGAGCATTAGTATTGGAAAATGTTAATGCCAAATCTAAGAAAAATTTGGCATTTTAAGCCTAAAAAACTCTTGCATCAGGGAATTGTAAACAACAGTATTGCAAATTTTTTTGCAATACTATTACAGTACAATTCTAAACATAGAATTGTACTGTTCACAGTATTGCAAAAAAAAAAAATATATATATATATATATATATATATTTTACTCCTCCTTTTTCCCCCAAAATTGTTGGTGTGCTGTTGTAAAATGGGATGTTACACTGTTCACAGATTAAAAAATAATATTTTAATAAAAATAGAGTTTTGAGATGTTAGAGGTATTATAAAATGAGATGGTATAATGATAAAGTGATTTTTTAGAATAGTAAAATAGAGTAGAATTAGAATTCTCTAACGTTAATGCTCTAACATTATTATTTTTATTTTTAAGTTTTAACTTACCGATACACAACAAAAATGACGTTAATGATAACTCTATATAAATTTGATGATACCTAATCACAATTTCCAACTTTAAACATCTTTCACTTGTTTGTTTTTTGCTTTTTTTTTTTTTTTTTCTCTATAAAAATAGTAAAATGTTAAGAAATAGTACAAAGATAATATTGCCTTTGGAAAAAGGAAAAGAAAAGGACGAAAATATCCAAAAGGGTCAAATTCACCGTTAAACGGCCGTAAAGAATAAGGGCATTTTGGTAATCTAACCAGCCGAACCTCCTCATCCAATATAGTTGCCGAGTTGCGTAGGCCATAAGTGTCAACGTTATTACGACATAAAAAAAATAAAACATATAGAATATTAATAATTACGAAAAGAAAATTATTAATATTAATATTTATATTAATATTAATAATACTCTCTCTGTCTCGCTCTCTATGTGTTTACATTTGAAAGCAAAAACATTTTCAGAATCCGTGTACAAAAGAAAAACACTTTCATTGTTTCTGGTGCTTTTCTCTTCCTCCTCTCTCAGGTACCAAAACCCCTCTTTCTCTCTCTGTGAAACTTTTACTTATGAATATTGTAAAAAAAATATGTATATATTTTTAGATGGGCACAATTTTTTTGTCTTTGTTTTTTGTTTTTTGTGTTTTCTGAGTTTGTTTGAGATTTCATTGGAAGTTTTTTCTAAAAATAATGGTGGGTTTTTATTTTTAGATAAATTGGACTTGAAATAAAATGTTATCCAAAGGTAAAGTTTTGGTTTTTTTTTTTTTTTTTTTTTTTTTTTTTTTGGTTTTTGTTTTTTTTTTTTTTGTTGTGTAAAATTTGAAGCAATTTGTACAACAAATCTGGGATTTGGCTTTTATTTTATGGCTGTTTTGGTTTTTGGGTTTTTGTTTTCTGTGCTGAAATAGATCGGTGGTAAAGGAATTTTGGGTGAATGGTACTTTTTCCTGTATCAGATATAGCTATATATTATATATATATTTTTTGGTTAGAGCATTTTGAGTTGTGGAGCTTAAGCTAGTAACACAAAAAAAGGAGGTTAGAGAAAGAATCTTTAGGATTTTTCTTACTGTATATTTTATTGGATTGGATTGGATTCGATATCATTTGATGAAACAAAGAATCTTACATATTTGTTTATGTGATTGAATTGGGGTTTTTGGAAATTTTGTTTTTCTGTTGGTTTTGTAGGAATAGATGGGCAGGGGAGGAAAGATGAGTAGCAAGAGGAATTTCAGGGGAAGGGTCAGGTCTGAAGATAAGGGTTCTGATGATTCAGATGAGGATTATGTGGTTTCCAATGATGAAAACGTGGTCTCAGATGGTTCTGATGAGGATTATTGCTCTTCTTTAGATGGATGTGCTTCAGAAGAGAGTTTTGATAAGTTTATTGAAGAGGATGAGGAGGAGGAGGAAGAGGAGGGGGTGGTGAGGAAGGTTGTTAGATCAAAGGCTAGATCAAAAGTGCAAAAGGGTCGGTCAGGGCAGCGGAAAATTGTAGTGAAAACAAACAGAAAGAGGAGAAGGGTTATGGGGGATGATGAAGAAGAGGATGAAGACGAGGACGAGGATGAGGATTATAAAGTTGATGATGATGATGATGGGGAGGAAGAAGAGGAGGAGGAGGAGGAGGAGGAGGTGGAGGTGGAGGTGGAGGATGAGGACGAGGTAGAGGAGCCAGATTATGAGGATGAGGAATTTAGCCCTGATGAAGATGATTGTTCAGATGCGGAAGAGGAATTGATGCGTAGAAAGAAGAGAAATAATATGAAAGTGAGCAAGAGAGGTTTGCAGAAAAAGAGTCTTGTTAGAGGTAGGAAAAGGAGAAGGAACCCTAAGGTTCCAAAGAAGCCTTTGGGTAATAAAAGAAGAAAGAATGGTGGGTTTAGGAGGAAACTTCAATTTGATGATGATGATGATGATGATGTCGACAATGACAACGATGATGATGATGATGAGTTTGTTAATAATAGACCGGTTGTGAGAGAGAGGAGCAAGAAAAAACCAGGTCGAAGACGGAGGAGGTATGTTGTTTGTTTGGATTCAGATTTTGTGTCTTCTGGATCATCTGATTGTGAATATACCATTTCCGAGGAAGAGAAACATACTATCTCTGAAGAAGAGAAACATACTATGTCTGAAGAAGAGAAACAGCCAGTGAGAGAAACCATGGAGTTTTCTAGAAGTTTGAGAACTAGTTTAAGGAGTTCATCTTTGCCAAGTGGAACTCAGGAGGTCGGGAATTTACATCAGCCAAGAAGACGTCTGATAAGGAAGGGTAAGGAGAAGTTAGAGGAACCTTTGATTAAGAAGGGTAAGGAGAAGGTGGAGGAAGTGAAGACTGAGGTGGTGAAGCAGGTGTGTGGAATTTGCCTGTCTGAAGAAGATAAAAGAAGATTAAGGGGGACGCTGGATTGCTGCTCTCATTATTTTTGTTTTGCTTGCATAATGGAGTGGTCAAAAGTGGAATCTCGTTGCCCTCTGTGCAAGCAGAGGTTCAGAACAATCATTAAGCCTGCAAGGTCAGCAGCAGGAATTGATTTGAGAGAAGTGGAGATTCCAGTGCCTGAGCGTGATCAGGTATCTTATTGCTTTCCTCTTACTGTTCCGTGCTTATCTATTTTGAATTTCTGGTTGCTTATTGCTTATTTTCTGGTTTGAATTGGATTCATTGCCTTATACAGGTTTATCAACCCACTGAGGAAGAACTTAGGAGTTACCTTGATCCATATGAGAGTGTGATTTGTACAGAATGTCATGAAGGTGGGGATGATGGTCTCATGTTGCTGTGTGATATCTGTGATTCTCCCGCACACACCTATTGTGTTGGTCTTGGACGGGAGGTACCTGAAGGTAATTGGTATTGTAACGATTGTAGTAGACCCAGTGCTATGGTATCTTCAAGTTCCCAAGCACAAGATCATCTGCCTGATCAAAGGATTAGAAGCAACAACATGTCTAATAGACCCCCACCTCTTGTAAATATTAGAGAAGGTTTAGACCTCAATTCAATGTCCTCACCTTGTACACCATTTCCCCAAGGATTTGGGAATCTTTCCTCTCCCAGATTTCCTGTTGGAAGTTCTCCTGCAGCTTCTCCAGTAACTGGAGCAGGGGCACCAACTCTTTCAGGGAGACGCTGGATACATCGTCATATACAACAACTCATTTCCTCTAATAGAAATTCTATGGCTGGTAGAACTGATGGGATGTCAGCTGTCAATTCAAGTAGTGATTTTTTAAATTCTCTAAATAATCAAGGCAGGGATACAACAAGTCAACAAACAAGGACACACGACACAGGGATGCCATATCACATGTTCTTGGAGGATAGGTTACGTGACAATCCCTCTTCATCATCCCAAAGTAGGGATTTCTTTCCCTCGAGATTAAGCTTTGTGAGAAGGCAAGCAGCTCAGGAGCAGACTATGACATCTACTGATAGGTCTTTAAACGGGACATTATGGCCTGAACAGTCAGGGATGAATACAATACCGGGTTATGAGCAACTCCATCCATACAACAGATCATCAAACTTTGGGTCTGATGGTAGTGCATCACCTTGTACAGTTAGAGAGGGGATTGAGTTTCACATGGCAAAGGAACAATTGCAATTAATGGTTAAAACCCATTTGAAGAGCTTGGCCCGAGATATCGATTTAGGTATGCAAAACTTTATTTTATTTTATCAACATCGCTTAGCCCCTAGACATTGTAAGTGTTTAACACTATAGTTGTAGTGTCTAGGGAGAATCTGCAACTACGGCACTCAATTGGAACATAAAATCCTTGTTTAGGAAATTCTAAAGCAACATATGCATTAGAAACATAAGAATAAGTTCTATAATTATTTTCTAATATATGATGCTGCCACTACTTTTGATGCATTCTATTTTGTTGAGTATTTTTTATAAATAATAAAATTTAATTAAAAAGCACAAAAGGGGTGCAATCCTACTACATGGGAAGTATACAGAGGAAATGCCCAAACAAAGAAACAAAAATACAAGAAAACTAATGAAAGCTCAATGTATTCAGGAACTCCAGACAGTCTGCGGTAGAAATAATTCTGGAAGTTCAGCTTAATCAAGTCTAGCTCTTTCTCCTTAGAGCAACAATTGTTTCTTGCTGAGTTGATTTCTTATCTACCATGTCTGTGGAAAAGCTCAAACTGCACTTATTCTTTTGATTCAGGGAATACTTTCAAGGACATTGCAAGGAGTTCTACACACACCATATTAGCTGCATGTGGGCTTGAGCATACGAGGAGCGAGGTTTATTATTCCATTCCCCCACCATCAGTCTGTTCCCACATTGAATTAATGACAGGTGGACAGACAAGTCTGATGAAAGGTTGCTGCTCCTCTTGTTTCGATTCTTTTGTAGGGGATGTGGTGAAGAAGATCATGGACGCAAAAATGCCACCAACATGGTTGAGTCTAGGTCTTTAGGGATATTGATGCAGCAAGTATGTCTTGCTGCACATTTTTTGTTTAGGAGTTAGACAAGAAATTTGTGGTTAACTTGTTTATAGAGATTATTCACTGACATTGAACACACAACACTATTCTTACTCAATTATTTTTACAGCTAATATTCAAGAGGTCAAATTTTCTTCCTCTTAATGCATTGGTTGCTGCATTAAAAAATTTTCAGGGGAAAACCAAAATGATTCTTAGTCACTGCTTGTACCTGTTTAGCACTGCTTAATGGTAATCTTGCAGATAATTTCACATGAAGGTCTCGTTAATGGCTTAGTTTGGCATTTTGTTTGTTTGTTTGTTTATATATTGCTTTATTTTTTAGATTAACTTTTTTCAGTTACCTTGGTATTTTTGTTCAGCTTATTTTTTAAGCAAAATTTAAGAGTCACTGAAATAAGCTATACCACACAAAACATTGTTAACATATGACAGTTGTTTCAGTTATTTTAATGTAAGACATTGTCGTTTACTGTTGCGGCCACCTTGTTTCTTTACAGAATCTTCGGTTACTGAGTCAAAACCAAAAGTACCAGTATCTTGTTAGCTCTTTATTAAAATAATAATAATAATAATAATAATTACACATTTGGTCATCAATTTTTACCCTTTCTTTGTTTCAAAATGGTCTTTTATCTTTTAAAATATTTTATTGGTCCTTGTACTTTTAAGTTGGTGTTAAAAAAAAAAAAAAAAATTCCGTATCATTAACTCTTGCGTTGAAAGTTGAAACATATATAAAAGAAGTAAACAAAATATTTAAATAACCAATCTGTTCTCTCTTTTGCTTCTATCAAAATCCTTCAATTTTACTTAAAAATCTCAACTCAAAATTAAAATAAGAGTAACATCGTAGACCTTTTTGACACAAACCTAAAAGTATAATAAATTAAAATGAAACATCTTACTACTTTTCGGCCCTTCTTTTTCTTTCCCAAACTTTTGCCTAAGCTCAAGAGTTTTGACAAAGTCTAAAGACAATATATTCCTTTTTTTTCTTTTTCTTTTTTATCATAACAGTTGAAATATAAGTTGTGATTTGTATATAATAAAAGTGATTTCAATAGTTGTTTTATGTGAAAGTGATATTGTGGAAATAGTTGTAAGAAAAAAGGTTTTGAAATTTATTATGTTTGTAAGTTGTAACATTGTTTTATTTGGAAAAATTATGTGTCCCAAATATTAATCATTATAATTTGGATTAGGTTAACACCAGTTGTGGCACCAGTGTCAACCAGTTGCAAAATGGAAGAAGTTACAACTTACAAAAGAACACACTACCCCACCACAAGCCAAGTTGGATAACACAAGAAGTTACAACTTTATTCTTTTTTCTTTCTTTTTGTTTTCTTTACTAACGTAGTTATCTAGAACAAGTTACAAGTTGCTAACACACTAAAGCCACCACAACACTGTAAAAATCATTTTTAACAACTTTATAGGTATCCACCAATACCACCAAGTCCTCCATCATGCAACCACTGACACAGTGACACCACCCCCACAGAAAAGTGCCTTCACTTTGCTGGGAGGATTCATCACTTGAATGGGACTGATCAAAAGTGTGTGTGTATATATATATATATATAATTGTTAAAATGATAAGTTGTGATTGGTGTATAATAAAAATAACGTCAGAAATAATCCTTTAAGAAAGTGATCAATAGCGGCTTTAGGAATTTTATTTAGGGTAGTCACTAAGAAATTTAAATTATCAAAATATTTTTCTTGGTACCATTTTTTAAGGAAAAATAAAATTAGAAATTGTTTTTATTGAATAAATTGAATGAGTTACAAATTTTATCTTTTTGTTTTATAATAGATTTTTTGTTGAATAATTTTTTCACTTGATGTTGTTTGGTCTTGTATTGTTTTTGTTTGGTTTGTGTTTGTTGTTATTTGGGCTAATATTTACTATTGTCATTTAAGCTTAAAAAAAATGGATTAAGAATTATGTTTGACCCAAATTAGAATCAATAACAACTTACCACATTAAATTTGTTGTGAAATTATTATAAAAATATTGTGAATGTAGTAGCACTATTCTTGTTTTTACTGAATCCAATTTTTTTGTAAATCTCAAGTCAGAGTGTTCAAAATTTTTATTAGGGTAGTCACAATAAGTTAATTTAGCATATAATATTTTTTTGACGAATGTATATGTGCATTTTTTTGCAAGTTAGGATGGTCATGTAACCACCCTGGCTTGCATGTAGAGCCACCACTGAAAGTGATATTACACTAATCACAATCTTCTATCTTTGTATGCTGTAAAATTTGTTCTCTAGAATTGATGAAATATTTCATCCTAAGCAAAAACAACCAAATTCCAAACACTCTCATTATTAGCTTCCCTCTTTTCTACCTTTTTAATGGGTATCTATAGGGATGGAATCAAAATTTCATCCATGAGGAGGCAAAGAATGAATTAAAAAGCTTTCAAAGTTTAAGAATAAAAAACTTTCTCATTAAAAATAATTTACAAATCGATAAGTCATATTAGAAATCCAATTCATAGACAATAAATTCAGTTAAAGAGGTGGTTTTTTTTTAATGATAATTTGATAGTGAGGTAGAGGTTTTTTGAGGGGGGGGGGGGGGGGGGGTGATGGATACCTTCGTTAGGAACACCAAGTTGAGCCTTTTTAAAGTTTATAGGAAACATTTGAGAAGATGCTGTACATAACAATTTTAACAAATAAACTTCCATTCCAATCCCAATTTACCGTATGACTCAAAGATGAACTACCAAGCAATATACTTAATGCAAATGTCAGTTGCAAGATTAATGCCATTCATGGGAACAACTAGTTTTTTTTTTTTTCAATTTATGACCATAAATTAAAAGATGATATAAATAAAAGTATGTTGCCTAGAAACTGAGCCAAGAGCCTTTTCAATTTATGACTAGAAATTATAAGATGATATAGAAGTATTTCGGACCTAACAAATAAAGTTCACATGAGACCCACAGCTCACTTAAACTTAATTTTTTGGTGTTTTTTTTTTTGGGGGGGGGGGGGGGGGGGGGGGGGGTGTGGTGTGGGGGTGGTGTTGTTGGGGGTGGACGGGGAAGAAGTAAATTTTCAGTTAAAGGGCATAGAACCAGTTATTCAGTTTCCTTACTTAAACTTAAAGGGCATGAAACAATGAGAATGCTGTTTCTATCTACAAAATAATCAAGATGAACTTCCAAGAACATGATTAATGCAGATATCAGTTGCAAATCAAGGCCAATCATAGGAAGAACTCAACTTTTTCTTTTTCAATTTATGACCAGAATTTGAAAGGTGATATAAAAGTATGTTCAGGCCTAGCAACTAAAGTTCACATGCAACATAAATTACACTCATTCCTACACCTTATTCCACACTCTGGGTTTTAATACATTGGCATATTCACTACAAACAAACCATATGTTGATGCAGAGCTGTTGGTTGTAACTTTGAATACCACTAAGCAGCCATTATGAACTTTCTTCATAAATTGTCATCAAGAATGGTGGACAACAACAGCCCATGAACAAACTCGCATCTTTTTGCCTTCTCTTCCTGATCCTTAATAGAGAAGGGAGACGACTGAACATTTCTGTCACCAAAAAAATTACAAAAAAAAAAATGAACATCAGAAATGGCCAGAAAAATAAGTAAATAACAAGAAATTACATAAAACATGGTGAATTTGCAAAAGTAAGAGAAGGGAATGGACAATTTGTAGTAACATGGCTTGTGTTTCTGCTAAACATTTTCACACTAGCATTTGGCTGTAAGCATGGAAATTGATGGGCACAGCACTTGAGATGATGTGTAAAAAGGCCTAAAGTTTACAAATGCTTTTGCTGCGTAAACCAATAGATAATATTTCTTCATGGGTTAATTTTTCATGTGTAACATATGGATGAGACAAAAAAAAAAATTCAGAATTTGTATACACATGCATGACTGTGAATGCTTGCGTGTGTGTGACAAATGCTTTTGCTGCGTATACTTATTGATCATATCTTCCAGGATTAATTTGTTATGTGCTACAATCTAATATATATGGATGTAGCAAAATTCAGAATTTGCATTTTGCTACATGCATGATTGCGAATGTGTGTGGGGATGTATGTGTTTCACTTTCTTTTTTTGATGAATAGGGGGGTGTGTTTCACATTCAACAAGCTTTACTCTTGAGTGTCTACCTTGGCCTAGAGTTATTAGGTCAGGAGTTAAGCCAGCTGGGTAAGATAGGTGTTTTAGGAATGCTTCAGTCTCATGTGTTCTGGGCTTTCATTCAATGCATAGAACAGATGGGAAACCAGTTCAGCTAGACTAATTCTACTGCAAAGACTGCGCAATCTTAATCAACCTCAAAACCACGCAATGCAGTACACTACATATCAATTATGCAGTACACTACATATCAATTGTAAGTTTGAATGAAATTTATAGATTAAATAACACATAAATTACATGGAATATTCCCAAATCAGACATAAATACATAGAAATGATATTATGATTCCCTCAACCAAATATTCCATCACAATTTGTTATGAGACTTTAACATGCTTCAAAGGAAAATTGTGTGAAATACCCTTTCAACTAGAAGAAAAATCTCCACATAATATTAGCACACAATCAAGACAATGGTTTTATTGATACCACATCAACATTGACATGGATCCTAGCACAAAATAGAATAACTTACTAAAATGGATTAAAAAAAGGTTGGAAATGCAATTACATACCGCTCTGACACTTTCTGCTCTGTTTTTTTCTTGACTGAGCTTGTTTCAGGTGAAAACTGAGGTTGAGCAGTTACAAAATCATCAGCCATAGGCAAAATAAATGATGACAACAATGGATCTGGTGCTGCATTGGATGAAGAAACTATACAGGAAGAACCCCCAAAAAGGGACTGAAAGTTTCCTTCTCGCAGCTCTTTCCTCAATAAAGATAGTGTAGAATGTGCTCCACTTTTACGTGTTTTTCTCTTGCGTTGCATGTAAACAATTGTTAAGGAATCATTGTGTCAAACTCTTGTGATAATTTTTTTATTAGTAATTACATGTGCCGGTGAGTCTTGACTTCACAACCTCATCTTCAACCTTGTTTTTACCAGAGGAGGAGATGCCACTTCATATAAAGAAAGTGGTTACCAAATAATTGGCAATGCACGACTTAATTTAAGTATATTTATGGACCCAAAGACCGAGAAAGTAGAAAAAATACATCTCAAGAAAAGCTAATTGACCTTCACACATGACTTACTAGCATGTGTTTCATTAGTCTCCTGCTGGTTTTTTTTTTTTTTTTGGCAGGGTTGTGGGGTGGGCAGTTAATTAAAAAAAGAGTAACAAATGAAGGAATCCCAGGTAGACAAATGAATGAGTTAAACAAAAGGAAAGCAGCAGATGGACGAAAATCAATTTTTCTGATCTTTCCAGCACCTTCAGAGGAACCAATCCTTCAGAGAAAGTGCAGGAAAAGATAATTTGTTAATTTAAAACATTTTTTTTTTGATAAGTAATAAATTTATTGATATCAAAAAGGGGAAAACCCTAGTACACAGGGAGTGTACAAGGGGTCAAACAATCCAGAACAAAAATTACAAGAATCTAGGAAATTAAGAAAAGATCAAAATGATTGGTTCTGCAAAGCAGCCAACCAATCCATTAAAGTTTTAAGGAAAAATAGCTTCAAGTCTGATATGGATCTCTCCTTATCTTCAAAGCACCTACTATTTCTCTCCCTCCAAAGACACCACAATAAGCAATGGGGAACAATCAACCATATATACCCATTTTGAAGATGACCAAATCTGCCTTGCCAGCATGGTCATTAGAGATCCATATCATTGTTAATTTAAAACATTAGAGATCCATATCATTGTTAATTTAAAACATTAGAGATCCATATCATTTTCAATTACTCTCTCAGATGCCATAAAAGTTGTTCCTTCAAAACACATGCAGAATGTTCAAGCAAGTCGACTTGGAATTCAACTAAAAAAAACTGACTTGAAAACAATGCATGAAAAGATTGCAGACTACTTGTAATAGATAATAGCTCAAAAGAAAAGGATATCTTAAATATGTTTCCATGTTGTAGGGTAATGTGTGCAACCATATCAACCCCCACCCTCATTGCACAAACTGGACATACCTGCAGAGAAACAATACCCATAATGAGCAATATTAAGGTCCAATAAGCACCCTCCCATTAGGGAAACGGGAAAATTATATTTTTATCTATTATATGACAAACAAAAAGCCACAAAACCAAAGATTTAAACTTCCATGATCTTAAACTATACAGGGTATCAATCAAACTTAAATTTTCAGCCCATCACAGACACCCTAATCCACCCTATCCTGATCATATCCCAAACCAATAGTGGGTTGAAAATGAAAGACCCATTGTAAGTGGCTTTTCAAGAAGTCAAGCCCCACTTTCCTAAATAAACAAAAGGGGTACATACCATCATCAGCTGCAAAAGCCTATTGGTTGGTATGAATCAATATACCAAAAGTCAAAGCCATTAAGGGTTACAATCTCTTACATCAATATTTTTTGTATGTATTAATAGATTAACATAATTTAATAGGATACCATCATTTCATCAACAATTTCATTTAATCAGTGAATAAACGAATTCTAATGCCACCCAAGGCAGTAAAAGTTGAAGCAGCAGCTACCTAATACCATGAGAGGAAATCAATAGGACCAGCTTAACTCTCTATTGGCTTAAATTCCAACTCCTTAATCAATAGCCATCCAGAAAAACTCCAAAAGTTGGAAGTTAAGGCTTTGTAAATTAAGTTGAGCAAAACATTGCTTGATTAAAAACAAATTTATCATGCCATCCATTAGATGCCTAGTTTATAAGCATCAACTAGCTTTTTAATAAACATGTCAACACAATGACCAAGGCATTTTGGGGAAAAGAAATAAAGAAGATATTTCAAGGTTTCTACATCTTCTTGCTTGTAAGTTGTAACGCACGGAGATGGTTATTAATGGACAAGGAGTAATACCCCATTCTTCGCCTCTACAGGATGCTCTTCATCAATGTGGCAGCACAGTCCTACGATATCAAAATACTCTGAACAGAAAGGGCATGGAAACTCCTCCCTTACATCGTCATCACCATCAATTTCTTCAAATCCCATGAACATATCTGCATTGCAAAACTTTACTTCAGTAAGCACCAAAAAATATCACATTGCATACACATCACAGAACAATTAAGACCTCCATTTTGAGAAAACCAAGTAAAACAATACTGAGGGAAAAACCAAATAATTGGACTTTCAAAGTTCAATTCTCTTCTGCCTCATCATCATTCTCGCAACCAAATGGAGCTTATAATGAAAGGTTTTGTACATCTAGGACAATGCAAGGAGTTTTCTTTTTTCTTTTTTTTTTTAATAAGAAAGGCGTATATTCAAAAAACTGCTATATGCAAAGTAGCACAAAGCATATCAAACAATACAAAAAAAGAGAGAAAAGCAAAAACATAAAAAGAAAAGCTAATTACAAAGAAAGAGAGAGCTAAGGAAAAAAGGGAGAGAATCACTAAATGTGAGTCCCTAAGACCTAGACCAATCATAGAGGGAACCAGTAAAGAGAGCAAGCAGCTGGTCATCAGATCTATCTAAATCCTCAAAAGTCCGCCGATTGCGTTCCTTCCAAATACACCACATCAAACAAAGCGGAACTAAGCAATATTTACACTTTAGTTTCTTTCACTTGTCTGCCTCTATAAGCAAAGAAACAAAACATATTTACACACACAAAAAGGAAACTTCAAAGCCAAAAAGTGGCATCAAGTTCAATGAAAACTTCATTTCTATACTCTTAACTAATCTTAATTGATTGGTAAAATACAATATGCATCCCATGTGTTTTTGAACCCACGATATTACGCTCTACCCACACCTGTGAGAGCAGGATGTGCCATTTGAGCCTAGGCTCATTGGCCTGATTAACAAAAAGTTAAAACCAAAATTTTAAATCCATATTTTTTTTCTTTCATTTTCTTAGATATCAGTACAGTTGACATTTTGTAAAAATGTTCAGGAAAATATTACAACAATTGTTTTAAAGAAATTAACAAATTTGAATAACAAAAAATCCAAAAATCTTTCATAACTCTCTCAGCAGCAGCAAAATACAGTAAAAATGTTCAGGTCAAACATTACACCAACCTCTTAGAAGTAAATCTTCCATCCAAAATTGACACAACAAATAATTGAAGCTCCAACACTCAAGTCATCACTATTTACCTCATTTTTCAGCTAACAAACAAAGCCATAAAAGGAAGAGTCATTCAAGCCATTTAATCACATAAGTCTCTCTAAAAGTAATCTTTCCCATTTATCAAATCAAAAAGAAGAAATATAAAAATTCTAAGTTCTAACATTATAGTGATTTCCCTAGTTTTCTCAGCTCCCAAATGACACACAAAAAGTGTTATGTAGGTGATAGAAAACATATTTTCTAATACTTGAGCTCTAACATTAAATTCACTAAAACTTTCCCTCATCTCTCAGCTACAAAACAAATCCACAAAAAAGGAAGTGTTATTCACACTGCATATAACCACATCAAATTCATTACAAATTGACCTTTTCCCTTTCTCAAATCTAAATGACCAAAAACTTGAGCTCCAAAATTCCAATCACCAAAATCAGGCCATATAACCACATCAACATTACTAAAAGTAAAGCTTTTGCATTTCCCACATATAAATAACCAAGAACCCAAGCCCCAATCTCAAACATTACAATTTTCCCTAATTTTCAACAATCACCAAAAATTCCTCCATTTTCTCATCTAACAAACAAACTCACGAAAAGGAAGTGTAATTCAAGCTATATAACCACATCAACCTCACTAAAAGTAAACAAATTTCATTTCCCACATCAAAATAACCAAGAACCTAAGCTCTAACATTATAACCACAAAAAAGTTCCAATTTTCTAATTTACCAAACAAACCCACAAAAAGGAAGTATCATTCAGGCTATATAACCCCATCAACTTCAGTAAAGTAAACATTACCCATTTCCCACATCTAAACAAACAAAAACCTAAGTTCCAACATTCCAATCAACAAAAAATTTCCTCATTTTCCCAACTATCAAACAAACCCACAAAAAGGAAGTGTTATTCAGGCTATATAAGCACTTCAACCTCACTAAAAGTAAGCCTTTTTCAATTTCACACATGTAACCAAAAACCTAAGCTCCAACATCCAACCACCAAATTGTCACTTAATTTCACAGCTACCAAACAAACCCACAAAAAGGAAGCGTACTCAGTCTATATAAGGACATCAACCTAAATTAAAGTAAGCCTTCTCCATTTCCCACATGTAAATAACCAAAAATTATAGCTCTAAATTTACAATCGCCAGAATTTTCCCTCATTATCTCAGCCTCCAAACAAATCGACAAAAATAAAGTGTTATTAAGGCTATATAACCACATCAACCTCACTAAAACTACGTTTTCCCATTTACTAAATCTAAACAGTTCTAAAGTTTCCAATCACTGAAATTCTCCCTCATTTTCTAATCTACCAAACAAACCCACAAAATGGAGTTTTTATTCTTGCTACAAAACCACATCAACCTCACTAAAACTTAAAAAAAAAAAAAGGTTCCCTTCTCCCACATCTAAAATACCAAAAACATAGCTCCAACTGTCCAATGACTAGAAATTTCCCTAATTTTCTCATCTACCAAATAAAACCACAAAAACGAGTGTTATTCTTATTCAGGCTATATAATCACATCAACCTTAATACAACTAAAATTTTGCCTTTCCCACATCTAAATAACTAAAAACCTAAGCTCTGACAATCCAACCACCAAAAATTTACCTCATTTTCTTGGCTACCAAACAAACACACAAAAAGGAAGTGTGTTTTTCAGGCCATATAACCACATCAACCTCACTAAAGTAAACTTTCCCATTTTCCACATCTAAATAACCAAGAACCCTAGCTCCAACATTCCAATCCCCAAAATTCTCCATAATCTTCTAAGCGGCCAAACAAACACACAAAAAGGAACTGTGATTCAAGCAATAGAACCACCTCAAAAGTAAACATTTTCCATTTTCCACATCTAAATGCCAAGAACCCAAGCTCCAACACTCCAATCCCAAAAATTTCCCTGATTTTCTCAGCTGCCAAACAAACACACAAAAGGAAGTGCTATATATAACCACCCGAAACTCACTAAAAGTCAACTTTTTTCTGTTTCCCACATCTAAATAGTCAGAAACCAAGCTCCAAGTTTCCAATCACAGAATTCTCCCTAGTTTTTTCTGCTACCAACCAAAAACCCAATTAGGAAGTGCTATTCCAGCTATAGAACAACCTCAAACTCGCTAAAAGTAAATCTTTTCCATTTCCCACATCTAAAAAACCAAGAACCCATGCTCCAAAATTCCAATCCCCAATATTTACCCTAATTTCCTCAGCTACCAAACAAACACACAAAAAGGAAGCTCTATTCAGGCTATATAACCACCTGAAACTCACTAAAAGTGAACCTTTTCCATTTCCCCCATCTAAATAACCAAGAACCCAAGCTCCAACACTCCAATCCTCAAAATTCTCCCTAATGCTTGCAGCTACCAAACAAACACGCAAAAAGGAAATGTTATTCGGGCTCTAGGACAACCACAAACTAGCTAAAAGTAAACCTTTACCATTTCCCAGATCTAAATAACCAACAACCCAAGCTCCAACATTTTAATCCCCAAAATTTTACCTAATTACTCAGATACCAAACAAGCACACAAAAAGGAAGTGTCATTGAAGCTATATGACCACCTCAAACTCAATAAAAGTACACCTTCTCCATTTCCCACATCACAATAACGAAGAATGCAAGCTTAACATTTCAAATTCCCAAAATTTCCCTAATTCTCTCAGCTATCAAAGAAACACACAAAAAGGAAGTGTTAGGCAATATAACCACATCAACCTCACTAAAACTAAAACTTTTCCATTTCCCACATCTAAATAACCAAGAACTCAACCTCCAACATACCAATCCCCACAATTTTCCCTTATTTTCTCAGCTACAAAATAAACACACAAAAAGGAAGTGTTATGCAAGCTATATAACCACCTCAAACTCACTAAAAATTAATTTTTTTCCCATTTTCCACATCACAATAACCAAGAACCCAAGCTCCAACATTTCAATTCCCAAACTTTCTCTAATTTTCTCAGCTACCAAACAAGAAAACAAAAGGCAAGTGTTATTTAAGCTATATAACCACCTCAAATTCAAGAAATTTTAAACCTTTTCCGTTTCCCACGTCACAATAACCCAAAACCAGAGCTCTAACATTCCAATCCTCAAAATTGTACCTCATTTTCTCAGCTACCAAACAAAAAACACACAAAAAAAAGTGTCATTTAAGCTATATAACCACATCAACCTCACAAAATCTTAACCTTTTCCATTACCCATATCACAAATAACCAAGAACCCAAGCTCCAAATCCCCATCACCGAAAATTTTCCCCCCATTTTCTCAGCTACCAAACAACCCCACCCAAAAAAAAGCTCAAAATCCAGCTCACCTGATCGCGATTGCAGAGCCGACTGGTACCTCTTCGAAGCCGAAGAAAGCCGAGCGCTCCACGAATCACCATCCATAGCTCAACCTCTTTCTCCTTTGTCTCTCTCAAAAAAGTCCCACCCCAAAAACGCACCGTTTCACACACCACAGCTCCTCAACTATCTGAGCTCTCCAGCTATAATATCCTCTCTCTCTCTCTCTCTCTGTCTTTGCTTTTTGATTCACACCCAATTCGATTGAGATTAAGAGTTGTGCGAGAAAAGAAACTGGGTAGGGTTCGAGCTCAGAGAGAGAGAGAGTGTGTATGTGTGTGTGTGTGAGAAAGAGAGAGATGAGTATGAAGGAAATTTCACCGAAAGAGAAATGAGAATTGAATTATCACTGTGGTTTTATATTTTTTTTTTCTTCCCAAAAAAATAATAAAATAATATTTACTTTTTTTTTTTTTTTGGGGGGGGGGGGGGGGGGGGGGGGGGTGGTTTTGTTGGATTATTGGGTGTGAGAAATGTGTGGTGAGCATGAGAAATGGACAACAAGGTATCTCATGAATTTCATAGTATTTACAACATCCTTTTTTATAGTATGTGAATTCTATGTAACTTGAGTTTTTTTTTTTGAACGGATATGTAACTTGAGTTTTAATCATAGATGTCAAATTCATAAAATAATTATTGAACGATCGAACATGATCTTAGGGTGGAGACAATGATGACACGCGAGAGCTTTATTATTTTTTTTTTTCTCATCAAAAAATGATTTGAGTGTGTGAGAGAGAGTGAGTTAATCTAGGTGGATTTGTAGTAGGTATCAAAGTACTAAATCACATTTGGTATGGAATCATTTTTTAGGATTCTTGAGAATATTGAAATATTCTAACTTTTGGTTGCAAATCACACAACAAGGAAACTAGATTCTCATGCAATGCCTTTTTTGTGGGATGTGGATTCCTTTAAAAAAAAAAAAAAAAGTTAGGTATTCACATTCAAATGCAACAATAAAGTTACATTTTGTATAAACAGACAATTTTCCCTATTCTCTCTTCCTTTAACCAATAAAAATAATATATATATATATATATATAATAAATTTGCAATTTAAATAATTATTTTTGTATTATACATCTCATTTAAAAATGTTCTACTATGTTTTATTAAAATTTTCATGATTTATAATTTATATTTTGTTTCTTCTAATTTATTTGGAAGAAAATTTAAAAAAAAAAAAAAAAAAACTTGATGTTGTATTTACAAATCAAATGGTATTTTAGGGAAAACAAATTCTTATAAGATTCTTATAAATAAACAACATCTAAACATCTCATATTTTTAGGATTTTTATTATATTTCAAATTAAATTAAATATATAGATAATTACATTCTCAAACATTCAAATTTGCATGCATCATATTCCAAAGAAATTGGATGTTTAGGATAATGTGCATTCTCCCATACCAAACACCACCTAAGAGTAATTATTGAACAATTTTGAGTAATATTTTCTTCTCACATAATAATACTCTCCATTAGTGTGACATTATTTTCACATTAACTCAATACTGTCATGGCTTTTATTATATATCCATAACATATCATTTTTTCATTAAAAAAATAAATAAATAACACATAATTTTTTTAGATGTTATGTCCCCTTATTAATTGTGAACAAATTATAAATAAATAAAAACCAATGAAAATGAATGAAAATTAAGTAATATGGTTTGGGAATATCAATACAAGAAAATATAAATGAATCATTTATAATAATAACATTACTCTTTTACCTAATTTATACAAAATGTTGAGCTTGGTAGTGTTGTGTTTATTATACCGTGTTAGTGTCAAATAGACCGACATCTAACATTGACATGTTACACCGACATCTAACATTGACGTGCTTTAAAGTATAGGTTTATTGAAAACATGTTTTAATTGAAAACATGATTCATGAAACTAAGATTTTAAATTATTAATTTACAAATGTCACCATTTTAAATTATTAATTTACCATTTTATTCGTAACATAAGTCTCAAAAAAATCAAATGAATAATAGTATATAACACAATTATTTCAAAAAATCAATGTAGCATGACATTTCACCTATGTTTTTTTTATTCTAATAAAAAAAAAGGAAATTTAAAACATGACTCCAACTAAAATTGTATTTCATTGTTTGCTCATTTATTATAATTTCATATTTAATATAATAATAATAATAATATAATATAAAAGTTTAACCATACTACCCTATTTGTGCCATATGGATAAAATTATTATATTTTTTTGTGGAATTATACAAATAATTAATTTATCCAATATGAAAATTTATTAGAATTTCAATTACTTGATTTTGTAAAATATGTGAGTTCAAAGTAGCTCAACTAATAAAATCTCTAATGATTAAATGTGAAATCTAAAGTTCAATTCTTGTCTGCACCAAAAATTAATTGTATAAAATATAAATAGATCACTTATTTGATCACATGCAGGTGTAGCCTATAGTAGTAGACACAACCAACTGTACCAAAAACTATTTAATATGGGACCCACCCAACAAATTAAATTAACAAAGTCTAAAACCACACCAAACCGTTATAACACCGGCTTTCTCTCTCTCTCTCTCTCTCTCTTTAATAACACCACGGTTCGTTTTAACATTTCCAAGTCACCACCGCGCACGTGAGCCCTCCATCACCGCTCACGTGACCCCCTCTCTCTCTCTCTCTCTCTATTTTCTCTCTCGCTTTCTTTTGGCTTTCTCCCTCGCTCGCTCGCTCGGCCATGAGCGAAGCTCAGATCTGAGAGATTTTGGGTTTTAATATTTTTTTTTTTGGGGTCTGAATTTTGTGGTTTTTATTTTCTTCTTCCATGGCGTCGAGGAACCGGACGGTGATTTTCAGGAAGTACAGGGATGCGTTGAAGACCGTTAGGGCTCCGACGAGTTATTCGCCGGCGTCGACGAGTTCCGGCGGCGTTCGCGGTAATGGTCCGGTGATTGAAATGGTCAACGCCTCGCTTCTTCATCCTAATCGGTCTTACACTCCTCTTAGCACTGAGGATCCCGGTAATACAAGGTCTCTTTTTTTCTTTTTCTTTTTTCTCTCTGGGTTTGGTTGCTGAGAAAATGTTGGAAAATTAAAGGAATTGAAGATTTTCAATCTTAATTAGTGTAATTGAGCTGAGTTGATTTCAATCTCGGTGTTTTTATGGTTAGGAAATTATAAGAACGAAGATCTTATACAGCTGAGACGAATAAGATTGCTAATTAGTGTAATTGAGCTGAGTTTATTAGTAGATTTGAAAGCTGGACAACATTGTATAATTTGATTTTGGTTGCTGATAAAATGTTGGAAAAGTAAACGAATTGAAAATTTTCAATCTTAATTAGTGTAATTGAGCTGAGTTGATTTAAATCTCAGTGTTTTCATTGTTAGGAGATGATAAAAACGAAGATCTTATACAGCTGAGACAAAAAAGATTGCTAATTAGTGTGTAATTGAGCTGAGTTTATTGGTCGATTTGAAAGCTGGACAACATTGTATAATTTGATTTTGGTTACTGATAGATTGTTGGGAAAGTAAAGGAATTGAAATTTTCAATCTTAATTAGTGTAATTGAGCTGGGTTAATTCAAGCTCTCTGTCTATCTGTGTTTGGTTGCTGAGAAATATCGGAAAAGTAAAGGAATTAAAGCTTTTAATCTTAGTGTTTTCTTATTTTTGATATTTTAGGAAATGATAAAACAAAGATCTTATATAGCTGAGACAAATAACATTGCTAATTAGTGTAATTGAGCTGAGTTTATTTGTAGATTTGAAAGCTTAGCAATTTACATGAAGATTTTTTTTTTAAGATCTTGAATTTAAATTATATTATGATTGGGGTTTTAGGGTGTATAAGCCTTGTTAGGAGTTCATAATTTTTGGATTGCTATTATTCTATTAATTTTTGAATTTAAATTATTTAGGTGCTGTTATTCTATAAAATATGTGTGGATAGTAGTCAAGTTTGTTTCTTGGGGAGTGATTGACTTCAACCATGGGAGAAAAGAAAGGAGGAGAGGATTGCTAGCCTTGAAGCGAAAGAGTGATGCTAGGAATACTACAAATACTAATGTGTCAACTTTTAAATACAACATAAAAAAGTAACTAAATAATCCATTTGGTATGTTATTGATGTTGCACCAACCAAATTCATTGCTACGTAGTTTGAAAGCTTTTTGTGTAAAATTGATACTAGATTTAGCATTTTTTTTTTTTATAAGTAATAATCAATTTATTGATCGAGCCTATTTCAAGTCTATGGAAAAATATACACAAAGTAGACTAAGAATTACAAAATGTTATGTACAAGTGGATAATGATTCTAAAAACTTAGTAATGGAGTTACAATTAGTAAAACCCTACAACTAGGACCAATCAAACAACAATCTAGAAAAAAATTCTATCAAATATGTCCTTGAACTTTCCAAATTCTCATATGTACAACCTTACGCTCCCCCCATAGTGTCCACATCAAACATAAGGGAACTAGATTCCAAATATGAGTAGACTATGCTACAAGTGGGCCTGTCACCTGATTTTTAGTGTCGAAAGTCATGATGGTCTAACAATCTTAGTGTTTCTAGCATTTTTTAAGTTTATGAAGATGGGTTCATGGGGAGGTGCAATATAATTTGGATTTTCCTTTGTTTGGCTTTGTTCCAATGTAGCAGGGACATAACTTTTTATGTGGAGCTTGTGTGAGGTTTTTGGTAGATGAAGTAGGCGCTTCAAGTGCATTAGGCTTGCCTCTCAATATTGTAGTGTTAGAGATATATCTGATTTATATTGCAATTGGAGTGTAAAAATGTGAAGTGGAATACCAGTGGCAGTTTAAGCCAGGAGAGATGGTTTATCTGGAGGTTGGTGTGAGACCAAAGGGCATTTGTGGGACATCCAAAGGCTAAATTAATGTGAATATAATATAGTAGAAGGCAACTATAGATTTCTGTTGAGTTTTTCTTCTTCTGTTGGATTTTTTTTTTTCTTAACGTTTTTAGTACTAAACATTTTTCTCAGTTTGTCACCCAATCATGTCGCAAATATTAGTGGGGAAGTCATATGTTTTTTTTTTGGCTGCAGTAAGGGTGCACTTACTGTGGGTCTACCTCCAGCTTGGGTGGATGTATCTGAAGAAATTTCGGCAAATGTACAGCGTGCGCGGACTAGAATGGCTGAGTTAGCCAAGGCTCATGGAAAGGCTTTAATGCCTTCGTTTGGAGATGGTAAAGAAGATCAACATTTGATTGAGTCTCTTACGCACGAGATAACTGCTCTGATAAAGAGATCAGAGAAGAAACTACAGAGACTTTCTGCTGCTGGGCCTTCTGAGGATTCAAATATTAGAAAGAATGTGCAGGTATGACTTGCAGCAAGATGTGTTACTTATCATTGCTAGCACAGCTATATTGATTGTCTCTGATATTTTGATTATTGCGCTAGAGGGTTGTCAATTATTTTGTTTCTGGACTCTGGTATAAACAATCATCCTGCATATGGCATATGCAACCAATATAAACATATACATATCAACTTCTATCCTCTCAAATGGGTGGCTATTCTGGTGAACTATGCTTATGTTTGCACTTTTCTGTTGCAGCGCTCTCTGGCCACTGACCTTCAGAACCTTTCAATGGAGCTTCGCAAGAAACAGTCAACTTATTTAAAGTGCCTCAGGCAGCAAAAAGAGGTGCAGACCAAATTTTCCTCTTAAAGGGAAAAATTATTAGACAATTGTGACTTTGCAATTACAAAGTCACACAATTCAGTGCCTCCTCCTTTGGCACTTGGAAGCATGCTTTGTCATGCATGGTTCCAATATATGGAATAAAACTACGGCCCTTGATGCTGATACTTTTATTTTAGAATATTTGGAACGGATCTCTTTTGTTCGTAACCACAAGAATACCGTATAGCTTATAAAGCATATATTATCAAAAAGTTCATCTGTTATTATTTTGTGTTGCAGGGTCAAGATGGGGTTGATTTAGAGATGAATCTAAATGGAAGTAGATCTATAACGGAAGATGAGGATTTGGACAACATTGTATGTGTTTCTTTTTAATCTTCTCCTGTACATTTGGTTAAATTAATCACAAGAAGTATTAAATCAAATGATCTTTACTCCAAATTCTTTGTACTCTACGTGATTTGCTCTGAAAATTTAGCTTACTGTTGTGCCTGAACCTTACCTCAGATGATCCTAATATAGTATAATAATATGTTAGGTGTTTAGTGAACATCAAATGACCAAGCTCAAAAAAAGTGAGGCGTTCACTGCCGAAAGAGAAAGAGAGATCCAACAGGCAAGTAGAATTTCTTTGTGCACCATTATCAAAATAGCTTTACACTAACCTTCTGCTATTCTATTATTTCTAATTAAATCTTTTTTTTTTCTTCTTTCTATATATGCTTGTGTAGGTTGTGGAATCTGTAAATGAGCTTGCTCAGATTATGAAGGATTTATCAGTTCTAGTGATAGACCAGGGCACCATTGTTGATCGAATAGACCACAACATTCAGACTGTTGCAACCACTGTGGAGGAGGGGCTAAAGCAGCTGCAGAAGGTCCTTTCTTCCTTCTTATTTTTCATTTTCTTTTTTTTTTTTCTGGACTTTCTTCTTAGCCTCTGGGTTATATAGCAATGCTATGTTGGGTGCTATGAATTTGCAGGCAGACAGGACACAGAAACAAGGGGGGATGGTGATGTGCGCTACAGCTCTCATAATCATGTGCTTTGTCATGTTGGTTCTGCTAATCCTAAAGGAGATATTCTTGTAATCTTTGGGCACTGTTATCTCCAGATTTTGCTTACATTCTTATTGTTGTGACCCTCCCCTGAGACTTTTAACACGCGAAGAAAGGGTGGTGTGCTGTGCTGTGCGCACGAGAAGATCATGGGAGATTCAAACAACCCCAATATACTTGATAAAGAGACTGTATCTATTTGTTTCTTTTCATTTTCCTGGTTTTTGGGGAGGGGAAAAGAAGGGAAAAGGGGTGGGAGGGTTCACAGGGGACATGCCCAGGAAATGTATAGAGCTGCTATTGTATTTTGTTCCATTGGCAAGGGTATTTTTCAATGGGACATGTAATTGATTGTTCTGATCTCCTGGAGGGTTGTTGCTTAGTTCCTCCTTGGAGTTAACTTACAGGGTGATGAGGCTGTTTTATTTGTTTCTATTGATTTTTTCTCATGCAATAAAGATGAATACATCCAAAAATTAATGCATCAGGTTTTGGTATGAAACTATTTCTTTGTGGAGATGCATGGCAATTCCAAGCATGTGCTTATGTGTAAACATGTGGTACAGTGACTAGGGGCAGCTTGATGCAATCGGGGCTTCAGGTTTACAGTGAAAATTGATTATCTTTTTTTAAATGCAAAATTACTACTAATTAACATAAACCACTTTCTTTTTCTTATTCTTTTTTTTTAATGAAAGTCTATAGATGCAAAAAATTTGACAAAACTTTTCACACTTGTTGATGTTGCAGATTGATAACAGTAAATAAAAGAGTGATGTTAATAGTGGACTTAGATAAGAACTAGTAAAAAATTGCCAACTCAAATACTGTGAAAAATGTTGTGCATTTTTTGTGTATTGCTCTTTTTTTGAGAAGTCTTACATTCACAATAAATTCTAGGTATTAAGTTGTTATTGGTTCTAATTTGAACTTAACACTAAAATTATTTTTTTGCTACCAATAAAAACTTGCTACTTAGAATTTGTTGTAAAAATAGCATTTCTCTCTCTTTTTTGTTTGTATTTCATTTGATAAAAAAAATATTATTTTATTTGTTGACTAATATTTGGGCTTAATTATTACTATTACATTGATAGAAATAACCCTATTGGTTAAAAATTGGGGGCCTTTTTTTTACTTGGAGCTTTAGACGACTGCATCAATTACTTTTACCATTGAGCCGGCACTGATAGTGACACAATAAATTTCACAATTTATTGAGGTGACATGTTGTAATTGGTGTATAATAAAAATTGTGTTAGTTGTGGATCCCTGTTAAAGTAATGTTTCACTAATTATAATTTGTCACCTTATAAATTGTGAACGGAGTTGTGAGATTTATTAGTTTTGTATGCGATTTTGTTTTCATTGGTACAACTTTTTTTTTTTTTTTTTTCACTTCCCTTTTTTTTGTCTCTCACTTTAATTAAAAATTAGTTAAAACTATGATACACTTTCACTTATTTATTTATTTTTTGGGACAAAAGTAAAATTTTAGAAAATGAAAATATCCGCCAATTCACAATTCCCTTTTGTCTGGATAAAGATATTATAGAGAAAGATTTATGTTTCGAAACTTTATTTTAATTGACTTGAATAGAGTATGAAAATATAATTTTGTTTCCACTATATTGAAATTTTAAAAAAGTACACTTGTGTTGTACTAAAACCGAAACCAACAATTCATTTTTGAGAAACCAACAATATATTAAACCAGAACTAACAAATTATATATATATACACACACATACAGGCAGTTTTAAATGACTTCCATTTGTTATCAAAGAATGATATGGTGGAAAGTTTCAAATCAGATCTTCTGAAAAGCCGAAATATTCTAAGTAATATATATCATTTTGAAAATGCACAGAGCAGTCAGCTTTCGTAGCTCAGTTGGTTAGAGCACCCGTTTAGTAAGCGGGAGGTCTTGAGTTCGACTCTCAACGAAAGCAAATCTTCTACCCTTTTTCGTGCATATCCATTTCTTTGCTCGGTTCCTTTTTATGTGGTCAAATTCGAAGTTTTCTAGTTGAAGAATGACATTGATTAGGCCTTGTACATTCCTTTATGTGTCTCAAATTCAAAGTTAAAAAAAGATGTTTCAAATTCAAAGTTTTTCTTGTTCAAGAATGACTTTTATTAAGCCTACATTCCATTTTTCTGCCTGGGCACCATTCAAAGTATTCTAACAAGAATGACTTTTTGAGTAGTCCTACGTTGCATTTTGCTGTTTGGGGTACCATTTCTACTACAGAGATAATCATGTGGAAAAATAAATGTATCCAGATATCCCCATCAATACAGGTTTACCAATCAACCGTAAAAAGTTCCAAGGTTAAACTCAGTCTGTCAAGCATTGGTTCAAACAACCTACATGAAAACTCTTAACAAAACCCATGCACCAAAATTACTTGGGACATCATTCCTACCATTTTGTGTCATCCACAAGTTATTCAAGCCATCCTATTATTCAAGTAAAGGCGTAAAGCTGAATCACTCCATTCTTTTAGCATACTTAAAGTGAAAGAAGAAGGCAATAAAAGTTTGAAGCCCAAAACCTTAACTTTTGAGACTGAATAATTAATGACATTTTTATTGCAATGAATGAGTTAAAATTACAACAATAAAGTTTCTTTCTTTGAATTACAAAAACTAATAACCCAAATATTGGTTATATACTCGTATGCCACCCCAAGCATGGTCACCAACATCAATGAATTTCAAACTCTTCAAACTGCTTAAATGAATTCTATTCTCTTGCAGGCCTTACCCCATATCATTGGACCAATCAGTTATTGGTTATAGTAAAATAGTTACTACTGAAGCAAATTCATGGCTGGAAACTAGCGCAAACTCTTCTTCTTGGATTTGGGTGAATCTGAGGGAAGGAACGACTTCATTATAAGATCAGAGATTGACCATTTCAGCACAAAAGTCAGCCTTGGAAGAATGATAGACAGTAAGTCTACGTCTGCCATGGCCCTATGAGCTTTACCGGTTAATGGAATTTCAAAGCTTTGACGAAGGGCTTGCAATGAAATTGAAGTACTTTTTTCACCTGTAAATAAAATCAATACAAATTCTTTGTGTCAAGTGTCAACACACATAAAAAAATGCTTGTGTGTACACTGAGAGAGAGAGAGATTGACCTTTGGATTTCATCATCTCACGAGCCAGAGTAAGCGTATCCACAAACAACCAATTTGAAGGAAACTCAGCTTTACAACGAGTGAATTCACTACGCAAAAAAGGCACATCGAAACTGCGAGCATTATGAGCAGCCAACACTACATATCCCCCAGGTTTCTGACGGCTTCTTACAAACTGCAGTAAGATTGGTATCAGGTCCTCCATCCTACATTTAATTCACAAAACCACAGTTTACTTGATTGTAAGCAAGTCTGAATTTTACTGAACAACAAGTAAAATATGGGCACTAATATGTTTAATGATTGCTTAACAACCTATCTAAATAAACAAGGAGTTTTCCAACCCTCATTAGCAACACACTACAGCCAGGGAACAGATCCTGTCCTCAGGGTATCTCACATCATGCTTAGGCCCAAAGTCCAAGCACTTCGCTTAACTGAAGCAAAGCTTGTTTACATTTTGGATCAGGTGATTTTTTGGAGAGGCATAAATCATACCTATATTGCTAAATATAATATATTAGTAGTTAAATTAAGAACTTGATCTTGAAGGAAATGACATGAACCATAATAATAAAAAACTTATCAAAAGACACAAACAAGGATAATTTACTATTCTTTTGTTTTTTGGTCTAAGCCTATAGGATACATTTTGATTAAACCTTATGCTTAATTCAAAGATATTAAAGTTATGTATAAAAATGTTATATTTAAACTTTATATGACTAGATTATTATCATTTAGTCTATTTTCATAATTGTTATCAAATTTACTTATTAAAATTTTAAGAAATTGAAATAACTTTTGTAAATTTAAATTGACAAACTTTGTATGAATTGCACAATTCATTTATGGCCTGTCTGGATCTTTAGAGAGGGAGGAGAGTAGAGGGGAGTAGAGGGAAGGAGAGTAGTGGGGAGGAGAGTAGAGGGGAATGGTTTCCCTCCATCTTGTTTGGATGTTTTTAAAATTAGTAAGGGGGAAGGGAGTAATTAGCCCTTCCCCTTGTTTGGATGTTTTAAAAATTAGGATGGAGAATAAAGGAAATGATTAAAATAGATAAATTTATCCATATTTGAAAATAGACTTGTAACATTGGTCTATAATTAATTTGTTAGAAAGAGTAAATTAGAGAATTTACTTGGACAATAATTTATCTACTTTACTCTCCCTCCAAATCTCTCCAATTTGAGGGAATTAAAAATGAGGGGTTACAGGGAGTTGAAACCCCTCCAAACCCTTCCTCCTCCTTCCTTAAAAAACTTCCAAACAAGGTAATTTGATTACTCTGCTTCCCTCTACTCTACTTTCCCTCCTTTTTTAAATATCCAAACATGCCATTAAGGTAATTGGCAAAACATATTCCTGTTTTAATTTTATTAAACATTTTATGTTTTAGCTTACTATCAAGAGCACTTGTGCTTTGCGTCTGAGCTTCAAAGGGCTATGCAATGCTTGACGCTTTTATTATCAGTGCACAAGAGATTACAAACTTGAGGGACCTAAATGACAAGTTACCTACCCAACGAAATAGAAAACAAATGCCAATGAGCTAATGGCATCTCCTTTCTTTTCAAAACAAGGTGAAGGATGAAATCGTGGGTTCAAGACCGAGCTATGTAACTTACCAATGAATAAATAGAAATAAAATGCGAAAATTCAATCAACCACTGAAATAAACTTCAGATTAAGTCATCCACAGTTAACCATTTATGACTATAAGCAAGATCGTTTCCTAAAATTGTGGTAGGTTTAGTAAATCACACATGCACTCATGAGTATTGAACTTTTTTTTTTTTTTATAAGTAATAAGATATATTGATATCAAAAGGGAAACACCCTAGTACACCCTAGAGCTTATTGGCTAAATAATTGCAGAACCATTTCTATTGTTATGGGTGTTCCTCAGCTGTTTAATGTCAGTTGTGGTCTTCTTTTCTAACAAATAACAAGATCCATAATTCCAGGACTTAACAAGTTGAAACATTTATTGGCTAAACTAGAGAACAAAGCTGGATGGACATTTAAAGAAGTAAAATTCCTTGGAATTAGCCAAGAATTGGAGTAGAGCATAATACCCAATATACAAAAACCTTATTATAAAAAGCATATATCCTCTTTAAAGCTTTCACTTTATCTAGATAGACAATTTGAGTTAGACCATATTTTCAGAATCAAAACATTTCCTCACTGCATGCATGACTTTTTGACCTTCCTCATCATAATTCAATATTATTAAGGTACTTCAACAATGAATGTGCTCAGTTCAGATTCCAGGCATTTCCATCATCCTATAGCTCCTCAGATTCCAGGCATTTCCATCAGTTCTAGCTTTAGGCCACTTGGTTCTAATATCTAGTGAAGTCACAGCTTTACTACTGTCTGAAGCATTATGCAGGAACTTGTGATAAAAAACAATTTGTTTGTTGGTCTTGGTACTAACCACGAGTTCTTACTTCTTACACTAATCATGTTTGAATACAGAAATTTTCAGATGGGCATGAGATTATTTTAGACTTTGGAGTTTGAAGTACTTTCTATGTTTCCACTTTTACTTACCACCTTAGAATTTGGTATCAATTGATTACTCCAGGCATATATATGCTACTTCTGTATGCTTTCTAGACATGCAAATACAAACACACACATGATCCAAGGTTCCTTCAAAAACGTGAAAGCAAAGTATAAAGTCATAAAATTATTTTTTATAACATATACTGAGAAAATGAAAAGAAAACAAGAAACTTTGGAGTCATTTTATGACTAAAGAATTGAATAATATACTTAAGTCTTTATAAATCTTCATGTGGCACATAATAAATTATATTCCATGATCACATCAATAAATGGTCTCAGGCACAGACAAGTGGAGAAGAGCTATTACAAAATTTGAATTAATTGCCAATACATATGACACAAAATAGAAGCTGTAACTTTTTATTTATTTATTATTATTTTTTTTTTTTTAACTTCTTTAATGGGACTGCATATCAAACAATTAAAATATAGGATACCTTGGAACATCAGGTTTGTTGACCATACGGGTTGTAATGCCATGAACGTGTGAATTTGGAACAAAGCGTTGAGGGTTTACTAGCGTCTGGAAAGTGCTGTTTTCACCACCCTCAAGATCTCTAAGTGCAATCTCAATGATACGTTCATTCTCTCTGCTAAAACCAGTTGTCTCGATGTCAAAAACAATAACTGTCACAAGGCTAGCCAGTTCCTTATTCTCAGCAATCTTTTGTCGAATATCACAGTATTCAATATTTTGGAATTGACTAATTTCTGTCTTATTTACACTAAATGTATCACTTTTTGAAACCAGTCCATCTAAAATTTCATGCCCAATGTTGCTTGGTTTGCTTTGCTGGGTGGTTTTATTTCTTCCCTCTGCGTTTGTAAATACAGGTCTTTGAGTCCATTTCATATTGTAACCTCTCTCAAGCCCATAGATATTAGAACCAAGTGGCCTACAGCTAGAACTGTTTTTGTCAGTCCTACTCAAACTGTGGAAGCTTTCCCTCCAAAAGGTAGCTAAGGTGGGGATTCTGCATCTGGGAACTTGCAAGATGGAAAAGCACATGGAACCTGTCCTCATCTTAACTCCAAAACTATAGAAAAGCAAGGTTCCTATACAGTTGTAAATTCCACATAACACACAATCAATCAGCTTTGACCTGAGGAAGAAAAAAAAATTGATAAGAGAAAGAACTGCAAATTATCTACCACCTCAAGCATCAGTGCTGCCTAATGAAATATTGCAGTTCACTCAACACAAACAATGTATATTAATGATAAACTATGAAATTCAAATTTAAGGGTCCAGCAGATCACTTGATTTTAGTATTCTCCCCAAAAAAAAATTTCAAATCTTCATTAAAGTAGAAGAGCTCAACAATGTGACATACATCATCCAATATAAGAAGCCAATCAAGCTCTAAGAAGCATAATATAAGCCAATTAACAATGTGTCTGCTACCAAACCAAACCACCTTTCAAACCCAAGAAAAACCAGAATAAAATGCTTCCAATCAGACAAACCAAGGGTACCTACAACAAATGTACATAACTCTATTGGAGAAGTCACTAAGAAAGTCCTCACAAATTTCATACACAATCATAAATTAATTCCACTTCTACCTTAATAAAAAATGCTCCAAAGATAAATAACAAAATGATACCAAAAAAGTATAAAAATATACCTTAATATAAAAACATAACTTAATGCTGATTCCAGTAGCAAAACCCTAAAAAAATGGACTCAATACCAGGGAGAGGGGGAATACTATCAATGAAATTTTAAACTTTATCCCCAACAACATACCAACCCCTTATCAGCAACATTTCAAACCAACCTTAGTCACATAATGTGATTCAGAATCATCCAAAAGTGGAGGTAATCCATGCCTTAATCTTCTTAAGTACAATGAAAAACTCAAAATTACAACAAAATAAAATGCCCCATTTGATCAAATAAATCAAACTCATTAACCTGCATACAGTTGGCACATAAAGTGATCAACTTTAATAGAACTAACTAAAATATAGACAAAAAAAACCCAGTACCTGGACTAAAAAATCCCAAGCATGCAAATTGTAATCACAAAAAAGAAAACAAAATAATATTATTGTTGAAAAAATTTAAAACTTTATCCCAAAAAAATACCAACCCATTATCAGCAACATTTTCAAATCAATCCTAGTCACAAAAAGTGACCCAGAATCATCCAAACTAAAAGCCGCCCATGCTTAATTTTCTTAGGCACAATGAAATCCTCAAAATTACAACAAAATGAAACACCCCATTTGATCAAATAACTCATACTCATTAACCCACATATAATTGGCACATAAAGTGATCAACTTTGATAGAACTAACTAAAATTTTTAAAGAAAACCCAGTACTCTTTTCTGACACAGAAAAAAAAAAATTGCTAAAACAGTATTAGAAGCTGAGTTCAGTTGATTTGGTTTCATTTCATAGAGCATAAAAAGACACAAAAATCAGTTCCAAGTTCATATTTTCTTTTTCTTTTTCTCACTTCATTTTCTAAGAAACCAATAAGAGAGAGAGAGAGAGAGAGAGAGAGAGACATGCCTGGTAACTGTTAAGATTGAAACCAAAAAACAAGCGGATTTGTATGAGACTTGAAATGTGATATTTTATAGTAAGAAAGAGAGAGATTTTATTTCGGATTTTATTTCGGATGGCTTATGGAGATGAGAGTTTTTGTGAAAGAAGCAACAGTGAATGTAAGAAAGCAATGTTGAGGAAAACCATAAAATAATAATAATAATTTGGGTAAATTTCAGTAACTACCCCCTGAGGTTTGGGGTATTACCAAGCAGGTCCACAACTTCTCAAAACTAGCTAATAGAGTCCCTAAGCACAACTTAGTCCCTGACAGCGTTAGTAACAGTAGTTTTTCACTTATTATCTCACTGTTTCTTCTCTCTTGTCTCTCTTTCATTCCATCTCAGACCACTTCTTCTCTCTCAAACCATCACCGTGACCACCAAAAACTCAGACGGCAAGACACACAACTACCAAACCACACCACCGCAGGTCCATAACCCACAGACGCTCCGATTCACAACACAACCCAAAGTCCAAACTCAAATCACACCCAAAAAATCCCACCACCCAAACAACTAAACCCATGCACCATCACCGATGAACCCAAATTCGTCATCATCGACTCCATGAGATAGCCCCACCATAAGATCGGTGTCATCATCCCTTGAAGAACGCTTGCCCAAATCAGAGAAGTATAAAAAAAAAATGAGAGAGCGGGTTTGAATTCATACCCACAAACAATGGTTCACATACACAGAAAATACACAACACTAAACAGCTCAAGGATCACAAACCACACCCCAAAACACCAGAAAATTCAACAAAGCCCACCTCTTCTCAAACCCAAACCCATCATCAACAAGACCCACAAACAGAAAACCACCACCACCAATTCAAAAAAAAAAAAAAAAAAACCACCCACACACGAACCACAACTTACCCGCACCACGGCACCGCCGCAAAGACCACGAGAAAGAGAAGGGAGAAACTGCAACGCCGATCCACACCAAAATCCACACGTTGTCTAGGACCCTCTGGCTTATAGATTGAAGAGTGGGTTTGAGGTTTATAGACGACAAGCTTAGACTTAGGCTGATTGAAGATAGTCATGGAGGCTCAGCCATGGTTGGTGTTTGGTTTCTGGAGAGAGCTCGAGATCAGACAGACAGAGAGAAGGGAGAGCTTGGCGTGAAGGGTGAGAAGAAGAAAGGAAAAAAAAAATTGTTTAATTAAACGGTGCACAGACGGTGTTAGTGGCTAAGGACCAAATTGGTCACTTTTTAAAACCTTTGGATGTGCTTGGTAATACCCCCAAACCTCAGGGCTAGTTACTGAAATTTACCCTAATAATTTTAATATTTTTCGAGTTTCAACTTCCAACCTAAACTTTCGGATCCATGAATGATGCCCCATCCGGGTTCAACTCCTCTCAGGTTTAGTACCTTACCAAAAAAAAAAAAAAATTAATGAAAACTGTTACATTCACAATATTTTTATAATATTTTCACAATAAATTATAGATGGTCAGTTGTTATTGGTTCAAATTTGAATCTACCATCGAGATTACTTTTTTGCCTCAGTAATAAAAATTAGTAACAACCTGTCACTTATAATTTGTTGTAAAAATGTTATGATAATAGTATTTCCCTTTTTTTATACTTTGTCCAATTCTCATGCCATATCAGCAAAGTCTATATGAAGTGCGTCCCAGAAAAGTGTAGTTCTTACATTTTATCATATTTATTTGGTTAATAAATCACCAATCCATGTGATGCACATGCAAATTATGTCACAAAAGTGATTTGATCATGTCATGAATTAATTAGGATAATTTTGATAGACTCCAAAGTTGGTGATTTTAACCTATTCTTAGTTTAGATTTTTAATGGTATCTCTAGTGTCTTTTGTGGCTATAATTTTTTTTAAAATAAATAAGAAATAATTTCAGTTCATGGTGATTATTCTTTTTCATCAAGTTAAGATATCAATTAATTTTTTGTGTATCAAATCAAATTTTTATTAGTTGGGCTATTTGGAATCCCATTCATGGCTATTATACTTGATATATAGTTATTTTTTAATATGATAGGAATTAAAGACAATTTTAACAAAATTGCTCCTATATGTGATCACAAAGTTGCCTTGCTAAAATAACAAAAACAAAAGTTTCTTGTAATGGAGCTTTATCTCAAATTTTATTTTGTAGTATTAGAGCACTCGCATTAGTGCTTGTATAATAGAAAAAAATACCACATTTTATCCAACTTAAGCCCAAAATTCAGCCACATTAGATTATGCAAAGTTGTGTAAAAATACATGGTTGCTACAATATTCACGTAAATTTACACTAACACTACGCATTTTGCATTTAGTTTTTTATTTTTTTTTTCTTTATGTATCTTGAAGACAACAAGAAAAAAAAAAAAAAAAAAGAATGGTGATTGTTATGTGAGAAAAAAGAGAAATGATTAAAAAATGAAGAATTTTTTTATTATTATAATGAAATGTAGTATAAAATAGATAATTTCATTAGGATGTTTTAAAAAGTGAGTATATAAAATAGAAAAAGTATGTTCTTATATTAAAATAAACAAAAAATTTTGCACAAACTGATATGAATAATCTTACTCTTAGTATTAGATAATACTCTTGCTCTTAGTATTAGATAATGGAGTTCATAAGTATAGAGCTTGAAAAACATATTATTTTCCGAAGGAATCAATAAAGCATAGCAAACCGCATGTAAGATCACATGAAGATCAAGACAAAGAAAATCTTATTGTCTAGTGGTTTCAATTTAATTCTTTGCATGCTGGGAATATTCTTGGCCTTCCCAAATAAAAATTACATTAATTGACTAATTGCATGATATTTCAACAATCACATGTCTAAGTACTATATATAATCTGAACAAATCCTTGTAATTATGTTCACTGGGCACAATGTTGATTGTTTCTTGCTCAAAATAATTACTATTACAATAAGAATGATTACAATGCAATCCAAATGATGATGGTTACTTGTTTATTAGGCCACTATAATATATTGTCTTGAAATTAACAACACCATTAATTAAGTAGATCTCTTTGGCTTTGGCACCAATTTTGGTTCTGCACTAGCTAGTTGATAAAGTCAATAGTATGTTGTAACGTGAAGTTTTGCATATGCTCTACAAAGGGAAGCATTAGCATCTTGTGACTTTGATTATGCCTTGCTTGAGATAGTTGGGCACGTAGGACCATAAGACAAATGCACTACAAGTAATGTTTACCAAACTGCCAAGAAAGGAAGAAAATTATGCATGGTGTTTTTTTTTTTTTGAAGGAAATAGTTTTTCTTTCTTTCATTCCCTACTTTGTTGTTTTCCCCACAATCACATTCACAATACAAGAACAATATGGGTTACTATCGAAAAATTCTATAGTCACAATTTTTTTTGGGAATAATTATAAATGTTTTCACAACCTTTTCTCAAAACTTTTTAATGTGGTAAGTTATTATTAGAACATTATTTTTTTTCTCATTTACTCACTATTAACATCATTTTTATGATACATCAATCACAAAAAACAACATCAATAATTATAAATTTAAAAAAATTATAAAATTTGTTTGTATCTTTTGATTTATCACATGCCAAACCCCTTCAAAAAAAAAAAGTTAGAAAGGAAGTTAAGTGCATATATAGAAATTGAGCCTTACATTGGCCATCACTGTTTAATCTTGAGAGTGAGAAACTGTATGGGAGGAGTAAAGTGGGCTGAAAAACTACATGTGAGCTATCACTAATTTGAAACACTTTATTACAAAGTCCACGGGCCCAAACTTTGACCACCCTTTCTATAGTTGGGTGCCATGAAAGTTCAATATCAAGAAGGGCACATGATTTTTGGCTAGGAATGGCCTACAACTCTTATAAGTTAAAAACTCTTTCAATCTCCCTAAGCAAGATAAGGAAAATTTAGCAGTGGGCCCACAAGAAAATTCCAAAGTACAATTTTAAGAAAATTCCACCTCAAAATTCATCATACGCAAGAGATAGAACTTTATGTGTGTATAACCTAGTTTTTTTATTTTTATTTTTACTTATGAACAAAAAAAGGGCTCATATGGCGTGGTATCATTGCCTTGACCTACTTAAACCCAAATTCCATCACGTGGGAACACTAAAGCTGCTAGGGGCTATCCATGTGGGCACAACATTTTAAACTGAAGTGCCATGACTCGAACCATAACCCTCAGACTTGCAAGGGTGATGTTTTAAGGGGCTGTCCCTACCATCAAGCTAACACCCTTCGGTGGTATAACCTAGTTAGAGATACATAACAAAATCTCGTAAATAAATGAAAAAATAACATTTTAGCATGGACATGTTTAGAAAAAATAAAAATAGAAAAAGGAAATGGTAATAAGAAGTCATGACATGGATGAGTAAGATTAAAAAATATAAAAGATGAGATAAAAGAAAAAGAAAATTATATTACTTTAAGTTGTTGGCAAGCAAGAATATATTTCTTTCTTGCTTGTGTTTTTGTTCTTTCTTGTTTCCTTTTCTCTTGAGTTGGAGAACGATTTTTTTTTTTTTTTTTTGATACCATAGGATACACTATATATAGTATAAGTCATTAATGAGTTCTTCATGACCTTGGTTGTAACAATATTGAAATTGAGGGTAACTTGGAGGCTTCTCTAGGTGTGTTCTAAAGCCAAGATTGAATTATTCTTGTTGTAAGTATTAATAGTTGTTTTTGCAAATTTGTTCATATATACGTGTGTTTTTCTATTATTATTCATAAATGGTAAGTTGCTATGCTTGCTTAAAATTTGTCATATAGATATTAAATGTAGTAAATTTCTATTGCACTTGGATTAATACTATATTTTTGTATCCTCAAACTATAGGCACGTAAATTGAAAGTTATTATTCTAAAAGGCTTTGCTCTTTCTTTTATGTATCCTCAAACTATAGTCACTACTAAATTTTTTGTTGGAAGTTTTGTTTGAATGGCACTGTTGTTTTGAGTTATAGTGACTGACCTGACTTTATTGAAAAGTTGTATAATAGAGAACTAACCATATCAAATATGAGAGCAAATTTAGCTGCACTCCCAACTTGATATATAGAACAATGAAAAACTTGGATTTGGGTTAAATATTTTTTGATGAATGGTAAGAATTGACATAAACGGAACAAAGTAAAAAAAAAAAAAATGGTTGGAACTTTTGAAGTCTGAAGAATTGGGGGAATTTAAAGAAATGGTTGGAACTTTTGTTGTTAAAGTATTCTTATTATCAATTCTTAACTTTTTAGGTGCATTTCTTTTAAATAAAAAATCATATTTAACTAAAGAAAAAAAAAAGAAAATACAATTTTAATAAATTAGTCTCTAACTCAATACTTTTAACATTGCCTTCCGCTTTAGAGATTGCAAAAAAAAAAAAACCATTAATAAAATCTTTAACTAAAGGAAGTTATTGTATTGTCTTTATCTTAACAAGAGATGAAGAAATCATCTATCATAACAGTTTTTTGCCGCAACCATAAAAATATTTTGTCCCCACCTACGCCTCTTAAACAATCAGGCCCAAATCCAATTTTCATTCAAATCCAAACTTCTTTACTTTCTTTTATCAGACACAAAATCAAACACCTCATGTGCAAATTAAACGCTGCTCTCACTCATGCCCAAATTCTGTATACACTCCTCCTTCGTAAACGTTTGATCCTGCCCAAAACAAGAAGCCTTCAATCTTTTCTTAAATTGAAAAAATCGGTGTTTCACACGCCTATTTCTCTTTCTTTGTTTCTTTTCATCTATATAGATTTGGATTCAGCTTACTAGCCCTGTTGTACTGACTCGCGTTTTTATTTTTCTCTAAACAAATTGGATGTTATTTTGTTTGTGACTCTGTGCGTGTGATACAAGAAGATGGCGCAACAAGAGCAACTTCTACATTTTTGCGATTCAAAGCATCCCTTGGTCTTAAATCCAGACTACAGCTATGGACGTACTTGTTGTGGGTGCCAAGAATCAGTTTATGGTCCTGCCTACAGGTGTGTAATATGCTGGGACTACTTCCATCACAAATCATGTGCGGAAGTACCCCTTGGGTTGCACCATCCCTTGCACCCATTACATCCTCTTATTCTTTTTGACGAAAAAACTGGTTATCGTGAGAAAGAAAAGAGCAGATGCCAAGTCTGTAATGAATCTCGCTCAGAATACACCTATCGCTGTTACCGTTGCGACTTCAACATTCACATCAAATGTGCTATTTTGCAACTTGAGGTCGAATTCCACGACCATCCATTGACTCCCTTTTGGAAGAGTATCACAGTCACTTGCGACATTTGCGGTGAAGCAGACAAGGGTCGGCTCTGTATTTGTGCCACATGCTGTTTTTTTATTATAGAAGGTGCGCTTCTTTCCCACGCAGGCTCAAGGTTGTGCGTCACAAGCATCCCCTCCACATCACCCATTCTTCTTTTGAACTCTGTGAATCCGACTCCCAATTTTGTCAACTTTGTGTTCAAAAGGTTGACACACGCTACGGGCTTTACTATTGCTCCAGATGCGATTTCGTTGCCCACCTCAATTGTGCTATAGACAAGGAAAACAGGGAGGACATAAATTTGCTGGAACTTAAAGATGAGGAGAACGAAGATGAAGAGCTCGATCAATCTGTTGAGTCAGCAGCAGCTTACAAAGTCAAAAATATCAAAGCAGGAGAGGACGGAATTGAAATACCCACAGAAATTAAACACTTTAGTCATGAGCATGACTTAAAGCTCACTGATGAGGAGGTTCACAATAATGAAAAATGCGACGGCTGCGTAAGAGCCATTTCCCTTCCTTTTTACAGTTGTGCCAAGTGTAGCTTTTTTCTTCATAAATCTTGTGCTAATTTATCAATGAAAAAGCGAAACCCACTTCATCGACACCCACTCACCCTCCGAAAGGCGCTCACCAGGTGTGATGCTTGTTACCAGGGTTGTAATGGCTTCTTCTACACTTATAAGTCATGCAACTTTGATCTTGATGTTCAATGTAGTTTTGTACCAGAAATCCTTACCCATGAAGGTCATAAGCACCGACTCATCCTCTCCTACACAAGCTTTGAACAGAGTTGTAGTAGTTGTAGTGATAGAAGAAATCTAGTATTCCGTTGTACCAGTTGTGAATTTACACTTGACTTTAAATGTGCGACACTACCACAAACTATAAGGTACAAACAACATGAGCATCCCTTCACTCTTAATTATGCAGCTGAAGATGACTCTGGTGAATATTATTGTGATATTTGTGAAGAAGAACGAAATCCAAACCATTGGTTCTACTACTATGCAGATTGCACTTATCCTGCACATCCCAAATGTATTCTTGGAAAATACCCAAATGTGAAGTTTGGAGGCACTTACGCATTTGATTGTCACCAACACCCCCTTACTTATATTGAGGAAACTAAAGATGACCCTCCATGTCACCTATGTCATTATCGTCGCAAAGAGTTGATCTATCAATGTGTGCCATGTAATTTTCACATCCACTATCATCATGTATAGAAAGGACAAATGTGGTTTTAATTCTAATTTTTATATTTTCCTTTTGGGTTGAGCACTAGTTCTTTATTATTGAATTGAATGTGTTATTACGATAATAAAAATGAATCTCTTTCACCTTTTATAACATCAAGTTTAGACTATTAGTGTGAACTTGTGTTTTTATTCAAACAAGTCTTCTTTTCATTTCTACATTACTTACAATATGAACTTTGTTTAGAAAATAAAATTGAGATCTCAGAATCTTACTGTGAACAAAATTTAAATTTATAACAATATATCATCAAACCTAGAATTATACTGACTGATCATATGATTTTGCAATCATCTTATAGTCTAGTAGGAGTAAAAATTTTGAATTTAACCAACAGTCATAACATTCATGCATTCTAAACTTCTCCATTAGATTTGTTCCTCTGTAATTTTTTGTTTTATTTTACTCATGATTCTGTGAATAGTATGTGGTTATCTACTCCTGTATTTTATCTTTTAAAATATCATATTCATCCTCAAGCTTCTCCTATAATGTATCTTTATCATGTTTTATTGATAGAGTTCATGGTTTGACTAAGTACTATTCCAAGTGATTGTTTGATTTGGAGCAATTTGTTGTTACAACATAGAAGAGATTACCTGGTTTTAGGAGCCTTTTTTTTTTTTTAAATAAATTGAACCCTTCCATTGTATGAGCAACATATCAGGACCAAGAACTATTTATTGGTGGCACTAGTATTTCTCCTCAAGATAGTATTTTGATGTGTTGCCATATTATATGGGAGTTTTCTGGATTCTAGTATGTTGTGTTTGGTAATCCTCTGCATTTATGGCCTGATGTGGTACTGATAGAGGGGTCTTGTTAATGAGATGCTAGGCAATATTATACACTGAAGCTCTTAATTAACTGCCATTTCAGTCTTTAAGTTTCAGATCTGTCCTTTTAGAATGCTTGTGATGTTTGAGGATTGTTTCTTTATCTGAGTTGGAAAAGTTGTATCAATTAAGTTTGAGTTTCATAAATTCGTCTCAAAGGACCTCCAATTTTATATGCACTACTGTCAATGACTTCAAAAGCATATCTACTTGTTAGGTACCATTTCTCATTTGTGACCACTTTGATGTGTGTAGTCTTGAGGTAGTTGCCACACACATTGCACAAATCCACATGCATATTAACTTCTATAAACATTAACCATGAAAGCATGAACCCTATTCTATAAAATTCATTGTAGACATATATTGCATTTGACTAGCTTCTTAAACAGATATCTGATTTTAAGTAGTATTACCAATGCTTTCCCTTTAGCCTATTATAGAAAGGAAAAATGTGGTTTAATTTTAATTTTTATATACTACTTTTGGGTTGAGCCTTTGTTTTTTTTTTTTTATTGTTAAATTAAATCTAATGTGTTATTAGGGCTGCCCACTAGTTTAGTTCACTAATGGAAGCTGTGTTGCTGACTTCATTACTGAAATTAATAAACAATCTTCAAATTCAGCAACCGGAGATACGTTTCTCTCTCCCTCTCTCTTCCTCTATTTTCGTTTTTTGATTTCCTTTGTTTTTTATTTTTGTTTTTTTGGTGGAATTGTGATGGTTTGTGTGATCTGCTTTGGGTGGGTGTATTCAGTTTTGAACAACATTTGAGCGGGTTGTGAGTGAATGAGTGGTTGTGAGTTGGAACATTCACGTGCTGCTGAAGATGTGACCATTATGGGGCTGTTGGTAGTATTTCAATTTGAGGTGTATCCGACCTGTTTGACAAAAGGTCCTATAGACCTCAAGTCTCAAGTTGCATCAATCACATACAACCAAGTAAGGCTGTAACTTTAAAATTTCCTTCTTCTTCTTTTTTTTTTTTTTTTTTTTTGTTGGTAAATTTACCTATTATTTTGTTGCAATCATAATTATTAGTTATACCTAACTTACAAATTCTCTGAAGGTATATGAAATTTTTTAGAAATAATTGTTAATAAAAATGTGAGGCTGGATTTTTCATCTAAAAGACGTCTATTATTTTGCTTAAATAATACCCAATATACCAAAAATAGCAACTTTCATACATCCTAAGTATGGAGAAATCCTCTTAAATGGAGATGCAGTTGTGGTCATCAAAAAAGCTCATGATTTGAAGGAGAGTTTCAAAGACATGAGAAATGGGGACTTATGTATGGTGATATGATGTATTGTTTCTTCCATTCATTATGTCTATTTAGTATTTTTATAACTAGACATAACAAGTAGAATTCATCTAAGATTTTACTTTGTGTTTACTCATGATGAAAAGTCCACTAGTTGAAAAATATTTTGTAATTTAGAATTGATTTTTACAAATTATGATAACATGCTATCGTGTAATCTTTTAGTTTTCCATTATATATATCTGACTAGTGAGCTCCCAAGGTGCCAACACTAAAATTGATGTAGTAGTGCAACTCATGTTAGCATTGTATAAACCTGTTATGTTGCAAATCCAGACTGAAATTAGAGAGTTCTTCAATCAATAATTCCAGTTTATCAAGTTTGATATTTGTGGATAACAATGATGGGTCATAGTCATACACGTTCCATTATCTGGCTACGAATGTTGGCACTATTAAGAAGTTGGGTTTGTCTTTGATTGAAAAGTCTAAGATAGAGGAGTTACATGAACAATGGAAGATGTAGGGTAAACAATAAGATCGTTATCACTTGAAATGGAATGCTTTGAAGAGAGAAAAGAAAAAGGTTAAACTCGATCTGCGTAATGGGGCTGATAAGAATAAGAATAATGGAGAACAAGAGCTATTCTTGTCTTAAGTATTTATGCTTGGCAGAGTCCTTTAAGTTTGGATGTTATAATAGCTTAGATAATTCAAGGCCAGATTTGTGGGAGAGAGTGGTGAAGATGGGTCGTGATTTGATGGAAACATTAAAGATAGAGGTGTTGGGTAACAATACAAGAAAAAACAATGTTAAAACATTCTTACTTGCTAATGAGTCATAGCTAAATTTTAGCGGCAGCCTGCCTGGGCTGTGCACATTCTTCCACAACTCACTTATCGTTTAGTTCCTCATGGACATGATTGCCAATTGCAGATCACAATATTTCCTAGCAATTTCTCCTGTAACAATAGTAAAATATTCTGGCTCAAACGATATCTCCCGAATTCTGCACAAACTAGTTCCAAGCCTCTTCTTCATTAAGAAAATATGTCATGACATCTTGATTGGTCATCGTTTGCCTACACACTCCAAAGATTTTGTTGTTAGTAGGATCATACAGTTGGCTTGCTCATTGTCTTGTGGAATTCCTACAATATCAATATCATTCTTGTAGGGGCAGAATTTCATAATGGTAGTGAATAAACTGAACGGCATGGTCCCTGAATGCCAGTAGAAACCAAGGGCATTGTAAATAACAATGACAGCCCAAAAAGGAAGATTTGGCATGAGATCGTAAATAATAGAGAGAGCTTAAGAATGGTGGCTCAACTCAACTTTGTAAATGCTAACAAAGAAGGCCAGGAAATGAAGAATCATTTTGAAGATAATGCTGGTGAACTTGATTAGAGGTATGTTCCTTTTCTGCTTAAGTGGTTTGTGGGGCATCCAAAATGAAGTTAATGAGCTTACTAGTATTTTTTTTTTTTTTTTTTTTTTTTTTTTTGAGGCAAAGCTTACTAGTATTGAATGGCTTGGTATTTAGTAAATCTGTCAAATTGATTGAAGTGTGTATATATTTACATTGTTAGTAAGAACTTTCAAAAGTGATACTATGGTTGTTTGACACATATGATACTTGAAATTTTATGCTACTCACTAATGTTAGGAAAAGAATGGTATTTGCACACTTTGTTATACACTTGTTTTTTACACCTAACCTTTAGACCTTCATTTCAAATTAAAACAGAGATCACATTTCCTTGAATTTCTAAACTAAAATATTTTTTTCTTGTGTTACTCAAAGTTTATAATTGAGGTGAGTTGAAGAGCTTCTTATTTTAGCTCATGCTATAATCACATGTACGTGTTATAAGATGCTATACTTATCTATATTGGGACCCTTTTTCCTCCTTTTTGTGAAATAGTCTGCGGACTATTATGTGGGCTATTCAATTCACAAGGAGTGATATCCTATTTGGTCTTGTGTTTTTATTTTACACATTGTGTTTGAGGAAATGTCCTCCTATGGGCTCTTTGGTGGTGAGTGGTAGCTTTTTTTGTTAGCATGTCAAAGTAAAATAAAAGACGGTTTGATGGAAGTCTTTTGTTGGTAACCTTTTTCTACACTAATACCTAAATTAGGTTGAGATTATATGGATGCTGCTTTTTCTACTTAATATTACAGTAGAAGATGGCACATGCTAATTTATGTTAAGATTGACACCATGAGATGTTTATATCTCATTGGCTATGGAAATTAAGATATGACATTTGAGCATGTCAGAGATGATTATTGGGTTCTCTAAGGGGGTCTCACAGAGTTTGAGAATTCTCATGGGAAATTGTACTCTTTTGTTCATAAAAAGTGGTGGTTGTTCGATCAGCTAGAATTTAGATTGCCTCTTGCTGAAAGAAGTTCTTATTTGCTAATGATAACTATAGAGTCGCATCTTGGTGTATTGGTTAGAAATTCTACTCTTATGAAAGGTGTAGTTTGGCATTTTTCTGGGACTGTTCTAAATATGTTAGCAATCCTTTCTCCTATCAAACTTAAAGAATTGATGAATTATTCACACAAACACTTGCTTAACAGTGGTCTGTCTTTTACCAGTCAAGTGTCTTTAATGGTTGTTGTGAGTAATAAGATTAAACCAAGGTCAATGCTTCATTGGACCTAAATGTATTCTTAGCTCTCATGGTTTTTTAAAATTGTTACGGTAAATTATATGCAATTTTAAAAAGGCATCTGATGCAGGAGCAGGAGCATCGGTGCCATGATGTTTGAATTACAATCAAAATCAGCAACCAGCAGTAATCTATAAGTTAGTTACAAAAAAACTAAGCATGTGCTAGTTACAACTGTAACTAATTCTGTTACCGTAGTTAATTACAACAGTAATCACTTAGCAAGGCTTGGCTACTTGTGTGGATAGTAGTATAAAATAGCTGTAATTCCAATTGTAAATCAGTTCTGTTGATAAATAAGAATTTACTTTAGCCTTGAGTGCTAATATTTAGAGATGAGTTCTCTATGTAGAGGTGTTGTCCACCTATAAACTTCTCTAAGAATCATCGTCATAACCCCATGATGATTGGTTCTTATATTTTATTCCCAAAAAATGGAACTATAATGACCGGTACAACTTTCTTTGTTTCTTTTTCATTTTTTATTTTTTTAACGAGAGATTTTTTTTTCATTGATTGAGTGATATGCTCTAATGCAATATAAGAGTTACACTAATGGAGAAAGATGATTTAGTGTCTCTCTATAAGTGGATGAGATTGTAGAACATATATAATATCAAGTTGTTGGCTTCATTCTATGCACGCTTTTCACCTATATTTTAAATGCCAAGAGATGGAAAAAGGAAGTAGACCTTCTTAATGACATAACCACTTCAAACCAAATATTACACGATACACAATCTCAGTGAGGAGGCCAGCACAGTTCCTATATCTATCACATGCCTGATTTTATATATAAAGAATAAATCCTATCAATATGCATGTTTATATATGTATGTGCAGGTTTGTGCGAGCAACAAGAAATAGAAAGATACAACAAGTGAAGCTTCAGACAAAGAATGACATATTCGTTTGACAACCTTGGACAAGATATGCTTACAGTGGGAAGGAAAAGTTTTGAAGAGTAAATTTCATTTGTGGGTCAATATCTAGTGGGAAGCCTAACAGATGTATCATTTTTCCAACATATGTCAGCTTGGTTGCTGAAGCTCTAGAAAGAAGAAACCAGGACTGGTAAAAAAACCCCTCCCCCACTCCCCAACTCTCTCTTTCAATATATCATATTCTCAACCCTTAGCTCCTCATAAGTAACCAGCTAGTCCTCCATTTATAGCCAAAGAGTACTTAGGAGTGGTAATACACTCCCTCACCCAAATTACATATCCTCAGGGAAAACCCACAACCTGAAGGCACTAAAAAAATATACCACCATTCCACTGAATCATAAGCTTTCCTAATGTCCACCTTGATGGTACACCTGACTTGGCCCTTTTCTCTATCGTAGTTCTTAATAATTTTATGAGCTAATAGCAGAGTTTCAGCAATATTCCTGCCAGGTACAAAGGCAATTTGGTTGGGGACTTGGGGCTAATAATATCATCCAAGCATGCTCTAAAGTCTAGTAGCCAAGATCTTTGTGATTCACTTATAAATGATAATGTAACAAGAAATTGGTCTACAAACCCCCCATGCTTAAAGGATTGCTTACTTTAGGGACAAGAGTAACAATTGTTGCATTCACCTCATCAAATAGCTTACCTGAATTGAAGAATGATTAGTTGGCATGGACATCTGATTGAATAACAGACCAAACCTTTTTGTAAAAACAAGTTGTGAACCCATCAAGTCCAGGGGCAATCTCTCCATACAAAGAAAACATCTCCATACTTGAGACTGCCTTATCAAATTTTCTGTCTGATCTGCTGCAATTTGGATGTCTAAAACCTGTTGAAATTTTTCTCATATTTCTTGAGACAGATACCCCTTAGAGGTGCCTAACAGATTTTGATAATAGTAACCCCACAGCAAATTGTTTTATCTGTTGAGGATCTGTTATCCTATTCCTAGAGCATCCTTTAGACAAAGATTTTAGTATTGTTATCCTCTAACAGCTTGACGAAAGAATGAAGTATTGTTATCCTCTAAATTGAGCCAACTATTTCTAGATTTTTGTTTCATAAGGGCCTCCTCTGCTGCTATTCTTAAACAATTATACTCATGCAAGCATTACATTTATAATGTTTAGTCCTGTTCCCTATATATTTCTTTCCTTTACAGTTTTACTCCTCAGTACCTTTTCCCCTCCAAAAAAGCATTCTCCAATCTTGAATTGCAGCATCATCTGGTTTGGCCGCAAAATTCACAGTATTCTCTTTGGGTCCACCTTGTGCTGAAGGCCCAACATTGTTAATCCCATTCTTGCCCAAAATTCAAATCTTTTTTAGCCTTTCCATTCTGACTTATATCCACAACCTCAGCCTGATTGTGAATTTAACCAAGTGTACCATCCTCTAATAACTTGGCTAGTTCAGTTATCTCAGTTTAATTGAATGTAATCCTAGGTAATCTTTAAAACATTGCTGTTTGAAGGGACTGCTTCAAATTTTGTTTGAATGTCTTTGTTACATTACACTTCTAAAATTTCAAGGAAAAAAACATTTCCTGTGACTTACCTGTGTACTTGTGTTCAAAAAACCATGCTTTTGTTTATTTTTTGCTGGATTAATTTTTAAGCATTCTAGTACTGTCCAATTGTGTTACTAATTTTTTTTTTTTAAATGATGCAATATGTTATGCCTATACCAATCATCTAACTCTGTCCTCTTTTTTCCCTACCCAATTCTTATGTTCATATTTGTTTCAGTCTCCTGATGACTGAAATTTCCAGTCCCAGCATTATTTGCCATCATGAGACAGAGTGCTTGGTCTCTCTTGAGGTTCTCTACTTGCTTCTCGTCGTTGTTAAATGGCTTATATTCATTTTTCATTATATTTACTAGGTTTTGTCGTAGGTTGATGTCCTTTCCTTCTTTCTTTAGCCATCTATCTAGGTTCTCATTTCTAAGTCCTTTATTACATATAAATGCAATGCAGGATCCTGGGAGGAAGCTTCCAGTTACTCAGACCCTATTACCAAGGCATAATACCATGCAGTTTAGCTTGACAAGAGACACTACAAAATAACTTGTCATTGGAAAGTAAATAGTTGCTGAACGGGTATAACTATAAGTGAGGTAGTAATGAGTTCCTACCTGTCTATGCTCTTTTGTATTTTGAGTGTCTGAATCCTGGTTAGAGTTGGTCTCTTACCCCATCTTTTTTCTATGTACTTGCAGTTTTGAAATTATGTATATCTAGCAAGCTTAGTATAGCAATCCCAAACACACCAAGTCTGAAAGCTTTTTAAAAAGGATCATGGCTTAGTCAATGCCTATAAGTCATTTTCTTTTTCTTTATTGAATTAAGGAATAACAATAGAAGCAAATGAAGAATTTTGAATCCTTAATGATTATGTAGGGAAGAAAGCCCATGGAGAGAAAGGGGGTGGGGGGTGGTGTAAAGTCACTCTTAGGCTCAATTTATAATAGGGAATGCTTCTGGATAAAAATTAGTGTGGTTGTATCCATGTAGTGTCATGATTGATTCCCCCATTTTGTTTTTTCAATTAAAAAGTCGTTGTAGTTACAATAATTACTTGACACGTGCTCAAAAGAATTACTATTACAATAACAATAATTACAATGCAGTGAAAATGATGATGTTTACTTCTTTATTAGGCCACCATAATAAATAGTCTTGAATATATCAATACCATTTGGGTATCCAAGCTGCCAAACCAAAAAATCTTGCTCTGGAAGCTAAACTTTGCTAGAGGTACAAATCTAGTCCTAATGCTAAATGGGTAAAGGTCCTAAACCACAAATACTCCTCAAACACAAACCCCAAAAGACAAAACCAATCCAGAACCTGGAAAGCAATCAAAACTTGGTGAAATCATATTTGATAAAGGAGCTAGATAGCTTCTAGGAAACAACAGTATGCTCTCCTTTTGGCATGATAAGTGGCAAAAAGATGGTACTTTGAGAAGCCTAATTCAAGGTCCTCTCTCCAGAGAGGAAGATAATATTGTTGTTTCTTTAGTATCAATGGTGAATGTAATCTCAGTGGAATTTTCATGGTCCTTCCAACTCACCTACGCCAGCTAATTAAAGCCACTCCCTGCAGGAAATTTTCCCAAGCCAGTGACAAGCTTGGATGGATTTCTTCTACTAATGGTTCCTTTCATCCTCAAAATGCCTACAAGATGGCCACAGCTAATCCCCATATAGTCTCCAATTTCTCTGGTTATCGGATATGGAACATTCCCGCCCTTTCGAAAATTTCAGCTTTTTGTTTGGAAATGCTTGCAAAATTGTTTACCTGTCAAACAAATACTGAGGCATAGAGGCATTTTGAAATCTGATACAAGTGACATTTGTAACTCTAGTAGAGAATAGCTCACATCCTTAGGCATTTATAGTTGTAGTTCAACTTCAATTTCCTTCTACTTCTAATAACTTGGTAAAATCTAGCATGTGCATGTGCCATATTAGTCCTTCGTGCCATGTCACCATGCCATGTCAACATCTTCCATGTATTGCATTAGACTCCTACATCAGCCCTACAGCCAAAGCTTTTTGGCCTAAACTCTGGGGTTAACCATCTGGATGGTCATTTCTCTAACTCTTGATATTCTGAGTTGGCTAAAATACAATGCTTGTAATAAGAAGAATGTTGATCTAAAGCTTTACAGTTGGGGAAACTATTTCTTGTTTGGCATTTGGTACTTATGGATCCCAAGAAACAAACTTAGCTTCAATAATGAAAACATCAACCCTGCTCTTCACACTGTTGTAGAAAAACAAGTGCTGGAATTTATCTGCTGTGTCTAAGACAGCAACCATAAAAAACCTCTTTGTATCAAACAAGTCAGGTGGAACTTACTCAACCTCAATTGGGTTAAACTAAACTTAGATGGCTCTTCCTTTGGAAATCCGGGAAGGGACTGGCAGTGGGGGTTTAATTAGAGATGACTAGGGGAATTGGCTCAACTGTTACTCTAGAGCCATAGGACACACCACCAGCATAGTTACTGAGCTAGTATGGGGTTTAAGAGATGGGCTGATTTTTTGCTCCCATCTACACCTAGAGGCTATGGAAATTGAGCTGGATGCACAAGCAGTTGTTTGTCTATTAAACAGTAACTCTGAATCCCTTGGTGAATTTGCTTCCATTGTCGACGATTGCAGGGACTTAATCAGAAATCTTGCACTGCTGCAAAGAGGAGTTAGACAGGAACAGGATTTTGTGACTTTATGATTCTCCTCCCTCTTTGCTTTATTTGAACAAACTTGGCCTGTATTGTGATGATAGGCACTATGTGTGAAGTTTTGCTTATGCTCTACAAAGGAAGCATCGCATGTGATTATGACTTGCTTGAGATAGTAGGGCACGTAGGATGAACCTATTACCGAATTCATTACAAAAACGTTTACCAAACTATTTTTTAAGGAAACAATTTTTTTTTTTTCCATTTTTTGGGTGCAAAGAGAGTATGGAATATGGATTACTATACTATTGGAGTAATCTTGCAAGATGCCTTTATCCCCATTTCTTTTTTCTTTTTTTTTTTTCAGGTCAGAAAGCAGAAAACTTACCAATTTTGTTCAGTGACCCTGGGAATTTTTTTTTTTTTTTTTTGCCACTATTTAATTTTTTTTAAGTGGTATTTAAATGTTATCAATGATTTTTTAAGGGTTTTCTTTTAAAGAGTTGGTTGTACAATTTTTTTTTTTCCCAATTAATTCAAGCACACATTTGAAATTGAGCAATATTAGAGAAAAAAAATTTCACAAATTGTTAAGTTGACAAGTTATGATCGAAGTAATATCACTTTTAAATAGATTTATCATTAACATTATTTTTAATATGCACTAATCTTAGAAAAATTCATATCAACACTGTACAAAAATTTGTCCAACCAAATTTATTGTTTGAAATTTGGTTCGAAGTGCCAAACCCCTTTCTTTTAGAAATTTGAAGGAAGTTGGTTGCAAAAGAAAAAGAAAATTGAAAGGAAGTTATGATTGAAGGGCCTACATAGCTATTGAGTCTCATATGGGCTATGGCTACAACTGTTTATGGAGGGACAGAGTGGACTAGAACTTAGTGAGTTAGCATCAAAGTGGCTGGCCACCCTTTTAATTTGTAATATCTAAACACAAATGTCAATGGGCTCAAACTCCAACCACCCTTTTCATAGTAATATGCTTGGGCACAAGATTTCAGGCTAGGAAAATGTGGAAAACTTTGCAGTGGGCACATTGGCGTACAAGCCATTACTCATTCAATCTGCTAGACCAATCCAAATACTTTGGAAGAGTGACTTTATATAATCTCATATTCCCTTCACCTTAAGTAGCTAAATCAAACGGGTTAAATACACCACCAGGAGACAACTGTAACTCCTTTAGTGTGGTTATGCCTTGCTTGAAATATAATAGGACAACTAGGATGAACTTATTACCTAATTCACTACAAAAGTAACGTTTACCATACTGCCTAGAAAACAAGAAAATTATTATGCAAGAAGTAATCTAGCAAGATGCTTTATCCCTTTTATTTTCTTTTTCAGGCCATAAAGCAAAAAACTTATCAATTTTGTTTAGTGTCCCGGGAAAAAAAGGTTTTGCCACTGTTGTTCCTTTATTTATTTTTGTAGTATTTAAATGTTATTAATGATTTTTTTAAGTTTTACTGATGTTCATCCTGTACACAAGTTATAGGGTTGGTCATACCATTTTTTTTTTCCAAATTAATTCAAGCGCACGTATGAAATTGAGTAATACTAGAGAAAATTTTTTTCACAACTTGTTAAGATGAAAAGTTATAATTTGAGCAATATCATTTTCAAATTGATTCATCATTAATACTAATTTTATTATGCACTAATCTTAGAAAAATTCACATCAACAATTGTAAAAATTTTGCGTCACCATATTTATTGTTTGAAATATGGTTTTAAGTGCCAAACTCCTTTGTTTAGAAATTTGAAGGAAGCCTTGGGTTCCAGTTAACTCAACCGCTAAAGTCTTGATGGTTGAATAAGAGATTTGGGATTTAATACCCGCTTACACTAAAAACCTATTGGTGTTTTGATCTGATGATAAAGAGCTATCATTAGGAGCGGACGCAACAAGTTTAAACTCTCTCTCTCTCTCTCTCTCTCTCTCTCTCTCTCTCTCTCTCTATATATATATATATATATTGAAGGAAAGTTTTTTTATTTTTTATATTAAAAAAAAAATTGAAGGAATTGAAGTTGGTTTCAAAAGAAAAAGAAAATTGAAAGGAAGTTATGATTGAAGGGCTTACATAGCTATTGAGTCTTATATGTTGTGGCTACAACTCTTTAGCCCAGAGAGTGAGCAATATGGAAGGGATAAAATGAACTGAAACTTGGTGAGTTAGGCCTGAAAGTTTATTATCCAGAAGCTTTTTAAACATCGGATTTTTGGCTAGTAATGGGCTACACCTCCTTATAACTTAAAACTCTTTTAGAATCTTTTAAGCAAAATCTGGAAAATTTTGCAGAAGGCCAATTGGCTCTTTATCTCATATTCCTTTTACCTTAGTCCACCTTCTACTGAAGGCCCAACAATGGCCATTTTGGCCCGGTCTAACTCCTCCTGCTCAGAATTGATGGTTATCCCTTACGATTTTAGGAGTTCTACATCCATAATATTTTCACAAAAAATCATATGTGGTAAATTGTTATTAGTTATAATTTAAATCTACAACTTAAATTACTTTTTTGCCCACCCATAGTAACCCACCACTTAAGATTTGTTGTGAAAATGTTGTGGAGATACTCTTGTCCAATTCTCATGCCATATCAGCAAAGTCTATATGTGGTGGGTCATACAAAAGTGTAGTTCTTACTTCTCATCATTATTTATTTGGTTAATAAATCACTAATCCATGTGATGCACAGGCAAATTATGTCATAAAAGTGATTTGATCATGTCATGAATTAATTAGATCAATCTTGATAGACTCCAAAGTTAGTGATTTAAACATATTCTTAGTTTAGACTTTTTTGGTATCTCTAGTGCCTTTTGTGGCTATAATTTTTTTTAAAAAAATAAATAAGAAAGAATTTCAGTTCATGCTGATTATTCTTTAGCAATAAATTAAGATGCCAATTAATTTTTTATGTGTCAAATCTCTTGTTCGATGACAATTTTTTTTTATTAGTTGAGCTATCTAGAATCTCGTTCATGGCTATAATACTTGATATATAGTTATTTTTCAATATGATGGGAATTAAAGACAATTTTAACAAAATTGCTGCTATATGTGATCACAAAGTTGCCTTGCTAAAATAACAAAAACAAAAGTTCCCTGTAATGGAGCTTTATCTCAAATTTTATTCTGCAGTATTATAGCACTCGCATCAATGCTTGTATAATAGATAAAATATCACATTTTATTCAACATAAACTAAAAATTCACCCACATCAAGTTATGCAAAGTTATATAAAGATACATGGTTTCTATAGTAACTATGTAAATTTACACTAACACAACTCATTTTGCATTTAGTTTTTATTCTTTCTTTATATATCTCGAGAACAATGAAAGAGAGTGGATGAATTTTACACTAACACAACCCATTTTGCATTTAGTTTTTATTCTATCTTTATATATCTCGAGAACAATAAAAGAGAGTGGATGGTATTGTTATGTGTGAAGAAAAAGAAACAATTATAAAAAATTAAGAAAATTTTTATATTATAATGAAATGTAGTGTAAATTAGATAATTTGATATAGGGTATTTTAAAAAGTAAATATGTAAAAAAAAAAAAGTATGTTCTTATATTAAAATAAACAAATTTTTTGGTACAAGCTGATGTGATTGAATGCTCTTACTCTTACTCTTAATCATGTTATTTTCTGAAGGAAACAATAAAGCATAGCAGACTGCATGTGAGATCACAAGAAGATCGAGATACTTACTGATCAAATAATATGATTAGGCTAATGGTTTCTGTACAGCATTAAACTCCCTGGGCCTGTTGTATTATTAAAGCCCAATAAGACCTGGCCTTTTTGCATGTTCGGGGGACGGCCTGTTAGCCTTACCCGTCTATGCGGGCTATCCGAATCTGCACCTCCCGGGGAAACTCCCTGAAGAAGTTTTGTTCTTCTCGGGAGATTAATGACCAAGCAATTGAGGATCAGCGTACTCCTAGCATCCTTGAGTGGGAACCAGTTCCAAGGCCACTCCCACCTGCGCATCCACTTATAACCAACTGCATTGGACCTCCAAGCGCATTAGCGTCAGAATCAATCATTACCACACCACAGGTATCTAACTATAAATACAAGGATCTGGAGAAGGTAAGGGGTTGTTGAAAAATTGGAGAGAAAAGCAAGAAAGAAAGAGGGAGCATTCAGTTCTAGGACTTTGAGCTACCCATGGTAGGAAAACTTTAAACCCACAATACAAATAAATTGTAGGCCCAAAGGAAGGCAGGCCCATAGGCCACATCTTGGGTTCGCACAGTTTCAATTTGAATAATTGCATGCTGGGAATATTCTTGACCTTCCCAAATAAAAATTACATTATTTGACTAATTGTAATTTGTAAAACATGAGGCTCTATTGAAGGCCCAAAATTGCTTGTTATTTCAACTATCAAATGTCTGAGTACCATATATAATAATCAAATCCTTGTAATTATGTTAATTGAGTTTAAGGTCGATTGTTTCTTGCTAAAGAATAATTATTATTATAATAAGAATGATTTCAAGGCAATGAAAATGATGACGATTACTTGTTTATTAGGCCACCATAAGAATTACTTCTTTCTTAATTATGTAGAATCGTAGATCTCTTTGCCTTTGGCACCAATCTTTGGTACTTTGATAAAGTCAATGGTATAGCTGTAAAGTGAAGTATTGCATATACTCTACAAAGGAAATAAAGCATCACGTGTGATTAGTGATTATGCCTTGCTTGAGATATCTAGCATTAGCATTACTCCTAATGAAGTAATCTTTTGCAAGATGCTTTTGTCCCCTTCTCTTTTTCAGGCCACAAAGCATAAATCTTATATTTATTCTCCTTTTTTATTATTTAAATCTTCTTAATGATTACTAAAGTTTTATTGATGTTCGTCTTGCACATTGAGTTATAGGGTTGGATTTGGTTGGGCTCTTTTTATTCTTTACTAAAAACCCTGATTGGTATCAATTGTATCATTTTCTCCCAATTAATTTCAGTGCACATTTGAAATTGAAAAATTCTATAGTCACAATTTTTTTAGGAGAATAGTTAACATTTTCTCAAAATTTGTTAAGAGCACTCACGTATAGTTGCTATAATACTATTTTAGCAATTAAAACACCAAAATGCAAGCTACAGCAAAGTTGCTATATCTTAAAAAAAAAAATAGACACAGAGCTACAGTGGGCTGTCAAACATAACAGCTCACTGTAGCTCAAAACTTAAAAGAAAAAAAATTATATCTTTCCCTCTCCTCTCCTATTAAAATTTTTTTTTCCTCTTTTTTCTCTTCCCTGACCGTCCATTTCTCTCAATTTTTTTCTCTCTTTCTTCTCCAAACTTCTTCTCCATATCTCTGCCTACCTCCTCTTCCTTCTTTTTTTTTTTTTTTAAGCTATGGCCGAAAATATCACACTTTCTTTCTTTGATTTTTTTCTTTCTTTCAAATTTTTTTTTCTCTCTTCGTGGTGGTTATGGGTTTTGTGGGTTTTTTTTTTTTTTTTTCACAGCTGGTGGTGATGGTGATCGTCGGTGATATATGGGTTCTCTTTCCTTTTCACCGGTGGATCGTGGTGGTGGTAGATGGTGGATTGCGGCTGAGATTTGGTCCGATTTTGGATCGTCGCTGGATCGCAGCTGATAATTTTTGGTTTTGTTTGGGTCTTAGCTGATCTGGTGGTTTTTGTTGATTTGGTGAGTTTTGGGTTTGTGATTGGGTTTTGATTTGGGTTGAGGTTGTGGGTGGTGGTGGCTGGTGGCAGTGGGTTTCTGATGGGGGTGGTGGCTGGCGGTGTCTGTTGTGGTGAGGGTGGGTTTTGGTTGTTTTTGTATGGAAAAAGAGAAATACACAGAGAAAGAGAGGGGAAGAAAGAAAAAGGAAGAGATGAGATTGCTAATAAAAAAGAATTAAAAAAATAAAGAAATAATATTTTAATGAAGTGGTAAAAAATATAAAATTTTTGTTGTAGGGTGTATTATAAAGTAAGTTGTTAAAATAGATAAACTAATGGTTTGAGTTGCTTAAAACTAAATTTTTTAGATTCTTTACTGTGAATGCTCTAAGGTGGTAAGTTATTGTTGAAACAATATCATTTTCTTATTAACTGTAACATCATTTTATGATACATTTATCATAACAACATTAATAATTATTTTTTAAAAAATATTGTAAAATTTGTCTGATATTTTGACTTATCATATGCTAAACCCCTTCAAAATAATAAGTTGGAAAGGAAGTTAAGTGCATATATAGAAATTGAGCCTTACATTGACGAGTGGGCTGAAAAATTATATGTGAGCCATCACTAATTTGAAACAATTTATTACAAATGTCCACGGCCGAAACTTTAACCATCCTTTCTATAGTTGGGTGCTTGGTATGCTTGAAAGTTCAATATGAAGAAGGGCGCATGATTTTTTGCTAGGAATCACCTACAACTCTTATAAGTTAAAAAAACTCTTTTAATCTCTTTAAGCAAGATGAGGAAAATTTAGTAGTAGGCCCACATGAAATTTCCAAAATACAATTTTGAGAAATATCCACCTCAAAATTCATCATACACAAGAGATAGAACTTTATGTGTGTACAAAATCTCATACATAAGTGAGAAACTAACATTTTAGCATGGACAGTTTTAGAAAAAATAAAAATAGAAAAAGGAAATGGTAGTAGGAAGTCATGACATGGATAAGTAAGATTAAAAAATATAAAAGATTAGATAAAAGTGAAAGAAAAGTATATAACTCTAAGTTGTTGGCAAGCAAGAATATATTTCTTGCTTTTTTGTGTTTTTGTTCTTTCTTTGTTTCCTTTTCTTTTGAGTTGGAGAAGGAATATATTTTTTGATACGATAGAATACACTATATATAGTAGAAGTCATTAATGAGTTCTTCATGACATTAGTTCTAACAATATCAAAATTAAGGCTAACTTGGAGGCTTTCCTAGGTGTGTTTTGAAACCAAAATTGAATTGTTCTTGCTGTAAGTATTAATATTTGCTTTTGCAAATTTGTTCATATATACGCGTGTTTTTCTATTATTATTCACAAACAGTAAGTTGCTATGCTTGCTTAAAATTTGTCATATAGATATTAAATGTAGTAAATTTTTATTGCACTTGGATTAATACTATATTTTTGTGAGATATTACCACCAAATAATTTGGTTTATGTTACTATATTCTTGGATCCATGCTTTTATTTAATTTCTGTTTATAAGTTAATCACATGCTCGTACATAAATGAGAAACTAACATTTTAGCATGAATAGTTTTAGAAAAAAAAAATAGAAAAAGGAAATGGTAGTAGGAAGTCATGACATGGATAAGTAAGATTAAAAAATATAAAAGATTAGATAAAAGAGAAAGAAAAGTATATAACTCTAAGTTGTTGGCAAATAAAAATATATTTCTTGCTTGCTTGTGTTTTTGTTCTTTTTTTGTTTCCTTTTCTTTTGAGTTAGAGAAGGAATTTTTTTTTTTTTTTGATATGATAGGATACACAATATATAGTAGATGTCATTAATGAGTTCTTCATGACCTTAGTTCTAGCAATATTAAAATTGAGGCTAACTTGGAAGTTTTCCTAGGTGTGTTTTGAAGTCAAAATTGAATTCTTCTTGTTGTAAGTATTAATAGTTGCTTTTGCAAATTTGTTCATATATACGCGTGTTTTTCTATTATTATTCATAAACAGTAAGTTGCTATGCTTATTAAAATTTGTCATATAGAAATTAAATGTAGTAAATTTTTATTGCACTTGGATTAATGCTATATTTTTGTGAGATATTACCACTAAATAGTTTGGTTTATGTTACTATATTCTTGGATCCATGCTTTTATTTAATACTCCCTTCGTCCCATTTTTTTTGTCCTCTATTTTATTTTGAAATGTCCCAAAATATTGTCTTATTTCTAAAAATAAAAGTCATTAATTTACTAATGTTCCTATTATACCTTTATTAATTTACTAATTCAATTTTTTGATAAATTTTTTTAAGGATAGTTTTGGAAACTTATACATTTTTAAAAAGTGGACAAGACAATAAATGATGTTTCCTTAAAAATTTGACTTTTCAAACATGACAAAAAAAGTAGGACGGAGAAATTATCTATTTATAAGTTAATCACAAGCAAAATTTCAAAATAATAAGTTGCCATTTACAGTTAAATCAATATGGTTAGCCGTTTAGTATATTTAAAAAACCAAAAAAACAAAATCATAAGAGTTCTTTATAGATTTGTGAGTTTTTAATGCCTAATCACCTTGATATTCAAAAAATAATAATAGACCACCAGTATATGATAGTTGTTGCAAATAAAATTATTCCAACTATGGGTTTAGCCAACTATTAATACATTTTAATGAATGGTAAGAATTGACATAAGCAGAAAAAAGTTAAAAAAAAAAAAAAAAAAACTTTTTAAGTCTGAATAATTGGGGGAAGAATTAAAGACATGGTTGGAACTTTTGTGTTAAAGTATACTTACTATTTATTCTTAACTTTTTAGGGCCATTTCCTTTAAATAAAAAATCATATTTAAATAAAGAAAAAAAATACAATTTTAAAAAATTAGTCTCCCCTGGGTCACGTCCATGCCTCTTAAACAATGTGGCCCAGATCCAATATATATATATATATATATATAATAATAGGTAAAGCAGAGAGAAAATCCAATTAGATTTCAATTGGATTCTCAATTTTGTGCCACTTGTCCTAACCAAAACTCAAAAAAAAATCTAATTAGATTATAAATTTGACTCCAATTTTGTATCATGTATCTTATCTAAATTTTCTAATTTTTGTGCCCAAATAAATTATGTATTAACATTTAACACGGAAGCCAAGAAAACCATAATGATAATGCTCATTAGCCTAAGTAAGAACATCTTACCTGCACACTTTTATGGAGATTATAAATTGGACTCTAATTTTGTGTTATGTATCTTATCTAAATTTTCTAATTTTTGTGCCCAAATAAATGATGCATTAACATTTAAAACGGAAGCCAATAAAACTACAATGATAATACTTATTGGCCTAAGCAAGAACATCTCTCCTGTACACTTTTATGGGTGATCTCAATAGAGCCTGGACCTCTTCTAATCCCACAACTAGAACCAAGGAGTCCAACAAGAAAGACTATAAAAGTAAAACATCATCTCCTTCTAATTCCATATCATCATCCCATGTCTCATCCTCTCTCAATCTCTACCAACTAGATCCACACATTACCCTTTCCTCCTCCTTACGGATTTCTCAGAGTAAGGCCGAGTTCAAACATAATGTTCAATCCCATTCTTCCCTGCTTCACACTCTCATACATTAGCGCTTCATTGGCGCCTCCAAAAAGATTCCAAGCTCAATGATCAGTTTTTATTTTTTAATGTCCCTTTATATATTTTAAATAATAAAATGCAATATTCTCTTTTTTCTTCACTGTAACATCACTTAAATAATAAAATGCAATATATATATTTTTTTTAATTGTTTTATCTAATGCTATCCTATGTATGATAAACCAAAAAAAAAAAAGAAAAAAAAAAACCAATAGCATTACTTAAATAATAAAATGCAACATATATTTTTTATTGTTTGATTTAATTCTATCGTTCATGTGATAAGCCCACAAAAACAAAAAAAAAAAAAAAAAAAAAAAAATTATCCAATAGCATCGTTACAGTTATCCAGTCCCGCGCAATATCATGGGGTTACATTCTAGTTTTCATTAAAAATCCGAACTTCTTTACTTGCTTCTTCGACAGAAAATCAAACACCTCATGTGCAAGTGCTACTGCTCTCACTCACGCCCAGATTCTCTACACACTCCTCCTTCTTAAACGTTTGATCCCACCCAAAAGAAGCCATCAATCTTTTCTTAAATTGAAAAGAATTGGTGTTTTCACATCAAAATCGAGCAATAAAAAAAAATGCTACAAAACTGAAAAGGCAAAAATTTTGAATTCTCACGCCTATTTCTCTTTCTTCGTTTCTTTTCATCTATATATGATATATAGATTTGGATTCAGCTTACCAGCCTTATTGTATTGAGTCACGCTTTTCTTTTTCTCTAAACAAATTGGATGTTATTTTGTTTGTGACTCTGTGCGTGTGATACAAGAAGATGCAACAACATCAACTTCTACATTTTTGAGATTTAAAGCATCCCTTGGTCTTCATTGTGGGGCTGTGGGTGGTATTTCAGTTTGAGGTGTATCCTATCAGTTTGACAAAAGGTCTTATAAACCTCAAGTCACAAGTTGCATTGATTATACATAATATACAACCAGGTAAAGCTCATAATCTTAAATTTTTTTTTGGCGGTACATGTATATTATTTTGTTGCAATCATAATTATTAGTTATACCTAACTTACAAATTCTTTGAAAGTATATGGAATTTCTTAGAAGTAATTGTTAGTAAAAATGCGAGGCTGGACTTTTCTTCTAATAGACGACGACTATTTTTCTTAATTAATACCCAATATACCAATAATAGCAACTTTCATACATTCCAAGTAGAGAGAAATCTTCTTAAATGGAGGTGCAGTTGTGGTCATCAAAATAGCTCCTGAAATGAAGAAGATCAATTTCAAAGACATGTGTAATGGAAAGTTATGTATAGTGATATGATGCATTTTTTCATCCATTCATTGTGTCTATATAGTATTTTTATAACTAGACATAACAAGTGGAATTTAACTGAGATTTTACATTGTGTTTACTCGTGATGAAACTAAGAAGCCCACCAGTTGAAAAACATTTTGTAATTCAGCATTGTTTTAATTTTTGCAAATGATGATAGCATGCTATTGTGTAATCTTTTAGTTTTCAATTATATATCTGATTAGTGGGCTCCCAAGGTGCCAAAGCTGATTAAAATTGAAATGCTAGTGCAGCTCATGGATTCATTTTATAATCTCATTATGTTGCAACAATCCAGGCTGGAATTAGAGAGTGCTTCAAACGACAATTCCAGTTTTTCAAGTTTGATGTTTTTGGATAATAATGATGGGTCATAGTCATACACTGATTATTATCTAGTTATGTATGTTGGCACTTTTAAGAAGGTGGGTTTGTCTTTGATTGAAAAGTCTATCACAGAGGAGTTAAGAGGAACAATGGAAGAAGTAGGGGAAACAGTATGAACATTATTGCTTGAAGTGGAATACTTTGAAGAGAGAACAGAAAAAGCTTATACTGGATCTAAGTAATGCGGTTGATCAACATAAAAATAATAGAACAAGAACTATACTTGTCTTAAGTATTTCTTCTTGGCAGAGTCCTTCAAGTTTGGATGCCATAATAGCTTAGATACTTGAAGGCCAGCTTTGCGGAGAGAGTGGTGAAGATGGGTAGTGATTTGACAAAAACCTTAAAGATAGAGGAGTTGGATAAAAATACAAGAAAAAACAATGTTAAAGAATCGTACTTGGCAATGACTTATAGCTCAATTTTAGTGGTAGATAGATGTCCTTCATGATGCTCCCATAATGAGGTCCAGGACCCTGCAGTTGGCTGAGCGCATTCATCCACCGCTCACGCTCACTTATCATTTTGTTCCTCAAGGACATACCCATGGACTTGATCGCCAATAGCAGACCACAACATTTCCTAGCATTTGCTCTTGTAACAATAGTAATATATTCTAGCTCAAACTCATGTCCTGCGTTCTATACAAATGAGTTCCAAGCCTCTTCTTCATTCAAAAATATTTCCATGACTAGTTGCAGATACGCTTTTTGGTTGGTGGAATTGGTTGGGAAAACACTTTTTTAGCATTTGGAATTTATCCCCTCTGTGCATAATGTGGTGTATTTGGAGGGAGCGAAATTGGCGAACTTTTGAGGACACGGATAAATCCGATGACTAGTTGCTCGCTTTCTTTAGTGGCTATCTTTTTGATTGGTCTAGGGCTTGGAGACTCACCTCTAGTGATTCTCTCCCTTTGTTCCTTAGTTCTCTCCTTTGTTCTTAGTTCTTTGTTGGTTGTTGTTTGTTCGGTTGTTTTTTCTTGTTGTTCCCTTCCTTGTATCCTTTGTTCTGCCTTATGTTGATTTCATGAGGTAGCTTCTTGAATATACATATTTCTTACTTATCAAAAAAAAAAAAAAAATATTTCCATGACATTCGGATTCATTTGCCTACACACTTCATTTGCTTATAGTTGGCATGGCCATCATCTTGTGGAATCCCCACAATGTCAAAATCAATCTTGTTGGGACAAAATTTAACAATGGTAGTGTATAAACTGAATGGCATGGTCCTCAAATGCCAGTAGAAACCAAGGGCATGAGATCAGAAATCATAACAATGTCAGCCCAAAAAGGAGGACTTGGCATGAGATCATAAATAATAGAGACAACTTAAGAATGGAGGCTCAACTCAAGTTTTAAATACTAACAAAGAAAGGCAAGAAAATGGAGAATCATTTTGAAGATGATGGTGGTGAACTTGATTACAGGTCTGTTCCTTTTTTGCTTTAAGTGGTTTGTGGGGCATCCAAAATGAAGTTACTAAGCTTACCAGTATTGATTGGCTTGGTATCTAGTAGAAATGTCAAATTGAATGAAGTGAATATATTATTACGTTGTTAGTAAGCACTTTTTTTAGACCCTTTTTCCCTTCATTTTGTGAAAATAGTTTGCAGACTATTATGTGGGCCATTTAATTCTCAAGGCGTGATATCCAATATGGCCATTTAATTGAGATGACCCATTGGACACAAGGTGTTTAAGGAAATGCCCTTCGTTGGGCTCTTTGGTGGTGGGTGATAGCTCATTTTGTTAGCTTGTCAAAGTATTCACAAATAAAGGATCAGCTTGATGGAAGTATTTTGATGGTAACCTTTTTCTACACTAATACTTGAATTAGGTTGAGATCATATGGATTTTGCTTTTTCTACTTAATATTACATTAGAAGAGGGCGCATGCTAATTTGTGTTGAGATTGACACCGTAAGATGTTTATATGTCCATTAGCTATGGAAATTGAGATATGAAATTGGAGCATGTGAGAGATGATTCTTGGGTTCTCTAAAGGGGATCTCACAAAGTGAGCATTTACATTGGGAATTGTACTTTTTCGTTGATATAAAATGGCAGTTGTTTGATTAGCTAGAATTTAGATTGCTTCTTGCTGAACGAAGTTCTTATTTGCTAATAATAACTACAGAATCACATCTAGGTGTATTGGTTAGGACTTGTACTCTTTTGAAGGGTGCGATGTGGGATTTTTCTAGGACTGTTCTAAATATGTTAGCAATCCTTTCTCCTATCAAACTTAAGAATTGATGAATTATTCATACAAATTCTTGCTTAACGGTTGTTTGTCTTTTCTAGTCAAGTGTCTTTAATGTTTGATGTGAGAAACAAGATTAAAGCTAGGTCAATGCTTCGTTGGACCTAAATATATTCTAAGCTCTCTTGGTTTTTCAAACTTGGTATTGTAGATTATATGCTATTTTTAAAGGGCATCTGCATCATGAAGCTTGAATTACAATCAAAATCTGCGGCCAGCAGTAATTTCATGTATGCAGCAGCTGGGCATAAAATGCAGCTACGGCATTGAATATTCTTCAAGGCAGTAACTAATGAAAGTTGCAGCTGAATTGGGTGATGTTTTTAGTTTCATGTCAGTGTTTTTGTTGTAGTTTTGTTGTTTGTAATAATTAGTGCACATGCATGTATTAGGTGATCTATTAATTAGGAAAAAACTAAGAATGTGCTAGTTACAGTTGTAACTAATTTTGTTACAGAAGTTAATTACACAGCAGTAACCACTTAGCAAGGCTTGTCTGCTTGTGGGGCTAGTAGTATAGATAGAGGTAATTCCAACATAGAATTTTGCTGGGATTGTTCAAAACATGTTTGCAATCCTCTCTCCTAAACTTAAGAATCGATGAATTATTGATACAAATACTTGCTTAATGGTTATCTGTTTTTTACCAGTCAAGTGTCTTTAATGTTTGTTGTGAGTGATAATGAAAGCTCGAAAATGTGTTGAAAACACATGAGCGGTTTAGACCCCCAAATTAAAATTACGGCTTGGTTGATTTTACACTAACTTAATGATAAGTGCGGAATAGTGTAAACACAAGCGTATAAATGAAACAACTACTCTAATCCATATTTAAAGCAACACAGCAGTAAAAATGAAATGAACAAGAGTAGGGAAGAAAGATGCAAATACAGATAACACCAAGACGTGTTATCGAAGAGGAAACCGAAGACCTCGGCGAAAAACCTCTCCGCCGCCCTCCAAGCGGAAATCGATCCACTAGACAATCAGTTGGGATACATGGGTTAGCAAAAGACCCTCCAAGCCTAGTCTACCCGCTGTACCTAAGCCCTCCAAGCTCCTACTTCAACAAGGCTTCTCGGAACCGTGTCTTGTCCTAATTATCCGGATCCCGCAACAAGCTCCATGTTGCATCTGCCATTCTAGGCTTCTTCCAATGCTTCCCAGCAGCACCAAAACGTCACACAACACTCTCAAGGTGTGGTAAGTGTTTGAGCTATCAACCTCTCAAAGAAATGGATAATGGAGAGGGAAGGGTTGAGGAGATACCACAAGTAATTGTATAGAGAAAGATGGGGAAGACAATCTCTAATTACCAATGTGTTTGGCTAGGGTTTTCTCTCTGAAGCGTTCCTCAACAATTGTGGGTAATGATGGTATATATAGGATAGGTGCAAAAAGTGTGACTCAAAAATTACAGGCTGGCAGAACAGATTGCCTCGCGGGTGTCTCGCGGGAAGGCCTTACCCGCGAGATACTCGCGAGACATAGCTGTCTCCACCTGGCCTGACTCTTCGCATTCCAGCATGTGCCAGGCACATGATTTACTTCGCGGGATGCTTGGTCGCGAGACACCCGCGAGAATCCTTCAATCTTCAAATGCTTGAGTCTTCAAACACTCTCTCTATCACACAACCCTTACAACAAATCCCACAACAAATACAGGGTTTAAACGATTGAACATAATTACAATCAAATTTGGCACGGAATAAAAGCCAACAAAAACACAGTTGTAAATTACAACTTTACAATCTCCCCCTTTGGCTATTCAGTGACAAAACCCTAAAACAGACTCTAGACTTAAACGTGAGTTTGGGAACAAAGGCAAAATTCATTCACACCTAATTCTAGATTCTGAAGTGCTCTTGAAACATATGAACAAGTAACTCTGAAATTAAAACATAGGTGTCAAAGCTTTAAACCAAAAGAGCTAGTAAACATAAAGACATCATCTCCCCCTATCACTACACTCCCCCTGTCAATGACATCATCTCCCCCTTTTTGTCATGGAATAGCTAGTTGTCATTCTCTTCTAGCTTCCTTTGAATTTCATCCATCTGAGTTTCGAGGGAGGTTAGCTGTTTATCAAGACGGGAGTGTTGGGAGTACATGATCTGAGTAAGTCCTGAAAGTTTGGTGCTGAGATCTTGAAGGGCAACCATGATGGTGTCAAACTTGTCATCAGAGGAATGATAAGTAGAACTTGAGGTACCATGAGGAGCATGATGTTCTTGTTTGACAGTCTTCTTGGTGTGACTCATACTTGCTTGAAGAGTACGACCGTTAATTGGACTTGGCCTAGGATGAGGACGCTCATCAGCAGATGGACGCACACCTTTGAGTTTCAAAATCCGAGAAACGAGACGACCAAAGGGAATGCAATTCCTTAAGGCAGTACGGTTGACTATTTTAGCCAAAATGTGGAAGATGTGAGAGCATACGTCAATTTCCACATCAGATACCAGATCATGAAGAAATAATGCTCGACCTAGGTTGTAACAACCCATAATTTTTGACACCAATTTAATTAATTATACTTAAATTATAAGGAGGCCCACAATTAAATGGATTAAATTAAAGTGGGCCTAAGATATTAAAAATAGATAAATACAATTGGGATATGAAGCCCATGTGAAGTGGCATAAGTAAATATACGAGGCCTTAAAAACAAAAAAAAACCCTAGTCTTTTACCTCGCATATACTTAAGAGACTTTCTTTTTGCTTCAGCCGCATCAGACTACTGAACTTCACTTCTCTTCACTGTGGCTGTGAGTAGAGATATCAGGTACGGTTCCTATGATTTTACTAATAGAAGAAAGGCTCCTAGAATTGTTATTATATTAGATAAGGGATGGTCAAATATGGCTGCTGCATGTCAAAAGCTTTGATATTGTATCTAATAGGCTTGGACTTTATCAATTGCTTTGTCATCATGTGAAAGGGAAAGTATTGCTTCATGGGTTTATATATATATGTATCCGTATATGGCCATCTTGGAAAAAAAAAAAAAAACCATGACTATTTTAATGGGCAAGGGGTACTTGTGGATTAATTTGCTTTCACACATAGCTTCAATTGTTGACCAGTTAATATGCATTCACACCAAGCCTCAATTGTTGACGGGTTATTAAGCATTCACACCAGTTCAACCGTGCAGTTGATTTTGGGTCTTTGGGTTGATTATAATGTTATAATAACAATTGTTTACATAGCCTCAATGGTTGACCGATCAACCATCATACTTCTATTATTGTCTAAATCCTTGTCCAGCAGCATTAAAGGGACAATAGGCAACTAGATTGATATAAGGCTTGTACGTGGCTTTCCAAGTTAGATTGATATATATATATATATATATATTATATTAAGGTCAGTAGATGTCCAGCGGCATCAAGAGAGCATTCTAGCACTAGATTGATAGATTAAAGCAATCTCACGTGGCCTTCAATGTTAAGTTGAATATATATATTTATATATATAATGTTAGAGTCAGTGGACATCCAATGCATCAAGAGGGAATGCTAAGCAACAAATTAAGGCAATACGTGGCTTTTAATAGTAAATTGGATAGTTAAGTGAATAAATGGAGGGTTTGAATATATCAATATTATTTAGGATAAATTCGTTTCAGTGTGAAAATAGATTTTTAAGTGGGGAATTGTGTATTGATGAACCTATTTTTTGGTGTTGCTAGGTTTTAATTCTACTGAATTGTTGTGATTCAAGGGGGATTGATTTCCATTATTTTTGCAACTAAGAGGTAAGTGGTGTTTACTAATTTTGGGGGTTTTTCCAAAACAATGTTGATTATTAAACTACTTTATATCAAAGAGGCATGTTGATATTTTATATATGAATTGATATTTTATAAATGTTTGATGTGCACATTGACTATTCATTTTATGAAAATCTTGTGGGACAACCTGAATTTATTTAAACTTGTATGCATGAATATATCTTTATATTTCTGAGAATTATGAATGGATTATTTTTGTGAGCATATTGAAATGTGTTTTGGAAACCTATGGCAAGTCGTGAATAGAAGCTCAGTATGGTATCTAGTCCTTAGCAAGGGACAATCATACTGCAGCTAGTCCTTAGCAAGGGACGGTCACAGAAAAGGGGACAGTGCACATTTAATAGCTCCTTAGCAAGGGAGTATATTATTGAGGATCCAAAAAGGAAGCTCCTTAGCAAGGGAGTGCACCTTTTGGTTCCAAAGGAACTATCCTTAAGAAAGGGGATGAAAAGGAGGTTCCAGTCCCAAAAGGGGGACAGCACAATCCTGTCAACGGGGCGTAAACGTTGACCACGAGAAAAGCCTAGGAAATTGTTATGTGATTGTATTGATGCATGTATTATGATGGCTCACAATATAAAGATATATTTTATATATATATATATATGAAGTATTTGATGATGAATATTGATGAATTACAAGTTATGAAATTGTTGTAAAAATTATTTATTTGAAAGGTTTGTTCCCACACTCCAATGTAGTGAATTCCACTTATTGAGTTATCTCACCCCCCTTTATTTCCCATTACAGATACATTAGAGGGATTATTGGAGTAGAGATTTTTGGGAGACAGCAGTTCAAACTATTTTTGTAGAACTAAGGATTTTATTATCATTTTATGGCATTAACATTGTATTGGAGAATTATTTTTGAGGATGTTTTGTATTTGGTGAATTAGAGCTCTGACTTTTGTGATGAGATTCAAGGTTGCTAGTTTCTTTTATTTAACATATTTTATGGATTATTCAGATTAAATAGACATTTTTTGCTTATGATTTTGGGGTGTTACATAGGTTGATGAAACCGGTGCTTGACAATGGATAGAGGTTGTTGCACATGATTGTTGACATGAGCCTTAATTCTGGAGAAAGAGAAGCCACACTGATTGACTTTCCACTAGAAGAGAATTCCAAACTTGCTCCTAATTGTCCTCGGAGTAATTCTTCATCCGGATTGAGGTCATCATACACAGGTGGTATAGGAAGAATCGGACGGTTTATGTGTAGGATTTCAGATAGGTACACAGGAGTTACCAAGAATCGCTTTCCTCTAACCCAGCATCTGATCTCTTGTCCTTGTACAATAGCATTGGCATAAAATTCTTTTACCATGTTCTCATAAGCATTTTCAAGATCGGAGAGAAGAAAATTCCAGTCTTTTGTGGCAAACCAAGTAGGAATTTTTGTATCCAGAAGAGATGACTAATCAACTGCTCTTTCAACCAACAAAGGGGAATCTTGAAAGAGATTTTTATAGGATTCAAAAGCAGCATAAGACCTAAACAGGTTAGGATCAAAGGTTCCTGTTGAAAAACGAGTTCTCTTTAGACGAGGGGAATCGTCATCAACATCAATGATTGGCTCTTTCCCTTTGTTGCTACCACCTTTCACAGCTGAAGTCTTGAATGGAGACATCTATGCAAAAGAACATCCAGGATAACAAGAAACATGTGCACATTACACAAGACATAGCACAGAAGGTGATTAGATTCCAGTTAACACAAAGACATGTGTGTGCATACATGTGCAAAAGCTGAAGCGTGTGTGTGTGATATGTACGCGGGGTGCCTAAGTGTGCCAAGGGTGTGCACAATGAGCAAAGTGTATGAGACACACAAACAATGACCAAACGGAATGAGAATTGGTCATACAAATGAGAACCCATAGATTGAAATCACGTGATTTCATATTGGCACACAAATGTCTCTTGGACATTTTGACAAACACTTAGCATGCACAAAAACAAAGACTACATGAATAATGCATGAACATGTGAAAATCTACCCTCAATACATGATAAAATGCCACAAGGGGCCAACACATGTGCAGAAACAATACATGGGACACAGCCCAATCAAAAATATGAGAGAGATTCACCCAATTTTGAAAAACAAACCTAAAGATTCAAAAAACCCCAATTATCAAAACCCTAACAAAAAATCTGCATAATCTAAGTAAACACTAGAAAAAATATGATTAACAAACATACCTTGAAGAAGAAAATGCAGAAAAATTCTTGATTTGGAAGAGGATTTGATGAAATAGTGATTTGGGTTGAGAGAGGTTCGAAGAAGGTTTGGGGAGGGAAGTGTTTGACATTTGAAAGACTGTCACATCAGCCCTATAAAACTGAAAACACGCATTTTTCGCGGGATAGGGAGTAGCGACACAGTCGCGAGACAACCGCGAAAGAGGCCACTGAAGCACAAACTTTTCGCGAGAAGCGCTAAGCCGCGAAACAGTCGCGATATTCTCTGTCTGATTTTGAGAAAATTCCAGTTTTTGCCAATCAGCATTTCGCAAGAAGCTGTTGGTCGCGATACAGTCGCGAGACAGTCGCGAAAGTCTCTGAGTGACAAGAAAGAAAAAAATATTTCCCTCAAACCTTTTCGCGGGAAGCATCTTAGTTGCGAGCTTCTCGCGAAACAACCCCTGAACTAGTTTTTTGATGAAAAACACACAAAAATCATTTTGACCAAAAAGAAACACAAGATAGTATAAAATCACTTTCAAAAACTAATAAAACCCACAAAAATCTTTTTGGATTTGATCAACAAGTTCATGGGCATACACATCACATTTGGACATATACAATCACACAAATGAGATAGGCATTGATTGAATCAAAAACTTGTGTGTTGTGTGTGAGTATCAAATGTGAAATAGTCCTTAGACCAGAGCGAAACTTCAATGATCAATTCACACGAGTCATACACAACTGATACAAAATCAAGTGGACTATCTCCATTATAGAAATGAGTATATATGACCTCCCACACATTAAAAACATAACTTAGAAGCTTTTCATTTGGCTTCTTCATAAAGTATAACAATTGGTCCATTTTATTTTGAATGGACAAAACATCTCATTTTGAGATAGGTGCTTGAAATTTATGATATTTCAATATTGATGATAAGCCTTTGGCTTTTTGAGCACCATAAAATTTTCATTGAAAGAGTCGCTTTCCCTTTTTCCTAGTCAAATACTAGTATGTGCGACAGGCTTTTGCAGCTCAATATCTCTTTTCATTTGGAGATTTACATTTGGTGAGCTCTTTTTATAAAAGCATAAAAATAAAGTGGGAAGAGATATAGACACAAGTCTATGCAAGTATCAAGACCAACAAGACTATTGACCAATCATTCATGACAGGCTTGAAGATCTATTTACAACAGTCACACATAGTTTTCAGGGTTTCTTCCATATAGAAAAAAGTGCATACAAATCAAGCTAAGATCGTAAATGCACTACGCCATAAGTACGAAGGTACTAGGCCAAACTCACATGAGATATGCACAAAACAAGTGATCAAACTTTTTGGAGTTTTTTTTTTTAATTTTTATGGGTTTTTGAATTTTAAAACACACCCAAAACAAAAACAAGAGAAGTAAGATCAACAAAAATAGGTTCAAACCAGAAAAAAAAAAATGAAAGCAATGCATGAAATGATGCAACAACAAATGTCCCTACACATGGAAAGAATTGATGCATGGACATATTATAATGCTTATGCATGAGTACCCCTCTTCACCCACACGTCACGTGCGTTTGGGATGATATCCTTGACGGATTGGGTACGAGAGTTGGGACTTTCAAACCTCCTTGTAAAACTCTCCAAGCAAGTGGTGAAGGCACCGATCATCTTCATCACGTCTGTCACTCCGGGATCACGATTTTGGCTTCTTGAGTTCTCACCGCTCCAAGCTCCATTGTCATTCCTTCTTCCTCGTGACCGCGGTGCGCTTGCATTGTTGTCTGCTCTCAGCTTTTGGCAGTTTGGTCTAGTATGTCCTCGCAGTCCGCAATAGTGACACACATAATCTGTTCTAGGACCCCGTTGAGGTCTTGAAAGAGATCTTGCTCTGGTTTCATGTCTTCCTACAGATTGATTTCGGGGCTTATTCACCATCCGTTGCTCAATTACATTCTTCTTCTCAACCTTAACATTCTCAGGGATGGTCTCTTGTACAATTGGCTCTATGGCCTTCACAAATTTTACTTCTTTGGTAGCTTTGACCGATGAGCTACTCCCTCCGGCATATCCCACTCCGGACTTATCTGAGACATGTTTTTGAGAAGAGATAACGTCATCCAACTTTCTGGAGGAGACCTTATCTATCTTGGCTTGCGCTTGCACCACCTCTTGTTCAAGAAATCTGATTTTTAAGTAAGCTTCTGACAGCTCACCATTCATCTTTTCTATCTTGCATTTTGCCTCCCTATGTCTGATCAAGAGGCTCCGGTAATCTTCCTCAGCCTTCTTCATTTTTCTGACAGCCGCCTTGGCTACCCTTGCATATTCTCCCGACTTCTCAAGAAGTAATGAGTAGTTTTCTTGAAGATTAGCTGTACTCTCTTCCTTTTCCTCATCTGATTCTTCTACAATTCCGATGGACTTTGAATCAAAATGCTCACCAAGTTCCTTCACAAGTACACCCAAGTCATCTGAGGAGTCTACATGATCAATGGTCATGAATGCGGAGTAGTTTTCCTCACCGTCACAGCTCTCTTCCGAGTCAGAATCAGAAGAGTCAGAATCACTGAGCGTTGTAGCATAAGCCTTCCCTTTTCCCCTCAGAAAATTCGGACACTCCTTCTTTAAATGTCCATGGCCATTGCACTCATAGCACACAATGTCTGGAGAAGGTTGATACTCCTTCCTTTCTTTTCTCTTAAACTCTTTCTTATCACCTCTTGAAGAAGAGAACTTTCCTCTATTGAACGGTTTCCCACTGTTCTTCATTTTCAGAAACTTGCGGAAGTTCTTTGCAAGATATGCTACTTCCTTCTCCATTCCATCTTCTTCGGAGGAATCATTTGTTCTTTCGGTGATGGTTTTAAGAGCAAGCGTTTTGCTCGTCTTATGGGAAGGCAGTCCCAGCTCATACGTTTGGAGTGACCCGATCAACTCTTGGATTCTAATCTCATCCAAGTCTTTGCTTTCTTCTATGGCAATAACCTTTGCTCTAAAACTTTCAGGCAAGGACCTCAAAATTTTTCTCACCACCTTAGTGTCTTCAATCTTCTCTCCAAGATTGAGTTTAGCAATGACAATTTCATTGAGCTTCCCATAGAATGAATCAAATGGTTCATCATCACCCATCTTGAGTTCTTCAAACTTGGTGGTAAGCATCTGAAGTTTCGTGTCCTTAACTTTCTTTGTACCCTCATAGGTAGTCTTCAAAATCTCCCAAGCTTCCTTGGCTATTGTCATATGAGAAATCCTGTGGAATTCATCAGGAGACACACCACAAAAAATAGCATTTAAAGCCTTACTATTTGCGTTGGCTGCTGCTAGAGCTACCTTATCCCAAGTGGACTTAGGAGCCACCGGCTTAGTCCAACCTATCTCAACCGCATCCCAAATGGTATCATCGATAGAGCATAAAAATGCTCTCATTCTAACTTTCCAGAATGCATAATTATTTCCATCAAAAAATGGTGGAACATTGAGCGATTGTGACCGGTCCATCTCAACAAGGGTCAAGGAACACACTTAGGTATTTAAACCACAACAAGTGTACCCGCTCTGATACCAATTGAAAGCTCGAAAATGTGTTGAAAACACACGAGCGGTTTAGACCCCCAAATTAAAATTACGGCTTAGTTGATTTTACACTAACTTAATGATAAGTGCGGAATAGTGTAAACACAAGCGTATAAATGAAACAACTACTCTAATCCATATTTAAAGCAACACAGCAATAAAAATGAAATGAACAAGAGTAGGGAAGAAAGATGCAAACACAGATAACACCAAGACATGTTATCGAAGAGGAAACCGAAGACCTCGGCGAAAAACCTCTCCGTCGCCCTCCAAGCGGAAATCGATCCACTAGACAATCAGTTGGGATACATGGGTTAGCAAAAGACCCTCTAAGCCTAGTCTACCCGCTGTACCTAAGCCCTCCAAGCTCCTACTCCAACAAGGCTTCTCGGAACCGTGTCTTGTCCTAGTTATCCGGATCCCGCAACAAGCTCCATGTTGCATCTGCCATTCTAGGCTTCTTCCAATGCTTCCCAGCAGCACCAAAACGTCACACAGCACTCTCAAGGTGTGGTAAGTGTTTGGACTATCAACCTCTCAAAGAAATGGATAATGGAGAGGGAAGGGTTGAGGAGATACCACAAGCAATTGTATAGAGAAAGATGGGGAAGACAATCTCTAATTACCAATGTGTTTGGCTAGGGTTTTCTCTCTGAAGCGTTCCTCAACAATTGTGGGTAATGATGGTATATATAGGATAGGTGCAAAAAGTGTGACTCAAAAATTACAGGCTGGCAGAACAGATTGCCTCGCGGGTGTCTCGCGGGAAGGCCTAACCCGCGAGATACTCGCGAGACATAGCTGTCTCCACCTGGCCTGACTCTTCGCATTCCAGCATGTGCCAGGCACATGATTTACTTCGCGGGATGCTAGGTCGCGAGACACCCGCGAGAATCCTTCAATCTTCAAATGCTTGAGTCTTCAAACACTCTCTCTATCACACAACCCTTACAACAAATCCCACAACAAATACAGGGTTTAAACGATTGAACATAATTACAATCAAATTTGGCACGGAATAAAAACCAACAAAAACACAGTTGTAAATTACAACTTTACAGATAAGATTAAACCAAGGTCAATGCTTCTTTTGTCCTAAACATATTCTAAGCTCTTTTGGTTTTTCAAACTTGGTACAATAGATTATATGCAAATTACAAAAGGCATCATGCCCCCATGATGGTTGGTTCTTTTCATTTATTCACAGAAGAAGAACAAAAGACAAAACTATTGAATGGTCAATACAACTTTCTTTGGTTTTTTTTTTTTTTTTTTTTTTTAAGATTTTTTAATGAGAGATTTTTTTCCACGTTGATTGGGTGATTTTCTCAAAAGCAATAATAGGGTAACACTAATGGAGAAAGGTGGTTTAGTATCTCTCTATAATTGGATGCTATGTAAAACATATATAATAACAAGGTGCTGGCTTCCTTGTATCCAGGCTTTTCACCTATATTTTATGTGCCAGGAGATGGCAAAGGAAGCAGACCTTCTTAATGACAACCACTTCAAGCCAAATATTATACAATACAAAATCTCAGTGAGGAGGCCAGCACAGTGCCTATGTCTATCGCATGCCTGATTCTATATATAAAGAATAAATCCTATCAATCTATTTATACATGTATGTGCAAGGGAATAGCTATTCAGTCTTATATGTGCTATGGCTATGAATGTTTAGCCCATAGAGAGAAATATGGAAGGATAAAGTAGACTGAAACTTGGTGAGCTAGCCCAAGTATCAGAGTGGTTGAGCCACCCCTAATTAGTAATATCTTAACATAAATGTCCACAAGCCCAAAATCCAACCACCTTTCATATGGTAATACAATATGCTCAGCATGTGGTTGTGTACCCTGCGTCCCAGCCAAGCTTGAACTAGGCTTGAAAGTCCAATATCCAAAAGCATGGGCGCTAGATTTCTCGCTAGGAATGGGTTACACCTTATAAGTTAAAACTCTTTTAGACTCCTCTAAGGAAAATGTGGAAAACTTTGAAGTAGTCCCATTGTCTTTCAAGTCTATTAGTCATTCACTCGGCCACCATTCTAAATACTTTGGAAGAGTGACACTTATCTCATATTCCCTTCACTTTTCTTTTTTTTTAGGTAGAAAATATTCCCTTCACCTTAGTAGCTAAATCGAACGGTTGAAAATAAATCTCAGGAGACAAAAGTAACTCCTTTAGGAATGAGTATACATTACAAACAAAAAAAAAAAGAAAAAGGAATTTTTTGTTATATAGTATCTCCATAGATTGTCTAGACTCTAGAGGTAAATAAATAAAGTTCTCCAAAATAGATTGGTTTCAAATTTATTTGATTCAAGAGGTTTGAGTTCCTAATACTCTGAAAGAGTGACTCTTATCTCATATTTCCTTTACCTTAGTAGCAAGCAGCCTAATTCAAACTGATTAAATACCTTAGGAGACAAAAGCTACTCCTTTTTAATCATAATGGCAAACATGAAAAATAATTAAACCATGTGAAAGATGAGTATAGACTATAAACTACTAAAAAAATAAAAGAATTTTATGTTATATTGCATCTCCATAGATTGTCTAAAGGTAAACCAAAATTGATGGGTTCCAAATTTATATGATTTAAAAGTTTTGACTTCCCAATATTTTTTATCAAACAATGCTAATTTCACATTTTGTGATATTACCTAATTTAATAAAATCATCTACAATTTTAGAAGTGGGTCTAAAATCATCTACAATTGCACAGTTAAATTATTGTTTTGTTCCTCTTGTACTTATCAATGGCTATGATCACCACTGGCAAGCCACATCATATCCGTGCATTTGCTCTTTACAAGAATAGTAATTTCTTTGGACTAAAACTATGGGTGAGTTTGGCATCAGTTTTAAATTTTAGCTTTTAGCTTTTAGTTTTTATGTAAAGCTTTTTAAAATCTCACTTTTTAAAAAAATTTTAGGGTACAGGTATACTTTAGTACACTTTCAGCAAAAAAAACTAAATAAGTTGTTTCAAAACAGACTCATATCTCCTACATTCAACATAACTAAGTTCCAAGCCTCTTTATTCAAAACCTGTGCAAACATAATTGGCATTATTTTTGAGCCATTATTTATAGTCTTGAGGAATGGGGAGATGTTGAGGAACAAATTGGCATTCATTTGGGGCACTGGTTGTTGTATATGATTATACTACAAGCTTTTGGGCATGGTCTTTGAGTGATGCATTTGTACAAATTTTGAATTTTATTCTGCCTCCTTATTGTAATTTCCTTTTGGTCATATTCAAATCAATTTGTCCTCCTTTTGAGTTACATTCTCTTCCTTTTCTCAGACGTGCAAATAAAGGTAGTTTTTGATTCACTTGTGAAGTTCATTATAGTATTTTAATATAGCACGTGGAAATTTTGAGAAGCAATGTTTTCAACATCTTATCTAGTACCTTCATTCTTACACTCTTCTGTTCTTTAGGAAATCTTTTTTCTTTTATTAATTTGTTTTTACTTTTTGGAGGGTTTTCACTAATTTGAAACACCTTAGGTCCAAACTTTAACCACCCTTTCCATGGTTGGGTGCTTAGTAGGCTTGAAAGTTCAATATCAAGAAGGGCATAGGATTTATGGCTAGGAATGGGCTACAACTCTTATAAGTTAAAAACTTTTTCAGTCTCCCTAAGCTAAAGAATTAGCATGGACATGTTTAAAAAAAATAAAAATAGAAAAAGGATACGGTAGTAAGAAGTCATGACATGGATAAGTAAAATTTAAAAAAATAACAATAAAAGATTAGATAAAAGAGAAAGAAAAGTATATAAATCTAAGTTATTGCCAAGCAAGAATAAATACCTTGCTTGCTTGTTTTTTTTGTTCTTTATTTGTTTCCTTTTCTTTTGAGTTGAACAATGTGTTTCTTTTTTATATGATGGATAATAACCCTATATATATAGTAGAAGTCATTGATGAGTTCCACATGACCTTAGTTCTAACAACATTGAAATTAAGGCTAGCTTGGAAGCTTTCTTAGGTGCGTTTTGAAGCCAAAATTGGATTCTTCTTGTTGTAAGTATTGATAGTTGCTTTGGTAAATTTGTTCATATGTATTTGTGTTTTTCTATTATTATTCATAAACAGTAAGTTGCTATGTTTGCTAAAAATTTGTCATATATATATATATATATATATTTAAAGAGTTTCAACCTATAGCGTCGCTTCTAATGATAGTTATTTATCATCAAACCAAGACACCAATCGGTTTTTAGTATAAGTGAGGATTGAATCTCAAATTTCTTATTCAACCATGTGAGGCTTAAAATTTGTCATATAGATATTAAATGTAGTAAATTTTTATTGCATTTGGATTAATACTATATTTTTATGAGATATCACCACTAAATAGTTTGGTTTATGTTACTAAATAGTTTAGTTTATGTTACAATATTCTTGAATCTATTTATAGGTTAATCACATGCAAAAAATACTGTCAGTTTTTTTAAGACCGTCTCTCCTCTCCCCAGGTGTGTGCGTGTTAAAAATACTCGTATTCTCAACAAAAAAAAAAAAAAAAAAAAAAAAAAAAAAAAAAAAAAAGCAAAAATACAAAATAATAAGTTACAATTTACTATTTAAAGGTTAGTCGCTTAATATATTTAAAATACTCCAAAAAAATTATAAGAGTTTTTTTTATAGATTAGTAAGTGTTTAATGCCTAATCAACTTTTATAGATTAATAAGTTTTAAATGCCTAATCAACTTGATATACAAAAAGAATAATAGACCACCTTAATGTTTAAAAAAAAAAGATTTGAGTGAAATGACTTTTGTAAAAGTTATTCATAGTTTAACTAGGGGAATTTGAACTCTAAATGTTATTAACATACTAGAGGGGCCAAGCAATTGAACAAGTTCAACTTCTTGCTTGTCTCAAGAACACTCTAAATCTGTTTCTAGGGTACTTGACCTTTGTATCAATAGATGAGGTGTCTAGGCGCACAACTTCCTTCCATAACAATAGAAATGTGATTAACTATCATGTTAAATGATATTTGATCTTAACACATAAGTTAATGAATGCTTCAATTGACTAATGAAAAGCACAAGCCTTTATCTAAGGCCCAAATTATATGATATTTCAGCTGTCACGCATCTGAGTACTGTAATCATCAAATCCTTGTAAAAAAATAAATAGAAAAAATCATTATAAGTAAGGGAGGCAAACTTATTAAAAAAAAAAAAAATATCACCTATGGGAACTGTTGCTTATTTTTTGTAGGTCCGTTTAAAAATTAGTGTGGTTGTATCCATAAATGTCAAACGCTTCTATTTCTCTAGTGAACAATTTATGTCAACACATGTAGCCATTGATTTTCTGTGTTATGTTAGTCTTAGAGCACCCACAGTAGATGTGGGATATATGCCAAATGCTAAATATTTGGCACATATTCCACACCAAACACAAAAAACCAACTCCCCATCAGATATTGCATATGTTATAAAATTATACCATTTGTGTCCATACTGTTGCAAATTTGCAACGGTACGGACAGATGTGGTAAACCAAAAATTATTATTTTATTCGACTTTTCTCTCTCCTCTCATTTCTTTATTTGATTTTCTCTCTCCCTTCTCAGAATTTGTCTCTCTCTCTCTCTCTCTCTCCCAAGTTCCTAACCCGTTCTTCCTATTCTCACAATCGGACGCGAGCAAGAAGAAGGTGGCGCAGAAGAAGGCGGTGGCGGTAGCCAATCATCGTCATCCTCCATAACCACCACCTCAGCCAACCACAACCACCACCTTAGCAACAAAACCCAAATCCAAAAAAACACAACAAACCCACCACGGCACCACCATATCTTAACCCACAACCATCGGAATCCACCACTCCATCTGAACCCACCACTCCATCGGAATCCATAACCACCCTCACTGCAAATCAAACTCAGCCCACAGATCCATTACTTGAGACCACAACCACAAACCAAAACCATAAACCACTGTAGACCCACGCTCTGTGGAGACCATCGCCGACCATCGCCAACCACCGCGGAGACCATTGCCGACCATCGCCTTCAAGAATGTCGCTATGGCGTTAGGCTCGGTGGTTTAGGTTTGGCAGGTGATCTCACCTCGAGGCCGCCGTCGATCTCACCCTCTTCCCTCTCCTCTCTATTCGCCTTTCACTTTGCCTCTCTCTAGTTGTGGGTTTTTTTTTTTTTTTTTTTGCTGCAATTTGGGTTGATCTGATATTGGTGAGTAATTGTGGTGGTTGGTTTGCAGTAGAGGTGTTGTTGTAGCAGTGGATATTGGTGGCTGGTGGTTGTGCCGTTGATGGTGTGGATGTTGTTGATGATAATGGGAATGAGATAATATATTATTTTAATTTGTAGTAAATATTATTTTAATGTATAGAATTGAATGATAAAACATCTGATAAATGGAATGTTGTAAAATGATGTGGTAAAATAATAAAGTAGGTCTTTAATGTGATAAAATGGCATAATTTTTGCAACATCTGCTACGAATGCATAGGGCTAATTTAGACTTTTCCATTTTATTAATTTTTACAAGACGCTTTCTCATTTTTCCAATTTCTTCTTTATTTAATCTTTGGGCACTACTAGAAGGTAAAAGAGTAGGGTGTTCCCGTGTTTGCCTTATTATAACCTTTAGTGTGTGTCATGATTAATTGCCTCCAATTTTGTTTTTCTTAATTAAAAAATCCACTAGAGAGGAGGTTAAACTGAGAGAAATAGAAGAGATTGCAGATTGTTCACTAGACTAAGAGTGTTTAAAGGGTTAGACGATTTGTGTTTTTGTGTTTGGTTAACAAGGAAAATAAGGGAATTTTTATTTTATTTTATTTGACATCACAATTTTTTTTAATTAATTTTTATGGAACAAAGCAAAGTTTAGCTCTAATCCAGAACAAAACTATTTTCTCCAATCCTTTACGTGGTAATTTAAAAGACTATTCATGTGTATTATTTAAACAAGCTACATGTCTTACTAAAAAAGTATTGTGACTAAAGCTACACATAGCTGGTCTCTTTTATGAGTTTATCATCTTATAGTGGGTTGCAAGATGATGACTCTAAATCAATTTAAAGTTAAAACTTCTTTCTTGTAATATTCAAGAAAATATTGCGTCCCACTTAAGCTTCTCTTTACTTGTTTATTATTACTCCTTTGTTTGTTTATTTTATCATTATTATTATTATTTTAACACATAAATTTGAACCACTTTGTCTAGTTGATGATTGCAATGATTGAATTATTTGACATCACAATTTATTTATTATGTTTTGGGGACAATTCAAGAAAATATTTTGTCCCAATAGAGTTCCTTTGTTTGTTTTTTTTTTTTTTTTTTAATGAACGAAAAATGGGTAGAGGGGGGCAATCTGAGTTGACGTCTTCCACAATGACCATAGTGACGCTCTACCTGCTGGGCTCGAGCTTACGAGAGCAGAAGATCCAAATGAACTATTATGATTGTTATTTAAAGAAAAATAAAAGTTAGAAACAAGTTGCCATGGCCCTATTAGCTATACCGGTAAATAAAATTTCAAAGCTTTGGCGAAGGGCTTGCAATGAAATTAAAGTACTTTTTTCATCTGTAAATAAAATCAATACAAATTCTGTGTGTCAAGTGTCAACACACATTAAAAAAAAAATGTTTGTGTGCACTGAGAGAAAGAGAGAGAGAGATTGACCTTTGGATTTCATCATCTCACGTGCCAGAGTAAGCGCATCCACAGACAACCAATTTGAAGGAAACTCAGCTTTACAACGAGTGAATTCACTACGCAAAAAAGGCACATCGAAACTGCGAGCATTATGAGCAGCCAACACTACATATCCCCCAGGTTTCTGACGGCTTCTTACAAACTGCAGTAAGATTGGTATCAGGTCCTCCATCCTACATTTAATTCACAAAACCACAGTTTACTTGATTGTAAGCAAGTCTGAATTTTACTGAACAACAATAAGTAAAATATGGGCACTAATATGTTTAACGATTGCTCAACAACCTATCTAAATAAACAAGGAGTTTTCCAACCCTCATTAGCAACACACTACAGCCATGGAACAGATCCTTTTCTCAGGGTATCTCACATCATGCTTAGGCCCAAAGTCCAAGCACTTCGCTTAACTGAAGCAAAGCTTGTTTACATTTTGGATCAGGTGATTTTTTGGAGAGGCATAAATCATACCTATATTGCTAAATATAATATATTAGTAGTTAAATTAAGAACTTGATCTTGAAGGAAATGACATGAACCATAATAATAACAAACTTATCAAAAGACACAAACAAGGATAATTTACTATTCTTTTGTTTTTTGGTCTAAGCCTATAGGATACATTTTGATTAAACCTTATGCTTAGTTCAAAGATATTAAAGTTATGTATAAAAATGTTATATTTAAACTTTATATGACTAGATTATTATCATTTAGTCTATTTTCATAATTGTTATCAAATTTACTTATTAAAATTTAAGAAATTGAAATAACTTTTGTAAATTTAAATTGACAAACTTTGTATGAATTGCACAATTCATTTAAGGTAATTGGCAAAACATATTCCTGTTTTAATTTTATTAAACATTTTATGTTTTAGCTTACTATCAAGAGCACTTGTGCTTTGCGTCTGAGCTTCAAAGGGCTATGCATTGCTTGACGCTTTTATTATCAGTGCACAAGAGATTACAAACTTGAGAGACCTAAATGACAAGTTACCTACCCAACGAAATAGAAAACAAATGCCAATGAGCTAATGGCACCTCCTTTCTTTTTAAAACAAGGTGAAGGATGAAATCGTGGGTTCAAGACCGAGCGAATGTGTATGTAACTTACCAATGAAAAAATAGAAATAAAATGCAAAAATCCAATCAACCACTGAAATAAACTTCAGATTAAGTCATCCACAGTTAACCATTTATGACTATAAGCAAGATCGTTTCCTAAAATTGTGGTAGGTTTAGTAAATCACACATGCACTCATGAGTATTGAACTTATAACCTTGTCATTCGGGCTAGAGCTTATTGGCTAAATAATTGCAGAACCATTTCTATTGTTATGGGTGTTCCTCAGCTGTTTAATGTCAGTTGTGGTCTTCTTTTCTAACAAATAACAAGATCCATAATTCCAGGACTTAACAAGTTGAAACATTTATTGGCTAAACTAGAGAACAAAGCTGGATGGACATTTAAAGAAGTAAAAATCCTTGGAATTAGCCAAGAATTGGAGTAGAGTATAATACCCAATATACAAAAACCTTTTTATAAATAGCATATATCCTCTTTAAAGCTTTCACTTTATCTAGATAGACAATTTGAGTTAGACCATATTTTCAGAATCAAAACATTTCCTCACTGCATGCATGACTTTTTGACCTTCCTCATCATAATTCAATATTATTAAGGTACCTAAACAATGAATGTGCTCAATTCAGATTCCAGGCATTTCCATCATCCTATAGCTCCTCAGATTCCAGGCATTTCCATCAGTTCTAGCTTTAGGCCACTTGGTTCTAATATCTAGTGAAGTCACAGCTTTACTACTGTCTGAAGCATTATGCAGGAACTTGTGATAAAAAACAATTTGTTTGTTGGTCTTGGTACTAACCATGAGTTCTTACTTCTTACCCTAATCATGTTTGAATACAGAAATTTTCAGATGGGCATGAGATTATTTTAGACTTTGGAGTTTGAAGTACTTTCTATGTTTCCACTTTTACTTACCACCTTAGAATTTGGTATCAATTGATTACTCCAGGCATATATATGCTACTTCTGTATGCTTTCTAGACATGCAAATACAAACACACACATGATCCAAGGTTCCTTCAAAAACGTGAAAGCAAAGTATAAAGTCATAAAATTATTTTTTATAACATATACTGAGAAAATGAAAAGAAAACAAGAAACTTTGGAGTCATTTTATGACTAAAGAATTGAATAATATACTTAAGTCTTTATAAATCTTCATGTGGCACATAATAAATTATATTCCATGATCACATCAATAAATGGTCTCAGGCACAGACAAGTGGAGAAGAGCTATTACAAAATTTGAATTAATTGCCAATACATATGACACAAAATAGAAGCTGTAACTTTTTATTTATTTATTATTATTATTTTTTTTTTTAACTTCTTTAATGGGACTGCATATCAAACAATTAAAATATAGGATACCTTGGAACATCAGGTTTGTTGACCATACGGGTTGTAATGCCATGAACGTGTGAATTTGGAACAAAGCGTTGAGGGTTTACTAGCGTCTGGAAAGTGCTGTTTTCACCACCCTCAAGATCTCTAAGTGCAATCTCAATGATACGTTCATTCTCTCTGCTAAAACCAGTTGTCTCGATGTCAGAAACAATAACTGTCACAAGGCTAGCCAGTTCCTTATTCTCAGCAATCTTTTGTCGAATATCACAGTATTCAATATTTTGGAATTGACTAATTTCTGTCTTATTTACACTAAATGTATCACTTTTTGAAACCAGTCCATCTAAAATTTCATGCCCAATGTTGCTTGGTTTGCTTTGCTGGGTGGTTTTATTTCTTCCCTCTGAGTTTGTAAATACAGGTCTTTGAGTCCATTTCCTATTGTAACCTCTCTCAAGCCCATAGATATTAGAACCAAGTGGCCTAAAGCTAGAACTGTTTTTGTCAGTCCTACTCAAACTGTGGAAGCTTTCCCTCCAAAAAGTAGCTAAGGTGGGGATTCTGCATCTGGGAACTTGCAAGATGAAAAAGCACATGGAACCTGTCCTCATCTTAACTCCAAAACTATAGAAAAGCAAGGTTCCTATACAGTTGTAAATTCCACATAACACACAATCAATCAGCTTTGACCTGAGGAAGAAAAAAAATTGATAAGAGAAAGAACTGCAAATTATCTACCACCTCAAGCATCAGTGCTGCCTAATGAAATATTGCAGTTCACTCAACACGAACAATGTATATTAATGATAAACTATGAAATTCAAATTTAAGGGTCCAGCAGATCACTTGATTTTAGTATTCTCCCAAAAAAAAATTTCAAATCTTCATTAAAGTAAAAGAGCCCAACAATGTGACATACATCATCCAATATACGAAGCCAATCAAGCTCTAAGAAGCATAATATAAGCCAATTAACAATGTGTCTGTTACCAGACCAAACCACCTTTCAAACCCAAGAAAAACCAGAATAAAATGCTTCCAATCAGACAAACCAAGGGTACCTACAAAAAATGTACATAACTCTATTGGAGAAGTCACTAAGAAAGTCCTCACAAATTTCATACACAATCATAAATTAATTCCACTTCTACCTTAATAAAAAATTCTCCAAAGATAAATAACAAAACGATACGAAAAAAGTATAAAAATATACCTTAATATGAAAACATAACTTAATGCTTATTCCAGTAGCAAAAGCCTAAAAAAATGGACTCAATACCAGGGAGAAGGGGAATACTATCAATGAAATTTTAAACTTTATCCCCAATAACATACCAACCCCTTATCAGCAACATTTCAAACCAACCTTAGTCACATAATGTGATTCAGAATCATCCAAGAGTGGAGGTAATCCATGCCTTAATCTTCTTAAGTACAATGAAAAACTCAAAATTACAACAAAATAAAATGCCCCATTTGATCAAATAAATCAAACTCATTAACCTGCATACAATTGGCACATAAAGTGATCAACTTTAATAGAACTAACTAAAATATAGACAAAAAAAACCCAGTACCTGGACTAAAAAATCCCAAGCATGCAAATTGTAATCACAAAAAAGAAAACAAAATAATATTATTGTTGAAAAAATTTAAAACTTTATCCCAAAAAAATACCAACCCATTATCAGCAACATTTTCAAATCAATCCTAGTCACAAAAAGTGACCCAGAATCATCCAAACTAAAAGCCGCCCATGCTTAATTTTCTTAGGCACAATGAAATCCTCAAAATTACAACAAAATGAAACACCCCGTTTGATCAAATAACTCATACTCATTAACCCACATATAATTGGCACATAAAGTGATCAACTTTGATAGAACTAACTAAAATTTTTAAAGAAAACCCAGTACTCTTTTCTGACACAGACAAATAGAAAAAAAAAAAAAAAAATCTGCTAAAACAGTATTAGAAGCTGAGTTCAGTTTGATTTGGTTTCATTTCATAGAGCATAAAAAGACACAAAAATCAGTTCCAAGTTCATATTTTCTTTTTCTTTTTCTCACTTCATTTTCTAAGAAACCAATAAGAGAGAGAGAGAGAGAGAGACATGCCTGGTAACTGTTAAGATTGAAACCCAAAAAACAAGCGGATTTGTATGAGACTTGAAATGTGATATTTTATAGTGAGAAAGAGAGATTTTATTTCGGATGGCTTATGGAGATTAGAGTTTTTGTGAAAGAAGCAACCGTGACTGTAAAAAAGCAATGTTGAGGAAAACCAAAAAAAAAATAAAAAATAAAAAATAAAAATAATTTTAATATTTTTCGAGTTTCAACATCCAACCTAAACTTTCGGATCCATGAATGATGCCCCATCCGGGTTCAACTCCTCTCAGGTTTTGTACCTTACAATTTTATTTTATTTTTTTAATGAAAACGGTTCACAATATTTTTACGATATTTTCACAATAAATTATAGGTGGTCAATTATTATTAGTTCAAATTTGAACCTACCACTGAGATTGTCTTTTTGCCTCAGTAAATAAAACCAGTAACAACCTGTCACTTATAATTTATTATAAAAATGTTATGACCATCGCATTTTTCTTTTTTTATACTTTGTCCAATTCTCATGCCATATCAGCAAAGTCTCTTTGAAGTGGGTCCCAAGAAAAGTGTAGTTCTTAGTTCCTACATCTTATCATATTTATTTGGTTAATAAATCACTAATCCATGTGATGCACATGCAAATTATGTCACAAAAGTGATTTGATCATGTCATGAATTAATTAGGATAATTTTGATAGAGTCCAAATTTGGTGATTTTAACCTATTCTTAGTTTCGATTTTTAATGGTATCTCTAGTGTCTTTTGTGGCTATAATTTTTTTAAAAAAAAATAAATAAATAAGAAATAATTTCAGTTCATGGTGATTATTCTTTTTCATCAAGTTAAGATATCAATTAATTTTTTGTGTATCAAATGAAATTTTTATTAGTTGGGCTATTTGGAATCCCATTCATGGCTATTATACTTGATATATAGTTATTTTTCAATATGATAGGAATTAAAGACAATTTTAACAAAATTGCTGCTATATGTGATCACGAAGTTGCCTTACTAAAATAACAAAAACAAAAGTTTCTTGTAATGGAGCTTTATCTCAAATTTTATTTTGTAGTATTAGAGCACTCGCATTAGTGCTTGTATAATAGAAAAAAAATACCACATTTTATCCAACTTAAGCCCAAAATTCACCCACGTTAGATTATGCAAAGTTGTGTAAAAATACATGGTTGCTACAATAGCCATGTAAATTTACCCTAACACTACACATTTTGCATTTAGTTTTTTATTTTTTCTTTATGTATCTTGAAGACAACATAAAAAAAAAAAAAAAAAAATGAATGGTGATTGTTATGTGAGAAAAAAGAGAAATGATTAAAAATGAAGAATTTTTTTATTATTACAATGAAATGTAGTATAAAATAGATGATTTGACTAGGATGTTTTGAAAAATGAGTATATAAAATAAAAAAAGTATGTTCTTATATTAAAATAAACAAAAAATTTTGCACAAACTGATGTGAATAATCTTACTCTTAGTATTAGATAATACTCTTGCTCTTAGTATTAGATAATGGAGTTCATAAGCATAGAGCTTGAAAAACATATTATGAATCAACAAAGCATAATAGACCGCATGTAAGATCACATAAAGATCAAGACAAAGAAAATCTTATTGTCTAGTGGTTTCAATTTAATTCTTTGCATGCTGGGAATATTCTTGACCTTCCCAAATAAAAATTACATTAATTGACTAATTGCATGATATTTCAACTGTCACATATCTAAGTACTATATATAATCTAAACAAATCCTTTTTATTATGTTCATTGGGCACAATGTCGATTATTTCTTGCTCAAAAGAATTACTATTACAATAAGAATGATTACAATGCAATCCAAATGATGATGGTTACTTGTTTATTAGGCCACCATAATATATTGTCTTGAAATTAACAACACCATTAATTACGTAGATCTCTTTGGCTTTGGCATCAATTTTGGTATTGCACTAACTAGTTGATAAAGTCAATAGTATGCTTCAACGTGTAGTTTTGCATATGCTCTACAAAGGAAAGCATTAGCATCTTGTGACTTTGATTATGCCTTGCTTGAGATAGTTGGGCACATAGGATCATAAGACAAATGCACGACAAGTAATGTTTACCAAACTGCCAAGAAAGGAAGAAAATTATGCATGGTGTTTTTTTTTTTTTTTTTTGAAGGAAACATTTTTTCTTTCTTTCATTCCCTACTCTGTTGTTTCCCCCACAATCACATTCACAATACAAGAACAATATTGGTTACTATCAAAAAATTCTATAGTCACAATATTTTTAGGGGAATAATTATAAAAGTTTTCACAACCTTTACTCAAAACTTGTTAATGTGGTAAGTTATTATCAAAACATTATTTTTTTTCCTCATTAACTCACTATTAACATTATTTTTATGATACATCAATCACAAAAAACAACATCAATAATTATAAATTTTAAAAAATTATAAAATTTGTTTGGATATTTTGATTTATCACATGCCAAACCCTTTCAATATAGAAGTTAGAAAGGGTGTTAAGTGCATATATAGAAATGGAGCCTTACATTGGTCATCACTGTTTGACCTTGAGAATGAGAAACTATATGGGAGGAGTAAAGTGGGCTGAAAAACTATATGTGAGCCATCACTAATTTGAAACATCTTATTACAAATGTCTACAGGCCCAAACTTTGACCACCCTTTTAATAGTTGGGTGCCATGAAAGTTTAATATCAAGAAGGGCACATGATTTTTGGCTAGAAATGGCCTACAACTCTTATAAGTTAAAAACTCTTTCAATCTGCCTAAGCAAGATAAGGAAATTTTAGCAGTAGACCCATATGAAATTTCCAAAATACAATTTTAAGAAAATTCCACCTCAAAATTCATCATATGCAAGAGATAGAACTTTATGTGTGTATAGCCTAGTTTTTTTTTTTTTTTTTAATTTATTTTTATGAACAAAAAAAATGGCTCATATGACGCAGTATCATTACCCTGGCCCACTTAAACCCAAATTCTATCGCGTGGGACCACTGAAGCTGCTTAGGGCTATCCATGTGGGTATAACATTTTAAATTAAAGCGCCATGACTTGAACCACAACCCTCAGACTTGCAAGGGTGATGGTTTTAGGGATTGTCCCTACCATCAAGCTACCACCCTTCGGTGGTATAACCTAATTAGAGATACATAACAAAATCTCATAAATAAATGAAAAAATAACATTTTAGCATGGACGTTTAGAAAAAATAAAAGAAGAAAAAGGAAAAGGTAGTAAGAAGTCATGACATGGATAAGTAAGATTAAAAAATATAAAAGATTAGATAAAAGAAAAATAAAATTATATTACTTTAAGTTGTTGGCAAGCAAGAATATATTTCTTGCTTGCTTGTGTTTTTGTTCTTTCTTGTCTCCTTTTCTCTTGAGTTGGAGAACGAATTTTTTTTTGATGCCATAGGATACACTATATATAGTAGAAGTCATTAATGAGTTCTTCATGACCTTGGTTCTAACAATATTGAAATTGAGGGTAACTTGGAGGCTTCTCTAGGTGTGTTCTGAAGCTAAAATTGAATTCTTCTTATTGTAAGTATTAATAGTTGCTTTTGCAAATTTGTTCATATATATGTGTGTTTTTCTATTATTATTCATAAATGGTAAGTTGCTATGCTCGCTTAAAATTTGTCATATAGATATTAAATATAGTAAATTTCTATTGCACTTGGATTAATACTACATTTTTGTATCCTCAAGCTATAGGCATGTAAATTGAAAGTTATTATTCTAAAAGGCTTTGCTCTTTCTTTTTTGTATCCTCAAACTGTAGTCACTACTAAATTTTTTGTTGGAAGTTTTGTTTGAATGGCACTGTTGTTTTGAGTTATAGTGACTGACCTGACTTAATTGAAAAGTTGTATAATAGAGAACTAACCATATCAAATATGAAAGCAAATTTAGCTGTACGCCCAACTTGATATATAGAACAATAAAAAACTTGGATTTGGGTTAAATACTTTTTGATGATTGGTAAGAATTGACATAAACGGAACAAAGTAAAAATTAAAAAAAAAAAAACTTTTTATTTTTTTGATAACCGGTCAGGAAAAAAAAAAAAAATGGTTGGAACTTTTGAAGTCTGAAGAATTGGGGGAATTTAAAGAAATGGTTGGAACTTTTGTTGTTAAAGTATTCTTATTATTAATTCTTAACTTTTTTGGTGCATTTCCTTTAAAAAAAAAAAAAAAAAAATACAATTTTAAAAAATTAGTCTCTAACTCAATACTTTTAACATTGCCACAGATGGTTCCTAGGGGATGTGCCTATCGTTACCCTCCTGGTCGTAACATGCCTGATGTTCCTATTACTGGTGTTCCTGGGGGAATGCTCTCTGTTCCTTATGACATGGGTGGAATGGCATTTAGAGATGGTTCATTTTCACAACCTATGGCAACTGGGGCTTTGGCTACTGCGCTTGCTAATGCGCCACCTGAGCAGCAGAGGACGTTGTTGGGTGAAAATTTATACCCACTTGTGGACCGGCTGGAGCATGAAAATGCTGCAAAAGTAACAGGCATGCTTCTGGAAATGGACCAGACTGAGGTCCTGCATTTGCTAGAATCACCGGAGGCCTTGAAAGCAAAGGTCTCAGAGGCTATGGATGTTCTGAGGAATGTCAATCAGCAGCAACAGGTGAATAGTCCGACTGATCGGATGGCCTCACTATCGCTGAATGATAACCTTGTTTCTTGAGTTTTCTAGGCATTGGTTTTCAGAATAAGTTGCTTGTCTTCAGAGCTGTTAAATGCAGACTTTTTAATTTTTATTTCTTAAAGTAAGACCCGATTTTAATTGATATTTAAAAAAAAAAAAACATTGCCTTCCACTTTAGAGATTGCAAAAAAAAAAACATTAATAAAATCTTTAACTAAAGGAAGTTATTGTATTGTCTTTATCTTAACAAGAGATGAAGAAATCATCTATCATAACAGTTTTTTGCCGCAACCATAAAAATATTTTGTCCCCACCTAGGCCTCTTAAACAATCAGGCCCAAATCCAATTTTCATTCAAATCCAAACTTCTTTACTTTCTTTTATCAGACACAAAATCAAACACCTCATGTGCACATTAAATGCTGCTCTCACTCACGCCCAAATTCTGTACACACTCCTCCTTCGTAAACGTTTGATCCCAACCAAAACAAGAAGCCTTCAATCTTTTCTTAAATTGAAAAAATCGGTGTTTCACACGCCTATTTCTCTTTCTTTGTTTCTTTTCATCTATATATAGATTTGGATTCAGCTTACTAGCCCTGTTGTATTGACTCACGTTTTTATTTTTCTCTAATCAAATTGGATGTTATTTTGTTTGTGACTCTGTGCATGTGATACAAGAAGATGGAGGAGCAGCAACAACAGCTTCTACATTTCTGCCATCCAGAGCATCCCTTGGTCTATCGTCCAGACTGGAGATGGAAAGATACTTGTTGTGGGTGCCAAGAATCAGTTTATGGTCCGTACTACTGGTGTAAAGAAATAGGATGCCCGGACTACCTTCATCATAAATTATGTGCGGAAGTACCCCTTGGGTTGCACCATCCCTTGCACCCATTACATCCTCTTATTCTTTTTAGCGAAGAAACTGGTTATCTGGAAGAGAAAGAAAAGAGCAGATGCCAAGTCTGTAATGAATCTCGTAAGGAATACGCTTATCGCTGTTACCGTTGCGACTTCAACCTTCACATCAAATGTGCTGTTGCCCAACTTGAAGCTGAATTCCACGATCACCCATTGACTCCCTTGGGCAAGTCAATCACATTCACTTGCGACATTTGCGGCAAAGAAGACAAGGGTGTGCCCAATCATTGTGCCACATGCTGTTTCTGGATTCATAGAAGCTGCGCTTCTTTCCCACACAGACTCAAGGTTGTACGTCACAAGCATCCCCTCCACGTCACCCATTCTTCTTTTGAACTACGTGAATCCGACTCCCGATTTTGTCAACTCTGTGTTCAAAAGGTGGACACACGCTACGGGCTTTACTATTGCTCCAGATGCGATTTCGTTGCCCACCTCAATTGTGCTATAGACAAGAGAAACAGGGAGGACATAAATTTGCTGGAACATAAAGATGGGGAGAACGAAGATGCAGAGATCGATCAATCTGTTGAGTCAGTAGCAGCTTACAAATTCAAAAATATCAAAGTGGGGGAGGATGGAATTGAAATAGCCACAGAAATTAAACACTTCAGTCATAAGCATAACTTAAAGCTCATTGATGAGGAGGTTCACAATAACGAAAAATGTGACGGGTGCTTAAGAGCCATTTCCCCTCCTTTTTACGGTTGTGCTAAGTGTAGCTTCTTTCTTCATAAATCTTGTGCTAATTTATCAATGAAAAAGCGAAACCCACTTCATCGACACCCACTCACCCTCCGAAAGGCGCTCACCAGGTGTGATGCCTGTTACCAGCGTTGTAATGGCTTCTTCTACACTTGTAAGTCATGCTACTTTGATCTTGATGTTCAATGTAGTTTGGTCCCAGAAATCCTTACCCATGAAGGTCATAAGCACCGACTCATCCTCTCCTACACAAGCTTTGAACAGAGTTGCAGTAGTTGTGGTGATAGAAGAAATCTAGTATTCCGTTGTACCAATTGTGAATTTACACTTGACTTTAAATGTGCGACACTACCACAAACTACAAGGTACAAACAACATGAGCATCCCTTCACTCTCAGTTATGCAGCTGAAGATGTAACTGGTGAATATTATTGTGATATTTGTGAAGAAGAACGAAATCCAAACCATTGGTTCTACTACTGTGCAGATTGCACTTATCCTGCACATCCCAAATGTATTCTTGGAAAATACCCACATGTGAAGTTTGGAGGCACTTACGCATTTGATTGTCACCAACACCCCCTTACTTTTATTGAGGAAACTAAAGATGACCCTCCATGTCACCTATGTAATTATCCTTGTAAAGAGTTGATCTATCAATGTGTGCCATGTAATTTTCACAGCCACTATGATCATGTATAGAAAGGACAAATGTGGTTTTAATTCTAATTTTTACATTTTCCTTTTGGGTTGAGCACTAGTTCTTTATTATTGAATTGAATGTGTTATTACGACAATAAAAATGAATCTCCTTCACCTTTTATAACATCATGTTGAGATTGTTAGTGTGAACTTGTGTTTTTATTCAAACAAGTCATCTTTCCATTTTACTCTTGACATTACTTACATCATTAGTTTAGTTTTATATATTTTTGCAATCATCCTGTAGTCAAAATCTGCAGCTCTAGAAGTAAAAACTATTAATTTAACTAACAGTCATTCATTCATGCATTTTAAACTTCCCAATTAGATTTGATCCTATGTAATTTTATGTTTTATTTTACTAATGATTCTGTGGTTAGTATTTCCTTATCTACTCCTATATTTTTTCTTTTAAAAGACCATCTATATCCTAAAGCTTTTCCTATGATGTTTCTTTCTCATGTTTTATTGATAGAGTTCATAGTTAGGCTAAGTACTATTCCAAGTGATTGTTTGATTTGGAGCAGTCTGTTGTTGCGGCATAGAAGAGATATATTACTTCGTTTTAGGAGCTGTACTTGTAAATTGAACCCTTTGGTTGTATGGGCAATAGATCAAGATCAAGAACTATTTATTGATGGCACTAGTATTTCTCCTCAAGATATATGTATTGTGACGTGTTGCCATGTTACACGGGAGTTTTCTGGAATCTAGTATGTTTTGTTTGGTAATCCTCAGCATGTATAGGCCAGATTTGGTACTGATATTGGGGTCTTGTTAATGAGATGCTATGCAATATTACACACTGCAACTCTTAATTAACTAACATCTCAGTCATTACATTTCAAATCAATCCTTTTAGAAAGTCTGTGATGTTTGAGGATTGTTTCTCTATCTGAGTTAGGAAAGTTGTACCAGTTGAGTTTAATCCATGTTAAAACTGGTGTGGTTACCTTTAGTTTTATAAATTTATCTCAAAGGACCTCCAATTTTTATGCACTAACGATCCGATGAATTTAGAAGCATATCTACTTGTTAGGTACCATCCCTCATTTGTGACCATTTTGATGTATGTAGTGTGCCGGTAGTTGCCATGCATAGTTGCACAAATCCACATGCATATTCACTTCTATAAAAATTAACCGTGAAAGGATGAACCCAATTCTATAAAATTCATTGTAGACATACATTGCATTTGAATACCATCTTAAGCATGTATCTAATTTTAAGTAATATTACCAATGCTTTCCCTTTAGGTTACTATAGAAAGAACAAATGTGGTTTTAATTTTAATTTTTCTATTTTTCCATTAAGTTGAACTTTAGTTTTTTATTGTTAAACCTAATGTGGTATTAGGGCTGTCCACTTGTGTTGTTCACTAATGGAAGCCAAGTCGCTGACCTCATTAGTGAAATTAATAAACAACGTTCAAATTCAGTAACCGGAGATAAGTTTCACTCTTTCTCTCTCTCCTCTATTTTTTTTTTCCTTGATTTCCTTTGTTTTGTTTTTTTTTTTTTGGTGGAATTTTGATGCTTTGTGGCTGATCTGCTTTAGGTGGGTTCGTTTGGGTGTTTTGAACAACATTTGAGTGGATTATGGGTGAATGAGTAATTGGGAGTTCGAACATTTGCCTACTGCTGATGACGTGACCATTGTGGAGTTGTTGTTGGTGTTTCAATTTGAGGGCATCCTACCAGCTTGACAAAAGGTCTTATGGACCTCAAGTCTCAAGTTGCATCAATAATATACAACCAAGTAAGGCTGATAACTTTAAAAATTCCTTCTTCATATTTTTTTGATAAATTTACCTATTATTTTGTTGCAATAAAAATTATTAGTTATACAGTTATACCTAACTTACAAATTCTCTGAAGGTATATGAAATTTCTTAGAAGTAATTGCCAATAAAAATGTGAGGCTGGACTTTTCTTCTAAAAGACGTCTACTATTTTTCTTAAATAATACCCAAATTACCAAAAATAGCAACTTATTGCATCCTTAAGTATGGAGAAATTCTCTTAAATAGAGGTGCAGTTGTTTTCATCAAAATAACTCCTAAAATGAAGAAGATAAGTTTCAAAAACATGTGAAATGTAAAGTTATGTATGGCGATATGATGTACTGTTTCATACATTCATTGTGTCTATACAGTGTTTTTATAACTAGACATAACAAGTAGAATTCATCTGAGATTTTACTTTGTGTTTACTCATGATGAAAAGCTCACTAGTTGAAAAACATTTTGTAATTTAGCATTGCTTTAATTTTTGCAAAATGATAATAGCATGCTATTGTGTAATCTTTTAGTTTTCCATTATATATATCTGACTAGTGAGCTCCTAAGGTGCCAACATTGAAATTGATAGAGTAGTGTAGCTCACGTTATGTTGCAACAATCCAGACTACAATTAGAGTTTTTCAGTTTTTCAAGTTTGATGTTTGTGGATAACAATGATGGGTCATAGTCATACATTGTACATTATCTGGCTACGAATGTTGGCACTATTAAGGTGGGTTTGTCTTTGATTGAAAAGTCTTAGATGGAGGAGTTAGGTGAACAATGGATGAAGCAGGGGAAACAATATGATCATTATCACTTGAAGTAGAATGATTTGAAGATAGAACAGAAAAAAGGTTATACTGGATCTGAGTAATGGGGTTGATCAGAATAAATATAACGGAGAACAAGAGCTATTCTTGTCATAAGTATTTCTGCTTGGCAGAGTCCTTTAAGTTTGGATGCTATAATAGCTTAGATACTTCAAGGCCGGCTTTGTGGGAGAGAGTGGTGAAGATGGTTTTTGGTTTGATAGAAACCTTAAAGATAGAGGAGTTAGATAACAATACAAGAAAAAACAATGTTAAAAAATTCTTACTTGCCAATGAGTTATAGGTAAGTTTTAGTGGCAGCCTGGCAGGTAGGCGTTCTTCTTGATGCTCCCATAATGAGGTACAGGACCCTGTAGTGGGCTGAGTACATTCTTCCACAGCTCGCTTATCAAATTGGTTCCTCAAGGACTTACCCATGGACCTAATCACCATTTACATACCACAAATTTCCTAGCAATTTCTCTTGTAACAATATTAACATATTCTGGCTCAAACTATATCTCCTGCATTTTGCACAAACGAGTTCCAAGCCTCTTCTTCATTCAGAAAATCTGCCATGACATCTTGATTGGTCATCATTTGCCTACGCACTCCAAAGATTGTGTTGTTAGTAGGGTCTTACAGTTGGCTTGGACATCGTTTTGTGGAATTCCCACAATGTCAAAATCAATCTTGTAGGGTCAGAATTTCATAATGGTAAAGAATAAACTGAATGGTATGGTCCCTGAATGCCAGTAGAAATCAAGGGCATTGTAAATAACAATGACAGCCCAAAAAGGTAGACTTGGCATGAGATCAAAAATAATTGAGAGAGCTTAAGAATGGAAGCTCAACTCAACTTTGTAAATACTAACAAAGAAGGCCAGAAAATGAAGAATCATTTTGAAGACGATGTTGGTGAACTTGATTAGAGGTATGTTTGCTTAAGAGGTTTGTGGAGCATAATGAATTAATGAGCCTACTAGCATTGATTGGCTTGGTATTTAGTAGAACTGTCAAATTGAATGAAGTGCGTATATATTTACATTGTTAGTAAGACTTTCAAAAGTGATACTATGGTTGTTTGACACATATGATACTTGAAATTTTATGCTATTCGCTAATGTCAGGAAAAGAATACTATTTGCAATTGCACACTTTGCTATACACTTGGTTTTCACACCCAACCTTTATTCCTTCATTTCAAATTAAAACAAAGATCGCATTTGCTTGAATTTCTAAACTAACGTTTTTTCCTGTGTTACTCAAAGTTTGAAATCGGTGAGTTGAAGAGCTTCTCATTTTAGCTCATTCTATAATGATTTGGTATTTAGATCATGTCATAATCACATACAGTTATAAGATGCTATACTTATTTATATTGGAACCTTTTTTTCCTCCCTTTTGTGAAATAGTATGTGGCCATTTAATTCTTAAGGCGTGATATCTAATATGGTCTTGCTTTTTTAGTTTTGAACCACAGTGACCTATTGGACTTGGACACAAGGTGTCCTCCTTTGGGCACTTTGGTGGTGGGTGGTAGCTTTTTTTGTCAGCATGTCAAAGTAAAATAAAAGACAGTTTGATGGAAGTATATGGTTGGTAACCTTTTTCTACACTAATAAATGAATTAGGTTGAGATCATGTGGATGTTGCTTCTTCTACTAATATTAGAAGGCTAATTTATGTTGAGATTGACACTGTGAGATGTTTATATGTCATTGGCTATGAAAATTGAGATATGACATTTGAGCATGTGAGATATGATTCTTGGGTTCTCTAAGGGGTCTCACAAAGTTAGTGAGCATTTTCATGGGGAATTGTACTCTTTCGTTCATATAAAGTGGTGGTTGTTTGATCAGCTGGAATTTGGACTGTCTCTTGCTGAAAGAAGTTCTTATTTGCTAATGATTTAGAGTCGCATCTTGGTGTATTGGTTAGAACTTCTATTCTTTTGAAGGGTGCAACGTGGGATTTTCCTGGGACTATTCCAAATATGTTAGCAATCCTAAGTTAAGAATTGATGAATTATTCTTACAAATTCTTGCTTAACGGTTGTCTATCTTTTACCAGTCAAGTGTCTTTAATGTTTGTTGTGAGTAATAAGATTAAACCAAGGTCAATGCTTTGTTGGACCCAAACGTATTCTAAGCTCTCTTGGTTTTTAAAACTTGGTACATTAGATTATATGCAATTTTTAAAGGGCATCTGCATCATGAAGCTTGAATTGCAATCAAAATCAGCGGCCAGCAGTAATTTCATGTATGCAGTAGCAGGGCAGAAAATGCAGCTATGGCATTGGATATTCTTCAAGGCAGCAGCTGATGAAAGTTGCAGCTGAATTCGGTGATGTTTTTAGTGTCATATCAGTGTATTCATTGTAGTTTAGTTGATTGTAGTAATTAGTACACATGCATGTATTAGGTGATCTATTAGTTACTTAGGAAAAAACTAAGAATGTGCTAGTTACAACTGTAATTAATTCTGTTACAGAAGTTAATTACAGCAGTAACCACTTAGCAAGGCTTAGCTGCTTGTGTGGCTAGTAGTATAAATAGCTGTAATTGCAATTGTAAATCAGTTTTGTTGATAAATAAGAATTTCCTTTAGCCTTGAGTGCTAATATTTAAAGATGAGTTCTGTCTTGAGTGCTAATATTTAGAGATGAGTTCTGTGCAGAGGTGTTGTCCACCTATATGCTTCTCTAAGCATCTCTCACTTCCTTTTTAGACTAAAGCCTAGTTAACCAACTCTATTACCTGCATCATCATCATAACCCCATGATGATTGGTTCTTATTATTTATTCACATAAGAAGAAGAAAAGATGAAACTATCTAATGACTGGTACAACTTTTTTTTTTTATAATGGGAGTTTTTTTTTTTCATTGGTCGAGTGATTTGCTCTAATGCAATATAAGAGTTAACACTTGGAGAAAGATGATTTAGTGTCTCTCTATAAGTGGATGAGATTGTAGAACATATATAATATCAAGGTGTTGGCTTAATTCTATCCACGCTTTTCACCTATATTTTAAATGCCAGGAGATGGATAAAGGAAGCAGACCTTCTTAATGACATAACCACTTCAGACCAAATATTACACAATACAAAATCTCAGTCAGCAGACCAGCATGGTGCCTAAGTCTATCACATGCCTGATTTTATATATAAAGAATAAATCCTATCAATCTGTTTATATATGTATGTGCAGGTTTGTGCGAGCAACAAGAAATATACAACAAGTGAAGCTTCAGACAAAGAATGACATATTAGTTTGACATCCTAGGACAATATATGCTTACAGTGGGAACGAAAAGTCTTGATAGAGTAAATTTCATTTGTGGGTCAATAACTGGTGGGAAGCGTAACAGATGTGTCATTTTCCAGCTTGGTTGCTGAAGAAACCAGGACCGGTAACAAAAACCCCTCTCCACCTCTCTTTCAAGATATCCTACTCTGTATGCATACATTTATATGGAATGTCAATGGTGTACTTGTGATTATAGTTACACACACATGATCTTTTTATGGCAAAGAGTCCCATTTATTCATATTTGCACAAAGTGCACTTGATTACTCTATTCTTAATAAAGGATGAAGAATCAATCTTTCTTTGTGTGACAAATTTATAATTGACTTTAAGCACTTAGAATCTTCATTACAAATATTGACTCATGCAGATAGTTTGCTTCCATGCGGTGTCTTATATTCAGTCAAAGAAAAACAAAAATGGCAGACGAATGAATTCATTTTCCTTTGTTGTTGCATTGAAAACCATGTTATATTGTTTGTATCCCAAACTAAAATTTTTAAAACCTTAACTATTACATCTTTAATTGCTTTTACTTAATATTTGAATCAACTCAACTAAGCCTTAATCCCAATTAAATTTGGGTTGGCTATGAATTCTTATCAACTAATAATTAAGATATTCAATAGAACCTCACTAGCTGCGTCGTTACCCCAAGCTGGTGAAAGAGACGCTAGTGACTATCCCCATTATTTAACTAGACAATCTTCTAGGTGGACCCAAAACTTCTGAATTAGTAGTCAAATTTTGTTATGGATGGAAGGTTGATTTAACACCAATGCTGCTCCATTATATTGTGGTGCTCATTCCTCGGAAATGAGTGATGATCTTGAACAAGTAAATCTAATGTCCAAAGCTGAGGCCTTTCTTAACTTCTTAATTTTTACAGAGTTACAACTCATGGAAAGATGCTCAAAAGCAATTGCCTGGAAGGCCTGCATAAATCAAAAAGAACTTAGTTTTGGTGATGATTATGTACAGGACTTGAATTTTCTAGCAAATAATGTTATGAATTCAAAACTTGAAGACAAACTTAATTTTTACAGAGTTACAACTAATGGAAGGATGTTCAAAAGCAATTTCCTGGAAAACCTGCATAAATCTAAAAGAACTTAGTTTTGGTGATGATTATGTACAAGACTTGAATTTTTTAGCAAATGATGTTGTGAACTCAAAAGTTGAAGACAAACTTGATAATTGGTGGTTTGGAGATGTATCATTTCTTTAAATAGATCAATTTAACGAAGTCATTCAAACTATTAAAAGTAAAGGGCTGGAATCACAGTTTGTAGGATCATGAAGAGCTCGTTGGTTCAAAATGGCTTTCTTGAATCACTATTGGGCTTCGCAATTTGGCTCCCAAACATCTAAACCCACAATTACAAAGAGTTACAACTAAATGCTTGTTTAATGTGCTCCATGTGGCAGAAATTTTAGTTTTTTTCAATTTTCTCTGTTAAAGATATATATTGGTCATATTAGCCCAATGTAATAGGCGCAAGTCCATTCCTGCTTGTACTAGTAATCTAGGGTTTAGTCACTTATATATACTTATGTTAGGGTTCATTGTAATACAAGTTATTGTACTACACTCTTATACATAATAAAGATGTAGCCCTTAAGGGATTCCTCCGTGGATATAAGCTGACAAGGCTGAACCACGTAACCCTCGTGTTCTCGGTGTTCCTATTCTATGCATTCCCTTCTGCATCCACTCTAGCATATACAACATGGTGTAATACATTGCGTTACTAATAATATATTTAACATTCTCTACACCTATGCTAGAAAGAATTGATTCCATGTTGGAGCTGTGTCATCTTCCAGATCTCTTGGTTAAGTATTATGGAGACAATGAAAGTGGTTATGTTGTGGGCATTATTATAAGGGTGGTTGAATCTTATGTTTATTTTCTTTCAAGCAAACCCGCACCAAAAATATTTGCTTGGAAGATTTATAGATGGTTATCTTATGCTAGTTGCAGGGGATGAGAACCTTAGTGCTATGAGATTTCAGTCACTTGCACAAGCAATGGCAAAAGATGATCAGCAGTGTGATAAAACCTATATACTCTACAGAACCATTGACATGTATCTCAATGTATGGAATGTTGAAGTTGGTTTAAAAGATAAAATATATGTGCTTGCATAGCTATTGAGTCTTATATGTGCCATGGTTATGACCGTTTAGCCCAAAGAATAAGAGATATGGAAGAAGTAAAGTCGACTGAAAACTTGGTGAGCTAGCCCATGTATCAGAGTAGCCACCCTTAATTTTTAATATCTCAACACAAATGTCCATAGGCCCAAACTCCTACCATCCTTCATATAGTGATATGCTCAGTGTGTGGTTGAGTACCCCTCTCGGCCAAGCCTGAACTAGGCCTAAAAGTTCAGTATCCAGAAGCTTGGGCTCAGGATTTTTGGCTAAGAATGGGCCACACCTTGTAAGTTAAAACTCTTTTAGACTCCTCTAAAGAAAATGTGGAAAACTTTGCAGTAGGCCCATTGACTTTCAAGTTCTTTAGTCATTCACTCTACCACCAATCCAAATACTTTTAAAAAGTGACATTTATCTCATATTCCTTTGACCTTAATAGCTAAATCAAATGGGTTAAATAAACCTCAAGAGACAAAAGTAACTCCTTTAGGGATGAGCATGCATTACTAAAAGAATTTGCTGTTATACTGCATCTCCATAGATTGTCTAGGCTTTAGAGGTAAAAAATAAAGGTCTCTAAAATAGATTTGTTCCAAATTTATTTTATTCCAGAGGTTTGAGTTCCTAATTTCTTTTTTTTTTTTTTTTTTTATCAAACAAAACTAACTTCAAATCTTGTGCTATCACCTGACAAATAAAATCATTTGCAATTTCAGAAGTGGGCCTTGAGAAACAAGGGAAACAGCTAGATTTTATTCCTTTGAAACTGAGAGAGATCCAGGTATTCGCCTTCATCTTAGTTCATAAGATAGAGGCCTATAAGGATTGACCCCATATAATTGCCCCTTGGAACTCATGCCCTGTAGCATTGACTTAAATCCACCTTGCTACAACATTTTCAGGGAAAATTATTAAATCCATTTTCAGTCATCATGTTATTCTATTTTTGGCCGCTCAATAAATAAAGCAACTTAACTTTTTTCAGAGTGTAATTAAGAGTACATAATAAAAAATAACATAAATAATAAACACAAATTAAAGTGACAAAAATGATATAAAAATATTATAAAATAGTCTGTGGCTGTAGCATTACTTTCTTTGAAAACATGTTAAAAATTAAAAGTTCTTGAAGCAATTCAAACATCCTTTAACTAGATCTTTGAGCGCATTTTTTTGGACGCCTCAATTGCTTAGGATGGATCATACTATGACAATTCTCGCAGACAGCTTCCCATTATAAAGTCATCCAACAATATCTACAAACATCATAATCATGAACAAGAACAAATGGTACATACATGATACAATAAAAAAAAAAGATGATATATCATTACTTCCAAGTATATGTACAATATTACAAAGATATGTCACCAAAAACAGGAATGTCATTCTATCAATTATCTCTCAATTTCCTTGACTATTCCATTCTTTTCTATCTTTGAAAACCCAAATAACATACACAAGGGTATTTCCATTTCCTTTCATTTCATTTCATTTAATCAAAGAAAAAGTTTTTTTTTTTAAAAGTAAGCTAAAAGGAGAATATCAAAAGGTATACTTGTTGGTTGGGGTTACTGGTAAGTGGTTAGGGTCTTCTTTATCTTATCAACATTTTGTTGTGTGTTTCCTCCTTTAGGCAAAAACAGAACCACAGGACAGTGCCATCAAACACACAGCAGCTTGTTCCTCCTCCTTCAACTTCCTCCTCCTCTGGCACCTCTGTTTCTTCATCACTGATGGTAACCTTTGCAGCAAGAAATCATTTCCCAAAGCCATTAATTTTGTCTTCAAAGACTCTCTCAGATTTCTGCCACCATTGCCAACAGCTTTAGCAGTGGATGTGGTTGTGGTTGTAGTTGTGACGTTGGAATTGGGTTTGGTGGTAGTGGTAGTAGCACGAGCATTTGATCTATATTTTTTCCTATATGATACATGACTCAAACCCATCATAGAATTCCTCCTCTTTCTGTCCCTGATCCCACAGGCATTACACAGTGACTGAAAAACCAACAAACAAAAAGACCCATTAATCAAAATCACTAACACACGTCACAAAATGACAAAAAAAGAAGACTAATCTCAGATTTTTTTTTTTAAAATTAAAAAATAAGACTAATCAAATTGGCAAAGTAGTAAATAAATACCCAAAATTCAAACCAATGCAACAGGATTGAAAAACATTCCCCCAAAGAAAACCCAAATTGAGGAGACTAAAAAATTCAGATAAGAAATCAGTATCTAAAAGGCATTCAGATAATTATAAATCACTCGCTAGGAACAGAGAAACCCAAATATCAAGGTCACAAACCAACACAAATTGAAGATGAAGTCCCAAATGATGACTGAGGAAATTGGAAAGGAAAAAATTAGAAACGCTTTAAATTAAAAGCATAAACCCAGAATAATCAGAGTAAAATTACATGAGGATAGTGATTTACTTTGAAAATATTAAAATAACATGTACAATTTTTTTTTAATTTTTTAAGTGAGAAACAGTAGAGGGACCCATTGATCTAAATCAAAAAACCAAGTCAAACATATTTCAAGGAAAAAAAAAAGTGTACAACAACCAGCGTGATAGGAATTGAAGTGACCAAAAAGACTAAAGACCCATCTGAGTCAAAATCAAAAACCCAAAATGGAGAAATGAGTGACACGCAAAAATAGTGACTGAAAAGATCAAAAACTAGAAAAACCCCACAACTCAAAATCAAAAAACTCAATCAGGCAAAAAGGTTATGGAGGTGGGGAAAATCACCTTGGGCCCAGCTGGCCCACCTCTCCACAAGGGTGTCTTTGTGGTCTTGCAAACAGTACAGCACTTCTTGTTCTCAATCACATCCACAGACAATGATTCCTGAATAATAATAACACCAACATTAGCAGCTGTTATCATATTTAATGCCAAACAAACATATATAGAAAGCAAAAAGAAAATTACATTTGTCTTCTTTTTCTTTCTTCTTTTTTCAAATGCAGAAAAAGTAAAGATACAAGCTTTCTAGTCACTCTAAAATCAAAAACTCACCTTTTCACTAAGATCCATCATGCACATGAGAGAGAGAGAGAGAAGTGGGTTTTGAAGGTTACAGTGATACAAGCTCTATAACAAGAGTGAGAAAACCCAAATCATTTCTTGCAAAAACAGAGAACAGAGGAACTCATACAACCAAAAAAGAAAGCCCAAAACCCAAAAAGGAACTATACCCAAAAACCAGAAAAGAGAGAGAGAGAGAGAGAGAGATACTAAATAGGACCTACATGCAAATGAGAGAGACAAAATGGGTTTTGGAGAGAGAGAGAGAGAGAGAGAGGGTTCAGTGGATAGGCTCAAAAACCCTAGGGTTTATTTTTTGTGGGTTGAAGGAAATGACTAAAATGGCCTTGGTTTGGCAAATAATTTTGGTGGCAGCACAGGGCACACCGCCAAATTTTCTGTGAGGTTTGGGCCAGTGGGGACCACGAGTCAGCATGCACGAGTGTATGGTGGATAATAATATATTGTGTCACTATCAGTATCAGCAATGGCTGCACTGCGGAACCGTACACATAATGTAATATGGGGCTCATGGTTATTGTATTGTATTGCTTTTATGAAATTTGATTCTAATAAGAATAAAATTTAATGTTTATTGTTTACTAAAAATAAAAAATTAATGTTTATTGTTTTGATTTTTTAAGCTATGGATGGATGGATTATGATTGTGTTGGAAAACCCCAAACGGTGAAATGTTTTATATAACAATATGGTTTCTTCTTGTTGTTTTTTTTTTTTTTTTTGTAGAGAGTAACAAACATTTTTGGAGTGGAATTGAGAAAGAAACATAGTATTAAAAACACATTTCACAACCCTTTTGGCTCCAAAAGAATTTATAAGGAAATGTTAATAGCTCCACACTTCAAAACCATGGATTTTGCACTTTTGGGGAAACTTTATAAGAAAACACGGACATTACAAATTGATTTTATAATAACAAATAGGTTTTGTAGCTCAATGATATATCCAACTCTAGTTTGCATTTGACTTGGGATTTCATTCCTAGCTTAGTGTTAATTTATGGGTCTTTGGCCAAGAAAAAAGAGAGAAATGTTAATGGTTCCACATTTTTAAACCATGAATGTTACACTTGAGAATAACATCTATCAATATGAGGACACTTAATAAGAACCGTCTGTATATTGCCTTGCCTAAGGAATAAGTTCGACTTGCTTAAATACTGTCTTACTCTTTATCCCAGCTTGACAAGTCTAGGTGAGACCACTGAACAATAGGGTTAGTTATATAATATATTTAATAAATTTACAACACTCTAAATGGTTTAATAGAAAAGGTTTTTCATGGATAAATACACTGTGATCCTTCTTTAGTCTCAAAATTTCACAGAACCTACAATGGTTGCAAAATTAGGATATAGGAAAAGAAAAATAAGGGTTGCAATGCAATGATAGGATGTGCAAGAACTAAAAGAAACCGTGTAACCAGCTATATCCCAAGAACCTTTTTTTGGGTGAGGTAGTGGATAAAGTAGGGACAAAAAAAGGGAATGATGCAGAAAAAAATGGACAAAATGTGGGCAGATTATCAGGGTTACACAATGGAAGACAAAGCTCTAGACTCTAGTACACCAATACACACCATCTTCCTTTGTCTTTGTGATCAGACAAAAAGCCCCCAAACCTTTATGGACCACCAAAGCTCACTCCAGCCATACTCTTTTTTAGTGCTGTATTTGTCTTTGGTGGATAACATACACTATATAGTTAATAGAGCACCGCATTCATAATGTCTAGCAAAAGGCCCTGAAAAAGAGATTGTGTTATGGTCTTGACTCTTAAGCTCTCTCCCCTATGCATATAATGCAAATACCCAAGGTGGATTCCATGCCTATATATCTGATTCAATAATAAATGGGCAACTTCCATTTTTAGGCAAATGTCTTCTAAAATAATGTCGTTTGTAATAGGGGTTTTTTGTTTTGTTTCTTTTCCAATAATTCAAATACGGTTGCATTGATCAAACTCTTAAAGTGCAGCACCTAAAGCATTGTGCATAAATTTTGAGCTTTTCATATAATTTCAACTACAAAATGTAGTGTGATATTTCTGATTTGACAATAAGAAAAGGGATGTATGTTGATGTGAAGATATAGTGTGTCATTCTTACACAAAATGATAGGTTCTTTCTTTTATATAAGAATATGTTAACAAGCACTCAGTTGAACTCGTTAAGGAAGAATTAAGCGAGTCCCACTATATTAAAAGTAACAAAACAAACAAATAAATAATTTTTTAACTAAATATAATCTGACTCACCATAAAATGTTAATAGATTGTAATAGTAAAAAAAATTAATCTTAGCAAATACACATCAAATAGGATCTTTTTTTATATTTGAACTTTTCTTTCTTTCTTTGCTATCATTAGTAAAATAACATGATTTGGATAGATTTGAACCTACAATTTGACTCATGGTAAGGGGAATATAAATCATCTAAGCCACTTTTTATATTCCATTTTTTTTTAAACAAATCACAACTTGTTATGTATGTTTTGGACGAAGTTTGGCTTTAAGCCGGTTTTTCATTCTATTTTGTAGCGATTTATAATACTATTTATATGTATTATTTAAACAAATTGCACGACTCGTTAAGAAAAATAATGTGGCACACGGTTTCTTTATTCGCCACATCATAGGTTGGAACAAGATAGGTCTAAACCAATTTGAAGTCAAATTTTTTTCTATATCCTTTTTACTTTTCTTATAAAATAATTAATGTTTAAAATAAAATTTTAAAAATAAAATTGGACACATAACAAATTGTAATTGGTATAATATAAAGTGAACATAAAAAAAAATGGTAAACAAAATTTGTATTGTGCTAAGTGGGTCGATGGTCTATTCAAATCATTGCACTTATACCTAAATTGTGAAAACACATTTCCTATACAAAAACAATAAGGGACAAAACGTGACTAACTGATAGAGTAGAGGTGACAGAATGAAAAAGAAAGAAAGCACCAAAAACAGCTTTCTTTTTAAAGAGTTAAAGGACCTCAACCGTTCGAAAAGAGGACAACAATCAACCAAAACTCTTTTGGCTTCCCAATATTTTAACTGTAATGCTTGGGAACAATATTTTTCTGTTGAAAAATAGTGGACTATGAGTGATTGATAGTGTTGGGTCGATCTAAAAATAATTGTATCTAACATTCATAGTCGATGATTTAAATGAGTTTTTAAGTGTAAAAAAATTGTATTTGTATATGCATATTAGTCATATTTTAATTACATCATGCTCAAAATAGAACACCACAATGAGTTGCAAAGCTATAAATTTAGGCCTGAAAAAGAGATTTTGGTCTGGTATGAGGCTCAATCTCCAATGAAGCAAATCAGGTTGGTCAATAGGCTGCTTTTCACTTCCCCATAATACAGACCAATTAATTCCCATTGCCCATCAAAAGAAGTGCCTTGAAATTTCTCTCTCACCCTGGCTGGAAGTGGACGCTAGACAGTGTGTGAGTGTGCTTGGAGGAGAAAAGCTGTGACTTTCTTCGATAACATGAAATCATGCATGAAATTAATATCTCTGTTCGTTTCTCATGTACCAAGGATGTGGACAGAATAATTTATGCTTATATGATTGGTTCCTATTTTTGTGATTAAAAAGAAAGGAAAATCAGAAAATGTTAACAAGCGCTTTTTTTTTTCTTTTGTCTCTCAAGAAAAAAAAAAGCGCGTGTTTGTTAAAGGTCCCTGATCCTACGTAATAAAAAAAAAAGTCAAGTTCTCAACATGGGTCTTACATAATTAAAAAAAAAAAAACATAAATGAAAGAAAAAAACATAAAAATATTTATAAAATTACAAAAAATAACATAAAGTTACAAAAAAAAAAAAGATAATAAAAAAATTGTCAAAAAAAAAGGTAAAAAAATTGTGGTTAACGAGACCGCACATAGGGATGGCAATTTAGATCCGGCCCGCGGGTACCCGGCCCGGCCCGACCCTAATGGGTCGGGTTTTACCCGGTCCGATTAAGAATAGGATCGGGTATGGGTTAAAAAAAAAAACCCGAAACGGGTCCGGGTCGGGTCCGGTTTTTATTTAAAAAACCCGGACCCGACCCGAAACTCGACCCGAAACCCGACCCGGTAAAAACCCGATTAATAAAATTACCAAAATACCCTACTATATATATATATACTTAACATTTCTAACCTAATTCCCATTTCCCACTTCAGCAGCAGCCTCCCAGCCCTCCCTACGCAGCTACGCTCCCTCCCTCTGAATCCGACGGCGTCACTCCCTCACCCTCACTCACAACACCACCGGTCCACCGCCTCACACCCTCACTCACAACACCACCGGTCCACCGCCTCACTCCCTCACCCTCACTCCACCGTGAACCCAGACGGCCTCACCTACGCAGCTACGCTCCCTCCCTCTCAATCCGACGGCCTCACTCCCTCACCCTCACTCACAACACCACCGGTCCACCGCCTCACTCCCTCACCCTCACTCCACCGTGAACCCAGACGGCCTCAGGTACGATCTTCTACGGCTTTTCATTTGATTGCATTTCTATAGATTTACTTGGATTCTGTATTTGGAGAAATTGTTTGAAATGAATAAGCTTTGTTTGAGTTTTTATTTACTTATTTATTTTTTAAAAGTAATATTTATTTCAATTGCTTTGAAATTCTAGCTCAATTCTTTAGCTTTGTGGTGGAGTTCAGAATCTGTTTGGTTGAGATTTTGTATTGTAGGGGTTTTGTTGAGATTTTTTTTTTTTTTTGGTTGAAAATTTTTAGTTTTTTTTAAAAATAATTTTATTGTTGGTGTTTTCAATTTTTGAAGCCAAAAAAATGTCATGGGGGACTAGGGGTGGGGGGAGAGATCGAGCCTTTCTTGGCATTAAAAGTGCTCAAGAAAGTGATTATTTTTTTTATCTCCGTGCTTTGTCAAAACACCATTAATAATATTAGGAGAAGAAATTTAGGCGAGAGGTGTATGTGGCTTTTGGTGACCAATTACTTGGAATGACATCTTTGGCGGAGATAACTCTTCCTGTAGATAGTGTTGTTAGCTTTACAGAAAATGGCCCGTTTATGGGTCCTCCAGTTATGCACCAGTTTGCACCCCATACATGATTTATCTGTTTTTATTAGTATATAATAAAAATAGTATCAACAATTGCTCTAATCATGACTTACACTTTTAATGTATTGTGAAAAATATTATGTCCAAATCATTTTCCTTTAGATTTTCGAAATTTGATTAAGCCACAATATTAAAATTAAAAATTAAAAAATTAAAAAAGTTTGGCTTCAATTGGTAAAATTTCTAGCTTGAATCCCTAACCGTTAATTTGTGTTGGAAATGGAATTCTATTAAATTTCTTTGATTCATTCGAGAATCTGTTAGGTTGTCTAAAAATTGTAGGAAAAGAATGATGTATTGGAGAGGATTTTGGGATTGAATTGGCTGGCTGTGTGTGTGTGTGTGTGTGTGTGTGTGTGTGTGTGTGTGTGTGTGTGTGTGTGTGTGTGTGTGTGTGTGTGTGTATTCAATTGCTTAAATTTCTAGCTCAAATTGTTAATTTGTGCTGGATTTGAACTCGGTTGTCTTGTACATTCTGGTTTTATTTGAGCTTAAATTATTGGTTGATTTTTGCTATTTTGATTTTGGATTAAAAATTAATATAATTCATTGTTGTTGTAGGTTCTTCAACTATATCTAGAGATAGTACATTTCAATCCATTCTTGATGATGGGGAGCCAAATGAAGATGATGGAAGTTGTGCCACAATTGATGGGAGTTGTATTACAATTGATAAAGATTAAACATTTTGTATTAATTTAGTAACTTTTTTATTTTCTTAGACTTGTTTCCTTAATTTGTTGGTTTGTAATTATTCTAAACTTGTGAGATTTATTTTGTAACTTTTTAATTTCTTGGACTCGTTGGACTTTTGATACTTATTTTTTGGACTTGTTAGATTTATTTTATTTTTATGTTTAGTTGGTGATTTTAGTTAAAATTTTGTTGATTAATGATTAAATGGTTATCTTAGCTAGGTAATTTATTGATTTAAAATCTTAGTTATGATTTATTGAATTATGATTATGATATTTGTTATGATTTATTGATTTATAGATTTATAATTAACAGGTGATTTATTGATTTATGATTAGTATCCTTAGCCTATGATTTGGACTGATTTGGCATTTGGGCTACGTTAATTATTTAAGCTTGAATATGTAGGATTAATGTAGGCAAAATCTGGGCTTAAATCTAGGCTTGAATCTGGGCAAAATTTGACCTTAAATCTGGGCTTAAATTAAAATTTGGGCTCAAAATTTTTTTTTTTTTTTTTTTTTTTTTTTTCGGTTGGGCCCGTTTGGGCCCAATTCTTACACGGGGCCCGCGGGGCCCACGGGGCCCGGTTGGGGCGGGTCCGGGCCCCGGGAAAAAACCCGGTACCCTAAACGGGCTGGGTCCGGGCTACGGGTTTTGCCCCGCGGGTCGGGCCCGGGTATGAAAAAACCCGGCCCGAACCCGACCCGTTGCCATCCCTAACCGCACATTAACACAACCCAAAAAGAAAAAACCAAAGACTAATGCATTGGTTTTTTTTATTATTGAGAAACAACTAAGGAGTAATGCTGGTCCCCCAATTAAAGAAAAAAGTTAATAGGTTAAGTTTAGCTTTATATCAATTCTATATGAACTATTTACTTACATTAAACTTATTAATGCTAATTAAATTATCTCATTTCAATAATTATGTTTAAAAAAATAAATTACACTTTTTATCCTTTAAAATTTTGCATTATTTTTATTGTAGTATTTTATTTTTCATAATTTTTATTTTATTCCTTTATATTTGATCCCATTTTCATATTGGTTATGTCATTCAATATTGTTGATAATATTATTGTTAAGTGTCAGATAAATAACATCCACAAACATGTCACGCATAAAATACAAGTGTCACCAGACTACTAATGGTTTAGATCTTGGAGGGTTATTCTTTCAACTCAGCCTAGGGAGATTAGATTGAGAAATTTCCAACCTAATACAATTCATTGTGTAAAATCCAACCCAACCCAACCCAACCCACCTAGTTTGGGTTGGGTCGATTGGTTGTACTTACATATTTCATGCTTTAAGATTTCTACTATTTAAACATTTTTTAAAGTAATTAATGCAATTCACATAATATGCTTAAATTATATTAAAAATTCATCAAAATAATTTATCAAAATACCAAATTAAATCAAACTTAAAAATCAAAATACGGGTAATAAAAGAAGCATATATATGTTGAATCGGATTGGTCAAATGGGCTGAAAAACTACTAATCTAAACGACGACCCAACCCAAGGAATCAAGACCAATATGAAAACAAAATAAAAATGAAGAGCCAAATTAAAATTTTGAAATGAAAATGATCCAAAAGTAAATAAATTCAATCTTTAATTGTCATTTGTCATAAGTGTACCTGAGTCTATTAAAAACTATGAACATTTTTGTGTGCAGATTTATTAATAACTTAAAATATGATTTTCTTCAATAATTTATTATGAGTCCATGTTTAGCTTATAAATAATAATAATAATAATAACTTCAAAGCCTAATGACATCACTCAAACAAGTTATAGGAGTAGCTATAGAGGAAAAGTTCTTAGCTCCAAGTCCAATCTGCCTATGGGGTAACTTGAGGAATGACTCGAACATTGTAGTCTTCAATATACATCTATTTCATTCCCTAACAGCATATTTTATCTCCCATGGCGCAGTCATTGGTTACGACTGGACTAGATAGCAAAGTAACACACACATAATTGTCCTGGTTGCTCAGTTACTATTTTTTTAACAAAGAATCCGCATGTAACTAGTAAACTTTTTAAGATGGATGCCATGATTGTTTTGGAGAGAATACAATTATTAAGGACTTTATTAGTTTATTTTATTTAAACACTCCCTGCTAATATGTTTAATGTTTAATACTGTTTGCTTTTGATATTTCGGAGGAGTGAGAAATAGTTTTTTTTTTTTTTTTAATGAACCAAAAAAAGAACCTCACACGTGTAATTATTGACCCAGCCTATTTAAACCTGTTATTGATGGCGCGTTTGCGTCGTGGCACAACATTTTTTCAAAGCACACAACTCAAACCCAATAACTCTTGAACTCACAAGTGTAACCAAGTCCAGGACTCCTACCAACGCGCCACACCACAAGAAATGGTTATTTGTTTTGTATCCCTTGACCACCCCATATATTCGAGAGGATTGTCACAGATTACAAAAGTAAAATATTGATGTCCTCTCTTTACTACTAGTCTACTATAGAATACATAAACAATTCACCCCCTAAAACAGAGCACATTGTCGAGAAATTTCTCAAGAGCTATTTGTAGCTATTTGTAATAATTGATGGTATCTTTAAGAAACAAAAAGTTAATAATTGAACAAAACAGCGTCCAACTAAGCCTAGAGTTATGAGTTTTGAGACAGCATTGATTGTATTATACCTATGAAAATATATGAAGAATCCCTTTAATTCCACTTTCCATGCGATTATTAGATTAACCAACCTCCTCCAGCCCTGCCAGGTCCTCATAAAACCAAGCACGATTACCAGTAATCATAAAAGTTCAGAAAGTAAGAAAGGAATCCGTTTAAAAAATAAATAAATTTTAAAAAGTGAAAGAAAAAATAACTGTACTTGTGGAACATAGAGGATCAATAAGCAAATAGTTGCAATTTTGGAATACCGTACAACCAGATGACATTTTCTTTTCGTTGGATTCTTGAAGACTATGATGAATACCGTGCTTGGGTAATAGTAAATATCACAAAACTAAACTAGGCCCATTGTAAACAATAAAATTAATTTTGGATTTTATTTTTTTAATGTTTTTCAAACTTCATAAAATAGCAAGGTCCTTCAGCCATCAAATTATCAACCCAAAAAAAAAAAATTCAGAATTAATTCAAAATCAAACTTAAATAACTTTTTAATCAAACCTAACACCCTCTAAAGCTTGTTCCTACACTACAGCAACTTGTGAACTATATGCTCCGGTAAAATTTTGAAGAATATACTTCGGTAATTTAGCTACATGCAAAGATGAAGAGATAATACTTCATTTAGCAAATCTTGTGTCAACAACAGAGGTTAACGTATATTAATCTAATGACTTCCGGGAGAAAAAGAAAAAAATCACAGTTCATACAAAATTTATTAACATATAGCCTTTATAGCAAAGTCAAGTGCAATACAAACAAAAAAAGGCGGCAGACTAGAACTCTGATATCAATAAATATTAAGAAACTCTTTTCCTTCAATGAGTTTTAGACAACTTTTCATATCAAACCAGTAAACGGTATACCCTAGGCAAATACATTTTCGACTCAAAGGGGGGGAAAAATCATCACAACATACAATGAACATAAAAATCCAGTATCCCTCATAACTACAAGTGTCTATAGAGTGAATTTGGTAGTACAAAAATCACCCCGCAACTGACAGACTCCGACTCCGTTCTATGGCAAATAGAACAAATGAAACAACTTATGAGACTCGACATTGACTTCATGGGAGAGCCCAATCACCTGGAATAACCATTCCCCAAAAAGAGAACTCTGGCTCGTCAACTTTGTTGCAGCAACAAATTCTAGTTCTGTCATATAACCAATCCAAGTATCCCTCAACATCTTAATCCAGCCATTACCGACACTTGTGCCAGTCCAGCACCCCTATAAATCATGCACCAGACTGGACCGAAGAGGACCCAAACACGACAAGACACCTGACCTGACCCCAACTAATCTCTCACCACCAAATACTGCGATATTTTAAAAGAAAATATGTCAAGAGCATCAAAAACAAAACATAGAGCAGCCATGCAAGCAAAGTTCGGATAGTTAACTCCAGAAAATTAATTGCACACTAACCAGAACAAAAGCTAATTGAATAAAAATAAAACAAAAGACAAGAGAGAAATAGTATAAAGATACCTTCAGTCGAATTTGAATCCACCTGAAGGAACAGAAGGAACTTCGCTCCCTCCAAAGTTGAACGTAGACTGGGCAGCATCACCTGGCATTGTCTCATCATCTTCCTCCAACCAATATGTCTCAAGAATCTTCACAGCCTTCTCATAAATCTCAGTATTGTCATGACTCTGGAGATTCTCAATTTTCTCTAGCCCCTCCGCATCATCAATCATTTGAGCATAGAGATTTACATCTCCAGTACTGCCCGAGTTCTTATCAGCTTCCCCTACCTTCAATATGTTTTCAAGCCCTTCCAAACAAACTGTTACAATCCTTGGATCAGGGCAGATGAGAAGATCACACAAGGGCTTGATACACCCTTGATTTACCAGGTACCTGTGACCAACAAAGAGATATTATATCTGCAGACCAAACACTTATCCAAAGGCAAACTAGGACAACGAAACAAGATTTTTCATACTTGATTTGTTCAGGAGAACCACCAGATGTGGCATTTGAGATTGCCCATGCAGCCTCTTTCCTAATATCAAACTCAGCATTTTGAAGCAAATTAACAAGGGGGGCAATTATATCAGCCGCAATAACAGCCTGCAACAAGCAATAAAGACCCCATTTTATGGTCACAGTTGGAAGAGAAATTGGGTATTTAGATCCAAATTTCATGAAACTAAGACAAGCATAATAACAGACAGAGAAAAACAGATTAAATCATGTTGGAATAGCTTAAATCTATAGATTACCTGAATCTGCTCCTTATTGCCAGCAGTGATATTTGAAATAGTCCAACAAGCTTCCTTCTTAATGCTCTTTTTATAATTATTGGTCAATAAATTTAATAGGCAAGGAAGAGCATTGTGGTTGATAATAACCTGAACAGCAACAACACCTCATTAGTTGAAAGGGATTACCCAACAAATAGGGTATGAAATGAGAAATTTTTTTCTATTGATGGAAGGATTTGAGCTTTATTAATAAGTGGATTTCAGGTGACCACTGTACGATGTCATTTCAAATCCATCAAATTTTTTTATAGGTGTCAATATAAATCCATAATATCACAAGTGATTATTTGAGAAAATCCTCAAAGTTTTTATCATCATGTGCTGTTAAATTTATACAAGTAATTGTGCTTCAAATCCCTTTATTTGAAATCCTCAAATCCAACCACAACCTTCGAAAAGCACAATTTGCATGCGTGTCTATGACTGTGGAATGAGACTATATATATTTTAAAGAAAAAAAAAAGGGATAATGTCTAGCCCTACTGCCCTAGTTTATTTCTTTGTACAGGCCTCGTAAGTACACCACAAAAATTCAGAAGAGGACAAAACCATTGTCTGATCTAATGCATTACAAAAGCTGGCCACACCCAAAAAAAAAAAAAAACCCATAAACACAGACCAAGAATAGTTGCCCACAGACAAATCCTGAGTGCATACATGAATACATCACTCCATTTACAAGCATGTGACATAATAAAAAATTAGGGAAGATTGTGTACCTAAATCTTAATGACTACATATACTTGGAAAAAAAAACAATATAGCCCATATTTTATTATTCCAAGCTGCACAAGTTCCCAATACCTGAGTCTGCATATCATCTCCAGTAACAATATTTCCAACCGTACGAAGAGCAGGAATGAGCACAGAAGGAGATGGGTGGCTGAAAAATGGCAAGAAATTTTATAATTGAGTACATAATATAGAGGTTTACACCTCCCACCACAAAATAACTACGACTCAATATGGTTGAAGATCTAAGAACTCACAATAAAAGCTCAACAAGCCGAGGACAAACACCCGCTTCAATAACAGCTTGAATTTTGTCATTTGTACCATCAGAAAGATACGAGAGTGCCCAGCAAGCATCAGTTAAGACTTCTTCATCATTTGAATGAATAAGGCGTGCAAGAGCTGGGAGTGCAGGCTTAACCTGTGCAGTAAACAATACAGCATAATGTATAACATCACAATGGTTGATGAAGGCAAGTTTTCAACAACTGTAACCCCACAATATTATTTTAGATTTTATACTAATTAATAGCCTAGGCAGTATCACCCACAGTTTCATAATTTGTTAAGTTTCAAAGAGCATCCAAGATAACTAACCTGATCAAAAGGAGGCTGTGGCTTGCCTCGGCAAAAATTTGACAGTGTCCAGGTAGCATTTCTCAGCATAGAAAGCTTGGCATGCTCATTCAACTGTGCCAGCAATGGAAGCAAAGCCCCATTGCCTAGAACAAGGTCACGACATCTAGGGGAATCACCAGCAACATTTCCCAATGCCCACACAGCCTGGACATCCAAAAGATATAGGTGGGGGTCATCATTTTACTTAAAAATGTCAACTTGATTAACTTCATAAAATAGTGCAAAAAGTACTAAAGAGCTAGTTTAAGCACCTAAATCACATATATACCTGCTCACGAACATCATCACTAGGAGAACCAAGAAGTTTGACAAATATTGGGACAGCCCCATGATCAATTACCACTTTAGTGTTCTCAGATGTCCCAGAAGCAATGTTAGTGAGAGCCCAGGCTGCCTCAAACTATAAAAAGTTTCAAGCAATAACAATGTTAAATTCATGGTCACATACATCTAAAAAAAAACCATCAGATAATAGACAGCATGCAATAGACCTGAAGCTGTGGGTAGTCCTCCCTCATGAGAAACTCAACAAAGCGAGGAACAACGCCCGACTGTATCACTTCCTCAATTGGAGGGCTGCGCTCTGGTAAAGAAAAAAAGGTGAATAATTGAAACAAATATAAATGTACAACAGATGCATTAGACTAGAGAGATCAAAATTTCTTACCAATTGAAAGCAATTTCCTGAACTGAGTAGTTGCCTCAAGCTGCAGATTACTATCATCACTCCACACTCCCGCAACCATGGATGGTAGATGTTCTAACTGCACTTGAACAATTCAACCATAATTAGCATGATAATCACCAATAATACCAAGAACTAACACCAGAGCAATTCCAAATCAGTAAAATGTTAAACAATTTGCATGGCAAACCCATGATTAGAGAACTTCAGTAAAAGCAAGTTTGTTTTGATCTGATCTTTTTTTAAGGACAAGCATAATAAGAGCAATCCTATGCATTCAATATAACCAATCCAACTAAATCACCAGTAACCAATCTGATCAAACTCTAACTTCAAGTAAATTCCACTGAAACCTTCAATGTAACTAAAACAATTTTGAAAAATAAAATAAAACCATGAATAGATGATGCAACCAAACCCAAACTCCAAATCAAAATCCATTGAAGCAGATGAATTAAAACTGATACAACTGGACCATAATTTAAAAAAAATTCCATAGAAACCTCAACAAAGACTGAAAAAAAAATCTCCAGCTAAAAAACCGATAAACCTAACCAAATCCTTCAAAATCATAGAAACTGAGATAAAACACTAAAAAACCAATCTAATTAAACTAAATTCCATCAAAACCTCTACAATGCCCCAAACAACATCCTGCTAGAACAACAATAGACAATCCACCCAAAACCTATCAAAAAAAAAAGGTAAATGAACTAAAACAATAGAAAAGTATTGATGTTACAAAAACAATATACAGCTATAACACTGTTAGAGGTCCCAAACAAACCATAGTTCCCCGAGCAAAGTCATTCATCAAAAAACTACATATATTAAACAAAATCTCATCAAATTTTACATTACCAGAACATTATCCAGCTTGTTCACCAATATAAGATCCAACCAATCCCTATTCTCCCACCCAAATATAAGCTCAAGCACTTCAAAACCAATCGAAATTCCAATTGAACCCCAAATTAAAAGCAAATCCCATCAAAACCTTTAATCAAAGGAAAAATTAACAGTGATAAAACAAATATAAAAATACCAATAGACAACCCAACGATTTATTCCCTAACAAAAAACCCATGAAAACCAAATTAAATTATTCTAAAACTTCTCATTCCCCCATCCAAAACCAGTCAAAAACCATAAGATTTGAACTAAACCCATCCAATCGAACTTCAATAAACCCTTTAGCTTCAATCAAACCCTGATTCCCCAATAAAATTCATTGATACCAAAAACGACAAGTCCCAACCAAAACAGCATCCAGCTAAAACCCTAATTCCCCTATCGAGAACTCGTTACAACCATAACAACTGAACAATAAGCAATCCAATCGAACTTCAATAAACCTTTCAGCTCCAATCAAACCCTAATTGCCCAACCAAAACTGAAAGCAAATTAAGCTTAAAACACCACCCTAACCCCCAATCAAACCCTAAATTAGAGTAAAAACTCCATCAATAACTAAAAAGGACATCAGCAACACAATCTCAACCAAAACATCATCCAGCTAAAAACCCTAATTCCCCTATCAAAAACCCATCACAATCATAACAGATGAACAATAAAAAAATCCAATCAAACTTCAATAAACCCTCCAGCTCCAATAAAACCCTAAATTAAAGCATAAAAATCATTTAACCTCCTTTCCTTTTCATATATATAGAAAACCAAAATGACATCAATAACACGATCTCGACAAAACATCATCCAGCTAAAAACACTAATTCCCCTATCAAAAACTCATTACAATCACAACAACTGAACAATAAACAATCCAATCGAACTTCAACAAACCCTCCAGCTCCAATCAAACCCTAAATTAAAGAAAAAATTCCATATAAACTCTTTTCCTTTTCATTTATATAAAAAAACCAAAGTGACATCAATAGCACAATCTCAACAAAACATCATCCAGCTAAAATCCCTAATTCCCCTGTCGAAAACTCATTACAATTATAACAAATGCACAATAAACAATCCAATCGAACTTCAATAAACCCCCCAGCTCCAATCAAACCACAAATTAAAGCAAAAAACCCATTTAACCTCTTTTCCTTTTCAAACTCCCTCCTTGGAGGGGCATGGGGCTTAGTCAAGTAGAAGCGGATTGCGCTGCATGATTATATATAAAAAATCAAAATGACATCAACGACACAATCTCAACAAAACATCATCCAGCTAAAAACCCTACCTCCCCTATTGAAAACTCATTACAATCACAAGAAATGAACAATAAACAATCCAATCGAACTTCAACAAACCCCTCAGCTCCAATCAAACCCTAAATTAAAGAAAAAAAATAAAAATCAATTGCGAAACTCTTTTTCATTTCAACATAAAATCAAAAATTCCAAAACGACGATTACAACCAAAATTAAAGCCTGAATTAAAACAAAAAATTCCATTTAACCTCATTTCCATTTCATATAGATAAAAAAACCAAAATGACATCAATAACACGATCTCAACAAATTATCATCCAGCTGAAAACCCTAATTCCCCTATCGAAAACTCATTACAATTTACAACCATAACAAATGAACTATAAACAATCCAATCGAACTTCAATAAACCCTAAATTAAAGCAAAATAATAATAATCATAATGATCGCGAACCTCTTTTTCATTTCAATATGTATATCAAATTCCAAAACGACGATCAAAACTAAAACCGAACAGAACAAAACGACGTAAAGCTAGAGAGAGATAGGGACAGTACTTTCTTTTCGAGACCGGTGGCGGAGGATTGAAAAGAAGAGCCGAGCAGCGGTTGTTGCAGCTGGTTTTGCGCCGCGCCGGAGGAGAGCTGTTGGAGACCTTCCCGACGCTTCTTCAGAAGACTCTCTTCTCTTCGAGACTTGCGGATCTCCACCATGTTGTCTTCCCTCCTCCGCCGCCCCTCCTCCGCATCCACCGCCACCTTGTACCTGTTCCGCCGCACCTCCGTTCGAGCACTCGGCCTCAACGACATCGTTCTTTTTGTTTTGAAAGATAGAGAGAGAGAGAGTCAAAAAAATTTAAACTAAAATTTTATAAAATTGGGTTTTGATGAGAGAGAGAGAGGGGTTTGAGAGTGTGAGAAAGAAATGAAAGTTCGGGAGTATTATGTATATATATAGATGGATATTGGGGCTTGGATCGGCGGGTATTTACGGAGGGTGCCACTCAGTGACGGGTTTTGAATTTTGAAGGAAACGAAAAGAATTGAAAGAAAAGGGACTTCTTTTTTTTTTTTTCTTTTTGGATGGACAAAAAAGGATGGACTGGTTGGACTTGGTTGGCTATTAGTAGTATTTAGAGAGGCGGTGTTTACACGACGTCGTTTCATCATTTCCGGATTTTGCTTTTCCTTGTTCTTTTTTTTTTCTTCAATTTTTTGAAAATTATAACATTGACAATATATTTTTAAAATAATTTAATAATAAATTATTGTTTGTAAACTGTTACTCCTTAATGATTAAAAAAAGTAATGTGAATAAGCTGTCACATAAAATTTGTTATAAAATTATTGTGAATCTAGATATTACTCTTTTCATTTTTCCCATCTTCTCATCAATGAGAGTGGGATCAAAGAAAATAAATGAGTAAATACCATTTGATTTAATTTTATACTCATTTGTTCAAGTTAGTCCTATACTCTCATTACCCTTGTATTGGAAATTTAATCATGTGATTAAAATGAAAAAAAAAAAAAAAAGTTAATGAATACCTTATTTGGTTTATAAATTATTTTAAGAAACTTTTTATGAGAAAAATTTTTTAAAAAATAATTGATTTATTTGATAGCTTGTTGGATTACAGGTTCTTTATGTTATTGACATATATAACAAATTGCATGTTAATTGATGTTATTTACTATTTGATCCAAAAACTTTTTTTTTTTTGCATAATTTTAAAATTAAAAAGCATTAGATGAGACAATTAATGATTTGAGATCGTGCTTGAAATTTTGCAAACATAAATAATATAAAAAGAAAATTTGATCCAATAATGAATTTGTTATAATTCTCTAAGAGCACTAGCATTGGGAGCGTAAACACCCCCCCAATTATAAATGGACCAAGTCGTTTATGAAAAACTCAAACTCAACTCGAGAAAAACTTGTTTATATTCATTCATTTTGCACGTCAACAAAGCTCAAACCCAAGTTGCAATTAAAAATATTAATAATACGATAAATAAATTCATTTGTTATATTAATTATAGAGATAAAAGGCCCAACAGTATATGTTGGGTTATAGGTCTTGTCCGAGGATGCTTATTGGTCCAAGGACAGATAGACAATAAGGAAGATGTAAGAGTCAGAGTGTCACGAGCAAACTATGACTGCGATAGTCTAGGAAGGTAGTTTAAGGAGGAGCGTCTCCTCAACTAGGCAAAACAGAGGTCAGAATGATTGGTCTACCCTTAAGGGCAACACTTCGAACGGTTTTGCTGATAAGGATAAACATCAAAGAAACATAAGACAAAGGGAAGCTAAGAAATATTTAAGGGAAAGCTGCTATCATCGCATTGAATGCTTTGCAGCTAACCCTCTGGCCGCATTAAATGTAGAGGTGATACCTAAAGTGACAAACAGCCTTACAGCTACTCCCAAAAATTTTAGGAATGCGCTGATGGGACAAGGATAAAAGCCAATAACTTTATCTACACGTAAACGGTGAAGATGAAGAAAAGAGGGGTATATAATAGAAAAAGAAGCCCCTTATAAGGGTGATCAAAGAATTGAGAGAAAAATACTATAACAACAAGAACTGAATTTATAATCAAATTCAAAAAAATATATATACAAGAACCATCCTCCTCGGATTGCGCCGAGGACAATTTTCTTTAGATAAAACCAGTTCATCTTTATTTTCTTGTCATCTTGACCTACTATAATTGTTGTCCAATTCATTAAAGCCTAATTTTCCAACTCACTCTCTACAAATTCATTGTATTAGACTCTTTGAACCTAAATCCTTTCACCATTTGGACTTGGTAACTGTAGGGTCACGAATTGTTGGCCCAGGCCCAAAATTTTGTTTGGACTATGGTTTGGTGAGCCCAAGACAATGAATTTGTAGAGAGTGGGCCAAAGAGTTAGGTTTTAATGATTTGTACTAACGGCTAGAAAATGTTTTAATGATAAATAAAGGTGAACTGCACACAAAGATTAACGAAAGAGTTATCCGAGGAGATTGAATATCTATCAATGCATTAGCTATGAACTTTCATACAACTTTTGGTGCTACAGTAACTCTCTCCTTCTTTCTTCCTCTCTTCTTCTGATCCCCTTTTTCATGGGAGATCTTTTACATTTTTATAGGTCCTTTCCAGCCATCTTGATCTTATACTTGTTACCCATCTAAATCCTCACTTCAGTACATATCCCACTAGGTATCTTCTTTTGTTATTTGTAAGTGGCGGTAGCTGAAGACTGTACTGTTCAGGAGTTTTCTCTCCATAAATGCAGCTAGAAAAGTTACTGCAGTGCATTTAATACGATAGTAGCAGTTTTTCTTTGAGATATTTTCATATTACTATCTCCTTGGTACATGCCTGAAGTTCATCATTATCGTTGTAACTTCCAGAATGGTTACCTAAATCATCCGAGCACTTGCTTGAGCGACATTCATCCTAGTCCGAGAAGACCAACCTCCTCGGACCATATTTCTCCCTCCTTCCCTTGCGTGATCCTCTATTCTGGGGCCTCTACTAATTATTTATTCATCTTGGACGTATCCACAAACAAGGCCCAAGGCCTAGTATACAAGTTTGGACTCTTACCCCCATAGTAACCAAATCATGTCCTTACATTAATAATTTAAGTGTAATTAAAATTTGATGTAATTTAAAAAAAAAATTAATGTGAGAAACAATTGATTTGGAAAATGGTATTGTTGTTCAAATTTCATTGTTTTTGTAGCAATTGAAACAAAGCCTTGGGAAAAAAAATGATAACCCACAATCAATGTAAATAAATAATTAAATAATATTTTTATTTTATCAAAACGATATTTGCATTATCGAACATATATGAAAATGTCTATCTATATCAGTTAGTATTTCATGCAATTTTAAATTTGTAAACACATATAGTATGATCAACTCACTACACCATTCTTATTGTATTTTTATTTTGTCTATAAAATATAACACGAAATATTAAAATTTTTACAATGACAATTATTGAAATATTGGAAGAAATTAATAACAAGTTAATGACAATATAATATTTTATAAGATATTTTAAAATGCACGGTTAAGTCATTCTACCACCAAGAAACCTTTCTTCTTTCCTAGTGTAAGCGATCACTAATGTGTACTAGATAATCCGTAAATTGATTTATTACTTTAAAGATAAAAAAGTGTCAAATTCAATTTCATGTTGTGCTTTAATTCCGTTGATCCAAGTTAGCATTTAACATACTCTAGAAAGGTGAATCTCCTCCTTCATGGTTCAAGGGGCATCTTCTCCTTCATAAATCATGCAAGTTCATCTTCATATTCCCCTAAAAAAATATTGTTTTAAAGTTACAAAGACAGCACAACCACAAAATAGAAAAATTATGCTCTTGTGTAATTGTGGCGACTCTTACTCCAAAGAAAACCCTTGGACTCTTTGGGAGTTGGGTCCCAAAATTTATTTGTATTATGGATTGGAAATAACCTACAATGAGAGACCCATGAAAGTGGTTTTTTCAATAGCAGTTCGTACCCTGTCGTAGTTGTAATTAGATTGCTTTGAATCAGGCCCAGCCAAGAAGATTTTCCAACTGCCAAGTTACACGTTTGAGATCCAAGTAAGACTTCTAATCCCCAAACTATGTTCTCCCTTTCTATCTATCTCCCCCAAACTATGTTCTCACTTTTTCTCATTTATCTCTCCCCAATTTGTGTTCCAATCTCTTTTCATTCCCTTCGGTTCCTCTTTATAAGCTTACTTTAGTGGGCTTGCCATAAAAAGGGAATATTTTGCATGTCCGTGGGTCCCTTTACTCTTAGGGTCTGAATGGCATCATGAGTCTAGATTACTATTCGAGCATGTCTAATCAAGCGTAAAAATAGGGCTCACTTTTTGCTGTCAAGGTGACCCTCTAGTAAATTGCACCCGATGTTGAATCTTATGTTTGACGGGTGGATTCTCTCAAGACAATACCTTAAGCTCTCGGCTCATACAAGTTCTCATAGGAATCTCATTGAGGTGAGGTTCCTTTCCTGGGATGCTTCTTTACAACCTTGGCTAACATGGGCTAACCCCTCTCAGCCCACCCACAGTAACCATGTAATCAGCCGACCTTTTTTTACCATTTTATCTTTGACAAATGAATCTACACTCGTTATTACTAGTTTTTCTCTAAACTTTTGAACTATTGGGACGGTTCTAAATCGTTATTAAAGTCTCCGACCCTTAATAATAAAAATATATTGTATCTCTTTAAAAGAAATAGATTTAAAGAAGCTTTAATTACAAAGGTATTTAGAAACTACACACAGCACAACAATTCATACATGAATCTCCAACATTCGGAGACATGATCAAGTCATGCAGGAAATAATCCACCATCACATTCAATAATTGGAACTCATAGTACCAAATCATTTTTAGGGGTTTTTCATATCATTTTATTTTATTTTTTCCTTTATGATATTCTGCTACCTTCGCTCTTTGTTATTCTTACTTTTGTGCACTCTCAAATCTATCCGTATAGAATCTCACATTCGCTTGTTATTATTATTATTTTTTTTTGTTTTGCGCATTTTGATCTTTTTTAGATGATACATTAAGAAATCTATAAAACAAATGTACGTTTTTAACCAAAAAAAAAGGATTAGAGCAATCATTAAAGCAAGTTTGAAGCAAAACATAACAATTAAGGGAAAATGAGAAATTTTTGTTCAAGAGATTTGGACGAAGGACTAAGGGTCCATTTGGTAGAAGATTTCTAGTAATGTTATTTAAGTGTTATGGAAATACGTGTGAGTGAAAAAGTATTATGAAAATACGTGTCGTGATGTCTGAATAATGAAAACTGTTATTTAAACAACAGTACCAAACATGCAATAAATTTTGTATTTGTTGAAACTTAAATACAAACATGATAAAAATTGTAAAATTTATTTTGTATATAGATTTATTGTTTTTTCTTTGTAATTTTTATTGTTGTCTTGTCATAGTACTTTCCATCTTTATGAATTTGTTGGAGTGAGAATTAAGAGTAGAGGAAATTTAAATTAGCTAAGTAGACATTAGTACATTACTAGCCTGGGCCCAAATAGTAAACTGGTGGAAACTAGTGGGGTTGCATAATGTACGAAGACCATAACTTTCTCAAATCACAACTAACCCAACTAGCTAGGCCTTACGCAAACCCACTCCATTTGCCAACAAGGGGAAAAGTTATAGGTCTAAATTACTTTCTCTGCCAACTAAGCCCAGCCCATTAAAATACAAGTGATTTGGAGTGTAAACATATACCTTTTACAATTTATCCGAGTCCAAACAGTCGTCTTTTTCTTTTTCTTTTCTTTTTTTTTGAGAAGGAAAATGATTTTCTCTATCTATTTTGAAACAAGGAGAATCTATTTTATAATTTATAGTTAATAAAATAAATGGCAAATAACACTCCCCTCCCTTGAGGTTTAAAGAAATGACACTCACCCCCAAACTTGAAAGGAAAAAACACTCCCCCCCTAAGATTTAAAAAAAATAACACTCCCCCCCTTCTGTTAATATTAGTAACGGAATATAAAGCATATTATAAAACATGTTGCTTATGTTGATTTTTTAGTCTCTTATAGCACATTTCCAATTGATTTTTTAAAGTTTGATGATCCTCTTAGATTTTTTAATCGCTCCTCTCTCTAATACTTTGAATCAAAATTTATGAAATAAAAAAATTTGCTGAAACTTTCAAGCTTTTATTGTTTAAAAATGAGTTTGAAATTTTCAAAGTCACTTATCCATATAAAAAACTTTCAGAGTCAATTTTGGGAATACATTATTAACCAAAGGGTACGTTAGTGCACAACATTTTTAACGCCAGTTTAACAGAGTTTAGATAAATAAATGTCAAAGGGGGGAAAATGTTTTTTTTCTTTAAGTTTGGGGGTGAGTGTCATTTTCCCAAACCTCAAGGGAGGGGAGTGTTATTTGCCCTAAAATAAAAGTGATTATAGTACCACAGTATTTAAAATTATTTGTTTTTCACGTTCTCAATTAAAAAGAAATTCTTGCCTTTTTGGTTAAAAAGGAACTAACAAAGTAACAAGTAAGATTGCCAAGTTTTTTCATCATGAGACCTCAAAGCAAAGTATTTTAAAATATGAATTTGACTAAAACACTTGAACAAAATTTTATGAACCAAATCATTTTGGGAGGGGTTGGGGGGGGAGGGGGTTCACCAATCACATGATTGCAATTCTAGATTTGAGATCGGGCTAAGCTGAAAGTTCACCTAAAAATAAGAAAAACTCTATCTTGCTTAAATTAGATACAACCATGCATGGTTCCACGTGGATACCTCTTACTATTGAATAAATTAAAACTTTTAAGCATTAGTGTAGTGGTTATTAAGTTTTATGTAATCTACGATATCCTAAGTTCAAATTTTCTATTACTCAAAAAAAAAAAGAAAGTTCAAATTTTCTAAACAACACCTTTAATCACTCCAAGAGATCGTTCTTTGTAATTATCTAATGTGTAAGAGATGTCAGCACTACATACATCTAAGGAATAGTTAAAATGTTCGAAAAATCCTAAAAACACACATTAGTCGCACGAAAAAGAAAAAAAAAAAAAAAAAAAAAAAAAAGAGCAAATTATAAGGGGGTGTTTGGTTTGTATTTTCAAATAACAATTTTTAATTTTTAAATAACATCACACATATTTCCATATACTTTTTCACCTACACGTACTTCTACAAATGTTTTCAAATAACAATTTTCAGTTTTAAAACTTATATACCAAACGGCCCTAAATGATCCAGTTAAAAGAAAGAAGACAACAATAAGCAGTTTATGGTTAAGCCCAGGCCCAAGAAAAGCAACTTAGGTAAACTAAGCTAAGAAACTTTGAAATGCCATCACTTCCAAGCACCCCCACCAAAAAATACAAATGCTGCTTTTGCAACTTGCAAAGTTGAGCAAATTGCAGCCCCACAACACTAAAAATTCCTTTTGATTTGTCACACACATTTTTCAAGCCCACACCACACCTAACACACACATACACAGACTCAAGGAGGACACAACAACCACTCTTTATTAATTAAAAGAAAAGAGAACCTAGACAAAATATCTATCTAAGCATGAACTAGATCTAGAAGCCTCTGATTCTGACACAACTCTGTCACAAACAAAAGCCTTCATCTTCATCCAAGGTAAAAAATCTTTGGGGCCCTCTATAAGCTTTTCTGTCCAACTAACATCTTGCCGAAAGCATACTTTGATATTCTAACATTTTTCCTGGTCCACAAAACTATGATATTTTTCTAGTAAGCCTACAAACCATGATTTGATTGAAAACAAAGATAAAATAGAATACCCAGAAAAGCTGTGGGGGCACGTAAAGTGTAACAATTATCCAACAGAACTGATTCTATTTTAATGTAGTTGATGCTTATTGCTTAATCAATTCACTTTATTATTATTTTTTTTAATTTAAGATGGAAATTTTATATTAATTATTTTATGTGTGTCTATATATATATATATATATATATATAACTTTCAAAATTCAGACTTAAATTTTAGTCTTTACTTTTCTCATCTCACAAGAATTTTATATTTGTGGAATGATCATCATACACAAAGAATGTAATAAATCAATTCACTTTTTCATAAACATGGTAACATTTGAAAATATGGGTGCCATCTTTGTTTGTTTGTTTTGTTCTGTTCATTTTAGAAGTACTGCCTAATCGTGAAAGAATTTATCTATTTATTTTTTAATTTAGCTTTCGAAATCGTGAGGCAAAGAAAAACTTAATCAAATCCTTCAGGAATCATGCAGCCGACACAATTTTAATTGAAGTGACATTATTTTACATAAATTATAATATACTTTGAAAATTTGGCCAGTTTGTTAAGAGGCTTCTAAATAATATTATTTATATTTTTTGAAAATATATGTGAGTAAAAAAATGTGTGAAAATACATGTAATATTGTTTAAATACTGAAAATTGTTATTTAAACAACCGTGGCAAATAGATCCTCTATTATAAATTTTTTTTTTTTATAAAACAAATGATTTATTTATTAACTAAGAATCACTGGTACAAGTATTGTCCATTAGTCACACATATTTTATATAAACAAAATTTAGACATTCATTATATTCTCTAACACTGCATTGGTGCTCCTGTCCCTCTTTACTAGTTCATCTGCCATGTCATTTGCTTCACAAAAAACTTGACATTAAAGGACAATCCATTCTTGATCGAGCAACATCCTACGATCCAAAATCAAAACAGAAAGTTCTAGGGCCAGAACACCATATATTAGCTAATTAAGGAGAATTTGAGAATCAGCTTCAAGATCTATATGTTTATACCCAAATTCCTAGGCCATTTTTAATCCGCCCATATTTTTGCAATATTATTTGAGGCAATGCCGATGTGAATTGAAAAACCTTTTATCCATCTTCCCTTCCTATCTCTTAATACATCGTCACATCCTACTTTACCAGGATTATATTTAGAATTATCATCTGTATTTAAAGTAACAATAGGGAGTTGGAGGATGCCAAGATATTATTTTCGTAATTTTTGTACTTTTTGTTTTTGAATGATATGCAAGAAGATAAAATTCTGCAACTAAATTTAAAATTTTATACACAAACTAGTTAAGTCTCCTATTATTTTTAGAAAGCCTGCCAAATTCCATAATATTTCAAGGCATCATTTGAAAAGATCTGAAAGATATATTAGTCAAATTTTCATGTAACCATTCTCCCTGCAATTCCTTTGTCCAAAGGCAATCTCAATGTAAGGCACTTTCAAAATTTAGACATTAAAGACACTTAGGGCCACTACCATGTTTAAGAATTGCATATGCATAATTTGCGACTACTATGATCAAAATTAAGTAAATCCAGACTGATTCCCTTACTATTTAACATTGAAAAATAACACTAAACTAAACCAGACAAAATTCTAGCCTCAAGTCCTAGACTTAAAAATACGTGCAATTGCACACCCTTCAACTTTGTCACCAACCACTCATCAATTATCATACACACATTACAACATGCCCCACCAAATATTAGATGGCCCATGATTATGTGTCGAGTTAGTTTTGCATGGGGCACATCCCACAAGTGTCTACATGTCCCTACACGTACAAAATCACACGCCACATAATTCACCGAGTGGGCATTATTTATTACTTGTCACATTTTACATGTCAACGTATGCCATTTTTGACAATTCCATCACAACCCCACGTAATAAAAAATGCTTGCTTTATCGCCAATTTTGGATACATCAACAAGAAAGAGACTAAAATAATACAAAAAAAAACAAAAAACAAAAAAACAAATCCCGTCTCGAGATTCATAATAATAAAATGAAAGGCGAAGTTTCATTTATTTTTAAAAAACACCCACATGTTCCATCCCAAACTTCACTTTCTTTTTTTTTTAAATTAAAATTCCTAAAACAACCAAAGTAAATTGAATTACACTACTAAACTAAACCCCCTAAAATATTCCCCAAACACAATGAGATCTTAACGCTAAATTAGTACATAATTGAAAGGGGGATGAATTTGGAATTTGGAATTTGGAATTTAGAATTTAGAATTAGGATCCTTAATGATCCGGTACATTGCACTAACAGCGAGAGTTGCTGCGCTTTGCCGCGTTACCCTTCGATTGAGTGACACGCGCCTTCTTCGTAACCGTCGGATCCTCGCTGATGTCAAACCCCATCATCGTCGTCATCCCATCTCCACCGACCATCTCCGTAAACATCCTCTGCAGGTCCTCAAAACTGTCCCCCTATTATTGAAACCACAAAATTACCATCATACCCTCACAATATTTTATTATTAAAAAAACACACACACACATTTAATTTTTATAAAATGTAAATAAATAAATAAATGCTACCTCGTCCTTCACGTTGTTCATCATGGACAACATCTCTTGCATAAAATCACAAAAATCCTGTATTAAAAAAAAAAAAAAAAAAAAAATCATCATGGGCAGAAAGGTAAAACATAATAAAATTTAATGATATTTCCAAGGCAATCATTTTAACTCGTACAAAACCAAACGACATCGTTTAACCTTGGAAGAAGAAAAAAAAAAAAAAAAAAAAAAAAACAAAAACAAAAACAAAAGATACGTACTTCATCTTCTTCCTCCAAAGGATTGTAGAGTCCCACGTCGTACATTGACCTCTTGGCCTCGTCGGATAACACTGTTACAATTTAACGTCCGTTAAATCTCCACGTCAGCACATTATAACGGAAATTTAAAAGACACCGTTTCTTCTCTTTTTTTTTTGAGGATATGATAGAGTTACCGGAGTAAGCCTCTTGGATTTGCTGAAACCGCCGCTTGGCCTCCGCCGTCGCCGCGCCGGAGTTCCGTGCCCACCTGTCCGGGTGCCACTTCTAAAAAAAAATCAAAAAACATCAAAAAACAAAAAAGAAAACGACGGCGTTTTGGGGAGGGAAAGAAAACGGTGGCGTTTTACGGGGGTGACTGACCAGAGCGAGTTTACGATAGGCGGAGCGGACATCGGAGAAGGAAGCGTCTTTGCGAATTCCGAGGACGGAGTAGTACGAGAAGGAAGATCCACCGTTGGATCCTCCTCCTTCCCGATCCATTGACTCGGATCCACGAATACCCGAATAACTTTTACAACCGAAAAAGTAACTGAATTAACAGATCCCTTAGAGAAAAACCAAAAAATAAAATAAAATTGGTGTGGTGTGTGTATAGTTACCTAAACCATAGAGAGAGAGGAGAACGAGAAAGCAAAGAAAGCAAAGGTGGTGAGTTTTTAAGAGAGAGACAGAGGTGGCTTTAGAGAGAGAAGAAAATATCTAGGTAGAGACGAGGAATCTGTGTTGTAAGGGAGAGAAGAGTAAAAGTATGTTAACAAAGAAACTTCGAGAGATTTTAGACTCAGCCCGAGATATTTTCTTTTGTGAAGGAGCGGAATTAGCACTCGACTTCTGTGAATTTACGACGGCACGCCATTGGGTTTTTTTATTTTTTATTTTTATTTTTTTAAGGGTTTGTTTGAACCGTTAATTTGGCTAAAATTGAATTTTTTTGGCTGAACACGTACTGTTAGCTAAAATAGTATAGTAGGATACATAAATAGTACCAAAAAAATGTAATGAGACCTATAAATAGTAACAAAAATAAATTGAATAATAAAATAAGTTGGCAAAAATAATTTTTAGGATAAACTACGTATTTGTTCCCTATTCTATACATCATATTTCAATATAGTCCTTAACCTTTCGATTGTATCAATTTAGTTCTTAACCTTTCAGTACCGTGTCAATTTAGTTTTTATTATTATTTTTTGGATAAAAATTGATAATGCATCTAATGGGCAAAATAAAAAATTAGCTTTCCTTGATATGACAATACACTAAAATTTTATTTTGACCATTCGACGTATCATCAATTTTCATCCAAGATATAACAACAGAGACTAAATTGATATGGCATTGAAAAGTTAGGGACCAAATTAACACAATTAAAAGGTTAAGGACTAAATTGAAATATGTTGTTGTAAGGTCCAAGTTTGGTAGGTCAAGTCCAAACTTTGCAGATTGTGAGTCCAATGAACCCAGAACAATAAATTTGTAGAGAGTGGGTGAAAAAACTAGGCTGGTTATGGATTTAGCAACGATTCAATTACGCCAGTAAGGATAAAATGATGTAAAGACAATTGTAGAGTGGATCATACTCAAATCCGAAGAGGCTTAATATTTATGAAGAAGTGAATACAATTCTCTCTCTCTCTTTCCTTCTCCTTTTTCTCTCTATTTTTCCGTCCTCTCCCTTTATCCAAAGACCTATTCCATTTATATATCCCCCTTCTTCTTCATCTTCACCGTACACTTATTCTTCATCCAAGCATTCACTTGAGTACATGTTACATCAGACGTCTGCTTTAGTCTGCCGTGAGTGGTAGTAGCTGGGGTTGCACTGTTCAGGTGTCTTCTCCACATAAATGCGGTCAGAAAAGTTGCTGCAGTGCATTAAATGCGATGGTAGCAGTTTTTCCTTTTAGATATTTTTCTATTCTCGTCATCTCTGGGCATGCCCAAAGTTTGCTCTTATCGTGGAGTCAGTTGGAAAGGTCACTCAGGCCTTCAGTATATTTGCTTGATCAAGTTCTCTAGTGATCTGATGAGAGGGACCTCTTCAGACCAACAGGATTGTCTTCGGACGTATCCTATCACTCATTTTCAAGTGCATTTCCCCCACACGGACTCATTCCTAATCATTTTTACCTCTTCGAACACATAGTGATACTCAAATTGGGCCCCAACTCCAATACGTAGCGTTGGACTTTCACACCCACAGTTGTAAAAAATAGAAACCAAATATATAATTTACCCTAATTTTTACCAAACACACACTTCGTGATAATAATTGATAACTACTCCTACACATTTTTCTATATGACCATTTTTAAATATAATACAAGATAAAATTCAGTTAATATTTTGTGATTTGGGTTAATGTTAGGCAGGTTTGGGATTTTTATTTTTTTTTTAATTGATCAACTTGATCATTAAATTGATAAAACCAAACTTGGTCTTTGATTAGCCTGAGAGAGAAGAAAAATGAGTATCCAAAAGTATATCTAAAGAGAAAGTTTGAGAGACTTTTTTAGATTCCTAGGATATTTTCTTTGCTAGGGCATTAGCATTGGACTTCTGTGAATTTTACGATGGCTTGTCATTGGCGTATGATTTTTTTTACTTATGTTTATAAACAAAAAATTTAATATGTCAGAAATTTAATATAATACAAATTTTAATTAATTTTTTTGGGTAAAATACAACTAACACCTTGAGGTTTGAGCTAATATAAGTAAAGTCCACAATTTTTCACAACTAACTAACATGATCCTTAAACTGATATACTCAAACTTGGTCTCTAATCACTGTGAGTGAGTAGAAAAATGAGTAACAGAAAGTATGTTTAGGCACAATATTCAAGACATTTTAGACCCTTGGGATATTTTCTTTACAAGGAGTGGAATTAACACTGGACTTTTGTGAATTACGATGGTGCGCCATTGGTGTATGATTTTTTTTTTTTTTTTTTTTTTTTTAGGGTAGTTAAGATGATAAGTACTACACATTTTACTTTTGGTTACATAAAAAAATTAATATGTCAATTTTTAAATATAAACAAATTTTAATTAATTTTTTTTATATTTATTGCATTAGTTTTTAATTTTTGTTAAAATAATATTTATGGTATTTATTAGCATTATTATATAAACTAGTATTATTCTCGTGCAATACACGGTTTAATTAAAATTCATATGTAAATAGTTTTTTTTATTAATTTTCTTAAAATTAGATAGTAGAATAGATAATAAAAATAATTAAATATTTTACTTTTAAGTTATATAATAAATTTATATTGTGCGTGTGGGGTCCCATATGTTTAAACCACTCCGGCCCACTCTATGCCCGGCCCAAGGCCCACACCGAGGATATAGTGAAGGCCGAGGATAATGAAAATAGCTCAGGTCATCCAAAGGCCTCGCCGAGGATGATACATCCTCGGCACACCAATTTCGTTAAAAGGGAAAAATATCCCTCATTCGTTGAAAATATCTCACCAACATTCTGATCGCTTTAATGGTGATGTGACCAACGAACCCAGTTGCCTCGGTTACTCCAACTAATAGAATGCCTGCAAAGACGGCTGAGAACTAACATAAAGCTTACGAAATCAGATGATGGGACAAATTCTTATCCACAGTGACCGAATAACCGACAGATGGACGGCTGAGATTAACTAAAACAATACTATATAACCAAGATGATTCCCAACAAAAAAGGGGGGGATTCGAAGATAGATCAGTCCAAAGAAAAATGACAGAAGATCTACCAACTCTAAGAAAAATAGATCCTCGGCCTGGTCCGAGGACAAATATGCTTCGTAAACATACAACCAAAGTGATGGTCATTCCCTATAAAAACACTTAGTCAAATTTCTTGAAGGGGATTCTGAGGAACTCCATATCACCTATCATTTGTTATAAACACCAAATTAACCGTTGTTTACTTCGGTGATACCAAATCCTTATACCCACATCTCTACAAATTTTATTGTTAAGGGTCCATTACAAATTGAGTCCTTACAATTGGCGCCGCCTGTGGGAAGGAGTTGTGCGCTAGCAAGTGCGACGGTTGGTGTAAAAAAAAAAATCGTCAATCAAGAACAACACAGCTTATAGTAACGACATTTGTTCAGAGGTCTATAATCACAAGAAACAAAAGTATAAAAAAAAAAAAAATTAAATGAATAATACAAAACAAGTCTACTTCTTTTATTCACACTTGAAGAAAAATTACATCTTTTACAAGTGAAGCCCGTGGGGCTTGTTCTAAAGCTAACTACAAAGGCAGACGCTTGGCGAAGCCGGCAGAAGAACAAATGGTAGAAAGCAAAGCTGACTGAAGGACAAAAGACAGAAAAGAAGCGAAAGAAGAGATGAAGAACAAATGGTAGAAAGCAAAGCTGACTGAAGGACAAAAGACAGAAAAGAAGCGAAAGAAGAGATGAAGAACAAATGGTAGAAAGCAAAGCTGACTGAAGAACGAAAGATAGAAAAGAAGTGAAGGAAGAGAGGAGGAAAAGAAACAGAGAAAGTTGGCAGAGGAACAAAAGATAGAAAAAGAAGGCGGGATGAGAAGCAAGAGAAGAGGAAAAGAAAAAAGGAAGGCCAATTGAGGAGCAAAAGAAGAAGAGAAAAAAGAGAAAAGAGGGAAGAAGAGCTACATAGGAGGTGGAAGAGGCCGCGGCACAGGATGGCTCCATTTCTGGGTTCCACCTGGTTTCCCTCCCACCCCCAATGCAGCCGGCTTGGAGGGTCAGGGACCCATACCTGAGAGAAGGTGATTACATTCTTCCTGGATCCTCCTTCGGACGGCAAGGAGGCTTCCTCCTTTGGTTAGGTTGAAAAGAATGAGGATCTTTGGATCTCCCCTACTCCAACCCCGATGTGACGTCCAGGGTCGGAGTATCATCCTCGGCTCCTGATTGGGGCTGTGCATCCCCGAGGTCGCCCTCTCTAAGGGCCAACTCATTCGAAGGGGCTCAAGCGACAATGTTTGGGAGAACTTTTTTGGGTAATATTTTTTGGGAGAAGTATAAGATGGATGTTTGTCAAAATGTGAAGGAGAAGGTTGCCCCATAAACGCCTTATATAGAAGGCGGAATATTGATGAGGGCCAATCCATAATAAATCCCAGGGAGAGATTTCCAGAGGTAATAATTCTGCCCCAAATTCCAAGGGGCCTAACAGCCGTTAGATCTTCGTAAATCCACGGCTAGCATTAATGAGGAGGCGCCTCATTAAACGAGAAGGCATCGAAGCGTCAGAACACATTATCCGGACAATCCAAGAGACGCCTCGTAATCAGAAGAGTCCCATCAAACGAAGAGGCAAAACACGGCAAGGTCTTTTCCTCCACCAACTCCAACTTGCATTTATTATTATTGTTCTGCTTGAAAAGTGTAATTATTTAAGGCTTATTGTAAATTATAGCAATGAAGAATTAAACGGCTACGGATAAATAGATAAAATAAATGATAAAATGAGAAAACTAGGTACTGGACAGAACCAAGGCATTGCATGGTCCTCGGACCCAAGCCTCATGAGGAAACCAGATACTTCAGATGACTAAAATGAGAAAACTAGGCATTGGATAGAACCAAGGCATTGCATGGTCCTCGGACCCAAGCCTCATGGGGAAACCAGATACTTCAGATGACTAAAATGAGAAAACTAGGCACTGGACAGAACCAAAGCATTGCATGGTCCTCGGACCCAAGCCTCATGGGGAAACCAGATACTTCAGATGACTAAAATGAGAAAACTAGGTACTGGACAGAACCAAGGTATTGTATGGTCTTCGGACCCAAGCCTCATGGGAAAACCAGATACTTCAGATGACTAAAATGAGAAAACTAGGCACTGGACAGAACCAAGGCATTGCATGGTCCTCAGACCCAAGCCTCATGGGGAAACCAGATACTTCAGATAACTAAAATGAGAAAACTAGGTACTGGACAGAACCAAGGCATTGCATGATCCTTAGACCCAAGCCTCATAGGGAAACCAGATAAACCAGATACTTTAGAATGAAAGCCAAGCACTAGACAAAACTTAAACATTGCATGGTACAAAGCCTCAGGCCAATAGGAAAAACATTTCCTCATAAAAACTAAGCGCTAAGAAGAACCAAGGTCTTGCATGGTCTCCGGACCCAAACCTATCCATCCTCGGGCGACCCTTTACGCAAAAAGAAAGCTGCAAAAACAGCTGAAATAGTGATAACACTGACGATGAGGTAGAGCCCAACAGGCCGAGAAAATGCGCCAAGGAAAGTCAAAATCCTACTCCCCTCCCTAGAGGTCGTGCAACAGAATTTTGAGGGGCTATTGTGGGGCCCCATATGTTTAAACCACCCCGGCCCACTCTATACCCGGCCCAAGGTCCACACCGAGGATATAGTGAAAGCCGAGGATAATGAAAATAGCTCAGGTCATCCAAAGGCCTCGCCGAGGATGACATATCCTCGGCACACCGATTTCGTTAAAAGGGAAAAATATCCCTCATTCGTTGAAAATATCTCACCAACATTCTGACCGCTTTAATGGTGATGTGACCAACGAACCCAGTTGCCTCGGTTACTCCAACTAATAGAAAGCCTGCAAAGACGGCTGAGAACTAAAATAAAGCTTACGAAATCAAACCGAACAACCGACAGATGGACGGCTGAGATTAACTAAAACAATACTATATAACCAAGAGGATTCCCAACAAAAAAGGGGGGGGATTCGAAGATAGATCAGTCCAAAGAAAAAGGACAGAAGATCTACCAACTCTAAGAAAAATAGATCCTCGGCTTGGTTCGAGGACAAATATGCTTCGTAAACACACAACCAAAGTGATGGTCATTCCCTATAAAAACACTTAGCCAAATTTCTTGAAGGGGATTTTGAGGAACTCCATATCACTTATCATTTGTTATAAACACCAAATTAACCGTTGTTTACTTCGGTGATGCCAAATCCTTATACCCACATCTCTACAAATTTTATTGTTAAGGGTCCATTACAAATTGAGTCCTTATAGTGCGAAATTAAGGTATTTTGAAATAAGCTTCACTCCAAATTAATTATCTCACTAAAATAAGGGGTAATATTTCTTCCTAAAACTAAATTAAATTGATAATTCCAAATTGAATTTTAAATTGATAATTATTTAAAAAAAAGTACTAAACAATTGATAAATCTAAAATTAATATATTCTTGATAATATTATAAATTAAAATTAAAGTTGATAATTCAAGAATACACGTGTAGAACATCTTGATAATTTGATGTAACATAAAAATCAAATAAGAAAATTGTTAAAATTAATCTATTAATTCTAACCATATTTAATCATTGATTCTAAAAATATAAAAGAAGGATCAAGGATTCAAATGCATTCCTACACATGCTATAAAATGGGAAAATCGAAGTCTCAGGAAAGTAATGAAAAATAAACTCAGAAGTTAAGTCACATCTTTCCATTCATAAAGATTGAAGTAAACCTTATTTTCTTAGCCCGTGTATTGTCTATTTACCTTGGAAATTATACTAACAATGTCTGTGTTGCTACTCTGGTTGTTGCCAAAGCTATTGATCATTTGGCCAAACAATATTGTCATAAGGGGCATGCCTAACGCACTTACAATGGCTCCAACGGTGCCAACAATCATCAATGCAACATTAATGGAATCTGCAAATGAGAAAAGCTTGAGAAGTGGAACTATCTGGGTTTTCTCCTCTGCATCAATGTTGGAGCTTTTCTGTGCTTCTGCGTTTTTAAAAAAAAAAAAAAAAAAAAAAAAAAAAAAAAAAAAAAAAAGAACGTTGTTGATAGCTATAAGGAATTTTGATATATATATATATATATATATATTAAATGTCATCAATGTAGAAATTATCAAATTAATGGAGATATATACTGTTTTTTGGAATAGATAGAGATTATCAAATTATTTGAGATATATAATGTTTCTTGGAATAGATTTATATTAATCACCTCTTGAAGAATTTAGATTGTGCTTATCCCTTAATAATCAAGTTTTGTAGCTTGATATTCTGATAAAATAATATTAAAATTTTGAAAATTTAGATGATAAATATTATATAAATTAAATTTTTGTATTTTAAATATTATCCCCTAATTTAAGAAATATATCCTAACAAATAAAAAAATAATGTTAATCTAATTTTATTTAATGATAAGAATGAATTAGAGTATTTATAGTATACTATTCCTTTTTAGTTCTTTAAAAATCTAAAAATTTAATAAAATTTATGCAATTTGGTGAAGTTACATGGCGCAATTACTGCATCTAAGCCTAACTTTTATTATATATAATATGATATGATATGATTTATTGACTTTGGCTTGGGGTTTATTTTATTTTATTTTTCCTGACAAGATATTATGCCCGTGCGATGCACGACTTAATAAAAAATATTTTGATAATATAATTAAATTTAATAACAAATAAAATGAAAAAAGAATTAATTCAAAATTTAAGATTAAAAAATAAATTGTACTTGTACACTTAAATGAAATTTAATTTTTATTTCTTATTTTGATATTTAAATAATTTGTTTTAGTGTTGATTTTATTTAAATGGTTATAAGTTAAATCAACCCTAAACTGAATTAATAATAAATAAAAATATAATACTCTAACTTAATGTAACATTCTAACTTACTAATAAATAAATATAACACCTTAACTTAAAGTAATGTTTGTAATTGTATTGTGTTTTAGCCTTTAAAAACACATATATTATTTTTTTTATCATAAAAAAACCCAGATATTAATATTATACATGAAAAAATAATGAATTCAATAATTGAAACGGTTGAAAACAAAATTAATCCAAAACCTCAATTCATTAATGAAAAAATATCCAAAATTTTGAACTTAAAAAAAAAAAAAAAAAAACGGAGTTAAGTAAAGATAGACTTACATAGAAATTTGGACGGATGAATTCTTTCGTATCCAATTTTACGTTTGACAGCAAATTTTGCTTTTAATTAAAGAATATAGATTACATGGAACAAAGCACCAAACAAATTAAATCCATAATAAAATATTGATATCAACAAAAAATAATCATGTAATAAGAAATTAAAAAATACAAAAATATTGCTTGCTATATTGACTTCTAAAAAAAAATCACTAAAAGATGTGATTAAACATAGAATTTCATCCTATCTATAAAACTTATTATAAAAAGGCAACAAATACATAAAATCTATTCAATTTGATGAAAGAAAAAAAAAATTACCTGCAAGGTTGTAGGTAGGGCAGAGAGGAGAAAGGAAGGACATAGCAAATAATTGTAAAGTACGTAGTAGAAATAATGAAACACCAAAAAAATTGTGTATATATAGTGGGAATTTTAGGTTGTGAAGAAGATATAAACAAAAAGAAGTAGTTTAGGTGAAATTCAAATACTTTTTATTTTTTACTTTATTATTAGGAAAAAGATGACATAAAATTCAAATAATTGTGTATCCACCTGTTATTAGGAAAAAAAAAAAAAAAAAAAAAGCGAATTCTATCTTCTTTTTTTTTCCTTTTACGTTTTTTAAAAAAACGTAGGAAAAAAAAATTCATCAATTCTTTCACTTTAAGTACTCTAGTTTAACTACTCTACGTAAACTCTAAATTTTTTTTTTGTTGAAATTATAGATAAATTAATAATAAAAGGATTATATGAAAAGTTTGGATTGTAATCAAATTAAAATTTTTATTAACTTAGAAATTATAGGAGAAAAAGATAAGGACAAAAAATATATATATCTATTTTTTGATTTTAGGGTTTGTTGATAACATTTTAGATAAACACAACTGTTATAATTGTAAATCAAATGCTACATTTTTTCATTACTTGATTTGTCATATTTATCCAAAAAATATGTATATATATCTATTCTTAAAATCTAAAAATTTATTAAAATTTTTGTAATTTGGTGAAACCACATGGTGCAACCACGGCGTTTATGCCCAACTTTTATTATATATGATATGATATGATATGATATGATTTGTTGACTTTGGCTTGGGGTTTATTTTATTTTATTTTATTTTTCCTAACAAGATACTTCTAGTGTCAGGTTATTTGTTTTTGGTTTATTATTTTATAATCTTAACGTTGTTAAGTTTGAGATGAGATTATGTGACAAAAGTAGGGTCTTTTGTACCGAGCACAACCTAAATTTGGTTTACCAAAAAAAAAAAAAAACTTAAATTTGGTTTATATAATGTATCATTTTTCATATTTTAGATTTAAAAATAATAATAATAAAATTGCCCAACTATAAAAATGAAAAATGGAATCTTATACTATGGTTGATACTATAGTGCATTTAGAAACAACTTATTTGCATAGTATTTATTTAAAAAAAAAATTTATAATTTTTAGTAATTTATATATAAAGGATCAAAACTATTATACACATATTGTTACACACACATGAAAAGGCAATTGAACAGTGACTTGAAGTCACGATTTTCAAGTTACAGTTTCAATTGCTTTTTTATGACTTCAAGTCACAATTTAGTTGTTTTTTTATATGTGTAAATAGGGGTGTGTATAATAAACATTGCACTACAATTAAATGTATGACGTAAAACTTAAAAGCTAATTTAAAAATAATAAAAAACTAAATATCAAATTATTTGTAAACAAAATTGAGACAAAATAAATAAATAAATAACATTGCCATATGGGTTAATCTACTTCGTATTACTTTGGAAATGTTGGAACCTTTTGATTATAAAATAAACAAATAAATAAATAACATTGCTAACTTTTGAAAGTTAGGGTTAATCTCCTTCGTATTACTTTGGCTAATCCGAATCATATTATTATCATATAATAAAAGTTGGGCTTAGATGCCGTGGTTATGTCATATGGGTTCACCAAATCGCAGAAATTTTAATAAATTTTTAGATTTTAAGAATAGATATATACATATTTTTTAGATAAATATGATAAATCAAGTAATGAAAGAAAGCGATATTTGATTTACAACTGTAACAGTTATCTAAAATGTTATCAACAAAGCCTAAAATCAATAGAATAGAATTACTTAAGGATAGAATTTAAATAAAAAAGAGAGATAAAAAAACGTAAAAGAAAAAAAATCAATTTTGCATTTTTTTTTCCTATGTTTCTTTAAAAAACGTAAAAGGAAAAAAAAGATAGAACTTGCATTTTTTTTTTTTTTTTTGGTGGAAAAATTTGCATCGTCATCTTAAGTAGTATTTGATTTACAACTATATCAGTTTTATCTATTTAAAATGTTATCAACAAGGAAAATTATTAGGTACTCCCAAAGTCCCATAAATGTGTACTCCCTTCTCTCACATAAATAGTGGGTCCCACCATGAATTTAATTAGTGGGACCCACCATTCATGTGGGAGGAAGGAGTACGCATTTATGGTACTCCGGGAGTACACAATAATTTCCCTATTAACAAAGCCTAAAATCAATAGAATAGAATTACCTAAGGATAGAATTTAAATAAAAAAAGAGATAAAAAAACATTAAAAAAAAAGTATTTCAGTTTCAATTAAACTATTTTTTTTTTGTTTATATAATTTTCTTTATAACCTAAAATTCTCACTATATATACACACAGTTTTTTGGTGTTTCATTATTTCTATTACCTACTTTACAATTATATGCTATATTCTCCATTTCTCTTCTCTGCCCTACCTACAACCTTGCAAGTAATTTTTTTTTCTTTCATCAAATTGAATAAATTTTGTGTATCTGTTGCTTTTTTATTATATATAATATGATTTTTGTGGGTGAGAAAGCCCGACGTCACATGATGGGCCTGAGGCCCAGTTCAAATACGACTCACTGTCCGAAGAGGTTAAATGTATCAATGCTCTGCCATCCTGGCGGAAGCACAGCCCGTTGATAAAAAAAAACTCCGTCCGAAGACAACCCAATATGGCCGAAGAGATCCTACTTGAGGGAGCAGCCCAGAACTTGATCGGGTAGCTGTGCTGAAGGTCTCCCTCCCAGGACGGAACTTCGAGCATGTCTAACTGCGTAGCTATCACAAAATGTCTTGCCAATAAAGCTGTCACCGCCACATTTAATGCACTGCAGCAACTTTCCTGGCCGCATTTATGTGGAGAAGACACCTGAACAGTGCGTCTTCACCCACCACCACTCACTGCAGGTTAAAGCAGACGGCTGATGTGACTAGTACTCAAGTGGGTGTCTGGATGGAGGACAAGTGTGCGGTGAAGATGGGAAAAGGGGGTCTATATAAGGGAAGCAAATCTCGCAGAGTAGGGAGAAAAAAAAATTGTATTGACTTGGCATTTAAATAAAAAAAAACCTCTTCGGACTACAGGGGTTCGTCCCGTCAAAAAACTTGACTCAATCTATCTTTGTTATTAGTTTTTGTTCATCTGGACCGTTGCTAAATCCACCATTAGCCCAGTTGTTTGGCCCATTCTCTACAAATTTATTGTGGGAAATTTGGAGGGCTCATCATATAAAAGTCTTGGTGCCTGGCCCAACAAATTTTTACCCTACAATTTTTATCAACAAGTTTTATAGATAAGCTGAAATTCTATGTTTGATCACATATTTTAGTGTTTTTTTTAGAAGTCAATATAGCAAGCGATATATTTGTATTTTTTAATTTCTTATTACATGATTATTTGTTGTTGACATCAAAATTTTATAATGGATTTAATTTGTCATGACTTTTATTTGGTGCTTTGTTCCATGTAATCTATATTCTTTGATTAAAAGCAAAATTTGCTGTCAAACATGAAATTGGATACGAAAGAATCCATCTGTTCAAATTTCTATGTAAGTCTATCTTTACTTAACTCCTTTTTTTTTTTTTTTTTTTTTTTTTTTTTTTAAGTTCAAAAATTTGGATATTTTTTCATTAATGAATTGAGGTTTTGGCTTAATTTTGTTTTCAACGGTTTCAATTATTGAATTCATTATTTTTTCATGTGTAATATTAATATCTGTGTTTTTTTTAATGATAAAAAAATTATATATGTGTTCTTAAAGGCTAAAACACAATACAATTATAAACATTATTTTAAGTTAGGGTGTTATATTTATTTATTAGTAAGTTAGAATGTTACATTAAGTTAGATTATTATATTTTTATTTATTATTAATTTCGAATGTTACATATGGATACATATGCTGGTTTAGGGTTGATATAACTTATAACCATTTGAATGAAATCAACACTAAAACAAATGATTTAAATATCAAAACAATAAATAAAAATTAAATTTCTTTTAAGTGTACAAGTACGATTTATTTTTTAATCTTAAATTTTGAATTAATTCTTTTTTCATTTTATTTGTTATTAAATTTAATTATATTATCAAAATATTTTTTATTAAGCCGTGCATCGCACGGGCATAATACTTAGTGTAAAGATAAAGTAGGCAACTATTGAACAGAAAGAACTGTCTTAATTAAAATCGTTGTTTTCATTAATGGAAGATTATATTAATGTATTATTTTATAATTTCTTTTTCGTTTTCCTTTTTTAATTTTGATAATACTTTCATACATCGGGCCACATTAAATTGGTAATAAGCCCAAATCTTTAGGGGCCCAAGTTAAAAGTGTTGGCCCAAAGAATCTCAACACAGGAGTCAAAACATAGAGGGATCCATAACCATAGAGTATACCACGATAAGGACCATGTTTCAAGGGGCCTACCCAACAACCCAAGCTTGCGAAGAGGCCTAGCCCAAGTTTCAAGGAAATATCAATGGGAAAGGATATAAGTTTTTCTCAAGTGAGAATGTCTTTTATATCATAGAAATGCTATGTATACCACATTTTCACAATGAATTGACAGGTGCTAATTGTAGATAAAAAAGTAATTTTAATAGTAGATTTAAATGAAAACTAATAATAATTTATTACTTAAAATTTGTTGTAAAAATATTATAGATGTAACACTTCTCTTTATACAAACATTTAAAGAGCATCATTACAATAAATCTCACTGTGAAAATAGGCCATGCTATAGTAATTTTTTTTCTAAAATAAAATATTTGTAATCATTTTGAATATCTTTTTTCTATTTAATAATTTCCTTACTGTATCAAGTATGGACACACATGCATTTGTTTGACATAATACACTCAATCGTGCGTCTTGATAGATCTTGAATGACAATATTTTTTTTTTGAAAGCAGCCTCCACTTTTTCTTTTTGGAATTTTGCTTTTCTCCTTGCCTTTTGCTATAAATTATTTTAAAAGGTTGCCATCTAGGTATTGACCAAAAATTAGTAGACCGATTTGTTAATATGGTTTATCAAAATTGAGTGGGAGTGGGAGGACACAAGATTCTCTTTCTTCCAATCAATTCAACTAATCCATCTATTAAAAAAAGAATTATGGGTCCTTTCCAAATTCCAACAATGATGGCATTGTTAGCAAACTGGATGGCTTACATTTTGGTCTCATATGAAATCAATTTGGATTCGATGACATAGGAGGAATCAACACATTGAGAGCGTGCTATAAGTACATCTTTTAACAAATGTAGTGCATTCAACTAATGTTCTATCCGCAATTTCATTGGACAAAAACCAACCATGATGACACAAATTATTCAACCAGTCCTTGATTGCAATGATTAAATTCACGATGGATTAATTTTGTACTATTTTATCTTTCAAAACTATGGTCTAATAGCAGTAAAAAACAGTAATCAGTTGGATTAAATTTAACGTAGGTTTCAAAAAAAATGATTTGAGAATGCAATCATGCATCAAGATCCATTATTATAAGTACTTTCTCTCCAATTAAAGTCCAGCTCCAATAAATCTACTACAGATTTTATTTTAGGTTTATAGTGGATTGTACACGTACGTTGATGCTATGTTTTAAACTCTATAGGCACTCAAACAGTAAAACTGGGTTAACTTTATGTGGAAGCACGAAATTAAACTTTGATTAATCTGGACTTATGATCACAATTAATTTATATCATGGTTTGTAATAATCCACAATGGGAGATTTGAGTAAGAACCAAACAATTTCCTGAATAATATAGGATCAAAGCTTTATTCATCAAGTTTTTCTCACTACATTTCTCGCCGTGTATCTCTCCTCTTTCTATAAACTTCTTTCCTTTTATACTTCACCTTCCTCTTCTTCTTCATCTTTATCCTTTTTTTTGGGGATAAAAGGATCGTCTTTATCCTTTATTGTATTTGCTCATTTTTCTTCTCTAGCATGAAATGTCCTTATTCAACTGGACAGCCCTTTGTCCTATTGGAGTATTGAGCTTTTCTTTCCTCAACGTTATGAAAAATAGAGACTTTTGGGGTTTTTTGTCTTATCCTGATCAGTTACCTAACATTAAATGCAAGTGTGTCAGACGATTATTGTAAATTTATCTGGAAGTTTTAGAAAGCCCCATTAGATAATCCCATTTATTTCGAGATTATTCCCTAGAGGCTTGGAACTGAAGCTGACATTGTTAGCTTGGTAGAGGTATTTTACCACGAGTAATTTATCATCGGACGAATAATGATGTACCTTTTTAATTCACGGCTCGAGATATATGCTCTTTGTAGAGTCTTTAACCGGAGTGTAAGTGTTAGGTCTGTTCTTGCCAGTGACCCAGTATTATTTGGGCCTTACAAATATGTTATTTGGACTTTTACAATCTATCTCCCTACTCTTTCAAATAATAAAAAAAAAAAGTAAAGAAAAAAGAAAACTGGGTTAACTTTAAATTATCATTATTCTACACTCTACCGTTGTAATTATGTTTCTAATAATTGAAATTCGTATTATTTGCACTCCATGGCATGAACAGCTCTTTGAATGAGATTATTTCCGTTAGTTTACGGGTAAACTACAGGCAATATCAATGTGTTAATGAATGTCACTTTACTTATCTACTTATAGAAATAGACGGTATGATCAATTCGAAAACAAAATCAAACATGGATAATCAAAATGAAAATTTTGAATTGTATAAAGGTAAAATAAAAGTATCCTAAGATTTATCAAAAAAAAGTGTACTTGGGTCTCTCCCTCTTGTTTGTCAATGACACCCTAACAAAAAAAAATTATCAAAAATAAATAAATAAATAAATAACACCACTATTATAGACATACAGAAAGGTCACATGAGACTCACTATGAGTCCATGACCAACACCAGTTAACACCAGCACCACAAAATGCAACACCAGCTATGGCATCCCCGAGCGAGTCATGCAACAGGTAAAACCAACAATGATATATAAAGTACTTGTGTTCAATACCTACCACGAAAATTCATCTCCAGCTCGGTTCAATTAAGCTCATTCGCAGTTTTGAGAAAGTTTTGGAAAGGAACCTTAGTGCCACCAACCATGTGAGCCAGAGAGTGTTCATGGGGCTGAGTGTGATACCTTGCTAGCTAGCTAGGGAAGTCTGTTTAATCCATGGTTGATGGGTCTTCTCAGGTTGGTTCATGTAGATCTCTCTCTCTCTCTCTTTGGTTTTTGTTTTTGTTTTTTTTGTTTTTGTAGGTGTATGACTTGTGATTAGATGGTTTGTTTTAAGGTGAGGGGTAACTGCAGTGGCCATTGACTTTGTGTGTGCGAGAAACAGTTACATGAGTGTTTATTCAAGGTAGATCAATATGAAAATGTAATTTTCAGTAGGTGGAAGATTGCTATTATTATTTTTTTCTATGAACATTGAAAGGGGATTGTTTTATTTTTATTATTTCAAAGTAATTACTGAAGAATGACACATTATCTTACTGAGAAAAATTACATTGATAATCCAAGAAACACAAGTCTTTTTTTTTTTTTTTGTATGATTTGCATCAAATTGAGCTCTGGGGTGGTGGGGTTCTGCACTGTGCAGTGAAAGTTTAGCAGGATTTGGTAGTTGAGGATAACTGAAATAAGCCTGTCACAAGTCAGTGCTCATTAGCTTGAATTCTTTTGGTTCTCACCAAAATGCAAAAAGCAAAATAAAATAGAAAAATTCTTGGAACTTCTTTGCCAATCTTGGTCTGATTAAGGTCTTTTTCATTGCCAATTCAAAAAAAAATTGAGGCTGCTAAGAGCACTTTGTAACATTTATACAATAATATGCTATATTCACTGGTTTGTGTCCGTTGCATTTTGTTGATGCATAGATTTTCATATTTGAATGTAGAACAATTTTGGATTATTGGACTTTCTTTTTATAATTTTATTTTTCATCTGTGATTATACTTAATGGGGTAGATAATTTGTTAATTTGCTGTTTATTTTACTGGTTGTCATCCATTACACTATTATCTCTGCTATTTTGTGTGCAATTGCATGTTTTGCTTGGGTTTCATCCCTCATCTCAACTAAACTATGATATCTTTTCAATTAGGATTCAACTGACTCCATTACTTGTTTAAATCTAATGTATCAAAGCTCTCAACGAATGGATATAGGAGGGAGAAAAAAAAAGGTTGTACCCATTGCACAAGGCTCCTGCGTCTATGGAATTTGGGAGAAGTGACATTAAAATGAGCTCTAATGATGGTGGCATCAAGTGTAATGGAAGCCAAAGCAGCATGGCTGAATAAGTAAGTACATAATCTATATCTTAAGCACACTATTTACCCACTTAGCTCTGATTGCTTCTCCAAAGGCAAAATGTAAAGTAATGTCCTAAAATTTGCTTCTTGTAGCATTTACTTTTTGGACAGGAAAACCATTTTTACAAAGATCACTTATTATCATGTACATAATGGCACAGAAAAGGAAAATGCAGCACGCTAGTACTTGAACCCTACATTACACTTGACATGGTAGGGTACGACAATAGTGCTAGAAAAGAGGGACTTTGCAAACTAAGCTTAACAAATATAGGAGAAGCTTGCCTCCTTTTTTTTTTTTTTAGGAAAGAATTCCTAACGAGAAACCTGCTTAACAATTTGAGCCTAGTAACCACCTAAACTAGTGCTTATACAGTAGCCTTGCATTCTTCTAGCTGCCACTCCCCTCCTAACTGATCCCCACTTGACAGCAGCCCGAATCTTACACCAAGATGCCTTTGGCTTTCTAGTGCTTAGAATATGTACACCTGAATTGGGAAAAAGAGAATTTCCAACATCTGCTTCATTGCCTGGAGCAAGGAATAAACCATTTTGCTGCCCCCATGTTATAATAGGAGCCATGCCATTTCCTGCTAGAAGACCATTTGTAAAATCTTGCACCTCCGAAATACTTGTTGTCCAACCATATCCTGCATTGCTGAGTCCAGGTAAATATTCCTCCATCACTGAGCTGTTCCGTAGCATTGGATGACTATTCTGTACTAAAGAATCTTCTAATTGATAGCTACATTCAGCTGCATGGTTTTCTGAATGGTTAAAACCCAGCAATGTTTCTGGTTGATCTGCAGAAATATAGACTGTTAGCTACTTAGGAAAAACTAGAAACATAATTACCAAAAAAAAAAAGAGAATTGAACCTGGTAGATTAAAAGGTAGTATATGATACAATTAGCCAATGAAAAGAAATGAGAAGAATAATACTTATAAACAGTTTGGGATATGCATACATGACACAAGTTTTTAGTACCTTGATGTGTGTCTGGGAAGCCAAATTGTTGCAAACCTTGTTCTGGAACACTAAATGGCTCAGCTTGCAGACCTGCTGAGGGCATTGGAAACCGAGCTATTGGTGCTACATTGAAGGGAACGATATCATTCTCATTTTCATAAGCATGCCGCTTCAGAGTTTCCACCAATTGCTGCCATTTAAAAAGGAAGTAACAGGGAAGGAGATCAGTTTCTAACTAATGGATAACTGCACTCAAAGAATGTTGATGCATACCTTCTGATAACAGTTGAGTGAATCCAGAGGATAATATTCTTGTCCATCGAATGTTGCTGCTACAACCTGGTAGATGGAATTGAATAACAGACCAACACTTTCTCCAGCTATATGGTAAATATACTTCATTCCATCATCTTTATCACAGGTCATAGCATGTCCTATGATTGCCTCCCATGTCCCATCTGAGATCCTACCAAATATCTACATTTCCGTGGCAGAAAGTTAGATTTGCTAAGAAAAAAAATATTTGTTTTAACTACTAAAAGTGCTTTGGAACTATAATCCAAACACAGAGAAGTCTCTTACTTTACGTAATTCGGTTGGATTGATTACATATTTCCTCAGTAAGTCCTCAACAGTTGTTATTTTGTGAGATGCCAATCGCTGATGGAATGCACCGTCTTTTCCTACTGTCCTCAACCGCCATATCTCATCACTCAAAGATGGAGGGAAGTGTTTCTGATTTGCTGAACAAAGAGATTGCTTATCAGTCTCATACGTCTAGTTATGGTAAAGATGTTAGCGATATCAAGCATAATAGAAGCATACTAGAATATCCACTAGAAAGTAAATAGCATAAGTATGAACTACTTCAAGAAATGTAATAATTATGCCTCTACTATTAAAGATCAAAAGGAGCTGAAGTTAAGCTCTTATGACTTACTTTCTCCACGGTGATCTTTCACCATGAAAGGTTCACTTCGGCCTTCCCTAATTCCTACTTCAGTATGAGGCTTTTGCACAATTGCTCCTAATCTAAACTTTCTACTTCTCATCCAGCTTGAATTGTCGGTAAAATATATGTCACCAATGGAACCAACACCTTCTTTTAAGGTCACAGTCGCATCCCCACATAACAATGGCCTTTTACCCTCTCTTTCCTGTAAAACTTTGGCATTGAATTCCTGCTCAGACCAGTCCTCTTCTTCATCGAAAGGGAAATCACCATTGAGTACAACAATACGAATCTTTATTGAAGAAAGCTGACCAGATTTGACTGTAGTCCTGGAGCTAGTATCAAACAGTTTAATTTCAATGGGTGTACCGTCTTCAGCTCTTACAGTATTGTTTGTAAATATTTTTGATGACAATTTATTGACAAAGCGCAACTGCAGACTCCTCACTCCAGATGTTCCAGCCTGATGAAATGAGGGTCTGCAACAAAACACAAAAACCCAATGTTGGACTGTTTGTGTGGAAAAAAAAAATAGTGAAAATCTAGTCATCTGGTGGGAAAAAGCAGTTTAAATTCGGGTTATACTGCATATTAGGGGGCGCAAACTGTGACAACATGAAGCATGCTAACGCTTCATGTTAAACTCAACCATAGTCATCTGGTCAGAGTGAGAAAGATCGTTTATATCAATCTTGATTTCACCTTATACTTGACCTGCTAAAAGGTATCAGAGAGACCGAGTGTGTGGTATAAATATTCAAGAAAACAATCAAGTCAAAGAACACACCTTAGAGATGGTTGAAGTACTGGTAGAAAGGCTTGTTGCACCTCCTCTCGCACCTATTTGACACATATAGGGTATCAAGAACTCGAGATTTGAAAGTAAAATCACTTTAATATCTCAATGAATATCAGCAATTCCAAAATTTCAACACCATATTGACAACCAGAAGAATATTTTTAGTGAATGAAAGCATATCCAAACTATCTAATCCTGCTAATATTAGCACAGTTTAGCTTATTTTGCATGTACAATTACAATCTGGGGATGCATTTATGCAATACAGTAAAAGTAATTGTCACAAGCGAGAATTGAATGAATTTTAGCTTGTGTTGAGTTTCACACCAGGTACCTTTGAAGCAATTGAGTTACATAAACAACTTTGGCAAGTTTCAACTGTTACTAATCCTTTTTAAGATATTGTATAGACATGGCTAACCCATCATAAGTCATGACATGTACGGTAAAGAAAGATGACTCTCAAATAGTCAAGATAAATAATCATCGAGACCAATCACCAACTAGCCTATGAAATCAAACTTCCAGTCAAAAAGAGTCTTGTATCAGTCAATAAAGCTATGCAACCAAAGAAGTTATACCGAGAAACCATACACCATCAAAACGTTGAGAGGAAAGGAAAACAAAAAAATTATACTAGGCATGGTAGCTAAACCAGATATCTCATATTTAAGTACTAAAGTTGAGGTTAGCTAAGAAAAATATAGACAAACAACACTTACGCAAATATACAAGTTTATGACACAGAATCAACTTACCAGATTCCTAAGAAAAGGTTCCAAGAAGTTTCCATTCAGCAGCTCAGTGATGATATTTTTGAAAGCACTGCACAAAAGAACACACAAAACCCACATCCAGAAACCAATAAAACATTGAGAAAAGCAACAAACACAAACGCCAAAACATCCACATCATAAAATAAATAAATAAAACTAAACCAACCAAGCCTGAAGTGCTTGTCTGCGCTTGGACCTTTCAGAGTCATCACCGCCCTTCCCGTTAAGACGCCTCTTCTCCACCATCAAAGACAAACAATTAAGGCTCCACTTCTTAAAGCACAAACTCAAAAACCCAAGAGCAACCCAAAAACTGAAAGAACTATGGTGTTTATAACATAACTAGATTGACATATTCTCAAACCATAAAACTCAAAAACCCAAGAGTAGCACAAAAACTGAAAGTGCTATGGTATTTATTAAGAACACTAGATTGAACATACTCCTAAAGCCTAACAATTAAGAGCCCATGAGTAACCAAAAAACCTTCAACAGCTACTCTATATATACACCAGTCTAACCATAGGAAGGTACAAGGAAGTTTCATTTTTTAATTGTTTTTTTTTTTTTTTGGTTGAATAAAACAAAATTCAAACTTTGTAATGACGCGGTATAATCCTAAAAAGTCAAGGCGATTTTATCCCATGAAAAGATTAAAGCAACAAGAAAGGTTTATATTAAATTATTCATGCAGAAAGTCTATAAACATTAAAAAAAAATTTGATAAAAATTTCATACTCTTAACTCACAAGTTGTTAATAGTAAGTAAAACAGTAATGTCAGTGATGAGTAGAGATAAAAAGGGTTAAAAACTTGCCAATTTTACTTTTGTGAAAATTGTTGTGTATAGTAGCATTGCTCATTATCGATGTGGTTTCAAATTTTTTTAAGGATAAGTCGAGATGAAAACCGTTAAAAACTTGCCAATTCAACTATGGTGAAAATTGCTGTGTTTCAAATTTTCTTATTAGGAAACTACAAGTCTACACAGTAGCATCAGCTTTGAACAGATGAGAGTTTGATCATTAAAAGGTACAAAGTTGGAGATTCTAACACTTTGGTATTATTCTGTTTATCAAAAAAAAACACGCCGGTATTATTCTAACTTTGGTATTATTCTAACTAAAAAAAGCAAAACAACCGTGTCATGATTGAAAAGTACCTTAACCGTATAAACCACGATGCTAAAAGATGCTACAGATTAATGTATGATTTTTCAGACAAAGAGAGAGCAAGAAAACACGGTGAACTGACGCGTACTTGTAAATGGTGACAAAAATTCTATAAAGAAAACATAGATACGCGTTTATTTGTAGAGTGTGACGGGCCTGACGGCAACAAAATTGGGCACTCTAAAGTCTAAACTAAGTTACACTTCTAGAGCATGTATGATTGAACTTTAAAAAAAACGCAGTTTCAAGTGAAATTCTTTGCAATGTTATTGGAATTTAAGTTCACAAAGGTAAGTGTCTTTTCAATGAGAAAGTAACATGTATTTCTAGTTTAGAGGCCCCATGGGTAGGAGTGGAACCCATAGGCTAACATGTGTTTTATGAGTAATTTTAATACCATATTAAAAGTCTTAACTTATAACATATTCATATTTTATGTGAGACTCTTCTCCAAAAAACAAAAATATATTTTATGTAGTTGGCTATCTGTCACTTTAATATGGACTTATTGGTTTTTTTTTTTTTTGTCTCTCACTACTCATAGTTTATCGCATAGATAATTATAACAAAAGTTGTATTTTTTATGTGGTCATTGGTCATAAAATTTTTGGGCTTTTTTTATTTAAGTTTGTTTTGCTATGGCAGAATAATAATAGATTATGGGGGTGTTGGTAAAGGGTATACTGGGAAATTCAATGTACCAAATTTGTAAACTCATCATTCTTGTGATGGAATTCTCAACCGCCCATTCCTATGGATATAGGCATACCGTTAAACTGCATAAATCTTTATGTTAATTTTCTTTCTATTTTCACTAAGGTTGCTAAGAAAAGAAATCACTAACACGAGTCTCAATTAGGTCTTTATATAAATAAAAGTATATAAAGTCAAGAGTCTTGTAGTTCAAATAGCATTTATTTATGTTTCTAACGAAGACATTCAATTTCAATTCTCTCCTACCCCTTCTATCTATCAAATTATATATACAGAGCAAATTAAAAAAAAAAAGAGATTATAGTAGATGCATTTATGTGCACATAACCATTAATGAGCATGTGCACGTTTTTAACCATTGAATGGTAGGTTTACTTCAAGATCTTGCAGGTTGCTATAGTTTGTCACTATCTTTGTCTCTCCAACCTATAAAGAAATGAGTTTTCTTTAATGGGAAGGCAAAGAAGAATTGGGCTGTGCTTTAAATTTCGGTGAAAGGTCCTGATCAAAAAGATCATACTGGTTAGTTATAACTTTCCAGCTTCTTTAATTTTTGGTGTTTTTAGTCAATACTCATCATCTTATGGCCACTAGGCGTGCTGGGGATTACAAGTTCCTTCCATGAAGTTTCCAGCACCAAACAGTTTTTCCACAAACCCAGTTTTCCTGGAAAATTCTTCAACTTCTCTTTTCCATTATTTTTATTTTTGCTTTTACTTTTTCCCCAGAGATTGGAAAACTTTCAATTATTCAAACCTCACTAAAAACAGAAGTATACAGTCTAGTCAGAACCCAAAGTATTACTATTATTAATTTTTTTTATAAACTTTTTCTAATTCCATATTATAATAGTTCTTAAATCTAATAAAAAATATATTCCAAACGATTTATATAGGGCCGCAAAAGAACAAAGATAGTGTCGTGACTGTCGTCACATCAACTGATACGACCAATTTCATGGTTTTAAGTTTTAGGGTAAAATATTATTTTTATCCCTAAACTATCACAAAAGTTCGTTTTTCGTCCCTAAACTTTCAAAAGTTCTATTTTCGTTCCTAAACTTTTCCAAATATATTGATTTTCGTCCCTCTCACATCAGCACACTGTCAAAGCCACGTCAGCACTCCGTCAGACGGAGGGACGAAAATCAATACCTTTGGAAAAGTTTAGGAACGAAAATAGAACTTTTGAAAGTTTAGGGACAAAAAACGAACTTTTGTGATAGTTCAGGGACGAAAAACGAACTTTTGAAAGTTTAGGGACGAAAAACAAACTTTTGTGATAGTTTAAAAACGAAAATGATATTTTACCCTAAGTTTTATCAAGCCATGTTTTTCCCCAAAAAAAAAAATTTTTTTTATTTTTTTGATAATTAAAAAAAAAAGTTTTATCTAGGCCCTTGTAAAACTTCCCCTAACATTTTCTTTTTAATTTTTAAATAGTTTTCAATGCTTATGTTTGTGTTTAATAACTTCAATTTAAACATGTTAATGACTCACAAATGTGTGTGGGTGTGATTAAAAGAAAAAAAAGTGTATGTGTTATGCTTGGTGCATACGAGGCTCACTTAACAAGACTCAAATAGTTGAAATGGCCATTTTTTTTTCCTTTTAAACATGTTTAAAATCAAAATTACATGAGATGAAGGAACATAGAGACATAGAGTTATATAAGATGAGATAAGATTTAGTAGATTTTGAGCAATGTCATATAGTATGTGTGGGGGAGTTTTTTGCTCTAAGGAAACTTATGAGTACTCCTTTTAGGCAATTTTTGCTCTTTGTCCCACATTGGAAGGAAAGCCTTCCTCTTAACACCTTATAAGGCATGAACCAATAGTGATAGAGCAAAAATTGCCTAAAAGGAGTACTCATAAGTTTCCTTAGAGCAAAAAAAACTCCCCCACAGTATGAGTTTGTATATATTATATTGTAGGACTTACTTTCGACCAATTCCATGGTTTTTAGTATTATCTAGCCCTTGTGATTTCACCTAACCTTTTTAAAAAAAAAAATTAAATTAGTTTTCAATGCTTTTGTTTATGATTAAGAACTTCAATTTAATCATGGTCAACTAAACAAATGTGTGTGTGATGCTTAGTGCGTACAATACTACTCATTTAACAAGACTCCAATAGTTAAAAATGGCTAACATTTCTTTTCTTTTAAACACGTTTAAAAAAATAAAAACTACATCATGAGAAGTGGACAGATAGAGTTCGCGCACTAGCATCAAGCTAGGGGCAGAACTAAGGGCAATATAGTGGGGGCAAGGCTTCCCACCCCCCCCACACCCCCCCCCCCCCCCCCCCCCCCCCCCCAAAAAAAAAAAAAAAAAAAAAAAACTAAAATATGATTTTTAATAGGTAAAATTTGAGACAAAATTTAGTTTTGTAAGACTTATTAGGCCCCCAAAACCAAAAATATTGGGCACCTTACCTACGACTTGTCCTTGTCCCCCTCCCAATTAGACTAAATTTTGTAAAACTTTCTCCATCCCCCTTCTAAGTCCCAACAAGTTAGTCAGTGGTTAGTTCTATTTTTTAGCCATAGATTCCTTTAGAAACTTCATCACCTTCGCTACCACTTTTTTTAACTTCATTTTCCTTACTAGCCTCCCAAAAAATCTCTCATCATTAGCTTAAGCTCTCTTCAACATCTATCTTTGGTTACCAATACCCTTTAGAAGAGGCCAAAATAAAAATGGTATTGGTAACATAGTGTTCTCTAGCAAAATTAACAGTCTAGTTACCATAGATTTTTTTGAGAGGTATAAAACTCTTCCTCTCATTTTTCATTTCTATTTATTTATCTTATGGATTATGATTCTATTTTCTTTCCTTCAATTTATTTAACTCAATTGATAGGTATTTTTATTCACTATTTTGAATTCCATATTGGCTTCTACTCAGATTGTCTTTGTATTTGACATTTGGAAAAACCAATCTTGAATATTTGTAATACACTAGTGGAAGGCCTGAGCGTTGCATGGTTTTATGTTAAAACTTGTAGAATATATATATAATTATTATAACCAAATAAGTAATTATTATAACGGAATGAATAAATTGCATTGGTATAACAATGATCTTCTAACATACCAATTGTGCTATAATATGTTTCTCAAAAAAAAAAAAAAAAAATTGTGCTATAATATCATTTGTAGTTACATATATCAAACTATTGGCATACGAATTTTATATCTTATGAATCTACAATATAAGTGATTTGCAGTATTGTTAACAATAATATTAATGATTAAAATCTTTAGACAAAGTAACATAAAATTGGCCACTTTTTAAAGATAGAACTATTCGAGGAATAAAACCTTTGTTCTAATTAAAAAAACTTGCAAAGTTCTATATCTAAATTACAAACCTTTCTTAGGATGCTTGAAATCTTTTTTGACAAACCTGAAAAGAAAAAAATCAAGAAGATAATTAAATAGAGTTAAAAAAAACAAAGTACCATATAGATTGCAAAATTGTATGTAAATTTAATAGTATATGATTGGAATTTGCTCCAACAACTTACATATATATTGGACAACAAAATAATTAAATTGGATCAAACCATTAACATATGAATTAGATCAAACATGAGGAAATTACCCCCTCAAAAAAAGAAAAACATAAGGAAATTAGCTTAAACAAAAAACAACAAATACATAAAACGTATTTAATTGATTATAATAAAAAATTAGAGTAAAAAATACATACCTACATGATTGTAGGTAGAAAAAAGGAAGCCTAAATAAAAAAAAATGTACAATAAGTTGGAGTTAAATCAAATACTTTAAAAATCAAATACTTTAAACTCCTTGAAGTTACCTAATCAAGAAGTTTAGGTTAATTACATATTATTTTTTTTTTTTAAATACTTTATCCCAAAAAAATAGATAATGTTATTAGCTAGATTGTTATTAGATTTTAATTTTTTTTTTTTGTTTACGTTAAAGTTAAAACCAAAAAAAAAAAAAAAAAAAAAACTTACTTAATGATAAAAATAAATTAGAGTCCTGGTAGTATACTATTTCTTTTTAATTCTTTAAAAATCTAAAAATTTAATAAAATTTCTGCAATTTGGTGAAGTCACGTGGCATAACCACAGTGTTTAAACCCAACTTTTATTATATATATAATATAATATGATATGATGTCTATAACAAATTAGAAAATTTGTGTATATTATGTAGAGTTTAAAACGATGTAAAGTTTTCAAATAAGATAATCTTGTCGATATATAAATTTTGAATACAATAAATATATATATATATATATTTACCTTGGAATTAAAAATTTATGACTTAAAAATATAAAAACTAATGTACAAAGATATATACATGCATACATATATGTGTGTGTGTATGACAATATGTACGAATGTGATACTTTGAGTTTTTCTTGAATTAGAAACTAATACGACAGTTCATTCTCAACCTCCCAAACAAAAATTTTTAGTTCTGCCCATGACATGAAGTATTGTAAAAAAATAGAATAGCTATTTTATCACATCAAAAAGTTACTTTTTCTATTTTAATATATCACTATACAGTACACCATATATCACATATTCTATTTTTTTACCACTTCATTTAAATATTATTTTTTATTTTTTTTAATTAATATTATATTCTTGCTTTATTAGAGGTATTCGGTTAATATTCAAGGGGTGGGAGAATGAGTCTGACGGTGAGATGATGAGTGGCTGTGAGAGAGAGAGAGAGAGGATGAAGGTGAGAGGATGAGTGGTTGTGAGAGAGAAAAGTAAAGATATTTTACTAGAGAAGAGAGAAATGTGATTAAAAAATACACAAAAAATAAATAGAACATGTGACGAACCGTCCCATAGATAGAACTATACTATAGCAAATGCCAAATATTTTTGGCATTTGACACATCTTATGAGGGTTGGTTTTTTGTGTGTCAAATACTAAAAATTTAACAATTAACACACTTTATGCCAATGCTCTTATATAACATGAGATAAGATTCATATATTCCTATTATGTGTAGAAGTTCTACTAACTGCAAATCATGATTTTTTGTCACTGCTTATCAAACCCAAAAAAAAAAAAAAAATAATAATAATAATTAATTGTTTCTTACTAACACTTCTCTTGTTTAATGTTCAGTGGTTGTTTTTTCCCCCATCTTTTGTAATGTTTGATTTAACACAAAGATTCAGAAGATTGTACTTTTCTAGTGTGTTAAGTTGGTTTTTTTTCTTGGTTTTTTTTTTGCTTGAGAATTAAATTGAATAAAAATACATTTTTACTTGTACCTAAACAAACAAATAAAACTTTAAAAAGCTGGTTCTAATCAAATAATTTTAAAAAAAATACTAATTAACAAAAACATTTTACCTGATAGTAATAATTTGGCGGGGTATGTTGTATGGGAGCAGGAGATAATTTTCGCATAATTAGAGGAAATTTAATAAAGGTGAATTGGCATAATATTCTTTTAATTTAATTTTTTTAAAATATTTTGGAGCACTGTTAAAGTTATTTGTGGCCATAACTTTAACGATTTTGAACATTGAATCCTAGAAAATTAAAACAGACAATAAATATATATTTTTTAAAATTAAAGCAATAGTCTGCCCATATTCATATGCACCAATAAACAGTGATGTTGGGCTTTTAGCAGTGGGTGAGAATGAGAGCCCCAAAAAGTTGAGAGCCTGAGACTTGTCTTTTGATGCTTCAAAGTTCAAGGCAATATTTTTACGGCGACAATAAAGATAACAAAACGAAATGTCCCTTGAAATTTACTTACGAGAATTCTTACGGCGACAAAACAGAGTATTTTCGCTTCTATATAATAGCTATAACGCTCTTTGCAAAAATATTTTACAAAGGCCACGTATATTCGCCTCGACAACTTCTAGCCTCTATAAACATATCTGCTGCGTCCGAGAGGTATTTATAGATTTATATCCGTTTGATAATGTTATTCTAGTAACGTTGTTTAAGTGTTGTAAAAATATATATATATATATATATATGTGAAAAAGTGTTGTGAAAATACGTGTTATGTTGTTTAAACAACGAAAGCTATTGTTTAAACAACACAACTAAACAAGCTAGTTTCTAACTTTTTATTAAGGGGAACTTTTTGGGGAAAAAAATTGAAGACTTTATTAGAAAGAACCGACTATATCAGTTTGAAGTACATAATGAAAAAGTGGTAAACTTCATCCACAAAGCACAATTCAAGACATTAATAGAATACTTAGCCAGACTTTCTATTAAGATGAACTACTTCATCCAAAAAGACGTATTTAAAAAAAAAATAATTTACTATGTTTTATTATAAAATATATATCATATACTAATATGATAATATAATATAAAAGTTGAATTTTAGAAATCGTAGCTATTTTTTTTCTGTGAAAAGTAGCTATACTCTTATTAATTGTTAAATTAGGGCCTGTTTGGATTTTTTTGGGGGGGGGGGGGTAGGGGAGGGGAGTAGAGTAGAATTGGCTAAAAATATGCTAATTTTGGACCAATTCTTATCTACTCTACTCTAGTCCTACTTCCTCCCAATCAATCCAAATGGACTATTAGTTTTTCTTATAAATTTTTATGATATACTAGTACTATTCCTCGTGCGATGCACGACTTAGTTAGAAAATATATTTGAATATACCAAAATATTTTTATATAAACTTATAATGTACTAATACATTGCACGGAATTTTGCTAGTACTTAATAATGTAAGTAACTTTCTTGAATTCTTTTTCCTCCCTTCATTTTCAATATCTTTCTCTTGCACCAAAAAAACAGTCTGTATTTATTCATATGACTACTTTTATTTTTTATGCCTACTAAATGTAATATATTCTTAGCTTCTTATGATTATAGTTAAATTATTTAGAAAATAAAAACTACATTTCATTTATTTTAAAGATGTAAAGTTTTTCATAATCTTTTCATTATTGTTGAGATGGTATAGTGTTAAAAAAATTATGTCAGTAATACAGTAACATAAAAATGATCTTGTTTCAATCAGAACTTAATGAAAATCACATCACACCCATGTGTAAAATAGAATTTGAATGCTCTTGGCGTTGGCAACCCTTCAAACGAAAGAGAGAAAAAAGCTTGAAAAGGCATACTTGAATGTGCTGGTTAAAATGCAACTTTACACTATTAATCATATGAAAGAGAATGCTCACACTCACAAAACTCTTGAGGCATTTTGAAGCTTGAATCTCTTATCCATCAGTAAATTTTTTTTAGCCTGTCCCTATGACTCTCATAGTCTCATTCTCACTACTTTGCTTTTTAAATTTATTTTCCTTTTAAATGAAAACCCTAAAAGCCTTTTTTTATTTTTTATTCTATTTATTTTTATCACTTCTCTAGAGTTTGTTCTTAATTTTTGGATAATAAACCTTGGCAATGGTGTCATTGCCAAAATCAAGACAAAGACAGAACGAATCCTTCATGAATTGAAAATTTTAAATTTGTAATTTGCTATTTCGAGGTTGAGCTCATTAATTTTCTGATGCTTTATCTTTTGCTACTTTTCAAATATTTGATAATAAAATTGTTTTAATTTCTTTTAGGGTGTTTATGCATTATATTTTTTTTACAAGTAATGTTAAGGACACTATAAATTTTATTATATACTAATTTATAAAATAATAAATAAAAGTTTAAATATACAAAAAAAAAAAAAATGCACTTATCATCTTGTTGATGTGACACTAAAATGTGTCATATCAATTTGTAAGTTTTTTTTTTTTAAATTTATTTTTTTATAATAATAAAATTAATGATAACTTTAGCATTTTAACATTTCTTGTTTTTATCAATTGGCTGGTTTTATACATTGATACAAAAGATTAAAAGTGAATTTTAGTATAAAAAAATATCAAATGTGGTCTTTGACTAACGTTGGAATGGGGAGTCATGGGAAAAAAATTGTGTTAAGGTAATGCAAATATCTGTTAAACTAGTCACTAACCCATACTATGCACGGGATAATTTAACAAAATTTATATGTATTTACTTTGCTCAAATAAATACTTTAACAATACCATTTACTCCAAGTTTTTGTTTTAAAATATTGTTGCAAACACTATCAATGAAGAAAATCCAAATCAAATCAGTGCATGCATACATGATTTAATCAAGAAGTTCTAACTGCCATCAGTCTGAATAGCATGCTAAATTTCTATATGTTTCAAATGAAAGTAATAAAAGTATTCAATTTGCTTGAAGGTACAATAACTCATTTCACATATATTATAAATTTTAATGGAATGGGAATTTGACATGCACTCCAAAAATTAATAAAAAAACTCCTACAGATACTAATGCGTTTTAATTATTGTGTCGATGCAGGGAGGTCTGTGTGCGAGAAAGAAATAAAGCTTTACGTTTGCATTGACTGTTGATGCAGTGTGTATCTTCTGGGTCAAAAAAACAAAAACAAAAATCACCTCTCAAATTGCTGCTATAGTTTCTCAGTCCATGAAACAGAGAAATTATTCTCATCAAATACCTTGCATATTGAATTGCTGGGTTGAAAGCTAATGAAGAAATAAACCAAAGCTTTATGTTTGTGTATCTACTGGGTCAAAAAAACAAAAACAAAAATTACCTCTCAAATTGCGACCATAGTTTCTCAGCCCATGAAACAGAGAAATTGTCCTCATCAAATACCTTGCATATTGAATTGCTGGGTTGAAAGCTAATGAAACGACCTATGCTTGATCTGCAATATTGAATTGCTAGATTGAAATCTAATGAAACGATCTATGCTTGATTTGCAAAAAAAAAAGGGAGAGAAAAGTGTTGAATTGAAGTCTAAAAGTAGTAGGGGTAAAGTAACTAACGCAGTAATGCCTAACAATTCGCGGATTAAAAAAAAAAATACAAAGTATTAAACCCTTTCCAACTCTAAAAACAAAACCAAAACCTCTCTCACCACTGTTTCTCTTCTACTGCTAAAAAAAGCTGTGCTAATAAATAATCACTGCCGATCACCTCCTGCATTAATCCTAGAAGAGCATTCTTTAAACGTTATAGATCCATATAATGTATATGAGAGAAGCGGACGAGAGTTTGAGTTTAAGTTGAATTTGTTAGAGAGATAGAGTTTCACTCTTTGTTAAGTTTGGACTTTGGCTGATAATGTCAAAGATCAGTTCTCCTCAAGTTGGAGTTGATATTACTAATTAAAAAAAGTTAAATAATTTTATTTTTAAAAAATAATAATGATAATAATGTGGCAAGCTCTAGAGATATCAATAAAAAATCAAAGATTTCGGTTATATATATATATATATATAGATTATCTTTAGTCACAGAGAAATTCACTTTCCCACTGTTTTATAGAATTAACTTATTTTTATTATTATTTTTTTCAATAATTCAATAGTTAGGAGAAGAAATATTTGAACATTGTACGTATTCATTAGAAACATCAGAAAGTAACAGTTAAATGAAGATGGAAAATTTGAACCATGTGCATTTTTACTTTGAAAACCCATAAAATGACAGTTGAATGAAGAAGACCACTAAAATTGTGATGTTGCAAAAATCATATTCAAATCCCAAAGAAACTCCTCTTTGCACTTAGAGTCTATGACAACTGCCGTATACCCAAAGTCTGACATTTTTAACATTATTACCTATTCTCCATTAGCATTAACTCCTCCACCATCATTCGTATTGTTATCATAAATGGAATCTTTTTACCTAGAAAAGATGATAGAATGATGTTTTTGTTAATTTATGTATAGTATCACGAGCGAAGATTCAAATTTTAGAATAAAATTGCTAAAAAAACACTAATGTAGCAATAAACATGATTAATGGGTAGAATACAAATTTTAGAAGAAAATAATTAAAAGTATTGACATCAGATATGATTGGTGAATTTTAATTATTTCATAAATAAATATTTGAATTAATGATTGATAATATATCAATTTTTAAGTTTAAAGTGGTAAAACTTGTAATAATAGAAAAATCTACATTTTATGATCGAGCCATTTTTGGAAAGAAAAAAAAAATCATACTTTAATTTATTTTTTTAATTAGTATTTCACAATAAAAACTAATTAATACTTCCTTACTTATGCCTTAATTATAGAATGTATTTTCAAATTTTCACTTGAATAATAGTGGGTCCGTAGTATATTCTATAATTTTCCTATTAATACGAAAAAAAAAAAAAAAAGAAAGACCTGGTGGACGCCACAATTGCAGCATTAGCATGTTAAGAATCAACAACCAAATTTTTGCATCGAATTCAATTTCCACAGCTTGCAAATCTAAGGAAACGCAGAGGTTGATGCCCATTGCCATCTTCTCTCACTGCCCAAACCTCCTCAGCGACACTTTATGTATGTATGTACAGTTTGTATAAACTCGTTTCTTGCATTGTGTCTTTGCTGCTTGCATCACATCACTGACTGATACTAGGATTCATGTTTCCTTAAATAGATAGAAATCGTGTTTCCTCAAAAAATCTAAAACATTAGTAATAGATTCCACTAGTTTCCAACTCTGAAGAAAAAAAAAAAAAAAGATAATGTTTTTTGGGATCAAAATATTTGATTCCTAAGTGATCTTTCTCCAATCATAATTTGCCACACGATCTTAGTCTTATTTCAGTTGTATAACTTGTAAGAGAAAAGATAAACGTTTTCACAACAAAGTTGCAATCTTTCTGAACTCTTTTGCTAGCAAATCTCTTCCTTTATAAAGTTTGTAAAACCTCAACAAGCATCACTTTGATGAGTTTGATTCATAACAAAGACATGGCCACCACTCTTCCAAATTCACCACCACCCTCTTCTCTCTTTGCATCCATAGATATGGGCACTAACTCCTTCAAGCTTCTCATAGTTCGTGCCAACCCATCTGGCCAATTCCTCACACTCAACCACCACAAAGAACCTATCCTCCTTGGCCTTAACTCAACCCCAACAAACCCTTTTGCTATCTCCAACCAATCCCACCTCCTAGCCCTCCAAACCCTCCAAAACTTCCAAAACCTTTTGCTTTCCCACCAAGTAATTCCTGACCACACTCGTTGTGTTGCCACTGCTGCAATACGCGAGGCAACAAATGGGAATGAACTTGTTGAGTGTGTCAAGGAAAAGGTTGGTCTTGAAGTTGAGGTTTTGTCTGGTGAAGAGGAAGCCAGGCTTGTGTACAAGGGTGTGCTTAAGTTTTTGCCAATTGTTTATGAGAAATTGGTGTTGGTTATAGATATTGGAGGTGGGTCCACTGAGTTTGTTGTTGGGAAGGGAGGGAAAGTTTGTTTTGGGGCTTTATTGAAGTTGGGGCATGTGAATTTAACTGAAAAGTTTGTGAAACATGGTGATCATAATGTTGGGGACATGAGGGAGTTTATTAGGTTGGTTATAGAAGAATCTGGGGGGTTGAGAGAATCAAGGAGTTTGGGGGGGTTGAGATGGTAGTAGGGTGTTCTGGTACAATTCTTGCAGTTGAGAAGGCAGTGTTTTATGGATATGCTAAAAGTGAAATGTTTGAGAATGACAATGTGGTTTTGTTTGAGGAGTGGAAGAGGGATTGGAGGTTTAGTAGAAGGGAATTGAGCAGTGTGGTTGAGAGGTTATGTGATGGGAGGGAGGGAGAGAAGGCAGGGAGAGATAAGTTCTTTAATAGGCGGTCAGAGTTTATTGTGGCTGGGGCTGTGTTGTTGGAGGAGATATTTGAGGTGATTGGGATTGAGGATATGGAGGTTTCTGGGTATGCATTAGGGGAGGGTGTTATTGCTGAGAGTTTGGGTAAGGTGTATGGTGGTTATGATTTGAATGCCAATGTGAGGTGGAGGTCTGTTGTGCAGCTAGCAACGAGGTTTAATAGCAAGAAGAGCATGAGAGTTGCTGCTCAGTGTGCTGGCATTGCAAAGGTATACTGAATTTTCTTGTTTTTGTTTCTTTATGAGGTACCTGCTGAAATTTATGTTATACCAGGTATAACACCTGTTTGGTATTGCTGTAGGAAGTAAGACTTTAGTTGTAAGGCTTTTAAGTTGGAGAAGCTTAACTGAAAAGAGCTATAGCATTTTGCTTTTGGCAAATTATAGTGAATACTGCTTTAAAGTTATGGATTTATAAAGCACGAACAGGAAATTGTAGAGCTTTTAACTAAAAGCTCTAAATCTCTTTTTTTTTTTTTTTTTTGTTGTACTTATTGAACCTAATGAGATTGTGGTGATTACCATGTGTCTTGTACTTATTTTTGCACATTAGGATTTGATTTACAATTCAAGAAGTTGAACCTGATGAGATACATAACATTTATACAGTTTTTCATAGACATTATGATATAGGACTGCTTAAAGACATCCAATGATATTAACTAAATGATTGTCCAGGTGATTTTTGAAGGCTTGAGAGAATGTGAAGAGGTTGCTGCCTCCTTGAATGAAAGGGATCTTGAATACCTTGAAGCTGCCTGTTTGCTTCATAGTGTTGGGCTTTTCATGGGAAAAAAGGGTTACCAACTTACCATAAGCAGACTTATCGAATAATCATGGTATGCCTTTTCATTCTTTAGTTTTGTGTTCCATGATAGTCTTGCATACATGCAAATGAGAGGCTTTATATGGCTATTGAAGAAATCATATATGCTTTGAGATCTTTGAAAGTTGACATAAATAAAATTATTCTTCTGTTTATTAATCTTTGATCATTTTGATCTTTTCCATAGGATGGTGGTCATCTTCATGGTTATAGTACTGAGGAGGTCAAGGTATGTTGTCCATCTATCACTATTAGTTCTGCTCTGTCCTTAATGATTCATGTTTTTAGTGTCCTTAATGATTCATATTTTTAGTGTTCTTTGTCCTTAATGGTGGTCATCTCTTTGTGCTATTGTACGAATTTCTGTAGCATTGCAGCAGCATCAATGCATAAACATTCAAGAAATGGTCATTTCAATTTCACATGAAGGATTGGTATGTGCCAGTCTGAATGTCACCTAGCTAATCATTTAGTTTTGTAGTCTAATGAGAAGTTGCTTGATAATGTATAGCTATTCTATGAAGCTTATGGAATGAGTTTTTTTTTCTGCTCTTAGAAAGCATCAATTTAGAACATAAACAGTGGAGTAAAATAAATCTGGTTATGAATGGGAAATGAATTGTCACATAAAGCTTATGTTGCAGTTTGTTTTGCTGTTCTTTTTTCTTTTATTTTTTTTTCTTTTTATGTTAAGTAATAATGCATTATTGAAAGTTAAACAAAAGTGATCCCCAAGTACACAGGAAGTGTACCAAGGATGCAACAAAGTTTCAACTAAAACTACATAAATCTAAAAAATCATCTAAGGTAGAAAAATAATGGCCAGTTAAGGCAGCTGACCAATCAAACATGGATTGTAAGAGATACAATTTTAGCTACACAGACAAACACTCTCCAATCAAAAGTATGAAGACTCCTCTCCTTCCAAATAATCAACATAACCCAATGAGACATGGCTCCCCACACATCAATAGAATGATGGTTACCAAAGTCCCCCCTTCCAGCACTCCATCAACTCCACCACCCTTTTGGGCATAATTCAATTCACACTAATAGACAAAACACCATAGACCATAGATTGTGTGCAATGTCACAATGAAGCAACAAACAATCGGTGGTCTCCCCACTGTGCTTACACATTCAACACCAATCAACCAGGCATCTATTCTGCTTCTGAAGATTCTTTATGGTAAGAATTTGTCCCCGAACTGCAGGCCATGTGAAAAAAGCTACCTTAGAAGGAATCTTATCCTTCCAAATGGTTTTACACAAAAAATAAGGGGAGTAACCTGTAATAAGAGCTTCATAGTAGGACTTAACCTCAAATAAACCACTCCTAGTAGGGGTCCCAAACATCTGGTCTTCCTTAGCCCTTATAACTTTAAAGGAATACAGAAGACAAAGAAATGATTGCAAAATCCCAACCTCCCAATTATTAACTGATCTAGTGAACAAAATATCCCATTGAAGAACCCCAGAATTCCAATTCGTATTTTCTGCCATGAACGCCTCCTTATTTCTGGCTATATGGTACAACATCGGAAAAGCATCCTTCAGGATTGTATCTCCACACCATAAGCTGGAAATGAACTCTGAGATCATCACCGAAACCAAACTTGACATACTGTGAAAGCCTCCCCACCCTTTTTTAATATACTTCCAAAGGGACACACCATATGGTCCCTTAAGCACACGGGAAATCCAAGCACCCAATATACACCCATACTTCGTGGCCACAACACTTCTCTATAAAGAATTAGTTTCAGTGGCATACCACCAAAGTCAGTTCCCCAACAATGCATTATTAAAATGTGCAGGCTTCACACAAAGTCTGCTTTTTCTTGGACACTGACATTACACTTTATTAGTTCTAAATGTGTTATATAGATATAGGTATATCATTGTGACACCTCATTCTCTCCTAAGAATGGGTGAAGGGTGAGGTCATGGGTTCAAAATTCATTGTGTGTGTGTCTCTAACTTACCAATAAAAAAATTTGGAGTTTTTCATCAGTTATTGAGCCTCCCAAAATTGTGATTTGTCCCTACAACAATATCAAGTACTGTATTGCTCTAGATAAATCAGGAACGTATGGAAATCCCACTTTCCAAGGACACTTCCCCTTAAATGTTAGGGATTCATAATCTTTTCATGTTCAAAAACCATTAATTTCAGGCAAGTAATTTTTTCTTGTTAAATTTCATTTTATGATCCTTTCATAGATATACTACCACTCTTCCCTAAGTCGACCTTGGTTGATGTAACTGGACTGAGTTGGGCTTTTATAATACTTATTTTTTCTTTAAGTACCATATAGCAAAGGCAAGTTGTTAACCTGTTTGCATTTGGTCTCACTCACTTTGCATCGTCCTGGGGCGCATTTACAGGAAATAGGTGATTCAAAAGATCAAAATTTGCTGCCTACTACTGCACAACCTTTTGCTGTTGACACTGTGGCAGAGTTAGGGAAAGAGTTGGAAAACTTTAAATAGGTAGATTTTCTTACTGCTTGCTTGATTATGATTTAATTTTTGGTAGATATTTTCATGAACGAGGGTTAAATTGCAAAGTTTATGTCTTTAACATCTATTTTATATGCATTTAGGTATTTCAGCAAGATTTGTCTGTAGTAGTTCATTCAAGCACTTCGGAATCATAGCAGTAATAGGAAGACTTGCACCGGAGGCATTATCACTCTATTCTGCTACTAAAAATCATACAAACCATTTCCATGCTGTTGCCTTAAAATCAGCAGTATCTGGTATGTAGGGCCTATTGTTCTTCACATGATGTATTCTCGTGTAGGATTTAATGATAATTGATAATTTATCCATTCCTTACAATATTCTAATCTAATAGTACACTGCTCATTTTGATTGATATTGTGATTTGTGCACATTTGAACTATGGAAGGATTGTTGTGTTGCTCAAGTAGAACAAACACTCTTAATAGACCCTTGGCAGAAAGATATTGGAAATGAATATCGGTGTCAAATTTACTGCCTTTTGTCCTCATAACACAGTTCACGTGAAAGAATGCATGAACTTGATAAATGGAAGGTATAATGCATAAATCTTGTGTGAGTCGATATTTTGCACTTCTCCACATGAGGCAGAAAGTTGAACTGCTCTAGTTGTGTTGAATTACCGGAAAAGTAAGATTTTGAGTCTTCTGAAACTTATCTTTCACGTTGTCTTGGATTTCAAGGATGGAAACACTCTCCTCAACAGCTGAATTAAGCCAATCATATTGGCATCATTTGAGTGGAGATTTAATAGTCCGTGTAGTAAATACATAAAATTTTCTTTTTCCTTTATTTTCTCTACCTCTCTCTCTGCTTATTGCCTTGTACCATCTTACCTAAATAATAGACATAGCATTAGATGAGGAATCAGGATGTTAACCGCACTTAATTGCCAATTGGACAATAATAATCTTTTGATCTTTGCATACAGTTTCATATTATGATAATCTTATAGCTACAGTTTTTTCACTCTTGCACCCTGGTACCACTCAATATGGTCCAGGTCAGGCAAGGAATTTAATTGGTTTTGTAGTGGAGACCGCTAATAAACTGAAGCTACTGTTGACCCGAACTATTTGTAATGCCAAGAGCCTTGTAGCTCCACAAGCATTTCCTGGTATTTCTCATGGAGATGTTTAGCATTCCTATCCTCACTCTTCCAACTATTGAAGGGTCAAAATGTGAATTACATCTATTGTATCTAAATTCTGCCTCAAGTAAAAGCTGCTTGTCTAAGAAGAAGCCTCACTATGATGTTTGAAATACCATGACTAGGGGAAATTGTACTTCAGAGTTGCATCCTTGGCACAACCTTTGGAGGAATCATTGCTTTTTATGTTATTGATAGGGAAAAGCATAAAGGTTATTTGCAAATTTAGTATATTGGTTTTTATTATAATTACTTATAGTGCTTTTGTTTCACTTGTAGATTTCAGAGTTATCCACCTCAAATTATGTTGAAAAATGCACAATATGACAGTTTGGTGCTTCTTAGAAGAAAACTGAAAGGTTCTGATACAGGAGATTTGTCAACATCTCATGCATGAGCTGAAATTATTAGGCAGCAACTGCAACCAAATGGACAAGGATCATTTAAATGGATTCATTTCATAGTTCATATTAAATATTACGAATTCAAAGGTCTACAAACTCTCAAGTCATTGTAAATTTTAAATGACGTGACAGTCTGTACACTATTTGATTTAGAAAATAAAATATGAAATGTGAAATGGATGGAATTGAAAGGATCTTATTCCCCAAGGGATGAAATTGGTACCCATGAAAGGAGAATTGATGTGTATTTTATTGTATTGAGCATAATAATATATATAGTGAGAGGTCTATGTATATGGTCATAGAATCTTAGGATCGCTAGAACTCAGCTAGTATTTTCTAACACGTACAATGGGTTTAAGCCCACATGTGGACTTGGGCCAATATAACTATGAGATGTACAATCAAACAGTAACCAAAAGCCCCATTCTCTCTCTTTTTATTTCTCAGAAATTTCTTTCTTGTCATATGTTGATGTGGGCATATTTTAAAGGTCACTAAGCAACCTTTACAATTGAATTTAATGAAAAAGTATCACATAGTTCTTTTAGATTCTATTCCCATCTCGAGCAATATTTGACTGTTCACGAACAAATTGACATGGTGCACCTAGATAGATATGTGGAAGGTAGGAAGAAAGGTAAGGTCTAAGTGCAATACATAGATGGACATAATTGGTGGTGTTAGACAAAGTGGATAAGTGTTACCCAATTTTGGCAATGTAGAACATAGCTGAAACGAAGTGAGCGGCCATTGACGACAGATGTTTTGCATTATTTAGACCAAATTTTAAATCATATTTCAAACCCAAGCTTACCCATTATTTTGAACATTATCAACAATCCAATAATTTATAAATGGTTGACAGTGTCATTTCTTCCCCACCAACCTCATCTAGTAGTACTTTGGATATTCTTCTAAAATGAAGGGACTGATGCTATTTTGTTTCTAGTATGCAAAACTTCCTTTCTTTTTTTTGAATATGACTTTTCTTTTGGGTCTAAACCAAACTGTCTTTGTGTGCCATATCAACAAATGTTATCTTTTATGCCCTTAAATTAACCAAAAAATGAGACCAAGCACAATGTAAATTATCATTGCTTTTTCTAGTACATGCAATTATCAATTTCAGATGTTTTTGTCTCTTCTAGTCTCTTGCCAAAGGCATGGAAGATCATTGTTAATCAAACTCCGCATGAAGATCAATGTGTGTCTTGAACATCTTGGGCCTCCAACTGTGAATGGCCTCTATACCCATAATCCATAATGACTTGCTACACAAATTGAGTTTATAACCCGATAAAATGAACATATAGCTCTATAATAAATCCATCACAAAAATTTTCACTTTTTTTTTTTGGTGTGTAAATGCTGAAGTTTTAATGTGTGATTGACATAATAAAAGAAGTATTAGTAGTAGTTTATGTAAAATGATATCATTCTAATTACAACTTAAAGCATCAACTGTTTTACAAAAAAATCTTTACGACATTTTTTTTCTCTCTAGCATTATTCATAATCCTATGACTCAAAAATAAATAAATAAAGAGGGGAGAAAGAGAAATCTAATTAATTGTTCAACACTTGTTCAACTCACACTAATACATGTCCACCACGCATTGTACTTATGATGACAACAAAATAATTGTTTTTTAGTAATAAATACTTATTGACAGGCATAATTGCTAATTAATTTAAAAAATACAGATTCACACACGTGCAATTAATCAAAACAATGAGAGTATAAACATTAGGAGTAATTCCAACGGATTCCATATCTCTAATTAGAGTAATGACTATGGAGTAATGTTTCATTCTTGCAACCGCACCCAATAATTGAGTAAAATCGACAATGGAAGACAAAGGGTGCATGTGAAGCATTGTATGAAATAGGCCTAAGGCTTGATCAAGATTCTTAAAGGTTCCACATTTGCAATGATCTCTCACAATTTTCAACAACTGATTCTGATTCTGATTTTGATTAATAAAGCTTTTCACATTTTCTCTACAACTATCACTACTACTACTACTACTACTAAAACTACTAGTACTAGTAGAAAAAGAAAAAGCAAGAAATGGAAGGCTTACTCTATTAATAAAACAATTGGATATCAAAACTAGAGAGGGTGTCAATTTAGTAGTACCCATTTGCTCAACCATAAGAAATTTGGTTTGTTTTTCACAATCACACCAATTCAGGTCGGGTTTTGTTTCAGAGAGCGAAGTTGTGAGTAATGAGTTGAGAACTGTATGAGACTATGAGAGAGAATGATTTGTACTCATTGAGGCAACCTTGTTCATTTTTGACAAAAAATATTATTTTTTAAAGGGCACAATTATTTTTAAATAAATAAAGCACAAACAAAATAAAATAAAGGTAAATTATTATTTTTTAAATATTATTTTCCTTTAATATTTCTTTTTTTTTCTCTCCAAATTGTGAGTACAAGAAAGTAAGAGTGAGAGAATGATTTGTAATTGTTAATTGCAAGCTCATTCAAGCCCATTCCTTTTTTGGACAAAATATTGCTTAGTTAAAGAGCCCAAACAAAACAAAATAAAATTATTTTAGATATATGTTTAATTTATTTTGTTTTATATTACATAGTTGTTTTAAAAAAAAAAAAAAAAATTAGTATAAAATATGTTATACTAAATATTAATTAATTGGTGTATCTTTGGAGTACTATTTACTAATTTTTTTTGAAATCACCTAATTACACTGTTGCTCCTAATTTTAAGGGAAAAAATAGATTAAACCTCTTAAACATGTTGACTTGTACCCCTACAAAGAAAATGATTAAACTTTTGCAGAATAGACTAAATAGTTTTCTTTGGGAGTTTGAAAATATGTGTGTATATATATCACTGACTTAATCATGAACTTCATTTTGAATAAGACACACATATATATTTGTGTGTATATATTTTCGATTTATATATACATTGATGCATATTGGTGTGTGTATATGACTGCAGCTTGTTTACTCTCTTAAACTTTTCCCTGTCTCCTAATCCAGAAACAACTTTCAAATTTGCTAGTATGCTACAACAATATCTCTTTTAAAAATAATAATAATAATAATAATATTCACAGTCAACGGTACAAAAACAGTAAACAAACAACAAAAAAATTATAGTGGTAGTAGTACACAAAAATCCCAACTAAGAAATGAAAATGCCCCAGCTCCACTGCACTGCATAATCCTAGAGCATGTTCTTCAATCCAATCATTGCCTGCTTCTATTCTTGCACACATAGCCCCATACAACGACACCCGTCATCATGGATAGCCACTCCCAAAACGCGCTCCCACATGTCCTTAGAAAATGGACTTCAAATGTATGATGTAATGGTTATCTTAGTTCAAATGGCCAATAACTTTAAAAGTGTTTCTCCAAGGTATTGATTCTTATTTTATTATTTAAAGATGATGGCAGAATCAAAAACCTTAGTGACTGCAACACTTGTTGAACATACATGATTCTTTTTTATTTTTATGAACACCTGCTGATTAAATGGCATGACATTCTAGTATCCTAACATTATAAAAATATCAAATGAACAAAATAAATTAATAATGGCAATTCAAGTGACCTAATCATCCAAATCTGTGTGCAACACAATACAAGAAGAATAATAAGCTTTAAAATCCTTTGTTTCTTGCTGCCTTCAGAACTTCGACAGCCAGATAAATGATTGTCTGCTAGTCCTGAGTTTCCAACTATGGCAGCCAGCTACGATCCTTTTGCTGTCTTAATCTATGAAAGCAAAACCTGACCCTCCCCATCTTTTATTCTTTGATCTTCTACCAAGCACTAACAAAATACCTTGCACGCATTTAGTACAGACTTGATCTATTCCCCCCACCCCCCCCCCCCCAAAAAAAAAGGTTTCAGCACAGAAGCCTGTTGCTTACCAAAGATTTCAGTACACACATACAAACATGCATATATATATATATATATATATATAAAGGGAATTTTTTATTTGGAATTGCATTTCACATTTTATTTCAATCTTCTAACATTTTCCCTCTTTCCCAACCCATAAACTCTATTCCAATTTCAAAGTAAGATATGACTCTCCATTGTACATTTTCATAATATTATATCAATAGATTTGATCTAGCAATTTAGGATGAATGTATATCCTACCTATGTTTTTTCTAAAATGTGTATAAACTATAATGATAAATTTAGTGAGAAAAAAAAGCTCTACATATGAGGCAAGTAATAGTAACAGGAGCATTGCAGGTATACCAAATCCATCGAAGGTCAAAATATTAGTGGTAGTAGAAAGAAAATGATCTCTAATATTATCTGTTAAGTAAGGAAAATTTCCTAGTATCAATGATCTTTGGCTGATATTCAATTGACCTATCACAAGCACCCAAATCACCCCATGAGCATAACCAACTGCAAACAAATTATTCTGTCATTTCACAAATACATAAAACTAATTGCATGTTCACAATGTTGCATCAACTGAAGTTCAAGATAATTTTCACAAAAATAAGTTCAAATTTACAACACTAGTGCTTAACATAGTTCCAAGGAAAGATAACAAAACTAGAATAGCAACAAACAACCTAGTGCCAATACAAGAAAATAAATATCACCAAGGTAAAAGAATAACTTGCAATGAAAATACCTAGTCCTTAATCATTAGTCAATATGTTGATATGAGTACATACAGTACAAAGTTAAACAATAAGTTTACTCCAATATAGCTTTATCTACTGGGGGAGGGAGGGAGGCATGAAGCAACCAAAAGAGCCAAACTAATTATACTATTTTTTTCACTATTGTCCCTGTGTTATATAAAAAATAACTAAATTTGTCCCTAGGGGTGGGTCCAAAGGGCCTTGCCTTGGTGAGGTTCCTCATCATGAAAAAAATAAAAAAATAAAAAACAAAACTTACTAATAATGGCACTCTTACTTTAGAACAGCTATCCCACATACCCTCAAATGAATAAAGGTTCAAGAATCTCTAGTAACACTCAAATTGTAGTAAGCACAAATAGGACATCAGAATTATGAAAGTTGGACACAAAATAGATCCTGCCTTTTGGCAAAAGATAACAAAAAGGTATGAAAGTGAAAGTAACAGTAACTTACACTAATTGATATTTCAAAAGCCTGACAACTTAATCTATTGTGGTTTTAAAACAATAGTTTAACTTACAAGCGCCCATAACCTGCTTTAAAACTAAATTTGATAAGTAAATTACAACCAGACTACTTTTGTAAAATTAAACTAATTCTAGAACTAATTTGGTGCAGACTTAATCACTAAGGGTTTAAGAATTTTGGGGCTGGTTTAGGGAGTGCTTACCTATACAAGGGGTATGATATTTTGCATTAACATTACTTTAGAAAAAATTTGAAACACTTATCCATGAGAAAGGGTTTAATGCAACAAAATGAGTGAACAAAAAAATTGCAACAAAAGATCGGACAGTAAAAGGCACAAACAATCTAGTGCACAGAATTGGAAAGAAAGACCATCTCATAAAAAGTATTAAATTTTACTGGAAGCAAATATTCATCACTCACATAATGACTAGTGATGGGTTAAAATATAAAAGTTGTCATTGATCTTGAGAAACTAAATAACCTTCACTCAAACTTTGGAAGCAGCTCTTGAATATTTTCATCTACTTGATTAGACAACAGTAAGTCAATAAACATGGCAGCAGTTGTTGCGTTTGCTGAAAATCCCTTGTCAACCATCATTTTGAGATATTTCACTGCCTTTAATGTCTCACCATGTTGCAATAACCCTTGGATTAATGTGTTATATGTGTGATGGCCAGGTGAACAACCGTTGCCATCCATTTCCTCAAGCAGCTCAACTGCTTCATCAACTAGTTCATTCTTGCAAAATCCTTTAATCATTATAGTGTAAGTCCGAACATTAGGTTGCAATCCTTTTGCAAGAAGACCACTGCTAAAGATTTCTCTTGCAATTGTAAGTTCCCCAACATTGCAGAAACCATCAATCAAGATGTTGTAATACACAATATCGCGGTCCAACTTTTTTTCTTCCATCTCCCGAAACAATGCCATTGCCTCAGCAATTCTTCTATTCTTAAAAAATCCATCTAACAAGATGGCATAGGTTAGGGGATTTGGATGTTGGCCACAAGCTTGCATCTTATGGAATAGCTCCAGTGCAGCCTGGGGTCTCTCCACTTTGAAAAACCCATCGATAAGAGTGTTGTAAGTCATAACATTAGGAATCACTCCCTTGTTGGACATTTCATGAAAGATACGCTTTGCCTCATCAATTTTTTTATTTTTGCAATATCCATTTATCAATATGGTATAGCTAAACACATTGGGTGAACAACCCTTCTCAACCATCATATTAAAGGTCTTAACTGCCTCATCCATTTGGTTCTGCAAACAATAACCATCAATCAAAGAATTGTAAGTGACTTTGTCAGGATCAATGCCTCTTTGAATCATCACTTCAAATACTTCTTTTGCCTCCATCAACATCCCTTCTTTGCAAAGTGTGTCCACCAATATGCTAAAGGTTCGCACATTCAACATGATCTTCCTTTGTTCCATCTCGTTCAACAAAGTAGCTACCTCCCTCCACTGGCCAAAATTGCATAGTCCTTGAACTAAGCAACTGTAAGTGACAACGTCTGGCTGAATGCCTTTACTCATCATTTCAGATAAAAGGTTCAAAGCGTCATTTACCAATCTATCCTTACATAAACTGTCAATGATCATGCTATAGAGCACCACATCGGGTTCAAAACCCCCTTCCTCCATATTCCTGAGCAACCTAATAGCCACACCAGTCTGGCCAATCTTACACAGACCGTTCACTAACGTTTTACAAGTAATTACATTAGGTTGATACCCTTTGTTCTCCATTTCTTCTACCAACCTCACAGCTCCAGAAACATTACCTTGAAGACAGAGACCTTTAAGAAGAGTGTTTAGAGTAGGTTGGGTAGGCTGATAACCAAGTTTCAAAATTGTTGTTAAGACAGAGAACCCAAAATCGACCCGGTTCAAATGGCAGTAGCAATTAATCAAAACATTGAGAGTATAAACATTGGGAGTAATTCCAAAGGATCCCATATCTATAATTAGAGTAATGACTACGGGGTAATGCTTCATTCTTGCAATGGCACCCAACAATTGAGTAAAATCCACAATGGAAGGCAAAGGGTACATGTGAAGCATTTTGTCAAACAGGTTTAAGGCATGATCAAGATTCTTAAAGGTTCCAGATTTGCAGTAAAGAATGAGGGATCCATATCCCGTGCAATACCTAGGGTATTGCACGGTGTGCAATTCCTTCATTCTCAGCCATATATTTAATCTAATGGCTTAAGCATTTGACACCTCACCAATGGCAAAAATACTATTTTGCCCTTAAAAATCTCACACCCGCCCACTGCTTCAGGATTCAGCCCGCCCACTGTTTCATAAAACATAAACTCAAATTTTTTTTCTCTCTCTCTCTCTCCCCTGCGCAGCTGCCTCTCCTTTAATCCATTGTCACAGCATCCCGGTACCAGTCCACACAAGGCCAAGCCTCTCTCTTTGCCATCACTGTTGCTTCCAAAGCTCCGGCGAAGCTTTAAGCTCGTCCGATTCCGACGCCGACGAAGAAGACCCATCTCGCTTTTCAACAAAAAAAACTTCCTCCCTCTTTCTCGTGTGTGAAGCTGTCCCAAGTCCCAACTCTCATGGAGTGAAGGTCTCCCTCTTTCTGGTACCCCTTTTCCCCCTTTCACTTCCTATATATTTGTGTGCGTGTTTGTTATGTATAAGATTTTTTTTTTTTTTTTTTTTTTTTTTTTTTTTTTTTTTTTTTTTTTTGAGAATCGTTATGTATAAGATAATTTAATGGTAGTGAAGAAGAATTTCAAATAGGCAATGAAGTTTTTGGAGTCTAATTAAGTGGAATCGTTAATTTTTGAAGTGTCCCATATAATAAAAATTACTCTATTTTCATTTTCTTTGTCCTACCTAACAAAACAGAGTATCAGGAGTGGTTGGCCATTTGGGTTTTAAGCTAAAAATTCAATTTTTGCTTCAAGAAAACTAAACAAAGAAAAATCTGGGCTTTTGTTATAAATTTGATAACTTTTCGTAAAATGAAGCTTAATTGCTTTAAACTTGAAGGTTGATTTCTTTAATCTTAATTGCTTAATTGCTGTGATGTAGGAATGGAGGATGTTCTGGCGAGCTAGGTGTTTGGGAAGAAGAAGACAACAGAAGTTGCTCACTTGTAAGTACTTAAAGACTGGAATCCTTGAAATATTGATTTTATATAGTTGTATATTTGGTTTGCTATTTTGATTCTTTACAAAGATTTTAAACCTTGCTAATTCGGATTAAGATGTAGTTAATTAGAAGGAAATAGAAGCATAAGTTGGAACATTAGGCAGGTTGGATCACTCCCTACAATTTTCTTATCTTTTTTATCAATCTAACAATTAACGGAAGCCACTTTTAAGGTGGATGTGTGGTCAAAATTGGGTAGAGTTAGTGAAACTGTTCACATCTTCATTTAATATGCCTGTTCACCTAGGGTAGAATATGCCTGTTCACATCTTCATTTAATAATAATAATTATAATAATAATAATAAATAAACTTATGTGCATATCTAAAAATAAAAGTAAAATAAAAAATTAGAGAGAGAATAAACTCATTTATGACCATATAAATAATTAAAGTCAATACTAAGAGAAAATTCAATTAAATTCTAAATCGGATTTCAATTGTTATCTAGTTTTACGCAATGTTGTGCAAAAGACAAAAAATATAATATAAATAAACCATCAAAAACTTAATAAAGAAAAGGGAAAAAAAAGAGTAAAATCATGTGTATATAAAACATTCTAAAATTAAAAATTAAAAGAGAGAGAGAAAGTAAAGCTCATCTATGACTTAAAAAATGTCTAACTTTTAAATTATGTGCGTTTTTACTTAGAAAACTCAGAAAATGACAGTTGAATGAAGAAGATCACTAAAATTGGGTCGTTGCAAAAATCATATTCAAATCCCAAAGAAGCTCCTCTTTGCACATAGAGTCTATGACAACTACCGTATACCCAAAGTCCGACATTTTTAACATTATTACCTGTTCTCCGTTAGCATTAACTCCTCCACCATCATTCGTATTGTTATCGTAAATGGAATCTTTCTTCATAGAAAAGATGATAGAATGATGTTTTCGTTAATTTATGTGTGGTATCACGAGCGAAGATTCAAATTTCAGAATAAAATTGCTAAAAAAACACTAACGTAGCAATAAACATGATTAATGGGTAGATTACAAATTTTAGAAGAAAATTGTTAAAAGTATTAGCAATAGATGTGATTGGTGGATTTCAATTATTTCATAAATAAATATTTGAATTATTGATTAATTATATATAAATTTTTAAATTTAAAGTAGTAAAACTTGTGATAATAGAAAAATCTAAATTTTATGATCGAGCCATTTTAGAAAGAAAAAAAAATCATATTTCAATTTATTTTTTTAATTAGTATTTCCCAATATAAACTAATTAATACTTCCTTACTTAAGCCTTAATTATAGAATGTATTTTCCATATTTCACCTGAATAAAAGTGGGTCCGTAGTATATTCTATAATTTTCCTATTAATACGAAAAAAAAAAAAAGACCTGGTTGACGCCACAATTGCAGCATTAGCATGTTAAGAATCAACAACCAAATTTTTGCATCGAATTCATTTTCCACAGCTCGCAAATCTAAGGAAACGCAGAGGTTGATGCCCATTGCCATCTTCTCTCACTGCCCAAACCTCCTCAGCGACACTTTATGTATGTATGTATGTATAGTTTGTATAAACTCCTTTCTTGCATTGTGTCTTTGCTGCTTGCATCACATCACTGACTGATACTAGGAATCATGTTTCCTCAAAAAATCTAAAACATTAGTAATAGATTCCACCAGTTTCCAATTCTGAAAAAAAAAAAGATAATGTTTTTTGGGATCAAAATATTTGATTCCTATGTGATCTTTCTCCAATCATAATTTGCCACACGATCTTAGTCTTATTTCAGTTGTATAACTTGTAAGAGAAAAGATAAACGTTTTCACAACAAAGTTGCAATCTTTCTGAAATCTTTTGCAAGCAAATCTCTTCCTTTATAAAGTTTGTAAAACCTCAACAAGCATCACTTTGATGAGTTTCATTCATAACAAAGACATGGCCGCCACTCTTCCAAATTCACCACCACCCTCTTCACTCTTTGCATCCATAGATATGGGCACTAACTCCTTCAAGCTTCTCATAGTTCGTGCCAACCCATCTGGCCAATTCCTCACACTCAACCACCACAAAGAACCTATCCTCCTTGGCCTTAACTCCACCCCAACAAACCCTTTTGCTATCTCCAACCAATCCCACCTCCTAGCCCTCCAAACCCTCCAAAACTTCCAAAACCTTTTGCTTTCCCACCAAGTAATTCCTGACCACACTCGTTGTGTTGCCACTGCTGCAATACGTGAGGCAACAAATGGGAATGAACTTGTTGAGTGTGTGAAGGAAAAGTTTGGTCTTGAAGTTGAGGTTTTGTCTGGTGAAGAGGAAGCGAGGCTTGTGTACAAGGGTGTGCTTCAGTTTTTGCCACTTGTTTATGAGAAATTGGTGTTGGTTATAGATATTGGAGGTGGGTCCACTGAGTTTGTTGTTGGGAAGGGAGGGAAAGTTTGTTTTGGGGCTTCATTGAAGTTGGGGCATGTGAATTTAACTGAAAAGTTTGTGAAACATGGTGATCATAATGTTGGGGACATGAGGGAGTTTATTAGGTTGGTTATGGAAGAATCTGGGGTGGTCGAGAGAATCAAGGAGTTTGGAGGGGTTGAGATGGTAGTAGGGTGTTCTGGTACAATTCGTGCAGTTGAGAAGGCAGTGTTTTATGGATATGCTAAAAGTGAAATGTTTGAGAATGACAATGTGGTTTTGTTTGAGGAGTGGAAGAGGGATTGGCAGTTTAGTAGAAGGGAATTGAGCGGTGTGGTTGAGAGGTTATGTGATGGGAGGGAGGGAGAGAAGGCAAGGAGAGATAAGTTCTTTAATAGGCGGTCAGAGTTTATTGTGGCTGGGGCTGTGTTGTTGGAGGAGATATTTGAGGTGATTGGGATTGAGGATATGGAGGTTTGTGGGTATGCATTAGGGGAGGGTGTTATTGCTGAGAGTTTGGGTAAGGTGTATGGTGGTTATGATTTGAATGCCAATGTGAGGTGGAGGTCTGTTGTGCAGCTTGCAATGAGGTTTAATAGCAAGAAGAGCATGAGAGTTGCTGCTCAGTGTGCTGGCATTGCAAAGGTATGCTGAATTTTCTTTTTTTTGTTTCTTTATGAGGTACTTGCTGAAATTTATGTTATACCAGGTATAACGCTTGTTTGGTATTGCTGTAGGAAGTAAAACTTTAGTTGTAAGGCTTTTAAGTTGGAGAAGCTTAACTGAAAAGAGCTATAGCATTTTGCGCTTTTGGCAAATTATAGTGAATAATGCTTTAAAGTTATGGATTTATAAAGCATGAACAAGAAATTGTAGAGCTTTTAAATAAAAGCTCTAAATCTCGTTTTTTTTTTTTTTTTTTTTTTTTTTTTTTTGGTTATACTTATTGAACCTAATGAGATTGTGGTGATTACCATTTGTCTTGTACTTATTTTTGCACATTAGGATTTGATTTACAATTCAAGAAGTTGAACCTAATGAGATACATAACATTTTTACAGTTTTTCGTTTTTCATAGACATTATGATGTAGGACTGCTTAAAGGCATCCAATGATATTAACTAAATGATTGTCCAGGTGATTTTTGAAGGCTTGAGAGAATGTGAAGAGTTTGCTGCCTCCTTGACTGAAAGGGATCTTGAATACCTTGAAGCTGCCTGTTTGCTTCACAGCGTTGGGCTTTTCATGGGAAAAAAGGGTTACCATAAGCAGACTTATCGAATAATCATGGTATGCCTTTTTGTTCTTTAGTTTCATGTTCCATGATAGTCTTGCATACATGCAAATGAGAGCCTTTATATGGCTATTGAAGAAATTATATATGCTTTAAGATCTTTGAAAGTTGACAATTTGTCATCTCTAAAACATTTCAGTATCTTGTGTTGCATAAATAAAATTATTCTTCTATTTATTAATCTTTGATCATTTTGATCTTTTCCATAGGATGGTGGTCATCTTCATGGTTATAGTACTGAGGAGGTCAAGGTATGTTTTCCATCTATCACTATTAGTTTTGCTCTGTCCTTAATGATGCATATTTTTAGTGTTCTTTGTGCTACCCCTGGGCCTTGCCTCCAGTAGTTAAGGGTGGATTGGAATTGGTATAGGTCCATGTTTGTACTTAAACTCAACTCAGCTGAGCCTTAATCCATAAGGAATAAATAGACTCTGTAATGATAATGATTAGTACATCTGCAGTTAATGGCTCTACTCGCAAGACATCACAGAAAGAAATTCCCAAAATCTGATCATGCTTCTTTAATAGCATTCTCTAACGAGGTATCTCACTCTGTATATTCAGTTAATTATTGTCATTTTTCCTAGTCCTATGCAGGAAAGAACTGTTTACATTCCTCCCTACCTTTTTCTTCTATTATTTTCAGGTAAAGCAGAAATTTCAATCTCTTTGTGCAATTGTACGAATTTCTGTGGCATTGCAGCAGCATCAATGCATAAACATTCAAGAAATGGTCTTTTCAATTTCACACGAAGGTTTCAAATTGGTATGTGCCAGTCTGAATGTCACCTAGCTAATCATTTAGTTTTGTAGTCTAATGAGAAGTTGCTTGATAATGTATAGCTATTCTATGAAGCTTATGGAATGAGTTTTTTCCTGCTCTTAGAAAGCATCAATTTAGAACATAAAAAGTGGAGTACAATAAATCTAGTTATGAATGGGAAGTGAATCGTCACATAAAGCTTATGTTGTAGTTTGTTTTGCTGTTCTTTTTTCTTTTTTTCTTTTTTTTCTTTTTATGTTAAGTAATAATGCATTATTGAAAGTTAAACAAAAGTGATCCCCAAGTACACAGGAAGTGTACCAAGGATGCAACAAAGTTTCAACTAAAACTACATAAATCTAAAAAATCATCTAAGGTAAAAAATAATGGCCAGTTAAGGCAGCTGACCAATCAAACATGGATTGTAAAAGATACAATTTTAGCTACACAGACAAACACTCAATCCAATCAAAAGTACGAAGACTCCACTCCTTCCAAATAATCAACATAACCCAATGAGGCATGGCTCCCCACACACCAATAGCATGATGGTTACCAAACTCCCCCCTTCCAGCACTCCATCAACTCCACCACCCTTTTTGGCATAATTCAATTCACACTAAAAGACAAAATACCATAGACCATAGATTGTGTGCAATGTCTCAATGAAGCAACATACAGTCGGTGGTCTCCCCACTGTGCTTACACATTCAACACCAATCAACAAGGCATCTATTCTGCTTCTGAAGATTCTTTATGGTAAGAATTAGTCCCCAAACTGCAAGCCATGTGAAAAAAGCTACCTTAGAAGGAATCTTATCCTTCTAAATGGTTTTACACAAAAGATAAGGGGAGTGACCTGTAATAAGAGCTCCATAGTACGACTTAACCTCAAATAAACCACTCCTAGTAGGGGTCCCAAACATCTGGTCTTCCTTAGCCCTTGTAACTTTAAAGGAATATAGAAGACAAAGAAATGATTGCAAAATCCCAACCTCCCAATTATTAATAGATCTAGTGAACAAAATATCCCATTGAAGAACCCCAGAATTCCAATTCGTATTTTCTGCCATGAACGCCTCCTTATTTCTGGCTATATGGTACAACATCGGAAAAGCATCCTTCAGGGTTGTATCTCCACACCATTAGCCGGAAACGAACTCTGAGACCATCACCCAAACCAAACTTGACATACCATGAAAGCCTCCCACCCTTTTTTAATATACTTCCAAAGGGACACACCATATGGTCCCTTAAGCACACAGGAAGTCCAAGCACCCAATATACACCCATACTTCGTAGCCACCACACTTCTCTATAAGGAATTAGTTTCAGTGGCATACCACCAAAGCCAGTTCCCCAACAATGCATTATTAAAATGTGCAGGCTTCACACAAAGTCTGCTTTTTCCTGGACTACTTGGTGAAATCCATCTTATCAAACAAAGTCCGCTTTTTCTTGGACACTGACATTACACATTATTAGTTCTATATGTGTTATATAGATATAGGTATATCATTGTGACACCTCATTCTCTCATAAGAATGGGTGAAGGGTGAGGTCATGGGTTCAAAATTCATTGTGTGTGTCTCTAACTTACCAATAAAAAAATTTGGAGTTTTTCATCAGTTATTGAGCCTCCCAAAATTGTGATTTGCCCCTACAACAATATCAAGTATTGTATTGCTCTAGATAAATCAGGTACGTATGGAAATCCCACTTTCCAAGGACACTTCCCATTAAATGTTAGGGATTCATAATCTTTTCATGTTCAAAAACCATTAATTTCAGGCAAGTAGTTTTTTCTTGTTAAATTCCATTTTGTGATCCTTTGATAGATATACTACCACTCTTGCCTAAATCGACCTTGGTTGATGTAACTGGACTGACTTGGAAATCTTTCAATCTATGATGTGAAGTTGAGCTTTTAAACTTATTTTTTCTTTAAGTACCATATAGCAAAGGCAAGTTGTTAACCTGTTTGCATTTGGTCTCACTCACTTTGCATTGTTCTGGGGTGCATTTACAGGAAATAGGTGATTCAAAAAATCAAAATTTGCTGCCTACTACCGCACAACCTTTAGCTGTTGACACTGTGGCAGAGTTAGGGAAAGAGTTGGAAAACTTTAAAAAGGTAGATTTTCTTACCTGCTCGCTTGATTATGATTTAATTTTTGGTAGATATTTTCATGAATGTGGGTTAAATTGCAAAGTTTATGTCTTTGACATCTATTTTATATGCATTTAGGTATTTCAGCAAGATCTGTCTGTAGTAGTTCATTCAAGTACTTCGGAATCATAGCAGTAATAGGAAGACTTGCACCAGAGGCAGTATCACTCTATTCTGCTACTAAAAATCATACAAACCATTTACTGGGTTCCATTAGGGGTTCCATGCTGTTGCCTTAAAATCAGCAGTATCTGGTATGTAGGACCTATTGTTCTTCACATGATGTATTCTCGTGTAGGATTTAATGATAATTGATAATTTATCCACTGCTTACAATATTCTAATCTAATAGTACACTGCTCATTTTGATTGATATTGTGATTTGTGCACATTTGAACTATGGAAGGATTGTTGTGTTGCTCAAGTAGAACAAACAGTCTAAATAGACCCTTGGCAGAAAGATATTGGAAATGAATATCGGTGTCAAATTTACTGCCTTTTGTCCTCATAACACAGTTCAAGTGAAAGAATGCATGAACTTGATAAATGGAAGGTATAATGCATAAATCTTGTGTGAGTAGGTAATTTGCACTTCTCCACGTGAGGCAGAAAGTTGAACTGCTCTAGTTGTGTTTAATTACCGGAAAAGTAAGATTTTGAGTCTTCTGAAACTTATCTTTCACATTGTCTTGGATTTCAAGGATGGAAACACTCTCCTCAACAGCTGAATTAAGCCAATCATATTGGCATCATTTGAGTGGAGATTTAATAGTGCATGTAGTAAATACATAAGATTTTCTTTTCCTTTATTTTCTCTGCCTCTCTCTCTGCTTATTGCCTTGTACCATCTTACCTAAATAATAGACATAGCATTAGATGGGGAATCAGGATGTTAACCGCACTTAATTGCCAATTGGACTAATAATCTTTTGATCTTTGCATACAGTTTCATATTATGATAATCTTATATCTACAGTTTTTCACTCTTGCACCCTAGTACCACTCAATATGGTCCAGGTCAGGAAAGGAATTTAGTTGGTTTTGTAGTGGAGACCGCTAATAAACTGAAGCTAGTGTTGACCCGAACTATTTGTAATGCCAAGAGCCTTGTAGCTCCACAAGCACTTCCTAGTATTTCTCATGGAGATGTTTAGCATTCCAATCCTCACTCTCCCAACTATTAAATTGTCAAAATGTGCATAACATCTATTGTATCTAAATTCTGCCTCAATTAAAAGCTGCTTGTCTAAGAAGCCTCACTGTGATGTTTGAAATACCATGACTAGGGGAAATTGTACTTCAGAGTTGCGTCCTTGGCACAACCTTTGAAGGAATCATTGCTTTTTATGTTATTGATAGGGAGAAGCATAAAGGTTATTTGCCAATTTAGTATATTGGTTTTCATTATAATTACTTATAGTGCTTTTGTTTCACTCGTAGATTTCAGAGTTATCCACCTCAAATTATGTTGAAAAATGCACAATATGACAGTTTGGTGCTTCTTAGAAGAAAACTGAAAGGTTCTGATGCAGGGGATTTGTCAACATCTCATGCATGAGCTGAAATTATTAGGCAGCAGTTACAACAAGATGGAAAAGGATCATTTTTGTTTAAAATGGATTCATTTCATAGTTCATATTAAATTTTATGAATTTAAAGGTGTACAAACTCTCAAGTCATTGTAAATTTTAAATAACGTGACAGTCTGTACACTATTCGATTTAGAAAATAAAATATGAAATGTAAAATGGATGGAATTGAAAGGATCTTATTCTCCAAGGGATGAAATTGGTACCCATGGAAAGAGAATTGATGTGTATTCTATTGTATTGAGCATTATAATATATATAGTGAGAGGTCTATGTATATGGACATAGAATCTTGGGATTGCTAGAACTCAACTAGTATTTACTAACACTAGAGTACAATGGGTTTAAGCCCACATGTGGACTTGGGCCAATATAACTATGAGAGGTACAATCAAACAGTAACCAAAATCCCCATTCTCTCTCTTTTTATTTCTTAGAAATTTCTTTCTTGCCATGTGTTGATGTGGGCATATTTTAAAGGTCACTAAGCATCATTTACAATTGAATTTAATGAAAAAGTAGCACATAGTTGTTTTAGATTCTATTCCCATCTTGAGCAATATTTGACTGTTCACGAACATGGTGCACCTGGATAGATATGTGGAAGGAACTGGTATTTCATGTGTCAGACGCATGAGATCAGCCTCTTACAAACAAGTGGACTTCACACGGAAGGAGCTAGTATCTCATGCGCCATAAATATGTGCAAGGAACTAGTATCTCATTCGCTAGGCACATGAGACTAGCCTCTTACAAGCAGGTGGACCCCATACGAAAGGAGATGGTGCGCATGAGAGATTTTTCCATATAGAAGGAGCTGGTATCTCATGCCCTAGGCACATGAGACCAGCCAATTTTGGTAGACATAGATGGACATAATTGGTGGTGTTTGACGTTTAGACGTGGGTAAGTGTTACCCAATTTTGGCAAGCTATAGGAACATGAAGTGACACTGTGACAGGCCATTGATGACAGATGTTTTGCATTATTTAGGCCAAATTTTAAATCATATTTCAAACCTGAGCTTACCCATTATTTTGTACATTATTAACAATCCAATAATTTATTAATGGTTGACAATGTCATTTCTTCCCCATCAACCTCATCTACAGCAGTACTTTGGATATTCTTCTAAAATGAAGGTACTGATGCTATTTTGTTTCTAGTATGCAAAACTTTCTTTCTTTCTTTCTTTTGAGTTTTGAATATGAAAATTTCTTTTGGGTCTAAAGCCAAACTGTCTTTGTGTGCCATATCAACATATGTTATCTTTTATGCCCTTAAATTAACCAAAAAAATGAGACCAAGCACAATGTAAATTGTCATTGCTTTTTCTAGTACCTGCAATTATCAATTTCATATGTTTTTGTTTCTTCTAGTCTCTTGTCAAAGGCATGGAAGATCATGTTAATCAAACTCATGCGCATGGAGATAAATGTGTGTAATGACCATCTTGGGCCTCCAACTGTGTGAATGGCCTCTATACCCATAATCCATAATGACCTGCTACACAAATTGAGTTTGTAATCCCTGAGTTTCTACTTTCTAAAATGAACAAATAACTCTACAATAAATCCATCACAAAAATTTTCACTTTTTTTGTGTGTGTGTGAAGTCTGAAGTTTTAACGTGTAATTGACATAATAAAAATAGTATTAGTAATGGTTTCTGTAAAATGATATTATTCCGATTACAATTTAAAGCATCAACTATTTTTAAAAAATCATTAGGACATTTTTTCTCTCTCTAGCATTATTCATCATTACCCTATGACTCAAAAATAAATAAATAAATAAAGAAGAAAGAAAGAGAAATCTAAGTGAACATATAAATAAAATGTACTTAAATATGTCCTTAAATAATAAATAGCAACTATGTCATTGATGTGATAAAGTTGCCTTCTTTATCTATGAACGTGATGAAGCTGCCTATACAAAATGCATTAATACTCATGCATGTACTTCACCGTTTAGCTAAGCTCAAGTATAGAGTATAAATTATTGGTGCCTGACGTTGTAGAAAGTAGAGAAGTGTTACCTAGTTTTGGCAACACATAGCATAAAAGACAAATAATTCTCTCATGTGCGAGGTCCACCTACTTGTGAGAGGCTGGTCTCTGAATGCACCTGGCACATAAGATACTAGCTCATAAAAGAATTGTCAGCTTGACAGGCTATCAATGATTGATGCTTTGTGTATAGTGGGTCAAATTTTTAATAACAATTTCAAATCTAATCTTACTCATCCTCGTCATTTTGGTCCCTTAGCATTTGGCACCTATCCCAAAATTGTAAGAATAATGTTTGATACAAATAGTTCTACAAGTTATAATTGGAATAACATTATAATTATTTTTTAAAAATAATATATAAACTTATTGTCGATGTTACGGTAAAATTTAAATACAGTATTTAGGTGTTGTTTCTTAGTTTCCTCTCTTAAGATACAGTCGTGCGGCATTTTTTTCATGAGATGAAAATGTATTTTTAATATAAGTACAACTACATGACTGAATTTTCGAGCATCCACAACAGTGGAACAAAAAATTTAGCTATTTGGCATCACAAAAAGTTACTTATCTATTTTACCGACACACATGCTGCATCAATGAATCTATTTTAGCTTTTAACACAATAAAATAAAATATCTACTACAATAAAAAAATATATCAACTATAATAAAATAATATATCTACTACACACAACCATCATAGCCACACACACAAACACAACCACAACCACCACTACCACCACCACAGCCCACAACAAAGAAAAAAACAAAAATCAACAAAGCTCACACCCACCAGACCCACTAGGCAACACCCATACCCATCACCACGAAACCCACCCAAGCCACCACCACGAATACATCGATCTACCCACAAACCCATCCATACAGACACCGTATTGAACCCAATGACCCACTCACGAACCACACTCACCCACCACAGCACACCACATCACATCAACGTCGATGAACCCAACCGACGTCGACTATTCAACCACATCACAGCCTATCGATGCCGACGAACCCAGCCACCCCTGAAAATTTCATCAATTGCGCCAAAATGCCCACAAATCGGAAAACATAAGCCCACTGCCCACAACAGATCGAAAAACACAAACACAAACCCACATCAGCGCTGGGCATGAGATAGCAGAGAGAGGGTGGAGCTTAAAGGTTCGGCCTTTAAGGTGGAGATCTAGAGAGAGAAAATGCGAGATAAAGTGGTAGGCGTTGGGCAGGGGCTTGGTCGGCGGGAACTTACAGAAACAAAGAGGGTAAGGACTAAGTAGAGAGGAGCAACAGGCAGAAATGGAAAAGAGGAGAGAAGAAAAGAAAAAAATAATATTAAAATATTCTGATCAGTGTGAACGCAACATAAAATAGTTTTTTTTTTTTTTTTTTTTAACCTTTGAGCTACAGTGCACATCTATCTTTAGATGTGCACTGTAGCTAAGAAGCTAAAATTTTTAGCTTTACCTCCACTGTTGCAACCCTCTTTTTTGTGTTTTGGTGTAGCTAAAATAGCTATTTAGCTACACTGCTACAAATGCTCTTAAGAGAAGGATTTAAGGAACAGCACATAAGTATTGTACTTAAGTTATGTTCTACAACATATTATCTTAAGTTCTCAATTTTATGAAAAAAAAAAGTGAAAAAATTGTATCATTGATTTGTTATTATTATTTTGATGAAATATTGTTATCTTTATCATTAGGCGAAAATGCACTTTTGGTCTCTACATTTTGGGCCTATTCTCGATTTGGTCCCTAAATTGATTTAACTCCTAGGTCAGTCCCTGATTTTTAAAAATCGTTTTTAAAATAGTACTTGCCGTCTACCTAGTGACAGAAAATGCTGAGGTAGCAAACGAAATGTACTGTTTGCTGACGTGGCAGATAAAATAATAATAAAATATTTTATTTGATATTTTTTAAATGCCACGTTAGCATTTAGTAATAAAAAATGCCAACCCTAAGAAATTTTTTTTAAAAAAATGTAAATTAAATTTAAAAAAAAAAACTTAAATCTAATTTAAACTAAAATCATTTCTTAAAAAATAAAAATTCATAATCGTTTTAATTTTTTTTTTTTGTTTTTGTTTTTGGTTAACCTCATCAGCTTAAAAAAAATCTTCTACACTATCTACCACTAATCTCAAACTCCCTCTCTCCCTCTCTTCACCCTACACTCTCTACCACTAAGCTCACAAGCTCAGCCTTCTTCTCCCTCTCTTTGAATCGGTGATTTTTGGTTGAGTGGCGGCATTTCGGTGGTCGTGGCTCGCTGTGGGTGGGTTCAGATCAGCATAAGTGGGATTCAGATCGTCGTGGGCTGGCGTGGGGTCGTTGGTGCTTATGGGTGGCCGTGGTTTTGCTCGCCATGGGCCGCTGCGAGTCTTGGGTTTGGTGGTTGTGGCAGAAAATGGATCTAATTTGGTTTTTTTTTTTTTTTAATTATTATTTGGGTTTATGGGTATGGATTTGACAGTGGTGGATGTTGATGGTGGTAGTGGTGGTGGCAGTGGTGGCGGATGATTTGGGTTTTGGAATTTGGATTTTGTTTGGGTATTTTGAGTTTTAGTATAGGTCTTGGGTTTTATTTGAGTTTGGGTTTGACTCTCGGCGGTGGGTGGTGCTAGGTTGATCGGCGGTGGGTTTTTGGTGGTGATTTGTGGTTGTTGTGGTTGGTGGTGTGGGTGATTGTGGTGGTTGGAGGTTTCTGGGTTTGACATTTTTCTGGGTTGGAAGTTTGATGATTTTTCTAGGTTGGTTTTCTTATGTGGGTTTGGGTTTGATGATTTTTTTTCATGTTCTGGAGGCTTTGGTGGATGATAGGGATTTTGTATGAAATTTTGCATTGTTCTGGGTTTGATTGTTCTTGGATTCAGGAAGAACATGAAAAACAAGTTCTTGTGTTCTTACCTCCTAAAAAATAATGAAAGCAATAATAATAACAATAATAATAAAAAATTAGATTTAAAAGTTTTTTTTTTTAATTTAGTTTGAATTAAATTGAAATTGAAAAATATGAATTATTTTTATTTTTTTAATTAAACTGACATGGCTTTTTTTTTTAATTTAGAAAATGCTGACTTGGCATTTAAAAAATATCAAATAAAATATTTTATTATTATTTTATTAGTCACGTCAGTAAACAGTATATTTCGTTTGTCACCTCAACATTTTCTGTCATTAGGTTGATGACAGGGATTATTTTAAAAACAATTTTTAAAAATTAGAGATTAACCTAGGAGCTAAATCAATTTAAGGACTAAATCGAGAATAAACTCAAAATATAATGAGCAAAAATGCATTTTTACCTTATTATTATTGTTGTTATTATTATCATTATTATTATTATTATTATTATTATTCTGATGGGTTATCATTATTATTATTATTATTATTATTATTATTATAGAGATAGACTTATTGAATTTATAAATGGTTTACAATGTCATTGTCTCCCCCTATCAACTCATGTACATCAAAAATAATTTAATATACAATATGTTTCCATCTTCAGTCCTAATCAAAGCCTTCTTTTCTGTAACCAAAGTACTTTTCGAAATTCTTTCTCAATGTAAGGTACTGGTGCTGTTTTTGTCTCAGTTCTGCAAAACTTTCTTTCTTTTCCTTTTTTGAAGTTGATTTCTTTGAGTTTGAGCCCAAACTGTCTTTATGTGTCACATACATTTTATGGGGTTTATCAAAATCTTAGTCACGCGTCTTTTCATTAGACACATTTCGCATCCAAAATGTACAATATATGGATTTGCAGATGCAATTAAGATATGGGCAATATTGCGCATGCACCTGGTTTCCAAGAAGGTTGTACTAGAAGTCTAAAACTAAATGCATTATTGGTAAACTCAACCCAGTTGATTAAAGACAAAAACTGGTCCAAAAGTGATTATGGCATTTGGTTGTAGGGTTTCGAGAAGTTATCATTATTTTATAGAGTTTTACTCATGCATGTTTTAGGGTATATATTAATAAATTATTTAGAAAATATATTATGAAAAAATGATTTACTTTTTTGAAAAAAAATTCAATTTTTTATAATTTTTTTTCAAAAATAGATGATTAATAGCATACATGTGGGGCCCCAAATATTTAGCAACCCCGGCTCACTCTGCATCAGGCCCAAGATCCACGTCGAGGAGAGGACATAATCCAAGGATAAGCGGACGAGGCCCAAGTCGTCTAGGGACCTCGCCGAGGAGGCCCATGTCCTCGGTAGGCCGAGATTGAAGGAAAGGAGCTGTCACTCACTCATTAAATGCACGCCACCAACATTCTGGTCACATCAATGGTGAATTGACCAGCCAACAGTGATGCCTTAGTTGCTTCAACTAACAGAAAGCCTGCAAAGGCTTTCTGGTCACATCAATGGTGAATTTACCAGCCAACAGTGATGCCTTAGTTGCTTCAACTAACAGAAAGCCTGCAAAGGCTTTCTGGTCACATCAATGGTGAATTAATCAGCCAACAGTGATGCCTTAGTTGCTTCAACTAACAGAAAGCCTGTAAAGGCGGCTGATGGGACAGACACTCAAGTATAGGCTTGGATGATCAATAAGTGGACTGCAGAGATCAACTAAACAAGACTATATAATAGATAGCACCCCCGCCAAAAAAGAGGAAGGAGGAAGAAATAAAAAAGGGATCTTCAGGGTGTCCAAGGACAACCCTTGTATATGTCAGCTCTGAGTAATGAGATCCTCGGACTGGGCCAAGAACAAAATTTCTTCACGAACCTTTAGCCGAAGTCCTCGTTATTATTCTCACAAACACTTAGTCAAATTCCTTTATTATTATTCCTATGAATCTCATGTCGATCATTGTTTGCTTTGCTGGTACTTAGCCCTTCTACCCACGCTCTACAAATTTTATTGTTTAGGTCCAATTTAATTTGAGTCCTTACAATTGGCGTCATCTGTGGGAAGGACTTGTGCACTAGCAAGTGCGATGGTTGGTGTGAAAAGATTAAGAGCCACATTTCTAAAAAAAAAAAACCAACAAAAAACAATACAGCGTGCAGCAACAACATTCACTCAGAAGGCAACAATCACAAGAAACAAAAATATGCGAAAAATAAAAGAGATGAAATGGGCCTACTTCTTTATTAATATATGAGGAAAAAGTTACATCTTACAATGGATGCCCATGCAGGCTTGTTCTAAAACTAACTACAAAGAAAGACGTCTAACGAGGCTGGTGGAGAAGTAAGAGAAGAGGAAAGGAAGGAAGGAAGGCAACGTTGGAGGAAGGGCCGCAGCACCGGACGGTTCCACCTCTCAGCTTCGCCTGATTTCCCTCCCAAACCCATCACTGCCAGCTTGAAGGGGCTGGCGGATCCAGATCCGGGGGAGGGAGGTTACGTTCTTTCTAGATCCCCCTCCAAACAGCAAGGAGGGGTCCACATCTGGTTAGGTTGAAAAGAAGAAAAATCTTCAGCCTTCTCCTACCCCAACCCTAGTATGACGTCCAGGGTCGGGGTGCCATCCTTGGCTCCTGAAAGGGGCTAGGCTTCCTCGTAACCACCCTTTCCAAGGGCCAATTCATTTTAGGGGGCACAAACTGCTATTTTTGCAAAGCCCCTGAACAGTGTGTTGGTGCATGTGTTTGTGAGGTCTGAAGAAAAGGTTTGTCCCAGAAAGGCCTTTTATAGAAGGCGAAAACTGGTGAGAGCCAACCCGCACAAAATCCTAGGGAGAGATTACCGGAGGCAATAACTCTACCCAATTTTCAAGGGGCTTATCCGCCGCTAGATCCTTGTAAATCCGCAAGGACATTAATGAAGAGGCGCCTCATTAACGAGGAGGCACCGAAGTGTTAAAGCGCGTTACTCGAACAGCCCAAGGGATGCCTCGTAATCAGAAGAGGCTAGAACAGAGCAGGGTCCCCTCCTCGGCGGAGCAAGTCAGAGAACTAGGTATTGGACAGATTCAAGGCCTTGCATGGTCCTCAGACTCAAGCCTCTAGGGAAACCAGCTACTTTAGACTGAGAACTAAGAGTTAGATAGAACCTAGGCATTGCATGGTCCTCGGACCCAAACCTCTGGGGAAACTAACTACTTAAAAGAAAATTACTTAAAAATCAGAGAACTAGGTACTGGACAGAACCAAGGTCTTGCATGGTCTTTGGACTCAAGTCTCTGGGGAAACTAGCTACTTCAGACTAAGAACTAAGAGTTAGACAGAACCTAGGTATTGCATGGTCCTCGGACCCAAGCCTCTGGGGAAACTAACTACTTAAAAGAAAATTACTTAAAAATCAGAGAACTAGGTACTGGACAGAACCACGGCCTTGCATGGTCCTCGGACTCAAGCCTCTAGGGAAACCAACTACTTCAGACTAAGAACTAAGAGTTAGACAGAACCTAGGTATTGCATGGTCCTCGGACCCAAGCCTCTGGGGAAACTAACTACTTAAAGAAAGAAAATTACTTAAAAATCAGAGAACTAGGTACTGGACAGAACCAAGACCTTGCATGGTCCTCGGACTCAAGCCTCTAGGAAAACCAGCTACTTCAGACTGAGAACTAAGAGTTAGACAGAATCTAGGCATTGCATGGTCCTTGGACCCAAGCCTTTAGGGAAACTAACTACTTAAAAGAAAAGTACTTAAAAATCAGAGAACTAGGTACTGGACAGAACCACGGCCTTGCATGGTACTCGGACTCAAGCCTCTGGGGAAACCAGCTACTTCAGACTGAGAACTAAGAGTTAGACAGAACCTAGGCATTACATGGTCTTCGGACCCAAGCCTCTGGGGAAACTAACTACTTAAAGAAAGAAAATTACTTAAAAATCAGAAAACTAGGTACTAGACAGAACCTAAGCATTGCGTGGTCCTCGGATCCTAGCCTCTGGGGAAACTAGTCATTATAAGACGATTTAAACACTGGGCAGAATCAGGGTTTTGTACTGACCGTAGGCCCAAACCTACGGCAAAGCCAACCCCTTTGGTGCTAAGTAATGAGCCCTGCTAGAAACGAAAACGAAGTAAAGCTGAGCGCTAAAGCATAACAACTTAAACCTACCCATCCTAGAAGAACTAGCAAGGAACTCAGGCTAAAAAAGTATAGATTAGAAAGAGAAGAAGACTTACAGAAATAAGGAAAAACTCCTTAAGCGGGCCCTTTGTGCTAAAGAAAGTTGCAGGGGCAATTAAAAGGATAGTGACACTGACAGAAAGGCAAGGTCCGATAGGCCAATACGATAGGCCTGAGAACGTCAAAATCCTCTTCCCCGCCCAAAAGGTCGGACAGCAGAATTTTGAGGGGCTATTGTGGGGCTCCAAATATTTAGCAATCCCAGCCCACTCCACATCAGGCCCAAGGTCCACGCCGAGGAGAGGGCATAATCCAAGGATAAGTAGACGAGGCCCAAGTCGTCTAGGGACCTCGCCAAGGAGGCCCATGTCCTCGGCAGGCCGACGTTGAAGGAAATGAGCTGTCACTCACTCATTAAATGCACGCCACCAACATTCTGGTCACATCAATGGTAAATTAACCAGCCAACAGTGATGCCTTGGTTACTTCAACTAACAGAAAGTCTGCAAAGGCGGCTGATGGGACATGCACTCAAGTATAGGCTTAGATGATTAATAAGTGGACGGTAGAGATCAACTAAACAAGACTATATAATAGATAGCACCCCCGCCAAAAAAGAGGAGGGAGGAAGAAATAAAAAAAGGATCTTCAGGGTGTCCAAGGACAACCCTTGTATATGTCAGCTCTGAGTAATGAGATCCTCGGACTGGGTCCTCGGATTGGGCTGAGAACAAAATTTCTTCACGAACCTTTAGCCGAAGTACTCGTTATTATCCTCACAAACACTTAGTCAAATTCCTTTATTATTATTCCTATGAATCTCACGTCGATCATTGTTTGTTTTGCTGGTACTTAGTTCTTCTACCCATGCTCTACAAATTTTATTGTTTAGGTCCAATTTAATTTGAATCCTTACAATACATTAACTAGACATTTTTATATATACATATTGTAAGAAGTAGATAAGGGAGAATTGGCCCTTACCCTGCCAAAGAAATCGATTGTGTGAATTATATATATAATCCCTCTCTTAATCTTATGCTTTGATTTTTTTTTTTTTTTCCCTTTCTCTCTCTTTTAGTATCTTCTTTCAAAATTCCTTAACGAAATAAGAAATTCCTGCTTCATTAAGAGTTTAATAAAAAAGAAAAAAATTATACAGCATAAACAAATTATTATTACCTTTCAAAAGTGAGAGGAAAAAAAAATGATAATAGGAGTTCAAATTCATTATGTAAATATTTATACTTCTTCATAAACTTTAGTGTGTAAGCAAAAAAAATAGAAATAATTATAAAATAAATCAATAATATGTTCAAATTAAAATCTAATATTTTAAGTACATAAATGTTTGTAGTATAATTTTAAGATTTTTACAGATTTCAAATGAGTTATATTAACCAAAAATAACATCAATTACATTTGACGTCTATCTAGCTTCTAAAAATCATTTTATATGAATAATAAGTAAATTTTAACCATGAAAAAAAATTATAAAATGACTTACTCATGTGTAAAAACAATCTCTAATAACAAATAGATACAATACAATGAAACGGTATTTTTTATAGGATTTTTACGTTAAAATATCATCTTATATTTATATGAATGGTTGTTTATTGTTTAAATTAGTTTGCACTTTGCATGCACTCGCACTCACTTGTTTGCACTTATGTACGTAGGTGTAGCATGTGCAAGTACATATACTAAATATATATGTTAATTATAAAATTTGTTTCCTTAAAACCAAAATCTAATTCCGGCGCCGTTAAAGTGAGTTATGCATTTTCTTTGTGTATATAATATATAGAGTAAAGTTAATTAGGAATACATGCAATTTTATTAAAGTGTTAAGTTATGATCAATATAATATCTCTATCAAAAAAAAAAAAAAAATATATATATATATATATAATATCATTTTCACATAAAATAATACTAAAATATTAATGACATTATATCTATTATGCACCAGCACCATTATATAATAGGTTGAAGTAGAAAATGGAAAATTGTAAAAATTTGGCATTGTAAAGAATTTTACTAGGGCACACAATAGTAAATCATTTTAGAAAAAATTTTATGAAAAAAATTATCAACTTTTTTTTAGGTTTTTTAATTCTCTATAAAAAAAATTTCAAAAATAAATAATTAATATGTGCCATAAAGACACACATTAATCGGACCCTTGTAAAATTTATACCTAAGGCTACGTTTGGTTCAATGTAAATTGAATTCCGAGTGTAAAATGAATGCAGGAGAAAGTTAATTCCCATAAGGAAAATAAAATCTGGGTGTTTGGTTGTGCAATGGAAAATAATCCAAAAAACGATTTTCGATGTTTGGTAATATTCTAAAAATGCTACTTTCCTACAAAATTTTCACATTTTCTCAGCATCCAAACAAATTTTATTACAGAAAATTTCAAAATATACACTTAAAAGAAACAAAAATCTACTCCAAACAATTCATTAAACTAAAAAATTTGGTCAAACTGAGAGAGGGAGGAAGAGAGAGGGATCGAAAACTAAGGGAAAGAGAGAGATCGGTCATTGGTCATGGGTCATGGGCGATGAGATCGAGACGACGATATCGGTCATGGGCGATGAGATTGAGACAACGAGATCGACGGCGCCGATGAGCTTTGGGTCGAGAACGAGATCGAAGGGTAGATCGGACTGAAGGGTGGATCGGACTGATTTCCTGAGGTTGTCACTTGTCAGACATTTTTTGTTCAAACAGTGGAGGAAACTCACCGTGTGTGGATTGGCGGACTGTGGGTCGTCGAACTGGAGCTCGGTCACCGTTTGGCGTGTTTTGCTTTGTGGAGCTCAGTCACAACTGAGCTTGAAAAGTGTGAAGAGTGCGTGTGAGAAGTTGAATAGAGAGTCTATGAGGAGTGTAATTAATTTGAAGGTAAAATAAAACCTAAAATAGTTTTATGGGCAATGAGGGTTATTTTACTGTCAATACAAAAATTGATTTCTGTTTAACTGAATTTTTTGTATTTACCAAACATACAAAAGGGTGTAAAATAATTTTCTAAAAACTCTTTCCTAAAAACTCTTTTCAACCAAAACAAACACACCCTAATATTTTTTTCCAAGTGAAAGTGTGAACCACGAGAGCACTGCATTGGGTTGTGATGTTTTACCCAAGTAAAATGATATCAACGCATGAAAATGACAATTCGCACAATTTGATTACTGTTCTTTAATTTGTACTTTTCTGAAGGAATATGTGGATCAATGTGTTCAATCATCATCAATTCTGATCGTTTTTTTTTTTTCAATTTTTTTTTTTTTTGGGAATGATTGACCAATTACGCTAAAAAAATTTGATGTGATCGAGATGAGACCACATATGATGACTGTATATAAACCCCTATTCCTATCAATCATCAAACTTCAAAATCTACTGATAAAGCCAATAAAGTATGAATAGGATGTGAAATAACATTATATGAATCTCTCTTTTTTAGGAGATGAGGACATTGAGGGGGCCCGGTCGACCTAATAGGCATAGGTGCCAAATGCCAATCTGTTGGCCATACAAGAGACAATATGTTTCTTCTAAAGTATTGTTCTAAAATTTTAGCTATTACTCCAAAATTTAACTTTATTTATAACTAAAATATGTATAAATAAACTTCTTATAAAATATGTAATGGAGTTTTTTTTTTTTTTTTTTTTTGAGAAAGAAATATGTAATGGAGTTTGATTACAAATTTGGTTGTAGTTAATGATTATAACCTCAATTAAAAAATTTAACATAACTATATATTGTGAAAATTGAACTGTTGAATTGCGTGTACTTTATATTTTTAATATGTGTGTCAGATTTTATATCAATTTGATATTATTTACTATTCGATTCATAAACTTATTTTTGTATGTATAATTTTTGGAATACAACAACTTGAAATTTAAATATTTAATTGATAATATAGCTATTGATCTTTAATCTTTTAAAAATTTTGCAAGCATGTAGAATATAAGAAGAAAATATAATCCAATTGTGAATTTGTCAAAATCACATCTAATAAAAATATATTGAGTAGAATTGTAGTCATTAGCTATAAACTTGGTTGTAGACAAACTTTATCTTGAAATATGTACTAATAAGCTTCCTCTAAATATAAATGTGATTGGAACTATATCAACATAATAAATAAACTTCTTAATTTTCTTACTTGGTTAAAAAAAAACTTCTTAATTACTTTTTGCTTTACAATATGATTGGTTTTTTGTAGTGAAGTTTCTGTTGTGCATTTGTATTAGAACTCTATTTCATCTTTCTTGTGTGTGTTTGTGTGTGTGTTTTTAAAATGGGGGTTAATTGTATCATTTTTCTTAAAAGTGTGTAGTGTGCAGTATAACTTGTCCTACTTTTTCTTAGAAGTTACCATGACTTTTGAATGAAATTTTTGATGTGCTTTTATGCTAAAATATTGAACCAATGACATCCAATAAGATTTGATTTTTTTTTTTTTTTTTTATGGATATAATACAATTCAAACATATGACATTTAATTTTATTTTTTTAATAATAAAATAGTTGGGGAATGAGAAATTTAAAATTTTGAAACCTAACCGTTTTTGTTGAATATATAATAATGTTCACTTTACAACAACTATTGTCTACTATTTTAAGCAAAAAAATATATTAATGTTGATGGTAAATAAAAAATTGGGCTATCTCCAGTTCGTCTATAGTGTCATCCAAGTCCAAAAAGGTTGTCCCAATACGAGAAGGTTGTCCAAATGTAAAAAGGTTGTCTAGCATGAAAGCACCTGGACGACCTCCCAACACTTACAAATTCTCTAGGTAAATTTATGTTCGAAAGTTTATAATTCGAACCACGTTCTACTATTTTGAAGTATGAGCAAATTCCTTATTCATCGCTCTAACTTCCCACTAAGTTTCTAATTTCCATAGCAGTTGTAGAAGTTAAGTCTGAACCTTCTAACTTCCATAGCAGTTATGGAAGTTAAGTCTGAACCTTCTAACTTCCATCCACGTTGAGGAAGTTACTAAACAAGTAACCACTTCAAAACTCACTATAAAAGGACTCATCTATATCAAATGAAGGTAAGTTTTCACAACTCCTAAAGTTGGAATTCTTAAGTTCTAGAGAGAAAATTAACTTAAAAATCGAAAGGTTCTTAGCCGGTTCATCCTAGTCACCTTTAATTTTGTGTTTCTTTCTTTTTAGGCCTTCTAAGCAACCACTGGCCAATTAAAGCCCAAAGCATTCAGTCTACTGATTTTCAGTGCATCATCAAATGTCATTACCAATTTATTATCAATCATTATTATTTATTATCAATACCAATTTATTATCAAGCCAAAACATTAATGGACTTATTTTTAATACAACTAACAAGATTGACACAAATCACTTATTCAACGATAAAGGAGTTTCCAAAAAAAACCTCTTCCTTGTGCATGCATCCTTTCTCTTTTGTTTGTTGGACAATTATTGGTTTATATTGTTCTATCAATGTAAACAAGTAATTTTTCTTGTTTGTTTATAAAATGTTTGTTTTTAAAAAATTGTAAATTACATATTTGGTTCATATTCTTTACATCATATTTTATTTTAGTCCATATAAATTTTTAGTTTGTTCATTAATATTTTTTAATATCGTGTTAATTTAGTCTATGTTGTTATTTTTTAGATGAAAATTTATGATGTGACTAACAGCAAAAAATAATAAAAGTTTCTATTGATGTGGTAATAAATTTTTTTCTCTTTTACCATTTGCTACGATAGTCATTTCTATTCAAAAAATAACGATAAAAACTAAATTGATACGACACTGAAAGATTATAAATTAAATTATTAAAATATAATAGTTATGGAACAAATTAAAATATGTTATAAAAAATATAGGGCAAATAACACTCCTCTCCTTGAGGTTTAGAGAAATGACACTCACCCCCAAACTTGAAAGGAAAAAACACTCCCCCCCCTGAGATTTTAAAAAAATAACATTCCCCCCCTTCTGTTAATATTTAGTAACGGAATATAAAGCATATTATAAAACATGTTGCTTATGTTGATTTTTTAGTCTCTTATAGCACATTTCCAATTGATTTTTTAAAGTTTGATCATTCTTTTAGATTTTTTAATCGCTCCTCTCTCTAACACTTTGAATCAAAATTTATGAAATAAAATAATTTGTTGAAACTTTCAAGCTTTTATTGTTTAAAAATGAGTTTGAAATTTTCAAAGTCACTTATCAATATAAAAAACTTTCAGAGTCAATTTTGGGAATACATTATTAATCAAAGGGTACGTTAGTGCACAACATTTTTAACGCCAATTTAACAGAGTTTAGATAAATAAATGTCAAAGGGGGAAAAATGTTTTTTTCCTTTAAGTTTGGGAGTGAGTGTTATTTTTTCAAACTTCAAGAGAGGGGAGTGTTATTTGCCCAAAAATATATACAAAATATTTAGCTAAGATTTAATTGAAAATTTTGTACTAATATTTTTAAATTAAAAAAATTAAATCTATATGTTTTAGACACGTGGTGGTAAAATAAAAATACTTTCTGTAAATAAATTTGTTGTCCGGACAAATGTAGTACTCGTAGTTGAGGTGTCAGATAGTCACACAATTGTCCATCAATAATTTTGCAAATTCCAAGACACGTGTTAATCGTCCTTTTTTGCAGTAACGGTGAAACTGACCCATCAATTCGTCACCAGGGGTTGGCTTGCTGTCACGTCAACTCAAAAGAATATACCTAAAACACATTATAAAGTTAAAGTTGTGGAGATTTTTTCACAATTTCCATAACAATTTCCATTTGGGTCCATAACAATGCCTTCTTTTTCTTTTTCTTTTTTTTATTTATTATTGCGAGGATCTGAGATTTTTTTTGAGCAGTGTCACAATTTTTCAATGACTTTGCTATGTGGACATTTATGAATAGTTGAAATTATGGACCCATTATTTTATTTCCACCATTTATGAGTTGTCACATAGTAAAGTTGTGAAAAAATTTGTAACACTAGACTAATTCAATTTTTTTTCCCCTCTTGGAAAGAGAACTTGTAGTTATTTCCACTGCCAAATCTAAACATACTTGGTTGTTCAAATATTATCGTTTACACATAGGATTACCATTAATATTTATAAATAAGTGGATTTAGGTCCATTAATCAGAAATTAATACTTAAATATGTTGTAAATTTGAGTGTGAAAATAGTTTTGTCTTTAGAGTTTCTAAATGCCTGATTTTTTTCAATAGAGTTGAAGGGCAATAAAGATCCCAAATTTCATACACTACATTATCGATTTATGAAATTTTGAGATATATTTGGGTGTCAACTTATAGTTGGATATTATCACTTGCACATGGGATCGCCATCGATACTTGTGACCTAGTGGATTTCAGTGCATTAATCACGAGTTAAACATTTAAGTATGTTGTGAATTTAGGTGTAGAAATAGTTGTCTTTAGAGTTTCTTTATACCCAATTCAATTCTATAGATTTGTGATTTGAAGAGTAGTAAATTCAAAGATCCAAATTTCATTCACAACATTATCGATCTATGGAATTTTGAGATAGTTCATGGTCAATGAGAGGAATAGATATTTCATGCACAAATGAAAGGATGCTACTCTCATATTTTTCACCAATGACGGCTCTAGGATATATTTTTAGGAGGCCAGTAAGAAGATGCATTTTGGGTAAAAAATGAATCTTGCGGTCTACGTGATTTTCTTATTACATATTTGTCCATAGTACGAATTAGCAAGAGAATAAAAGATGAGAAGTACTACTACATCCACAACATATTCACAACACTTTCCTAATAAGTCTATTGTTATTAGTTTTAATTTAAATCCATTGCTAAATTTAATTTTTTGCTCATCAATAACAACCAGTAATAATCTGTCATTTAAAATTTGTTGTGAACATAATGTTTCTCATATAAGATAAATTATAAGTTCACCGCGTATTGTTTCTTAATACAATGAACATAGTAATTATTGTTACTAAGATTAAATCTTGAAAATCATTTTTATTATTTTTAAATACAATAAACATATGAATTATTTTTGTTAAGTGAACTCCAAGCTAGCTATAAATACAATCAACTTTTATGCATTAGTTTATTTCAAATTTGTTAAGATCTAAATGAATTTTTTTTTTTTTTGAAGATTTAAGATGAACAAATTTATAATTTTGTTATTAGGCTTATTATTTTTTTTTTCCTACCATATTTTAGATCAAATTGGTTTGTTCTAGGGTTTTTTTTTTTAAAAAACCAAGTTATTGTTAAGATAATCATATTCAAGTTTATTTAAGTTTGATTTTTAAAAAAAATTAGGTCCCAGGGTTCAAAATTTTATTTTAGGAGGAGCTTTGGCCCAGGCCAGCTCAAAGGTTTCATTTGAACCCCTTACTCTTGAACTGTACTTGTAGCCGCCCATGTTTTTTACATGTAATTTTCTATGAAATTTTGGGGTACGGGCATACGGAAAAAATTTCCCAACTTTTTAACTTTTTGTACCATATGAATGACATTGTTTTTAATTTTGACCAAACTACAATTTTCATCTCTGTACATTCGTGATTCGTTTGCTAATTAAATATGGTTTTTGTATCAAGTTCAATGCCTCAGTGTGCGTGGTAGTTTTTCCAAGGGGGTTGTGTCAATACACCCAACTTATGCCCAATCTCATTTCATTCAAATAAATATTTCCTTTAACAAAAAAATAAAAAAGAAAATCGATGCATGCTCGAAATGAAATTTTTAAATTGAGAATGGGTACAAATACAATTATCTACAAATCATGATTTTTATTTACAATTTAAATAATAATAATAATAATAATGAGAATCTTTGAGCTGAGAACATAAGTGATAAGAAAATAATAATAATGACAGCTCTGCACCTTAAATTATAGGGGTGTGCTATTTTGCAATGTGGATCCTAAATTTTAAAATTTGTAATTATGAATGGTATTACGTTGTTTTGTGGGTTTTCTAATCAAACTCAAGGGTTTGAAATTTTATAAACAGGATTGCGGTGAATTTGAGTTCATATTTTTAAATCCATTATACTTTGGTAAGGGATTGAATTTTACACCGTAAAATCGACTCAATTATTAGTTTAAATTACTAAAATACCTCTATTTTAAATTTTATTTACTCAAAAATATGGTTTCTATAATATAATAAGTGTGACTCTCTTTCATCTCCTAAAACAATACTTAATAGTAAAAGCGCTAACTAATGCTTAAATTTTGTTAAAAGGTATTTTGGATGATCCATTTTAGGTTAACTCGACTTGATCCAATCCGTTTTAACTCATCTCACGATATGATAAACATGCAAGTCTGGTATAAGTTTGGATTTTTCAAATATAAATAAGATGAGCTTGTGATAGTATTCTTAAACTTTGTTAGAGTAATTTTGGTAAGTAAAATAGATACAGGATTTGGGTTTGGGAAAGGTTTTTTTACATGTACCATTCGTATTTGTAATTATCATCACTATAAGTTGAGAATATTTTTCGAATCTACCCAACATCTAAATTAAACTCCAAAATAGCGGTGTACATTTCACATGTTATTATATTTTATGGTGTATATTATAAATACCCTCACGATTTAAGATGAACATTGCAAATTCTCTTATAGTTTAATTATGATGGATAATTACCCACTAAAATGATAATTTTTGACATTAAGTTAGATGTTGGGCTAGACATTGCAGATTAACATTAGGGTAATTGTTGTAAAAATTTTGAAGTTATGATACACACTGCAAATTTTCAAATAGCTTAGGGTGGATAATGTAATCAACCAAAAAAAAAACGTAAATTGTGGTAGGGAACTTGTAAGTTGACATTAGATATTTTCCCCTGATTCATTCACAACCTTCAATTTTTATGGCATTAATTGGAGTACCCAATTTGCACCTGCAACTTGCACACTATTCCAGTGCTTTGATCCAGAATTCAGCCAAAGCCATATCTTGTATCTTCTCTAGAAATTCTTGACGTACAAATTTCTCTATTTCAAATCAATTAACAAGCATGCTTAAAATTTAAGGGTTAAATGGCTCTAACGACATTTGTTAATGGATTATTTTAAGAAAATTTTGATACCATTTTTATCTATACTATTTATAAGAGGATTTCCCCCTTTGGATTGAATTTTTATGTAATTCTGAAATACTCCTAGACCTTAGTTTAACAGGGAAAAAACTTTGGGACAATTTGGTAAAAATATATCTCTAACTCCATTTAAAATGCCTACAAAATAACACATTCTCCTACTAATTCATTTCTTCAAAACAAACTTATCCAAAAATTAATAATAATAAAAAAAATCAGTCCACTTTGTATATATCCTTCAAGCCCATGTTCCAACAATTTTTTTTTTTTTTTTTAAGAGTCAAGACTCACCGGTTTCTCTTATTTATTATTATTATTTTTTTTTTGTTGTGTCATAATCTAAAAATTAAGATGAATGAAAAATTATGACATTAGACCAAAAAAAAAAAAAAAAAAAAACATAAATTGTGGTAGGGAACTTGTAAGTTGACATTAGATATTTTCCCCTGATTCATTCACAACCTTCAATTTTTATGGCATTAATTGGAGTACCCAATTTGCACCTGCAACTTGCACACTATTCCAGTGCTTTGATCCAGAATTCATCCAAAGCCATATCTTGTATCTTCTAGAAATTCTTGACGTACAAATTTCTCTATTTCAAATCAATTAACAAGCATGCTTAAAATTTAAGGGTTAAATGGCTCTAACGACATTTGTTAATGGATTATTTTAAGAAAATTTTGATACCATTTTTATCTATACTATTTATAAGAGGATTTCCCTCTTTGGATTGAATTTTTATGTAATTTTGAAATACTCCTAGACCTTAGTTTAACAGGGAAAAAACTTGGGGATAATTTGGTAAAAATATATCTCTAACTCCATTTAAAATGCCTACAAAATAACACATTCTCCTACTAATTTATTTCTTCAAAACAAACTTATCCAAAAATTAATAATAAAAAAAAAAATCAGTCCACTTTGTATATATCCTTCAAGCCCATGTTCCAACAATTTTTTTTTTTTTTTTTAAGAGTCAAGACTCACCGGTTTCTCTTATTTATTATTATTATTATTTTTTGTTGTGTCATAATCTAAAAATTAAGATGAATGAAAAATTATGACATTAGACCAAAAAAAAAAAAAAACATAAATTGTGGTAGGGAACTTGTAAGTTGACATTAGATATTTTCCCCTGATTCATTCACAACCTTCAATTTTTATGGCATTAATTGGAGTACCCAATTTGCACCTGCAACTTGCACACTATTCCAGTGCTTTGATCCAGAATTCATCCAAAGCCATATCTTGTATCTTCTCTAGAAATTCTTGACGTACAAATTTCTCTATTTCAAATCAATTAACAAGCATGCTTAAAATTTAAGGGTTAAATGGCTCTAACGACATTTGTTAATGGATTATTTTAAGAAAATTTTGATACCATTTTTATCTATACTATTTATAAGAGGATTTCCCTCTTTGGATTGAATTTTTATGTAATTCTGAAATACTCCTAGACCTTAGTTTAACAGGGAAAAAACTTGAGGACAATTTGGTAAAAATATATTTCTAACTCTATTTAAAATGCCTACAAAATAACACATTCTCCTACTAATTCATGTCTTCAAAACAAACTTATCCAAAAATTAAAAAAAAAAAAAAAATCAGTCCACTTTGTATATATCCTTCAAGCCCATGTTCCAACAATTTTTTTTTTTTTTTTAAGAGTCAAGACTCACCGGTTTCTTTTATTTATTTATTATTATTTTTTTTTTTGTTGTGTCATAATCTAAAAATTAAGATGAATGAAAAATTATGACATTAGACCAAAAAAAAAGAAGAAAAAAAGCCTCATCGCATGCGCAAAGCGCATGTAACAAGGCTAGTGGAAAATATACAAATATTTCAGAATACACTATATCTTAATAATAAATGGCCACATCCATCCCCTATGAATGCACAACTTTGTCCCATGTCCCAGGTCAAACCTAGGAGCTAGACTCAAAAAAATTAGTTACTTTTTTAATTTTTCTATAAAATATTTTTAAAAATATTTCCTAAATCAATATTTTTAAACTTTTCCTTAAATATAATAAGGGAAATATTAACCAACGCCCTTACGGTATTGGTTTAAAAACTATTTTTAGAATCATTTTATTGAAAGAATGATAAAATAATAAATGTTGTTAACAATTTTTTATATTTCTCGTGAAAGTGATGTCAAAAATTTCTTATTATGATTTATTAACAATTGCCCTTAGGGCATCCGTTAACACAACCCATATAATAAATTGAGTGTTAAAATTAAGACCATTGTAAATGCATAGTGGCCCCAAAATTTTTAAGGGTGCTATTAACTGGTGCTGTACAGCACCCGTTAATGTGATAAAATTAAAAATAAATTATTCACTTTTTTTTAGGGATGTGGAAAAAACTGAATATGCATTAAATGTGTGTCAGTTTAGATAAAAAAGTCAAATTATTTTGTGATAAACCACAATTGAAAAGTAAAATTTTGTCAATTTTTAATGCAGTGGAATTTGTGATAGGTAATAAATGAACCACAACTAGTTCATTAACAGGTGCTGGCTGGTACCTGTTAACAAAGTCCAATTTTTAATATACAGGGCACTCAAATTGAGATGAGTTTATTGCAAATTTTTTATGAAATTCATTGCATGGTATTGATCTAACTTTATAGTAGTATGATATTGAGTATAATCATCAATCTTCAAACGTGAGACATCTCCATTTCCCAATAAATCTTTATATTGGTATTTTTTGACTTAAAAAATAATTTTGTCACTATTATTTATTTATTTATAGATTGGGTGTTGGACATTAAATAGGGTTGTTTCCTCCTCTCTCACGTGAGCATACCCATCATTCAAGAAAGAAAAGTGTGAAAGCACATTTTTTTTTTAGCTAAAATATAATTTCTCGTGTAGGTTGCCCTTGTATAACGCAAAAAAACGCATAGTATGAGGTTTTGTAAACAACCTTATCCACCTTTTTCTTTTTTTTTTCTTTTTTCTTTTCATTGGGGTATTGAATAGAGTTAGTCCGCCCTTTCTCTGTTCTCGTGAAGATACCCACTACTTAAGAAAAGCAAGGTATAAAAAGCTACAGTTTTTTGGTGCTGAAATATCAGTTTTCTTCTATTGGTTGCTCTTTTATAACTTATTGCAGGAGTTTTCTAAATATCCTTATCCACTTACCTCGATTGCCTGCATCACCCACCATTGGCAATTCTTCCACTGCATGTGTCATAATCTATTTTATTTTATTTTGTTTGTGTCCAACCATCTATTGATTTCTTTTTTTTCTTTTTCTTTTTTTTTTGAGAATCACCATCTATTGATTTCTATAAACAATAATGCAACCATATCATTATATAATTTTGGTTAGTAGTACAACTCTATAATACAAAATAATATAAATAAATGTTGGGTTTAAGTTACATCTAATGTAATTCTAAGCAATGTTGCACCACCCAATAATTTGTTATTAAATTCATATTTTGAAAATTCAACCGTTAAATTACATATTCTATATATTTTTAACATGCATGCCAATTTTCATGCCAATCGAATATAATTTACCATTCTATCCATAAATTCATCTTTTATGTATTATTTTAAACTACAAAAACTTGAATTTAAACAATTATTTGATAACATGATTATTTATCTTTGATCATCTTTAAATTTTGTAAGTATGGAGAATATATAAAGATAATATAATCTAACGGTGGATTTATCGAAATTCAAATATAATTAAAAAAATATTAGGTGGTGTAACATTACTTAAAGTTACATGAAACTTGAACCCAAACCATAAATAAATAGTCCTTCTATATATATAGTCCATTATGCGGATTTTGAAATCTTTGATCTTCAAAAGATTACTAATAATAATAGATCAATAGTTGCAATTGACAATAATTATAAGTAAAGTCCTTTATACAAATTTTTATTTTTATTTTTATTTGTGTTTTTATAATGCACTCAATGTTTTAAATACCTACCATTATATTAAGTAACACCGAATTTATGTTGGATTCTTGAGTAGCTATTGTTGTCCAACAAATGATACTGATATCACAATTGTAACAATGAATAATATGGTTTTGAAACCCGGACCATTCATTGAACCGTAAAAGGGAGAGGTTCAAGGTTTTTGAAATCCAACCGAGGTTGAACTGAGGTCGAATCGTGATGATGTCATAATTAATTTAATAATTAATTAAAGCCAAAATATAGATATTAAATTTATAAAACTAGCAAAATTGGCTAATATATCTATATATGTTAGGGAAATTTAATGATTTTCAAGCATATATTTAATAATTAAATAAGAAAGTTAATAAAATAAAATAATAACCATGAAAACATTAAAATTTATGATTAATTTTTGAAGTAAAGTTGAATATCTTTGAAGGATTTTATTTATATTTTTTTTTATATTCCTTGTAAGAAATAGATAATTTAATTAAGTATAACAGAATTGTGTTAAGTTGTTTTTATTAAAAAAAAAAATTGCGTTAAGTTTACTTCAAGTATTTTTTTTGTTATTGTTGAGCATCAACTTTCAAGCTTGGCTGAGTGGTTAGGCTCCAGTTGCAACAGGCATGCCCAGTTCTCTACGCCTAAAAAACCAAATTTTAGTTCGGTTCTTAGTTAACCCAGTCAGACCGCTTGGTCCGGTCCGGGTTTGAAAACCATGATAATTATAAGAACAAAGTTAGTCTACAACCTTACTCATTAAAACAAACATTACTTCATATTTTGAAAATCTAACTGTTGAATTGCATGTTCTTTATACTCTTAATACACATGTCAAATTTTATGTCAATCGGATATTATATATTATATGATTTATAAGCTTATACTTTATGCATAATTTTAAACTACAAAAGCTAGCAATTTAAACAATTTATTGATGACATAACTATTGATCTTTAATTTTCTAGAAATTTCGCAAGCATGATAGGTATAAAAAGAAGATGTAATCCAATGATGGAATTATCAAAATTCACCTCTAATAAAAAGATATTAAGTAATGTTGTAGTTTTATGCTACAACCAATTTTGTAACTAAATTTTGTCCTAATTATAATGCAATGATTAATAACAATGAATATCAACTTATGTAGAACTTTTTTTGACAACTAATGATTAGAGTAGTTTTTTTTAAGAGAGTTTCAACTAATGGTATCTGCTCCCAATAATAGTCTTTTATCATCAGACTAAGACACCAATCAGTTTTTGGTATAGGCGATGATTAAACTCAAGATCTCTTATTCAGCCACCCAATGATTAGAGTAGTTTTTATTTTTATTTTTTTATAAACAATGATTAGAGTAGTTGATACTTGATACTAATGTTGTCCAACAGATGATACTGATATCACGCGTGTAACAATGGATAATTATTATTGTTCACAATGCAATGGTTGATAACGATAAATATGAACTTAAATTGAACTTTTTCTAACAACTAATGATTATTCTAGTATGTCTATTAGACTATAGATTTGGTAGAATTTCATTATCTTAATGCCGATGATTTTTGTTTGATTTTTTTATCCATTTATAGACACTACTTTGCTAATAAGAGTTGCAATTGACCCTAATATAAGTAAAGATCTTTGTCCTTCTCAATAAAATAAAATAAAAATAAAAATAAAATAACGATCTTTGCTGTCGATAATAATAAAAAATTAGGCACATTAATATTGTATTTTGTATAATGCACTCAATGTTTTAAATTTTCATCATTATGTCAAATAACACCAACTTTGTGTTGGATTTTTTTGGGTAGTTGATCTAACAAATAATACCGATACTACATGTTTACAATGGATGATGATCAATGTTCACTATGTAATATTCTCAAAAAAAAAAAAAAAATGTTCACTATGTAATGATTACTAACGACATATATAATTGTATATATCAACCATTTTTTTGACAACTAATGATTATTCTCATATATTTATAGGTATAACAGGATATTATAATCAGAAATGCTCATAATTATATATGATTATCGATACCTTAAAAAATACTACTATTAAGTTTATTATCGCATATATGTATGGCTTATTACCACGTACATGTAAGTAATATATATTATCAATAACTTCTAGGTTGATTGGCAAACTTGCTCTTCCATTGGGTGAGCTAAAACCTATCATGACAACATTTCATTCTATATTAAAAAAAAAAAAGTTGTCTTTTGTTTTGATTTGGTGATAAAGAGTTACCATCAGAAGCGGATATTATAAATTAATTTTTTTTAAAAAAAATTAATAAAAATAAATTAAACTCCATTAAAAATTAAACTCCATTAAAAAAAAAACGAAAGAGTTGAGCATATTTACGACAGCCAAAATTCAAATTTGTTACCATATGGCTGTATAGTTTAATTTTGAGTATGTGCATACGTTGCAAGTGGTGCATGTTCATAACTTATAATCGTTATGTCCATAATAATTAGGAGCATCTTTCATTCTATTCAAAAAAATCAATTCAAATTACTCCATATCTCATGAGTTAGATTCATTTGAAATGTACATGGAGAATTGGAGATGACAAAATAGATGTCAATCCGATCAATACAAATAAGTTTACATGCACAATTTTTTTTAATAATTTATTAAAGTGGAATTATGATGAGTATGATGTTACTCTTATATGCTGTCACTATTAATATATATTTTTTTTTTGATACGGTCACTATTAATATTATTCTTAATAGACAACAATTGCAGACAGTCATTTCAATAATTACGAAATTAATGGAGCCTTTAAAAGTCTTATTGCAAGATAAAGAAAACAAAAAGTATATGTCAATTCACACAGTTGACTGACTGATTTCGAATTGGGCAATCAATCACCATAAAAAATAAAAAATTGTTAACCACAACTTCGGAGCAAAATTGACTTTAACAGTACCCAAAACTCAAAACGTTCATATCCCCCAACTAACGAAAGCTAGTGGGCTTCTACCTACCAAAAAAATAAATAAAAAACAGCAAGTGGACCGAGCTGTAAATTAACATGTCATTTAATGTAGAAGATTTAATTTTCATAAAACTAAAACATTCATAAGACATCATGTTATTAATTACGAAGTTTAACTTTTGTCAATTTAGTCCATTGATTTTTTTTTAGTTACCAAATAATCTATAAGGTTTTATTTTATTTTATTTTAATAATTTATAATTTTTATCAGTCAATTTAAAACATTCACAATACGTGGAGTATGTAATAAATATTGTTGCTCGATGAGTATTATTTGAATAATAATAATAATAATAATAATAATAGTTGTAGGGACCGAGTTCGAGCACTATTTCTTGGGAATGAGTGGGCTCAAGCTCAGCTGGCCCAATACAATGAATTTGTAGAGTGCGGGTCAAAGAACTAAGCTCTAGTGAGGATTGTAATAACTAAACATGGTAATGCATGGATCGGGTGGCAAAAACACAAACTAAAATATGAAACTAAATTCTTTGGCCGTTTCCTTGGATCATATATTTTTTATTCATTCTTTAGTGCTAGGTTACCAGGATAATACAAGTGCCACGGTTCTTTTTCTCTTCCAAAACTCTCCCCCCTCATTTCTGAAGGATTTGTTACATTTTACATCATCTTCTGGTTAATCATGGCCCTCCATTTGTTGATCATGCAAGTCACCACTTGAGTGTCTGTCCCGTCAGCCACCTTTCCATCCTTCCTGTGGGTGGTAGCAGTTAAGGTGGTACTATTTAGATGTCACTTCTCTATTAATGCGGTCAGAATATTAGTTGTGGGCATTTAATGTGAAGGTGACAGTTCCTCCTGGAATTGCTCTTCCACCATGCTTCCATGGTCATCCCGTTGTACTTGCCTCTCTTTTGAATCGCTCTAGAGGGTTACCTCCGAAGACGCTTCGCTCTTCCTTTTAATGGTCCGTATCATGTCCTCGGCGGTACTCCTGGTGAATGAAGCTTCCTTGACTCATTCTCGGACACTCCTTTCTCCTCAGCGTGAGCCTTGGGCTTAGCATAGAGTGGGCCGAGGTTGCCAAATTATCTGACCCCATAATAGTAATAATAATAATAATAAATGTTTGATTGGTTTCATTTGCTAATAAATCTGGATAAAAGGATTATATTGACTCATTTTGATAAAATAAGTAACTTAATTGACAAAAATTATACCATAAGAAAGTATTTTGACAATTAGAATAAAACAAATCAAACTAAATAAAATTTTAGCCTAATTTAATTAAAACAGAAGTTGCACCTTGGATGGGATGGTAATTACCTTTCTTAAATGATGTATCGTTGGTTTAATCGTTTAAGTCCTCTTCAAAGGTAATACTACGTACTTATCAACTATGAATAAAGATCCTAAGTCTCACTTTTAGTGTTTCACTTTATACTCCCCCAATTGTAATATGCTACATGTTTTTAGGAAAAAATTGTTATTTTATTAGGAAAGTAAAAAAAAAATATGCGATAGACTATGATTAATGGAGTATAAAGTAAAACGTTATATTTATTAAAAGCCTTAGGTGTCAATTTTTATTTTGTTATTCGTCTTTTTCCCTTTCTTATCAAAGTGAAAAGAAAAAAGTAATTTAAAGAATGACCATTAAAAAGTTTCACTAAATTATTATTATTATTATTTTTATTATTATTTCACTGTAATTTGGAATTGTTTCAACCCACTAAGGATAGGTTGGTTAAGAATTTTAGTCTTAACTTGCCCAAATCAATTTGTGCCAAATCCTAATACCAAATGTATAAAATTTTCACAACTTATCGAGACAAATGGATATGATTGGTGCAATGTCACTTTTATATATGTCTATTATTAATATTATTTTTATTATACACTTATCACAACATATTACCTTAATAATTATAAAAAAAAAAGATAAAAAATTTATTGATATTTTTAACTCGATGATCCAAAAGGTAGGATTGCATACCAATCAATCTCCTATTATAAAAACAAGTTCATCTCCATTTCAAGATGGAAAGAGTATATTTCACAATTATGATTTTATTTCTTAAATCTAACAATGAATATAATGCTAGATCTCACTAATTTGGCTAGTATTAGTTATAATTCCCTCGATTTTTCTAAGATGTAAATCTCTCATTTCTTCAAGTATTTTTATTTCTCTAGGGTTTCCAGAAACATAAAGCTCTCACTCATTCGGATTGTCTCGGTCATAATTCCATCAGGCTTTCTAAAGGCATAAATCTCACGCTCATAAAATTCTAGATATCTGCATTAAAAAAAAAAAAAAAGAAATTGCAAAAGTTAAAGATGTATGTAAACTATTTGGTATTTATCTTTACTTGAAAAGTAAAAGACAGATACAACCTTTTTTGACAGATAGAGACAAAACAAATGGTAAAATGTCCAAAATGCCCCCTCTGATCCTCAACGTGATGCCCTCATCCCTTCTCTGCAAAGACTGTGTATATCTCTAACTCCCTCGGCGCACGTTAGCCACCGCCAACACTAATTTCACACAGCTCTCTCTCTCTCCCAGCGAAGAGAAGACAGCAAAGAAAACCGAAATTGCCTTATTAGGAAAAGATCTGGTGGGCCCGCCCACACCTTAGCATTGCCTGTTGCCCCATTTTTTATTATTATTTATTTATTTTTCAAGGCTCAGTCCGTTACCGAATGTGTACATATACGAAGTCCTATAAATACAACTTCGCAGCACAATTTCACACTAACAAAAATAGAGAGAGAAACCGAAGCTTTAAAAATTCATTCAGACTCTCACTTCGGTAAGTTTCTTCGTTTACTTTTTTTCTCTCTCATTTTCTTATTCGCTGTTTGGCTGCTGAGAAAGTTTTTTAAAATTTTTTCTTGTGGAAATTGTTTTGTTTGCTTTTAAGCTTAGTATTTGTGTCTCTCTCTCTGTGTAAATTTTTTTTTTTTTTTAAATTTTTCATTTTCTTTTGCTTCATTGTTTGGTACAGAGGAACTGTGGAACTGAGCTAAATGATTGCATTGCGTTGAGCTGAGTTGAGTTGATTTTTGTTTCGGTGAAAGACTTGTTTTGACTTCGTAGTTTTCCATGCGTTTTTCTCGGGAAACAAACAGGCTAAAATGTGTCAGATCTTTTGCTTAAATGCTTGATGAGTGCGCATTATCATGTGTTTGTGTGATTTTATGTGTTAGTGTTTGCTAATGTAGGTGTTAGTGAATGATTTACTGAGTTTTTACTGTTTTAGTTAGTTTTGACTCTTGTGTGCCATGGTTGATTGTGTTTTGGTTAAACTATTTTGGTCCAATATAGTAGCTTTACTAGTCTAGGGAAAAAAAAAACCAAGGAAAACAAGTTTTACCTTCTGTTTGGTGCCCGAGAAAATGGAGGAAAAAAGTGTGAATGTTTGTATATTTTAGCAATAATGAGAAAGGAGAATGGTTACCACAGTAACCATACACGCACTGAATGAGCAGTATGCCTGTTTGCATGGATTAATTAATAAAATGATTGTAAAATTAACAAAAAAAAAAAGAATTATACTAATGAAATTTCCTAAATATGAATGATTTACTGAGTTACTACTGTTTTAGTTAGGTTAGTTGTGACTTGTGAACTATGGTTGATTGTGGTTAGGTTCAACAATTTTGGTCCAATATAGTTGCTATACTTTTCAAGGAAAAAAAAAAAAGGAAAACAAGTTTCACCTTCTGTTTGGTTCCCGAGAAACTTGGGGAAAAAAGTGTGAATGTTTTGTATATTTTAGCAATAGTGAGAAAGGAGAATGGTTACTACACACACACACACACGCTAAATGAGCAGTATGCCTATTTCAATGCATGGATTAATTAATAAAATGATTGTTAAATTAACAATTTATATTAACAAAATTTCCTAAATATGAATTTGTATTGATCTAGAAATCATTATAAATAAAAAGAGAAATATCAATTTGTATTAAATAGAAATTTTTGTAGCAAAAGTTTCTAATGGAATAAAGTAGGATATGTGTGTGTATGTGTCGTATACAAGGAAAATGCTAGAAACAAAAAGAAATTTAATTTTAGAGTGCTATGGTTTTTGTTGTTGGTCAATGTTATATAGTGTGTATTTGTTTGGGTTTAGTGTTTGATTCTTGTTTTCTTTGTGTCTTAAATTGTATGGCTATGATGTGGGGTATGTGTGAAATAGTTGGAGCTAGTTGAAAGTGAAATTGGGTGAGCACAGTTCCATTAGATATTGGTAAGAGTACTGTTGTCTGTTAAGGCAGAATTAAGAATGCAATTATGAGGTTATTTAGAGACTTTGGTGTTTGTTTTAAATCAAGGGTGCGTTAGTTCACTGATAAAACTTATTCTAACAGATGGTTGTGAGTTAATGGTCAAATCCAATCAGTCCCTAACACAAGTGTGATTATTGTGAGGGAATTAAGATTTGTTCATCAATAGTTTTGGTGATTGTGGGAGTTGAATAATATGGAAGAGTATGAGAACTGAGATGGAACAGGATACAGCGGGCCACTGACCGTAGTGCACGAAACCACCTAGCAATAGCATTGCTCACCTATTTAACTTATGTAGATTCTGTAGTAAGTCGTAAAATAGATGATTTATACAGGGCTAAAAAGTCCCATAAACTAAATGTCTTTGATTTTACCTTAGGAATGAGAACTCAAATGCCAACTTAAATCATTAATCCCATTACACCAGGCTCTGGAGCTATCTGCATATGGATCTCTGTTTTACTTCATACATATCTGAGTGTCTTCTGCTTTATTGTAAAAGCAGCTTGTCTTTTTTCTGTTGGCACATTCATTTTACTCCTTAAGTTATGGTATATGAACAGTATTTCTTCTTACGGGTGGAGGATTGGCCTTTTAGATTATGCTGAATTTGTTGCCAAGAGCCTTATAGCTCAACTGACACCTCATAGTGTTTACAACAAAGACATCCAAAGTACAAATACCCCCACCCTTAGCTATTGAATTATCAAAATATATATATATATATATATACTGGATTCGTTTACTTTCTGTGACATGATCTAGAGGACAGATAGTTGTTGGGTTACAGTTGCTGTATTGGATTTATGGCCAAGTAATAATTAACATGAGTTCTTCCATTTATGTTTTATCTTCAAATTAATTTTTCATTCTGTTCTAGGATCATAGCTGATTTTTCGGGCATGGGCTTGGAGGAAAGACCTACGGATCTACACAAGAAGAATGACAAAACTGACCAAACAGGGACTATATGCGTGCATGCCTTTTCTGATCTAACCTATATTTCTCCAGTGGTATTCTTATACCTCCTGAAAGAATGTTATACTCATGGTATGATTTTTCTTCCAATCATCACTAGTTTCATTCAATCATGCAACTGCTTTGGATGCCTATTAGAAATTACACTGTCTCCTTTTCTTTATATTTTTTGTGTTGAAAGTATTTGCTCTGAACTTCTAACCTTAACAGGTTTTTTGGATGGGGATTATGTTATAAATGGAAATGGGAATCAATTGGGAGATTCTCTTTAAGGAAAAGAAAGGAGGAAATAGTTTTGTTCTTCTCTCCCAAAGGAAAAGCATTCCCGTTTTTGGGCGGAATGCTTGATTCGCTTCATTGAATATGGTGAAATTTTATAGGGAAAAATACACAAAATTCCCATGGTTTTTCCTTAAAACATGGAATTCCCTTGAGGTTTTGAGTGTAACACTTAGCCCCTTGTGGTATTGTTTTGTAACACTTAACCTCCAGGGCATTTCTGTTCCCTAAGGTTTTTGAGTATAACACCCAGCCCCTTGTGATATTGTTTTATATGAAAATTTACATTTTTACATAAAACAAAATCATAGGGGGCTTTTGTGTTTCACTCAAAAACTTCAAAAGGGTAAGTGCAATACAATTAACTGTTTACACATAAAACATTACCACATGGCGATTAAGTGTTGCACTTAAAACTTAGGTGGGTTTGTGTTTTCTGGAGAAACCATAGTGGGTTTTTTGTACTTTTCCCAAATTTATATTTATCCCTCTTTCTTTAAAAGCCATAATAAAAAGAGAAGTAGCTAATAGTCAAATTATTTTTAAAAAAAGTTTAACTTTCAATTCCTTTCATTATAAGTTCCCAAACACACCAAAAGGAGAATACCACAAGCTAGTGTGGTGGTATACTGCAAGACTCATTGTTGGAACACGGCTAAATGTCACCTTGCTTGGATGCTCTTGGTGTCATAAAGTTGGTCTTAGTAGAGTGATTTGAAATATTTTTCCCTACAGAAATGAGGTATAGTCTAATACTTAGGTCTTGTTATTGAACCCAATTTTTAGGTTATATGGTTAGATCAACTTCATGTAGGTTAAATTTTTACAACTCACTGCAGTGTCCTCTGGATCTTGCTGGTTTCCTAATATTTCTAGGACAGATGACCTCCACATCCCAATTCATTTTTGGGACCTTGTTTGGATGGCCTTTTAATGCACATATTTTGTAGGACTGTTTTTTCAGTATTTCATTCCATGCTTCCTTTTGCATAATTGTTTCTTGTTGATTCCATTTCATAGGCACATTGAAGGCAACTACTAAGTTCCGAGCTCTTCAACATCAAGTTTATCAAGTGCTGCATAATGATCCGAAACCTGGACCATCTACTTTTGTTATTCAATGTCTCTATGTCTTGCCCATATTTGGCATATATTGTGAAGGCTTCAGTCATCTTATTGTATCTGCTCTACGTCGTTACCTTAAATTAGCAACCAACCAAGCAGATTCCTTGGAGGCAAAAGACCTTGCTGGTCAATTATTTCTTGATATTGTAGGGGGCTCTCTCAACCATGATGAGAGGATTGTTGTAAAGATTCTTGAAGTCTTTGATGTCAAATTAATCAACATTGGGAAATTCATGTGCCATGCAAAGGAAACGAATGATTCTAGCGGTGATGCAGCAAAGAAATTTGTTGAGCAATACATTTTTGGATTGGTAGAATCCCAGTCATACATGACAGCAGTCTCACTATTAGAGCAATTTTCCATCCGCCAGTCTGGAAAGTCTTTTCTCTTTACTATGATACAGAGCAAAGAATTCAAAGCTGCAGACAAGTGGGCAACATTTATGGGAAATCAAATGTTATGTGTACTTGTTCAGGAGTACATTGATAGGAACTTGCTAAAGCATGCATACGATATTATAAAGAAAAACAATCTCCGCCAAGAGTTTCCCGATGTATATCACAAGTGTAAAGAAAGGTATCTTAAACAGTTTATATATTCTTCTGACCCATTCAACTCTTTCTCTTGGTAAAATTCCGTTTGATATATTTTCAATGCCCTTAGTCCCACCCTTACCTGAAAAAAATTAAAAATAAGAATGAATATTCGACATTGCAGCTCACTGAAGAAGCTAGCAGAAAAAGGATGTTGGGAAGTTGCAGAGGCAAAGACAAACAGTGATAGACAACTTCTTGAATATTTGGTTAGTAGCTTTTGACATGAGTAACCGTTACATTTTTATATCTTGCTTTTACTTCCTTTTAGCTGAGGTTTGTGAAAACAATGGTGATAAGATCTATAAAAATTGTAGTATTATTGTTTGGAGCTATAGTTACATTTTATTCATTTGATATGCTCCCTTCTTTTATGGGTTATTTTCTCTACATTATATACATTGATTCGATTATATTTTAAAGGTTTATTTGGCAATGGAAGCTGGGTACACAGAGAAGGTCGATGAACTGTGTGATCGATACTCCCTTACCGGTTTTCTGGATGTCAACGGTATATTCTATTTTCCATAGTCATTAACGTCTTTATACTTGGGCATTCTTTAAGTTCATTTGTGCCATCAACAATGGTTGGAGATTAGCCTCTTTTAGATAATTCAAAAATATTTCTTCACATTTAGCCTCAACCAAAGCTGCAGCTTTCGGCCTCCTTCTCATTGTTTTTTATTCCTAAAATTTTATATCTTCATTCCTTCTGGTAGTGAATTTGCTGGTTTGCATTGCTCCTAAATGCACCACCTTAAAATTCCTTCCCATTTCCTTAGTTATGCGACCTTTAAATTGTCATGCACATAACAAACTCAAGCTAGGATACCTTCTTTGAATCTTCTTTTCTCTTAAGAAAATCTGTATTTTTGCATCTCATACTTTTGATTAAAGCTCCTTTAATTACAATTGCTAACATCTACCCCTACAATCAACAAAAGACAAATGCAAACTGGGCTTAAAGCTCTAGTTGAGCTTAAAGCATCTTCATCTTATGAAGAAAAAGAACAAAAAGAATCAAATCATTTTTGATAGTTACAATGGGGAGAGGGGATTTAAACCCTGGATCTCTTGGAAAGACTAGGAGGTGCCAACCAGTTGAGCTAACAAGGCTCTTTGCCAAAAGGAATCAAATCATTACAAGCATGAAATGTTGTCTTTAACCTTTTATTGTTAAGTCTTACTTATCATTCTTTTTGGAGATGCCTATTATTCTCTGCTCTAGTGAAATTTCTAATCCATCTTGGATATATATCTTTGCTTCTCGGCTTAATATAATAAATGTGTCATTGCTGATACCCAGAGCTGGAAGGGTAGAAAATAGAAATATAAAGATGAAAATAGGGAATGGGTCACAAGACTCTAGGCTTCACCTCCTAAGGTTACTAAGAATCACCACCAAGCTGTAGGAAAATCTCATATCAGAAAATTCTTATTCAAAATGCACTACTCAAACTATGGCTGGAGCCTCTTTTAAATAGGCTTCAAGGCATCATCAGTGAAGAGAGTCACAATCAAGCCACAATTACATTACATAAAATTCTCAACCACAATAAAGCCCAAATTCAAATTGAAAAAAAAAAATCTGGTATCTCAAACCTAATAAAATAAACATTAATTCTGGTTGCATTTCCTGCATCATTTTGCTCCTTGGAATATAGCTAGTATTTAGCATTCTGTGGCCCTTTATATCTAAAGGAACTTGTTTTACTTTATGTTCATCTAAAGGAACTTGTTTTACTTTATGTTCAGTCATTTCAATTCTGAAGTATGACTTGTAAATGTGAGCATTGTATCTTGGTTTTCTTTGTTGAATACACGCAAACAGACCCTTATGTGTTACCGTTTGATGTTTTACAGTGCCTGAGGCAAGTCTTCTGCAGAATCGTTTTCTGCATCTTAATGAGTTAGCTGTAGAAGAAATCATTTGGGTTGATGAAGTTGATGGTTTGCGTAATGCTACGTGCCATATTGAGGGGTGTAAAGTCTTGGGTCTTGATTGTGAATGGAAGCCCAATTATGAAAAAGGGGTCAAACCAAACAAGGTAATCAGCTTGATCTTCTCTTTCTCTCTCTCTCTGGGTTTCTGTACTGTATCCTTAACATCTATATATTTGTTGTCATGTTACTATTTTATTAGAAAAAAAAGAAAAAGGTGCATATTTTTGAAAAATCATGGAGTTATTACATTGGAAGTATTTTCACTTACCCATGCATTTTGCACTTTAAAATTACTGAAGTAGTTTTGTGTACTTACAGGTTTTCATATTAAGTTTGGGCCTTGAATTTAATCATTCCTATCTCTTTGTTAAATTTAGCATATATATTATTTTAGTTCTTCTTCGTCTTACAATATCTAGTAGTTTAACCTAGGTTAGATTGACATTTGGTGGAAGGCCAATTTTTCTTTAGTTCAGATCTTGCATTAAATTTATGTGTTATTTCACCAATGTATTCTGATATTGAGTAGAAACCTAGATGAGGATGTATCTTTCTACTAGTGCAGTAGCAGTGGTGTTGGAAGTCTGTTAGTATTGATGTTGACATGTTGTAGCACCTGGGGCTAAATGGGTTTGATTTGATTACTAAAAGTGTGGGTTGTCAGTTGTCTAGATTATTGTTTTAGGTTAATGGTAAGAAAAATATACAAAAATGACGAATAAAAAAGTGAATTTGAAGTGAAGGACAAAAAGAGTTGACCTTTTACCTCAATTCTTTGTGGGGAAAATCACAAAAATGACCTTGCATGGTTGGGAGATGTTTATTAGTGTGGTATATCTGTTGTCATCCATAATCAGATGGATGGTTATGATGTTTTGTCCCTTGCAAGAATTTGCCCTTGCCCATCATGATACTTGGAGAATGCTGTATCGTTTGATTCTGCATTTTTTGTTCCCTTTGTTAGTGTTAAAATTATGTGGTTAAATGATTAAATTTACCAACAGTTAGTAAAAATGACTTCGTTCCATGTTTCAGGTGTCTATCATGCAGATTGCTTCTGATAAGAAGGTTTTCATCTTTGATCTGATAAAGTTATTTGAAGATGTGCCTGGCGTCTTAGACAACTGTCTGGCCCGCATTTTGCAGTCCCCTAGCATTCTAAAACTTGGTATGAGAAATCTAGATGCATAAGTATGGTAGAATGACTTGCAAAACCATAGCAATGAGTTCTAGCTCAAATGGCACCTCCTCCCCTTACAAGAAAGGGTGGAGAGTAATGTTGTCAGTTCAAAACCCACTTACCAAAAAAAAAAAAACAAAAAGGACTCTGCAAAGCCTTCTAGAAATGTATATCTTCAAAAGAAATTATCTAATCTATGATTTCTGAAACCTTATGTGGATATTTTCAAAAGAAATTCTCTCTGCAGGGACAGAAAAAAAACTCCTTGTAATCCCTGGAATATAGCTACTTTTAATTGACTGTGTAAGCGACTTTTAGGAAAGGTTAATCAAATTATTGGATAGGAAATAGTTGGGGGCATGGGTGTTTCTGTGAGATGTGAGTTTAGACCATTTCGTGTTTGTAATGTTATGGTGTGGTTGGGAATTTCATCTATACTACAATATCTTGTTCTTGTTTTGTCAGCATTTATATGGACATGGCTGATTTTTTATTTATGTACCTTGTAGGTTATAACTTTCAATGTGATGTAAAGCAGCTGGCTCATTCATATGGAGAGTTGGAGTGTTTCAAGCACTTTGAAATGCTACTGGACGTTCAGAATGTGTTTAAAGAACCTCGAGGTGGCCTATCTGGGCTTGCAAAGGTAAATTAAGCAATGACTTCGCTTCAGCTCCTCGTGTAATCTCCTGTAATCATTGGACATAATCTCTTGGTGATTATTGCATACTAGAAAATATTGGGAGCTGGTTTGAACAAGACAAGACGTAATAGCAACTGGGAGCAACGACCTTTGACTCAGAATCAGGTAACTTCATTTTCTTATGTTCTGTAACACTTTTAACTTCCTGTAACTGCATGAGGAAGACCATTAGGAAAGAGATGTACATAAGCCTACTCCTGTGGGGCAAAGTAAAAGATCTCCTTTTCCATCCACTTTCAATCAGCATCTATTCATGCTTGCAGCCCAATAATATCTGGTCTTATCCCAGAAAAGATGCAACAAATAAAATATGTATTGCAATGTGAAACTATCTAGTACAACCCCCTTTTAACGTAAATAAAGAGCTCTTGCATATCTATTACATAGTGGATTTGGAGCAAACAGAGATGGCTGCTTGTCATTTGGGAACTTATTTGACTCCTTATTTTTCCAAACTGGACATATGTCATAACATGGGAAAGGAAAAGACTTTCACATATTCCATGCAAAGTAAAAGTTTAGTTAGAATTGTTTGAATCTAAGGTCTTATTACTTTTAAGAAATGGGACCTAGTAAATTGCTGTTTGTGGGCATGCGTGTTTGGTTCTTTCAACTCAAGAGAGCTGATTTTTCTAAGGAGTTGAGTATCTGGTTTTCCTTATAGAATCTATCATGATTGGAGTTTAAGATCCAAATATCATTAATGCTTGAACTACAGATTTATCTGTTATAACTCTACGAAACTAAAACAATATCTTGGGTGCAGCTAGAATATGCTGCTCTGGATGCTGTCGTACTGATTCACATATTCCGCCACGTAGGCAGTCATTCTCAACCTGCTACTGGCAACGAGGGGCATGAAAAAATTGAGTGGAAATCCTACATTGTAAGTATAGATAACAGAACTACTGTCTGCTGGCAAACTATTTAACTTACATCTCTCTCCTCTTCCTTCTTGTTGTATCAAGCTTAATGTTTGAAGAGGACGTGTCACGTGTGTTTTGTATGTGCACATGCATTATCCTGTTATGTGTATGTATGTGTGTGATCTCTGTATTCGAGTTTAGATAATTTAGTACCAGGTCAGAGCACAGGTAATCAGTAGGTTTGCATGAAAGCGTGAATATATGCTATGTCACCAACTTTAGGCAGTGTAGAAAAGTTGCATGCATATGTTTTATTTTGTTAAAGCCTTCTCTATGTTCTGGACTAATGACAGGTTTCCCAAATGGATAACATCAAGAAGCCCAAAAAGGGAATGAAAAGTAAAAAGCAGCCAAAAGAAGCTCAGATCGATGAGCATTGTCAATCAAGTTAGTGCAATGCTGCCGAATTTTGAGCCCCAATTGCATTAGTCCATAGTAATCTGTAAATATTTCAATGTAGTTGAAGAAGGCACTGCCATTTAGAACTGTTGCTGTATATATCTGCATGTTTATAATGGGTATTTCTTTATGAAAGAATGAGAGTTCTTCCCTATAAAGTATAATCTGCTATATAACTCTTTCCATGCCTCTCCTTAAGAAAACAAAATACGTTGGTACAAAATATGAAAGGGATGACACTAGTCCTCTGCTGGTTGTGTTTGGGAACTGTTTCCCACGGAAGGAAATACACAGAACTAGGAAGCATTTATCTACTGCCTCCTTATCCCCACTTTTTGAGGGACACCTAGATATACTGCCCTTGTAATTTTGTTGAAAGAAAAACTCAAAGCTCATCGGCTCCTATTCTCAGGAACATGTTAGGAAGTCAATCCGCTAATTTGCGTCACGTTTGGCTCAATTTTATGTTTGTTCTCGCTTAAATTGACCAAATTCCTTGAGTTGGCTTGGGACTGTTATATACTTGTAAAAATGTTTTCTACATTAAAGGGAAAATGTGAAAATTCGTAGCATTCTATTATATATGAGATGATTTCCGATAGCTGGTGCTCAATCAAGCTCAGGCCTTGTTCCTCAAATTCGCAGATTTTTTTTTGAAAATAACTATAAAACACAAACTATTTTATTAGTTAACTAAGGTTTTAAACTAATTTGGTATCTAACGATTCGAGTTTTCTAAACTCGCTTTCACTGTAGCAAATCGAGTTTAAGCCACTCGATTTCTGTTTTTAAATTTACTGTTCACCGTCTTCTTCCTTCCCTTCTTTCTCCATTTCAGGTCCTGTTCACCATCTTCTTCCAAGCAGGAAAAAATCACAGCAACGCAGTCCAGAAAACAGCAACGCGGTAACCCAGAAAATAGCAACTCAGAAACCCAGGAATCACAGCTACGCAGCCCAGAAACCAACGCAGAAACACAACAATGCAGCCCAGAAAACACAACAATGCAGCCCAGAAAACAAGATGGTGAACAGGACCTGAAATGGAGGAAAAAAAAAAAAAAAAAAACGAAGGAAGAAGATGGTGAACAGTAAATTTAAAAAACAGAAATCGAGTGGCTTAAGCTCGATTTGCTACAGTGAAATCGAGTTTAGAAGACTTGAATTGTTGGATACCAAATTAGTTTCAAAACTTGGTTAACTAATAAAATAGTTTGGATTTTATAGTTATTTTCTAAAAAAATCCCAGATTCGCCATTGCTAACTACTAGATCATAGTAACATAAACTAAAGAGTGAGCTTTTGCTATGTGCTCACAATTTACTTTCAAATATTAAGAGCAAAAACTTAGCTGTTGTTTTTTAGCTTTTGTACCATGCCAAAACCTCTTTAAAACTTCCTTAAGACCATTTAGTAATAACTTTATGGATTGTAACATCCAACTCTGGGTTGATTTTAAGTTTTTCTCCTAATTTTACATTTAAAAAAAATTGATCATTTAACTTTTATTTGTTTTCAATTCTATCTTTTAGCCCACTTCTTTACTTTTAGTGGGTTGTCGTCAAGTGTCGTCCCATACATCGTTCTTTGATATATTTAAAATTTTAAATTAAGAAAATAATAAAATTATAATAAAAATTTGAAAAAAAAAGAAGATTTAATTTGGTTTTCACTAATTCAAAGAATAAAAAGAACTGGCATATAACCCCCCAAAAAATGATAAAATGATATAAAGAGAAAATTGGATAATTGTATCAATTATATACATAGACTATCTCCAATAGAATAATTAGACCTTTTTTCTCTCCAAATTTTGAAGAACCACAACTTGAAATAGGCTCCAAAAGATTAGCAATCAAATAGTCATTTTTTCTGAATTGATACAGTGGCTCTCCACACCAAGAGAGCCACTGCCATACCCTTTTTTTTTTCCAAAAATAAAATATTCATCTCTCCCTTCTTTCTTTTCCCATTTTTCTAAAAAAAGAATAAATAATTGGTTAAGAAAGAATAATTATAAAATACAAAGAATGGAAACTTGAAAAGTTTATTGGAGACTGATTTGAAAATGTTATTAACTAAATTAGAGGGGTAAAAAGAATGAGTTATTGGTTAAAAATTGGGTGAAACTGTTAACCTGTTGTTGCACCAGCATGCTACTAGCAAGAGAAAAAGAAAAAAAGTTCAGACAATTGAATCAATTTTATATATATATTACTTACAAAACGTACTAGAGAAACAGTGATAAATCTTAGAAACACACACATATATATTAAATGAAACTAAAAAGAAAAAAAGAAAAAAGAAAAAAGAAAAATCTAGAATCCAGAACGAATGTTTGATGATTCTTGCATTCAAATTCGATAACTTTATTTTAAACTAATAGTAGTATTATTTAACTGGAAAAATTATTTGATTTCCCTTAGCCATTTTATCTTGAAAATTTTGTTTTTGTTTTTCCTCCCTCTATATATGTTAACTTTTTCTTCGACACTCTTTGTCCTCGTTCAGTAGGTCACTTCTTTGAAGAATGAATCTTATGATGGGCCATTAAAGTCATTACCAAATTATTAAATAAAAATATATTTAATTTCTCTCATGTTGACACTTGTACTATCTATAAGAGAATTTTTTTTTTTTAATTGAATTTTTACAGTGGTTCAGATTTTAGAAATATTCTTAAACTTTACATTTAACAGGAAAAAAAACTTAAGGACATCTTAGTAAAACATATCTATAACTCTACTTAAAATGTCTACAGAATAAGACACTTTCCTACTAATTCATTTATTCAAAACAAACTTATTCAATTTTTTTTTTTAAAGTAAAATTATGACACTAGACCTTTAAAAAAAAAAAAAAAAAAACAAAAAAACAAAAAAAAAAAACAAAACCTCATCGCATCCGCTCGCATGCGCAAAACGCGTGTGAGGAGGTTAGTGGTAAAAATATTGTAAAACGAGGACCTAAAAATATTGTAAAACAAGGACCTAAGAAATTGGAGAAGAATTTTGACCAGTAAATGTCATCCCCTGAATTAATGATCAATCTTGAAACCTACACTGTCTCCTCCAACACAGGAAAAAAAAAAACACACATCTTTTCTCTCCACCTCTCTTTCCCTTTATTAAAGGAATTTTTATTACCAAACGTTTATGCTCTTCCTCTGTCTCTGTCTCTCTCTCTCTTTCTCTCTACGTCCCTTTAACAAACATCTCTGGGGGCATGAAATAAAAGGAAAAGAGGAGAGATTGAGGATAGAGATGGAGCATAGCCGGTACCGATCCAATAGAGCCGGAAGCCGGAACCAAGGGATCCCGACAGTGAGGAACTTAACCGAAAACAAAATTTATGTCGGCTGCCGGCCTCCATTTGATCCTCGCATGATAAATCAACATGGGACTAATAAGTCGTCAAGGACATCCTCTACCTTAGCAGTGAAGAAATGGTGGAATGATCCTGAGTCAAAGAGGAGAAGAAGAGTTGCCAAATATATGCTCTATAACACTGAATTAGGAAGGATCAAGAGTTCTTGCAAGAAAGGGTACTGTTGCACATCTATTATGTAGTGGATTTTGGAGCAAACAGAAATGGCTGCTCGTCCATATCAAGTTTTTTGTATTCAGTGAGTCAGGCCAGGCTCTGTGGTGGGCTTGTTATTTTGTCGGAATCACTGGCTTGGAAATCATAATTCAGATTTTTGGAATTTGATTTCCAGACTGTTAGTCGTTTCTTTGAGGATACTGAGAATACGTTAGTTGAGTTAAAAGATTTGTGCTAGCGTAGTCTTTTTAATTTATTGGTTTCGGTGCCGGTTTTCTAGTATTGTTACTCTCTTAGAATAGCCTCTTGATTTCTTTTTTTCCCTGTTATTGCTTTCCTGTGTTCATCGTTATAAACACCTTGTATTTTCCTTTCCTTTTTTCATCAATAATATTACTCTTATTACCAATCAAAAAAAGAAAAAAGAAGTGGCTGCTCGTCATTTGAGAACTTATTAACTTCTTATTTTCCAAACTGTACATATTTCATAAGATGGGAAAGGAAAAGACTTATCACATATTCCACGCAAAATAAAATTTTAGTTAGAATTTTTTGAATCTAAGGTCTTATTACTTTTAAGAAATGGGACCTAGGAAATTGCTGTCTGTGGGCATGTGTGTTTGGTACTTTCAACTCAAGAGAGCTGATTTTTCTAAGGACTTGAGAATCTGGTTTTCCTTAAAGAATCTATCACGATTGAAGTTTAAATTCTGAAAGTCATTAATGCTTGATCTATAGATTTATCCGAAATAACTATACTTTTTGGAAACTAAAAGAATATCTTGTGTGCAGAGCTAGAATAAGCTGCTCTGGATGCTGTCGTACTGATTCACATATTACCAGGTCAGAGCACTGGTAATCAGTAGGGGTTTGATTTGCATGAAACTGATGAAAGCGTGAATATACGCCATGTTACCAACATGAGGCAGTGTAGAAAAGTTGCATGCATGTGTTTTATTTTGTTAAAGCCATCTCTATATTTTGGACTAATGACAGGTTTCCCAAATGGATAACATCAAAAAGCCTAATTAAAAGGGAATGAGAAGTAAAAAGCAACCAAAAGAAGCTCAGATCGATGAGCATTGTCAATCAAGTTAGTGCAATGTTGCAGAATTTTCAGCCCCAATTGCATTAGTCCATAGTAATCTGTAAATATTTTCATGTAGTTGAACTGTTGAAGAAGACACTGCCATTTGGAACTGTTGCTGTATATATCTGCATGTTTATAATGGGTATTTCTCTATGAAAGAATGAGAGTTCTTCTTCACTAGCTATACTATTAACTATATATAATCTACTATATAACTTTCTCTTTGCTTCTTAAGAAAACAAAATATGTCGGTACAAAATCTGAAGGGGATGACACTTGTCCTATACAGAACTAGAAAGCATTTTCTACTGCCTCCTTATCCCCACCTTTTGAGGGGCGCCTATATATTATATCCTGCCCTTGTAGGCTAGTATTTTGCTGACAGAAACTCAAAGCTTGTTGGTTCCTATTCTCAGGAACATGTTAGGAATTCAATCCGCTAATTGCGTCACTGCTTGATTTTATGTTTGGTCTCACTTAAATTGAACAAATTCCTTGAGTTGGCTTGGGACTATTACATACTAGTAAAAATGTTTGCCACATTAAAGGGAAAATGTAAGAATTCGTAGCATTCTGTTATATATATATATATATATACTAGTCGCTAACCCGTGCGATGCACGGGATAGTTAAATAAAATGACAATTAACCAACATCACGTTAAGGTAAAAGAATTAGTGAGAAACTGATTTGCCCACCAAGAATTTAAAAGAAAAAAAGATTGATATAATAAAATCTAAGAAATTTAGAAATAGAAAATTGGGTTAATAATATGCATATTATAGAATCTCCAAATTCTACTTCAAAACCAAACAAAACCCTTCAAATTCAAAAAATTCATATATAATATACCAAATAAAAATTTACCACCTTGGGTTGGAAGACATAGGTTGCAGTTTTTATTTTTCTCAAAAAAATAGAGATGCTACATCTGCTGTATACAATATAAAATAATTATTAGAAATTTCAACTCAAAAACCAAACCCACAAAAACACTATCAAAATATAGAGATTAACCCAAATACTTAGAAGAAAATAAATTCTAAACATAACAAAATAATAAGATAAAATGAAAATTTTAGGCACATATGAAAGCAAATAAAAAAGACAAAACCTACGTTTTTTTTTTTTTTAGTTGAGTCTCTCTCCTTATTTTTTTAATTTTAAAGTGAAGTTAAGTTTAGGATTTTGAGATGGTATTTGCTAGGGTTTTAAGGAGAGAAGAGAGAGTTCTACCAGGAGTCTAAATAATATAAACAATTCAAAACATGGAACATTATCAAATTTATAACACCTAATTCCATTATCTTCTACGTTGAATCCAAACAAATAATTAATTGAAATTAATCAAAACAAATAATTAATCAACAAAAATCAAAGCTTTAATAAAAAAAACAAAAAATCACATGAACCCAAATAAAAATTCTCAATAAAGCAAGAACATATAAAAATTTACCACACCTTGGGCTGGAAGACATAGGTTGCAGCTTTGATTTTTCTCCAAAAAATAGAGATGCTTCATCTGCCATATACAATATAAAATAATTATTAGAATTTCAACCCAAAAACCAAACCCATAAAAACACTATCAAAATATAGAGATTAACCCAAATACTTATAAGAAAATCAATTCTAAACATAATAAAACTATAAGATAGAATGAAAATTTCAGTCACATATGAAAGCAAATAAAAAAAGACAAAACCTACGTTTTTTTTTTTTTTTTTTAAGTGAGTCTCTCTCCTTATTTTTTTAATCTTAAAGTGAAGTTGAGTTTAAAGTTTTGAGATGGTAATTGCTAGGGTTTTAAGGAGAGAAGAGATTTTGGTATTTTTATGCAAAAAACGTTATTTTAGGTCTAGGTGATTTAGTTCCTTGTTTTTAGGCTCTTTTAATGTTTTTTTAGGTCAAATTTGGTTCCTATTATGGTTAGATATTAATTAGGGCTTATTTTAGAATATATTTTCTTGTCCATCAAGTTTTATGGAGCCCTTAAATAGGTCTCCAAGTTTGTATACGTTTTTCAATATTATTGTTATAAGATATAAAACCTAAAATAAAAAGAAAAAGAAAATAGTGATGATGTGGAAAATTGTGAGAGCTTCAAAAGTTTCGGTTTTATATATATATATATATATAGATTAGTATATAGTTCCGTGCATATACACGAGTACAATTAAAAACAATTACGATTATATGGTTCAAATTATAAATTTTTTGTAGAAGTTATTCAAATTATATATGACATTAGTTTATACTTTTTTTAAACCATATATTTCTAAAATATGTAATGGTATGTATATATATATTCACTTATCACAAAAATTAAAAACTTAGATAGACACATGGCAGAAAATCAGACTTTGATTGAAATCCAATTTAGAACTAAGAGGATTTAGACTCTTCTATTTTTACAATCAATATTCACTATGTATAAAATTAAAAATTAAATGGGACACATGTCGCAAATTGATTTTATCAATGGTGATGAAGCCATAAATTTTTTTCAAGGGGGCCAAACTATATATATATATATATATTTATACATACACATAAAAAATGTTTGTAACATGATTTAACATATGTTATTTTCTTACATTTTTAAATTATTTACATCTTTTTTTTAGATGTAAATATGATTGATGTTGACGGTTTGGCTATTGGAGACACGATTCCAACAATAACTAGCATTGGAGGTTCAATAATTGGACTCATTGTTCTAATGGCTTGAGACACCGTTCCGGCCACCAATGTTGGTGGTCCAATCATCGGAGACACCGCTTTAGTGACGCTCAGAATCAGTTTGCATATGCATTGGCTATTTTGCCCTCCATTGTTAAGATACTTGAGGGAGTATGGACATGTCCTTTGAAGATTGAACAAAAGTATCAAGAAAACAAAAACTAATACATGTAAAAAATAAGAGACATGGTTTTGCATGGAATGCAATTACTAATGATTGGGTGTATCGGCAGTCTGTCCAGAACAGAAGTATCGCATTTAAATTACATGAATCACTATTAAACCCAACAAATTTCTTACCTGTTTGGAACAAACGAGGGTTGTTCCTTGATGAATCGTTTCTCCTTGCATGCAATTACACATTTGGGAGTCACAAATTATGGGTTGCAATTATGTTCTCAACATTTCCTTGGATGGAGAAATAACAATTTTAATGCCCATTATAATCACTAGTTATGACCAATTTGGCGTTAGTGATACCATTGTGACATTGCCTTTGTAATAGAAGAAAAATCATTCAATTTTTCAACATTAATTATATCTTCGAAGTTTGCGTAGTTCCAAGACTGTTCTACACACACACAAGCACACACTTAAAATATGTTTGCAACATGATTTAACATATGTTATTTTCTTACATTTCATAAAGTATTTACATCAAGTGTATATAACATTAACAAAACTTAGAGACTCTTAACTCCTAACAATGAAATCCACATTTATGATTTCTTTTAAAAGGAAAAAAAAAATTTTTCTGTATCTCTAATTTCTAAAAACATTAAAAAATAAATAAAGAAGGTTTTTACTAAATATATTTATAAACTTTTCTATTTAATATTATATTATAGATGTTTATATCGGTGATATAACATTTCCATAAACTCTTTAATAAGAAAATAAATAAATAAACATTTGCATAAACATAAATGTTTTTTTTTTTTTTGAGAAACATAAACATAAATGTTGTGCAATAAAATTGATTCATGATTCAATTAATATTTGACAATTATTATAACTAGGCTTACGGGTTCCGATCAACCTAAATTGATTTGGTTGACTCTATCTAATTAGATACTTTTTGGTAAAATGTCATTTAGAGTCAATTTTTTAAAACTTATTTAAGACCATTTAGTAATAACATTATATATCGTACCATCTTATTTTGGGCTGATTTTAAGTTTTTCTCCTAATTTTACTTTGTAAAAATATGGGTAAATTACTAAATTACAAATTACCCACACGTGGTTTGGTCGAAATTTAAATCTCCTATTTGTGGTTTGAAATTTGACATTTTATACACCTGAGGTTAACTGAGTTAGATTGTCATAACTCACATATGTTAAAAAGATGACTAAATATGTAATTTTGCTTATCTTTTATATGTCTTTCCTCCAAAAACATAAAAATACAGGATCAAATAAGATAAAAAAGAATTCAGTGGAACACTTGCATTATAGGATTTTAAACCATAGATAGATAACTTAAATTTTGGTCAAACCATAGGTGGGTAAAGTGTTAAATTTTAAACCACAAGTAGGCAACTTAAATTTTAGTCAAACCACAAGAAGGTAAATTATAATTTGCCCTAAAAAAATTGAACATTTAACTTTCATTCATTTTCAATGCTATCTTTCAGCTCACTTCTTTTAGTGGGTTGTTGTCAAGTGTCATCTTATACATCATACTTTGATATATTTAAAATTTTAAATTAAGAAAATTATAAAATGATAATAAAAATTTGAAAAAAAGGAGTCAATTTGGTTTTCACTAATTCAAAGAAAAATGATAAAATGATATAAAGAGAGAGGTTGGATAATTGTATCAATTATATACTTAGAGCATGCTTCAATAGAAAAATTAAACCTTTTTTCTCTCCAAATTTCGAAGAACTATAACTTGAAAATTGAAATGGGCTCCAAAAGATTATATATAGCGGCTCTCCACTCCAAGAGAGCCACCGCAATACTTTTTTTTTCCTAAAAATAAAATATTCATCTCTCCCTCCTTTCTTTCCCATTTTCCTAAAAAAGAATAAATAAATGGTAACAAAAGAATAATTAAAAATAGAGAGAATGGAAACTTGAAAAGTTTATTCGAGACTGATTTGAAAATGCGATTAGCAAAATTAGAGGTAAAAAAAGAAAAGAAAAAAAAGAATGAGTTACGTTGTTGGTTAACATTTAGGTGAAACAGCTAATCTGTTGGAGCACCAGCATCCTACTAGCGAGAGAAATGGAAAAAAGTTTAGACAATTGAATCGATTCATACATATTGCTTGCAGAACATATTAGAGAAATAGTTAGATAAATCTTAGAAACACATTCATATACATTAAGTGAAACAAAAAAGAAAAGAAAAAAAAAATCTATAATCCATAACGAATGTTTGATGAATCTTCCTTCTCAAAAAAAAAAAATGTTTGATGAATCTTGCCAACAAATTCAACAACTTCATATTTAAACCAACAGTAGTATTATTATTTAACTGGAAAAATGATTTGATTTCCCATTACCATTTTATCTTGAAATTTTTTCTTTTTCTCCCTTTATGTTAACTTTTTCTTCGAAACTCTTGGTCCTCGTTCAATAGGTCACTTCTTTGAGGAATGAATCTTATGATGGGTCATTAAAGACATTACCAAATTATTAAATAAATAAATATATTTAATTTCTCTGATCATGTTGACATGGTAAAAGTATTGTAAAACAAGGACCTAATAAATTGGAGAAGAATTTTGACCAAGAAATGTCATCCCCTGAATTCGTGATCTATCTTAAAACCTCCACTGTCTCCTCCAACACCCCAAAAAAAAAAAAAAAAAAAAAAAAAAACGCACATCTTTTATATCCACCTCTCAATTCTCTTGACTAAAGGAATTTATATTACCAAACCCTAACGCTCTTCCTCTCTCTCTCTCACTTTCTCTCTATGTCCCTTCAACAAACATCCTTAACAAACATCCTTGGGAGCAGGAAATAAAAGGAAAAGAGGAGAAATAGAGGATAGGGATGGAGCATAGCCGTTACTTCTCCAATGGAGCCATAGGCCGGAACACAGAGATCGTGTCAGCGAGGAACTTAGCCGAAAACAAAATTTATGTAGGCGGCCGGTCTCGCCCTCCATTTGATCCTCATATGATAAATTACCATGGGACTAATAAGTCGTCAAGGACATCCTCCTCTACCCTAACATTGAAAAAATGGTGGAATGATCCTGAATCAAAGAGGAAAAGGAGAGTTGCCAAATATAAGCTCTATAGCGCCGAAGGGAAGATCAAGAGTTCTTTCAAGAAAGGGTACTGTTGGATTAGGAGAACATGCATTATGATGGTACGTAGGCTTTGATGATGATGATGATGATGAGGAGGAGAGAAAGCAAAATAATTGAGAGGTGCGAGGGTGAGAGAAAGAGAGTTTCTAACTTTCTATGCTTTGTCATGCATAATATGTTAGTTGTTATACATACATACATATATATATATATATATTATCAAAAGCTTTCTCTCACATCTACTCCATCCCCTTTGGCTTTTTTTCATTCTTTGATGCGATTTTTTTGGTTTTGTTTTGGATAAGAGAAATCGAAAATAAAAGAGAGAGAGTTCTATGTTTTTTCATGCATGGCATGTTGGTTGTTATTATCAGAAGCTTTTTCTCTTATATAGTGCTACCCTTTTGCTTTGTGCTATTCTCCATTGCGATTTTTGGTTTGTTTCTGGACGAGAGATCATCCCAAGCAAAACATGCATTACCGTTTTCTTAATTTGTTTTGTATGATTTAGATATGAGAGGAAAGAGGAGGGGGGGATGGCTTCGAATAGAAAAAGCGTTGCTTGTACTTGAAAAAAAAGTAGTGAAAAAAAGTTTCAATTAGTGGTTTTATATATCATATATGAAAAGGTTCTGTTTTTCTCTAATATATATCTGATTCCTGGACAAGAAGAACATGGGGCTTTTCATATATGTGGCATATAATGCGTAAGCTTCTACAATATTTTTGAATGGTTTTCTTTTTGTTGTTGATAATGTCATAGTTTTTTTTTTTTTTAGGAAAGTTACAACAATGGGAAGGGGTGATTCAAATTTTGATTATCCTGGAGAACATGCAATGAAATTAAATTATAAGGCTCTTAGAACTTTTTTAAAATGGTTAATCATCTATTTTTTTGGATGTGGAAAATTAAATGTTATGTCTCTCTCACCTAGCTAATATGCTTGAAAAATATTTTACTATGATATGTGAAGTTCATAGTAGAACCTAAGGCATCCGCTCCATATCCATAATTATTACTTTTTATTATAAGATCAAGAATGTAATTAATTTTTGGTGTAAAAGAAAATTGAATCTCAGCTTTTTTATTCAACAGCAAGATAAATTTTACTAATTGAGCTAAATGAAACTCACATCCCTAATACATTTTAAGGAACACAGAGTTGGTAAATGGACTTGTATTCTAATACTTTTTAATTTATACATTAACAAATCAAATTCAATCTAAACCACTTGTGAATAAAGTGTGATTATCTATATGTTTTTACGTCTGAGCTTGATATTTTCATTCTAACTAAAGACTATTTTTATAACTAACAGATTTCCCAGTTCTCCAAAACACTAACAGATACTATCAGCATCCTCTTGTTTAGTGCTTTGCGGGTTGGTAAAGCATCCCACGCTATTTTCTAGATCAATAACTTTAACCTTTCATGCATCTTTATCTTCCATAAATTTTCCTCTCATTGGGAAGTAGGGGACTAGTTTGAAGAAATCTGGTTCTTTGCTCTAAAAGGAGTATATCTTACAGTGAAACCTTTTGCTTTGGTTATGTACTCAGCTTCATTTACCAATCTGGTGGAATAGTGAAATTCTGATTTTACAAATACAATTAGCTGTTGCTTGGTCAAAAACTCGGTATAGCTTAATTATTTCTATCCCAGGTTCTATCATCTTCAAGTATTAAGTCTTTGACCAATTTCAATTTTGGAGGCCTATCTCCTCGAGGCTTTGGAATGAACCCATATAACAGAGTCATCCATGACCATAGGTCATCCCCAAATTTACAGGTAGATGAGTTTGTTCTCACTAATAAGCAACTTCCCTTCTTTAAAGTTTCTTTGCTGAAAAATATTTTTCCACAGCCAATAGCCAGTTTTGGGTGAGGGAGCTTACATGAAGCTTTTTCCTCTAGGTAGAATCAGTTTTCACCCATATCTATTCTGAGTTTTGAACCAAATTCCAACTCAATTTTGTGATAAGGGCTCCGTTGAAATCTTGCATTCTTCTTATACCCAAAACACATTCTTTAGGCTTGCACAGTGATGCCTAGCTTTTAAGTTGCAAGCACTTCCCATTTGAATTCTCACCCTAAAAGAAAGATCTACAAGCTGCATTAATTTTAATTAGTTCACACCATTTTTGGAATTTCAAGGGACGACATTGTGTATATAGGAGTGGTTTTTGCCACTGACTTAATCAAAGTGAGACAACCAGCCTGTGAAAGTACTTTGGCCATCTAGCCATTTAGCATAAATTGATAATTAGAGAATGGAAAGTGTTTCATTGTTGTAGCCGTGAATGAAATATTCTTCTTCTCAGTAGACTGGAAGGCTAATTGTGGCAGAATGGACGGATGAGTTGACTTTGGTAGAAATAAAAGGGTGTCATAGGACATATATTGATAAACTATTTTAGAAAAATTTTTATAAGAAAAAAAAAAGTGACTAATTTTTTAACAGTTTTTTAATTTTTCATAAAATTTTTTATAAAATGGATGATTAAGTGTATACATTAACCGAACCAAGATAAAAAAAATAGAGTTTGAGGGCAATAAATGATAATGAGCCAACTCAATAGTGGGAAAATAGACTTGGCATGTACTTTGTGGTAAACTTGCCTTCATCCTTTTGGTGTCTGTGTGTTTCACTACAAGCACAACAACCAAAAGGTGTGTAAGATTACAAATTTACTACTTCTTGGATTTCTCCTCCCCTTGCTACCAAACCTTACCTCCCTAGGTTTGATGCTGATGGGTTAGGTTCCTTTGTAAGTCTTTATTGTTATTTTGGTTGGACCCCTTTTGATGTGGTCCTTTTTTGTTAAACCACGTTGGGCTCCTTTGTCTGCAGCATGACTTAAGCAAATTTCCCCAAATTTTGGGTGGCTCGTGGTTTTGGGTTTTATTGATTTGGGCCTTTAAGGCCTTTGTAACTTAGTTTTTATGGTTTGGGCCTTTTGAGACCTTAGTTAAGATAATAGTAACAATAAATAAGGCTTGAACAAGAGGCCTGGGGTATTTCCTTAATTTAAATTATGAGATAAAATCAATTACAAATAGGTGACCAATCAAACATTAGAAATCCAATAGTTAGTAGCTAGGCTAATTTCTTAAAGTTTTATGGGCATACTGCTTGGGTTTTTATATTTTGGCATTTTGAGATAATAATAATAATAATAATAATAATAATAATAATCACATCAATATATATATATATATATAAGTAGAGACCTTATGCGAGAGTGCACGAAGTCCTGCCATGTGGTGCTCAAATTTTGTATTTAGCATTTTTAACATATTTTTTCATTAAGTTTTTTTATTGTTACTAAAAAGTTCGCATTAGTTTCTCAAAAAAAAAAAAAAAAGTTCGCATTAACTTATTCTACTATTATCTCATTAATTGTTTGAACTTACACTACACCTTTCTCTTTTCTTCATGTCTTTTAGCGTACCCACCATTTAATATTAAAAACAAAAACAAAAACAAAAACAAAATAATAATAATAATTAACCAGATAAGACCCTAGAGAGAGATAAAGAAACATGTAAATGTTGTGGATTGTTAAATGAAACACATTATTTCACTAATACCAAAATAAAATAATTGAGATTGACAAAGCATTTGTAAGACAGAGAAAGAGGAATCTGAGGGGCCACCATGTCTGTCATACTGGCCTCCCACTACCATCAAGCCACTGAAACCCCTACGAGTAATTTTTTTTTCTTTTTTCTTTTTAAATTAGGAGATTAAATATGATTTAGGTTTGGGTAATTTAGTTGGATAGTTTTTGTTTTAGGTATATAAGTAGAGAGAACATTTGGTGCACAATGTAAAGCCATATTCTACCATGAATTTAAATCATCTATAAGACACATGCATACTTGCCCACACCATGTCTTAATGTTTCCCTATCGATGAGTGGAAGATGGTGAGACAGTTGGGCATACTTTTATTTCATGGTATGCAATACGTGAACACAACACAAATTAGTTAATTTTTTTTAAAATCAATCTTACCTTAAGAATGCTACAAATGTGTAGTGAAACTACTAAACTAATTTTTAATATCTCAAAATGTATATGTTTCTTTACTCTAATTTAGTATACTTTTTCTTTATAATATATGTACAACAATTTCCAAAACCGTCTTATATAAAATATTATAAAAGCATCCGTGCAATGCATGGTAAACTTGCTAGTAATAATAATAAATAAGGCCTAAACAAAAGCCCATAGGGATTTTCTTACTTTAAAGTAAGGGATCAAACTCATTCGGTAAATTGTTTAATTGTTGATTACTTCAAACTCATGTCCTTGTCTCACACCTCATTCTCTATTTTTTTTTCTACTTTATATCTACTTATGTATAATTAATTAGTTATTGTTATTGTTATTTTTATTTTCATTTTTATTAATATTGGTATTGTTGTTGTTATTATTTATGTAGTCTACCTTTATTTGTGTGGATCTTTGTTATACTATTTTTTTAACCTTTCTAGAAGGTTGTTTGCACAAAAAAACAGAAGGATGAGTTTGTCACACATGAAAAATGTAAACAAGATGAATGTGTTAATTTTATTTATTTATTAGATTGACGATATGAAAAAAAAAAATCTAACTTTACTTGCTATTTTAATAAATCTTTATGGGGTATCAATTTCTTATTCAAAGGGTATTTTTTATATTGAGATTATTCTCAATTTCAATTTTCGTTCTAAAAAAATTTACGTGACTAATAATTTATCATTACGTGCAGAAGCAATGACTCATTGCAATGCCCTATGTAAAAAATTACAAGCCTAATAACAATGTTAAATATTGGTTTTAAGGCTCATTATCTGGGCTACCATTATAGTTTAAAAGGGTGATATTAAATTACTAAATTAAACAATCATATAACTTCCAATATGGTGGCTAAGATTCTTTGCCAATGGTTGGAAACAATTGCATTAGCTAATAAAAAGGTTGGCTTCCCTTCCTTTCAACCAAATCATTTAACAATTTTGTTAGTCTTGAATCCAATATGGTTGAAAACAATTTCAACAATACATTTTTTTTACTATTGTTTTCTAAAAACTTGTTCACACATTTTAGCGGTCAACAAGAAATGCAAGCTTTTCACCATATATTCTTTTAAAAGATGAATCAAACGATTGAATTGCATAGCCCATATCATCTTGCTTCTATATCGCTGAACTTTTTCAGCCCAAAATTAGGGATAATTGCTCACCTTTATTGAAGATTTTCTTCTACATTATATATTGTGGAATTTTCCCAACCCAACCTTAATTGAAGATTTTATTCATTTTTGGCCACTTATTTGTTTATGTATAAGTGATTTCATTTATAAAGGTGAGTTAAGTTTTTATATATGTTTAAGTTTATACATATATTATGTTTATGCATATGTTATGTTTCCTTTCATATTGATTATTTTATAAGTTCTGAACAAGTTGGGAATTAATGCTTGGAGTCTCATATCTATCATGTCATCCAATTATTGCTGATGTTATGTTTATCAAAAACTCCTCATTGGCTATTGAAAGAGATAAGGTCATTTTTATTTTAATTCATAATCACATATTTATTGTACCCATTTTTGAGTATCAAATATCCACTAGTTTGTACAAGGTATGAGCTATCTTTTATTTGAAAAAAAAATTATTTACAATATCAATATGCACCTTTTGTGACCCTCTCTTATTATAACTATGAAATTATCAAAACAGAAGATCTTCTTGTTTTTTTTTTTTTTAAAAATGCACCTCTTGTGACATTATTTTTATTATTTCATCAATATAACAAAGTCTTTTTTCTGCCATTAACAATTGCAGGCTAAACAGAGAAAATAGTCAAAGATCATATATGTGGGGCCAGTTGTCCAAGAAGATGACATAGAAATCATAGGAAATGGGCTTGTGGCCCAATGGCCTAGTCCGAGGACATTCACTTATCCGAGGATGGTTAAAGAAAGGCATTTTGGGAATAACATAAGACAAAGAGATGTAAGTCGTGTATAGTGGCCCAAACCGCGTCCGAGGATAAGATTCACCTCTGATACCAAGATCTGAGGTGGATGTAACTATTTTAGTATTCAAGGAACTTCACAAAATTGCATATGAATTGAAAAGTGAATATCGAACAAAGGAGGAACTGGAAAAGGTAGCAAATATCTTCTAAAGCTGTTACCTCTACATTAAATGCTTTCCAGCTAACTCTCTGGCCGCATTAATGTGGAGGTGATACCTAAACAGTAACCAAGCAGTCTTATGGCCACTGAGCAAAGGTTCCAGGAAGTACTGGATGGGACAGAAAGAAGTTCCCAGAGTAGAACCTACGCGTGTACGGTGAAAATGGGGTGAAGAACACAGTATATAACAGGAAATCAAATGACATTAAGGGGAGACTTTTGGAAAAAGAAAGAGGAACAAGAGAGAATCCAGAAAGATATTCCCTAAAACCTAGCTGAGGAGAGTCGATATCGTTTAGTTAGTTTGAAGCTTCCTTTGCTGCACAATAATCATGTCTTTTTCTACCAATTGGAATTAGTTCTTACATCTGCTCTCTAGAAATTTTATTGTTTGGGCTTGTTGGGCTAAAAACCCATCCCTCTTTTGAGTCCAATCTAACTTGAGTCCTTACAATATATATTATATGTAACACCCCAAACCCATACCAAGAATTTAGATGCATAACCTGTCTTATAAATAATCAACAATAATATAATGGAACAGAGCGTAATTAAATATCCACAAATAAACTTCAATCCATCAAAATCTTTCCTATGAAATCCGTGAAACAAAAACTTTAACAATAAAGTCTCCAAATACAATCTCAAAGAGTTCTACAAATGCCAAACTCACTATCCTAAGAAAATATACTAAAACAGTCCATTAACTAACATAGCTCCAAAAGAAGTCTTCAATCTATGTCTCCAATGATCTACCACCAAAAGATATTCCACTGCTCTAATCTAAAAGGGTGGAGAAATGGAGGTGAGCTAGAAGCCTAATAAGAGACTACATAACATGAGGATATCTTTCAAAACAAAACATTAGTATCCTTGATAAAATATAAGCTTTACAAAACATTTACAAATAGTTTTAACCGTAATATAATATACTTTGTAAATCTGTCAAGAATAAAACATTTAACTATAATGCTGAAATCATTAAATAAAATAATAATCACTTTAGTTAGTAAAAATTACACTAAATAGGTAGAAACAATATATTATAACGATAAACAATTTTTCCACTTATAAAGATCAATAACAATATAATAGTAGTTTGATATGGAAAACATTAAACATTAGCCAGACAAAGACATAAGCTACTAAACACTCGGTGGGTGATTCCCATAGGGAACAATAACACTAACCTCAAAGAACCAACACTGGGTCTAAAGAGCAAACGATAACACTGTACCACACCATAATTACACTACATCGGTCGAAGACCAACATTTAACCCTGTGTTGGCAAAGGTTGCAGACTGTCTAGCTAACCGTTTGAAAACATTCTTACTTTATTACGATATTGCCAATATTAATTTTATATATGATATAACAAATACTTTCTCAAAAAAATAGTTTTGAGTCATTCTTTAACATATACAGTTTCAAAATAACACTTAAGAAATAATAAAATTCAAGTATGTGTACAAAGCATTGATAATGGTATAAGTTTTTGGAAACTTCACTTTTGCAATTATATATATATAAATATATTTTTACCAAAAGTATATATATAAATATACATATCTTAAGAGACGTCATGTTCTGAAGTCCACTTACCTCTAGTTGTTAAACCAAGCTTCACCTCAACTGTCTGAAACAATATCAACTAGAACCTAAATAAGCACAAGACAATTCAATAAGAATGGATACACTACGGCAGCAACAAAATATAAATTTCACTCTTAATAATTCGTATCTCACTACTTATTTTGAAACTATAGCTAATCTAGTACTCATTTGCTTTATCAAGTACTCCAAAATCAATACCTAGTAAACAATTCTAATGAGCTGAATATATAAATCTCTATGTTATTTAGTTCTCCCAGTACAAGTTGGCTTCCAAATAATCACATGCTTGTAGTTCATATTAACCCAAAATAAATATATAGCATCCATAAAATCTCTAACCGTAGGACTTAGTATTCTATAGCATGTATTGACAAAAATTTTAGGAACTCAAAACCATGTTATAGATTACCAGGTTCAATAAGTCAGCACCACTAGTAATTAAGCTACATAAATCCCAAATAACAAATCCCCTAAAAGCTAAAATCTGTGATACCTATATATGAGTGCACATAGACCATCTAAACACCACCCTAGGACATCTACAAGTGATTAACCTACAAAGGATGTGATGCTACTCCACGTACATATATGAGGATCAGTTTCACAATCAAATAAAATGATGCAAGTCTAAAATACACTTCCATGATAACTTCTATTCCTAAGCAATTGTTATTATAATTCTAATATATTCAAGCAGACTAGAGACGAAGGTTGCTTAATCAAATATGTGTCCAACGATATTAATATGGCTTGCATACAGGGACGGACCCAGGATTTCAAGCTAGCAGGGGCTGGAGATAAGCGAATTTTTTTTTTTCAAATACTCATCCATAAGTGAATTTTTTTTCAAGCTGTATGAAATTTTTTTCTTTTTTTCTTTCAGTTCTGGCTTTTCCGTTTGGTTTTGGGGTCTTACTAACTGCAATCTGCTGGGTTTTTTTTTTTTTTTTTTTTTTACATATATATATATATATATATTTTAAGGTTTTCATGGGCTTTTGAACCTGGGCTGGCCGGTTGGGATAGGTATGGTTGAGGTGAGGGAGGCCTAAGCTAAAAACCAAGGAGGCCCAAGCCTTATTTTGAAAATTTTACATACAAAAAAAAAAATTTGGGCCCAGGGGGGCCCGGGCCCCCTTTGCCTTTCACGTGGGTCCGTCCCTACTTGCATAAAATAGATGCTTACCTCAATACAACAAATTTGCTGGCTGCCCCTAGCAGTGCCACGGTCTTCTATCTTTTCAATTTTTAGAGAAACCCTAATTCTCTACTCTTAATCTCTTATATGCTAAACACTGATTTCTTTTTTTTTTTTTTCTTTTTCAAATCTTGCAGTCTCTCTCTACCTTTCACGTGACTGATTTAAAAGACCCAATATATATACCTCTAAAATAACACTCTAATTCAATCTAGGAAGATCAATCCCACTCCAATTAGTACTCTTAAATAACACTCCTACTTGAGCTAGAGTTTAAGACCCACTAAAACTTAAATAAGCTTCCAAGACTTTAATTCCCAATTAAACTCAAATTACGGTTGTTTAGATCGGCTAGAACTTTAAATTATTCTAATAACACTTAAACACCTAATCCGAATAGGTTTCAACCTCTTATCCTTTTCCTTAAATGATAAGGAGACTAAAAGTTAAATATGAATAATCCACAAAAATAACTCTCACATTAAATCTTCTTTTATTTATTTTCTTTGTAGATATCATGATATGAAATAATATCACCTTCAAAATTAAATAATTCGTCAATTTCACTTTAGAAGCAATAAAATTAAATTAAAGTGAGGCGGGTGTTACATTATATACGCTAAGCAAAAACATCATCCATTAAACTTATTTTGATTAATATTAATAAGCCAACCTTGGCATTTGCTCAGAAATGCAATTCTCAAATATTCAACCTAAAATGCTTGCTTGAAAAAAAATTAAAGAATTATAGTGAAAATTCAAATAAAGTCACTATCAAACACAAATGCCAGGTACAGAGCCTTAATGGATAGGAATTTTCTGTTCATCTACACTGCCTCTCCTCTTTTATACTAATGGTTGTTTATCTTTTTCTTCTTTGAGTTCCAACTCTGATGGAATCTAATTAGTGAATAGCATCAAAAAAATTCTGTGGTTCATCACCCATGTTAGAGTCAATATAATAAGCATATACATCATTATATACAATAAATCAAATTACTAAAAAGAATTCAAAAATAAATAAAGAATGCAAAAATACTATGAAAATAAAGCTTCATCTCTGCCAAGAACATATCTTATATTAATAACCGTAATAGGCTAATAGCTGCTACCCAATCTACCACATCAGGGATCTTCATGCCAAAAACTTCAGTACACTTATGTCTAGTTTGCTTGCCATCCACACCTCCGTCACGTTTGGACAGTAAAATTGTGCATGAATTATAGACTTCAATTCTTTATTGCATTTCTCTCATGGCTCATGGCCATGGGGTGTTACTTGTTAGCCAAAACATTCCACAAACTTATATAGAGCTGGGCTTGTGTAAATTGTAACCGAAGGTAACTTCTAGTATACTAAAAGGCATGCAATTTAATTTTGTAGATATTGTACTTAAATACTTGTGGGGGTGTAAAGGGCAAGGCCGGGGTTCAAGTTTCCAAGAGAAAGTTTCACATACATATACACTTAAATTAAATTAGAGTAAAATTTTATATCTTGCATTAAAAAAAAAAAAAAAAAGAAGAAGAAGAAGAAGAAGAAGGTAATATTAGATAATATTATAAAATCCAAAGGTCTACTTAATATATGGAAAATAATTGATTTATTATGTTACTGTATCTCTATAATAATAATATTTTTTTTTAGAGTATCAACATATAATAATGTAGAGAGTATCAACCTATTATAAAGGCACTATCATTTACACGAAGAGTGTTACGTCCATAATATTTTCACAACAAATTATAGGTTGGTAAGTTGTTATTGATTCTAATTTGAATATGCAACTTCAATTACTTTTTTGCTCACCCATAATAACCAATAACAACCCACCACTTTCTCAAAAAAAAAAAAAAAAAAAAAAAAAAGAACAACCCACCACTTAGGATTTGTTGTAAAAATGTTATATACATAGTGTAGGGTTGAAGGCCCAAAATATATATTGGGCCTTGGGCCTTGGCCAAGAGCATATTAGTCCGAGGAGCAACGAATAGTAATAAGTGGTTCAGACTCAGGACTTAATGAGCAAGATAAAAAGGGGAAGGCGGTTCGAGGAGAAATATCTCCTTGGATAAACTAAATATAGATCAGATGTAGATCCTAATAATCAAAGTGACCTTCCAGAAAGCTCTAATGATAGGGACGTGTGCCATAAATGTACAAGAAAGATGGGAACCCAAAAATATCTAAGGAAAAGTTGCTACTATCGCATTGAATGCTCTGTAGCTAACTCCCTGGCCGCATTAATGAGGAAGTGACCTCTGAACAGTACTTTTTCAGCCTTGTAACCATCCCCCAAAGACTTCTAGAAGAGACTGATGGGACAAGTATCAGACTAAACCGTCAACTGCCCATGTGTAGGGTAAAGATGAAGGAAGAAATGTAGTATAAATGGGAGTGGAGGCCCTAGAGGAAGGGGCCGGGAGGATAGAGAGGAGGCACTATAGCAATCCAAATTGCACTTGTACTCTGTTTAATCAATTTATATAAAAACTTGCCTCCTCGGATAATGAGTTCATTTAGCTCTATGTTCCTTGTTTTTGCTTAATTATCTTTCAAATTCATTCTAGCCATTGCTAAATTCATTAGGGCCTAGTTCTTTGACCCACTCTCTACAAATTTATTGTATTGGGCTCATTGAGTCAAGTTCTTGTACATCTTGAGCTTGGGTTGCAAAACGTGTCCCTACAATTGGCGCCGTCTGTGGGGAGAATTTGAATATTAGTGAGTGTAACGGTTGACTATGGTAGGGTCCATCGGGCAGAGCCCGCACATTCTCAACGACAAGATGATTTTCTTAACCTTGAGCATGAAAGAGATCGTGAGCATGAACAAGATCGAGAGGGTAGTGGTGCTGAGATTATGTACCCTAACCTGTACAAGGGATTGAAGCCCCGGGGGTGGATTCGGACTTCATCTGTCATCATTTAAATGACATCTTTATAAGTGTTTAAACAGAACCTTAGTCATGACTGTGTCCTCGGACTAAATGCTTTGGGGAAATTAACACTTTATAACATCTTTATAAGTGCTTAAACAGAACTTTAGTCATGCCTGTGTCCTCGAACAAGATGTTTTGGGGAAATTAACACTCTATGACATTTATTCATTTTTTCCTAAGTGTTAAACAGAGCTTTAGATATGCTCGGTTCCTCAAACCACATACTTTGGTAAAATTAACATCCTAATACACCTATTTAAATCCTTTTAAGTATTTGACAGAATCCAGGATCATACTTGGTCCTTCGGGTCACATGCCTTGGGATGCTTAACATTAAGATACTTATTTGTTTCTCACAAAGTGTCAAACCAGATCCAAAATTATGCCAAACTCCTCGGATGGGTGGCTTTGAGGTAAATAATATATCTCCACTCTGTGCAACTTACATCACAAAGGGTTCCATTCTCAGTGCAGGTATGCGGTAAATGTCCCTATGGATAGTCCTTAGTCAAATTATTCAAACTGATAGCATGATAATGATGTTACTTGTTATTAAAAATAGAGTGGCAACAGTTCAAATCCATTGGCAATAATAAATAAACTTGAAAGCACATAAAGTAAGAACACAAGAAGTAGAAGTGAAAGTCTATTCATTAATTAAGAGTAGGTACATTACAAATGGTGGCAGAAGCCACAACAATTAAAAAAAAAAAATCCTACAACTACTTTTCTGCAAGCTGAGAGCTCTTCAAGGGATCAGTGGCCATGAGCTTGGCATCCCCAGCTTCAGACTTTGACTCAGCTGTTTTGGCTTGGGAGACCACATCCTTGATGGTAAAGGTATCCTCAAAGGGGGTATCTTTGGCTGAGGGTAAGACCTTCTTACCCTTCCCTACTACTCTTAGGGGGATCTCAGCATCCACAGCAGGGCCTTGGGTACTGGAAACCTGCTCAGGAGGAGGAAGGGATAGAATAGTAGTCGGAGGGAGGTTAGCTGGAGCTTCTCGAATGTGTTTAGGGATGAATACTCTTTCAACTTTCCTCAACTCAGAGCCAGTAGGGACCTCCGTACTGTTGAGCGCCTCCATCCAAGACTCAATGCAGTAATCCCTACACACTTTGGCTACCTCCTCAGCTAGCCTTTTTTCCGTTTTCTCCACCCCACGTTCGTAGGATGCAATCACTGCAGCTTCAGTAGTTTCCTTGGCCACCCGAGTTGTCTCTTTCACTGCATCCTTGACCTTCTGTAGCTCGACACTAAGGTTTAGAACCAACTGTTTCTTGGTGGCCAAGTTCAATTCTGTTGTATGTAGCTATTGGCGTTGGTCCTCGGCCTAGGTCTCAACATTCTTTAGACCAGCCAGGGCACTCATGCTCTCCTTGTCCACCTCTTTCAATTTATTGCTCATCGCCATGTACTCCTCCTTTAGGGCTTCGAGGGCTTTCTCCACCTCTCGTCGAGAATGGCTTTCAGCTTCAACTTTATTATGGGCATTTCGGACCCACTCCTCGGCCACATAAACTTGCTGAGTGACTTGTATAACAGTGGCAAAGGGATCATATATAAAAACTGATGATGACACTGATGAGTGAAGGAGCTTCTTAGCATTTAATTCAGAAAGGCAGAAATTAACTTACCATGGCAAGGTCCCTCTTCAATGACATGAAGAGCTCCGGTTGCCTAGTGCGTCTGAGAGCCTCTATATCCTTTGGGAGTAGAAGAGGTTGCTCTAGAGTTTCAGCCAAATGGGTCGCATACCCTCTCTGGGATTCCCAAATAGTAGCATTGCAAGGAATGGGGGCTCCATCTAGCTCTATCCAGGAAGCCCAGGTGCACTGTTTTCGGCGCATTTCGACATCTTCCCTGCTACCAACGGAGGTGGCCCTCTTGTCCTTAAGGTCTTAGGTCTTCTATTGTTTTATGCCTTTCGGAGGGGCCACCTCACCTTCTTCCAATTCCTGCACTATCCTTTTCTTCTTCGAATCCTACATGGCATGCAGTTCAAGGTCAACGGGAGGAGGATGGGGAAGATTGGCAGGAATTTGGGTCTTGGGGACGTCTTTCGAAGTTCCCCATTTGTTCCTGTTGGCTATTAAACCTTTCAAGCTCAGTCTTTTCTTCGAATTCATCCCTTCCTCTTCTTCTGAACTTATGTCAATGCGAGTAACAATTAATGTGGGCTGGTGAGCTGCGGAGAGTCTATCGGACTTGGTTTCGGACTCCGAGAGCTCCATAAGCCTGTCAAGTGCTCCTTCCTCGTTGAAACGAAAGTCGTCTATCTCTTCTTCAAGAGATAAACAAGAGGATGGTACCCTTTCTTCTACTGCAGTCGCTTAGGGCGAAACCTGTGGAAGGGGTACTGTGAATGGTGAGGGGTTCTGTTGGATTGGTAATACGACTGGAGGAAGGTCGTGTTGGGCGAGGAAATCTAGTCTTGATACGTCAATCCTAGCCAACCGTAAGTCACCTGCTCTAATGGCGTGTCCGACCTCTTAGAATATCTTTGATAGAGGCTCAAAATCCAGAACTAGGTGGACAACTCTCAGCTGTCTATCCTCATTCACAAAGATTTCGAATCTCGACAAGTAATTGAGAGTAGTAACGTTGGTTAGGCTAATCCGAGGAGCTACTTGCGTCTTATCTGCAGAAATAGTAGAGAAGCAAAACATGGTTAGAAAATTAAAATCTATCATTAAAGGAAAGCGAAACAAAAAGGAGTAAAACATGGTCAGAGTTAAAGAGTCCCAATCTATTGCTAGAAAACCTAACTCTAAGGCACCCCACCTGGCTTTCCCTCTCGGACGGGGCAGTGAAGGCCATCGTGCCACACTTCCGAAACTATAAGATAATAATCTTTCATACCTTTGTTGGATTTGGGTAGACACGATACTAGTCTTACGATGTCAGAACGTGATTTAAGATAATATCCCGCGTTCTTTTGGGAGTGGCACTCATACATGTGGACCACATCATGCCAAGTGAGCTGCAGATCCAGATGCTCGTTGAGAGCATCAATACTACCTAAGACCCTGAATAGGTTGGGTGCGCATTGGTGGGGGCATATCCTATGGTTGAGGAGGTAGTCCTGTGTTATCCTACACATAGGGAGGGTCATCCCTCCCTCTATGAAGGCTATCATGGAGATGATGACTTTCCCCTCTTCTCGGCTTGTTACTATTTGTTCTGGGGAACAGTATCGTAGGGCAACTCCCTGTGGTATGTGGTATTTTTTCTTAAAGGCCTCTATTTTGGCAAGAGAGTCCACTAAGTGCTTAAATCTACCCATCTAGACAAACTAAAAGGAAACCACCGAAATTGATAAGTGGAGAATGAAAACTGGAAGGCCGAGGAGAAAAAGAAAGGTTTAAAGAAATTAAAACTTATGAGAAACTAAGATGTGTGATAATCTATGAAACCTTCAGAGAAATTCTCAAATATTTCTTAGAGAAAAGGTGTGGAAAGCTTAGTAACTTAGAAAGTTTTGGGAGTTTAAATGCTTGAGATTTCTGGAGAGCTTGAGAGTTCGTAAAATGAGGGGAAAATGATTTCCCTCAAGGCTTTATATAGAAGGTAAAAATGAGTGGGAGTTATCCCGCTCGAAATTCTAGGAAAAAGGTCAACTGTTGGATTTGCGCTTCACCGTTAGATCTGGGGAACATGGCGCCACCCGGAGCAATTAATGAGGCTTCGTGGGCTTCGAAACGTCAGAAACGATTATGGGGCATGTAAAACGACATTCTCACATGTGTGTGAATCAGAGAATCAAGTAAAATTAATTTGTAATAATTCAAAACCCCACTTTTCTCCTCAAATGTGAAGGAAAAAACCGGAGTTTTAAGGGGCTATTGTAGGGTTGAAGGCCCAAAACATATATTGGGCCTTGGGCCTTGGCCAAGAGCATATTAGTCCGAGGAACAACAAATAATAATAAGTGGTTTAGACTCGGGACTTAATGAACAAGATACAAAGGGGAAGGCGGTCCGAGGAGGAATATCTTCTTGGATAAACTAAATATAGATCAAATGTAGATCCTAATGATCAAAGTGACCTTCCAGGATGCTCTAATGATAGGGACGTGTGCCATAAACGTACAAGAAAGATGGGAACCCAAAAATATCTAACGAAAAGCTGCTACCACCGCATTGAATGCTCTGTAGCTAAATCCCTGGTCGCATTAATGAAAAAGTGACTTCTGAACAGTACTTTTTCAGCCTTGTAACCATCCCCCCAAAGACTTTTAGAGGAGACTGATGGGACAAGTATCTACCTAAACCGTCAACTGCCCACGTGTAGGGTAAAGACGAAGGAAGAAATGTAGTATAAATGGGAGTGGAGGCCCTAGAGGAAGGGGTTGGAAGGATAGAGAGAAGGCACTGTAGCAATCTAAATTGCACTTGTACTTTATTTAATCAATTTATATAAAAACTTGTCTCATCGGATAATGAGTTCATTTAGCTCTATGTTCCTTGTTCTTGTTTAATTATCTTTCAAATCCATTCTAACCGTTACTAAATTCATTAGGGCCTAGTTTTTTGACTCACTCTCTACAAATTTATTGTATTGGACTCACTAGGCCAAGATCCCGTACATCTTGGTCTTAGGTTGCAAAACGTGTCCCTACACATAGCATTTCTCTCATACTTTTGACAATGCCTATTATATTAGGAGTTTTTTTTTTTCCTTATCAATTGGTCATTAAGTCTCTATAATTGTTGTGCCTATTATTTACACGTTTAATTATGATTTTTTTTTCGTTCAATTTCTTCCCTCCAAACGTTTTTTAACCTAAAATGTGTGGCAATTATTTTAAGTTTTTTTTTTCCTTTAATTAAGTTGGGAAGAAGAGAGATGTAAAAGTGAAAGTAAAACAACCTAAATTATTGTTCTATACGAGAACGTAAAAGGAGTGGCAGTAAAATATCAAATAAAATAGTGTACATCCAAAAAGTGGTAAGATGTATATTTAAATGTCAATTTACGAATCATTTAATGATTTAAGGATGCAAATAAAGTGCAGAATCTTTTTTTTGGTTGTGAAAATTAAATGCTTGACACATGACTCATACGTAATCGATAAATTTAACACATGTCAAACATATATGAGGTGAACCAATTATAGTTTGCCATGCAGAACTGTTTGTCCTAAATGTTCGGAAGAATCTATTACATGTCAAGTTTTTAAAGACTTAAAGACACGTGTCACCATTATGTGCATTCTCCAGTTTGAGAATTCAACTTTTGCAATATATTATAGATAGGTCAATTTCAACTATACATAAAAAGGAGAACTCAATGTATAAGAGAAATTTTTAGGCAAATCCTGTGTCAAAAACAGGCAAAATAGGCATATTAGTGATAACATTGGCTGTTTAATTGGTGTCTACTAATATAAAGTCTCTATTTCTCAAATTCCATGCTATATTTTATCATAATTTATATAATTATGATTTAAACGCATAGATCAATATTTAATTATGCATTAATATATTTTATTGTTATTTTGATTAAAAAAATTTATTAATTGTTATTGTTATTATTATTGTTATTGTTGTAATTCTAGATAAACTCATAATAATATATATATATATATATATATTTTTTTTGTGATGTTTGAACAAACTATGCATTTAAATCTTACCTTATTAGTTATAAACAAGTTTTAATATCGATCTATGACACACAAGTCAATGGCCTTGTAGCTAAATTAACACTTCTCCATGTACAAGTGATTGGGAGCTTAGGAAAAAATGTTCGAGCTACGGTATTAATAACATATCATAATTCTCTCTCTCTCAAAAAAAAAATCTTTGACACAAAAAATAAAAAAGTATAGATTTTAGGTTGAGAACATAATTACTTAACTTAGTCTCAATATGCTCTTTAATGCGATACTTTTTTATTTTCTTTTCATGATTAATTTCATCCTTGTTACATGTTTGTGCTTGGTAATATCATTTTAATGTTACATTTTTTAGAAGTTTGTTCAAGTGATTGATTTAGATTGAACAAAATGGAGGGGGTTCACAACTAAAGGATAAGATAGGGAGCTTTCGTGCTTTTCATATTGCGGTCCTTTTATATATATATATATATATATATATATATCCTAGGGTCCATCTAGATGGCAACTGTAATAGCTCCATCATTAATTGTCTTAAGTCGAGCATTAGCATCTTCAACGACATCTTAGTTATATATAATTGGGCTTCCTGTAACTTTGGACGAGTATTCTCCTTCCTGACTAACTTGCCTATTGAAATGGTGCTAATAGTCTAGTCACTTTCTCAAAATTTCCACTCAAAGATCTTTTGAGACAGCATCTAATTTTGAATAAAGAGGACATTGAAAGATAAGCCATATTTAAAATTTGTCCATAACCACCATTATATTTGTACAGGACACATAACAAACAGAGCTTTAATCTCATAATTTAGAGTCGGTTATACCATTTTAAGTGACTCACTTTCGTCTTTTCATCAATAGGGTTATACATTTATTTTAGTAACATTTAAAATTTTTTTCGTGACAAATTCTTCAAATATAACCTTTAATTACTTTTATTTTATTCTGAATTATCTTGTGTAGGTATTTTTATTCCGTCAAATAGCATAAAAGATTTGGCTTCGACCACAAGCATCTAGCACAAAGAGTTGGTCATTTATAAACACCCTATTTCACATCTGGCCATAAATTCAAGACAGAGAGAAAAAAGGTTGTTTCACTAGTCTAAGGGTAAAATTAATAAATTATCATTTTATGCCATTAGAGACTTCGAATCCAATCTAAATTCTATCACAATGTCTGATGAACAAAAAGCCATTTCTTGAACAAAGATTAGAGTATCATACTTGAAGATAATGAGAAATCAGATTTTAACATTTTGAGAAACATGATTTAAAATTGAATTGAAGACATAGAATAAAGAATAACTATATTAATCCTTTAAAAATAATGGTGCAATTAAAAATAAACAAAATGTTTAATGAGGGAAATTTTCTGGGTGTATGAAGGATGTAGTTTCTTTTCCAGTGAGATTTTTGGGGGTGATATTAAGGAAGATGAGAAAATGAAGGAGAGCGTCTCTCTCTGGCCCCTGCCCAGCTCTTACGGAAGAGAGGGAGAATTGGAATGTGTTTAATTTCAAGTGGGTTTAGACTTTACAGACTTGGGTTCAGGTCTTAGTGGGCTGGTTTTCAAGAGTCTAATGTGTTGTTTGGTGAAGGACCCAGATGGGTTGGGTGTAAATGATTTGTGTTGTTTGATGTGGACTTGGGTTGAACTTTGCTTAATTTGAACTGGGTTTTAGATTTAAGTGCCATGTTCGGCTCAATATTTTTGGATGAGTTGTGTTTGTATATTGATAATTTTTGGGTGGCTAAGAATTAGGAACTTAAACTTACGATGAGAATCTCAACATTGTTATATAATTGAGCCTGATGCACAGGCTCTCTTCAGGCCTTGGTACATGCCATACAGGATCATAAATTGAAGCCAGGTTGGGAATCAGTAAGCATGATTTTGTGTGTGATATTTAGTCTATCTTGAAGACTTTAAAGAGATAAAGCTACTGTTTAGAGTAAGTCCAATACCATAATTATTTCCACAATTTTGTCACAACTTATTCACATAGCGATTTGTGAGTGGTGGAATTGTGGACCCATATCGTCCTATCAAAGTTGTGAAAATTATTATGATAGTAGACTTACTCGTTTGTTTAAGTTCTTAATATATGTTATAATACTACAACCCACCATTGTTGTAAATGGGCTCTTGTTTAATGTTTCTAATTTTCAAGGTCTCTTGCAGTTTTATTACTCCCTACCAACTTTTTCTTGGTAGTTTTCTCATTCTCTAATGTATGATATTAATTTTGCTGATTAATGAAAGTTTCATTTAAATAAATAAAAAAGACTAGGAACTTTTCTTTTTTCTTTTTTTTTTGGGGCTAAATAAAAGACTTAGGAATTAAACATAGGTTGGTAACACTATCTGGATATTTGTAATTTCTGTAGGGTGTAGGTAGTATTTGAGGTGAAAAGGAAATTAAAAATTTGCAGTGAGCCCAGAAATTTCAAGAGGACAAAAAGGCTCTCAATACAGGCAGGGTCCATATGTGAAGTAAGAGGAAGGCCCAGGAATTAAGCTAAATGGTCGGTTATTATTTGTTTTAAAAATAGATCCAATACCAATTCAACAAGCCCAATGTAAAGTCGAAAATGGGTTTACTCGAAAATCAGTTGGCCTATCATAGAAAAGCCCAACTTCAACTTCACGTGAATGTAGTGTAGAAAGACAAATTCAACATAGTCGGCCTATCATATGGATAATGTAAATTACTAATTCAATATTGAGTATTTTTTGACAGATCAAATGTAGCCCAAACCACTTGTAAATGAATTCAGCAAAAAAAGGAAAAAACCACTTGTAAATGAAGTGTGTGTGTGTGTATGTATATATTGTTGATGGGAATGAAGAATAATATATTGGGTTTGGTTACTAACAAATTCTGATGACCTGTGATTATCTGTTTGTTTTTATGTCTAAGCTTGATATTTTCACTCTAACTAAGGACTATTTTTATAACTAAAACAGATTTCCCAGTTCTCCAAACCACTAACAGATATTATCAGCATCCTCTTGTTTAGTGCTTTGCGGGTTGGTAAATTATCCCATGCTATTTTCTAGATCAATAACTTTAACCTCTCACTGGGAAGTAGGGGACTAGTTTGAAGAAATCTGGTTCTTTGCTTTAAAAGGTGTATATCTTACAGTGAAACCTTTTGCTTTGGTTATGTACCCAGCTTCATTTACCAATCTAGCGGGAGAGCAAAATTCTAATTTTACAAATACAATTAGCTGTTACTTGGTCAAAAACTTGGTATAGCTTATTTCTATCCCAGGTTCTACCATCTTCAAGTATTAAAGTCTTTGACCAAATTCAATTCTGGAGGCATATCTCCTCAAGGCTTTGGAATGAACCCATATAACAGAGTCATCCATGACCATAGGTCATCCCAAATACAGGTAGATGAGTTCGATCCCACTAATAAGCAACCCCTTCTTTAAAGTTTCTTTGCTGCAAAATATTTTTCCACAACCAAGATAGCCAATTTTGGGTGAGGGAGCTTACATGAAGCTTTTTCCTCTAAGGTAGAATCAGTTTTCTATCATATCTGAGTTTTTAACCAAATTCCAACTCAATTTTGTGGTAAGGACTCTGTTGAAATCTTGCATTCTTCTTATGCACAAAACACCTTCTCTAGGCTTGCACAATGATGACTAGCTTTTAAGTGGCAAGCACTTCCCATTTGAATTCTCACACCAAAAGAAAGATCTACAAGCTGCATCAATTTTAATTAGTACACACCATTTTTGGAATCTCAAGGGACGATATTGTGTATATAGGAGTGGTTGTTGCCACAGACTTAATCAAAGTGAGATAACCAGCTTGTGATAGTACTTTGGCCTTCCAGATTTTTAGCATAAATTGATGATTAAAGAAAGGAAAGTGTTTCATTGTTGTAGCCGTGAATGAAATATTCTTCTTCTCAGTAGACTGGAAGGTTAACTATAGCAGAGTGCACAAATGAGTCGACTTTTTGGTAGAGATAAAAATGGAGTTTGAGGGCAATAAATGATGGTAAAAGTTTTGTTGCATACAAGATTATGCAATATGTGTCCAAGATTCACATGCAATGCACATAACCAGGGACACTTGTTCTTTTCTTTTTTGCTGCCACATAATTCTTGTATGCAACAATTGTTTTATATAAGTATGCAGCAAAATCTTTGCCATAAATAATATTAGGGCCAACTCAATAGTAATTTGTTCAAAGGTGAGAAAATAGACTTGACATGTAATTTGTGGTAAACTCTGGGTTGTGTTCATTCTAATTTTTTTTTCAAAATATATCTAGGTTGTGTACATTTTATATTATTTGAATCATTATATGTGATGTGTAGACAAATTTTTGGTTGAACTTATGTAGTTAATTTTTATTTATTTTTAGAATAGTATGTATAAAAATTTCTTATAGAGATAGCAAATTTTGGAATACTCTATTCTTCCTATTTGATTTTTTTCTCTCTTCATGATTGGGAAGAACATGAACATTCTGGGTTCTTCATTTTCTTCCCAAAAAAAATAATGAAAAGAACAAAATTAATTTTATTTATTTATTTTATTAAAAAAATCAAAAGTTTAAAATTTTGTTTTTATTATTTTTTCTGATGTGGCTTTTTTTATTATTAAAATATTGACATGACATTTTTTAGATACCAAATAATTTTTTTAATATTATAATAATGGTCACGTCAGCTTCATGCATGTCTGATGTCACGGTGCATTCCGTTTATCATGTAGGCTATTTCTATCAGAGAGATAACGGTAAGGACCAAGAAGTTTTGGAGACTAAAGTGAAAAAATGAAAAAGTAAGGATCAAAATGAAAATCTAGTGCAATGTAGTGACAAAAAATGTATTTATGCCTCATCCTTTTGGTGTATGTGTGTTTCCCTACAAACACAACACCCAAAAGGTATGGAAGATTACAAATTTATCTCTTTGGATTTCTCCTCCCTAGGTTCAATGGTGATGGGTTAGGTCCCTTTGTACTTTGTAGGTTTGGGTTGCTAATAGCCTCCCGATCTAAGTTTTTATTATTATTTGAGACCACTAGGTTCTTCGTTGGTTGGACCCCTTATGATGTGATCCCCTTCTGTTCTACCATGGTTTTGGACTTTTGGGTTTTATTGATTTGGGTCTCTGAGGTATAAGAAAAATGTTTTTTTGACTACGACATGATTTGGGCTGATATTTCCAAGTTCTTTTGACCCCTAACTTGGTTTTTAAGGTTTGGACCTTTTGAGGCCCAAGAAAAATGTTCACTAGACAACAGCATGACCTAGGCTTTATATTTGGGAATTTTGAGACCCAATTTAAAATAATAATAATAATAATAATAAATAAGGCATGAACAGGAATCCATTCCATAGGGATTTGCTTAGTTTAAATTATGAGATAAAATAAATTACACATCGGTCATCAATCACACTTTACAAACCCAATGTTTAGTGGTTAAGCTAATTTCTCCAAGTTTAATTGGAACATTACTTGGGTTTTTATGTTTGGGCCTTTTGAGGCACGAGTTAAAATAAAATTATTATAATAACAAATAAGGCCTAAACATGAGCAGTTAGGGATTTCCCTAGTTTAAATTAGGGGATAAAATCAATTACACATAGATGACACCTAAGAAACCCAGTGATTTGTAGCAACTTCCTAAAATGAATAAAAATCCATATACACCACCCTAGAATCACACACAATTCCCAAAAAAAAAAAAAAAAATCATGCTCACATCACTAAGTCTTCAGAAATCGGATGTGGCCAAAATCTAGGTTCGAAAATTAGATATTATTTAATTGTTGATTGCTTCAAACCCATGTCTGTCTCATACCTCATTCTCTCTGGTTTTTTTTTTTTTTTTTCTCTACTTTTTTTTTAGTAAATAATAATACTTGTAGGGACACAATTTAGTACCTGGACCCAAAAGGGGAAAGGGAATAGGCCCAAAGAGCCCAATACAATGAATTTATAGAGAGTTGGTTAGAAATCTAGGTTCTAATGAGTTTGGATAACAATCACAGTGGGCCAAGATGACAATATAGTAAAGATGAAGCAATTCTATATAAGGAAAATCGTCCTGGGACCCAATCCGAGGAGGCTAGTTCTTCTATTTATCTCCCTTAAGGACAAAATACAAATATTGTTCTTTAGTCTACAATATTTTTCTCTCATTTTCTTCTGATCCCTATCCTCCGGGTCCTTTCTCCATTTTATACCTCTGTTTCTACCCTCCATGTGTAGATCAAACTGTAGGTATTCATCCTTGTCTCATCAGCACCTTCCTGAAGTCTTTGGGAATAGCTGTAAGATTGAAAACTATTGTTCAGGTATCACTTCCTCATTATTGTGGCCAGAGAGTTAGCTATAGAGTATTCAATGCAGTGGTAGCAGCTTTCTCTTAGATATTTCATAGCTTTCATTTGTCTCATGCTCTCACGATATATATCCTTACCAATAGAATCTCCTAGAACATTGCTTCTGGGAGGCAGACCATACCTTCTGACCTTTAACATACATAGTCGAAAAGGCATCTTTCCTCGGCCCCCTCCTGGAACCATTGTAACTAAACCCCTTTCTTTGTTCATCAACACTAATCTCTGTAACAATGTCTACCTCGTCCTCAGACAATTGGGCATCCACGGACCGAGCCCTCGACCCAGTATACACTATTGGGCCTATCCTCCCTACAATATTTATTAGAACACATACAAAAATAATAATAATGTTTTAAACAGGGTTTATAATACATTATATAACCAGAGTACAACTACAAAAAGGCAGGCCCTTTTGTATTTGTAGACTGGAGTTTTTTTTTATCTACTTTATGTATAATTATGTATAATCTAATTGGTAATTGTTATTGTTATTGTTATTATTATTGTTATTGGTATTGTTGTTGTTTTATTATTATTTTTGTGGTATAACTTAATTTGTGTTTGTTAAATATTATTCTTATATCACTAAACTTTCAAAGCCCAAAATTTAGAGAAAATAGCTCACTTATTGTCTCCATGCATTCTATGTTATATATCGCAGAACTTTCCCAACCCAACCTTAATTGAAGATTTTCTTCATTTTTCTCACTTAATTTTGTATGTATTAATTATTTCATTTATAAAGGTAAGTTTTTATAAATGTTTTGCCTTTATCTATACGTTATGTTAGTCTCATATGATTGTTTTATAGGTCTCGTATCTATCATGTCATCCGGTTAACATTAATGCTATTTTAAAAAATAAATAAATAAAAAACTCTTTATATATAATAATAGGTAAAGTAGAGAAAAAATTCAATTAAATTTCAAATTGAAATTCAATTAGAGTTTAATTTAAGTAACAATAAAGTCTTAACTTTTTTTTGGCAGAAATATATCAATTCAGCTGGATTTTCAAGGGAGGTAGAATATTCCATAAGTATTTTAATAGCATTGATTGGAGCTATTTTTAGCGTGTTTGGGACTCTGAAGATATCAAGGAAGAAATTATTGTTTTATTCTTTTCTACTCTTACAGCTGTATTTTTTGGCTTATCTTCGGTCTTAAAGACAAAGTATGAATCAAAAATGGTCTATACTACAAAAGCTATCTTTACTGAAATATACTTATTAATATTCCCGTCTTCAATTGGTATCCTTCCCCGGATAATTGCAAATGAAATGGGATATGAAGTGTGGTGTGTGCTAGTTGGCTATAGAAGAACATAAGGTCATTTTTTTTAATTCATAATTCCATATTTATTGTGGCTAATATTGAGTATTAGACAATCATAGGTCAATTACAATTTTTTTTGTGCTACATATAGGTGAATTAAATTATACCTATAAGGGAGAACTCGACGTATAAGAGAAATTTATTAGGCGAATCTTATGCGTCAAAGGGCAGAATATACATATTTGCCATTACATTGGTGTTTAATTGGTGCTTGCTCCTAATATAAAGTCTCTATTTCTCAAATTTCATGATATATTTTATCATTATATATATATATATATAATCATGCATTTATATATTTTATTGTTATTTTTATTAAAATAAAATTTATTATTTATTGTTATTGTTACTGTTACTGTTATTGTTATTGTTGTAATTACAAATAAGCTCATAATAATAAAAAACCTTTTTGAGATGTTTGAATAAACTATGCTTTCAAATCTTACCTTATTAGTTTTAAACCAGTTTTAATATCTTTCTTTGACACGCACAAAAAAAAAAAGTATAAATTTTAGGTTAAGAAAATAGTTACTTTACTTAGTCTCAACATGCTATTTAATGCAGTACTTTTTTATTTTCTTTTAATGATTAATGTCATCCTGGTTACATGCTTGTGCTTGGTAATATCATTTTAATGTAACCTTTTTCAAGAAGTTAGTTCAAGTGATTGATTTGGATTGAACAAAATGGAAGGGGTTCACAACTAAAGGATAAGATAGGGAGCATTCGTGCCTTTCTCACAATAAAAATAGCTACATACTTATTGTGGTACTTATATATATCTTAGGGTCCATCTAGATGGCAACTGCACCAGCTCCATCATTAATTAATGCCTTAGGTTCAACATTAGCATCTTCAATGACATCTTAGTTATATATTAGCAAAAGTATAAAACCCTTTGATATGTAATCCTTGTTTTCAAGAGAAAAAAATTCACGTGAACACTTTGATATAATTCATCTTTTTAATTCATCCTCAATTTTAGAACTTGCTCCAATCATATTCATACATAAAGAACAACATTTAGACTGAAAAAAAATTTAATATGCAATAGGACTCAGAAGGCTAATTACAGAACTCATTCACAACATGTTATTTGCTAAAATATATATATATATATATATATACATTTTATATATTCATCAAGACAAGATTAACTACTACATAAAGATGCAACAACTTGCTCTGTGATTTGATTATACAATAGCAACAATAAAAGGCAAAAACAATGCCATAGTCATGACTTGTGACAAGTTTGTTCCATGGTCCTTACTTCAACATTTTTTTTCCTGGGGCCAAAACTGATTCTTGCATTCCCTAAGGCCAAAACTACAATTGACTTGTTGGAATCGAAAAAGAGTTATTAATTAGATATGGTGTAAGCGGGCTTGGCAGGGCACAGTCCAAGAGCTCCCTGACTTATTATTTTCAATTGGGGGGAAATCAAAGAAAATGGTTTCATTTTCAATTAGAATCCGCCGAATAGGAAATTTCAGATCAAATTTCACAAATTTCCCAATGTTAGTGCTAGATGAAAGAAAATCTCTCAAATAAGCCAAACATAAATAATAGAGAAAAAAAAAAATGGTTAAACCCACCATTCAAAAATACAAACTTATAGGGTAAAATTCAGGAAAAAGGATGAAAAATGGTTATCTAAGAGTTCGGGGCAAATGTGGTGAAGATCGGTGGATAAAATTTAGGAAAGAGGATGAAAAATGGTTACCTGGGAGTCGGGGCAGATGTGGTGAAGATCAGAGAAAAGGAGTAGAGTTTTTTTTCTTTGATAGGAAAAGAGGAGCAAAGTTTTTTTTTTTTCTTTTTAATTTTTTATTTTACTTATACCCTAATCTATTCTAACGGTAAATGGTAACCCACTTAAATTATTTAAATGGTCAAGATTAAAAACATTAGAATGTATGATTCAGATTTAAGTGAATACCGTATCCTCAAAATAAAAGGGGAGTATCGTAGACTGACCCATAAAGAATAACTATATTAATCCTAAAAAAACATTGGAGCAATTAAACATAAACAAAATGTCTAATGAGGGAGATTTTTGAGTGTACGAAGGATTTAGTTTCTTTTCCTGTAAGATTTTTGGGCGGTGATATTAAGGAAGATGAGAAAATGAAGGAGAGTGTCTCTCTCTGCCCAGCTCGTTTGGATGAGAGGAAGAATTGGAACGTGTTTAATTTCAAGTGGGTTAGACTTTACAGACTTGGGTTCAGGTCTTAGTGGGCTGGTTTTCAGGAGTCTAATGTGTTGATTGGTGAAGGACCCCAGATGGGTTGGGTTTAAATGCTTGTGTTGTTTGATGTGAAGTTGGGTTGAACTGTGCTTAATTTGAAGTGGGCTTTAGATTTAAGTGCCATTTTCGGCTCAATATTTTAGGATGAGTTGTGTTTGTATATTGATAATTTTTGGATGGCTAAGAATTAGGAACTTAAAACTTAGGCTCAGAATCTCAACAGTGTTATATAATTGAGCCTGATGCTCTCTTCAGGCCGTGGTACATACTTTACAGGATCATAAATTGGAGCCAGGTTGCGAAGTCAGTAAGCATGATTTTGTGTGTGTATCCTGTCTATCTTGAAGACCTTAGAGGGATAAAGCTATTTTGTTTAGAGTAAGTCCAGTACCACAATCACTTCTACAACTTTGTCACAACCTCTTCATGTGATGACTTGTAAGTGATAAAATTGTGGACCCATATTGTCCTACTAAAGTTGTGAAAATTGTTGTGATAGTAGACTTTACTCATTTGTTTAAGTTCTTAATAAATATTATAATACGACAACCCTTCATTGCCGTAAATGGACTCTTGTTTGAAGTTTCTAATTTTCAAGGTCTTTTACAGTTTTTTTTGACTCCCTACCAACTTTCCTTGGGAGGTTTCTCATTATTTAATATATGATATTAATTTTGCTGGTTAATGAAAGTTCCATTTAAATAAAATAAAAAAGGAGTAGGAACCTTTTTTTTTTTTTTTTGCTAAATAAAAGACTATGAACTTAAACTTAGGTTGGTAACGCTACAGGATTTCCATTTGTAATCTTGTAACTTAATCTGGATATTTGTAAATTCTGTAGGGTGTAGGTAGTAGTGTTTGAGGTGAAAAGGAAATTAAAAATTTGCAGTGAGCCCAGAAATTTCAAGAGGACAAAAAGGCTCTCAATACAGGCAGGATCCATATGTGAAAAAAGAGGAAGGCCCAAAAATGAATCAAAATGGTCTGTTTTTTTTTTTTTTTTTTTTGAGCAATCAAAATGGTCTGTTATTCTTTATTTAAAAAATACGTCCAATACCAATTTAACAAGCCCAATATAACGTTGAAAATGGGTTTACTTGAAAATCAGTCGGCCGAACATAGAAAAAGCCCGACTTCAACTTGACTATGTCACTTGAAAGTGAACTATGGTTAAATCTCATATGGATAGTATAATATTGACAGATAAACTGTAACTTTTTTTTTAATTTAAATTTTATTTAAGAAGAGGGTCAAATCATCAAATGTAACCTAAACCACTTGTAAATGAAGTGTAATATTTTGAGTTTGGTTACTGACAAATTCTAATGACTTTTTTTTTTTTTTTTTTTTTTTTGAGAAACACACACACAAGGGAGGGAAAGGGTTCTAACACAAATGCATACCATAACTCTACTCAAAAGCCATGGTAACTTTTAAGAGAAGGTGAGACAAGTTATACTACACACAACACATTCTCTCAAGCAACGTGGGACAATTACTCATTCCTTTTTTTGAGAAACAAACACACACACACATAAGGGAGAGGAAAATGGGTTCTAATACAGATGTACACCATAGTTGAATTATTTTTTAAGTATAGTTTTATTTTTACTCAATTTATTTTTAAGCAAAATTCGTCAAGATAAAGACAAATTAATCCAAACACATTAGAAATGAGTTTGGGACTTTCTCTCTTTCTCAAATTATCCTAAATAAATAATAAATAACATAAAAAACTTAGTAGTTTCTTCCACCTTATTTCATCATCAACAATGGCAAAAAATCACTATTAATGTGATAATGACTAATTAAAAATCACATGAAATTTTAAATTAAATTTAATTATATTCACTACTTTTTTATATTGAGAACTTCTTTTTCAGATTGTGGGGGTCAAAAACACAAATCAACATTTTTGATGTGCACAGCTAATTTGTTATCAGAAAGGGATATAATTCCACAATGGGAAGATCAGACAGATAATTGAAGGCAAAGAAGGAACAAAGAAAAACCTTTGATTGACGGAAAATCGGTTTTCTAAGGTACAAACAAAGATTCTAAGGAAGAAAACAAGTTTTTTTTTCTCTCACTATTCTTTTTCTCTTGTTCTTCCTCCTTAATTTTTTCTGGATCCTCTTCCCTGTGGGCATTCTCTTCCTTTTATCATCCCTCGCCCCTACCTTTTCCAGCTTTGTTTTTCTTTGTTGGATTTAGAAGATACTTGTCCCATCAGATACCTTTCATGCCATTTCTTAATCATGAAAGCAGACTTTTGGGGGTGTATTAACTGTTCAGACTAATCATTTAGCATTTAATGAGGCTAACATTAGGTATGAATAACTCATTAATGTGGAGGTGACTATTACATTGGGTTCTGCGTTGTCTTCCTTGCATTCCTTAGGGATGGGAAACGAGATGGAGTCCTTAGTGAATGGTTTGCGCTCCTCGGCTAGGTTACTACACCTCGAGATAAGCCTGTTTCTCAGATTACCTTGGTAGCTAATCCTTATGGCCCCATTTTCTCTAAGACTTGGGCCATTCTATATTTGCATCTGGACCGAGTCTTTACCTCAAGAATATCTCTTCAGTTCAAGGTCCATGGAGTAGCTTCGATTCAAGCCCCCCACCCACTACAAAGATAATTTCAATATGTTGCAAATCTCACAACTTGAACTCCTTTTCCTCCATAAACCTCCAAAGAACTTTATGCAAAGAAAAACGTCATTTATTACTGTTATGAGCTCTTGTCTGATTGAGAATTAAATAATTATAGTAATTTTATAAAATTATTCATTTAATTTTGTGAAACAAGTAAAAAATGTTGTCTAAAACTAAATGACTTATTCTTCCTCAAAAAAAAAAAAAAAAAAAAAAAAAAAAAAAAAAAAAAAAAAAAAACTAAATGACTTATTAAACAATCATTTATGACATTATCCAAGTCTTTAAAAAAAAAAAAAAAAATAGTATTTTCAATTTTAAAATTATATTAAATTACAAATTACTTCCTTTAAATCTCTTTAGTATATATTTTTTCATTTCAATTCATTAATTTACTTATCTCTTAAATACAATCCTCTTACTTCATACTTTTTTAGACACAAATGCACATATAGAATTGCTTGTTTAGCAGTTATTAGCTTTTATGTACAATTTTTTAATACCTCACTTTTTCTTACTTTTTCAAAATACAATTATACTTTAACCCACATAATAGAAGCCTTTTGCATTGGATACGACGTTATTGTTCATAATGCATATTTCAATTTCATATTCATGCATTCTTCATTTTGTGGCTACAACTTTCACAGAAAATTATCTATTCTATTTTAGAAACCTATATGTTTGGATTCTTGGAATGCAGGCATCATGTGGTTTGAAAGTAATCTTATTGTTTTCTTTTCTGAACTTCATTTCAAATGGGTAATGATAAAATTGTTAAGTTGACTAGGATATCTTTCTTCATACTTTTTTTTAGACACAAATGCATATGTGAAATTGCTTGATTAGCCGTTATTTTCTATGACTTTGTAGGTCATCTCTTCACGGGAGAGGCTTAAATAGATTCTGGTCTAATATTGGAGGTACAAAGGTCCATTGCTAATGTTGGTGTCTGCAAGTAAAGAAGATACTCATGGGGGTTGCACCAATGTTGAAAAATGGATCATTGGTGCACTTACAGAGAATGGTTTTGAAAATAAGGATCTGTTCTATGGAAGCTCAGGAAGTCTATATGCTATAAGTCCTGTCTTCCATGTGTTTCCGTCTGCCGGTATATAACATAGGTCCATTTCCTTTCTAGTATTTTGCCAGAAAAATTGAGCAAGTCCAGTGACATATGCAATCATTGACAGGGAAAGAAAAGAACTTAGTGCATAGCCACTTGCATCCTACTGGTAAAGTATATGAACGACAGCATAAGCCTGTCGGAATTGCATTTGGAGGAACTATGGGAAATGAGAGAGTCTTTGTCGATGAAGATTTTGCTAGCTAGAGTTACTATTCGCCATCATGCCACTGACAAAACTTACCAACCTGGTTCCCCCTTCCCAGATCAGGTACAATTGTAAGGTTTGAAAGTTTTGAGACCAATATTTCAATGGATTCAAATGCTGGTTTTTAAGTTATTACAGAAAAGTTCTGGATCTAAAATTGTTAAGTTTTGTCTGTTATTTCTCACATTTTAATATAATATTATATATATATATATATGAAGAATTGTTTTAGTTTTTCATATGTCATTTACGTTATTTACCCTAGACGTGGCAAAACAGGCTGGTTCAGGTCGGGTTAATCGGGTTTTAATGACTATCTTGATAGCCTTGTGTAACGTGTTGTCTTGTCTCATGTCAAGTATTGAAACTTAGCTCTTATTGGTTGTGATAAACTTCAAATAGTCATTCTCTACAACAATTTTAATTGTTTATAACTTTATATTTATAATATATTGATTATTAGTTTTGGTACTTTGCTTTATGCACCTACTATCATGACATAATTTAAATATTTTTTTCGCGAATTTTTTTTAACGGATCAAGTCACGGGTTATCAGGGTTGGGTCGGGTTAACCCGCAAAAAAATCAAGTTCGGGTCAGGTATTTTCTGGGTTGGATTAGAAAATTCTAACCCATATTGCCATGTCTAATTTACCCTATGTCTGACTTAAATACTGTTTTCCCCTCCATTTCAACTTGTGTTGATGTTTCAAGAAAATAGACTACTTAATGTAATTAGTTTTGATCTCTGATCTGGTATTTTCTTTCTTGACTTATAAGATAAAACTAAAAGTATCCATCATGCATATTATAAAGGTTACATTGGAATTCACTAAGAAATGTGGTCTCCAATACTATGCAATCTATGCATTGGCAAGATCATCTTATACCCCAATCAAAGCTTCACTATGTATTTACAAATGTGAATTAATGTATTTCAGGGGTTCCTACCTGTTGAAGCTTTGATTTCGGAAATTGAAGTTGGGGGATTAGGTGGGAAAGCAGCTAAGGAAGTGCAGAGTTCATGCAAGAAGAGAGAGGAGCTTTTCACAGAGCAAAGACGTAAGGTAACCTGCCTAGATCAGATTAAGGCATCTTGTATGCTTTTGAATTTTGCATTTGAAAGATAGTACAAATGCCATATTATACTTTTGCCGCTCAGGTGTATTAGTATTTAGATTTTAGAAAGTGTAAATTATGCAGATGACTCTTTGAGACTCTTGTTAGGCTGGGAAGTTGCTGTAAAGAAAACTAGAGAAGCGTAAAAGTGACCAAACATTTGAAGCTTTTCTTTCTACATATAGCAATCTTCTCGATACATATCTACCGCTGCAACTGTGCTGTATTGTGCTTATATCAATCGGCCTTGTACAGCTAAATAGAATTTTAGGAAACAAATAGCTATTATTTATCATGTTGGAAGACCAAGGTAGCTCCGTGGTACAGAGTAGAAACGGCTAACAATTAACAACCAAGAAACCACGTAGTACTCTTTGTAAACGAGGGTAGATAATATTGGCAAGTTCACAGAGTTTTTGAACTCATGAATTCACCTTCAGCCTTTTATTACGAGAGAAAAAAAATGCCATTAAGTTTAAGATGGGTTCATTTGCATAGGGTGGTTCATGTCGCATAATCTAAACAGGACTCGAATTGGCCGTGTTAAATGTATGTCTCAGTCCAGGCTTAAAGATCTGCTCAAGGCAAGGCAAAGTGATATTTGGACTCTTATTCAGTATGGCCATCAACTTGTATCAATTCTAGAGCTAGTTTCTTGTATTTGAGGGGTAAAAAGGGTAAAAAGAAAGGTATTTTTGGCAAGAGAGACACCGCGAAATTATTCACCCTTCTAATACAATTACCACGTTAGCAATTCTTAGTAGTTCTCTCACTCAATATTATTGTGTCATGAGTGACAATTTATTCACTCTATTAGGAGAACTACATCAGCAATACCTAGTGGTCTTTCTACTCAATAAAATTGTGACCATGTATGACAATTTATTGAGTCAAATCCTAGTTACCATCCCAATTATAAGGATTTTTTATTTTTTTTGAAAATGTATAATTAGGTTAATGATTAGGATCTGACTCAACAAATTGTCACAAATAACACAATATTATTGAGTGGGAGGATTACGAATAATTTCTCAAAACACACCAGCTACAAAACTTATTCGTAAGAATTAATTTAGAACTTGAAAACAAACAACAATATAACACTTTCAAAGACGCTATCAATACCATCAAGAACAACCGCCAATCAATAAAAACTTTTCTATACAGTAACAACTGTACTTTTCTATATAGTGCTGGTGTACTAGAATTTTATCCCTTTTTGTAAAGAAATATTTTACTTTTATCATGCGAAAGTAGAAGGGATTAGGGAGTTAAAATAAAGACTTCCTCTCAACTCAACTGGAAAGAGATGCAAATTTCTTGCTTGGTTGATACTTGGGGTATGGCTATGCCAAAGTAGTGTATATGGAAGAGATTATATATTTTCGCAAAGATGTTAGAGCTCGCATTTTTCTTTCTTTCTTTCTTTCTTTCTTTTTGCAAAAGCCAACAATTTTATTTTTTTTTTAAATGAAAAATTGAGAGCCCATTTGGTAGAGTAATTTGAATAATATTGTTTATAGTTTTTTGAAATACATGTAGGTAAAAAAGTGTATAAAAAAGTGTATAATATTGTTTAAAAACTGAAAATGTGTGAGTAACTATATCGAGGGCTCTGAGTGACTCACATTACAATAACAAGGCTTTAAATTTTTTTTTTTTTTTTAATTACAACAACTAAAAAAGCTATTTTATTACAAAAACCATTGATTGGGCCTGGACAACCACACAATCTCACTCACCCTCCACGCTCATCACCTTGGAAGAACCAGCTTCATATTGCAAGCCATCCCAAAGGCAAAGTATTGGTCCTTCGCTACATTGTGTCAATATATAAATTCAAATTGGTGCATGTGAAATGCAGACTAGCTTTTCTTTGTTATCTAGTATAGGCATTTTTCAAGTAAGAACTTTTAATGTGCCCATACCGAGCCCTTATTATGCACATAACTCTTTCTTTTTTGACCATAATAAAAGGATGAATCCAAGGAGCAAAAGACTTCCAAACATCCACAACTCATACAGCGAGGATTCAATTAAATCACAGTGATTCACCCGATGCATCCATGGTGAAGTAGAACAAATATGCTAGCAGCACAAGCCAAAAGAATAGCTCAACATCATGTCTGACATGGCATTTTCTTTCCAAAAATGAAATGTTCTGTGAAGCAAAATCTGACTACCCACCATCCATAATGATCCCAAGCTATATGCATATCAGATAAGATACATTTACTGCTTCTTCTCTTCTGCTTTCCTCGGCTGCAAAAAGGGCACATTCGTAGCATTAGAAGATATAATTAATTATTAAAGTTCTTGCAAGCCGCAACCAGAAACAGTATCCAGTCTCATGAATTACCAAATGTGAATTCTAACTTACCCACAAACATAGCATGCACACAACAACAAGAGAAAACAAAGGTCTACCCTATGCTATATACATATGCTGCAGATGCAATTCGCCACAGTACCACCAATCAGAATTCACATAGCCACACAACAAAGCAGAATATAGACCAAGTTATCACCAACGCAGAAGTATGCACTTTCTGCTAATTCAAAAGATTATGGTTTTGCCATTCAAGAAGCATCCAGCACAGCCCTTAGCCTTCAGTTAACAGTGATTTTAATTTCTAACATCCACAATAGATAGCAACTTGTAGAGGATTACATAATTTCTATAATCATCAGAAGAATACATAAGCAGAGCAATGAGGGTATTATGCATTTTTGACACCACAACCCATACATGGTTGTTATTCTCCTAATCCATTTTACTACCTGCTGTCCTCTTGCATTCAAACAAACACTACATATATAAACATACATATTTGACAACATAAATTTAAAATGATACGCATATCTAACCAAGCCCTCAAGCCTTGATTTTGGGAGCTGGCCATGTCCAACACCCTATGATCATCTCTATTCCAACAATTTTTGAGAAATTATATAAAAAGGAGGATTCAGCTTGGCTCTGAAAAGAACAAAGTCTAACAGTTGAATGCGAAACCCATCAGGGTTAAGGTGTGGTTCATGAGAGCCACAGTTGATATTAAAATGCTAGAGTTCTACTTAGTGGATTGATGCGGTACACACCCCACCACATGTAAATACTTCAGGTGGTTTCCATTGCCATGATTTAAGGAGGGATGACATTTAGCTGGGACTTTTAGGGCATCGAGAGTCCAACCCATCATTTGACAAAATGCCTGAGCCAAACTGAATGTAGGTGGGTGGGGGCCTTGGGCTTGGACCCAAGGATTTGAGGTAGGTGTATATCATCCACCATTAGATGAAAGAAACTTATATTTTCTTGTTATCTGAATAACGATAACAGACTTTGAAAGAATATTTTGATATGAATCAATCTTAGTATTAGTTACATCTGCCTAGAAAGATTATCAGCAGGTTAATTGAAAGTCTTCAATTCTATAGTTTGATTGATCCAATAGTACTGTACTTAATCATTACTGAATGATGTAAAGGAAACAAATGTGATCCATGGGCATTTAGAGGTTAGTTATACAAACTAATATGCACATTTTCCCTCTTAAGAGAAAAAGTAGTTGCTTTTTCCCATGTAAAAGGAGGGATCAGTCACTGGCCATTGTACAACCGCCTAGAAATTTTATTTTGAAGATTAATTGGAACTTTTGAACGTCATTGTTTGATCACTCCCTTATAATCTTTATTGCTATTGGACAGTATAAGGAAATAATGGGCAATCAAGAGATAAGGGGAAATATTAGGTGTGAATTCCCAAAAAAATTTTGATATCAGTGAAAAAATAAATAAAAAGATAGAAATCCCATTTAAAGATGCCAGGGAGTCCTTGGCCATTTAGATCATTTTCTTCATAGAAGACCATAAAGTAATAAGCTAAAAATTAAGCAAGCATCTCAACACAGCTATAGAATTAAATGGAAAACCAAACATAAAACACTTACTAGCTCTCTTTACTGATAAAACCTTATCTTGATGTAACTAATAATAACTTTTCTTATTGTACTTTATAGCAACTTAGTGGTATTTTACTGTATGGCACAATTCCACCAATCAAGCAATAGGTACCAGATACTCTGAAAGTTACATATGCAGCCAATGATATTTTCCCTAAGTGTTGTAATGTGCTAAGCATTACATTTTACTTATATGCTTAGGTTTCTTGGTTTTTGGTTTCTTATGGCTGTTTGATCACAATCCACACACATGTTAGTTGCAATTTTCAATTCTAATCCTCTGCCACTGTGGGTAGAACCCTATGATCCTCGCCTTATTTTATCAGCTTAGTTGCACACTTTCACAATGCTCTATATTGCTTACTTTTCACCATCTAGAAAAGGAAAGAAAACAATTTTGTGTTCAAGGAGAATACACCAAAAAGAACAAAAAAAAAAAAAAAAAAAAAAAAAGGACCTCTATTACATAAAAATCTGTGCGCTTCTCATTCAAACTCGCACAATTTATTTCAGGGACATAGAGTATATTTCCATTATTATAGTTGTTTAGAAAACTAGCACCCATCTAGATTTGATTCATTTTATCTTTTGACTATTGTTTTGTAGAGACCTATAGTAGCTCAACTAGTGGGGAGTTCAGAAAGTGAGTTTGAAAATTCCTAGAAATCTTATGGTTACTAGGACCACTATGATTTTGGAACCTCCACGTTTATCACTACTCAATTGATATGCCAATACATCATAATACTCAAGCAATGGCTTCTTCATCAAATTGTAACACGAACTCAGGTCAGACAGGACCAGTTCATGCAATGGTTAATGATATGTTAATCCTAAGTAAACAAGATTAACCTGCATCCTATCAATAATACTAATGTTGTACTCTCCAAAACATTTGGGATCTCGCATTTTTATTGCCTTCTTATTAGAATGATGAAATTGCTACAATTTCGTAATCACTTAGAGCTTTTTATTAATGTATTTTAGTCTACCACACGAGTTTGTGATTATTTAACAAATAAAATTAATGCACACTAACTATTCGACGAAATGCCTCAACCAAAACCCACATCAAAAACCCAGAAACGAAACACAACCCATTAATCGGAAAACACAATTACGCACGCACCTTGGTGCCAGGAGCGTGCTGGCGGAGCTCCTCTTCGGGGATAAAAACAGGCCAAGCCTCACCAGCTTCACGGAACATTTGCTCGGTCTCGAGGAACTGACCCTTATCGAGAATCATAGTCCTTATGGTCTGGGCCGGTGTGGATGTGGCGTCGTAAACCTCTTCGACTCCGTTGACGAAAGTGACGGTGATTTGGGGAGGGTGGTCGTCGGTTCGGCGTTTGACTTGGATTTGACAAGCAGGGTTGGACTCTTTGGCCTTGGGAGCGTTGCACTGTGCCAAGAATTCCATGCACGAGGCTGTGCGTGGGTCCAAGGCATTGAACTCGATCCGAACCCTTGATAGGAACTTCAGCATTCTTACTCAACACTCACACTCACACATTCCCCTGCGGAAGTAAAGATTCTTAAGCATTCACCAAGAGGAAGAAAAAAAAAAATGGAAGAAACCCACACGCTGATAAATCTCATAACAAACATATGTTTTCAACTGGATCGCACAGATCCGAGAGTAAAAGTAGTATCATCACCATACAGACACATCAAGCACCATTAGCGAAATCAGATTCCGTTTTCGAAGTAAAACTACATGCATGCAGAACTAAAATACAACATGTCCGAATGAATTTCACAACAAAACCTTCAGATCACCAAAATAAAAATAAAAAAACAACCTTCAAATTGAACCCTAGAAATGAAGCGGAAATCGTATCGAAATCGAAGGAAATTCAGAAAACTTTTTTCAGAGGAAAATGAATCAAAAAGCAAGCAAGCAAGCATTCACGATTGTTCGAAGAAAGAGAGAGAAAAACGAGGCTTTTGGAATCTTACCTTCGTAGAGAGAGAGAGAGAGAGAGAGAGACAAACTAACTATGTCACTTTCAAGTGACATAGAAAAAGCCCAACTTCAACTTGAAAGTGAACTATGGTTAAATCTCATATGGATAGCATAATATTGGCAGATAAACTGTAACTTTTTTTTTTTATTTAAATTTTATTTAAGGCCATTAGTCTTGTAATTGAATTGGCACGTCCTCAAGTATAAAGTGCTTAAAGTCTAAAGAAAAAAGGGTTGAAAAAAAAAATTAAGAAGAAGGTCAAATCATCAAATGTAACCTAAACCACTTGTAAATGAAGTATAATATTTTGAGTTTGGTTACTGACAAATTCTAATGACTTATGATCAGGACTAAAAGGTCAGTTGAATTATTTTTTAAGTATAGTTTTATTTTTAATCAATTTATTTTTTAAGCAAAATTCGTCAAGATAAAGATAAATTAATCCAAACACGTTAGAAATGAGTTTGGGACTTTCTCTCTCTTTCTCAAATTATCCTAAATAAATAATAAATAACATAAAAAAACTTAGTAGTTTCTTCCACCTTCTTATTTCATCGTCAACAATGGCAAAAACTCACTATTAATGTGATAATGACTAATTAAAAATCACATAAAAGTTTAAAGTAAATTTAATTATATTCACTATTTTTTTTTTTTATTGAGAACTTCTTTTTAAGATTGTGGGGGTCAAAAACACAAATTAGCAAGAACTTGGCTTGCTTTCTTGATGTGCATATAACTAATTTGTTATCAGAAAAGGATATAATTCCACAATAGGAATATCAGACAGATAATTGAAGGCAAAGAATGAATAAATAAACACTTTGATTGATGGAAAATTGGTTTTCCAAGGTACAAATGAAGATTCTAAGGAAGAAAACGAGTTTTTTTTTTTCTCTCACTATTCTCTTTCTCTTGTTCTTCTTCCTTAATTTTTTATGGATCCTTTTCCCTGTGGGCATTCTCCTTCTTTTATCATCCCTCGCCCCTACCTTTCCTAGTTGTGTTCTTCTTTATTGGATTTAGAGGATACTTGTCCCATCAAATACATTTTTTGTCATTTCTTAATCATAAAAGTAAACTTTTAGGGGTGTATTAACATTCAATATTTAATGAGGCTAACATTAGGTATGAATAACTTATTAATGTGGATGTGACTATTACATTGGGTTCTGCATCATCTTCCTTGCGTTCCTTGGGGATGGGAAACGGGATGGAGTCCTTAGTGAATGGTTTGCGCTCCTCGGCTAAGTTACTACACCTTGAGAAAAGCCTGTTTCTCGGATTACCTTGGTAGCTAATACATATGGCCCCATTTTATCTAAGACTTAAGCCATTCTATATTTGCATCTGGACCGAGTCTTTATCTCAAGAATATCTCTTCGACTCAAGGTCCATGGGGTAGCTTCGATTCAACCCCCCTGCCCCCTACAGAGATAATTACAATATGTTGTCAATCCTGTAACTTGAACTCATTTCCTCCATAAACCTCCAGACATTATATGCATAGGAAAATGTTAATTATTACTGATATAAACTTTTGTCTTATTGAGAATTAAATAATTGTAATAATTTTATCAAATTATTCATTTAATTTTTTGAAACAAGTAAAAAATGTTGTCTAAAACTAAATGAGTTATTAAACAATCATTTATGACATTATCCAAGTCTTTACAAAAGAAAAATTAATAGTAATTTCAATTTTAAAATTATATTAAATTACAAATTACTTCCTTTAAATCTCTTTAATATATATATATATATATATTTTTCATTTCAATTCATTAATTTACTTATGTCTTAAATACAATCCCCTTGTTCATTTCTGTCCAAAATAGCCATTAAACTATATATGTTTCCAAATAGCAAAATTACTTCATTTTATAGGCCCCCCCTTTTTTTTGGAGTGAATATTTTTATGGGTCGAAATGTTACATTAGAAACAGATGTGGGTTAAAAGGACTTAAAAAAAAAAAAAAAAAAAAAAAGAACAACCATACTGATGAAAATGAATATATGTCAAAATTAGATGGTTTATGTTGTAATTTAGCTTTAAAAAAAAAAAAAAAAAGAGTAAAAGGACTAAAGCAAAACGACAGCGTTTCACAGGGTTCTAATCCTCTATATAAACCGAACTTCTTCAGCTACATGCTTTTATAGGTTACATTTCAAAGAAATTTGGCGCGGGAGAAAATCTCAATTCACATTCGCAGTCAAACTCTTCGGAACAAAATGGACGACCACGATTTGGAATTGGAGAAAACTCGGTTGATAAGCTTGGCTCTTGATTTTGGGTTCGATGAAGAATCAGCAAAGAAGTGCTTGGATCGTATGGTTCAACTCTATGGTATACACCCATTTCTACACCCAAAAAAACCCGCAAAACTTTAAAACCCCATTCTCCATAAATGTTTGTACTTTATGTGATTTTATGTGTGCATGTGTTAGTGGCCTCAACTTACGAAATGGGTTTTGGGTTTTTATTTATTTTTTGTTTGTTTTTGGTTTTGTTCTTTTTTACAAACATAAATGTGTGTACTGTAAGTGATTTTATGGGTGTATGTGTGTTAGTGACTTGAAATTATGAACTGGGTTTTGGGTTTTTAATTTTTTTAATTTTTTTCGTTGGTTTTGTTTTTGTTATGTTAATTTTTTTTGGGGATTTGTAATAGTGGATGTTTGTGTTAGATTATAATAGTGGTTTAATGATTAAGATCACAACTGTTTAAGCTTTTGGGACAAATTTTAGTTTATTATGCTATAAAAGTAGGTGTCTTTGAGCTCAAAACCTGTCTCAACACATTTAAAAAATTTTAAAATTTTTGTGCTGAACTCACTTATTATGGCGAAGTTTGAGCCCACAAGTGAGGGGAGTGATACAGTACTGGTTAAATGATGTAATTTTACTATTTCCTGATAGCTTAAACTTTTGAGGCAAGTGGTAGTTTACTGGCTTTTGTTAAAAAAATGATATTATTTTGGGAATAGGATGGAATGGGCGGCAATTGAAATGGGTTTGTTGGGTTTGTGTGTTTGTTATTGCAGTGTGTTGCAAAGTAATTATGGCACTTAGAATAAAGAAATTTGTATTTGGATTTTTGTGTTGTTGTATGCTGTTGTTTTGAGCTGTTTTACTGAAATGTGATTGTATTTGAGATTGTAATTGGAATGAATTTATGCATGCAAGAAGTTCTGTGTGTGTGTGTGTGTATATGTGTGTGATGTGGGTAGTATTGAGTTTTGGAGACGATATCCATGTTTGACAGTATGTGTATTGTAAAAACTAAATTCTTATTTTATTTGGTAGTGATCGGTGCAGTTGGTTGTTTGGTCCTCTATTCAGCTGTAGGTATTGATGTTTTCATAATAATTTACCTTTTCATTTAATGCTAAATGTTGTTTAGGTGAAGATGGCCGTGATTTTATCACTGTGGAACACTGTGGTGATGATTTCCTTGCGGCCTTAGCTGAATCAATGCAAGACACTGAGGAATGGGACGATTTACAAGCCATTGAGTCAGAAGCTTGTGGAACTTTGAATAACTTGTTTGACAAAGATGTTCTCAATAGTCATGAAGTGGATAATGATGGCAATGGAAGAAACTACATCAATGTTATAGATGATTCACCCGAAAAGCATCCAAATTTTATGGAGTTGGATTCTTCGAGTGACAGTGAAGACTTAGACTTTGGAATTCGAAAGGAAAAAATTGTCAAATCTACCCCTTCTTTTACTGATTGGAGCAGTCCTGTTCTCAACAAAGGTTCAAGTAAAACTTCTTCAAAATCTGTGGTATGTATTTTAGCCCCAAAGGTTTTATTCTCATCTTATTTCCGCTGCAGCTCCGAAGCTTGCTAATTGTTGTGCATATGCTGCACTTGCCTCTTAATTTCCTGGTAGTTATCTTCAGTAGTTATAGTTTTAGCAATTGTCTATTTCTGCAAATTATTGAAGGAAACAAGCTGATGTATTCCAGTTATGAACTTACCTAAGGATATGACTATAAATGATTGCTTGTTGCAGTTAATAAATACCTTTCTTTTCAGACACTGAAGTAGTTTGTCTGTTGAAGGATTGTAGGAGCAGCATCACTCAAGGTTCAATCCCATCAGTTTCTCATAAAAAACATTGCTCCCGAACATCAAAAGTGGAACATGAGACTCTCAGTTATGAAGTATTACAGGCTTTGGATGATTTTGAATTGGCAAATGTTGTAATATTTGGTAACAGGACATTCCGCCCATTGCAGCATCAGGCTTGTAAAGCAGCTGTAGCAAAGAGAGATTGCTTTATTCTTATGCCTACTGGAGGTGGTAAAAGTCTATGTTACCAGGTCATGTCCTTTTCCTCAAATTTTGGAATGTCTGTCCTGTATGTTCTCATGGATTAACAGTAAATCAACAACATGGCTAAAATTTATCGAGATATATCTTCTACAGCTAATCTTGATGACATTTTCCATTTTACTTTTCTAACATTGCAATTGTTAATCAGATATATAATAGCCTAGTCTTTTACTAATGCCATAAAATTAGAGGTCTTCTGCCAAAACTTCCTTCTGTCCTTAAATTTTGGGGGCCGTTGGGGAACCTAAAATTTGGTGTATTATTTCTTGTTGGCCTACAATAGATACTAATTCTACTGCTATGAACCTTAGCCTTTTTTCTTTTGCTAGAGTTTATTTAAGTCTAATCTAAAGCTCTGACAGTTGGTTAAGCTGTTTCTGTTCAAATTTATTTTCCAGATTTTAGTGGCCCTTTAAACTATGAATCTAGTTTGGAGATGAAATCATTCTAGGAGATTTAGAATTAGATAATTTTCTTTTTGCTTAATTTTTTTCCATTCATTTTATTTGTGATGTTGGCCCAAAATTGGCAGACAATGAAATGATTTCCAAGATAGTCTGTAGTTGTTACTTATGTTAATGAAACCTAGTTCACTATCAAATTTCTTTCACCAAAGGGTTCATTAAGATGTGAAATGTACAGAAATCCCTTCATCCTGTTGGGGATTTTAGCTGTCAGTGGTAAATGCCCCTGGCTGACCAGGCAATTGGTTTTGGCGGGTGGTCAATTGCCCATAAGTTTTACTCACTAGAAGCAAGTCCAAATGGCTCTTCTTTAGAAAGATTCCCTATGTTATCAAAAATATATATATACACTTTTAAAACCTGATGTCCATGATGTATCACATTCATAGGGAATAGCAACCAGGGCTCCTGCTGTCAAGGCTATATAAATATAATCTTCTAAAATTTTGCTAAGTTGAGTTGTTTCTGATCTGGACTTATAGTGGCCCTAAAAACCCTAACAAGTAGTCTATTTGACATTTTATCAGATATCTATTCTCCTGAACATTGAGCAGTAATATGAATATCTGACCTTTGGTTGAGTAGTTGAATGTGCAAAGCTATCAACTTAATTTTTACATTATCGTGACTGCATGTTTTGTACAGCTTCCAGCAACTCTGCAACCAGGTGTTACGGTTGTTGTTTCTCCCTTACTTTCCCTCATTCAGGATCAAATAATTACTCTGAACCTCAAGTATGGAATACCGGCAACTTTTTTAAATTCTCAACAAACTGCTTCCCAAGCAGCAGCTGTCCTCCAAGAGCTAAGGCAAGGTTCATTTCTTCTTTGTACTCATGTCTATTATAAGAAGTATAATCATGCCAATGAGCTCTAGCTCAACTGGCACCTCCTCCCCTTGTAAGTGCTAGGTGGAGGGTGAATCCTGGATTCAATAACCACTCAAAAAATTGTTCAAGAATATTTTTTTATGTGCCATAAGCAGCAATAGATTACCTTTTGATTTTTTCAGCTGTCCTTCGCTCTCTACATTAGACTTCCAATTGATTTCTCAACCATGTTTTTTTTCCTTGTTTATAGGAAAGATAAACCATCATGCAAGCTCTTATATGTAACTCCTGAGAGGATTGCTGGGAACTCATCATTTCTTGAGATTCTCAAATGCCTGCGTCGGAAGGTGAAAATTTACAGGTTTCTGACTAATGTTACAAACCAATGTTTACTATTGTAGGATTTTGAAAATTTCTGTTGCACATTGTTGATGCTCCAACATTAATCACAGGGACAACTAGCAGGTTTTGTTGTTGATGAAGCACACTGTGTAAGGTATGCACTTTTCTTGATTGTGTTATGTATTGGTTCTTATTGTATTGGTTCATATTGATAGCTATAAGTAATACTCAAATATATGACTTAAAGCATGGGCATGCAGCACACCTTCTAAGGAACCCTGTTCCACACCTTTCCCATGGCTGCACAACTGTTTACTGACAGATATATGAACTACATAATTTTAAGTTTTTAACCATAGGCCATTGTTCTTGGTTAGGAATTATGTTTATTGATGCCTTGTCCAAAAGTTGGGCACTTGGTGGCTTGGTTTTGATTGTTGTAACACTTGTAGAATATGGGAAGAGCTCAGTGTGTGCCTGACCTTGAGTCAAACCTCAGGTGATATAAAGGGTGTGGAGATGGGGGAAGTTTTTAAGTTCAATTCTACCAAGCAAAGGATAAAAAGCTTTTTTTTTTTTTTTTTGTACACACATTTTTATGCTAATTAATTTAGGACTTATTAGATGTTGACAATAATTACTATAGATGAATTATGCATGATCAAATTCAATTCCACTCTTCCATTGATTCAAATCATCACACTAATCATAAAATGGTCATGTAATGCCTTTTTTTAATTACTCTTTAATCCTGTCATGTTTCTTGTCTGGGTTGGGGCATGAAGAAAAGACTAACAGTTGGAAGACCTTCCTCAGAGCCATGACCTATGCAATATTTAACAAATAACTGGCAGTGCTTCAAAATTTTTGTTGGTTTTGAATGATATTTTGCTCTACTAAAAGATGGACTAGTAATTAGTGACATCTGATCTTGATAAGTAATCGGAAGTTTGCTGAATTTTGGATTAACTGGATGAAAATGCTACAACAAAGTTGAGTGGGCAAAAGCAACTCTTACCTTTATGCTAAAATTCAAATAGTTCTGAAACTATAGCCTAGCATCAAAGATGTTTTAAATCACTGGTCTCTTAATAAAATCCTGTGACATGCTAAGAACTGGGTCACAGTGTTCTTGAACAAGTGTCAAGCAATGCAACTCTTATCATGTTAGTGAAAAACAAGAGAATCATGTAATTTGTTTTGTTCTAATTTCTGTACTTATTCTTTCCAGTCAATGGGGACATGATTTTCGTCCAGATTACCGGGGGTTAGGATGTCTTAAGCAGAATTTCCCAGATGTCTCTGTGATGGCATTGACTGCCACAGCAACCCATTCAGTTCGTGAGGTAATAAGAATGACAGTGAACTTCTCTATTTTTTTCTCTTTGGAGAAACATAATGTTTCCCATGTCTACAACCTTCCGCAGGACATAATGAAAGCTTTAAGAATCCCTCGTGCTCTGGTTCTCGAAAGGAGCTTTGATAGACCCAACTTGAAGTACGAAGTTATTGGAAAGACCAAGGAGCCATTGAAGCAGCTTGGACAACTACTAATGGATCGCTTCAAGAATCAGTCTGGAATTGTGTACTGCCTTTCAAAAAGTGAATGTGCTGAGGTTTCAAAGTTCTTAAATGAGAAATGTAAGATTAAGACAGAATATTACCATGCTGGTTTGGCACCTCGCCAGAGAGTTGCTGTTCAAAAGAAGTGGCACATGGGAGAGGTCCATATTGTATGTGCTACTATTGCTTTTGGAATGGGAATAGACAAATCAGATGTTGTAAGTCCAGATAAATTCTGCACTTTCTCTATAATGCTTTTTTAAAGAATTTTTGAATAATGCTGTGGTCATGCGCAATTGTACGATCAACTACAGTTAGGAATTCTCTATTGCATGAGGTAAATATTCTCTCTGGTGATTAGTTTATTAGCTGCAAATGACTGCACCTGTCAAATTGTTAAATTACGTTATTTTTTGCCGAAATTATTAAATTACTTAAAGATTATGATATATACCTGTTATACAATGGCCATTACAGTTTGTTGATGCATTCATTAATTGATTATAGTTATGTTTTAATTATCAAGTTAACAACATTTTAAGGTGTGATAAAAGAGTATTATTAAATTGTTAAGAGGAGGGATCAACTTCCTTTGAGACACCACTCTCTCACTATATGTTTAGATTTAATCCTTTCTCAAACCAATTGTTGGATTTAATTGTGCATCATATGTGCCAAGTTTTAAGTTGATTGTCTCTATCTATTCTGGCCCAGGGACTTACAGTTTAAGGATGATTTCAAGAGCTGCAAAAATTGGGATTGCTATAGATGAGTAATTGACTTAAAAGTGGCATGCATGATTTATGTTAGTATAGCATTAGATCCAACAGTTGGGTTGGTCAATTATGGATCACCCCAAAACTAGGGATGGTGTAGCAGTTGCTACTTGACTGGGTTGATATATATGACTAAAATAATGTAACAACAATTTTTCTGTTACTTTGGTCTGACTTGTATGATTATACTCTTATCCTTTTAACTCTGGTATTTCAGCATTTGATATCTGTAATATGCTTGCAGCATAGTTGCTTTTGGGTCTGGTTTATTTAAGATATGTAACATAAATCTCTCTCTCTTAAATGTTCAGCGATTTGTCATCCACAATACAATGTCCAAATCGATTGAAAGCTATTATCAAGAATCAGGTAGGGCGGGAAGAGATGATCACCCTGCAGTATGCATTGCTCTATATCAGAAGAAGGATTTTAGTCGGGTTGTGTGTATGTTGCGGAATGGGCTTAAATACAAAAAAGAAAGCTTTAAGACAGCAATGACTCAAGCTCAGAAAATGCAACAGTATTGTGAACTGAAGGTTAGCAACTGCACATTATTCCATTGACTTCTCCATTCTCTCTCTCTCTTCTTTAAAAAAAAGGTTCAGCTTTTTTGGTTACAGACGGTCAAGTTTATTGGTACAACCTTGTTTTATCCTTAAAATGCTTTTGATTTTTGCAGGCTGACTGTCGGAGACAAGCCTTACTCAATCACTTTGGAGAGTCTTTTGACCGGAAAGCCTGCAAATATGGTTCTAATCCTTGTGATAACTGTCTCAAGACTTCCTCGTGAGGACCTCCATGTTAATTTTTGTATGCTACTGAGGTATGACACAATTCAGTACCAATTTAATTTACCTTCTTGTTGGGGCCACATCACAGTATATTGTCCTCATCACATCCCACATGGTTCAATCAAGGACTGTTTCATTCTTGACTTTCTGACTAGACATAAAAATAGACTTAGCTACTGAATTATGCCCTTATTGAAGATATAAAGCATCTGTGCTGTGTTTTATCTCAATCCTTTTTGTCCTTCCAAATTTTTCTTAACAGTGGAACTGCCATGCTGTAGCCTTGCTATACCGATGGAGGTACCAAAGCCGACCTACTCTTTGTCAAATGACTAGTAAAAACCACCCATGCCCGCTGTTTATTTCAGACATCACCCGCCCCATTATCAGATTTTGTGTCGGGTGCATGCATGAGATTGCGTGTGTCATGGGTGTTTGAATGTGAGGGCTCTGTGTAAAGAATGTACTCTTGAATGAGTTGGTTTGGTGTTTATCAGTTGGCCATGTGCTTTCCAGGTTGAAGCGGTTGATGTACTTGTATGACAATTAATGATATGGTCTGCTAATTTCATGTGATTACATGAATGTCTATTAAACTCAAAGTTTTGTAGCAACTACTTGATTCCTTTTGTGGGATTTAGAAGTCAAGACAGGCCTTTGGGCTACAGAAGAGAACTCTTTCATTTCTTTGAAAGTTCATTCCCCTAGTGTAAAGGATTCCATCTTTCTTGTGTGACTAGATTTTACTAGTTGATCTAGGTAACACCTACTACTCTTGTCTCTTGCTTTTCTAAAAACAATACATCGGTCATTAAGAAATATAATTCAATATGGTTTGATGAAAGTTTGAAAAACAATATTTGTTTTGACCTTGATTCAAAAATGGCTAATTATTTAAGTCTTAATAGCCAAAAGGGATCTTGATCCAATTCCAAGTTAGGTCTCTCTTGTGCTGATCTCAGAGTGATTCATTCGTTATATTAAAATTTTGTACAATTCAAAGATGAAGAATATTGTGTCAAATGGAGATTTTGGCTTTCAACCTTGACTCCTTTAAAGAAACAATTGAATTTAAGTTGAGAAGTTCTTCAATTGAGTACTCCACCTAATCCAATCTTCACCAACTGGCACCATTTGTAGTCTAGTTCCAATATTTGAAGTAGGTATTAAAATTCTGAAACAATGCATCCTTGAAAATTAAATATTGTGTCAGTGCGTTGGTGAGTTTGGCTTCAGCCTTGACTGGCTCCTATAAACGAAACAAATAAATTTAATTTGAGAAGCTCTGCAATTGGGTGCTCCCACCTGATCCAATCTGCTCCAATCTGGGACCATTTGTAGTTTAGTACCAGAATTTCAAGCAAGTGTAATGGATGTAGGTTTATTATTTTTTATATTTAACTACTTTATTCTAACTCCTCCTTATGACACATTGCATAATGCATTATGATTGCATTGACCTTAGGCATTCTGTGCCAACCATTTATGCTCTATTTACTTATCATATTGCCGGCTTGTAGTCAACAAGGATCCATGGACGATGTATTATTATGGATCTAAGATCTACAAGTTCCAGAGACTAAAGAGTAACATTTTGACAAGGAGCACATGCAGCACCATGCAATTGTTGTTATGAACATATTTTGTTTTCTACTTGGGGGAAGATTAAGATTTGTAGAATATGACATGTTAACTAACCCCAATAATTGTATTCACGTCATCCACAAATATGAACTAGCTTAAAGCTATTATTATTATACACTGCCCAAATCCAAACATTTCTTGATCACTCGATTTTAGTTGTCTTCAGGCAAGTATATTTTTTAAAATTAAAAATTAACAATTTATTTATTTTGCCTTGAGCAGTACTTTTGAAACCTGATTTTCTATAATAAAATAAAATAAAAAAACAAAAAAAAAACTTTTTTGTTTTTTTGAGAATCTAAAAAAATGTCTTTAAGAATGTCAATAGATCAGGTTTAAGGCGAGAAACAATTTTTCAACACCAAAATACCCTCTAAATATAGTACATAGTAAACCCTTAGAAATTTAGAAATTTAATTACAAACTCGTCTCATTTATATTTGAAGATTTAAATTCGTCTAAACTCGCTTATTTGTCTTACCATGAATTAGTCAAAAGAGTCTGTTCGTGTCCACTTAACTTAAAATTGAACATGCAATATATTATTTAACAAATCTTAAGCAGTAGTAAGCACTTTAAGCTACATTAAATAAAATTTTAAGTGAAAAAGAGACCAGGCATTTTTTTTAATTATAGAAACATGTAAAGAAAATTAATAATGGAGGTATAATCATAGTTGTGGGGGTAAAATCCCAAAATTGTATACTGGGCCTTGGACGCTGTTCGTGGATACATCCGAGGAGCAATGGATAATTAAAAGAGGTCACGGAATGAAGGATCACGCAAGGAGAGGAGAGAGGAATATAGTCTGAGGAGGTTTTCCTTCTCGGATAGGACGAGTCTCGCTTAAGCAAGTGCTCGAATGACTTAGGCAATTGATCAGGAAGTTAGAATGATATGGATGAACTTCAGACACGTACAAAGCAGATGATAATATGGAAATATCTCAAAGAAAAGCTGCTATCACCACATTAAATGCACTGCACCAACTCTTCTGACTGCATTTATGGGGAGAAGACCCCTGAACAGTACAACCTTTAGCTACTGCCACTAACAGATAACAAAAGAAGATATTTGATGAGACATGTACTCAAGTGAGGATTTAGATGGACAACAAATGTAAAATCAGGATGGTCTGAAAGGACCTATATAAATGTAAAAGATCTCCCATAATGGGGGGACAGAAGAAATAGGAAGAAGAAGGGAAGAGAGAATTACTGTAGCACTAAGGGTGGTATGAAAGTTCATAATTCTTGTATTGAATCATATCCAGTCTCCTCGGATAGCCATTTTGTAAAGCTTTATTTGCTACTCACTTTCGATTATCATCGAATTCTTACCTAGTCGTTAATATAAATCATTAAAACCTAGCTCTTAGTCCCACTCTCTACAAATTCATTATCTTGGGTTCACTGAACCATAGTCTAAACAAAATTTTGGGCCTGGACTAACAATTCGTGACTCTACAATAGTTAAATATAAATCCAAACCCATCCCAAATCCTCTTTAAAAAAAATCTGTTTGGGTAAGGAAACCCACTAAACTCGATCCATTACCACTGTTTACAGAAATGTTCCTCCAAGTGGATATTTTCAAGTTCTTTTCATGACTTTTTTTTTTTTTTTTAGAAAGTAAATTTGACAATTCTTATTGTTCATACATTTATTTATGAAAGAAATTTGGCTACTTCCACATATCAACTATAGTGCATACGAATGATTTGTTCAATAATAGAGCTAGGCAAACTTTTAGCATGTATACCAAGTTGTACTGCAGGGTTGTGCCCACTGAGCCAAGCCTTTATAGTGTTGCTGAAAAAGAGAACCTTATATGTGCATGTGCAATGTCATGCTTAAAAAACTAGAATTATAGTGAATTTTATAAAAGAAAAAAGACAAGAATAGTGTTATGAAGGGTGGTGAGATTTGTTTGCATGAAATGAAATATTGTAAACTTCTTCTATCCTTTAAAGAAGTTCACAATATTGGTTGGTTCCATGAAGATATTCTAAATCTAAACCTCTTGTTTCTTTTGCCTAAATTGTGGTGGGTGTGTGTGTCTGTGTTTGTTTGGTATTGGATGTTGTATATAGGAGGAAAGTTCCTAGATGTTGAAGAGGACCACTAGTGTTGCACCTGAATGATAGTAGGCAATTTTTAATTAATTATTTTTTTAATTATTTTTTGAGAATAGGAGTAGGCAGATTTGGATGGATGAAAATATTTTTTAACTATTTTAATTTAATTTGATTCTCAAAAAAAAAAAACTGTTTTAATTTTTTTTTTCCTTCATGGCTTTAAATCCAAATAGTATGCAGAGAGAGGTCACTTTCTTTCTCTCTCTGCACCTGTCCCACATAAATATATAGGAGCTTTAAGGTTTAAGCTAACTTTTAACTAAATGAATCTTCTAAAGATGATGTAATTGATACCTCATGTTAATGTACTGAAAAATAGTTATTTGCAAAAGAGAGCTCTTAGATATTTAGGTACTAATCTTCCTCAATAAATCAAAAGAAAAAAAAATGTTGATCAATTTATTTTTATATAATTAAAAAAATTATATATTTATATGCATATATTTTATAGAACATAAATATGATATGCATGTCAAAAGTCAAAACATTATCCTAAACTAAATACTTAATCTAGTAAATTTTAGGAAGTTTTTTGTCAAGTATTAAGAGGTAAATAAGGTATACTATAAGGCCGTGTGCCGTGTTGTACACGTAATATTATTTATTACTGTCACGTGACGTGAGGTTGATGAGTCCACACCAAAAACCTAATTTTTTTATTTAACAAAAAAAAAAAAAGATACAACTAAAAGATTCTCATTATAAATTTTCATAAGGTAATAGACCAATTAACAAGTAAAATAGAATAGTGTTAGACACATGATATCCATTTTATAATAATTACTCTTTATCATTATATCAATACACTAATGATTACTTTTTTATTTTTTATTCAACATTTTTTTTTAATTTAATAATTGGGGATACAAATTTTAAAAACTTGATTACCTTAATAAATTTAGAGCAAACTACAAAATTGGAGGCAAAAAAAAAAAAAAAAAAACATTATCTTATTACTGATGATAGCATAGACAAATACAAGAATTCAAAGAAAGATTTTGAATCCTTGTTTGCCACTCGATTTAGCAAGTGGAGTAGTGGACCCATCCGAAATTAAGGGTCAAAGGGCCCCAATCCAACAATGAATCCCCACGTGGCAACGTAAGAAAAGAAGACATCTTTTTGAGTTCACACTTCTGACTTCACACAAGACAAGAGAGGAGCCTGAACTTGAATGCCTTCTGATTCCTTAAATATGAAGGGTCAGAACAGTGCAGTGTCTTTTCTATTCCTAAAGAGTGAATATTTATTACCATTCCACGCTACTCTATCTGCTCAGTCTCACAGAACCATATGTTTTTTTTTTTTTTTTAAATATATTTTTTAAACTCTTTCAAAAACTTTCTCATTGTCTACTCTTTTTACTAAATAACCCTCTTTGACTCAAAAGACTTTCTTTTACCAGAAACTGGAACTCTCTCTCTCTCTCTCTCTCTCTCTGAGCAAATTTCACATCTTTTCTTCATTCTGATTGTTGCTGTTTATCTCTTTCTTTGTACTTCATTGGGCCTTTTTTTCTTTGGGTTTTTCTACTAAAGCCAAATTTTGTTGCTTCTTAAGGCATTCAGATCTTTTCCTGTACTGCTCAATGTGCTGCTTGTTTTAGTGGGGTTTTATTTATTTATTTAATTTTTAAGGAACTTTCTTGGGGTTTGGTATTGTGGATTTATCGGATAGAGAGGATTAAGTCTTTGGTGGGTTTGATGGGAATGGCTCAAAGTTTTTTTGTTTTGTTGCTTATTTTGATGGGTACCATTTAAATGAAGTTGGTTGTATACACATCTACATTGTGCTTGCTGTGTATGAAAGTAATGGGATTTGACTGATTTGCTGTTTCTGCATACAAAAGAAGTTGGAGAGTTGCTGTATGGGAAATGGGGTTTTGCAGATGAAGGCATTGTATTTGTAGGTGAGGTTCTGAATCTTCTGATTGTAATGACTGAACTATTTTTGTGCCTTTCTGTTTATTCTGAAGAGTGCCCATTTGAATATGAAAGTGAAACTCACACACACACACGCACACACACACACACACACCTTGTGCTTGCAGCTTATGCATATGTAAGATTGGTGTAGTCTGATTCATATGTTCAATAGTTTCTTTAAGAGATTGAGAAATGCTCTCTCTCTCTCTCTCTCTCTCACACACACACACACACACACTTGAGAAAGTTAGGGGTTTTCTGGAAGTCACCTATCTAAATGAGCAATGTAGTGATATTAAACATCAACTTTTGTGCTAACCATTTTGTTTACACATAGCTATTTAAACTTCTTTGCACATTTATGAATTGAGGCATGATAAGATTTACTATTATATTTCAAACAGGTTTTGTGAAATATATCTGGGGTTGTTGCAGTAGTTTGCATTTATACACGAGAAAATGGAGGTTGAGAAAAAACGCTCAAAGGGAGGCTTCCTTAACTTGTTTGATTGGAATGGTAAATCTCGGAAGAAGCTGTTCTCTAACAATTCTGACTTACCTGGTATGTGTGTGTTCTATTGGCCTTTTTTTAATGACATTGTATACTCTTAAGTTCATGATTGTGCTTGTTATATTGATGTGTATATATATGCCTTATCTTTAAAGTGATTCTATCATTTTATGCCAATCTTTGTTATTTCCAATTGAGCATAATGTTTGGTTAATTTCCTGCCACTTTGAATGTAGAAGGACTGAAGCAGGGGAAAGAAAGTGTGGAGAATGTGTCAAAATCATGGCCTAATAGGGTAGGCACCACCCCACCCCCTTTTTCCCAATTCTTTTTCTTTTCTTTCCCTTTTTTAAAGTGGGATAAGACTAGTATAAATGTACTTGCTTTGTCTGCTATGGCTATAATTCCAGGTAGAGGTAAATGAGAATGGAGCAAATTCGAGTAATAAAGGAAGTAGTGACTATAACTGTGCTTCATCGGTGACTAGTGATGAAGGCAGTGGGACTAGAGCTCCTGGAGTAGTTGCTAAACTCATGGGTTTGGATTCATTGCCAGCTTCAAATGTTCCCGACCCTTGTTCTACCCCATGTCTTGAGTCTCACTCTTTTAGACCGTCTCTTTATGATAGGAGCAACCCTAATTTGTGGAGTGATTATCAACGCATGGACTACATAAACATGCCCAATAAGGTGGAGAAGTCTTCCTGGAATCCCATAGAGTCAAGGGCACAAAAGGTGCAGAACTGCCCAATTGAGAGATTTCAAACAGAGATGTTGCCTCCAAAATCAGCTAAATCTATTCCAATTACCCACCATAAGTTGTTGTCTCCTATCAAGAGTCCTGCATTTATCCAAACAAAGAATGTAGCTTACGTAATGGAGGCAGCTGCAAAGATAATTGATTCAAGTCCACGGGCATCTAACAACAATAAAGTGTCATCTTTTGGAACCCCCTCAGTTCCATTGCAGATTCGGGATTTGCAAGAGAAGATGGAAGCTGCACATAGAGCATCCAGGCCTGGAAAACTCAAGGAACCCAGTGTTGTTAAGTATAAGAAAGTTAAGTCTAATGACATTGGCCACAGTGGATCAGAATATGCATCAGTATCCAAATCTTCTACAAATTCAGAAAAGTGTGGTTCTGTGAATTCGAGGAATAAGGGAAAATCTGTTTCACTTGCAGTACAAGCACAGGTCAATGTCCAGAGAAAAAATGGATCCACTTCAACTAGTAATGGGAATTTTAGGAGTCAGAAGGAAAAGAATGATGTCAAATCAAACCACTTTTTGAAGAATCAGCCAAGTGTGCAAAGAACTGCACAGAAGAGAACTTCTGCTAATAGGACTAGCAATGTGCTCAGGCAGAATAATCAGAAGCAGAATTCTGTGTCCAATAAAGATGTTTCAAGTTCAAAAACTTCAGTTTCCAATCAGCTAGCAAGAAGAAGTAAGTCCATTGATGGTTCTATCGGGCCAAATAGGACTGTAAAGAAGGTTGTTGTGAACTCTGAAGTTGGAGCTAAAAAGCCAAGGTCAGGGGCGACTCATACTGACAAGGAGTTTTCATCAGCCAAAACTAAGAATGTGTCTCGAAAGAAAATGTCTGTTAGTGGGGATGTTCAACCTGAAGAAAATATCATTGATGATGCATTAATCAATAATGATGAAAGTTCTAGAAAATGTAATGATGCGACTGATCAGTGCATGAATTGGGTTACAGATAACATGAAACAAGGAATGGATGTCGTTTCATTTACGTTCATGTCTCCGCTGAGAAGATGCATGCCTGAAGCACAGTCCTCCAGTGATGTCATGGGAATAAATAACCACTTCAGTAATGATTCTTTTGGTAATGGTGATCGCCATCTTCGAAAAAATCTTGATCTATCATGTCCAGGGTTGAATGTAACTGGGAGTGATGTTTTGAGCGTTCTTTTGGAACAAAAGCTGCAGGAGTTGATATTTAGAGTTGACTCATCCCACTGTAACCTGGCTGGAGAAGAGACTTCTGCTAGTTTGGGATCCAGTTTGCAAGATTCAATTCCCAGCATGGTGAGCTCCACATCAAGGGAACAGAATGAGAGTTTTCAATTTGGTATGCATAGAAGTAAATCAGAGAGCAAACATGACTATGATTGCTCTTCAGTTGATGGTCTGTTGCAAAATGTGGACCAGCAGAGGCAGGTCTGTCTTCTTTGTTTATACCTTTCAGATGAATCTATCATTCTGTTCTGTGTGTTGAATTTTCACCCTTGGTGGTTTTCTACGACCAAATTGATTATGGAGTCACTACCAGGCATAAATTGTTAGGTAAAGGATTTCAGATGATAGTTTTCCTCTACTAGAAATAAACAATAACATCAACTTTTTTAGTACTAAAAGAACAAAATTTTATTAGTAAAGTTCCCCCTGGAGCCACAAGCGGTTCATTTCAAAGTGAGCAGCTATAATTAACAATCTAGGAACTTTAAATGTTGATACAGATCCCATTGTTTGCCAAATTTCTGAATTTAATTTTATAGGTTTGTAATTTGCATCAATTAAGAGGAATTTGAAACACAATAAGCAATAAAATTTCAAGTAAAAAGAATTTACACTTGAAAGAGTGAAAACTTATTTGCATTTAGTGTGATTCGAACAATACAATCTTCGGTGAGTATCCTTGCTCAATCTGACAATGAAAAGCTTTCAAACTAACTGCTACGCCTACACCACTCCTAAGGATAAAATAGAAATGTTCAATGATTTGATCTTTGTGTCTTCTCTGACTTCTTCTTTGTCTTCCTTTTATAGTCTTCACTTTTACCACCACCATTCAAATTCTACAAAAACTATCTTGCTTTACTTGTTTTACGATGAGCAGAATGCTACATGTAACTTCCTTATTTGCTTTAAACTTCTCCACATGTTGCACACAGAAGTCATACTGACCTGGCTTTTTAATTGAGTATGAACACTCATATCTGTCAAGATGTGAGTAAGTTCCGGTTGTAGCCAACTAATGGAGATTAGCTGGTTGTTGTGGGTTTAAGAAGAAATCAAGGTTTGTGATGTAAATATTTTGATAAGTATTGGGTTTATGTTGATGTAAGGGCCAAGAGGCCTGATAAAAAATTAAAAATAAATAAATAAAAAAGGGACCAAGAGGCTAGCTATGTTGTAAGCCCATGTTGGCCTAACCCCAGCTTCTAGTCTCTATATATACCCTGATAAGGGTTCACTGTAATTGATGACTTGAGTATATAGTAAAGGTGTAGCTGCAAGGGTTATCCCTACATGAACTTACAATATATTGGGCCTCTTGGGCCATTTTACATTAATATAAATAACATAAGCCCAATATCTTCAACAAATATGATGCAATTATTGGAGCAGCAGGAATTGATAATTCTAGTAGTATCCATTAAGGTTCAAAACCTTTCTGATTTATGTATAAAGTAGCACGTAGTTCTCCTGGTTCTGAAAATTAGCTTCTTTTCTTGGTAAATTTAGTGGTCAGTATGTTCTTCAGCAATGTAAATTAATGTTGTTGATGGCAATTGATTAAATATCTTTATGCCGGAACTCATGTCCCTATTTTATCCATTAATTTATGAAGTTTTGGCCATTATGTAAATGGTTGACCCTGATGTTAGGTTTATTAATTGGGTTCTGACTTCATGTCCGTCTTATGGGCAACTACAGCCACTAGCACTTATTCAATACCAGTCCATTCTCCAGAACGAAAGGTTTTCAAATGAAGTTTATGTCAACTAAAGACACCCGTAATTTGCCTCCATATGTATGAAGGAGTTATTCATGATCATAACTAACATAAGTTGGAAATTCCAGATAGATTTTTTTTTTTTTTTTTTTTTTTTTTTTTTTTTTTTTTTTTTTTTTTTTCTGGGCATGCCTTTCATCTCTGAGTTATACAGATTATGTATTTCACATGTTGAACATATGTTTGACATATTACTTTCACACGACTCAAGTTCTCTTCAATAGTTTCAGGGATCTGAAGGGATGGAAACACATAGCAGATGCAGCAACGACAGGGCAACTGGAGGAGAACTTGATTGTCTATATCCCAGGCCTGCTTCAAGTTTTGAACACTCTTTTGGGAGTAAAAGTTTCTCAGATAGTAGCCAGAGTGCCAATGGTAAATTTAGCCTTGTTCTTCTTTCACTACACATGATGAGAATAAATAATGTCAAAAAATAGCTTGGAACCTAGCTGTCATCAGAAATGATATGCCCATTGAAAAAAAAAAAACTATTCTTTCAGTGATGCAAGGCAATGCTCTATAAATAAAGAATTCAAGCATTGTTGCTCCAGAGGTATATATAAAAGTTAGTGATTTTTGCATGATTCAGGAATGTTTGCACATCAGCGGTTTTCTGCTCATGATGTGTGGGTAATTGGTAGTGTACAAATGCATGTGAGAGCTTTGATTTGGTGCCTATTACCATATGCATGTTCTTATCAGATTAATAAACAATACGTTTACCCTTCTTTTCAGGGAGTGCAAGGTATTCATTGGAGCAAGCAGAAGATTCGTCTAATTGGCACTCTACAAATGAATCTCTACTAGTGAGAGGTGAGACAGAATTATCGGACACAGCCTCTTCCATCTCTACATGGGATGTGGGCATAAGGCATATAAGTAGAACATTCAGTTCGAAAAGTTTCAAGGGATCAAGCAACTGGGAACTAGAATATGTGAGGGATATTCTTGACAATGCAGAGTTGTCATCAGAAGATTTTGAATTGGGTCAGGCTGGTAAGGTTATAGCCTCAAATCTCTTTGATCAATTTGAGTATCAGGGAAATGGATCAGAAATAAATGAAGAAGAGAACGTCAAGCTTGGGCGAAAGGTTCTGTTTGATTGTGTAACCGAATGCCTTAATTTGAGGTACAGTCACATTCTTGTTGGAAACTGCAAAGCATGGGCTAAATGGATGACATTGTGTGGTAGGAAGGTGTTGCTAGCAGAGGAGTTTTATAAGGAGATTTTAGGTTGGAAAAACATGGAGGATTTCATGGTGGATGAGCTCGTTGACAAGGACATGAGCACTCAGTATGGGAGATGGATTGACTTTGACAAAGAGGCATTTGAAGAAGGTGTGGAGATTGAGAAGGGAATATTGACTTCATTGGTTGATGAATTGGTTTCTGATATGTTGCATTTCTAGAGCATTGATGGCCTTCTTTTAATTTAGTTTCAACATGTCCAGTTGGAATGGTCCCCTAGTGGATCTTGTACTTTCTTTTTCCTTGTCCCTTCTGGTATATATATTATTCAAAAAATATGCAAAGCATAAAAGATCATTCATTCAAGTCAATGTTTCTCATATTTCAATGTGTAGCGGCTCCCAGTACCAAATTAAAAAGAATGCTTTGGTTCATTGTTTTTTAATGGCCTCTGGTTTTTACCTCCTAAATCGAGTTAAACTTTTATTCCTGTAGTTCTTACATACAGTGAAAGATGGAGTGGTTATGGCTTGTAAAATTGAGCAACCTTTGCGGTTCTGCAATTGGTACTTGTGGCCAGTGTGGTAAACTAGTTTTATTCTTGGCAACACAGTGCACTGGTTGTGGCATTTATAGAAAAAAAAAATGGTCAACAGTAGTTCTGACGATGTTATGGTATAGGCTTGGCTCACAGCTGTGAGTTGGGTGATAAATGATAATAGTGAGCTAAAGCAATCATTATCTTATGTGTTCTATATATGCATCCTTCCTCCCATGGCATGTGGGTCTAGAATGGCTTGAAAATGTATATATCAAATGCATGAAATACCCTCTCGAGTTAAAAAGTCGGTGACAGCTTCAGTTTGAGCTTGGGGTAATGGTGCTGACAGCTTGACAAAAATGGCAAAATTACAAAAAGCTTCTTTATTTGCCATTACATGTTAAGGGGGTAATGGTTCTGGGAGCTTGGTGAAAAATGGCAAATTTACAAGCCATTAAAGGTAAGGGGAGTGATGGTTCTGGAAGCTTGGTGAAAATGGCAAATTTACAACAAGCTTCTTCATTTGCCATTACATGTAAAAATGGGATGTGGATTTGCTCCTAACTTCTTGAGCTTTAGCTAAAGTATACATGTATATAGGGCCACTGGCTGTCCTGCTAATAGTGACTTATTAGAATTGATTATGAGCTTCACCAGTGCCTACCAATGTTAGGACAGGACTTTATGCTTATCTTATCTACCCTGGTGTTTGTGTGGTTGCCAAAGCACTGTCTTGCAATGTTTCATGCAATAATTGTTTAGAAAGTATTCTACTTTTTTCAGGTCCTTGTTATAGAGAGAATAGTATTTGTCATAGCTTTCTTTTCCTACTTCAGGGAAAAAAAGGTTCATTTATTTCTTTGGACGCTTAATGGACCAATCTGGCAATCTCGCTACTTCGGCCGGCTTAAGATTAGGTGGGGCTCGATAAGAAAAAAATGTCCAATTTTCAAACCAAAATCATGGTCATGTTTATTTTAATCAATAAGTCTAAAAAGTAAAAATACAAATACAATTAAGAATCTTTCTCACAATTATTGTTGAGTTGAGGTATTTGGCTAGTGTTACCCAAAGTTATTTTAATAATAGATTATGTGAAAATAACGTTACTTTAATTATAATTTGTCGTATTAAGTCAAGAGCTTGTGGTATAGTGTGTTTTTGTATTAGAATATCATTCCCTCTTCTTTGTATGTATATGTGTGTGTTTGTTTGTTTTTTTAATAAGAGCTTGTAGCCCAATCAGCACTTTTTACAACATTAGCCCAATTAGCACTTACAACATTAGTAATTGTGGAAAAAGATTATGAACATTTTTGTGTTCCTACCATTATTATATTTTAGAAGGAGACCACTAGCATTACCTACTAGGAATAAGAATGTAAACCTAATCACTAATTACCAAGGAATAGAAATTACATAACCTAAGAAGGTCTATTATTTTTTTTAATGAAGTATATAAGATAACATTCTATTGAGAACACATTGGAAGCATTTAGTTTATTCCTATTGGTCATGATCATGAGCTTATAAGCCTATTAACCAATAGCTTCAAAAGTACATTAACAAACACCTAGCCTAAAGATTTCTTCTAGCACCAAATCATTGACTAGGCAATATAATAAAAAGCACATGGTTTTTTGTTGCATTTATAGGACATGTTTAAGTGTTTAACATTCGTTTGGTATGCTTGTTGATGGGAAAGCTACTGTGTGTGTGTTCAATGTGTTAATGATGAACAATGTCAACCCACCTCACATGGCCAAGTATGAAAGACAAATCTAGGAACATATCACGTGGTTTCCTCCTTAAGTTTTTCACTTTCTTTTCTCCACCACCAAATTTTATATCAGTTTATTTCTCTCTAGTGGTTCCACTGATTGCATCACATCTAACTTTTTATTTTATTTTTTAAGATTCTTGAATCTTGATTAATAGGGTCAATTGGAAAATAAGAAAAAAAGAAAAGAAAAAAAATGCCACTATATTTTTAAATTTTTTTTTATTAATACATTTATACTAAATCATCTACAAAATGAAAATGTATCCCAAAAAAAAAAAAAAAAAAAAAAACCTACAAAATAAAAAGACGAATAATTGTGGACAAAGAACCACACAGATATATAATCGATAGTTGAGTTAAGTTACTGAGAAAATATTGCATCATAAACTTGCTTCTTATACTAACCGAACAAAAAAAAAAGAAAAAAAAAGAAGAATTATTTGTCATGAGAAAAAGCGTCTTTATTAGATATATTCATAGTCCTAAAATAATGATTAATGAACATGCATCCTTTCCATTTTCAAATTATTTAATGTGAAAGATAAAAAGTACGTTTACAATTAAAATTTTATTTCTTGTATTATCAATATACATAACTTGAACCTTTTTTCACATAGACTCTTAAACACTTTGTGGGTTCCAGTTAGTTTAACTGGTAAAGTCAATAAGAAATTTATAGTTCAATCCATGTTTACATCAATAACTGATTGGTGTCTTGGTCTGATGATAAAGAGCTATCATCAGGAGCAGACGTCATAGGTTAAAACTCTTTCTAAAAAAAAAAAAAAAACTCTTAAATACTTTGTATATAGGGAGGTGTCAATTAAACTACAAAACTTTTACCAGTTACAAAGTTTCTTGGAATTTCTTGGTGAGATCTCAATTTTTAAGACTAAAATTTTCTTTTCTTTTTAAGTATTTATAATTGGGAAAAGTTAACAGAATCACATATACCTGAATTGGTTTAAAGAATATGGTTTGAAATTTTTTATTAGAAAAAGAAAAAGTAACTAAATTTTCTTTTACCACTTTTTAATTATATTTTACATAAAAATAATACTATTAAAACTTTTTTAAAATGATACATTAACAAATGTGGTAAAGACATACATTAACTTAGCATAACCAAAGGGCTCAACTTAACCTCATTTCTCTTTATGATTCAAGGGGGTCTTTGGCCCAAAGATACATGTTACTCTAGCTTACCTTTTTTTTTTTATAACAGTTACTCTAGCTTACCTGATTTTTTTGTTTGAGGGCCTCACACTCTATAAACTGCAACATGTTGGTCCCAAATTCAATACTATTTTCACTTTTATACTGTTAGGGTGTGGACAAAAAATGCACATGCTGAAAGGCCTATGTATCAGTAAGCTTAGCCAAATGTCAGAATTCAATTGGCTGAATCACTCTCTTCCCTACCAAGCAAAGTATGGCTAACACCAATATTCTTCTTTCTTGGGTATAGAGAAAACTGAAAAGAGACTCTGCATTCTATAAAATGTCTACAGATTAGTATGCTATCTTTATTCTGATTAATCAATTGTTTAATTAATTAGATTATTGTTACAATGATTAATTTATTAATTATTTTATTATCCAAAAAATTAATTAATTAGAGAGAGGAAGGTATAGATGCAGAACCTCGCAGCCTCGTAGCAGCTGCCCCAAAGTTAGGATCCTATGAAAGAGAGCTACAACCACTTGCTTCCAAGGTGTACCTATTACCTAGGGCCTTGGTTGAATTTACATAGAAATTGTTTTTCCCCTACTTAAATTTCGGACTTTAACACCTTTTTTGAAACAGCACACCTTTTATGAAACATCAAGTTTACGATGGAGACAATTTTTGTACAATATTTTTTAATTGTTAAAATGAAAAATTATTGGTTCGTATTTTTATAAAAGTTTTATATTATATTATACTATTAAAGAAATGCTAACAAATGCCTTAAAAAAAATTTTTATAAAAAATTTAAAAAAAGTAATTAATATTTTGACAACCTTTTAATGGATGCTTTGAGCGTAGTTATTCTAATGAACAATGAATCTGAAAACCTTTTAATGGAGCCTCTCTTAACTGATTGTGGGAACCTTCTCAAGGATTTCCCAAACAAGCGCGTGATCCATGCTTTTCGGGAAGCAAACTAATGTGTTAATGCATTGGCTAAATTAGGAGCGCAGTCATTGTATAGTTTTGTTACTTTTTGTAACCCACCGCCTTTGGTGGAGGCTCTTCTGACCTTTGATAAGGCTAATTTGCGTTGTAATAGACTTGTGAATTCCTAAGGTTAATGTTAAATCATGGTTTACCGAAGAAAAAAAAAAAAAAAAAAAGACAATTTTTTTCATTTCTCATAAAAGTGGTATTAAAACTTTGCTAAAATGAATTATTAATAAGTGCCCTAAGGACACTCATTAATATGACCGTTTTCATTATATATTAATCATAACAAATCACCTGAGTTGTTATTATAAAAAAAAAAATTATGTTTTTGGTAAAGTTATAATTTTTGACAAATGAATGTCATGGAATGAACGAAGCAGTTCATTTTGCTAGCAAATCTATGACTTGCATGCAAGAATTTTGTGCATTCGATATTATCGTTAATCATTCATTGAATCATAACAATTTACATAAACAGTTAGAAAAATTATGCATTTGTTATTGTCCATTTGCCCTTATTCATGGAATCCACTAATTATTACTTAAAAAACAAAAAAGGTTTGAGAGACATTTAAAAAAGAAATTGCTTCAAGCAAGATTCAAGTAGTCCTATGGTAATAAATTCTTCTGGACACTTTGCATGCTCCTTTTAAAACCTAGCAGATCAAACTGCTCCATAGATTTTGAATTATATTCACCATAGCCCCAACACATTAAATGTTTCATTTGAAATTATTCAAACTAGATCACTCAGAAATTTAATACGAGCAGAAATAAAACTCTCCAAAATTAAAAGAGTGTGGCAGAGAAATCAATAATGGAAGATCTTTATAGAGGTATTTATTTTTCAGATTGGCATAATACACACAATCTATTGTTAGTGCCATTAAATGCTGATAGCCTGATAGTGGTACTAGTTCCACACTTAAAATTTCAAAAGGCACAATGTATGTACATGGCAAGTCTCACATGTGTAATGGTCTCTCTACACAAATCTCGAGGCAAATCTACCGGCTATGGCATTAATGAAGCTTGTACATTTCATGTGGGAGACATGAGAGCATGAAAATGAAAGTGAAATTTGAGAATGAGAAAGGTGTGCAGAGAGAATGGTGGGGTGACATCACAGAGGATCACAACCAAAAAAAAAAAAAATTTTGGGGAAATGAACATGCCACCCTCTACTGTGATTTTTTATATACCCAAATATCCAATTGGGTCCTTTTACGTTTTCCCACTTCGATCCCTACTCTTCTCTCAATGACACCACTTTTAATTCTTTTTAGGTCACATTCTAATGCATACAAAGCCTACAACTTGAAAGTTGAAAGTTAAAACTTGAAACAATCCAATTTCCCATATACAACACCACCCCCCCCCCCCCCCCCCCCTCTTCTCTAGTTATTACCCATAGGAAAGAAAACGAAGCCATTCATTCACTCACAGATCACAGTACATTCCTATATGTCAAGTGTGAAGATGTGTGTGATTCTTGTAAAAAAAATGACAAAGTTGTTTCTTTCCTTAATTGTATAAAGGTTTGAAGTTCTTGACTTTGATGAAATGAAATTTTTTTATCAATAGTTTACAAGTTGTTAACTATAATGAGATATACTACAAGTTGCTCAATCTTGATTATGAAAACATAATCATCATTATCAAAAAATAAAAAAAAAACATAATCATCCTAATAGCCCCATAAACAAGAATTAGTTTTCCTTCCGAAATATATACACCAGAAGTTGACTCCATGTATGGGTAAGACAAAAATGACTCGTCCCTCTAGACTTGCCGCGTGCAGGGTTTTTCATCTCAAAGAAAATAGGAGATATGAGCAAGTTTTGCTCTTTTCTATCTCCCTCTTTTTGCTTTTTCCTATTCTAAGTATATATACGCTTTTTACCTAATTTATATTCTATTATTATTCCCAAAACACTCACCTCTCCCTTTCTCATTATTGTCACAATTGTTCTCCTCATTTCTCTTTCATTATTAATGTAGGAATCACCTCATTAAAAATGATAAATACTTCTAACCAATTCCATCTTACCTTAGTTCTACTTCACTCCAATCTTTTTCAGATTTGTCCCTACCCAAAGAGGGAACAAAACAATATACCCATGATCTTGTTCTGCCCCATTAACATCCTTACCTATAAACAAGAATTAGTTTTCCCTAATTAATTTTTTTGAGCAATTTACCTTAATTAATTTTCTAATAAATCATCCATTGGAGTAATATGTACAACAAATTTTACTACTATTAAGGCGACAAATTCACATAAACTTATCTTTAACGTCATTTTTACTGTACACAAACCATAAACAACTACACAGATGTAAGGGTACAACCACAAATCTTTTACTTCTTTTAATGCCCTTTCACATGTAGTAAGGCCAAAAGTATATTTTCATATATCTTTGTAGGTCAGGTAATCTTAGTCATCTCAAAGGTAATAGGTTAGCTTCCCTCTGTACTTTAGTGGATTGAAACTTGCTTGGCCGTTATAGTGAAATCCCATTCTTACCATAAAACTGGTTTGGTAGTAATTAGTAAAAGTGTAAAACTCAACTTTTTTACTTCTTTTTTTTTCCTCAAATGGTAGTAAAAGGTTTTAGCTTCTGTGTGTACTTTAGGTGGCTTGAAACTTTTTTATTGGTCACCTAGTGAAATCCCTCCTCTTCTTCTTTATTTATTTATTTTTTCATTATGGCAATAAAACTAAATTACCTTTTATTTTATGAGCTTAGTTAATGTGTATTCTAAGAGTACATATTAAACCAACTATATTTTAAAATATTTTTTTAAAATTTTTAAAAAATATTAACAACTTTTATAATTTTTTAAAAAATAATTTTAAAAATAGACCGATTAATGTATACCTAAAAGAATAGTATAGCAAAATTCTTATATTATAGGGTTGACAGTAAAACGCTACTCTAGAAAAAGAAAAACATAGAAAAGGATACTTCAGTATTTTCACTTGAAAAATATGGTACGGACATGACAAGACAAATTGCACCGATTGAAAAAGAAATGAAAACCCAAAACTTAACAGCAAACAATAGCATTTGCATTTTCACTCACACACTCTTCTCTCTCTCTCTCTCTCTCTCTCCCTCTCTCTCTCTCTCTCGCACGCACACACAGCTTTCTCTTCTTCTTCTCCTTCTCCACAGAACACAACAATGGATCTCCAAAGTCTCAACCACAACAATAATGGCCAAGACTCAAACTTTGACCCTAACTCAGACCCTCCAAACCCCACCTATGCAACAAACGATGAAACCCAAGAACCCAAACTCAGTTTTGAAGACTTTGATAGCACTTGTTCCACTCCATATGTAAGTGCACCCTCTAGTCCAGGGCGTGATGGCCCTGTGATAAGTGGCTTCTTTTATAGTGCCCCAGCAAGCCCAATGCACTACTTTGCACTCAGCTCAGCTTTGTCAGCATCAAAGACACCAACTTCAGCTCAGTCTTCTTCTTCAATGGATGATTTTGAGTTCTCAGCAAGGTTTGGTTCAAGTGGGTTTGGTGGAACTGGGTCCATGAGCTCAGCTGATGAGTTATTCTTGAATGGTCAGATCAGACCCATGAAGCTCTCCACACACTTAGAGCAGCCTCAGGTTTTAGCTCCATTGTTGGATCTTGAAGCTGAAGAAGATGATGATGGTGTGAGAGGCAGAGATCTAAGGCTACGTGATAAGTCTTTGCGTAGAAGAACTAGATCTATGTCACCACTCAGAAACACAGGGTTTGAGTGGTCAGAAAATGAAGACAGAGATGCAACTGTAAAGAACAAAGATAGTGATGGTTTGGAAGTGGAAGAGAGTGATGAGAGAGAGAAGATTGATTGTTCAGAGGCTACTACTCCTTCAGTTTCAGCTTCATCTTCAAGATCTTCTTCAGCTGGAAGAAGCTCAAAGAGATGGGTTTTCTTGAAGGATTTTCTTAGGAGTAAGAGTGAAGGAAGAAGCAACAACAAGTTCTGGTCTACTATCTCTTTTGTTCCCACAAAAGAAAAGAAATCAGCAAACCAACCAGTGCTTCCAAAAGATAAGGATAGCAAGCTGAATAGTACTTCGGCAAATACCAAAGGAAATGCACAAACTTCAGCTAAGAAATCAGCAGGAAGGTTTGCCAATGGAATTGGTAAAAGGCGTGTGCCACCTTCACCACATGAATTGCATTACACAGCTAATAGAGCTCAAGCTGAGGAGATGAGGAAAAAGACTTTCTTGCCTTATAGGCAAGGGTTACTTGGTTGCTTGGGGTTTAGTTCAAAAGGTTATGGGGCTATGAATGGGTTTGCTAGAGCTCTAAACCCAGTTTCCTCCAGGTAAATCTATCTGTGTTGTCGGGGTTTCAAGATTAAAAAAAAAAAATTGTATAGATTTTTTTTTTTTTAGGATTTTTATGATTATCTATATGTATTTATTGTTGGAGAAGCTGTCCCTAATTAAACGAGGTTGATGAAATTATGGGGTTCCTTTTGTCCCCAATTTGCCTTGTGTAAAGGGTCAAGTAGTGTGGAATATCCTCCTATAGTGCACTTTCTATCGGTCTTTGATATGGTACTTTCTTTCTCTCATAGGGTTTGTTGTAAAGCTATGAGGAAGATAAATGATCAAAAATCTTGTTCCTTATGGTTACTCAAGTAACAGCCTATAAAAAGTTAAATCAAAGTTAAATGTAATTATTGTGCTAATAATTAGAGGCTTTTTTTTTTTAATGTTTTTGAGTATAGTTATTACCCAATTTGCATCATTGTGATAGAGAAAACCTAATCAGATTATTGAACCAATAATGTGATCCACATGGTGGACATGGCCAGACCTGTTAGGTAGTAAAAGGACCAATGCTAACCCACAATTGTATGCCCATAGTACCATACCAACCCACAAAGCACAAAAGGGTGTTCAAGATTTTTGGTTGTTTCTTCATGGATCAAGCTCTTGATGCATTTGCGCAGATTTACATGGCATAGTAGGGATTTTTTTTGGAATAGATACAATGAGAGCCAATTTGCTTTTGTTATACATATTTTGGGCCACAAAAAAAAAAAAAAAAGCTTCTTGTTTATGTAATGATATTGCCTCGATTACATTCGAGCCAATCAATTTGATAAGATCCAAATGGGAAGTGATAAGGGCGGATTATTATCCAAACTTAAATGGGGCAATGATGTCTCCTAGATATTGACATAAAAAGAGTGTGAGATTGTGAAACATTGACTTGTTTTTGTTGAGTTTGTTGTCAATCGAATCCGAAACTACGGAAACATCTCTTTTTGGCTTCTTCTCTCTGGGGTCTTTCTTTTCTTTTCTTTTTTTTCCATGAGAACATCATACTGCACTATCTAAATAAAAAAACGTAAAAGAGAAAAGCGCACTAAAAACTTCTTAAGCATCATCACTAAACAAAAATGGTTAAAACAATTGTTTTGTTGCTTCCCTTTTCACCTTTAAAAGTGAAAGTGTATGGACTTTTGGTCGCATTTGTTAATAAATTGAGCAGAGCCATTAATTATTTGATACAGATATGAAGCCTCAACTTCATTTATTGTTGGGAGACACTAAAATTTTAACCCCCAGTAGAAAGTGATGCCCAAAATCAAATCATGGTCCCCAGAGCCATTATTGCTCTTTGGTTTATATCCCCAGGATCAATAATAATGATAACATTTAGTTAGGTAGTACTAGAAAGATCCGTGTGAAAATTCCACTGTTCAATCACAATCTACCTGGACTCGGAAGTGTTTGGTTGATATAGGACCGGGCATCTCTATAGCAGGTCACTCACCACTCTCTTCTTGAAAACAATACACAAACTGCTGCCTTGAATTTCACCAAAATAGTTCCAAGATGAGGGCCAAATTTGATAAAATTGCTCAATTTTAGCAAAATTTTAGGAGAAATGAATTCTAAAAAAGTTATGTAGCACATTTTTGAATCTCGAGTTTCAACTCAAACTTGAGTTCCAAGCAGCTCGCAGCACGCCAATCACTTGAGCACATATGGCTTAGAACTTTAGTTTGAGTTAGAATTTGAATTTGTCAAACTCGAGTTCTAAAAATGTGCTGCATAAATAAATAATTTTGTCTAGTGTTTTTTTCTTAAAATTTTGCTTAAATTGTGCCGGCAAATTTGGCCCAAGATGAGCACTTCTTATTAACTTGAACTCATTATGGGCAAAGATTTGTAAAAATAAACTCTCCTACTGGACCGAAAAGGCAAAAAAAGGAGAAGTGTTGCAGTGCGAGTTTACCAAGGTTTAGTAAAAAAAAGTGGTCTATTTTCTTAGCAATCCACAACCACATACACAATTATACATACACAACACAACACAACACAACACAACAATCATGACAATATGGCAGGGTTCCAGTATTTTCTACTGTAAAGAGAATCCAATCCAAAACGAAGGAAAGCAAAAAAATTATCCAGCCAGGAAAACAGCCCCCAAGGGAAGTCTAATGTTGCAATCACATCCCAATCCCCCATACACATGAGAAGCTCTGGATGTGATGGTGTGAGAGAAAAAAACCTTTTGTCTGTTTCCTCATCTGATTAAAGGCTCACATGAATCACGAAAGAGTTTTTTACAGTCCACACTGCACCGTGGGCCTAAAGCTCGCACTACGTTTCTGATGGTATTGCTTTTGGTACTACATGATCCATGTGAAACTTTTCAGTCCTATACTACTAAGTACTAGCCTTTAGGCAGGCAATGCAAAAAATTTTACATCCCAATTTCATCCAATTTTATGGTCAAAGTCGTTACCATATCTGCACTATTTTTCTTTTTGATGAGATGAGTTTGCAATTTCAGAACTTCATGTACGTTAATTTCTTTTGGATTTTTGGCCAATTGGCACTTTCACCAGAGACTCTTATGTAAATCTATACTAGAAACCTGGGATATGTATTAGCATCACAAAATCTAATATGGTACTAACTTGACAATCTGCCAAGACTGAGCATGAATAAATTTTGGGCAGTGAATTTTTAAGAGAATAACGAGAATCTAACATCATATTTTTACCGTCAGTCCCAGCTCAAATGTACACATCCGATTGTCAGTTTTTAAGCTAGTACTTTTTCTATAGCATCTCTCTCTCATCGCCAGTAATATCACATCAACCTGTCCTACATATATTATGTGCACAGGCATCTACATAGTATTATTGGTAAATTACACTCACACCCAATTAGTGACTCAAACGCACAACTTCACCCTTATCTCACTCATTTTACAAGGCAAGAAAGTGCCATTGGAGTTAGAACTCATTGGCTACAATTAACTCCATCGAATAAAAAAAAGGGAATCATTAAGGACAGGTTATAGTAATTGGACCTTAATCCTCTAGGAGAATTAGTGTAACGAAGACATGTATCTAATGGTCCCAACCTGATTGTACAAGACACCCTTACAGAGCTGCCTACCTTTAGGACCATAGAAAATGCAAGCTCAAAAAAGTAAACATTGTACAACAGTCAATATATGCCTCGTTATATGCCAAAGGGGCTTATGATAATCCGATACTGAATACAAAAACAAAAACTACATATTAGTGTGAATCATATGCTAGCTAACCTTTCCCTCTCTTCTACCATAATAACTTCAAAAAGTGCAAAATTTGAAGATAAGGATATGCGTTTAGAGTACACTAAAAAAAGTTAAATTTCCCAAGCTCAAAAATTTTGAAAATAGAAACCCCAGGAACTGGGTTGCTGATACCTCCAAGCAAAACTGAAAGATGTGACTCCTCTCTTGGGACTCCTGAGGATCAAGCAAAGGTGGACAGGATATTCTTCTTGAGGGTGAACTCATCCGCCTTTGCTGGGCTGACAGACTGCACCAACAATACACAAAATATGAGCCAACGAGAGCATGTTGAGATTATATGCAGCTTGAGCGTGTGCCAAGAATAAGCAGCTTCCATAATAGTCCTCATGAGAATTAATAACAGCCCAATAACATTTCACATTTGTCTATCCACGTATTAATATCTTTTCAACATTGTAATAGTAATTGCCTCGACTGGCGACCACCAGATTTTTCAGACTCAAGTTCTAAAAAGCAGTTAATTTATATACATACAAGGATAATTTTATTGTTCACCAAGAAGTTGAATTTAAAGTATTTTAGAATTGTTGCGTTGAGATTATTTTGTTACATCTTGTGTCCTATATGGTAGGTAGACAGCAGCTTAGCATGGATGTGATGACCGTTATTTTTCAGCATCTTTAGGTACTAAAAATCCTTTTTATTTTGTAAGTTTTACAAGGTCCAAAAAGACCTTACTAAGGCTGTCCAGAGAAATGCTCAAAAATTAGGTGTTGTCAGCCCAGCCCCAGCAGGATGGCAATGTTCTTCATTACAGGAATAAAGTACTGCATGATTGAGGAAAGAAGAAAAGAAAAGATATGCCAATGAGGTAAGATAGGGGTTGTGGATTAGACCCATGAGGTGCAACTGTAACTTACCAATCAAAAAATAAAGAAAAGAAGATGTGAAAATGTGATATCCAAAGACAATGACAACACAAAAAATAAGTGTATCATGGGATTGTTAAAACGTATTTGTTGGTTTGCGAAAAGCGACCAGACAATCAAGGGACAGATTACAGGTAGGAATGAGCTAAGGTCGCCATCTCCCATCATCTTCTCTTCTTGTTCTGAAATGCCAAGGGTTATTGAGAAGCACAATTTTTTTCCTGAGCTAATTTGCATATAGTCTCCTAAAGATCTGTCTTAAAACTTGTGATATGTGGCAGCTAATAGAACCTGGTCTCATATGAACATAAACCCAGTTAATTTGGCTCTCAAAGAGGCAGTGAAGCAAAGAACAAGTCTTGCAATAACAGTCAAGGTCAATATTCACAATCTCAGTATTTCTATAACTCTCAAAGAAATGAAATAATTTTCAAGTGACAAAACAACTTTAAAGTGTCTTTTGTCAAGATGGATTCATACTCAAAGTGATGTGAAAGAAAGGTCATATATAGTACCTTCTCAAGTATGCGTTCAAGTCGCTGAATTTCATTCTTGGCATAATCTGCTCCTTTCTCCATAAAGTTCTTGGAAGTTTTCAAATAGATCTTGCCATATCTTTGGAGAGAGAAAGGGGGAAAAAAGTAAGTAATCGTGAGAAACAGATAGTCAACTTTAAAAACTTGGGTCTCACAAACTTCAGTTTTTACTAAAAAAATTCCCTGTGGTTCCATTAAGAAAGTGGTGAATGGTGACTGCCACCAATCATTCACATTACAACAGAGGGTTTGACTAAATTTGATGAACAAATATTTCAGAAGTATGAAGTCACCATTACAACCTGGCAGTTGAACCCTCAAGCTTCTCAACCTCTTCTTCTATGCGGGCAAATACTGCCTTCTTCTCTTCATTTCCAGCACTCACAAATTCCTTCACCAGTTCATCCAAACTTGCAACTATACCAGCCTACATCAAGGGAAAAAAAGATTTATAAAAAAAAAAAAAAAAAATGAAAACATGTCATGTTATGGTCCATTATGAATATACAAATCTCACTTTGGATGTATATTGTCCTTTCCCATCACGACTAGTGCCACATTTCTCGTTGATAAAATTTACAAAGTCATCTAAATCTCGGCCACCATCGTAATCTTCACCAGCTTTGTTGCTCTTGGGGAAAAACTTCAATGTGGGATATCCACTCACACCATACCTGCAAAAGCAGCATCCATGCATCAGGCATATTCACTTTCATAATAGAATTCTTTTATTCATTTTTAATGAATATTAACCAAGTAATTATCCAAAAAGAAATTAACAGGTACATTTATGTCCGCAATTATTAACCACAGAAATCTGAGAGTTGATAGCACCTTACAGATAACAATAAAAAATTCATATTGTACTACTGAACTCACTTTTTACCCAAATTCTTGTAGTTATCAGCATCAAGATTAGCAATCACTACATCTTCCTCCAATTTAAATGCTGTTGCAACCCTTTCATAAATCTACAAGACAGACAGCAGAAATAGATCAGTATCAACCATCTTTTCGGCACAAGATAAAGAAGCAAAAGATATGCTTACTGGAGCAAGGGCTTTGCAATGGCCACACCTGCCACACACCCAGAAAAGAAAAGCATAATTAGAGATGCAAAACTTCAACTAAAAAAGTCTTTTCAGCCACATTCAGGCAGACATAGCTCCAAAGACATTAATATAGCAGCACAATGAAGTGGACACAGAAAAATTGAACACCTAAACTTACCAGGGTGCATAGAACTCAACCAGAACATCTTTAGTTTCATCTAGGACAACCTTGTCAAAATTGTCTGCTGTTAGTACCACTACATTGGATGGGATTGCGGCTATCTTCACATTGGTCCCTGGACACAGGCAACACTTCAATGTCAAACTATAAGTTGACTACTGATATGAGTTGTTTATTAAAGCAACGAAAGTTAACAAGAATGCAGCATGATAGACCATGTATAAATATTTAAAAAAAAAAAAACTGGAGAGAGCCATTAGCTGGAGTCCATAGAACAAGTCATGCTGGGCATCAACCAAAAAAGTAGGCAAGAATCAATGGAATAACTCGAGGCATAATATCTTACAATTAAAGAACAGAATCTAAATTTATTAACTAGAGTTGCCAGAAGTATTTGAGAACAAAGTCCAATTATCAATTTTCAATCTACTGAAAAGTATTGTGATAAGTATTAGAAAACAAGTGTCCAATTATCAGTCAATCAGCTTTGAAGTTGTGACGTACTTTAATTAAGTTGTCTCAATTACTAATGATAACATGTATGCCATTAAATACTTCACATAAACTCAAGCTTTTTTATTATAATTAATCATCTCGAAGAGATTGATCTTCAAATCTAACAAGAACCATCAATCCCATGTCTACTCAGCAATCAAAGGAGAGAAATTGGATTCTGAACTTCAAGAAGTTGGCTAAAGGCAAAGTCACTGCACAAGAAATATTATGGCCAATCCACTCAAGCAAATATAAGATGAACAATATATATTCAGTTGAACATTATAAGATAATATAACAAAAACATGATGGGGCAACTTAGGGGGAAAAGAACAGATGGAGCAACAAAAACATCATGCAAGAAATAACAACCTCCTGCTTTGGTGCACACAATTCAACCAAAATTAAAAACATATTATTACCTCCTTCCTTATTCACAAACTCAACTAGGGCTTCTGCAGTACGAGCACCTTCATACCTAAAACATAGAGAATGTGATCAAAAGGTGTCTAGCTAAACATTTGATGCAGATTTGTTAAGGTAGAAGAAAATATTTTAATATTTTATGTTGTTTTCTCTTTCCTAGTGGCATTAGGATTTATTTGTTTTTTCAAGTTCAATTAAAATCCTTTTCCTAGTTGAATAAGGATTTTAATTGTGTATTTTAATATTTTCTTCTCCCTTAACCAATTAGCATCAACATTCCTAAACTAAAAGAAGGTAAAAATGTTCTGTGATATTTAGAATTTAGGGGTTCACATGGAATAGGGAAATGTTTTTGAGAGGAAAAGAATAGAGGAGAAGTGGGGGATGGGTGCACTCACTTCTTTGGTTCTAGAGATCCTTTTGGAAACCATTGAATTGTGGGATATCCAGAAACCCCGTATTTAGAGCATACACTCTTGTGTGAATCACAGTCAACCTACACCAGAAACCATCGATGAAGTGAAATAACATATCAATCAATCACCATTGGCAATAACAATTGCAACCTACTGGAAAAAGCTCATTATTTGATTTAAGATGAGAAAATATTGTTTTTGAGATCAATTATGAGGCCCAAAAGAGCAACAATTTGTAATAAAAACAGACCCATAAATTTGGCAACAAGAATAATGAATCCAGAATCGTACATCCAGGAATAAAGCAATAATACAAAATAATAATAATAAGGATTCAAGGAGCTGACCTTTCCAATCAGTACAGTCTTTGCTTTCTTGAAACTTGAACCAAGCTTCTCATACTCTGGAGCAAGCTTTTTACAATGCCCACACCTGCCAAGGGAAACAAAACCATTATTCCAGCTCCCAAAGTAGTACAAATATGAGAATAACAGAAGTGCTATAAAAAAAAATGAGAATAACAGAAGGAAATCATAAAAAACGAATATGTATCTTCTTCTTCTAACTCAATTCATTTCATCATCTCCAAAAAGGGTTCTTAAATCTTAATTTTTTACTACTGATAAAAAATATATATATTTTACAACTGACATCCCTGAAATTTTTCAAGAATTTTTTTTAAAATTTCTTTCGATTGGCAAGTTACACATGCATCCAATGGGTCTTGAACCCACAAATTTTAAGAAAACCATATTAAAATGATAGAATCTAGTCAGGCCTTCTGAATGGAGTGGAGCTCTTAGATCACAACTAATTAAATCTAGAAAACCAGAAACAAAGTGGGTAGAGCTTCTAAGTGTATTACTGAATTGCAGGAAACGACCTTGCCAATATTCCAAACAGTCTATTTGATTTGGGATCACCCACTTTAGATCTAAATAGACCAAAAGCAATTCAAACAAAGCAATATCAAGCTCAAACCCACAGATCACCAATCACACATTCAATATCATCATTTTTCCCACAAATCAATGGTACCCATGACAAGCTCTTCAAACGCTGGCGTCTTGCACTGATCCACAACACACCAATTACTCTATACATATATAAGGCATTCTCAATTGTGTATTTTCTTACTCAAATGAAATTCATTTGAGTTTCAAATCTTGATTACATTTTCCTTTCCTACAGTTCCTCATATCTAAGTAGACCAGTAGCAATTCAGATACAGCAAATGTCAAAGCTCAAACTCGCAGATGCCCAATCAAATTCACTGTCAATATCATTATTTTTCCAACAAATCAACTGTCACCACAACGAACTCATCAAACACTTGAGCTAATCAATAAAACAAACACGTATCTAGTACAAACCTAATAACACAAACTACATATAACAAAAGCGTATCTAATATGTGTTTCGTTTACGAGAAAAACTGATAATGCTAGATTTTCTTAGCAGCCAAACACAGAATCACACAGAGATAGACTCATATATAGCAATATCGAGCTGAAAAACCACAGATCTCCTATAACACACTGTCAATATCCACGAGATGCTCCGATCACGCGCTTGATGAGCTCATCACTAAAAACACGCTGATCGATTACTAAAACGAACCTAAAAATCTCAATAACGCAAAACTGTATAGAACTAACACGTATATATATTTTCCGTTTGGTTCCTGAGAAAACTAATTTTTCTAGCAACAAAACAAAGAATTAAAGAGAGAGAGAGAGAGAGAGAGAGCTTGATTCAAATATAGCATTATCGAGCTCAAAATCCACAGATCTCCCATCGCTCACAGTCAATCTCATCATTTCTCCAACAAATCAAGGACGAGCTCATCAAAAACACATATTGCTAAAACGATCATTTACAAAATTAAAAAAAAAAAAAAAAAATTCAACAACACAATGAAGAGCTCATCAAACACTTTAATCTAGTTTTCTATCTGGTTCTCGAAAAAACTGAATTTTCTATGCAATTTTTTTCTCGGCAACCAAACAGAGAATTGAGAGAGAGAGAGAGAGAGAGAGAGAGAGAGAGAGAGTTGTTGGTACCAGGGAGCGTAGAACTCGACGAGAGCGTCGCGATCTTGACCGACCTCCTTGTCGAAGTTGTCCTCGGTGAGCACAACGACGTCGTCTGCGATCACCGACGAGGCAAAGAGGAATACTATGGACAACGCGATCAAAACAGAGCAAGTCCTTGCGTTCTTCATTTCTGTAGCTCTGTTCAATGCCTTTGAAATTTTCTTGCTTGCTTTTTTTGAAAAATTATCAGAGGTAAAAAGCATGTGAAATATGAATATATACTAGTTTATTTATTTATTTTTTAATTCACTTTTTTAATTATACTTTTTTTTTAGGCTAAAAATATCATTTTTGTCTGATTTGGTCTTAGTATTTTGATAGTTGACCATTTAGTCCATGTTAATTTTAAGTTCTACTCAATTTTTGTTAGTGAGTTGACGAACACCGACTAAATTTACTAAATTACTAAGTTGAAAATAACTTAGACCAAATCAACTGCTACTAGAATATATGAATCAAATTGATAGCGATGACAAAATGTGTGGACAAAAATTATATTTTTCCATATATTTTATTTATTTATTTAAAAACCATTTTGTAATTATCTAGAGTCATCCATAGTGTATATGAGAAGATAACTCATGATAAGAGATTTCTTCTTTCGAATATGTGGAACTTGCATTCACATATGCAAAATCCGCACATATTATGAGAGAGATATCTCATAAGATAATTTTTCGATGATAGCAATGACAATAGGGCAAGATAGGCTCATGGGTTCCCCATCACTCTTTTGTGATGAAAAGAATTCATAAGAAACAAGACAAGAAGACATGATGAGTTTGTGGTAAGTTGATTATCTTTTAAGAATCCTAATAAGATAACTTCGATATTGATAAGAGATAAAGATAAATCATAAAACAAGAAAAATAAAAAGAAAAAAAAAAGAAAAAGAAAAAAAAAGACATGTTGAGTTTGTGATAAGTTGATTGTCTTTTACTAATCCTAAGAAGATAACTTCGAATTGATAAGATAAAAATAAAATATAAAGAAAAATAGTGAAATCAAGGGTAAAGGAAAAGAGTGATAAAAAATATATTTTTGAATTATAATTATTTTTTGAGAAGAAACAAATTATAATTAGACTATGTATAAATTTTTTTTTTTACGTAAAAAAAGATTAAATTATATGAATAACTAATTTTAATATATATCATATAAATTATGTATATATCGAGGTAGGGTGGGTGCAACCAAAAACCATCTTCACCCTAACACCTCTTTGTGGTGGTAAGAATTTGCGTGCGGTGGAGCAAGGTTGGGGAGGGCATTTTTGCCATCCACTGCATTTTGCAACACTTCCTATGTGTTACAATATATAAGAATCAACTTATTATATGTTATATACTTGCATTTAAAAAGAGACTATCATTAAAAAAAATAATAATAAAAATAAAATAAAAAAAAGAAAAGAAAAAAAGAGCAAAATGTTTGAGTGAATTGAAAAATATTTAATTATTTTCATTCATTTAAGTGTATAATTATTTTTCACATTATTGATTGCATGTGTTGATTATTGGAAAATAGTATTTTTTTTTTTAATTTCTCAATTTATCAGAAAATATAGTAGACAAAGAAAATAATTTTTTTTTGGTATTTATCAAAAATAAAAGAAAAAAGTACTGTAAGGATGCAGTTTGAGTCCCTAGCCCAAAGGATAAATGAACGTAGGCTCAAAAAGCCCAATACAATGAATTTATAAAGAGTGGGTTGAAAAATGGGCTTAAATGAGTTGGACAACAAATGAAGTGGGTTCAAATGACAAGAAAAGGAAGATAGATTGATTTCAATTAAAGAAAATCGTATTCGGCACAGTCCGAGAATATCAGTTTTTATGTATTTCTCTCAAGTTTGATTACAAATTCAGTTATTGATTGCAACAGTATTTTTTTCTTAATTTCTCGATCCCCTTTTCCTCAGGGGTCTTTTACATTATATATCTCCATTTGAATGATCTTGACCTTCCACTTGTCGATCGTCAAAGCCACTATTTAAGTGCTTGTCCCATTGGACATTCTTATAGGCCCTCTGTGAGTTGGGGTGACCAAGACAGTACTGTTCAGGGGTCTTCTCCTCATAAATGCGACCAAAGAGTTAGCTGCAAAATATTTAATGTGGTAGTAGCAGCTTTTTCTTAGATATTTCTTGGCTCCCATTTATCATGTGCGTTCATAGTGCATATCCTTATCAATAGAATTTTCTGGAACGTCATTCTGGATGACAAAACACATTTTCTGACCCCTTCTTCGTTTAGTTGGGGAGGTACTCCTCCTTGGCCTTCCTCTTCTAGCCTTTACAGTCATAACTTGCTTGTAAAGTTCAAAGCCTTACTTCTTCCTCACTATTAACCTATTCTCGAACCACTGTGCCTCCTCGGACAAGCCCAAAGCCCAATATATATTTGGGCTTGCATCTCCACAAGTACATAAAGTAAGAAAACTGCAAACCAAAATAATATTAGTCAAATATATAAAACAAAAGGGGTGTTGTAAGAATTGAACTCACGATCTCTCACATTCAAAGTTAGAATCACATAGTTTTGAAAATTGAATTGATCAAAGAATAAAAAAAGTAAGTGATTCTTGGTTCTTTGATTCGATTGGAATTGAATCGATGTTGGAACTGGTGATATCATAAATAATTCATTAATAATTTTAAAAATATATAATAAGTTTATAACCAATTAAAAATATTTTAAAAAATAAAAGCAAGTTTTTAGGTCTTATTTTTTTTGCTGAATAAGTTTTTAGGTCTTATATTTAAAAACAAAAGATACAAAAATATAACCAAATATATTAACTCTAGGGACTCAGTTTGTAATGGACCCTTCACAATAAAAATTTGTAGAGATGTGGGCGTAAGACCTAGCTCCGGTCAGTAGAAAAAGACGTAGTTCTGGCGCAGCAGATAGAATACTTCTCCTTTGTTTCAAACTCTCCCCCAAAAGATCTCTCCCCTCCCTTGTGTGTTCTGATTTTGCATTATATACTAGTTTCTCCATCTTGCTTTCACCGTACACGTGTACGCTCATTTCTGAAGATTTTCCTCTTGTCCCATCTGACCTTCCCGGATCCTCCGCCTAGTGGTTATAAAGCTGTTTAATTACTGTTCAGGTATCACCTCCACATTAATGCGGCCAGAGAGTTAGGTAGGAAGCATTTAATGCGGGGGCAGCAGCTTTTAGGGGATATTTTTCCGGTTCCTCCTTTGACCAATATCCATTAGTTTGGTTTGCATGTAACTCTACAAAGATCATTGACAATTAAAATAGTTACGTTGACATCATAGGCCGATTTGAAGAACGAATTTTATCCTCGGACAAAGGAGCATTCTCGGACGAATGAGTGTTCTCGGTCTGGTAAGTGTTCTCGGACTGGTAAGTGTTCTCGGTCTGGTAAGTGTTCTCGGACTGGGCCGTTGGGCCGCGAGCCCACCTTTGATAGACTCCATCAATTTTTCGGGTTACTGACCCCACATTAACATTGCAATATCAGCCTCAAAACGAAATAATCAGTAGCATAGCCTTCTTTTTGAAGTGCAACGTATGGCCATTACTGCAAAAAAAAAGTTGGAATCAACTAGCCATCTTGAAAGCTTGTTAAAATAAGTCTTTATTTTCTTTTATTACATTAACTATAATTGTTGATCCAAAAAAAACAAAAAAATTATAGTGCTCGGTCTCACAAATATATTATTATGAAATTATTAATATAAGTAAATAGTAGTTGCTTTTTTCTTTTTTTAATGTATTTGTAAGGACTTGATTTTGATTCTTAGCCCACTATATGAATAGACTTAGGCCCAAAAAGCTCAAAGTAATGAATTTGTAGAGAATGAGTTGGAAAAACTAGGCTCAAGATGATTAACCCAACCTTAGATTAGGTTTGGATGATGAAATAAATCAAAGAGACAAGGTGTGACGTTAAATAGAAACCGTTCTCGGCATGTATCCAAGGTGATCTGTTCACGTATATTCTCTCCGATTAGGTTATAAATTTTCCTTCTTAATCTCACAATGTCTTTTTTTCTCCCTTTCTTCTTTTTTCTCCCACTTTTCATGAAGGGTCTTCTTTCTTATATATTTCTTTTCCACGCATCCTGACCTTACACTTGTTGATCATCTGTGTTACTACTTGAGTGGCTGTCCTATCAGACACCCTCTTTGATTGTGTAGGTTTTGGGGTAGCTTACTTTGTACTATTCAGATATCACCTCCACATTAATGCGGCCAAGGAGTTTGATGCAAAGCATTTAATGCGGAGGTAGCAACTTTAGTAGATATTTGTAGCTTTCGTCTACTCATTCCTTATCTAGTGCCTGATTTTGAATCACGATGATGCCTGGTAGGATGCTCAAGGGGGGTAGGATATTCTTATTGATCTCGGATCCATAGTCCTAATAAGACTTCTCTCCTCGGACAACTTTTGGATTGTTATATACAATTTGTATCTTTTCCTTTCATATCATTTCCATGATAATATTGCTTGACTATCATCGGACAAGAATATATCCTCGGATTGGGACATAAGCCCAATTTATACAATTCTAACAGCACCCTCTGGTTATGAACCCTATTCATTTTAAAGAAAAATAAAGTAGATTTTAACTTTTTTTTTAATTTAGTAAAATTAATCATCTTAGAAAAAAAGAAAAAAAAAAAGACGAAAAAACTACTACACCATCGTTTACTAAAATAAACGATGTCAGTATTTCCGATTTTTAATGAACCGGACCGGATTGATGTACGGTTCCCGGTTGAACCAGACCAGATTTTTTTTCCTCAATCTTAAAACCCTTTTTTATTAACTAATTTTCAAATTCTTCGATCACAGCTCAAAGTGTATTTTCCTTCGACTTTCTCACAGTCCAAACAGACTCAGAATTAGGGTTCTTATTTAAAATTTTTTTTTATGCCAAATTCTTCAATTTCAAATAAACTCTCAATCACAGTATTGAGGCTAATCTGTAATCAGCTCAAACAAAATTTCCCTTTTTTGTTTTAATTTAAATTAAAAAAAATCAATGGCTCACACCAACAAAGAGGTAAGCTCAAATCTCTCTTCTACTTTCTGTAACCCTAATTAGTTTTATCAATTCAATTTTTTTGAAATAAAATAACTTAACTGGCTTAATTAAATTTTGTTTGGGATTGTTGGTGTAGGTTGTTGGGGTTGATAACACATTTAGAAGGAAATTTGATCGGGAAGAGTATTTGGAACGAGCTCGAGAGCGTGAAAGACAGGTAATTTAATTTAATTTTTTAAATTTTCAAAGTTTTTGTTTTTCAATTTTTATTGTTTTTTTTTTTAAATTTACATTGTGATGAATTGCTCTTAGTTGATTGTGGTTCATTTTTTGTTGAACTGTAGGAGGAAGAGTCAAGGTCTAAGTCCAAATGTAAGTGATTCTAAGCTGATAATCTTTTTTTTATTTTAATTTTAGTTTGAATTTGTATTTGTTTCTGGTTTGATGGGTTTTAGTATATGTGTGTGTTTTAATTGACCCCTTTGAATTGCACTGGAATGGGTTTGCAGAAATACTATTGTGTGTGTAAATTGAACCCTCTGAATTGTAGAGTAATGGGTTTGCAAAAATAGTACTGAGTGTTGACTCTGGATGTGTGTGCGCGTGTGTGCATGTGTTAATTGAACCCTTCTGAATCATAGGATTTGCAAAATTAATATTGGGTGTGCGTGCCTGCATGCGTGTGTGTTAATTGAACCCTATGAGTTGTAGATCAATGGGTTTGCAGAATTCATATTGGGTGTTTGTACTCTGTATGCGTGTGAATTAATTAAACTCTCTGAATTGTAGAGTAACGTGGGTATGCTAATTGAACCCTTGGAATTGTAGAGTAATCAGTTTGCACAATCAATATCGGGTGGTTGTACTCTGTGTACATGTGTGTGTATGCAACTTAATTGAACTCTCTGAATTCTAGAGTGATTAGTTTGTAGAATTAATATTGGGTGTTGTATATGTTGAAATTATTGGCTCTACTGAAGTGTAGATTGATGGGTTTGAAAATTTTAGGTGATTCGTTGCTTTTGTTGCAGCAAAAGGTCCTCCAGTGCAGAGGAAGCCTTTGAAACATAGGGATTATGAAGTGGACCTCGAATCTCGGTTGGGGAAAACTCAGGTTTGTTGCTTTGTCTTTGTTTATTTTCTAGAATAGTTTTTCTACTTGAATGTGTGCTTAGGCCATTTTGCTTGTAAGTAGTATACTTCTTGGTTGACTAGTTCTTTTATGAGCCACTCAATTTAGTGGGATATTTATGACATTGTTTCTACTTGAGTAAATGTCTTTGAAATGCATTGCCTAATTTTAGGAGTATAGTCAATTTTCATAAGCAATACTTAGAAGTGAGTTATAAAAGTTTTCCTAGTGTGTGTGTTCTCAAATGGCATGGTTAATCTGTATAATGCAAGTAGGTGTGTGACTTTGAGAGCATTGAATGAGTCTATCTAATCTTGCATCTTGATGCATTTTTACATGAAAATTTTCTGTAGCTTGCTGGGATTATGATTTGTTGATAAATGTTGAAAGAGTTGGCTACTTGGCTAGCTCTATGCACCAACCTAATAACAATGTCCATGATATTGCATACCGGATTCCTCAAGAATGACTAAGTTTGGAATTGATTCTGCTGGTACTAGGAGATTCAGACACTATTGTAATCAGTAGGTCTTCTAGCCAAAAAGTAGGTCTCTCTTACTCTCTTATGTTGCTTTATGTTACTATAAAGAATATGATACTAAAACTTTTACCTCTTTGGATGGGGATATAGTAGATGGAGTGACATATACACCACCAATATAGACAGGTCACACCTTTGAAGCAAACCTGCTTATAACAGTTGAAAATCTTGAAATTGGGCTTTCCAATTTCATTGTGGAAGTTATAATATGTATTTCCTTTGAACCTTGTTTAAAAGTATAATTAGTTGTTATTAACGAATGATTGTAAATCTATTTAACAATTGAGACAAAGTCTATTCATACATGTTGTTCACTTTACCTTAGAAAAATATTGCAGCAAGATTATTGAGATTTTTGATAATAAAAAAAGAAAAGAAAAAGATTATTGAGATTTTCAGGTCAAATAAACTACGCAGAAAATGAGGAAATGCTGTATGTACCTTTTAGAGCAAATGAAACTAAGGAATTAATGTCCTATTAGAGTACCATTTGGGTAATTGAGCTATAAATTTGTGGGCTCAAATCATATTGACATGCAGCATTTTATGGACTGGGATATAGTCTGTGTAATGGACTTTTATGGATTTTGGCTTTGGTATAAAGTCTTCTGAGTTTTGAACGTTGTGGTTGGCATGATCTAGATTGTGAATATATGGAATACAATTGTCATGGTTTCTACATTTTATTGCTCTAATTGTGTGGGGTATAAGGTATATTTTGCTTTGTGTTTTCATATGTTTTGATTTGTCCTGTCTGATAAGTTTCTTGGCACATGTAGCACACTTCTTATTTCCCTGTTAGTTTTAAAATTTTGAAACATCGATAATTTTATGTTGAATATCTTATACCCAATCTTTGCTCGACTTAATACATGACTTTATTTTGTCTTAATTTTGCAGGTTGTTACTCCAGTGGCACCTTTAAGTCAGCAGGTACATGACCATGTTCTTATGTGTCGTTATTGCTGATATCTATCTTCTTTAAGAGTACTCTTACATTAAACATTTTTATTTACCATGTCATTTCTTGATTAAATCTGTTCATTTTACAGGCTGGATATTATTGTTCAGTTTGTGAGTGTGTAGTGAAGGATTCTGCAAATTACTTGGATCATATCAATGGAAAGAAACGTATGTGGTTATCTGTAGACAATATTGTTTCATCAATTCTTTTAATGAAAAATTTTCTTAGTTTGATCACTCTTCTAATGGCTCTTTTTATCTTGTCCCATAGATCAAAGAGCATTGGGTATGTCTATGCGGGTAGAACGGGCATCTGTTGACCAGGTACATTTTGGCAAGTACTTTTAATTTATGATGAATGGAAGTTTAATAAACAGGCATAATTGAATGTGTGCAACCTTTACTTAGTGAAACTCTCAAGCTTAGGCTCTATGTATGTGAAAATATATAGAAGTAAACCATGTAATATATGTTACATGGATGCTAAAAATCCCACCTTTTGGAGATGTGGAAGAGGAGATCACCACTATTCATTTAAAGATAAAACTATTTTTCTGGCCTGAACCATTTCATCACAAGTACATATTTATCTTGTTTCGGTGTATTTGAGCTGCAACTTTATGGTCTACAGGTCAAACAGCGATTTGAAGTCCTTAAGAAGCGGAGAGTTCCTGGAAGCTTCACAGAGCAAGGTAAAAAAATTGAAGGAGACAGAAATATTTTTTTTTGGGTGTTTGTTTGTGTGTGTGTGTGTGTGTGTGTCTTTTGTTAGAGGTTTATGCAATTGGTTGGTAATCTATGGTTGTTGGAAAATTGATCCCTCTCTCTCTCTCTCTCTCCCTAGATCTTGATGAGCGGATCTTAAAGCAGCAACAAGAAGAGGAGGAACGGAAGCGCCAACGTCGTGAAAAGAAAAAAGAGAAGAAGGTGAGCACTGTACTACCATGGTCTGCTTAATACTTTATGCCTGGGCCATAAGATTGTTGGGGAAAAGTTTTTGCCTGTCTCTAGATTTTAATTGCTCAGGTCAATGCTATGTAATTCAAGAATATGTTATCTTTTATATGTGTAAGTAGAGTATGTTTGAGTTTAACTGTAATGTTTCCTGATAATTTTGTTATATTTTTGTGTTCAGAAAGAGAAGGTGGCAGAAGAGGAAACTGAAATGGATCCTGATGTCGCGGAAATGATGGGATTTGGGGGTTTCCGTTCATCCAAGAAGTGATCATGTTTCATCACTCCATCCTATATTTGGAGTGAGTTTTGGCCATGTAACCTTTGTAGCATTGTACTTGTGACAGTTCTGTAAGGAACAGTCTAATTTAGGTAACTTGACCTTTTAGAGATGTTCTATGTTAACAGCGAAGAAGCAAATTTCATGGAATTTCTCGACATTTATGGTAGATTTTACTGGTGAGTGGTGATGCCATTCATTTTCATTCTTGTACATTCTCCTTGCAGGAGATACAGATCAATGTATGATTTAAGGCTACCTAGCCTACCTTGTACCTTTCTTCTGACTCTCTTGTGGTGAAAGTCTGCATTAGATGGAGGGTTTAGAGAATGCATTTTTTGCTCGACATCCATAACCTGCTGTTTTTGATCAACAATTGTTGTAGAACCCCAACAAAAATATCATTACCCTTCTGTCATTACAAATTCAGAATATGAACAAGAAGTGACAATCCTCATTAGGGACAACTGAAATGATTCTTTGAATCTTATGGGAAATCTTTTGTTTGACGACATGCGTACAGACGAAATGAAAATGTTTTGGTGAGAATGGCGAAACAAAAACACTCACATGGTCACATCACACTACAAGTACGTCTCTTGCATCAGCGACATGCTGTCTAAAACCAAAAACTCGTTGTCTAGTACAAGATAAGATAACATTTCGTGGAAAAAAAGGTTCTCGTTGGTTTAGTAGGCTAACTAATAAAAGCATGCGTTGTTGCATTTCAAGTTATTAGCGCCCATCAAGAAAAGGCAAAGACTAAAAACTAATAATATGAGTAATTTAATCATTTAAATGTATATTAATTCAGTTGGGTTGAGGTATGCAATTTTTAATTATTATTACACAAACCTTATTAGATTCAAATTATTGAAAATTTGAACCCAAACCCACCCTTTTATTGTCTCTCTGTCAAGGTAGAATTTTGAATTTTATAATATAATTCATTAACTTTTTATAAAGAGTTGAATTAATTTCAGTTTAAAGTCCATATTTTTATCAGCTTTTGTCTATCTATGCATCAAGGTAGCATTTTATAATACGATTGATTGACTTTTTATAAGGAGTCAAGTCACTTTTAATTTAAAGTCCATATTTTTATCAGCTTTTGTTTATCTATGCATTAAGGTAGAATTTTATAATGCAATCGAGTGACTTTTTATAAAGAGTCAAGTCCCTTTCAGTTTAAAGTCTATATTTTTATAAGATTTTATTTATCTATGCATTAAGGTAGAATTTTATAATACAATTGATTGACTTTTTATAAGGAGTCGAGTCACTTTCAGTTTAAAGTCCATATTTTTATTAGATTTTGTTTGTCTATTTGATAAGGTAGAATTTTATAATACAATTGATTGACTTTTTATAAAGAGTCGAGTTACTCTCAGTTTAAAGTCCATATTTTTATTAGATTTTGTTTGTCTATTTGATAAGGTAGAATTTTATAATACAATTGATTGACTTTTTATAAAGAGTCGAGTTACTCTCAGTTTAAAGTCCATATTTTTATTAGTTTTTGTTATTTTCTAACATAGATGGAACCCTTTTCAAACCTCCTTAACAGGTGCACATACCCATCAACAACTATCTTATTAAGGTTGAGTCAAATTGAAAAACCCATTGAACAATTCCAACCTAACACGCCATCCCTCCCTATTTTGGAGCTATTTTTTTGCTCTAAATTGGAGTGTCATTAATGCAGATTGATGAACTTCAGTTTCAAGTGTTCAACAAATAAGATGCAATTGACCCTTGCTTGAATAATGACTGTTCTAATAAAGGCTTGTACATCTAAGTTCTTGAACACAAAGAGATGGGAACCTAAACTTGGTAGATGAACTATGACAGTGTGTCATAGTCTAATTATTGCTAGGCGTTCACGTTTTCTTCAAAGCTACCCGATTTGACTCAGTTGGGATGGTCGCATGGTTGTTTGACATTAGTAAAAAAATTTTGTTAATTAATTGAAGTTTCATTACTTAATAAAAAAACAAACTTTAAGAAACCAAATTAAAATACCGGTAAGAATTTTTATTCAATGATATGAAAGGAGGTGAGAGGTCTATACTTTATAGTATAAATATGAGTTTTCTTTCTTCACAAACTTTCTCCCTCTTTTTCTTTTTGAATGTGTGGTCGTGTTTATCCATTCTCTCTCTACTCTCTAGTAATTCTTTTTTCTTATCTCTATCCCTCAACATGTCTTGTGTTTTGCTGGCTATATAAAAAGTCAACAAAAAAGAGAAGCAAAAGTAGCAACAGTTAACACTTCACTACTTTTCAAGGATAAAAAAGTAATTATATTTTATATAGATAAAAACCTGCTATTAAGTCATTTTTAAGTTGTTTTGTCAAACAAAAGTAGTTCAACTCTCATTTTTATTTTTTTTTATTTTTATATCGAGTATAAAATATGAAGAGACAAATTCGTATTTTAACTGTAAATAAGACATATTTGAAATTCATTTTTAAAAATTTAATGGAATTTGAGAAGAGTTTAGGATATAAAAAATTAAACAAATTTGGAATTGGGAAAGCAAAAGTTCTTGTCGTTTCCCCAAAGGTGCAAAAAAAAAAAAAACAAAAACAAAAAACGACTTGTCGTTTTATTTACGCCCCTTCCCGCTAACCCACCAAACTTTTCAAATTTCAGTTATTTCTCTCTAAACTCATTTCTCTGTAACCCTCACATTTCCATAGAAAAAAAAAAAAAAAAAAAAAAAAAAAAAAAAAAAAATCCACCACCATGAGCAAAGCTCTCCTCAAGGTTGAGCGGCGAGTCCTCCGCCTTCTCCACGGCCACAAAACCCGAACCCGACTACTTGAAATCCACGCCCACGTCCTCCGCCACGGCCTCGACCAATTAAACCAAGTCCTTGCCCACTTCGTCTCCGTTTGCGGGTCCCTTCACAAAATGGCCTATGCAAATCGCATCTTTTGCCGGACCCATAACCCAAATATCATATTTTTCAATTCTATGATTAAAGGGTACTCTCTTTGTGGACCCTATGAGCAATCCCTCCATTTGTTTTCCCTTTTGAGAAGTCGTGGCATTCGGCCTGATGAATACACTTTTGCGCCTTTGCTTAAGTCGTGTTCGGGTCTTTGTGATTGTAAAATAGGGCAATGTGTTCACGCGGAGATTATTAGGATTGGGTTTGAGCGTTTTGGTTCGATCCGGATTGGGATTGTTGAGTTGTATGTGACTTGTGAGAGAATGGAGGATGCTAGGAAGGTGTTCGATGAAATGTCTTATAGAGATGTGGTTGTTTGGAATTTGATGATTCGGGGGTTTTGCAAGATGGGTGATGTTGATATGGGGTTGTGTTTATTTAGGAAGATGAGTGAGCGGAGTGTTGTTTCTTGGAACTCGATGATTTCTTGCTTAGCGAAGAGTGGGCGGGATAGGGAGGCTTTGGAACTCTTTTGTGAAATGAGGGATCAGGATTTTGAGCTAGATGAAGCGACTGTGGTGATTGTGTTGCCTGTTTGTGCTCGTTTGGGGGCTGTTGATGTTGGGCAGTGGATACACTTATACTCAGGTTCTAGAGGGCTTCTGAGAGATGCTATTTCTGTGGGAAATTCGCTTGTTGATTTTTATTGTAAATGTGGAAATTTGGAAGTTGCGCGCAGCCTTTTTAATGAAATGCCTCGCAATAATGTTGTTTCATGGAATGCAATGATCTCAGGTCTGGCATTCAATGGGGAGGGTGAGGTTGGGGTCAAATTGTTTGAGGAGATGATAAACAAAGGTATGAGCCCTAATGATGCAACTTTTGTAGGCGTTTTAGCATGTTGTGCCCATGCAGGCTTGGTGGAAAAGGGGCGAGAGTTGTTTGCTTTTATGTCTGAAAAACACCAAATTCAACCAAAGCTTGAGCATTATGGTTGTATGGTTGATCTTCTTGGGCGTAGTGGACTTGTGAGGGAGGCTCATGGCTTGATTAGAAACATGCCCATGAAGCCAAATGCTGCTTTATGGGGTGCATTGCTCGGTGCTTGCCGCACTCATGGTGATGTAGAAGTTGCAGAGCTTTCTGTTAAAGAGCTGATCAATATTGAACCATGGAATTCTGGTAATTATGTGCTTTTGTCAAATATATATGCAGAAGAAGGGAGGTGGGATGAGGTTGGAATGCTCAGAGTTTTAATGAAGGAAAAGTGTGTCAAGAAAGCACCAGGGCAGAGTGTGATTGAATAATTATGAAATGTTGATTTAGGGAAAAATGTCCTTTCTCTTAACATCTCCACCATGAATGAAGATATACGTGGTGGCTGTTTAGGAAATGACTTAAAGCAAAAGAAAGCTGGATGCTTTGTGCGTACATCTAGATCCTGGTCAAATCTACAAAGATGATGATGGGATCACATGGAAATGGAAGCAGGAGGCTGAAAGAATAGCAAATTTACTGACAGAGTAAGAGACCTTACAAGGTGAATTTTTCTGAGAGAATACAGAGAGACATTTTTAGAATATTCTTCTATGTTTATTTCTTCCGGCCAAGTTTGATATGAATATCAGGTACAAGAAATTGAGAATTGTAAGCAAAGAAAGTCAGCAAGAACCAATAGAATTCTTTTAATGAAATACCTTCCCGTCTTTGTTATTGTACTTCATCATAATAAGCTATTGACTCCCAAAATCAAAGAACTAGAGCTTTTCTATATATCCGTCTGTGACATATTTTTCACACTTAAGTGGGATGTTTCTCTTCCCTTTTCATTTTTCACTCTCATGAGTATCCCATTCTTTCCTTCAAGTATCCGTTAAGACAGCTGACTACTAATGTCGTGTGATGCTCCCTCAAAGTACCAACCGGATGATTTTTATGTTGCTGAGTAGAGCAAGCTTGAAACAATGCTTCTGTTGTGAGTGGGATGTTGTATTATGAGTGATGATATAGCAAGATTTCCCTTAAAATGTAATTGTACAACTTCTTCTTCTTCTTCTCTCTTTTTTTTTTTTTTTTTTTTTTTTTGACACTATGGAATGTAACTGCATAAGTATAACAATGATAAAAGGGTAATTAACATAATTGGAGCTTTATTCTGCACCTTTGATGAATTCATGCTGATATTTCCATTATAAGGATTAAGGAGTGAAAGCCATCCTGAAAAACTAATACAGCATAAGTAAACCTTCTAATTGAAGACAGATTTTAATTTTTTTAAAGACCCTAAATCTTAAATATAAGCTGATAGGAAAAGTTGAGTACCTCTTATAGAACAAAGGACTAGTTTGTTTTGTGGATCCTTTCCCTTCATTATCAATTGATGATAGAACTAAAATATTTAAATTCATCCACAGATCCACTTATGTATGGGTTCTCAAATAACTTGTACCAGGTACTTTCAGTTTCGATGGCACCCAACGAAAATGGTGACATGTGATTTGCAGTCAGATATTACAAGCCACACCTTGTGTGCTTGTCAGTTATTTGGATCAAGAAATGAGGACCACTAATCATTATAAATATTATATATTTCAACTTCTCACAATTCGAATTGATATTTTACCACATAATTTTATCAGAAAATGTTATTTTCAGTTGTCTTAGCATAATGAAAACATGCCATGTGTAAAGTCAGTGTGTTTTTTATTATCATCATTGTTAAATTTGATGGAAACTGAAACCAAACCAAGCAAAACGGAGTCTAGGAACCCCAACTTAATGTCCACCTCCATTTTATTCTAATAATTGATTAGATGGAGAAGATTAGATGAAACTCATTAAACTCGAATCCGAAGTCTACCCCATAATGAACGTCTTTGTTTTCCAAGAAAATCCGATCCTTAAAGGTCCCTGTACTAACAAGGTACATTGCACTCATTTGAATGAAACACAAACTTTGAGGAACGCTTTGTGACTCCTTGAGTTCATGAAAACAAGACCATTATAGTGAAATAAATGAAGAATACCATTAGCCTCTTTTGCTTCTATAAATACTCCTGCTCTTTTTCACAATATGCACAACACTCTCATCTCTCATTGGATTATTCCTAATATTACTTTAAGTAAGAGTTTCAAAGAAAAAAACATTAGGAAGAATATGGAGAGAAAGTCCTGCTGTGGAGGAAGGAGCTATGTTTCATCTCCATGCACTACACAGCCTAAGAAGGAACCAGTTGTGAGCCCAAAGAAAGAGGAAGATGTTAAGAAAGAAACTGCTGAGGATGTTAAAGGAAGTTCAACTTGTGGAGCTGGAGCAGCGGTGAAGTCTCCAAAGGCTGAGGAAAAGGAGATTGCTAGTGTTAAGAAAGAAGAAAAAGTTGAAGTTAATGTTGGATGTGGTGGTTGTGGTTAAGGATGCGATTTCTTAGTGGGTTTTGAGGGGGATGGGTGTTTTGTTATGTTTATAATAGTTGGTCTGGTTTTTAGCTTTCTTTTATTTGTGCGATTGTCAGTTTGCTTTGTGGTTTCTATAGATGTGATGTAATCCATAGTTTGTTTGAAACTTTGAATAAGGCCCTCTCAAGTATCTCAAGTCTCAAGTAATAAAATAATACAGTTTTGTAATGATGTAATCTCTCTCTCTCTCTCTCTCTCTCATCCTATAAATACAATTCTCAAATAAAGTTTTATAAATTGATGCGGCAATGAATATGATTGGTGCTACTGAAATAAAATTTTTTTGAAAATGTATAAATTGCCTTTTTTTAAATTGATGGGACATCAGTTTATGAGACTTGTGTAAATTTTATTTATAGTACTATTGGTGATTAGGAAGATTTGGCAATGGTGTATTTGTTAAATTATTTAAGTCCGTCACATCTGCCAGTTGAAAACAAGTGGTATGGTATCTAGAAGTAAAATGTTTTTATGGTACAAGCATAAAAACAAATTTCTACAAACTTCAAATTATGAATTTGGATTCTCAAAAAAAATTATGAATTTGAATTTTTTTGTTCATTTTCCAAATGAAGTCCACGAAGTCCTGAAATGTTTCTTAAATTGGTTCGTATATATATATATATATTGAACATAAGCTTTTTAAGCCAGCCATAAGATTTCACTACGTTAAAAATTCCTTAAATGGAAGATACTGGAGGCTTTCATATAAAATGGAAAAACAATAGCCAAATAATCAGCATGAATGTGTGGTGGCTGATCCAATCTGTTGATCTGTGTGCATTGCTTGTAAATCCATCAATGTATTGTCCCACATTGAAATTCCCTACGTAGAACAGAAACTTTTGTCATTTAGTTGAACACTAGCTCCTCTTTAAGAATGCAACTATATTAACGTACGTCTATATATGTTCAATGACAACATTTGTAAAGATAACAAATATGAATCCACAAGCTAATGTAAATCTTCAAGAAGCAGTGATAACATGCTACCTCTTTGGTTGGTGTTGCTGCAGCCAGCATTGAGTGCATATCTAACTTCTGGTATGGTGGCCTTGTTGTAGAATAAGAAGTTAGATAATAAGTTATTGATGCAATTGAGAACTTGTTGTGTCTCAAATAGGCATGGTCCATTGCAGAATAGGTCAGCAGCCTCAGGAGGTACATTAATATTTCCACTTGGATTCAATCTATATGCCTCATCACAGCCACTGTAGATCTGTGACACATCCAAAATGAAAAAAAATAGAAAGTTACACAACAAGAAGCATGGATGGACTTAGATTATGAAATCGCAAGGACAATCTAAAAAAAAAGGGTTTAATAGAAGGTTATAGATGAAGTTAATTATTCAGAATAAATTTTGCCATTCTCTTTGATAAACTATTAGTTGTCCCAAACATGCGGGGTTTGAACTTTTTTAAATGGGAAATAGAGTGGATACAGGTTCGAACTCATGACCATCTGCTTTAACACTAAGTTCATCATGACATATATTTGTCATAGCATATGAATGTAAGGTTCTCACTGACAAGCTTATTGTTGAAACAAAACAAGGCTTGTGCTGTCATTTGCCCAGGGTTGTCATCTGCATAACCTGTTCACAATCCATAAAGAAAAAAAGAAGAAAAGAAAAATGAATAAGGAAATTTGTATTGAAAAGAAGAAAAAAAAAAAAGATGAATGTCACAGGCATATAACCTGAGAAGCAGCAAAATATGGCAATGAAAAATAGTGTTAGGATGAAGAATTTCTGCTTTGGCAAGAATGAAAATGCCATTGCAAGAGCTGTGAGGAAGAAGAATTGGGTGTAAAGAGGAAGGACTATTTAAACTGGTATCAGCAGTACAGCATGGTATAATTTATTGTAAGAAATGGCTTACATGTTTTAATATTAGAAGTAATGCAGTAATATAAGAGCCAAAATATTAGGCCACCCCACCTAGTCAATATTAAAGAAATATGATTAGAGCTTAGTTGGTAACTTTTGGAGACTAATGGACTAAAAGGAGAGTGAAAGTTGGTGTGTTAGCCACCAACTTGTAGTTGCTTTCAAAGCCTTTGAGTGTTAGAACTTATTTCTATTTTTGGAATGATTGAGGGTAGAACCTAGAATTGAACTTCTATCATCTCTTTAGTGGATTTGCTGCATATATCTACCAAAGTTTAGAACAAGGCCACTGCCCAAACGTTGACTAAAGAACTCTAGTCATCTTTTGATTGCCTTTTGATAGTGATGAAAAGTTGGAGGATGGAAGAGGGTGGAAAAGCGTAAGAGCCTAAGAGGGGTTGCTATTTTGCCTTGTTTGGCAGAAAAGAAAAGTTAGAGAGAGGGATTCTTTCCCTAAGCTCACCATTTTCATTCCTTCTCATATGAAAGGAAAAGAGGAGGAAAAAATATATTGCATATACCATATAAACAATTTTATCACAACTACAATCAAATCTTAATCCCATAATTTAGGGGTCCACTATAAATTTTTAACAAATTAAAAGAGTAAATTATATATATATATATATATATTTTTAGAGTAATGCTACACTCACAAACTATTTTATAACATTTTTACAATATGTTAATGTAGCCAATTCTTATTGATTTTCATTTGAGCTACTACTAATATCATTTTTTTTTTACTTATTAATAACTACTTACCACATCAGTAGTTTGTAAAAAATTTTGTAAAATAGTTTGTATCTCTAACATTTTTTTTTTTAAACTTCCAACTTTTCTATATTTCTTAAGAAACTCTTACGGTAGAAAATACTATTTGTTCATCCTTTCTTCTTACTTTTATTATCCTTCAAATGCCTTTTACCTTCTCAATTTTCCACATCTTGACTAAACAAAGCTCGTGTAAGCATTATTTTCCCTTGAGAAAGAAGGTAGGTGAACAAATGGGGGAAAATAACTTTTATAAGAAAATAAAATTATTATAAGCAAGGTACCACACGCATGATGCATCCCACTCGAAAATTTGCAGCTGAGTATAATTTTTAGTTTATTTTATAAAGAGAAGATAGTATGGTATACCCAATGTTTGAAAAAAAAAAAAAAAATTTATGTGCATGGTTATTGGAATGAGGTCACATGAGGAGAGGGTATGCAACTTGGACTATATCTTAGTTACACTGGAACTTTTTAAAGGCCGGAGTCCATATAAAAGATCTTTAATTGGACCATGATTGGGCTTGTGAATTTCTTCCATTTGGCCCAAAGGGAAAAGGAGAAAAATCAGAAAAGTGGAGATGCGGGGTATCGATCCCCGTACCTCTCGCATGCTAAGCGAGCGCTCTACCATCTGAGCTACATCCCCATTCCTGACAATATTGTCACCAGAATAATTATAACAGCTCAAGATAACTTCTTTAAACAAGTCGAAAATGTATGTTTATTTATTTATTTATTTATTTTTTCACCTTTTCCTTTTGATTAAATAAATAAAAATTTAATTCCATTATGAGTTGAACTTTAAGAACTAAAAACTTTTGATAATGTTAAAACACCAAAATTTTCATGAATTTTTAAAATGATAAGTTGTAATTAAAGTAATATCAATTTTATATGAATTCATCATCAAGATCACTCTTATTGTACTCCATCGCTCTAGCTCAACAAAATATGCAAAAATATAAAAGTCGCAAAAATTTTCCTTTATTTCGTTGCTTACCTTTAAAAGGATTAAAATATTATATTTTTTTTTCTTAAATAATTGTTCAAATACTTGTTGAGGTCTCAAATATTTTTCATTGCCAATAGAATTAAAATTTAGTCTTTTTTACAATCGCATCGAGTCTTACTCTGAGTGGCATGAGTCAATTTAATCTTTTTGTTCTTGCTTATTATTCGGGATATTATATGCTATATCAAAATTTGTTTATCCACTAAAATACTTCAAACAAAATTTAGATTGGATAGGATTCTACAATTTGGCCTTCCTATCATTTTATGATAATCTTAATTTTTTGTACAGCACCACAAAACAAAGTGTTAGGTTTTATTTTCATCAACCTCCACATCTCTTTTTTTTCTCTAGAAAATCTCCATGACATTTCTTTCGACCTGTGTTTTTCAATGTTAATTTTTTTTTGAGGAACAAAGATAATTTTTTAGATCACGGCAAGCTAATGTTTTAGTGGGAGTTTTTTTATTTTTTTTTTATTTTTATGTTTAAATTAGGATATTCTTCTAAATATTCATCCGGATTCTGGACTTCTTAAAATGATTTTTTTTTTGGTCATTTTTTTACAAGAATTTGATCGTGCATTGTCAGTTCATTTTGTCTTTTTTTTTTCCCTTGACAAAAAAAAAAAAAAAAAAAGGAAAAAAGAAAAAGAAAAAGAAAAGATGTGGTTTCACAAAAATGGACAGCACTTACCTCTTTGCCAATGTGATTTAAACAATGATAGCAAAAAGATAGGTATGGAAAGTTTTCAAAATTTAATCTCCCTAAATTGGGCATGATTAATTGTCAAACAAGTTGATTATAGGTTGTATAGGTAGCCGAGTACTGCTATAAATATTACAAGTATTACTACATCAAGCTAATAAATTGACGTGTCACCAATCATAAAAAGACAATTCAAATATTGAATGGTGAGTTAAGGAAATCATACAACAACAACAACAACAACAACAACGACGACGACGACGACGACGAAGTCTTAGTCTCACAATTTGGGGTTGGCTATGAATCCGTGATAGATTAGATTGGGAAAAGAATTCATTTGTTAAAGTGTGTCTCTATGGGCTACATATTAACTGAAAAGGGCTAAGCCCAATGGGTATGTGCTCATTAGTTAATATAATCATGTGATTCAATCCAATTAGAAAACTTAATGAATAGCAGATAAAGATTTATAAGTATGTTTTAGTTGACAAAATACTAATATTATTTCAGTATATGTTTGGAAATTTACCTTTTATGCAAGAGGAAATGGAAAAAGAAAAGAAAAAAAAAAAAACAAAACAAAGACGAAAATAATAGAAATGGGCTATGTTTATGATGACGTTCTACTGTAAAAAAAAAAAAAAAAAAAAATGGCTGCATTAATGCTGATTTTACTTTGAAAAGAAAAAATCAAGAAACCAATGCCATTTTGAAATTGGCTATGTTAATGCCTCACATGACTTATCTCTCCAAAATTAAAAAAGTCTCTCAACCATTTTATCAAGGTATCTCATAGACCAGGAGTAAAATTGTTTGACCAAAAAGTTGGCATTTGAAAGTTGGAACGCCACTTTTTTTTATTATATATAAAATAGTTAAAAAGAGAAAAAGAAAAATGCAAGTGGAGAAGCAAGCAAGATACATACCAACTTCTTTAAGAGAAATCAAAACCCAAATATGAAACACCCGTAATCTTATCACACACCCACGTGCTAAGGAGTCAGGCAAATATAAGGGCATGTTTGGTAACGTAACTCAAACAACAGTTTTTAATCATAATTTTGACTTGAATATAAGGTGGCAAATTATGAAAGGTAAAAAAAAATTATAAATTCATGAAAAAGTAATAGATAATCACTTACACTTTGTTACATCAAAATTGTAACAAAATTATGGCAAAATTTTTTTGTAGTCCTAGAACTACTCCTAAAACTCATAAACTTCAGTTTATCCTTTGCTTGGGGAATCAATCCATTACCTACATTAAATAATAAATTCATAAAGAACAAACATTCCATGGATAGGCTCTATTTCTTAAATTTTCCATAAACAAAATGAGACATTTGCTTGCTTCACCAGCAACAAACAAACCCAATTGGTCGTAAAAAAAAAGCCTCAAATAAACTTACGTTTATAAAAATAGATCCCAAATAATATATATATATATATATATATTTATATCTATACTATTATTTAAGGGGTTTCTCATATTTGGATTCCTCATTTTTTAGTTAAAAAATACCCTTACACTCTTATGTTTAAGTAGAGACAAAATTAAAGGACAATCTGGTAAAAATGCAATTCTAACACCTACTAAAATATTGCCTAAAAAATAAGACCACTCTCCTATTAATTTTCAAATTAATTTATTCACTTATTGTTGAGGTTCAAAATTGGTCACAAACTAGGGCCCAAAGAATGTTGGGCTCATTTCACAAAAAAATATATAATAATAAAAATAGATAAGCTAAGAGAAGGGTTGAGCTTACACAATAAGGGGAAGAAAGAAGAAGAAGAAAAAAGGGGCAAGAGGCCCAAATGATTGGGATCCAGAGGTCCACGAAAGAACAAAAAGAAACCCAAACCAGGCAGAACCAGCAAACGAAAGAAAGCCCAATCAAGAAGGGGTGGGCCGAGAATCCTAGAAGTCCCCAGAATCCGGGGATCCTTGGATGCACAAAGTAAGATTGAAGCAAATTCAAAAAGGGATAAAAGACAAAAATCATGTAGGTCTCATGCTCCAGACATGCAGTGGAGCTAGGAGGTATGAAGCAACATGCAGTAGCCATGATTCCGACCATTGGGAGAAAATGACAAGAAACAGTGCAACTGAAAAAGCTGGAACACTGAGAAGAGAAAGCCAAATAGCTGAAGGCCGGCCAACGGAGAAGTCTGGGAATAGAAAACTAGCTAAGAGACTTTTGTTTGGTCTGACCAAAAGCAAGAAAACTATGAGAAGAAAAGGAAACGACATAGCCCTGAGCAAAATTGACATGGCACAAACTCTAAAGGGCAAAAAAGGAAAATCACTGGTACCCTAGAGCTCGATTTGCACTATAAAAGGAGGAAGGGGTCGGCATTCGGATAGGGATTCATATTGGATTAGATCACTGAGACGTTTTCAAAAGCCTCATAAAGTTAAAGAAAGAGCTCTGTAAAATTAAGAGAAAACAGAGGAATCACTCCCGGTATCCCAGAAATAGCCATTATGGCACATGCTCGGATTCAATAAGTTCAAACTTTGCAAGTCTTTGAAGCTTAAATAGTTATTAAAAGTCTGTAATTTTTGAACTTAGTTGAACCTTGTATCACGTCCTAGTGAGCATTGTAATAATGATTAAAGAAACTTAATAAAATGCACCTCACTGATTCGAGGATCCTTAATCTTGTCTTACATTATATTTCACTTGTTGTGCATTCCTTTACTGTTAAAATGTCATTCAATATGGATATCTTTGCTTGTTAGTTATTTCTATTGTAGGAAGCTTGCTCTGTGCATCACTCGGTTCTTAAACAGCCCCTTAGCTGCGGTGAACCGAGCCTAGTCCATAAAAAAACTTGTTATTTGGTCCAGGATCTTTGGGCCACGGTGCTGAAGAAAAACAGCACTCTCACACTTATAAATTAGATTTTCAAAATAAAAATTATATATATAAAAATGCAACCCTACATTGTTTTTTTTTTTTTTTTTTTTTTTTTTTTTTTTTTTTTTTTTTTTCTCTACAAAATAGGGCCACTAAAAAAAAAAAAAAAGCATTATCGCACGCACAAAACGCGTGTGATGAGGCTAGTATATATATATATATATATATATTTGGATCATTTGGTAGTCTCAAATGGGAAAACAAATCCAAAATTTAGAATCTACGGAAAAAAATTAAGAGGGAAAGTAACTGGTTTGAGCAAAAATTTTCATATTGAACAAAGTTAATGGTTGGTTAACGTTGATCATCAATGATCAAGAAAATCAACTATTATTGAATTAGCAATAATGTAAAATTTTTGGATTTAGTGTCTATTTAGATACTGCTTATTTTGCTGAAACTAAAAATTTATTACTGAAAATACTGTAAATAAAAGTAAAAGTTAGTTCAAATAGTATAATGGAATCTATGAATAGTACCAAAAAGTGTAGTAGAGTCCATAAATAGTAACAAAAATAAGCTGAATAGTGAAATAATTTTCATTTTTAAGTGGTATCCAAACGGAGGCTTAGAGATCCAACTACATTTATTCATTTGATCACTTTGGAGAGAAAGAGAAGTGGAGAGAAAGAGAAGTGAAGATAAAAGAAGTTATTATCGAGATTTTTTTTGTTTGTTATGTGGAACCTTTTTTGTGGTAATTTTGTTATGGGATGTTTCAAAAAAACGTTTCTGCTTTTTAAAAGCGTAAGATGTCTTCCGACATACCTAACCTTAAAATATGAAAAACGTTGTTTTCTTTTGTATTTGTACCAAACATTTTAAAAAGAAATTAGTGGTTTTTTTTTTTTGTCAAAATGTAAAGAAGGGAAAGACAATTCAATTCATTGTCCTGGCCAAAGTTATAATTTGAATCATTTAAACTAAGAACTTCTTTTCTCAAACAAATCCCAAACAAGTATTATTTTTCAAGAAATAATTCCTTACACAGTTGAATTAGTATAAAAGTCATTTCTCCTAAGATGCCTTGTCCCCCTTGTTATGCTAAATCAAGTTCGAATTTTAAGAGTATTCACACTAAAGTTGTTCAAATAACTTTAAAGTTGTTCAAATAACTTTAAAGTTATTTTAACAACTCAACTATCAAAAAAGCCTCTCCATCAATGGTGCCAAATTAAAATTTTTTAGCAACATACTATAGTAAGAACTTTCACAGCAAAGATTGTAATGAAATGTTATTTTTATAGCCCCAAACACTAAAAACGTGCTCCATCAATGAAACTATATCTAAAAAAAATTAGCAACTAGCTACAGTAAGAGCAATATAAAAAATAACTAATCAAAAAGAAGTTTACCTTGCACAGGACAATGTCAAAATTTTTGGAACTTGCTTGGAGCCAATAATGTATATTGAATACTTGATGTCAATGGATTTTGTATTATAATGGTAGTATTTTTTTACATTTGATTTAAAGGGTAAGTATGAATTTGGATTCCTTCTAAAAGTACTTTGAAAACTTCCTGGAACTAGTACAATTTTTTATTTTTTATTTTTATTATTGCACTATGTATTTCAATTTTTTGATAACTTTTTTTTTTAAAAAAATTTTAAAAATAGAAAATTTTTCATAACTTTGTTTAAAGGTAATTTTAGAAACTCTTATATTTTTATTTAAAAGATAAGGCAATAAATGATGTTTGCTTATAAAGCTGGATTATCTAAAAAGTTGAGTTATGTCCTCTTGCGTTAATTTTTTACTAGTATATTATTTATAAGGAAAAAGTTAATGAATGTGCTAAAGGCATTTCTTTAGAAAAAGTTTTAAGAAACCATTTTATGAATAAATAAAAAAGTAACTAATTTTTTTTTTATATAGTTTTTTTATATTTCTTATAAAAGTAGTATCAATTTTTTTTTTAAATGATTTATTAACAAATGTTCTAAGGGCATCTGTTAACCATACTCTATTTATAATTGCTCAACTCAACTTCTTCACTCACTCGAAACCTTATGCTTATTTTTTTCACCTTTTCCTTTTGTTTAAATAAATAAATATAAATTTAATTCCATTATGAGTTCAACTTTAAGAACTAAAAACATTTGAAAATGTAAAAAAAAAAAAAAAAAAAAAATTCCATAACTTGTTAGAATGATAAGTTGTAATTGAAGTAACATCATTTTCATATGAATTCATTACTGATACCACTTTTATTATACACCAATCGCAAAAAACTAACTCAACAAATATATATTAAAAAGAAAAAGTTGCAAAATTTTCGTTTCATTAGTTTTCTTACCTTTAAAAGAAATAAATATCATATGCTGTCCTTTAGAAATAGTCCAAATGTTGGTTGCTGTTGTCAAAAATTGTATATTATAAGAGATATGATTAGTTTCATTTTTCAAAGTATAGGAGCATTCTCTTGTACTTTTCCTTAAACTTGTGCTTTTCTTGTACTAGTGGAGAGAATACATGGTTTACGGACCGTTTAATAGTTAAATGCCGATCTATATTGGTGAATAAAGATGCATACAATAATGGTCGTATCGATTTATGATCAACAAGAGTAATATGAAAAATATATGGGTCACATGTTTTTTTAGTTTTTTTTGGGTTTGTTTAGTTGGGGAGATAAAAAAGTGAGAGTATGAAAAAATGGGAGAATAGAAAATATAGTTTATTACTCTTATTCCCTTATTACATAATATGTAAGAAATAATTTTTTTATACGGAAGAAAATACTACTTATTATTAATTAAAATGAATAAAATAACATCTTATAAAAATTAACACATCATACATATAAACTTTTATTATTTTTCTTTGTTATTATATAATATATATATATATATATTATATTGTTGGGTGGAAACAACAATGAGAGAGAGAGAGAGTGTGTGTGTGACGACAAGAAGGATAAAAAAAATGAAGAAGAGTGAGACATTGGGTAGTAGCTGTGCAAAGGAAGTGAGGAAAAAAAAAAAGATAAAAAAAATTGTATGGTTCTTGGTTGAAGGTGATAAAGAATTGGTTGGATGGATAAGTCATAAGTGAGAGTTATTATAACGTGGGGTTACTTTCATAAGATCAATTGGCTGAGTCTAATATCAAGTTTTTAAGTATGTTTTCTTTTCATTTTAGAGAGATCAATTTGTGATAGGTGGAAGGAAAAAATTGTCTAGGCCCTACCAGAATTGTTATTTTCTTCACTTTTTATCAAATGACTCCAAAAGCTATTTTTTCTTCTCTATTTTCTATCTTTCTTTATTTTTCCCTTTAACCAAACCCATCATAAATCTCCTTTGCTTTTTTTTTTTTGAGGGATATAAATCTCATTTGCTGAGTGTCAAATTTGTCCTTTCCCATAAATAATGCAGAATTGAATTACATTTGAGAGAGTATAAAATTGGACAACACCCCCTCCAACTAATATTCTATACATTACTTATTCTTAAAGACAATCCCCTTGCTCTGGTCTCAATTTTTTAAGATATCTCAAAATATTCGCCAGGAGATCCTACTATTCAATCAACTTCCTCTTCACGCATTTTCTCTTTCTCATCCCAAAAATACACACGTGTCTGACCCTCACGGTCCTCCTTTTCTTATCTTTTCCCAATGACACATGTCCCACTCCCACCTCCTTTTCTCTTCTCTTTCTTCAAATTTTAGAAAAGAAACAAGAAAATAAAACAACAAAAGAACAAAGTTTACACCTCTTTTTTATAGCTCTCGTAATCTCCTTTTCATTAACACACTTCAACCTACTCTTATCTCTCTCTCTCTTTTTTGGGAAAACCTCTATGTCACATTTTATTCCTTTTGTGCTTTTCAGTGCCAATAATTTTTTTTTAGGAACAATATTAATTTTTTAAATCACAGCAAATTAATACACTAAGAGGGCGTTAATTCGCCGTGATGTTACATTACGCCCTTATATTATATGTTATTATAATCTTACATTAATGTAATCTTAATACAAAAATACAATATTACATTGTTTAGAAAGGTAATGAAATTAAGATAATATGATTATTAATGCCCATTTTTGCAAATCTGTACCCAAAGGCCCATAAGGAAGAAAGACCAATAAGAAGCAAGGCCCAAAGATCCACCAAGAAGACCGAAGAGTAAAGAAAGAAGTGCAAGCGAAAGCCATCTGCTGCAAAATACAAATCTGCTGCAAAATACAAGTCTGTCGCAGAATATAGCTTTACCGCAAAATACAGTTCTCTGGCAGGATGGCTTCGGCAGATGAAGATAAATTGGGCCCAATGCCCTTTTGATCCAGTCAACATTATTTCGCCCACAAAGACCCAAATCCTTTTGTATAAAAAAGATAGGCATGAAAACTGATATGAAAAGGAACGACGAAAGGAAACAAGGAGCAGCAGGAAATGTTAGCAGCAGGAATCACGTGAAGGAAAGAAAAGCCTAAACTAAAGGAAATGACAAACACAGCAAGAAACGTGTGAAAGACTTGCAGCAGGACAAAAATAGAGCTAATCTGCTACGGCAGGAACGGCGTGGGAACAAAAGGAGACAAAAATAGAAGGGTCGGGACACCACCAACCTGTACCCATCCAATACAAGGGAGGTAGGTCCATGGTCAAAGAGATTCAGAGGGCGTGGCTTGGTGGTGGGGGGAAACGGGAGTCTATATTTAGTTTCCTGCCATAACTTCTATTGGGATATATACTTTGTTGGGATGGTATCTTACCCAAAAGAAGTAATAGATGGTTGGGACCACTGATGCATGTCATAGAGCTAGGTAGTGAGTAGTCCAATCCTTACCCATTTGAACTTAGAGGTAAAGGTATACAGCAAGAACAAACAAAAAAGAATTTTGTCGTGAAATGAGTAATGATGTAGTTGACGTATTTTAAGCAGAGGTAATGGCCGGGGTAACCAATGGGTTGGTGGGTAGTCTTGAATGGATGCCCACAATAAACCAAAAACAATTGGTGAAGCCTTAGGGGTAAAAAGGAGAAATCCCATTAAATCAGTTCACTATAAAAGGAGGAGCTAGCCATGGAAAAAAAAGGGGGACGGAAGAGGAAGAGGAAAAAACAGAGGAAGAAAGAAAGTGGTAAAACAAAGAGAGAAAATACGGCAGGAATAGGGGCATGCATCAATAGACCATCTTTTTCCTCCCTCTTAGCAAACCCACTCTTTGAAGTCTCCAAAATTAATAGCTAGTAGCCATTTAGACCTGTTTTCCAAAATGCACAACTTTTACGGCAGGAGCCTATGGAAAGGTTGTTCAAGTTGAAGTTTGGATTTCCCTTTTGGTTTACTTATCCTATGGGAAGATTTAATACTTGATTTTGATTATAAATATATTTGATTTCTCTCATTATAACTTATATTTGCTGTATTTAGTCATCCTGCTGTAGCACGTTTTTATCACATCTGCCGCATCAGTTATCCTGCTGTGGTGTTTTTACTTGCTGTACTAGTTATTCTGCCATAGCACCTTTTTATTATATTTACCGTGTTAACTATTTTACCAGCTAAACATTTCCTGCTGAAACTTTCCTCTTTATTTGTTATTACGTATTTTACTGTTGACACAAGTTAATCATTATCCTACCATAAGTATATATATACATATATCTTTATTTATGAATATATGTACATATTTGGGAACATACTAACCCATTTAAACTAACATTTATTTGATGGGTATTTTTTTTTGGGTTTTAGATTCATTTATGTGCAGGAAGTAGAAAAGTATTTCTGCAGCAAAAATGAAGAGTAGTCATTCACACAGCAGACAGCTCTATTGCACAGCAGAAGGCTTTATGGTAGGAAGCTTTTAAAGCACAGCAGAAAGCTTCATTGCACAATAGACAGTCTTACTACACGGCAGACAGTCTTACTACGCGACAGACAGTTTTGCTGCATAGTAGAAAAGTCAGACCTGTGGCAGAAACCAGAGAAAAGTTCCTTCTGCGGCAGAAACATCAATCCTGCAGTAGAAATTGAAGAAAAGTCTTTTGCGGCAGAAATAGAGGATAAGCCTACTTTGCAGCGCCTTCCCTTGGACTTGGACTTGGACTCAACGTTTGCGCACAAGCCGGCCCAAGTTGAGTTCCAGTTGGACCGGTCTCAACTCCTTTACTCAGAATACTTGAGCCTACTATCGCGAGAGGCAGCCTAGCCTAATGCACAACGGAAAGTCCCCCACAATGATATATTTTGTAATTTAAATTATGGTAATGTTAGAAAAAATAAAATAAACCAAAATTTTTAATGTGACATTATCATAATGTGCATCACATTAAATTAAACGCCTCCTAATATGTACTTATTTGTTTTTTCTTTTTTCCCTTTTTCCTTATAGTAAAGTATTTTGGAAAATTTCATTGCTGAAGGATACAAAAGATACATTGATGGGAAGACTCTTCACAATTTGATATTCTTTACAAAAGCAAATTGGCTATCAACCTTGAGAAGTAATTTAATTTGGGTGGTCCAGGTTGACTTCAATGGTCGGTTCATACTAGGGGCTACATAAGAGCTTGCACGAAAGGGAAATGGAGACCAAGTCTTCGTAAACGACAAGAGCACCGCCATTTTTGTTGCCAAATTGGAGTCAAAATCAGCAAAAAATTGGCTTCATCTTTCATGGAGAGAGTGAATTTTTTTAATAAAAATTTTATATTTCATATTAGGATATTCTTCTAAATCTTTTTTCCGGATTGTAGACATTCTAGACTTCTTAAGGTGATTTATTTTTCATCTTTTTTACAAGAATTTGATTGTGCATTGTCAGTTTATTTTGGTTTTGTTACGATTTTCTTATCTCATCATTCAATATTTGATAATATACTATTAGTTATTTGATAATATACTATTAGTTATTATGGTATATACTATATACCATATACAATCGACCTGTTTAACAATTGGACAAGACTTAAGTACAGTACTTAGGTGTTGTTCCTTAGGTTCCACTCTTAAAGTTCTACTATGTGGATTTTTTTATTATTTATGGGATGGAAGTATATTTTTTTAAATAAGTAGCTATATGACTGAATTTTAAGAAGGGAACCTAAAGAATAGCACCTAAGATATTGTATCTAAGTTTTGTCCTTAAAAATTAATCTTGCGCAACTTAAGAATGTTGAAATTTGAAAACTTTCCATATCTCTATTTGTGGGGAAATTATATGTTATCATTGTTTATCTATGGGGAAATTATATTTTTATACAATATTTTACACTTTACTCTTGAATTAACGAAATACATAATTGACCCCCTAAAGTTATAACTCTATAATATTTAATCCTTAACCGTTTGTTTTGGGGGTTAAGTTTAACAAAATTTAACATTAAAAGACAGATTTATCCCTCCCTCCAAAACGTATGGTAGAAGGTAAATTGGCTTTTTTATACCATATTCCATTAAACTTAATTGATAAAGTGACGGGGTGAGATAAAGTATTATACGGGTTTTAGTTTAGGGGACTAATCATGCATTCTTGTAGTTCGGAGGGTAAGTGTAAAATAATTAAGGTATAATTTATGGTGAAAAATGTAATTTTTCCTTATTTGTTTGAACTTTGAACCACAATGGCAAAAGAGGTTAGTGTTGTCCATTTCTGTAAACCAACAAAAAATGGTTAGATGGAGGATATATGACCAGTAATGGAGAAAAGGATGGGGAATAGATATAGCATATTAGCATATAGGGATGAATAAATATTTGCCCAAAAAAAAAAAAAAGAGATCCTCTGAGAGGCTAGTACTACCACTTACTAAAAATACTATAACCCATGGACTCCAATTAGTACTTTGTGAAAATCTCTATTTGAATTCTATAATCAGGTTTTGGAAACAGCTTCTGGTCAAGAAAGATCCAATTTGGGACTTGGTCTGGTTCAATCTTTGGTACGTAATTCAAGTAATATGCAATTATTGCACTTAATGACTTTGCCAACTTTTGGAAGTGAATGCTACTTCGGTTTGTTGTTGTCCAATCTTTATAGATAGTTGGTCTTTCCGTTTTATTTGCTATTGAAAGCAAAAGTGATGCTAAAAAGTTTACTTCCAACTTCCAAGAGGATGAAAAGTACTTCCGGAATTAGCATAAGGAAAACTCTCTATTTAGGAATTGACGAAGTATATCATTGCTTTTATTAAGTTGATGAATATGCATATACCTATATGTTAGTGTTTGTGCTCTAGTTGCGTCTAAGTGGGGATATAAGAATTGTTGACAAAGAGCCTGGTGAAAGAGGCACTCGCTTCAACATCAACCTCAAGCTTCCTAAATGCAAACATTGAAGGGGAATTCTCTAGAATGGACAGACATTGCCTCCAAATGGATTTCAATCTAAACCAAATATATATCGTGTTATAGCAGGCAAACAAACCACATCTATATCATACTTAATACCTATAAATAAATAAGATACCACCTCACTGTAAGAGACCACCTCTACTAATACTACTACTATTTCTCAAAAAAAAAAAAAAAAACTAATACTACTACTAAATGCAGTGAGCAAGCCACTGGAAGCCTTCTAGATACTCTTCTGCGTGTGATGATTGAGCCACAAAAACCTCAAGGGGACAGGCATTTGCGTCTGCCAGTTCTGAGGTAACATTGGGCAAGCCAAGGAGGTAACACAATCTCTCTTTTCGTAGAAAAAGAGCTCCAGTAGATGTTATGCAAAAAATAAGAACTAGGACTTACTTCCATAAAGGCCCCATCAGAGAGTAGAGCATTTATCAAAGTTCAAATTGGGGTGAATCCGAATCCGGATTACTTGCAAAAACTGATCACAATCGTGTAAGTCATGTTCCACATTAGCCAACGTTGAATCAAAAAATCGACTCTATTTTAAAAGAAAGAAAAAGGACTAAGACAAGCATTCCACTAAACTAAAATGGAGCGTACATCAAATAAAATAGCCTGGCCTAACACATCAAGAGAGTTAGATCTAGGCAACTGCTAAACATGCAAACTTTCTTGAGAGTAAATAAGAAATTTAAATTACAATCACATATCATTGTATTGTACAAATCATTAACCAGGCGACTGAAGGAGGAAAATCAACAATCAAACTGATAGTGTGCCCAACAGCTCCACTTGAAATAAAATGTCAGATCTTCACTTCTAATGCCTAAAAGATACATAGATACCACCTCACCGTGAGAAAATTGCTACATGAATCTGAATCCTGATGCCTAAGATACCGCCTTTACTATTATTAAATGTACTGAGAAAGCCACTTGAAACCATCTAGATACTGCTTTGAGTAGTATGATTCAGCCACAAACGCCTCAAGGGGACGGACATTTGCTGCCACCTCTACATTACCTTTCCCGGTCGAGACATTGGTCAGGTGAAGCAAGGAAAAACAATCGTTTTCTGAGCAAGTAGATACATCTCTTGTTGTGCCTAAAATAAGGAATGGAACATTTGCAAAATTCTCGTTAGAGTAGAGCATTCGGTTCCCTTCTTAACCCCGGCAATTCATTCCAGATCATGATATCAACATCCACAATGTACACAACTGCATCTATCTACAAAACAAAAATAAAATTATTTAGCAAAAATGCAATACTTAACAAGGAGGATGGTTAACTTGAAACATGATCCACTTTGTTAGGAAATCAGACAGCAATTTGGCAAATTCCAAATCCAGAATCTTAAGATATATTTAAGGAGCATTTTTTTCCCCACAATTCCCTAATGGTATTTAAAACAACTAACAAGAAATAAGGTCTAAACAAGAAAGAACAATCAACATGTAAGAAGTCAATGATGTATTAGTAAAATTATGAAATTCCATATTTTAATGAAAGAGATCTGCGATGATGCAATATTTGACAATGTGGTAGAATGACAGAGAATGATCTATGTATGTTGAAACATGTTAAAAATAATATAATAGTTTATGATGTATATCATGTTGAATACATTGAAAACTAATGTAGAGAAGCGGAAGCAAGATAAGAGAAAAAGAGAAGAACACATTAGGGTTTATGTGGTTTGGCTTGACAACCTATGTCCATGGTGTAAAGCCCTAGCAGCTACATTTTTATTATAATATGACGAAGTAGGATTTACAATGACCCTAATAGGGTTTGTATAGGATTAGCAGAGTATAGTGTTAGCTCTAGATGGGCTTTAACATTGAATCAAAAATGGACTCTACATTAACACACACTCAAACAAGAACAAAACATACAAAAAAGATTATATCAGATAAAACAGCCTGGTCTAACACATTACACAGCAAAGAGAGTTAGAATTAGGCTACCCAAAACATGCAAGCATTCTCAAGAGTAAATATGAAATTTAAATCACACTCACAATATCATTAACCAAATATTCTCATCAAAGATGATTGGAAGATCGATTGAGAAATATACCTTGGCAAAATGGTCTCTCGAAGCTTTACGAGCTGCCTCATGACCTCCTAAATCAAAAAAATTAAACTTGATACTCCCAATACAAGACACCCATGATGCCTCATAGCCAATTATGCTCTGCAATATTCATTAACCAATGTCCACAAAAAAACAAAAAATAACATCAAGTCAATGGTAATCAAATTGAAACTTTCCTAACTTTTTCTCAGCCAAAAAAAAAAAAAATTCAGGATTTCTTTTTCAGAGAGGTACTTCATATCTTGAGCCACAATAGGAAAAAAAGAAAAAGAAAAAGCAAAAAAGAAGGAGAGGTACCACATCGAAGTTGCAAAGCACTGCCCTTTTGTACTCCACATCCTTGCCCAAAAACAAGATATTGGCCTCCTTTGAATTTGGTTCAGAGGGATTAAAGACACCCTGCTTTTCTCACAGGACAAAAAGAACACATTCAAGTTAACACAAGGCTTTTTAAAAATGAGCAAAGTTCTTAAGGAATCAGAGAGAGAGAGAGAGAGGGGGTCAGAGAGAGGCACCTGATTAATGAGGAAATGACAGTTTCGAATCAGAGACTCTTGAACCCAGCTGAGAAAACCCATATTCTTCTTCCTTTTTCTTTTCTACTGTGTGGGAGAGAGAGAGATTGATTGTTGTTTGTGTAGGGCTCTTTTATAGGTCATATGGTACTGGTAGATTTGCATAAACATTAAAAGCACACATTTTGGGGAAGGAATGAGCATGAACTACGAAGTGATAAAACGTTGTTGTCTTTGCCAGTGAGTTAAGACTTCAGGGACAGAAGAAAGTGTGGGGTAGACAGTTGATTCTCGTCTACAAGCTTGACACGTGTTTTATGTGGGGGGACCAATTCACTAACTACCTATCGAGTATAGACTACATATAATAGTTAAGAGAGAATCGACATTGTTTTCCTCAAACTGGTGGAGCAATTCTACATTTCTAGCAGCTTCTTTTTTCAATATCAATTGGGGTGCTCACTCTGGTCCCAAAAAAGACAAAAGGGTGCTCATTGCATTGGGGCAACCAATATTATTTCAGTTGGGAGATGACAATTTCAACCTGCACCTGCGGGTACTCGTCTCACCCGCTCTTAATGGACAAGTTTTACTCGCACCCACCTCGTTTATATTTAAATAATTAAAAATATTTTTATAGGTTTATTTTTTTATAAGACACATGTATGTTTTTAAGCCTTCTAGCTTTAAATTTATGATTTTTTTTTTTTTTTTTTGTATTGTATTATTGTGTTTGTTCTTTTATGTTTTAATATTTACATTGTTTATATTTTTTAGTTGTCGTATTGCTATGTTTGAATTGTTTTTATATTTCTTATTACTTGAATTGTTGTATTGTTTTGTTATGTTTTGAGAAGGTTTTGTAATGTTAAAACTTGTTTTTTTAATGTTTTATGAGTTTTAATTTAATGTGTACAAAATAAACTTTTAATAAATTATATATATAAAAATTTGGGTGTGGTGGGGATGGATACCCGTGGGTACTTGTTAGAATGGGGTGGAGAAAAAACCCATTCTGAAGTAGAAGTGGAGTGGAGGCAAGGAATAGGAAACAAGCTCCATACCCGCTCCGTTGTCATTCTTAATTTTAATAGCACATAAAAAAATGTTTCTGCTTTTAAAAAGTGTAAGATATCTTCCGCCATTAAATATGGAAAATGTTGTTTTGTGTTGTACAAAAAAATCTTCTTCTTTTTTTAATAGAAAAAAAGGAACTTTTGTCAAAATGTAAAGAAAGGAGAGAAAATTCAATTCATTGTCCTGGCCAAAGTCATTATTTGAATCGGAAGCATTTAATTTAAGAACTTCTTTTCCTAAACAAGTCCCAACAAGTATTATTTTAAAGAAAATAATTCCTTACAGTTGAATCAGTATAAAAGTCATTTCTCCTAAGATGCTTTGTTCTCTAAGAGCATCCACAGTAGTAGAGTTATTTTTTTAGCTATTTAACACTACAAAAAGTCACTTTATCTATTTTACCTACTCATTTTATAAAACATCTTATAGCAGTGGATTTATTTTTAGCTTTCAACACAATAAGAAAATATAAACATCACAATAAAATAATATATTTACTACAATAAAATAATACCCCCACTGCCAAAAAAAAAAAAAAACACAACAAACTGATCATTGAAGATTCTGAAGAACAATAAGCAAACCCAAAACCCCAGCCACCTCCACCTCCACCGCCACCCACAACCACCTCCACTGTCCACAGGCCACCATTAACACAACCTAAATCCATCAAATTTGCAACAAAATCATCTCAAAGACCAACCAAAATCACACATAAAAACAACCAAAATTCAACAAACCCACAAATCCAGCAACAAAAAAACCCATGGATAACCAACAAAAAAAACCCACGCCATCGCCACAGCCATAGCCAATAACAACCACCCACAGTAATGGCTTGGCACAACCTACCACCACGACGAACATAGACCACAAACACCCCATGAACACAACCCAATCAACAACCCACCACCACAAACCCACCTCAACAACCACCACCCACAACTCTGATTAAAATAAAATAAAAAAATCACCACCACCAGGCTTGGGTCACCAGAGGCTTGGGACTTGTGTTGGCAACGGCTTAGGACTTGGGTCACTGGTGGCTTGGCGGGCAGTGGCTAAGGAGTGGTGAGGAGTTGGGAGAAAGAAAGAAATAAAAAAATGAAGGTAGAGAAGAGGAGGGCTGGGTTTAGTGAAGAAGAAAGGTGAAGTAGAAAGAAAAAATAGAGAAAAAATGGTTGAAGGAAGGAACAAAAAAAAAAAAAAAAAATTGAAAGAGAGAAGTGCTGGGTTTGGTTAGGTGAGGAAGAAAGAGTGAATGTGAAAAAGAAAGAGAAAAGAAAGAAGGAGAGAGAAAAGCTTAATTTAATAAGAGAAGAGAGAGAAACCAATTAAAATATATATATTTTTACATTTGAGCTACAGTGCACATCTATCTTTAGATGTACATTGTAGCGGAGAAGCTAAATTTTTTAGCTTTACCTCTACTGCTGCGGGCTCTATTTTTGTGATTAGTGGTGCTAAATAGCTATTTTTTTGGCAATATAACTATTTAGCACCACTGCTGTGAATGCTTATGCTATATCAAGTTCCAATTCTAGACCATTTATTGAAAAATAATACTCATTCTGTCTTAAATTGTTGGTACTATATATATTCTATTTTAGAATGTTTCAAAATATTTTTATGTTTCTAAAATAAAAAAATCACACTAATTTACTAAATTTTTTATTAAGCCATTACTTTATTTCTGGGAAAATTTACCCAAAAAAAAAAAAAAAAAAACTAATCAAAAAGAAGTTTACCTTGCACAGGACAATCTCAAAAATTTTGGAGCTTGCTTGGAGCCAGTAATGTTCATTGACTAATTAATATCAATGGATTTGGCATTATAATAGCAGTATATTTTTACATTTGATTTAAAGGATAAGTTTGAATTTGGATTCATTCTAAAAAGTACTTTGAAAACTTCCTGGAACCAAGAGAAAGAGTTTTTTTTTTTTTTTTTTTTTTTAAATTATTGCACTCCGTGTTACAAATTTTTGATAACTTTAAAAAAATACTAGAAAATTTTTGATAACTTTGTTTAAGGTAATTTTGGAAACTCCTATAATTTATTGAAAAGATAAGACAATAAATTATGTTTTCTTAAAAAGTTGGATTATCTAAAAAATTGAGCTATATCCCCTTGTGTTAATTTTTTACTAGTATATTATTTATAAGGGAAAAGTTAATGGATATTCTAAAAAAATTGGTTTAGAAAATGTTTTAATAAATTTTTGATGGGAAAAGAAATAAGTAATTGATTTATTTTTATTTTTCATAAAAGTTGTATCAAAATTTTCTTAAAATGATTAATTAACAAATTTTCTAAGAGCACGGTGAGCACCTGTTAATTGGACCTTATTTATTATTACTCAACACAACTTCTTTACACAACTCAAAACCTTATGCTTTCTTTTTTGCACCTTTTCCTTTTGATTAAAAAGTTAAATATAACTTTAATTCCATTATGAGTTCAACTTTAAGAACTAAAAACTTTTGAAAATGTTAAAAAAAACACCAAAATATTCATAATTTGTTAAAATAATAAGTTGTAATGGAAGTAACATTGCTTTCATATGGATTCACTACTGATACTACTTTTATTATACATAAATCACAAAAAACTAACTCATCAAATATTAAAAAGAAAAAGTTGCAAAATTTTTGTTTCATTAGTTTTCTTACCTTTAAAAGAAATAAATATTATGCTCTGTCCTTAAGAAATAGTCCAAATGTGTGTTGTTGTTTCAAATATTTGTCCATTGCAAGAGAATTAAAATTTCATATCTTTTTCCCATCAATTTTTAATAGATTTTATTTCTCATTATTTTTGTTGTCAATTGTATATTATAAGAGGTATGATTATTTTCTTTTTTCAAAGTATAGGAGCATTCTCTTGTACGTTTCCTTAAACCTGTGCTTTCACTTGTACTATTGGAGACTGGAGAGAATACAAGGTTTAGACTCGTTTAATAGTTAAATGCAGAACTATATTGGTGAATAAGGATGCATACAATAACGGCCTTAATGATTTATGATCAGCAAAAGTAATACAGAAAAATATATGGGTTACATTTTTTTTAAGTTTCCTTGGGTTTGTTTGGTTGAAGAGATGGAAAAGTGGAATAATAGAAAATGATAAGAGGATGGAAAAGTAGGAGATTATAAAAATTTTAGTTTTCTCTCATGTATGCTTGGTTAGAGGAATGGAAAAGTAGATGAATGAAAAACTTTTTTATTTAGTTGGAAAATATGGTTTATTACTCTTATGCCCTTATTACATAATACGTAAGAAATAAATTTTTTGTATAGCGTGCGATTGTGTGCAAATGATTGTGTGTTTGCGTTTTTGGCTGGGTCCCACGGCACTGTTCATGACCCAGCCAAAAACTCAGCAAAAACCCAAATAAGTGTCACTGTTCACGACTCACGACACTATTCATTATTAGAATTATTTTGGTACAGTGTTTTTAGTAATAAATTTTTAGATTTCGGCAAAATAAGCAGTATCCAAACAGACCCATAAAATATCATCTTATAAAAATTAACACATCATACATATAAACTTTTATTAATTTTCTTTGTTATTATATATAATATTGTTGGGTGGAAACAACAATGGAAAAGAGAGAGGTAGAGAGTGATGACAAGAAGGATAAAAAAAGAAGGAAGAGTGAGACCTATTGGGTAGTGTGGGAGCTCGAGGATCAAGGATGAAGTTGAAGGGTCGCAACATTGGTGTGGGAATGTTGCAAGCCACGGGTCCGAGGAAGGAAAGCTGCTCAAGGAAGGAAAGAAATGAATCAAGGTACTCTGTAGTATTCTAAGTGGGAGCTGGAGTCTGAAGAAAGTGAAAGTCAGTGGACAGTAGAGAAACTTCTTGTCTGGTGTAGCCTGTTGCATCCGCATTAAATAGTAGACAACAGCTTTATCAACCACATTGATGAGGAAGTGACCTGAACAGTGTAAGTCACGGCTAAACAAATTCTTTTCACCATCTTCTTCAGATGTTAAAAATAACAAGTGTCATAAAAGGAGGGAGGTTAGGTGAAAATGGACGGTGGAGATATGATGGAGGTAGAAGTATATAAGGAAAGGGGAGAGCACTAAAAAGGGGATTGAGAAAAAAGAGAAGAAAGAAAAAAGAAGAACATTGAGTGAAGAGTGTGAACAGTATTACCTTTGACGCAAACTTAGTCTCTTCGGGAGGACTTGTGAGAGCTTGATGTTCATTTATTTCTTAATATAAACCTTATTTTTCCTTGCACTTGTCTTTGGGAAAAATCCTCTGTTGTTGTTCATTCCCTTCTCTTACAAATTTTATTGATTTGAGACAAGGTTGAATTGCTTAACCCACTGCTCTAAGTGGACTTGGGCCACTAAATTTTCTGGTCCCTACAGGTAGTTATATGCAAACACTGCAAAGAAGTGAAAACAGAGAGAAGAAAAGAGATAAAGAATTGTGTGGTTCTTGATTGAAGATGATAAAGAAATGGCTGGATGGGTAGGTGAGAGTTATTAATAATGTGGGTTGTTTTCTTAAAATCATTCGGCTGGGCCCAACATCTAGTTTTCCGCTATTATTCTCTTTATTTGGGAAAGGCAATTTATAATGGGCCCAAAAAAAAAAAACAAAAAATGTGAGACTCCACCAAAATCCTTCCTCTCTGTCCTCCTTACCAAACAGCTCCAAAAACTAAATTCTCTTCTTCATTTTCTATCCCTCTTATTTCTCTCTTCAACCAAAATCATCGTAAATCTCACTTGCCTTGCTTTTTTTTTTTTTTTTTTTTTTTTTTTTTTTTTTTTGAGGGGAGTAAATCTCATTTGCTGAGTGTCAAATTTATATTTCTTTCCTATAATACAAAATTTTCAAAGAATTACATTTGAGAGAGAGGCTATAAAATTCACAGTTGAAATGACAACACACTCCAAATTTGCAAAACGTCCTTTTCTTTTCTATGTCTCACTCATACCTCATTTCCCTATCTTTTCTTCCCAATAACACATGCCCCACCTCCTTTTCTCTTCTCTTTCTTCAAATTTTGGAAAAGAAACAAGAAAAGTAAAGAACAAAGAACAAAGATTCAATATGTAGATCCTCTTTATATCTCTCATCATCTCCTTGTCATTACCACTCATCAACTTACACTTCTCTCTCTTTTTCTGGAAAATCTATATGACATTTTATTCTTTTCAATGTTAATTTTTTTTAGAAACAATATTAATTTTTATAATCACAACAAACTAATGTTAAGACACTAATATGTATTTATTTATATGTTTATTTTTTCCCTTTTTCCTTATAGTAAGGTATTTTATAAAATTTCATCGCGGAAGGATACAAAAGATCGTGAATTACTACTAGATTTGCATAAACATTAAAAAAAAAAGCACACCTCTTGGGGAAGGCATGACTGCGTGAGTAAGAAGTAATAAAACGTTGTTGTCTTTGCCAATTAGTTTGAAGACTTAAAGGACAAAACAAAGTGTGAGATAGACGCAGTTGATTAGCGTCTACAAGCTTGACACGTGTTAATGTGGGACCAATTCACAAAGTATCTAGCTAGCTGGATATGGTCGGTCCTATAGTATAGTTATGAGAGAATCTACATTTGTTTCCTCAACGGGGATAGTTTAAGTCTCTTTCCGTGTCATCTCCTGGTGGAACATATGTCAAATGGTGGAGCGATTCTTCATTTCTTTTTCTTTTTCTTTTTTGAGAATTGATTCTTCATTTTTAGCAACTTCTTAATTGTTTCAACATTAAATTCATCAACTAAGGTGCGTAAAAGAAAAAAAAATACTAATAATCCATTTAAAAAAAAATTTTATGGGAAATAAAAAAAAAATAATATTTTAACAGTTTTTTTCATTTTCCATAAAAGTGGTATCAAAATTTTTTTAAAATGGATGATTAAAGAATGCCTTAAAAACACTCGTTAGCAAGACCAAAAAAAAAATAGAGTGCTCATTGGGGCTTTCAATATTATTTCAGTAGCACATAAACGAGGGAAAGTAACCCAAAAAACTTATGAGGGAAAGGAACTAGTTTGAACAAAAAATGCCATATGAAAAGATCACCGACAATCAAGATTCAAGAATCAATCTGTGGAGAGAGAGAGAGGTAAAGAATGAAAAGACTGAGAAGTTATTATTTGTTAGGTTATTTTTTTTTTTTTGGGTGTGGTGACTTTGTTAAGTATGTAGTGTTTAGAAAACATTTTTACTTTTTTAAAAGTGTAAGATGTCTTCTGCCATAACAAACCTTAAAATATGAAAAACCTTGTCTTCTATTGTTCCAAACATTTAAAGAAATATAAAAAGAGAGTGGGTTTTTGCCAAAAAAACGAAGCTTCAAAGTAGATGAAAAGTTTATGAGTCAATCAAAGTTTACCTTGAAAATTCCCGTTAAAAAAAAAAAGTTTACCTAGAAATACTTCCCAAGTATATTTCATAAAAAATTGAGAAAAAGGTAAAAGTAAAACAAAAAAAAAAAATTGTAGACGCCAAGTTGGGATATCATCTTTATTATTATTATTATTATTTTTTTTTTGAAAACCGTGTAAATATTCCATTTTTTTATTGACAAAGTTTTAATTCTGGAATCTATCTAGACTATTATTCTTTTGGAATGGTCCCCTCATCCTTAACTTATGGTTAAGCATCGGTAAGCCGTATTCTTATTCTTAAGCTTGTTAATTGTTATGCTTGCTCGTTACACGAGTCCATGGCCTATTTATAATCATTTGTGAACTTTTTGAGCACAAGTCAATTTTAATGAACCAACCACGCGCACTCTCCAATCTCACGTTAGTACACGCGCTATCTCTCTCTATCTAAAAAAATCACTTCTATGACCCAAAGTTGTCACTTGTCAGCGTATGAAAAGGCATCGGATCAAGCTCATAATTACTCATTAGAGATAATCCCAATTTCCAAAGAATTATTTAATTGGTAATTATAAATTACACGAGGGCACAAAGCACAAACAAATCCTCAAATTAATCAGACAAAAAAAAAAAAGCCTCATTAGCTGTTATACTACAACAGAAGCAATAAACTAACAATAAAAACAATAAAGGGATCACCCAAACAACATAAAACCTTGTTCTAAATTGTATTCTTAACCTTAGTTTTAGTTGCTAATCTGTCTCTTTATTTACTTCACTTCTCACTTTATCATTTCGAAGTACTTTCATTTTTTATCCCTCCAAACAAGATAAATGGTTAGCCTCTCAAGTCAACATACTTGTTGATACTTACAAATAACAACTTTTCACCATTGTTTACTTGTTGAAAGCCTTTACAAAACTGGTCTTTGATCATAGAATACATGCATAACTTATAAGCCTTTACAACATAGGAGGTTTTGTTTTGTTGGTGATAGGTCTTTTGAACATGTCACCCGAATTTGCAATCCACACAACCCACAGTTGTTGGCTTAAAACTTTAGATCATTCCTATATACATTTGGAAACTAGTCAAAATCTTGCCTATGAGTTTGTTGTTACTCAAATCCAAAATGGTTAGTTCTTGCAACCTTGCTAGTGAGTGTGGAATGATTCTAATAGATTATTGTGTGACAAGTCTAAAATCTATATTTTTTAGATCACCAAGACTTGATGGTGCCCTCCCATAAAGGTTGTTATGTAAGACGATGAGAAGTTTCAAAAGCCTTCAAACTTCTTAATGAAATTGACACTTCACCAAAAAATTGATTCATTGACAAATCTAACAAAAATGCACTTACTAAAAATATGTTTTTGATCAATACTGTAACTCATAGGCTCCAAAATTAGTACATTGTGAAAATCTCTATTTTGAATTCTATAATTAGGTTACAGAAACAGCATTTGGTCAAGAAAGATCCGGGTTGGGACTTGGTAATTGGTATGGTGAAATATTTGCTAAGTAATTCAAGTAATATGCAATTAATGACTTTGCCAACTTTTGGAAACGAATGCTGCTTTGGTCTGTTGTTGACTTGTTGTCCAATCTTTATAGGCAATTAATTAGGTCTTTTTGTTTTGTACTTTATTTACTTTGGAAAGCAACGGTGAAGCTAAGTTTACTTCAAACTTCCAATGATATAAAAAGTAGTTCCGGATTAGCAAAAGGTAACCTAAATTTAGGAAATGACAAAGTATATGATTGCTTTTAAGCTGATAGACATGTAAATGATTAAATGTAGTAGTGTTTGTGCTTTAAGTGCGTATAATGGGTGGAGATATAGGAACTGTTGATAAAGAGCCTGGTGACAGAGGCACTCTGCTTCAACATCAACCTCAAGCTTAGCAAATGCAAACACTGAAGGGGAATCCCCTAGAATGGACAGAGATTGCCTCCAAACGGATTTCAATCTTTTGCATTACTTCCGAGACCCTTCACCTAAACCAAAGGGATATCGTTTTATAGCAGGCGATCAACTCACCAAAATCAGATGGATATCATGGGGTACTTCTCATAGGGGCTCCTAAACCAGATGGATCTCATGTGGTTTTTCTTATAGCAGGCAATCAACAGAGGAAAATCAACAATCAAACTGACAGTGTGCCCATAAAATCCACTCAGAAAAAAAAAAATACCAAATCTTCATTTAAATGTCTAAGATAAATAAGACACCACTTCATTGTGAGAGGGGTGTTTAATGCATATGTAAGACGTACCATCTCTCAAAAGGAAAAGAAAAAAGAAAAAAGAAAAAACATCGCCAATACCTCTACCGCAACTTAATGTACTGAGAAAGCCACCGGAAACCATCTAGATACTCTTCTTTGTGTAATGCTTGAGCCACAAAAACCTCAAGGGGATGGGCATTTGTGTCTGCAAGCTCTATGGTGACATTGGGCAATCTGAGGAAGTAACACAATCTCTCTTTTAATAGAAAAGTAGTTCCAGTAGATTTTAACTCTATGGTGACATAGGGCAAACCGAGGAAGTAACACAATCTCTCTTTTAATTGAGAACGAGCTCCAGTAGATGTTACGCCAAAAATAAGGAAAGGAACTTTCTTAAAGACTTCATCAGAGAGTAGAGCATTCAGCTCTTCTCCTGGCCCCAAAAGTTCCTCCGTAGTTATGGCATCAGCATTCACAACGTAAACAACTGCATCCATCTACAGAACAAAGATTGAAAATGTAATTAGCACAAATGCATTACTTAACAAGGAAAGATAGCATGGTGGACTGGAGCAACACACGTTGACAAGCATAACTCAAAACATTTTCCACTTTTTTAGCTAATCAGGCAGCAATTTGCCAAATTCCCAATCCAAAATCTCAAGAGATATAAATGGTATATAAACTACAAGACAAAGGCTAAACAAGAAAGTATAATCTGTCATATAAGAAGTAAATGATGTACTGGTAAAACGACAAAGAGAATGAATTATGTATGTTGAGACACTATTAGCAGACCTTCTAAAACAAAATGTGCTATAACCGAACTCCCATGATCAATGTTTTCCTCCCGTAAATCAAATATAAACACGGAAATGTTTGCATGGGAATACAAATACAATCATGTATGTCATGTTCTCTATTAGTCAACATTGAATCAAAAAATAGACTCAGTTAAAAAATTAAAAAAGACTTAAGACATAAAGGATATCACAAAACTAAAACAGAGAGTAACGTATATCAGATAAAACAGCCTGGTCTAACACCGCAACCGAGTTAGATCTAGAAAACCCCAAAACATGCAAGCTTTCTCAAGAGTGAAAAAGAAATTTGAATTTCAATCACATATAGCACAACTCATTAACTATATACTCTCATCAAAGATAATTGATAGATTGAGAAATCTACCTTGGCACTGTAGTCACTCCAAGCTCTGTGAGCAATCCTATGTTCTCCCAAATCAAAAAAGTTAAAATTGATTTCGCCATTACTAAATTCCCATGATGTCGAGTACTCAGATGACACCTGCAATATTCACTCAATACCCACAACAAAGAAAATCAAGTCTCTTCTCAAGAAAGAAAAAAAAAAGGAAAAAAAAAGTACCTCATCTGAGAGGTTGGAAATCACAGCCTTTTTGCAGTCCATATTCTGGCCCAAGAACAAGATATTGGCCTCCTTCAAATTTGGTTGAGAGAGATTAAAGACACCCAGTTGGAACTTGGATTATATAGTAAAAGAAACATTGAAATTAACAACAAAGCTTTAAGATTGAGCAAAGTGCTTAAGAAATCGAGGAGAGACCTGAATAATGGGGAAATGAAAGATTCGATTCAACAACTCTTGAACCCCTCTGACTCTGAGCAAATCCATATTCTTCTTCTTCCTTTTTATTTTTTCTACTATGTCTATGTTTGTGTTCTGTTAGAGACTGTTGTGCGTGTGTTCGTTTAGTAAGGAACTGAAGGAGAGAGAGTTTTAGAAATCAAGGAGAGAGACAGAACTGTACATGTTGTGTGTGTGTTCTTTTAGAAATCAAGGAGATAGAGACAGAACTGTCGTGTGTGTGTGTTTTCTTTTAAAAATCAAGGATAGAGAGATACAGACCTTCTCTTAGATATTCTCTCCTATTTTTCACTCATCTTTTTCTATCATTTCGACTTTACTCTAAAAGCAACCAAACATTACCTTACTCTTGGGGCGGTGAGTGCGTCTAAGACTCTAAACGCTTCACAAAGTGTTGATGGGGGGGCCCGCTTTTTCTTTCTTTTTGTGCTGAAATGCGCGACCGACTCCTACTAGCTGCGGAGAAAGAGAATCTACATTTTTGTCCGACAAAGACCTTTTAAGGAAATCCCCGAAAAGTTTATTGCAGAAAAACCCTGAGCCATATACATCAAGAAATGTACCCCACATTCCACGTATTATGCCTAGTTAAAGTTCAAAACTGTATGAAAAAACTTGGTTTTGATTCCATGCTTCAAACTTAATGGCCTGTTTGGATGTTTAAAAAATGAGGGGAGTAGAGTAGAGAGAGGGAGAGTAATCTAATTACCTTATTTGAAAGTTTTTTAAGGAAGGAGAGGGAGGGGTTTCAACTCTCTCTAGCTCCCCATTTTTAATTCCTCCAAATTGGAGAGATTTGGAGGGAGAGTAGAATATATAAACTATTGATCAAGTAAATTATCTAATTTACCCTTATTATATTAACAAAATTACACAAGGGGAAAGGCTAATTACTCACTTCCCCCTTACTAATTTTAAAAACATTCAAATAAGGTGGAGGGGAATCATTTTTCTCTACTCTCCTCTCCACTACTCCCCTCCCCTCTACTCCCCTCTACTCTCCTCCCTCTCTAAACTTCCAAACAAGCCATAAAAGTCTTATTACACGCATGTTACACAATTAGTACACACTTCTGAAAATAATGTTCTTAGAATTCGATTTCTACCAACCGTGGCAATATGTAGACAAGCGTGGCAGTGTGTACAAGAAATATGTAATAATGATGAATAATGCCATCATAAAAAAACCTATAACTGATTATAAAAAAAAAAAAAAACCAATAACTTTTGTGAATGATAAAATATGTGGGCTTTGTTGTGATACTAATATTATTCAACAAAAAGAGCAGGGACGGAGGCATTAATTGACCCCCTAAATTTTTTTTTGTTAAAATATTAGCATATATATGCATTAATTTTAGTAATTTTGTTCTATAAAATTATATTTTGCCCTCTTAACAATATCATTGATTCTTTTTAGAGTAACGTTACAGTTACAAACTTATCTACAATATTTTTAGAAACTGTTGAGGTACAAATCCTTATTGGTTCGCCTCTGATCCTATCACTTACATTACTTTTTTACTTACCAGTAATCACTCATTATATCAACAATATACCTCTAGCATTTTCCTCATTTTAAAGGCCAATAAAAAAATTTATAGATCTAAAATCTAAAACGACATATACTAGCCCAAAAACATTTGTGCAACAACAAAAATCACCAATAGCAAAGCTAAAAAAAATTAAGTCCAATTAACCAATTTTACTCAAACAAAAAACTGGCCCTTTAAAAAGTTTTAAACAGAATAATTTTGTCTTTACTTAGCAAACGCACACATCAAAAAAAAAAAAAAAAAAAAACCCTTCACGGCTAAGAAGTTGCCAAACTAAAGGTCAGAGTTGCCCCCTTTAACTCAAAGTCCTCTAACTCCATCCCTAAAGAAGAGTATGAGTATTAAGAGTATGAGTATTATGACTTTTCTTCAAAATGGTGTAGTTTAGTCCACCAAGTGTACCATTTCACAATCCCGTAAAATGTGCTTTGTAGTTTCAGTAGCCATACGGTAGATACTATTTACCTTGAACTTGATAAGAGTAATGTTACAGTCACAAAATTTTTTGTAATATTCTTATAAACTATTGAACTGATAAATTCTCACTGGTTTTCATCTGAACTTACACTTATATAACTTTTTAACTTATCAATAATCAGTAACTACTCATCACATTAGTGGTTTGTAAAAAAAATTGTAACTCTAATATTTTTAATCTGAAATTATTTTATTATTTGATAATTAATGACCTGCTTAATTAGTGGGATTAATGGATAAGATCTATTTCTGTGGTGTGACCCCTTGAGAACAAATGGTGGGAGCAATTCTACATTCCAGCCACTTATTTCCACATCAATTAGGGAGCCCCAATACAATGGGAGGTCCAGCGGTGTTTTAATTTGGAATTTAGGTGTTTAGTTAAGATAACAATAATTTACTGCACTGCTTTTTCTTCTAAAAAATAATAATAATAATTGCACTGCTTTTCTCTTAATCCTTGACAGGTAGAGAGAGACCTGATTAATGGAGAGATGATAGATTCGATTCAGCGACTTTTGAACCCCGCTGAGAAAGCCCACCTCCTTCTTTGTCTTCCTTTTCTTTTCTTCTACTGTGTGTGTGTTCACACAGAGATACCTGATTTAGGTGCTTAGTTATTTAATTTATGTTATATCTTTAGACATGGTTCCAGTTAATTTAATTGGTAAATATTTTTGTTATCGAATAAGATATTTGAAGTTTAATTCTTGCTAATATCAAACCAATTGGTGATTTAGTTTAATGGTAAAAAGTGATCATTTAGAGCAAAAGCCATAGGTTGAAAATATCTCTAAAAAAAATGTTATAACATTAGATAACACTAATTTAATTGCATTACTTTTCTCTTGATTTGTTGAGTCGTTGACAGGTTAATACCAGTTTAGAATTGAAGGATTCTAGACTGGAGTCGAAGAGATGAGTGAGCCTTTCTTACTTGGTTCACCACAAATCACAGACCAAATGATAAAAGAGTGCGAAAGCTTCGGGACTTTTATTTCCTTAGCAAGCTCAGCAGTCAACTTTATACGGCTATTCCACATAATCCCCGACTTCAAAATAATTAATAGGAATTTTTTTATAATAGCTTCACATCTCCAATACAATATTATCATTTTTTTATCAAGTAAAGCAAAGAGTTTAGGATTAGGAATAGAAGAATACCAAATGACCAAAATAGAATGTTCTGGAACTTAAATATGAAGAAGTTTCTCAAACAAAAAAATATGAAGAAAAGATAACAATTATGAATTATTTAGTGTACATATAATTAATATATGAACCGGAGTGAATTGACACAAATTTCCTAATATTGTATTAAAAAAATACAAAAAAAAATCATACGCAAATGATGGGGAGCTACCCTAGTTATTAGGGGGCCATGGCCCATATAAAATTTTTAAAAAATTGCTCAAAGTGGGTAAGAATGGAGATCCTATCAACTTTGTAAAGAGCTGAGCAGCTCTCCCAGAAAAAAAATTTGCCCTCCACCCGTCTATAGTGTTCCTTTCAAGTTTACATATTTACGCTACATTATTAGCCTTTGTTTTTGAAACCCCCCTCACATTAAAGTGGTATATTCTATACCTGGCATATATGTTAGGTACCTCACAAGGAGGCAGGACCCACACACTGAGGGTCCTATTTCTTTGTGAGTTACCCGACATGCCAAGTACAGGATATATAAAATTCCTCACGTCACATCAGGCCATTGGCTTGTTCCAAAATTTACTTTTTCAATTTCCAACCTTCCATTTATTGCACAAAATTCTCATCTTTTCAAGTTACTTGGCTTCCACTCCATCTTTTTAAACTTCCATTGATGCTCTTTGCTCACATTCTCACTTAGCCTTTAATTCCTTTTTCTTAAATGGATCTTGAGTTATTTGGAGCTTAGCAATAATGACTTTAAAATCTTGAAAGGTACTAAATTCTTCTTCTTCTTTTTATTCTATTTTTATGTATTTATTTATCCTATTAATAATATTTTTCTTTTCCTTTAATTTTAACTCAGTTGATACTTGATAGGCTTTATTCAAAATTACATTTTGGATTCTGTAGGAACTGGGTTTGAGCACTTTTTTTATTGGACGAAAGAACTCAGGCCCAACTAGCCCAATACAATAAATCCATAGAGAATAGGTTCAAGAACTAGGCCTTAGTGAAGATTATAACAATTAAATATGGTTACAAGCGGATTGAATAACAAGGACGTGGACTGAAGTATGAAATTCTGCTCCTCGGCCCTCCTCTAAAGAACTTGTAGTTCTTATTATTTCTTTGGTGCTAGACTACAAAGGTTTCAAGGATCATGCAAATTACTACCGTATTAAGTGCTCCTAATTGATCTTGGCCCTCTATTAAATCATCCATCCCTTTTCTTGGAGGACTTCTTACATTATATACCACATTTTAGTTGATCTTGGCCCTCAATTTGTGGGCATTTAATGCGGAGGTGATAGTTTCTTCTTGAATTGCACCTCCCCCATGCTCCCATGACTAACCCATTGTACTTATCATTTTTCTTGGGATGCTATGGGAGGCTGCCTTTGATGGCGTGCCGCTCTCCCCTTCTATGATCTCGGTTGTCCGAGGACAAGATTGTCCTCGGCGATGTTTCTGGACAATTTGGGCTTTCTTTGTTCGTCCTCAGACATTTCTTCCTCCTCGGCATAGGCCTTGGGCTTAGTATAGAATGGGCCGGGGTTGCCAAATTCTTTGACCTCACAAATTCTATTCAAATCATCAGATATGAAAGTGATCTATATATATATATATATGTGTGTGTGTGTGTGTGTGTGTGTGTAGTTTCATGAGTTGCAAATATAGTTTAACCTTAGTCCCACAAACAACAATTCCTAATTCCTCCCTTGTGAATGATAGAATATTTTTAAAGACCATCATAACGCATTTTAAATAAGATCTATATCCACGTTAGGCCAAGGTGAGGGGTAAGCGCCAAAAGCCAACTTGTTTTTGGCAGATTTAAATTGTTTGCTAAAACAGATAAAACCCATACTAATAAATAAATCACATAATAAAAATATAAAAATTGTGTAAAAAAATAAATTTAATGTATGCGCTCAATGCCATTAAGAGAAATTTGCTTTTCTATAGTTTACTTCAAAGTTCAAACCCATTACGATACAAGAGAATGAAACACAAAATGTGAATGAGGATCTCCTCCAATTCTACTCTACAAAATTAGTATCAATTCCAAAATGTTAACAAAATTTTACATAAGCACACCTATTTGCTTTTTTCCTCTTTATCCCTACAATCTTGATGAGAATCTGCCAATTCCTCCCAACACATGGATGCACAAAGTTGTGTTTGACCCTTTGTTTGTTGGGGTGTTGTGCCTTTGAGAGATTGGTCTGGTACGTGTAAGATAAATTTTGTGTAGTTAGAATTACTTCTATGGGTTAGGCTGTTTGCCTTCATGAATAACCATGTTTTTGTGATTCCAAATAGTCCACAGAGTGGTGAAGATGTCTTGGAGGTATCTCATTGAACCACCATCCATCCTCTTATGTCTGAGTAATAATTTCCCAATCCAGGTCTGGACAGAGATGTTCAGCAGCTCAGAGGTGTGAATTGCCACGAGCAAAGGAGCATAAAAGAAACCCATGTGAGGTGGACTCCTCATCAGAGTTGCAGAGAAGGCATGTACAGGGGGTGGGGATTCTTCTATTTTAGATTTTTTTTATACAAGATAGAAATTCTACTTTAACTTAATTTAAGTGTATATTTGTGTGAAACTCCCTCCTGAATACTTGAATCACGACCCTTGCCCCGTACCCCCACAAGCACTTATACTTGTGAAGTGATCATTGTACTAAGAGTGCGCGGTGATAAATTATTATTTACTAACTTATATATACTCCTTTCTATTAAAAAAAAAAAACTGTCTAATTGTAAAGACCACACAATTACACTTAAAAAAAAAATACCGAAAGATTAACTCAACCATTTATTACTCTTAACCTCTAATATTTTATTTACTCATTTTTATTCATATGAGAGAGAGAGAGAGAAACTTCTTGAAACATGTTGAAAATTTATGTTTTTTTTTTTCACATTTTTTCATTTTGATTAAAAAAAAAACTTTTAATTCCATTATGAGTTGAACTTTGACAACCAAAAACTTTTTTTTTATATATACAAGATAGAAATTCTATTCTAGCTTAATCTAAGTGTATATGTGTATGAAGCTTCCTCCTGGAGACTTGAACCCTAACCATTATCCCCCCACACCCCACAAGTACTTATACTTGTGAAGTGACCATCGCACTAAAGGTGTGTAGTGGTTAGAACCAAAAACTTTTAATAATGTGAAAACACCAAATTTTCATATGGATTCATTATTGGTATCACTTTTATTGTACTCCATCACTCTTAACTCAAAAAAATATGTGAAAATAAAATAACTTACAAAAATTTTCCTTTCATTTGGTTGCTTACCTTTAAAAGGATATTTGTCCTTACCAACAAGACTAAAATTTAATCTTTCATATATCCAGTTGCATTTTTAATTTTACTCCTAGTTATACAAATCAATATTTAATAATATCGTTGTTTATGTGATTCTATAGTACGGTGAGATTGTTTGGTTGCTTACCTTTAAAAGGATATTTGTCCTTACCAACAAGACTAAAATTTAATCTTTCATATATCCAGTTGCATTTTTAATTTTACTCCTAGTTATACAAATCAATATTTAATAATATCGTTGTTTATGTGATTCTATAGCACTGTGAGATTGTTTGGTTGCTTACCTTTAAAAGGATATTTGTCCTTACCAACAAGACTAAAATTTAATCTTTCATATATCCAGTTGCATTTTTAATTTTACTCCTAGTTATACAAATCAATATTTAATGATATCGTTGTTTATTTGATTCTATAACACTGTGAGATTGTTTCTAACTTTTATTTATTATTCAGGGTATTATATGTTATATTAAAATTTATTTATACACTAAAAAGTCTAAAATATTTCCAACAAAACTTAGATTTGGATAGGATTCTGCAATTTGGCCTTACCATCGTTTTTATGATAATCTTATTTTTAGTAAAGCATCACAAAACAAAGCCGTTAGATTTGGGTGGTCGTGTTTGACTCCAATGGCCAGTTCATATTGGCTAGATACAATTTTGCACGAAAGGTAAATGACAAGAGTCAGTGGAGACTATGAATCATGCCAAGTGCCAAAACTGGTCTCCAAGCAACCACCGCCCTTTGTTACCTAATTGGAATCAAAATCAGCATTCTATATATATATATATATATATATCAGCTTCTAATGAAGCTTCCTCCTCCAATCAACAAGCCAGAAGAACTGAGTCCAACCCATATCTTAGTTCACTAAGATTCCCAAGAGACCCCTATGATCTTTACGGAAGATTGAAATTTTTCGGAAAAACTGGCCTCACGAAAGTTAAAGATGAACAATACCGTCGACAAGTCAAGACAAAAACTATTCAAAATAGTACTCGATAAGTTACTATTCATGAACAATTTGTCATTGACATCAAATCTGCTCTCAGAATATAGAGTAAAAAAATTAATCAATTAAAGTATTTCTCTACGGTTAAAAAAAAATTCTTCTTTTGATTCAAAGCAGTTCAGAAGTCAGGAATTCTTAGCACCTTTGGTGTAGAAGCCTAAAAAGTTTATACAAGTAAGCACTCTAGGAGAAGAAGGCATCACTCATTTTCCACAACCTCATTTCATTAGCTAATTTTCCATTTGAGTTGATAACCTTCTTAGCAAAGTAATATTTTATTTTCCGATTAAGCATTCAGTTCAAGTCTCATAGTTACCTTCTTACACTTGTAAGTGTTTCAAGTTATTTTAGTTATTTAAAGCTTGTATTTAAAGACATTTCAAGTTATATTTAGTCAAGTAATATTCAATTATATTTTAAATTTTAGTTATATATCTTTATCCTAGTTATATCTAGTTTATCTTCCTATTCTGTATCCAGTTTATCTTCAATTATATATATATATTTATGGTTTGTAATTGGGTAGTAAAATTTGACGTTATGACTTAAGATATTCTTCAAAAAAAATTTATATTTTAAATTAAACGTCTAAAAGTGATTTTTTTCCCTGAGAATTTAATTGTGCATTGTCAGTTTATTTTGATTTTGTAATGATTTTCTTATCTCATCATTCAATATTTGATAATCTACTATTAGTTAGAATTTTATATGCAACCTACAATATATATATACACACACACACACTTTTTTTTAGGATGTTATCATTGTTTGAATTGAACCACATTGGCAAAAGAGATATAGCCATATAGGGATGAATGAAAATTTGACCACCCCCCACCCCCCCCCCCCCCAAAAAAAAAAAAAAAAGAGAGCCTCTGAGAGGCTATTTAATTACTAAAAATATGTTTTTGAATATAACTCATGGACTCCAATAGGTACTTTGTGAAAATCTCATTTTGAATTCTATAATCAGGTTACGGAAACAGCTTCGGGGAAGAAAGATCCAGTTTGAGACTTGGTCTGGTTCAATTTTTGGTAAGTAAATGAAGTAATATTCAATTAATGCACTTAATGACTTTGCCAACTTTTTTGGTTTGTTGTTGTCCAATCTTTTATAGATAGTTGGTCTTTCGGTTTACTTCCAACTTCTAAGGAGATAAAAAGTACTTCCAGAATTAGCAAAAAGTAACCTCAATTTGGTAAATGATGAAGCATATCATTGCTTTTAAGCTGATGAAAATGCATATACCTTGTAATAGTATTTGTGCCCTAGCTGCGTCTAATGGGTGGGGATATAAGATGGATCTCATGTGGTCTTTCGAAAAGCAGGCAATCAACAGAGGAAAATCAACAATCAAACTGACAATGTACCCATAGAATCAACTTGGAAAAAAAAATTACAAAATTCTCATATTTAATGCGTATAAGATAATTAAAATACTACCTTGTTTTGAGAGAGATGTTAAGCCTCTGTTTGGATACATATTATAAATAAAAATTATTTCACTGTTTATCTTATTTTTACTACTATTCATGAGTCTTATTGCACTTTTTGGTACTATTCATGGTCTCACTGTACTATTCAACTAACTTTTACTTTTATCTACCGTACTTTCAACAATAAGTTTTCAGTTTCAAAAGAATAAGCAGTATTCAAACATACCCTAAATGTAAACGTAAGACACCACCTCTACTATCTCTCCCTCTCTTAAAAAAAAAGAAATTTTTTTGATACCATCTCTGCTACTACTAAATGTACTGAGAAAGCCACTTGAAACCATCTAGATACTGCATTTTGTTGCCTGCTTTAGCCCAAAAAACCTCGAGGGGACGGTAATTTGCGTCTGCCAACTCTTTGGTGACACTGGGCTCACCACTGGGCAACTCGAGGAAGTAACGCAATTTCTCTCTTGGGTTAAGAAAAGCTTCAAGAAATTTTACGCCAAATATAAGGAATGGAGCTTCCGCAAAGGCCTCATCAGAACGTAGATCAATCAGGTCTTCTATTGGCCCTGCAAACTGCTCCCTGAGTTCAGCATTCAGCTCTTCTGTTCGCCTCCTGATTATAGCATCAGCATTCACAATGTACACAACTGCATCCATCTACGGAACAAAGATTGAAATATATTTAGCAAAATTGCATTACTTAACAAGGAAGATAGCATGGTGGAGCAACACATATTGACAAGCATTACTCAAAACATTTTCCACTTTGCTAGCCAATCAAGCAACAATGTGCAAAATTCCCAATCCAGAATCTCAAGATCTATACAAGGATCGGTTCCTCAAGAGTGAATAAGAAATTCAAATTACAATCACAATATCATCATATAGCACAAGTCATTAACTAAATATTCACACAAAAGATAATTGAGAAATTTACCTTGCCATAGTCTCTCCAAACTCTACGAGCTATCTGGGGTCCTCCTATACAAAAAAACTTATACTTGATATTCCCAATAATAGACACCCACGAATTCATCGAAGCCCACTGCAATATTCACTCACCAATACCCACAACAAAGAAAATCAAATCAATGGTTATCGAATTAAACAAAATTGAAAATACCAACCCACCATTTTATTTTTAATGAAAAACCAGAAAATCGAAACTTTGCCAACTTTTTTCTCAGCTACCACAAATAAGAAGTAGAAAAGGAAGAAAACGCAAAAAGAAAAAGGTACCTCATCCCCGAAGAGTAAAACCATTTGGGCTTGGCAGGACATATCCTGGCATAACAGCAAGATGTTGACCTCCTTTGGTCTAAAGGGATTAAAGCCGCCCGGCTTTTCTCAGGCAAAAAAGAGATCACATTCAAATTAACACAAAGCTATAAAATTTGAGCAAATGATTAGAGCATTCAAAGTAAAAAGGAAAAAAAAAAATATATATATATATATATATATATAAAAGCTTTAGACTTAGAAAGTTTTAGTTTTTTTTTTAGTTTTTTTTTTTACCGCGCTTCATTTAAATATATTTTATCTATATTATTATTATTTTTTATATTTTTAATCTCTCGTCACAACCACCACTGCCAGCCACCATCACCACCACCGAAAAAAAAAAAAAAAAAAACCCAAAAAACCCATCACAACCACACCCACAATCGGCCACCACCACCACTGCCATCGAAAAAAAAAATAAAAAAAACACACACACACACAACCCAAACAAAACCACGGTCACAACCACAGCCACCATAGCTGCCGCTGCCACCACCAACACCACCACACCCACAACTGGTTACAAAACTCATCACTACCACACACACACAACTGGCCAAGAAACTCATCATCACCACTCCCACAACTGGCTACAAAACTCATCAAAACAACATCCACAACTGGCCACAAACCCATCACCACGAGAAACTTCTGTGTGTTTCCGTTGCATGCTTCTTCTTCATCTCATGTGAGGGTGAAGAAGCATGCAACGGAAACACACAATACCATCTCCATCACCACACTCACAACTGCCACAAAACTCATCTCCACACTCACAACTGGCTACAAAGCCCATCACAACAACACCCACAACCGGCCACAAAACCCATCACCACACCCACAACCCCCACCTCACCCACAAACCTATCACCACACCACAACCACCGCAAATCCCATCACCGCCACAAAACCCATCACCACACTCACAATTGCCACAAAACTCATCACCACACCCACAACCAGCTACAATATCCATCACAACAACACCCACAACCAGCCACAAAAACCCATCACCACACCTACAACCGCCACAAAATCCATCACCACCTCACCCACAACCAGCCACGAAACCTATCACCACACCCACAACTGCCACAAAAGCCCATCACCGCCACACCCACAACCGGCCACAAAACCCATCACCACCACACCCACAACCAGAGAGAAGAAAAAATATAGAAGAGAGAGGAAGAAATAGCTGAGAAAGAAATAGAAAGAAGAGAGAATTGGAATTAAAAAAAAAAAAAAAAAGATTTTTTTTTTTCTATAACTTTTTAGCATTTTGAGAGTTTCACTATGAATGCTCTTTAAGAAATGAGAGAGAGAGACACCTGATTAATAAGGAAATTACTTAACCAATTCAGCATGGCTAGAACCCAGTTGAGCAAACTCATATCTTTCTTCCTTTTCTTTTCTACTGTATATGTGAGAGAGAGAGAGAGAGAGAGAGAGAGTTATAGCTGGCTTCTCTGTGTGTCTTTCAGAGACTATAGTTTTTGTTTCTTTAAGTAGGCAAAATGGAGGAGGCTTTGAAGCCTGTTTCTGTTTTTTTTACTTTATTTTATATACATATGTAAAGGGGAAGTGGTGAAGGCCGGGGATGAGAGGGTGGTGAGACAAGGAATAACCAAACACACGTAAAAGGAAGGAGATGAAACACGGAAATACACACACGTTTTGACTTTTTAAGACAAAAGAAACGAGACGATATATAATGGTGGACATTTTTTGCAATCAATAAGATCATGTCCAATTTCTGTTTTTCTTTTTTCTTTTTGGATTTTTTTTTTTTTTATGAACATCCACGTTTGCACTTTCACCTAACACTTTCCTCAAAAAAAAAAAAAGAGAATGAAATACATCTGTCACAGAAAATCTTGTCTCCAATGAAAGATCTACGTTAGCATTTTCACGAAAAATAATGAAATACACTTTCCTCAAAAAAAAAAAAAAAAAAAAAAAAAAAAAAAGAATGAAATTCACCTGACACAGAAAATCATGTCCCCAAAATCCACCTAAAAGAACTCCAAATCCTCCGGATTGTGAAAGCCGCCATTTGCATGGTGGCTGCGAACTATTATTTGCTTCCCTACTTCTAAAAATGGAGATATCATAGTATTCAAAACTGTTTGCAAAAGTTCCCTCAGTTTTGATTCCATTCTTTTGAAATCTTATTTCACTTGACATTCTGAAATTGGCTATGTTAATGCTTCACATGACTTGTCTCACCAAAATGAAATCTCAACCATTTTATCAAGGCATCTCATAGACCGGGAGTAAAATCGTACCAAAAAGTTGGGATCACTTCTTTATATAAAATAATTTTCTTTTGATGTTCAAAACTGTTTTAAAAAACTTGGTTTTGATTCCATTCTTCAAACATAAAATCTTATTACACACATGTTACACAATTAGCACACACTTCTCAAAATAATGTTCTTAGAATTCGATTTTCAACCAACGTGACAATGCGTGTCCAATGAATATGTAATAAGGACAAATAATGCTAATATCACAACAAAACCCATAATTTTTACCACAACTTGCTAACATGATAATTTGTGAATAATATAATATGTGAGTTAATGTGATATACTGATACAAACATTATTCAACAAGGTGTGTCTGAATATTATTACTTCTCTTCAAAATGGTGAGTTTAGTCTACCATGTCCATGTGTACCATCTAGCAATCCCATAGAAGGTACATTGTAGCTTCTCTAGCTATACGGGAGGCACCATCTACCTTGAAATTGACGATAGTAATATTATAGTTAAAAACTATTTATAATATTTTTATTAACCGTTGAAGTGATAAATTCATACTAGTTTTTATCTAGTTCACCTCTTATATCGCTTTTTAATTTATTAGTGGCTATTAACTACTAACCACATTATCAATTTGTAAATATTCCAATCAAAAATTATTTTATCATTTGGTAATTAATGACCTGCTTAATTAGAGGAATTAATGGATAAGATCTTCAATTTTCTGTGTGATCCCTTAAGAACAAGTGGTGGGAGCAATTCAATTTCAACATTCCAGCCCCAATACAATGGGAGGTCCAGCTGTGTTTTAATTTGGAATTTAGGTGCTTGGTTATGTTATACTTATTATAACTTAAAATAACAAAAATTTAATGCACTGCCTTTTCTTCTAAAAAATAATAATATAATAACAATTACACTGCTTTTCTCTCCTTGCTAGGGATATCATCTATGCCAGTTCAGCAGGTCACCACAAAACCAAATGTTAAAAGTTGGTAAGAATCCCATCAAATAAAAAAAAGTTGGTAAGAAAGGCGCACCTCTTTTTGTGTCGAGCAGGGTGTGAATTAAAAGGCTCAACTTAACACTCAAATATGCATGCAAGGCTTTTCCACGCTCTGTTGTCTTGCTATAAAGTAGATATGAGTTTAACTTCTGTCTGGATTTTTTTAAATTAATGAGTTATGGTTGTGTGCGCTGACTACTGAGGTGTATTGATTTTTCTTTAAAATGAAGACGTGGCTTTCATTCATTGGGTGGCGTAGCTTCGGACAGAAGTTAAACTCTTCATAGAAACAATATTGAGCCCCCTCTCCCCCGGCTTAAACGTTTACAACTTTATTTTAAAGTTATTATGACGGTCTTTAAAAATACTCTATCATTCACAGGGACGGGACTAGAATTGTTGTTTGGGGGTCAAAGTTAAACTATCATATTTTAAGGTCATTTTGGGATCGAAAAAAAAAAAAAAAAAAAAGGTCATTTTCTTGCTTTAAGTTTCTCTTATTCCTTTGAACAACCATATGTCCATAACATTCAAGGAATTAAATATGTGAATATAGGAAAACTAGATAACGTCTACAAGAAGACATCATAATAATAGAAATTAAAAATAACAAAATCATATAAGCCAATATAAAACTATAGATAACAAAATAGATCCCCCTCAAAAAAAAAAAAAATTTAATAATAATAATAATAAGATCACTTTCGTATCTGGTGTTGGATATATTTCAACAATTTACTTTTGTGATTAAGCAAAAGGGAATAACAAATAAATCTAATTATAAGCAATATTAACACAAAAGAAGTAATAGGCAAAACAATAAATATATACTGCATATATAAAAGAAATCTGCAATATAATTAAAAACTCACAAACCAAATGCATGAAGGATGAATGAATCAGATCAAATCTTGTATTTGACACAATCTCCTTAAAGCAGATTTCGCCCCTCACACAATCACTGTGGTGCTTTGAGACTCATGGACGTCTGCCTCCCAGGATAAAATGATCTTCAGCACGAAAACGAAGCACTCAAGGTCATGCTCTGCGAACTACTCAATGCCTCTTTTTCTCTCTTTGACACAAAATGAATGCACTAAAATTCTCACTGTGTGAGTTTTTCTCTTCTGAAAAAGTTCTTTTTCATGAATGAGGGACAATGAAACTTATACGTTACTGAACAGGTATTCTGTATCAATGATAACTACTGTGCATAGACTAACTGACTCAATAATAAAATATTATTATTAATTGGACAAGTGAGCCTAGTCCACACATGCCTAAAGCCCAACCCAATATCCAACCCAAAGGCATATTTTCTATTATTTCCAATGTGGGACTCAAGGATTTTCACCACTTATAATAACATCTTCAAGTGAACATATAAATCATCAATTTCATATTCACTCCATTCTATTTTTCCAACAATCCCCCACATGAATAGAAATTGATGAAGCACAATGCAAATGACGATGCAGACACAGAGAGAGTAGAAGAAAAGTTGCTGTATCGGGAGAAGTAGCTTGTGGCTTTGAACTTTCCTTTGTGAAAAACTATTGGATATACTAGCTAACCAGTGAACATGATGTCTTGAATTGTTCAGCCGTTTGTGTATACCAAGACAATAGAATTCACACAGCTCCTTTTCGGACATTTTTCGATTCTTATATTGTGTTCATTTCAGCCCTGAACATATCCTGGTAAATTCATGAAGTGCTCTAGAGAATTCAGCCTTAAAACTCTCATGGAAGCGGCCCACTTCGCACTCATATAGGTGATTCTTATTAAGAGTATCCTGCTATACCCCACTCGAAATTCCAAGATATAAGAATCATTAAAAGCAGAGCTTACCCTGAAAATCGCTTACAGGCATCACTATTTCATCATAGGAATGGGAGGGAGATATAATTTTCATAGTGATAAAATAATAGTCTCCACGATTCGGTTGTCCCTTTGAACCTAGATCTTGGGATCTCCAGTCAGCTAGGTTGGGTTGCCATCCCGGAGACTTTTAGGTAATAGGCTTTAACCCCATTCCCCTCGATGAGTAGTTTTCTAGCTCTCCACTCAAACCACTGATACGGATCCGTTTTTATGATTTGGAATTACTTCCATTTGAGAGCAACTGCCTCATGGTATTATGCCTCCAACACATATGTTGAGACCTACCATAACTCTGTGCCCTACCAATATATATAAAGAGGAGGCACGAGTATCTAATAATGCATGTCTGTTTAGATTTATTGACTTTCCAGAAAATACATATACTTTTTGCATAAGGAGTTCTCACTAGACTGTCATCACATTTCTCATGTGATTGAGACAAGACAAGTCTATTAGATGTATTAGAAATTTTCATTTCTTGTATCACATCTACAACACTTACACGAGCATATCCCACAACAACATAGCATTTTGTGATATATTTCACATCACACACTAGTCGCATTAAATCTAAACTCATTTGACATCATCTCATTGTCAGGTTTTTCATGTCATTGGATTGAAACTTGTTTCAATCTATACAAAGATTTAACAAGTTTACACACTTTGCTTCCTTGTACAAGAATCATAAACCCCTTTGGTTTATTATGTATCAAGAAAACTCATATCTTCCTTTTTATTTGTAGCCTTCTAAACCAAGTCTCGCATTATAATAGTCAATAATTCCATCAACTCTCAAATTCTCAAGTGGTAGATCTACCAACTACTATGTGTAGATTTCAAAGATGGATTTATTAATAAATCCATCTTTGAAATCTACACATAGTAGTTGGTATAAGTTCCAAGAAGGCACTTTAGGATTTTGCTTCTTTGAAGCTATAAGTTCATCTTCTAATATATAAATTAGAAAATTTGGACCAAACAACCATGACGTTTGTCATTGTATTACGCTTAGGCTCAACCTTTCTTCCATCAACTCTTGATCATGAGAGATACTAAACGTAGACTCAAACTTTCTTTAAGGAAGTTTAACACTTGAAATTAATTAATAGTCAAGCATATAAAAATAATAGATTCATTAATTAGAACGCACAATGCACTACTGTTATGACCATAACCAATGACAACACAATCAATGGTTCTTTCTCATTTAGGAATAGGAACCATCACTTTCATCAAACACCCCCACATCTAAAGAATTTATAGAAAGGCGATCACTATTTCCATAATTCACAAGGTGTCTTAGTGGTTTCTTTTATGGCATCTCAATGAACAAATAAATGGTGGAAATAATAGCTTCCCCCCACAAGTTCTACTATAATCAAGAACTTATTACCTTCATTGAGTTATTTCTCAACTTCATTCTTATAATGAATGGACATCTCTACTGTCTCATCCTTGCTTACTTAATAAGCACTCATAACAGACTCTTGTGCATTCCAAAGCATTAGACAACTTAAGCATATCAACTAAGACATGTAACATATATTTCACCCAAAGAAATATTACAAAACATATATTGGGATTAAACATATTAATATCCAATAAAGTTCACACATATCCAAAATATATATACATGCATGTTTAAATAAGGCTATACATACTCAATCATGTATTATTCATATCAATACAAACAATTGTACCTTAAACTTTATAAATAAATAACACATTTGGCCAAGGGGTGAACTGTACACTGTCTAACTTAGAGTGAAACCCCATAATTATAGCCCCACTAGTGTGCAATTGGTCTCATTCTTGGGCTTATATCCACACATTTGAAATTATTAATAACATCTCTCATAATGCTATTTTAATTATCAAATAGAGGATCACATGATGAATTAGTAAAAGCTAACCAAAAACTAAAAATGGCAGCCACGCCCAAAATTGAATACTTTTAAATGGATTCAAAATAATTTTGTCTCCAATTAAAATTTTCAATTTCCTTTTTTCATCTAGCCCATACACCACTGCACATAAAAAGCCGAGGACATGTTACTAGCATTAATGACATGTTTAAATTGCCATTTACATCTACCCTTGATATCAAATAAATACCACATGACCATATATATCAATATATGTATTACTCATAGATAGATTACATGCCATGAACTAGTGCTATTACAATCTGCACAAAAATCCAATGCTTCCTCTTGCGGGTCATTGCAAATATAAGATGGTAGTCACACCATTCTCTCTACATTTATCTATTACTCATAAATTAAATACCATTCTATCAATATTATCAAACTTTCAGTTTACTAGGCAATTAAACTAGGCAATTGATAGCACAGGTTCACAAATTAAAGCAGTTATTCATTGCCTTACCATATACTGTCGTGTATGTACTACAATGACCAACACCACTTACCAAGAGATGCAAATAATACATTTGCTTTGACTTCATCACCGAATTGCAGAAAAAGAGCACAGTACGAATAAACTAAACAAAAGAATCTCAAAAACCCAGCCAAGCAAAAAACCCAAAGAGACAAAATAAGCCTAATATATATATATAAAATCGAAACCTTTGAAACTCTCACAATTTTCCACATCATCACTATTTTCTTTTTCTATTTTTTTTAGATTCTTTTTATTTTAGGTTTTATATCTTATATAGAATTCATCAGAAAAATAATAAACAAAAGTTTGAATTTTTATTAATATCAATAATATTGAAAAACGTATACAAACTTGGAAGCCTATTTAAGGGCTCCATAAAATTTGATGGACAAGAAAATATATTCTAAAATAAGCCCTAATTAATACCTAATTATAATAGGAACCAAATTTGACCTAAAAAAACATTAAAAGAACCTAAAAATAAGGAAATAAATCACCTAGACTTAAAATAACGCTTTTTTTCATAAAAATACCAAAATAACAATATCCTACATCAACTTATCACAAAAATACCAAATAGTTTCTTTTTATTTTAGATTCTTTTTATTCTAGGTTTTATATCTTCTTATATTTATTAGTGTTACAATAGTTTAGTTTAAGTAAAACTCTATTAGATATATTTTGTTGGCCTATCACATCATTATTATTATCTATATATAATATAAAATTGAAGATTAAAAATTAATTAAAATTTTTTAAGATACCTCACATTAGAATTTTTTTTAAAAAAATGACTCACTTTAGGTTTGAATTTTTTTTTTTTTTTTAAATGACTCACCCAAAAAAAAAAAACTTTAGGATTAAGAAAAAAAGAGAGAGACTCCTAGTAGAACTCTCTCTTCTCGTCTTAAAACCTTAGCAATTACCATCTCAAAATCTTAAACTCAACTTCACTTTAAAATTAAAAAAATAAGAAGGAGAGAGACTCACGTAAAAAAAAAAAAAATGTAGGTTTTGTCTTTTTTTTATTTGCTTTCATATGTACCTGAAATTTTCACTCTGTCTTATTATTTTATTATGTTTAGAATTGATTTTCTTCTAAGTATTTGGGTTAATCTCTATATTTTGATAGTGTTTTTATGGGTTTGGTTTTTGGGTTGAAATTCTAATAATTATTTTATATTGTATATGACAGATGAAGTATCTCTATTTTTTGGAGAAAAATCAAAACTGCAACCTATGTCTCCCAGCCCAAGGTGTGGTAAATTTTTATATATTCTTACTTTATTGAGAATTTTTATTTGGGTTCATGTGATTTTTTGTTTTTTTATTAAAATTTTGATTTTTGGTTGATTAATTATTTTTTTGGATTAATTTTAATTAATTATTTGTTTGGATTCAACGTAAAAGATAATGGAATTAGGTGTTATAAATTTGATAATATTCCATGTTTTGAATTGTTTATATTATTTAGACTCCTGGTAGGATTCTCTCTTCTCTCCTTAAAACCCTAGCAATTACCAGCTCAAAACCCTAAACTTAACTTCACTTTAAAATTAAAAAAAAAAATAATAAGGAGAAAGACTCAACTAAAAAAAAAACGTAGGCTTTGTCTTTTTTATTTGCTTTCATATGTACCTAAAATTTTCATTCTATCTTATTGTTTTGTTATGTTTAGAATTTATTTTCTTCTAAGTGTTTGTATTAATCTCTATATTTTGATAGTGTTTTTGTGGGTTTGGTTTTTGGGTTGAAATTTCTAATAATTATTTTATATTGTATACGGCAGATGAAGCATCTCTATTTTTTGGAGAAAAATCAAAACTGCAACCTATGTCTTCCAACCCAAAGTGTGGTAAATTTTTATTTGGTATATTATATATGAATTTTTTGAATTTGAAGGGTTTTTTTTTTTTGTTTTGGAGTAAAATTTGGGGATTCTATAAAATTTGAAAGGTTTAAGTTTTGGGGTTTTTGGTATTTGCGTTTTAGTAGGTTGATTTTAATTATTTACCTTATATATTTTTTCTTTATTGAGAATTTTTATTTTGGGTTCATGTGATTTTTTGTTTTCTTAATTAAAGTTTTGATTTTTGGTTGATTAATTATTTGTTTGAATTCAACGTAAAAGATAATGGAATTATGTGTTATAAATTTGATAATGTTCCATGTTTTGAATTGTTTATATTGTTATTAATACGACTAAATAAGATTTGTTTTTATCTTTGTAGTTTATATCAGTTTTGAGTGTGTGTATATATATAACTTTTGGGAATTTTGCTTTATTAATTTAAGAATTGTAAATTACTTTGTAGGTTTCAGTAACTATGCACCTGCAGTGAGACATTAACAATATAAGTATATATATAGTATTAACATTTTATAAAAATCTTTCTTATAACCCAATAACATTCTACATTAGACAACACTTCTAAACTATAAAAAAGCATAGAAGTTAAATATTTATTCCCATTGTATTTTATTTAATTATGACAGATCTATTTTTTTTTTAAACGCTAACTAGCAAAATGTCTATAATATGCATATTATCAACCCAATTTTCTATTTCTAAATTTCTTAGATTTTATTATATCAATCTTTTTTTTCTTTTAAATTCTTGGTGGGCAAATCAGTCTCTCAATAATTCTTTTACCTTAACGTGATATTGGTTAATTATCATTTTATTTAATTATCTCGTGCATCGCACGAGTTAGCGACTAATATTATATAATATAATTAAAACCACCAACTATAGAAAAGCATAGAAGTTAGACAACACTTCTAAACTATAGAAAAGTATAGAAGTTAAATATTTATTCCCATTGTATTTTATTTAATTATGACAGATTTATTTTTTTTTAAACGCTAACTAGCAAAATGTCTATAATATGCATATTATTAACCCAATTTTCTATTTATAAATTTCTTAGATTTTATTATATCAATCTTTTTTTTCTTTTAAATTCTTGGTGAGTAAATCACCTTAACGTGATGTTGGTTAATTGTCATTTTATTTAACTATCCTGTATATCGCACGAGTTAGCGACTAGTATTATATAATATAATTAAAACCACCAACACTGTCAAGCATGAAATCAATTTTATCCAATGCTTAGAAAAAATCTAAGACACAGAGCAAACTCTAGCAAAAAGGACAAAAAGTCCTAATCTAATATAATAATCAAGAAGAAAAAGATCAACAACCAAACAGTATATACAAACCAAATTCTACAGTCAAACACGAATTCAACGTTTTCAAGAAATCAAAGTGACTCACAGTAACGATAAACACAAAATACCTTCACAATAAACGATAAACTCAATCCAAATTTTCAAGTCTTACCCAGAGATAAAAAATCGCCGATAACGTTTTTTAACAAACCCGAAATTCTTTTCACCGTGAATCACAAAAATAAATTTAAATATATATTTTTGGCGTAAATACACTTTTGGTCCCTACACTTTGGGTGATTTCTCAATTTGGTCCCTAAACTGATTTTGCTCTTAAGTCAGTCCCTGATTTTTTTAAATCGTTTTTAAAATGGTCCCTGCCGTCAACCCAGTAACAGAAAATGCTGACGTGGCAAACGGTGTGCACTGTGTACACATTAAATCCTGACGTGGCTAATAAAATAATATTAAAAATTTTGATTAGGCATTTTTTAATTGCCACATCAGCATTTAAAATGCCACATCAGCATATAAGTTAATTAAAAAGCCAGGTTAGAAAATTAAAAAATTAAAAATTAACATTAAAAAAAAAAAAAAAAAAACAAACGTTGAATTCTTTTGTTATTTTCTTTTTATTATTTTCGAAAGAACATGGGTAACATGTTCTTCATGTTCCTCGGCTAGCCCAGAAATCATCAAACCTCCAACATGAAGAAATCATCAAACCCACGTGAAAATACCAACCTAGAACCCAACGAGTAGATGCTGGACGAACCCATCCCCACCACCACCACCACCATTAAACCCACACATCCCACATCAAAAAATCAGCCACAAATCAAAAGTAACCACCATCGGCAACCCACAAATCAGCCACAATACCCACAACAAACCCAGCAACCCCAACAAAAAAGGAAAACCCCAGCAACCCCACTCCACCACCACGGCACTACACACCACCACCACCAGTAAACCCACCGCCAAAAAAGGAAACCCAGCAACCACCAACAAAAAAAGAAAACCCCAGCAACCCCACTCCACCACCGCGGCACTGCACACCACCACCAGCAGTAAACCCACTAATCAAGCCACATCAAGCCACCGATCCAACGATCCAGCACATCAAGCCACATAAACCCAGATCAGAAACCCAAACGATCCAGCCCCACCCACCATCGGACCAACCACCACTTCACAACGACTCCTACTGATCTCAGCCCATCTCTCTCTCTAAACTTAGATCAAAGCCAAATCTGAAAGAGAAAACCGAAAGAGGGAGATCTTGATCCGAGGAAAAGTCGAAATAGAAAGCGAGCTTTAGACCAGATTTTTGCACAAAGAGAGAGGGAGAAGAAGCTTGATCTGCTCGCCGTTGGTCTGCTTGTGAGCTCCGGCGCATGGTGGAGAAGAAGGCTCAGTGAGCTCCGGCCATGGATAGTGGAGAGTGAGAGATTTCCATGGAGTGTGAAGAGAGTGAGAGAATTTGAGATTAGTCTGTAGTGTAGAGATTTTTTTAAAGCTGATGAGTGATGAGGATAAAGAAAAATAAAAACAAAATAAAAAAGAATTAAAAAGATAACGATTTTTTATTTTTTTAAGAAATGATTTTAGTTTAAATTAGATTTAAGGTTTTTTTTTAAAATTTAATTTACTTTTTTAAAAAAAAATTCCTGAGTTGGCTTTTTTTATTAATTTAAATGCTGATGTGGCATGCTGACGTGGTTTTATTAGTAATATTTTATTAGCCATGTCAGCATATAACAGCCAACAGTGCATTCTGTTTGCCACGTCAGCATTTTCTGTTACTGGGTTGACGGCAGGGACCATTTTAAAAACGATTTAAAAAAATCAGGGACTGACTTAAGAGCAAAATCAGTTTAGGGACCAAATCGAGAAATGGCCCAAAATGTAGGGACCAAAAGTGTATTTACGCCTATATTTTTTTTAAATCTGCTTTAAGATTGTTGGATATATTTCAACAACTTACTTTTATGATTAAGCAAAAGGGAATAACAAATAAATCTAATTATAAACAATATTAACACAAAAGAAGTAATAGGCAAAACAATAAATATATACTGCATATATAAAAGAAATCTGCAATATAATTAAAAACTCACATATCAAATGCATGAAGGATGAATGAATCAGATCAAGTCTTGTGTTTGACACAATCTCCTTAAAGCAGATTTCGCTCCTCACACAATCACTGTGGTGCTTTGAGACTCGTGGACGTTTGTCTCCCAGGATAAAATGATCTTCAGCACGAAAACGAAGCACTCAAGGTCGTGCTCTGCGAACTACTCAATGCCTCTTTTTCTCTCTTTGACACAAAATGAATGCACTAAAATTCTCACTGTGTGAGTTTTTCTCTTCTAAAAAAGCTCTTTTTCATGAATGAGAGATAATGAAACTTATACGTTACTGAACAGGTATTCTGTTTCAGTGATAACTACTATGCATAGACTTACTGACTCAATAATAAAATATTATTATTAATTGGACAAATGGGCCTAGTCCACACATGCTTAAAGCCTAACCCAATATCCAACCCAAAACTCATATTTTCTATTATTTCCAATGTGAGACTCAAAGATTTTCACCACTTATAATAACATCTTCAAGTGAACATATAAATCATCAATTTCATATTCACTCCGTCCTATTTTTCCAACACCTGGTCGGTTGAATAGAAGCCAAAATGAAATTTTGAACAAAGCCTATCACATATCAATTGAATTGAAATTAAAGGAAAATAAAATTATAACCCTTAAGATAATAAATACATAGAAATGGAAAAGAAATATGAGAAGAATATAGAACATTTCAAGATTTTAAATTCTTTATTAATTGCCAAGCTTCAAATAACTCAAGACTCTGTTTAAGAAAAATAGAGGAGTTGAATGCTTAGTGAGAATGTGAGCAATGAGTCTTGGTGGACGCTTGAAGAGGTCGAGGGTTTTTTTTTTTTTTGGAAACAGAGTACCAATATCAAACCTCAAATAGACCCAAATAAAAATAATTTCAAAACAAAATCCAGACCCACAACGGCAAACATTGTATGACCCAGCAACCGCCATTCACCACGGCACCACTCATTGTCCTCAAAGCCAAACAGATCCACCATCCAACATCACACAATTCACATCTTAAACCCCACCCCAAAAAAAAAAAAAAAACCCAAATCAATTTTTTTATTTAAAAAACCATACCCATGATGTCAAGCTCCACCAAATCGTGACCTTACAACCGCCGTCGTCCACCACACATCGTAACCGAGCAATCGCCGTTCACCAATCAGCGAGACCCAGCCATCGTCCTCCCAAATTTCGACCCAGCCACCTAGCTTTAAACAGCAGCGTATGGCGTGAGTTTGTGGATAAACCGGCTCTAAAACCGTCCGGTGGCAGACGTTTTTGGTCCTCTACTGAGTCTTCGAGCTTGAGCTTGAGAATGAGAAAGAGATATGTTTGGTCTGTGTGAAGAACAGAGCAAAAGAAAAAGGGGAAAATGAAATTAACTAACATGGTTTGGTTTACAAACGGCGTTAGTGTTTAAGGACCGGTTTGGTCATTTGAAAAAGTTTTGGATGTATTTGATATTATCTCAAACAACATGGTAGGTTATTGTAATTTACCATATTTTGGGTAAATTAGTTTCAATTCCAAAATAATAACAAAATTTTACATAAATAACTAAATTTCAATAAAATTCAAAATTCCTAAACAATCAAAAACATGTGCATTATCAATAAAACCTTTCTTTTTTTGTCATACATGTCATTCTAGGGCTTAACCTCCCTTCCCCCCCCCCCCTCACACGCGCGCGCGCGCGCACACACACAGACAGAGGAGAATGTTAACAAGCAAAGGAGGGCTTGTTAAGGTTCTCCTTCTTGGGTCTTACGTAAATAAAAAAATTGAGTAAATTAGACAAAAAGCATTACATGACATGTAAGGAAGATTTTGTCAAATTTGCCCTTTTAAAATATGTGACACGGTTGGCATGGCTAAAGACTATTTTTTCTTTGGACAAAATTGCCCACTTAACTCATTTCCCTCCCTTTCATTTTTTATTTCCTAACAAATCTTATTTTACCAATATTTTACCATTCACTTTCTTTCACTTTATTAATATTTTACCATCCACTTTCTTTCGCTTTATCAATATCAAACTAAATTTCTTCTCCTTTACCAATATCAAAGAGAAGAAGAGATGAAGAAATGTCAATAAAAGATTGAGGAATAATTAAACAAGGTACCACTATTTTATTTTATTTGATTCGTAGTTATTTTAAAAAAATAGGTTAAAATTAATATGTTGTTAATTTTTATTTTTGATACATGTATATTGTAGTACTAATGGATGGAGATGTAGTTGCAAAAGATTGCTTTAACTTAAATGAACCACTTCATGAAGGTATTATAATTTTATTTTATTTGTGATTTACATTTCATTTATCATAGAATATTTTTAAACTCTTGTTTTTATATAGCACCAAAATTAATATGATGTTAATTTTTATTTCTAATACATGTATTATAGCATCAATGGATGGAAATGTAGTTGCAAGTAAGAGTCACTACTTTGCTCCAAAATATTGTTTTGACTTAAATGAACCCCTTCAAGAAGGTATTTTAATTTTATTTTATTTATAAATTTACATTTCATTTATCATAGAATATGATGTTTATATTTTAAACTCTTGTTTTAATATAGCACCAATGGATGACAATGTAGATGCAAGTGAGGCTCATCAATTTGTTCCAATGGATTGTTTTGACTTAAATGAATTGTCTCAAGAAGGTATTATTATTTTCATTTTATTTGTAATACATAATTCATATATCACATAATATGATGTTGATTGTTTTTTTAATTTTTGTTTTAATATAGCACAAGTTGATGATGATTTGATTGCAAGTGAGGTTCATGGAAGTGTTTTAAAGAATTGTGTTGAATTAAATGAGCTTCCAAATAATGGAATAATTGATTGGAATGAATGTCCAATAGATAAAATTGGAGTTATTGAAGAACATGAAGATATAAATTCAATAGAAAATGAGTTTGAGCCTTTTGTTGGTCAATATTTTCCTAGTGAAGAAGAAGCTTTCATTTTTTATAAAAATTATGCAAATCGATATGGTTTTGCTTTTCGAAAAGTTCGTACTGAGAAAAAAAAAGAGAAATAGTAAGATGTGATTTCTTTTGTCATCGACAAGGTAAACAACCACTAAAAATAATGGATCCATCTAAGGAGCAAAGAAATAGGAAGTCTTTAAAATGTAGATGTAATGCTTATTTAAGTATCATTTTGCGAAAGTCGTTTGATATTTTTCCTTGAGAATGGCATGTCACTAAGTTTGTTGTAGACCATAATCATGATTTATTCTCCCCTTCGGAAGTGCAATTTCTTCTAGCCAATCAAGTGATTACTATAGATGATGAAAAACGCATTTTCTTATTGAGAGAAACTGGACTTTCAATTAGAGAGGTAATGCGTGTTATGGAACTTAAGAGGCATTTGAAACATGGACAACTTCCATTTTTTCAAAGGGATATTCGTAATCTTTATGTGAAAATGAGGAGGAAGAATGCAAAGAATGATGCCATGGATCTTCTACAATTTTGCAAAGTTGCTAAAGAAGAGAACTCTAGATTCCAATATGCATTTACAACATATGAAGAAAATAGATTGGAGCATATTTTTTGTTCACCTACTCATTGTTTTGATTGGTACCAAAAATATGGAGATGTAGTTGTTTTTTATACTACTTATAAGGTGAATGCTTATGATATGCCTCTTGGTATTTTTGTTAGTGTCAATAATCATGGAAAAACAATTTTCTTTGGTTGTGCACTTCTTTGAAATGAAACAACAAGTGCCTTTCGATGGTTAATGAAGGTACATTCTATGTCTTATAAATTTGTACAATTATTTTTTAAATTTTATTTGATTAATTAGTAGAATAATTACGTATATCCTTTGAAATATTTTCATGCTTTATTAAATTTGTATTTGATTAGCAGACTTTTGCGTGCTTAATAAGGAATCAACCCAAGGTAATTTTGATGGACCAAGATCCATGGATTACAGAGGTAATATCAAAAGAATTGTCGGCTACAGAGCATGCCTTTTGTATAAGGCATATTACTGCTAAATTTAGCGATTGGTTTACAACAATTCTTCGTAATCAATATTCAAATTAGTGCATGGACTTCTATAAGTTATACAAGTTAGAGTCGTGAAGATTTTGACAATCAATGGCTTCAAGTTATGACAAAATATGACATGCTCTCTAATAAACATGTAATTGGTTTATATCAAATCAAGCACTTTTGGGTACCATGTTACCTTTGTGGGCATGGCAATTAATTTACCATTTTATCTATAAACTCATCTTTTATGCATTATTTTAAACCACTAAAACTTGAATCTAGACAATTAATTGATAACAGAGCAATCAATCCTTGATCACCTTAAAATTTTATAAGCATGAAAAATATACGAAAATAATGTAATCTAACGGTAGATTTGTCAAAATTCACATCGAATTAAGAAATATAGGGTTGGGTTCAAGTTACACCTGATGTAACTTTAAAATATGTTACACTACCCAAAAACTTATTACTGAATTCATATTTTGAAAATCCAAACGTTGGATTACATGTTCTATATGGTCTTAACATGCATGCCAATTTTCATGCCAATCGAATTTAATTTGCCATTTGATCTATAAACTCATATTTTATGCATTATTTTAAACCACTAAAACTTGAATCTAAACAATTGATTGATGACATAGTTATTAATCTTTGATCACCTTGAAATTTTGTAAGCATGAAAAATATACGAAGATAATATAATCTAACGGTGGATTTGTCAAAATTCACATCGAATTAAGAAATATAGAGTTTGGTTCGAGTTACACCTAATGTAACTCCAAAAAATGTTACACAAAACTTATTACTGAATTCATATTTTGAAAATCCAACCGTTGAATTACATGTTCTATATGGTCTTAACATGCATGCCAATTTTCATGCTAATCGGATGTAATTTAGCATTTGATCTATAAACTCATATTTTATACATTATTTTAAACTACTAAAATTTGAATCTAGACAATTGATTGATGACATGACTATTAATATTTGATCACTTTGAAATTTTTTAAGCATGAAAAATATACGAAGATAATGTAATCTAACGGTAGATTTGTCAAAATTCACATCGAATTAAGAAATATATGGTTGGGTTCGAGTTACACCTGACGTAACTTTAAAAAATTTACACGACCCAATAACTTATTACTAAATTCATATTTTGAAAATCCAACTGAATTCAAATTTGACAACTCAATTGTTGTGAAAATTTTGTGAAAATTTGTTGTATTGTAATACAATTTGTAATTTTTATTTTGTAAAATTCCTTCCATGATAGACACGTATCCCATCAAGCCACCTTTTACTTTAATTTATTTATTTTTACTTCTCATTTTTTTCTCAACCACACGTATCCCGTCACCCTTACGCTTATCGTCTCCCATCCTTTCTGCTTCTCCTTTCTCATCTTTTAAAATTTTTATGTTCTCCCATATGAAACTCTTGGCTCAACTTCCTTGTCTTCTATTTTTTTTTTTTCACAGCTTTCTTTTCTAACTCGGTTCATTTCCTCCTTGATTTCCCCTCCATCAACCCAGTTCATCTCCCTCAAAAAAAATTTTATGTTCTCCGATATGTTCTTATGGTTTTTTTTTTTTTTTTTTTTTGGATGTACTGATGTTGTTGTTTTTCTGTGAGATTTTTTTTTTTTGGATGTATTGATGTTAATTGTTTATTGTGAGATGGTTTTTTTTTTTTTTTTTTTTTTTTTTTTTTTTTTTTTTTTTTTATCTACTGATACTTTGTTATTTCTTGAGAATTGTGTTTTAGTTTTTTAATATATATATATATATATATATATATTTTTTTTTATGTTGGTTAACGTTGTTCCCTACATGGGGATTGTGATTTCAGTTTTTTCTTTTCTGTAAGATGTTTGGTGTTGTTTTCCTATGAAAGACGCATGAGTTTTCAAATTTTTCTGTGTAAAACGCTTGACTAGGCTTGAGTTGATGAGAGACGTGAAAAAGGGTATTTTGGTCTCTTTGTTCATTTTTCTTTTTTCTTATAAAGCTGACTCACATATGATAAAAAGACACATAAAATTGAGTAAAAGCTGGGTATTACGGTGCTCGTTAACACAATCTACACATATATATATATATATATATAAATAAAGTTGGTACTTTTTTTTAAGGAGTTGTACTTGTCTTTATAACTCCCCCCACCACATAAATGAGCAAAAGAGATTATTCTCTTTCCCAAGCCTCCATGATAGCAAGAAGAAGGCATACACAGTTACAATAATATGGGATATTTGAGTACAAATTATACATGCTTAGTTCATGAGCTACATAGTTAGCATCCCTTTTAATCCAACAAAAATAACAATCAATAATGGTCTATTTGGATTCTATGGATTTGGATTTGGACTTGAGGGAACTCAAATCCAAATCCTTTGTTTGGGTAAGTTAAAAGAAATGAATTTGATTTTGATCCCAAATCCGATCAGAATTTGATAAGCTTAAATCTATGGATTTCAAATACCCACAGTCACAGTGGAATTTAAAATCTAATTTGAAATCTCTCACGCACTATGCTCTATTTCTCTCTCAGAGCAAAGCCCTCCTTCGACTGTATCTCCGAAGGCGGAGGCAAGATAGGGCCGTCCGATCCGCCAAAACCTCCATCAAAGTCCTTTCCGTTCTGCTCCGACCAGAAATCAGAGAATCCTTCACTATAGATCGGCGGCGGAGACGGAGTCTCCGGCCCCGTTTGTGTAGAGAACACGTCGTCTACCTCGCCGGCGACGAAAGACTGGCTGGCAAACACTCTGTTCTCTCCGGACCGAAAGCTCTCTCTCAAACTCTCTGTTCTCTCCCGGCCGAAGCTCACAGACCACCAAGGCTCGACCTTTCTCTGCCACTTTCCAAGCCTCCACGGCTGTGGCTCACCTTGAGCTTGCCCTCTTCCTCACTCGGTTCCTCAATCTCAAAATCTCATCTCCTCTCCAAATCCTAAACTTATTTTCTTTTATTTTTCTGCTCAAAGATTCCTCATTTTTTTCTTTTCCATGGGTTTGGTATTTGGTTTGAGATTTGAGAAGTGGGTATGATTGTGGTGGTGTGGGTCTGAGATTTGAGAAGTTGGTTTGACCATGGGTTTGGGGTTTGGGTTTTGGTGCGTTGGGTTGATTCAGTGGTTGCTGGGTTGGGCGGCGGTGGTGGAGTTGAATCGGTTGTGCTGGTGTGGGTAGTTATTGTTTTTCCAGTATGGGTATGTGATTGTTTCCGGTATGGGTATGTGATTTTTTTTTTCTGATGGGTTTGTGGTGGTTTGTTCAGGGCTGGGCGGCGGCGGCTCTGGGATGTGGGTTTTTTTTTTTTTGGGTAATTTTGGTGGTGACAGAAGAGTGTGGCTGAGTTTTGGTGGATGGTGTTGTGTGGGTTCGCCAGAGAGAGACAAAAAGACACAGATGAAATGGAGATGAAAGAGAAGAGAGAGAAACCAAATTTTTAATATTATTTTATGAAGAAAAATAATAATTAAGAAAAATAATAATTAAAAAATATATTTTATTCATCTTAAATTCAAATCCAAATCCAAATCCAAATCTAAATTCAAATTTAAATTTAGGTATCTAAATAATGGAATTTCAAATTATGAATTCTAAATTCTTCAATGTTTAAAAAGATCCAAACAAGAAATTTTAAAATTAATGGATTTCAAATCAATAGATTTCAACTCCAAATCTAAATATTGCCATCCAAACACAACTTAAAAGAATTAGCGAATACTGGTGCATCATACAATAGAGGCTGAATTTCCCAACATGCCTCCTCCAAATTTTTATTTAAGGCATTAACATAAATCTTAGTATCACCCTTAACAATTATACTTTGAAACTTTTCATCTCTAGCCAACTGCAAAGCCCAAACTATGGCAGTAACTTCAGCAAAATTATGACTACATGCCACAATTAAAAGCACTGTATTGTCAGAAAAAGTTGATGACTTTACCCATTTAAGAAAAAAAGACAAAGTTTAGTTACAAAATTAGTTGTAACTTAAAGTTACAAACTCACTCAATAAAATAAATATTACAACATATTTTAAAAATCTAACCATTGAATTGCATGTTCTTTACGCCCTTAATACACTGTTAAATTTTGTATCAATCAAATATTATTTACTATATGATCTATAAGCTTATATTTTGTGCATAATTTTAAATTACAAAAACTTGCAAATTTAAAAAATTTATTGATGACATAGCTATTGATATTTAATTTTTTTGAAATTTTGCAAACATGAAGAATATAAGAAGAAGATATAATCCAATGGTAGATAAGGCTAAGACTACAACTAATTTTGTAGATAAATTTTATCAAAAAAAAAAAAAAAAAAACATATACCAAACTTAAAATTCTATTTTTTTCACATTAAAAAATATGTTATTAGAAACATAGTACCAAACACATTTTTTGTATTATGAGTACTTTAAACACGTATTTTCACAACACTTTTTGAACCACAATTTTCACATCATTTTAAATAACAATACTTGAACATCACTACTAAACAGGCCCTTAAGATATCTCTATTTCCATCCTAATGAGCTACCACAACTATAGAAAGCCTTCTCATTTGAACACATCAAGGGCAGATCCACCTTGCTAGCCCCCCCTAAATTTTAAATTTTCTCCATAACATACATAGCCAAAAAATACAGGCCCCTCCAAAACATATAATGCCCCCCCCCCCCCCCCCCCCCCCCCAAAAAAAGAAAAAAAATTCAAAAGACATTCTCAAATAAAATAATAGTTGAGCCCTCCAATTGTCAAAAAACTTGTAATTAATCCAATAGAAAATGACCCACTCTCTCTAAATAGCATAAATGTTTGCCCATTTCAGAACAAAGCTTTACATTTTCCTCTTCATTTTCATTCTCAAGATACGTGGCTTTTGCTTTTTCTCCTCAATATTGCTGTCAGCCCCATTGTTTAGTTGTTATTAACAAAACAATGCTCATCTCAACACAACCATACAAAGCTATAAACCTTCATAGTTAGTAAAAAAAATCTATTCCTTTTTATTTTTCATCTCTTTGCTACAAAAATAGTAGAGTGAACTTGCAAGTGTGAGTAAAATATAAATAATAATAATAATATGAATGATGAGGCGGATGTTGCCTAAAATAATAATGGAATTTGTTTTCCTTGAATGTGAGTAAAATCTATATTATTGAGTTTTAAAAAAAAAAAATTAGATTAATTCTTGAGTCATATTAAAACTAAAATAAATATGAGCAAACTAAAAACAATTGATGCATTCTTTAAGACTAGTTATGGTGGCAGGTGCTAACTCTTGAGTGAGAAAATTAAAATAAAATAAAATTTGAAGAAGTACAAAACTATATACATAAAAAATGGATGTCATACAAAGTTAATCTTATTCATATAAGAATTTTGATAGTTAGTCACACACAAAGTTATAGTAGTTATTTAACATATGCATATCTATTTTACTATAATAGTTTCTTAATATTTATTTGCTAAAGACAATATCCATTCACTAAAAATTTCTAAGAATGATAATAAATATCATCATCTTCCAACAATAACTGACTGATTTTTGCTAAGACATTGTCACAATATTTAAATTTTCATAAGAAATGATATTATATGCTACAGTTAAAGCTTCTCATCAAATACCTTCAACTATACACAATGAAAATGTTGTCATTCATACTTTTTTCTTTATCATTCTACATGAATTTAGGTGCAATGTTTAGCTTACTTAGTTTTTAATGAACAACCATTTTAGGCAAGAAAAGAGACAAAAAAAAAAAAAAAAAAAAAGATAATAAAAGGCATGTGTCATCGAATTTTTCATTAGATAAATTATAAGTTTCAAATATTTAAATCTAGAAAATCAATGTTCTTTAGGTAATAAATAAAACACCTTATATCATAATTTGAACTTTCTAAGTATTATTACCATCTAAAACTCAAAATATATGAAGAAAATTTTTGGGATGTTAAAATATATGGAGTAGACATTACACAATGGATATATTTTAAAAATCATAAGTTTTCATTAGGGTTTAACTAAGAAAATAACAATAGGACATATTTGCTCTTTTTTAAAATATTAATATAAAAATTACTTGATTTTAAAGTTTATGGAGGAATTGTGAATTACCCCAAACATAAAAGATGAAAAGTGTTTTTATCCTAAATTAATTTTTTTTTTTGGGTGCAAAGCTATATGTTTTCACATAAAATGGTGCATAAAGATAAAAATATAATTTAAAAAAAATACTAAAGTCAACCCAAAAAAACTATAAGCAAAATAGTGAATTTTGGCTCAACAAAGTTAATTCAACTAAAAAAAAAAAAAAAAAAGAAACACAACAGAATGGTACAACATTTTCATAATACCTTTAAAATTTGGTTATATTTTATTTTGACTTGTAAATAATTGACACTTCAGCAGTTCTGAATATATTATGATGACAACAAGATGTTTTAATATTTTTCACTAGAGAAATGCTATGTCTACAACATTTTCACAACAAATCATAAGCAGTAGGCTGTTATGAGTTGTTATTGGTGGGAAAAAAAATAATTTCATTGGTAAGTTTAACTTAGAACCAATAAAAATTTATCACAAATGATTTGTTATGAAAGTGTTGTAAGAAATTTTGTGGATGTAGCACTTCTTTGTTTCACAATATCTTTATTTTAGTTGTGGTTGGTTCCAATATGATATTTTATTTTGACTTATAAGGAATTAAAACTTCAACAATTATGAAAATATTGTAACAATTTATTGTATTAATATTATATATATAAACAGGGTCTCATATGTATATAAAAAAATTAGAAAAAAAAAAAAAGTTTAACCGGCGATATTAACAAAAAAAAAAAAAATGAGGAAGGCCAATGAAGTGATGGACAATACATATTGAACAAATCAAAAAATACTATAGCTACTACTTTAGCTTTTACATATTCGCGCTTTATATATATAGAAAAGTGTTATTAGTCATTTAGAATTTAAGACACCTGTAACAACCAATTTTTTTTAATGCAAAATTTTCTTCTTTAATGATTTGATGATAATGGATGAATTTAAGACACTTGTAACAAATTCAAAATTTATAATTTGATAATAATAGATTAATTTTATTCTATGAAAGACTCACAATTGAAATAAATTTAATGCAAAATATTATTTTTTTGGATATTTTGTATGTCTATATTAAATTAGACAACTAATAAATATATTAGCGTTGAAAATTTTGGAAAAATACTATAACTCGGCCCTGACCTGCCTTGCCCTGCACCAACATTTATTTTTATCACCCCCTTTGGTGGAGCCTTCTAATAAGTTTCAAATTGTCTTGGACTTCTCTACACACTATTAGTCTTTGCTAGGGGTGGTAAAGTAAGCCTAAACCCATTTGCCCGCCCAAACCCACTCACTCTAATTGAACCCAAACTCATCCAATTATTAGTTGGGTTAAATAGGCATTAACCCAATTAGACTCAGTGATTATTAGGTTTTAACTAAAAACCCATTAAGCCCCATTTAACCCAAAAACAATATACCCAAATTCAACCCAGCCCTTCCCATAAAGTTTTTTTTTTTTTAAAAAAAAAAAAAAAGCCTTCAGACGTTTCAATGTTTGGGTATTCATTTTCCTTCATTTTCTCGACCTCCAAATACTTCTCTCTCTCTCTCTCTCTGGCTCTCGTTTAGAACTCATGGAATCCATTGGAGTACTCATGCTCAAGTGTTCTGTTGAGTTTAAGGAGTTGATGATAGTGGATCCTCCTAATGGCAATGACACTTACATAACACTGACACTTACCCATAGATTTGGCTCTTGAAAAAACTTGACAAAACCTCAGTGTAGTGCACATTTGCTCTTCGCAAATCGCAAAACCCATTCAAACCAAAACCCTTTCTTTCTCTCTCTGCTCCTACATCGATGTTGTCCTCTGAACCCGAGCTACCAAAACCACAACTAGAACAAGAAGAAGAAGAAGAAGATCAATCCTCCAAACCTCAGAGCAAGAAAGCCGCCAAGAAAGAAGCCGCGAAGCTTGAGAAGCTAAAGCGTCACCAGGAAGCTGCCGTGGCCTCCGGCGTTCAATCACTTTCAATGGAGGATCTGCTCACCGACAATTACGACGACGTTCCCATTTTGGACCTCTAGTCGAAGGTCGCTCCTGGTACTAGGGTTTGGACCGAGATCGACAAGCTGGCTGAGCCGTTAATGGACCAGTACGTGCTGGTACAGGGTCGCGTGTAGAGGATCCGCGCCAAAGGGAAGACCGTGTTCGTGGTTTTGAGGGAGAGAGGATTCACCGTGTAGTGCTTGAAATGACATTTCTTTGTATTTGTTGCATTGTTTGGTTGCCAAGAAAGTGAGAGAAAATAGAAAAGAAAAGAAAATATTTTTTTATTTTGATTTTTAATATAATTGTTGATGTGGATGTGCTTATGTAGAATTTTTTAATCCCAAGAATGGAGACTAAAGAGAGTGGAAAAAAGAATCCAAGAAAGTGTTGGGTTTTCACTTTAATGGCATTTTGGTAATTTTGATAATTGGGTAATTGGGTGAATTTGGGTTTACCCATAATAATTAGATTGAGTTAAATTTGAGTTAAAAGCAATTAGTTAAATGAATTTTAATGGGTAAATATATTTTATATATCCAACTCAATTATGCACATTCTAAACCCACCCAAATTCACCCATTTGACACCTCTAGTCTCCGCTGCAAGAGAATGCTCCTTTAAACTCAGCAAGTAGGCTCACTTGTCCATCATTGTCCATTACTTGTCCTTATAACTTTCACAAGCATAAATATTAAATAATAATAACAATATTATAACAAATTCCTTAATCAAAAAAATATATTATAACATATTCCACGTGCTAGGCCCCATCTCGGTAATTTCATCATGCTTGAACAGCAAGTATTGTATTGATATTGCTACTCTATCAACCTTTTTTTCCCACTAATATAAATCTATTTATTTATTTGTTGGCCATACCCTATTTATGATCAGTTGTGAACTTTTTGATCATAAATTTCAATTTTTACGAACTTTTGACGAACCATCCACGCGCACTCCCCCAATCTCATGTTTGAACACGCGCTTTCTCTTTCTTAAAAATATAAATAAATCAGTTTCGTGCAATAAGTCAAAGTTTTCACTTTTCAGTGTATGTACGAAAGGCATCGGATCAAGCTAGTTGGAGAGAATCCCAATTTTCAAAGAATAATTCAATTGCTAATTATAAATCCCATCTGACATGCATGTTCTTTTTACCTTCCTAATCTCCAAAAAATTCTGTAATTTAGAGGGTGTTTAGTATATATATTTCTAAAAATATGTGTAGAAATATATGTAAGTGAAAAAATATGTAAAAATATGTGTAGTATTATTTAAAAATTAAAAACATATGTTTGAGTGAGTATATCAACCGGAACTTTAGATTTTTAAAAATTCTAACAGTGCAATCTAATGGTATCTCAAATATAATGTTTTTGATTCTTTTGATATAGGCTATTGTATTATTTGTTTTGAATTTATTATCAAGGCCAAGGCTAGTCCTGCTTCTTTGTAATTCTTCAGTTCTGCTTTAATAAAATTTCTTTCCAAAAAAAGAAAGAAAAAAAGAAGCAAATTAATCCTGGACTTAATAAAAAAAAAGCTACAACACTAAAAAAAAAAAAAAAAAACTCATTAACTACTATACTCTTCAACAAAAACAATAAACAAATTACAACAATAAAAGGATCCCCAAACAAAGTAAACGCCTTGATCAGAATAGTAATCTTAACCTTAGTTTTAGTTGCTAATATGTCTCTTTACTTCACTTGTTGACACTTATTAAAAAAAATTACTTGTCACCATTGTTTGCTTGATTGAAAGCCTTTACGATGTTGGTCTTTGACCATAGAATGCATACATAACTTGTAAGAGACCTTAAATTTATACCCTTTGCCTTTTTGTTTGCTGCGGTGAGTTGGAGGTTTTTCGGGGACAAAATACTCAGTTAGATACATAATTTCTACTACTACAAAGAAGCTAATTGCATATCCAATCTTCGCTCCTTTCCATGAGAATCATGTTTCCTTCCACTCAACTGCTGGTGGTTTTATTGGTGACAAGTCTTTTGGACATGGCACCTGAATTTGCATTCTACACAACCCACAATTATTGGCATAAAATTTTTGATCATTCATTATATCCATTTGGCAACCAACCAAAATCTTGTCTATGAGTTTGTTATTACTCAAATCCAACATAGTCAATTTTTGCAACTTTCCTAGTGATTGTGGAATTGAAATTAATAGATTGTTGTGTGACAAGTCCATATTCTCTAGATTTTTTAGATCACTAAGACTTATGGTAGTCTCCCATAAAGGTTGCAATAAAAATTCATTACTTTTAACAGTTATAATTCAATACTTAACGAAATGCAATAAAAATTCAAATCTAGCCAATACTTTTAACAGTTATAATTTCTTGGAAGAGGATGGATATGGATTTTGAAATCTGTCTTCAATTACATTGTCCAATCAACATGTTTGTCTCCGTGTGAACTGTGAAGTATATATGAATATGCATTTTTTACTTTAATTCAATTAGCATATTACCTGTTGCATCTTCTTTCTTTTTTTTTTTTTTTTTTTAAATAATATTGAATTAGAAGATATTGACAATGTAAGTTAAGACTTAAGACAATAGATGTTGTGTTTCTATTGTTCTATGAACCTAGGATCAGCTTTTGCTATGCAATTTGCAACAACAACTGCAACAATAACAAGAGAAATACAAAATAACTTAATGTTTTGAACTTCAACATATTCATTGTACTAGTCAATGGCTTTTCCACGCTTTGTTGTCTTACTAGGTATTATACCCACGCTGTGCGCCACGCTATAGAATGGCATCAAAATAATTTATGGGGATTTTTATAATAATAATAATAATAATAATAATAATAATAATAATAATAATAATAATAATAGCGTTACATCTCCAATACAAATGTGATCACAATCAAGCAAGGCAAAGAGTTTTAGTGAGAGAGAGTTTATATGAGAAGAAAAATACCAGGCCCATTTGGTAGAGCATTTTAGCAATATATTTTCAGTTTTTAAATTACATTACACGCATAGATAAAAATGAAGTGTCACAAATTTTCAAATATTTTATTATTAAAAAAAAATCATTTGAATGATGCGAGCCGAACTAAATTAGTAGCTTCCACAAAATTTTTCAAAAATTGCTCAAAATAGGTAAAAATGGAGATCTTATAAGCTTACTTAAAGAGCTGGCCATTCCAAGAAAAAATCTAGCGGCCCCACTTGTCCACAGGTGTTCCTTTCATGTTTACTAATTGGAGGGCCGTATTAAAAAGGTGACTAAAATAATAATAATATGGTTTTTTTAAAATTAAAAAAAAAAAAAAGAGTTAAAGTAAATACAGATAATTAGTGGAAATTAGAGCTTTGCCTTGTTAAACCCGTCTCTACTCTTGTGTCCAGTGGCCACGTGTCCACTGGACCTCTAGAATAATTAGCCCCTCCGCGTCAAGAATTATTGGGCGTTGTTTTAATTAGATACAAAGATAAGTTACACATCCCCATGTGCCTTTGTACCGTGACCATTTTTTGTTAGAGAAGTGAAAAAGTGAAGAGATAAAAAATGGAGAAAGAAGATAGAAAAGTGGTAGGAGAAAAAAAATTTGATTTTTTTTTCATATGTATTTGGTTGAGAGGGTAGAAAAGTGAAAAGATGAAAAACTCTTTTATTTAGTTGAGAAAAAAATGAAAAGATAGAAAATAAAATTTGTATAAATTTACCATTATATCTAATTTAGTCAAAACAAAAATAATACAATATATTTTTATTAAAAATATATGTATGAATAATTCCTTCGTTAAAAATATGAAATAAAAAGAGGATAAGAAGTTTAAGAACCCAAAACTTTTTTTTCAAAAAAAAAAAAAAAAACCAAAACAACTGAAAAAAGAAAGGGAATAGTACGAACACAAATTAAAGAAAAGAATTAAAAAAAAAAAAAAAAAAAGAAGGAAGAAAAGAGAAGGGTCAATTGACTCAATTTTATTTATTTTATTATGGGAACTTGCCTCCTAAAGGATAAGAGTTAAAAATAAAGGAAAAAAAAAAAAAAAAAAAAAAGTCCAGGACTTGACTCACCTCACCAGCACGCAAGTTCTCATGATAAAATAAATAAATTTGACCCTTCTCTTTCACACCCCCCTCCCTTTTTTTTTTAATTGCAAATTGATATGAAGACCTAATTTCAGCCTCTCAAGTCAAAAATCCTTGTTTTGTTCTTAATCTGAACTCACTCCTAGGCAGGGGCGGAGCCACGTTGTCCCTTGGGGGGACCGTGGCCCCTGCAAAAAAAAAAAAAAAAAAAAAAAAAAATCCATTAGACTATGTAAGAAAATTTATTGGGCCCCCCCAATGTTTGACATCCGGCCCCCCTATATCTCCTCTATTCTCCATTTAGTTTTAGAAAAAGCCTTTAGTTTTAGGCCTCTACTCTCCCAGCCAGTGACGGAGCTATTCTTGGACCTGGGGGCAGTGCCCCCCCCCCCCCCCCCCCAAATTTTCAAAAAAACATTTCAGTATATATATAATATATTATTTTTAGCAATTTGTTCTAATAAAATTACGCTTTACCCACTTAATAATATTATTGATATTTTTAAATGCTATAAAAAAATTAGCCCAACAAAATAAATTAAGCCCAAACAACATCCAAAAAAAAAAAAAAGCTGTTCTAATTAGATATCTACCCAGCCTAGGAGTAGAAATCACCCAACACTCATAAAAAAAAAAAAAAAAAAAAAAAAAAAAAAAAAAAAAAAAAAAACACCCAACTTACCTCACACATATAATAAAAGGGAAAAAAGAAGGAGATTTCTAAGCCATTCAACCAAAAAAGAAAAATGAAAAAGAAAAAAGGAAAACCTAACTTATGGCTGAACACAGTGAGGAATTCGGCAACCAGCCAGCAGCAGAAGAACTGAAGAAGCAGTGGCTGTGATAGTCAGGGACGTTGGGGCTGGGACGGAGAGACCTGAGAGTCTGAGACTCAAATACAGAACATACTAGAGAGAAAGAGATAAAAGAAAGGTAAAAATCTGATCCAAGGCTTGTCTTTAGCACTCTTTTATAAATGAAAAAGTTGCATCTGACAAGTGACAAACACAACACCACACACAACAGTCAACACTTATTGCATTTGATGTTTTGTAAATTTTTTTTTTGGGTAGTTTTGTCTTTAGTAATAGTGAATAGGCTGTGATGTTTTGTGATTATTATTATTTTTTTAGTTTTGTCTTTAGTGTTTTTGTCTATTAGTTAGTGTCTTTTAAAACATTAAAGTTGGATAAATAATTAAAGAGATTATTTGTAATTTTGAAATTTATTAGTTAGTTGTTGAATGTTTGTGTGCATAGTATTTGTCTATTATGTGTAATGATTGTAGATTATTGACCATATAATAACATAATGTATGGTTGAAGGCATGGGCATGAGGAGGTTGTTTGTGATGAGTCTTGAAGGGAAAATAAAGTTTCTTAGGTAAATCTTTTTTGATTTATTAACTATTTTTGATTAGTTAGATATCATGTGACAGTGGGTGTTGTTAAATTGTTTGGTTTATATTGTGTACTTGTGTGTTTAATTTTTGCTTTTGTTTGAGGGGTTATTCTTAATTAAAAAAAAAATACAGGAAAATTTGAATAATAGGAATGATGATGGGTTGATTGTTTAAATTATAGTGGAAATTTTATTTTTTTTCTTGAGTATGAATAACATCCATATAATTAAGTAAAAATTTCTAATTAAGATTTTATTTTTTAAGTTCTTTTCAGGTTAATTTTTGAGTTATATTCTTAAAGCTAAAAGAATTATGAGCAAACAAAAAACAATTGATGCATTCTTAAAGAAAAAAGATGTTAGCAATTCAAAATTTAGGACACCTGTGGTTGTAGAAACAAATGTGACTGTAGAAATAAATGTTGATACTTCAATGCTTGATGAACACCCCTCCAAATAGTCAAGAATTCAATCTGAAGAGATAGATCGTGATCTAGGATCACGTAAACAAATATGTGAATTTCTTATCAACAAACAAGATAAAATCCGACGAGATTATCTCAAAGAAGGTCCATATCAATCTAAATATATAGACTATCCATACAACGATAATAATCATTGTCATCAAAAATCGTCCCCATGTAAAAAATCTGGACTACGCCCCTGCTCCTAAGAATTTAAAATGTGGAAGTCTTAGGTTTGAATTCTGCGTTCTAGCAGGCCTGTCAGACGTGAATTACTACTAGATTTGCATAAACATTAAAAACACACTTTTTGTGGAAGGCATGACTGCGTGAGCATGAAGATGAAGTAATACAACTATCTGACCCGCAGTTTTTTTTTTTTGAGAAGGATATCTGACCCGCAGTTGATTAGCGTCTTTCATTAAAAACAATGTATATTTGTTCCGTCCTTTACGTCTTTAACAAAATCTTTTTAAAGCCGTAAAGGACCGAACAAATCAACAAAGGGTGGGATAGCCGCAGTTGATTAGCGTCTACAAGCTTGACACGTGTTAATGTGGGACCAATTCACCAACTATCTGACTGGACTGGATATGGTCAGCCCTATAGGTATAGCTTTGGAGAATAATAGTTGAGAGAGAACCTAGTATCTAGTCTTTTTCAGTGTCATCCCCTGGGGGAACAAATGTCAAATGGTGGAGCAATTCTTCATTTCTAGCAACCTCTTAATTGTCTCGACATTAAATTCATCAATTGTTTTCCTAAATAGTGTTTGATTCTTCTCTGGTATCCCAAAAAAAATAAAAAAAATAAAAAAATAAATTCATCAATTAAGGTGCTTACACTGGTAAAAAAAAAAAAAGAAAAAAAAAAAAAAGAGTGCTCATTTGGGCTTCCAATATTATTTCAGTAGCACATAAAAGAGGGAAAGTAACCCAAAAAACTTATGAGGGGAAAGAAACTAAAATTGAGCAAAAAATGCCATATGAAAATATTACCGATAAGGGGCTGTTTGGTAGGGATAATTAAATAACAGTTTTTGTTATTTAAATAACACAACATGTAATTTTACAACACTTTTTATCCATACATATTTTCTTAACACTTAAATAACATTACTAAAACAACATTACTAAATGCCCCTGTTCAAGAATTAATATGTGGAAAGAAAGAGAGGTGAAGAGTGAAAAACTGAGAAATTATTATTTGTTAGGTAAATTTTTTTTTTTTTGGTGTGGTGACTTTGTTAAGTATGTAATGTTTAGAAAAGGTTTTTACTTTTTTAAAAGTGTAAGATGTCTTCTACCATACCAAACCTTAAAATATCAAATATGAAGAACCTTGTTTTCTATTGTTTCAAACATTTAAAGAAATAAAAGAGAGTGGGTTTTTGCCCCCGCCCCCACACCCCCCCCCCCCCCCCCCAAAAAAAAAAAAAAACCGAAGCTTCAAAGTAGATGAAAGGTTTATGAGTTAATCAAAGTTTACCTTGAAAATTCCCATTAAAAAATAAAGTTTACCTTGAAAATACTTCCCAAGTATATTTCATAAAAAAAAAAAAAAAGAGAAAAAGGTAAAAGTAAAAAAATAAAAAGTAGACACCAGGTAAAGATATCATCTTTATTATTATTATTTGGGTTATGCTAACAAGTGCCCTTAGAGCATTGATTAAAAATCCATTTTAAGAAAGTTTTAACTTCATTTTTATGAGAAATGAAAAAAACTGTCAAAACTTTAGTTGTTTTTTTTTTCTCATAAAAACTTTCTTTTAATGGATTATTAACTAATGCCCTAAGGGCATTCATTAGTATTTCCCTTTCTTTTTTTTTTTTTTTTTTTTTTTTTCTTTTTCTGTTGTAAATATTCTAAATCGTTTTTTTATTGACAAAGTTCTAATTCTGGAATCTAGACTATTATTCTTTTGGAATGGTTCCCTTATCCTTATCCTTAAGCTTGTTTTGCTTGCTCGTTACCTGTGAGTCCATGAGCATCCACAGCAGTAGAGTTAAAAATTTAGTTTTTTAACTTCACCAAAAGTTACTTTATCTATTTTACCTACACACATACTGCAGCAGTGGATCTATTTTAGCTTTCAATGTAATAAAATAATAATAAGGCGGTAGAACCAGCCAAGCAGTATATAATTCAAAGTAAATGAAAGCAAATAATGAAAGCAGTTTAGAATCGTCTGGTATGGTGGTAATTCGTCCAAGGTGGCGGTAGCAACAAGTAGTATAATGAACATAAACTGAAAATACTTGTTTATTGAAAATAGATAAAACACTTACAATAGTAGTAGTGAATACAAGATCTCAACAGTACAGGTTAACAGTTACAAAACTTGAAATAGAATTACAAGATTTGTAGGGAAAGTAGTAGTAGAATTAAGGTAACAAGGTAGTAGAAACAAGGAATTCTCTAAAGAAGGCTTCTAAGAAGTTCTAGGGAGAATTCTATGAGAAATTCTAAAGGAAATTCTGATCCTTAACATAAGAGACAACCCCCTTTAAATAGGTAAAATTAGGAGTGAACAGTGTCATGAATAGTAACAGGTGAACAGTAACGGATGAATAGTGACAGGTGAATAGTGACAGATGAATAGTGAAAAAGTGAGTCTTTTTTCTTTTTACTCCAAATTTTGGGGAATCATGGAGGGAATATGTAGTGTTCAGAAGCATCCCACTCAAAGGTCTAGGCCTTCATTTCAAGAGTCTAGGCCACATCATCATTGTCCTTAAAAGAAGCCAAATATGCACCATAATGAGAATCTTTAGAAGCATGCAATAGAATAGGAACTTTATGACATGAAATCTCCAGCATATGAGGCTTTAGCATGGACATAAGACCAGAAAAATCTCTGACAAAAGTCCAAAAGGAATATTTCTTTGAATATCACCATGTACGCATGTAGTTGAATAGTGTCTTTGAACATCACCATGTACGCATGTAGTTGAATAGTGTCTTTGAACATCACCATGTAGACATTGTAGCATTTTTTTAATATTGTAACACTTTTAGCCATTGTGCAGGCTAGACAAGTAGAGAACAGTAGTAACAATAATTTGAGGACCATACAATTAATCAGTGGAAAGAGTATCGGATGGATAATCATCACCAGGATCCTATAGAGGATCATCATTACATTCATGCTCACTGTAAATAACATACTGATTGCAAAATCCACAGTATAGCAATGGCTCAAACTCTGGAGTTTTCCCTGGAGCAATAAAACTCCTTGGATTACAGTGATCTGCTATGTGCATATGAGTGATGGCAAGAGCATAAGGTCTGGGGCCAAAAATAAAAATTCTATCTGTGCTTCCTATGAAATGATAATGTTTCCATAGGTTTTGAATGACTTCAAGAATTTGATTATTGAAATAGTTTCTCCAGCCCTCTATAAGGGCGTGGCGGCCTTGGAAGGATAAGTGAGAATCTCCTTCATACTATTGTCCTTGGTGGGTGTACCCATTAATGAGAATGAGATGTTTTGATGGCTGAACGTTCATCCAGTTATCTCCTTCCCATTTTGGCAAGGTGCTCCAACATCTGATGGAAACAAAAGGACTTTCGAAATTGTTAATAGCTGTCTGAATGATTTGTGGAAGTTGGCTGGTTTGGCCAAGACTGGTTAATTTTATGAGTCTGATAAAGCCATACTCAAACATTTGGGAAAGCCAGTTAGGATTCTGATCATTATCACCTTTTAAATCATCAGCAACAAATGAACTGTCGTAATTAATCAAGAGACCAAGAAATGGGTGTTTCTTTTCATACACTCTGAGACTGACTTCAAAGTGTTTTTTTCAATCAATTTGTTCAAGGATATCACCAATATCATCTGAATTAGCAGGATCAGGAACAGCAGTTGTAACAAGTGTTTTGAAGTATTTGAACCCTAGGTCAAAAGACCTAAACATAGCCTTGCTTCTCAGTATACGTGATTGTATATCTAATGGCAAGTTGGCAAAAGCACTTCTTAATATAGATTGGGACTTAAGGCTCAATCTAGAATAATCACTGCCCATTATAGTCATTTTATCCTTTGAATGGATATCCTCTTTGTCAAAGAGTTGACTAGTGTATGGATCATCTGTAGTATTTGGATAGTTAACAAGTTGGCTTCTAAAAGCCCCAATTTCTAAAACAAGGGGGTTTTCTAAAATAAGGTTAGCATAGTGGCTTAAATAAGCCTCATTCTGAGCAGTAAGGTTAACAAGATGGATTTCAAGGTCTTTGAGAGTGCTTTTAAAAAGATCATGGTGGTTTTTAATAAAAGCAGCTTGAAGGTTATTAAGAATAAATTTAATTGAATCTGGAAGTTCTGAATAGGTTCCATTGTGGAATTGTAAATTTTTTGATAAAACTTCCTGCAAAGCAATTACTATATCATCACTGGAATATGCCACCTTTGCCGGGACATACCCTTGAAAGGATGTTGATCTACTGGGTTTTACTCTAGAAGATGCGCCTTCATGCATTATACCACTACTGGAATATGCCACCGTTGCCGGGACATACCCTTGAAGGGATGTTGATCCACTGGGTTTTACTCCAGAAGATGCACCTTCAGGCAATTTGTTTTGGGAATAGTCCTGTACAGGAGCTTTTCCCTTGTTTTTTCTCTCAGCAGAGGGAGCCATAATAATCCACTTATTAGTGGTATAAATACAAATATTATTATTATTATCTCACGTATTAGTGGTATTTATCCTCGTATCAATGCCTGGTTCCTGCAAGGAATCATTGAGAATATTAGAGTCATTGGTAATAGTTGACAATTTGGCATTAGTAGGATTACCTTCAAAATTGTCAATGAAATATTGGCACAAACTCAACTTTGGTTCATGAACAAATATATCAATAGGAAAGTCATAAGACAAACCTAGAGCATCATCAATATCAGTTTCAAGTTTTGAAGCAAATTTGCACTTTACTCTCTGTCCAGAAGGATTAGTAGTAATTCCATCATGTTTAACAAGAAAGGGATGCAAAGCATCTATAAATGGCCGACTAAGAATCACTTTATTAACAAGAGCAAGTTGAGAATCATTAAAAGCATCAGCAATACCTTTATCAAAAAGAATAGCCTGTTGACTGGATTCATCTCCATCCTTGTGCTCATCTTGTTCATTATCAGACTTATTTTGATCAATATTTTTATCAATTTTTAACATTAACATTTCTTGTTTAAGATTATGGTTATCACTTTTAATATTTTTAAATTCATTTTTTAATTCACTTATCCCTTGTTTAACAATATTAATTTCATGTTGCAAATCATTAACAATTAGTTCTTTGGATGTCTTTTTATTAAATCTTTCCAAAGTTTCTTCAAAACTTATTGTTGGTTTAAGTTTTTTACTAGTTTCATCTCTTAACAAGTTTTTCTTGAATTTATCCAAATATTCTTTTTGTAATTCAGGATTTTCAATTTGACCAATTAATTTAACCAACAAACTTTCATTTTCTTTACCTTTAGTGAGAACATTAACAGTTTTGATAACATTACAACATGAATCTCTACAACCAATTTTAACATTTGGAGAATCAGAAGAATCATCAACCGAACAATAGCAAGAATCAGTTGAAGAAGAAAAATCATCTTCCAAAGAATCAGACGAATTGTTTGATTTAAGGATTCTGAATAATTCTTCTTGATCATTATCATTAATTTTTAACATGTTAAACTTGTTTTTTAACTTACCAGGTTTTTGTTTACAATCTTTACTAAAATGACTAGGTTTGCCACAGTTGAAACATTTACCTTTACTTGATCGTTGGTTAACATTTTTCTTTTTAGCATAAAAATCATTAGAATTAGTTTTGTATTTTTTTTATGTTTTTTATGACTATAATTTTTGTAACTTTTATCATATTTTTTACCCTTTTGCCTAGAAGGAGTAATAGGGGATAAACCATATTGTTCACAAAAATTACCCATTTCATATTGAGCTTTTCTTTTATTTTTTAATTGGTGTTTTAATAATTTTTCATCATTACACATATTAATACCAAATTTTTTAATAGTGCTTAAAATATCACCATAGGTTAAATTATCATAATCAATAGAATCATTTTTACCAATTAATTCTTGTTTTACCTTATGAGCAAAGATAGGAGGCAGACCGTCAATAAACTTTTCTTTCCAATAAGGCTTGAAACAGTCTTTCTGCTGCATTACTTTGGAAAGGAAAACATCTTGATACCATCTATAATCAAACATAGTAGGGCATTTCAAATTATTTAATAAATCAGAAATTTGAGATGAAACATTATATGGAGCACCAACAAAATGTTTGATAATGGTATAAATCAAGGTATTAACACCATCAGGAATACCTCGACCAATATGATCATCAAAAATAGGCAAATCTTCATCATTTTTTTTAACAGCATGTTTAATAGAATCTCTAGATTTTTCTGTGAGATATGAATCCCACCATCCATGAAGAGTACCAGAAAAACCAGTAGAAAGTAAATCAACAATTTCAGGTTGGTCAAAATCATGATTATTTTGGTAAGCAGTACCAACTATAGACATATGTCCCATTTTATTAATAATTTCTTGTTCAGAAAAACCATAAATATTCCATTTATAAATTTTGTCAGTAGAAACAGAAAACTGAGTTTGGAAAGGTCTTTCTTCAAACTACATATCAGGAGGAGTAGGTTTTGAATACCAATTTTTTGTAAGAAACATGGGTTTGGAATTTCCAACAAATCTTTTCATTTCGAGTAAACCATCATCAAAAACCTTTTTTGTAGGAACAGAAGAAACAGAAGATACTGTATCAGAATCTGGGTTGTCATCAGAAACAATTTCTTTTTCTTTTCTTGAAATAGTGCAATTATCATGGGTACTTGTATAAGTACCTTTAGTTTTAACTTTTAAATCAGAAAGCATTTTTTTCACAGTTTCAAGAATTTTTTATTGAGAAGTTTTAAACTTAAATTTGTTATCATGACTGGGTGAATTAATCAAAGGTTCCTCAGTCTTGATAGAAACAGGTTTTTGAACAGAAGCAGATTTTTCAACAGAAACAGTTTTTTCAACAATTTTTTCTTCAATACGGTCAAGCTGTTGACCAATAACATGCAAAGATTCCTTAGTAAAATTGTTTTGTTCAATAAGGCTAACAATAGGAGTTTGATCATCAGCTATTTTGAAAGGAGTAGCTTTAACATTAGTTTTGCCAGTAGTTACCAAAATAGTCTCAAGAGGTGGATGACTAGAACTAATAATGGTTTTGTCATCAAAATTTGATTTCTTTATTACATTCAAATGGTTTTTTGAAACTTCATCTTTTGAAACATAATAATTTTCAAGAAAATCAAAGAACAAAAAATGTCTTTTCAACTGATGCATTTTTTCTCTCCATTTTCTTTTGACACAAACTTTTTCAGACTGAGCAAAATTATTTTGGAAATATTTCCTTTTAGGTCTGTTTTTTGGAAGCATAAATTCATTGAATAAGGAAACCATACCAATTTCAAAATTTTCATTTAAAACAGTCAAAACTCTTAAGTGGTTAACAGGATTTTCAATAGGAGGAAAATCAGAATCAGATGGACAAATAGAATTAGTGTCATCTTCTTCTTCATTAGTAGATTTGCCATATGGAGTGGAAGGTTCAACTTTAGTAGAGTAGAAAACAGAGCTGATTTGAGATTTATCACTTAAAACACCTTTTAACTTTAAATCAATGGGTTTTTCAAAACTCTTTTGTAAAAACTCATTGAGATCATGATTTCTTTTTGAAATACTTTCAGGTCCAGCGAAGGAATGTCTTCCTTCGTTGATCCTAAAGGGTTGATTGTTTAGAAAACTTATTTTAACAGTTCCATCAAGATACTGTTGAATATTTGTGAGATCTAGCTCATCAAAAACAGGTTTAGGAACAGGGGATTCTTGTTCCAACAACCATTCAGTGGGAAGCTTAATATCTTGCCATTGAATCATTTTTGGAACTTGAGTTTTAGCATCAGGAGTTGAACATGTGATTAACATTGTTTTACCAGAGGGTTCTCTATGATTCAAACAACCAGGATTTAACTGAGTACCCAAAAGTCTATAATAAATACGATAAATCAAAGCAAAAAGTTTACTACCTTCATCCATGTGATAACCAGAAGAAGCAATACTCAAAGTCAAAGCTTTAACAATATTAGGATCATCCAAAGCAAGAGTAATATCAGGATAACAATTAAAGTAAACAGGACCATCATACAAAGAAGCAGTGATCATACCAAGAATGCTATCTTTAAAGTTTTTAAATCTAGCATCTCGTAAACACATGAGAATAGAAGCATTAATACCCTTTCGGGTGAGTGGTTTAACAGCAACTTGAACCATACCAATATACAAATAACTGAGTTTTTTAGCAATGAAATCATTAATATTTCTTTTGGAAAACAAGCAACATTTTTCATGCATTTTTGAAATAGAAAATATTTGTTCAACAGTTCTAACTTTGTAAACAGGATGAAAAGTGGTTTCAGTCCAACTAGTTTTGTAAACAGTTTTAGTATCAACTTTAGGAATGTTCCATTTTCAGAAATCAGGAAGCTCATGATCTTCAACAGTGTGATTATCTTCATTCACAATATCAGGAGGACAACCAGTCTTGGAGCTGATAGAGGAGTTGGATCTCCACAACTTATCCATATTATCCTAGTTTTAACACTCAATTATCATGTTTTTCTCACAACCGTTGCATTTCGTAATACATACCCTACGCAACCCTATACTACACACATGCCCTACACGCCCTCCTGGCTCAAATGGGCCTTACAGTCAGGTTCTGAGAATTCACTTTACACCTAGAGTGGTGCCAACGACGATAAGAAGGGAACACAACAACGGAGCACCAAAGGTTTGGACAGGTATGGACAAGACACAAAGAACACAACCACACTATCACCGGCCAGAAAAGAGTGGCTCTGATACCATAAAGGGGGAAGGGGACGCACAGATAAAGGGGAGAGACGGAAGCACAGTAATATATATGTTGAAAGTAAATGCAAGTAATATAAAACTAAATAATAAGGCGGTAAAACCAGCCAAGCAGTATATAATTCAAAGTAAATGAAAGCAATTAATGAAAGTAGTTTAGAACCGTCTGGTATGGCGGTAATCCGTCCAAGGTGGCGGTGGCAACAAGTAGTATAATGAACATAAACTGAAAATACTTGTTTATTAAAAGTAGATAAAACACTTACAGTAGTAGTATTGAATACAAGATCTCAACAGTACAGGTTAATAGTTACAAAGCTTGAACTAGAGTTACAAGATTTGTAGGGAAAGTAGTAGTAGAATCAAGGTAACAAGGTAGTAGAAACAAGGAATTCTCTAAAGAAGGCTTCTAAGAAGTTCTAGGGAGAATTCTATGAGAAATTCTAAAGGAAATTATGATTTCAACATAAGGGACAACCCCCCTTAAATAGGCAAAGTTCTGGATAAACAGTAACACATGAATAGTAAAAGCAAATAGTGTTCAAAATATTCTTTGACCAAAGCATACTGAAAGTGGTCGTAGAATATTTGAAAGCAGTCTTGGAAACATAAGGAATCTTCTTTTTAGTAGCATGAGCAAGAACAGTAGCATTTTAGCATGGGAAAGAACATTAGCATCTTGGCCGTTGTGCAGGCTGGACAAACAGTGTGAATCAATCAATCATCAGCTTCATTAGCTTTAGCATGGGAAACAACAGTATCATCTTTAGCATAGGAAAGAACAATAACATCTTGGTCGTTGTGCTTGCCAGGCAAATAGGGTGAATCAATCAATCTTTTGCTAAATCATCAGCTTCATCTTCATCATGTCCAAACCACTCCTCATTGTAGGGGTAGTAAGGATCCTTTGTCACAGAGTCTTCAGAGGATCGCTCATCATCTAAATCAGCCTTTTCTCCTTTTATCATTTCAATGAGAGCATTCAGTGCTTCGGGATCCTTGCGGATTTCATCCAAAGGAGAACTCACTTTTTTAGGTTTAACAAATGGCCTAACCGATTTAGAAGAGGAAGCAGATGCATTAGTAAAGACGGGGGATTGAACAAGTGAACAATTCTTAGCAATGGGGAGAGTAGCAGTGGATGAAGACTCCCTGGAAATGTTAGCAATAATTTTTGGAATATGAAGGAATTTACCCCACCATTTTACATACCAATGTCTAGAGAGAACATCACCTTCCTTTTCATATTGCCATTTTAATATCCAAGGGATTTTGTAACGTTTAACAAAGTAGAGCAAAGCAGGGAACTTGGCATTATAAGCATCAACCTTGTAGGACTTCTTGAAACATTCAAAAGCCTCAAGCAATGGTTCAGGGAAAATGTAATTAATAGGGCCAAATTGAGTCCACCAACGGTTGAACCAAAGAGGCAGAGAACCAGTGAAATTTTTATCAAAGTTAACAAACCAAGAATGAGACATGTTTTCATTTTGGTGAAGCATAAACCTTGACCAAGCAGTGATGTAATCATAGTAGGAATAGGGGATGGGAGAACTGGGCATTGTTTTGGTAAAACTAGGGGAGGGACCCCACTTTTCTTCAGGAATAACTTTGACCAGGTAAACACCATGGTAGATGATTTTGGAGGTGTCATCTTTGTCAGTTATGGTGTTAATGATAATAGATTTTTCATGACTCAAGAGACCAGAATAGTACTGAAGGTTCTTTTCTCTATGCTCAGGAATCCAATGAAATCTTGGAGGAAAATAACTTTTAGCAAGTTTGAGATTAGAAATGGAGACTCTGTTGGGTTCAATATAAAACAAGTTTTGGAAATATTGTTTTTTGACATACTGAGGAATACTAGGGTTTTTGGGCAAAATAGTTCTAATCGGTTGGTTAACAGGGGTTATAGCATAAGGATCATAGGAAGAACTAAGAACAGAAGAATAATTAGGTTTGGGAATAGTACCTAGCAGCGTGAAACGGTTAACAATGTCTAGAGAGGAAACAGGTTTTTTTTTAACAATTGGGTTAACAGTGGCAGGTGTCTTGTCTTTTGGCCTTCTACTTGCCATTGGAACACTGTAAAAATTCACGAGTAAGGAAATCAGGGATGGAGTTTTGAGATCCTTTAATATATTTGATTTCAAAATCAAAAACACTTAAAATAGCTTGCCATCTGGCAAAAATATGTTTTGAAGTAATATTTTCAACATCTTTTTCAATAACATATTTAGCACTTTTGCAATCAATACATAATAAAAGCTTTTGGTTTAACAAATCACTTTGAAATTTTGAAATACATAGTACTATAGATAAAATCTCATTTTTAATAGTGCTATAGTTTGACTGTGCATTATTCCAGATTCCAGAATAGAAATGGACAATTTGTTCAGATGACTCAAAAGAAACTCTCTATTTCAGAATACCACCATAACCAATGTCAGAGGCATCGGTTTCAACAATCTTAAACGCATCAACAGTAGGAATACCAAGACAGGGTAATGTCTTAACATGAGACTTGATTTGTTTAACAAGAGTAGTATGAACATCAGACCAAGGTGGAGGATTACTCTTTAACCGATCAAAAAGAGGTTTACATTGTTTTCTCATATCTTTGTAGAAATCAGCAACATAATTCAGTGACCCAAGAAATCTTTGGAGTTGAGTTTTATCAATGATAACATTAGGAAATTTCTCAGCAAATTGAATGGCTCTATCAATAGGACGACTTTGTCCTTCAGAGATGTCATAGCCAAGGAAACAAACTTTTGTTTGAAACAGTTTAATTTTCTTAGCAGAAACAACAAGACCATTTCTTTTGATAGTTTCTAGAAATGAATACAAATGTTTCCAGTGTTCATCAATAGAGCTAGAGTAAACAAGAACATCATCAATATAAACAATAGTGAAGTGACTGAAGCAGTTGAAAATATCATTCATGATGTTTTGGAACTCACTAGGGGCATTTTTAAGACCAAAAGGCATCACATTCCACTCGTAATGACCAAAAGGAGTAGTAAAAGCAGTTTTGTACCTATCCTTCTCATTAATCTGGATTTGCCAGAACCCAGATTTCATATCAAACTTAGAAAACACTACAGCCTCACTCAACCTATGGACCAGGTCATTCTTATTGGGAATAGGATACCTAATCCATTCTAACACCTTGTTCAAAGGTTTATAATTGATAACCAGGCGAGGAGTTCCTCTCTCAATTTTCGCATTCTTTTGAACATAGAAAGCAGAGCAGGACCAAGGGGACTTGCTATTCCTAATCAGTTTTTTCTCTAGTAAATCATGGATTTCCTTTTTGCAAAATTCAATAGTTTCAGCATTCATCTGAATTGGACGAGCTTTAGTGGGAATGTTTTTCTCATCAAAATCTTTAACAATATGGCAATCTTATGTTGTAGAGTGTTGCTCCATGTCTTCTCACAAAAGCAATCCATTATAGGATAGAACTGATTGTATGGTAAGTCGAAGAGGTGGTCAATGTTTTCAAACACCTGAATGTTTCCGTCGAGGTAAATCATCTTGCTGTACTCCACAAACTGCACACCAAGAATTGGAATTTAAGTACTTCTATTTAAAAAACTGTTGAAATCATGCAATTGGGTACAAAAAAATCCTAATAAATTGTATAATTGAATTAAAAAAAAGATTATATTTTATATCTTATAAAAATTAGAAGTATCTTTGTCATTATATTTCCCTTGTCACAATATTGTACATCAATTAAGTAGTCACACATGCAAGCAAAGAATGGTAACATCAACTAATATACATACCTCCCAAATACGAAGCTTGGAGTAGTTGATGACATAGTCGGCCATGGCAAACTGGGTTTGGTTCTCAGGTGGGTACACAGGCTCAATCTCCCTCACTATGCACCCTTGTGAAACCAATATTTCACGATGGTCCTCTGGGACATCAGGCAAAATAGCAACCACTAGAGGGTACTTGGTCTTGACCTTTCTCAGGCCCTTGGCTAAGCCAACTACACCTTTCACATAGTCACCGTTACCAGCCAAAAAAGTGACATAGGCCTTGCTAGGCATGCTAACGGGTTCGGTGGTAACAGTGGTGGTGGTGATGTTAGGAGCCATTTGAAGTGGGTTTTGAAAGAAAGTGAGAACCGAACAAAGGTTTGAGTGCTTGTGATTTGGTTTGAGAAGGAATTAGTGTTTGGCTAGAAAGAAAATGGGTTTCTCTAGGAAAAGTAGAAGAAGGGTGTATGTTTAAGGATTGTAAAGGTTGAGAAAGAAATGGGTTTTTAAGTGTTTTTGGTTTGGATGAGAGTAGGAGAGGAAATTTGTGTTTGCTTGAGAAGAAAAGTTTGTACTCTGAATGGTTTTTTGTGATGGACTTGGAATGGTAGGGCGGGGGCGTTTGTATAGAGTTTGGGATTGATTTGATTATGGTAAAATATTGGGATTAATTGGTAATTAACAAAAAAATCTTCGTCGGTAAGGAAAGAAAATTAAGCTAGATGTGGGTCTGATTGGTCCCACTTTTTGCCAAGACCCTTTCAATAAGAACTAACCAGGAATTACCCGACACCCTTTTCAAAACGACGACATAACTAGGAGTAATGACTAATTCATAGTATCTTTGACCTCAAAATTCATTATGGAACTCGACCATGTTGGGTCCAATCCTTCTAGCTCGATTTGGAAGAAGGCAAGATACGGAGATGATACAATTATTGGAAACCTTGATACTGGTGAGTATTTGTCCTTTGGTTTTACTAATGTATGTATTAAGAGCATACATTACTATTTTAAGAAACTTTTTATAAAAAATTGAAAAAGTTGTCAAAATGTTTGATAATTTTTCATAAAAAAAATTTCCTAAAATGGATGATTAGTTCATTTGAAGGTCTGTTTGGATACTGTTTATTACTGAAAACTGAAAACTTATTGCTAAAAATACTGTAACAAAATAATTTTTAAATTGTGAATAGTGCCTGTGGGACCCAATTTGAATGTTACATTTGCTTTATTAAAAAACTTGTGGGTCGTGTAAACAGTGCAGCAATGTTGGGGCCTTTTTTGTTGTGTTAGGCTAGGTTGCCCCTTTGTGATAGTAGGCCCAAGTGTTTTGGGTTGTGGGAGTTAAGACCGATCCAACTAGAACTCAATTTGGCTGGTTTGTGCACAGACTACGCCTCGTCTTCCAGGAGAGTGCTTATAGCAGGTAGAGTTGTTTCAGAAAAATCTTACGGCAGATAGACACTATTAATAGAATAAAGCTATGTACTCTGGAATGACTAGATGACTCTTTGATAAGAAATGACCAAATAACCCATAAGTACAGTAATATTAACAACTTTCACAAGACGAAACAAAAGGGGAAACGGTAATAAAATTAATCATTAGACAAAGAAAATAAGTTCAGTTCGGTTCGCAGGAGCAAAGCCAAAGAGGAAGAACGCCTCTTCTCAACACAATTAACCTCCGTGGAAAAGAATTCCTATTATGGAAATTAATGGGTTTGAGGGAGGTGGACCTAAATGGACAAGGCCTAGGACGATTATAAAAGAGAGCAAGGATTTGAGAGGGAGAGAAGGGAGGGGAACTATTGGTGCATGCCACTAACTCTTGCTTTCTTTCTCTCTCTTTTTTCCTTTCTTTTCCCCGAGTTCTTTCTTCTTTTTCTCTCTTAGTCTTTCCTTAGTGATTTCCACAATCGTGTTTTTCTTTTAGTATTGTGCTTCTCCTGTTTTTCTAAGTATGTCTCAGAGTCCTTGTTACGTTGCGTTATATTGCCTCTTTTTCTGTACACGGTAGAGGCTTCCTTCTTATAGTGCCTGCCATGACCGGATTTTACTATTCTACCCCTTAACCACCTTTGTCTGGTCTGAGTGTACTAGCCGACCATTACTATTTCGTCTGCGAGTCACTCCCTATCACAGACAAAGACAACTATTTTGTCCATTAGTTTGCCGTGGCTCTTCTTCCTGCCGCGGTGATGTTTTTTCTCTCTCTATCCCTTATGGCATGCACCTAGTGGTTCCAACTCAGCCTTGCTTCTTTTGGGAGGTATGTCATCCCAACAGGATGTATCCCCCTAAAGAGCTTAAGCAGGAACCCCAAAACAGGTCTTTCCCTCTCCCCACCGCCAAACCACGCCTTCTTACCTCTGACCCATGACCTCACCATGTCCCATATTGGCTGGGTATAGGATGGTGGTGCCTGGGCCTTGTGCGTGCCTTTAATTTGCATGCATCTGAAATCTGCTTGCTGTTCATGCATCTGCCGCAGACTGGAGACTTTGCTTGTACTGCCTGCCGTCCGTTTCTGGCTTTTCGTGGGCTGTTACTTTGGTTTCTTGCTCCTTTAGAGTCTGGGCTTTACTTAGTACCGGGCTTTGCATTCTTTTCAACCCAACTCCTTAATTGCCTTGGCTTCCTACCTCGTTGCTTGGCATTTCCTGTCGTGGTGACTCATTCCTGCTGGGCCTCTTTTCAAGCCCGCTGTTCCATTTTTTCCCCCCAGTGGCTTAATATGGCCACTGGTGTTCTCACTTATGGGCTCTAATGTCCCTTTCTTTTCCTTTGGGTCTCTCTGGCCCATTTACTTCCTTTGGACTTTCCCGGTCCATTTACTAACTCTGCATCCCATGGGCTTTTACTAACTTAATTGGGCTTCCCCAGCCCAATTTCCTCATTCTCATCCTTGGGGTTCATAGGCTTGCCATTATCCCTTACTCTCTTTGTTTACATTTCCTTGGGCCTGTTGTGGCCCATTCTCACTTTTTCATACCATATACTGCCCATGGGTGCCATTTCTCTCTTTTCGGACCTTTCAGGCCCATTTGCTTCCTCAAGACCCATTTATTCATTTTATGGGCCTATGATCCATTATTCCTGCTGCTTGGGCTTAATGGTTTTTTCTTCTGTCTGCCGTTTCTCTGCTACCCGTGTTGCTAGGTTGAGCTCCTTCTCTCTATTTCAAAAAAATGACCTTCAACATTTAGCCCCCTGAACATATGGAGTGTTCCTATGGTCCATATGTGAATAAAAGACCTTCCTGTCCCTTTTGTTTCCCATCTTTTCTTTTCCTTCGCAAGCTTTTTTGAAACTGTGGACCCTTTCCCATATATATAATTATTTTCCTGCCGTGAACTGTGGTGACTCTTTGAATTTCCCAGAATGGCAGTTATCTTAAAACATAACCACTGCTTCATTAATTTCATTCTTCTTTTGATGGCTGATTAGTCGCCTTCCTTCAGGCAAATATTAATGACTCAAGTATTTAAGAAAAGAGTCCCTTTGAAATCTAAACACAGATTCCTTCTTTTCCAAAACATTGTATCTGTCCCTCTTCCTTTACCGTTTTCTTCTCTTCGAACACCCATACCCCTTTCACTTCGATCGAACCATCGCACTATGGTGCCGATGAAAAGTCAAAGTTCTTCCCGCTGCAAAGGGAAGGAGAAAGTTTCTGATCCTCCCGCCGGACAAGAAATGGGTGAGGAAGCCATGTACTCCGAATCCGATCATTCCAATGAGGAAGATGCACCGCGCGACCCAGACAGTGAGTGCGCCCCTCTAATCGATCCTTGGTACAATGCCTATGCTCACTTCCCTGAGGTTCTTGGTGATTATGTGCTGCCGCCGCCAGGCCGCGTGTGGCTCTCCATGTGCAGATGGAACCCCAATATTTCTTGGGCTTCGGTGTCTTCCTCCATTTCTGATTTGGTCATTCGTTAGGGGGTCCCTCTCCCTGTGCCGATTCATTTCGAGTTTGGGTCAGGCATGGCCTTGGGTTGGAAGAAGTGGGTTGACTGAGAGTTATCTGACACATTCTTTATGGGTTTGCTGCAATGGGCCGGCGTTCTGAAGGCCATCGTTTTATCCCGGAGTCTTTCTAACTTCCGAGACCTCTATAACCTCTGTCACTTGGTCCGCCGGTGGTGCGCCACCACCCACACATTCTTCTTCTCTTGTGGCAAACTGACCGTGACTCTTGAGGATGTGGCCAACCAACTACTCCTGCCAATCCTTGGTGATGCAAATCCTACCACCATAGAGCTTTCTTCGGAGGAAGAAGCCATTAAGGCCGAATTGAGAAAGAGAATGGCCGGAAATGCTAAGTTATCATACTGGGTTAGTTTTTCCTTTAAATTTTCTGTTGTTGCCCACCGTGCGGCCTTTGTTGCTTTTTGGCTTTGCAAGTTCGTCTTTGGTTCGCACCCCCATTACACCGTCAAGCCTTTGTACTTCCGTTTGGCTATTAAAATATCTGCCGGAGTGAGTCTGCCACTGGCCCCCATGTTCTTGGGGCATTTGTATGTTCAACTGGATATCCTGCGGAGTGACGAGAGCCAGGCGGGCTCTTGCCACATTGTCACTTCCTCTGTTCACAGCACCATTCTGCAGCAATTGTTGTTTGAGCGCAGTGTCCAATACTTGGCGAAATGTAGGCCCGTTCGTTTTGCGAAGGAGAAGTACCAATCATGTCCGCAAGTGATCACTGACTTCTGCGACAGGTTTGAATTCGATTTCCCTTTAGCCTTTCGTTGGTCCGGCCTGAAGCCCATTGGTCACTTAGTTGTTGAGTCTTTTGATAGTGGTACCGATTTTACTTGGAGCTTATAAAAAACTTAGGTAGGGGTTACACATGTATTGATTCTGCTATGGGTTCGTTTACTGATACCATTGGGATCACCACCCCTTTGACCGGTTTTGATGAGATGGGGATCACCTATTTGGTAGCCACCAATGTTGGATGGCTACCATACTTGGTTGATGAGGGTGTCAGATTTGTTCACTACCCTGCCAACCGGGTGAGGAGGCAGTTTGGTCTAGACCAGGACATCCTTGATGACCTTTCCTATCTCATGGAATCTCCTACTTCAGTTCGGCCTTTCCTGTAGCAGACTGCTTTTAACTTTTGGAGATAGCGCTTCAGTGCAGTTACAGTTCCTGGCTCTTTGAGGAAGGGTCTTTGCACTCTTGCTATGCATGGCTATTGGCAGGCTGTGATGAACTCTTTTGGGCAAGAGTTGGTAGGTAGTCGTGGCTTTTCCCTTGTCCCTCCTGATGGGCTAAGTATGCTTGTCTCTCCCAATCCTTGGTTACTCCTGCCTTCTAAATCAGTTTTAGCCTATGTCAGGAAACAGAGCCGTTTTGCCATCTTCGAGTGGGATGAGCAGAAGAAAGGATGGTGTTGGCTCACGGGTGATTTTCCCCTAGGTTGGGAGAAGAAAGTTAAGGTAACCAATATTCCTGCGCCGGCCAAGAAAACTCTTGCCAAGCTCAAATCCGTAAGCAAGCCCAAGTCTGCTGCTCCACAGCCAGCCACAGGCGCTCCCCTCTCTAGCAGGACACGGGTTAGCAAGAGGAAAACAACTCCCCACCCTACGTCTGCCACTGAGCGAAGGGTACGTTATGTTAGAAAAATTTTACCTTGTCTTCTGTGTTTCGACTTTAACTTTCCTGTGGCTAACCCATGCCATTGCCTGCTGATTTCTTTTTTAAACACTGCCTTTTGTCCCCCTCCCCCCCCCCCCCTTTTTGTGCAGTCTAAGCATAAGAAGGATACGTCAGCCACTCATCCCATTGAGCTTGATGAGCCCGAATTTGAGGTAATCTCTACTACCTTCCTCTTTCCTCTTTTTTTTTTTTTTTTTTTTTTTTTTTTTTTTTTTTTTTTTTTCTTTTACACATACTTCTCCTGCCACGTGTCTTCATTTGTCTTGATCAGCCGTAGGTTCCTTTATTCTTTACCACATGTGTATATATGCATTTCTCTTTTTTCTTTTGCCTTTCAGGACCAGCCTGAGCCCCTTTCAATCTATCGTCCTTCAGCCGAGGAGCTGTTCGCCTCCATGGGCACACCCATGGTGGGTTCTTTTGATGGGGCTGGTGAAGCTTTTCAGATGCCCGTTACTTCTGCTACTGCACATAGGATTCCTGCCGAGACTCCTAGCCCTCCCATCGGATCGATACCCAGAGAAGAGGGTACTCACACAGAGGGGGTTAGCAAGACCACTCCATTTCCGGCCGAAATGCCTACTCCTCCGAAGGATGTTGTTCCTCCTGCCGTAACTTAGACCAAGGCTATTTCACCGGTTGCTCCTCTTGTCATTTCTACCAGTGATCCTTTTGCGACTTTGTCTTAGGCCGTGAAGGACGGTTCTTCCTTGGTAATTACTCCTTCCTCCATTCCTAGTTCTACCACCTGCAGGCTCGAGGCTGATTTATCTTTCGAGGAGTCCGAGGATCTTGAGGATTTCTGAGTCTGAGGAAGAAGAGGGCGCTCCGTCCGAGGCTAAATTCATGGGTATGTCCCTTTTCCTCTTTTTTATTAAATTCACTTTTCCTTCTTTATTTACCGGGCCCACTCTTCTCTTATTTTCATTTGCATGTCTATTTTCCCTGTTTGCAGAGACCTTTGAGGGGCTAGGCATTGCAGCAAGCGTAGGGATGCCTGCAGTAGCTACTCCTGCCGCGCCCGCAGCACCTATTCCAGTCGTATTTTTTGTACCAGCTTCTGCCATATTCACTGCATCAGTTTCTGCCATTCCCTCCATGCCTGTATCTGTTTTTTCTATAGCCCCCATTGTTATTGGTCCTGGTAAGCTTTCTTTTTCCTTGTCTATATATATTGTTTTCTTTTAGCTTCTCATCTTATGCCTTGTGTTTTCCTTGACAGGGCTACTTCCTACAGTTCCACTTCAGTTTGAAGTGGGCAGCAGTTCCACCGCCCTTCCAGACCCTGCGGGCGAGGCTGCAGCCTTTTTCGCATGTTTTGTCCAGCCTAAAGTCAACGACTTTGATCCTGCTTCTTTCTGGGGCTCTGGGCCTCCTTACATAGATTTTCATGGCTTCAGAATCCCCGAGGACTGTGCTTCCCATTTGGTGATGATTCATAATAATCGTGGGGACTTCATGCAGGGATTCCGACTTGGCCGATCAGCCAGAGAGCACTTTTTGAAGATGTTGGGAAGTGTGCTAAATGACATCGAGCATAACTTTATTGATTCCATCTCCACCGAGAGGATCCTGTAGTAGAAGGCTGCGATATAGGAGCTTGTCAGTGTCGGTTTCGCTGTGGAGTTCATCTTGGATCACCTTCGAGAGATTGCCCGAGCTATTTTTATGAGGAGAGTTCAGCCTACTGTTGATGCTATTGACTCACACTTTGAGGTTCTAAGAAAGGAAGTGGCAGATTTTGAGGGCCGTCATGAGCGTTTTCTTTCCAGTATCGGCGGACTTGGTCGTTTTGGGGATCAATCACTCATTTCTGGACTCTATTGATGATGATGCAGTTTCTTCCTTGTTTTGTTGTTTCTTTTGCCCTATCACTCTGTCTAGTACATTATGCTTCCTATAGTACCTATTTGGCTAGTTTGCCATAGTTTGGGTTTTTTAACTTAACTTTATGATGCTACATTTCACTACTGCTTTTACTTTTGCTATGGCATATGATAATAAATACTTTGTGCTTTTCATTGCATCCTCATGAAAGTAAGTTACAAAATTTTGACTTGTGACATAGTCATTTGAAAGATGGAAAAAAAAAAAAAAGTAAAAAGAAACATAACAGCTTTTTCAACAAAACAAAAAGAAAAAGAAAAAGGAAGGGATAATCACATGGCTTTTCCTCTCAGGCATAATAACGTTTCAACCATTTCCCATTGATGGGGGATCCATTAAGTCCCTGCCATCCATCTGAGTCAAGCGGTAATATCTACTTGGATGTGCCTCCCTTATCACAAGGGGTTCTTCCCACTTCGGTGCAAACTTTGATGGTCCTGCCAGGCCTCTCCTAACATAATCTGCCACTTTTAGGAGCAATTGTCCTTTCGCAAACACTCTTTCTTTAGTCATCCTGTCGTAGGCCTCAGTCATTTTTTGCCTGTATCTGTGGCTGTGTTCTTGGGCCTTTTCACTTCTTTCATCAAGTCCTTCCAAGTCTTCACACCTTTCTATCGCAAAGACTTCTTCATAATTCTCTTTTTCTTGCATTTGCATGACTCTTAGGGATGGGGTCATTTTCTCTGTTGGGCTCACTACTTCACTTCCGTAGACCAAGGAAAAAGGTGAAAAACCTGTGGTCGACTTAGGTGAACTTCTATAAGCCCAAAGAGCGTCTGGCAGGTGCATTGCCCATCCTCCCGTATACTCTTGGCTCATTTTATTGATAATTTTTATGAGGGTTTTGTTCATTGCCTCTGCTTGCCCATTTCCTTGAGGATAATACGGCGATGACCGATGATGCTTGACTTGGTAAAACTCTAGCATTTTCCTCACATCACTATTGACAAAAGGTGTGCCGTTTTCATTGATGATCTTGTAGGGAACTCCAAACCTTACAATTATGTTTTCCTTGATAAAGTTTGTCTCTGCTCCTTCTGTGGCTTTATGAAGTGGTACTGCCTCTGCCCACTTAGTAAAATATTCTGTAGCCACCAATATCCATATGTATCCTCGTGATGGCGGGTTAACTGGTCCTACCAAATCGAGCCCCCAAGTATGGAAGGGCCATGAGGTCACCATGCTGTGCAAATTCTACAGATAGGTGTGAATTAAGTTGGCCTGTACTTGGCAACTATGGCATTTTTTTACAAATTCTGCCGTATCCTTCTTCATGGTAGGCCAGTAGTAGCCCATTTGTAGCAGGCACCCGTAAAGCCTTTTCTTTCCCTGGTGCTCCCTGCATTCTCCTGAGTGCACTTCTTTCACCATTTCTCTTACTTCTTCAGGACCTAAACATCTCAAGGAGTCCCCATCATACCCCTTTTTGAAAAGTACCATATTGTGCATGAAGTAGCGTGTCGCCAACCTCTTGAGTTTATATTTTTCGCTGTGCTTCTGCGACAGGATGCCTTCTGTCAGGTACTGTATAAATGGGCTTCTCCAGTCTTCGCAGATGAACACAACGTAACTTTCTTCTCTGTCTGTCGCAAGTTGGCAGGTCCCACACTGAGTTTGGACTTGGTCCGCATCTTTACCCATGTTGGGCCAATAAAAGCCCGCCTTTTGAAGTCTGCGGTAAAGGCTGACCTCTCTGTAGGATTCGCAAGTTTTGTCATGTACCTCTTTCAGCTTTTTCTGGGCCTCCTCGGGTCTTACACATCTGGTCAAGACCCCACCTGGCATCTTGTGGTACAATTCCCCCTTCACTAGTGCGTAATCTTTTTGCACCTTCAGTCCTGCGACATCATCTTCCTTTGTCAAGGCTTCTTTTATGGGAATCTGCCAGTCCCCGTAGCACTGTTCTTCCCTGAATTTCTCCTTCAACATATCGATTATCGATTCTCTCCTTTTACTGACCTCTACTCTGGTGCTATCACTTTCGAGTGTTATTTGTGAGCCTAGCACAGCTAATGCATCTGTAAACCGATTTTCGTTCCTGGGAGCGTGCTCTATTTCAAAAATCAAAAACTTTTCCTCCATCTTCTAGGCCATTGCTCTATATGGGGCTAGGCTGGGCTCCTTCAAGGAGAAGCTCCCGTTGGCCTGGCAGACCACCAAATTCGAATCGCTTAATACACTTAAGTGTTTGACTCACATTTCGAGAGTTGTGACCAGCCAAGTTAGATAGGCTTCGTATTCTGCGGTGTTGTTTGAACAGGTGAATTCCAGCTTGAATGACAGTACCACCGCTTTATCTTCTTCATGGTACAAAACTACTCCTACCCCTCCAGATTGGGTGGTAGAAGACCCATCAAATTTCATTACCCATTGCTTTCTGGCTTCTTCTGCCATGGCCACTTTCCCCGGAACTTCATCATCCAGTGGGAACTTTTCCTCTCCTGGAAATTGTGCCAATAAATCTGCTATAGCCTGGTTTTTCACCGCCCTGTGTGTCCCCATTCTTAAATCATATTGTGACAATTGTAGCAACCATTGGGATATCCTGCTAGAGAGGATCGGCTGCTGCAGCAAAGCTTTGATGGCATGGGATTTGGTCATCAGCCATACTTCGTAGGCCAAGAAATAATGGCGCAACCTCTATGAAGCATATACAATGGCTAAACACGCCCTTTCTGCCCTTGGGCAACGAGTTTCTGCATCTTTCAAGGCGCGGTTGATATAATATACTGGTTGCTCAATGCCACCCCCATCTTCTTGGGCGATCAACGCATCGATGGCATACGAATTGGTGGCTAAGTAGAGCAACAGTGGCTTCTTATGAATCGGGGCCTGCACTGTGGAGAGGTTCATCATGATCTGCTATAGCCTTTTGAAGGCTGCTTGCTGTGATTCCCCTCACTCAAAATCCTGCCCTTTCCTGAGCAGCTTAGTGAAAGCTGAGCTGATTGATGCCAACCCAGGGATAAATCTTCGGATGTATGAGACTTTACCCAAGAAGCTCTTTAATTCTTTTACCATACTTGGAGGTCTCATGGTCGCAATGGTCGTAGCTTTGGCCGGGTCCACATCTATTCCTCTGTTGTGAACTAAGAAGCCCAGGAACTTCCCAGAGGATACCTCAAACGCACATTTGAGAGGGTTCATTCTTAACTTGAAAGCTCTGCACCTCTCAAATACCTTCCTTAATACTTGGAAGTGTTCTTTTCTCTTCCTTGATTTTACTACTATGTCATCTACGTAGTCCTCCAGTTCACGATGTATCATGTTGTGAAATATGGCCATCATTGCCCACTGATAAGTGGCACCCGCATTTTTCAATCCGAAGGGCATTACAGTGTAGTAGAAGTTGCCCATGGGTGTTCTGAAAGCGGTCTTCTCTGCATCTCTTGGCGCCATCCTGATTTGATTGTACCGCTGAAACCATCCATAAATGAAAACATGGCACTTCCTGCTGCCGAATCTATCAGTAAATCCATATTTGGCAAAGGAAACTCATCCTTTGGACAGGCCTTGTTGAGATTTTTGAAATCCACACAACATCTTATCTGGCCGTTCTTCTTCTTTACGGGTACAATGTTGGACAGCCAGTGCGGGTGTTGGATAGGTCTGATGAATCCTATGGCAAGCAACTTCTGTACTTCTTTAATTATTTGCCCTTCTATCTCCATGTGGAATGTCTTGGCAGGTTGGGCTATTGGCCTGGCTTCTGGGTCCACATTTAACGTGTGTACAATTAGCCCAAGGTCTAACCCCGGCATTTCATTGTATTCTCATGCGAAGACGTCTTTGAATTCTTTTAACAGCAAAATCAGCTCTATTTTTTCATTTTTTGTCAGACCTACGCTAATTAAGATAGGTCTTGGTCCTTGTTTCACAGATCCCAAGTCAACTTCTTCCATTTCTTCTTTTGTCGTAACCTGTACTTCCTTTTCTGCCACAACTTCCTCGTCCTCCTTTCCATTACTTTCTTCTTCTGACTTTCCTTGAACCACGCAACACGCCAAGCTTTCGTGCCGCCACTCCTGGGTGGGGCCCTCCTGCATTTTACTTGTGGACCTCGCGCACTTTCATAATTTATACACAACCCTGCCATCAGGGCTTTGGATCCTGACGCAGTGAGGTGTATCCTCTGATCCTGCAGTAGGTGCTTCCTTCCTCTTCCTTTTTCGAGCTAGCAATTCCCTCAGATCGGGCTCCGGATCATCCTGGATGTCTTTCCATTTAGGCACGAAGGTACCTTGTGGTTTTGATACTGAACTTTCCCCGGATGGAGCCTATTGGTTGTAGAACATGGTTTCTACCAAATGAGTTTTGGCCTGCTCAAATGGTGAATGGTTCGCTGCTATACGTATCATCCTACCGTTCATCCGTCCCTTTACACATTGGTGGTATGTGGATGGAATTAGCCTGTGTTTATGTAACCACGGTCGCCCTAAGAGCACGTGGTACAAGACTTCCATTTTTACCACGTGGAATTGAGCTAGAGAAGCTATGGGTCCCACTTTTAACCATCACTGGATATGTCCTATGGTGTACTCTCCCCTTCCACCAAATCCCGTCACTTCCATTGGGCACCCTTGGATCTTCCTTTCTGAAATCCCTGCAGCTTGCAGAGTGCTTAATGGAATGAGGTTTACGGAAGCACCTGTATCCACTAAGGCTCTCTTTATGGGAATTTAATTTATGGATGCTGCCAGGTAGAGGGGTCTTCTGTGGTCTGGGTATCCTACTTCCATATCCTCATCACTGAAAGTGATTTTGGTTGACTTTTGTAAAAGAGCGCTGTCATCTTGGATTTCTGCTGATAAACATTTTACTCCTACCCTAGAGGCAATGCTTACAAGAGCCTTTGTGGCTACTTTTCTTTCTTTCGTTGAGGCCCAGTTGGTCAAATAAGTTTTTGAATTTGGAGCTCTGCTGTAAAGTGGTAATTGCTGCGACAAGCAGGGTTAGATTTTCTTCTTCGTCCTCCCTTGGATCCGCGCAAATCACTACTGCTACTATACCCTTCCCTTTGTGATTTGGGAATGGGTTTCTTTGAACTTCTTGCTGGGATAACTCTAGAGTCCCCTCCTTGATTCTGCGGTGCACTAGCCTGCGGAGCGCCCAACATTCTGCGGTAGGATGTCGCATGTAGTTGTGCAAGCGGCAAAAGTGTGGATCCCTCTGCTCTTCTTCTGTGGGTTCTCTAGCAACTTGATTAGGTTTGAAAACTCCATCTGCTATCCATTTGTTTAGCAGTACATCTAGTTCCTTTGGGGTGCATGGTATTAGTGGGGGAGTATTATATTCCCTCCCCTCAGTCTTCCTTCTCCGTTTGCTAGTGGATACCGCCATTGCCTGTGGGGCATTTCTCTTGTCCGAGCTTGGTTTCACAAACTAGGCCGTCTTTCTGGCTTTCTGCAATAGCTGGGCGAATTGAGAGATTTCCAAATTTTCGAGGACTGCCCTGTATTCCCTAAACATGTTTGTCATACACATTTCAACCAACGTTCTCTCCTCACAGTGGTCATAGCAATCGAGTGCAATGTCCTTGAACCTTTTGATATATTCCATCAGGTCCTCACCACCTCTCTGCTTCGTCGCTTGCAGAGTTGCAAGCGTTACTGTTTCTTCCCCATGAAAATACTTGGTGCAAAATACATTCACCTTGTCATCCCATGTTGAGATTGACCCTGGCTTCAGACCGATGTACCAGGTGTATGCCATGTCGCAAAGCGATTTAGAAAATTCTCGAAGACATAAGTCCTCATCAGCGGCATGAGGGCCAAGCGTATCAATGAACTTGCTCATGTGTTCAATAGCACTTCCCTTTCTGCCATTATACTGGGCAAATGCCCTTGGCTCATACCTCTCAGGGTATGGTTTGTTGAGCACCTTCAGTGGGTAAGGAGGCCTTCGTGCATAGAACCTCTCCTTAGGTGCTCTGGCCCTTTCCTGTTATAAAAAGGCGGCCACCTCAGCCATAGTGATGAAACGTTGTTCTGCATCGTGTGGGACACCTCCTGCTGGTGTCCCTTCTTTGCCTGTTGCATGCTCTGGGTCATGTTGGCTTCCTTTTTCTTTCGTCTTATCGGCCTTCAGCTGGCGGATTTCTTCCATCACTTACTGTTACGAGTGTTGCAGTGACTGCAAGACCTCGATGAAAATGTTGCCATTGTTGGTAGGAATTCTTGGTGGCGGTTGGGGGTCAGCCCCCGTTTCGTTGGCACCTTCCGCCTGGTTAGGTTGCGGTTGGTGAGGCGTCGTAGGCTTAGACTCTACTTACGAGGGTACAGCACTCATATTCTGTGTTGTCCTAGATTTCGGAGGCATTTGTTTGCGTGGGCTTTCGTCCCTGTCTGTTTCTCAACTCCCCAGTGAAGTCGCCAATTTAATGTAGGGGCCTTTTTTGTTGTGTTGGGCTGAGTTTCCCTTTTATGATAGTAGGCCCAAGTGTTCTGGGTTACGGGAGTCGAGACCGATCCAATTGGAACTCAATTTGGCCGGCTTGTGCACAGACTACGCCTCGCCTGCCAGGAAAGTGCTTACAGCAGGCAAAGCTGTTTCAGAAAAAACTTACGGCAGATAAACACTATTAATAGAACAGAGCTATGTACTATGAAATGACCAGATGGCTCTTTGATAAGGAATGACCAAATAATCCATAAGTACAGTAATATTAACAACTTTCACAAGACGAAACAAAAGGGGAAACGGTAATAAAATTAATCATTAGACAAAGAAAATAAGTTCAGTTCAGTCCGCAGGAGCAAAGCCAAAGAGGAAGAATGCCTATTCTCAACACAATTAACCTCCGAGGAAAAGAATTCCTACTGTGGAAATTAATGGGTTTGAGGGAGGTGGATCTAAATGGACAATGCCCAGGACGATTATAGAAGAGAGCAGGGATTTGAGAGGGAGAGAAGGGAGGGGATTTTGTTCGTTAGTCTGCCGTGGCTCTTTTTCCTGCCGCGGTGATTTTTTTCTCTCTCTCTATCCCTCATGGCTTGCACCTAGTGGTTCCAACTCAGCCTTGCCTCTTTTGGGAGGTATGTCATTCCAGCAGGACGTATCCCCCAAAAGAGCTTAAGCAGGAACCCCAAAACAGGTCTTCCCCTATCCCCACTGCCAAACCACGCCCTCTTACCTCTGACCCATGACCTCACCATGTCCCATATTGGCTGGGTATAGGCTGGTGGTGCCTGGGCCTTGCGCGTGCCTTCAATTTGCATGCATTTGAAATCTGCTTGTTGTTCATGCATCTGCCGCAGACTGGAGACTTTGTTTGTATTGCCTGCTGTCCATTTCTGGCTTTTCGTGGGCTGTTACTTTGGTTTCCCGCTCCCTTAGAGTCTAGGCTTTACTTAGTATCGGGCTTTGCATTCTTTTCAACCCAACTCCTTAATTGCCTTGGCTTCCTACCACGTTGCTTGGCATTTCCTGCCGTGGCGACTCATTCCTGCTGGGCCTCTTTTCAAGCCCGTCGTTCCATTTTTTCCTTCAGTGGCTTAATATGGCCACTGGTATTCTCACTTATGGGCTCTAATGTCCTTTTCTTTTCCTTTGGGTCTCTCCGGCCCATTTACTTCTTTTGGACTTCCTCGGTCCATTTACTAATTCTGCATCCCATGGGCTTTTACTAACTTAATTGGGCTTCCTCGGCCCAATTTCCTCATTCTCATCCTTGGGGTTCATGGGCTTGCCATTATCCCTTACTCTCTTTGTTTACATTTCCTTGGGCCTGCTGTGGCCCATTCTCACTTTTTCATACCATATACTGCCCATGGGTGCTATTTCTTTCTTTCCGGGCCCTTCAAGCCCATTTGCTTCCTTAAGACCCATTTATTCATTTTATAGGCCTATGATCCATTATTCTTGCCGCTTGGGTTTAATGGTTTTTTCTTCTATTTGCCGCTTCTCTATTGCTCATGTTACTGGGTTGGGTTGCCTTCTCTCTATTTCAAAAAAGTGACCCTCAACACCTAGAAATTCTAATGGTGTAGTCTAATGGTGTCTCAAATATATTGTTTTTTATTCTTCTGATATAGGCTACTGTATCATTTGTTTTGAATCTATTACTAGGGTCAAGGCAAGTCCTGCTTCTTTGTAATTCCTTTGCTTTGCTTTAATAATTTTTTTTTGAAAAAAAAAAAAAAAAAAAAAGAAGCAAATTAATCCTCGACTTAATAAAAAAGCTGCAACACTAAGTGTGTGTTTGGCTCTAGCTTAAAAAACTAGCTTATTTTTGCTACTATTTAGCTTATTTTTGCTACTATTTATGGGCTTCATTTACCTTTTTGGTACAATTTACGGGTTTTACTGTACTATTTCAGTTAACTTTTACCTTATTTACAATACATTCAGCAAAAAGTTTTCAGTTTCGGCAAAATAAGCGGACCTCAAACAAGCGGGTTTCAAAACCATGATATTTAGGTGCAGGTAAGCATAAAATTATTACTCTAAATTACAAATTGTACCCTCTGATTTTGTTCAAAATTTAATTTAGTCCTTTAACTTCACGTTTGTTCAATTGATTTCTCTATGTTTTAAATTTATTTAATAAAGGCCTTCCATTAATTTCCGTCAAAATAAAATAAAAAACTTTGTTAAGGATCTTCTAAACGACATAGGTGATACCCATGCTATCACCTATTAAGTAGTAAACTCACTTGATGTTGATATACAAACATATACATTACAAATAATGCTAATCACACAAAATTTCACAATCTTTTCCATAGGTTATTTAGTTGAAACAATTATAATTTAGGTAATATCGCATAGGGCTATTACCGAGACAATACCTAATAGGTAAAAGCATGGGTAGTAAAATTCAAAGCAAATAATTTCTTGATAAGATCTTTGTATTTTATATTTAATTTACATGCTTTAGTTAGCAATATAGAGATTTGGTAAGATCTTTGCGTCTCCAAGATTGTTTTACCTGCATCAATTTGGTCATAACAGCAATAATGATAGTGAAGGATCTCTTGTGTCAAATCACATGGCAATATATACAGAAGCATGTGTCTACACTCTTTTGAGATCCCTTTCCTAACCTAATTCCTTGTCTCTAACCTAACCTACCAACCAATAAAACCAAAACCATCACAATCACGGTCATGGCGGCTTGAATTTCCTGAAATATTGTAGAGAAATGAGGTAGCAACTGATGCAAACCTTAACGTGGGCCATTTACTGATCATTAGCTGAGAATTTGAAGTGGGGGACCTTTGCTCTTAGGCTTAATTTAAGAGTTCAAATCAGATCCACTCATCCACCAACTGCAAACACGGTTATTTTCCATTTTGCTATACTTTTACTCAATAGTTCACTCCCTGTATTCTAACACTTTTCTTTTTTCTAAGTAATTAATTGTGGAGTTTTGTTAATTATGAACCATAATTCATTTTTTTAATATAAAATAAAACACAATTTATTGGTTTGGACGCACAATTTTATGTGGTTGTGTGTATTTTTCTTGAAATTTATGCATAGTTTAAATTATTTTTTTGAAAATTATTTTTAAAACTTTATATTATTTGATAGAGTATTAAACATACCATGTTCTCAATATATATACACCTTAATTATCAATAGAATTCAATAAGAAAAAATATTGGTCTTGGGTCATTTGAGATAAATTAGGCACAAAAGGGAATAATTAATTATTCTGGCCAACAACAATTATTGGAATTCTCCTTTATGAGCTTACGCAGTATGCAACATTTTTAATGAACAAGATTTATTTATTTATTTACAAATAAAAGTATTCAAACTTCTTCCAATATTCAATTTATTTTTCGAATATGTGCCATATTCCAGTCCCACATTCACCATGTTAATATAAGGAGAAATCTCTTGAGATTCCAAGATACAGACATGAAGTTTCAAATCCAAGAGAATTCCTTAGTTTTGTTCATTCTAGTTGTGGGGCCAGTTGTCCAAGAAGATGACATAGAAATCATAGGAAATGGACTTGAAGCCCAACGGCCCCGTCCGAGGACATTCACTTATCCGAGGATGGTTAAAGAAAGGCATTTTGGGAATAACATAAGATAAAGAGACGTAAGTCGTGTATAGTGGCCCAAACCGCTTCCGAGGATAAGATTAAACTCTGATACCGAGGTCTGAGGTGGATGTAACTATTTTAGTATTCAAGGAACCTTACAAAGTTGCATATAAATTGAAAAATGAATATTGAACAAAGAAGGAACCAGGAAAGGTAGCAAATATCTTCTAAAGTTGCTACCTCCACATTAAATGCTTCCCATCTAACTCTCTGGTCGCATTAATATAGAGGTGATACCTGAATAGTAACCAAGTAGCCTTATGGCCACTGAGTGAAGGTTCCATGAAGTGCTGGATGGGACAGAAAGAAGTTTCTAGAGTAGAACCTACACGTGTACAATGAAAATGGGGTGAAGAACGCAGTATATAACAGGAAATCAGATGGCATTAGAGGGGGACTTTGAAAAACAAAAGGAAAAACAGGAGAGAATCTAGAAAGATATTCCCTGAAACCTAGTTGAAGAGAGTCGATATCGTTTAGTTAGTTTGAAGCTTCCTTTACTGCACAATAATCATGTCTTTGTCTACCAACTAGAATTAGCTCTTACACCCGCTCTCTAGAAATTTTATTGTCTGGGCTTGTTAGACTAAAAACTATTAGGTCCAATCCAATTTGAGTCCTTACAATTGGGGCCGTCTGTGGGGAGAGCTTGATCTGTTTGTAAGGGAGGACAAGTGCAACGGTTGTGATGGAAAAGGGAGCACCACAGCAGCCAGTGGCAGGCCCACAGCAGGTGGATGTTAATCCACACCAGGCAGAGTCCAGGGGCTCTCAGCACGGTAATTCGTTAATGGTCCATGAACAAAGAGGGGATCGTGAGAGAAGTGCGCGAACAACTCACACTGATAGAGGTCATTCTCGTAGGAAAAGCCATATTTCCCACGTAAAGAACGACAGGGACATGCAACATGAGATTAACAGATTAAAAAGGGAATTACGACATAAGCGAAGGAAGCGTATGGCTCACAACTCCGGGCAATCTTCTGAGGAGTCAGATGACACTAGTTATAGAAGGAGGTCAAGGACTTCGCTTAGTAAGTCTTTTTCGTATAATGAGGAGCACCACCATGAACGAAAACATAAGAGTCCACCTCGCCAGGGCTTAGGGAATGACGCTCTGAACAAAGCATTGAGTCAAGTTCCCAAATCGCCCTTCACGCGACGCATTGAGGATGCAAATCTTCCTCGGCGGTTCCATCAACCTGCATTCACCATTTATAATAGTCGGACAGATCCAGTAGAGCATGTTAGCCATTTCAGTCAGAGAATAGCCGTTCATGCTAAGGACGAGGCCTTGATGTGCAAGGTTTTCCCATCTAGCCTAGGTCCAGTGGCCATTACCTTGCCATTACCCTGAAGCCTATGATGACGAGGTAGATGGAGCCTATAATGACGTGGCCATTAATACCTTTAAGGAAGGCCTTCCAATCGAGCATGATCTGAGGAGATCTCTGACTGGAAAACCTGTTACTAGCGTGTGGCAGCTTATGGACCGAATTGACAAGTATAGAAGAGTAAAGGAGGATCAGATACAGGGCAGAGGAAAGTCTAAGGTAGTCCCTTAGGATAGAAGGGATTTCAGGTCGGACCGGTATAACAGCAACCGACCTCGGAGGGACTTTGGTGGGCAATCAGGATCTGCCAATTCCCAGGTGGTTAATGCTGTATTCCGAGAACCAGTATAACGGGTTCTAGAAAAAATAAAAAATGAGCCATTCTTCATACGGCCTAATAGGATGGCAGGGGATCCTATGAAACGTAATCAAAACATTTACTGCCAATACCACCAAGACCATAGACATAATACTGAGGATTGTAGAAACCTGTGGGACCACTTGGAACAGCTGGTCCGAGAAGGAAAGTTGACCCACCTTTTGCATCATTCCAGTGGCCGAGGAGGTTAGGCAGGTTCGACACTTCCAGGAGATGCCTCTTCAGGACCCCTTTAGGCATGATAAACGTTATATTTGCCGCCCCGGGGAGAACAGGGTCTTGTCCCTCCAGGGTAATGTCTGTGTCTCATTGTTCAGATGAGGGATCTAGTTCAAAGCCGAAGAGAGCAAGACTAAGCACCTCACTGGTGTTGGGCTTTTCAGATGAAGACAAGAGAGGAACCATACAACCACATGATGATGCCTTGGTGGTTACACTGAGGATAGGGGGGTATGATGTAAAAAGGGTGATGGTTGATGAGGGGAGCGCAGCCAAAGTGATGTATCCTGACCTATACAGGGGGTTGAATTTGAAACCGCAGGACCTAACAGCCTATAGCTCCCCATTGGTGAGTTTTGAAGGTAGAGCGGTCATTCCAATGGGTATGATTAGATTACCAGTGTAGACTAGCTCAGATGTGGTGGAGGTGGATTTTATTGGGGTAGATGCTTTTTCTTCGTATACGGCAATTTTAGGTAGGCCCTGACAGCATACCCTAGGGGCTATTTCTTCCATTCTTCATCAGAAGGTAAAATATCCATCAGAAGGCCAAGTATTAGAAATATTGGGAAATCAAGCCATGGCCAGGCAGTGCCTGATAACGGCCATTCAACATCGACCAGAGATAGATACTTCGGCCACGGCTGAGAATGACTCATAGCAATTACAAACTTCGAGAACCCTCTTCAGCACGTCCGCGGGAGAAGTGGAGTGTGAGAATTTGGAAAGAGTGAATGTTGGTAATGATCCAAATAAGTACTTTCAAGTTGGAGCACGGTTGCCTTTGTTAGAGAAAGAGCAGTTGGTTGAGGTCCTGAGGAGTAACGTTGATGTGTTTGCATGGAATGCCTACGAAGCTCCAGGGGTGGATCCAGATTTTATTTGTCATCATTTGAATGTCAACCCCTCTGTTATTCCGAAGAAACAGCCACCTCGGTGTCCGTCCAAAGTACATGCCGAGGCTATCAAAGACGAGGTGACCAAGCTCAAGCAGGCAGGAGCTATCAAGGAGGTGTTTTACCTTTAATGGTTGGCCAATACAGTCGTGGTGAAAAAGAAAAATAGAAAATGGCACGTATGTGTTGATTTCACGGACCTTAATAGAGCTTGTCCAAAAGACCCTTTCCCTATGCCCCGTATAGATCAACTGGTGGATGCAACAGTGGGCCATCCTCGGATGAGCTTCCTAGATGCCTTTCAGGGCTATCATCATATCCCACTGGCATTGGGCGATCAGGAGAAGACTGCTTTTATCACTCCTACTGGAAATTATCACTATCTTTGGCTTGAAGAACGCAGGGTCTACTTACCAGCTGATGATGACGAAGATGTTTGAGCCACAGTTGGGCAGGAGCATCGAGATTTATATTGATGATATGGTTGTGAAGAGCAAGGTAGTGGCCGAGCATGTGACAGACCTCACCAACACTTTTGAGGTTTTAAGGAAGCATAAATTGCGATTGAACGCATCCAAATGCTCATTCAGAGTAAGCTCTGGGAAGTTTTTGGGCTACATGGTGACCCACTGAGAAATTGAGGTGAACCCCGACTAAATCAGAGCCATAAGTAGTTTGCAACCACCTCGGAATCCCAAGGAAGTCCAGAGGTTGACTAAGATGACCACTACGTTGAATAGATTTATATCCAGGTCGGTGGATAGGTGCAAACCTTTTTTCCTTTTACTCCATAAGTGGAAAGGTTTTAAGTAGACTGAGGTGTGCGCCTCAGCATTTCAGCAACTCAAGAAATATCTGTCTCGGCCACCCATTATGTCCAGTCCTTAGGTGGATGAGGTCCTTTTTGCTTATTTGGCAATAGCCACTTATGCGATCAGTTTTGTTATGATACGAGTGGATAATGGCATACAACGACCAGTCTATTACGTGAGCAAGTCGCTTCATGAAGCTGAAGTACGTTATCTGCCGTTGGAAAAGGCCATCTTGGCAGTGGTACACGCTACAAAGAAACTTCCCCATTACTTCTAGGAGCACACTGTGGTCGTTCTAACTTAGTATCCGCTCAAGGCAGTACTTTGGAGTGCAGATTACACTGGCAGGGTTGCCAAATGGGGCACAATTCTAGGGGCTTTTGATATTAAGTATATGCCTCGTACTTCTGTGAAGGGTCAGGTTCTCGCCGACCTGGTGACCGAATTTACTGAAGGCCCTGAAGAAATTGAAGCAAGCCCATATAGCATGGATGAAAAATCAGTTGGCCTTATCTCCACACAACGTTCCTCACCTTGGAAAGTGTATGTGGATGGAGTAGCAAATTAGAGGGGGTCAAGAGTGGGACTAGTTCTGATATCTCCTAAAAAGGCCATTATCGAGAAGTCTTTAAGGTTAAGATTCCCAGCCACTAACAATGAGGCAGAATATGAAGCTCTATTAATGGGAATGGCGATGGTTAAGAAACTGGGTGGAAAAACAGTGGAAATGTTCTCGGATTCAGGACTAGTCGTGGGCCAGGTTAAAGGGGAATTGGAAGCTCGTGACACCAGAATGCAGGGTTACTTGAGCCAGGTTAGGCGTATGCAAGTGGATTTTGAGTTTTTTGAATTGTCCCATATCCCTAGATGTGGAAATGCCCATGCGGACTCTTTGGCTACCCTTGCAATCTTCTCAGCGCAGAACTTACCTCGGGTGATTATGGTTGAAGATTTGAACACACCTACCCTAGTAATAGAGGACTCGCTTCAGGTCAATCAAATCAGCTCCGCGCGTAGTTGGATGGATCCTATAATGTTATTCCTTGAAAAGGATATACTGCCCGAGGACAGATCAAAAGCTGAAAAGATACGAAGAAACGCTTCTCGGTTTTGGCTATCCGATAACAAAAATTTATACAAGCGCTCTTTTTCTGGGCCATATCTGCTTTGTGTGCACCCTTAAGTCTCAGAGGCACTCCTAGAAGAGCTCCATGAGGGGATTTATGGGAGTCACACTAGAGGAAGATCTTTATCTCACCGGGTAATCACTCAGGGGTATTGGTGGCCAGGCATGCAAAAGGAAGCGTAGGAGTACGTTAGGAAGTGTGATCAATGTCAAAGGTTTGCCCTGAACATCCATCAGCCGAGGGGAGTTCTTATCCCTCTTTCTAGTCCATGGCCTTTTGCTCAGTGGGGTTTAGTTATCGTTGGCCCTTTCCCTAAAGCAATAGGAAATAAAAAATATCTGTTAGTTGACATGGACTACTTCATGAAGTGGGTCGAAGCTGAGCCCTTGGCTAATATCAGGGATGTGGATGTCAAGAGGTTTGTCTGGAAGAATATCATCACGCGATTTGGGGTTCCCCAAGCTCTCATCTCGGATAATGGTCTTCAATTTGATAACAAGGCTTTCAGGAAGTATTGTTCCGACCTAGGGATAAAGAACAGATATTCCACTCCGGCTTATCCCCAAGAAAATGGGCAGGCCGAGGCTGTCAACAAGGTCATAGTGAGTGGGCTCAAAAAAAGGCTGGACAATGTAAAGGGAAAATGGGTGGAGGAGTTGCCACATGTCTTCTGGACGTATCGAACAACACCCCGACGGTCAACAGGAGAAACCCCATTTTCAATGACGTATGGGGCTGAGGCTGTGATTCCACTTGAAACGGGTTTTCCCACACTAAGGACTAGCACTTTCGCCTCGGATGGCAATGATGAGCTTTTGAGTAAAAATCTAAACCTGATTCATGCAGGAAATTACACAAGTAATAGATAAAGCCATAATGTCTCATATAAATTTGGGAAGGGAAATATACATCACACTTAAGAATATCCTCAAAAAACTTAAAAAAAAAAAAAAAAAAAAAAAAGAGGGGAAAAACTACATCAACTACTAGTTTAATTTTATTTGGAGCTTGGGCTGTGGGACTTTGCCAACTTCTTGAGGAGGAACACCTTTCTCATTCTCCTTTGGAGCTTCCCCAGCGGGCAAAATGGTAGAAGCGAAGTCTTGTTCAAAGCTCTTAGAAGCTGCTCCATCCTTAGGTGCCTCTGCTACTTCGGCTGAGGAAATATCTTTTACCACTTCAGCCAATTCAGGTTGCTTTTGCTGAGTGGTAGAGGAAGGCTTCTAAATTTAAGCTTCTTTGGCTGATTCAACAACTGTAGAGGAGGCCTCTTGTTGTTGGGAAGAAGGACCTAGGGCTCGTATGGCCGGAGGGAAATAAATGTTTTTAGGCCTTTTTAACTCTGAAGAGGGTTCGACCCCAGCTCGGTTGAGGGCCTCCTCCCAAGTCTGGGTACAGTATGTCCGACATACGACTGGGACCTCAGCCCGAAAGTTATCCTTGGTCTCAGCAATGCCGACATCATACCCATGCTGCTCGGCTTCGTCTTTTTCTTTTTCAGCCTCAACCTTAGCTTTTTCAGCCTGATCTTTGAGCTTCTGGGCTTCCTCCAATTATTTCTGTAGAATTGATATTTGTTCCGTGGAAGCTGCCAGTTGGTCATTGGCGTCGTGTAGACGTTTCCTCTGGTCCTCAGCTTGCCTTTGAGCGCTATTCAATGTTGAATCAGCACTCTTCCGAGCATGCTCTTCCTCGACCAGCTTTTTCTTCAGCTGGGCATTGCTCAGTTCTACCACAGTGAGTGTCTAAACAGCCATTGCTCGCTTCTTCCTCTCATCATCTATTTGCTGGTAGCAAGCATTGGTTATCTCCTCCAACCTGAAAGTGGCTTGAACAGCCTAGAGGAAAAAGAGTTAGAGATGCAATAAACATAGTTGTGTGCATGACAAGAAAAATGATAAGTGTATCATACCATGCCCAAATGTCTTTTCATATTCATGATGACCTCGTTCTTCTTCATGTTCTTTAGCTCGGCCATATCCTTTAGAAGAAGGAGGGTTTCTTCTAAGGCTGAGGCAACGTGGAACCCAATTCCACCGTTGAAGTCCTTAATTGAGGCATCTTCCCTCAAAGGCTCACCACCGAGCATGGGAGCAGGAAGCTAGGCCTCAGGCTCCGAGGATTGAATAGTTTGCTTTGCCACAACTCGTTGAGACCCATGAGTAATCTTTTGCTGCTTTGCAGCTCATTGGACCTCATCTTCACGAGTAAGGCGAGATCTCCCAGTCTCCACCACTTCTTTGTCTTTTGGCTCTCTCCTCCCCTTTGGATCAGTAGGTTCGATCCCCTGCGGTTGGGGTAGTTGAGGAGGAGGAGGAAGGGGAAGATTGGTTTGAACTGACTTCCCAGGCGCCCCCTTTCCAGGCTGGCTCTCGATCACATCCAGTAAACTCCTTTGGCTCTTTCTCTGAATGCCCATATTGTTAGAAGTCATCTCGGGAGATTGGGGTTGATTGAAAACTTCAAACTCGTTTGCAGAATCTAACAATTCTACAACGTCTTCTTCTTCTTCTTTTTCTTCTTCTTCTTCTTCTTCTTCTTCCTCTCCTTCTTTCTTCTCTTCCTCCTTTACTTTCTGAGGAATAGAACGTGATGATGAAGCCCCTATAGAAAGAGCGGCCATAGGTAACGGCTGAGTGAAAGGGGTGCCTTCAGGAATCGGAACACCCTCAGGAACGATGAATCCTTCAAAGGCTACACTGATTCGGTGCAGCCGAGGATCTCTGGCCTTTATCATGCACTTGGGAGCTTGAAAAGCGGAGGAAATTGGTTTGTAGTGAAGGATTATGTGCGCTGCTCTCAGTTGACTGTTGGATGGGTTCACATACACCTCGGACCGCAGGATTTTATCTAAGCTCTCCCTGTTAACCAGTCTGAACTGAGGCCTGGTAGTGCGCTTGTCTACAAAAATCAGTAAAACAAAAAAAAATTTCTGTCAGAAATAAAGGTAATTTGAACTGAAGAATATAATCCAAATTGTAGAGGTGTATAGCCTAAAAACCCCACCTGGTTTTCCCTCTTTAGTCGGACAGGGTAAACCATCATGCCATTCCCCAGAAAAATGAGAAAGTCATCTTTTAAGCCCTTATTCGATGTAGGGAGACACTGGATTAACCTTATCTCAGAGAACTTAGGCTTAAGATAGTACCCCTGGCCCTTTAAATGATTGAGGTTATACACCCAGTTCACATCATGATGGGTCAGACCTAGATTCATCCTCGTATTAAGGGCTTCTATACTCCCTAGCACCCTGAACATATTTGAGGCGCATTGTGTGGGAGATAACCTGAAGAACCTAAGATAGCTTCTGGTAAGACTACCCATAGGGATAGTCATCCCTCCCTCTATGAAGGCGATCATAGGGATGACCACTTCCCCTGTTTTCCTATCCTCTAACCACGTGTCGGTGGAAGCATATCTCATGCCCATCATTGGGGGAATCCTATACTTAGTTCTAAATTTCTCTGTTTGCTCATCGGAATCAACTAGATACTTAAACCTACCCATTTCCTAAAAGTCGTGAAGAAAAATTAATGAAGAGGATTGAAGACTAAGGAGGGTTAAAGAAACTTACAGGTATGGAAAATGAGTTCCTCGGACAGACTCGCAGTATTTATGAGAGCATGGAGAGGAAAGAAAGAGGGACAGGTTCAATGAATACACGCTAAGACTGTGTGATTTTTGTAACTGAAAAGAAATTTGATTTGAAAAGCTCTTTATAGGGGCGTAGAAATCGTAAGCGAGAAAAATCCCGCCCATAAATATCGAAAGCCCTCCACCGTTAGATTCATATCTTGCCGAAACGTGGGGGACAAAGAAGCCGCCATCATTTAATAATGGCGTGCTCCTGACGCCGAAACGTCAGAAGCGTGCCTTGGGCAGGTAGAAAGGCGTTCTTAGAGTTAGAAAAGTCCATGAAAGAGGTGAGGGCATAATATCAAAATCTCCCTTTTTCCAAGGTGACAAAAAGTGAGATTTTGAGGGGCTATTGTGGGGCCAGTTGTCCAAAAGGATGACATAGAAATCATAGGAAATGGACTTGTGGCCCAACGGCTCAATTCGAGGACATTCACTTATTCGATGATGGTTAAAGAAAGGCATTTTGGGAATAACATAAGACAAAGAGACGTAAGTTGTGTATAGTGGCCCAAACCGCGTCTGAGGATAAGATTTACCTCTGATACCAAGGTCCGAGGTGGATGTAACTATTTTAGTATTCAAGGAACCTCACAAAGTTACATATGAATTGAAAAATGAATATTGAACAAAGAAGAAACCGGGAAAGGTAGCAAATATCTTCTAAAGCTGCTACCTCCACATTAAATGCTTCCCGGCTTACTCTCTGGCCGCATTAATGTGGAGGTGATACCTGAATAGTAACCAAGTAGCTTTATGGCCACTGAGTGAAGGTTCCATGAAGTGCTGGATGGGACAGAAAGAAGTTCCCAGAGTAGAACCTACACGTGTACGGTGAAAATGGAGTGAAGAACGCAGTATATAATAGAAAATCAGATGGCATTAGAGGGGGACTTTGAAAAACAAAAGAAAAAACAGGAGAGAATCCAGAAAGATATTCCCTGAAACCTAGCCGAGGAGAGTCGATATCGTTTAGTTAGTTTGAAGCTTCCTTTACTGCACAATAATCATGTCTTTGTCTACTAACTAGAATTAGCTCTTACACCCACTCTCTAGAAATTTTATTGTTTGAGCTTGTTGGGCTAAAAACCATTGGGTCCAATCCAATTTGAGTCCTTACACTAGCTTTTATCACTAAAATTTATGAGGCATTAAGGAAATTAATAGGTCATAATTGAGTATTTATTATTCTTTACTTTCTAGTATAAATCAGTCCTTATTAGCTTGATCCCACTTGAATTTTTCCAAAAATTTTAACCTCTTACGTCTACATGAAAAATTACGATAGTGTTGTGTAAACTGTAAATGCCACCAAACCTTATCTCCTAATAGTTTCTTCTCACTTCACCAACCTCGTCCTATATATTATCTGACACGCAATATGTCTGAGCAACTTTTTTTATTTTTTTTATTTTTTTTCACATACGTTGTTTGAGTTGTAGTTGGATTTGCCATCTCTTTTTTTTTATCTTCAATTGGGTCTTAAATAACAACCACAACCAAACTGTGTTCTTTGATTGCACTGCTCCTGTCAGTGTTTGATCAGCTTTAGCTCATTTTGTTTTTCTTTTTTCACCGTTTAATCTTTTACTTCAAAGGGGTAGTGTTGATAAATATTAAATAGTACAAATCTGCAACCTTCCTTTTTTCCTTCATTCTTTTTTTTTCCCGAAGTTTTTTCCACACAATAGTACCCCTTTTGCTATATATAAAAACACCACAATTCAAGCCATTTTAGCATTTGACTCAATTCTTGTTTGTCTAAAATGGGAAGTGTTGGAATGGTGATCAGCAAAACAACTCTGGTTTGTGCTCCATTAATGGCTGAAACTGTTGAGCAAATAATGACTGACATGTACAAGGCAAAAGTACAAGGTGCTGATTTAGTTGAAATCAGGTTGGACTATATTAAGAACTTCCAGGCTCGCCAAGACCTTGAAACCATACTCAAAAAGAAGCCATTGCCAGTGCTCATCGTGTACCGGTACTATTCAAAACTTAACTCCCAACTCAATTGTATTTTTTCAGTTTTTCTGTTTTCTAGCTTAAAAAGTACGAATATATATTTTTAATTCCTATTCTTGGAGTTTACTAGTTTGAGTTATGGTCAACGTGATATAAATTCTCTTAGGGTATGTTTGGTTTGGCTTCAAATCACTTCCGGAAATGCATTTCCAGAAAATTAGGGTGTTTGGTTGGTATGTAAAATTCGGTCAACGGAAATGCAATTCCGGATTGACCGGAAAATAAGCTCCTGATGGGTGAAAATGATTTCACCCATTATTTTCACTTCAAACCACATTTTTCGGAAAAGAGAAACAGAGCACGAAGAGAGAGAGAGAGAGAGAGAGAGAGAGAGAGAGGAAGGAAGAAAAAGAGGGAGAGGGAGAAAGAAAGAGAGAGCCCAGCGCCATCATCGATCCAAGCCCAGCGCCCAGCGCCCATCGTCGGCGGCCATGAACCCACGAACCGCCGATCCAAGCCGAGAGACCATCGCCGGCGACCACGAACCCACGAACCCAATCCCCATCGCCGATCCACGAACCCACGAACCGCTGATCCAGTCGCACCTTCGATCACGCCGCGCCGTCGACCACGAACCCACGAACCGCCGATCCAGTCGCACCTTCGATCGTGCCGCACCGTCGATCGTCGATCGTTGAACTCCTTCGCGCCGCGTCGTCTTCCTCGATCTCTCCGTTTTTTGTTTTTTTAAATTTGATTGTTGTTTTTGTTTTTTTTTTTTGATGAACTGATTGTTGTTGTGGTTGTTGTGTTGTGGTTGTTGTTGCCGGAATTTGGTGTTTTTGTTGTTGTTGTGTTGTTGTTGCCGGAATTTGTTGTCGGAAATTGTGAAAAAATGTAGGAAAATAGCATTTTCCTAAAAGAACCAAACACATGAAAATATTTTCCACAACAATTTTTATAATACAACCAAACACATGAAAATATTTTCCTTTTTCGGAAAATAGCATTTCCGGAAAATAAGTATTTTCCGAAAAATGTTTTACACGAAACAAACACAACCTTAGTGTAATTATCATTCTTAGGCTTATAGAAGTGTTGTTAGAATATATGATTGAAAGGGGGAAAAAGAGCTCACAATTAAAACCACAAGTTGATTACTGGCACTCTCTGTGGGTTCCATTGCTAGTGTTTTAGAGTGGACTCCAAAAATCATTCAGATAAAATGGTTTAAGAGTAGCGCAAGTACTACTATCTTGTAGCTAAAGGTTGATTAGGTGGAAGCCTAACTAGGAAGCACTGGACACTTCTTTAGGCTGCCGTACCGTGTTATATCCACTATGTCATGTTAAAATTTTTCAGAAATTGCCTATGTTGTCGTGTCATACCAGTGACTGTAGAAGCCTAATTAAGTGCCAAAATCATTACGGGGATGCTCATGTTATTGCTGTATGGAGAGGACAAGCTCTGCTCTTGTAAAATTTTCTTTTATCAGATACATAAAAATATGGTAAAACTACAATTTTGGTCCCTCAAATTTATCCTGTGTGCATAATTAGTCCCTCAAGTTTCAACTGTGCACAATTAGTCCCTCAAGTGTTCATAATGAGCAATTTAAGTCTTTTGGTTAACTTCCGTTAGTCATGTATAATGACCTAGTTTTTTTATTTTTTTTTATTTTTTTTTTTTTATGACGTGGCATTTTTTTAATTAAAAAAATTACAGTAGTAAGTATATACAAAGGCCATCCAAGATCACCCAAACGAAGAGGCAAAAGATTGGATTGTATACTTGTATGATGCCTAACTAATTCTGACACATTCATAATTTCAAAATAAAAAATTGATATTTCCTTCAGATGCAAGACCAACGAACACAATCAAAGGTTTGACTTAGTTCTCAAACTCTTAGTCAGAGTCTTTAATTAGTTTCTCTTCTCATCAAACTTGCATCTCTTAATAATCGGTGATGGGAGTCAAATCAAAAGGTGGAGATAGAACTCATTAAAATCACAATGTAGAGACTTGTTGAAGGGAGGAAAATCAAAGAATCCTCTAGTATTGATTGCCTCGTCCAAGACGATGTCTTTGATGACCAGCTTCTCCTCTCCAAATTGCTCTCTTAGGTTTTATTTGATTACTTCTGAAAATCCCTAAGATGGGTTGCATGGCCACAAAGGGATGAAATTAGCAATACTTGAGATGGGTTGGCCAGAGAGGAGAAGGGAGGTGGAGGGTAGTGACTGGCCGGAGAGGAGAAAGGAAAGTAGCTTCTCCTCTCTCTTTTACCCGTTTCAGATTGTGGACTAGTAGATTCAGATTTGATTTGGTTGATTCAGGTTACTGGTTTGATTCCTGAGGGTTTTTATGTGTAAATTCAATTTTGTAATTTTTAATAAAAAGAAATGCCACATCATAAAAAAAAAAAAGTTAGGTCATTATTCTGTTAGCCATGTAAGTAATACTACTAACGGAAGTTAATTAAAAGACTTAAATCGCTCATTATGAATACTTGAGGGACCAATTGTACTCGGTTGAAATTTGAGGGACTAATTGTGCACACAGGGTAAATTTGAGGGATCAATAGTATAGTTTTGCCTAAAAATATTATTTATTTTATTAGTTGTATAGATTTGGCTCCTTCTTAGTGTGTAATTGGATCAGCATCCAAAAATGATGGATTAAGACTCATCATCTCATGAATTTCCCCTAGTAGACCAATTGCACAACATTTCAACCCAGGTTTTTTTTTTTTTTTTTTTTAAATTTTTTATTTAAATCCCTAGTTTACTTGCAAGCTCTGTTTTATCCGAAATTTGCAATGTCCTTCAAATGCAACAAAAATGATAATGAAATTTACTGGCCAAAATCACTCAGATTCAATTGTCTATGTACGTTTTTAGATCCTTGTAAACTAGATTGTTTTACCTAATTAATTAACTAAGTAAATACTTAGGTTTATTATTCAGATCTAGGTTAAACACAAATAATCATAAACAATAAAGTAGCGAAAAATAAAGAATACAAAGATTTGATGATCTAGGAAAACCTAACTGGTAAAAAAACTAGGGAGGATTTAACTTAACTATTCTCAAGGTAAAACAGATCCACTATGAAAGAATTGAAGTTTGTACAATAGAACTTAAACCACTAACATTCTATTGCTACCTCAAGTAGAAAATTTATTACCACAACCACATGATAGCTTTGAGTCCACAAACTACTTCTTTCTTTGGCCTTTGCAACACAAGCGCCCACACTTGTGATAAAAAACACAAATTCTCCTGTTTGTGACTCCAAGACCACCCTTGAAAGTTTAGATCATCAGCACCTTTGATGACTAGAGAATGCAGCAACTTCTACAACACTGGATCTTGAGATTCTTCAAGGAATAACACTGGTAGAAGACATAAAAGAGCTTTTAGGGTACAAAACCCTAGATACAAAGGAGGCACACTTTTCTCTCTCTGAAAAGCCTTATAAAAACGTGCTTAGGGTTTCCTTTATATACTAGTAGTGTTTTACTGGAAACCCAATACTTTTAAGTAGAGTTTGGGCTGAAATAGAATTCTGCAGATATGTGTTTCAATCGGTCAAGCCTGTCTTTCGATTGATCTGAAAGCTCGAAAAAGTGTTGAAAACACAAGAGCTGTTTAGACCCCCAAATTAAAATTACGGCTCGATAGATTTTACACAACTTTAATACAAAGTGCGGAATAGTGTAAAAGCGAGCGGATGAACAAGTAAGCTACTCTAATCCATAAACTAAGCAACACAGCAGTATAATGGAATTAAACAAGAGTAGGGAAGAAGGATGCAAACACAGAAAATACCAAGACGTGTTCACGAAGAGGAAATCGAAGAACTCGGCGAAAAACCTCTCCGCCGCCCTCCAAGCGGAAATCGATCCACTAGACAATCAGTTGGGATACATGGGTTAGCAAAAGACCCTCCAAGCCTAGTCTACCCGCTGTACCTAAGCCCTCCAAGCTTCTACTCCAACAAGGCTTCTCGGAACCGTGTCTTGTCCTAGTTATCCGGATCCCGCAACAAGCTCCATGTTGCATCTGCCATTCAAGGCTTCTTCCAATGCTTCCCAGCAGCACCAAAACGTCACACAGCACTCACAAGGTGTGGTAAGTGTTTGGGCTATCAACCTCTCAAAGATATGGATAATGGAGAGGGAAGGGTTGAGGAAATACCACAAGCAAATGTATAGAGAAAGATGGGGAAGACAATCTCTAATTACCAATGTGTTTGGCTAGGGTTTTCTCTCTGAAGCATTCCTCAACAATTGTGGGTAATGATGGTATATATAGGAGAGGTGCAAAAGGTGTGACTCAAAAAGTACAGGTTGGCAGAACAGCTAGTCTCGCGGGTGTCTCGCGGGAAGGCCTTACCCGCGAGATACTCGCGAGACACAGTTGTCTCCACCTGGCCTGACTCTTCGCATTCCAGCATGTGCCTGGCACATGGTTCACTTCGCGGGATGCTAGGTCGCGAGATACCCGCGAGAATCCTTCAGTTCTTCAAATGCTTGAGCCTTCATACACTCTCATCTTAGATCCATTAACTACCCCTTTGTTCATTCCACATGAAATACCCCTTCATCTTAGATCACCTTTAAAGAAACCCAAGACAGAAAAAACAACCAGTTTACTTGATGAAATAAATAAAAAGTTAGATTTAATGAAATTAGAATCATTAAAGGACAAGGAGCCATTAAAAATTATAACGCTAAATACAACAGAACAAACTGACTCTTCAGAGGATGAAGAATCAGAAGAAAATCAATTGACAGATTTGACAGACTTATCAGACATAGAGAATTTAGAAGCACAATTTACAGATAAATTACAGATTAATAAATTAACTTTAGCATCTTCATCACAAGAGCGCAAAAAGGGAAGAATTGATGAAATATACCCTAAAAAGAATTGGTATCCTAAACCTACTCCCCCTGATTTGCAATTTGAAGAAAGACATACTTATGTTAATTCATCTTACTCACCAGATTTAATTTACGAATGGAATATTGATGGAATGTCAGAATATGAAATAATAAACCTTTTACATGAAATGACTTTGCTTACTAATGTTTACAAAAATAATGGAAAGCTGGATCATCAGATAGCTCATTTACTTGTCACTGGTTTTACTGGCCAACTAAAAGGCTGGTGGGATCATTATTTAAATAATGAGGACAGAAATGAAATACTGACAGCTGTTAAAAGAGAAACTGATGGAAGTGTTATAATGACAGACAGACACCCTTCACAGGATGCAGTTAATACTTTAATTTTTACCATCACTAAACATTTTGTTGGAGACCCTAATCAATATAAAGAAAGAGCTTCAGACGTTTTAATTAATTTAAGATGTCCACAACTTTCAGACTTTAGGTGGTATAAGGATGTTTTTATCTCAAAAGTTTTAAGTAGGAATGATTGTCAACAATCCTACTGGAAAGAAAAATTTATTGCTGGTTTACCTTATTTCTTTGCTCAGAAAGTTAGACTTGACATAGCTAATAGTGAAGGAACTATAGACTATCCTAAATTGACATATGGAGACATAATATCTTCAATCAATAAAACAGGTCTATGGCTATGTAATGATTTAAGACTTAAAAATCAAATAGAAAAAGAGAAAAGGTATGCTAGAAAAGAGCTAGGAACATTTTGTGAGCAATATGGCTTTGAACCACTGATTGCTCCCTCTAGGAAAAGGATAAAAGAAAGAAAAAACACGGATAGATACAAGAATAATAATAGAAGATATCATAAAGGCAGAACTAAAGAAAGGAAAGAAGAATCCAAAAGAAAGAAAGTGATAGATATAAAGAAAGTGACATTATCTGCTTCAAATGTGGGAAAAAGGGCCACACCAGTAGATACTGTAACTTTCAAAGAAAGATAAATAAACTTGACATATCAGGAAAGATAAAAAATGAATTGATGAATATATTAGAACAGACAAATAGTGAAGAAACAGACAATGAAATTCATCAGATAGATAATTGTGACAATTGTGATATCACTTCATCATCAACAGATATTTCTTCAGATAATGAAAAGATAAAATTATGTAATTGTAATAATCCTGATAATTGTTATTGTAAGAGAAAATTAAAAATAAGTGTTTTAACAAAACAAGAAGATATAATAATAGACTTGATAGACCAACTTCCGGATTCACAGTCTAAAAAGGACTATTTGTCTAAATTAAAAGAATCCTTAACTCAAACTGATAAATTTCAAATAGACTTAAAAGATTATAAGACAACCTATAATTTTGCAGAAATTACTGACAGATTTAAAACTAATAAACCTATAACAATAACAGATTTACAGGTAGACATTAATAACCTAAAGAAAGAATTAAAAGAATTAAAATCAGAAAATTTCATTTTAAAAGACATGATTGAGCAAATAGCAGCTCAAGTAATAAGTATAAAAGATAGAATTAAATATAGTAATGAACATTTGACAGACTCCTCCCTTATTGATAGACATAACTATACTGGTGAAAGTTCTCATAAAGGTGATTATAAAGATGAATTTTTGAGTATAATGGACAGAATGATATTTCAGAAATGGTATACTGAAATAACTTTGGTAGTTCATAAAGAATTCTCATTAACAGTCATTGCCCTTGTTGATTCAGGTGCTGACATGAATTGTATACAAGAAGAGTTAATACCCTCCAAGTATTATGAATCAACAACAGACAGATTAACTCAGGCTAATGGTGATAGACTTAAGATAAGCAATAAATTAACTAGGGCATACATACATAATAATGGGATTAATTTCAGAACACCTTTCTTTTTAACAAAAAAGTTGTCCTCTAAAGTTATACTAGGAAATCCTTTTTTGGCTCTACTCTACCCTTTTTTCACGACAGACAATGGAATATATGCTAATATTTTGGAAACAGAAGTATTCTTTAAGTTCCTCCTACCCCCAACCCCCAAGGATGTACACTTACTGAAAGAAATTTCCATAAGTATTGAGACAGGAATAGATGATGAGAGTCCTACAAAATCAATGGTAGAAAATACTGTTCTACCCGGTAGCAGTAGCACGTAAGTAGGTACATATTATTATAAAAAAAAAAAAAAAAGTATAGATATATATATATTTTGTTTTCCTACTTTTATTGACTTAGTCCTCCTTCACCTTTTGTATCTAGCTCCTTACGTACCCTTCCATGACCTTTTAGCATCTCTTTTATTTCCTTGTACTATTGAACCATGACTTTTATTCCTTGTCCCCTCCCTTGTATTATTTGATCTACTTGCCACATATTACTTGCATATATTAATTAGTTAATCTTAAAATTAACGGTCAATTGCCTGGCAAGCAAGATAGCCATTCCAAGGCTAATTTTCAGACCAAATCCTGCCAAAAATAGAAATCTTTAATAAGATTTCACTCACAGCATGAAGGCGTCTCAATAGAGGCAATATCCCTTCAGAATACACGGTCAATAATGACAATGTATTCATGTGGTAATCCAAAAACTAGTACAGATGTAATGCCAAAATAGCTACTACCATCAGATAAAATGATAGACAGATGCAGGCAACTGCGGCAGACAGGACAGATTTTAAGTTATTACTGTTCACAAGCATGCAGACTGACAGATTCCCAGACAGTCTACTATTCATGAATAGTAGAATTTTTACTGTTCAAGATAAGATTCTACAAGATCCTACCGACAGATTAACTTTACTGTTCAAGATAAGATTCTACAGGATTTACTTTTATTGTTCAAGATTCTGCAAGATCCTACCGACAGATTAACTTGAGTTCACTTTATTCAACCCAAGTTACTTTTGAAGACTTACCATGGTTTATTTTATCTATAAAAAGGCAGACTCCGAAGACAGAAGACAGGTCCAGAATTAAGGTTCAAGTTTTAGGTTCAAATTTAAAGTCCAATTTCCATTTCTCAGACTAAAGTCCAAGACAGCTTTCTCCTTCTTTCAGAAATATCTTTGTACTATTCCCCTTGTGTAATCTTGTAACCTTTCTCAGACAGAACCTTGTAACCCTTTAGTTTCAAAGACAGTTTTACTTTGTAATCTTGTAACTCTTCAGACAATGTTTTATTTTCAAGCCTGTATCAAAGACAGTTTGTTTTCAAGTTTAATCAAAGACAGAAGTATTTTCAAGTAAGATTTTATTAGTTTCAGTTTTCATATTCCATACTCTGTTTTAACTTATTTTTGAATATATCTATTTTGCTATTTTCTTCTTTATCATCTATTTTATCATTGTCTATGCTTCTATATTACTGCTGTGCTCTCTCCTGGGTAGTTAATGGTACACTGACAGACAGTAGAAAAAATGACCCAATTAAAGAAAGACCAACACGTATAGAAGAAAGAAGCACTATAGACAAAAAAGATAAAGGAAATAGTAACCTTGAAGAATCTTTACGTAGGAACCTAGAAGTAGAAGAACAAGAAATTGGTAATAATAGTCCAAAAGATGTGGTGGAAAAGCAAAACAATAAAGTAATTACATGTAAGAAGCTAGAAATAGAAAGAGACATGAAGAAACAAGACATAGAAAGACAAAAAGACAGAATAGTAACAAACAATAATAAAGATGTTCTACGTAGGAAACTAGAAGTAGAAGAAGAGATAGAACAAGAAAGACTAAAAAGAGAAATAGTCAACAAAGAAAGGAAAACTAAAAATAATGAAAAGGAAAATAGTGATAGTGTAGTAAAAGCAATAGTTTCAGTTTTCATATTCCATACTCTGTTTTAACTTATTTTTGAGTATATCTATTTTGCTATTTTCTTCTTTATCATCTATTTTATCATTGTTTATGCTTCTATATTATTGCTGTGCTCTCTCCTGGGTAGTTAATGGACGTTAATAGGAACTCATATTACTATATAGCCACTACTTGCTCCTTGATAGCGTTGGTCAGCCTCAAACTCGTTGGCAAACCATAGTTTCGCGTTGGTTAGCCCGTTTTGTTGAAGCCGACGGACAGGCGATGTTTGGGTGGTCCCGCAATGGAGTACCATTAACTACCCAGGAGAAAGCACAGCAATAATATAGAAGCATAAACAATGATAAAATAGATGATAAAGAAGAAAATAGCAAAATAGATATATTCAAAAATAAGTTAAAACAGAGTATGGAATATGAAAACTGAAACTAATAAAATCTTACTTGAAAATACTTCTGTCTTTGATTAAACTTGAAAATAAACACTGTCTGAAGAGTTACAAGATTACAAAGTAAAACTGTCTTTGAAACTAAAAGGTTACAAGGTTCTGTCTGAGAAAGGTTACAAGATTACAAAAGGGGAATAGTACAAAGATATTTCTGAAAGAAGGAGAAAGCTGTCTTGGACTTTAGTCTGAGAAATGGAAATTGGACCTCAAAGTTGGACCTTAAATTTGAACCTTAAGTAGTTCGATAGATTAAAAAATATGTTAAAAAACTCCCTTGTATTGTTATCCCATCACCCCATTCTTTTAAAATTGTTGAGACAGATGCTTCTGAAATAGGCTATGGTGGAATTCTAAAACAGATAGCAAAAGAGGATACTAAAGAACAAATTGTTAGATTCCATTCTGGTTCCTGGTCAACTACTCAGCAGAATTACAGCACTATTAAAAAAGAAATTTTATCTATTATATTGTGTGTTTCAAAATTTCAGAATGATCTTTTTAATCAAAAGTTTTTAATCCGAGTTGATTGTAAAAGTGCTAAAGAGGTTTTGCAAAAAGATGTTCAAAATCTTGTTTCCAAACAAAGTTTTGCTAGATGGCAGGCTATTTTAAGTGTTTTTGACTTTGATATTGAATATATTAAAGGAGAATCTAATTCTATTCCTGATTTCTTAACCCGCGAATTTCTACAGGGAAGATGAGCTCCCCTGCCGAAAAGAATAACTCTACAAAACCCAGATAGGAGTAGCCAACATTTGGACTCCACTGTTTTGATTCAATATGATTGATTCAAAGGGTGGATAAGTTTGATAAACTTTCTCATGATTTTCTGTCTTTATCCATGACAAAGTTTTTTCTATTACGCTTATCTTTTTATTATGATAGTCCAAAAAGTCAAAGAAACTAAAGTGTGTCTGTAAATCTGTCACCATTTCATAGTATTTGGCTTTTAAATTGATCCTTTCTTGTTCACTATAGTTTTCAAAAAATTGGCTTTTTCTGTCTCCATTTTCAGGTTTTAAATAATCATATTCTAGTAATCCTTTGTCTAAAACAAATTCCTTAGCTAAGAGATTAATCTGTCTGTCATCTGTAAATCCTAATATATCAGTATGGGTGGGAGAATCAGGTTGAGGTTGAGGCTCATAAAGGGCTTGATGAACATTAGGAGTTGGTTGTGTAGTTTCTGTTGGATAATAAGCTGGGCCAGTCTTTACTGGGGTTCTATTGGTATTTATAGGTGGAAGGTGTATAACTGGAGGAAAATTTTTGGGAGGTAAAGGCCGAGAATCAGAGAAAGGTGTCCTAGCAGAAAAGGAGCTTCTAGGGGTGAACATCATAGGGGTCTTTCTGCCTATAGAACTACTGGGTCTAATAAGGCTATCAGTGTGTCTGTCATTATTATTGAAAGAAATAATAACTGTACCATCTGTATTTTGGGCTATGAAATCTGGGTCAGTGTTTTCTATTTTTTGTGTGGGGGCAATAGCCTCAAGTTGCCATCTTTCAGGAAGGGTTATATCTTTCCATTGTATCTGTTGGGGTACACGCACTCTAGAATTTCGGGTTGAGGCTTGCAAAAGGAGAGTTTGGCCTTTTGGAGAAGGGTCAACCATTGCTTGAGGGTCAAGGGTGGTTTTCATAAGTTTATAATAAATCCTATAGACCACTGCTAACGGTTCTGAGCCATCCTTCATAGAATATCCATTTGTTTTAATATTCAAAGTTAAAGCATCCATAATATTTCTGTCAGTTAGGCTTAAAGCAAAGTTAGGATAACAATTAAAATATACTGGTCCTTTATGTAGACTTGTTTCCATCATTCCTAGGAGTGAGTCATTAAATTTTAGGTGTCTGTCATCTCTTAAACAAAGCAAAACACTTGCATTTAAAGCTTCTCTTGTTAATGGTTTAACAGCTACTTGAACCAAACCAACATGTAATAATTGGAGTACTTTAATAAGAGATAAAATCAATCGACAGACTAATAATCAAGATAATAGCTTTTTAAATGTAATTAATAAAAAATTAGAAACTTTAGAAGCCAATGAAAGATCTACTATGGATACTAAAGTAGAAAGAGAAAATGATAGTCTTTTGGACCTTTATGAGAAAACTTTGGATAATAAAGTAGAAAGAGAAAATGATAGTCTTTTGGACCTTTATCAAAGAATGAAAACTTTGGATACTAAAGTAGAAAGAAAAAAGGATAGTCTTTTGGACCTATATGAAAGAATGAAAACTTTATCTTTAGAACATAAAAGCAAATTTGAACCCCATCATAGATCACCTTTAATAAAAACTATGATATATTAACTCATGAAGCTATAACAAGTTCTTATGACAGATGGATGTATCTTTTTAAACTATTAGTCTCTACAGCATTTATCAGAACAGAAGATATGACAGGTGAAATGTGGTTATCCCATAAAGCTAAATGGTATGAAAGTTTTGGAAATTCAGACAGAGTTTACGACAGAACAGGAGGCAGATATAATCCCTACCCGGGATTACTCATCAACACAGAGACAGGAGATCCAGTTATCAGTGATCCTCGGATATAGCTGAACAGAATATTGAAATAATAAATCCAGGAAAATTCTCTAAACCCTCGACAGACCCTCAAGATAAAAAGATTATAGGGAATAAAAATAACAGCAATAGACAGAATCCTTTGAGCTTAATTGACAGAGTAATCTTTACAAACTGGCACACAGAAATCATTTTGACAGAAATTGTCTTATCCAATGTTCACGAAGTTATTTTTGATTTAATAAAAAGTCTTCATTCCAAAATTATTTTAACAGTTAACCCTATAATAAATTTACTTCACCCCTTTGTTATGACAGATGAAGAGATTAAAATTAATATATTAGCCTTTGGACTTACCTCACCTCTAATTTGGAAACAAAATCGATTCCCAAAGAAGGTCACTATCTTGAAAGATGTCAATAAAGAAAACACTTGTAGGGGACACTTAATAGAAAAAGACCACTTGGCAGATATTAACAGGGAAAAGTCTAAACAAGATATGGAGCGTCACAGTAAAAAGTTAATAAAAAGAGGAAATTGAAAGCTGTGATATACGGAGCAACATTGTTATGAGAAAGAAAATATATCTATATATATACACATTGTAATGAGGAAGAAAAAATATGTATATATATGTAACATCATTCATGTTATGACTTTGGAATACAGCATCTGTGTAACGTAGGAAACTTTAATGTGAAGGGCCGTAGCCATAAAGAAAAACTCTACATCCGTTTGGCCCCTAGGGAGTGTATAAATGGTTTTTTTTTTTTTTTCAATTGTAATATTTGATTGATGAAGCCATAAATATTTTTTATTTTAGAAATATAATGATGACTATAGAATTGCGCACTACGTCATAGTAAAAAGTTAATAAAAAGAGAAAATATAAGATTTCAATATTTTGTGCCACAATTTTGGATGTGGTTGATTGTGATTAGTAGGGAAAAAGTGGCGAGTTCATGTGAAAGTAACAAACATGAGATTTGAATTTGAAGTTGTGTACCTGATTTTGATGTTGCCTAAAAATTTTGGTGATTGTCTTCCAACATTGGAAAATATTTTGAGCAATAAATTTGTCGGTAATTCATGTTGCATTCTCATTTTTGTGATTGTGGAGAGTGTATTTCTATGCTATTTTTGGTGTGATTTTTTTGTTGTTTTGTTTTGTAATTTATAGTGTTTTGATTGTTGTATGGATGAGTGATTGTCGAATTTATTTGCTATTATTTTTAATTATTATTTTTGGGTTTTTTTTTTTGTTATTATTATAATAGAAGCCTTTCATATACCCTTCCCTATAAGTCTTAAATCCTGTAAATTATGTTCGATTGTTCAGTTTTCATTTGCTTTTTTGGTTTTTTTTTTTTGGCATATTTTATTTTTTTTCGTTTTCCATTTTCTTTGGGGCTTTTCAAATGATTAGGTGGCTTTTGCCCTGCCAGCCATCAACTTTTAGTATATAATCTAGTGGATATATCTAATAACATAATGTTAAATCAAGTTAAGTTTGTCTAATGTTAACTTTGTCTGATAGTGAAATGAAGGTTAGTTGGAACTTTGTCATCATTTGAAGAAGAAAAACTGTATATTCTATAGAAGTGGACAATGCATTGAGTAGAAATTAATCGTTCAGATTTCACAAAAGCTATATTTTTAAAGTAGTGGGATCGATTGACATATTAGTTAATTGCTTCAATGGTGTGAGTATGCCCAATTGGTGAGATATGATGTAGTTATAAATGTTATCACTGTCATCTATTCCTTTGCACACACGTTTGCTTCCAGAATCTCAAGTATTAGATAATAAATATTGGGTTCTTACATTGCCATTGATTTTTATGCAAGACTATTCGGGTGGATAATGAGATGTATGAATTTTTAATCTATAATTTAGTGTTTTTGAAGATACAAAATTTATTAATCTCAGTCATAGCAACAAAATTTATCATGTTGCCTAGGGGTCATGGTCTTCTCACAATGTATATAATGTCTTTAAAATTTGTGTCCCAAAAAAATTACAAGACCCCAAAAATTCAATTGACCATTTAAACACCCTCTTAGGCTTCCAGAAATTATATATATATATATATACACACTCTCTCTAGTATTAAAATGGGTTTATATGTGTGTGTATATGTGTGGGAGTTTATCTTGATAGTGCTTTGAAGTGGTTGGATCACATTAAGAGCGTCTCCTTCATATAAATTACTTTTTTGATACCCAACTCTACTTAATTCTCCACTGCAATATGAGTAGCCTTGGCTTCACGTCGTGGAGCCTAGTAATAGAGGTGTCTTATACACCTGTCTCATATAAAAATTTTCTAGAGAAAAAGAATAAATTAAATGAAATTTAAACTAATTTTTTATTAAAATTTATTTTATAAAAATAAATATAGACATCACATACCCTGGAGCAATGGGCAACCTGTTTACAATTTTTGGTGATGCTACCATCGCTATATCACATGTTATAAGGTATTACGTCCAACCTCCTTAAACCACAAACTTAATACTTAATTCCCTATTATTTATTTCTATTTAATTCATGAATTCATCATTTGGGAGTCATTAAACAAAATTAAAGTCATATTTGTTATGGGTCGATGCAATAGCAAAGCAAACTGAAATCATTAAAAAATAAATAAAAAAACTAAAAATTTGTGACTTTTTAAAGAGTAGAAAAAAGAACTGCTGTAATTATAAATATGACTTTAATATGTTAATTAACTGTGACTTTTGATTCTCACCAACACGCATATCATGTGTTAGCATAGGATCATAGTTGGCTGCTGCTTTTGGTCAGATGTGAAGACAAATGCATCATATACTTGATATGCACCCTAAACTATTTCAACATCAACAAAATTAATAATTGGATTCATATCTTATAACTGGGATTTAGAAGTCATGTAGATGTGGGGTACATATATGATTAATGCATTGATAACAATCAGGGTTTTTTTTTTTTTCCCCTCAAAAAATCAGGCCCAAAACTTGATTTAAATTAAAGCCACAAGTGATAACTTTCATTCACTTCACTATATTGGGCTTCCATGCTCAATTTTATCTGTTTAATAAAATTTCTCCCTAATTCACCATATACTTGTATTTAGTCTAAAATACAATAGAAACTCACATACTTGACATCCAATGACTCCCTAAAATCCGGCCATACCCCTCCTAACAACCACTCAAACTCCAATATACCACTACCAAACTACTTTCCTCAGTCATGGAATATAAACAATCGAGAGAGATGAAAACTTACCTTTAAATCCCCTTGGAATGGATGAGCTGTGCCACCAACACTTTATACTTCACTACTTTAGAGTCTTACATTCTTCCAATAAGCCACAACACATTAAAAAAATGACACCTGAGATATTTCCAAATAAACCAAGGTAAAATAAAATAGTTTTTTTGGCAGTAAAATTGTAGCACTATTGAAACGTCATTCAGGCAATCTCACAAACACATCAATGGCATGCCAAGGACACTCATCTAACATAAACACAAACACAAACAAAAGAAAAAAAAAAAAAAAAAGCGTCTCATATTAATATAAACAAAGCATAAAAGTTTTGCACCAAAAAAAAAAAATTGAAACAAAGAATAAAAGTTTTGCACCAAAAAAAAAAAAGAATTGAAATAGAGAATAAAAGTTTTGCACCAAAAAAAAAAGAATTGAGATGTAGAGATACCTCAACCAAAGTAGGGAGGTTCTGTCAATATTTATAAACTGTGTGGAAAGGAATAAAGGGAGGAAGGAAATCAGATAGGCAACCATTACTGAGAAACAGTAGAGCAGGAAGATAAGTAGCTTTCAAACTCTCTGTTTTCTCACACAATACCTGAACAAACTCTCTGTTTTCTCACACAATACCTGAACGCTTCAATGTTTTTTTTTTTTTTTTTTTTCTTTTTCTTTTTCCTCCCTTTAAGCTTCCCTCTACGTTACATATTACAAGACCCTGAACTCAATATTTCAAAACCCTGAATGCAAAACCTAAATGCTTCCCTTTTTATTTTTTTCCTTTTTTATTTTTGAGAAATGCTATGTCTACAACATTTCTACAACATTTTTACAACATTTCCTAAGTGGCAGGTTGTTATTGGTTGTTATTATTGGGGCAAAAAAGTAATCTTAGTGTTAGTTTCAAATTTGAACCAATAACAACTAACCACCTGTGATTTGTTGTAAAAATGTTGTAGAAATGTTGTAGACGTAGCATCTCTCTTTATTTTTTTTCCTTTTTTCTTTCTTCCAAACGGCCTTGAACGTACCTTTTTTTTTTTCTTTTTTTCTTTCTCCTCCCTTTAAGCTTCCCTCTACGTTACCCTGAATTTTTTTTTTCCTTTTTTTTTTTTCCTTTTTCCTCCCTTTAAGCTTCCCTCTACGTTACCCTGAATGCTTCCTTTTTAAATTACACTTCCTTTTGTTTTTTTTTTTTTTTTTTTTCTTTTCTCTTCCCTCCAATCTGGCTTGAAAGTTTTGATGTTGGGCTTCATAGTGGAACTAAATAAATATAAGGTGGGCTGAATTAAATAAATACTGGAATTAAATAAATAGATAGTGGGAGTAAATAAATAAGTAGTGGGCTGTAGTTATAGGGTTGGGATTTATAGGGTTGCAAATTATAAAAACCAATTAAAAATTGAAGGAAAAATTATTTTTTTAATAAAAAAATGACGTGGCAGCTGATGTGGCACAACGTGAGAGCAGCAGAATTAAATTCAACGCTTCAGCTTTTAGTAATATATAGATTTGTCTGCTTTTCTAGGTGACCTTGCAGGATTACCAGCTTGTCTTTGATTCTGTTTACACACCAAGAAAGACCAGACTATTAAAAGACGTTGAGGCTGCAGGAGCCATCATTGTGAGCAGAGTTGAAATGTTCCTCCGGCAGGCCATTGGCCAGCTCAATCTCTTTACAGGAAAATTGTTGGAAAAATACATGTTTGTATCGCATACAAAACATACGCAGCGGAAAATTAACAGATTTACTTTATTCGCAATTAATAACATGTATTATGTAAATTTCAGAATTCAAGAACAAAAGAGTGTACTTTGGTGTGATGAATTTCAAAACTCACAGATAAGAAGTTCTTGAGAAGACTTTAATCTTCACTCCAATTTCACTTGTGCCCAAGAAGTGTGGTTTATCAATTAGTTTCTATGAATTTGTTCAAGGGAGAATGAGAGAGTGTCCAACACTCACATACAAACCATTTCATGTATTTACTAAAATTATGTATGTTTCTCTCTTTATAACTGATTATCTAATTGTGCTAGCCTTTTAGGCCTTTCCAATTGGGTTTTAGTATGTGGTTTGGAGTGGGACTAAAATGGAACAAATAAGACTCTAGCTCCAATGGGTCTTGGGCTTTTCTGTCAACTCTTGCCAAGTCCAAAGTTATCATTAATTATATTTAATACCATTATATAAATATAATTGCACTCTAGACCTTATTAATAAATTATATTCTAAGACTTTATTGTACATGCAACCCCTTCATAAAATATTCTTAGTAATACAAAGTCATTAATGTAGACTGTCACTTTGTGAATTATTATATCTTAATTCTTGAGTACCCGGTTTAATCCTTTTAGGTTATTCATCATATATTTATGAAATCCAATTTCATTAATATATACTTTAGTAATTTCTTACTAAAGTGGTTAGGAGATTTCATGTAAATAGAAGTTGTGAGATTTATTACTCATTTGACAGTCATTAGGAGAATAATAAATCTCACAGAGATCCAATTTAATATGTCTTAACTCTTAAAACATATCAACATATCAACTAGAAGTCTTCACTTCCATGATCAAGACAAATCATCTTAGTTGATATGTTATAGTCTTCACAGATGAAATGCCTAATTTCATCACCGACTACGAACTAAAATTCTGAGTTTACAAAGAACTTGTGACTTATATCTTTTATAATTAAATCACATAAATCACATACTATGCATCTCATGGACTATATGATAATGTCTAAATATTCATGTTACCATTATTTTAGATAATAATAAAACAACTTTATTAATTACAGCATTAAATCATACATAATGTCATATATAATGTCATACATAATATCATATATAGTATCATACAATAGGATTTAAGGGCACTAATCCTAATAATCTCCCACTTGCCCTAAAGACTATTGTGCACTAATCTAACTCTCATTCCCTCTAAATGTGACTCGAAAGTCCTTTGAGGCAAGATTTTGGTAAAGGGATCTACTAGATTATTTGCACTTTCTATCTTTGCTACTATTATATCTCCACAAGCAACAATGTCTCAAATGATGTGGTACTTTCTCTTAATGTACTTTCCTTTTTTATGATTCCTTGGATCTTTGGATTGTGCAACCGCTCCACTATTGTCGCAAAACAATGTAACGGGAACTTTCTCCATTCTCACAACACCAAGATCAAGAAGGAATTTCTTGAGCCAAACAGCTTCCTTTGTCGCCTCACAAGCAGCAACATATTTAGCTTCCATGATGGAGTCCGCAATACAAGATTGCTTAACACTCCTCCAACTTATGGCTCCACCTCTCAAGGTGAACACACAACCTGAAGTGGACTTTCTGAGTTCAAGATCTGATTGAAAATCTGAATCTGTATAGCCAATGGGAACCAAATCCTCATACTGATAAACAAGCATATAGTCTCTCGTTCTCCGTAGATACTTGAGAATATGCCTTACAACCAATGTTTTGGTCCTAGATTTTATTGATATCGACTAACCATGCCAACTGAATAACAGATATCTGGTCTAGTACAAAGCATGAGACCTCCTACTGCAAAAGTACAAGGAACTTGTCTCGTCATATTTTCTTCCTTTTGAGTCCTAGGCCCTTGGTCATCAGACAGAGGAACTCCATGTCTGAAAGGAAGTAATCATTTCTTGAAGTTTTGCATGCTCAACCGTTCTAGAACCTTATCTATATATCCAGCTTGTGATAAGCCTAACATCTTATTCTTACGATCTCGCCAAAGCTTAATCCCTAGAATAAAGTTGGCCTTAACTAGGTCCTTCATATCAAATTGGCTTGACGACCAAACATTTACCGATGACATTACCCCTACATCATTTCCAATGAGTAGAATAGCATCAACATAAAGCACTAGGAACATTACTACCTTGTTTTGATGTCTTTTGTACACAAATCCTCAACTTAATTAGACAAGTGAAAATAAGCCTCATTAGCTATTATACTACAACAAAAACAATAAACAAACAATAAAAACAATAATGGGATCACCTAAACAACATAACACCTTGTTCTAAATGGTATTCTTAATCTTAGTTTTAGTTGCTACTCTGTCTCTTTATTTACTTCACTTCTCACTTTATCATTTCGAACCACTTTCATTTTTTATCCTTTTAAAAAAGATAAACGGTTAGCCTCTCAAGTCAACATACTTGTTGATACTTACAAATAACAACTTTCACCATTGTTTGCTTGTTGAAAGCCTTTACAATGGATCTGGATCCTCTCCATTCCCTTTGAAATGGAGAGTGTCCAGTTCACGGTAAGGATTTTTTTGAAAATGATCAACGGTAAAAAACGTGCCATGTCAATTAAAATGTTAAAACACACTTAACTGGGGTTCAACACTTAAACTAGAGGATTGCTAGGGTTCAACACTTAACTGGGGTTCAACCGGACAAATTGTACTGGAAAACAAAAAAAGCCTTTTAGGAGGGAAAAGTAAAACAGAGGTTATCTGTGCGAGTTCTTCCGAAAAACAAAAATAAAACCTTTTAGGAGGGAAAAGTGAGACAGAGGTTGCATGTTCAAAGCTTCACAGATTTTACCCAAAAAAAAAAAAAAAGCTTCATAGAAGGTTTAGAGAACAAGTTTAGCTTCAAAGCATCTCTGTTTCTATCTTGCCAAAACAAAGGTATATCCGTAAACTTGTTTATGCTTATCTTATTTGATGTTTGGTCATTTTTCTGTAGTTATATTATTGTCTTGGTGAGTTTATATTATTGTTTTCGTGGCTGGATGCAAGTTAGAGTATATCTGAATTTTTATTTTTATTTTTTTGAGATAAAGATTGAATCTTTATAATGGCTGGATGCAAGTTAGAGTCTCTCTGAACTTTTACTTTTAATTTTTTGAGATAAAGATTGAATCTTTTTTTTTTTTTTTGAGATAAAGATTGAATCTTTATTAGTATATGGCATATTTGATTGTTTGGTCTATCCACACCAATGGTCCCTATTCTGCCTGGTTTATTTCCCATTTGATTACTGACATTCAAGACTTGGCTATGTCTTTTGTTTCTTGCAATTTTAGTTGGATTAGTAGATGCCATAACTCTATTGCTCATTCAACAGCCAAATTTTCCCTTGCTTCCAATGACTCTTTCATTTTCTCTCTTGGCTACTCTTTCATTTTTACTCTGTCTCATTTTTTTTTACATCATCTCTGTTTTGAAAATAAATGATAGGTGAAAGTTATAATAAATTTATGGTCAATTTTTTCTAGGGATAATGATGGGAATACATGTTCCTTCTAATGTGCCCATGGAATCTACCCCATTTAAAGGGATGGAGTTTGAAGCGGATGAGATTGCATATGATTTTTATAATTAATATGGCAGAAAGGTTGGTTTTAGTATTAGAAAAGAGTATATAAATAAATATAAAAAGATTGGAGTGGTTACTTTAAGGATATTTGTGTCTGCGAAGGAGGGAGTTTGAGACAAAGACAAGAGAGATCAGAATATAAAGAATTCATGAGCAGAAACAAGATGTGGTTGTGAAGCACGTTTGGTTATTGTACTTAATCGAGATAGTAAAAAATATGTGGTGAGTGAATTTATTGCTGAGCATAACCACTATCTCCACCTCCCATCAACTGTGCGATTGAAATTGATTTGGCACATGAATCGGGATTAAGATTAAAGCAATCTTATGAGTTTCTTAGTAAGCAAGTTGGTGGATATGATAATCTTGGTTTTACCAAGCAAGATCACAAAAACTACTTACGCACTAAGTGACAAAGAGACATGGAGCATGGGGAAGAATGCAAGAATGATCATTGACTATAGCCACTTCGATGATGTAATAACATTTGATACAACGTATAGTACAAATAGAGATGCAAGGCCACTTGGAGTATTTTTGGGTCTTAATCACCATAGAGAAACTGTTGTATTTAGAGGTGCACTTTTATATGATGAAATGATTGAATCTTTTGTATGGTTCTTTAAGACCTTCTTAGAAGCAATGTCTGAAAAGAAGCCAATTACTATTTTCACAGATCAAGATACAGTAATGTCAGTTGCAATAAAAGTAGTCATGCTAAGATATATCATGCATTGTATAATTGGCATATGTGGCAGAATACTGAGAAACACTTGGGTCATTTACTAAAAAATGAGTCTCAATTTAACGTAGATTTCTTAGCATGTATCTATGAGTATGACAGTAAAGATAAGTTTCTTATAGCTTCGAATGAAATGCTAGATAAGTACAATGTTCATGAAAATAAATGGCTAATTGATCTATTTAAATTGAAGGAAAAATTGGCCCAAGCATATATTAAGAGAACTTTCACTACAGGAATGAAGACAACCCAACTTAGTGAGAGTTTCAATGCTGACTTGAAGGATTGCTTGCGTACTGATCTCAATATAGTAGAGTTTTTCACTCATTTTAAAACAGTTGTCAATCAAAAGTGGGATAAGGAGTTAGAAGTAGAATACAACTCTAGACAGAAATTTCCAAGATTGAAGCTCAAAAGCTCTCCTATGCTTAACCAAATAGCAACAGTGTACACGCATACGTTGTTTGATTTATTTTAGACAGAAGTTGAAGAGGTAATGGCACTTTCCATCTTCGAACGCAATGTGAGTCAAACACATAGTTATGTGGTTGGAGTTTTCAATCAAAATGGAAAATATGAGGTCATGTGGAATCCATTAGATGAGACTTTATCTTGTAGTTGCAGAAAGTTTGAGTCATTTGGTATTTTATGTAGGCATGGTTTGAAAGTCCTTGATGTATTGAATATCAAGTTGATTCCTAATAGATATATCATGAAGAGGTGGAGAAGAGATGCAAAAGATGGAAGTGGAAAAAATTGCACAACACATAACATTAAGCCGAATACTCGACTAGAATATGTAGATCGGTATCGAGATTTATGTCTAAAATATATTCAATTGGTGAATAAGGCATGTGAAACTGAGGAAGGCCATAATATTTTAAGCCTAGCAATTGCAGATTTGAAAAAAAAAAAAAAAAAAAAAAAAAAAAAAAAAAAAAAAAAAAAACTTTGTGACTTTAGGAATTGTAAAGCTAATGTAGAAGAAGACATCATTAGGCCTTCCATTGATTTTACAGACAAAGAAGATCAATTATGTGCTTCAATTATGATTGTACCAAAAAGGATAAAGAAAAAAGAGATTTATCGTAATAAAAAGCGTAGGACGAAATCATGGATAGAAAAGCTGTTGAAGCCAAAGGAAGGCACATCAAAGAAGCAAACAAAGAAAAGAAAAGTGCAGGAGGTAATCTTCTAAATTATCCTTATTTTCACCATTCTATTTTATTTTTACACATTAATATAGCATACTACTATTGTTGCTAAACTAGTACAATTTTTACAAGAAATATATGCACATGATGTCATGGCACAAAAGAAAACTGAGGATATCTCTTCTAGAAATATTACTAGTTTTACACAACTTTTAATGGTAAAGATATTTGCAATTATATATTTTACTTTGATATTAATAATAGTTTAGATACATGATTTGATAATTTTAACGCTAAGCTTGTGATATGTGTAATGTGTAATTGGATTTTTTGTAGTTGGCTTCTACAAGTTTTGCAGCACATCAGGGTGGCTCATCGGCAAGTGTTGCATTAGCATCACATTTAGAGAGTATATCAAGTATTGTAAGGCTCCAACAACAAAATTAATGGTGCAGGATGTCTCTTGACTCAAGGAAGTGTTGCAAGTGGAGGTCCCTTGACTCAAGAAAGTGTTACAAGTGGATGGAATCCGATAGTTCATAAAGTCAAGCCATTTTTCTAGTTTAGGATCATGTTTTATAATCTATGACACAAGTTGAGATTAAGTGCTCTTATTTTGCAATTTTCCTAGTGTAGGACAGGAGTTTTGATGGTCCAAAACTTAGTCACATTCAAATGTTTATATTTTTTATTATTTGGAAAGAATACTTAATCTGCATGTCTAATGTATCTGTGCAAGGTGTTAATTTCTGCATAATTATTTGCCGCTACAGAAATTGTCACTGTTTCTACATCATTACTGCATAATTACTGTTTCTGCATAATTATGTTTTTCTGCATAGGTTTGGTATAGGCCTGGTATTGCATAATTACAGTTATTGCATAGGTATGGTATTGCACATTCTACATAATTATGTTTTTCTGCATAATTACTGTTTCTACAGAATAGGTCCGGTATTGCACATTCTACATAATTACTGTTTTCTGCATAATTGTTATGCTAGGCAGGAGTTGTTGTTTTTATATATAAGTGTTGCTGTTTGGGGAAAAAAATTATATAAATAAGCCAAGCTTTGAGCTATATGCATGTCAATTGGTGTGTCCTTATTTGCATGAGCTGTATGGTGTGTCCTTATAAGCCAAGCCAAGCTTTGAGCTGTATGCTGTTTACAATCCTTATTTGCATGAGTTTTACAATTCTTTTCCTCTCCTTATAAGCACTCCACATAACCAACTAACTACCTATTGATACCTTGGCCCAACCAACTAACAACCCACAATAGCAGTACAATTTATCTGCAATACAGTCTAGCCACTGCACACTCCCACGCACCCACATGTAGGCACACATGCACACCCCAGTAGCTATACCCGCACCACCTGTGCACACCCCAGTAGCTATACCCACACGCATAGTCCCCTGCACACCCTTACACACATAGCTGTCACACCTACACACACACCCCAGCAACTTTACCTGCATCACCTGTGCACACCCACACGCACACTCCCCTGCACACACTTACACACACAACTGTCACACCTACACACACACCCTAGCAGCTTTACCCACACCACCTATGCACACCCTTACACCTACTATAAATATCTACAAATATCAATAGCCCACAATTGTCACAATCCTTATTTACAAATATCTGCAAATATCCACATATGTTACAAATATATGCAAATATCCACACTGTCATTGTACTTAGGTTGCACCCAAGTTACTTGGCATTACAATTAAAATTCAATCCAATAGAGTAGACAACAAGAGAATTTAATAAAAAAAAATGAACAAATTTTATTAAAATGTACACTTTAATCACATAACAAGAATTTCATTGAAATAAACACTTTGATTCTATTATTATAATAACATGAAACTTCTACAATTGATGTGCTTATTGCTTGACTATACATTCCACCTCTTGCTTCTTGATTATACATTCCATCCAAAGTCTACAATTTTCAATCTTAGCTTGATCACTTCGACTTGCCTTATGTTAAACAACTTGCCCCATTTCTTGGTATGAATGTACGATGCTTCTTTGTTATGTAAGTTCTTTTGGTATCAAAGCTTTGGGATGTATCATAGCTTCAAAGGCACTGTAAGAAAAAAATGATGTTGTAACAACTCATGTACATAGAAATCAAAAAATTAAAAACCATAACCCTCTAAAGCCTGACAAATGTTTTAGACTCACCTCCCATTTATAGGAATCAATTTGGTCCTGCAGGATGAGTTTATTCAACAAGTTTGCACTGCTTCTAGCATAAGACACCAACCTTTTAAGTTCCTTTTGAGTAAAACAGTTTCCATGTGTCAATATAGAATAGGACAAAATCCATACTAAATCTAACACTATTTGCACATATAAAAACAAGAACTGGATGCAGGCAAATAGATGTTGAGAGTGTCTCCACTGAGCAAAATCTAGATGATACCAAAGAATTTCCTCTTGGCCAAGTCAATGTTGCAGGAAAGCTACCAAGATACTCTCACAATACAACTCACAAGAAATGTTTTAATGGAAAAGGAATATTCATTAAAAAGGTAACAATATTGTCAAATAAGCACAAGCAAATTGAATTTAAAGGAACTACCAACCGATGCCATAAATTAGCAAGCACAAACATTTGAGCGGATGCTTTAGCTTTTAAACAATTAGGCAACACAAAGAAAACAAATTCTGCAAGCACAATACATACCCAATTCTGCAAGCATAAATTAGCAAGCACAAACACACCCAATTCTGCAATCAGTGGCATAACAAGGAAAACAAAGAGACATTCACAATAAATTCCCTAAAACCTTTCATAATAAAGTGAACAATTAAAAAAAAAATCAAAATCCTTGCAAAAGCACAAACATTTACATAACAGTGAGACCAAAAAAAATACCCACAAACCAAAAAACATGGAACCAAACATTCTAATAACCACAGCATAAAACACACACACACACACACACACACACACAGATTATATATAAAAATTTTAAGCGTATAAACTAATCCTAGTTCAAAAGAAAATCAAAAACCCCAAGAAAGCACTATCACAAAGCAAAACAAAGCAACAGTGATGGCGAGGCACTGTGTTTAGGTATAAACTAATCCCAATTCAAAAGAAAATCAAAAACCCCAAGAAAATAAAAAAACCCCAAGAAAGCACTATCACAAAGCAACTTCTAGAGGACGAAACCAGGCAGAGAGAGAAAATTTACTGGGTAGTGCCTATGCCTGCAGGTGGGCGGCACTTTCCGATGATTCTAGGTTGGTGTGAGACATAGCCCGCGCAACAATAGTGGCTTGGCACGATGGCTGGTGGCACCAGCAACAGTGAGGGACGTGGGATGGAGAGAGAATATCCTTGGAGATGAAAGTTTGAACTTTGAAATTTTAGATAGGCTGGTGAGAGAAAAGAATAGCACTATGGCTAGTGGCACAAACGACGGTGAGGACCATGGGATGGAGAAGGAAAATCCTTGGAGATGAGAGTTTGAACTTTGAAATTTCTGGTGAGAGAAAAGAATATGCTAAGTTAACCTTGGTTTAACCAGAGTTTGAATTTGTTGAGTTAAGTTTTTAACATTTTAAATGACGTCGCATGTTTTTGACCCTTGATATTATCCAACAAATCCTCACCGTGAACTGGAGACTCTCCATTTCAAAGGGAAATGGAGAGGATCCGAATCCGTTTACAATGTTGGTCTTTGATCATAGAATGCATGCATTGACTTTTTTTTTTTTTTTTTTTTTTTTTTTTTTTTTATACAAGATAGAATTTCTATTTTAACCTAATTTAAGTATATATGTGTGTGAACCCCGGCCCTTTCCCCTTACACCTCATAAGCACTTATACTTGTGGACATGTCACCCGAATTTATAATCCACACAACCCACAGTTGTTGGCTTAAAAGTTTAGATCATTCCTATATCCATTTGGAAACTAGTTGGAATCTTGCCTATGAGTTCGTTGTTACTCAAATACAAAATAGTTAGTTCTTGCAACCTTGCTAGTGATTGTTGAATTGAGCCTAATAAATTGTTGTGTGACAAGCTATGAAGCACGGGTGCGTTTTTGGATTTGGGTGCAAGTGCGGGACTTGACAATTTTTGAACAAATAGGGTTAGAATGCGGGTGTAGCGTGGTGCGGTGATTAAAAAATTATTAAAATTATTTTTATTTATATTTTCTATATATTTCAAAGGCAAAAATATTTTTTTTTATTTTGGGAAAGCATGCAAACAACATCCTTTGAAAGCATGCAAAACAACATTCTGGGAAAGCATGCAAACAACATGATAACAAATAGATTTCACTGCTGGGAAAGCATGCAAACAACATCATTTTCTATATATTTTCTATATGTTATCCTTTTCATTTCAAATATATTTTCAAAGGCAAGAAACACAAAACACAAAAGAAGCAACAAATATTCAAAATAAAATTGAGGAAGGATAGATTTAGGATGTTTGGGCTTCATTTAAAGCCGATTTTGGCTATTTCGGCATGATTCAAGCCCGATTTCAGCTGTTTCGGTTAGTTTCGACCGCCGACTGGATCCATGGCCGATACGACTCGATTCTGGCCGAATCGGTGCGAATAGAAGCCGAGTTGGCGCGAATCCGTTAAAAAAAAAAAAAAAAAAAAAAAAAACTCAGACACATCGGTACGGCACCCTCCCAACCGCATTGAACTCCGGTGCGGCACCCTCCCAGCCGCGTCGGTGCTTCCTAGGTGACAAGTCTAAACTCTATATTTTTTAGATCACCAAGAATTGATGGTACCCTCCCATAAAGTTTGTTATGTGAGACGATGAGAAGTTTCAAAAGCCTTCAAACTTCTTAATGAAGCTGACATTTCACCAAAAAGTTGATTTATTGACAAATCTAACAAAAATGCTAGTACTTACTATAAATATGTTTTTGATCAATACTGTAACTCATGGACTCCAAAATTAGCAAGTTGTGAAAATCCTTATTTGAATTCTATAATTAGGTTACGGAAACAACTTTTGGTCAAGAAAGATCCGGGTTGGGACTTGGTAATTGGTATGGTGAAATCTTTGCTAAGTAATTCAAGTAATATGCAATTAATGACTTTGCCAACTTTTGGAAACCACTGCTGCTTTGGTTTGTTGTTGACTTGTCGTCCAATCTTTATAGAAAGTTAGGTCTTTTTTTTTGTACTCTATTTACTTTGGAAAGCAAAGGTGAAGCTAAGTTTACTTCAAACTTCAAATGACCTAAAAAGTAGTTCCCGATTAGCAAAAGGTAACCTAAATTTAGGAAATGATGAAGTATATGATCGCTTTTAAGCTGATAGATATTTATATGATTAAATGTTGTAGTGTTTGTGCTTTAAGTGCGTATAATGGGAGATATAGGAATTGTTGATAAAGAGCCTGGTGACAGAGGCACTCTGCTTCAACGTCAACCTCAAGCTTAGCAAATGCAAACACTGAAGGGGAATTCCCTAGAATGGACACAGATTGCCTCCAAACGGATTTTAATCTTTTGCATTACTTGAGTCCCTTCACCTAAACCAAATGGTTATTGTGTTACAGCAGGCGATCATCTCACCTAAACCACATGGATATCATGGGGTACTTCTCATAGGGGCTCCTAAAACCAGATGGATCTCATGTGGTTTTTCTTATAACAGGCAACCAACAGAGGAAAACCAACAACCAAACTGACAGTGTGCCCATAAAATCCACTTGGAAAAAAACCAAATCTTCATTTAAATGTCTACAAGAAAAATAAGATACCACCCCACTGTGAGAGGAATGTTTGATGCATATGTAAGTTGTACTCTCTCTCCAAAAAAAAGATACCACCTCTACCACTACTTAATGTAGTGAGAAAGCCACTTGAAACCATCTAGATACTCTTCTGCATGTAATGCTTCAGCCACAAAAACCTTAATGGGACGAGCGTTTGTGTCTACTAGCTCTATGGTGACATTGGGCAACCCGAGGAAGTTACACAATCTCTCTGTTAATGGAAAAAGAACTCCAGTAGGTGTTAAGCCAAAAATAAGGAATGGAGCTTTCGCAAAGGCTTCATCAGAGAGTAGCGCATTCAGCTCTTCTCTTGGCCCCCAAAAATACTCCCAGAGTTGAGCATTCAGCTCTTCTCCTGGCCCCAAAAGTTCCTCCTGAGTTAGAGCATCAGCATTCACAATGTACACAACTGCATCCATCTACAGAACAAAGATTGAAATGTAATTAGCACGAATGCATTACTTAACAAGGAAAGATAGCATGGTGGACTGGAGCAACACACATTAACAAGCATAACTCAAAAAATTTTCAACTTTGTTAGCTAATCAGGCAGCAATTTGCCAAATTCCCAATCCAAAATCTCAAGAGATATAAATGGTATATGAAACTACAAGACAGAGGCTAAACAAGAAAGAATAACCTGTCATGTAATAAGAAGTAAATGATGTACTGCTAAAACGACAAAGAGAACGAATTATGTATGTCGAGACACTATTAGCAGACCGTCTAAAACAAAATGTGGTAAAACCAAACTCCCATGATCAATGTTTTCCTCCCGTAAATCAAATATAAACAAGGAAAGGTTTGCCTGGAAATACAAATAAAAGTCATGTTCTCTATTAGTTAACATTAAATCAAAAAATAGACTCTGTTAAAAAATAAAAAAGGACTAAGACATAAAGGATAGCACAAAACTAAAAGAGAGAGTATATCAGATAAAACAGCCTGGTCTAACACCGCAACAGAGTTAGATCTAGACAACCTCAAGACATGCAAGCTTTCTCAAGAGTAAATTAAGAAATTTGAATTTCAATCACATATCATAGTATTGCACAAATCGTTAACTATATACTCTCATCAAAGATAATTGATAGTTGAGAAATCTACCTCGGCACTGTAGTCACTCCAAGCTCTGTGAGCAATCCTATGTTCTCCCAAATCAAAAAATTTAAACTTGATTTCGCCATTACTAAACTCCCATGATGTCGAGTACGCAGATGACACCTGCAATATTCACTCACCAATACCCACAACAAAGAAAATCAAGTCTCTTCTCAAAAAAGAAAAGAAAAGGAAAAAAAAAAAAAAAAAAAAAAAAGGTACCTCATCTGAGAGGTTGGAAATCACAGCCTTTTTGCAGTCCATATTCTGGCCCAAGAACAAGATATTGGCCTCCTTCGAATTTGGTTGAGAGAGATTAAAGACACCCAGCTGGATTATATAGTAAAAGAAACATTAAAATTAACAACAAAGCTTTAGGATTGAGCAAATAGCTTAAGAAATCAAGGAGAGAGAGAGAGAGAGAGACCTGATTGATGGGGAAATGATAGATTCGTTTCAGCGACCTTTGAACCCCGCTGAGAAAGAGAAAACCCATCTCCTTCTTCATCTTCACCTTCCTTTTCTTTTCTTCTACTGTGTGTGTGTTCAGATTTCAGTGTTCTGTTGGAGACGGTTGTGTTTTGTGTTCCTTTTAACCTCTTGAAACATTTTTGTGCTGACATAATAAGATTCATTCTCTTTTGGTTGGGTGTTGAGAGCTTGCACGTGTTCATGTATTGGCTGCGGGACCTACATTGTTGTCCCTTCTCAAGATAATCCCCCGTACCACACATTCCACCTATTATGCCTAGTACACGTTCAAAACTGTCTAAAAAATCTTGGTTTTGAATTCATTCTTCAAATATAAGATCTTATTATACATGTGTTATTAAACACTTGATCGTAATAACTAATAAGGAGTGTTTGACTATGGTTAATTTTTTCTTTGAAATGGTGTAATTCAGTCCACCATGTTTGTAGTTTGTACCATCTTGTTAGAAATACTAAATGTAATTGTATTGTATTTCTTAATCAAGGAATATACATGTGATGCCTTTATATAGGAGGCATATGTGTGCGGTACAAGTAAGGTGTAGTACAAGTAAAGTATAGTACAAGTAAACTAGCTGAGCCTAAAGCCCATAACACTATATACATTAACAGCCCCCCTCAAACTCAAGGTGGATGTGAGACCAACTTGAGGTTGTCAACCAAAGTACGAAGGCGTCCTTTAGGATGTGACTTGGTGAAGATATCTGCAAGTTGATCTTTAGAGGAGACTGAGATGAGCTTGAGAGCACCATGGACAAGATGAAAACGGATAAAATGACAATCGATCTCAATGTGTTTAGTCCATTCATGGAAGACATCATTGTGAGCAATATGAATAGCACTCTGGTTGTCACAATAAAGAGGAGTAGCAGAGGATGTAGACACACCTAAGTCTTTGAGAAGCCATCGTAGCCAAAGGAGCTCAGATGTGGTATCAGCAAGGGCACGATATTCTGCTTCAGTACTGGAGCGGGCCACATGAGTTTGTTTCTTGCTTCGCCAAGAAATCAGAGAAGAACCAAAAAGAAAGCAATAACCAGTGGTGGACCTGCGATCAGTGGGGTCTCCTGCCCAATCAGCATCAGAAAATGCACGAAGAGTAAGAGGAGACTGAGCAGAGTAGAAAAGACCATGGAAGAGAGTGCCCTTTAAGTATCGAAGAATGCGCAGAACAGCAGCATAGTGAGTCGATCGTGGAACAGACAGATACTGGCTCACTTGGTGAACAGCATAGGAAATGTCTGGACGAGTGACAGTGAGATAAACCAAGCTGCCAACCAAGCGTCTGTAAAGAGAGGGATTAGACAATGGTTTCCCCTCTAAGGGAGTCAGATGCGTATTAAGCTCAACTGGAGTGTCCACAGTCTTGCTATCAGTGAGTCCAGCGCGAGACAAAAGTTCAGAGGCATACTTGGCTTGAGTAATATAAAGTCCATCTGTAGAATGAGTGATTTCAAGACCCAAGAAGTAGCTGAGATGTCCAAGATCTTTCATCTCAAACTGCTGACTGAGAAAAGCCTTGAGTTCTTGAATGCCACTGAGGTCATCACTAGTTATGATCATATCATCCATATATAAGAGAAGTAAAATAGTTCCTTTGTCAGTGCGACGAAGAAATAAGGCAGAATCATAGTGACTGGCCATGTAACCCAAGTGAGAGATGGTAGAGCTGAATTTGGCAAACCAAGCTCGTGGAGCTTGTTTAAGGCCATAAAGTGCACGTCAAAGGTGGCAAACCTTGTTTGAGTCAACAGAGAGACCAGGAGGAGGTTGCATATACACTTCTTCACTTAAATCCCCATTAAGAAATGCATTTTTGACATCCATCTGAAAAAGGTCCCATTTACTGGTAGCAGCAACAGCTAAGAGGGCACGGACAGATGAGATACGAGCAACCGGCGCAAAGGTCTCTTCATAATCAATCCCATACTCTTGTGTAAAACCTTTTGCAACAAGACGAGCTTTGTAGCGCTCAATGGACCCATCAGAGCGAGTCTTAATCTTGTAGATCCACTTACAACCAACCACAGATTTCCCAGGAGGAAGTGTCACCAAATCCCAAGTATGGTTTTTAGATAATGCATCAAGTTCCTCTTTCATTGCAATCTGCCATAAAGGGTCAGTGGAAGCCTCACGATAGGTGTGAGGCTCGTGTAGTGTAGCAAGAGCAGTGTAACAATGATAGTCAAGTAAATGTGCAGGAATAGATCTTACCCGAGTTGAGTGACGAGGTGGAATGTCTTGTGTAGGATCTTCGGGCGGAGCAGGAGCAGGAGACCCAAGCTCAGGATTGGGGTTGGGTAGCTCGTCTTCAACCTGTTCATCTTCCACCTGTTCATTAAAGGGTGAACTAGGAAAGGGATCAGTGATATCTAGTGGTTGGACAGAGAAGTCTACAGTAACAGAATCAGGAGCAACTACAGGAGGATCAATAGCAACTACAGAAGGAATATGTGTCTCATCTGGAAAAAGATCTAAGACAGAGGAGGAAGACAATGAAGCACTGAAATGAGAAAGTTCGACAAAGAAGCGATGTTCCCAAAAGACAACATTACGGGAGACACGAAGACGATGAGAGACAGGATCATAACACCTATACCCCTTTTGAGTTTCGCCATAGCCAAGAAAACAACAAAGCCTTGATCGAGGCTCAAGTTTGTTATGCTCATGTGGCTGAAGAAGAACGAAACAAGCAGAACCGAAAGAGTGAAGGTGGTGATAGTCTGGAGGTGACCCAAAAAGGCGCTCATATGGAGTTTGATTTTAGATAACAGGACTCGGAATACGATTAATAGTATGAACAGCATGAAGAGCAGCTTCACCTCAAAAAGGAGCAGGAACTTTAGCAGAGAGAAGGAGAGCACGAACAGTGTCAAGAATATGACGAAGTTTTCGTTCGGCTCTACCATTTTGCTGAAAGGTACCTGGACAAGTTAGTTGATGAACAGTGCCATAGGAATGCAAAACAGTTTGGAAAGCATATTGAGTGTATTCAAGAGCATTATCAGATCGAAAAATTTTGATGCGTCTGGAAAACTGAGTTTCAACCATTTTTGCAAAATTAGAGTATACTTCCAATAATTCAGAACGATGTTTCATATTAAAAATCCAACTATAGCGAGAGTAATCATCAACAAAGACAACAAAATATCTAGACCCACCAATACTAGAGACAGAGGAAGGTCCCCAAACATCAGAATGAATAAGGTCAAAGATATCAGTGGATATGGATTCACTAGTATTGAAAGGCAAAGCTGGTTGTTTTCCTAACTGACATGAAACACAATCAAAATTTTTTGTAGACACTGAACCTAACAAACCTCTAGAAGCCAATTGTTGTACCCGAGAGGAAGATGTGTGACCAAGTCGAGCATGCCAAAGTGCAAGGGAGGAAGTGGAAGAAACTGCAGCAGCTGCAGCAATAGAAACAGGAGCAACAAGTGGAAGACGAAGGTTGTCCACGAGAAACATACGCCAAACCCTGGGACCGGTCCCAAGCTCCTGTCCCGTCCTAGGATCCTGCACAATACACCCAGAATAATCAAAGGTAATGCGATAACCCAACTCAGCTAATTGTCCCACAGAAAATAAATTATAAGAAAGGTTAGGAACATTAAAGACTGTAGGAACCGAGAGGTTGGAGGTTGAAATAGAACCTATATTATGACCAGACATTGTGGAACCATTTGCTGTGCGAATATTAAGAGGGTGCGGTGCAAGTTTAAGATCAGAAAATAAGGACGAGTGAGGTGTCATGTGATTGCAACAAGCAGAATCTATAAGCCAAGAGGAAGGAGACATACCAGATAAAGCTGAGAGAGAAGAGGAATAAGATGCATTACCAACCATACGAATGACATTGGCGATGATATTTATAAGGTCATCTCTGGAAATGGAGAAAGTGGATCCAGAAGACTGAGACTGTGCAAAAACAGGAGCCATGGGTTGGACACTCTCAGTGTTAGCAACTGTAGCAGCAGAAGTGGAAACAGCTGATTTGTTGCGCTGATAGCAAATCTCAATATTGTGGCCAAAACGTTTGCAAAAATTGCAAAAACGTTTGATGGATTGGCAGCGACGATTGTTGCAATAAGAAGAAGACATGTCCTTATTCTTCATTTAGAAGCAAAATATGCAAAAATGGACCGCAAAAATGAAATCTACGCGAAAAACTAGGCAAGGAGCACCTGGACTGAAAAAGTCAACCCGAGCAAAAAGTCAACGGTCAAAGTCAACGGCCGGTCAAAGTCAACAGTCAAAAGTCAACGCGGTCAACGGTCTGGTGCTGACGTAAGCAAGCTGACGTGTTGCTGACGTAAGCAATGATGACGTCACTAGGGCTGACGTGGCATGATGATGACGTCAGCAAACCGTGTCTGGCAGGTGGCCGGCGCGTGTCTGGCGCGTGAGGCGCGTGGCCGGCGCGTGTCTGGCGCGTGACCGGCACGTGGAGGCGCGTGAGTATTTTTGCTGGCGCGTGGAGGCGCGTGAGGAGAGTGGCTGGCGCGTGGAGGCGCGTGGCTGTGACGCCGAGAATTGAAGTGGCGCGTGGGGGCGCGTGTATTGTCCGATGAAGATGAAATTTCACGGAAAAGTAGATCGGAGATATTTCTTTCCGATGGTACTATCTGTGGTCTGATCGGAGAGGCGGAAGCGATGGTGGCGGCAAGGCAGTGGTCTTTGATGTACTGGAGTCGCAGTGGAGGCAGAGGTGCTGCTCACAACAACGGCTGCAGATGACACCCAAGAAGACAAGACTGCTTAAGAGTGACACACCAAAGGATTAGAGCAGTGGCTCTGATACCATGTTAGAAATACTGAATGTAATTGTATTGTATTTCTTAATCAAGGAATATACATGTGATGCCTTTATATAGGAGGCATATGTGTGCGGTACAAGTAAGGTGTAGTACAAGTAAGGTGTAGTACAAGTAAAGTGTAGTACAAGTAAACTAGCTGGGCCTAAAGCCCATAACACTATATACATTAACACAATCCTATATAAAAAACTTTTTTTGAAATTTTTTTGCAATTTTAATAAAAATAATATTATCAAATGCCCTAAGAATAGTTAATGAGACCCAATTTATTTTATCACTCGATAATTAATGACTTGCTTAACTAGTGGAATTAATGGATAAGATCTTTTGCTGTGTCATCCCTCATGAGAACAAATGATGGGAGCAATTCTATATTCCAGCCACTTGTTTCCGCATCAATTAGGGTGCCCCAATAGATTTGGGAAGTCTAGTTGTGTGAATTTGGAATTTAGGGGCTTAGTTATTTAATTTATGTTATATCTTTAGACATGGTTAACTTAACTGGTAAATATTTTTATCATCGAATAAGAGATTTGGAATTTAATTCCTGCTTATATCAAAACTAATTGGTATTTTAGTTTAATGGTAAAGAGTGATCATTTAGAGCAAAAGCCACATGTTGAAAATATCTCAAAAAAAAATGTTATAACTTTAGATAACACTAATTTAATTGCATTACTTTTTCTTTAATTTGTTGAGTCGTTGACAGGTTAATACCAGTTTAGAATTGAAGGATTCTAGATTGAAGTTGAAAAGATGAGTGAGCCTTTCTCACTTAGTTCACCACAAATCACAGACCTAATGATAAAAGAGTGCGAAAGCTTCGGGACTTTTATGGCTATTCCACATAATCCCCGACTTCAAAATAAGTAATAGGAAATTTTTTTATAATAGCTTCACATCTCTAATACAATATTATCATTTTTTTTATCAAGTAAAGCAAAGAGTTTAGAATTAGGAATAGAAGAATACCAAATGACCAAAATAGAATGTTCTGGAACTTAAATATGAAGAAAAGATAACAATTATTTAGTGTACATATAATTAATATATGTACCGCAGAACCGGAGTGAATTGACACAAATTTCCTAATATTTTATTATAAAAATACAAAAATAAATCATACGCAAATGATGGGGAGCTACGCTAGATATTAGGGTGCCGTGGCCCCCACAAAAACTTTAAAAAATTGCTCAAAGTGGGTAAGAATGGGAGGAAGTACAGGGAAAATTCTTAGGTAGTCCCGGAATATAGTAAAATGGTACTTTCTCCTCTCACATTCATGGTGGAGTCCACCATGAATTTAATGAGTGGACCCTACCATGAATGTGAGAGGAGGGAGCACAATTCTCCGTGCTCCAAGAGTACCTAAAAATTACTCGAAATACACAACCTTTACGGGAAGATGCCACCTCCCTCTCACACGTTGGTGGGTCCCACCAACTGCGAGAGGAGAGATAGCAGGGTGAGATTTTCTCTAAAAGAATGGAGATCTTGTCAACTTTGTAAAGGGCTGACCACCTGTCCAAGAAAATAATTTGCCCTCTATAGCGTTCCTTTCAAGTTTACATTTTATTTTATTTTCACTCTTTTACTAGTCTTTGCTTTTGAAACCCCCTTACATCAGGCCATTGGCTTGTTACAAAATTTACTTTTTCAATTTTCAACCTTTCATTCATTGCTCAAAATTCTCATCTTTTCAAGTTACTTGGCTTCCACTCCCATCTTTTTAAACTTCCATTGATACTCTTTGCTCACATTCTCACTTAGCCTTTAATTCCTATATATTTCTTAAATGGATCTTGAGTTATTTGAAGCTTAGCAATAATGACTTTAAAACCTTGAAAGGTACTAAATTCTTCTTCTTCTTTTTATTCCATTTTTATGTATTTATTTATCCTATTAATAATATTTTTCTTTTCGTTTAATTTTAACTCAATTGATACTTGATAGATTTTATTCAAAATTTCATTATGGATTCTATTCAAACGACCAGATATGAAAGTGATCTATATATATATATATGCGCTTTGAGTTTTTCATGAATTGTAAATATCATAGTTTAACCTTAGCCCGACAAACAACAATTCCTAATTCCTCTTTGTGAATGATAGAATATTTTTAAAGACCATCATAACGCATTTTAAATAGAGTTGTAAATGTTTTAGGAGGGGGATGGGGGTTCAATAAAGTTGCTAACTTGCTATGAATGAGATCCATATCCACGTGAGGCCAAGGTGAGGGGTAAGCGCCAAAAGCCAACTTGTTTTTGGCAGATTTGAAATTGTTTGATGAAACAAATAAAACCCATACTAATAAATAAATCACATAATAAAAATATAAAAATTGTGTAAAAAAAATAAATTTAATGTATGCGCTCAATGCCATTAAGAGAAATTTGCTTTTCTAAAAGTTTACTCCAAAGTTCAAACCCATTACAATACAAGAGAATGAAACACAAAATGTGGATGAGGATCTCCCCCAATTCTACTCTACAAAATTAGTATCAATTCCAAAATGATAACAAAATTATACATAAATAACTAAATTTCAATCGAATTCTAAATTTAAATGTTGAGTATCTCCAGTAGTTTCTTCAAATTTTTGAACTGTTTGGAGAGTGAACAATTACATTTGTCTTTTGTTTAATTAATTTTTCAAATATACTTTCCAACTGATCCTCTATCATTTTTATATCCCATTTAAATATTATTTTTTATCATTTCTTTATTATTTCTTTAATATTCCTTTATTCTTTTTTAATCTTTTTTTATTCTTCCTTTATTCTATCCTGATTACTATATTTTTCAAATTCCCAATGGCTATATTTTTAATGTTTTCAACAATCATACTTTCCAATGGTTTATTTTTTTAGTGATCACAGTTTTCATTTATCAAATCTATATTGGTCTTGAAATATATCAAATCTATGTAATTTGGAATGAATTTATTCATTTTACTTTCAATAAAAAATATTAATTGTTGCTTAGTTCTTATATTTTAGATTATTATTATTATTTACTAACTTATATATACTCCTTCTTCTTCTTCTTCTTCTTCTTTTTTTTTTTTTTTGAAAAAAAAAAAACCTGTCTAATTGTTAAGACCACACAATTACACTTAAAAAAATTACCCAAAGATTAACTCAACGGTTTATTACTCTTAACCTCAAATATTTTATTCACTCATTTTTATTCACATGAGAGAGAGAGAGAGAGAGAGAGAGAGAGAGAGAGAGAGAGAGATCAACTTCTTGAAACATGTCAAAAATTTATGTTTTTTTTTTTTTTTTCACTTTTTCATTTTGATAAAAAAAAATAATAAAATTTTTAATTCCATTATGAGTTGAACTTTAATAATGTGAAAACACCAAATTTTCATATGGATTCATTCTTGATATCGCTTTTATTGTACTCCATCACTCTAACTCAAAAAAATATGTGAAAGTAAAAAACTTACAAAAATTTTCCTTTCATTTGGTTGCTTACCTTTAAGGATATTTGCCCTTACCAACAAGACTAAAATTTAATCTTTCATCCGGTTGCATTTAATTTTATTCCCAGTTATACAAATCAATCTTTAAGGATATCGTTGTTTATGTGATTCTGTAGTACTGTGAGATTGTTTCTAAATTTTATTTATTATTCGGGATATTATATGTTGTATAAAAATTTATTTATTCACTAAAAAGTCTAAAATATTTCCAACAAAATTTAGATTTGGATAGGGTTCTGCAATTTGGCCTTGCCATCATTTTTATGATAATCTTATTTTTAGTAAAGCATCACAAAACAAAGCCGTTAGATTTGGGTGGTCGTGTTTGATTTCAATGGCCAGTTATATTGGCTAGATACGATTTTGCACGAAAGGTAAATGACAAGAGTAAGTGGAGACTATGAATCATGCCAAGTGCCAAAACTGGTCTCCAAGCAACCACCGCCCTTTGTTACCTAATTGGAATCAAAATCAGCAATATATATATATATATATATATTCAGCTTTCTCCTCCAATCAACAAGCCAGAAGAACTGAGCCCAACCCATATCTTACTTCACTAAGATTCCCAAGAGACCCCTATGATCTTGCGGAAGATTGAAAATTTTTGAAAAAAACTACCCTCACGAAAGTTAAAGATGAACAATACCGTCGACAAGTCAAGACAAAAACAGTGCTAATATCTGAAATAGTACTCGACAAGTTACTATTCATGAACAATTCGTCATTAACATCAAATCTACTCTTAGTATATACAGTAAAAAATTTTAGTCAATTAATTTAAGTATTTCTCTACAGTTTAAAAAATCTTCTTTCGATTCAAAGCAGTTCAGAAGTCAGGAATCCCTAGCATCTTTGGTGTAGAAGCTTGAAAAGTCCATACAAGTGAGCTCTCTAGGAGAAGAAGGCATCACTCATTTTCCACAACCTCATTTCATTACCTAATTTTCCATCTGAGTTGATAACCTTCTTAGCAAAGTAATATTCTATTTTCCGATTAAGCATTCAGTTCAAGTCTCGTAGTTACCTTACACTTGTAAGTGTTTCAAGTTATTTTAGTTATTTCAAGCTTGTATTTAAAGACATTTCAAGTTATATTTAGTCAAGTAATATTCAGTTATAGTTTTGCATTTAAATTTTAGTTATATATCTTTATCCTGGTTATATCTAGTTTATCTTCCTATGTTGTATCCAGTTTATCTTCACTTATAATCCATATATTTATCTTTCTAAAAAAAAACAGTTATATATATTTATGGTTTGTAATTGGGTAGTAAAATTTGACGTTATGACTTAAGATATTCTTCAAAAAAAAATTATATTTTAAATTAGATGTCTAAATTGATTTTTTTTCCCCGAGAATTTAATTATGCATTGTCAGTTTATTTTGATTTTGTAATGATTTTTTTTATCTCATCATTCAATATTTGATAATCTACTGTTAGTCAGAAAATATATATATAGACACACGTGTTTTTTTTTGAGGATGTCATCATTGTTTGAATTGAACCACATTGGCAAAAGAGATATAGCCATATAGGGATGATTGAAAATTTGGCAACACCCCCCCAAAACCCACAACCCACCCCCCCCCCCCCCCCCCCCCCCCAAAAAAAAAAAAAGAGCCTCTGAGATGCTACTTACTAAAAATATGTTTATGAATATAACTCATGGACTCCCAATTAGTACTTTGTGAAAATCTCATTTTGAATTCTATAATCAGGTTACGGAAACAGCTTCGGGGAAGAAAGATCCAGTTTGAGACTTGGTCTGGTTCAATTTTTGGTAAGTAAATGAAGTAATATTCAATAAATGCACTTAATGACTTTGCCAACTTTTTTGGTTTGTTGTTGTCCAATCTTTTATAGATAGTTGGTCTTTCTGTTTACTTCCATCTTCCAAGGAGATAAAAAAGTACTTACAGAATTAGCAAAAAGTAACCTCAATTTGGGAAATGATGAAGCTTATCATTGCTTTTAAGCTGATGAATATGCATGTACCTTGTTAGAGCATTCACATCAGCTCATCCATTATACACATCAATTTTTATACTAAAAACCTACTTTTTCTATTTTACACTATCAATTTTACAAAACACCTACACCAATTCATTTATTTTACAAGTTATTCTAATAAAATATTCATTTTTCTCATTTTTTTATTATTTCCCTCAACTGACTCTGATATATATGCGCGTTATCTCTCTCTCTTTATTCATTTTGCTGAACAGCTCTCTCTCTCTCTTCTACCTTCTCTCTTCTGCCTTCTCTCATTATTTCTCAAAATCTACAACACAGATCAGTTCTTCACTGGCCGAACCGAGCTCTGGCGACCCACGAATCGAGGTTCACGGCGAACCACGAACCGAGCTTCACGGCGATCCACGAACCCAGGTTCACGGCGACCCACGAACCGAGCTTCACGGCGACCCACGAACCGAGCTCCGATGACCCACGAACCGAGCTTCACAGCGACCCAGATCGTGTCTCACCCGCCGATCCATAAACCAAGCTCCGGCGACCAACGAACCAAAGTCCAGCGACCTAGAACCAAGCTCCGGCGACCCAGATCGTGTCTTCACCGGCTGATCCACGAACCAAGCACCACAAGCACCGATCTATCTCTCCGTTGGTTTGTCTGTGTGGGTTTGTTTGTGCGTGGGTCTGTTTGTGTGTTTGTATTTGTGTGTGGGTGTGTTTGTGTTTGTGTGCATCTGAGAAAAAGAAAATGTGTTTCTGAGGTAGTTGTGCATTGGAGAAGAGAGAGAAAATTTGGGGCGAACGGAAATCATTAAAATAATAAATACACGAGCTACAGTACCGTGTATATTTACACGGGTACTGTAGCTCATGGAAAATTATGGACAGCTTTACATATTTTTACACCCACTGATGTGGGTGTTTTTTTGCTCAAAATGTGGAAAATTTGCACTGTATATGTATTTTACAATACTTTAAATGGGCTGATGTGAATGCTCTTATAGTATTTGTGCTCTCGTATCAAAAAAAAAAAAAAAAAAAGTATTTGTGCTCTAGTATTTGTGTTGATAAAGAGCCAGGTAAAAGAGGCACTCGCTGTAACATCAACCTCAAGCTTCCCAAATGCAAACACTGATGGGGAATTCCCTACAATGGATAAAGATTGCCTCCAAATGGATTTTAATCTTTTTCATTACTTCTGAGTCCCTTCACCTAAACCAAATGGATATCGTGTTAATAGCAGGCGATCAACTCACCTAAACCACATGGATATCATGGGCTACCTCTCATAGGGGCTCCTAAACCAGATGGATCCCATGTGGTCTTTCTTAAAGCAGGCAATCAACAGAGGAAAATCAACAATCAAACTGACAATGTGCCCGTAAAATCAACTTGGAAAAATAATACAAAATCCTCATATTTAATGCGTATAAGATAAATAAGATACCACCTCACTCTGAGGGGGATGCTAAATGTAAATGTAAGACACCACCTCTACTATATCTCTCTCAAAAAATAAAAATAAAATAAAATAATTGATACCACCTCTACTACCGAGAAAGCCACTTGAAACCATCTAGATACTGCATTTTGTAGCCTGCTTTGGCCCAAAAAACCTCGAGGGAGGAAGTTTCGCAATCTCTCTCTTATCTCTCTTGGGTTAAGAACACCTTCAAGAAATCTTAGACCAAATATAAGGAATGGAGCTTCCACATCATTGCTTAGATTAATCAGGTCTTCTCCTGACCTGAGTACAGCATGCCCCCTGATTATAGCATCAGCATTCACAGTGTACACAACTGCATCCATCTACAGAACAAAGATTGAAAATGTAATTAGCAAAATTGCATTACTTAACAAGGAAGACAGCATGGTGGAGCAACTCACAATGCCGAGCATAACTTGAAACATTTTCCACTTTGTTATTCAATCAGACAGAAATTAAGCCAAATTCCCAATCCAGAATCTCAAGATACATACAAGGATCAGTTCCTCAAGAGTAAATAAGAAATTCAAATTACAATCACAATATCATCATATTGCACCAGTCATTAACTAAATATTCTCACAAAATTCATAGATTGAGAAATTTACCCTGCCATAGTCTCTCCAAACTCTACGAGCTATCTGAGCTCCTCCTATATAAAAAAACTTATACTTGATATTCCCAATAATAGACACCCACGAATTCATCGAAGCCCGCTGCAATACACTCACCAATACCCACAACAAAGAAAATCAAATCAATGGTTATCGAATTAAACAAAATTGAAAATACCAACCCACCATTTTATTTTTAGTGAAAAGCCAGAAAATCGAAACTTTCCCAACTGTTTTCTCAGCTATCGCAAATAAGAAGTAGAAAAAAAAAAAATATATATATATATATATATATATATCGTAGAAGAAAAAGGTACCTCATCCCCTAAGAGTGAACCCATTTGGTGTAGGCAGGACAAATCCTGGCATAACAGCAAGATGTCGACCTCCCTTGGTCTAAAGAGATTAAAGCCGCCCACATTCAAATTAACCCAAAGCTATAAAATTTGAGCAAATGATTAGATCATTCAAAAGCAAAAAGGTCAAAAGAGAAAAAAAAAAAAAAAAAAAAAAAAAAAAAAATTAGCCTTAGAAAGTTTTACTTTTTTTTACCGTTTCATTTAAATATACTTATCTTATTTTATTTTTTATATTTTAATCTCTTTTTTTTCTTTATGTCTTCTTCTCTGCCGCCCACAACATCTGCCAGCCACCATCACCACCACCAAAAAAAAAAAAACCCCACAAAACCCAGCACAACCGGCCGCCACCACCACCACCACCGGAAAAAAAAATAAAACCCCACAAAACCCATCACAACCACACCCACGGCCAGCCACAAAACCCATAACAAAAAAAACAACCCAAATAAAACCAAAGTCACAAGACTCACAACACAGCCACCATAGCCGCCGCCGCGGCCGCCGCCACCACCAACACCACCACACCCACAACCGGTTACAAAACCCATCACAACCGGCCACAAAACCCATCACCACACTCACAACTGCCACAAAACTCATCATCACACCCACAACCGGCTACAAAACCCATCCCAACAACACCCACAAAATCCATCACCGCCACACCCACAAGCATATAGAAAAAAATATAGAAGAAAGAGGGAGAAACGGCTGAGAAAGAAATAGAAAGAGGAGAGAATTGGAATAAAAAAAAAATTTAATAACTTTTTAGCATTTTGAGAGTTTCACTGTGAATGCTCTTTAAGAAATGAGAGAGTGATACCTGATTAATGAGGAAAATTCTCATTAACCACTTCAGCACGGGTGGAACACAGCTGAGCAAACTCATATCTTTCTTCCTTTTCTTTTCTACTGTGTATGAGAGAGAGAGTTATACCAAGCTAACTGGCTTCCCTGTGTCTTTCAGAGACTATAGGCAAAATGGGGGAGACTTTGAAGCCATTGACTATGAGAGGGGGTGAGTCAACAGTCAAGACACAGTTTAGACAAATGAAACAAGAAGATATATGGTAGGGTAGGTTGGTGGCATTTTTTTGCAATCAATAATCTTTTCCAATTTCTGTTTTTTCTTTTGTCTTTTTGGATTTTTTTTTTTAATGAACATCCATGTTAGCATTTTCACCTAAAAGAATGAAATACACTTTCCTCGAAAAAGAAGAGAACGAAATACATCTGTCACAGAAAATCATGTATCCAATGGAAGATCTACGTTAGCATTTTCATCTGTGAAAGACACCGTTTGCATGGTGGCTGCGAACCAAATCCGTCATATATTGGGCATTATACCTAGACAGTTTATGTGCAACATTATTTGCTTCCCTACTTCTAAAAATGGAGATATCATACTGTTTACAAAACTTCCCTCAGTTTTTTTTTTTCTCCATTCTTTTAAAATCTTATTTCACATTCCATATACACTCTCTTGTGTTTTAGACGTGACAGCACCAGTATGTGTACGGTAAATCCATATATATTATATTAAAAGCCAAAAGTCAAAAAAAAAAAAAAATAATTAAATTTCAATTGAATTTTTAATTTTTTGCCATATGTTTTTAATTTTTAAATTTTGTATCAAGTGAATTATTGAGTGTAAAAATCAAAAAATTTAAATTTAATAAAATTCTAAATTGGATTTCAATTGGAATCTAATTTTGCACCACGTGTTTATTTAAATTTTTTTTTAATTTTTGTGACAAATGAATTATTTAATGCAAAAATTAAAGAGTCTAAATCTAATTAAATTCTAAATCATATATAAATATATATATAAATATATATATATATATATAATGAGAAACCATTATATATTCATTATATATATTAGAAATGTATGGTTTAAAAAATGTGTAAACTAATATCATATATAATTTGAATATCTTCTAAAAAAAAAAGTATAATTTGAACTGTATAATTGTAATCATTTTTAATTGTATCCGTGCATATGCACAGGGTCACACACTAATATGTAATAAAGAGTGTGTGCAATGATGACTCCAAGATTTATTTTCTAGGGGGTTCAATAGTGTTGAAATTGGAATTTGTTGTGAGGAATAAAAACTAAAATTATTAATTATTTTTTCCTATTTATACAACTTTCATATTATATAAAATAATCTAAAAATGGTATTCTAAATCTCTCAAAAAAAAAATGGTATTCTAAATATAATTTAGTGTACAATACAAATATATTGTACAAAGTCTCAAAAAATTATTAAGTAGTTTAAAGATTGGTAAGACAACAATCATTAAATGCATAAATAAATATAAATAATTAATTAATAATACATTTTTGTCAAATTAATAATAATTTATTATATTTATATGTAATTTCAATTAAATAAAAAAAGGATAAATTAAAAAGTTGGTCTCTATCATTTACACCATATTTCAATTTGGTCTTTAACTTTTCAATTGTATTAATTTAGTCCTTAACCTTTTTAGTGTTGTGTCAATTTTGTCCTTACCATTATCCATTGGAAGGAAAAAAAAAAAAAACTAATGAGTCAAATAGAGCAATAAAAAATTATTTCTCAGCCACGTCAACTGCTAACTGTAGTGGTTAGAATTAAAAAAATGTTTGATGAATGAAGCATCAACCCTTTTCATAATTTTGGTAATCTGCAATGGCAAATGGCATATCAGATTAGAAGGAAGGCAATTGAAAATTGACATAGCAAACCTTCTATAAGCAAAGCCTAGAGGTTTCGTAGTTTTGAGAATGAATGATTTGATCTCCCCTTTCCTTCTGGTACTTTGCTAATGAGTAGAGAAATTTTACCTCATCAAGGATGGAGTACTTTTTTTTTTTTGAAAGGTGAAAACTTTTCTTGATTCATAAAAACACTCCAGAAATTGAAGTACAACAAAGAGAGCTAGAAATACAAAACCAGCCTAACAATTTGCCCTATCAAGTTGGCATAAAAGATGAACCAAAGGAGGCTCAATTTCATTCCAAGTCAGTGATGTCCTAGAATCTCTAGCTGATTTGGCTAGCTCATGAGCCACTTTGTTGTATTCCCTTTTCAAGTGCTTGACTTTCCAAACATCAAAGAAGGAGGACAGCAGGAGGATCCCCTGGATAATGGGCCTTAGATCACCATGGGGCGAGTTAGAGGATATTGCTTCAACCACTAAAAGCGAGTCAGATTCAATCACAACCTGTTTAAGCATCTTACTTCGGGCAAGAAGAATACCTTCTTCAATAGCAATGGCTTCAGTGACATCCACTTCATATTGTGCAGGCAGTAGCTTTGCACTTGCTGCCACAACCCTTCCCCTGCAGCCACGAATTACCACTCCAACAGCTGAAGGTCTGCCATCGTCGGACGTTGCAGCGTCAACATTTATTTTGTACATGCCAGATGGAGGTGCACTCCAGCCCAACTCTGGAGGTTGTTGCCGAAGAAAAGTGACAGTTGCAGCAACATTGTAGTCAGCAAGGGCACGCTGTGCAGTACCCCAAATCTGTACAGAGGAGACCCCATGAGCCTCATGAGCCACTTGATTCCTATTGTACCAGATTGACCATGCAGTGACAAAAAACACTTCCAAAAACACTTCCAAATCAAGGATGGAGTACTGATTTTAGAACCAGGGACACCCCTAATTAAGAAATCAAATGACATTCTGAAATTGGCTATGTTAATGCTTCACATGACTTGTCTCACCAAAATGAAATCTCTCAACCATTTTATCAAGGTATCTCATATGCCGCGAGTAAAATCGTACCAAAAATTTGGGATCAGTTCTTTATATAAAATCATTTTCTTTTGATGTTCAAAACTGTTTTAAAAAACTTGGTTTTGATTCCATTCTTCAAACATAAAATCTTATTACACACATGTTACACAATTAGCACACACTTGCTAATGTTCTTAAAATTTAATTTCAACCAACGTGACAATGTGTGTACAATGAACAGGGGTGGCCCAATGTAATTTGGGGCCTAAGGCAAAAAATTTATGCAGGGCCTTTAATATGTAAACATTAATTAAACAAAATTATTAATACTAATCAAATTAAGGTTAATTTGATACATTAAATACATAAATAATACAAATTAGACTAATGTTAATTTCATATAGAGAATTGAATATTATAGTTGAACCTATAAATATTAATAAAAAGAAATAAGAATATATTGCGATTGAAAAAGATACTTTACTTTGGATATAAGACGATGCATAGTTAAATAAAGTTGTAATCTAATTTTTAATTTTATTTTGATTTTAAGAGAGAGAGATAGATATTATTTGGTGTGTGGCTTTGTAGGATATTATTTTACAAAAATCAAAGTCTCAAACTATTAGGAGAGATTAATCTATAATTGATGATTTAACACATTAGCAACATCTTTTTGAAATATTTTAAGTTTTCAATTGAGTTAAGGTTCTATTGATCTCGTACTTTGAGAGTCTTAATAGAAATGAAAAAGAAAAATGCGCTAATTAAAAGCAGTAAAGCACTATAAAATGTTCAAAATATAATATGATATTGTCTCTCATTGATGAACTTCATTAATTTAACTAATGAATGTTTATATAACTTTTTTTGTAATTAGTAACATGACAATTGGTAAGCCAATAGTAAAATTTGTAGTATTCTTAACATCACTAATAAAAAAAATGTAAAACCTTTAGAAAAAAAAAAAAAATATATATATATATATATATATAATTGTATAAAAATTTGGGCCTTTAACTATGAAAAGTGGGACATTTTTTCTTAAGAAAAATTTTGTTTTTTAGTGGGGCCTTAGGCCTAGGCCTAACTTGCCTAGGCCTTGAGCTGGCACTGACAATGAACATGTAATAAGGACTAATAATGCTAATATCACAACAAATTCCATAATTTTTGCCACAACTTGCTAACATGACAAGTTGAGAATAATATAGTACATGAGTTATTGCGATACACTTACAAACATTATTCAACAAAGAGTGTCTCAGTATTATTACTTCTCTTCAAAATGGTGAGTTTAGTCTACCATGTCCATGTGTACCATTGGCAATCCCTCATAATGTACTTTGTAGTTTCTCTAGCTATAATGTAGGAACTATTTACCTTGAATTTCACAATAGTAATATTATAGTCACAAACTTTTTTATAATATTTTTATAAACTGTTAAAGTGATAAATTCATACTGGTTTTTATTTGGCTCACTCCTTACATCGCTTTTTAACTTATCAATGACTATTAACTACTAACGACATTAGCAATTTGTAAATATTCCAATCTGAAATGATTTTATCATTTGGTAATTAATGACCTGCTTAATTAGTGGAATTAATGGATAAGATCTTTAATTTTCAATGTGTGATCCCTTAGGCTCCGTTTAGGAGTTCATAGGGGAATGGAATGGAATGGAATGGAATGATCATAAGAGAATGGAAAAGGATGAAATTGAATGGAATGGAATGTATTTAAGTAAGAGAAATGAATGGAAAAGAATAGAATAGAATGGAATGAAATTAAGTAACCTTGATTGGATGTTTTAAAATAAAGGAATGGAAATGAATGAAAATGAATGGAATATAAGTAATCTTGTTTGGAAGCAACGTAGAGGGAATGGAATGGAATCATTTTATGACAATATTACTATTAGACCTCTATTTTAAAATAAATTGTTGAATATATAGGAGTATTTTGAGAGTTTTAGTAAAAAAATCATTAAATCTAATTTCATTCCTTCATATTCCTCCCAATTTCATGGGAAATAAAAATTTGAAGTTTTAAAAGAATAGAGAGGAATGAGTGTTCTCTTCTACCTATTTAATTCCCTTTCACTTAAACTCCCAAACAAGAAAATGAGTTTTCCATTCCCTCCATTAAAACTCTCAAATAAGGGAATGAAACAATATTTCAAAAATTTTTTTTTTATTTCTTTCCATTCCATTTTATTTTATTTCCTCCTTCCAAACGAGGCCTTAAGAACAAGTGGCACACGAATGAGGCCTCGAGAACAAGGCTCAACTCAACACTCACAACACTCAAGGCTCAACTCAACACTCAAGGCTCAACTATACGCGGCTTTTCCAGGCTTTGCTGTCTTACTAGATAAAGTAGATATTATTATTCATTACCCACGATGTACGCTGCGATATAGAATGGCTTCAAAATAATTTATTGGGATTATATATATTGAAAGGTTATGGACTAAATTGAAATATGGTGTAAAGGTTAAAGACCAAATATATAGTTTACCCGTTATATTAATAGCGTTACATCTCCAATACAAATGTGATCACAATCAAGCAAGGCAAAGAGTTTTAGTGAGAGAGAGTTTATAACAGAAGAAAAATATCAAATGTCCAAAAGTACAATGCTCTGGAACTTAAATTAAATATGAAGAGAAGATAACAATTATAACATGGTGCACATATAATAATTATACGGACCTAGAGTGAAGTGTCACAAATTTCCAAATATTTTATTATTAAAAAAAAATCATTTGAATGATGCAAGCGGAACTAAATTAGTAGCTCCCACAAAATTTTCCAAAATTGCTCAAAATAGGTAAAAATGGAGATCCTATAAGCTTATGTAATGAGCTGGCCATTCCAAGAAAAAAAAATCTATACGCCCCACTTGTCCACATGTGTTCCTTTCAAGCTTACTTTTTTTATCTTATTTTCACTCTTTTACTAAATTTTGCCATTGAAACCCCCACACATCAGACCATTGGCTTGCTTTAAAAAATTTACTTTTTAAATTTTAAAAGCCTATTAGGTACATGTGTTTAAAAACTGAAAATTATTGTTTGAAAATATTTGTAGAAATACGTGTAAATGAAAAAGTGTGTAAAAATGCGTAAAATGTTGTTTAAAAACTGAAAATAGTTGTTTAAAAACACAAACCAAACACCTCCAACCTTCCATTTGTAGCTCAAAATCCTCATCCTTTCAAGTTACTTGCCTTCCACCTTTGACCTTTTCAAGCGTCCACTGATACTCTTTGCTCACATATTCTTTTTTTTTTTTATTGGAAACATATGACTAGATTTCATTAATACGGACAACAGTCCAAGAAGATTACATCATTCATAATCTAATGATCAATTAAGGGCAAAGTATCCTCTACCCATATTACACTATCTTTTACATTCATTGCATTCCTAGCTAGCACATGCGCAGCTTCATTGGTGTTTCTTCTAGTATGCATAGCCTTCCAAGAGGTGAGCTGCACCAGAAACCGCTTCAGGCCTTCAACGATCTTCAGAATGGACAAGGTAGGAGGGATAGAGCCATTAAGAGCTTGTATAACTTGTTGGGAATCCCCTTCCACCACAATATCTTTCAGCCCGAGGTCCCAGGCCAAGAAAATACCTGCTTCGGTGGCTTTTGCTTCTGCCTCAAGAGCCCCCAACGAGAATTCTACTTTCTTGCACATAGCTCCCATCAACTGCCGTTGGTCATTTCTAATTACCACCCCAAATCCACAGCAACCTAGATCATTGAACACGGCAGCATCTATGTTGATCTTATATTTTCCTTAAGGAGAAGGAGTCCAACGCTTGAGACTAGGAGCAGGTGGAGAACCCTTGTGGCTGACAGGGATGGAAGAACACACTTCAAGCTCGTATTTTTGAGCTTCCCCTGCAATGGTTTTACCCTGTTTACAAACACCCCCATGCCGAATTACATTTCTGTTGTTCCACAAACACCATGCCGTGATAGCAAAACCAACCCAGTTCATTTCCCTCGGAGACTCAAAGAGTAGCCAAACTACGTCTAGAAAGTCCTTTGGGGGATGGAAAAGCTTGTCAAGTCTGAATTTTGTTTCAACCCAGGTTTCCTTAGCAATCATACATCCCCACAAGGCATGGCTAGATGACTCACTTTCACCGCAAAGATCACACTTGTCCTCTATTACCACCTTTCGGTGTAGCAAGCACTGCTTCGTGGGGAGCACATTCCTACAAGCTCTCCACATGAAATGCTTTATTTTATTTGGGCACTTTAAGTTTCAAACCAACTTCCAAATTGCTATCATTTTGGAGTTGTCTGAGCAACCTGGGCTTTCCTCCCTTCCCTTAAGATCAGTAAGGTATTTAGCAGCAACTCTGTGTGTACTCTTAACAGTGAAGATGCCATTCGGAGACTTCGCCCAAACTTGGGAGTCCGATGGGTTCATGGGGCTAATAGGGATGCTAAGGATAGCCTCGGCTTTATAGGGAAGAAAGGTGCATCTTATCAAGGCAGTATCCCACTCTGCACGTTCCTACATAATTAAACTTGCCACTTTTGCCTCACTATCCATTGAGGTTCTTGGAGTTATAATTTTGCCTGAAGCCATGGAGGGGATCCATTTCTCACCCCATATCTTAATGCTTCTCCCATCACCAATAGCCCACATGGTCCCCTCCTTAATCACTGGTATGGCAGCCACCAAGCTTCTCCATATGTAGGAAGGGTTTTTCCCCACTTGAGCATCCATAAAAGAGGAGTTCGCAAAATACTTAGCTTTAAGGACTCTGTGGGTTAAAGAGTTTGGGTTTTGCTATATCCTCCAGCCCTGCTTGGCTAGGAGGGTAAGGTTAAAAGCTTTCAAGTCCCTAAAACCCAACCCCCCCTCTACCTTTGGTTTACACAGCTTTTGCCACGACACCCAAGCAATCTTTCTTGCTTTATCTTTCTTTCCCCACCAGAAACCACTTACCATTAAAGCTATATCAGAGAAAAGAGAGTCCGGAAGCTTGAAACAGTTCGTGGTATATGTTGGTGTGGCTTGCGCCACTGCCTTTTTAAGGATTTCCTTACCAGCATTGGATAACAACCTCCCTTTCCAACCCGCTATCTTCCTTCCCACTTAGTCTTTAATATGATTAAAGGCCTTTTTCTTGCCTCTTCCAACCATTGTGGGTAATCCCAAGTACTTTTCGTGTTCTTTGACAATCTGGGCTCCGAAGGTATCCTTCACAAATCTTGAATATCTTCCTTTGTGTTCTTGCTAAAGAATAGCGAGGTTTTTTCCCTATTCAGCTTTTGCCCCGACTCCTTTTCATAGACTTCCAAAACCGAGGTCACTTGGCTACACTCCTCCTTAGTTGCTCTACAAAAAATGATGCAATCGTCCGCAAAAAAAAGGTGCGAAATTGAAGGGGCAAGTCTACTCACAGTCACCCCTCTTATCAACCCCTTAGCTTCCTTTTTCCTAAGCAGTGCTATCAACCCCTCAGCGCACAATAAGAACAAATTTGGGGAAATAGGGTCCCCTTGGTGCGGTCCCCTTGGCGCAGCCCCCTAGATGGTGTAGCATTAAAGTGCTCTCATGCCCTCATGCATGTAGAAGCAGTTCTGGTCTTGCGACTTTGTCTTGCAAGAGTCTTTGTGACCTCCAGGCGTGGTGAGGCTAGTCTTGGTAACCTCTCTCTGGGGAAGGGAGAGTGGGTGCTCTAGCCGAATGGCGGAGGAACTGGAAGCTCTATGGAGCAAACTAACTTTTACAGAAGAAGAAGGCGAAGATATTGCCTTGGGAAGCAACAGTACAAAGGCAAAGAGGGAGATCGGCAAAAACTGTGCGGTTATGAAGATTCTCACCAAACGCATCATTTTTTTGGAAGTTTTGAGAAAAAACATGAAAATGCTGTGGAAACCAAACAAGGGACTCCAGATTTCTGAAATTGAAGATGATATGTTTCTTGTGGAGTTTGGTGATGGAAGAGATAAGAAATGGATAACGGAGATGAGCCTTTGGAGTTTTGAGAAGCAACTTATACTTCTGCAAGACTTTGAAGGTGAGCTGGTCCCAAAAGAGATAGTTCTGAAATGGACCCCTTTTTGGGTTCAAATCTACAACCTGCCCCTAAAGAGCATGACACGCGAAACTGGGATGGAAATTGGAGCAAAGATTGGAATGGTCCTAGACATTGATGCGCCTGAAAATGGTGTACAAAGGGAAAAGTTCTTAAGAGTGCGAATACGTTTCGATGCTACAAAAAAGCTGGTCAGGGGAAAAAGGGTTTCGATTGAGGGTGGAGAGAGCAGATGGGTATTTTTCAAATACGAGCAGCTTCCTAATTTCTGCTACCGGTGTGGAAAGCTGGATCACGGCGAAAAGGAATGTGCAGAAAAGCCGAGTTTGGGGAATAGAGATGAGGAAGGCTGTATGCAATATGGGGCGTGGCTAAAGGGGGAGCTAGGAAGACAAGTGGGGAAAGATCCAGGGAAATCGAAAGAAGCAAACAGACTAGATCTCAGACAAAAGAGGGAGGAGACGACGGCAAGAAAGCAAGTTTAAGACTCGGTCCGGCAAGGGGCGAGGGAGGGGATAGGTGAGGGTCACGTGATGAGGTAGAGATCAAATCAGAAACTCGGTCAAATCTACAACCCAGAGGAAAAAAGGGTGGTGTGTCAGGCTGTGGAGATTAATCATGAAAATGGAAAGTCTAACCTGCTACAAGAAAAGGGGGAGGAGGGATTAGACATAAGAAGGATGGACTCTCTGTCAGGCACCTTACCCACAGCAGATATAGAGGGTGACATGCAATGGGAGAAAACTAAGGATAAGGTGGGAGAGAGCAGACCTGGAGAAAAGGCAAGGTACACGGAAGCTTGTAGTGAGTTGGGCTTGGAAATAAAAGAGACCATTCCATGGGCCGAAGACTTAACCAGCCCGTTAGCAATGAGTTTTGATAAAGACAAGGGATGGGTTATTGAGACATTGAGGCACACAAGCGAGCATTGGAAAAGGCTTGCTAGGCAAACCAACAAGCCAAGCCCAGGTAAGAGAGAGAGCCTAGAAAAATTAAAAAGAAGCGGCCCAGTCCTGCTGCAGGAGTTAGATCCTAATGCTCTAAATAACAAACGAAAGAAGGCGAAGCTTCAGAAGGGGGAAAAATTGATGAAGACAAAACTAAGGTTGGCGGAGAGGCGATGGCTGCAGCGCAGCACCACCGAGCTCAATGAGTGTATTAGCATGGAATTGTCAGGGGTTGGGGACTTCTTTGGCAATTCGTACACTCACCGAGGAGGTGAAAGGAAAAAACCCAATTTTGGTGTTCTTGGCAGAAACGAAAGTAACAACTGATAGAATGAAAGGTTTTCAACACAAATTAGGCTTTACTTAAGGGATTATTGTCCCTAGCGATGGCAAGAGTGAAGGTCTAGCGATGCTATGGGGGGAAGGTGTTGATGTCCGTTTTAAGAGCTGCTCACACTCCCACATTGACATGGTGGTTCATGGGGAAGGTAGCGGAGGCCCGTGAAGGACCACTAGCTTTTACGGTCATCCCGCCACAAGCAGGAGACAAAGCTCCTGGCAATTGATTGAATCCCTCAATGCCCAATGCAAGATGCCGCGGTTGGTTTGTGGGGATTTTAATGAAATCCTGCATCCAGACGAGAAGATAGGGTGGAAAGAAAGAGATGCTGATCAGATGGAGGAGTTTAGGGAGTCGTTTAGTAGGTGTGGCTTGTTTGATTTAGGTTTTGTCGGTCCGCGATTTACTTGGTGTAATGGAAGGTTTGGTGATCAACGCATGCTGCTTCGGTTGGACAGAATGGTAGCAAATGAGGAATGGATAAAGATTTTCACTTAGGCAAAGGTACACAATGTGTCGATGTCGGCATCGGATCATTGTTTGTTGGTTCTGCTACTCAAAAAGAATCACTATAGCAAATGAGGGAAGAAGTGCTTTTTGTTTGAAGCAATGTGGACTAGGGTGGAAGAGTGTAAGGAAGTCATTGAGACGGCTTAGGATCCATATAAGGATGACTTTGCCTGGCCTATCCAGGAGAGATTAGAGAGATTCCAACGTCAACTCCAAGGCTGGAACCAAAATAGTTTCGGGAATGTCTACAAGTGTTTAAAGCGAAAACAAACGCGTCTTCAGCAACTTGAGTCCATCAACCTGCTACATGAGACGGCAAAGGAGATACAAGCAGTCTAAAAGGAAATCAATGAGCTACATGCAAAGGAGGAAATCATGTGGAATCAACGGTCGTGGGTGTGCTGGTTGCAAAATAGGGACAAAAACACAAAGTTTTTCCATGCCATAGCCAGCCAAAGGCAACGAAAGAACAGAGTTGGGGGAATTATGGATAATGACGGAGTGTGGCAAGAAAAGCACAAGGTAGTAGAGAGCATCATTCTGGACTATTTCAAGACAATCTTTAGTTCAGACCAACCCCCTAATTTCGATGCAAGCCTTGAGGCTATGGATAGAAGGGTAACTCTAAAGATGAACAAGGCACTTCTAAAGGAGTTCAGAGCAGAGGAGGTCTGAAGCGCGCTCAAACAAATGCACCTGACTAAATCACTTAGCCCCAACGGTATGTCCCCTATTTTTTTCCAAAAATATTGGGATATTGTTGGCCCTAGTGTATCAAATTACGTTTTATAGGCTCTGAACACAGGTATAATGCCAAGGGGTATCAATGATACTTATATCTGTCTGATTCCTAAGATCAAAAACGCCCAAAAGATAACTGATTACCACCCCATTAGCCTCTACAATGTGATTTATAAGTTAATATCAAAGGTCCTAGCGAATAGACTAAAGAAAATTTTGCACAATGTGATCAATGAAGCATAAAGCGCCTTCTTTCCCGGAAGGCTTATAACAGACAATGTAGTTGTGGCGTTCGAAACCATGCACTCTATTGCTAAAAGAAAAAAGGGAAAGGTTGGGTCCATGGCCATCAAGTTGGATATGTCTAAAGCCTACGACCGAGTGGAATGGGCCTACCTTGGGTCAATGATGTGGAAAATGGGGTTCGAAGAAAAATGGATATCGCTAATTATGATGTGCGTGTCCACAGCATCTTTTTCGGTACTCATTTGCTCACATATTCTCACTTAGCATTCAACTCCTCTATTTTTCTTAAACAGAGTCTTGAGTAATTTGAAGCTTAGCAATAAAGAATTGAAAGTCTTGAAATGTTCTATATTCTTCTCCTATTATTTTATTTTTCCATTTCCATGTATTTATTATCTTAAGAGTTATAATTTTATTTTCCTTTAATTTCAATTCAATTGATATTTGATAGGCTTTGTTCAAAATTTTATTTTGGCTTCTATTCAAACGACCAGATTCGAAAGTGATCTTATTATTATTATTATTATTATTATTATTATTATTATTATTATTATTATTATTATTATTATTATCTATACACTACAAGAAATCTGTACTATTGTGATGAGTGCAAAAATGGCCACTATATGTTGCATATTGCGGCATTTTTTGGATTGCCGCTATACATTGGATCTATTGTGGCATTTTTTCAAACCGCCATAGTAGTTCTAATCTTTTACGGTGTACTACAGCGGCGGTACATAGAACCACCGCAATATGTGTGTTTTTTTAGCGGCGTTTACATAGATATAGCGGCGCTCTAGAGAACCTGCCACAATAAATATAGCATTTGTGGGGATACTATAGTGGCGATATCGAAAACCGCCACAATATGTAAGTTTTAGCAGTGCTTTTCCTTAGTTATAGCGGCGGGTTTGTGACCGCTGCAATAGACCTTTGAATTACCCATAACTAGTTCAATTTTTCCCTTTCCCATCCCCCCCCCCCAACCTAAATCTATCAATTTAGACCCTAACCTTTTCATTTCTCATCCAATTGTATCCCTCTAAAAAAAAAAAAAACACACACACACACACACTCTCTCTCTCTCTCTTAAATTAAAATCTCACGTCATTGATCTCAATACCCAAATATCGATCTTCCCACCACCACCATGCATTCTCACTCTTAAACCCTAGATTGGGCCTCTCTCTATTAACATTCACTACCACTGCTAGCCGATTGAAGCCCCCAATGATCAATATTTGAATATTAATTTCACCAAGTCTAGTGGTATTGGGACTATCTATTAAGTTTGACTGGGTTTGACCAACTTAAACTAAACTTTGACCACGCCTTTCTCTAAATTCGACCATTTGATTGTGACCATAATTTACCAAAATTAACTTTTCATTACACTCTTCAGATCCAACGATTAGATTTCAAATCTAAGTTTGGTGCGTGATAGACATGTGTTGTGTACCTGTATGGTTATGTTTTCTCAATATGATCATCCAGTTGGTCTCAAATTTCACCAACACTAATATGTCACCATACTCTTCAATCTCAATAATCAAAATTTGAATATGAATTTCACCAAGTCCAGTGGTATCGGTACCATCTATTAAGCTTGATCGGGTTTGACCAACTTTGACTAAACTTTGACCATGTATTTCTCTAAATCCAATCGTTTGATTATGACCATAATTTACTAGAATTAACCTTTCATTATACTCTTCAAATTTAACGGTTAGATTTCAAATCTAAGTATGGCGCATGATGGACATGTGTTGTGTACTTGTATGGTTATGTTTACTCAATTTGACTATCTAATTGGTCTCAAATTTCACGAACACCAGTATATCACCATACTCTTCAATCCTATTGATCAAGATTTGAATATGAATTTCACCAAGTCCAGGGGTATCGAGACCATCTATTAAGTTTGACTGGGTTTGACCGGGTTTGACCAACTTTGACTAAACTTTGACTGCGCATTTCTCTAAATCCAACCGTTTGATTGTGACCATAATTTACCAAAATTAACCTTTCATTATACTATTCAAATCTAACGGTTATATTTCAAATCTAAGTATGGTGCGTGATGGACATGTGTTGTGTACTTGTACGGTTATGTTCTCTCAATCTGACCATCCAATTATTCATATATTTTTTTTTAAAGTAAACGTAATTAGTCACATATTAAAATTCTTACATAAATTTAATAATAGATATGATTTTTTTTTTTTTTAATTTTTAATAAGATAGAACGTGTGATAATTTTTGTTGTGGCATTTTTTTTTTGGAGAAAGTTGTGTGGTGATTTTTATTGAGTAAATGTGATTGCTTTTTGTTTTTAAATTTTATTTCATAGTTAATTAATATTAGATTCTTAATATTTTGCACTCATTAACTCACTTAAATATATAGATGTGTTTGATTCATGTACAATTACAAAATGCATGACAAAATGGTAATTGCTAGTAAAAAATGGTAATTAATTAAAATTGTCTTCTTTTATTTTTATTTTTTCCTTAAAATAAATCTGTCTTATTTTATTTTTCCCACCCAAAATTTCCCAAAAATTTGTTTCCCTCCTAATGTGTTTCACTTAGCTTTTTCTCCCCAAAGCCAAAATCTGACTTTTTACTTAGGTTTTTTTCCCTCTCTAAGCCATCACTCTTCTTCTATCTTTCTCTCCATCCTTACCGGCTAGAACTCAACTACCGGATTCGCCTTCGGATTCACTACAGGTTCACTCTCTCTGTAATCATTTTCTGTTTGGTTTCTAGGAAAATATGGAATCAACGATTGAATCTTGATTTCTTTTTTTGTTTCCAACTTTTGAGAAAACACTGATACTATTGTTTTTTTTTTTTTTTTTAATTAATTATATTGATTAGAAGTAGTGCAAAATATTGGATATATAATTTTTTTTTTCTTTGAATTTTTCGTTTGGTTTTGTTGATATATAATTTTTCATATAGGATTTGGGTGGTGTGAATGGTAGTCATATTTTACATTATTCTTGGCGGTGCTTGTCGATTGTCTTTTTTCTTCTCTTTCTGCCAGTTTTAGATGGATGTTACTCAAGGTAGCTAAGATTTAACTAATATGTACAGATGGTGCTGGTGGTAAGGGCACATGGGGAAAACTCCTTGACACTGATGGGTGTTGTTCATTATGGATATGGGATGTCTAACATGTTTCCTAAAAAGAAGAAGGGAAAAAAAGAGGAGAAGTGAAAAAGAAAAATTATTATTGACGAGTATCAAGATAAGATCGTCTAGGTAAAAGACGATCTTACCCACACCCAAGTCGAGGACAAGAATAAGTGTAAAATCCTGGCGTCATACGACGTCCTTCGAGGCGAGCTGGGCCAGCACTCATTGAACACGCAAATAAATGCAATCAGGACAGCTAACAAGCAATGACTGCGCCGGACCAGTTACAAAAGCAGTAATGGTTCAACGGTCACCCGTTACACCTTAAATGGAATCATCATTGTCAATTAATGCCGCATTCCTCTCACGGGAAAAATGCTCAGAGTAGCATTAACAGACATAACTGCACCAACCCAAAGCAAACTATAAAAAGGGAAACGGAACTCAGGTAAAGATATATGAAAAACTGAGAGAGAATTGTGAGAAACTTTTGCTTGAGAACTTATAATCTGACTTTAGCATCAGGGTATTCTCAGCCAGCCTCACGCCAGCGAAACCCTCCCTTGCCTTTCTTTTCTTAACCGCAGATACCAGAGATTGTCCATCAACACTGACGAGGAGCATTCTGACGAGGAGCATTCTGACGAGGTCAAGTTTCGGCTTCATCAATTATTATACGCAACATTACATAATTTTTTTATTAGGTTTTTGCTTTTTTTTTTTTTTTTTTTTTTTTTTTTTTCAGATTCATAATTTTGATTTTTAAAAAACACGGCATTGAAAAAAATTCTAATTTTGTTTGTATTCAATGGATTTTTGTTCCTGGATTTTTGAATAATATAATTTTTCTACTGCTAAAAGTAATTGTCATGCACCACTTCAGCGTTGAATTTTCTCAATATTTATTTATTTATTAATTTAATTATTTGCTGGCACAATTAGAATCATGCTTTTCACGTTTGAATAGTACTATTTTGTTGGTCTATTTATTTAGTATACCTTGTTAAGTCTCTACCAATTGTGCGATGGTTACTGTGCTATGCAGAGTGACAAATGGGTCAAGCTTCATGTTGTGTTCAAGTGGACCAGTCAACTGTAGCCATCAAAGAAACTTTTGGGAAGTTTGATGATGCGCTTGGGCCACCTGTCTTTGCGTGTGCAGCAGCTGGATGTTCAATGTGAAACGAAGACAAAGGTTTGTTGCGTATTTATTTTTGCCTTATTTACTTTTCTTTTTATTCTTGGGAATTTACCTGGAACATGCTTGTAAACTGTTGTATTCTATGAAAGTCACATAGTATCATTGGTCCTAGAGGGGTTTAATAGTGTGAAAAAAAGAATCATATACTTTGGAAATTATATGGGAAGTTAAAGTTAACATTTTAAATTTGCATTCACAATAATTTATCTGTTTTATAGCAATCAGAAAGAGTAAAACTCTCACCTTGTCTGAGAATAAAGGAGTTTACTTCTTTTCTGGGTTTGAAGCAAAGAATCCGAAACTAATTTGAAAGTATTAGTATCATACAGATTTGCAAGAAATGTTTGATTTCTAATGTGTTTTGCTTAATACTGCAAAATTGATTGGGAACTTAATCTCTTTTTGAGTTAAAAGCAAGAATATTTCAGGCTACAACACTATCATCTTGTTCTAAACTATTTTATATGTTGAAAGCATGATCCTTCTGCGGCTTCTGATCTATAATTCAATTTCAGGATAATGTGTTTGTTGCTGTTGTTGCTTCTATTCAATACCGGGCCTTGGCAACAAAGCTTCCGATGCTTTCTACAAACTCAGCAACACCAGAGCACAAATCCAATCCTGTCTTTGATGGTATGGATGTGTAACTTGACCTTAAAAGTCACCATGTTCGTCATAATAATGAAATTAAAAGAGTCATGCTCTTTACTGATATGTCCCATGGGTCCATATTTTTTAGGAAAAAAATAAATTCTGAAAATTCTGGGTTTTTTTAACTTGATATTGACTTTTTTAAGTTTTTGCTAAGTAATTGTGGACTTCTTTTCTAGCTTGACAGTGATATTTTGAAGTTTATGCTAAAAGAATTGAAATGTATATTCTTAGTGAAACAGCTATATTGGATAATTGTTTAATGTTGTAATGTTCTTTATGATTGGCTTAAAGTATCATGATTAACTACATACATGATATGCTTTCTTGGACTTGGAAAAGTGCTTATTTTAACAATAATGTTCATGTGGAGAGGACCATTGAGGTATTAGTTTGGAACTTTGACGATGGTTATAGACAATGTTATGTATTTGATAATGTTTATAGACAATGTTATGTATTGAGCAAAAGAGATACATCTCTTGCCCAAGCCTCCATGATAGCAGGAGGAAGGGATACACAGTTACAATATTATGAGATATTTGAGTACAAAATATACATGCTTAATTCATGAGCTACAGAGTTAGCATTCCTTTTAATCCAACAAAAACAACTACCAATAAAAGAATTAGCCAATACTGATGCATCATAAGATAGAGGCTGATTTCTCAACATGCCTCCTCCAAATTTTTATTTAAGGCATCAACATATATCTTAGAATCACCCCTAATAATTATACTTTGAAACTTTTCATCTCTGGCCAGTCACAAAGCCCAAACTATGGTAGTAACTTCAACAAAACTACGACTACATGCCACAATTAAAAGCACTCTATTGTCAGAAAAAGTTGATAACTTTACCCACTTAAAAAAAAAAAAACATGCATATACCAAACACAAAATTCTATTTTCTTCACATTTAAAAATATGGTACTAAATATATTTTTTTTATATTATGAGTACTTTTAACACATATTTTCACAATACTTTTTAAATCACAATTTTCTTATTATTTTAAATAACAATACTTGAACACCACTGCTGCACAGCCCTTAAAATATCTCTATTTCCATCCTGACGAGCTACCACAGCTACAGAAAGCCTTCTCATTTTAACACCCTGCAATGGCCTGCATCAACATTTAATTTTATCACCCCCTTTGGTGGAGCCTTTCAGCAAGTTACAAATTGCCTTCGACTTCTCATTAAAAAAAAAAAAAAAAAAAAATTGCCTTCGACTTCTCTAGTCTCTGCCGCACACTATTTTCTGCCGTAAGAATGTGCTCCATTAAACCTTGTCTTTATCACTGGTCCGTCATTGTCCATTACTTGTCTTTGTAACTTTCATAAGCATAAATATTAAATAATAATGGAGAAAATTTAGTTACAAAATTGGTTATAATTTAAGATTACAAACTCACTCAATAAAATAAATATTACAACATATTTTAAAAATCTAATTATTGAATTGCATATTCTTTACACTCTTAGTACATATATTAAATTTTATATCAATCAGATATTATTTACTATATAATCTATAAACTTATATTTTGTACATAATTTTAAATTACAAAAACTTGCATTTTAAAAAATTTATTGATGACAACTATTAATCTTTAATTTTCTTAAAATTTTGCAAGTATGGAGGATATAAGAAGAAAATGTAATCCAATGGTAGATTTATCAAAATTCACCTCAAATAAAAAGATACTAAGTTTGTAACCTAACGCTATAATTAATTTTGTATCTAAAATTTGTCCAATAATAATAACAATATTATAACATATTCCTTAATCAAAAAATATATTATAACATTTCCACGTGCAAGTAGGCCTCATCTTGGTAATTTTATCGTGCTTGAACAGGAAGTATTGTATTGATATTGATACTCTAAACTTTTTTTCCCACTAATATATATCTATTTATATATTTGTTAGCTATACGTATCTTATTTAGAGGAAAATTATTAGTGTGAGGGGTAAAAACCCATAATGCTTGCTGGGCCTTGGGCCCTATCTTAAACTTGGAACGTTCGAGGGGGGAATTCCATGCCCAAGACCAAGACAGGATGGCTTAATGTGGTCCGAGGGTAACTCACCCTCAGATGTTATCAGACCTCAGTAGGTCCTATTCCCCACAATACGGGTGGTCGATCGGAAGGCTTTTTTGGCAAGAAAGACCCCTACAATTGCGGAAAAGATGAACCTGGAAATGTCCAATCGAAAAACTACTGCCTCCACATTAAATGCTCACCAACTACTTTCCTAGCCGCATTTATGTGGAAGAGACTCCTGAACAGTGTTGCATTGGCAACAGCAACTCATAGAGGGCCAGAGAATGTGGCAGATGGGATGGGTACTTAAGTAGCAACCCCGATGGTCGATAGGTGGACGATCAAGATGGCCTAAGAATAGATATAAAATGTAAACAACCCCCCCTACAAGGGGGGAGGGAGAGTGACCATAAAAGAAAAAGAGAAGGATATTCAATGAAAAAGGTCTTGCTCGAACTAAATAGGGGTCAACTCTCATGTGTAGTGTATTCATATGTTTTTTAGTTTAAAAACCAGTTTAGCTGTTGGTAATCTTGTCTAATCCCTGCTCTTCAATCCACTTTCTACAAATCTATTGGATCAGGCTCTTTGGATCTGGACCCAACCCCTTATTGGGCCTGGGCTCCAAATTGTAACCATACAATTAGTATTTTCAAAGTGTCATAAATGCGTATTTCTCCTTCTTACATGAATAGTGAGACTCATCATAAATTTAATTAATGAGACTTAGAGCATTCTCATCAAGTGTGCGTATTTGGCATTTGGCACACCAAACACCAAAAACCCTTCTCATGAGGTGTTCTATATCCTATAAAATTTGGCACACGTGAACAGTACCGTCCCATTTTTGGAATGGTACGGACAGATGTGCTATAATAAAAAATGCTTTTTTATTATGTTTCTCTCTCTTCATTTATAACTCTTTCTTCTCTCACTTTCTTCTTCTTCTTTCTCTCTCCGCCTCACTTCATCTTCTCAGTTCTCACCTCTCTTCCTTTTTTTTTTTTTCTTCTTTCTTTCTCCGAGACCTCCACCTCTCCCTTTTTCTTTCTTTTTTTCCCCCCTTTTTTCTTTTCTGTCACTTTCTCTGCACCTTCTCTATCTTTTTTTTTTTTTTTTTCCCTGTCACTCTCCCTCTGTCTTTTTTTTTTTCTCCGCCTAGGCCATTTCCGTTGAGATCGGCCATCGCTGTGGAGTTCAGGCTCGCCGTCACCATTGAGATCAGCTGTCGCCGTGGAGTTCAGCCTCACCGATGAGGTTGTCACAGTGGAGATCTCTAATTCTAATCTCACTTTTTTTTTTTTTTTTCCTTTCAGTTGTGGATTCCATGTGATTGTGATTGTGATTGTGATTATAGGCGAGTTGGTTCTTTTTCAAGCTCTTTTTTTTGGGGATTTTTTTTGAAGTATTATTGGGTGGTGGTGGCGGCTGGTGAATTTTTATTAGTGGTGGCGGGTTGTACCTGTGGGTGGTGGTGGCAGGCAGTGCTTGGTTATGGTGGTGGCGGTCTGTGCTGTGTATGGTGGGGTTTTGTTGAAGGTTTTGAGTTTTTTTTTTCCTCTTTTGTTGAGGTTTTTGGATTTGAAATTTGTTGGAGGACCGGTGATTGTGGTTGTAGTTTGTGGCGGTGGTTGTAGCGGTGGTTCTTAGTTCTTGGTTGGTGGTGACTGTTGTGGGCTGTGTCTCTGTGTATTGTTGGGTTTTGAGAAAATATATTATTTTAATGTGTTGTATATATTATTTTAATATTTAGAAGGGAAGAATAGAACGTCTGATAAATAGTCAATTTTAAAATAATGTGATAAAATAATAAAATAAGTATTTGGTATACTAAATAGCATTTTTTATGAGAAAGCTGACGAGAATGCTTTACTATTTATGTAAAATGAAAAAATACGCCATTATAATAATTTCCTAATTTTATAATCAGTTGTGAACTTTTTGATCATAAATGTCAATTTTAACGAACTTTTGACAAACCATCCACGCGTACTCCCCCAATCTCATGTTAGCACACGCGCTTTCTCTTTCTTATAAAAAATAAATAAATAAATCACTATCATGCAATAAAAGTCACAGTTTTCACTTTTCAGCGTACGTACGAAAGGCATCGGACCAAGCTAGTTGGAGAGAAGACTCCCAATTTTCAAAGAATAATTCAATTGCTAATTATAAATCCCATCTGACGTGCATGTCCTTATTACCCTCCTAATCCTCAAACATTTATGTAATTTAGGATTCATTTAGATACAGCTGAAAATTAAAAACTGAAAACTGAAAATACTGTAATAAAATAATTTTTAAATGTGTAAATAGTTCTGTGGAACTCATTTTTAATGAAAAAGTTAATAAAAATTGAAATTTGTAGATCCATAAACAGTGTACAAATGCACTGTTCATGGAAAAAAAGTCAACAATTGCAGCTACTGTTTATGTGAACAGTAGCCACACAATAGCTGCACAATATGCATTACTACCTCACATGCCTAAAAAAAAAAGAGAGAGAGACAAAACGCAGACCGAAAACGCAGACGCCAGATTAAGCTCAATCCAAATGGGTACTTAGATTCCTAGAAATTCTAATGGTGCAGTCTAAATGGTGTCTCAGGTATAATGTTTTTGATTCTTATGATATAGGCTATTGTATTATTTGTTTTGAATTTAGGGCAAATAACACTCCCCTCCCTTGAGGTTTGGAAAAATGACACTCACCCCCAAATTTAAAGGAAAAAAACATTTTCCCCCCTTTGACATTTATTTATCTAAACTCTGTTAAATTAACGTTAAAAATGTTGTGCACTAACGTACCCTTTGGTTAATAATGTATTCCCAAAGTTGCCCTCAACTTATTCTCAACTTATTCCATCAAAAGTCTATATTTTTAGCTGTTTTTCTAATTTAACGTTAGATGGTAAAGAATAAACTTTTGTGAGTTTGTTCATCAATCAATCAAATTGACTCTGAAAGTTTTTTATATTGATAAGTGACTTTGAAAATTTCAAACTCGTTTTTAAACAATAAAAGCTTGAAAGCTTCAGCAAATTGTTTTATTTCATAAATTTTGATCCAAAGTGTTAGAGAGAGGAGCGATTAAAAAATCTAAGAGGATCATCAAACTTTAAAAAATCAATTGGAAAGGTGCTATAAGAGACTGAGAAATCAACATAAGCAACATGTTTTATAATATGTTCTTTTCATTTTTTATTTTATTTTATTTTATGTAAATGCTCTTTTCACTAACCATGGTTAAATTTTGGTAAAGAGAATCTTTAAAAAAATTAGAATATTTTGTTACTAATATTAACAGAAAGGGGGGGAAGTGTTTTTTCCTTTCAAGTTTGGGGGGTGAGTGTCATTTCTCTAAACCTCAAGGGAGGGGAGTGTTATTTGCCCTTGAATTTATTATCAAGGTGAAGGCAAGTCCTGCTTCTTCGTAATTCCTCAATTCTGCTTTAATAAAATTTTTTCTAAAAAATAAAAGAAGCAAACTAATCCTCGACTTAATAAAAAAGCTGCAACACTAAGACAATTAAAAAAAAAACTCATTAACTACTATACTCTACAACAAAAACAATAAACTAATAACAACAATAAAAGGATCCCCAAACAAAGTAAATACTTTGATCTGAATAGTATTCTAAACCTTAGTTTTAGTTTCTAATATGTCTCTTTACTTCACTTCACTTCTCACTTCATCAATTCGAACTCCCTCCAAACAAGATAAATGGTAGCCTCTCAAGCCAACACACTTGTTGAGACTTATGAATAAATTACTTGTCACCATTGTTTGCTTGATTGAAAGCCTTTACAATGTTGGTCTTTCACCATAAAATGCATACATAACTTGTAAGAGATCTTAAATTTATACCCTTTGCCTTTTTGTTTGCTGTGGTGAGTTGGAGATTTTACTGGAACAAAATACTCAGTTAGATATAGAAAGAAGCTAATTGCATATCCAATCTTCACTCCTTCCCAGAAGAACCATGTTTCCTTCCACTCAACTGCTGGTGGTTTTGTTGGTGACAAGTCTTTTGGACATAGCACCCGAGTTTGCATTCCACACAACCCATAATTGTTGGCATAAAAGTTTTGATCATTCATTATATCCATTTGGCAACCAACCAAAATCTTGCCTGTGAGTTTGTTGTTACTCAAATTCAACAGTCAGTTTTTGCAACTTTCCTAGTGATTGTGGAATCGAAATTAATAGAATGTTGTGTGATAAGTTCAAACTCTCTAGATTTTTTGAATCACTAAAACTTAGATGGTAGTCTCCCATAAAGGTTGCAATAAAAATTCATTACTTTTAACAATTATAATTCAATACTTTACGAAATGCAATAAAAATTCAAATCTAGCCAATACTTTTAACAGTTATAATTTCTTGGAAGAGGATGGATATGGATTTTGAAATCTGTCTTCAATTACATTGTCCAATCAACATGTTTGTCTCCGTGTGAACTGTGAAGTATATATGAATATGCATGTTTTACTTTAATTCAATTAGCATATTACCTGTTGCATCTTTTTTTTTTAATTACATATAATTTATTTTTTAAATTTGCTAAAGATAATATACTAGGATTATTAGCCATCTTAGGATTAGGAGTAAACTTAGCCGAAGAGGTATTTTAATACTCTAGAATTCCCTCTTCTAAGTTCTCTTTCTCTCATTCTCAAAAATAATAATAATAATAATAATAATAATAAATAAATAAATATGTTCTCTCTCTCTCTCTCTCTTTCCTATTATGTATAAGCACCAGCTCCTTATATTCATTGTGTCTAGGGATGGCAATTTAGATTAGACCCGCGGATACCCGGCCTGGCTCGACCCTAATGGGCCGAATTTTACCCGGCCCGATAAAGAATAGGGTCGGGTATGGTTTTTTTTTTTTTAAATCCGAAGTGGGTCTGGGTTGGGTCCGAATTTTATAAAAAATCCAGCCCGAAATCAGACCCGGATATAACCCGGTTATATATATATATATATATATAGTTATAACCCTAAATTTTTTGCCTCACACTCACAATCTCTTCAGCTCAGTCTCGCCACTCTCACTCACTCACTCACCTCATCGTTGCCGTAGCTCACCGCCAGTCTGAAGGAAATATGAGTGTGCGCAGCGGAAAAATTACGGATCTACTTCATTCGAAATTGATAATATGCACTATGTAAATTTCAGAATACAAAAACAAGATAGTGTACCTTGATGTGTTGAATTTCAAAACAAAAATTGTAAGCACTTAGGAATACTTTTAATCTTCACTCCAATTCCATTAACGCCCAAGATATATGGTCTTTCAATCAGTTATATGAAATGTTCAAGAGAGAATTCAAGAGTGTCTAACACTCACATACACCATTTCATGTAAGTTGTTCATTCTTTAAAATTTGTATGTTTCTCTCCTTATAACTGATTATCTAATTAGGCTCTAGTATATGGCTTGGAGTGGGACCAAAAAAGGACCAATAAGACACTAGCTCCAATGGGCCTTGGACTTTTTTGTCAACTCTTGACAAGTCCAAAGTTACCATTAACTATATTTAATACCATTATATAAATATAGTTGCACTCTAGGCCTTATCTATAAATTATATCCTAATACTTAATTGTACATGCAACTCCTTCATAAAATATTCGTAGGAATATAAAGTCATAAATTTAGACTGCCACTTTGTAAATTACTACATTTTAATCCTTGAGTACCCGGTTTAATCATTTTAAGTTATTCATCATCTACTTATGAAATCTAATTTCATAAATATATACTTTAGTAATTTCTTACCAAAGTGGTTAGGCCTAACTCTCTGAATAACAAACTCATTAAACTTATCTCAAGGGAATATTTCGTATCTCTGTTAAGAGACTATGAATTCCATCTTGAGAATATATGTTCCATCAACACTAAATGTGACTGCTCAACATACTGAGGTTTTGACAGTTACTTTAGATCTCACTCCTGATATATCGAAGCAACCTACACTTCATGATCAGGTCCATTATTCTCTCAGGATTAAGAGTTCATGCAAATATAAGTCGTGAGATTTATTATTCATTTGACAGTCTTTAGGAGAATAATAAATCTCATAGCGGTCCAGTTCAATATGTCTTAACTCTTAAATTTAGGAGAATAATAAATCTTACAGCGGTTCAGTTCAATATGTCTTAACTCTTAAAACATATCAACATATCAACTAGAAGTTTCCACTTCCATGATCAAGACAAATCATCGTAATTTATATGTTATAATCTTCGTAGATAAAATGTCCAATTTCATCACCGACTACGAACTATAATTCTGAGTTTACAAAGAACTTGTAACTTATATCTTCTGTGACTAAATCACATAAATCACATACTGTACATCTCATGGACTATGTGATAATATTCGAATATTCATATTACCATTATTTCAGATAATAATAAAACAACTTTATTAATCATAATATTAAGTTATACATAATGTCATACACAATGTCACACTTAATATCATACATAGCATCATACAATAGGATTTAAGGGCACTAATCCTAACACGGTCCCTCTCGCTACCGCCCCAAGCTCACTTACTCACAAGCTCACTCACTCACAATCTCACCGTCGGCCCAACTGCCCAACCTCTCACAATTGTCGTAGCTTTCACCGCTGGGCCCTCTCGTCGCCATCCCAAGCTCTCGCCGCCGGTCTCTGTCTGTTCTGTTCTTTACTTTTCTTTGATTTTTTTTTTTGTTGATATTGATGTACTCAGTCTGTTCTGTTCTGTAGCTAAATCAAACATCTTTGTGTATATATGCAAATGATAAAAGAAGAGTTGAATGAGGTTGTAGTGGATTTGTGTTTTTGTGGTTGTTTTGAATAGTGCGTGTGATTTGTGTTTTTGTTCAAGTTTGTTCCTTTTTGGATTAGCTGGTTTAGCTTAGGAGTTGGAGAGCTCAGTGAAAGAAATGGAATATGTACATTTTGAAGCTCAAGGTTTTCCCATTTTGTTTACTTTAGAGTTTCAGTAAATGGATCTACTTTGTATGTGAGGTTTACAGTTTTGAAATTTGGATTTTGTTGTTCTTGTTATAGTCTCAAGCCAAAGTATCTTGAGAGGGGTTTTATGAGTCTCTTTGCATTTCAATTCTCTCTCTCTCTCTCTTTTTTTTTTTTTTTTTTTTTTGTTCGGTTGAGCCATGATTTAGGCTGCAGATTGGGCCCAAATCTGGCTAGGCTAAATGGGGCCCGAGGAAAAAAACCCGTTTAGTAAACAAGCTAGGTTCGAGCCACAAGTCTTGGCTCGCGAGTCAGGTTCGAGTATGAAAAAACCCGGCCCAAACCTAATCCATCGTCATTCCTAATTGCGTCCCCCTTTCTTTCTCTATAAATGTATCTTTCTACATACTCTTTTTTATTTTATTTATTCTTTATTTGCATTTTTTGGTGTGCTTTGTTATTATTATTATTATTATTATTATTATTATTATTATTATTATTATTACTCCATCCATCCCAATTTATTTGTCATGTTTGAAAAATCAAAATTTTAAAAAAAACATCATTAATTGTCTTGTCTATTTTATAAAAATGTATAAGATTACAAAATTACTCTGAAATAAATTATTAGGTTTTTTTTTAAAAAAAAAAGTTATTCTTAATGAGACAACTAAAAAGATGCCTCAAATTAGATTGATTTTTTTAAATATTTGTTAGTTTTCTTTTCAAATAGTTTTGAAAATAAAGTAAGGGTATAATAAGAACATTAGTAAATTAATAACTTTCACTTTTAGAAACAGGACAATATTTTGAGATATCCCAAAATGAAATAGAGAACAAACAAACTGAAATCGAGGGAGTATTATTTTGGATCATATTCTTATAACTTGTGTTGTAACCAGGTAAAATTAACAAGGATGTTAAAACATCTTATATTTCCAACAATGCAGAAAAGAATTCAAAGCTCCTGAACACCAAGATTGCCCCCATTTAATTCAAAGCAGTCAGCAAAATATCATTGATTCCTTTTACTTTTTCCTTGCACCACATATTTACTAGAACTTTGGAACCGTGTCAAAAGGAAATTTGTTCTAAATTTGGTTACAGTTAAACCAGGAATACCTATTTGTTTGAGCCGACACTAATTATGATGCATGCCAATAGTTAAAAAGCATCTTTAGGCTCAGTGGCTCCTAGTGAGGGATGCAAGTGTTCCACCCCTTTGAGCAATGCATATTGCTATGTAACTCAATTTAAATGAAACAAGAACAAAAAGTTAATATATTGGGTATGACAGGCTTTGTGATAAGGCACATAATATTGACTATTGATCAAGAAAGAGCAACAGGCATACTAAACCCAACTGCCAAAAAGCCACTAGACAAATACATTCGAGTATGCAAACATTTCAAGGTTCATAACTTGGTCAAGAAATCTGCACTTGCATACTCTTTCTGAAGGAAACTTAGAGCAAGGGTAAATAGTGCTAATATGCATCACATTGCAAAGAAACTACCGTGCTGGTAATAACTGAATAAAGGAGGTTGACAAGAATTTTGAACTAATACCATTCATCAGGTAAAAAAAAAGGAATTGATTTGTTTCTGATAATGTCCCTCTGCCATTCTATCAAAGCACATATCATCAAACACCACAAACCATCAACTATTTTGGCTCATCATAGCACAGAGAGGTATCTTTGTCATTTTGGCATAAATGAACAACAAGAACAAAAACATATGAAATATTTGAACTGACAACACGCCAGCTCTAATTAGTAGAAAATAGCATATGGAAAGAAGATGCCAAATCTCCACTTCTATTTCTATAGCCTATTACTTAATGTACTGAGAAAGCCACTTGAAACCATCTCCATAACCCATTTTCCTGACAATACTACACATGAAAACCTCAAGGGGACGGACATTTGAGTCTGCCAGGTTTACCTTACCCTTGCCAGTGGTAAAGTTGGTCAGGCCCAGGTGGAAACGCAATTCATCTTCTGAGGCAGCATATGGTATATCAATCTTGTTGCCAAGGATAAGGAATGGAACATTTGCCAAGGCCTCGTCAGAGAGGAGAGCATCCAGCTCTTTTTTTGACTCAGCAAACCTCTCCTTGTCATAAGCGTCCACTAAGTAGACAACTGCATCCACCTTCAGAAAGAAAACAATGTATTTAGCAAAAAAGCACTACTTAAAAATACAATAGAAGCATAATTTGAGCCCAAAAAAACAAATCCTGCAGCACAGTGAAGCAACATAATGAGCATAACTTGAAACATGTTTCTCTTTGTAAGTCAATCAGGAAACAACTTGCCAAATTCCAAATACAAAATTTCAAGAGAGATTTAAGGATCACTATTTCTTTACATTTCCCAAATGGAAGCATTTTTAACCTCAAAACAATTGAAAGCATTCCTCTGATTTTTAAAACAGCTGACAAGAAACAAGGTCCGATCAAGAAATAAAAATTAACATGTAAGAGGTCACCGACTCACTGATGCACTTGTAAAATTATAAAATGCCATTTTTAATGCAAGAGATCTACAATGTATATTTTGACCTAGACAGATTTGGTACAATGGCAACGAGAGTGAATTATGTATGGTGAGATACTATAAGCAGACCTTCTAAACACAAAAGGTGCCATCAGCGAACTCCCATGATCAAAGTCTGCCTCCCATGAATCAGATAAACATGGAAATATTTGTCTGGGATTATGAAGGCAGAACTATCATAACATTTATGATTTTGCAGGCTATAACATAAGCAAAAACAATTGTACAGAATGCTGGTATTCAATTAGGATAGCAAAGCTCAGGAATATGTAAGAAGTCACTATTGCTTTACATTTCCTCTGGGTTTAGAATAACTGACAAGAAACAAAGTCCTATCAAAAAGAGAAAAATGGACATTTAAGAAGTCACCGACGTACTAGTAAAAAAAAAAAAAAAAAATGAAATTTCATATTTTAATGGAAGAGATCCACAGTGCACCTAGATAGATTTGGTAAAATGGCACAAAGCATGAATTATGTATGGTGAGATACTATTAGCAGACCTTCTAAAAACAAAAGGTGCTATCAGCGAACTCCCACGATCAATCTCTGCCTCCCATGAATCAGATAAACACGGAAAAGGTTTGTCTGGGATTATGAAGGCATAACTATCCTAATATCATTCTGCAGGCAATAACATAAGCAAAACAATTGCACAAGAGGCTGGTATTCAATTAGGATGGCAAAACTCAGGAATATGGGTAGATTTTATCTAGCTAGTTGAGAGGGAGGGTGGAGGGGAATACTTCATGTACTTGCATAAATGTAGAAAAATTTCTCATTTTCTTAGTAATTTTATAAGAATGCAGCCAAATCAGTTTAAAACATTACAAGAGCTAATTGTTCCATTCTAAACCAAATATTCGCTATTGTCAAATATATGGCACATATAGTCACAAGACTCATAACCCAAAGTTTATCACAATTCAAATCAAGGTGAATCTGAATCTGAATCTGGCTTACTAGCAAAAACTAGTCACAATCATTTAAACCATATTACCTATTGTTCCACCTTGAATCACGCAATTAGGTCTCTATGAAAAAAAAAATATATATATATATATATATTTGTATATATAAAATGAAAGTACTCTCAAGAGTAAACAAAAATATATATTATCATGACATTCCATGAATCAGTAACTAAACATTCTCATCAAAGATGACTATTTATAGATTGATATATCTACCTTGGCATAGTAGTCTTTCCACACTCTACGAGCTATTTGATGTCCTCCCAAATCAAAAGCCTTAAACTTGATTTTCCCAATACTCAACTCCTCTGACGTAGGGTACTGTGTTGGCTGGTGTTGAACTAATCTCTGCAATATTCCATTACCAAAACCCAGAAGAAGAAAAAAAAAGAAACGAAGAATGTCAAGCCAATGGTAATCAAACTATACAAAAGCCTACCAACCATTTGTTAGCTTAGAATCACAATTTTAAAAAATAAAAAAGCTCTTTCAGTCTTAAGTTTTGTGTTGTTGTGGCTTTCGCAATTTATAAGTCTCACAGAAACTAAAACTGATAACATGAGCAAAAAAATACTAATAACTACTATCTTTAATCAGAGTCAGTTTGAAATTCCCTCTTTTTTTGTTTTACTTTTTTAATGATTTTCCTAAGTTTCCTACCTTCCAAGAAACCAGGCAGAGCTACAAAAAATAAAAATTCAGGGCTAGCACAAATATGCTTCCAGTTGAGTCAAACACTTAACACATAATAGCGTCTACTTCCTAAAAATATCTTATCCGAATAACTTTCTTTCCATTTCCAACATTTTCTCATCAACCAAAACCTTCAATTAATTACAAAATATAAAAAATATGCAAATTAAAAGCTAGATCAATATGATACCCTACAAAGCTCTAATACCCAACTCAAAATAATTTTTTCCAGCATTTTCTAATCAATCAAACACACCATTTAACAACAACAAAAACAAAAATTAAAATTAAAACCTCAATACCCTCAATTTACAATACCCACTAAAATATAAGAACCTAACACCCAAATCATAGTCTTTTTCCTTTCCTGGCGGTTTCTGATCTATTAACCACAAGGTCCACATCATTTGATTGCAATATAACCCCCCTTTAAAAATATTCATACTAAAGCTTTATAATATACCCAACATTCTAAAAATTTCCAAAAATCAAATACCCAACTCAAATTCATTCCTTTTCCCACATTTCCTCAAAAACCAAAGCCACCACTTAATGGAATAAATTTATAAATAAATAAATAAAAACAACAGGATTTGTATTCTTTCATTTCCATTTATTATTATTCAATTTGTAAAAAAACAAAATTTAAATTAAAAAATCAAAATGAAACATCACAACACCATCAAAATTGAAATTTTCCCAACATTGGCTACTCCTGGTGTTTCCAATTGAGATGTCCAAAGTTTAAATCCCCTGACCCCCAACTAGCTAATTATCATTAACCAAATACTGCAATTTTAACAAACCAACACAAATACAAAATTGAAACTTTCCCAACATTGGCTACTCCTGGCATTTCCAATAGAGATGTCCAAAGTTAAAATCCCCCCACCCCCAACTATCGAATTATAAAAAAAAATTATCATTAACCAAACACTGCAATTTTAACAAACTAACACAAATACCCAAAAAAAAAAAAAAAAAAGAAGCTTTAAACTTGACATAGAGGGTAAAAAAAAAACTAGGGCACTGAAATTGAGAAATTCAGCTGGTTTTAACAAATACCCAAATTTCATTTCCCAGAATTATAGTAGTGCTTCCAACTTTAACTCAAAATTCCAAAAACAAAACAAAATACTACTGCCCTTCAGCTGATTTTAACAAATACCCAACTTTCATTTCAAAAAAAAATATAATGGTCAAAAAATTAAAAAGTTTAACTTTAACTCAAAATTTAATACTGATATTCAGCTGATTTTAACAAATACCCAAATTATATATACAAAAGAAAATACTTTTAGAAGCAACATCAAATGAAAATACAAATCTCAACAAACTTCCCTAATTGTCTTTCCGTAGCAAACTAAGCACATAAAATTTAACAAATAAAACCCAAAATTTAACATTTAAAACAGAACAAAAAACAAAAGTAATGGGTACCTCGTCTTTGAGCATATGAAGCAAGGTGGTTTTACCAGCGTTATCAAGGCCTAAGAACAAAATCTTAGCCTCCTTTTGCCACAACCCTAGCGAAGCTAAAACTCCATAGAACCAATCAAACAAAAACATCGTTTTTTTTTTTTTTTTAGTACCAAAAATCTCCAAGATTTAAAGCTAGTGCCACTCGATCTGATCGGGAGCACAGAGACAGAGCTGGGTTCTTGGCGTGGGTACTAAACCATGAGGAATTTTTTTTTTTTTTTTTTTTTGGGGGTTTGGGGAATGTAGCGCGGTGACTGGCTGGGTAGGTTAGAGTTGGTGTGTTAGTGAAATATGAAGGGTGGGGTTAGGTGCCTTCGTGAACCGGGTTACCGGGTGGAGACTACTGTAGCAGTCATTCCAACCAATGAAACGATGACACCAGTGAAAATTTGTGAGTCGACTTCCTAATTAGCACAAGAAATAAAATATAAAAAATAAAAAAATCACTGTATCATCATATTTGCATAAGTGACCACATTTTATTAGTTGGGAATAACAGAAATGACAATTTCAGCAGTTTTTTGGTAGACTTAATAATTTCTCATGATAGAGCCCTATATGATACAAAAATGATAAGGCAAAAAACTATTTTAGTTAAACATGGCAAACAGTCAGGTCGGGTCAATCGGGTTGCAGGTCAAAATGTGTTGAGTTAAAAAACGGGTCATTTTAAATGAGTCAAGTTGATTTGCATTTTTCACATGAAAAAAATTAAAATAAAATAAAATAAACAAATAAATACCAAATTTTTAGAGAGAATAAATCAAATTTTCATATCCTTCCAATTCTAATAGTTTTAAGCATGACTAAAATTATTTATAGTCGTGACAACAAAATATTCTATGTTAATAAATCACAGCTAAAATGTTTATAATTACAAATTTACAACTTGAGAGTGAGATAAATTCTAAGAAGCACAAAAAATATATATTTTAAGTTTACACATTTCAGATTCAAAGTTCATTAATGATGTGGACTTTTGGACTTTTTCTTTTACTTTAGTTTTGTTTTGGGCTAGTTAGACTTAGTGTTAGTAACTTAGTCTTAGTATTTAAATTAGTGTTAGATGTTTAGTAGTATAGATGTGTAGCTGTAGATGCTTTTGCCTTTAGGGACAAACATAAGGGATGAGAAAAGAACTTTTTTTTAATAATTTAAGGATGACAAACAAATTTTTGGTAAACTTTAAGAAAAGATTATAAAACATTTTCAATAATTAGAGACGAAAAAATGAACTTTTTAAAATTTAGGGATGAAAAACAAATTTTTGGCAAAGTTTAGAGAACAAAATAACATTTTACCAAAAATTAGAAGACTAATAAATTGCAAACTACGACTCTAAAGTTTGGGATAATTTGATTATGTCTCGTAAAATTTCAAAATTTTGATTTGCCACCTAATGTTATGTATCGTTTGGATTTGTTCCCTTCTATCAATGCACTGTGTTGAACTGTCCATTAAATAACTTCAAACATTGAGGTTACAAAATCAAAATAATCCAAAACATAGATGGTGTAAAATTAGAACAAATATAAACACTGAGGGTGTCCATGGGGTGCCAATCTTCACTTACTAGACAGTTAGGCATGACACATTAACAAAAGGGAATAAATCTAAACAATATCTAACATTAGGAGAGCATATCAAAATTTTAAAATTTTAAAGGACAAAATTAAAATTACCCCAAATTTTAGGGGTGTAGTTTTAAATTTAGTCAAGTAGAAATACATGGAGTTAAAAAAAAAAAAAAAAAATTATGTAAATGGTGAAAAAAAAAAACATAATTTACAAGTTAACACAATATATATATATATATATATATAAAATGTCAAATAACTTAATATATTTTATTATTAGAAATGCTTAATTGTAGGGATCAGGAACACTAAAGTTTTATGAACAAATTCAATGTATTTGATCGACACAACTAATTTACAAGGAACAGGAAGGCAATCTACAATGGGAGGACTAAACAGATAGATTCAGAAATCAAGATGAAATCTTTAGTTGTATTTGACTTGAATAGGCTTTCATCGAGGTGCACAATAGTTTTTTGAATATTTACAATACTTTCTCTTTTTTATAAGAAAGATTAGATCCCCCTTCCCTATGGGAAGGTCCATTTTATATACCCAAATCTCTTCCCTTTCTAGTTGTGGAAAACCATGTTGGATGTCAGAGAATATTTGTCCTATCAGGCCCTTTCTTCCTTCCTCTTTATTATAAAATGAGATTTTTGGAGAGTGTTTACCATTTAAGTTATTTATTCATCATTTAATGCAGTTAATATTAGATAGGAATACTTAATGGGAAATGTTAACGAGTGTCGTGGAGGCATTGGTTAAGAATTCATTTTAAGAAAGTTTTGATATCACTTTTATGGGAAATGAAAAAAGCTGTCAAAACATTAATTGTTTTTTTTCCTTTTCCCATAAAAACTTTCTTTAATTAGATTGTTAACCAATGCCCTACGGCACTCGTTAACATAACCCATACTTAATTAATACAAATGTGACTATTACTTTGGACTCTGTGTGGTCTCTTTTGGATACTCGGTGATTATTATGGACAACGTTTCTCTCCTATGTTCTCCTATTGTCTAGTTGTCCTTGGCAAGTGGGTCCTCGGCTTACCTCAACGGGAAGTCCTGAATTAGTCTTTGGCTCCCTTTGGTCTTCTGGCGTTTGACCATAGGATTTGGGCCGAGCCTAGATCTTCAAATTGCTGTTTGATGGGCCTTTCTTGGCCTAGGGTTTGTCGAGTGGAAACATTCCTCTACAATAATGTATTAGTAGTTTAGTAGTCTAATAGTATGTCAAATGACTCAATATTTGTATTATTAGAAATACATGTGCATCTCAAACTATATAATGTACTTGTAGTATGGACTATGGAGTATGTAAGTGTGGGGGTAAAAGCCCAACATTATGTATTGGGCCTAAGGCCCTATTTGAAGATTACGATGTGTCTGAAGAGATGAAAACGATTGAGAAGGATTCCATGGAGAGACATATACCCGGAAACGATCAAGGAATATAGTCCGAAGAGTGTATCAGCAGTCCAAAGAGTGTATTCTCCTCGGATATAAAGAGTCTAGGTTAAGTAGATACCTGGGAGGTTTGAGTGATCTTCCTAGCAATTCTAATGATAAGGACAAGCTTCAGGCATGCACGGAGATGATAAGAACGGAGAAATATCTAAAAGAAAAAGCTGCTACCACCGTGTTTAATACACTGTAGCAACTTTTCTGGCCGCATTTATGTGGAGAAGACCTCTGAACAGTGCAACTTCAGCTACCACCACTCATGGAAAACTAAAGAAGATACCTGATGTGACATGCACTAAAGTGAATGCATAGATGAAGAACAAGTGTACGGTGAAGATGGTTAAGAAGAAGGCTATATAAAGGGAAAAGACCTCTGATGAGAGGGGATCGGTAAAAAGAGAAAGAGAGGAGGAGAAAGATTTTACTGTAGCTCTAAGAACTGTATTCACCTTTCAATCAATAACATATCTCTTCGGACATCAATTTGTTTAGCTTTTTAGTGTGTTTTTATGTTGACCCATCCCTTAATCTCCTAGTTAACTGCTGTTCAATTCACAACCAGTCCAGCTTTTTCACGCACTCTCTACAAATTCATTGTTTTGGATTCATTGAGCCCATAATCCAAACCTTTTGAGCTTGGGCTACAAATCCTGACCCTACAGTAAGTTTTATTATATTAAAATACAACATTATGATAAATTATTCAAATAATTAAAATAAATATTAAATTTTAGTTTAAATTTCTTGAAAATTAGATAATAGAGTACCTGAATTTAAGTATCCTAATAATTAATAGGGTTTTACTAATGTATACTATTAGGGTATATGTTTTTTTTTTTTTTTTGAAAGCACTATTAGGGTATATGTTAGTAAACCATTTTAGAAAATTTTTTTTTACGGCAAAGTAAAAATGTGATTAATTTTTCTGACAATTTTTTTCAATTTCTCATAAAAAGTTTCTTAAAATAGATGATTATTGTGTGCCCCAAAGTCATACATTAATCGGACCCTAATTATAAGATAAATAGAATCTTAGTTGACGTAGAAATTTTAATTTCTTGAAACTTGGTTAATAAAATTAGCAAAATTAAACTATACTAATAATTAACTTAATTTAATAATTAAGAAGAGTGTATCCAATTGTGGTAGAAAGAAAATAACCACTTTTTTTTTTTTTTCAATAGATATAACCACATGTCCACAGCCTCTAGGATCAACTCTTACTATATAATAAGTATATGATATGATAGATATAGATTTTAAAAAAAAAAATTACTAGTTTATTAAATTCTCAAAAAAAAAAAAATATCCTAGTTTATTTGGTAATTTATAACTTAAAAAAAATCTAAATACATTCCTATTTGTGTGTGTTTATATATATATATATATATATATATATTTGTAACTTTCATCAAATTAATTGGTTTCTTGGACACATATAGTAAGAATTAGTGATCCCTAGCCCTAGCCCTACCTAACAAAGAGATGTCCCTGAAATAGGGTTTTAATTGATCGAAAAGCTCGAGCAGGAGTAGGACATTCCATAAATATCTTCAATTATAATATCTATATATTTAAAAAAAAAAAAAAAAAAAAAAACAAGTAAACTTTTAACAAGTCTGAAATCTATATATGTGATTGTTATAAAAAAAATAAAAAAATAAAACTTTTTTTTTCTTTTTTAGTTTTTACTGAATAAATAAAATATACAAAAAAGAAACAAATTCAGCCCTGATAATAGGAGTAGCAATTTTTATTCATATCCATGAGTCTTAATGGATAAATCCACTAATATCCATCTAAAATCCATTTAAAATTGTACAAAAAGACCCAAAAAAAAAAATGTACTCTCTCTCTCTCTCTCTCTAAAGATTTCGGACAAACTTCCAAAAGGAAATGCGAAATTAATCTATACACCAGGGTAATGTCTCAAATGAAACAAAGGTGATGGTGTGGGTGGACACTAAGAAGAACAAAAAGGCAGCAAAGGTTAACAAATCATGGGCCAACGAATTAGCCTTAGCAAAAATTAGACATTGGAAATGTTGATAGCAAGTTCTTTCATTCCCTACCAATCTTTATCACTTCTCAATCAACATTTTGAAGGATCTTGCATGATGGCTTAAATGGTGTTTTGAGAATCACCTTAGAAAATGACGAACTTTAAGAGAAAGGCTTCCATAATTACTCTTTTGTTTCAGCCAACAACATACTACCCACTGCCCAATACATCTCTTGCTATCCATGCTTTCAATATACTTTCATCCGAAATTCTACATGTCTATCCCATATAGTAATAGTACTAGTATGTTAGAAAAACAATCTTATGAAAAAAAAAGTATGGAACAATATATATCGTGGAACGCAAAAAGTGAAGTAAAGGATTTGAATTTTTGCTATAGACAATCCAATTCCATTTGGAAAGGCGAGATTGTTGGAGAACATGCACAAAATATGTGGTGCCAAGGTAAGAAAAACAATCTTCTACTCCTCTATACTCTGTAATTTGGTCATTTGAGTGCTACTATACATATCGGAAGAATTTTGACTATCACACTGAGCTTACTGGCGTCACTCAAAGCTCAGTGTGATTTATCCATACATGTCTTGCCAAAACTCTGTTTCTGAATACTGTATCCCATGCACTCTCATTAGTACTTAATAAAAGTCTGTTTTTGAATGCTATAATCAGGAATGGAACAGATTTTGGTCAAGAAGGATCTGGTTTGGGACTTGGTATGATGGAGTCGTTCAATCTTTGGTAAGTAATTCAAGTAATTTGAAGTTAATGCACTTTTAGCAAAAGTGATTCAAGTAATATGAATGTTGCTTTGTTGTGCGTGTGTGAGAGGGAGAGTTAAGAAAGAGAGAAACTTTTTATTTATAAAACTCTAGTACTGGTGGTGAAGGCTATTGGGTGTGGAAGAAGAAGAAGAAGAAATTTCATCTAGATAGTCAAAATGGTAACCGTCAACAGGTTGTGCCCGTTAGGAGTTAGGAAAATTAGTCAATAATAATAATAATAATAATAATAATAATAATAAGTCAATAATATAGTCAAGTGGAAGTTTGTCATACTAGAAGCATATTATTGCTTTTAAGTTGATGCATAAGCATTTAATTAGTAAATGTTATAGTATCTGTGCTCTAGGTGTGTCTAATGGGTAGAGATACAAGAATTGTTGGTAAAGAGGCACTTGCTTCAACATCAATCTCAAGCTTCCCAGATGCAGAAACAGTTGAGAACTCCCTAGTATGCACAGTGACTGCATTACTTCAAGTCCCTTCACCTAAACCAGATGGATCTCAAGTGGTACTAGATATAGCAGGAGCTCTGGCAGTGCGCCCGGCATCTCCACTTAAAATAAGCTGCAAAATCTTCACTTCTAATGCCTACTACTTAATGTACTTAGAAAGCCGCTTGAAACCATCCAGATACTGCCTTTCGTTGTAAAATTCAGCCACAAAAACCTCAAGGGGACGGGCATTTGCGTCTGCCAGGTCTACCCTACCATTCCCTGTGGTGATGTTGTTCAGGTCCAAGAGGGAACACAATTCCTCTTCTGGGAAAGAAGAAGGTTCAGCAGTTGTTATGCAAAAAATAAGAAATGGGACATTTGCAAAGGCCTCATCAGAAAGTAGAGCGTTCAGCTCTTCTCTTGGCCCCAAAAATTGGTCCCTGTTCCTGGTATTAGCTTTCACAATGTACACAACGGCATCCATCTACAGAACAAAGATTGAAATGTATTAAGCAAAAATGAAATACTTATCCAGGAAGATATCATGATGAAGCAACACACAACGAGCATAACTCAAAACATTTTCCATTATGTTAGCCAATCAGGCAGCAATTAGCCAAATTCCCAATCCAGAATCTCAAGAGATATACAAGGATCAGTTTTTTCATTTTAAAATTTTTTCCCACATTTCCCAGATGTTATTTAAAACAATTAACAAGAAAGAACAATCAACATGTAAGATGTAGATGACGTACTAGTGAAATTATGAAATTCCATTTTTCAATCCAAAGATCTGGAATGTAATATTTGACCTAGATAAATTTGGTAGGATGACAAAGAGAATGAATTATGTATGTTGAGACACCATTAACAGAACTTCTAAAACAAAATGTGCTATTACCGAACTCCCATGATCAAGGTTTGCTTCTCATGAATCAAATATAAACATGGAAACATCTGCCCGGGATTATGAAAGCGAAAGTATTTATGGTCAGGCGTAACACAAGCAAAAACAATTTCACATGCAGCTGGTGTTCACTTGAGCTACCAAAGCTCAAGCCTATGGGACACAAATTAATGAAAGTTAATAAATGTTGATATGTAAGAGCACCAAAATTCTCATTTGCTTAGTACATTGGTTACAGTTTAGCCAGATCAGTTAAAAATATACAATGGCTAACTTTTTCATTCTAAACCAAAATATTCAATGTTGCCAGATTTCTGGCACATCCAATCACAACTAAGTTTTTCATGGTTCAACTTGTGCTGAATCTGAATTCAGCCTACTAGCAAAATCTAGGCACGATCATGTAAGTCATGTCCCCTATCAGTCCACATAGAATCAAAAAATGGAATCCACATTAATTAAAAAAAATAAGGACTAAGACGTAAAGGATTCCATTAAAGTAAAACAGAGAGTACATCAGATAAAACAGCCTGGTCTAACACAGCAAGAGAGTTAGAACTAGGTTACCCCAAAACATGCCAGCTTTCTCAAGAGTAAATAAGAAATTTAAATTACAATCACATATTCACAATATCATCATATTGCACAAATCATTAACTAGATATTCTCAACAATGATAGTTGATAGATTGAGAAACATACCTTGGCACAGTAGTCCCTCCAAACTCTACGAGCTATTGAGTGTTCTCCTAAATCAAAGAAGTTAAACTTGATTCCCCCAATACTAGACACACATGATGTCAAATACTGTGATGTCTCATTCCTAAGTATGCTCTGCAATATTCACTCAACAACACCCACAACAAACAATATCAAGTCAATGGTAGTCAAGTTAAACAAAAAACCAGTTCACTAAGAATCAAATTTAAATAAATAAATAAAAGAAGCTTTATCAGTATTAAGTTTCAGTTTTAAAATTCTCACATTCACTAATAATAAAAACTGTTTTGCACCAGATAAGTTTACGCTCAGCCTTTCTGTCCCGCTTTACATCCTCATGAATTATTGACCCAAGAAATCAAACTCACTTGGTTTCTCTTTGGCATCAAGTTCTTACCTTTTACAACCCTATTTGATTCTCTTTTTACTAATTTCACACTCTGCTTAACCTAAAACCTCTATCACTATTTTTGGTTCGAGGGTAGCGGGAGGGAAAGGAAAGGGAGTAGAGGAAAGTAAAAAGAAGGGAGGGATTCATTTTCCTCCCTGGGCCATCAAATTCTTTTCTCCCAATTTGAGAGGAAATGGAGACTGGAGAGGGAACAAAGGGCTTATGGGTGGGATCAATCAATAAGCTATTTCCTTTCTCTTACATTCTTATTATAAACCAAACACTTGAGAAGGTAACTTCTTTCCATTCTCTTCCACTTCCTCTTCTCCCCTCCCCTTCCTTTCTATTCCCTTCCTTGTGTTTGTCAAACAGAGTTCTAAAAATTCTGAACCCTTCTAGATTTCCCAGTTCCAACTATGTGTTACCTGCTGGATTGAGATCTTTTTAGAGTTCCCAAGATATTCTACTATGTAGAGTTCTTTTAATCTTAACCTTTCATTTATAATAAAAGGTCTAGATTTTTCCATATCATTAATCCACTATCAAATCTACAAAAATAATGATTTAAAAAAAATAACTACTCATAAATGATAGTTATTACCTTAAATGTGAAAGAATCGATAGTGGCTATGACATTGCAGCATTAAATGCAAAAGAAATTTGCTTATTTAGAAAATTGATTATTATGCACATAGACCATGAAGCATATATATATGATATATGAATGGAAGAGAAACCTGGGTTTTTATTCCAATTTTTTTGGTCTTCTATTAATTTTATTAAAATTAAGCATATACATGTTTTTTTTTTTCAAAGTACATGATTGGCACTTAGGATCATAAAATATGATTTTTCTATGTCCTATTTCAGCTGAACCTATGCTTTGAAATTAACAACCAAAAAGATTTGTGGAACAAATTGAAAAATAAAGAGGGGAAGAAGAAGATGACTTCATGTTTTCTTAGAGACCTGATTTAGGTAAAAGAGGTAAGGCAATAATTATCATTTATGAGTAATTAATTTTTAAATCATTATTTTAGGGGATTTGTCAGTCGATTAATGATATGAAAAAATCTGTACCTTTTATTATAATTGAATAGTTAAGATTAATAAAATTCTATATCTATACGGTAAAATCCCATAGTAACTCTAGTGGATCTCAATCTGTTAGGTGCTAGTCTAGTTGCATTTATTACAACTATATCGTATGCCCAAAACCATAATCTACTAAGACTATATCCTCTGCCCAAAAAAGAAAAAAAAAATACTATATTGTTTTCCTTATTTTAATTTTTCATAATAGAATTATAGAACCTCAGTGAAAAAGCCAAAAAAAAAAATCGAACTTCCTTAACTTTTTCTCAGGAAAAAAAAAAAAAACTTAATAGGAAAATATTTCAGGAGAGGTACCTCATCAAAGAGTTTCAAAATCACTGACTGTTTGTAGACCATATCCTGGCCTAAGAACAAGACTTTGGCCACCTTTGGTTTGAAGGGATAAAATTCACCTAGCTTTTCTCAGAGGAAAAAAAAAAAACACTAATAAACGCAAAGCTTTAAAATGACCAAAATGCTTAGGAATTGAAGAGAGAGAGAGAAAGGTACCTCAATGTTGAAGAAATGAGAGAAAGATAGATTCACCAAGTACACTAAAATATAAGGCCAAACTTGAAAGAGGAAATGAGAGTACCATTTCAGCAAAATCAATAAAATAAAGGGCAAAGCTTGAGCTCTGTTGGGCAAAACCATCCTTTCTTTCTTTCTCTTTTCTGTTTTCTGTGTCTCTGAGAGAGAGAGAGAGAGTGAGAGATAGAAAAGGAGAGGGAAAGGCTGTGACTTTGTTCAGTTGTTGTACGTCAGAGAGAGAGAGAGAGGGAGAGACAAGAAGACTGTGACTTTGTTCTGATTGGAGGATCCCAAGACTTTTGAGACAACAATTCTCCTTAAACAACTCCATTTGCCACACCTTTTACCGCGTGATTAATAAATAATAGTTTATAGAAAATTTTAACAAATACTCAAATGACATTTGTTAATAAATTTTTTTACAAAAAAAAAATTTGACAGTTTTTTATAATTCTCATTTAAATAATATTAAAACATTTATAAAATGGTAATTTAACAAATACTTTGAAGCCATCAATTAACAAGACTGTCTTATATTACTTTGAAAAATACTAACAGATACTCTTAAGAACAATCCATACTCGTTAGCATGATTTTATTATTTTTTTTTCACTATTTACAATTAATTATCTCATAATGAGAAAAATCTTCTACACCTTTATATTCTATAATTTTGTCATTTTGAGTGCTACCATACATACATGTGGGAAGAAATTTGTCTATCACACGTCACACTGGTGTTACTCAAAACTCAGTGTTATTTATATCCTTACATGTCTTGCCAAAACTCTCTGAATACTGTATTCCATGCACTCCAATTATTACTTATTAAAAATCTGTTTTGAATACTTAATCACGTACGGCAACAGATTTTGATCAAGAAGAATCTGGTTTGGGACTTGGTATGATGGTATCGTTCAAACTTTGGTAAGTAATTCAAGTACTATGAAGTTAATGCACTTAGCAAAAGTGATTCAAGTAATATGAATGTTGCTTTGGTTTGTTATTGTCCAATCTTTACAGATAGTCAAGGTCTTTCTGTTTTATACTTAATTTGGTTTGGAAAGCAAAGTGAAGCTAAGTTTACTTCCAACATATAAAGTACTTCTGGAAATAACAAAAGGTAACCTCAATTTGGGAAAGATGAAGCATATTATTGCTTTTAAGCAGATACATAAGCATTTAATTAGTAAAAGTTATAGCATCTGTGCTCTAGGTGTGTCTACTGGGTAGAGAAATAAGAATTGTTGGTGAAGAGCCTGCTGAAGGAGGCACTTGCTTCAACATCAATCTCAAGCTTCCCAAATGCAGACACAGAAGAACTCCCTAGTATGCTCAGTGATTGCCCCCTCCAAACGGATTTCAATCTTTTGCATTACTTCAAGTCCCTTCACCTAAACCAGATGGATCTCATGTGGTAGTTGTTATAGCAGGCGATCAACTCGCATAGTCAAGAATTGAACTGGCAGTGCGCCCAGCATCTCCACTTGAAATAAGATGTGAAATCTTCACTTGTAATGCCTACTACTTAATGTACTTAGAAAGCCACTTGAAACCATCCAGATACTGCTTTTTGTTGTATGATTCAGCCACAAAAACCTCAAGGGGGCGGGCATTTGCGACTGCCAGGTCTACCCTACCCTTCCCTGTGGTGATGTTGGTCAGGTCCAAGAGGGAACACAATTCCTCTTCTGGGCAAGAAGAAGGTTCAGCGGCTATGCAAAAAATAAGAAATGGGACATTTGCAAAGGCTTCATCAGAAAGTAGAGCGTTCAGCTCTTCTCTTGGCCCCGAAAATTGCTCCCTGGTCTTGGTATTAGCGTTCACAATGTACACAACTGCATCCATCTACAGAACAAAGATTGAAATGTATTTAGCAAAAATGCAATACTTAACAAGGAAGATATCATGGTGGAGCAACACACAATGGGAAGCACAACTCGAAACATGGTCCACTTTATTAGGCAATCAGGCAGCAATTTGCCAAATTCCCTATCCAGAGCCTCAAGATATATATATATATATATATACATATATTTTTTTTTTGTTGAATAAAAACTTTATTGATGAACATCGGAGTAAAAAAGGAGGGCCTGGAACCATCTCTCTCCATTGCCTGAGTAACCAAGAGAGGGACACTAGAGATGGGAATTGGCCCTACCCAAATAACAAAAACAGCCCATTGGGCTAAAAGATGGGCTGAAACATTGCCCTCTCTATACATAAGCATCACCTTTTTTTTTCTTTCACATTTCCCAAATGGTATTTAAAACAACTAACAAGAAGCAAGTGCAAAACAAGAAATAATAATTAACATGTAAGAGGTAAATGATGTACTAGTAAAATTATGAAATTCCATATTTTAATGCAAGAGATCTGAATTGTAAAATTTGAACTACATACAGAGAGAATGAGTTATGTACATTGAGACACTATAGGCAGACCTAGCAACAATAGGTGCTATCAGCAAAATCCTCTGATCAATGTTCTCCCACGAATCAGACATAAACACAAAAAGGTTTTCCTAGGATTTTGAAGCCAAAATTATACTAAGATTTAGGGTCAGGCAATAACATGAGCAAAAACAAATTGAAAAGGCCGTTGGTGTTCAGTTGGGATAGCAAAGCTCAAGCATATGGAAGATATATAAAAACAAGTTAATAACTGTAGATATACAAGAGCACCAAAATTCTCATTTTCACATGTAACAAATATAACAAAGGCAAACTTTTCCATTCTAAACCAAAGTACTCATTACTACCAAATCTATGGCATATACAGTCACAATTCAAAGTTTATCATGGTTCAAATCGGGGTGAATTTTAGCAAAACCTAGTCCCAATCATGTAAGTCATGTTCTCTATTAGTCAAAATTGAATCAAAAATTGACTCTACATTCAAAAAGAAAAAAAAGGACTTAGACAGAAAGATTCCATTAAACTGAAACAGAGACTAAAGATAAAACAGCCAGGTCTAACAGAGCAATAGGGTTTTTTTTTTTTTTTTTTTTTTTTTTGGGGGGGAGGGGGATAATCAGCAAGAGAGTTAGAACTAGGCTATCCCAAAACATGCAAGAATTCTCAACAGTAAATTTGAAAGTTAAACTACAATCACAATATCATCCTTATCATTAACTAAATATTCTCATCAAACAAAGTTGATAGATTGAGAAATGTACCTTGGCAGAGTAGTCTCTCCAAACTCTACGAGCTATCCAGTGGCTTCCTAAATCATAAAATTTAAACTTGTTCCCAATACAAGATACCCATGATGTCAAATAAGGCACTCGTGTAATGTTCGATGACATCTCATTTCTAGATATGCTCTGCCTCTGCAATATTCATTCATCAATACCCACAAAAAAGAATATGAAGTCAATGGTAAATGGTAATCAAATTAAACAAAACATCAATCCACCATTTGTTTGCTGAGAATCAAAATCAAACCAAAAAACAAAGAAAAAGAGAAGCTTTTTCAGAATTAAGTTTTGGCTTCAAAGCTCAAAAATATCACATTCACTAACACAAAAAACTGTTTTAAGCCAAAGATTTGGTGCACCACTCAGTTTTTTTCCCTCTCTACACCTTTAACTAATGTAACACTTTATGCACTCTCTTAACCTAAAACCTTTATATTCTGTATGTCTTTAGATTTTCAACTAGGTCTTAGTTGATTGACTAGTTTCATCTACTAAAACTATATCGTTTGCAAAAGGCATAATCGATCAAAATGATATAGCCTACAGAAAGTATACAACAACTACTTTATCTAGCTTCTTCCTCCTACTTATTATTTTCTTTACTAGCATTTAATTTTTCATAATATAACCAAAATCCCATTTTCAATGAAAAACAAAATCGAAACTTTTGGGCTTATTGGCCGACCCTAACTAGTTTGTTCAGGATCTATAGCCGATCTCAAAATTCCCATATTTTGGTACTAATCTTGATAGTTGTTGTTGGACCAGGTTCTTTAACCATCACCACAACCTATTCTCAGCTCAGTACATATATATATATATATATATATATCAGGATTTCCTTTACTTTTAAAGAGAGAGGTACCTAATCTCCTGAGCCCAAAAAAAAAAAAAAAGGCAAAGGAGAGAGAGAGAAGTACCAAATCTGAGAGGCTCAAAATCACTGACTGTTTGTAGATCATATCCTGGCCTAAGAACAAGATGTTGGCCTCCTTTGGTTTGAAGGGATAAAAGGTGCTCAGCTTTTCTCAGGCAAAAAAAAAAAACATAAAAATTAACACAAAATTTTAAGAATGAGCAAAATGCATAATAAGAAATTAGAGAGAGAGGCACCTCAATGTTGAAGACATGGACAAACCATTGATTAAGCAAATACAATAAAACATAAGGCAAGACTTGAACCCAATTGATCAAAATCATCCTTTCTTTTCTTTTCTTTTCTTTGTTGTGTGTGTGTGTGTGTGTTTGTGTAAGGTCAGAAAGATAGAGACTTTGTGAGTTTATTTATAAAACTTTAGTACTGGTGGTGAAGGCTATGGGCGTGGAAGAAGAGGAATTTCTTCTAGATAGTCAAAATGGTGACCGTTAACACAGGTTGTGCCGGTTAGGAGTTGGGAACATTCTAGACTGGAAAAAAAGCGCCAAAAACACAGCTCAGGTGCTTAACTCTGTTGACCACAACCGAAGTAAAAGTGTTAAAAACACGCATGCAACTCTCTGTATTTTAAATTCAACTTTGCAGTTTTTTTCAACCACATGTTGAAGATCATAATGATTTTATTAGTCAATAATATAGTCATGTGGATCAATCTAATTGAAGATTCTAAATTATATTATTATTATTTTTAAAATGTAGTTAAATTTTAACTAACAAAAATAGAAACTTTTTTTGTAAGTTTGTATATTTCATCCAAAAGTAAATGAGAAAATACAATGCCATTGCTCATTTCACATTTTTTTTTTAATTAAAAAAAACTGAAAATTTGCTATGTTAAATTGTTAACGCTGTCCCATAAAAAAAAAAATTGTTAATATTTGTTAAATTACCAATTGTCCCAAAAGCTTAAACTTTTAAGAAATGGTGAATTTAATCACTTAATTATAAGTCTAATACTCCCCCTCGCTTGTGAGTCTAAACTTTCCTTTAGTAAGTGGAGGCCCAACAAGTAGAAATTTAACATTTTAAATAAGAGGTAGAGCAAAGTCAGGAACCGAATTTAGGATTTTCTGCTCTAATACCATGTTAAATTATCAATTGTCTCAAAAACTTAAGTTTTTGGGACAATCAGTAATTTAACAATGTTGATTTCAAATTTTCAACTAATAAATTCTCATTATTAAAAAAAAAAAAAAGTGAACAACCCTTCAACCCCAATTTTTCCTTCCGTTTAATAAATCAACCTTGGCATTATCTAAATTAAAATTTTAATTCATAGTGAACAATTGCTACACGGATTGGCCCCATTTCTTTTTTTGTATTTTTGGTAAGCGGATTGGCCCCATTTCCCCTAACCTTAACATGACACGTTTGCTTGCCAATAGAATATGCCATTAGAATATTCTCTTTGGATGTTCCCTTAGATTTGGGTTGGGAAGCCTACATTACATAGTTGATGCGTTATGCTGTGTTATTACTTATGGATTAAGATTTCTAGAATTTTCTTATAAAAAAAAAAAAAAAGATTTCTAGAATTTTTACGTTAATTTAGGTTAAAATGTAAAATTCATATTCTATGTTTTATCAAAATTCATTTCAATTTTTTTAACTTTGCTTTTGTTCATTTAAATGTTCTATGTTTCAAGATTATTCAATTAAGGTACCTCCATCAACTTATACTAAAATGTTACAATTAATTATCTAAATTTTTAATTTTTTTTTCTTCAATTTTTTTATTAAAAAAATGTAATTAATGTTTGAAAAATATTTTACAATTTTTCTTTACAAAATTTTAACGGAAGTTAATGGAGAGGCATTGATTGAATAAACTTAAAATTTAAAGGATTGAAATAAACAAAAACAAAGTTAGATGACTGAAATGAATTATGATAAAACTTCAAGGATAGTTTTTGTATTTTAACCTTAATTTTAAAGTAAAGTTTCTAAAATTTTATTTATTCATTTTGAAATAAGTAGATTAGATTTTATTATTATTGGATAAATTAATATTGACCATTTTGATGATACCGTAAATTAATATTGACCATTATTATTCTAAAAACTTTTCATGCTGTGATTCTATTCCATTGCATTGTATTGTCTGGTAGAGAATTTTTATCAAGCAGTTGTTCTTTTATTAAGCTTTCCTTTATATTGCAACTTCTTTTCGATTCTAGCAAGTGATAGATAAGGAATGGTGTTTAGAGAATCACCCTAAAAGATGACGAACTTTAACAAAGGAATGGTTACAGTATTCAAGGGTTTTCACTGTGGCAGTTGTTTTTGAATACTGTAACTCTTGCACTCCCATTAGTGCTTATTAGAAATCTCCTTTTAGATTCTATAATCAAGTTACAGAAATAGCTTTGGGTCAAGAAGGATCTGGTTTGGGACTTGGTATTGTTCGATCAATCATTGGTAAGTAATTCAAGTAACATGAACTTCATTAAGAAAAGGGCCAATCTTTGGAAGTTAATGTTTGCTTTGGTTTTGTTGTCCAATCTTTATAAATAGTTAAGGTCTTTCTGTTTATTTTCTCTTGAAAGCAAAAGTGAAGCTAGGTTTACTTCCTATTCCCAAGGAGATATAATAATAAATTACTTCCAGAATTGGAAAAAGGAAACCTCAATCCAGAAATGATGAAATGTCAAATTTGTATTTGGCAACCGATTAAAAATTAGTTTTTTGTGTAAATTATCTACTATTTGTGGATCTCACACTACTTTTTGTCTTTGCTTTATTTCAAGTCATCTAACTTTAAGCTTTTTGCAATAAGCTAGCGGAAACAAGCAATTTCCAAATAGACACAAAGTATATCAATGGTTTGAAGTTGATACATATATGTCCTTTATCTAATATCTAATTTGTTGTGAAAATAATTTATTTACGCAATATTAAAAAAGAGAGAAGAATAGACACAAAAATTTATATGGTTTAGCAATATGCCTATGTCTATGAACATCAGCAAAATAAAGTGTTACTATGAAATAAGAATATTATAATAGTAACTCAATAACACTCTTACAAAGACCAAAACCCCATAGACATCTTTAAGTATTCCCTCCCAGCAAGAATAGAGAACACCCTATTTAATATGCTCTTGAGCTTGCAGAACCACTCTTTCTCGCACTTGTATTGTGCAGCACACTAAATATATATAAGACACTAATCAAGTAGAGCTTTTCAATTGCAAGTGAGATTTAGTCAACTTTAGTTGGACCAAATACAAAATATTCCGACCGTACCAGCCGGTACGGTGCAGAATATTCCAGCCGTACCAGCTGGTACGGTACGGAATTCACTTCCTTGATATCTATACAACAAATCTTCGCATTGGCCTAAATTGATAAAGCGTCACAAACAAACTCCTCCATCGCCAGGGGCGAAGCCAGGAATTTTTGTTTGGGGGGCCAAGTTACCGCACTAATATATTATCAAGACAACCCCCACACACACATACATACACACTCTTTTTTTATTATACACACACACACACACACACACACACACACATATATATATACACACTTTTTTATTTGATAAGTTATATATATACACATGTATACCCAACAAAAAAAAGAGCTAAGTATTTTCAATCAAAATTATGTTCGATGACGATCTTTTATAAAATTAATAAAATTTATTTTTACAATTTTCATAGTGAAATTCTTAAAAAGTTTCATTTTCCATACAAATTATCAAATTTTATACTAATGTAAGTAAAAAATCATTAAATTGAATTAATGACATTTTCAAAAACATGAATGATACAAAATTTGGAGGAAAAAATTAGGCTCCAAACATATTTGTAGCTATATTGCTTTAACCCATTATGTAGCAACTAAAGAAACATTTCATGTATAGTTTTAGTGACAATATTTTTTTAATGAGTCAATAACTTGTTAATCACTGCATAACGTGTTGAAAAAGATAAATTCAAACATGTTTTGTGCCAAACCTTATCAAATATTTAATAGATATAAGAACACATTTTACAATAAAAAATAGAATTAAGAAAAATAAAGTTATGTCTCTATAACTATTATACCAATTATTTTTTTTAAAAGTATCATTGGACTAATTCAAATACTTGGGGGGGCCAACTCTTATTTTTGTAGAGTAAATTTTGAAAACATTAAAATAATTATATATATATATATATATATATATTTAAAAAAATTAAAAAAATTTCAAAATTTTGGGGGGGTCATGGCCCCCCCACCCTTCAACATAGCTCCGCCCCTGTCGATCGCCACCACTTTAATCTCTTAGAGTTATCACAAGCTGCAAACACTGAACAATGTCTCTTGTAACAATCATCTCCCTTATTGTGTGGAACCTCATAGCAAGCTCTCTAACTAGTCCCTTCAACCACAGTACTTCCTTTGTAGCTTCAATAGTAGACATGGTGACTATGGATTGTGTATGAGACCTTTAAAATGTATTCAATTCTTTATCATCCTTTGGGCACTGACTATTAGATAATCTAAAGCGATTTGCCAATGGAATGCTTATAGGATTAGTACATTGCATGTGGAATTTTTCAAGAACCTTTCTAATGTAGTTCATTTGATATCTCTTGTTATCTGCCCAATAAGTGGTATCAGAACTCAAGGTGGTGTGCAACGAAAGTGGTGAGGTGTTTTGGGTCCTTCCTAGCGATGACAGAACAAGTCTAAAGGACCTACACAAACAATCTAGAGAAATGCCTAACAAAGAAGTATTGCCAATGATGCTAAATCATGGTGAAGCGTGTGGTTCCAAAAGACATAGATGTGTGAGCCGATTCCCATAGATGAGTGTGTGGGGTTAACACATGGTTCTCATGGATGGCATACAATAGGTTCACAGATGATGTGTTGGTGATAGAAAAAACCCATAAGTAAGGGAGGGTAAGTGTGCATTTGGATACCGCTTATTTTGCTGAAAACTGAAAATAATAAAAAAATAATTTCTGCAACACTGTTCACTCTTTTAACACTATAGCAAAGCCTAAATGCACTGTTCATGTCCCATGAACAGTGCAAGAGGCGCTGAGCTTAAAAAAAAAAAAAAAAAAAAGGAAAAAACGCCAAACGCAATCAGCCATCAGCTATCCAAACGGAGCCTAAATAGGACTTGTTCATAGTCTACAAAGTGGCAAAGAGTAAAAGACTCGCGTGAGAGGAAAATTGTTAGGAAGACACGTGTTTTACATTAAATAAATATAAAAATAACAAGAGGGAGTGATTAATAATTTAATATAGTATCTGTTTGGATAGTGTCCAATATTTGGAGTTTTATGCGTCTAGCGTTTTTAATGGGTCCCGTGCACTATTCACCGGACCCACGAGTACTTTTTTTTTTTTTTCATAAAAATAACTTTAAAACTAAGTCTCATGGTACTATTTATACATTTAAAAATTAATTTGCTACAGTGTTTTCAATTTTCAGCAATAAGCGGTATCTAAACAGACCCATAATATAGTTGGACCCAAACTTATAAATTGAAGTTTTTTGAGTCAAATTGTGTCTTTACATGTTATATTAACTATTTAATTAGAAGTTCCTTAAGGTATTGTCTCCCTTGACGTAATCTAATCTAATCTAACCATATCAATATATAATAAAAGCAGAGACTTCATGCAAGAGCTCATGAGGTTTTGCCATGTGGTGCTTTAATAGAGTATTTTTGCAAAAACTTGGGCTGGTATTTAAAATTAACAAAAGTTTTGTCCAAAATCAAAGTTCATAACAAGCCCAGGCCCATTTTCAACCCCAACTGAACTCTAAAAGTAATAAGCAATAATAACTACAATTAACAACAGGTACAATTAACGTAGTGGCTTTGAAGTACTCTCTTATAACACAGCCCTCTCCTCTTCGTGTCTCTTACAAAACCGAAACATTCTTCTCAATTACACCAACTCATCACTTTTTACCTCTAGCTATTCCAAGTTCCGACCTTTCACTCTTCCATTTCAATCTCAATTTTAAAGCAATGACTTCAAAGGGCCTCAAATACATGACCGAGATGTTCTCTATGCTTGGCATCAATTTCGCCAGGTCTGTAAATCTCTCTAACTCTGTTTCTCTTAAAAATAAAATGTCCCTTTAGTTTCCATAGAAAGTAGCACTTCAAAGATTTTTTCAAAATTTTTTTTTGCCAAGACTAAATGGAATTTGAACTTTGAGTTTCTATATGTTCTTTTAACATTCTGAATGATGATTCCAGGAATTGAGGACCAACCTAGAAAATCAACCTCAAGCCAAACAGTCAACCTGTCAAGGTAAAAAAATAACCTACTTTTGAGTTTTTTATTTTATAATTTTTCTTTTTGCATGGTGTAGTTAAATTCTTTTTAAAAAAATTATGTTAATTTGTTAATCAATATCCATCAATATCCAAATTTATGTAAATAGAAATGGATCCCATAGATTTAGGATTGAAGCCAAGCACATAATCTGCTCATGAATTATAAAAACTGAGGAACAAATACTTGAAAGTATCAAGAAGAATGTAAAGGCTTGAGTTGAGTTTCTTTTGGTGCGGGTAGTTGTCCAAGGCTCCAAGTAATTGGCAGTGATCTTGGGTCCAGGTAACATTAGTCACGTAAAATAAGTGTAGGGACATAACTAGAAATTTAAGACTCTTAAGGTAGTGTGTGCAATGCAACATGTGTGGAGGTATATATGTTCACGACTTTTTCTAGATGTTGAAGAAGCCACAAGATTTTGTGTGTAGATACTAGATACAAGTAACTTTCGCATCCAAGGCTTAACATTTGCAGAGTCCAAAATTAACTTTGTTATTCATGATGTATATATTCCACTCCATGTCTTCCCTACTCAAAATTTTCATGTGTTTTATGGTTGCCTTAGAAATTTTAGTAATTTTCTGTTCTAGGTATGTGTATATATATATTTGATGGATCTGTTCTAGGTATATTACAACTTGCCAAATGCATATTATCAACATTGTTGTTAATACTTAGGCTCTACAAAGATTCTATAAACTTAAAAATTGTTAATATTAGTTCTTATCCTTCCAATCTTTGAACCTTTTTTTTTTTTTTTGGTTTGAAGACTCAACAAATTTCCAATAATTGTATTGTTTCTTGTTGCACCTATCTCAGTTGTGCATCAACTTTTGCTCAAGATGGGAGGGTTGGCATGCCTATCCATTGAAGGTTACTAGGTTCGTGTTTTTTATCCTCTTAAGTTTAGTCAAGCAACCTAAAAAATTAGTGCAACTACTAATTCTTTATTATTATTTTTTTTATAAATTATTTTAGTTCTAGACTGTGAATTAGTTCAAATTAGAAATTGCAACTTAGCATATGACATTCTTTGAATATGTTTGAAAAATTTACTACTAGATATTGTCACTAATGCTACTTCTCTTAAATATATGAAATTCTTTTCGAATTTATTAGTTCTCCAACTTGGATCATGATTTTAATAAAGTTGATCTATGGATGAAATTCATTGTCTCCTTTTTAAAATTTTCTTTTAGGCCTTAACTATGTGTTTGATTACTACAAAGGCAATTTTTCAATAACTAATGACATATTTGCAACACTTGGATTGAAAATTCATGGTGGCAAAAATGTCCCAATGTGTAGGACATTTTCAAGGTATTAGGTCTTGGTATGTATTCAGTAAATTCTTGAGAAATACATAATGAGAGTTCCAAGTAGAAGACTTGGTCTTGGTGCCAAAGGATGTATTTCTTAGTGCATTTGGCCATAGATAATGTATATTAGAAGCTTCAAGGGTGCTGTAAATTCATTATAAATAAATCCTTACACTTCTATTAATAAGTTGAACAATGGTGAGATATCACCCCTTTCATTTTCTTTTTAAAGATGGTTGTGGTTAAAAAAAAATTACCTTCCTTCTCGACTCTATTCCATAGTGATACAATGATTGGGAAATTATGTGTTGGGCATAATTTGGTGTATTTTTGTTGTAATTAGCTTAAAAGATTCAAGAATTACTTGGAGGAATGTACTTCATAATGATTTGGCAATTTAAGGGAATTTTTGCCCCATGTTGATGAAATATATAGTTTTGATATCTATTTCTCAAACCATTCATTGCTAGATAGGAGTTAGGTTAATATTCACAAACCAAACCAATTATATGCTTGCTCTCTTTCAAAGGATGTGAAAATAATAATTGTGCAGGTAACTTAACCAAAATAATTAAATAATTGTGAATTCACTCACACAACACACATATTCTTAATTATGTTATAGTATTTATCAAAAAAAATTATGTTATTGTGATTCATGTTTCTTTTTTATTTTCCCTTTTTTTTAATATATAATATAATTAATGCTAATCATGTAAATATTATACCACAAGATTTTTTTTTTGGGAAATGTTAACGAGTGCTGTGGGGGCATTGGTTAAGAATCTATTTTAAGAAAGTTTTGATATCACTTTTATGGGAAATGAAAAAAGCTGTCAAAACATTAATTGTTTTTTTTCCTTTTCCCATAAAAACTTTCTTTAATTGGATTGTTAACCAATGCCTTACGACACTCGTTAACATGACCCTTTTTTTTTTAATGAATCATAAAAATTAGTTAGAAATTATTTCAAAATAAAATTATAAATTATCCGCACATCTTGCGAGACATCATCTAGTTTATATACAATTATGAAAACCTGCACTAAAATTCTTGCATTTGTCAAAGTTGAAGCACCCATTACCTGACATGTGGCAGCTTCATCAGATTCTTTAGAAGCGTGAGGACTAAAAATTCCACATGACAAGTTATAATACCTACACTTTAGTTTTATGAGTCCACGTGTTTGTGTCAAAAGATTTAAATTTAGAGTCTTTAATGCACATCATTAAATTGCTCCTAAAGAATTTGAATTTTTAATGGGTAGAATAGAATATAATGACATAATGTGTCATAAATTATTCTCATAAATTATCCACTATTAAAGGTGGCCGACTTTTTATTTCCTTTCCATGTAAAGAAGTCTACATGTGATTTTGTTCACCATGTAGAAATTTCTTTCCAACCTTTTGTCAAACAAAAAAATAAACGTGTAGAAAAGAAATTAATTGTTTTTGTTTTTGTTTTTTTATTTTAATTTTATCTCTTTCTCTCTCCCTTAATTGTTAATCTCTCCAATAAATAAGAATATTATCTAGGCATTTCATTACGTACATACTTATAAAGAAAAGCTGTGGAGCCCTTTATAGTAATCAGCATTAAAGGTAACTTTAATTTAAGTAGACTTTGGTTGTGCCTTAAAGTCCAAATTTGTTGTGCTAAAGCTTGCTCAAAAAGAAAAATAAAAAAAAGAGTTGGATGCTTTGGGCACACGAAATGTGAAAGTAAACAACGATTAAGTTTGATTCCTATGCTTTTTTTTAGAATCAGTTTGATTCCTATGCTTGTGGAAAGAGTCAAAAGTTTGAAAAAATAAAAGCCAAAAAAAGTTTATAAACCAATGCATAATAATAATAACTAGTCGCTAACCCGTACGATGCACGGGATAGTTAAATAAAATGACAATTAACTAACATCGTGTTAAGGTAAAAGAATTAGTGAGAGACTGATTTGCCCACCAAGAATTTAAAAGAAAAAAAGATTGATATAATAAAATCTAAGAAATTTAGAAATAGAAAATTGGGTTAATAATAAGCATATTATAGAATCCCCAAATTCTACTTCAAAACCAAACAAAACCCTTTAAATTCAAAAAATTCATATATAATATACCAAATAAAAATTTACCACACCTTGGGTTGGAAGACATAGGTTGCAGTTTTGATTTTTCTCCAAAAAATAGAGATGCTTCATCTGCTGTATACAATATAAAATAATTATTAGAAATTTCAACCCAAAAACCAAACCCACAAAAACACTATCAAAATATAGAGATTAACCAAAATACTTAGAAGAAAATAAATTCTAAACATAACAAAACAATAAGATAGAATGAAAATTTCAGGCACATATAAAAGCAAATAAAAAAGACAAAACCTACGTTTTTTTTTTTTTTTAGTTGAGTCTCTCTCCTTATTTTTTTAATTATAAAGTGAAATTAAGTTTAGAATTTTGAGATGGTAATTGCTAGGGTTTTAAGGAGAGAAGATAGAGTCCTATCAGGAGTCTAAATAATATAAACAATTCAAAAGATGGAACATTATCAAATTTATAACACCTAATTCCATTATCTTCTACGTTGAATCCAAACAAATAATTAATTGAAATTAATCCAAACAAATAATTAATCAACAAAAATCAAAGTTTTAATAAAAAAACAAAAAATCACATGAACCCAAATAAAAATTCTCAATAAAGCAAGAACATATAAAAATTTACCACACCTTAGGCTGGAAGACATAGGTTGCAGTTTTGATTTTTCTCCAAAAAATAGAGATGCTTCATCTGCCATATACAATATAAAATAATTATTAGAATTTCAACCCAAAAACCAAACCCATAAAAACACTATCAAAATATAGAGATTAACCCAAATACTTATAAGAAAATCAATTCTAAACATAATAAAACAATAAGATAGAATGAAAATTTCAGGCACATATGAAAGCAAATAAAAAATTTGAGGTGGTAATTGCAAGGGTTTTAAGGAGAGAAGAGATTTTGGTATTTTTATGCAAAAAACGTTATTTTAGGTTTAGGTGATTTATTTCCTTGTTTTTAGGCTCTTTTAATGTTTTTTTAGGTCAAATTTGGTTCCTATTATGGTTAGGTATTAATTAGGGCTTATTTTAGAATATATTTTCTTGTCCATCAAGTTTTATGGAGCTCTTAAATAGGCCTCCAAATTTGTATACGTTTTTCAATAATATTGTTATAAGATATAAAACCTAAAATAAAAAGAATAAAAAATAAAAAGAAAAAGAAAATAGTGATGACGTGGAAAATTGTGAGAGCTTGAAAAGTTTCGGTTTTATATATATATATAGATAATATAATGGGTGCAACATGGTGTTGGTTGAGCTGCCATGTAACAAGTGATCCAGGTGACACGTGGCTAAGAGTTTATATAAACAATCTTTCTTTTGAAATTCATAATTTTTGCTCTCTATTTGAAGCCATGGTTTGTAAATATCAAATACTATTTGTTCAAGACTTGGTAATTTCCGTTCTCAATATGAAGTTTTGGATTGTGTTAATTGGTTTTGGTTCAACAAGGAACAAAGATGAAGGTTGATTTGCACTTGAATGTTAGATCTTTCATCTAAATTTTTATTTTAAACATTAGGTTGTGTGATTGAACATTACTATTCCTTATTTGGGTTCACGATGAAAAACAAGGAGATAGTAGAAGACAATTAGTAAAAATTAAAAAAAGCCAGCCGACTTTATCTTTACCAGAGTTTTTCACTCTAAAGAAAGCTATTCAAGCAGTGGCAATGATCAAAACCACATCCTTAGCATAGGGTAAAAAAAAGGTAAATGTTATTAACAAATGTTGAAAAAACTAAACTAGTTCCAAAAATAGGAAGCAAATTAATACAAGAAAATCTATGGTCCATCTCAACTTAGAGTGATTTACCTGTATAATTAGGGATTTAAATTTATTTTAATAATTTATTTCTGTCTTGGAGTGCTAATATTGTTGCTTCATATGAAATTATTTTGACGTATCTTTTTTTGTTTATGATTTTTTGATATGAATATTTTGAATATATGGTGTCACATGCCTGAATATGATTGGTACATGTCAAATTTTTTTTTTACAACCTACCTGCCATGTTTGAAGAATAAATATGCCCTTAAATGTCTATCATTGACCTTTCAAATCCTACATTAAAGTTTTTGCCATCTTCCTTTCAGTTAAAATTACTATCAAATCTCTCATTTAAATTCTACATATAATTTTATATATATAATGCAAATTGATTCCTTATTCATCAAAAAAAAAAAATGCAAATTGATTCCTCAAATCCCTCTTTAGAGCATTAGCATTAGGGAATGCAAATGCCAAATGTAAAGAGAATTTGGCATTTGCAGCCCCAAAATGCTCTGCATCAGAGAATTGTAAAGCTAAGTATTGCAAATTTTTTTGTAATACTGCTATAGTGCAATTCTAAAGATGGAATTGCACTGTAGCAATATTGTTAAAAAAATATATATTTTTTATCTCTGACTCTCTCATCTCTGTCTCTCATCTCTCATCTCTATCTCTCCATCGCTGAAGCTTCACCAGACCGCAACCCACAACACAGCCAACCCAGCACCACAGAGCACGGCAAAACCCAAAAAACCCAAATCACAACCAACACAGCGAAACCCAAAAACCCACCGGTTGCTGAGCACGGCGACACCATCAAGCACAGTGAAACCCACATCACGCCATCGAGCACGGCAAAACCAACACGGTGACGCCATCAAGCACAACGAAACCCAAAACCCATCGGATCACAACCAACACGACAAAACCCAAAAACCCACCAAATCACAACCATTGAGCACGATGAAACCCATATCACGAATTCACGATCCACGACCCACGATCCACAATCGGAGCAATGCGAGTACGAGCTCGTCATGGAGCGAATGAAGTTTTAGGTTTTATTGAAGCCGAGTTGTGAAATTTAGGATTTTTTGTTTGTGGGTTTTGTTGATTGATGCGTTTTTGGTTGGTCTATGAAGTTTTGAGTGTTTGAGTTGATGGGTTATTGTTGGACTATTTCACCACCTCACCGGAAATGAGGCTCCGACGGAAGTTGTAGATGGAAGAGAGCTAAAAATTAGAGAGAGGAGAGAGATGGGAGAGAAAATATATAATTTTGGGATATATTATTTTATTATGTAGATATATCATTTTAATGAGTAGAAGAGGAAAAATAAAAGTTTGAGATGCTGGAGGTATTGTAAAATGGTATGGTATAATGATAAAGTAGTTTTTTGGAATAATAAAATATAGTAGAATTGGAATTTTCCAATGCTAATGCTCTTAGCATTTTACCATATACAGATATATCCAAAAATGGGCTACATATAATTATGTATATTTGATGCAAAATGGATTCCTCAATTCCCATCTTTTACATTTTACCAAATACAGATATATCCGAAAATGAGCAATAATATACCTATATAAACTTGGCTTCTTTGAGGTTTAAAAAATGTTAAAGGCACAAACTTTTTTGCGGTTGATATAGTGGGTGGTTATTCTGTAGAGATTTGTCAAGTTTGTTAAAATGATATAAAATAGTTTATATAAGTCATTTTCATTGTCATGCATGAGCATCATCAAAGTGACATTTTTTTTCTTTTTTTTTTCTTCAGTTTTGTTAACGTTTCAGATCCTACCTCTTCTCAGTGTTTTTTCTTTTTTTTTTTCTTTTTTTTTTGTGGTTCTCAATTAATCCTTTGTTTTCCTATCAATCTCTCTTAAAAAAAAACTCTTCGTTTCTCATCTTAAATAAAACCGTTACCATTAAACCCAATCTCCACAGTTGTCAACACCTTATCATCTTTCTCCTAATGATTTTTACATAGGATTAGAAAGAAGAATGTGATGAACTTCAGAGAGCTTGTGAAGAAATTGAAGTCAAGTTTGGTATGTTTTCTCTTGCTGCCTACCTTTTTTTGTTTTTGTTTGGAGAGTGAATTTTCTAATATGTTTTGGTTTCCTTCAATTTGATTATATTGGTTGGCACTTGGCTATATGATGTTTCCAAAATGATTTTACTATTTAAATTTTATATGTTAATCTTCCTTAATATATTGTTAAGTTGGTGCTAAATTAGTGAGTTGATTGAAAATTTGTAACAACAAATGAAGCAAAGAGATTTGAAAGTACTGAAAGTCTGTGATTTTACTAGAGAAAAATGAAGTGTATCATACTGACCTGAGAATACTTGAAAATTCTGATGTCCTAAAATTTGACAATGAATTTCCTAAATTCAAATTCAGTTATGCATATGATTGTACATTAATTTCTTTTTCTTCAAAACTTTGCTTGGTTAGGAAAACTTTGGCTTAATGGGGAATAGACTATGGAGGTGCCGCGACTCTCCAGTTCCCAGACAAAATGTTTTCCATTGTGTTTTGTCTTCTCATGGCACAAGTTGTTTATGAGGGCAGAATAGTCGATTTGAAATTAAAATTTTAAATAGTTAAATGTTATAACATTTAACTTAATACCTAAATAATAACATAATAATAATGTAGCCCTATTGATTAGTATGGATCTCATTCATGCAAAAATAAAAAATTTAGTATGGATCTCATGTGGTATTTGTTATAGCTAACAGGCAATCAAAGATCAAGAATAATTTATCAAAAATTTAACTGACAGTGTACCCAGAATCTCTACATGAAACAGTCTTCACTTCTAATGCCTACTACTTGATGTACTGAGAAAGCCACTTGATTGCATCTTGATGCTGCTTTCTGTTGGATGGTTCAGCCACAAAAACCTCAAGGGGACGGGCATTTGTGCCGGCCAGCTTTACCCTACCCTTCCCTGTGGTCTTGTCTGTCAGTCCCAAGAGGAAACACAATTCCTTTTCAGAGGGATAAGAAGGTTCTGGAGTTTCGCAAAAAATAAGGAATGGAACATTTATAAAGTCCTCATCAGAGAGTAGATGACGTAGATCTTCTCTTGCCTCAGAAAATTGCTCCATGCTCGTGTCAGCATTCACAACGTACACAATTGCACCTCTCTACAAAACAAAGATTCAAATGCATATTACTTAACAAGGAAAGGTAGCACTTTTCACTTTTTGCTAGCCAATAGCGAGCACAACTCAAAACACTTTTGGTAGCCAATCAGGCAGCAATTTTTGCCAAATTCCCAATCCAGAATGTCAATAGTGAGCACATTTCCCAAAACACTTTTCTTTTCTTTTCTTTTCTTTTTTTTAGGTTTTTCCACATTTCCCAAATGGTATTTAAAACAATTAACAAGAAAGTATAATCAACAGGTAAGATGTAGATGATGTACTATTATAGTTATGAAATTCCATTTTTAATGCAGGAGACCTGCATTGTAATATTTGAACTAGATAAATTCAGTAAAATGACAGAGAGAATGAGTTATGTATGTTGAGTCACTATTGGCAGACCTGGGTGCTATCAGCGAACTCCCATTAATCAGATATGAACACAAAAAGGTTTGCCTAGGATTATGAAGTCAAATTTATATTAAGATTTAGGGTCAGGCAGTAACATAAGCAAAAACAAATTGAACAGACCGCTGGTGTTCAGTTGAGATAGCAAAGCTCAAGCATATGGGACATATATTAAATAAAGTTAATAAAGGAGTGTTTGCAGTGCAGTGCGGTTTTGTGCCATTTTTAGCACCGTACTTTGCGGTGCGGTTTGGCCAAACCCATTATTGCACCGCACTTTACTTTTGCAGTTACATGTGTGGACCGACAGTACGGTGTGGTGCGGCATTCAAGGTGCAGTTTGGTCGGTTTTAGGCTAATATATTTTTCAAGATGTCATGGACAATTACTAGTTTACTATTAATAACCATGACAATATGACTATAAGTTTCAAATATATATATATATATATATATATATGTATGTATATAACATGTGTAACAAAAAAAAGTAACTCAAATATATACAAGACAAAAGAAAATCCATGATGTAGTAAACTAAAAAGTACCACAAATATATACCCAAAAAAAAAAAAAAAAATCCATGACAGTAAACCATACACAATTATACATGTTAAACAAATAAAACGTGTAACTCAAAAATGCTTAACAAGCAACAATCAGAAGGTCCATAACAGTGTATCCTATACACAAGCTAGTCATTTCTTCTAGTTTCAAGTTTCAGTTATCACAACCATAATGGAAACAAGTCTAAAGCAAGCATGAAATAAATTACAAACCCAAAACAAGTATTAAATTACAAACCCAACAAGAAATTGTTTAAATAAATATGAACGCAATAAAAAAGGTCCATCCATCCAATGCTATACTTGAGAGAGAATGAGAGTGGGTGAGACTTGAGAGAGACTAAGAGTGAATGGGGGTATTAGGAGAGAAGTGAGAGTGTGAGATGGAGAAGTGAATGAGGTTTTGAACTTTTGATTTTGTATTTATCCAAAACAAAGCCATTTTATCATGAAACTGGAATGCACTCATGCTAGGTTGGCCACGTACTATATGTATGTACACACACACACACACATATGGGAACAGTGTGATTTTCTTATTATAAAATCGTACACCACACCGCAACATGTGATGCCTTTGACTATCTCTTGTACTGCAGTGCAGTTACTTCATTTTGTGGGCAATTTTGATCAATTTGAGTGCAGTCATGCAATTTGAACGGTTTGTTGAACACCCAATTTTAGGGGTAGATATATAAGAGCACCAAAGCAGCAACATACTAAAGTTTTGACCGTTAGATTAAATTTCACTTCTGATATATCAAAGCAGTCTATATTACATGACCGGGTTCACTATTCTCTTAGGATTGAGAGTTTATGTAAATAAAAGTCATAAGATTTATTATTCATTTAACAATCGTTAATAAAATAATAAATCTCACAGCGGTCCAATTCAATATGTCTTATACACTTAAAACATATTAACATATCAACTAGAAGTCTCCACTTCCATGATCAAGACAAATCATATTAGTTGATATGTTATAGTCTTTACAGATGAAATACTTAATTTCATCACTGACTACGAACTAAGATTCTGAATTTACAAAGAACTTGTGATTTACATCTTTTATGACTAAATCACATAAGTCACATATTAAGCATCTCAAGGACTATATGATAATGTCAAAATATTCATGTTAAGCATTATTTGATAATAAAACAACTTTATTACTTATAACATAATATCATACATAGCATTATACAATAGGATTTTAGGGCACTAATCCTAACACTACCTTGGCACAGTAGTCTTTCCAAACTCTACAAGCTGTCCGAAGTTCTCCAAAATCAAATAAGTTAAACTTGATTCTCCCCATACTAGACAGCCGTGAATATTGTGGTGTCTCTATTCCAAGTATTCCCTGCAATATTCACTCACATTTACAACAAAGAATATCTAGTCAATGGTAGTCAAGGTAAACAAAACGCCAAGTCATCATTTGTTCAATGAGGATCAAATCTAAGTAAATTAATAAAAGAAGCTTTACCAAGAATCAAGTTTCAGTTTAAAAATTCTCACATTCACTAATGATAATAATAACTGTTTTGCGCCAGATAGGTGTACCGCTCGGCCTTTTCCCCAGCTTTACATTCTTTTGAATTATTGACCCAAGAAATCAAACTCACTTGGTTCTTCTTTGGCATCAGGTTTTTACCTTTTACAACCCTAATAGTTTCTATTTTTAGTAATGTCACACTCTACTTAACCTAAAACCTCTAACATTATGTTTGGTTTGAGGGAGAGTGGGGGGAAGGGAAAGGGAATCTATTGTATGGTTGAGATTAATTGAAGTAGAGGAAAGTAAAAGGGAGGGATTTATTTCCCTCTCCTAGGCCACCAATTTGGGAGAAAATGGAGAGACAAGAAGGGCGTGGGATCAATTAATGAGCTATTTCCTTTCACTTTCTTTCTTATTATAAACCAAATATATACTTGGGAAGATAACTTCTTTGATTTCTCTTCCATAACTTTCTTTTCCCTCCCTTGTTTTTGCCAAACACAGTGTTAAATTCTGAACCCCTCTAGATTTCCTCTAGATTTCCAACTGGGTGTTAGCTGCTACTCTAGTTGCATTTAATACAACTATATCCTATTCCAAAAAAACATAATCTACTAAACTATATCCTCTGCACACACACACACACACACAAAATAATAATAAAAAAAAAAAAAAGAAGAAGAAGAAGAAGAAGAGGAGAAGAGAGTACCTCATCTTCATCTGAGAGATTCAAAATCACTGACCGTTTGTAGACATCACTGCCTAGGAACAACAGATTGGTCGCCCTTGGTCTGAAGGGATAGAATTCTCCCAACTTCTCTCAAAAAAAAAAAAAAAAAAAACTAATTAACAAAAAGCTTTAAAAATGAGCGAAATGCTTAAGAAATGAAAGAGAGAGAGAGAGAGAATAAGCTACCTCAATGTTGAAGAAATGAGAGAACAATGGATCCAACAATAACAATAAAATATAAGGCCAGGCTTGATTGAAGAAATGTAAGTACCAATTCAGAAATTTCAATAAAATAAAGGGCAAAGCTTGAAACCAGTTCGGCAAATCCATCCCTCCTCCTTTTCTTTTCTGGTTTTCGTGTCTCTGAGAGAGAGAGAGAGAGAGAGAGAGAGAGTGGGAGATGGAAAAGTTGCAGAGAAAAGCTTAGAGAGAAAAAATGAGTAGTGGTGAATGGTGATGGGGAAGAGTGAAGAGAAAAGCAACTTTCAGTTTCACACGTACAACTACCTCACACGTTCGGACAGTCCACACATGAACAGAACAGCTAGGGTTTTTCTTTTTCTTTTTCTTTTTTCTTTTTTCTTTTTTTCGAGACAACAAAATTGTCTAGCCAGCGTACCATTTCACACACTTTTTATCACTTTTTTTTTTTTTAACCCACTTTTTATCACTTGGTTTATTGTTATAAGTGAATAATTACTTTCTGGTTAATCTTTTGCTACTTTTTTTTTTTTTGGTCAGTTTTCATAATTGTAATAAAAATGCTTGACATAAAAGTTGTGCTTCTAAATTTTTCTCTCTCTCTTAATTGTAAAAATTACTGTAGGGTCAAAGAATTTGACAACCCTAACCCATTTTATACCAAGCCCAAGGCCCACGCCAAGGAGGAAGAAATGTCCAAAGACGAACGAAGAAAGTCCAAATTGCCATGAGACATTGCCGAGGACAATCCTGTTCTCGGCAAACCGAAATTATAGAAGGGAAGAGCGGCACGCCATTAAAAGTAGCCTCTCAGAGCATCCAAAGAAAAAGGACAAGTGCAATGGGTCAGCCATGGGAGCATGGTGGAGGAGCAATTCAAGGAGAAACTGTCACCTCCGCATTAAATGCCCACAACTAACGTTTTGACCGCATTAATGAGAAAATGACCCCTGAACAGTGCTGCCTTTGTCGCTGTAACTTACAGAAGGTTTGGTAAGGTAGCTGATGGGACAAGCACTCAAGTAGTGACTTGTATGATCAATAAATGTAGGGCCAAGATCAACTGAAACAGGATATATAATGTAAGAAATCCTCCAGGAAAAGGGGGATCGAGATTTAGAAACAAAAAACACGGTAGCAAATTGTATCCTCTTTGAAACTTTTGTAACGAAGCACTGAAGAAATAATAAAAACCACAAGCTCCTCAGATAAGGGCTGAGGACAAGATTTCATACTTTAGTCTACGTCCTTGTTATTCAAATCAACTCGTAACCATGTCTAGTTGTTGTAACCCTCACTAAGGCCTAGTTCTTAAACTCATTCTCTATAAATTTATTGTATTGGGCTAGTTGGGCCTAAGTTCACTCATCTAATAGAAGAAGTACTCAAACCCAGTCCCTACAATTGGCGCCGTATGTGGGGAGAACTTGTGTGTTAGTAAGGGCAACAATCAAGCATGGTAGGATCAAGCCCTCATCAAGCAAGCTCCCATTAGCCTGAATAGGCTAGATCCTAACAACAGAGTAACTTTCCCAACCCTAAGTGTGATCGAAATGAAAAGAATGGAAAGTTTCGAGAGAAAAGTGTGCACACCACTCAAACCAACAGAAGCCATTCTCATGTGAGGAGTCCCGTGCTCTAGAGACAAAATAATAACCAGCCCATGCAACAAGAAGAAGTTAGGAGCCACGTATCCCAGAGAAAGAATGATAATCAGGCCATGCAACGAGAGATAGAAGATTTAAAGAGAAAGCTGCGCCATGCACAACGAAAGCGGTCTCATTCTAACCCTGACATGCCCTCCAGTGATGAAGGCGATGATGACTATAGACAAAGATCGCGAACCCCTCCAAGCGAGACCTTTTCTCATGAAGAAGAGTACTACCGTAGGCGTAAACGTAAAAGCCCATCCCTTAGGGGCTTGGGAAATGATGCCATGAGCAGGGCACTAGATCAACTCTCCAAGTCACCTTTCATACGCCACATAGAAGGGGCTACGCTTCCTCGACGATTCCAACAGCCAACTTTTACCATTTATAATGGCAAAACAGATCTTGTGGAGCATGTGAGCCAATTTAACCAAAAGATGGCTGTACATTCTAAAAACAAGGCGCTGATGTGCAAGGTTTTCCCATCCAGCTTATGACCAATGGCGATGAGGTGGTTCAATGGCTTAAAGACGAATTTCATAGATTCGTATAGGCAGCTAACCCAAGCCTTCGGCTCCCGTTTCATTACAAACGGCAGAGCTCCTCGGCCTTGAGCACGTTTTTGTCTTTATCCATGCATGATGGAGAAACTCTAAAGGCCTACTCGGATAGATATTGGGAGATGTATAATGAAATGGACATCAATTTTGATGATGTCGCCATCAGCACCTTCAAAAACAGTCTCCCAGCCGAGCACGGTTTGAGGAAGTCTCTGACTGGAAAGCCTGCCACCAGCGTGCGCTAACTGATAGATCGGATCGATAAGTATAAACGAGTAGAGGAAAACCAGCTGCAAGGCAAGGGAAAAGAGAAGGTTATCCCTCAGGAGATGAGGGATTTCAGGTTGGACCGATATAACAGCAACCGCCCGAGGAGAGATTTTGTAGGGCAACCCAGAACAACTAACACACAGACTATCAATGCTGTATTCTGAGAACTAGTACATCGGGTGTTGGAGAAAATCAAGAACGAGCCATACTTTAAGTGGCCGAATAAGATGGCGGGAGAGTCCACGAGGCGCAATCAGAACTTTTATTACCAATACCACCAGGACCACGGACATACCACGGAAAACTGCAGGAACCTCCAGAACTATCTGGACCAATTAGTCCGAGAAGCAAAACTGAAGCACCTTCTACATCATTCCAGCGGTCATCAAAGTCAAACCCATCAAGAGCCCCAGAAAGATACTACCCTAGGGCCACCTGTAGGGACGATCAATGTAATCTTGGTCGCGCCAGGAAGAACAGGCTCACGCCCTTCATGAGTGTTATCTGTGGCTCAGCTGCCTGTCGAGAAGTCCCAACCAGAGCCGAAGAGGGCCAAAATGAAGTTTCACCTAATCCTGAGTTTTTTAGAAGAAGACAAGATTAAAATCACCTTGCCTCATGACAATGCGCTGGTGATCACTCTCAGAATCGGGGACTACGATATGAAAAAAGTGATGGTGGATGATGGTAGTGGGGTCGAGGTTATGTACCTCGACCTCTACAAGGAGCTGAGGTTAAAACCAAAAGATTTGATACCCTATAGCTCTCCTTTGATGAGCTTCGACGAGAAGCTTGTTATTCCAAAGGGCATGATTAGGCTGCCCATCCAGACTGGCCCAGAGATAGTGGAGGTAAACTTTATCGCGGTGGACACCTACTCTCCATACGGCCATTGTCGGTAGACCCTGACTCCATACCTTGGGGGTTGTTGCCTCTTCCTTGCATCAGAAGGTGAAATTCCCGTCAGGCGACCAGGTTCTCGAAATTCGTGGTTGCCAATCCACGGCAAGGCAGTGTATGGTGGCTACCATTTCACATCGGCTCGATGCAGAGTCCTCGGCCTCTGCTGAAAGGAACTTATAGCAATTAAAGGCCCGGGTGTCGCCTCCTGATACAGCAGTCAAGGAGGCAAAATGTGAAGATCTAGAGAAGGTGGTCATTGGTGGTGACCTAGAGAAGATCTTTCAGGTCGGGGCTCATCTGCCTCTTCAGGAGAAGGAGGAGTTGGTTGAGTTTCTCAAAAGAAATATTGATGTATTTGCATGGAATGCCTGTGATGCTCCAGGGATTGATCCAGCCTTCATCTGTCACCATTTCAATGTCAACCCGTCCATCACTCCCAAGAAACAGCCACCCCGGCGCCCATCAAGAGAGCACGCCGATGCGATTAAGGACGAGGTGAAGAAGTTTAAGCATGCAGGGGCTATCAAAGAGGTTTTTTTACCCCGAATGGTTGGCCAACACCGTGGTGGTCAAGAAGAAAAGTGGAAAATGGCGAGTTTGTGTAGACTTCACGGACCTAAATAAGGCATGCCCAAAAAACCCGTTCCCTATGCCTTGGATAGACCAGCTGGTGGATGCAACTACGGGTCATTCTCGGATGAGCTTCTTCGATGCCTTTTAAAGCTACCATCAAATACCATTAGCACTAGAGGATCAGGAGAAGACAGCTTTCGTGACACCTATTGGGAACTACTACTACAAGGTAATGTCGTTTGGTTTGAAAGAACGCAGGGTCCACTTATCAAAGGATAATAACGAGGATGTTCAAGCCACAATTGGGCAAGAACATCAAAATCTATGTCGATGATATGGTGGTGAAGAGTAAAGTGGTGTCCGAGCATTTAGAAGACCTCGGTAGCACCTTTGATGTCCTAAGGAAGCACAAGCTACGCCTAAATGCTTCCAAATGCTCATTTAGCGTGGGATTAGGCAAGTTTTTAGGCTACATGATTACTCATAGGAGAATTGAGGTTAACCCTGACCAGATCAAGGCTATTAATGATTTAAAACCATCGCAAAACGCCAAGGAGGTCTAAAAGCTTTCTAGAATGATCGCAGCCTTGACCCGATTCATTTCCAAGTTGGCAGATAGATGCAAACCATTTTATCTCTTTATTAACAAGTGGAAAGGATTTGAGTGGTCCAAGGACTGTATTGTGGCCTTCCAGCAACTTAAGGAGTACCTATCCCGACCACCTATCGTGTCTAGTCTTGGGGCCAATGAGGTCCTATACACATATATTGTTGTGGCCCCTCATGTTGTGAGCTTGGTGCTAATATAGGATGACAATGGCCTTCAAAAGCCAGTCTATTATGTAAGCAAGTCACTACATGAAACTGAGGTCAGATACTTACCTTTGGAGAAAGTCATACTAGCTGTGGTCCATGCTATGCGAAAGTTTCCCCATTATTTCCAAGCCCACACAGTGGTTGTTCTAACCCAACTGCCTCTGAAGTCTATACTTCAGACTGCTGATTACACTGGAAGGATTGCCATATGGAATACAATTCTGGGGGCTTTTGACATCAAGTACATGTCTCGGACCTCTATAAAGGACCAAGTCCTGGTTGACTTGGTGGCCGAATTTGCTGAACCACCAGTAGAAATAGTAGCAGAGGGACGAAACATGGATGAAAAATCCGTTGGGGTAATCTCTATACCAGGACCCCCATGTTGGAAGGTGTACGTTGATGGCGCAGTGAATCAAAGGGGGTCCGAAGTGGGGCTAGTCCTAGTATCTCATAAGAAGACCATCATAGAGAAATCCCTGAGATTTGGGTTCTCGGCCACAAATAACGAAGCCGAGTATGAGGCCTTGTTACAAGGGATGACCATGGTGCAGAAAATAGGAGGAAAAGCAGTAGAGATGTTCTCGGACTCGAGATTGGTAGTGGGCTAGGTAAAAGGAGAGTTGGAAGCCAGAGATGCGAGGATGTAAGAGTACTTAAGCCAGGTCAAACGCTTGCAGTCAGACTTCGATCTTTTCAGCTTGTCACACGTCTCCAAAAGTGGAAACACCCATGCAGATTCTTTGGCCACCCTTACTACTTCCTCGGCAGGGGGGGTCTGCCTCGGATTATTCTTGTTGAGCATCTGGATAGAGCAAACGAGGTCGCAAAAGGCATGGTTCATGTCCATCAAGTTAGAGTAGGTCCTAGCTGGATGGATCCTATAGTGAGATTCCTCAAAGATGATATTCTACCCGAGGAAAAGTCAGAGGCTGAGAAGATACGAAGAAACGCTCTACGGTTCTGGTTATCCGAAAACCACAAATTGTATAAACGCTATTATTCTGGGCCATATTTACTATGTATTCACCCTGAAGCGTCAGAATTATTGCTTGAAGAACTGCACGAAGGGATCTGTGGGAGTCACACAGGAGAAAGATCTCTGTCACACCAAGCCATTACCCAGGGATATTAGTGGCCAGGGATGCAGAAGGAAGCCCTAGAATATGTTAAGAAATGTGACTAGTGCTAAAGGTTTGCCCAAAATATTCATCAACTAGGAGGGGTCCTCAACCCTTTGTCCAGTCCATGGCCATTTGCCTAGTGGGGCCTGGATATTGTAGGCTCTTTCCCCAAGGCAGTAGGAAATAAGAAATATTTGTTGGTCGGCACAGATTATTTCACCAAATAGGTCGAAGCTGAGCCATTGGCCAACATCAGAGATGTGGATGCTAAGAAATTTGTTTTGAGAAACATTGTTACACGATTCGGGGTCTCTCGTACCCTCATTTCAGATAATAGACTCCAATTTGACAGCAAAACCTTCAGAAGGTACTATTGCGAATTGGGATAAATAGGTACTCAACTCCAGCTTATCTTCAGGGAAATGGATAAGCCGAAGTTGTCAATAAGGTCATAGTCAATGGGCTTAAGAAGAGACTGGATGACGCCAAGAGAAGATGGGTAGAAGAGCTGCCCCACATCTTATGGACTTACCGGACTACACCACGACGGTCAACAAGGGAGACACCTTTTGCCATGACCTATGGGGTCGAGGCTATTATCCCTCTAAAGGCAAACTTCCCAACACTGAGGACGAGCTCCTTCACTCCAAGCAATAATGATGAACTACTAGGAAAAAGTCTAGATCTGATCGATGAACGAAGAGAAAAGGCAGTGATCCAGTTGACCTATTACCACCAAAAACTCAAACAGGAATATGATGCCAATGTGAAGTTGAGACCACTAGCACCAGGGGACTTAGTGTTGAGAAAAGTTGTGGGTGTTGCCAAGAACCCATCCTTTGGAAAGCTGGAACCCAATTCGGAAGGACCATATCAGATTACCTCAGTAGCAGGAATAGGTGCATACTACTTAGAAGACTTAGATGGAAAAGCTATACCTCGTCCATGAAATGTAAATAACCTAAGAATGTATTATTATTAATAAAAGCATTTCTCTATTTCAAATTTTAAGTCTATTATGATTATATGTTTTGTATTTTGGTTACAATATAAGTACTAGACAGAACCAAGATGTTACATGGTCCTCAGATTCAAACTTATGGGGAAACTAGTTACTTCAAGAAAAATTTAAGTACTAGACAGAACCAAGGTCTTGCATGGTCCTCGGACTCAAACCTATGGGGAAACTAGTTACTTCAAGAAAAATCTAAGTACTAGACAGAACTAAGATCTTGCATGATCCTCGGACTCAAACTTATGGAGAAACTAGTTACTTCAAGAAAAATCTAAGTACTAGACAGAACTAAGGTCTTGCATGGTCCTCGGATTCAAACCTATAGGGAAACTAGTTGCTTCAAGAAAAAATCTAAGTACTAGACAGAACCAAGGATTTGCATGGTTCTCGAACTCAAATCTATGGGGAAACTAGTTACTTCAAGAAAAATCTAAGTACTAGACAGAACCAAGGTCTTGTATGGTCCTCGGACTCAAACCTATGGGGAAACTAGTTACTTCAAGAAAAAATCTAAGTACTAAACAGAACTAAGGTCTTGTATGGTCCTCGAACTCAAACCTATGAGGAAACTAGTTACTTCAAGAAAAAATCTAAGTACTAGACAGAACCAAGGTCTTGCATGGTCTTCGGACTCAAGCCTATAGGGAAACTAGTTACTTTAAGAAAAATCTAAGTACTAGATAGAACCAAGGTCTTGCATGATCCTCAGACTCAAACTTTTGGGGAAACTAGTTACTTCAAGAAGAATCTAAGTACTAGACAAAACCAAGGTCTTGCATGGTTCTCGAACTCAAACCTATGGGGAAACTAGTTACTTTAAGAAAAATCTAAGTGTTAGACAGAACCAAGACCTTGCATGGTCCTCGGACTTAAGCCTATGGGAAAACTAACTATTTTCAACAGAAGCCTGAGCGTTAAACAGATTCCAGGTGTTGTGTGACTCCTCGGACCATAACCTTTAAGGAAATTAACGAGCTTGAGCATTCATCTGAGTTACGAATACAGTCAAAGTGGAGTTTGGTACCTCGTACCACTTGCCCTGTCCTCATTCGATAAAGATGTAAATAAACACAAGCCCATGAGCATCACTCAAGGCACTTTGAGGTACATTGAACTTAACTCCCCTGCATAGTCAATTGCCAACCGTTTCCTTGAGGTCAGCAAATTTTTAGAACATTCCTATGGGTACTTTTGCACATTATGTTGTGGCATTTGATCTTAGGATTTAAAGGTTTATCTTTATAAGTGCTGCGCGCTTAGCATTTTTTACCCGTTATGATAACTAATTCATGAGGTATAGGATTCATATTATAAGGTTATTGTCTTTTATAGTCTATTCAGCAAAAGCAAGTCATAATAATGAGATGGCTCAATTGTTAATCAAAGTCTAAGTGGAAATTATTATTATGGACTTTACATTTTTTGGCTACTGTTTCAAAAATGGAAAACAAGTCACACTATTGAGGCTGTTTAGCTAAATAATCAAAGCACAAGTTATATAAATAGCAGAACCCATCGTAGCAACAATTAACATATGAAAAGGGAATTGCATACATTCAGCCCAAGTGTTCCATTACAACAGTTCAAATATCAAAAAAAAAAAAAAAAAAAAAAAAAAAAAAAAAAAAAGGAGAAGAGAAAGAAACATGAGGCAAAAGCACAACAGAGGCAGCCTATTTCTTCAACTTTATGGTCAATTTGTCCTTAGAGGGTTGTTGAGAGGCTGTGTAAGAAGCTGGAGAATCCTGGCTTGGAGGAATGACTTCAGGGGGCTCAACAAGGGAGGCCAAGTCTGATGCCTTTTCAGCAGGAGGAGCTTGAGGGTCAGCCGGAGACTTCACCACTTCGTGGGGTGCTTCCTGGTTACTAGTTATCTCTCTCTCTAATGCCCCAGAAAGCTCACCCTCCTCAGCTAGCTCATTAAGAGCAGTCATAACCAGAGCAGCCTCAGGTCAAGCAGCCTCAACCTCCTCAGGAGCAACCTAAGCCTTAGAGCTAGAGGGGACAGATTCTCGGATAGCAGGAGGATAGTATACATTCTCTACCTTCCACAGGTTTAATGACGCCTCAACCCCAGCTTGTTTAAAGGTTTCATTCCAGACCTGGGAACAATAGAGCCTGCATACCCCAGGTACTTGAGACTTGAGAAGGGCCTGGGTCTCGACCACTCCCAAGTCAAAAGCCTCCTCCTCGGCTTTCTCCTTAGAGCTTTCAGCTTCTGTCCTGACGAACTCCGCCTCTTCCTTAACCCTCAGGGCTTCATCCCTGGCCTACTCCGCGTCGTTCTTGGCCCTCTCTGCCTCGGCTAACTTCTTCTTCAGATCAGTGATTTGCTCCTTGGCAATCTTCAACTAATCTTCAGCTTCGAATAGGCGCCCGGTCTGGTCCTCGGCCTATTTTTGAGCGCTAGCTAGGCCTAATTCAGCGTTATCTCTAGCCCTCATCATCTCCTTCAGATCCTCCTTTGCTTTTAGGAGATCGGCCACGGAGTTTTTAAGGGTCCGCGTGGCATCCAGGCACTTGTCACGCTCGAGATCCAGGGTCCTGCTCTAGTTATTGGCCACCTCTTCCAACCTATAGGTGGCCTGAATAGCCTGCCCATTGAAACAAGTACACGATGAGTTAGAAACCAAAGAACAAAAATCAACAGAGTCACAAGTATTAGAAGTCTTACCATGCCCAGGTACCTTTTGAGGTTGAGGAAGACCTCCTGCCTCCTCAAATCCCCCAACTTGGCCATATCGGCAGGGAGTAGCAGGGACCTCTCCAGCGCGTCAGCCACATAAGTGCCTTCACCCCCTTGGAAGTCCCTGAGGGAGGTGTCTTCCATTAGAGGCTCCCCATAGAGCATTGGGAAAGGCAGCCAGGCCTGGGGCTCGGACCGTGTGGCCACTTCTTTTTCTTGGCCCTGGTGCCCAATTTTTAATTTCTTTGAAGCTCGTTGGGCTTCATTTTCCTCATGAGAGGAGAGAGATCTCCCCCCATCCATTGGCTCTTTGCCTTTGGAAGCCCTTTTCCTTTTTGGATCTGCGGGCTCTAGTCGAGGAGGCAGGGTCGGCTAGGTGGAAGATGACCTAGTCTGAACAGGCTGAAGCTTGGGTGGAGGAGGAGGAAGCTTGGGTTGTGGCTTCCCCAACGCGTCCTTCCCCTTCTAGCCCTCGATTAGGTCGAGCAGGTTGGTTTGAGGTTTTCTCTTGAAACCCATCTCGGCCTGAGAAGAAATCCTTACTGATAGGAGATCTGCTTTGGTCAAATTAGGGTCGTCTAAGTCACCAAAGGAATCCTCGGATGGATTGGCTTGGTCAAAAACACCAATTCGTCCTCGGACGGACCCAAATCAGCAACTTTTTCTTCTCTTTCTGCTCTTCCTCCCTCGGCCTCTGCAGCCTGATGGGATGAAGAAGGGCCTGCCAACGAAACACCTTCTGGGATGGGAGATCCTTCAGGAAGCAAGAACTCGTGTTCTGCTACGGTGATCTTGTGAAACCGAGGATCTTTGGCTCTGATCATGTACTTCGGAGCCGAGAATGACTTCTGGATGGGATGGTACCCAAGGATTTTGTGAGCGGCTCTGATTTGGTTGTCAGCTTTGTTCACAAAGACCTCCGCCCTAAGGATGGTTTCCAAATCCTCCCGGTTGACCAAGTGAATGTGTCGTTCAAAGGCGTGTGGATCTACAAAAAAGAAAGTATATTCATATTAGCAACCGAACAACGCAAACTATGATAACAAAAAAAAAAAAAAAATCAACCCTCTCCTACTCTAAATACCCCACCTGGTACCCCCTCCTCTGTAGGACAATAAAGGCTGTCGTACCACTCCTCGGACACGATAAGAAAGTCCTTATTTAACCCCTTGCTGGACTCGGGGAGGTACTGAATAAACCGAACCTTATCGTCCCTTGTCTTCATATAATAGGATTTACCTCTTAGGTGTTGGAGGTTGTAACACTAGTTTACATCGTGATGGGTTAACCTCAAACCCATCTTCTCGTTTAAGGCTTCCACACAACCCAGGATCCTAAACACGTTGGTGGCGCACTGGGTGGGAGCTAACTAGAAATGCCTAAGGTAGTCCCTCATCACCGGCCCCATAGGGATTCTCATACCACCTTCTAGGAAGGTGATTATGGGAATCACTACTTCCCCCTCTTGCCTCCTAAAATGCCACTTCCCTTCTTCACAGTTTCTCAAACGTACATTACTGGGTATCCTATAATCGGCGATGAATTTCTCCATCGCCTTTTTAGACTTAACCAACTTTTTAAACCTACCCATCCCTAAAGAGCGGCTAAAAGACTCAGGGAAGGACAAAAGAAAGAAAGGAATAAGAGGAAAAGAGACTTAGAAGAAAGAAAACGTGAATTAGAGAGAGAAGAAAACTTACAAAAATGAGGAAAAGCTCCTCGGACAGGCTTTTTATGCTGAAAAGAGATGTGAGTTTGGTTGGAGATTTGATCGAATTCAGGATATGTGCGCAAGAACTCTTGAGTGTAAAAGTAAAGAGGCGAATCGGTTCAAATAAGTATTTATACCTCAAATTAAAAAGGACAGTACGGGTTTTCCCGCCCATAAAGTTAAAGAAATCCCCACCGTTAGATTACCATCATACCGTTGAACGTGGGGAGCATAGAGTCACCAGAATTTAATGAGGGCATGCTCCGTATATTGAAACACCAGGAACGTGCCTTGGACAGGTGAAAAGGCTCTAGCGCTGACGGAGGACAAGACTTGACAAATCATGACCAAGGCCCGAGGACATCAAAATCCTCATCTTCGTCTGAGGAGCCGGACAACAGGATTTTGAAGGGCTATTGTGCAGTCAAAGAATTTGGCAACCCCGGCTCATTTTATACCAAGCCCAAGGCCTACGCTAAGGAGGAAGAAATGTCTAAGGACGAATGAAGAAAGTCCAAATTGCTAGGAGACAGTGCCGAGGACAATCCTATTCTCGGCAAACCGAGATCATAAAAGGGAATATATAATGTACAATCCTATTCTCGGCAAACTGAGATCAACAAATGTAGGGCCAAGATCAACTGAAAGGAGATATATAATGTAAGAAATCCTCCAGGAAAAGGGTGATCTGGATTTAGAAACTGAAAACACGGTAGCAATTTGTATCCTCTTTGAAACCTTTGTAACGAAACACTGAAGAAATAATAAGAACTACAAGCTCCTCAGATGAGGGCCGAGGACAAGATTTCATACTTTAGTCCACGTCTTTGTTATTCAAATCAAATCGTAACCATGTCTAGTTGTTGTAACCCTCACTAAAGCCTAGTTCTTAAACTGATTCTCTATAAATTTATTGTATTGGGCTAGTTGGGTCTGAGTTCACTCATCCAATAGAAGACGTGCTCAAACCCAGTCCCTACAATTACTTTTTGTAATGATGATTTTCTTGTTTCATTTACATTATATATAAAACAAATTGCATATTAAATTCAGAATTTAGAAAACTGTCTAATTTTATTTTAAAATTTCTATTTAAAACTTATTAAGAACAATTATTCAGTCTCTTTTCTTTTGTTTGAATTTTGTTAATATTAAGGGTATACATTAACTATCTATTTTGGAAAAAAATTTATGGAGTATTGAAAAAGTTGACAAAAACAATTAATCATTTTTTTTTATTTTTCTATTAAAAGTTTCTTAAAATAGTTTACTAATGTATGCCCTTATACATTTGTAAGACCGTTTAATATATATATATATATATATAGGTCTAGTTAATGTGTGCCCTAAGGGCACACATTAACCGTCCATTTTGGGAAAATTTTCATGGAAAATTAAAAAAACTGTCAAAACAGTGAGTTACTTTTTCGATTTTTCATAAAAAGTTTCCTAAAATGGATTACTAATATGTGCCCTTAGGGCACACGTTAGTAAATCCCTATATATATATATATATATATTTTTTTTTTTTAATTCTAGTATTTTAAACAAAAAGCATTATCTATGTTTTGGCCCTCCAAACTTAGTATATTATATTATTTTATTTTATTTTTAAAAAGAAATACACACATAAGAGAGGAAAAAAAATAGTATTAGACTGTATACGATTGCTCTCAATAGTTAAGAATGAGTTTTTAACTCTAGTTCCAGTCTTTGAATAAAAATAAATAAAAAAGTGAAAAAAAAAAAAAAAAATAGCAATATTCTAGGATTGGAAGGATCCTAGTCCACATTTGACATTCCGCGCCAATCATCGTCACATTCCATGTAACATGCTAATTTATTCGGTAGTACTTGTCTTGTCTTAAAACGACTTTTAAAGAGTGGAATATGCTTGGTGGATACCCAATGCATTGAATGTGGTCAAAATTATTAAGAACTAGTACTAATAATTTGTCATTTATGGTAGCGACAGTGCCGACACATGATGCTTTAATCTGGTTAGACTTGAAAGGATCTCGTTGAAAATGGAAACCTTATCTAATAATGAAAATGCGCCGTTTTAGTGCATTTCCTTTTGATTGGCTGTTCGAGATATTTTATTCATTCACCGCGTGGGTTTTTTCAGACATGTGACCAATTTGCTATCTCACACATTATTTGCAACGTACGTGGGCCCCCAACCTTCTTTATTGTATAAACCAAACAAAATTATAATGAATATATTTTTTTTAAATGCATATATTTTAAAATAGTAAACTATTTTAAGAAATTTTTTATAGGAAAATTAAAAAAAAAAGTTATTAACTTTTTTGACAGTGTTTCAGGTCTCCATAAATTGTTTTTAAAAATTGATGATTAATATATACTCTTAGGAATGATTAATTATGGGTCATAATACATATAAATGATTTATTGTTTTACATTTACTTACAAATTTATTGTAGTTACGTGTATTTTGTATAATTTTACTTTATTTAAAAAAAATGTATAACAGCATTATTTAATAAAGTATTAAATAAATCTTAATCACTACTTTTAGGATATTCATTAACAAAATCATTATATATATATAATCATTTTATTCAAACAAGTAAGATTATTATTTATTATAATTTAATATTTAGAAGTTAACATTTATGGTGATAGCAATTTGTTTTTAGGAAAAGTTAATGGACGTTCTTAGATTATTGGTTTAAGAAATATTTTTAGAAAATTTAGTTTGGAAAAAAAACTTAACTTTATTTTTTATTTATTTTTTAATATTTTCCATAAAAGCGGTATTAAAAATTTTTAAAAATAATTTATTAACAAACGTCTTAAACTAACAAAACCCTTTGTTTTTATATAAAAGTTACAAATATGGAGATTGCAATTTTGTACAAAGGACAATGATATTAATTTTAAAATTATTTAATTTATACACAATAAACAAGACCTACAACAACCCTTTGTTTTTATATTAAAGTTACAAATATGGAGATTGCAATTTCGAACAAAGGACAATAATATTAATTTTAAAATTATTTAATTTATACACAATAAACAAGACCTACAACAAGTATAAATATAAATATATAAGGCTCAAATTATATATTACTGTCCATTGAATGTGACATATATATATATATATATAGAGAGAGAGAGAGAGAGAGAGAGAGAGAGAGAGAGAGTTGTGTTCAAATTTAAGTTACATCTTGTGTAATTACTGTACATCTTTGGTGTAATGGCTTCACTAGTACAAAATTTTTATGATATGAGAGAACAAGAAGAAATGATTATAAATTTTTTATTCAACTATAAGAGACCTTATTGAAGAGAATAAAAGTTAAGTTTGATGGCTCCGTTCAAATAAGCCAGCCATAAGTGATGGTACTAAGTTACTGAATGATCAACAATAAGACGACAGGTTGAGGTAATAAACAGAGAGATCACACGACGGATGGTTTCCCATAGTGGACGGATGATCCTCCATAATGGACGAATTTTAGGTACACGGGCTCGAGACTGACGAATATCAATGCCACGTGACACCTACATAGCTTAAGTAAACCCCAAGGAATCCTAAATGAAAATATCTTGCACTCTACGATTGACCTTGGTCAATGGAATCATTATATGGGAAGAATCTCGCAAAATATCTATATTTATTAGGATCTTCCTCATAAGAAAACACCTTCTTGCCCAAGAAATAGGAGTAGGTTCTACACTACTATAAAAACCCCAAACCCTTAAAAAACAAGGTATGCATAATTTCTCATAACTCTAGCATTCTAGAGTTGTGAAATTTCTCTAACTCAACATTTGGAGGGCCTTTGGCTGGTAGCACACTGTGCTCTTTGTATGATTTTTCTTCTTCTTTGTTGTGCAGGTTTTGTCTTGAGTACATGAGAACTGTGCAGCTTATTGACTATCTTTGGCACTATCACTTATCAATTAATTAACTTATAATAAAAGTTAAACACAATAGGACTTTTTTTTTGAGGAGGAAGGACTTGGTCAGGTGCTTATACACACGGTCCACACCAATCATATTCCAACGTTGGACTTCGATTTGATTATTAAAAAAAAAAAATGTTAATTTATTCAACGGAACTTGTACCCAGCGACATTTTTGGCAAAATCGTTACAGGAAGACCGGAAGAAACTTCTTGGACAGTGGAAACACGAATGTCTGGCATTTTCGGTAGAGAAACATGATGTTGGGGGTAAAAAAGGAAAGAATATGAATATACTGTGGATTTTTTTTTTTTTTTTGAGAATCGAATATCCTCTGGATTCTAGGTACCGACCTGATAACCATTTTACTATTTTAGTATTTTTGTAGGCGTAAATGTATTTTAAGTTCATATATTTTGCATTTTTTTTTTTTGGTCTCTATGTTTTATTTTTATCATTTTTAATCTCTAAACCAATTAACGTCTAATATTTAATTTCTTTCCGTCACCCAACTAACGGCAAAAGTTGATGTGGTTGATGGTGGAATAAAAAATATATATATAATCACACATTAATTAATTAAATTAAAAACAAACATTTAAAAAAAAAAATTCATTAGTTTTTGGGAAGAACATGATTGTTCATATTCTTCATGTTCTTTCTTAAACATGTTTGATTGCTCAGAAATTTAAAATATCGAAGATTTAAAATAACACATCAATGCCCTTGAGCCCTTTCTTCACCATTAAAAAAAACCTACTTCGTATAAATTTATGATCTTTCATTTTCTTCTTCCATTTCAATTCCAGACCCTCTCTTTCTCTTTCTCACGGTGCATGTTTGTGTTTGTATCTTTCTTTTTCTTTTTTCTTTGATCCAGCTGCCGATCTCTCTCTCTCTCTCTCTGTTGACAGGTTGTGCCCGTTAGGAGTTAGGAACATTCTAGACTGGAAAAACAAGCGCCAAAAACTTTGGCACTCTCTCTTTCCCACTCAGCTCAACTCAGTTGAACACAACCGAAGTAAAAGTGTTAAAACACGCAACACTCTTGTCTTAATAAAAAATAATTAGAGTAACTGTATTTTAAATTCAACTTTGTAGTATTTTTCAACCACATGTTGAAGATCATAATGATTTTATTAGTCAATACTATAGTCATATGGATTAATATAATTGAAGAATCTAAATTAAATTACTATTATTATTTTTAAATGTAGTTAAATTTTAACTAACAAAAATAGAAACTTTTTTTTTTATTATTTTTATTTTAAGTTTGTATATTTCATCCAAAAGTAAATGAGAAAATACTATGCCATTGCTCATTTCACTTTCACCAAAAAAAAATAAAAATAAAAACTGAAATTTACTATGTTAAATTGTTGATGCTGATTTCAAGTTTTCAACTAATAAATTCTTATTATTAAAAAAAAAAAAAAAATGTGAACAACCCTTCAACCCCAATTTTTCCTTCCGTTTAATGAATCAACCTTGGCATTATCTAAATTAAAATTTTAATTCATAGTGAACAATTGCTACACGGATTGGCCCCATTTCCTAACCTTAAGATTTCTAGAATTTTTACGCTAATTTTAGGTTAAAATGTAAAATTCATATTCTATGTTTTATCAAAATTCATTTCAATTTTTTAACTTTGCTTTTGTTCATTTAAGCGTTCTATGTTTCAAGATTATTCAATTAAGGCATCTCCATCAACTTATGTTAAATGTTACAGTTAATTATCCAAATTTTTTAATTTTTTTCTTCAATTTTTTTATTAAAAAAATCCAATTAATGATTGAAAAATATTTTACAATTTTTCTTTACAAAATTTTAACGGAAGTTAATAGAGAGGCATTGATTGAATAGACTTAAAATTTAAAGGACTGAAATAAACGAAAGCAAAGTTAGATGACTGAAATGAATTATGGTAAAACTTTAAGGGTAGTTTTTGTATTTTAACCTTAATTTTAAAGTAAAGTTTCTAAAATTTTATTTATTCATTTTGAAATAAGTAGATTAAATTTTATCATTATAGGATAAATTAATATTGACCATTTTGATGATACCGTAAAATCCATATCCAATCATTTCAAAATGAATTGGATAAGAATTTAAAAACTTTTAATGCCTTTTCATGCTGTGATTCTTTTCCATTGCATTGTATTGTCTGGTAGAGAATTTTTATCAAGCAGTTGTTCTTTTATTAAGCTTTCCTTTATATTCAGCAATATTGCAACTTCTTTTCGATTCTAGCAAGTGATAGATAAGGAATGGTGTTTAGAGAATCACCCTAAAAGATGACGAATATTAACAAAGGAATGGTTACAGTATTCAAGGGTTTTTCACTATGGATGCAGTTGTTTTTTAATACTGTAACTCTTGCACTCCATTAGTGCTTATTAGAAATCTCTTTTTAGATTCTATAATCAAGTTACAGAAATAGCTTTTGGTCAAGAAGGATCTGGTTATTTGGGACTAGGTATTGTTCGATCAATCATTGGTAAGTAATTCATCAACGTGTATTTCATTAAGAAAAGGGCCAATCTTTGGAAGTTAATGTTTACTTTGGTTTTTTGTTGTCCAATCTTTATAAATAGTTAAGGTCTTTCTGTTTATTTTCTTTTGAAAGCAAAAGTGAAGCTAGGTTTACTTCCCACTCCCAAGGAGATATAAATTATATAATTATAAATTACTTCCAGAATTGGAAAAAGGAAACCTCAATCGAGAAATGATAAGATGTGTACGTGGCAACCAATTAAAAGTTAGTTTTTTGTGCAAATTATCTACTATTTGTGGATCTCATACTATTTTTTGTCTTTGCTTTATTTCAAGTAATCTAACTTTCAATTTTTTGAAATAAGCTAGCTGAAATAAGCAATTTTCAAATAGACACAAAGTATATCATTGCTTTGAAGTTGATACATATATGTCCTTTATTTAATATCTAATTTGTTGTGAAAATAATTTATTTACGCAATATTAAAAAAGAGAGAAAAAAAATAGACACAAAAAATTTATGTGGTTTAGCAATATGGCTATGTCTATGAACATTAACAAAATAAAGTGTTACTATGAAATAAGAATATTATAATAGTAACACAATAACACTCTTACAAAGACCAAAACCCGAAATACACCTTTAAGTACTTCCTTCCAGAAAGAATAGAGAACACCCTATTTAATATGCTCTTGAGCTTGCAGAGCCACTCTTTCTCGCACTTGTATTGTGCAGCACACTTAAATATATATATATATATATATATATATATAAGACACTAATCAGGTAGAGCTTTTCAATTGCAAGTGGGATTCAGTCAACTTTAGTTTGACCGACTTGGCTATTATATTGGCTTGCAATTCAAGCCATAAGAGTAATATCTATACAACAAATCTTCGCATTGGCCTAAATTGATAAAGCGTCACAAACAAACTCCTCCATCGCCACCACTTTAATCTCTTAGAGTTTTCAGAAGCTGCAAACACTGAACAAGTCCAAGCAATGCCTGAACTTGCATGTTAGAACCGGCTTTGTCAACATATCAGTTGTGTTCTCCTAAGTGTGAATCTTCTTAAGAACAATGTCTATTGTAACAATCATCTCCCTTATTGTGTGGAACCTTATAGAGTCAAAACAATATGATTTGTCCAAGTATGATAAACCCAATGCTTTGCCAAATAAATGGCACTCAACTAAACTCCACCTTATTTCAAACCAAGCTCTCTAACTAGTCCCTTCAACGACAGTACTTCCTTTGTAGCTTCAATAGTAGACATGGTGACAATGGATTGTATATGAGACCTGATGAAGCCGAAAACATCACCAGTGAGCCGCACGGTTCCAACACACTCGATACCAGACCTGTCCAACATAGAAAAAGAAGAAGATCTTGTAGAGAGTACCGGTGTGGTACTGGCCAAAGACCCTCCGAAGGTTAAGTCAGAAGACAGCTCCAACAATGTTAGAGAGTATGACCTTTATAGAAATTGTGTGTACCTTTTTCTTGAGGGTCTTTAGATTTTATAGTCGCGTAGGGCCAAACTCCTTTGCTTGCGGAACAAGTCTTTTCCTTATGGGGAAAATACTCATTAATGCGTGTATATTCTAGAATTCTACTCATGTTGGGATTTTATAAACCAGGGCTAATCGTGTGTCGCAAGTATTTTCCATTTAAGGTTCCTTGGAGACCACATAAAAATGGGTTGGATGCCACATGACCATTCGGTCCGTACATGCCATATCTATCCGTGCCACCTCTGTCTAGATAGTTTTGTCATGCACAATTTTTCCTCTTCAGTTGCCCCCTTCACCCCATGGGCCCGTGATCTCGGAGTCAAAGGACTCGTGGGGTGACGGTTCGATTTGGATCCTGAGAGACTTGTCAGTCTTTGACAGGCTGGCCTAAAATTATTTATGGCGCAGTGGACTTAAATTTTGACCAAAGCACTTTTGGGTGACATGGTTCGTCTATCCTCCCGTAGGTAAGAAGACTCCGAATTTTCATTAAGGCACTCATGGGCGACTTGGTTCGTCCTTCCACCCGTAGGTAGTAGGACTTAAAATTTTCACCAAGGCACTCGTGGGTGACTTAGTTCGTCCTTCCACACGTAGGTAGTAGGACTTAAATTTTGTACCAAGACACTTGTTGGTGGCTTGGTTAATCCTTCCACCCGTAGGTAGGAAGACTTTAAATTTCGACTAAGGCACCCATGAGTGACTTGGTTCATCCTTCCACCCATGGGTAGAAGGACTTAAATTTCAACCAAGGCACTCGTGAGTGACTTGGTTCGTCCTTCCACCTGTCGGTAGAAGGACTTAAACTTTGTACAAAGGCATTCGTTGGTGGCTTGTTTAGTCCTTCCACTCGTAGGTAGTAAGACTTTAAATTTTGACCAAGGCACTCGTGAGTGACTTGGTTCATCCTTCCACCCGTAGGTAGAAGGACTTTAATTTCGACCAAGGCACTTGTGAGTGACTTAGTTCGTCATTCCACTTGTCGGTAGAAAGACTTAAATTTTGTACCAAGGCACTTGTTGGTGGCTTGGTTAGTCCTTCCACCCGTAGATAGTAGGACTTTAAATTTCGATTAAGGCACCCGTAAGTGACTTGGTTCGTCCTTCCACCCGTAGGTAGGAAGACATAAATTTTGTACCAAGGCACTCGTGAGTGACTTGGTTCGTCATTCCACCCATACGTAGAAGGACTTAAATTTTGACCAAAACACTCGTGAGTGACTTGGTTCATCCTTCCACCTGTTGGTAGAAGGACTTAAATTTTGTACCAAGGCACTTGTGAGTAACTTGGCTCGTCCTTCCACCCGTAGGTAGTAGGACTTAAATTTTTTACCAAGACACTCGTTGGTGGCTTGGTGCATCCTTCCACTCGTAGGTAGTAGGACTTAAATTTTGTACCAAGGCACTTGTTGGTGGCTTGGTTAGTCCTTCCACCTGTAGGTAGTAGGGCTTTAAATTTCAACCAAGCCATTTTTGAGTGACTTGCTTTGTCCTTCCACCTGTTGGTAGAAGGACTTAAATTTTGTACCAAGGCACTCGTTGGTGGCTTGGTTAGTCATTCCACCCGTAGGTAGTAGGACTTTAAATTTCGACCAATGCATCCGTGAGTGACTTGGTTCATCCTTCCACCCGCAGGTAGAAGAACTTAAATTTTGTACCAAGGCACTTGTTGGTGGCTTGGTTAGTCCTTCCACCCGTAGGTAGTAGGAATTTAAATTTCGATCAGGGCACCCGTGAGTGACTTGGTTCGTCCCTCCACTCGTAGGTAGAAAGACTTAAATTTTGTATCAAGGCACTTGCTGGTGGCTTAATTCGTCCTTCCATTCGTAGGTAGGAATAAATTTTATACCAAGGCACTTGTTGGTGGCTTGGTTCATCCATCCACCCGTAGGTAGTAGGGCTTAAATTTCGTACCAAGGCACTTGTTGGTGGCTTGGTTTGTCCTCCCACTTGTCGGTAGAAGGACTTAAATTTTGTACCAAGGCACTTGTTGGTGGCTTGGTTAGTCCTTCCACCCGTAGGTAGTAGACTTAAATTTTTTACCAAGGCACTCGTTAGTGACTTGGTTCGTCCTTCCACCCTTAAGTAGAGGGACTTAAATTTTGAATGAGAATCAGGTGTTGTTGGCATCTTTGATCGTCGGTATCCTTAGTTGTCGATCCATCCCATTGGGATGAGGATTAGTTGTCTGTCGACTTCCTTTTGTAGTGTTTAGCCCTGAGGTCTTGCTGAAGCATTGGCATTTATTGTATGCTTATACGTAGGGTTGGGCATCCTTTTACACAGTAGGCCATTGATACACTACTCCCAGGACGCGTGATGCCCAAACTTTCAACCTTCGAGCCGCGTTGTAGTCCTCTATTATCGTCCCATTCTTAAGGTATTTTGTCCGTCTACTTTTGGTCATGGACTTGCCAACGTGACTGAGTGTTACTTCATCATCAATTTTTTTGTTTGTGTGCGTCCACCTTTGTTCATGGACATGCATCCGTCTTTTTTTTTTTTTTGGTGGCTGTCCACTTTTGTTCATGGACATGCATCCGTCCTCTTTTTTTTGGTGTCCATCCACCTTTGTTCATGCATGCATCCGTCTCCTTTTTTTTTTGGTATCCGTCGACCTTTGTTCATGCATGCATCCGTCTCTTTTTTTTTTTTTTTTTTTGGGTGTCCGTCCACCTTTGTTCATGCATGCATCCGTATCTTTTTTTTTTATTTGTTTTGGTGGCCGTCCACTTTTGCATGCATCCGTCTTCTTTTTTTTTTTTTTGGTGTCCATCCACCTTTGTTCATGGAAATGCATGCATCCGTCTCTCTCTCTCTCTCTCTCTCTCTCTCTTTTTTTTTTTGGTCCACCTTTTGGGTTGTCATTTTTTGGTCACGGATTTGTTGAGGTGACTAAGTCTTACCTCATCACCTTGTTGGTCGTCTACCTTGGGTCGTGGACTTGTTGAGGTGACTAAATGTTAACTCATCACCTTGTTAGTCATCCACTTGGGGTCGTGGACTTGTTGAGGTGACTGAGTGTTACCTCGTCACCTTGTTGGTCGTCCACTTGGGGTCGTGGACTTGTTGAGGCGACTAAGTGTTACCTCGTCACCTTGTTGGTCGTCCACTTGGGGTCGTGGACTTGTTGAGGCGACCAAGTGTTACCTCGTTACCTTGTTAGTCGTCCACTTGGGTCGCGAGCTTGTTGAGGTGGCTAAGTGTTACCTTGTCACATTTTTGGTCGTCCACTTGGGGTCATGAACTTATTGAGGTGGCTAAATGTTACCTCATCACCTTGTTTGACATCCACCTTGGGTCGTGGACTTGTTGAGGTGACTAAGTATTACTTTATCACCTTGTTGGTCGTCCACTTGAGGTCGTGGACTTGTTGAGGTGACTAAGTGTTACCTCGTCACCTTGTTTGACGTCTACCTTGGGTCGTGGACTTGTTGAGGTGACTAAGTGTTACCTTGTCACCTTGTTGGTCGTCCACTTGGGGTCGTGGACTTGTTGGGGTGACTAAGTGTGGCAACCGTCCCCCCATAGTCGACTTTGGTCATGTGTCTACCTGTAGGTGACCTAGCGTAGTGACCGTCCATCCGTAGGCGACTTTGGCTACGTATCTACTCGTAGGTAACTTAGTATATTGACCATATACCCATAGGCGACTTTGGTCATGTGTCTACCCGTAGGTAACTTAGTATAGTGACCGTCTACCCGTAAGCGACTTTGGCCATGTGTCTACCCGTAGGTAACTTAGTGTAGTAGCCGTCCACCCGTAGGCAACTTTGGCCATGCGTCTACCCATAGGTAACTTAGTATAGTGACCGTCCACCCACCTTGAGAGGTGATGTTTTGAGCCAATGCGTTGTACGAATATTCCTCGTCTATTGCCCCCCCTTCCATGTTTGCCTTCGCTGCTTGAGTTGATCATCTCTTAGATTGTTCGTCATCTTGGCGACTTGGATGATCGATACTACCTCAGAGATATTGTAGAAGGGTAGGCAGTATTGGTTGTTCTTTTTTTTTTTTTTTTTATAATCGCAAGTAGAGAAAATATTCTTCAGGCATTCGGTATTCTAAGGGTGAGGTAGCTTCTGCCCATCAAGTCTATCTTGTGGGGTGGTTGTTGTCTAAAAGGCGGCTTTTTCGTGGAGAATTGGTCTTCCGTCTTGCTGGGTTACTCCTGTTCGCTACAACTTCCCTTGGCCTACAAGGATCTCATTTGTTGTTTCAGATCATAACACTCCTTCGTGTCATGTCCATGTTCATGGTGGTAATGTCAATATTTGGTGCTTTGATCGCTTGCTTGGATCCCCATTCATCCTCCTCGACCACTCCAACATGGGGTCATCTTTGATAAGTGTAAGTATATGGTCGATAGGAGCGTTTAGTGGGGTGGAGCGAACGGGTCGGCTATTAGAGTATCTAGGCCTCTTGCCTTCTCTTTGGCCAATCATTCGTCGTCCTATAGTATTTTAGTCGTCAGTCTTCTCTTCTATTTGCTCTTCCCTTATGTAATATTTCAAAGGGGTGGATAGTGATTATGACTGATGACGATGATAAATGCCTCCAAAAAGTCGTCCATGTGGTTCGTCCTTGAGGAAAGTGAACGACTTGAAACCATGTCCCCACCAAAGCCTCGTCCGTCGTTAAGGACGGACAAAGCCTCGTCCGTCCCTAATGACGGACGAGGCAAATAATGGACTCGGCCAAATTGGAAACTATGGCAAAATTGGCTTTACCCATGAACCAATACCTCCTTTATCCAAAATGAAGCATCGGTCTAGATAAAATAACTTCCATGGAAGTTATGGAAGTTACTTTATACTTTGATAAATTCCTCAACAATAGGAACAGTTTTTAGAACAAATAACCGTTCCATGTGCACTATATAAGCATTTTCCTACAAAGAGGTAAGGTATTCAGACTTTTTCTCTAGAAAACAGAACAGTCTTAAAGTGATCTTTCTCCATTCCAAGTCACTAACTTTATCATCGGAGGATCATAGGCCGGCCTCCACCGGTCTTTTCTCTGATTGAGTTTGGTTTTTCAGGATTTAGCCTTCAAGATCGCCAAAGTCCGGAGACTTTCAATCCACTGATTTTCAAGTAACATCAATTGGCGCCGTCTGTGGGAAAACAAATATTTGTTGCTCTTGAACTTGTTGAGTTCTGCGTTTTCCCTCCCATAAAGGGTTGAAATGGTTCGGACAAGGTCGAGGGCAACTAGCCCAGGCCCCCAACATAGTAGAGATGCATCAAGCAACCCTCATCGCGATCGTCAATCTGCACCAGTTATGCAGGCATCTTCTGTCCAACATATGCACTCTATGGCGGCTGCGATGGCAGAGTTAACCCGCCAGAATCAAGAACTACGGAGAGAGATCAATCAAAGGCAGACACGTGCGGAGCATGAAGAAGGACAAACTCAGAGCCTAGAGGGCAGAGAAAATTTTCAACATGGGAGTCAATCAAAGGGAACCACCCCGCGAAGGGTACCCCATTTGGAACAAGAGTTGGATCAGATGAAGAAAGCCATGGACGAATTGAAGGAAAATATGAGGAGGGCAAATCCAGTAGAGGATTTGGTTCATAGAACTGACTCTCCCTTTACGGCTTCCATCAATGGCCACCCCTTGCCACCGAAGTTTAAAATGCCCTCTTTGGATTCATACGATGGGAATCGAGATCCCTTTGACCACATTGCCACCTTCAAGACCACTATGCATCTCCAAGGAGTTCCAGATGAAATAATGTGTAGAGCCTTTTCCACCACCCTCAAGGGTCCGGCCAGAGTGTGGTTCAGCAAGTTACCCCCAAATTCAGTAAGTTCTTTCGAAGAATTAAGCAAGTTGTTTGTTAATAACTTTATAGGGGGTCAACGACACAAACGTTCTACTTCTAGTCTGTTGACAATAGAACAGGGGGAGAACGAGAGTTTGCGGTCATTTATTACTCGATTCAATAGGGAAGCCTTGACAGTGGACGAGATGGACGATAAATTGCTGTTGGCAACTTTTTACAACGGAGTTCATTCGGATTTGTTCATCTACAAACTCTATGAGCAAGAGCCACAGACCATGGCGGAGCTCGTCCATTCAGCTCAAAACTTCATGAATGCGGAGGATGCTATTATAGCTAAGAAAAGAAAGAGGACAGAGAAAGTGGAGACAAGTCGTCATCCCGAACAAGCCCCTCGTCCAAAGAAGGGGCGCACAGACGATAGAAGAGACCGGGACAAAAAGACAGGTTCCTCAGACGCAACCAGCAATACACTCCATTGAATATACCGCTTGAACAAGTCCTTATGCAAATCAAGGATGAGCCTTCCCTAAAGTGGCCAGAGAAATTGAAAGGAGATCCTAACAAGCGAAACAGGAACAAGTATTGTCGCTTTCATAGAGACCATGGCCATGACACAGATGAGTGTTTTGATTTGAAGCAACAAATTGAAAATCTCATAAGGCAAGGGAAGTTGAGAAATTTCCTTGGGCGAGATAACAAGGATGAGAAGTTGAAAGGGAAAGTAGAAGAATCATCGCGACCACCACTAGGCGAGATAAAAGTTATCATCGGAGGAGATTTGACAGGACGGTCGTCCAAGGCAAAAAAAGCATACTTAAAGGAAGTACAGAGTGTGCAACTTTCAGGACGACCGTCAGGAGCTAGATCCGCGGACGAACAGCCAATTACCTTCACGGATGAGGAAGCTGAAAGAATCCACCATCCTCATGATGACGCTATTGTCATCGCCTTACTTATTGCTGACTACAGAACTAGAAGAGTGCTGATAGACAACGGGAGTTCGGCAGACATTTTGTACTATCCAGTCTTTCAGTAAATGAGGATCGGACGAGACCAGCTCCGCCCAGTGTACTCGCCTCTAGTAGGCTTCGGAGGAATGACGGTACAGCCTGTAGGTATTGTTACATTACCAGTGGTGGTAGGAGCATATCCACGACAGTTGTCTACCAACGTGAATTTCTTAGTAGTAGATTGCTCATCATCTTATAATGCAATAATTGAAAGGCCAACCCTAAACAGTTGGAAGGCAGTCACATCCACCTACCACTTATCGGTCAAGTTCCCGACGGAACATGGGATAGGCCAAGTACAGGGAGACCAATTAGCAGCTAGGGAGTGTTATCTAGCCATGTTGGCTGTGGACGAGCAAATCCAAACAATGAATATTGAAGAAAAGAGAGTTGTGGCGGAACCTGTAGAAGCGTTGGAAGACGTTCCTTTAGATGAAAACAACCCTGAGAGATGTACCAGGGTTGGAGCAGATCTGGAAGCGAAGATTAAGAGGGACCTCATTTGTTTTTTAAAAAGAAACAGAGATGTGTTTGCTTGGAGTCACGAAGACATGCCGGGTATAGATCCTAGTGTTATTACTCACCGTCTGAGTAGATACCTTTCTTCCAAGCCAGTACGACAAAAGAAGAGGGTGTTCGCCCTCGAGAGAGATAATGCTGTTAAAGAGGAAGTCCAGAAATTAATCGTGGCAAGGTTCATCCGAGAAGTATACTATCCTGATTGGTTAACCAATGTAGTCATGGTCAAGAAAGCGAACGGCAAATGGAGAATGTGCGTTGATTTCACTAATTTAAACAAGGCTTGTCCCAAGGACAGTTACCCGTTGCCACGCATTGATCAGCTGGTAGATTATACTGCAGGCCATAAGTTGCTTAGTTTTTTGGACGCTTTCTCGGGTTACAATCAAATTAAAATGGACGAAGCAGACCAAGAGAAGACATCCTTTGTCACCAGTCAGGGACTATTTTGCTATGAAGTGATGCCTTTCGGTTTGAAAAATGCTGGAGCAACGTACCAATGACTGGTCAATCACATGTTTCGTCCGCAAATTGGGCGGAATATGGAAGTCCACATAGACGATATGTTGGTAAAAACTCAGGACGAGGGAAGACATTTGGACGACTTACAGGAAACATTCGACACATTGAGGCAATTTCAAATGAAGTTGAACCCTAACAAATGTGCTTTTGGAGTATCATCAGGGAAATTCCTAGGATTCATGGTCTCCTATAGAGGAATCGAAGCTAATCCTAATAAAATTCAAGCAATATTGGATATGAAGCCTCCAAGCAATGTTAAAGAAGTCCAGTCCCTCACCGGATGAGTTGCCGCCCTCAACAGGTTTGTTTCCAAAGCAACTGACAAGTGTTTACCATTTTTCAAGGTTCTTAAAAAAGCATTCGAATGGAGTGTCAGAAGGCTTTTGAAGATCTGAAGATGTATCTCACCAAAGCCCCACTGTTGAGCCCGTCCGTGCAAGGAGAAGAGTTGTACTTATATTTAGCAGTCACTCCACACGCAGTAAGTTCAGCACTAGTGAGGGAAGAGGGCAAAATACAGAGACCTGTATACTATACCAGCAAAGCATTGAGGGGAGCTGAAGGACGATACCCGTTAATGGAAAAATTGGCTTTTGCATTGATAATAGCCTCCAGGAAACTGAGGCATTATTTCCAAGCTCATGTCATTAACGTCATGACAGATCACCCGCTGAGGAAGGCAATGAACAAATTAGAAGCTGCAGGACGTTTGATTCAATGGGCTGTCGAGCTCAGTGAGTTCGACATAAAGTACCAACCAAGGCATGCCATAAAAGCTCAAGCTCTGGCAGATTTCATTGCTGAATTTACCTTAAGTGCTGACGATGAAGGTGAAGTGAACAAAAAGTGGGTCGTCCATGTTGACGGCTTGTCTACACAGTACGCAGGAGGAATTGGTGTGGTTTTGCAGTCTCCAGAGGGGGATAAGCTAAAACACAAAGTTCACCTGCACTACCGAGCAACTAATAATGAAGTCGAGTATGAAGCTCTTCTCAAAGGGCTGCAGCTGGCCAAATTGGTAGAAGCTAAATCTGTCCTCGTCTTGGGAGATTCTCAACTGATCATGGGTCAAGTGAATGGAATGTACGAGACTAAAGAAGAACGAATGAGGAAGTATCTTGACAGAGTAATGCGGGTTACTAGAAAGTTTGAAGAAGTTAGTTTCGTTCAAATCCCAAGGGAGGAGAACATGGAAGCTGATACCTTAGCAAAAGAAGCCTCAGCAAATGAAGCCGTAGATAAGCTTGATGAGATCCAATACATACCAAGCATAGACATCCCCGAAATACAACAGGTGGAAAGCAGGGAAAATTGGATGACTCCAATTATGTCATACCTAAGGAATGGAAAACTTTCGGAGGAAAAAGATGAGGCAAAAAAGTTGAAGATCAAAGTAGGCAGGTACATTCTCATAGACAAGATTCTCTACAAAAGAGGCTTTTCCCAGCCTTATCTCCGATGTTTGGCCCTAGATGAAGCGAACTACATTTTAAGGGAAATTCATGAGGGATCATGTGGCAATCACTCAAGGGCAAGGTCACTCGTCCACAAAGCCGTCCGCGCAGGATACTATTGGCCAAACATGCAAGCTGATGCTAAGGCCTACGTCAAAGTCTGCGATCAGTGCTAAAGGTTTAGCAATATCCCCAGGCAACCATCAGAGTATTTGACTCCAATGACGGCCCCGTGGCCTTTCGCACAATGGGGGCTAGACATTCTGGGTCCATTTCCACTGGGGGTAAGGCAAATGAAATTCCTCGTAGTTGGTATCGATTATTTTACCAAGTGGGTAGAAGCGGAACCATTGGCCAACATCACACAACAAAACGTCAAGAACTTCGTGTGGAAGAACATTGTTTGCAGATTCGGAGTACCCAGGGTACTAGTATCAGACAACGGACGACAATTTGACAATGCACTTTTCAAGGATTTTTGCATACATTTTGGGATTCAAAATCACTACTCATCACCAACCCACCCACAAGCTAATGGACAAGTGGAAGTAGCAAACCGATCCTTGTTGAAAATCATCAAGACTCGGCTTGAGGGGGCAAAGGGTGTATGGCCAGATGAATTACCAGGTGTTTTATGGGCTTACAGAACAACAGTGAGGACTCCTACAGGAGGGACTCCTTTCAAGCTAGCATATGGAACTGAAGCAGTTATACCCGCGGAAGTGCACATGGCTAATCATAGGGTGACGACCTACCAGGATGAAGCTAATGAGGAACAACTCCGTTTGAACCTCGATTTAATAGACGAGGTAAGGACGGATGCTGAGCAAAGGATGGCAAAGTATAAAAACCTTATGGCAAGGCGTTATAATGCAATGGTCAAGCCAAGACGATTCAATATAGGGGACCTCGTCCTGAAAAGAGTTTCCTTAGCAACAAAAAACCCAGCCCATGGGAAGCTGGGACCAAATTGGGAAGGCCCCTACAGAGTTATCAACTGCAAAAGACAAGGATCCTATTACTTAGATGCCCTTGATAGGAGGAAGCTGGAGCATCCTTGGAATGTGGAGCATTTGAGGAAGTACTATCAGTAAAGTACCAGTCTAGAGGAGCATGACTCTGGACAAGATCAGGGGTTAATGTTTGTGTGGCTTTATTATTATGTGTGGCTTTATTACTATTATTATGTTAAAATTGTGGACGACATTATAATTTGTGTTGTTTAAATAAAGGCATTAGCCTCTAAGGTATATGCCTCGTCTATGAACAATGCTTATGTTATGAACAATATTTGTGGAATGTACATAATGTTGTATAATTCACGTTTTCCCATACTACGTTTGTTCAAATTTACTCCTGAAAAGATTGAAAAGTATAAGATGAGAAAATTCTCTGGACGCGGAGAATATAACATCGAAATTTCCTAAGGAAAAAACAAGTCATGCTCGTCCAAATTAGAGGACGAGGTGAAACCAATGCTTAAGGCCAATTGCCATAAAAGCCCAAGTATACTCGTCCACACAATGAGCAAGATAAAGTATAATACACATCAGGCTCTTGGACGAGAAAATGCATAGATGACCTATGGACGAAGAAATCCATGGGCGTGTTGTAACCTAATTAAGGCATTTGTTGAAACAATCCAGCCCATGGACAAGTAAGACGCAATGCCTAAAACTTCATTTGAACGTAAAAGGCATTTGTTAATACAATCCAGTCCATGGACGAGGAAAAAAACTCAAGGCCTTCATTAAAATATAAAGATCAACTAAGTCTATGGACGAGTAATGCTGATTTTTTATCATTATTTCTCAACAAGCCCATGGACGAATAACATTGATTACCATTTTTACTTAGACAAAATACATTTGAAAATCCAATGAAAATGGTAGATGAATGTGTAAAAAAAAAAAAGAAAAACTCGTCCACACATTTGAAAAAAGAAAATGACATTCATTAAGTCAAGGGTGGATATTTTACATCCAAAACAGCCCTTGTTAACTAAACTGAAATGATTGTTTGAAACCCCGTCCTAAAACTTTGGACAAGGTAAATGTATTGAAATTACATTAAAAAGATCACAAAAGAGAGCAAATAAAAGTACATTGAGAAACTTCTTTAAAGGGAAACAAGTTTTTCTTAAGACGAAGGAGCATCAGCTTGGGAGGCGTCCAGAGGGGGTAAGGTAGAAGCATCGTCCTCAACATTAGCGTCCTCGGAGTCAGTATGAAGGAGAGAGCTAGTGGCAGCAGCATTAAGATTCAGTACTATGGAGCTGAAGTCCACACTAGGAAACTTCTCCATAGCCTCCATCCTGAAATCTTCAAACCCAGCTGCATAATTGGTGTCCAAAACATCAGTATATTGTTTGGACACCTTGAATTCGGCCACTGCATCTTCCTTCGCTTTGGAGAGGAGAATTTTGTTTTCTTCGTCCTTCTTCTTCAGGACCTCAAGACGAGCATCCTTCTCCGCAGCACTGGTTTTTAACTCCTCAACTAAAGTCTTCAATTCTTTCACCTCTTCCGTAGTTTTGGAAGCCACCTCCGCCCATTGCTTAGCCTCGTTCCTCAACTCCTGTGCCCTCGTCTCCAGTAAAATCCTCGTCCTGTCCAATCCTGTGGCCTGCCTGGACGCCGCTATAAACTTTGACATGCCCTACAAAAAAGGAAGCAAATAAAAGTTAGAAAAAGGAAGAGACAAAGAAGAAAAATAAAATCCTTAGTCAAGACGAGGAATGGGTTTTTTACCTTAAAAAGGTCGTGAACACCAGAGTGTTCAAAATCTTTAAGGGACATGTCATAACAGACGTTTATATCTTCGTCAGTTACAGCCGTCTTGAAACGTTCCCACGCTAAGTCCTCATTTTCAATGATATTGGAAGGGACCGCTCGAGAAGGCTGAGGAGTTAACACAGTCTTGGACGGAGTGGACTTGGACGGAGTGCTCTCAGTTGGAATGGACGAGTCAACATCAACTATGTGCACAGGCTGCTGGGACGAGGGAAGGGTAGGCTTGGCTACCTGGGACGAGGTACTCTTAGCTTTTTTGCCTCTGCGACTGGGGAGATTTGCCAGATCCAAATTTTTAGGTAAAGTTTTCCTTTTCTCCCCAATCACAGGACGAGCCTGAGGTTCAACCTCAGGACGTTCCCCCTCAACAGCCACGTCTTTCCCTTTGTTTCCTTTCATCATTGCCATTCCTTAAAAAAAAAAAAAAAAACACTTTTAGATTAAAAAACAAAGTAAACAATATGCAAGGGTGTTTGGAACTTAAGACTTACTTTTTCTCACTGTGACCTCGTGCGCAATTGCTTCGTCAGAAGGGTTAGGGCCCAATCCCCACTTAGCAAGTCACCTGAGTGAGACCATGGAATGGAAATCTCTATCCGCGTGTAGATAAGCCCTGTGGACGCGGTCACGGAAGAATTTGCTCAAAGACGGACGTTTAATAGCTGAAACAAACCAAGTAAAGAACATTATTATTATAAGTTGATTATGAATGTTGAAAGAAAACAACAACAAAAATTATTAAAAGAACAAGGGGAGCAACTTACCCTCAGGACGAAGGTTTCCTAGGTCCCCGGTAAAACGACCGAAAGTGTCCTGGCCAACGTCTATAGGACTCCCAGCCCAGAAGCCGGAGACGAAGAAAAATTTCGTCTTCCATTTTCTGTCAGACGAGGCCAAGGACTTGATCAATCTACAATCTTTACCCCTGGCTGTAAATTGATGAAAGCCAGGGGATTGGTGTATCTCCGAAGGTTTATAACAATAAAGGAACTCGTCCACAGTAATAGGACGGTCCCTTCCGAACACTTCACCCCACAAAATTTGCATTGAGATGATTAATCTCCATGCATTTGGGTTAAATTGGCATACTCCTAAACCTAATCTAAAAAGCAACTCCCTAGTAAAGGTGTTTAAAGGAAATCTTAAACCTCCCAAAAGATATGCCTCGTAGACGCCTATCCCAAAACGAGGGTTGCAACACCATTCTCCTCGGACGGGTATTCTAGGGTTAAACTCATCTGGAATTTGATACCATTCCTTAAGATTTTGGAGTCTTTGCTCGTCCGTCCTAGAAGGGATATCCACTGCACAACTGTATACAGTTACCTCTTCCTCGTCCAAAGGACTAGATGGAGGAGCAGTGGACGAGGTACCAGCTTGGGACCCTGAGGCCTTCCTAAACTGATCCTGTACAACCTCTAAAGGAACTCCGGGGACTCCAGAAACATACTCGTCTGTGGTGTTCCCCCCACTACTATCACTAGAACTAGTAGAACTATAATAACTACTCTCATCATTGTACTCGTCTATGGCCCTATCTACACTATCGCTAGACGAGGAAAGCACAACCTCAGCCATCTTAAAAGAAAAACTAAGGACGAGGAAAAGAAAAATTACCTAGATCTAAGACGAAGGAAAGCTATGGACGCAGAAAGCTTCTAGACGAGGATCTAGGACGAGGAAGGATTAAGGGAAATTTCGGAAGTAAGAGGGGTAATGGGGGCATTCCACTATTTATAGGGAATAAACTCCGGCACCTGGAATGACGTGATAAATCAATAGATGCCACGTGGCATGTTCCTCGATCAAACCAATCGACGTGATTTTTAGCTAATGAAATCACGACACGTGGCACTCTCCGACTTACAATTAATACACCTCTTACATCTTTCTCTCTGGACGACCCATGGACAAGGGGGCAACTGATGACGATGATAAATGCCTCCAAAAAGTCGTCCATGTGGTTCGTCCTTGAGGAAAGTGGACGACTTGAAACCATGTCCCCACCAAAGCCTCGTCCGTCGTTAAGGACGGACGAAGCCTCGTCCGTCCCTAATGACGGACGAGGCAAATAATGGACTCGGCCAAATTGGAAACTATGGCAAAATTGGCTTTACCCATGAACCAATACCTCCTTTATCCAAAATGAAGCATCAGTCTAGATAAAATAACTTCCATGGAAGTTATGAAAGTTACTTTATACTTTGATAAATTCCTCAACAATAGGAACGGTTTTTAGAACAAATAACCGTTCCATGTGCACTATATAAGCATTTTCCTACAAAGAGGTAAGGTATTCAGACTTTTTCTCTAGAAAACAGAACAGTCTTAAAGTGATCTTTCTCCATTCCAAGTCACTAACTTTATCATCGGAGGATCATAGGCCGGCCTCCACCGGTCTTTTCTCTGATTGAGTTTGGTTTTTCAGGATTTAGCCTTCAAGATCGCCAAAGTCCAGAGACTTTCAATCCACTGATTTTCAAGTAACATCAATGACCACTTCTACGTTGATCATGCGATAAGACTTGATATTCTTACGGCTACTTAATTTGCACTTCCAACGCTTGGTTTTGTAGCATAAGAGCTTTATTTTGTTGAATAAGTTGCTCGATCGTAGCCGAGAGTGTCTGCAGTTGCCATTCTACAACAGTAGGGGGATTTCCAGTTTCTTGGTTGGCTGATGCCATCGATCGAGTTTGGACCGTACGACCTTTTGTCTGAAGGATAAAGCAATTACTAATTACTCGTATTTCCCATAGACGGCGCCAACTGATGTAGCCGAAAAAATCACCAGTGAGCCACACGGTTCCAACACACTTGATACCAGACCTGCCCAACACAATAAAAAAGAAGACCTTGCAGAGAGTACCGGTGTGATACCGGCCAAAGACCCTCCGAAGGTTAAGTTAGAAGACAGCTCCAACAATGCTAGAGAGTATGAGCTTTATAGAAATTGTGCGTACCTTTTTCTTGAGGGTCTTTAGATTTTATAGTTGCGTAGGGCCAGATTCCTTTGCTTGCGGAACAAGTCTTTTCCTTATGGGGAAGATACTTATTAATGCGTGTATATTCTAGAATTCTACTCATGTTGGGACTCTATAAACCAAGGCTAATCGTGTGTCGCAAGTATTTTCCATTTAAGATTTCTTGGAGACCACATAATAATGGGCTGGATGCCACGTGACCATTCGGTTCGTACATGCCACGTCTGTTCGTGCCACCTCCGTCTAGATAGCTTCGTCATGCATAATTTTTCCTCTTCAAGACCTTTAATATGTATTCAATTCTTTATCATCCTTCGAGCACTGACTATTAGATAATCTAAAGCAATTTGCCAATGGAATGCTTATAGGATTAGTACATTGCATGTGGAATTTTTCAAGGACCTTTCTAATGTAGTTCATTTGATACCTCTTGTTATCTGCCCAACAAGTGGTATCAGAGTTCAAGGTGGTGTGCAATGAAAGTGGTGAGGTGTTTAGGGTCCTTCCTAGCGATGACAGAGCAAGTCTAAAGGACCTACACAAACAATCTAGAGAAATGCCTAACAAAGGAGTATTACCAATGGTGCTAGATCACGGTGAAGCGTGTGGTTCCAAAAGACATGGATGTGAGCGCCGATTCCTATAGATGAGTGTGTGGGGTTAACACATGGTTCTCATGGATAGCATACAAGAGGCTCACAAATGATGTGTTGGTGATAGAAAAAACCCACAAGCAATAGAGAGTAAGTAGGACTTGTTCATAGTCTACAAAGTGGCAAAGAGTCCAACACTCACACGTGAGAGGAAAATTGTTAGGAAGACACATGTTTTACATTAAAGAAAAATAAAAATAACAAGAGGGAGTGATTAATAATTTAATATAATATAGTTGGACACAAACTTATAAATTGAAGTTTTTTGAGTTAAATTGTGTCTCTATATGTTATATTAACTACTCAATTAGAAGCTCATGTTGTCTCCCTCAACGTAATCAAATCTAATCTAATCCAGTTTTATATACAATTATGAAAACCTGTGCTAAAATTCTTGCATTTGTCAAAGTTGAAGCACCCATTACCTGACATGTGGCAGCTTCATCAGATTATTTAGAAGCATGAGGACTCAAAATTCCACATGACAAGTTATAATACCTACACTTTAGTTTTATGAGTCCACGTGTTTGTGTCAAAAGATTTAAATTTAGAGTCTTTAATGTACATCATTAAATTGCTCCTAAAGAATTTGAATTTTTCAATGAGTAGAATAGAATATAATGACATAATGTGTCATAAATTATTCTCAAAAATTATCCACTATCAAAGGTGTGGAGCCCTTTATAGTAATCAGCATTAAAGGTAACTTTAATTTAAGTAGACTTTGGTTGTGCCTTAAAGTCCAAATTTGTTGTGCTAAGCTTGCTCAAAAAGAAAAATAAAAAAAAGAGTTGGATGCTTTGGGCACACGAAATGTGAAAGTAAACAACGATTAAGTTTGATTCCTATGTTTTTTTGGAGAATCAGTTTGATTCCTATGCTTGTGGAAAGAGTCAAAAGTTTGAAAAAATAAAAGCCAACAAAAGTTTATAAACCAATGCATAATAATAATAATATAATATAATATAATGGGTGCAACAGGCTTCTCAAAAAAAATAATGGGTGCAACATGGTGTTGGTTGAGCTGCCATGTAACAAGTGACCAGGTGACACGTGGCTAAGAGTTTATATCAACAATCTTTCTTTTGAAATTCATATTTTTTGCTCTCTATTTGAAGCCATGGCTTGTAAATATCAAATACTATTTGTTCAAGACTTGGTAATTTCCGTTCTCAATATGAAGTTTTGGTTTGTGTTAATTGGTTTTGGTTCAACGAGGAACAAAGATGAAGGTTGATTTGCACTTGAATTTTAGATCTTTCATCTAAATTTTTATTTTAAACATTAGGTTGTGTGATTGAACATTACTATTCCTTATTTGGGTTCACGATGAAAAACAAGGAGATAGTAGAAGACAATTAGTAAAAATTAAAAAAAGCCAGCCGACTTTATCTTTACCAGAGTTTTTCACTCTAAAGGAAGCTATTCAAGCAGTGGCAATGATCAAAACTACATCCTTTGCATAGGGTAAAAAAAAAAAGGTAAATGTTATTAACAAATGTTGAAAAAACTAAACTAGTTCCAAAAATAGGAAGCAAATTAATACAAGAAAATCTATTATCCATCTCAACTCAGAGTGATTTGCCTATATAATTAGGGATTAAAATTTATTTCTGTCTTGGAGTGCTAATATTGTTGCTAATTGCTTCATATGAAATTATTTTGATGTATCTTTTTTTTTTTTTTTTTTTTGATAGGAATATATTGAATAGATGGTGTCACATGTCTGAATATGATTTGTATATATCATTTTTTTTTTTTTACAACCTACCTGCCATGTTTGAAGAATAAATATGCCCTTAAATGTCTATCATTGACCTTTCAAATCCTACATTAAAGATTTTGCCATCTTCCTTTCAGTTAAAAATTACTATGAAATCTCTCATTTAAATTCTACATATAGTAATTATGTATATATAATGCAAATTGATTCTTTATTCATCAAAAAAAAAAAAAAAAAATGCAAATTGATTCCTCAAATTAATCCCTCTTTAACATTTTACCATATACAGATATATCCAAAAATGGGCTACATATAATTATGTATATTTGGTGCAAAATGGAATTCTTAATTTCCCTCTTTTACATTTTACCAAATACAGATATATCCAAAAATGGGCAATAATATACCTCTATATACTTGGCTTCTTTGAAGTTTAAAAAATGTTAAAGGTACAAATTATTCTGTAGAGATTTGTCAAATTTGTATAAATGTTATAAAATAATTTATATAAGTCATTTTCATTGTCACAAGCATCATCAAAGCGACATTTTTTTTTTCTTTCTTTTTTCTTCAGTTTTGTTAACGTTTCAGATCCTACCTCTTCTCAGTTTTTGTTTTTTTTTTTGGTTCTCAATCAAACCTTTGTTTTCCTATCAATCTCTCTAAAAAAAAAAAAAAAGACTCTTCGTTTCTCATCTTAAATAAAACCCTTACCATTAAACCCAATCTCCACAGTTGTCAACACCTTTTCATCTTCTCCTAATGATTTTTACAAAGGATTAGAAAGAAGAATGTGATGAACTTCAGAGAGCTTGTGGAGAAATTGAAGTCAAGCTTGGTAGGTTTTCTCTTGCTAACTACTTTTTTATTGTTTGGAGAATGAATTTTCTAATATGTTTTGGTTTCCTTCGATTTGATTAGATTGGTTGGCACTTGGCTATATTATGTTTCCAAAATGATTTTGCTATTTAAATTTTAGATGTTAATTAATTATCCTTAATATATTGTTAAGTTGGTGCTAAATTAGTGAGTCGATTGAAAATTTGTAACAACAAATGAAGCAAAGAGATTTGAAAGTACTGAAAGTCTTTGTGATCTTTCTAGAGAAAAATGAAGTGTATCATACTGACCCGAGAATACTTGAAAATTTAGATGTCCTAAAATGTGACAATGAATTTCCTAAATTCAAATTCAGTTATGCATATGATTGTACATTGATTTCTTTTTCTTCAAAACTTTGCTTGGTTAGTAAAACTTTGGCTTAATGGGTATAGACTATGGAGGTGCCGCGACTTTCCAGTTCCATGACAAAATGTTCTCCATTGTGTTTTATCTTCTCATGGCACAAGTTGTTTATAAGGGCAGAGTACGTAGTCGATTTGAAATTAAATTTTTAAATAGTTAAATGTTAAAACATTTAACTTAATATCTGTGTGTTCTAGTTAGCTCATCTGATAAGATCTTCGATAGTTGTATAAAAGATCTGGGGACATTAGACAGGGCTGGCTCAATGAATTTGGGGGCCCTAGGCGAAAGGTTTAAACGGGGCCTTTTATTATATTTAATTATAAATTCATATATTTTTCCAATTAAAATTTATTTTTCTTGCTTTTTGAGAGGCAAAATTACTAATTAAACAACTTGCAACAAAAACAAAATACTTTATCCAAGTCTTTCGAATACACTAACCATTTTTATCATGTTTCTCCCTGTTTGGTAATTTTCGAATATAATGCGTAGTAGAAAAATGTCTAGAGTTCTTATCTATAGGAAAGTTTAGATCATCAACTCTTATTAGATCATTTTCTATTAATAAATCTCTTAATTTTATATCAATAGTTTTCCATTGACTTAGATCAAAAATATTTGTAGGAATATAATTAGGTTGATCATTAATATTTTCACTCTCCTCTAAATTATTTTGAGCTTCACTATCAAGAATGGTGACATTACATGTTTGAACATTATCATGACCACCTTCGTTATTATCATTTTGTTGTATATTTTCATTATTTTCTAATTCTTTTTGATGAATTTCTTGTTCATTCATGAAACCTTCACTCAAATTTTCTGCAAGACTTTGTTTTTTACTAGTAATAAATTTGTCCATAGCTACTTTTTGAGATTCAATTAGTTCTTCTATTTGTCTTTTTTTTTTTTCATATCCAGATAAATATTTTCTAGTAGACATTTGTAATTAAAAAATATTCATGAATAAATGAAACACAATCTATAATATAAAAAAAATTACAATTTAGCTAGAATAATATAAATTTAATGTATAAAACAATAGAACCTGTTTTATCAAAAGCACAATTGCAGCTTTACTTAATATGATCACTTTACACTTTAAACTTGCACAAAAAAATTAAAATTAATATTAGTACAAAGTAAATTATTCTAAATTTATAATTTTGTTATTAATGCTCTTTTTTTTTTTTTTTTTTAGCTAGCAGTAAACCTATTTTTTTAGCATAATGTGTAGGACTCGACTTGATTGGATCCACTAACACTAAGACCAGCCCACTAGCAAAATGTGTAGAACTCAACTTGATCTACTAAGACTAAGACCAGCCCACTATCCCTCTAAATCTGATTTCTTAAAAAAAAAGAAAAAAAAAAAAGAAAAAAAGAGAACGTGTAGGACTAGATCACTGGATCAATACCTTAACTCCCATACCACTCATCTGATTTCTTAAAAAAAAAAAAAAAAAAAAAAACAAAATATGTAAGACTAAACTAAGTAGACTTTAACTCTTTTCTCTTTATGGGTATATTGACCATTCAAACCATTCAGAAGGCTTCTAGAGTTCTAGAGAAATCTAAAGGAATCTAAAAAGTACAACAACCAAACTAAAGTTCAGCTTCAGCCAAAAAGAAAAAAAAAAAAAAAAAAAAAAAACCCAAACACTGCTCACGCCTTTTCAAAAGAAAAAAAAAAACCCAGACCCGTGAGCAAACTCCTCTTCAAAAAAAAAAAACCCAGACACCCATGAAAAAAAAAAACTGAGAAACCCTCTTCAAAAGAAAAAAAAAACTGAGACACCCATGAAAAAAAAACCGAGACACCCAGCAGCAAACATGAAGAAGACGAAAGAGACAAAGGAAAAGAAAACAAAAAACGAACCTTCAGTGAACACACAAGTCTATTGCCAACACAGACACAGTTGATGAGTAAGCCAACTAATGAGCGTTTTTTTTTTTTAAATCAATATAGAGAAAGTCAAAGAATGAGTTTTTTTTTTTTTTTTCTTCTTTCTTTTTTCTCTCTCTTCTTATTTGCCTCTTCTTTCTGCTTTTGTAATATTTTCTTCTGTAAGCTAAACATTTTTGCCATTTGTAATCATTTTTTCTGCAAGCTAAAGATTTGGTGATGGTCTGATCTGATGGGATTAGCTTTCACGTCACATTGTCACTTCAGCTTTCTTTTCTGTGATAAACAGGCCTCTGTGAGAAACGGGCATTCATGGCCTGATAAGATTTGGTGATGGCCGTTCGAAATCTTCTTTTTTTTTTTTTTTGTGCAAGAAACGGCCCTCTGCGAAACGGGCCTCTGTAATTTTTTTTTTCTCAGATGGAAAAATAATATTATATAATATATTATTACTATTTAGGGGCCCTCTTATAAGTGGGGGCCTTAGGCGGCTGCCTAAGTCGCCTATAGCTTCAGTCGGCCTTGACACTAGACACACACAACCAATATGGAATAAACATCTATATATATATATATGTATAAAACACTTAATACCTAAATAATAACATAATAATAATGTAGCCCTTGCAAAAGTGGCACTTATTGATTAGTATGAATCTCATTCAGCAAAAAAAATAAATAATAAAAAATTTAGTATGGATCTCTCTACTTGAAAATCAAGAATAATTTATCAAAAATTTAACTGACAGTGCACCCAGAATCTCTCTACTTGAAACAGTCTTCACTTCTAATGCCTATTACCTGATGTACTGAGAAAGCCACTTGATTGCATCTTGATGCTGCTTTCTGTTGGATGGTTCAGCCACAAAAAGCTCAAGGGGACGGGCATTTGTGCCGGCCAGCTTTACCCTACCCTTCCCTGTGGTCTTGTCTGTCAGTCCCAAGAGTGAACACAATTCCTTTTCAGAGGCATAAGAAGGTTCTGGAGTTTCGCAAAAAATAAGGAATGGAACATTTGCAAAGTCCTCATCAGAGAGTAGATCATTTAGCTCTCCTCTTGCCTCCGAAAATTGCTCCATACATGCATCCACAACGTACACAACTGCATCCCTCTACAAAACAAAGATTTAAATGCATATTACTTAACAAGGAAGATAGCACTTTTCTCTTTTAACTTTGCTAGCCAATAGCGAGCACAACTCAACACTTCTCACTTTGGTATCCAATCAGGCAGCAATTTGCCAAATTCCCAATCCAGAATCTCAAGAGATATACAAGGATCTTTTTTTTTTTTTTTTTTGGTTTTTCCACATTTCCCAAATGGTATTTAAAACAATCAACATGAGAGTATAATCAACATGTAAGATGTAGATGATGTACTAGTAAAGTTATGAAATTCCATTTTTTAATGCAAGAGATCTGCATTGTAATATTTGAACTAGATAAATTCGGTAGAATGACAGAGAGAATGAGTTATGTATGTTGAGTCACAATTGGCAGACCTAGGTGCTATCAACGAACTCCCATGAATCAGATATAAACACGAAAAGGCTTGCCTAGGATTATGAAGTCAAAATTATATTAAGATTTAGGGTCAGGGAGTAACATAAGCAAACACAAATTGAAACAGGCCGCTGGTGTTCAGTTGGTGTTAGGATTTTAGACCCTAGTTGTCTAAGATTTTATTAAATATTAACCAAATAATTAATTAGATTAATTATGCAATAAATCTGAATCAAATAAACATAGATTACATGAACACCAAGAATGATGACCAAGGAAAACTTTTGAAACTGTGGTTTCAAAGTAAAAAAGCTGGGGAGAATCTAACCTAAACAATCCTCAAGGCAACATTTCACTAATAGAATAGAAGTTTGTACAATAGACTTGACCCTAAATTTACTGTTATCTCATGTAGTACTTACTCACGTGACTACACGCAGCTCCGAATCTATGGACTCTTCTACTGTGAAATTGTTGCACACAAACTCTCTAGTTTGTGACTTTGAGATCTCTACTCAAAGGTTTTGACCAACAAATGTTGTAGACTAGAATGCTCTATGGCTTCATATAGATCTACACTATGGCAGCAGCAACATCGTGTTGATTTTTTCTATGTGCACTTGAAATCTCACGGGCTGAATAGATAGAGGCTTAGATCTACTTTGAAAGTTAGTATAGTGAGATTGAGAGAAACTTGGTTATATAAACCCTAGCCATACATACAGTGATTTTTCTCTCTAAAAAGCCTCTCTAGGGATAGCTTATGATGTCCTTTGAATAACACACCAAACAGATTATGAATTGGGCTTGAAATGAGCAAGTTATGGGTTTTTTTACATTTCAGATTTTTGCTGATATCGCAATCTCAATCGGTCAAGCCAAGTATTGAGCTTGTAATCAAAAATCTCGATTGGTCAAGCCAAGTGTCGAACCAGGTTTCAAACTGATAGAAACTTGTTTTCTTGCTCTGAACTTGATTCTTTCTTGATCTGAACTTGGGTTTTTGTCTTGGACTATAAAATACACATTTAACACAGTCAAGACTCATCAAAAATGCTACAAATGGGTTACATTTGATCACGGTTTGCCAACCTAAAAATATGGATTCTACAATTGGGATAGCAAAGCTCAAGCATATGGAACATATATTAAGGAAAGTAAATAAAGGGGTATTCGCGGTGCGGTTTAGTGTGGTTTTGGGCCATTTTTAGCACCACCCTTTGTGGTGCGGTTTTGCCAAAACTATCATTGCACCACACCTTAGTTTTGTGGTCACATGTGTGATGCAGTGCGGAATTGGTGCAGTGTACAAGGTGCAGTTTGGTCGGTTTTGGGCTGGTATATTTTTCAAGATGTCATGGCTAATTACTAGTTTACTATTAATGACCATGAAAATATGACCATAAGTTTCCAAAAAAAATATAACCTATGTAACAAAAAAAGTAGCACAAATATATAATAGACCAAAAAAAAAAAAAAATCCCTGATATAGTAAACTAAAAAGTACCACAAATATATACAAAACAAAAAAATAATCCATGAAAGTAAACGATAAAAAATTATACATGTTAAACAAATATAACATATAGCACAAAAATGCTTAATAAGCAACAACCATAAGGTCCATAATATATCTTATACACGACTAGTCATGCCTATTAGTTTCAATTATTACAACCAAAATGGAAACAAGTCTAAAGCAAGCATGAAATAAATTACAAGCCCAAAACAAGTATTAAATTACAAACCCAACAAGAAATTGTTTAAATAAATGTGAATGCAACAAAAAAGGTCCATCCATCCAATGCTATACTCAAGAGAGGCTGAGAGTGGGTGAGACTTGAGAGAGACTCAGAGTGAATGAGGACCAGGAGAGAAGAGTGAGAGTGTGAGATGGAGAAGTGAATGAGGTTTTGAACTTTTGATTTTGTATTTATCCAAAACGAAACCGTTTTAACATGAAACTGGAACGCACTAATGTTGGGCAGGCCACTTACTTCATATAATATTAAATTATTAATATATATTTAATATATATATATATATATATATATGGGAGCGATGTGGTTTTATGCAGTTTTCTTATCATAAAACTTTATACCACATTGCAACATACGATGCAGTTCATTGCCACTTGTGGTGCACCGCTTACTTCATTTTGCGGGCGATTTTGATCGATTTGGGTATAGTCGTGCAGTTTGAGTGATTTAGGGGTAGATATATAAGGGCACCAAAAATTTCATTTTCTTGTTATATTGGTTAGAGTTTGGCCAAATTAGTTTAAAATATAGCAAAGGCTAACTTTTCCATTCTAAACCAAAATATTCAATATTGCCAATTTATGGAATATCCAGTCACAACTCAAAGTTTATCATGGTTCAAATTGGGGTGAATCTGAATTGGCTTACTAACAAAAACTAGGTACAATCATGTAAGTCATGCTCCCTATCAGTCAACATTGAATTAAAAAAATGACTATAAGTATGTTAATTAAAAAAAAAAAAAAAAAACTAAAAAAGCCTAAGACATGAAGGATCCCATTAAACTAAAACAGAGAGTACATCAGATAAAACAGCCTGGTCTAACACAGCAAGAGAATTAGAACTAGGTTATGCCGAAACATGCTAACTTTTACAATATCATCATACTGCACAAATCATTAACTAAATATTCTCATCAATGATAATTGATAGATTGCGTAACCTACCTTGGCACAGTACCCTTTCCAAACTCTACAAGCTGTCCGAAGTTCTCCAAAATCATATAAGTTAAACTTGATTCTCCCAATAATAGACAGCCGTGAATATGGTGGTCTCTGTATTTCTAGTATTCTCTGCAAGTAAAACAAAACACCAAGTCACCACTTGTTCAATAAGAATCAAATCTAAATAAATTAATAAAAGAAGCTTTACCGGTATCAAGTTTCAGTTTAAAAATTCTCACATTCACTATTGATTTTAATAACTGTGGGTGGATAAAGTTCGTCCTAGACCTAATTCAGCCTGAGGCCCAAACTGGCTCATTACATAAGTAACTATGTTAGGGTCCGGATAGATCTCTCTTATTCCCCAAGGAAGAGAAGTACTGCCAAGGAGAAATAATGTGCCTTGGGAGAGTCCGCCATCCAAGCATAGGTCTCGATGCATGGTTCAAGTTACAAGGGAATCATCACAGTGATGGAGCCAAGGGAACCCATCTCCTGGTACGAATTTAGACATGCTAGAACAGTGCTCTAGACTCAAAGAACCACCCAAATTTTGCAAGTGGTAGGGCTCATGCACAAGTGGAATATTCCCATCATTACTGACCCACTAACGGGAGAGTACAAAAGAAGATAGATTCAAAGAACAAAGGGTTGGAACCTTTTTTGGGGGTGAGAAACATGAGCGAACGAGAAGACGACACACTCCTTTTGGGTAAGAGTGTCTAGTCCGGAATTCTTGAAAAGTACTATTGCCGACTGAGAATCTCCTCAGACGGCCTAATAGATAATCCCAAACCACCATATAACAGCCTCTAACCACCAACCACCAGTTTAATCTTTACTTGAACCTCCCATTGTGAGTTAGACCCTCAGTTTTATATAAATTAATTGTGACCCAAGCCTAATGATTGCTACCATAGCGTGGGCTGCACCTCCACAATAACTGTTTTGCGCTAGATAGGAGTTCTACTCGGTCTTTTTTTTTCCTGCTTTACATCCTTTTGAATTATTGACCCAAGAAATCAATCTCACTTGGTTTCTCTTTGGCATCAAGTTTTTACCTTTTACAACCCTATTTGCTTCTATTTTTAGTAATGTCACACTCTGCTTAACCTAAAACCTCTAACATTATGTTTGGTTTGAGGGAAAGTGGGGAAAAGGAAAGGGAATCTATTGTATGGTTGAGATGAATTGAAGTAGAGGAAAGTAAAAGGGAGGGATTTATTTCCCTCCCTGGGCCACTAATTTGGGAAAAAATGGAGAGAGAAGAAGGGCTTTTATCTGTGGGATCAATCAATGAGCTAACTTCTTTACTTTCTCTTCCATATTCTCTCCCCAGTCCCTTTGTTTTTGCCAAACACATTGTTTAATTCTGAACCATCTAGATTTCCAACTAGGTGTTACCTGCTACTCTAGTTGCATTTATTAAACTCTATCCTATACCAAAAAAACATAATCTACTAAAACTATCACACACACACACACACACACACACACACACACACAAAATAGAAAAAAAAAAAATTAAGTACCTCATCTGAGAGATCAGAAATCGCTGACCGTTTGCAGAACTCATTCCAGCCTAGGAACAACAGATTGGCTGTTTTTGGTCTGAAGGGATAAAATTCACCCAACTTCTCTTATGCAAAAAAAAAGAAAAAAAAAAGAGCTTTAAAATTAAGAAATGAGATAGAGGTTTATCTCAAAAAAAAAAAAAAAAAAGAGATGGAGAGAGAGATACCTCAGTTTTGAAGAAATGATAGAACTATCGATCCAGTAAGAGGAATAAAAAAAAAGGCCAGGCTTGAATGAGGAAATGAAAGTAACGATTTACCAAATTCAATAGAATAAAGGGCAAAGCTTGAACCCAGTTCGGGAAATCCATCCTTTCTTGTTTACTTTTCTGGCTTTTGTGTCTCTGTGTGACTGTGTGTGAGAGAGAGAGAGAGATGAGAGAAGCAACAGAAAGCAGAGTGCGGAGTGTACGGTAATGATGGATGGGGAAGAGACAAGGCTCTCACACGGACAACTACCTTTCACACGTATCAGTGACCATTAGGTGGCCATTTTTTACTTTTGACTTTTGAGAGAATAATGGTAATGGTGGAATAATGCTATTTTTACCACACTTTTACACTAGGTTGAATTTAATGCACTTAATGATTTGCCTACTTTTGGGAGTGAATGTTACTTTGTTTTCTATTGTCCAATCTTAGCAGATAGTTTAAGGTCTTTCTATTTTATACTCTATTTGCTTATGAAAGCAAAATTGAAGTTTTTTTTTTTTTTTTGGTGGTAAATGAAAGAAAATCGAAGCTTAGTTTACTTTCAACTTCCAAGAACATATCAAATATTTCCGGAATTAGCAAAGGTAACCCTAATTTGGGAAATGATGAAGCATATTGTTACTTTTAATCTGATACATAAGCTTCACATCCAAAAAAAAAAAACTTTGATACATAAAATACATTTAATAAGTAAATGTTATAGTATTTGCGCTCTAGGTGTCTATGAATGCATTTAATAAATATGCATAACCTGGATACATATGCTTCACATAAATGCATTTAATAAGCATTGTGGAGCAACACACAATGCCAAGCATAACTCAAAACATTCTCCACTTTGCTATCAAGAGATATACAAGGATTACTTTTTTTTTCCTTTCACATTTTTCAAATGTTATTTAAAACAATTAATAAAAGAACATAAATAAGTTTTTCGGCCAGGGACAGAGGTAGCCTTTGACTTGGGGGCAATGATTCCTCCAAAGTTTTTTTTTGCATCTAAGCCCACCATTTACACCACTCTTTTACTTACCAATAACGACTCACTACATTAGTAATTTGTAAAAAAATTTGTAACTCTAGCATTTTCTTTAAAGACCATAAAAAAAATCTATAAATTTTAATTTTAAAACAAAATATACAAACTCAAAAAAATTAGCCCAACAACATAAATTACCAATAATGAAGATAAAAAAATTAAGTCTAATCAACCAATTTTACTCAAAACAAACAACCCGGCATTTTAAAAAATTTCAAACAAAATAATTGTCCTTACCCAACAACACGCATCAAAGTCACAAAAAAAAAAAAAAAAAACTTAGTGGCTAACCACCACACACAACTAACAGCAAAGTTGCCTCATAACTACAAGTCCTGGTTTTGTCCCTGTTTACAACCTAATATAAAATAAATTATAGATTATTTTTTCGGGATTTAAAAGAATGTCTGATTTTATTATAAAAAATAATTGATTTAAAATTTATTGACAATAATTATTTTCCCTCTTCTCTTTTGTTTGTATTTTGTTAATATTGAATTAGTGGTAGTTTTATTATTCATAGTGTATTTAATCCTAGATTCTATTATATATATTTTTAATTCTAGAATTCTAATATATATATATATATATATATGTATTCATAATTTGGCCCTCCAAATCTAAAATTTTTGACCTAGTGTATTAGACTATGTGCAATTGCTCTCAATGATTAAGAATGAGTTTTACAAAATAGGAAAAGTTGACGGATGCACTAGAGGCAATGATTAAAAAAATATGTTTAGAAAATTTTTATAAGAAAAAAATTTTGAGAGCATTTTATATTGCCTAAAAAAAACTGTGTAAAAATATTTTTAAAATGATTTACTAATAATTGCTCTAAATACACCCAATATGACTCTTTAAAAATAACTCCAAAAAAATAAAAGAAATAAATAACAATAATACACAATGCTTATCCACATTCACACCAATCATCAAATTCCAAGCAACGTGTGAATTTATTTAATGGTACTTGGACCCCAAACGACCTCAAAGACTGGAACATGATTGGTGGATATAACACCCTTGCATGTGAAAAAGAGGTCAAATGATGAAAAACTAATTAATAAGCCTCCGTTTGGATTGCGCTGAACGCGTTTCGCGTTTACGTTTCAGCCTTTTTTTTTTTTTTTTTTTTTTTTTTTTTTTTTTTTTTCACGCGTTTTCAGCGGATTGACACTGTAGCCTACTGTTGCGGCTACTGTTCATTGAACAGTAGCCGCAATTTTTGACTTTTTTTCACAATTTTTACTGTTCACGGACCCACAATTTTCACTTTTCAGCAATTTTTTTTATTAAAAATGGGTCTCACGGTACTATTTACCCATTTAAAAATTATTTTGCTACAGTGTTTCAGTTTTCAGTTTTCAGTTTTCAGTTTTCAGCTCTATCCAAACGGACCCTAAATGTAAAAAGGTAGGTAAAGTACAAGGGTTTTCTTTGTCATTTGTGGTGGCGACTAGCCGACACAAGAATGCTGGGTTCTATCTAGGTATAGTTGAAATTAATGAATATCCCGTTGAAAGCGGAAGACATTTCCTTTCTATTTATGCTTTGAGATGTGATTCCGTGCGCGGGTCTTTCCGACATGTGACCCAATTGCCTCCTCACAACGCACGTGGGATCCACACCTACTTTGTATATTTTCTTCTTTTAATAAAAAATTATATATTTTTTATTTATTGATAAACCATGCTTATTTTATAGGTTAAAGTTTAATAAATACTCAATTACGAGTTATATTGCACACTTTTTTTAAATAATAAAAATATACATGTCAATAATTCATTGTATTTACGTGTGCTTTGTATTATTTTTTATTTTATTTTTAAAAAAATGTATAACAATATTATTTAATAAAGTATTAAATGAATCTTACTCATTGCTCTTCAGGTATTTATAAACAAAATTCTTTTATATACACTACAACAAAATGTGTTTTTCTTATTTTGTCACCTATAACATTTGACGATGAAATCGCTTTTGTCATGTATACCCCGTCACCAAAAGTACTAGCGACAAAACAATTTGTCACCAAAAAGTTTGATTATTTAAAAAAAAAAAAAATTTGGTGACAAAACCATTTCATTGCCTAATATTTTCCTCACTAAATACATTATTTGGCGATGAAACAGTTTCGTTGCCAAAAGTTTCCCTCTATTTAAGACAATTCCTCCATAGGAATCCAACAAAGTTAATATTTTTGGTGCATTGAGAATTATTTAAGCAAAATAGTAATTTAGGTATACTGATAACTATGATCACAACAAAATAAAAACAAGTTTGTAGTAACCTTTAGGTATACTGATAATATGGCCGCAACAAAATAAAGGCAAATTTACCAAAAATGAAAATGGTTGAATTTTTAAAGTTATGAATCTTATCTGCATATACATCATAAATTGATGCAACTTGTCACTTGAGGTTACTAAGTCCTTTTGTCAAACATGTAGGATAAACCCAAAATACCACCCATAAGCCCAAAAGGGTCACATCACCGACAACTAACACCCAAACACACAAGCAAAACCACAACACGTCCACCAAAGTAGATCAAGTGCAGACCATCACAAATCCATCAAATAGATAACAAGGAAAGAAAGAAATAAAAATGTGTGAAAAAAACTCACCTTAGGGTTATTGCTAACACCATGATTTGTAATTACAATGAAGAATTTAAAAAATAGATTGTAGAAATAAAATCCAAATTTAAATAATGTGAAAATACATTAAATGCTTGAAGGAGTACAAAACAACAATCCTACTAAGCTTCATTTCAAAAGGGGAAATAAAAAAGTTCCCTAAACTACACAAATAAATAGTCATAATAACACATAAGATTCAACAACAAAGAATTAAGGCTTGACCCAAATGAAAAATATAAAAATTAAAATTAAAACAACATTTTTCTTTCTATAAACAATTATCATGTATATTGAAATTACATTGGATAGATTTATAGATCATTTGGGTTATTGAGGGTTGTCTTTACAGTCAAATTAATATGTAGTATCTCCAAATAGTTGGCTAATATATCTATTTCTTCCAATTTGGATCTTTCCCAATAATATATTTGGAATGAGTAGGATAACTGCAATTTGCACAATAGTGGAATCATTGCTTTGGATTTCGTTCTTCTTCACAAATGTCACAGTAATATTCATCGGATTCATCTTCAAGAGCATAACATAGAGAGAAGGTATGCACATGTTGGTTGTATTATGCGGTTTGTGGTAGTGTAGTACATTTGAAGTCTAGAACAAATTTACATGTGGTACAACAGAATACACGGCATCTTTTAGAACCACAAATACTACACTTCTATTCATAGTTTGTGATGGAGAGGTAAAGATGAAGCTCATGACAGGCATGAGTAATTGTGTTTGAGATCAAACTACATTGAACATCAAGTCTAAAGTCACATTTAGTACAAATGTACCTAAAGCCATTGCAGCCTTGGACACATACATTACACCCAAAACCATATTCTAGATAAGTGAGCGTGAGTGGGTCTTAATGAAGTGGGTATCATATTATTTTGGGTACTTTAATATAGGACATATGAAGAAGGAAGTAACAATTGACACAACTGTAAAAGGATGGAGGGAGAATAGCTCGTACGCACCCGTCGCAAATTTTGTTATTTGGAACCTCATTAGTAAGCTTTAAGTCATGCTCATGGCTGAAGTATTTGATTTTCGTGGCAATTTTAATTCCGTCCTCCCCCACAGTGGTTTTTTATGACTCTGTAAATTTTTGAGTCAACGGATTGATCGAGCTTTGAATCTATATTTTCTGGCATAGCTTTTGACTTTTTGACTTGATGGACTCCTCCTCTTTAAGTTCCAACAAAATTATGTCCTCCATGTTGCCCTCGTCAATAGCACAATCGAGGTAGGCAGCGAAATAGCATTTGGAGCAATAGTAAAACTCATAGTTTGTGTCAGCTTTTTGAAAACAGACTTGACATAATTGGGAGTAGGATAGATGAAGTTCAAGAGAATGGATGAAGTTGAGGGGGCGATTGTGTTGTATGACTTTGAGTCTTCCTATGAAATTAGCATATCTTGTATGAATCCCAAAATCACATGGGCTACCTAGATAGAGCATACCTTTATCTTCTTTGTCACAGAGGTTGTAAGTGAACATCATCCACTTCCAATAGGGGATTAATGGGTGATTGTGGACTTCAGCTGCTTTTGTGGTGGGCACTAAAGAACCACATTTGATATGAAGTTTAAAATTGCAACGGTAACAATGATAAATGTATTCAAAACAATCTTCTTTGCAGACATGAAAATTGTAAAATTGTCTTTTGTTTTCTGAAGTAATCCATGGGGCAAAGAGAATAAGGGGATGTAATGGGTGAAAAGGATGGTGTAGCAACCCAAGGGGTAGTTTCGCACATTATTTATGATTGTAGTAGTACGGCCAGCATTCTTTGCAACTATAGCTAGGACCCAATATTGGTTCTTTGCACCCCCGACAATCTTTGCTGTAAATTCTTTCTTCATAGAAGACCAATAACTGCTCTGAATGGTAAAAATATTGAAGCTGCTTCTTCTTTGACATACACAGACATAGTAAACAAATGGAGAGAGAGAGAGAGAGAGAGAGAGAGAGAGAGAGAGAGAGAGAGAGAGAGAGAGAGAGAGAGAGAGAGAGAGAGAGAGAGAGAGAGAGAGATTTGATTTAAGTCTAGGGGAATTTGTTTTGCTCTCTCAAGTAAATTTTTTTTTTTTTAATTTCTTTTAATATTAACCTGTCATTACATTATTAAAACCTCATAATTGAACAACACATTCAAAAGCAAACCATCCATACAATCCAAAAGTAAATAAAACAAGTATTAGATTCAATCTATTCATACAAATTGTTTACAACACAAGAAGTCTTATAAAAATACAAAAATATTAATGAAATATAAATAGTGTCAAAAGAAGATGTCTTAAAATGTCTTTAAGTAGTACTAGAAAAAAATGCCCAAAAAGCCACCAATAAGATATCTACACAAATATAAAAAATAAAAAATAAACTACATTAAAATCATAAAGCAATAACATTAAATATGTTATAAAAAAATATTTTTAACAATGCATTAAAACTTGTCATACCATTGAATTAAATTCACAGCTTATAAACAATAAGTTGTAGAAAGTAAAGATATATTTTCAAGTGTAATGTAATACAAATATTTTCTAACAATGCATTAACTATGTTATAAGAATCATTCGTAACAATGCATTAAAAGTAGTCACACCATGTAATACACAATTATTAAAATAAAATACTAACCAACAAGTCTTTTAGCTCGAAGATGAGCTATCTCATAATTAAGAGTGTCATCATAACCATTGCTCCTAAAAAAGTGTAAAATATTATTGTTCACCTCATCTTATTTTGCTTTTGCCTCCTTGAGCTTAGCTGTCTGACTTTCTAGATGCTGGATATATTAGATTGAGGAACTAGATGAGGCGGTGGTCCTAACAGATGAGGAAGACCTCATGCCAAGTCCCTTTACAATACCAGATTTCTTCTGAAAAACTATGTTAGATATCTCCTTTGATACGTATAGCAGCACTATTGTAGGTACCCAACCAATGCATGTCCCTTCAAAGTGGGTCTCTGATCTTTGCCCCCCATCTCCCGAACAGCCTTTATCGAATGCCCTGATACTTCTTAACCTCATCTTCACAACTTGATAAGCCGGTAGCCTCATTGTTGGTGACATAGATCCGGAAGATTTTTGTTTTCTTGTAATTGGATTTAGGAAACTATTTGCCCAAATAGACCAGCTTATACATAATATACCAATGTTCTGAATACTTTACTAATAACTTATCATTCATTTTTCATGAGGAAACTTGCATGTGAGAGTGGTTTTCTAGACGAAGATTATTAAGATAACTTATTAGTGAAGCTTTTGAGTTGTAGATAAAGTAGTCACATCGTGCAATGCATTAAAAGTAGCCATGCCATGTAATGCACAATTGCTAAAATAAAATACTAACCAATAAGTCTTTTAGCCCAAAGACAAGCTACCCCATAGTTTAGAGTGCCAGCATAACCATTGCTCCTAAAAAAGTGTAAGATATTTGTTCACCTTATCTTACTTTGCTTTTGCCTCCTTGAACTTAACTATTTGACACTCGAGATGTTAGATATATTGGACTGAGGAACTAGATGAGGTGGTGGTCTCAAGAGATAAGGAATGCCTCATACCAAGTCCCTTTACAATGCCAGATTTCTTCTAAAAAACTATGCTAGATATCTCATTTGATGTTGTTGACGCCTGGCCTCGACCAGCTAAGCGGAAAGACCACTGCCACCATGCCTTTGTTCGACCACCCGCCGTGGCGACAGCTCCCCCGCACACGGGGCCCCGTTGGAGGGCCCTTCTTGAATGGTGTGCGGTGGTGTTGTGTTCATGCGGAGCTTCGGGTGCTCTCTCTCTCTCTCTCATTCTCTCTCTCTCTATGGAGGAAGGTAGGTCTACCTTTGGCATTATGGCAGGAACCTAGGCCAAATTTTAGGTGATTACCAAAGGTGAACGGAGTTGCCACCAATCATTGGGTTTTTCTAAAGTGCGATTGGTCACCTATGTCTAATTGATTTTATTACCGATTCTAGGTTAAGAAAAATGACATTTTTCCTAATCTAATGTGGATGGCAAGAAAATCTTGATTCTTAGGTCCGGAAGTTTGATTACGTGTGGGGAAGGTGTTAGGCACCCCACAACGCCTGTCCAAGGACAGTCGTTTGTTTTTATAAAACCTTAATTTTTGGAAATTGGCAATAAAAACATGACTTCGGCATTGGCTTTCGGGGTTTTGCATGCATGGGGGCTTTAAAGTTTTGCTTTTGAATGGGTGTGGTCTCAATCTATGCTTTCCTAAGGCATTCGAGCAAAGTGCCAGATTTTTATAGCGAAAATCTGGCGACAAGTCACCTTACTTTCACGGCGGAAATTAGGCATCACTTGCCTTAGGTGACAGGGACTGTGACAATCACATTGAAGGGGACGAGCAAGTATATATATACATACATCATGCACTATGCAAGCACACAGAGCAAAAAAATAAATGCCTACATCCCTAGAACATGGCCTAAAATATAGGTGCAAGAAAATAAACAGAGGTCGCCATACTCTAGAGATGAGGACGAATGATACACGGCATGATATACCTAATAGAAACAATCTAAGAGAGAAAGAGAGGAGAAAAGAAGGGGGTTTAAACAGAGTACATAACCGAAAGGGAGAAACTAAACTCCTAAACCTACTGACTATAGCCGCTCAGCTCATGTCTAAATGCTCGCACCTGTGCCCTTTTTGCTTGTGCCCTGGATACCATGCCCTAGCTCCTAGCGTCCTCGCTCCATGTGTGTACATGCAAAGGTAAAGACAAGAAACCAGCAGACAAAAAATGGAAGGAAAAGGTGCAAAGAGTGTATGAAAGAGGCATAAAGCAAATAAGCATGATAGGCATAGCAAGCAAAGAAGCAAGGATGCGAGCAAACAAACGATAAGGCAAACAAACAAGAAAGGAAACAAAAGATGGTGTTCGTGAGAGACAAATGCAAGTTTGGATCGAGTGTCCATATTTTTATTATGTTGAAGCATGGACGACACACTAGCAAGCAAGACTCATGCATGGACATGTAAGCAAGTGTGTAAAGATGCACATAAGACCAATGGGTGGCACAAACAAGCATGGAAAGCATATCATTGCAAGGAGTGGAAAAGGGGAAAGGTATGCATGAAGCAACCAGCATCATGGCGATGCATCCCAAATGGTTACATCCAAACAAGGCCTCACGGGCGTCGAATGTAACCACATAACCACAAACCGCTAAGGACGTCAAGTATGGTAAAGCCTGGAACAAAAGAGGCTAACACAAGTATAAAACATAGACAAGCAAGCATAGACATGCAAATAGGGGTGATCTAAACCCTTTGATATGGGCCAAGGTGTATGAACGATGACAAAGACTGTAGGGTCTAGATCGGGTCCGAACCAACAGGCCAAGAACACAAGAAAGAAAGATAAAGCGACAAAAGGGCTACAATAGCACATGGCATGACAATCATAGCCTAGGTCTGGGCACACAAACATGGCATGAAGCACACAAGCACATAAAGAATGTAGAGAACATAAATCCAAGCACACAAGTATGTGGAAACCTAGATCTAGACATATAGGCATAGAAATGTGAGCGTAAAAATATAGAAAATTAGCACATAGACATGGTGGAACATGAATCCAAGCATATAGGCATGTACGGGCGCGGATTTAAGCATAAAGCATGGCATAAAGCACATAAACACATAGATCTGAGCACACGATCATGCAGAAACATAGATATAGGCACATAGGCATAGAAACATGCATGTAAACATATAGAAATTTAGCATATAGACATGGAAGGACATGAATCCAAGCATACAAGCATGTGAAGACTCGGATATAGGCATAGGAACATAGAACTTGCATACAAACATGTAGATCTAAGCAAGACATAACCATAGACATGATATCAAACATGTGAGCATATAACCCTAACATCAACATAGAGCAAAAAGAAGAACAAAACATAGAAAAACATGGCATAAAACCCTAAGCATGTAGATCTAAACACATAAGCATGTAAGAATGTAGATCTAAACATGAAACACGGAATAAGACATAAAAAAGCATGGATATTTAAGCTAGAAACACAAAGAAAGCAAGAAACATGCTAGGAAAGCAATAAATCATGTTATTAAGGCATCAAAGCAAAATAAATGCTAGAAAAAGATTTAGAAGGTTAGGGGTGTGGATGATAGCTAGAAAAGCTACATCCACACCCCTAAATTCCAAATCCAAAGTGTAAAACCAAGGGAAGGAAGATTGGGTATAAGAACAATACCTTGTGTTTTTGGTGAAGAGAGAAGAATCAAGAAGCTTTGATGCGTTTTTTTGGTGTTTTTTGTGTGTTTTTGGTGTTTGGAAGAGAAAGAAAACGTGTAGAGAAGCTGCAGAAAATCAGAAAAATGTGGTCTCCCCCTGGTCTGAGGGGTGCCTAGGCTATTTATAGGCCTAGCATGTTTTTTGAGGCGACAACCCTTGTAAGGCCGTCGGCGGCTCTTCAAGGACCTCCGACCTCAAAAGGCCTCTGATCGGGTTGATCTTGACACTCTTGGAAAAATCTCAATTTTCAGTTTCTAAAAAGGAGTGGAACTCAAAACTCCAACGATCGGATCAAAAGTTATGGCTCCGAGAAGTTAGTAGTGCATTAATCGGTGCGTTAACCCGGTTTTCATGATATCTCGGCCGTTCTAACTCTAATTTTGACCCATGAATAATCATTGGAATGAGAATTTGATAATCTTCACAATGACATTGGTTTCAACCCGTTCTAATGGCTTAATCAAAATTAGGATTTTTTTACCCACCTAAAGTCAACTTTGGGTCAAACTTAGTCAAAGTGGCTAAAAAATCTCCGAGAAGCTCGGGTTTGTTGAGAAACTATGAAATGTGTCGTTTTGTATGGATTTTAACCTTGTTTGACCTTCGGTCAACCCTAGGTTAACTAGGGGCATTTTGGTTATTTTAGTTAAAAAAAAGCACTTTGGGTGCTCCGGTGTCCAAATAGATTGTGCCACGTCATTCTAGATGTTCTCGCAACCCCATGGGGAGAAAATAATATTTTTTGATTTTTCGGGGTTCGGCACACAAATCAAGGGCGGACAAAATACGGTATCAATAAATGTGTATAGCAGTCTTATCGTAGACCAAGGCAGCCTCATCCATAGTGTCGTAGGTACCTAAAAAACACCTGTCCCTTCGAAGTGGGTCTCTGATCTCTACCACACATATCTCAGAAGGCCTTTGCTGAACACCTCGATACTTCTTAACCCTATTTAGCTTTCTTTTCGCCACTGTGTTCTGTGCTAGCTTTGCATTTTGGTTCATGTCTTGGCTTAAGGCATTTTTTTTTTTAATTTTATAAATATTTCATTATGATCTCAATAACTTGTTTCTTCACTCGATTTTGAACAATTGGCATTTCTTCATCATCTTCACTACTTGATGGGTCGGTGGCGTCATTGTTGGTGACATAGATCCAGACGATTTTTGTTTTCTTTCCATTGGATTTAGGGAACTGTTTGCCCAAATAGACCTACTTATACATAATATATCGATGTTCTGAATACTTTACTAATAACTTATCATTCATTTTTCATGAGGAGACTTGCATGCAAAAGTGGTTTTCTAGACAGAGATTATTAAGATGCTTATTGATGAAGTTTTTGAGTTGCAAATAAAGTAGTCACACCATGCAATGCATTAAAAGTAATCACACCAGATAATGCACAATTGCTAAAATAAAATACTTATTAATAAGTCTTTTAGCTGGAAGACAGGCTACCCCTATAGTTAATAGTGTCATCCTAACACTTGCTACTCAAAAAGTGTAAGATATTATTGTTCACCTTGTCTTGCTTTGCTTTTGTCTCCTTGAGCTCATCTATTTGACTCTCTAGATGCTGGATGTATTGGACTAAGGAACTAGTTAGGGCAATGCTTCTAAGAGATGAGGAAGGCCTCATGCCAAGTCTCATTACAATGCCAGATTTCTTCTGAAAATCTATGTTAGATATCTCCTTTGATGCATATAGCAACCCTATCATAGGCCAAGGTGACCTCATCCATAGTGTCATAGGTACCCAACCAATGCCTGGCCATCTGAAGTGGGTCTTTGATTTTTGCTACCCATCTCTTGAACGGCCTTTTTCTGAACACCTTGATACTTCTTAACCCCATTGGGCTTGCTTTTTGCCACTGCGTACCGTTTTGGCTTTGCATTTTGGTTCACGACTTGGCTTAAGACTTATTTTGATAAATATTTCTTTCTAATATTGCTAACTTGTTTCTTCACTCGGTGTTGAACAATTAGCATTTCTTCATCATCTTCACAACCTGACAAGTCGGTGGTGTCATTGTCAGTGACATAGATTTGGACGATTTTGTTTTCTTGCCATTGGATTTAGGAAACTGTTTACCCAAACAAACCATCTTATACGTAATATACCGATGTTTAGAATACTTCACTAATAATTTATCATTCATTTTTCATGAGGAGACTTGAATGCGAAAGTGATTTTCTAGACAGAGCTTATTAAGATGACTTATTAGTGAAGTTTTTGAATTGCAGATATAGTAGTCACATCATGCAATGCAATAAAAGTAGTTACACCATGTAATGCACAATTGCTAAAATAAAATACTAATCAATAAGTCTTTTAGCTTGAAGACAAACTACCCCCATAGTTAAGAGTGTTATCGTAACCCTTGCTCCTCAAAAAGTGTAAGATATTATTGTTCACCTCTTCTTGCTTTGCTTTTGCCTCCTTGAGCTCAGCTATTTGATTCTTTAGATGTTGAGCATATTAGACTGAGGAAGGAAGCGAGATAGAGTGAAGGGAGGTGAAAAAACCTCAGTTTAAAAGTTTAAGTGAGCTTCTTAATGACGACTTATTTCGTTGCTATTGGTGATCTTTCATGATGAATATTGTTTCTTCACCTAATTTGTTCCCAAAAAACCTATAGTGACAAAATTATTTGTTGCCAAAATGTTACACTTTGAGCAACGAAAAATTTCGTCACTATAAATCAATTTAATTTCGTGCCCCACTTTTGGCACCCTACTTTCAGTACAACTAATAGTGATGAAAATATACTTATGTCACCAAAAGTTTTTATTATTATTTATAAATAGCAACGGAATCTATATTATGCTTTGGTGACAAAAAATAATTCGTCACTAAATTTCATCACCAAAAATGTATTTTGTTGTAGTGATATTTGTGAGTGTGTGTGTATATATATAATCATTTTCTATAAAAGGTACAAATATGGGTAGAAGAAAGGACAATGATATTAATTTTAAAATTATTTATTTTCTACAAAATAAGCAAGACCTACAACAATTGCTACAAAATCAAGAAAAATGAGAAATTTTTTTAAATAAAACATGCAATCATGAATATAATAAAATGATTGTGCACTTAAGTTAGTGGAAATAATTAAAAAAAAATTAATTCACTTAAGAAATAATTTCATATCCTTAATTATAATAATCATAAAAATTTACATTTCCTTTTTTATAGCGACGTACATTATAATTGGAATTAATTCCTCGACAATTATACATGAGTTATAGAAATAATTTTTATTAAAATTTTCAAAATGAACTTATAGTGTATAAGTGCATTGCATGCGAGATCGACTAGTTAAATTTAAATTGCACTCCAATTTTGTGGCAAGTGTCATTCTACTTGTCCTATTATTTGAGAGCAAGTGTCTCTATACTTTTTTTAATATTCATCTATAATGCACCGTACACCATTCAATTTTATTGTTTTTAGTTCCCTTATCAGTTATATAATTTATCATAAGCCTTACATTTTGCCTCTTGGACAACTTTTTTTTGCCTCCATATTTTTAATTTATAATTTTCATAAACTGCATTGTCTCTATATTTAGGTTTATAAAAAGACCCCTTAACTTTCTCAAATGAAATAAAGGTAGCTTAGTTCACCAAATTATGGACCAACTAATTAATCTATCTAGAAGAATAACAAAAATTAGACACCGAGAATCTGATAGCAAGTTTTTCCATTCCCCACCAATATTTACCACTTCCCCACCCAACCTAAAATATAGATAATGTGCAAGTGCTGGTTGAGAATAAAAAATTTAAAGAATAACTCTCAATGGAATAAAAAATAAAATGAGAAAGAAATAAATAACAATATACAGTAAAGTATGCTTTCAAAAAAAAAAAATACAGTAAAGTATTGGTCAGATCCTTATCCACACCACACGGACCGCACCAATAATTTTTTCCAACGTTGGACTTTGATTTGATAAAAAAAAAAAAAAAAAGCGTTACGTTAAAACATTCAATGCTTACAAGAAGACTGGAAGAAACTTCTTGGATAGTGGAAACGCGAAATTCTGAAAACAGAGAAAAAAAAAAACAAAGGTTGTCATTTATGGTAGCGACAATGAATATCCTCTGGAATCTAGATACCTACCTATAACCGTCATAGTATTTTATATTAGCATTTATGTTTTGATTGGCTGCGAGTTATTCCCCATGTGGGTTGCTGTGATCCACAACTCCCTTATTTTATTATTATTAATTTTTTTAAAACAAACAAAATTATAATGACCTATATATTAAAGGGCAAAATTTAAATATAGTATTTTAGGTGTTATTTTTTAAATTTTTTTATTAAGATTTAGTTGTATGGTTATTTAATTAAAAAATACATTTCTATCCTATAAGAAAAAAAATCTACATGACAGAATTTTTAAAAAAAAATCCAAAGAACAGGACCTAAGCACTATACCTAAACTTTGCTCTTTATTAAAAACAATTCCTTTATTAAAATCAAACAAAATTATAATGACCTATTTATTAGGGGCTTTACTCGCTTAATCCTTTTGTACCAAATTGTTGATCTTTTATTCTATTTGGGACTTTCTAAAATAAAGTTTTTTTTTATTATCTAAAATTAATAAATAAAACTTTTATCTTACCTTTTTACTTTATTTAAAAAGTCGATATCATTTTTTTTTTGTATAGTTTAAATCAATGGGAGTAGGTATAAAAAATGCATTAAATAATGGTCCTTTAAAAAGTTTGATTTTTTGAATATGACCAACAATTTGGGACAAATGAGGTATTTTATTTCCCTCTTTTATTGTTATTATTATGTGTGTTTCAGAGAGAGAGAGAGAGAGAGAGAGAGAGAGAGAGAGAGAGAGAGAGAGAGAGAGAGAGAACCTAGGTGTTATGTGTGTGTGTGTGTGTGTGCGCGCGCGTAGTGAGTGTTTATAAGGCAATAATTTTGGAGCTTTTGGTACCCTTCAATGGTACAATTGGTCCACAATTTTCACAACTGAAATTGTAAGACCGACAAATTCGCATCAAGTGTAATATCTTAGGTATTGCACTTAGTGAAATATCTCTACTTTTTTCACTATTTTTTTTATTTTTACTTTTAACTCTTTTTTAATATATTTTATTTAATAACTGAGATTAAAAATTACCTTTTTTTTTTACTTTTAATTTCAGCTATTTACTGGGTATTGCACCAGGTGCGTAATGTGAATCCAAGACCGACCAAGCTATGTGTCAGGGTCCAGAGAGGAAATTTACAAAAACTGTCAATTTGTCCCATCCTCAAACGTTCAAACCCACTTTTAAGTTTACTTAGCTACACCCACAATGAATGACAGTTGGATTTTGACATTTCAGTCGAAATAGGCGACACTTATTAGTTGCTATTAGTTATGTATTATGTTTATAGATAAGATAACATTGACTTTCTTGCAATGATTATTATAATCAGGGGATTAGTTTAATTGAAAATTTTAAAGAATAGTTTGCTTACTTTACCACCAACAAACAGCTGCTTATAAAATATGGGTTATGCTAACTAATGTCCTTAAAATATTAGTTAATAATCTATTTTGAGAAAATTTTAATATCACTTTTATGGAAAATAAAAAAAAATTGTCAAAACATTAATGGTTTTTTTTTCTTTTTCTATAAAAACTTTTTTTAAATAAATTATTAAATAATACTCTAAGGACACTCATTAACATTTTTCATAAAATATAAAAACCCAATAATATTATTTTTAATTACTTCTAGTCTTCTAGTGCTTAATAATATCTTTTTCAGCTTATACCAACTGCTGTTTCTGTAGTCTTGACTCTTGAGATTTGAGAAGTCCAACCTGCTGCGTGCCTATACTTAATTGCTCTCTCTCTCTCTCACGCATTAGCTTGCAGTTTCTAAAGTGCATTTTTGTCTTCTCCATAGACTACCATCAAATCTAGGATCACACCCTTTTGTGCCACACCATAACCCTAATGTGACAAGCTGAGAGTAGTTTATAAGGGCAGAGTATGTAGTTGATTTGAAATTAAATTTTTAAATAGTTAAATGTCAAAACATTTAACTTAACATCTGTGAATTTTAGTTAACTCAACTAATAAGATCTTTAATGGTTGTATAAGAGATCTGGAGTTCAATTCCCGCATACACCAAAAACTGGACGCCATAGGTTGAAACTCTCTCAAAAAAAAAAAAAAAAAAAAAAAACTTAATACCTAAATAATAACATAATAATAATGTAGCCCTTGCAAAAGTGGCACTTATTGATTAGTATGAATCTCATTCAGCAAAAAAAATAAAAAATAAAAAATTTAGTATGGATCTCATGTGGTATTTGTTATAGCTAGCAAGCAATCAAAAATCAAGAATAATTTATCAAAAATTTAACTGAGTGCACTCAGAATCTCTACTTGAAACAGTCTTCACTTCTAATGCCTACTACTTGATGTACTGAGAAAGCCACTTGATTGCATCTTGATGCTGCTTTCTGTTGGATGGTTCAGCCACAAAAAGCTCAAGGGGACGGGCATTTGTGCCGGCCTGCAGCTTTACCCTACCCTTCCCTGTGGTCTTGTCTGTCAGTCCCAAGAGGAAACACAACTCCTTTTTAGAGGGATAAGAAGGTTCTGGAGTTCCACAAAAAATAAGGACTGGAACATTTGCAAAGTCCTCATCGGAGAGTAGATCATTTAGCTCTCCTCTTGCCTCCGAAAATTGCTCCATGCATGCATTCACGACGTACACAACTGCATCCCTCTACAAAACAAAGATTTAAATGCATATTACTTAACAAGGAAGATAGCACTTTTCTCTTTTCACTTGCTAGCCAATAGCGAGCACAACTCAACACTTCTCACTTTGGTATCCAATCAGGCAGCAATTTGCCAAATTCCCAATCCAGAATCTCTCAAGAGATATACAAGGATCTTTTTTTTTTTTTTTTTTTTTCCACATTTCCCAAATGGTATTTAAAGCAATCAACAAGAGAGTATAATCAACATGTAAGATGTAGATGATGTACTAGTAAAGTTATGAAATTCCATTTTTTAATGCAAGAGATGCATTGTAATATCTGAACTAGATAAATTCGGTAGAATGACAGAGAGAATGAGCTACGTATGTTGAGTCACAATTGGCAGACCTAGGTGCTATCAACGAACTCCCATGAATCAGATATAAACACAAAAAGGTTTGCCTAGGATTATGAAGTCAAAATTATATTAAGATTTAGGGTCAGGGAGTAACATAAGCAAAAATAAATTGAACAGGCCGCTGGTGTTCATTTGGGATAGCAAAGCTCAAGCATATGGGAAATATATTAAAGAAAGTTAATAAAGGGGGCGTTCGCGGTGCAGTGTGATTTGGTGTGGTTTTGGGTCATTTTTATTTGTGGTGCAGTGTAAACACCGCATTTTATACCCCTTACAACTTGAGCCCTTGTTCCCCAATGATGGTAAAATTCTAAAGCCCAAGGGTAGTTTAAGGCTTGATCAGATTATAAATTGACTTGAGGAAGGTATCATGGAAAATATAACTCTTTTATGAATAGAATAAATCTATTTTTGGAAAATACAGGTCATGGAAACCCTAGGGCTGCATATGGATACACGTGTATGCGTACGCAAGTTTGATGTATGCGTACACATACACGGGCCTGCGCATGCAGTAAGGGATTCATAAGCTATGAAAGACAAGTTTTTTTAGCATTAAAGCTGAGGTTTGGAATGAATCCCACATCGTCTGAGAGCCATTTCAAGCCCCCATTTTTCAACTATATAAAACCTTACATAGTATATTTCAAAAAAAAAAAAAAATCCTAAAGGAAAACCTAAGATTTACTAGAAATGGTGAATCAAAGGAGTTTTTCACAAAACATCCTCAAATCAATTTTCTTTTAATTGAGACTTTTTTTGGTTTTGATTTTCGAGTTTTAAGATTATTAATCACTTTTATATTTGATTGTGAATAGATTGACTAAGGGGAACGGTCAAAATCAAGTTTGAAAAGCTTCTTGTTTGAGGTATTAAGTTCTAACCTTTTTTTTTTTTTTTTTCTTTTCTCAGTTTTAATTCTGTTTCCTTTTGGTTTTCTTGCTTTGTTTGTGTTATAATATGTTTAGATAGCCTAAGGGTTTCGCAGTTTTTTGTTTTAAAGCGTGTTAGGTTATTAGTCTCTTTAATTGTTGTTTCTTCTTTGTTTTTTTGCAGGGTTAGGGTTCTAGGGCATGTATACATACGCATGCTTCCTGCATGCGTACGCAGACTAAAAGTATGCGTACGCATACAACTGGCCTGCGTCCGCAAGCATATGTATGCACACCCATACTCGTGCCTAGAAACTTCAATCTGAGTTTTGTACTTCTATTTCTTTATTTCTTTTATGTAATATGCCTATGCTTTGACCTTTTTTTTTATTTTTTTTATTATGTTTTTAAGTCTCTGCTTCCCTGATTGGTTGTTTGTTTGTCCTTAACATGCTAAGATTAGGGTTTCCCTTTATTTCTTGCTTTGATATGCCATGAACATGCATTCACATGACCATGCATTAATGTATAGGTGCTGTGATGCAGTAAGGTAAATGAGGTAAGTCATGCACTCAAATGAACATGTGTTTTTTTATGATAAAAAAGTTTGTTTGATGCTTGGATATTATGCTTAAAGGTTTGAGTTATATTTGATGCTAACACCTTGCTACCGTGTCTATGTTTCTGCCCCTTGTGATGTCTTTGTTTGTTTGCTGCCTTGGATGAGATAATATGATATGCATGATAGATGTATGTTAGGTTTGATATGAGTTGCCATGACAGATGTATGTTAGGGTTTTTGGATGAAATGACATGTTGATTGCTAGATGCATGCTAGAGTGTGTGTGAGTTTATTATAACGATGTTGAATATGCCTTTAATAAGATTAAGATGTAAGACACAATAAATTGAAGCCGACCCACGGGTCGGACAGTTTTGGGTGCCTAACACCTTCCCAAAATCATACCTAAACTCCAAACCCATACTCCGGTAATAAGATCAGTCCTTCCATCTAAAGGAGCTATGTATATGGTTCCTAGATCTAATCTAGGTGGCGACTCCATCATTTCTTCGCCCCGGTCCACTCGTTGAGGCGTACTCCCCTTTCCTAGAAGGAAACCACTAGCACCCATATGCGGTTTGGCTAAAACCATCATTACACCGCACCTTAGTTTGGTGGTCACATGTGTGGACCGACAGTGTGGTGCGGTGCCGCATTCAAGGTGTAGTTTGGTCGGTTTTAGGCTGATATATTTTTCAAGATGTCATAGACAATTACTAGTTCACTATTAATAACCATGACAACTTGATTGTAAGTTTCAAAAATATATATATAACATGTGTAAAAAAAAAAAGTAACGCAAATATATACAAGACAAAAGAAAATCCATGATCCTATAAACTAAAAAGTACCACAAATATATACAAAAATAATAATAATAATAATAATAATAATCCATGACAATAAACCATACACAATTATACATGCTAAAACAAATAAAACATGTAACTCAAAAAAACTTAACAAGCAACAACCATAAGGTCCATAACAATGTACCGGATACACAGCTAGTCATGTATGCTAGTTTCAAGTTTCAATTATCACAACCATAATGGAAAAAAGTATAAAGCAAGCATGAAATAAATTACAAACCCAAAAAAGTATTAAATTGCAAACCCAACAAGAAATTGTTTAAATAAATATGAACTCAACAAAAAAGGTCCATCCATCCAATGCTATACTTGAGAGAGACTGAGAGTGGGTGAGACATGAGAGAGACTAAGAGTGGATGAGGGTATCAAGAGAGAATAGTAAGAATGTGAGATAGAGAAGTGAATGAGGTTTTGAACTTTTGATTTTATATTTATCCAAAATAAAGCTGTTTTATCGTGAAACTAGAACGCACTCACGCTAGGCTGGCCACTTACTATATGTTTACACACACACACATAAAATCATATGGGAGCGGTGCGGTTTTCTTATCATAAAATCATACACTATACCGCAACATGAGATGCATTTCACTATCACTTGTAGTGCAGCGCAGCTACTTCATTTTACGGGCAATTTTGATTAATTTGAGTGCAGTTGTGCAGTTTGAACGGTTTGTTGAACACCCAATTTTAGCGGTAGACATATAAGAGCACCAAAATTCTCATTTGCTTGGTATATTGGTTGGAGTTTAGCCAAACTAGTTTAAAATATAACAAAGGCTAACTTTTCCATTCTAAACCAAAATATTTAATATTGCCAAATTTATGGAATATCCAGTCACAACTCAAAGTTTATCATGGTTCAAACTGGAGTGAATCTGAATTCGGCTTACTATAAAAAATTAGGCATAATCATGTAAGTCATGTTCCCTATAAGTCAACAATAAATAAATAAAAAATGACTCTACGTATGTTACGTAAATGAAATTTAAAAAAAAAAAAAGAAAAAGAAAAAAAAGCCCTAAGACATGAAGGATTCCATTAAACTTAAACAGAGTGCATCAGATAAAACAACCTGGTCTAACACAGCAAGAGAGTTAGAACTAGGTTATGCCAAAACATGCTAGCTTTCTGAAGAGTAAATAAGAAATTTAAATTACAATCACAGGTTCACAATATAATCATATTGCACAAATTATTAACTAAATATTCTCATCAATGATAATTGATAGATTGCAAAAGCTACCTTGGCACAGTAGTTTTTCCAAACTCTACAAGCTGTCTGAAGTTCTCCAAAATCAGATAAGTTAAACCTGAGTCTCCCCATACTAGAAAGCCGTGAAAAAGGTGGTGTCTCTATTCCAAGTATTCTCTGCAATATTCATCCACATTCACAACAAAGAATATCAAGTCAATGGTAGTCAAGTTAAACAAAACGCCAAGTCACCATTTGCTCAATGAGAATCAAATCTAAATAAATTAATAAAAGAAGCTTTACCAAGTATCAAGTTTCAGTTTAAAAATTCTCACATTCACTAATGGTAATAATAACTGTTTTGCGCCAGATTTGTGTACCGCTCGGCCTTTTTCCCAGCTTTACATTCTTTTGAATTATTGACCCAAGAAATCAAACTCACTTGGTTCTTCTTTGGCATCAAGTTTTTACCTTTTACAACCCTAATAGCTTTCTATTTTTAGGAATGTCACACTCTGCTTAACCTAAAACCTCTAACATTATGTTTGGTTCGAGGGAAAGTGGGGGGAAAGGAAAGGGAATCTATTGTATGGTTGAGATGATTTGAAGTAGAGAAAAGTAAAAGGGAGGGATTTATTTCCCTCCCCTGGGCCACCAATTTGGGAGAAAACGGAGAGACAAGAAGGGCGTGGGATCAATCAATGAGCTGTTTCCTTTCACTTTCTTTCTTATTATAAACCAAATATATACTTGGGAAGATAACTTCTTTGATTTATCTTCCGTAACTTTCTTTTCCCTCCCTTGTTTTTGCCAAACAAAGTGTTAAATTCTGAACCCCTTTAGATTTCCTCTAGATTTCCAACTGGGTCTTAGCTGCTACTCGATCTAGTTGCATTTATTACAACTATATCCTATTCCAGAAAATAACTATATCCTCTGCACAGAAAAAAAAAAAAAAAAAAAAAAAGAAAAAAAAGGAGAGTACCTCATCTTCATCTAAGAGATTCAAAATCACTGATCCTTTGTAGTCATCACTGCCTAGGAACAACAGATTGGCCGCCTTTGGTCTGAAGGGATAGAATTCGCCCAACTTTTCCCACCAAAAAGAAAATAATAATAATAATTAACAAAAAGCTTTAAAAATGAGCAAAAAGTTTAAGAAATTAGAGAGAGAGAGAGAGCTACCTCAATGTTGAAGAAATGAGAGAAAAATGGATACAACAATAACAATAAAATATAAATCCAGGCTTTGTTAACATGTATAGTATTGTGGGCTTTAGGCCCAAACTAGATTATTTATATAGCACACTCTTGTACTACACTTTTACTTGTACTGCACTCATATGCCTCCTATATAAAAGCACTTGTGTATATTCTTTAATTGAGAAATACAACACAATTATTCAATATTTCTAACATAGTATCAGAGTCACTGCTCTGACCCTTTTCTTAACAGTCTTGTCATTATTGGTGTTACTCCATTCTCAATTACGCTTCCGCCGTCACAACAGTCACCGTAGCCTTTTGCCGTTGAACCTCTGACGACTTCTAGCCGTTGTCTTTGGGTTCCAGACCTGCAGCCGCTGCCGTTGAGGAGTCTCACACCGTACAAACCACTGCACGTACCGTCACCCTCGTGAATATTACTCTGATCAAATTTCTGTAAGCATCATTAAGATTGTCTTCCTCCGATCTACAAGCTGGTGAAAGCCTAGCAGCCATCAGAGTTGCCACGCGCCCTTACGCGCCGCCCAGAGGTTCTGCTTTAGCAGCCCACGCGCCACACGCGCTGTATTAAGCTTCAGGCTGACGTCACCCGTGACGTCATCAGTGCCACGTCAGCCTTAGCTTATGTCAGCATCCAGTCACTTGCTGACGTCAGCGCCACATCATCCTATTGACGTCATCTACGTTGACCGTTGACTTTGACCAGGACGTTGACCATTGACTTTGACTGTTGACTTTTCAGGGTTGACTTTTTCAGCCCAGGTTCTCCTTACCCAGTTTTTTGCGTAGATTTCATTTTTGCAGTCCGTTTTTGCATATTTTGCTTCTAAATGAAGAATAAGGATAGGTCTTCTTCTTGTTGCAATAATCATAGCCGATAATCCAGCAAACGTTTTTGCAATTTTTGCAAACGTTTTAGCCATAATATTGAGACTTGCTATCAGCGCAATAAATCAGCTATTTCCACTTCTGCTGCTACAGTTGCTAACACTGAGAGTGTCCAACCTGTGGCTCTTGTCTCTGCACAGTCTCAATCTTCTGGATCCACTTTCTCTATTTCCAAAGATGACCTTATAAATATCATCGCCAATATCATTCGTATGGTTGGTAATGCATCTTATTCCTCTTCTCTCTCAGCTTTATCTGGTATGTCTCCTTCCTCTTGGCTTATGGATTCCGCTTGTTGCAATCACATGACACCTCACTCGTCCTTATTTTCTGACCTTAAACCTGCACCGCACCCTCTTAATATTCGCACAACAAATGGTTCCAGAATGTCTAGCCATAATATAGGTTCAGTTTCGACCTCCAACCTCTCGGTTCTTGGAGTCTTTAATGTTCCTGACCTTTCTTATAATTTGTTTTCTGTGGGACAATTAGCTGAGTTGGGTTATCGCATTATCTTTGATTATTCTTGGTGCATTGTGCAGGATTCGAGGACGGGACAGGAGCTTGGGACCGGTCTCAGAGTTGGGCGTATGTTTCCCATGGACAATCTTCGTCTTCCACTTGTTGCTCCTATTTCTATTGCTGCAGCTACTACAGTTTCTTCAATTCCTTCCCTTGCACTTTGGCATGCTCGACTTGGTCATGCATCTTTCTCTCGGGTACAACAGTTGGCTTCTAGAGGTTTGTTAGGTTCAGTGTTTACAGAAAATTTTGATTATGTTTCATGTCAGTTAGGAAAACAACCAGCTTTGCCTTTCAATATTAGTGAATCCATATCCACTGATATCTTTGACCTTATTCATTCTGATGTTTGGGGGCCTTCCTCTGTCTTTAGAATTTGTGGATCTCGATATTTTGCTGTCTTTGTTGATGATTACTCTCGCTATAGCTGGATTTTTAATATGAAACATCGTTCTGAATTATTAGAAGTATATTCTAATTTTGCAAAAATGTTTGAAACTCAGTTTTCCAGACGCATCAAAAATTTTCGATCTGATAATGCTCTTGAATACACTCAATATGCTTTCCAAGCTGTTTTGCATTCCTATGGCACTGTTCATCAACTAACCTGTCCAGGTATCTCTCAGCAAAATGGTAGAGCCGAACGAAAACTTCATTATATTCTTGACACTGTTCGTGCTCTCTTTCTCTCTGCCAAAGTTCCTGCTCCTTTTTGAGGTGAAGCTGCTCTTCATGCTGTTTATACTATTAATCGCATTCCGAGTCTTCTTATCCAAAATCAAACTCCATATGAGTGCCTTTTTAGGTCACCTTTAGACTATCACCACCATCGCTTCTTCGGTTCTGCTTGTTTCGTTCTTCTTCAACCACATGAGCATAATAAACTTGAGCCTCGGTCAAGGATTTGTTGTTTTCTTGGCTATGGCGAAACTCAAAAGGGGTATCGGTGTTATGATCCTATCTCTCATCTTCTTCGTATCTCCCGCAATGTTGTCTTTTGGGAACATCGCCTCTTTGTCGAGCTCTCTCACTTCCGTACCTCCCTATCTTCTTCCTCTGTCTAAGATCTTTTTCCAGATGAGGCACATATTCCTTCTGTAGTTGCTCTTGATCCTCCTGTAGTTGCTCCTGATTATCCTGTAGACTTTTCTGTCCAACCACCAGATACTACTAATCCTTTTCCTAGTTCACCCTTTAATGAACAGGTGGAAAATGAACAAGTTGAAGACGAGCTACCCAACCCCAACCTTGAGCTTGGGTCCCCTGCTCCTACTCCGCCTGAAGATCTTACACAAGACATTCCACCTCGTCACTCAACTCGGGTAAGATATATTCCTGCACATTTACTTGACTATCATTGTTATACTGCCCTTGCTACACTACACGAGCCTCACACCTATCGTGAGGCTTCCACTGACCCTTTATGGCAGATTGCAATGAAAGAGGAACTTGATGCATTATCTAAAAACCATACTTGGGACTTGGTGACACCCCCCCCCCCCAGGAAATCTGTGGTTGGCTGTAAGTGGATCTACAATATTAAGACTCGCTCTGATAGGTCCATTGAGCGCTACAAAACTCGTCTTGTTGCAAAAGGCTTTACACAAGAGTATGGGATTGATTATGAAGAGACTTTTGCTCCAGTTGCTCGTGTCTCATCTGTTCGTGCCCTCTTAGTTGTTGCTGTTGCCAGTAAATGAGACCTTTTTCAGATGGATGTCAAAAATGCATTTCTTAATGGGGATTTAAGTCAAGAAGTGTATATGCAACCTCCTCCTGGTCTCTCTGTTGACTCAAATAAGGTTTGTCACCTTCGACGTGCACTTTATGGCATTAAACAAGCTCCACGAGCTTGATTTGTCAAATTCAGCTTTACTGTCTCTCGCTTGGGTTACATGGCCAGTCATTATGATTCTGCCTTATTTCTTCGTCACACTGACAAAGGTACTATTTTACTTCTCCTATATGTGGATGATATGATTATAATTGGTGATGACCTCAGTGGCAAGCAGGAACTCAAGGCTTTTCTCAGTCAGCAGTTTGAGATGAAAGATCTTGGACATCTCAGCTACTTCTTGGGTCTTGAAATCACTCATTCTACAGATGGACTTTATATTACTCAAACTAAGTATGCCTCTGAACTTTTGTCTTGAGCTGGACTCACTGATAGCAAGACTGTTGACACTCCAGTTGAGCTTAATGCACATCTGACTCTCTCAGGGGGGAAACCATTGTCTAATCCCTCTCTTTACAGACGATTGGTTGGCAGCCTAGTTTATCTCACTGTTACTCGACCAAACATTTCCTATGTTGTTCACCAGGTGAGCCAATATCTGTCTGCTCCACGATTGACTCACTATACTGTTGTTCTGCGCATTCTTCGATACTTGAAGGGCACTCTCTTCCATGGTCTTTTCTACTCTGCTCAATCTCCTCTTATTCTTCATGCATTTTCTGATGCTGATTGGGCAGGAGATCCCATTGATCGCAGGTCCACCATTGGTTATTGCTTTCTTCTTGGTTCTTCTCTAATTTCATGGCGAAGCAAGAAACAAACTCATGTGGCCCGCTCCAGTACTGAAGCAGAATATCGTGCCCTTGCTGATACCACATCTGAGCTCCTTTGACTATGATGGCTTCTCAAAGACTTAGGTGTGTCTACATCCTCTGCTACTCCTCTCTATTGTGACAACCAGAGTGTCATTCATATTGCTCACAATGATGTCTTCCATGAACGGACTAAACACATCGAGATCGATTGTCACTTTATCCGTTATCATCTTGTCCATGGTGCTCTCAAGCTGATCTCAGTCTCCTCTAAAGATCAACTTGCAGATATCTTTACCAAGTCACGTCCTAAGGGACGCCTTCGTACTTTGGTTGACAACCTCAAGTTGGTCTCACATCCACCTTGAGTTTGAGGGGGGCTGTTAACATGTATAGTGTTGTAGGCTTTAGGCCCAAACTAGATTACTTGTATAGCACACTCTTGTATTACACTTTTACTTGTACTGCACTCATATGCCTCCTATATAAAGGCGCTTGTGTATATTCTTTAATTGAGAAATACAACACAATTATTCAGTATTTCTAACAGGCTTGATTGAATAATTGGAAGTACCAATTCAAAAACAATAAAATATAGGGCAAAGCTTGAAACCAGCTCAGCAAATCCATCCCTCCTCCTTTTCTTTTCTGATTTTTGTGTGTTTGAGAGAGAGAGAGTGGGGGATGGAAAAGTTGCAGGGAAAAGCTTAGAGAGAGAAAGTGAGTAGCAATGAATGGTGATGGGGTAGAGTAAAAGAGAAAAGCTACAACTTTCAGTTTTGCGCGTTCCTCACACGTTCGGATAGTCCACACATGAATCTAGGTAGACTTTATCTCGTGGAAAATGGAAACCTTATCTTATCTATTCCTTTTAGTACTACTCCTTATTATTTATGCTTTTTGATTTGCTACTCGACATGTTTTATTCATTTCACCATGTGGGTTTTTTCAGACACGTGACCCATTAGCTATTTCAATTCTAAAAAAATGACATGTTTATAATATTTTTACAATAAATTTGAAGTAGCAGGTTGTTACTAATTGTTATTATTAGGATAAAAAAGTAATTTTAGTATTATGTTCAAATTTAAACTAACAACAACTAACCACTTGTGATTTGTTTTGAAAATATTATAAAACTGTTGTGGACGTAACATCTCTCCTCAATTCTCACACGTTACATCGTTGCAACGTACGTGAACCCCCACACCTTCTTTTTTGTATAAACCAAACAAAATTATAATGATTTTTTTTTTTTGTTAAATGCATATATTTCCAAATAATAAACCATTTAAAGAAATTTTTTATAAAAAAAATTGAAAAAATTATCAATTTTTTTGATAATTTTTTCAATCCTCTATAAAATATTTTCAAAAATAGATGATTAATGTGTGCCTTTAAGGATGATTAATTATGGGTTATAATGTATATGAATGATTTATTGTTTTAAATTTACTTACAAATTTATTGTAGTTATGTGTGTTTTGTATAATTTTACTTTATTTTTAAAAAAATGTATAACGGCGTTATTTAATTAAGTATTAAATAAATCTTAACCACTACTCTTAGGATATTCATTAACAAAATCATTATATATATACATAATCATTTTATTCAAACAGGTAAGTTTATTATTTATTATAATTTAATATTTAGAAGTTATCATTTATGGAGATAGCAATTTGTTTCTAGGAAAAGTTAATAGATGTTCTTATATTATTGGTTTAAGAAATATTCTTAGAAAATTTTATTGGCCAAAAAAAATTGAACTTTTTTGTAGTTTTTTTTATTTTATTTTTTTTATATTTTCCATGAAAGAGGTATTAAATTTTTTTAAAAATAATTCATTAACAAACGTCCTAAATGAACCTACTGACAAAACCCCTTTGTTTTTATATAAAAGTTACAAATATGGAGATTGCAATTTTGTACAAAGGACAATGATATTAACTTTAAAATTATTTAATTTACACCCAATTAACAAGACCTGCAACAACCCTTTGTTTTTATATAAAAGTTACAAATATGGAGATTGCAATTTCGAACAAAGGACAATAATATTAATTTTAAAATTATTTAATTTATACACAATAAACAAGACCTACAACAAGTATAAATATAAAAATAAATATATAAGGATCAAATTATATATTACTGCCCATTGAATGTGTCATATATATATATATATAAGAGATAAGGAGTTGACTGCACACCTTGTATTCAAGTTCAAGCTCATAAATTTTTTATTTACCTATAAAAGATTTTATCAATGAAGTAACTCACAGTGAAAGTTAAACACAATATGACATCAAAAAAAAAAAAAAAAAAAAAAAAGTTAAACACAATAGGATTTGGTCAGGTTCTTTTACACAGGGACCACACGGTCCACACCAATCATATTCCAACGTATTTATTAAACAGTACTTGTACACAGCGACATTTTTGACAAAATCGTTACAGGAAGACCGGAAGAAACTTCTTGAACAGTGGAAACACGAAATGTTGGGGGTAAAAAAGGGAAAGATAATGAATATCCTCTGAATTTTTTTTTTTTTTTTTGAGAATCGAATATCCTCTGGATTCTGGATACCTACCTGATAACGACTTTAGTATTTTTGTATTATTTATGTTTTGATTGGCTGTTGAAATGATTCCCAATTGTGGGTTGGTGGGATCCACAATTCCTTTATTAAAAACAAAACAAAATTATAATGACGTATTTATTTCCCTCTTTTTCTATTTTTTTTAATTTCAATTTCAAATATGTATTAATTAATTTATAAAACATTGTGTTTTAATTAATTTAAAATTGCAGAATTGCATTAATTCGAACTTGATGTTGATACCGGTGCTAATTACTATTTGATTAGCAAATAAGATTGTACTAGCCTAAACTTGTGCTTTCATTAAGAAAAGTTTAGGGAGGGGATAAATGTATTTATTTCATTTATTAATTATATATGGTACACTAATATTTATATCAAAAAAAAATTTATAGTTATTTTTCTAAATTTTAAATGAGAAATTATTGATTAGGAATATTGTATTCTTGCTTGAGTTTAGTTACTTTGACAAATATGGAAAGAAAATCAAGAAAAAGGAGAATTTTTTTTTTTAAAAGAAAACATGCAACCAAGAATATAATAAAATAATTGTGTACTTAAATGAGTGGAAATAATTAAATATTTTTCAATTTACTTATGAAATAAGTTCATATTCTTAATTATAATAATCATAAAAATTTACATTTCCTTTCTTTACAATGAGTACAACATAATTGGAATGAATTCCTCAAAAATTATTCATGAGCCATAAAAATAATTTTTATAAAAATTTTCTAAATGAACTAATAGTGTATACGTGCATCACACGTGAGATCGATTAGTTAGATCCTAATTGCACTCTAATTTTGTTCCAAGTGTCATTTTAATTGCCTAGTTTATATAAAGACCCCTTTATAATTTTCTCAGACAAAATAAAAATAGCCTAGCTTACCAAATTATGCATTAACGAATTAACCTCTCTAGAGGAATGACAAAAATTAGACATTGAGAATCCTAATAGCAAGTTCTTTCATTCCATACCAATATTACCACTTCCCACTAAACATTTTGAAAGATCTTGCCTAATGGCTGAAATGGTTTTTTGAGAATCGCCCTGAAAGATGACAAACTTTCAGGGATAGGCTTCCTTAATTTCTATGAGTGCAACACATTACCCAGTGGCTAGTACCCACTACATCCCTTGCTATCCATGCTTTCAGAAACTTTCATAAGAGTTTCTGCATCTCACTCCCACATATGTACCAGTACGTTAGACCAACAATCTTCTATGAAAAAAACAATCTTAAGTTGTTCTACACTTATTTATTGTCCATATCTTCCTAGCGGTTATAGCTTCAAGTGAGTTAAATTGATCTATTTTGTCAGTTTTATTCCCAATTCATCCAGTAACAAAGACATTTTTTTATCAATAAAGAGGAGATACTTCTTGTACAAAGGATGTATATACAAAGTTCTAGCAAAAATTAAAATATAGAAGAATTACATTCCAAAAGAGAGAATGTTGCTTTGGTTTGTTGTTGTACAATCTTTACCAATAGTTAAGGTCTTTCTGTCTTAATTTTTTTTTTCTTTTGAAAGCAAAAGTGAAGCTAAGTTTACTTTGAAGGAGATAAAAAGTACTCCCGGAATTAGCATAAGGTAACCTCAGTTGGGAAATGAGGAAGTATATCATTGCTTTTAAGCTAAAAATATATGCATATACCTAGATGTTATGGTTTTTGTGCTCTAGCTGCGTCTAATGGGTGGAGATACAAGAATTTTTCGTAAAGAGCCCACTGAAATAGGCACTCACTTCAAACATCCATCTCAAGCTTCCCAAATTCAGAAACTGAAGGGGAATTGCCTAAATGCACAGTGATTGAATCCAAACGGATTTCAATCTTTTGCAATACTTCCGATCCCACCTCTCCACCTAAACCAAATGTATATACTTCTTATAGCAGGCAATCAATAGAGGAAAATCAACAATCAAACTACAAGTGTGCCAGCAACTCCACTTGAAGTAAGATGCCACATATTCATTCAAACTGCCTATAAGATTCATAAAATACAACCTCATTGTGAGAATACATGTATATGTATGAAACATAAGATACACCTCTACTACCATTTAATGTATTGAGAAAGCCACTTGAAACCATCTAGATACTGGTCTTTGCATGATGCTTTAGCCAAAAATTGTTCAGGGGGACCATCTAGATACTGGTCTTTGCGTAATTCATTAGCCACAAAAACCTTAAGGGGACGAGCATTTGCATCAGCCAGCTCTGTGGTGATGTTGGGCAGGCCAAGGAAGGAACACAATCTCCTTTCTAGGTGAAGACGGGTTCTAGCAAATGTTACGCCAAAAATAAGGATTGGAACATTTGCAAAGACCTCATCAAAGAAGAGAGCTTTCAGCTCATCCTGCCTTTCTCTTTGCCCCAGTAATTGCCACCTGATTAGAGCATCAGCATTCACAATGTACACAACTGCATCCATCTACAGAACAAAGATTGAAATGCATCACTTAACAAGGAAGATAGCAGCATGGAGGAGCAACACACAGTGACAAGCATAACTCAAAACACTTTTCTTTTGCAAGCCAATCAGGCAGCACTTTGCCAATATCCCAGTCCAGAATCTCAAGAGATATACAAGGATCAGTGTGTGTATATATACATTCACATTTATCAAATGGTATAAAAAAACAACTAACAAGAAACAAGGGCTACATAAGAAAGAATAATCAACATGTATGTTGAGACATTATTAGCAGACCTTCTAAAACAACAACGTGCTATAACCAATATACCATGATCAATGCTTGCCTCCGATGAATGAAATATAAAAACGGAAAGGCTTGCCTCGAAGTATGAAGGCAAAAGTATATTAAGATTTAGGGTAACGCAATACCATAAGCAAAATGAATTTCACAGGCCAGTGGTGTTCAGTTGGGATAACAAAGCTCAAGCATATGAGACATATGTAAAAGAAATTTAATAAATGTAGATACGTTAAAGAGAACCAGAATTCTCATTTGCATAGTATTTTTATTAGACATTAGCCAAATCAGTTAAAAATATAGCAATGGTTAACTTTTCCATTTAAAACCAAAATATTCAATATTGACAAATCTATCAGGCAAATATAAACAGTCACAACTCAAAGTTTATCATGGTTCAATTGGGGTGAATCTGGATCCAGCTTACTAGCAAAAACTAGCACAATCATGTAAGACATGTTCCCTATTAGTCAAAATGGAATCAAAAAATTGACTCTATGTTATAAAAATTATATAAATAAATAAATAAATAAATAAATAAAAACAACTTAAGACATGAAGGATTCCATTAAACAGCCTGGTCTACCACTTCAAGATGCAAGCTTTCTCAAGAGTTAATAAGAAAATTAAATTATAATCACAAGACCATCATATTACACAAATCATCTCAATATTCTCATCAAAGATGATTGATAGATTAAGAAATCTACCTTGGCACAATAGTCTCTGCAAACTCTGCGAGCTATCCCATGTTCTCCTAAATAAAAAAAGTTGAACTTGATTTTCCCAATACTAGACACCCATGATGTCAAATACTGAGATGGAAACATAGATCGCATAATATTTGTCCTTTTCCTATATATGCTCTGGATCTGCAATATGCACTCGTAAAAACCCACAACAAAGAACATCAAGTTCACCATTTGTTGGCTGAGAATCAAATTTAAATAATTAAATAAATAAAAGAAGCTTTATCAGTATTAAGTTTCAGCTATTTCCTTTCTCTTTCTTTCTTATAAACCAAACACTTGAGAGAGAGAGAGAGAGAGAGAGATACCTCATCTGAGAGGCTAAAAATCACAGCCTCTTTGCAGTCAATATCCTGGCCCAAGAACAAGATATTGGCCTCCTTTGAATTTGTTCCAGAGGGAACAAAGACGCCCAACTTTTCTCAGGGAAAAAGAAAGAGCACATTCAAATTAACACACAACTTTAAAAATGAGCAAGAAAACAGAGAGAGAGAGAGAGAGAGAGAGAGAGAGAGAGGCACCTGATAAATTAAGAAACGAGAGACCCGGGTCATCGACTCTTGAACCCAGTTGATAAAATCCATTTCCTTCTTTCTTTTCTTCTCTGTTGTGTGTTTCAGTGACAGAAAGAGAGAGAGAGAGAGAGAGAGAGGTAGAAAACCTAGGTGTTATGTGTGCGTGTGCGTGTGCTTATGCTTTGTCTGTGAGTATTTATATGGCAATAATTTTGGAGCTTTTGGTACCCTTTAATGGTACAATTGGTCCACAATTTCCACAGCTGGAAATGTGGGACCGACTAAGCTATGTGTCAGCGTCAAGAGAGGAAATTTACAAAAACTGTCAATTTGTCCCCTCCCCCAACGGTGAAACCACTTCTAAGTTTACTTAGCAACACCCACAGTGAATGACAGTTGGATTTTGACATTTCAGTCAAAATAGGCGACACTTATTAGTTGCTTTTAGCTACGTATTATGTTTATAGATAAGATAACATTGACTTTCTTGCAATGATTAATATAATCAGGTGATTAGTTTAATTGAAAATTTTAAAGAATAGTTTGCTTACTTTACCACCAACAAACAAGCCCAATAGGCTTATAAAATATAAAAGCCCAATAAGATGTTCTCTTGGATTGAGCAGAGGAGAGGAGGCAATCATTTTTAATTACTTCAAGTCTTCTAGGGCTTAATAATATCTTTTTCAGATTATAGCAACCGCCGTTTCTATAGTCCTGACTCTCGAGATTTGAGAAGTCCAACCTATTGCGGGCCTTTACTTAATTGCTCTCTCTCTCACGCATTAGCTTGCAGTTTCTAAAGTGTCTTCTTGTCTTCTCCATAGACTACCATCAAATTTAGGTTCACACCGTTTTGTGCCATGCTATAACTTTAATGTGACAAGCTGTAAGTAGTAGAAAAAAATTGGTGAGTCCCGTATGAAAGTAAAAGGCAACTAGTAAAGTCTACCATGTAAGATAATAGTGAAAAATTGTGACAAAGGGTGTGGTCCTGCAATTGCTAATCATCATCTTCACTCACCTTAATTTAACCTTACCTTTCACAATATGTTCCTCTTCTCTTGACTCTTAAAAGCTTCTCTATCCTTTATACTTTATAGTTTATTATTCTTGTCCAAGAGCTTTTGGAAAGCAAGCGGGGTTTCTCTTGCCCTTCAGTAGCTGTACTTTATTGGTTCAATGAAGTTTCTGTTTAGATCTTTCTCTGTGCCCCGCATGCAGCAACTGATTAACGCTGCATGGCGTCTCAGAGGCATAGTGAGGGTGTTGAGTATGGAAGCTTCCTTTTATCTACTTCATTTCTCTTCTAGAATTGATCTAGACTTCATTTATGCTAAAGGGCCATGGTCCCTAGATGTGATTTTTTTTTGGTAAAAGAAAAATGGTTAGAGGGGGGCAACTAGTGTAGCTTTCCGACTTGAGCATGATCATAGTAGCATCCTAACTGCTTCCAGGCTAAGACCCTACACCACAGTCACTAATGAGAACATTGGAGACCCAATCTGGTTTTTGTGTAACCTTGAACTTCAAAGTATCTCTCTCTCTTGGGGTCCAATTTCATGGATTACTGATAGAGTACCAGTTCTCACAAGGTGGAAATAATGGGTGGTCTGATTGGCTTGGTTGAAAAGGAAGATTGGCAGAACCAGACACCACAGAAACATTAGAGTTCAAGTGGACCCGTTGAAGCCTCTCCTTGCAGGCTTTGTCCTTAAGATGGACGATGGTGTAAAGCAATGGATGCAGTGCCGATATGAACGAGTTTTTTTGAGCTGTGTACAAAGTGCAGGATGATAGGTCATGAAAGGCTTCAATGAACCTTGGAGGCAGATGAAGTGGAAAGAATGTTGCATGCTCAAAGGTTAAGATTAACCGAACTTCATGGAGTACAATTCAAATTAGAAGCTACGGCAGCCCACTTCTCAAATGAGATGATGGCATTCTACAATAGGCAAAGGAGGCATACAACACAACCTTCAAAACATGGTGGATCAGTAGCCATCAGTAATTGCCTGTGTAGAAGCATAGGAAGTAGAAGAAGAGAAATTCGGCAGGCGGGTCCTCTATCCCCTTCCCTTTTCATCCTCTGCACAAATGTTTCTCTTGTGTTGTTCTTGATGGTGAACTGTCCAAGACCTTCCCTGGCATCAAAATAGCCAGAAATGCTCCTGCAATTATATATATCTTGGTGGAAAAACTTGATTGGTATTCTAGAGTTTCTAGACAAGTGATCCACACATCCAAATCTCAGATTTTTTTCAGTCCAAACACAGCCATAGATCTAAAACTAAAATGTGAAAACTCCTTGCACATTAGAAGTGTGAGTACTCTTGGAAGGTACCTTGGTTTTAATTTTAATTTCAGCAGGCATAAGGTGCCACACTTTCACTCCTAGCTGGATAAAATTAATTCTAAGCTTCAAGGATGGAAAGCTAAACTCTTATCCCAGGCAGGTAGAATGACCTTAATTAAATCAGTGATTAGTTCCTTGCCTCTATACACATTTTCTTGTTTCAAGATTCCAGAAACTTAGTGCCATGGATAGGACTCTGCAATTTTTGGTGGGGGCATGAGAATGAACGTAGGAAACTCCATATGGTGGGTCGGGTTGCCTTATGTCAACCTATTTGGAGAAGGGGCCGGAGTTTAGAGAAGCTTTGTTGATTAATTAGGTTGTACCAGCTAAACAGGTCTGTAGATTAGCCAATCAGCCCCAATCAATCATGTCTAGGACACCGAAAGCCAATACTTTCCCATAAATTTCCCCTTTGAGGGACAGTTCAAACCACTAGACTCATGGTTTTGGAATAGTTTTTGCTCTTGCAAGAATTCCCTTCTGACTCAGGCAAAGTGGAGAGTGGGTAATGGTTGTAGTATTGCCCTTAATCACAAGGACTGGTTCTCTCCTAAATTAACCCCCTCACAGCTTCAACAATTAGGTCTAAATGCTGTTTCAGACCTAATTAATCATGAAAAAAAAACTTGGAACTCACAACTTCTAAACCAAGTTTATGATTTTGCAGAAGCTATAAGTATTAGCTCTATAAGGATCCGCTAAGTAGATAACTGCATCCACCTTCAGAAAGATTGAAATGTATTTAGCAAAAAAACATTACTTAACAGGGAAGATATCAAGAAATAAAAATTAACTTGCAAAGAAGTCACCAACTCACCAATGCACTCGTAGAATTATGAAATGCCATATTTTAATGCAAGAGATCTACAATGTATATTTTGACATAGATAGATTTGGTACAATGGCTAAGAGTAAGAATTATGTATGGCGAGATGCTATTAGCAGACATTCTAAACACTGAAGGTGCTTTCATCGAACTCCCACAATCAAAGACAGCCTCCTATGAATCAGATAAACATGGAAATGTTTGTCTGGGTTTATGAAGGCAGAACTATCATAACATTTAGGATTGTGCATGCAATAACATAAGCAAAAAAAATTTCAAAAAATGTTGTTACTCAATCAGGATAGCAAAGCTCAGGAATACATAAGAAGTCACTATTTTTCTCTCGTTTAAGAAAAATTGACAAGAAACAAGATCAAATCAAGAGAGAAAAAATTAACATATAAGAAATCTCTGATCTACAAGTTAAAAAAAAGAAGAAGAAATTTCATATTTTAATGAAAGAGGTCCAAAATGTACATCATGATTCATGACCTAGATAGATTCGGTAAAATAAAGCATAGAGTGAATCGTGTATTGTGAGATACTATTAGCAGACCTTCTAAAAGCAAAAGGTGCTATCAGCAAACTCCCACGATCAATATCTGCCTCCCATGAATCAGATAAATACTGAAAGGTTTGTCTGGGATTATGAAGGCAGAACTATCCTAAGATCATTCTGTAGGTGACAACTTAAGCAAAAACAACTTCACAGGACGCTGGTATTCTATTAGGATCTCAAAACTCAGGAATATGGGACATGGATTATCATCTAGCTAGTTGAGAGGGAGGGAGAGGGGGGGGGGGGGGTGTTGTGGAGGAGAGTTAATTCATATAAAAGCACCAAAGTTTTTTATTTTCTTAGTATTTTGATTAGACTTCAACCAAATCGGTTTAATTTATTAAATGGGTAATTATTCCATATCAAAATATTTGTTATTGTCAAATTTATGGCACATATGGTTACAACCCTAAATTTATCACGATTCAAATTGAAGCAAATTTGAATTTGGCTAGCAAAAACTAGTCACAATCATTTAAACCAGTACCTATTGTTCATCCTTGAATCACACAATTGACGCTCTATGAAAAACAAGTATAAAATTGCAAGTACTCTCCAGAGTAACAAACATTAACTAAACATTCTCTTCAAAGATAATTGATAGATTGATATATCTACCTTGGCATAGAAGTCTTTCCACACTCTACGAGCTATTTGATGTCCTCCAAGTCAAAAGCATTAAACTTGTTTTTCCCGATACTCATCTCCTCTGATGCAGGGTACTGAGTTGGCTGGTGTTGAACTAATCTCTGCAATATTCCATTACCAATACCAGGAAAAAAAAAATCAAGCCAATGGTAATCAAACTATACAAAATCAACCAATTGTTTGCTTAGAGTCACAATTAAAAAAAAAAAAAAAAAAAAAACCCTATTTCAGTCTTAATTTTTGTGTTGTTATGGCTTTTTTCTTTTTTGATGACGTGGAACCTCACCAAGGCAAGGCCATTTGGGCCCACCCCTAGGAAGAAAACCACAGATGCACGAGTAAAGCATACAGGTCTCCTCTTAGCCTCAAAGGGACAGGCACTTGCTTCTGCCAGTTCTACCCCAAGGCCCTGTGATGACACTGGTCAGGCCGAGGGAACACAAATCCTCTTCCAGCCAAGAAGAAGATCCAGCAAATGTTATGCAAAAGATCAGGAATGGAACATTTGCAAAGGCCTCATCAAAGAGTAGAGCATACAGCTCTTCTCTTAGCCCCAAAAATTGCTCCGTGATTAGATGAACAAAGATTGAAATGAATTTTGCAAAAATGCATTACTTAATAAGGAAGATAGCATGGTGGAGCAACACACAATGACAAGCATAACTTGAAAATGGTCAGTCCTCTTTGTTAGGTAATCAGGCAGCAATTTGCCAAACTTTCAATCCAGAATCTCAAGATATATTTAAGAATCACCCTTTTTTTTTTCACATTTTCCAAATGATTTATTTATTTATTTTATAATTCAATAGTAATAACTAGGGAGAAGCGATTTGAACCCTTAATGTCTTCCTTGGAAACACTAGGAGGTGCCAACAAATTGAGCTACAAGGCTCTTGGCTTCCCAAATGGTTTTTGAAACAACTAACAAGAAACAAGTCTAAACAAGAAAGAATAATCAACATGTAAGAAGTAAATGATGTACTAGTAAAATTATGAAAATCCATAGTGGGTCAGGGAGTGTATTACCACCACAAAATTCTCTATTGCTTTCAATGGCAGCCTTGTGGGATACTTCAAAGGAGGAGAGGGCTAAGACAAGGGGATCTGTTGTCTCCTTACTTATTTGTATTTGTAATGGAAGTCTTTTCGATAATGTTACAGTCAGCTATCGCAAGATCCTCTGCATTTAGATTCCATCCTGAATGTGAAACTCTAAAACTCACTCGCCTCTGTTTTGCAGATGACTTGATGCTGGTTTCAAGTGCTAACATCCATTCTCTTACTATAATTCAAGATACTCTTGAGGCTTTCAAAAGAATTTCAGACCTTAGTCAAATCCTACAAAGAGTGAAAATTTTCTTTCAGCTGTTCCTGCACATTTAAAGCACCAGATCCTAGACTTCCTTCAGTTTAAAGAAGGGAAGCTGCCTGTTTAATATCTTAGAGTTCCTCTTATATAAGGAAGATGATCTGAAATAGAGTGCAAGCCTCTTATAGATAAAATCACAGCAGTCATGGTCTGTGAAATATCTTATGCAGGTAGGCTCCAGTTAATAAAGTCTGTTCTGTTTAGTCTTCAGTCCTATTGGTGTAGGACGTTCATATTGCCTAGAAAAGTTATTAAAGTAAAACGGGACTTGGTTTGTAAACCAAAATATGAAAATGGCTTAGGTTTGAAAGGGCTTGAAGATTGGAATAAAGCTGCAATAATGGGTTTTATTTGGTCTCTCTTTGTTCAAGCTCGGTCATTATGGGTAGCATGGGTTAGAACTAATCTCCTAAAGGGTAAAAGCCTTTGGATAATCAAAATAACTCAAGATTGCAGCTGGGGGTGGAGGAAAATCCTGAAGCTTGGGAGATTGCTAGACTTTTCATTAGATTCATGTGGGTTCAGGTAAGAATATCCATCTTTGGCACAATAGGTGGCATCCAAATACTGCCTTGTTCTTGAAATATGGCCACAGGATAATGAATGATGCAGCCAGTTCTTCTAATGCTCTTTTGTCTAGTGTGTTGCAAGAGGGTAATTGGATTTGGGCACCAGCCAGATCCTATAACCTAGTTCCTATCCAAATCAAATTGTGCTTAATTGATTTTGCTGAGGAAGATACACCAATTTGGATCCCTTCCAACTCTGGTTCACACTCTCGTGCAGAATCATTGGAGGCCATTAGGGAGAAAGAAGCTGAGTTTAGTTGGTGGAGATTGATATGGTATTCAAGAGCCATACCTAAGCATGCTTTCATAATTTCATTGGTTGGCTGGCCATGTTGAATAGATTGTCAACAAAGGAAAGAATGCTTAAATGGGCTTTAATGGAGATACTAAGTGTGTACTAAGCAGAAATAAAATTGAAAACAGAAAGCACCTCTTCTTTGAATGCTCTTTTTTCCAGGAGAATATGGAGGACTCTCATGAATTGGTGCTTGGTGAAGCATCCTAGCTTTTGTCAGGTTGAGATCATGGCCTAGGGGTGAAAGACATGCCAAAGGTAAGAGCCTTAGATCCAATGTATTCCGTTTAGCTTTATGGTTTGCTGTGTATCACATATGGCAGCAGAGGAGTGGTATATTGCATCAAGGGAGAATTGAAGGGAATGGCTACTTTACAAACTCTATTCAAAATAGAGTTTTGTGCTGTGTTTGGGGGAATTTCTTTGGATGTTCTTAAATCCTCTTCCTCTTAATTCCTTTCTTGTGCTATGGCTAGGTGTTTGTTTCCCTTGTATATGAATTAGTTTTGGCATCAATATCTTAATGCAAGATACCTGCAATGTAATATTTGACCTAGATAAATATGGTAGAATGACGTAGAGAATGACTCGTGTATGTATGTTGAGACACTATTAGCAGACCAAACAACAAAAGGCGCTATCGGCAAACTCAATGTTCTCCCATTAATCAGATATAAACACGGAAAGCTTTGCTTTAGGGTCAGGCAATAACATAGGTAAATCTTTAGGGAATGCAATTCACGTACGTTTGAAGATATAGAGAGACCTGTGGATCTTTTGAAGGCTTTGCTAGTTGGGACTTTGTTTGAGTGGTCTAGTATTTGGGGTTTTACACATTGTATTTCCACATCTGATTTCTTAATTTTTGTTAGCTCTTCTCTTTGATTTGTATGTATTTGTTTCAAGTGCAGCAGGTTTATAATCGTAAACCCATTGTACTTTTCTAATCAATAAAGCTTCTATTCCCTACAAAAAAAAAAACAAGTAAAAAAAAAAAATTAATAATAATAATAATAATAACTTTAGATATATAAGAGCACCCCAACATTCTCATTTTCCTTAGTATTTTGTTAATATTATAAGTCACAACTCAAAGTTCATCATGCTTCATATCTGAATCTGGATTGCTACCAAAAACTACTCACAGCAATTGAATTATAAAAAATAAAAAAAAAAGACTCTACAGTCTCTACATTAACAGAAAGAGAATATATCAGATAAAACAGAGAAATTGAAATTTCAATCACAATATCATCATATTGCACAAATCATTAACTGAAGGAATATTCTGATGATTGAGACAATTTGGTAGATTGAGAAAAAATCTACCTTGGCACAGTAGGAGACTGTCTCTCCACAACCACAAAATTTACCAGCTATCCAATGTCATCCTAAATCTTTAGATCCTTCTTAGCTTTAGATTTTCAGCTAGGTCTTGCACGGGTGCAACACCCATGGATGGCCAAGATGTAAAGTCAACTTTTCATTTCAACGGTCGGGGCGATGTAAGTTTCCAAGTTTTTACCATCTTTTCTTCTTCTCCCAAAAAAAAAAAAAAAAAACAAAAACAAAAACCTTCTGATTGGTGGTTAAATGAAAACTAAAACTATACTTTCCTCCAAATAATAAGTAAATAAATATAGGGTTTTACTAATATAAGCTTTAACCCTCCAAAAAAAAAAATAATAATAAATATAGGGATTTACTAATATAGGGTGTATATTTGTAAATTATTTTAAGAAATTTTGTATGAAAAAATGACTAATTTTTTTTTACAACTTTTTCAATTTTTACTGTTTTTCAATTTAGATATACATTACTGTCAGTTTTTTTAAAACCTTCTCCTCTCTCCTTATATGTATTAAAAATACTTAGTATTTTAAAAAAATCATAATTTTTTTTAAATAAATAATTAATGTATGTCTTAAGAGCATAAATATATGTATGCTTTTTTTAGAGTCCAAATCCTCAGTATCCTTATCCAAAAAAAAAAAAAAAAAATCCTCAGTATCACTTTTTGTATACCACTTTATGTTCCATTAATCATTATTTATCATGTGTATAATTGCTTTTCAATTTAAACTTTAGTTATTCTATAAAGAAAAGTAAAATAAAAACATAGCAAATAGTGATTGATGGAACATAGAATGTACAAAAAGTGGTACAGAGGATTTGACCTCTTTTTTTAAAGTTATGCATTTTGTATTTTTTTTTTTCTTTTTCAATCACAAGGTTGAATTTAATTACCTTTGAAAAAGATGAATATAGATAATTATACAACCGTGTGCATCAATTTAATTTAACAACCAAAAATACAATATTAAGAAAAACTGTAGTTAAATTTTTCTAATGAAATAGAAACTTTTTATAAGTCTGTATATTTCATCCAAAAGTAAATGCCAAAATACAATGCCATTGCTCATTTCATTATTATTATTTTTTTTAAAATAGAAATCATAAACATCACTGTAAAAAAAATTAATTTAAATTTTTTTTTTTGTTGCTATGTTAAAATGTTAATATTAATTTCACATTTTTCAAAATTTTTTAAAATGCCATTTTGAATTCAACTATATTAATGCCGAATTCATTCTTTAAAAAAATCATGTAAAGATAAATATAAATAACATAGCTGATTTCTAAGAGAGAAACACTCTTCATCTTATTCAAACCATTACAGGCATACTTTCTAAGAGAGAAACACTCCTCATCTTATTCAAACCATTACAGGCATACACCCACATAAACATGCTAAGGAGTAAACAAATCTTTGAGCATTCTCACAACAGCGAAAACCATCATCATTGCCAACAATTACGCCCACTAGGATATTCTCTTTGGATTGGGTATAGGATAGGAGGCCTATACATTGCATAGTTAATGTATGATGCTGTATTTGCTCATGGATTAAATTTTTCTAGAATTTTTATGATAATTTCTTTGTAAAGTTTCTAAAATTGTATTTACTCATTTTGAAATGAATGAATTGGATTCTACTATTTATAGGGTAAAACATTGACCATTTGGTGACATGGTAAATTCCAAATCCGCTCATTTGAAAAATCGAAATCAATGGATAAGAAGAATTTAACAACTCCATTGATGCAAGAGGATGTATAAACAAAGTTCAATAAAAATAAAAATTAAATAAAAGAAGAATTAAATTCTAAAATACACAGAATCTATAGAATCTACAATCAAATAGACAATGCACTCCAATTAGTACTTACAATTAGTCTGTTTTTAATAATGTAACCAATATATTCCAACAGGCAATTATCAAAAATCGAGTCCAAATCGAGTCCAATTTTTCTGTTTTTGAATACTACAATCACCGTGTCTGAAATTTTTTTTTTTTTTTTTAAACTTTGGTTATATTATAAGTTAAATAAGTAAAAGAAAGTACCACGTCCACAACATTTTCACAATACTTTCACAACAAATCTTTAGCAAGGAAGTCAATATTATACTGAAGGTTATACCGGTTTGGCTAGCGGTATGATATATTTCGGGTACCGGTGTACTGTTTCGGGCTTACTGCTATTTTATATATTTAATATATATATATATACACACACACACACAAAATCTCTATTTACCATAAAACATTACCTCAAAAATCCATATTTACCATAAAACATTACTTTAATTGTTCATTGCATACAAAGAAAAGAAAAGAAAAAACACAATATAAAAAATAGAAAACTTAATTGTTCATTGCATACAAAGAAAACTAAAAAGTTACTACTCACCAAAAAAAAAAAAAAAAAAACTAAAAGGTTCTATTGATGTGATGCAATTAATGCATCACATAACGTGGGGCTCAAAACTGAAAAAGAAGTAAAAGCTGAACCATTCAGCCCATCTTTTATTAAAAAAATACTCCCTCCATCCTACTTTATTTGTCCTCTATTCCATTTTCGGATGTCCTAAAATATTGTCTTATTTCTAAAAAAAAAATCATTAATTTACTAATGTTCCTATTATACTCCTATTAATTTACTAATTCAATTTTTTGATAAATTTATTTAAGTGTAGTTTTGGAAACTTATACATTTTTAAAAGGTAGACAAGACAATAAATGATATTCTCTTAAAAAAGTTGACTTTTCAAACAGAACAAACAAAGTAAAACGGAAGGAGTATAAGTTTTCAACATTTCCAAGGCTAGTCACGTGTAAAAGGCTTAGGAAATTTCAAATAAGATACAAAACAAAGAAAGATAAACCGCATAGCAATGTTCTTTGTTTAGCAAAAAAGAGAAGAAATCAAAGCAGTGGAGAAGGACAACAAACGAGAAGAAGAAAAAAAAAAGGAAGAAGAAGATCTAATCGGTGATGTCAATGTGGTGGCAACTTGCTGCACTAGGGTTTGTTCAAATCATGCATTTTTTCTATTTTTCCTTTTAGTTTTTGTACCGACTGAATTTCTCTTTTCCGGCCTAAATGTCTGGTATACTCCGATACAGCAAGTATTGTCTAATATAGGTCGGTATCTTGAGCGTTACATTTTGAAGGTGTTTCGGTACCGATTCATCGACTGGTAAGAAGAATTCCGGCTGTACCGGCCGGTATGGTACGGTATCGATTTCCTTGATCTTTGGTAGTAAGTTTTTATAGCCCATCATTTAAATCCACTATTGAAATCATTTTTTTGTCCATCAGTAACAATTAACAAGAATTTGCCACTTATGATTTATTGTAAAAATGTTGTGAATATAGCATTTTTTATAAATAGATGACAAATTGTGAATGACTGAATGGTAGTGTATAAAGTGGAACACGAAAAGTGAAATATAGGATTTTTGTTCTACCTTTCCTTAGTCTACTACCACTTAATGTAGTGAGAAAGCCACTTGAAACCACATAGATACTCCTTTGTGTTGTACTTTTCAGCCACAAAATCCTCAAGGGGATGGGCATTTGCTTTTGCCAGCTCTAACAAACCCAATGGTGACATTGGCTAGGTTGAGGAGGGAAGACAATTCCTCTCCTGGGTAATCAAAATAAGGAATGGAAGATTGGCAAAGGCCTCATCTGAGAGTAGATCATTCAGGTCTTTTGTTGGCCCCAAAAATTGCTCATTAGCCTTAGTAGCATCCACAATGTAGACAACTGCATCCATCTATGGAACAAAGATTGAAATGTATTAAGCAAAATTGCATTGCTTAACAAGAAAGGTAGCATGGTGGAGCAACTCACAATGCCAAGCATAACTAGAAACATTTTCCACTTTGTTATCCAATTAGACACAAATTAAACCAAATTCTCAATCCAGAATCTCAAGAGATATATAAGGATCACCTTTTTTTTTTCAACATTTCCTAGATGTTATTTAAAACAACCAACAAGAAAGCATAATCAACATGTAAGATGCAATGATGTACACCTTGTTGTAAAAAATAAAATAAAAGGGAGAATTGTCAAGAGGATTTGGCGACATAGTGCAATTGGTAGCCAAACACGAACTCCGGCTCTGATGAGCCATAAATGGAGGATCTAGTTCAATCTCCTCTGTCCTCTCTCAAAACTAAACTCTAATTTTCTCTCCTCTCAATTAGTTCACTTGGGGTTGGGATTTGGTAATTTTTGAACGTGTCTCTCACGTGAGTTCAAATGTTAGTTTTAACAGTAGACTAATAGATGTAGTGATTTGGTACATGGGTATAGTTCAGGTACTAAATTGGCCAAATTAAAAGTTTATAAGGTGTCATGACTACTACCTCAAAGTTTAGGGGGTGTCAAGGCATTTTTCCCTTTAATATAATATAGTGTTGGTAAATTACATGTTTATATCGCATACAAAACATACGCAGTGAAAAATTAACGGATCCACTTTATTCGCAATTGATAACATGTACTATGTAAATTTCATAATTCAAGAACAAGATAATGTACCTTAATGTGGTGAATTTCAAAACAAAAGATCAGAAGTTCTTGAGAACACTTTTAATTTTCACTCCAATTCCACTTTACGCCCAAGAAGTATGGTCTCTCAATCAGTTTCTAAGGGAGAAAAAGAGTGTGTCTTACACTTACACACATACACACTATTTCACAAACATATCTCTTTCTAAAATTCTGTATGTTTCTCCCTTTGTGTCTAACTGATTATTTAATTAGGCTGGCCTTTTGGGCATTTCCAATTGGGCTTTAGTGTGTGGCTTAGAGTGGGACCAAAAGGAAACAAATAAGAATCTAGCTCCAATAGGCATTGGGCCTTACTGTCAACTCTTGACAAATCTAAAGTTACCATTAATTATATTTAATACCACTATATAAATATAATTGCACTCTAGGCCTTATTAATAAATTATATCTCAAGACTTTATTGTACATGCAATCCTTTTATAAAATATTCGTAGTAACACAAAGTCATAAATGTAAACTGCCACTTTATAGATTACTATATTTTAATCCTTGAGTATCCGGTTTAATCCTTTAGGTTATTCATCATATATTTCTGAAATTCAATTTCATAAATATATACTTTAGTAATTATTTACTAAAGTGGTTAGGCCTAACATTTTGAATAACAAGCCCATTAAACTTATCTCAAGAGAATTGTAAGATCACGTTTTGCAGCCCAAGCCCAATAAGTATGGGGCTGTGGGTTAGTGAGCCTAATACAATAAATTTGTAGAGAGTGGGTTGAAAAGATAGATCCTAGTTTGCATTACAACGGTTAGGATGGATTTGTGAGATAGTCATGCTGGAGAAAAACATTCAAGGTTAGGTGAATGTGTTGTCCGAGGAGACCACCCTTGGTGTGAATCAATGGAGATGATTACCAGTGCAACTCTGGTTGTTACAATATTATTTTTCTCCTTTCTTTCTTCCTCCTCCTTACTCGTGTGATGTCTCTTTCGTTATATAGGTCCTTCCTGGTGATCTTGACCTTCCACTTGTCAACCATCCAAACCACCACTTAAGTACCTATCCCATCAGACACCCCTTCTAGCTATCTGTGAGTTACGATGGTCAAGAAAACACTATTCAGAGGTCCTCTCCACATAAATGTGGTTAGAAAAACAGCTGCAGTGCATTTAATGCGGAAGTGACAGCCCTTCCTTAGATATCTACGGGTTCTCCTCCATTTCATATGTTTGTAGGGCATGTTCTTGACATTGGAGTTTCTTTGGGGGCAAGTCTCATTGCTGTAATTTGTATCTAAGTTATTTTAGTCGTAGCTGAGGAGGGATTCCTCCTTGGGCCACCTTCAACTTCTCCCTCACTTATCAGATTCCTATACTTGAACTCCTTAACAAATTACCCGTCCTCGGACATGTTAATGTCCTCGGATGAGGCCAAAGGGCTAATATCCAATTTTGGGCCCTCATCCCCACAAGAAAATTTTGTATCTCCGTTAAGAGACTATGAATTCTATTTTGAGAATATATGTTCCATCAACACTAAATATGGTTGCCCAACATACTGAGATTTTGACCGTTATTTTAGATCTCACTCCTGATATATTAAAGTAACCTACATTTCATGATCAAATCCATTATTGTCTTAGGATTAAGAGTTCATGTAAATATAAGTCGTGAGATTTAACATATCAATATGTCTTAACTTTTAAAACATATTAACATATCAACTAGAAGTCTTCACTTCCATGATCAAGACAAATTATCTTAGTTGATTGTTATAGTCTTTGCAGATGAAATGCTAAATTTCATCACCAACTACGAACTAAAATTCTGAGTTTACAAAGAATTTATGATTTATATCTTCTATAACTTTTCACATAAATCACATATTATGCATCTCATGGACTATATGATAATGTCCAAATATTCATATTACCATTATTTTAGATAATAATAAAACAACTTTATCAAACACAATATTAAGTCATACATAATGTCATACTTAATATCATACATAGCATCATACAATAGGATTTAAGGGCACTAATCCTAACATATAGTTGGGCCTAAACTTATAAATTTAAGTCTTTTAAGTCAAATGGTGTTATTATATATTATATTAACCACTTAATTAAAAACTCCTCAAGGTGTTGTCTCCCTCCAACATAATCTAATCTAATCCAATAGTATGTACAATTATGAAATCCTGTGCTACACGTTAGGTTTAGGAGTCCATGCTGATCCACAAAAAAAAAAAAAAAAAAAAAAAGTTTATGAGTCCACGTGTACTTTGAGTAGAAAGATTTAAATTTAGAGTCTTTACTGTACATCATTAAATTATTCCTAAAGAATTTGAATTTTTAAATGGGTAGAATAGAATATAATGATCATAAATGACCATCATAAATTATCCACTATAAAAGGTGGCCGACTTTTTATTTCCTTTCCATGTAAAGAAGTCTACATATGATTTTGTTCACAAGGTAGAAATTTCTTTCCAAATTCCAACCTTTTGTAGAAAAGAAATTAATTGTTCTTTTTATTATTTTATATCTCTCTCTCTCTCTCTCCCTTAATTGTTAATCTCTCTAATAAATAAGAATATTATCTAGGCATTTCATTAGGTACGTACTTATAAAGAAAGGCTGCGGAGCCCTTTATAGTAATTAGCATTAAATTAGGTAGCTTTAATTTAAGTAGACTTTGGTTGTGCCTCCAAAGTCCAAATTTGTTGTGCTAAGCTTTTTGCTCAAAAAACAAAAAAGAAAAATAAAAAAAAGAGTTGGATGCTTTGGGCACACGAAATGTGAAAGTAAACAACGATTAAGTTTGATTCCTATATATGCTTTTTTTTTAGAATCAATGTGACTCCTATGCTTGTGGAAAGAGTCAAAAGTTTCGATAAAATTCCTATACATGCTTTTTTTTAGAATCAGTGTGGCTCCTATGTTTGTGGAAAAAGTCAAAAGTTTCGAGAAAATAAAAAATAACAACCAACAAAAGTTTATAAATCAATGCATAATAATAATAATAATAATAATAATTAATAATAATAATAAAGTTTCAAAAAAATAATAATAATAATAATTCTATCAAAATAATAATAATAATATATAATGGGTGCAACATAGAGTTGGATGAGCTGCCATGTAACAAGTGATCCAGATGACAGGTGGCCAAGAGATATATCAACAATTTCCATTTATTAATTTTAAAACATCCATAAAATTAAATTAAAAGCACAATTGTCTCCTCAATCTCCTTCCTTAAAATCCGTCATTTATTATCAGTTTTATGCCCTTAAATTAAATTAAATTAATAAATGCACAATAGGCATCATGAAAAGTGGCAAAGTTAATTGTGTCCATTGTATTGTTGACAATAAAACACAATCTTTCTCTTTGAAATTCATAATTTTTGCTCTCTATTTGAAGCCATGGAAGGAATTTTGACTATTTTCTATCTATTTATCTTGCTTATGGTTTGTAAATATCAAATAGTACTATTTGTTCAAGACTTGCTAATTTCCGTTCACGCATGAACTTTTGGTTTGTGTAAATTGGTTTCGGTTCAACGAGGAGCTATGAAATTATTTTGAAGTATCTAATTGTATATATTTGACTTTTTTACTCTTTAGTTGAAATCTTATACTTATTTTACATTGTTTATTTATTTATTTTTACATGGTTATAAAGAACAATCCTTTTTCACAATCTTTACATTTTGTTCTTTATTTATTTTTCCTGCTCTCTTAATTGAATTTTATGATAATTAATACTGTTTTTGAGTGCTTATGTTTTTTTAATGGGAATTCGAGTGCTAATGTTGTTGCTTCATGTAAGCTTATTTTGACGAATCTGTTTGTTTTTTTTTTTTTTTTTTTTTTTTTGGAGGAAATTTTTGACGTATTCAATTGTATTTAATTTTATGACTCTTTAGTTGAAACAGAAATGGGCTACATATAATTATGTATATTTAATGCAAAATTGATTCCTCCATTCCCTCTTTTATATTTTACCATATACAAATATATCCAAAAATGGGCAATAATATACCTCCATATACTTGGCTTCCTTTGAGATTTGAAAAATACTAAAGTCATAAATTTTTTACAAATTACTGATTTAGTGAATAATTTTTGGTAATTAAAAAGGAAACGTTAACAGTGGATTAAGATAAGAACCCGTAAAAATTTGCCAATCCCACCTCTTCTCAATGTTAACGTTTCCTATCAATCTCTCTCTCTCTCTAAAACAAAAAACAAAAAACAAAAAAAAACCCTTCGGTTCTCATCTTAAATAAAACCGTTACCATAAACCCGATCTCTACAGTTGTCTACACCTTTTCATCTTCTCCTAATGATTTTTATATAGGATTAGAAAGATGAATGTGATGAACTTCAGAGAGCTTGAGGAGAAATTGAAGTCAAGCTTGGTATGTTCTCTCTTGCTAACTACTTTTTTGTTTGGATCGTGAATTTTCTAATATGTATTGGTTTCATTCGATTTGATTATAATGGTTGGCACTTGGCTATATGATGTTTAATCAAATGGTTGGCACTTGGCTATATGATGTTTCCAAAATGACTTTGCTATTAGAATTTTATATGTTAATTATCCTTAATTTATTGTTTAGTTGGTGCTAAATTAGTGAGTCGATTGAAAATTTGTAACAACAAATGAATCAAAGAGATTTGACACTGAAAGTCTTTGTGATTTTACTAAATTCGAATTTAGTTATGCATATGATTGTACCTTTGTACGTTAATTTCTTTTTCATCAGCACTTTGCTTGGTTAGGAAAACTTTGGCTTAATGGGTATAGACTATAGAGGTGCTGAGACTTTCCAGTTCCATGACAAAATGTTTTCCATTGTGTTTCATCTTCTCTTGTCACAAGTTGTTTACGAGGGCAGAGTGGTCGGTTTGAAAATTAAAATTTTAAATAGTTAAATGTTAAAACATATAACTTAATACCTACATAATAACATAATAATGTAATTGCTCTTAACTTCCTGGGAAAAAAATTTCCTCTTTACGTTCTCCGCTATGAAGGTTGATGCTCTCAACTTTATAGGCTGTAGTAGTTGGTTTCCTTCATTTTCTTGGGGAAGATGTTTCGTTCATTGCAGTAAGCAAGTAACTAGTGTACTGTTAAGGCTTGTAGGATTTGGGAAACAGTTTTCTTGTTAGTAATGGATGATCTTGCTCTTAAGTGGAATAAACTCTCTCTTTCACATAAAGAAGGGAAGAGTTTATTACTTTCAAAGGATAAACAAATTCATGAGTTTGTTTTAGTGGCAAAATTTCTTAGAAAGAGGAATGTTATCATTGATGCAGTAGTAATTAGGCCTTTATAGCGTACGACTCAGCGTTTTAATATCAGGAAAGCTGGTGATAATTATCTTTAATATTGCCTATCCACAAAAACATCTACAGTGGATAGAGATGCAACAGGTTTCGCCTGCAAATATTATCCTTACGAGAGACAAAGAAGATGCAATGTGGCATCAGAGATCTCGCTTAAATTGGTTTCAAGCTAGTGATAGAAATATAGGCTATTTCCACTCAAAAGCATCTAACCATTTTTAGAAAAATTGCATTGAGGGGCTGTTGGATGAAGATGATAATTGGCAGGATGATGATAAAGCCATGGAGGGTATTGTTCTTAATTATTATTCTGATCTTTTCAATTCCTCTTGCCCTTCAGATTTTGTTGAATTGTTGGAGGCCATTGTTCCAAAGGTTTCTCAAGATATGAATATCAGACTCACTGGTGAATTTCAAGACATGGAGGTTCATAGGGCTCTTAAATAGATGTATTCTCTTAAAACTTCAGGTCCGGATGGTATGCCGCACATATATTTCCAGCGCTTTTGGCGTACTATAGGAAATGTTGTTACTAAGACTGTTTTGGATTTTCTTAATCTTGGCATTATTCCGCCAAAGTTTAATGAAACCCATATTGTTTTAGTGCCAAAAAAAAAAAAAAAAAAAAAAAAAAAAAAAAAAAAAAAAAAAAAAAAACCTAATCCTAATTGTATTACTGATTATCGCTCTATTAATCTATGTAATGTGATTTACAAATTAGCCTCAAAAGTTCTTGCTAATAAACTTAAAAAAGTTTTACACAAATTTATTAGTGATACCAAAGTGCTTTTGTGTATAGTAGGTTAATTACTGATAATATTTTGGTAGCTTTTGAAACTGTGCATCACATTAATTCTAACAGAAGGGGAAATATTGGAGAGATGACTTTGAAGCTAGATATGAGTAAGGTGTATGATATAGTGAAATGGATTTGTTTGGATAAAATCATGGAAAAATTGGGTTTCAATTCTAGGTGGAGGGGTTTGATGATGCAATGTATTTCCTCTGTTTCTTATTTTGTATGTATTAACGGTGAACCTAGAGGTAGTATCATTCTCTCTAGAGGTTTATAGCAAAATGATCCTTTGTCTCCTTATCTTTTTTTAATTTGTGCAGAAGATCTCTTTGCTTTAATTAAAAAATACATACAAGAGAATAAGTTGGAGGGGGTGGCTGTTTGACATGGTGCTATGCTCCTGCTCTTTCTCACTTATTTTTTTGCAAATGATAGTCTTATTTTTTTTAAGGCTAGCTTGAAGGAGTGTGATTCTTTGCAATGGGTTATAAAAGTTTAGGAAGATGCTTCTGGCCAACAATTGAATAGGGCTAAAACTTCCATGTTTTTCTCAAGTGTTACTCATCAGGATATTCAAGAGGAGATTAAGACAAGGTTTGGAGCTTAAATTATTGGACAACATGAAAAGTATCTTGGTCTTCCTTCTCTAGTTGGGAGGAATAAAAGAAATATTTTTAATGCTTTGAAGGAAAAATTTGTTGGGGGAGATAAACACCTTGAGAAGTTTCCTTGAATAATTAATATAACATATAGAAACACACTTTAACCTAAAAGGCCTAAACTCATTAAGTATGTGCTCAATTATGTTATATCAATCACTCATTTTTCTTATCATTATTCAATGTAGGACTTCACTCACACGTGTAAAACCCAACAATCTCCCCCTCACGTGTAAGTCTCTACCACTATGTGGGCCCCCTTGCCCAATGGGTTTTTTTCATTCACTAGTGCATCATCAATGGGCCTCCACCTATCAACTCGCACTTCTTTTATCCTCCATGGGAACCTTACACTTCACTGTTGTCTAGCACCATTAGCAATAATACTCTTTTATTGGGCATTTTTCCAAGATCGTTTGCCGTCCCCGCTCCAACTGTGAAAAAGATCCGCCCTAGTCCACTTGCGAAAGCGCTTCAAGTATACATCTTGGGGAGCTTCCTTGAATAATTAATATAACATATAAATACATACTTTAACCCAAAAGGCCTAAGCCCAATGCGTATGTACTCAATTATATTATATTAACCACTCACAAGTGTAAAACCCAACAAATTCGGCTACAAAGTTATTTGGATGGAAGGAGAAGTTGTTTTCTAAAGTTGGGAAAGAGATTTTGATTAAGGTGGTTCTACAAGTGATTCCAACATATACCATGAGTTGTTTAAAGATTCCTGATTCCCTTTGTGATAATCTGGCTAATATGATTAGAAATTTTTGGTGGGAAAAAAAAAGAGGAAAGAAAGATGACATGGTTAAGTTGGGAGAAGATGTGTGTTCCTAAATCATGTGGAGGGTTGGGATTCAAACTTCTAAAACCTTTTAATCTTGCTCTTTTGGCAAAACAAGGCCAGGGACTTCAATTGGCCAATAATTCTCTTGTTTATAGAGTTTTTTAGGCACGTTATTTTAAAAGTTATGATTTTGTTCAATCCTCTTTGGGAAATAAGCCTTCATGCGTTTGGAGAAGCATTTTTGCAGCTTAAGAAATTGTTAAAAAATGGATGAGACAGAGTGTTGGTAATGGACAAAAGGTCCGGATTTGGGAGGATAAGTGGGTTCCAAACTCTTCATATAAGGTTGTCTCACCTAGAGTTCTTTCTCCATAGGTCTCTATGGTCAGTGATCTGATTGATGTTGAAGATAAAGGCTGGAATTTGGATTTGCTCCAGAGACTTCAAATGGTTTATTTTTGTTTAGGAGTGCCTATAAAGTTTCAAGTTCGGATGGTGATGGTATGCGGCTGTTTTGGAGAAAGCTTTGGAAGATCCAAGTTCGTCACAAGATCCACCATTTTATTTGGAGGGCTGTTCGTGATATTCTCTCAACAGAAGCTAATCTGGTTCACATGCATGTTCTCTTAAGAGGGTGCTTGTGAGGAATGTGGTGATAATTTGGAATCGGTGCTTCATCTTTTTTTGGAGCGCCCTAAGGCTCGTGAGACATGGGCTTTATTCAGAAATTTTCATGAGCTAGCTACCGTGCAGTTTAGGTGTTTTATGGATTTCCTATGGTTTATTCTGATGGAAGCTAAGTGGTCATGTGAAGATAACGCAGTGGCAATCACAATTGTATGGGCGCTTTGGTCGAATAAGAATGAAGTTCATCATGGGGGTTTGAGGAAGAATGGGAAGCTGTTGATTCTATGGTGTAATCGTTACTTGGAGGAGTATTGGGCGGCTGTGGAAGTTCCGGTGAAGCCCTCTCAGAATCTGGTTTCTTAATAGGTGCCATCGTCTTTTCCTTTTTATGAGGTTAATGTGGATAGGGCTGTTTTTTCGAATAAAAAAGAAGTTGGACTTGGGGTTGTTATCCGAGACCATGTGGGAAACTTTATTACAGGTCTTAGCAAGAAATTTCGGTATTCTTTGGGAGCTATTGAAGTTGAAGAGAAGGCCTTTGAATCTGGTTTGGTGTTTGCTAAAGATATGGAGGGGACTCTCTTACTATCGTTCAAGCTCTTCATGAAAATTCACATGCTCCTTTTTCGATTGCTTCTTTGATTTACAGGGTGCAAGCTACTTCCTATGAATTTCGTAATATCTTATTTTCTCATGTTCATAGGAATGGCAATATGCATGTTCAGCTGTTAAGTAAACATGCTTTAGGCATCTTTGATTTTTTAGTGAACAGGCTCTTCCCCATAATGTATCTTTTGCTTTGATTTATTAATGAAGTTTGTGTGTTTTCTATTTAAAAAAATAATAATAATAATGTAGAGGAGAGTTCCTTAGTATGGATCTCATGTGGTATTTGTTACAGCAGGCAATCAAAAATCAAGAATAATATATCAAGAATTTAACTGACAGTGCACCCAGAATCTCTACTTGAAACAGTCTTCACTTCTAATGCCTACTTCTTGACGTACTGAGATAGCCACTCAATAGCATTTAGATACTGATTTATGTTGTGAGGTTCAACCATAAAAACTTCAAGGGGACGGGCATTGCCTGACAGCTCTACCCTACCCTTCCCTGTGGTCTTGTCTGACAGGCCCAAGAGGGAACACAATTCATTTTCTGATGCAGAAGGTTCTTCAGTCATGCATAATATAAGCAACGGAACAATTGCAAATTCTTCATCAGAGAGTAGAGCATGTAGCTCTCCTCTTGCCTCCAAAAATTGCTCCATGTTCCTCCTGGTATCAGCATTCACAATGTACACTACTGCATCCCTCTACAAAACAAAGAATTAAATGCGTTATTACTACATGGCACTTTTCACTTTTCACTTTGCTAGCCAATAACAAGAACAACTCAAAACACTTTTCACTTTGCTAGCCAATCAGGTAGCGATTCCAAATTCCCAATCCAGAATCTCAAGAGATATACAAGGATCTTTTGTTTTTCTTGGTTTTTCCACATTTCCCAAGTTGTATTTAAAACAATTAACGAGTATAATCAACATGTAAGATGTTGATGATATACTAGTAAAATTATGAAATTCCTTTTTTTTTTTTTAATGCAAGAGATCTGCATTGTGATATTTAAACTAGATAAATTTGGCAGAATGACAGAGAGAACGAGTTCATCACAACTCGTTAAAAATATAACAAAGGCTAACTTTTCCATTCTAAACCAAAATATTCTATATTGCCAAATTTATGGCATATCCAGTCATGACTCAAAGTTTATCATGGTTCAAATTGGGCTGAATCTGTATTCAGCTTACTATCAAAAACTAGGCACAATCATGTAAGTCATGTTCCCTATCAGTCAACATTGAATCAAAAAAATTGACTCTACGTTAATTTTTTTTTTTAAAAAGGCCTAAGACATAAAGGACTCCAACTGAAACAGAGAGTACATCAGATTCATAAAATAGCCTGGTCTTTTATATTGCACAAATCATTAACTAAATATTCTCATCCATGATAATTGATAACTGAGAAGAAACCTACCTTGACACAGTAGTCTTTCCAAACTCTACAAGCTGTCCGAAGTTCTCCAAAATAAGATACGTTGAACTTGATGATTCTCCAAATGCTAGACACCTGTGAATATGGTGGTGTCTCATTAGAGCATCCTCATCAAAGATTTCAAAAAATTTAGCATTTAGCATTTAACATCTCAAAAATCTACTTAATCTATTTTAACAACTTACTTTACAATATACCCAACATCAAAGGTTTTATATTTTTTTACCACTTCATTAAAATATACTTTTTTTATTATTTCTTTATTTTTTAAAGAAAAGAGGAGAGAGAACCATGTAATATATATATATATATATATATTTAAGATGGGAGCTACAGCTTTCATCACCATATAATTTTTTTTTTTTAAGATGGGAGCTACAGTGAGCTTTCATCTTTGAAAGCTCACTGCAGCTCAGCTTGTATTTTTTTTAAGATTAGCATCCTTGATGAAGATGGGTTTTTAATGGTTTTGTTGCTAAAAAAAGCATTTAGCATTTATAAACCCCTTGATAAGAATGCTCTTACCAACTATTCTCTACAACATTCACTCACCAATACACACAACAAAGAATATCAAGTCCAAGAAAAGAGAAGAGAGAACCATGTAAAATATATATATATATATATATATTTTTAAGATGGGAGCTACAGCTTTCATCACCATATATATATATATATATTTTTTTTTTTTTTTTTAAGATGGGAGTTACAGTGAGCTTTCATCTTTGAAAGCTCACTGCAGCTCAGCTTGTATTTTTTTTAAGATTAGCATCCTTGATGAAGATGGGTTTTTAGTGGTTTTGTTGCTAAAAAAAGCATTTAGCATTTATAAAACCCTTGATAAGAATGCTCTTACCAACTATTCTCTACAACATTCACTCACCAATACACACAACAAAGAATATCAAGTCAGTGGTAGTCAAATTAAACAAAATGCCAAGTCACCATTTGTTCACTGAGAATCAAATCTAATAAATTAATAAAAGAAGCTTTACTAGTATCAAGTTTCAGTTTAAAAAATCTCACATTCACTAATAATAATAATAATTGTTTTGTGCTAGATAGGTGTACTGCTCACCCCTTTTTTTTCCCTCTTTACCTTTTGAATTATTGACCCAAGAAATCAAACTCACTTGGTTTCTCTTTGGCATCAAGTTTTTACTTTTTACAACCCTATTTGCTTCTCTTTTTACTAATGTCACACTTAGCTTAACCTAAAACCTCTAACATTATGTTTGGTTCGAGGGAAGTGGGGGAAAAGGAAAGGGAATCTATTGTATAGTCAAGATGAATTAAAGTAGAGGAAAGTAAAAGGGACAGTTTTTTTTTATCTCCCTCCCTGGCCCACCAATTTCTTTCCTCCCAATTTGGGAGACAATGGAGAGAGAAGAAGGGCTTTTATATGTGGGATCAATCAATGAGCTATTTCCTTTCTCTCTTTCTTATTGTAAACCAAATGCTTGGGAAGATAACTTCTCTACTTTCTCTTCCATATTCTCTCCCCAATCCCCTCCCCCACCCCTTCCTTTCTTTTCTCAGGTAATTATACTTTACCCTCTAAACTATATCCCTTTTACACTTACCCCTTAAATTATAAGAATGCATACATTACCTTTCTAAACTATTACATGCATAACACTTGCCCCCCTAAACTATGAGAGTGCACACTTACCTCCCTAAACTATTACTCATGTAACACTTTGCATCCCATCCCATGGGTACTAGTTTAGGGAAATAAGTATGCATTCTTATAGTTTAGGAGGAAAGTGTAAAAGGGGTCATAGTTTAGGGGATAAAGTATGCATTCTCATATTTTAGGTGTAAGTGTAGAAGGGGGTATGATTTAGGGGGATAAAGTGTGTATTCTCACAGTTTAGTGGGCAAGTGTAAAAAGGGGTCATACTTTAGGGGGTAAAATGTAATTTTCACTTCTTTTCCCTCCCCTTGTTTTGCCAAACACACTGTTAAATTCTGAACCCTCTAGATTCCTCTAGATTTCCAACTAGGTGTTACATGCTACTATAGTTGCATTTATACTGTTAAGATAGACTACACGTGAGATGTTCACCTAGTCAATCAACAAATGTGTATCAGTGTTCCATATTGTGTGGGATTTGTTAGTGATGTAATCTGAAATATATGGGTTTGTTAGAGGCAATTAGAGATGGGGGTTAGCTAAATTATTTATATAAGGGTTATGTTAACGGATGCACTTAGGGTAATTGTTAATGAACTCTAATAGGAAAATTTTGACACCACTTTCGTGTGAAATATAAAAAGCTGTTAACAACATTTATTGTTTTATTATTCTCCCAGTAAAATGTTTCTAAAAATAGCTCCTAAACCAATGCAGGCATTGGTTAACATTTCCCTGTATATAAATACCTGATCACATAGTGTATAACTTAGATCGGAATATACAAGATTCAGTCTTCTTCTTTGTTAAGACCTAGCATTAACTCACACAATTCCTCACGTCACACTCTTATGATTCTTCTTTCTAACATATGCAACCTGGTTTCTGTAAAGCTTGATCACAGTAACTACATGCTATGGAAGTTTCAGATCACCTTCACTCTGAGTGCATACTCTTTCCTTGATATTGTTGATGGTTCTTATCCTTGTTCTCATGTCCTGAGAAATTCATTAGAGATGAAAAAGGTTATCCTACCACACAAAAGATTGTGCTTTGATGTCTATGATTCGTGCTATACTATCTCAATCTGCACTTACTCTTGTTGTTGCTGGGCAAACTACAGCTAAAGGTGTATGGGAGACTTTGGAGAGGAGGTATATGTCTATGTCTAGATCTAACATACTTGGTCTGAAGAGAGAGTTGAATAGCCTCAGGAAGAACAATGATACTATTGCAGTTTACTTGGCAAAGATCAAATATTGCAGAGACAAATTACAGGCAGTAGGAGTTCATGTTGAAGATGAAGAGCTTCTCCACATCATTCTTGATGGACTGCCTCAAGAGTACTATTCTTTCAGTTCTACTGTACGAACCAAGGATGATCCTATAGGCTATGAACAGATTCATGTTCTTCTCACTTCTGAAGAAAAATCACTTAAGCATGCTTCTGAACTCATCAAAGATCCAGTCCAAATGGCTATGATTGGAACTGGACCCTAGGCCTAATTTCAACAATTCATCTACTGCAACCTTTAATGGTCAATCTCAGGCAATCGAGGCAGAGGACAATCTAACAATAATCGAGGTAGAGGAGGAGGTAGACCCTATAGAGGTGGATATCAGAATCAGGATTCTATCAAGGTGGTTTTCAAGGCAATCCACGTAATGCAACACCTCAGAATTTTCAAGGAAATTATTCTTCAATACCAAACTATCAAAAGCCACAATGTCAGATATGCTATAAGATGGGACACACTACCTTTGATTGTTATAATCGGATGAATTATGCTTTCCAAGGCAAACAACCACCAGCCAAACTTGCTGCAATGGCTTTTCTTCATACCAGCCAACTCAGAACTATTGGTTATCAAATACAGGAACTACAGATCATTTCACACATGATCTACCTAATCTTCAACAACCTACTAAGTATAGAGGAGGTGTTTTTGTTTTAGTTGGAAATGGCAAGACCATTCCTGTCACTCACATTGGTAATTCTCAACTTCAAGCATCCAAACATATATTTCTTCTTAGGCACATCTTAAAGGTTCCTGGCATGAAATCCAATCTATTCTCAGGGTCCGTTTAGATACCACTTATTTTTTCCGAAAACTGAAAACATTGTAGCAAAATAATATTTAAATGTGTAAATAGTACCGTGAGACCCATTTTTATTTTTATTTTTTTTTCCTGAATAAAGTATGGGTTCTGTGAACAGTGCACAGGACCACTGAACAGTGCAGATTCCTGGCTGAAACACGCTTAAAAAAAAAAAAAAAAAAAAAAAAAAAGAGCCAAAACGCAGACGCGGCCAAAATCATCACTATCCAAATGCACAATCAGTTCATAAATGTTGCGAACATAATCTTTGCAACTTTTATATTGATGAGTCCTTGTTCTCTAGACAGGACCTTCATTCGGGGAAAATCCTCTATTTGGGCCATAGTAAAGATGGTCTATACCCAATTTACTTCAATCCATCAAAGTTCAATCAACAACTTCATTCTCCACACTCCAAAAGCTGCAATTTTTCATCCAAATTCAGTCTTGTAGGTGTTCAAGTACCAATTTCTACTGCTGTCTTCTTGATAAACAGGTTGCCTACTCCTTCCCTACACTTCTCTCCTCCCTGGGAAATTTTATTTGGTCAAAAACCTTTAAAACTTTTGGGTGCTCTTGTTTTCCCTTGTTAAGACCTTATAATCAACGTAAGTTGCAGTTCAGATCTGCAGAATGTGTTTTCCTTGGCTATACAACTCATTCCAAAGGTTATTTGTGCCTTGACCTTTCATCTAATAAACTTGACACATCTAGACATGTTTTTTATGAAACTTATTTTCCATATCATACTTCTATTTCTCCTAAAGGCACTGCACCTCCTTCCCAATCTCCTACGAACACTTGGATTAGTTCACTTCTTTATTTTACAACTGGCCGTAATCCGTCTATTCTAGGTCCAGCTCCCAATCCGAACCCCTCTCTCACCACTTCATCAGTTTTAGGTCCAGCACCTCCTCCTTTTGATTCTTAATTTTTAACCAATTTACATTGTTCTTCCACTCCATCTATTTTAGGTCCACCTCCTTCTCCTGTTGAACCTCAGTCTTTGTCCAATGTACATTGCCCCATTGTACCTTCTCCTGCCACTTCACACCTTATCGATACATTACCATCACAGCCTCTCTTACCTACACCTATACAGTCATCTACACCTTCACAGTCAGCTACACCTATACAACCAGCTTTGTACTCCATTCCTGAGGCATCACTATCATATGCATCATCCCTAGTACCTTACCTGACACTTTCTCAACTACCCCTGCTATTCTCTTCATTCTATTACCGGAAAAAACTTAGGTAGTCACGGAACAGTGCTCCGGGCTCACTCAAAATGTGGGTGGGCCCCCACTTTGTGAGAGCCCGGACCCCTATTACCAATATTTATCCTATGAAAACCCGAAGATTTGGGACCTTTTCTCTCTATTCCACCGGTACTCTGGTGTGGCAATCAATCAACAATTGCCTTAGCTTCAAACTCAATGTTGTTTCTTGCTCAGCCAGCTTGCTGGCGTTGCAATCTCTTACGAGTCTTCGATTGAAGGGGATGTTAAGATGGTCTACACATGTGAAGTTCATCTAGGCAGCAGTCAACACAGCTATAACAGTGTTCCATAATATGTGGGATTTGTTAGTGATGTAATCCGAAATATATGGGGTTTGTCAGAAGAGAGTTAGAGATGAGGGTTGTTTGCTTGGCCTTCGGGACCGGATTCTCAAAAAAAAAAATATATATATATATATATTGGTATATACAAGATTTCAGTTCTCTCATTCTCTCTCTGTCTCTAATTCCCTTCATATACAACTATATCCTATTCTAAAATCCAAAATCTACTAAAAATATGTACTCTGCACACACACACAAAAATAGGTGGAAAAAATATACCTCATTGTCATCTGAGAGATTCAGAACCACTGTCCGTTTGTAGATCCCATCCCTGACTAGGATCAACAGACTTGCCGTCTTTGGAATTTTGGAATAAAACTTGCACAACTTCAAAAAAAAAAAAAAAAAAAACCATGCAAATTAACAAAAAGGTTTAAAAATTAGCAAAATGCTTAAGAAACTAAAGAGAAAGAGAGAGTTTAAGGCACCTCAATAATCAAGAAATAGGAGGATAATAGACCCAGGAAGTTCAATAAAGAGAAAGGCCAGACTTCATTGAAGAAATTAAAGTACCAACTGAGCAATTTCAATGAAATAAATTGCGGAGGTTGAGCCCAGTTTTGCAAACCCACCATCTTCATGCTTCTTTTCTGGTTTTTGGGTTTCTCTGTGCGTGAGAGAGAGAGAGAGAGAGCAGAGAGAGAGAATTTGGAAATGGGGGGGAAGAAAAGGAACCAGTGGAGATCATTCCTTTCACAGGGTCACACAGGGACCTTTTCACACGTATGCTGCTTTGGCGAAAACACTAAACAGTCATCTATAGAAACACAAGAATTTTGGAAAAAGAGTTATTTTGAAAAAAAATTATTTCCATGGGTCTTCTTTTTTAAAGAAAAGGGGTTTGGATCCAAAGATCCCATGGTTTTTTTGAAATGACAAAAGTTTTGAGGAAAGAAGGTTTGTATTGAAAACATTTTTGTGAAAACACTAATCTTAAACAAAAGGAATTTAACAAAAGAATTTATTTAAAGAAAAAGTTTCCATGGGTTTTTATTTTAAGGAAAGGGGTTTAGAGCCAAAAACCCTATGGTTTTTATTGAGATGATAAAAGTTTTATGAAAACCAAATGATGTTTTTGAAATTCTTTTTGTAAAAGCAATAACTTTGAACAATAGGAATTTAAGAAAAGAATTGATTTAAAGAAAAAAATATCCATGGGTTTTACTTTTAAAGAAAAAGGCTTGGATGTTGGATCCCAAAAGTCATATGGTTTTTTTTATTCTTGAAGAAAACATGGTGTTGGAAAATGATCATTTTTATCAAAAACTTTGTCTATTCAAAATGGGTTTTCAAAAAGAAAGCTTTTTTTATGTAGTAAAAGAAAATCATTTTGAAAAGAATAGAAAAGAGTAGTCATTGAAACCATCTTTTTTTTTTCTACGTTGAGAAGAACATTTTTAGAGGTTTGTTTATTTCAAGCTTTTTATTTTATAGCAATATTAAACATGAGAAAGGATAGAAAAGAACAATAGTGATTAAATGTAAAGGAATCTAAAGATAAGACACAAAAATAAATTTCATGAAATTTAAGGGAATTTAAAGACAAGACATTAAAATAAAGTACTTAGAATTTAAAGGAATGCAAAGACAAGATAAATTGTAAAGAGCTTGGAATTTAAGGGAATTTAAAGACAAGACAATATAATAAAGTACTTGGAATTTAAAAGAATTTAAATACAAGACAATATAATAAAGTGCCTAGAATTTAAAGACAAGACAATAAATTAAAGTTCTTGGAATTTAAAGGAATTCAAAGACAAGACAATAAAATAAAGTGCTTGGAATTTAAAGGAATTTAAATACATGACAATAAAATAAAGTGCTTGGAATGTAAAGGAATTTAAATACAAGACAATAAATTAAAGTGCTTGGAATTTAAAGGAATTTAAATACATGACAATAAAATAAAGTGCTTGGAATGTAAAGGAATTTAAATACAAGACAATAAATTAAAGTGCTTGGAATTTAAAGGAATTCAAAGACAAGACAATAAAATAAAGTGCTTGGAATTTAAAGGAATGTAAATACATGACAATAAAATAAAGTGCTTGGAATGTAAAAGAATTTAAAAACAAGAAAATAAAATAAAGTTTATTGGAAAATCATTTTTTTAGGAAATTTCTCCTAAATAAGTTCTAATCTTGCCACATGCAAGCCTTATGGGTTCTTTACCAATATGAGAAATGGAAGGCAAGCCATCACCATTCTCTAGGCAACGTACTAATATTGTGCTTAGAAATAAGGTTTAGAACCCATTTAAGAAAAACTCACCTATGATAAGACTTTATTTTCCAACTAGAATGATCATGCACACGGCCTAAGCCATTGCATGCCATCTAGTTAGGAATGTAAATATTTATCATAAGTGTTGTGGTTGCTTTCTCAAGTGAGAAGGCAACCAAAAGAAAAATGGTAGAAAACATTTTTTTAGGTTTAGAGAGAGAGAAGGAGAAGAACACAATAATATAGCACAATATATGTAAAGCAATAAATAAATGAAGCAATATAAAGAGCAACAAGTAAATGAATGGAACAACAAACAAATAAATAAACAAGTAAATAGAGCACTAAATAAATAGATGAACAAGTAAATAGAACAATAAATAAATAGATGAACAAGTAAGTAGAACAAGAGTGATTTTCTTAAATGCTTAGACTTGATTAGTCCTTCCCCCTGTTAAGGAGCCTTGAAGCCTTCAACCACTCTCCTATGGCTACTTCTCACATAGTGTCTAAGGAAAAGGATATAAAACCCATTTAGAAGAAACTCACAAGAATGTAGATAAACAAGAAGTAAATGAAGCAACAAATAAAATAGAGCATTATTTAACTAAGACAATATGTAAAGAGCAATAAATAAATAGGGCAAGCAATATAGAGCAAGGAAATGAAGTGCGAGAATATAATAAGTGGACAAGTGAAGTAAATAAAGCAACAAACAAATAAAGCATTATTTAATTAGGGCAATATGTAAAGAACAATAAATAAATAAGCAATATATAGATAAGAGCTAGGAAATAAAGTGCTAGAATGTAAATGAAAAAGTAAATAAATGAAGCATTTTATATATAAAATGATTTTGTACAAGGAAAAGTGAAAAAGAAAATGGGTATAGCTGTGAAGAAGCTAACCCATTTCTTACAAACTTACCCACTTACATAAGGTTTTTGAGGTGTAAAAATGGTGGAAAAGAGGGCTGAAATTTTTGTTTGGAGAAGGGTTTTCTAAAGCAAAAGAGAGAAAAACTATATCTAAAAAACATTCCTAAGAGAAAGAGAGAGAGAGAAAGAGAATAATTTTTGGGATTTTTGTGCCTCAAATTGCTAAAATGGGGTAGGTCTATTTATAGGAGGGGAGAAACAAATGGAGGTGTTGCTGCAACACTTCCACATAGCCGCATGGTGACATGCAGCTATGTGAGATGTGTTGTGCAACATCTCACATAGCGTCTCCTCTTTTCCCCTCCAAGCTATTCTTCTTCTTTTTTCTTTTCTTTTTTTCATTTTTCTTTTTCGGTTTTAGCCCAGTTTTCATGCTGTGGTTTGAAGGTCTTTTTGAGCTCCGAATTTATCAAATTTAGTATCCCTAGAAAGGTCTAGATGTCTAGTTTTCATAGGCTCTAACCTCATTCAATTTGGAGTTACGGTTGTCCAGATATCTCGTTCAGAAGAGAGGTGACGCAATTAATAAAATTCTGCGGCATTTTCTTGGAAAATTCATTTCTCTCAAACCGTGGCAGATACCACCAAAAACATTTTATGGAAGATAGTTGAGACACCATACTTCAATCTTGTTCAAACATATTGCTTCAATTATTGCTTAGTTGGTACAGTTTTTTGCGCGAAAACGACCTAAAATCAGCTCTGACCTAAAAATAGTAAAACATTTAATCAGGATTTTGGTATTTTATTGATATCTCATCTATTTTAACTCCAATTTTGGCAAGTGAACTATTGTTTCGATGAGAAAAATATGATCTATAATATGGTCCAAAATTTATCTCGAATAAATGGTCGAATCAAAAGATCAATTTTTTAACTATCCCTAATTAGGGTTTTTGGTCTAATTCACCCAAGAAATGGAAAAATTGGGTTTGGATTTTTGGTCCACCATCCTATTAAGGTAAATTGGTCTATTGTAATTTGTTCACAACTTTTTGCCTTTAAAAATCATGATTTTCACCCTTTTTGAGTTTTAAAACATTATTTTGATACATTAATCGGGGCCAGAAACAATATGGTATCAACAATAGTGTATTTAATCCAAAATTCTATTATATTTTTTAAATTCTAGAATTCTAAACAAAAAAAGATTATTCATATTTTGGCCTTTCAACCTAAAATCCTGGATTTATTAAAAGAAATAAATAACAGTATCCTAGGGATCCACGCTTGACAGGGGCAGCAGCACTTGTAATTCAGGGGGTTCAAATGAACCCCCTGACTTAAAAAAAAAAAGTATTTATATATATAAAATATTTTTTTATTAATTTAATTACCCTTAAAAAAAATTTTGCACAACTTGGCTTAAATCTTGCACACCCTGATCACAAATCAATGTCCAAAATCAAACAACATAGATGAGCTCATCCCAAAACCAATTCACAACACAAATCACTCCCCCTTTCTCGCATAAATCTCATCTCATCTCTATTCTCTATCTGACTTTCTAAGAGTAAAATGTGAGTGTTGTGAGTTTTGAATGTCTCTCTTTATTATGAATTTATATTATATATATGTGAGAGAGTGTGTGTGTTTGATACTAATTGTGTGCATTATTATTTTTTATTTTTTGTTATAATTTAATTAATGTGAATTGTGAAGTTTATGAATGTGTACATGGTATAAATATAATATAACTTTATATAATTTAATAATCAAGAAATACAAAAGATTTGTTACGTGTGTATATTGTTATTGTAAGGACTCAAAATATTTTGGACCTAAACAATAAGATTTGTAGAGCGTGGATAAGAGGACTAAGTACTAACAAAGCAAATAATGATCAGTATCAGATTCATAGAACTAGTAATCAAGGAATTTGACTAAGTGTTTATGAGGATAACAACGATGACTTCGGCTCAAGGTTTATGAAGAAATTTTGTTCTCGGCCTAGTCCGAGGAGCTCTTTGCTCAAAGCTGACATATGTAAAGGTTATCCTTCAACACCCTCAAGATCCCTTTTTTGGTTCTTGTCCTAATCGGTTTTCTTTTCATCCCCCTTTTCTTTTTCTTCTTTTCTTGATGGAGGTGCTATCTATTATATAGTCTTTCTTTAGTTAATCTCTGCCGTCCACTTATTAATCATCCAAGCCTACACTTGAGTGCCGATCCCATCAGCCGCCTTTGCAGGCTTTCTGTTAGTTGAAGCAACTAAGGCATCACTGCTGGCTGGTCAACTCACCATTGATGTGATCAGAATGTAGGTGGAGTGCATTTAATGAGTGAGTGACAGCTCATCCTCGGATTTTGCCCTTTCCTCGGTTTGGACCTTGGGCCTGATGTGGAGTGGGCGGTGGTTGCCATAATATTTGGGGCCCCACAGTTATCATGTTATAATAATTTTTTTTTTATAAAACTAGTGATTCAAAGAAAAAAAATAGTAAAGTTAATGATTTTTTTTTTTTAGTAGAAAGTTAGTGATTGTTAAATGTATTATTTATATATGGATGAGTGTGATTATGTGGGTTAATAATTAATATAAGGTTAATAATTTATAAAATAAAAAATAAAAAATGACAATTATATAAAAATAAAAATATTATACAAACTTAACAAAATAAAATGGTCACGTCTACATTGATAATAGATAATAACAATTGATAATAAACTATCATGTAACGATTTCAAAATATTAAAACTCGTAGAAAAAAAATTGTAAATTTTAATTTATTTATATTTTTTTTGGTCAATAATATAATTGTGGGTGTGAAAGCCCAACGTCATGTGTTGGGCCTAGGGCCCAATTCGAAAATCACTATGTGTCCGAAGAGAAGAAAGAGGTTAGGAAGGAGTCCAAGTGGAAGAAATGTATCTGGAAATGAACGAGGAGTAGTCCGAAGAGAACCCTAATGGTCCGAAGATGTCATTCTCCTCGGACTCCAAGGGGACTTGATCTAGCAAATATATTGAAGATTTGAGTGATCTTCCCAACTACTTTCGCGATGAGGACAAGTTTTGGGCATACTTAGAGATGATAAGAACGGAGAAATATCTAAAAGAAAAAGCTGCTACCATCGCATTTAATGCACTACAGCAATTTTCCTGGCCGCATTTATGTGGAGAAGACCCATGAATAATGCAATCTCAGCTACCACCACTCACGAAAAATTAAAGCAGATATTTGATGTGACATGTACTCAAGTGAATACTTAGATGAAGAACAGGTGTACGGTGAAGATGAGGAAAAAGAAGAATATATAAATGTAATGGGCCTCTAAATAAGGGAGGAGGAACAAAAAATTTAGGAAAGGAACTGGAAGAATTGTATTCACCTTTCAATCAATAATAAGCCTCTTCGGATTTTAGGTTATTTAGCTTTCAAGCGTGTTTTTACGTCAGTTCATCCTAAATTATCAGAGTGAACCGTTGCTAAATTCATAACCAGCCCAGCTTTTTCACCCACTCTTTATAAATTCATTGTTCTGAGTTCGTTAGGCTCACAATCCAAATCTTTTGGGCTTGGGCTACAAAGTTTGGACCCTACAATAATATATTTAAATTCTTTTTTTATTAAAATTTGTTTATTTTAAATTTCTTGACGAAACCTTCGAGATAATTCTTGAAGCTGCCGCTCATGTTTGACATTCCACAATTGTTTCCAATAGTACTTGATAGTGTAGGAAATCAGTTGGTTGAACACTTTGGCTTCGATGGACTACGGCGATAGCGAAGGCCTGTAAAGAGAAGAAAACAATCAAGGGATGACCGCGGTGGACCTATCAAATACCCTCTGATGGCAAAGTTAGTTTCTCACAAGAAAATGAAGTTCCAATTTTCTGGGAGTGAAATCTCAGAATTTGATACCTTTGCCTGATTCAGACCGGTCTTTATATAGGGAACTTTGGACAGTTATTTGGTTTAGTAACCTTCCCAAGATTTGTGGAAGTCCGAAATTACAAAAATAACTTCTCCAACGGCCATGAAAGTAGTAACCGCTGATGGAAGTTACTTAGGAGAAATTGCTGGCGATGAACACGAGTTGATTAACCACTCCAGAATTTTGTCAAGTGTTACATGGTCGTCCATGTGCTTTGCGCATGCACATGGACGACTCTTTGTATATAGATTGATGTTGTATGGTCGTCCATGAGCTCTGCACATGGACGACTCTTCCGACCAATTGCCTAAGGTTTATTCAATTGACCAATACTCATGGACGACCTATCTGGATGAATCAGAGATGGACTGGCCATTTGGTTGACTGGCGATCATGGACGATTCTCATGGTCGGACCATAGATGGTAATTTTTGCTATCCTATCAATACTTATATTAAAAGAGAGTTGTTAACGAACCCAATTAAATAAAATTATTATGAAAAAAAAAATAATTAATGTTTTGATAATTTTTTTTATTTTTCATAAAAGTGATGTTAAAATTTTTTTAAAATAAATTTTTAACATGACGTCTATTAAAACTTTGAAACTTCTTTAAACACTACGAATATGATTGGTGGAGAAGCAACGCTTTGAATGTGAAAAAGATGTCAAATGATTAAAACAAAAAGGAAATACTAAATTTGTCATTTAAGATTGTGAATTTGTGAGTGCCGACACATCACACGTGATGCTGGATTCTACGTAGAATAATTGAAAGTATCCGTAGAAAGTGGAAACCTGTACCTAATAGTGAACTGCGCCGTTTTAGTACTTTCTTTTTTTATTTAATGCTTTGATTGGCTGTTTGATCTTGATTCCCCACGTGTCACGACTCACATGTGATCCAATTGCTTCCTCAAACTTCACAAGGTTTCAACGTACGTGGGTCCCGCACTCTCTTTATTAAAAACCAAACAAATTTATAATTATATATATATATATATAAGCTTCTCAAAAAAAAAAAAAAAAATATATATATATATATATATAAAGATTATTAAACTAGGTAATTGACCTCACTTTTTTATATCATATTTTAATTTTATTTTTAACATTTTAATTGTGTCAATTTAGTTTATACTATTATTTTTTGAATAAAATTTGATAACATAAAATATTAAGTCCATACTATTGTCAATTTAGTCCATAAAAAGTTAGCTTATATTATTGTCACAATAAACCTTTTTATTTATTTTTTTTATTGTTTGTCATGTCAACAATTTTTATCCAATACATAACTGTAGGGACTAAATTGACACTATAGTTTTAAAAACCAGACTAGGGGCAAAATTGAATATGCCTTCGGTTCCTAATTTATCTGGTTTTTGACCAGTTTTGATCGATTTTTAATGTTTTTCTAATCAGACTAGTGGCCAGTTTTCAGTTCAACCAGTTGGACCGAGCAGTCTGATTTTTAAAACATGATTGACAAAACACTGAAATTTTAGAAATCAAATTGACACAATTGAATGGTTAAGGACCAAATTAAAATATAATGTAAAGAATAGAGATCAAATATGTAGTTTACTCTATAAAAATTTATGATTTATAATGCATTTAAAAATAATAATAATATCGTATAAAAAAAAAAAATAATAAAGGGTCTTGTTAATGGGTGTGGTTAGGACAATTGTTAACAAACTATTTTAGATATTGTGGGTGAGAAAGCCCAACGCTATATGTTGGGCCTGTGGCCCAATTTGAATAAAACTTCCTGACCGAAGAGGTTAAAAGGATCAATGCCCTGCCATCCTGGCGAAAATGCAACCAAGGAAGGATTAATATTTCGTCCGAAGACAACCTGGCATGTCCGAAGAGGTTCCGCTCGTCAGACCTCCAAAGAACTTGATCAAGTAGAAGATTCCTCAGAGGGGAGTTAGCGCTAGGCATTCCTAAGCGCAGAGATATCCTGAAATATCTTACAAACAAAGCTGTCATCACCGCATTTAATGCACTGCAGCAACTTTCTTGACCGCATTTATGTGGAGAAAACACCTGAACAGTGAAATCTCAGCCACTACCACTCACTGCAGATTAAAGCAAATTTCTGATGTGACTAATACTCAAGTGGACGCTTAGATGAAGGACAAGTGTGCGGTGAAGATGAGGGAAAAAGGTGTATATATATAAAGGAAACAGGTCTCACATGAGGGAGAGGATTTTTTAGGAAGTTGATAAATACAAGACCTTTTCGGATCAAAGATACTTTTATTGAATACTAGCCTAAGTGTCTTTTGCCCTATTTCGCTTGCATGAACCGTTGCTAAATCTATATCCAGCCCAACCAATTCTCTACAAATTCATTGTTGGGAATTTGTTGGGCTCATAATACGGGAAGTTATTGCCTAGTCCATCAAATTTCGACCCTATAGATATGTTTTAACACCAATATTATGGAAAATAGAAAAAATTGTCAAAATATTAATTGTTTTTTTTATAAAAAATTTTCTTAAATATTAATTGTTTTTTTTCCTATAAATTTTTTTTTCTTAAATGGTTTATTAATAAGGGTTTAATTTATTTTCAGTACTTTTTCAAATGGATATCTCCTTTTATTTTAAATATATAATAGCAAGTATTAATAGATTTTAATTTTCATATTTTATTTAATTAGTGTGTGATATGATAATTTCTCATTAAAATAGAAGAATATTCCAATTAAAAAAGTACAGAAAGAAAGCCAAACCCTATTAACAAATGCCCTTAGGTTATAAATTAATATTTCTCAAAAATAAAAGACATTCGTTAATGATTCAACGGTTTTAAACCTACTTATAAATTTATTGTGATTATGTGTGTTTTGTATAATTTAACTTTATTTTTTAAAAAAAGTATAATGACATTATTTAATAGAGTATTAAATAAATCTTAATCACTCACTCATTAGACATTCATTAACAATATCCTTTTATGTACTATCATTTTATTCAAACAAGTAAGTTTATCGTTTATTATAATTTAATATTTAGAAGTCAACATTTATGGAGATAGCAATCTGTTTTTGGGAAAAGTTAATTACTTTGACAATATTAGAAACAAAATCAAACAAAAGGAGAAAAAAAATATTTAAGAAAACATGCAATCAAGAATATAATAAAACAAATATTTATATAACAAAATAATTGTGTGCTTTAGGCTGTGTGCAAAATAAGAATTAAAAATGGTGAAGGAAATAAAAAACAAGATAGTGGAATTCGTCAAATCCTTATCCACATGGACCACACCGATCATGTTCAACGTTGGACTTCGTTACTTTAAAAAAAAAAAACAACACGTTAATTTTTTCAAATGTTACTTACTTGTACCGAACGACAATTTTTGACTGGAAGAAACTTCTTTGACAGTGGGAACAGGAATGTCTGGAATCACCCTTATATGAGTTTGTCATTTTCGGTAGCGACACATGATGTTGGGGGGTAAAAAAGGAAATAAAAAATGCATATCCTCTAGAATCTTGATACCGTTACCTGATAACCGTTTATACTATTTATGCTTTGATTGGTCGTTGTGGGTTGGTGGGATCCACAATTACTTTATTAAAAACAAACAAAATTATAATGACGTATTTATATATATAAAGAAGAATTAAGATTAGAGCAGTGGCGGCACCATTAAGCTTAAAGTGTTCTTAATTAAATTTTTTTTATTTGTTTATCCTTTTAAAAAAATTAGTAATACCCTCAAGCAAAATTAGAAACACTCTCAAATAAAAAAAAATTATTTATTATACTTTCAAGCAAAAAAAAAATTTGAACTAAAATCTGAAAAAAAAAAAAAAAAAAAATTGTAACAGAACAAGCCTACAAAAAAGCCCAACAATATTACTGGCACTTCAATAGGCCATAAAAAGAATTTATGGATCTAATCTATAAAAGAAAATTTAGCAAGCCCAAAAAATTTAGCATAACAACATAAATAACAAAATAGTAAAGCTAAAGAAAATTTAACCCAATCAACCAAATTTTATCAAAAACAAATAGCCCAGCCTTTCAAAAATTTAAAACAAAACTAATCTATCATTCCATCAAAAATAAAAAAAATAAAAACACAAACAAACAAATAAAACCCTAAGCCTAACCAAGAGACTTAGCGGCTGATGGTTGAAGTAAAGCAGTGAAGGGAGAGGCAATAGCAGCATCATGGTAGCAGTAGAGTCGCCAGCCTCAGCCTTAGTACAAACTCACCAGATCTGGTATCTCTCTCTCTCTCTCTATCTCTCTCTCTCATGAGCAAGTGAGCAATGAGCACCAAAAAAAAAAAAAACTCTTAAACTATCTGATACAAATTTTAGGGTCTATAGCCGCGTTTCAAAAATGCGGCTATAGACCCCTTTTTTGTAATGAAAAGACAGAGAGAGAGAGAGAGAGTTCTTTCTTTTTTTAAGAGACTTAAACAATGACTTAAAGAAAATAGTAGAAATGTCTAGTGGTGGATTAATATCCTCCCACGTGTTGTGCTCTATGAGTTGAATTTTGTCTTCTTCTTCTTCTTCTTCTTCTTCTTCTTCTTTTTGTGTCTTTTTGTGCTTATATGAATAACAGTTTTTTTAATGGTAAATAGTTATGTTTGTCTGTTGGTGTCTTTTTTTAAAAGTAAAAATTGAGTTTGATTGAAACTTTGAAATTAATTGGGAGTTGAGATATAATAAAGTTAGCGAATTGTAGTGTTGTGTTGTGTACATAGTGCAACAATGATTTTTTTTTTTCCTTCTGTATGTGCATTTATTTCTTTGTTCAATCCTTGTTGATGGTTTATTAATAATTTATTTGGAAATAGCTTATTTAGCTGGAATTGAAAACTTTTTATTGGGGGCATGAGGCTTGTTTATTGAGTGGGGTGGGGGATGGATGGGCACATGGGGCTGGGTGGGATATTTGAATTGGGGGAAGTAAATGCACATGGGATGTGTGCTAGTGTAACTAATAAACAATAATTTAATTAACCAATAATTAATTAAGGAAAGCAACTAATAAACAATAATTAATAATTTAATTAACCAATATATTTTAAAAGACAAACAAATTAAATTATGTTAGGCTAAACAACAATTAATAATTTTATAATTAATGAAACAACAATATAACTGTGGGGATCCAAAATTTTAAATAATTCTGGTCTACCCCATATCCGGCCCAAGGCCCGCGCCGAGGATAATATAGAGGCCGAGGATGCCCACCTTCTAGGCCTACCGACGTTGATAGAAGGACAATATCATTCACCCATTAAATATACACAACTAACACTCTGTTCGCTTTAATGGTGAAGTGACCAGCAAATCCAGATGCCTTGGTCGTTTCAACTAATAGAAGGCCTGCAAAGGAGGTTGGGAACTAACAGAAAGCCTGCAAAGGCAAAATGATGGGACAAACCCATAGACACAGAGTTCGGATAACTGATAAGTGGACGACGGAAAACTGGCCAAAGGAGAATATATAACAGATAGAACCCCCAAAAAAGAGGGGGGGTGCAAGAACAACCCTAGTGTTTGCCAGTTCTAAGGAAAAAGGTCCTCGAACCGGGCCGAGGACGAGCAGATCCTCACAAACACTTAGCCAGAATCATCACAAAGATCTTCACCAACACTTAATCAAAATCGTTACCAAGATCCTCATAAACACTTTGCCTTTACTATTATTCCTATGAATTTCCTATCACCCATTATTTGCTTTGTCAGTGCCAAGCCCTTCTACCCACGCTCTACAAATTTTATTGTTTAGGGTCTATTACAAATTGCGTCCCTACAATAACAAATTATTAGATTGTGTAATTTATGTTTCTTAAGGAACACTCTAAGAAAAATTTCTGGAGTCGCCATTGGATTATAGCAGCCTAATCTTGTGTTGTCATTGAGAGTTTAGGGAGGGGGTAAATGTATTTATTTCATTTATTAATTATATATGGTACACTAATAATTTAGGGTAAATTATAAATTACTCCTAAAGTTTGAGAATGATTGAATTTTACATCCTGAAATTTCAAAATTTAGATTTCACTCCCTGAAGTTTGGTGATATTTGGATTTTACACCTTAATGTTTCAAAATTTGAATTTTACCTTTTATATTTTGGGAGTGTTTGAATTTTACACTCTAAAGTTTTGGGGTATTTGGATTTTACACTCTAGGTTTTAGAATTTAGGGGTGTAAAATCCAAACAACCCTAAAATTTAGGGGGTAAAATTGAGGTTCTAAAACGTTAGAGTGTAAAGTCCAAACATCAGAGTGTAAAGTCCAAACATCTTAAACTTCAAGAGGTAAAATCTAAATTCTGAAATTTCAGGGTCTAAAATCTAATCACCCCCAAATTTTAGGAGTGTAGTTTGTAATTTTACCAATAATTTATATCAAACGAAATTTTATAGTTATTTTCCTAAATGCAAAATTATTGATTAGGAATATTGTATTCCTGCTTGAGTTTAGTTATTTTGACAAAATCAAGAAAAAGGAGAAAAAAATAGTTAATAAAACATGCAATCAATAATATAATAAAATAATTGTCTGCTTAAATTAGTACATAAATAATTAAATATTTCTCAATTTACTTATGAAATAAGTTCATATTCTTAATTATAATAATCATAAAAAATTTACATTTCCTTTCTTTATAATCAAGTACAACATGTAAGGACTCAATTTGTAATGGACCCTAAACAATAAAATTTATAGAGCGTGGGTAGAAGGGCTTGGCACTGACAAAGCAAATAATGGGTGATAGGAAATTCATAGGAATAATAGTAAAGGCAAAGTGTTTATGAGGATCTTGGTAACAATTTTGATTAAGTATTGGTGAAGATCTTTGTGATGATTCTGGCTAAGTGTTTGTGAGGATCTGCTCGTCCTCGGCCCGGTCCGAGGACCTTTTTCCTTAGAACTGGCAAACACTAGGGTTGTTCTTGCACCCCCCTCTCTTTTTTAGGGATTCTATCTGTTATATATTCTCCTTTGGCCAGTTCTCCGTCATCCACTTGTCAGTTATCTGAACTCTGTGTCTATGGGTTTGTCCCATCATTTTGCCTTTGCAGGCTTTCTATTAGTTCCCAGCCGCCTTTGCAGGCCTTCTATTAGTTAAAGCGACCAAGGCATCTGGATTTGCTGGTCACTTCACCATTAAAGCGGACAGAGTGTTAGTTGTGTATATTTAATGGGTGAATAATATTTTCCTTCTATCAACGTCGGTAGGCCTAGAAGGTGGGCATCCTCGGCCTTTATATTATTCTCGGCGCGGGCCTTGGGCCGGATATAGGGTGAACCGAAATTATTTAAACATTTGGGGCCCCACACAACATAATTGGAATGACTTCCTCAAAAATTATACAAGAATTTGTGTTCTAGGTGCATCTAATGAGAGAGAGAGAGAGAGAGAGAGAGAGAGAGAGAGGTGTTGTGTTGTGTGTGTGCGGTTGGTTTGTGTTTTTAAGGCAAGCAATAATTTTGGAGCAATAAGTATGTGGTGGGACAGACCAGGCCAGCTTATGGGTTACGGTCGTGAGATAAATGCACATCAATTTGTGCATTCTCAAGTCCACTGTAGCTTACTTTAGCAACACCCACGTGGAATGACAGTTGGGTTTTGACTTTTCAGTCAAAATAGCCGACATTAAAAAAAAAAAAAAAAAAAAAAAGAAGAAGAAGAAGAGAAATTTAGGCACATTTCTTAGTAACTTTTAGTTATGACTTTTCACAATAATTTCAAATCAAATAAGCTGTTAGTTGCTATTATAAGCAGGTAAAATAATAATTTCAATAGTAAATTTAGATTAAAATTAATAATATCTTATCACTTAAAATTAGATATAAAAATATATATTGTGTACATAATAACACTTCTAATTAATTATAAGTATGTTTGTTGATAAGATAATAATGATTAATACAATCACGTGATTAGTTTAATTAAAAATCTTAAAGAATATCATGCTTGCTCATAAAAATTTCTAAAAATAAATAATTACTGTACGCTCTTTTAGACCCAAATATAAAGCCCAGTAAGATTTTTTCCAAGGTCCTGTGCTTAATAATATCTGTTAGATCCGTTTCTATAGTCTTGACATTCTCGATAAGCCCAACCTATTGCGTGACTTTACTTAATTGCTCTCTCTCTCTCTCTAGCTTGCTGTTGCTAACATATAGTCATAGTTTACCTTTACCACATAAAATCATTATAAAAATTGTGTGAGAAAGGGTGTAGTCAGGCAATTACTTGTAATAATTATAATAATAATGATCATCAATCATCATCAGCATCATCTTCACTCACCTTGATTTAAACAATCTGTCCCTCGTATCTTGACTTGACACAAGCTTTTGGAAAGCAAGTGGGGTTTCTCTTGTCCTTAAGTAGCTGTACTTTTTGGTTCAAAGAAGCTTCTGATTAGATCTTTCTCGGCACCACGCATGCAGCTAGCAACTGAATTAACGCTGCATGGCGTCTCAGAGGCACAGTCAGGGTTGTTGAGCATGGAAGCTTCCTCTTATCTACTTAATTTTCTCTTCTAAGAATTGATTTAGACTTCATTTGTGCTAAAGGGCCATGGTCCCTTGATGGGACTTTTTTCATATTAGAACATTGGAGACTCAATCTGGTTTTGGCCTTTTGGGTAAAGCTTCAATGTATCTCTCTCTTTGAGTCCAATTTCATGTATTACCTATAGAGTACCAATTCTCTCGCAAGGTGGATAGAATGGGTCATCAGAGGGCGGCCTAATGTAATTTGGAACCTTAGGTGAAAAATTTATGTGAAGACTTTTTATATGTAGATATTAATTAAACAAAATCATTTAATACTAATTAAATCAAAGTTAATTTGATATATTAAATACATAATTTGATTAATAATACCAATTAAACTGATGTTAATTTCATATAAAGAATTGAATATCATTGTTGAATAATAAAATTTAATAAAAAGAAATAAAAATATTTTATGATTAAAAAAATACTTTATTTTAAATATATGACGATACATAGTTACAATAAAAGCACTACAAAATATTTACAATATGATGTGACAATAACTATGATTGATGAATTTCATCAATCTAATTAATGAATGTTTAAATTGCTTTTTTTGTGATTCATGACATTTCAATTTGTAAGTTTATTGTAAAATTTATAGTATCTTTAGCATCATTATTTATTTTTTTTTTTAAGTGCACAACTATTAGAAAAATATATATAATTTTATAAAATTTTGGGCCTTTGACAATGGAGGAGGGGGCCTTTTTCCCTATAGATTTTTTTTTTTTTTTGGTGGTGAGGCCTTAGGCCTAGGCCTTGGGCCGGTCTTGGACCCGTTGAAGCCTCTCCTTGCAGGCTTTGTCCATAAGATGGACAACGGAGCAAAGCAATGGATAGAGTGTCGATATGAACAAGTTTTTAAACTTTGTACAAAGTGCAGGATGATAGGTAATGAAAGGCTTCAATGATCCTTTGAGGTAGACGAAGCGGAAAGAATGTTGCATAGGTTAAGACTAACTGAACTTCATAGAGTACAGTTCCAGTTTCAAGCTATGGTAGCCCACTTCTCAACACAACCTTCAAAACATGGTGGATCAACAGCCATTGGTAATTGCCTGTGAAGAAGAAGAAGAAGAAGAGGAATTAGGCAAGGGGATCCTCTATCCCCTTGCCTTTTCATCCTCTGCAAAATTGTTCTTGATGGTGAACTGTCCAAGACCTTCTGTGGCATCAAAATAGCCAGAAATGCTCCTGCAATTATATACATCTCGGTGGAAAAACTTGATTGGTATTCTAGAGTTTCTAGGCGTAAGGTGCCACACTTTCCCTCCTTGCTGGATAAAAGTAGTTCTAAGCTTCAAGGATGGAAAGCTAAACTCTTATCCTAGGTAGGCATAATGACCTTAATTAAATCAGTGATTAGTTCCTTGCCTTTATACACATTTTCTTGGACTGTATGCAATTTTTGGTGGGGGCCATGAGAATGAACGTAGGAAGCTCCATATGGTGGGTTGGGATGCCTTACGTCAATCTATTTGGAGAGGGAGCTGGAGTTTAGAAAAGCTTCGTTGGTTATTAAGGTTGTGCTAGCTAAACAAGTCTGAAGATTAGCCAATCGGCCCCAATCAATCATGTCTAGGACACTGAAAGCCAATACTTTCCTGAAACTTCCCCCTTCGAGGGACAGTTCAAACCACTAGACTCATGGATTTGGAAGAGTTTTTGCTCTTGCAAGAACTCCCTTCTGACTCAGGCAAAGTGGAGAGCGGGTAATGGTTATAGTATTGCCCTAAATCACAAGGACTGGTTCTCTCCTAAATTAATCCCCTCACAGCTTCAACAATTAGGTCTAAATGCTGTTTCAGACCTAATTAATCATGAAACAAAAACTTGGAACTTACAACTTCTAAACCAAGTTTATGAATTTGCAAAAGCTATAAGTATTAGCTCTATTCCCTTATCTAAAACAGATAAGGATAATACTCAATTGGCCTGTTTCATATTGGGGAGTTTATGAAGTCAAAAAAGGGTATCAACTTCTTTCTGGTAGTACCCCTCCTGGATTAGAAGATAGTAATTGTAGAGAAGGGTTTTGGAAGAAGTTATGGAGGTTGAAAAATCCTGTAAGAATCACTACCTTTTTGTGGAAATTTTTGAAAAATGCACTTCCAATCATATTGGGTCTAGATAAAAGAAATATTGCATCAAATACTAGATATGTAGTGTGTCATTCTGCAGAAGAGGACTTAGACCATCGTTTCCTATCCTATACACTTGCAAAAGCAATTTAGATGAAGACAGACATCAATATATAATCTGATCTGCTACATCCAATTTCAATCAGCTACTGGTTGAGGAAATGGGTGACTAACATTGATAATTACAGGAATCAAAATCCTTTCTTTGAATATATCATTGCTTGTACTTTATGGACCATTTGGATAAACAGGAACCGAGTCATTTTTGAATGTAAGGATCCTAATCCCCAAGACTCATTACTAATGTCAAAAAACTTGATTGGCAGGTACTACAAGCTTTCAACAAAGAAAATAACAAACAGCACAGTAGCTGCAATCCAAAAGAAGGCCTCAAACAAGGAGATATCAGGTGGCAAATGCTTAGTCTAATAGCTTACTTGGCAAAGGGAAGGGCAGGGAAGGAAATTTTCAAAGGATGCTGTTCTACTGCAGAAACAGAGAGGTTGCAGACCTTGCTATTGGCAACAAGGTAAGCTGTTTCCCAAGCCAAGAGGCAAGGATATAAGGAAATACTTCTGCTATCAAGCTCAAAACAGCTGCGGGATGTATTGAGTGGAAGGTACAATCCAAATTGGAAGAATCGAGTCGTCATGGAAGATTTGCAGCAGTGCCAGTTTGCCAGAATGACGGAATAACAATTGATAATTTTGTTGTAAATGATACTACTCTGGGACCAGTTTGAAACTGCGCTAAACAGGCCTATAGCTTTTGTGTAGCCTATAGAGAGCCTTACATTGGTGTACTGTTTGTATTTTATCTTTTGTGGTATAAAAAAATGGAGTAACCCTAAAAGTTCTAGAATATTTATTAATCCAGTACTTTGTATTGTCTTAGGGACACCAGTAGTTGGTCTTTTAAGTATATGGACACCAGGTTGGGGTATCTACATTTGCCAAGACCTCATCAGAGAGGAGAGCATCCAGCTCCTTTTTTTTTTCACTCAACAAACCTCTCCTAGTCATAAGGATCCGCTAAGTAGATAACTGCATCCACCTTCAGAAAGATAGAAATGTATTTAGCAAAAAAACATTAATTAACATTGTGCCTATATCTTTCTTGTTAATTTAATCGTGCCTATATCATTCTTGTTAATTTAACAAGAAAGATACAGCCATAATTTGAGCCATTAAAAGAAAATACTGCAGCATTTTGAACCAACATGCAATGACGAGCATAATTTGAAATATATTTCCCTTTGTTAGGCAATCAGGCAACATCTTGCCAAATTTCCAATACAGAATTTCAAGTTTGATTTTAGGATCACTATTTCTTAGCATTTCCCAAATGGAAGCATTTTACCCTCAACAATTAAAAGCATTCCTCCGGTTTTTAAAACTGACAAGAAAGAAGGTCCGATCAAGAAATAAAAATTAACACGCAAAGAAGTCACCGACTCACCAATGCACTCGTAGAATTATGAAATGCCATATTTTAACACAAGAGATCTATGATGTATATTTCAACGTAGACAGATTTGGTACAATGGCAAAGAGCATGAATTATGTATAGTGAGATACTATTAGCAGACATTCTAAACACTGAAGGTACTATTAGTGAACTCCCACAATCAATGTCTGCCTCCTATGAGTCAGATAAACATGGAAATGTTTGTTTGGGATTATGAAGGCAGAACTATCATAACATTTAGGATTCTGCATGCAATAACATAAGCAAAAACAATTGCACAGAATGCTGGTAATCAATCAGGATAGCAAAGCTCAGGAATACATAAGAAGTAGCAATTGCTCCCAGGTTTCTGAAAATTTGACAAGAAACAAGGTCAGATCAAGAAAGAAAAAAATTAACATGTAAGAAATCTCTAATCTACTAGTAAAAAAAAAAAAAAAAGTGAATTTCCATATTTTAATGGAAGAGGTCCAAAATGTACATCATGATTCATGACCTAGATAGATTTGGTAAAATAAAGCAAAGTGAATCATGTATAGTGAGATACTATTAGCAAACCTTCTAAAATCAAAAGGTGCTATTAGTGAACTCCCACGATCAATATCTGCCTCCCATGAATCAGATAAATACTGAAAGGTTTGTCTGGGATTATGAAGGCAGAACCATCCTAAGATCATTCTGTAGGCTATAACATAAGCAAAAACAACTGCACTGGACACCAGGATTCTATTAGGATAGCAAAACTCAGGAATATGGGACATGGATTATCATCTAGCTAGTTGAGAGGGAGGGAGAGAGGGGGGGAGTGGGGGGGGTGGGGGAGAGAGTTAATTCATATAAAAGCACCAAAATTTCTTATTTTCTTAGTATTTTGGTTAGAGTTCAGCCAAATCAGTTTAATTTATTACAAGGGGTATTTATTCCATATCAAAATATTCGTTATTGCCAAATTTATGGCACATATGGTTACAACCCTAAGTTTATCATGATTCAAATTGGGGAAAATCTGAATCTAGCTAGCAAAAATTAGTCACAAACAATCATTTAAACCACATTCCCTATTGTTCAACATTGAATCACACAATTGATGCTCTATGAATAACAAGTATAAAAATTGCAAGTACTCTAAAGAGCAACAAAAATATATATTATAATCACCATATTATCGCATTCCATGAATCATTAACTCAACTTTCTCATCAAAGATGATTGCTAGATTGATCTATCTACCTTGGCATTCCACACTCAACGAGTTATTTGATGTCCCCCCAAATCAAAAGCCTTAAACTTGATTTTCCCAATACTCGACCCCTCTGATGCAGGGTACTGTGTTGGCTGGTGTTGAACTAATCTCTGCAATATTCCATTGCCAATACCCAGGAAAAAAGAGAAAAAAGAAAAGAAAAGAAGGAATATCAAGCCAATGGTAATCAAACTAAACAAAACCCACCAATTGTTTGCTTAAAATCACAATTAAAAAAAAGAAATGCTGTTTCAGTCTTAAGTTTTGTGTTGTTATGGCTTTTTTTCCTTTTTCCTTTTTGATGATATGGAACCTCACCAAGGCAAGGCCATTTGGACCCACCCCTAAGGAGAAAACCACGGATACATGAGTAGAGCATACAGCTCTTCTCTTAGCCTCAAGGGGACAAGCATTTGCTTCGGCCAGCTCTACCCCAAGGCCCTGTGGTGACATTGGTCAGGCCGAGGAGGGAACACGAATCCTCTTCTGGCCAAGAAGAAGATGCAGCAAATGTTATGCAAAAGATTAGGAATGGAACATTTGCAAAGGCCTCATCAAAGAGTAGAGCATACAGCTCTTCCCTTAGCCCCAAAAATTGCACCATGATTAGGTGAACAAAGATTGAAATGTATTTAGCAAAAATGCATTACTTAATAAGGAAGATAGCAATGACAAGCATAACTCAAAAATGGTCAGTCCACTCTGTTAGGCAATCAAGCAGCAATTTTCCAAACTCCCAATCAAGAATCTCAATATATATTTAAGAATCACCTTTTTTTTTCACATTTCCCAAATAGTTTTTTATTTTTATTTTATAATTCGATAGTTATAACTAAGGAGAAGCGATTTGAACCTTTAATGTATTCCTTGGAAATATTAGGAGTTGCCAACAAAATATTGAGCTACAAGGCTATTGGCTTCCCAAATGGTATTTAAAACAACTGACAAGAAACAAGGGCTAAACAAGAAAGAATAATCAACATGTAAGAAGTAAATCATGTAACAGTAAAATTATGACATATTGGGTCAGAGAGTGTATTACCACCCCAAAATTCTCTATTGCTTTCAATGGCGGCCTTGTGGGATACTTCAAAGTGAGGAGAGGGCTTAGAGAAGGGGATCTGTTACCTCCTTACTTATTTGTATTGATAATGGAAGTCCTTTTGAGAATGTTACAGTCAGCTATCTCAGGATGCTCTGCATTTAGATTCCATCCTAAATGTGAAGCTCTAAAAATCACTCACCTTTGTTTTGCGGATGACTTGATGCTGTATTCAAGTGCTAACATCTATTCTCTTACTATATTTCAAGATACTCTTGAGGCTTTCAAAAGAATTTCAGGCCTTAGTGCAAATCCTACAAAGACTGAAAATTTTCTTTCGGCTGTTCCTGCACATTTAAAGCACCAAATCCTAGAGTTCCTTCAGTTTAAAGAGAGGAAGCTGCCTGTTAACTATCTTGGAGTCCCTCTTATATCAGGAAGATGATCTGAAAAAGAGTGCAATAAAATCACAGCAGTCATGGTCTGTGAAATATCTCTCTTATGCAGGTAAGCTCCAGTTATTAAAGTTTGTTCTGCTAGTCTTCAGTCCTATTGGTGTAGGACGTTCGTATTGCCTAAAAAAGTTACTAAAGTAAAATGGGACTTGGTTTGTAAACCAAAATTTGAAAGTGGCTTGAAGATTGGAATAAAGCAGCAATAATGGGTTTTATTTGGTCTCTCTTTGTTCAAGCTCGGTCATTATGGGTAGCATGGGTTAGAACTAATCTCCTAAAGGGTAAAAGCTTTTGGATAATCAAAATACCTCAAGATTGCAGCTGGGGGTGGAGGAAAATCCTGAAGCTCAGGGAGATTGCTAGACCCTTCATTAGATTTCATGTGGATTCAGGTAAGAATATCCATCTTTGGCACAATTGGTGGCATCCAAATGGTGCCTTGTTCTTGAAATATGGCCACAGCAAAATGTATGATGCAGCCAGTTCTTCTAATGCTCTTTTGTCTAGTGTGTTGCAAGAGGGTAATTGGATTTGGGCACCAGCCAGATCCGATAACCTAGTTCCTATCCAAAGCAAATTGTGCTTAATTGATTTTGCTGAGGAAGATGGACCAATTTGGATCCCTTCCAAATCTGGTACACACTCTTGTGCAGAAACTTTGAAGACTATTAGGGAGAAAAAAAACTGAGGTTATAGTTGGTGGAGATTGATATGGTATTCAAGAGCCAAACCTCTTTCATTGGTTGGCTGGCCATGTTGAATAGATTGTCAACAAAGGAAAGAATGCTTAAATGGGGCTTTAATGGATGCTAAGTGTGTACTATGGAGAAATGAAATTGAAAACAGAGAGCGACTCTTCTTTGAATGCTCTTTTACCCAGTATAATATGGAAAACTCTAATGAGTTGGTGCTTGGTGAACCATCCTAGCTTTTGTTGCGTAGAGATCATGGCTTGGGGTGAAAGACATGCCAAAGATAAGAGCCTCAGATCCAATGTATTCCATTTAGCTTTATGGTTTGCTGTGTATCACATATGGCAGCAGAGGAATGGTATCTCAAAATAGAGTTTTGTGCTGTGTATGGGGGAATTTCTTTGGATTCTCTTAAATCCTCTTCCTCTTTAATTCCTTCCTTGTGCTGTGGCTAGGTGTTTGTTTCCCTTGTATATGAATTAGTTTTGGTATCAATAATTTAATGCAAGATATCTGCAATTTAATATTTGACCTTGATAAATTTGGTAAAATGACATAGAGAATGACTAATGCATGTATGTTGAGACACTATTAGCAGACGAAACAACAAAAGGCGCTATCTGCAAACTTTCATCATCAATGTTCTCCCATAAATCAGATATAAACACGGAAAGCTTTGCTTTAGGGTCAGGCAATAACATAAGCAAAAACAATTGCACAGGCAAATGAGACACATATAAAAGAAAATACCTGTAGATATATAAGACTAAGAGCACTAACATTCTCATTTACTTAGTATTTTGGTTAGAATTCAGCCAAAATTTATGGCAATTTAATGTTATAAGTCACAACTCAAAGTTCATCATGCTTCAAATCTGAATCTGGATTGCTACCAAAAACTACTCACAACAATTGAATAAAAAAAAAATTGACTTTACAGTCTCTACATTAACAAAAAGAGAATATATCAGACAAAACAGAGAAATTGAAATTACAATCACAATATCATCATATTGCACAAATCATTAACTGAAGGAATATTCTCATCAAAGGGACAATTTGATAGATTGAGAAAAATCTACCTTGGCACAGTAGTAGTCTCTCTAAACTCTACGAGCTATCCAATTTCAATGTCCTCCTAAATCTTTATATCCTTCATCTCTTTAGATTTTCAACTGGGTGTTTACTTTTTCATCTGCTTCGATTCAGAGTCTTGCACAGGGTAAAGTTCAAAACTTCAACTTTTCATTTCAACGGTAGGGCCTATTATAGGGAAAATATATATATATATATATATATATAAAAAGGTCTGATTCCAATTACTTTTTGTGTAATTCTATGAAATATTATATCACTCAATAAGTTATTGAGTTATAGAATTCATATTTTAAAAATTCTATTGTTAAATTACATGTTTTATATATTCTTAACATTCATGTCAATTTTTATGTCAATTGAATTTTATTTACTATTCGATTTATAAACTAATATTTTATGCAGTATTTTAAACTATAAAAATTTAAATTTATATAATTGATTGATGACATGACTATTAATCTTTGATCACCTTGAAATTTTGCAAGTATGGAGAATATACAAAAATAATATAATCTAACGGTGGATTTGTCAAAATTCGTATCTAATTAAAAAATATTGAATGGTGTAATATTGCTTTAGAGTTACACCAAGTATAATTTAAACCCAACTCATATATACATATATGTGTGCGTGCGCTCTTTTTTAAGGCTTTTTTTTAAGTTTCCAAGTTTTCACCTTCTCTAATTGATGGTTTAAACGAAAATTAAAACAAGTAAGTGGAGAGGTGTTTAAATTTAAAAAAAAAAGGTACCAGGTACAATATTTTAGGTACAGTATCTAAATTTATCCATACTATTTATAATAGAATTCTCTTATTTGAATTTGACTTTTATATGGTTCAAAAATAATTTAAACCCTACGTTTAATATGAACAAAATTTTGGAACAATCCAGTAAAAATATATCCCAATTCTACTTAAAATGCCTGCAAAATAAAATATTCTCCTACTAATCCATGTCTTCAAAATAAACTTATTCGAAAATTATAAATAAATAAATAAATAACTTCTCAATCCACATTGTAAAACAATTAATTTTTTTTTTAATAATCTAAACAGTTTAATCACTCTAAATGACAGCTCTAAAGCTTTTTTTTTTTTTTTTTTTTTTTTTTTTTTTTTTTTTAAGTTGTATCATAATCTAAAATTGAAATGAATAGAAAATTATGACATTAAACCAAAAAAAAAAAAAAAAAAGTCTCATTGCACATGGAAAGTGCGTGTAATGAGGCTAGTGCGTATGCGAGCGCGTGCGTTTTTTGTAGTTTTTCAATCACAAGGTTGAATTTAAATACCTTTGAAAAAAATATATAGATAATTATGGTTTTATTAGTTTTTTTTTTTCACCGGGGGGGGGGGGGGGGAGGGGGAATTTTTTTTTTTTTTTTGAGAGGAAAAAAAATACAACCACGTGGATCAATTTAATTTAACAACCTAAAATACAATATTAACCTATAAAAAATACAATATTAAGAAAAACTGTAGTTAAATTTTCTAACAAATTAGAAACTTTTTATAAGTCTATATATTTCATTCAAAAGTAAACGAGAAAATACAATGTCACTGCTCATTTCAATTTAAAAAAGAAAAAAGAAAAAAAAGAAAAAGAAAAATCATAACCATCACTGTAAAAAAATTAAAATTAAAATTTTTTTTTGTTTGAAAATTTACTATGTTAAAATGTTAATTCTGATTTCACCTTTTTTTAAAAAAAATGCCATTTTTGAATTTGAATTCAGCCATATTAATTCCCATTTCACTAAAAAAAAAAAAATGTAAAATTGGCATTAACATAGCTGATTTCTATGGAATGCCAGGAACAAGTTCATTTTGAGCAGGTGCAGACTTTTCCTAATGTGATTCTTAAAGGTGCTTCGTCTCTGCTGGAAGAGTACAAGAGACTTACTGCGGCCTTTCACAAACGATGAGCTCTGTCATGGAACTCATCCCCTTTTTAATACTTTTTGGTTTTTGTTTTCCTTTATTCTATAGGTTTTTCCCTGAGGTTGATAGCCACTGAGTTGGTTTTTCTACTTGTACAACCTTCAGCTGCTAAATCTTTGTATTCTTTTCTAAAGCTTAATATACGTCTATCGTTTTACTGTCAAAAAAAAAAAAAAAAAAAAAAAAACCATAGCTGATTTCTGAAAGAGAAACACTCCTCACCAGATTCAGACTACACAGGCATACACCCACATACACATGCTAAGGAGTAAACAAATCTTTGAGCATTCTCACAACAGCTAAAACCGTCATCACTGCCATCAAAATTACGCCCACTAGGATATTCTCTTGGATTGGGTAGGATAATAGGCTTATACATTGCTTAGTTAATGTGTGATGCTGTATTACTCATGGATTAAAATTTTCTAGAGTTTTTATGGTAATTTCATTGTAAAGTTTCTAAAATTGTATTTACAATTTTACTCATTTTGAAATGAGTAAATTGGATTTTACTATTATAGGATAAAACATTGACCATTTTGATGACATAGTAAAATCCAATTCCACTCATTTCAAATTCAATAAACAAGAAGAATTTAAGAACTCTATTGATGCAGAGGATGTATAAACAAAGTTCATTTAATAATTATATAAAAGAAAAAATAAATTCTAAAAGTCACAGAATCTATAGAACCTACAATAATAAAAAACTGTTTTTGAATACCATAATCATGTTGTGTCACTTTTTTTTTTTTTTACTATTTTAAACTTTGGTTATACTATAAGTAACATACATAAATATGTAACAAGTTGTGATTGGTAGAGTATAAAGTGGAAGTGAAACATAAGATTTTTGCTCTGCCTCTTCTTAGTTTACCACTACTTTATGTAGTGAGAAAGCCACTTGAAGCCACGTAGATACTCCTTTGTGTTGTATTTTTCAGCCACAAAAACCTCAAGGGGTTGGGCATTTGCTATTGCCAGCTCTAGCAAACCCTTCCCTGTGGTGACATTGGTCAGGTTGAGAAGGGAACACAATTCCTCTTCTGGGTAATCAAAAGATTGAGTTGTGCACAAAATAAGGAATGGAAGATTGGCAAAGGCCTCATCAGAGAGTAGATCATTCAGGTCTCTTCTTGGCCCCAAAAATTGCTCATTGGCCCTGGTAGCATCCACAATGTAGACAACTGCATCCATCTACAGAACAAAGATTGAAATGTATTTAGCAAAATTGCATTACTTAACAAAGAAGATGGCATGGTGGAGCAACTCACAATGCCAAGCATAACTTGAAATTTCCACTTTGTTATCCAATCCGACAGAAATTAAGCCAAATTCCCAATCCAGAATCTCAAGAGACATATAAGGATCACCTTTTTTTTTCGACATTTCCCAAATGTTATTTAAAACAACCAACAAGAAAGAAGTTCTAAACAAGAAAGAATAATCAACATGTAAGATGTAATGATGTACTAGTAAAAGTAAGAAATTCCATATTTTAATGCAAGATCTCTGCAATGTAATATTTTAACTGATAAATTTGGTAGAATGAATCATGTAAGTTGAGACACTACAAACAGACCTAAAACAAAATGTGCTATAACCGAACTTCCATGATCAATGTTTGCCTCCATGAATCAAATATAAACATGGAATGGTTTGCCTGGGAGTATGAAGGCAATAGTATATTAAGATTTAGGGCAAGGCAACGACATAAGCAAAAACAATTTCACAGGCTGCTGGTGCTCAGTTGGGATAGCAAAGCTTATGCATATGAGAGAAGTATAAAAGAAATTTAATATAGTAAATGTAAGAGCACCAAAATTCTCATTTGCTTGATATTTTGGTTAGAAGTTAGCCAAATCAATTAAAATATAACAAAGGCTAACTTTTCCATTCTAAACCAAAACATTCACCACTACCAAACTTATGGCATATACAGTCACAACTCAAAGTTTATCATGGTTCAAACTTCAAATCAGGGTGAATTAGAATCCAGCTTACTAGCAAAAACTAGTCACAATCATGCAAGTCATGTTCAGACTAGGACAGAAAGGATTCCATTTAACTAAAACAGAGAGTTCAGGAACTGCATCAGATAAAACAGCCTGGTCTAACACAGCAAGAGAGTTAGAACTATGCTACCCCAAAACATGCAAGCATTCTCAAGACTAAATATGAAATTTGAACTACAATCACAATATCATCATATTGCACATATCATTAACTAAATATTCTTGTCAAACATAATTGATAATTGACAATTTGAGAAATGTACCTTGGCACCGTAGTCTCTCCAAACTGCATGAGCTATCCGAGGTCTTCCTAAATCAAAAAAGGTGAACATGATTTTCCCCATACAAGACACCCATGATGTCAAATAAGACGCTGGCTCAACATTCTGCAATATTCATTCATCCATATATTCAATACCCACAAAAAGAATATCAAATCAATGGTAGTCAAATTAAACAAAACACCAATCCATCATTTTTTAGCTGAGAATCAAAATCAAACCAAAAAAAAGCTTTTTCATTGTTAAAAGTTCCGGCTTTAAAGCTTAAATATCTCACATTTACTAATATAAATTACTGTATCTAGCTCATTCTTAACTATTACTAATGTCACACTCTAATCTATGAACTCTGTTACACCTTCTTAACCTAAAATCTTTAGATTCTGCATTTACCAATTTCATTTACTTGGATTCAGATTCATGGATGACAAAGATGTGAAGTTAAAAAACCCAATTTTTTATTTCAGCAGTCGGATTAGAGATTAAAAAAAAAATAGTTAACTTTTTACTTTCTCTAATTAACGGTTGAAATGAATAGTTTAACTTTTCATCTCCACCATCCACAAATAGTACATCCTTAGGTATTATTACACACAAGGCAGAATCTACCAAAATTATATAGCCCACCAAATGCATACTTTATCAAACTCTTGTTTTTCTTTTTTCTTTTTTCTTTTTTCTTTAAATCAATATTTTCTTTACTACTATTGAATTTTCCACAGTAGAAACATAATTCTATTTTCAGTGAAAATCAAAAACGAACCTTCCCTTCTTAGCAGGAAAAAGAAAACCCAGGATTTATTTTTCTTAAAAAAGCACTCTTGATCTCCTGAGCCAAAAAAAGAGAGAATTACCTCGTCTGAGAAGCTCGAAATCACCGCCATTTTGCAGCTCTCATCATTGCCTAAGAACAACACGTTGGCCACCTTTGGTTTGAAGATATAAAAGTCCCCCAGCTTTTCTCAGGAAAAAAAAAACTCAAGAATTAACAGAAAGCTTTAAAAATTGCTTAAGAAATTAGAGAGAGAGAGAGAGAGAGAGAGAGAGAGAGTGGCACCTCAAAGATGAGATCAACAACCCCATTGACCAAATCCATCCTTTCTTCTTCTATTTTCTTTTGTTGTAGTATGTTTGTGAGAGAACAGAGAAGGAGACTCTGATTGTTTTTTTACTGGTACGTTGGCTGTGGTGGTGGAGGAGTTTCCTTTTTCTTTTCTTTTTTTTTTCTTTTTGGTGGTAGTGTCTAGTGTGTAGCGTGAGAGACAAACTAAGATTATGTTTAAGGTGTATATATCCAAACTCTCTCACAACACGTCCCTGAGTGATTTTGTACAGGGTCAAGCGTTTTGTTCTGGTTTGTTTGAGTTTGGCATTCTCCGAAAAAGTCCAGTTTTTTTTTGCTATTTAATTTATTTGTGTTACTATTTAATTTATTTTTGTTGCTATTTATGTGTGTCATTGTATTTTTTTGGTATTATTCATGAGTTATATTGTACTATTTTAACTGACTTTTAGTTTTTTCTACAATACTTATAACAAGTTTTCAATTTCAATTAAGTAAGCTAAAGAAAGTGATAGCATGCTTCCGAGGTGCAAAGCAGAGAGACACCAAAACCATTGATAATCGCTAATAAGTTAAGAGAAAAGTTAACAAATTTGGTTAATGATTACTTTTAAAAACTTTTAATGATTAAAAATTTATTACAAATTTTTATATTTTTCCATAAAAATGATATTAAATTTTTTTAAAAATTATCAATTAACAAATATTCTAAAAGTATCCATTAACTAGAATCATTAATAAATTAGTTAATAGATGCCTTATTGATTTAAGTAATATTTTCAATTTTTTTTTATAAGAATAAAAAGTAACTGAATTTATTTTATTTGCATTTTATATTTTTCATAAAAGTTATATAAAAATTTTCTTAAAATTTGACCATTAAAAAACTCGTTATCCAGGCCTAATTTTTATTACCATTCAGTCATCTAATACACGTGATTTTACCACAAACAACTGAACTAATGGTAAATGATAGTATCTTTCAAAAATAAAAAGGTAAATAACAGGATAAAATATATGGACACAACTTCTACCACAATTCTGATGTAGTTAACAGTGAGTAATATAGAGAAAAATAAAAAAGTGGTGAACTCATATGAAAATGATAAGCCACGTCATAATTACAACAAAAAATACAGAATAAAAGTTGTGGTCTTAGAAGAATTTGAAAGAGTATGAAAGGTTCGAAGTGGACCTAAAATAGTTGTTGTTGAGGGGAAAATTTTGATGTTCCCAAATAGAATATAGGGTAAGCGAAGTCGAAACTCGACGATTGGCCTTTGAAATAAAGCTCAAAGGCTTTTGGTGTTGTGTAAGTCCACCCAAGTAAGAGATAGAGGCTGCACCCTAACAAAAAGACAACAATAAACACGTTAGTGTTGTTAGTTTGTTATATTATTAGTCATTTTACAGCATCATAGTTCAAATCAGTCTTCTAGTGATACGGTATTATCTCCAACGGTAGGGTAATTCCAGGTTAATAAGTGTGTTTACATGGTAAAAATCATATATTTTCTTTATTATTATTAAGTCAAAATAAGGGAAAACTTCCATAATATCCAAAACATTATGGCTTTCATCATAATAATAATAATAAACAAGGATTAAAGGCTCCATATTTACAAATAAAAGATGAAAAATAGGATGGAATAAAGGGAGAGAGAGATCCCAACTCAGTGCAGCAAGTATTAAACTAAGATTTTGGTGAGTATGCGTTTATGAGGCATGATCGAAGTGAATGTGGGCTGTTTTGAGTGAGTGGGATAGGATTAATATTGAGATTGAAGCTTTTGTGAGTAATGGGCTGTTTGTGACTAGTTGGAGGACATTTTTGACCTGTGATTGTGTGAAAGAGGGAAAAGAGTATCTGAGATTAGATAAGTGTGGGCTAAAGACGATGAGTGGTGAGCTTGAGGAAAGCTAAACCACGAGCAAAGTAGTAAACAAACCAAGAGTTTCAGAGAGGGTAGCTGTCTTCCAGTGAGCTAAGGTGGTTATGTTTTTATAATGGGCTTCAAAGAAGCATTAATTAACAAGAATCCAAAAAACGTATGACTAATCAGAGGTGATGAATTAAGGTTAATCTTCCTGGGATTCTTGGTCAGAAGTAGGAGATTTACTTTAGGCGCTGCCTTGCCTCTTTGGGTAATGGTGGATTTTAGAGTGCTTTTACATTTAATGCCAGGATTTTTGGGGCTAAGCTTAATCAATGTGATTAAGGTGTGTATCAAAAATGAATCCTAATGCTGCAACTGAGATCTGGACCCCCAAAAAGTAAGATTCAACACCCTAAGCCAAGTGTCAAGCTCTAAGTCTACTTCAGGGGGTTCCGCTGGAGATCCCTTTATGCCCTTCAAACCACATGTTCCCAAATTTTCCCTTTTAGGATTCATGGGCTTGGCACATGAATCATGTCTTGAACGTTTTTAACATTTATAGCATCAATTTGTTGAGGTTTGGATAACTTGATTTTAGCTCTCCTTCCGCTGGAGGTACAGTCTTGAGGAAGATGATGGAGTTCCATCATTCTTTAGACTTCAGTTGATATGACAACTCTCAGGCACTGTTCACGTCAGGTAAAGGGTAATAGAAAGCTGATGGGACAACCCTTAGTTTATCCTTAAAGACTTGGTTTTCTTGTAGGAGTCTCTAGTTGTTTTTTGGTTAGGGATGAACAAGGGCTAGTTGTCCACTTTCAAGCTTTTTGTTGGGGACCTTTTTGGGCTGGAACTTTGCTCCATTTCGGCACTTTTAGTTGGGCCACATGGCCCTTTCTTTGCTTGCTCCATGAGATTCTTGGGCCTACAAAATGGGCATTAAAGATATGTTTTGCCATGAGTTTTTTTACTCCTCATGGGCTTTAGTTGTTAGTAGAAATAAAATGAATCTATGAGCTTTAATAAATATTTATAATAGATTTTGGGTATTAATTTCCATGGGTTTTAAATAACAACTTGTATAATTTCTCATAATTTTTGCTATGGATTACTTTGTAAATGATATTTCTTTTGGGCTTTTTTAAATAATGACCTCCAATATTTTATTGAGAATAATATTTACCATGGGTTTTAAATAAGTATAATAACAACCACTATAATAGAATAATGTAATATTCTCATGAGTTTCTCTATAGATAATCATAATGGACATGTAGGATGAATAGTTACCATGAGTTTTGGTAATAAATGAGTTTGAAATAAGATAGATAGTGAATGTTGTGATGTAAGATAGATAGTGAAGATGAGTTTGAAATAAATAAATGTTATAGGTCTAATAATCATATCTTTCCATGGGCTTTTATAAGATGATCGTCATGGGTTTTGAGAGCAGATAATTCATAAATTCCATGAGCTTGTAATATTATAATAATAGGTTTAAAAATCTAAAGTATTGTTCATTATTGGACTTGTAAATGAAATAATTATGATATAGTATTTTGCCAAGTATTAAGAATAGTGCCAAGTAGTTAGCTTGGGTTTTTAATAGTGCCAACATAAGTTGGACTTTTAATATTGTCAATGAAAATTGGACTTTTATATTGCCAATGAAAATTGGGGTTTAAATATTGCCAGCGAGAACTAGGCTTTGATATTGCCAATAAGAATTAGACTTTGATATTGCCAATAAGAATTGGGTTTTAAATATTGTCAGCGAGAACTGGGTTTTGATGTTGCCAATAAGAATTGAGCTTTAATATTGTTAATGTGAATTGGGTTTTGGATAAATAAATTGTCATGAGATTAAACCATAGGCTTTGATTATGGATTTGAATTCCATTGATAAAATTGTTTTGCCATGGATTTGAATTATGGGCTTTTCAAATATTACTAAGCATAAGTATTCTTGGGCTTTAAATAGAATAGGATGTGTTTATTGGGTTCATAGGGCTAGTTTTGGACTTAGCTAAATAATGATAATAAAATTGGATAAAATATGAGTTTTTGGGCTTTTTTGTGATATTTTATATCATAACCTAATTTAGATAATGAAATATAAAACATTTGTGATTAACATAATAATAGAGCAAAAAATATTTGGGAAAACTCAATAACTTATTAGTGGTGTTTGAAAATAAATAGGTGGTACTCAAATAAAATTAGGTGTAAAAAAAAAAGTACCCTAACAGTTGTGTCTTATGAACAATGTTACATACGCAAAAAATTTTACTATATTTTTCACAACAGTTGAATTGTTAAGTTTTTACTGATTCCTATCTAAAAAGCCCACTATTGATATTACTTTTTTACCTGCCACTACTAATTTGCCACATCAGCAATTGTCAAAAGTTTTATTAATATTTTGTGTCTATAGACTTTCTCACGTTTTAAACAAAGCCACCAACATTCTATCTTAAAACTTATTTAGAGTTTTTGTATTTTAGATTCTTTAATTAAATTTAATTGTGTAGTTTTTTAACCACAAGTTTGAATTCAAATATATTTGAAAAATAATTATGGTTTTGTTGGTCAATACAATTATGTGATCATTTTAATTTAACAATCTAAAATATATTATTAAAAATGGGTCAAAATACATTGTTGGTCTATAAAGTTAACCTACGTCTACACCTATTTGAGAATCTGACTATTCTTTCGAGTGTATGAAATCCCCTTGTCCTACACACAATAGGTTATTGCAGGGAGGAATCCCATGACGGGTAGTCTCAAGATGTTAACAAGAGATTTCAAACTCAGGATCTCATGGATATTATGAGGCTTTAGAAACCACAAAGCCAATCCCTTGGAGTTAGCGTTTGCTATCCTTGAAGTTTCAAAAATGAGTGCTATTAATTTCTCTACCAACTTCTGTTAGTACTTTTGTCAATATATCTAACGAAATAATGACATGACTTTTTTAGTGATGTGATTAATTTTTATTATCAAAAAATCACACATCAACTTGGGAAGAAGACTTGAACTTTTTTAATGTGGTTTGCCCACTCAATTTAAACTAGTTTCTAATTCTCTTTCCCAAATCAAACTTGGTAGCAAAAATTTCCAAATTGAAATGAGATGTCTCTCTCTTTCTCAACAAAGACAGATCCATGTTGAGAACAAGTTGACACAATATCAAAAGGTTAGAAACAAAATTGACAAATTTGAAACATTAGATGCCAAATTAACACACAACCTAAGAGTTAGGGATCGAATAAGTAATTTACTCTAAATATACATATATAAAATTTATCATCATCCTTCCCCAAACAAGCAAATCCTAGTTTGGGATTTTGGGGAATGAGCCATACTTTTTAAGAGATTGTATCTCATGCCCTGAACGCATATGAAAATTTTCCATTCCCTAGATATAGGATAGCAATGTACCTATTTCGAGGAATGAGCCATGCTTTCCAAAAATGGAGAACTAGTAGAGAGTATGATGTGAGGGTATTTTTGAACATTTTTCTCTAAATTGGGAACTTACCTTAAAGTGGGGAAACTAATACTAATCCATCTCTCACACCATTATTTCCATTACCAAGATAAAAAAATAAAAATAAAAATAAAATACTAATAAGAAAGTTCTAGGTAAGGGTCGGTGCGTGGGTCTCGGAGTGATCAAGTTCTAGGTATGGTTGTCAAAATCGCGATTCAGATCGTAAAATCACATGATTTTACGATCCCACCTCACCAAAAAGTTTTAAATTGTATCAGGATTGCAAAAATGGTAAGATCCTATGTAGGATCGTGTAAGATCGTATAAGATCGTAGGATCGTATGGGATCCTACCGATCCTACCATTTGGTTTGATTTTTTTTTTTTTTTTTTTTTAAGTGTGATTAATTTGGGTAAGATAATCCACCTAAAGCCACAAGCCCAACGGGTTATCAAAAGCCCAATAATGAATTGAAGTCTCAAATTTACCCCTATGTCAACATAAAATCTCAAAAAACCTATAGTACTTAAGCTTAGTGTTTTGGATGTTGATACTAGGAAGGATATAGATGATGAAATGAGATATAACAATGACAGTGATTAGATTAGAAGAACCTTAGAATGAGAATTCTGTTTTGGATTTCATATTTATAATTAGCTAGTTTACCTTAGATTGAGAATTCTCTTTTGGATTACATATTGTAAATTTGTAGTTAACTAGTTTTTATATGCTAACTAGCCTAACTTATTTTGGATTTGGAACTTAGAATTTGGAAAACATTTTCCATATGTGTAGATAATATTTTGGTACTTAGTTGCTAATTAAACATGTATTGAATTTTTAGATACATTATGTCAAAAGTTAAATATATTTTGTTTCGTAGAATGACATAAGAACGATGTAATGTGTACAAATTATATTTTATGATGCAATTTTTTTTTTAATGGATGGATTTATATTTTAAATGATTATATAACATACAAAGTCATTATCAATAGGTTTTTTGCTTAAAATTTGAAAATAAGTAGAATCTTACGATTAACGATTCGATCCTATGATCCACGATCCTACTTACCTCTTACAATCCTACGTAGGATCCTGATTTTGACAACCTTGGTTCTAGGCATGGGTCGGTGGGTGGATGGCAGAGTGATCTAGCCATCTAGGTGTGGATTGAGACATTTGCCAAATTTCCAAAATCTAGAATTTCAAAAGAGATAAGAAGGATCACCATTGTGATTCAGAATAGTATTTTAAACACAACTAACAAGAAAGGATAATCAACGAGTGAGAAGTTAATGATGTACTGGCAAAATTATGAAACTCCATATATATTATAATATGCAAGAGATCTGCAATGTAATTAATATTTGACCTGATAAATTTGGTAGGTCGAGACACTATTAGTATTAGCACACCTTCTAAAACAAAATATTGTGCTATCACCAAAATCCCATGAATCAAATACGGAATAGAAGGCAATAACATAACATAAGTACACACAATTTCAGAAGACCAGCTGCGATAGCAAAGCTCATATGTAAAAGAAACTTAATAAATACAGAATATATTTGAGCACCAAAATTTTTTTTTTTTGCTTGGTATTTTGGTTAGAGTTTAGCTCAATCATGTAAGTCATGTTCCCTACTATGACAGAAAGGATTCCATTAAATTAAAGTAAGCAAGAGTTTTAGAACTAGGCTACCCCAAAACATGCAAGCATTCTCAAGAGTAAATATGAAATTTAAACTACAATCACAATATCATCATATTGAACATATCATTAACTTAATGTTTTCCCATTAAAGATAATTTAATAGATTGAGAAATCTACCTTTCCCAATACTACACACCCATGATGTCAAATATTGCTTACGCAAATACAAATTAACACAGAGCTTTAAAAACGACACAGCTTTAAAAATGAGCTAAGTGCTTGAGAAATGAGAGAGAGAGACAGAGACCGAGACAGAGAGAGTCACCTAAGTGAGGAAATGAGGGAAAACCAGACCGGTTTTATAGACAGAGGAACTTGAGAAAGTTTGAACAGACAGCCTGGCCTTGTTTTTCTTTTCTTTTTTATGTGACCCAACCCATCCTTTATAAAACACTTTATAAAGATCTACAATGCAGTCCCGTTTTGACTTTTTCTTAATTTTTAATTTTTATAAAGGAAATACAAGGGTCATGCTAACGAGTGCCCTTAGGGCACTCTTTAAGAACCTATTTTAAGAAAGTTTTGACATCACTTTTATGGGAAATGAAAAAAGCTATCAAAATATTAATTGTTCTTTTTTCTTTTCCCATAAAAACTTTCTTTAAATGGATTCTTAAAGAGTGCCCTAAGGGCACTCGTTAGCATTTCCCAACATTAAAAAAAAAAATTATATATTAGAGAATAGTTTGTTCAATAAAATAATAATTCTCCTTGATCCAAACAGATAAGTTATCAATGCGTAAGACATGTTTTGTTAATAAATGAGTTGTCGCAGGTATATTACATTGCCGTGTAACATGGAAAGACTACTTTACAAAAGCAAGATAACAAAATGCAACCAACAATTCTTAAGTTCCCACAATCTAATATTTTTTAGGTACAATATTTAATCACCATAATTACTAAAAGCATTCACAGTCCTAAAAAATTTAGCTTCTATTACCTTAAAAAACTACTTTATATATTTTACCATTCTACTTTTACAATACATTCAACATTGAAAGTTTTTTTTTTTTTTTAACCGTTTCATTTAAATATTCTTTATTTATCATTTTTTTTATTCTTACTTTATTTTTTGTCTCTTTATCTCTCTTTATTTTTGTCTCTTCACTACCCACAACTGCCAAATAAACAACAATTATTTCCCCCCTTTGGAGCTAGAGCGAGCTTGTAAAGATAGAAGTTTACTGTTCATCATTTGCAAAAAAATTTAGATATACCTCCACCATTGTAGCTTGCTTTTTAGTATTTTAGTAATTATAGCACCACCATTACAAGTGCTCCAAATGTGCATGTGAAACCATGAGAGAGAGAGAGAGAGAGAGAGAGAGAGAGAGAGAGAGAGAGAGAGAGAGAGCTATATATATATATATGTGTGTGTGTGTGTGTGTATAATTTTTCCACCTAAATCTGATATGTAAAAAAACAAAAAGGTCACTTTGAAAACGGATTGGGTAAGGTTCGACCCGTTTTTCTACCAAGGAAAAAAAATCATAGGCCAGGTCAATTGTCAAGTATTTATCTTCGGTTTTAGGTCGGGTTATTGGGCCCAGATCCAATTTTACCACATGTATTTTAAATAATGAAATCAACTATTATATGAAAAATGAAAATATCGTCACAGTGTACTCTCGAAAGTCGAAATATTGAAGAATTACTAATATTGTTTATTATAATTGGTGTATAAGTAGTATTAGTTGTAGTCCAGGTAAAAATGATATTCCAATCACCATTTATCAGTAGTAAATTGAGAAAAGCATTGTAAAAAAAAAAAAAAAAAATTATTAGATAGTTTCTTTTAAACATATTTGGTTCCGTACAACATTTTAAAATTTTTTTTTTTTTTTTTTTCAAGGCAAAACTATAATTTTTTTTAACTATTAACAAATAAGCTCTTAACATAGAAAAAAAAAAAATTCAAATGCATTTTGCTATGGATCTTTTTTTTTTTTTGGGGCTGATTTTGGTAAAGCAGACAAAACAATACAAAAGTACCTTCTTTTTTTTGCTCCTAAAAAGAAAAGAGAGGACATGGGATGAGGCCCAAGAAGAACAAAGGGCAGCCCACAGTTTCCAAATTAATGGGCCAACAAATTGGGCTCTATATGGGAATAACAAAAGTCCCATATTCTGAAGGTTGCTTCTTGCTAGCACGTTTTTCAGGTCCCTTCCAACATTCACTATACTTCTCAATCGACATTTGAATGATCTTGCTTTATTAAAGGCTAAAATGGTGTTTTGAGAATCACTCTAAGAAATGACAAAAACTATAGCAGGCTTCCAGAAACTATTATTATGATTGTAGCTTCTGTTTCAGTCCATAACACACTATTTTTTTTTTGTTGTCCATGTTTTTTTTTTTTTTTGAGATACTTCCATTAAGTGTTAATTTCCACGCATCACTCTCATATACGTAGAAATCAAAATCCAATAAAACCATTAAACTTTTTAAGTATGGCAAAATCTATATCTTAAAATGTAAACAATAGAAACTCGATGTAAAAGAGATTATTCACTTTCTTCCTAATTACTCTATTGGAACCTATATATTTTATTAGGGTGTGCATGGGTCAAGTTTGAGGTTCTTTTTTTAACCCAACTTGACCTTGTCAGGTTGATAAATTTCCAAACCATCACATGACCTAAATTATTGTTAGGTTGGGCTGGGTTTGTGAGTTGTGCAATTATTTAAATACTTTTTTCAATAAATTATTACAATTCATATAATATGTTTAATTTATATTTAAATTTCATAAATGAATCAAAACTGATTCTCAAAATACCAAAATCAAAATCAACTAAAAAATATTTTATTAAAGAAAAAATAAGATTACAAAATAAATTTATGGGATAATTACAGTAAATCCACATGAGGTTAGGCTCGTTTTCACTTTACCTACTCGTGGTTCAAAACTTAACACTTTACCCACTTGAGGTGCCTTCCGTGAGGGATCTGTTACCCACCTCTCCCTTTGCCGTTAGAAAAACACATTTTTAGGAAAAAACAAACATAACAAAGATCAAAAAGTTAGGATTTTTTTTATTGCTTGAGAACTTCTACGAGAACAAAACACAGGAATAGCAGATGGATCAAAGGCTCAACGAAATCACTTTTAATCTATATTAATATCAACAATCTCATAACAACTCAAAATTGTGAACCAATTTTTACAAAAAGACTAAAAATCTCAAAACAACCGGCAACGTTATTAACAAAGGAGAGTAAGATAGAGATAAGCAATCAACAACCAAAGAATGAGGTAATGAGAAATCCAGCCGTGGGTTTGGATTATGGTAGATCAGCCATGGGTTTGGTGGCATGGTGGCGACCCTAGGTGCTGCTTATGCCTCTCCTAATTCTCAGTCCTTTTCTGCACAACCAAACACCATCAACGCAGGAAAGGAAAGGAACCTTCCAACTTCAAACCCACCCCCAATTCCAACCATAGTAGCAAACCCACCCCCAATTCCAACTTCAAACCCACTCTAAATCCTAGCCACAGTAGCAAAACACCTGAATCCCAATCCGACGACCATTGCCACAGTAGCAAAACACTTGAATAATCAACCTGACGAAACCGAATCCGACGACCCCATAACTCGGCGAATCCGACGGTCGGCTCTCCTTGCAGCTCCTCAACCCAAATCATGATCGTGATCGTGATCATCTTCAACTTGCGAAGATGAAGAGCACAACCATTGTCACAGTAGCAAAACACCTGAATAATCAACCTGACGAAACCAAATCCGACAGACCCCATAACTCGGCGAATCTGACGGTCGACTCTCCTTGCAGCTCCTCAACCCAGATCATGATCATGATCGTGATCATCTTCAACTTGCGAAGTTGAAGAGCACAACCATTGTCACAGTTGATTCCATGATGGAGTGGGACAGTCTAGCACCAAAGTTGTTTAGATCTCACCAAAGAAAGTGCTTGTGATAAAGACTAAGCTGAATCTGCTCTTACTTTGGTAGCTTTGTGCACGTGTTGCTTATTTGCTTGTGGGTTTTGAGTATATGGGTGCTGTTTTGATAAAAAGGAGATTGCTTTTTAGTCAAAGAAATAGCTAAGAGTACAGATTCAAACCAATACATGTTTGAATAACCCATTGGACAAGAGAATAACTTGATTTGTGTTTTGTTCTCATAGAAGTTCTCAAAAAAAAAAAAAAAAAAAAAAACCCTAACTTTTTGATCTTTGTTATGTTTGTTTTTTTTCCTAAAAATGTGTTTTTCTAATGGCAAAGGGAGAGGTGGGTAAAGATCCCTCACGGAAGGCACCTCAAGTGGGTAAAGTGTTAAGTTTTGAACCACGGGTAGGCAAAGTAAAAACGGGCCTAACCTCAGGTGGGTTTACTGTAATTATCCCTAAATTTATATACATGATAGGTTGAAAAAACTATTAACTCCAATTTGACCTGACTTAAGTTTCAAAATAAAATTTCAATCTAATCAAACTCACCAACCCATAGAAACTAACTGAAGGGTTGGGTTGGGTTGGGTTAGTAAGTTTGATGCACATTCCTATCTTTTAATGGTGCTTCCTGCTTAGCCAATTTAAGTATGAATCTAGTCCAACTCCATTTTTGTTCTTCCTTCCTGAAAAACAGGTATGAGTGACCAATCCCTTGAAGATCTTATTTTGACGTGATTTTAGCAGCATCTATATGCTTGTTGAGTAATATTTAAGGGGCCTAGATGTGACTATGGGCCATAACCTCACAAAACTTTAATCTCTTGCGTGTTGGATATAATTTATAAACTAGTTTTTTATTCTTTAATTTTTATGTATATTATTTTAAAATTATATAAATATATATATATATATATATATTAAAATAATATAAATATATTTTAGTACACTTCCAACAAAAGTAAAATTAATCAAAATAGTCGGCTGCCGAATTTTATATGAACACTAGTTTACATGATTTGCTGGGGGCATCAGCTACGGCCCATTTGGTCATAGAGTTTAAAAATTGTTGTTTAAAAAGATGTGAAAATTATAGTTTAAAAAGTATTGTTGAAAAACGTGTTTTTAGTGTTTATAAAACAAAAAATGTGTTTGGTATCATAGTTTAAATAATATATTTCTTGTGTTTGAAAAACATAAAAATGTGTTTGGTATGTGTTTTTAAATTTGTAAAAAAAGCTGAGCAAAAATACGAAATAAAACATATTTTAAATCAGGAGAGAGAAACAATTTTTAAACCCGTTGCTCCTCCTCTTTCCTGCATTATCCCTTCTCTTCCTGAAAGCAGAAAACCAAACCCACGCAGTCCTCATCTCCATCGACGCCTCAGAAGATCCACGGCTGGGCTTCACCTTCCTCGGATCTCATCTCCACTGTCAGCACTCCAAGATCTAGCAACTAATCGAGCTTTTGTCGCCGCCGACCCATCACTCCAAGATCTAGGTTCGAATCTCACTTTAACCTTGCTTGTCGATGGGTTTTTGTGTAAAGAGTGAACAATTCCTTCTTCACTCACAGATTTCTCACCTTTTTGTTTGTTTGTTTGTTTTTTTTTTTTTTTTTTTTTTTTTTTTTTTTTTTTTTTTGTTTTGGTTTTCCTCACCAATCGGGAAAACCCCCATTTTTCCTGTTCTTTGTTTGCTGTTGAGACAATATTTCATTTTCAATCCAAACATACACGCCCTACATTCTTGAAATCTAGAATGGGTTTTCTCGAAATCTTTTGCTGTTGAAACAATTTTTGATTTACAACCCATTCGATTTTTCATTCTTCTTAACACTCTGTTTGGTTGCCGAGAAAGTGTCGGAAGATTAACTGGAAAAAAAAAAAAGGGTAACAGATCTTCTGAATCTTCATGGAGAGCTATTTCCTTGAATTTTGATGTCATGGTAGATGGCAAGTAATGGCTTGTACATGCGGATAAATTATGGAGTGTGGCTAGCTCATTGCTGATTGGATTATTGCAAGTTGAGCAATGTAATTATATCCATCTTAATTCTTAGTTGCCCCCACATTCCGAGTCAGGTGTGTATAATAAAGGGAATCTCATGTTTCGGAGGTACGAAATTGTTTAATGCTTAGGGACTTACTTGTTTGATGCCTAAAATAAATTGGTTGAGTTCGTAGTTGATTCTCCAGTTTGCACATGTTACTCTGAGTTGGCCTGGATCCATACTACAGTTTGATTAGTCTTCTTTCTTGGAACTTTAATTGTTCCCTTTAGCCACTTACTTGGTTGGCCAATCTCCTGGACCAACAATTCCTTTCTCTAAGGAGGCTTTTTAGCCTAATTCTGTGATCTTGATGCTAACCTGGTCGGCCACTCTTTTGTTTTAGCCCTTTCTCTAGGGACTTTGTTAAAATTTTCCTTTAGAATTTTTGTCCACCAGCACTCTTAAGCCAATAAGTGCCTACACACTTTTTTCACAATTGTTCTACGTAGAAAATTGTGATCTTCGGATATGTATGGTGTGTCCTTTTGTAGGTTGGCAAGCCCATCTCTGGTATCTGTAACTAGTTAGATTATTTAATAATATCTTCCTTTTAACCAAAAAAAGAAAAAAAAAATTATGATCGGCACATGATTTATTTCTGTTACTGGAATGTTTGGCATGTAGAACAATTGTAACAAATTAACAAAATGTGCATGAAAGTGTGTAGTATTAAACTTTTCCTTGGAAGGCATGATTTTATGGACTTGATTAGTTCACTGTTGACTAGATTATTAGCTGCAAACTTTATCAAGTAAAAAAAAAAAAAACAGGGCTAATCCGTAGTAACCACATGGATTCCTTAATTGGTCTGCTTGGACATGTTGCTATAGGTTTTGTTGCATGCATCGATAACATGTTCAAATGGTTGTTTAATAGTGTTGATTACATTTTGTAATGTGTAAGTGAGTAGGTTTGTGGCTTCTTCTTGCAGATGTCGGACGCAATGCATGAGGATATTGACGATGGCCTTCGGTTCCGAAATTGCAACTGTTTGTGTGGCTTTAGAGCAAGTGTGAGGATTTCGGATAAGCGAAATGAGAACCGGTACAGGCTTTTCCAATGTTGCCCAAAGGACGCATGTCGGTTTTTTCAATGGTGTATTCCCTTGAAGACACCATTGTCTTATGCGGAGGATTTCGAGCAACTACAAGAAGAGCTATGTGTATTGCGAGAGGAATTGAGGGTTATACATGACAAGGTCCACCCCTTAGATCAGACAAAAAAAATGGTCAAGATTATGTTTATTAGATGGTGTTTGTTATGCACCGCACTTGCACTACTACTAACTATGACAATGATGTAAACCAAATTGTTATGATGATGTGTTCGTTCTTACTGTGTAACCATATCATCTCATTATGTATTACTGACCCCTCTTGACCTTGGTGCGTTGTGTACTATTTTTTGACAATCTTGAGTCATCTATTTTGCTAGTGTTAGGCATATGTATAGGGCTGACTCTTGACTCTTACAATATTATGTTATTGGCTTAATGGAACTTTTACAATAGTATTTATAATTGGATTAATAGTCAGTTAGTTATTTCATGAATGCTCCAACTTTCATTGACTTTTCTTGAAGTTGAATGTGCGGTATTCCCTTGAAATTGATGTTATCCAAAGTTTGATTATAGTACATCTTACATTATTTACAACCATAAAATTATCAACTTGAGGCAAAATTGGGCAGACCTGTAAATCAAGTCATAGTTATTGATTTCTCAGTAATTGCACTTTGAAGAATTTTGAGTACAACATATTGCACAATGACTCTTATGAGTTATTATAGGTCTCTTCCATGCCTTGCATTCCTCTACCACTATACCATTTTCTATGGAAAATAATACATGTACTATCTTTTACCAATAATTTCAGTCCAAAAAACAGTCTCAAGTTAATTTAGATAGTACCTAGAAATAAAAGAAAACCAACATTTGCAACTGCTACACTATAAAATGAAAATGGTGTTTCCAAACCTGAACTCATCCCAACACTCATCATAATCTACCAAACACAAATTTACCATCATATGAAACACGAGGAAATTACAAAAAACAAAAAGAGAAATGTTCCCGCTGATGACAACTATTTCAAAGACCAACAAAAAAACAGGGGATTCTCTAGTATCATATCTGAACTAAAAAGCAAGGAAAAGACGCCAACAATGTCAACAACAGTTAAAGTTCATGTTATCCATTTTTACAATCTATTCCCCAAAAGCTCAATCACGGTTGCCTGTGTAATCTGCCCACATAGCAACATTTATCGCATCACGATACTCCGACATTGCTCGTTGTGCCCGAGAATTAAAAGCTTCTTCAATGCCCCACTGCCTACGCGTGCAACTCCCGCTAGGTTTGCGTCGCTATTACGCACAAATGATCCTTTCCACACATGGAACATTTCATCCGCTCGGTTATACATGCGGATAAAGTTGTGCAGTGCACAGCAAGCGGTCACAATCAGCCGTTGTTTAGAGACGGAGAAGGAGTGCATTTCAGTCAAAATCGGGAACCTTGCCTTCAACACACCAAAGCATTGTTCAATCACCATCTGCAATGAGGAATGCCTATAATTGAACAACTCTTGTGGGGTAGTAGGCTGCCGGTTCACACCCCGAAACTCTTGGGCATGGTAGCGTGCAGACTTGTGTGGGGGGAGGAATGCACTGCCTATTGCGTACCCCAAGTCAACGAGGTAGTACGATCCTGCAATAAGAGTGATAACCATTAACAGTTAATGTTACCCAACATAACTATTTTTAAGTGACAATAAAGTAAATATTGCAAAGGATCACCATACCTCCACTAAGACCCAAGTAGCAAAAGACAGCTTTTGCTACTTCCTTATTACCAATAATAGTTATCCAATTTCCAAAAGACTTTTATACAGTGTGACCTGAAACCAACTTGATTTCCCTCCATTTTCACTGATCTTACCCACACATATTGAATGTTATCCACATGGGTATAATGCATATCAAAATTTTTGTATTTAATTACACACGTGCTTACACACATATCCATAAAGTATTTTATAGCCGAAGCCAGAGTTTGTGAGGCGAGGTTCTTTTTAGTACTTAAAAAGGTGTATATGAACAAATAAACAAACCTCAAGTGGCATAGCCCTAATAGGAGATTACAGTTCATAAATGTAGTCCAAAAGTGGAAGCCTCATAGTTCTAGATGGGAAACGGTCAAACGGAAACATAAGAAAAGGGTTAAAAGTACAAGTACTTCTATTTCATTGTCGGGCTGCCTAAGGTTAGATATTTGGAGACATAGAGATATATTGACATTGACTAAGAAACTTAGCATAAACTGATCCAATCCCATGCTTAAATATAAAATTGAGCCGATGACACTATAAGAAAGCAGGAACAACTATGACAAACCACACTTCTTATCTAGTCTAATATCATAATTCCACAAATATATACCATGGGTGCCAAAAGAAAAGATCTATTAACAATTTGATTTAACCAGAAATCACTTGCACAATGTTCTCATTAGTTTTTTTTTTTTGGTCAATATAATTCACGTCAATTTGGGATTAAAACATTATGTCACCATCACCTTAGGAAATGAGATGCCATTTGGTCCAAAGACGATAAATCACAATAAAAACCAAATAAGAAGTGTAACAAATTAATAATCTAAAGTTCTAATAAGTTGTCGTAACTCATAAGTGCAAGTCAATGACAACAGAAAATGGAACCAGGACAAACATGCTTAGCAGTGCTAGAGTTTATCAAAGCTAGACAAATGCAGCATATTTGTGCTCCTAAAAAAGAGAACCAAATCAATCTAGAAAAGCCAACTTTGCTGCAACATACATGCCCTAATAAACAGCCAAGTACCGAAATCCATAAAATAAATTGAATAAAGGATATCGTATAAAGAAGGCAAGCACAGTGGAAGATCATAACATCATATATGAATATCAAAAGAAACCTCTTACAGGAAAAATTGCAAGGCTAGTCCCAGTCAATTGATATTTCAAATAATCTATTTCAAACTTCTGATACGTAATGTTAAAAAGTTTGCTTATCTGGAACATATTGCAAATTTTTTTTTTTTTTTAAACAACATATTGCAAATTTTTGAAGCAACTAAAGTAAGATTCTCAAATCTCAATACAATAGGAGTGGAGCAGCAGCTCCACTGATGTAGTAAAATGCAAAATGCAACTAATTTACTTTCTAGTTAAATGGTTGATCAAAATCATGGGAGTGACATCATAGCATATGAGAACAATGTTAATTATTCAGCTCAAATAAGGGAACCATCTCTAGTAATCCACATTTCAAATTCAACTGAATTACTTGAAATAAGTTCAAATTATAAAAGTGGATGACAAGTGGCTAAAACCCTTCCAAAACCAAATGCGCTAAAATTTTTTTTTACCTCTAGGCGGCCAAGGGAACTCATACTCAGCATGTCCAAGTGCATCCTGCATGACTCGTGAATCATTTGCACTCCCTTCCTATCCAGAATGCACATACGTAAACCGCATGTCGAAGTTGCATGCACACATCACGTTTTGGGTGATGTCACTCCGTTTATCTCTGAATGCGGTGGTCCTACCGGATGGGGCAGAAGCACTTATGTGCGTCCCATCGATAGCCCCCACACATTTCTGTTAAAAAAATAGGTAGCTCTAATTAATAAATTAAACTTATGTGCAATATAGTGTGAACAATATGTTAACTTGTCTATTTTATTTAATATTTTCCAATTAAGCTCAATTATAAAAACTAGAAATACTTCAGAACTCTTTCATACTTCATATTGTTTTCTTTCTATTCTCTATTACAGATCTTTCACATTTTAACGAATCAAAATGATTATTTATCTAAGAACTAAAAAAAGAAAAATCGAAGCATACCTCAAACCATGGATAATATTTCTCATTCCCTCGAAGTGAATGAGGAAGCTTAGCTGCATTAGCGTTGGGCCGGATGATGAGACATCCCAAAGCATGGATAGCACGCAAGGCACGCCGGAACCGCCTTTGAATGGTCTCGAGAGAATGTTGGAAGCGGTTGGCAGTAAGCCGGTAGTCGGCATTTTGTCCGACGATAAATAGCACTGTCCCAACGGACTCCTCAACTGAAACAATACCAGTGTCCTCCTCTAATAGGTGCAACTGCTTCAACTCATTACACAAGTGCCAAAAAATGGTCTTGTCCATGCGGAATATGTCGTAACACACTTGGGGATTTCCTTTTAGTACTTCAATCACGTATGACCTCCCACTCGAATACTAGTGCACATAGGTTGCTTCATGTAGTACTTTTGCACGTACTCTATACACAACTGAACATAGGCTGTGGCAATCTCGAGCTCCACCTCACTATCGTACTCATCTGAATTGGAGTCAGCCATGATTGAATCATGATTTGAATCGGTGTTGGCCGTAACTGAATCACGATCTGAATCGGTGTTGGCCATAACTGAATCATGATCTAAATCGATGTCGGCGATAACTGAATCACACTTGTGGGCAGCCAAATAGTTCACATTAGCCACTATAAAGAAGTACACACACACACACACACACACACATATATATATATATATATATATATCACTATATGTATATATATCTATATTGCTGTATGTATATATATAAGTTAGTATATATATGGCGAAAAACACATTTTCGTCCCTACATTTTTACACGATTTCCATTTTGGTCCCTAACTTTTTTTTTTACCGCTTTTAGTCCCTATCCTGGAAAACGCCTATCGTTTTAGTCCCTGCCGTTACATCAGAGACGGAAAATGCTGACGTGGCAAACGGATGGCACTGTTGATTGATGTGGCCATTAAAATAATAATAAAAAATATTACTTGGTATTAAAAAAATTTACCCAAACAATTACCCAAAAAACCCAGATACCCAACAAGCAAAACAACTACAAAAACTCAAAAAAAAAATAAAAAAATAAAAAAAATAAAAACATAGAGACAGCCATAATAAAAACCTGAGCTTGGTGGGCTTGGGTTTACGCTTGTTAACAAGCGGCTTCTTCACATCGTCAGCTGGGTAGAACTTGGGAGCTTTGGCAGCCGGAGCAGGAGCCTTGGGCTGAGCATCGTGGCAAGGGAAAACGCCGCCGTTTTTGGCCTTGATAGCCCAGAGGCCTCGCTTGTGGTACATCTTGGACCTGGAGTACTTGCCGACCCCGCAAACTAGATCTGGGTTCCGGCTAACCTTTGGGGTCCTCTGCTTTGGTGCCATTGGAATTGAGTTGGGTGGCTATGGGTTAATGTTTAGGTGGCTGGGTTGGTGTTTGGGTTGGCCGGATCTGTGTTTGGGTGGCCGAAAATGGTGGTTTGGTGGCTGTGGGTTAGTGTTTAGGTGGCTGGGTTGGTGTTTGGGTTGGCCGGATCTATGTTTGGGTGGCCGGAAATGGTGGTTTGGTGGCTGTGGGTTAGTGTTTAGGTGGCTGGGTTGGTGTTTGGGTTGGCCGGATCTGTGTTTGGATGGCCGGAAATGGTGGTTTGGTGTTTGGGTGGCTGTGGGTTGGTGTTTAGGTGGCTGGGTTGGTGTTTGGCCGGAAATGGTGGTTTGGTGTTGGTGTTCTTAGTGTTCTTCTTCAAGATACTTTTTGATCTTAATTCATATAAATTTTTATTTTTATTTTTGTTTTGATTTTTTTTACTTAATTAAAATTAATAAATTAATTTTTAAAATTTTTTAATACCAAATAATATTTTTTTATTATTATTTTAATGGCCACGTCAGCCAACAGTGCCATCCGTTTGCGATGTCAGCATTTTTCGTCTCTGATGTAACGGCAGGGACTAAAACGATAAGCGTTTTCCAGGATAGGGACTAAAAGCGGTAAAAAAAAAAGTTAGGGATCAAAATGGAAATCGTTTGAAAATGTAGGGACGAAAATGTGCTTTTCGCCTATATATATAAATGAGTATATATGGCTGTATGTATATATACGTGAGTATATATATTTCTGCATAATAGTATTTCTAATTCTGAGTAAGTGACTTATATATAAATGAGTATATATATATATATATATATAAGTTGTATGCATATATAAGTCAGTATATATTTCTGCATAAGTGAGTATTTACAATTCTGCATAAGTGAGTATATGTATGTCTGCATAAGTGAGAAAATATATCTGCATAAGTGAGTATATATAATTCTGCATGTATATATAAATGAGTCTATATATTGCTGGAAGCACTATATATATATATATAGGTGTTACTGTGTGTACCACAAAAATTCCATAAAGAAAACATCAAATTTTGTAATATATATATATATATATATATGTCACCAAACAAAGAAATTCATAGAAGAGACGACAACCACAACACATATTTCTTACATAAGTAGCATAGATGTCCAAAGCATTCAACATAATAAAGGAAGGCAGCATGCAAACATTGTCCAAAATATTAACGTAATACAGACTTTGCCTATTCACATTAAACCAAACTAAGAGTACTAATTAACTTCCTACGCTATCTACACGGCGCACATCATCAATTAACTTCGTAGGTTGTCAACCACAACCATCACTACTGCAATCCACCCCCAATAAACTCAATCTATGCCCTTCATCTATCAACCGTCATAGCAAAAAAAGCAGCTCTACTCTTGGAGTTATGAAGCTCCTGCACGACCTTGCAATATGTGACATGATCCACATCGGTATGCTGGTTAAGCAGAGTTATAGCTTGTGTAATTGAGTCATTGACAGCCCCTACACCTGACTCTCCAATGTCGGTGGACTTTTTCCCCCGACGCTGCCTCATTTCAGTAAACCCCAATATTGCCTCAGTCATGGATTCAAGGGAGTGCCCTTTCTTCCTTTTTCCACTTGATTGAGATGGTTCAGCTGGCCACTTTTCAGCTTGCCTCAGACTTTGGGCTTCACTCGGTGTGGGCAGCTCCTCCAAGTCATCCACACCATCGGTGTTGACATTGAAATGTACCCCTCCAGATAGGAAGGCTGCATCAAGTTCTCTCTCTTCGACACTGTTGGGTGCTGGTTGGGCAGATGAAATTTGGAGGAAACCCGTGACTGTGTTTGAATTGAAAAGCTTGCCCAACAGATCGTAGTGTTTCAGCCCCTGTTTTTTGAACTCCTTGAATTTATGATTCACCTATTAACAACCATATTTATTGGGTTAGATGACTTAGTCATATAAGTAGCAAAATATAAGGGCTATAAATAAGCACTTTGTAGATCAGTTGTATATATGACTGAAAATAAGCCTTAAGAGCCTTTATTTGAACAGTTTGTGTTCTTTGTGAGGTGCCTAATCAGTTATTAATATGTTCTAAGCAACTCACTTTCCATTTAATTTTAAATCATACCACAGTCCATCACTTTCCTAGCCCATCACTTCCACGATGGAGAAAATTTTTTGATCTAAAATTATGAGTTGAAAATAGAGTGTAACAGGTTTTATCCTTAATTCAGTTCCAGTCTAGTTTGCAGCACAAACCTACAGTAACAGTACGTTGAACCCTTGCACAGACCCACCATCACCACCTCAAGGGGACAAACAGTATGAAAGACAACACACAAACACAAACAAATGTAGCAGTAACAATGAATAGTACCAATAGATCCATGAGAACACAAAAAAAAAAAAAAAAAAAAAAAGTAGAAGCACAAATATATTAGATTTTTTGCAGCTAGATAAACGAAGCCCATTTCACATTACCACCAATAGATCCAACTAACCACAATTCAACTGAGAATGATTCACAAAACTACAATAGTTATACACTTACAACATAGTGCTGGTAAAACATCTTTGTTTTTAAAGTACTTATCTTTTTTAATCATTTTACATTCAGTCTTTAAGAGATGGGCCAAGCTATAATGAACACAAGGAAGATTTCAGCGTCCTTTTATTTACAACCATAAACCATGCATATAGCTAATTGTAATAAATTTTGTTTGGAGTATGTTAAACGACTTACCGCAAATGCAGCAGCCTAGGCTTCCTCACTGGCCGTCATAGTATTTGAAATGGAGTCCCATCCCATTCCTGTACGTGCGATGAGCTGGGAGAATATGCGGTGTCGACCTTTCATTCGTTGATATTTTTGTGAAAGTTGTGTCTTGTTGTAATCTCTATTCGTGCGTTTGTTAAACTCATTCATAATAGCTGTCCAAGTTCCAGTCTTGAACTGGCCTTGGGGCATATTCCCTTTTGCATCCTCTTCTAACAATATTTCAATGAAATGCCTCTCGACTGCAGTAGGCCACAACTTCCTATCCTAGGCAGCAGCTGTTCCCTCATCCATCTAAATACAGTTTGGTATACTTACATAGAATTGTCATTTGAAATTGTATAATACGGATTAAAAAACAATTACCTACTCACTAACAGTACCAACCAGTAGGCATATAATAGAAACTAAGGACCATAAATGATCAAATATGATAGGAGAGTCCAATAATTTAAGTGGCTTCAAGGTTGCTAACGAAGTGGATCAACAATAATTGCACATTTGAAGAACATATAAAAAGTCTAGTAATAGCTATGAAATGGTACAGACATAAATTACATATCAACAACAATAATTTCTCAGTAACTCATATCAACATCAATCGTTTTTATACCCATTCCTTGGCAGGACTTATGTTATTTAATCTTATAGTAAACAAATAAGATTATTCACTCCACAGTTTCAACTTACAGATAGTTTAGTGTATTATTAGTGCAATAAAAGGAGAACCTATTTTGATTACATACACGGCCCAATCAAGACAAAATGCATGACCTAGGTACAAAATTATGACAATAATACAAGCGGTCACAAATGATTCACTACCTATTAACAATTTAAACAAACCACATTTAGGCAGACCTACCAGTAAGGGAACACGGTGAGATCTGTTGGAGGAAGCAAAGGAGGAACCAGGTGCTCTGTATAGCACGAGAGAGGTGGAGGATGATGAGGATGAGACTTCCATCCGAATGAATATGTGGGACTAAATATTGTTGTAGCTTGATTAATGACAACAGAGCTGAGTTAGATTGAGATGTGAAAGAAAGCTGCAACAAGCACTTAAGAAAATTAGAAATATTTCTCACCAAGGCCTTCACACTGTGTGAGTTATGCAAAAGTGGTTAGCACCAAAGCTTTAGTTGAGGGTGGGATCTCTGCAGCTTATTTACTTGACCAAGCCCTTCGCACTGTTGGGCTTTTGGTTAGCACCCAAATGTGTAGGCAAGGGTGGGATATCGTCCTCGGATTAGGGGTACTTGGGCATGAATTATGATCCTGAGGAAGTTAACGTGATTGACTGAAATGGTTGGGTGATGCGGTGTAAGCTATGTGTAGAAGACACGTTTATGGTGGGTCGGTGAGGATTTAACAATGGTGATGGGTTTAATTTTGCTGGGTCGGTGAGGGGAGTAATGGAGGTGGGTGAGAGAAATTTTCGCTGGGTTTGCTCTGACTGTGTGGCGTGAAGAGATGAGAGGAAGAAAGGAGATAGCAATTGAGAAAAAGCTGATCAGGTGGTCCCCATAAGAGTGTTCAGTTTAATTACCGAAGTGCCATTGAAATTAGTGTTTTGTTGCTTAAAATCAGCTCTGAGGTGATTCCAAAAAACTGTGTTTAAACAACGGTTTTTGAACAATACTTTTCAAACATCCCTTTCATGAAATGGTCCACCAAACACGCTTTTTAAATTTTGGACACTACTGTTCAGTGTTTAAACACTGAACACAGTGTTTTGAGCTGGGTGACCAAACAGGCTCCTAATGTTGGAAAAAGTAATTCTTTATAAAAGCAGTATAAAAGTCATTTCTCCTTTTACCCTTTACCAAAAAAAAAAAAAGTCATTTCCCCTAAGATACTTTGTGCTTAATATTTTATGGAATGGTTCCCTTATCCTTAAGCTTGTTATGTTGGTTACCTGTGTGACCAACACATCCTTTGATTTGATATGACCATTTGTCCTTTCTACGAATAAGAACCTAGAGTTTTAAAACTGCATATAATCTTTAGGCTCTCTTTTCCCTTTTGTCTCAATATTCACATAATCCACTTATAGAATCAAGCATATAAAGCTGAGGCAATGTCAATTGAACCTAATTAAGTATTAGGAAATAGTTAATGAACCCATGTCATCTCAGAATCTAAAAATGAGCTAATCTATTCACTAGATCATATCAAATATGATATTTTTTTTGAAATCCACATCAAGTTCAACTAATTTTAAAAATTCCGAAAATAACATGTTAGTACATAGTGCCATGCTTATAAAATGGTAAATTTGAAACTTTTAGTAGAGAGATTAAGAATTTAAACTTTTGTGTAATTGTCAAAAGCACGATATCAAATTTTTTGCTTGTCTTAATAACTTTCACAAAGCATAATCAATATTATAACATATAAGTGCAATTGCATTAGTCCGGCCAAATTTTTTCATCTATTTTACTCCAACAATCTACTTTTTTTTTTTTTTACTAGACCACTTTTACAAAACACCCGTATCAAAATATCTACTATACACTCTAATTTATTTAAATAATATTTATTATTATTATTTTATTAATACATATCTCTTTCATTAATATATATTTATTTTCCATCCCAACTGTCTCTCTCTCAATTCTTCTCTGCTTCTATTTCTCCCTAAACTCTCTTCCTCACTCATATTTCAAACCCAGAATTTACACATGCAAAAGATCTAGCGACTGCAGCAGTAGCAAGGCAGAGCGGCGGCAGATCCAACTAATTTTCATTGGGTTTCTCATGTGGGATTTGTGTTGGATTTTTCATATGGGTTTTCCATTGAGTTGGATTCAGTTTTTTATTGATTTTGGTTTAGGTTTGGGATGAATTTTTCTCTAGGTTTAGGTTGATTATGAGTTGGGTTTTTCGGTGGGTTTAGCTTGATTTTTGTTTGGCTTGATTTGAGTTGGGTTTTCTGATGGTTTGTTTGATTTGATGTTGATTTTGGGTTAATTTTGTGGTGGATTATCAACTGTTGAAATGGGTTACGGTGGTGATGGTTGGGTGGTGCTGAGTTGGTGGTTGGATGTTTGTCATCTTTTTCTTCTTTGCTGGGTTGCTATGGCCGTTGGGAAAGAGAGGGTTGCTGGGTTGCTATGGCCGCTGGGAAAGAGAGAGAGAACCTAAAAGTTGATAGAGAAAAAAAGAATAAATTTTTGATATACACAGCTACAATAACCGTGCAAACATGCATGGTTACTGTAGAAGTGTGTATATATACACATTTTTACATCCATTGATGTGGGTAGTTTTCGAGAACAATTGTGTAAATTTTGCACAATTTTGACACTTTTTGTAATACCCCACATACCTTTATTTGAAGTTATTACTTTTTTTCTTTTATTTTTAATTGATAGGCCATAAGTACTTTTTGTTAGAAATTACATCCCACAACCCCACTAAGCCCACATCTCTGATGTGTTAACTACAGAGTAGAGTAAGTGATAAATCAGGATTTTCATAGGAAGAGTTTCATCACTAAGGAGGCTAGGAGGTGTATTTTTTCCTTAGAGTTTAGAACACATACAATTGAAGAGGCAACCAAAATTTTCAAGGTATGATTTCTCATTGATAGACACAAAGAATTAAAGGTTTAGAATTTTATCATAGAAAACGTTAGGGATGTGTAGATTGTTTAAAGGGGTATTTTCCTAAGATATTGTGCTTGCCCGATTTTCCTCATTGGACTGGGCCTAGTGTTGGGCTCACAATTTATTTGTATGGTGGGCTATGAGTTTCCTACTATGGGTAGCTCCCAACCTAACTACCAAGATGCCTTCCTTTTTCCTCGTGAAACTTCCCTCTCTCCCCTAAGCTCCTATCTGTGATTTAGTACAGTCTCTCTCTCTAGCTCTCTATTTTCACTCAAAAATGACCAACCCCTTCTCTATACTCACTTCTCCTATTTATAGCTTGAGATTAGTGGGATGTTCATGATTACATTCTGGTCTCACTCGTGTGGGTGGGGTCCAATTTGACTATTCTTGACAAAATTATGCTTCATTGGAAGCAGTGATAATGACGTAGGAACTAGTTCCGACCTCCAAAAGGTTACTCGGCAGTGATATTCCCCAAGGCAATACCAAGCTGCCGAGGTCACGGGCTATTTCGAGCAAATATACCCCCGACCAATCCATACATGATCGGCATGGGCCTGACTAACATGCAATTTAATTGAAAAGGGCTTACCATTATACTTGAGTTCGAAGGTGTCTTTAAAAGAATGTTCGGGCCTAGGCCCAAGGCCCAATGGGCTTGGGGCTGTATGCCGTACAGATATGATTTACACTATTACGTTAGAGCTTAAATCCTAGGCTGCCCACTGTGTTTTCATTTGGAATTATATATATGAAATCCTAGATTGCCACTGTACGTATTCTAGAACAAAAGCCAAAATTATTAAATCATGAATATGGATAAGATGTGATCTTAGAGCTCGCTTACACTAAGTATACCATCAGTGGGAACTTTGCTTTCTGGTTTCACATTTTCATTGGATATATATATATATATATATATATATATTAAACCCTTGAACAAAGTCATATTAGATTAAATTGCTAGTATCCAGTACACAAATTCACTAGGTTGCCTACAGTTGGTTTTTTTAGAACAAAATCATGGTTACAAAACTTAATTCAGGTATATGGCTTTACGTTTTCGTTGGGTAATATATATATATATATATATATATATTAAATCCTAGGGTGCCTACAGCTTGTATCCTAGAACAAGTCATGGATTACAAATCTTAATATTTGTAATCCATGAATGTGGCTTTCACGTTTTTTTTGGGGGTTTATATTAAATCCTAGGTCAATGATATTTTGGCTAGTGCCTTTCCTCATGGCAATATGAGTTTCGATTAATACAAGGGAATATTGTTGGTTAGAATATTATTGGTTAGAGAAACTTTAATTTAGTGTTATTAGATTAGCAACGTATAATCTTAGTGAGTTAGTTTGTGTAATTTAATAAGATTTATATTTTATGGAGGATATTAAGTAATTTCCATGATTGATTATAGGTCCTATTTAAAAGTGTTTTGAGACTATTTGGAGGGTGTGTCAATTGGGCTTTCAGAGAAATTTAAATGCTGTAAGTAATTATGCATAATATGCACAATTTTGTTCATTAGGCTCCAAGAAGTCAAAGGTTTTCAAAAGTTATGTTTTTAAGCATATATTTTCTAAATTTTATTAATAGATTTTTACATCACTGAAAGAGAAACTTCAACTTTTAAATAATATTTTAAAGAGGAACTTCAAATTGTAAATAAAGTTTTGAACATCCAAATCTCATTTAAAAGAAAATTTCTAAACTAAATTATTGTCCGAAAATAATTGAGTTTCAAAGTAAGTTTTCTAAAAAGGTTCTTGATTTTTAAATTTGTCTAAAACCAAGTGATTTCAAATTCATATTCCAATTTTCCAAATGGTATCTAAAACGTTTCTTCTAGCAAAATGAGTTTTCAGACTTATTCAAGAATTGTAAAATACTTACATAAACTCCTTAGTTACTATTTATTCCTTAAGAGAATCTAGCATCCTTTGATTTATGTTTCAATTTAATATTGTGATATTCGATATGCCTCTATATTTGGAATAATTGTTAATATTAAGAAAATTATTCTATTTTGTATAGACTTTGTTTTGGTGATATGTGACTCAAAATAAGTGTTTTTAGAACTGATCAGATATATGTGTAAGCCCGCTCACAGGGTTGTATGTGAGAATAAGTGTCGATCTCTCATCAGCAGGGGTTAGATGTTGGTATTCGGTCACAAGATTGTATGTGAGAATATGTGATATGTGTATATGTAACACTATGCTTTGATCAATTATTTGCATTTGTTTTCGAATGATTTTAAAATTTGATTACATATGTATTAAGTGGTTCATTATATGTTTTGGAAAGATATTATATTTGATATCATTGAATGAGTTTGTGAAATCAAAATACTCGTGCTATTTCGGGCTTTATTCTGTTGTGTATTGTGTATAATTGCTTACTAAATGTGTGGTTCACTCCATCAATTACAATTTTCAGATTACAGTTTAATTGGGAAATAAAAATTTTGGATCTCTTCATAAGGTATAAGGTAGAGCGTGAGAGTTTTTAGATGACGTCAATAATACTTGAAGCTTTTAAGGATTTTTAATTATTTTTATTTCACTTAAGATTTTACAATATTTAGATATTATTTCTAAATTGTAAATTTTTAATATTGTAGGAGATTTATTAAAAGCATTGTTTATTTGGAGTTTACTAAATTATGTTTAAATTAATTTTATTATTGAGTTAGATAAGATCAGCAAATTACACATGCATCCAAATTTATGTTGTCGTGACACTTTTTCCATTCTAGAGTAGCGGGTGCGGATGCTCTAACACTTGCTAGTAGGCCCCATCTTTTAAAAACAAAGATTATCTGTTTGCAGTGGTATACTATTTTCACCATGTTTGACCAGTAGGTATTGATATTTATTTTGGGTCATGTTAACGAGGGCCCTTAGGACACTTATTAATAATTTATTTTAAAAAAGTTTTGATACTATTTTTATAGAAAATGAAAAAAGCTGTCAAAATATTAATTACTTTTTTTTTATTTCTCATAAAAATTTTCTTTAAATGAATTATTAACTAGTGCTCTAACGATACTCGTTAGCATTTTTTTTTAAATAAACAGTAGGTATTGATATTTGATACTCTATCCAAACCTTTTTTTTATGTATTTATTTATAATCATATCCTAATGCCAAAACCAGATAATCTTAAAAATAAATAAAACCAAGGAGTCCACTGTGTTTGAAAACCACAAATGACATAACCCAGAAAACCCGCCAACAGTTTTGACCCAACACATTATTTCCTCTCTGCCTATATAAATACTCAAAACTCTCAGTCTCAAACATTCATCACCACCGCTACCAAATTTTCATTCACAAAAGAAAGAAAGAAACAGTGTTTTATTTTTATTTTTCATTTTTTTTGTCATCAACAATTTTCAACCGTCCGATCAGAGAGCTTGAATGGCTGACGTGGCAGCAAAGGAACGGAAGATCCTCGTGGCCGTCGATGAAGGCGAGGAGAGCATGCACGCGCTCTCGTGGTGTCTTAAAAACGTGATTTCTAAAAATTTCAAAGACACCCTGGCCCTCCTCTACGTTAAGCCCCCTCGTGCAGTTTACACTGCCATTGACGGCACAGGTAATTTGTCTGTAATCTTCATGGGCATTTTAGGAATACGAAAGATTGAATGGTGCTGATTGTAATTTTGGTGTGTGATTCAGGAGGGTATTTGTTTTCTTCCGATATATTGGCGGCAATGGATAAGTACAGTAATGACGTGGCTGAGTGCGTGGTTGACAAAGCTAAAAGGATGTGCAAAGATCTTCACGATGTGAGTAGTAGTTTTGTGGTTTGTTTAAGGGTATAATTGCCACTTAATTTTTTTTTGAATTTTTGAGAAAAATTATTATTATTTTTTAAAACCCTTTCATCATGATTATCTGCACCTATTATTAATCATGTAACTTATTTATAACAATAACAGTAATTTGTTTTTTTTAACATATATTAATTTGTTATTTGATAGTACTTTGTTTGATCATTTTATAATTTTTGGATTTTAAGAAAATAAAATTTTTAACCCTTTTAATAATTATTTTTTAATCACATAACACATTAATAATTAAAATGGTTTTTTTTTTCATCTTCTAAAAAAAGAAAAAAAAAATAGGGGTTTTTCATATATATAACTGGTTTGAAAAATAATTGTTAATCCCAAATGTATAAAAAGAAATTAAAAACAAAGGTTTAATTTCCCATATATATAATATTTAGAAAGATTTTGTCGGGCTAAAATTTTTAATTTCTTATATTATCTTTTTATCAGAAATAAATAAGGTTTTCAATTTGAAAAATCATATAATTTCTTATTTAGTTTTTGTCTTGATAAATTTGTCCCTCGTGAAGGTCAAGGTGGAGACAAGAATAGATCATGGTGATCCAAGGGATGTAATTTGCCAGATGACACAGAATTTGGGTGCTGATGTGTTGGTAATGGGGAGCCATGGTTATGGCCCAATCAAAAGGTGGGTCTTACTTAAAAAAGGAAATTATAGGCTTAATTATGTTATTATTGTAATTTTCTTTTGATGTATGATAAGTAAATAGGGGACTTCAAACACGTTGAAAACATAACAAAATGCCACTTTTTTTATTTATTCCATCTGGGGTGTATACATGTGAATGATTTGAGGGATTTTTTTTTTTTTTTTTTTTTTTGAGCTAGTGAAGGATTTGAGTTAGTGTAATTTAGTTTTATATAATGTTGATTTTTTACCCTCTTATTTGAAATCTGGTAAGCATAATAATACTATGTGAGAAAGCTTTTGGTTTTTTCTTGGTTGAAACATGAAAATTTGTTACCATGAAATAAGATGGACAATTACCTTCTTTTTCTAAAATCATATGAATAAAATAAATTCATGTTAATTGGGGTACATTCTCTCAAAAAAAAAAAAAAAAAAAAAGTTAATTGGGGTACACCCTAATATATTGTTTTTATGTTGTAATTATATTGTTTAATTTATTACTAACACATTATTTTTGGGGCTAGCAGAGCTTTCCTTGGGAGTGTGAGCAATCACTGTGTACAGAACGTCAATTGCCCAGTCTTGATTGTGAAGAAGCCAAAATCTACCGCAACAAACAATTAAATTTTCTTTTTCTTTTTTTTGTTTTTTTGGGGGGGGGGGGGGGGGGGGGGAGCGTTTATCTATCTAGCTCTTCTTATAGCTGTTATATAAAGTTTCTTGTATGCTTTTGTAAATAAGTGTTTTTTTTTTCTTGGTGATTCTGTCATTGTATTTTTTATAAAATGCTTTTTCGGGAATTTGTTTAATATTATTATCATTGAGTGGAGAATTTCCAAAGTGGGAGTGAAAGCTTGGGAGGAAGAAGGAAGCATGGTATCTTGGGGAACAAGCAATGATTATTGTTTAATTAACACACAGAGAATAAGCTATCTCAATATAATAGATTATCGAAAAAAAAAGCTATCTCAATATAATAACAAAACTTATATTTTAAGAATAGAGAGTAGGAGACAGAGAATGGTCTTCATTTTCTTATACCATTGAAGTAATTGAGTTGATCGAATGTCTAAAACGACTTGGTCACAAAAATGCAAATGCACATTTTTTTTATTCTTCTTCTTATGCTGCGTAGCTGAAATTATATGATTGCAGAAAATGTGCTTGCTAAACGGTTCAATATTCATCATAATTCGACCATCATTATCTATTTTTACACAACCAATCTTGCTTCAAGCTCTTCTTTTTGGGTGCACCACTTGGGGTTTGGGCTTGGCACCTATTTTACAGTGACAAGTTTCAAGGTTTATTTCCAAGAACTAATAAAGTAAAGGGAAATGTTAACGAGTGCTCTTAAAGCACTGGTTAATAATCCATTTAAAGAAAATTTTTATGGGAAATAAAAACAAAGTAATTAATATTTTGACAATTTTTTTCATTTCTTATAAAAGTTGTATTAGAATTTTCTTAATTACTTTGTTTTCATTTCTCATAAAAACTTTCTTTAAATAGATTATTAACCAGTGCCTTAAGGGCACTTGTTAGCATGACCCTAAAGTGAAATGCCTTAGTGCTGCTACCTGCTGGAATGTTTCTTGATGCATAAATATTACCTCTTCATGCTCTTAGAGTTCAAGCAATATTAGTGTGAAAAATTGTTCATGAACCTAGTTTTTAAAACTTGCAACTTACATTGATGGTCTACCTTCACGAATTACTTAGCATCTTCTCCTTACGAGTACCATGTTGATATCTTCTCCTTGTGGGCACCATGTTGATTTTATACTTCCTTACTTACTACTCAGCATCTTTTGCATATTTCCTGGTTTTAGACTTCACAAACTCACCTATGTCTTAACCACTCTGAAATGTGTCAAGTGTCAATTATATCTTGTGTGGGTAACTCCGTTTTAGAATCTTTTTTTTTATTTTTTATTTTTAATGTATTTGAGTTGTAAGTTTTACTGTCTTGAGTGTACTTGAGAAACTACATTGAAGACACAATTGAACACCTCAAGAATATGCTCAATAAAGTGAATTTTTTCAGCTTTGATAGTTGCTTGAATAATCGAGGTTAAGTGAACCTCAACTGCAGGCTTGACCCTAGTCAACCAGTAGAGCTTCAAAATAAAAACTTTCCAACTTGTAGCCCATGATGACCAAATGACCTAGGACCTTTTCTAATTATAAACTTGTATATTTGCATAACCCACCATTTGATTGAATGCCTTCCTTATAACAATTATGCTTACCAAATATCAAGGTAATTAGATATTAAAAACTCACTAATCTATGAAGAGCACAAATTTTTAGTCTTAAATGAAGTTGGTTAAGTTCATGTATGGGCACTAGTAAATGAGCAATTTCAGCCATATCTTTAAGATGTTTCTAATATATTCTCCACAAGAAACATGGTTTTTCGCAAATGGTTGACCATATTGATGTGATGTTCACTACTCCTCTATGCCTTCTTAACTAGTTTTAAGTTGACTGATCTATTTGGCTCTTATAAAGAGCTAGAGTGTATATATAAATTTGCTTCCACGGTTCCTTCTTTGCTTTCTAATTTTCTATTCCAAAAAATAATCCCTAAGTACTAGTAAGAACAAATAGCAGACAAGGAAACATTTCATAAATTTTGCCCAAGAGGGTGTGGAGTGTTTAGTCAAGGGACCAACATCCCAGCTAGGATGCCCTGGTTCAACCATCCACAAAATCATCATTACTTATCCGAAACATGTTGCTTTGGGCAAATGAAAGTGTTTAGGGTTTACTCTCTAGGAATGAATCAAAGGAAACTGCCTTAAAGGAGACACTAACAGAAAGTTCTCTAGAATAATGTAACCATCATAAGGAATATGACAGAAATAGCTAAGCCATGGTGTTGAAAATTCCTCTTCTTCTTCTTCTTCTTCTTCATTTATTTATTTATTTATTTTTTATTGCAAAATATTAAGAAGAGGCAACTATGGAGTAGTTTCAAATTCCTAAAAAATAACCTTTCTATTTTCTTGGAAAAAAAAATAATCTAAAAATAATAAGACACACTTCAATTACAATGAAGCAAAATTATTTATCAAAAAAAAAAAAAAAAAAAAATCAACAAAGAAAAATCAGATTTCCAACAAGAAATTTTTTTCCTTACAAAGCTGAGTTTTCTCTTCTAATTTGTGGATCTCTTTACTTGTCTTTGCAGCTTTAGCTGACACATTTGTAATTCAATCAGTTGCACCTTCATTGTGTCGACCTCTTTCTGTGGATTCATTCCTCCCTCTTTTAGTTTAGAAACTTTGATAATTACTTGAGTCTTCATTCTTTGGTGATTTGATCCAAAAGCTGTCATTGACCTTGTCATATGACTTTGCTCTAAGAAGATGAATCATGCTGTCACTTTAAAGGGCAAGTGACTTTGCTCTAACATGATGAATCATGTGACTTTGCTCTATGGTATTACAGGTTTCTACATCCACTTAATTTTTCTTCTTCATTCAAGCTAGGGTGTGCCTACACCTTCAGAAAGATAGAAATGTATTTAGCTAAAAAACATTAATTAACAAGGAAGATATAGGCATAATTTGAGCCATTAAAAAAAATCCTGCAGAATTGTGAACCAACATGCAATGATGATCATAATTTGAAATATATTTCTCTTTGCTAGGCAATCAAGCAACATCTTGCCAAATTTCCAATACAGAATTTGAAGTTTGATTTAATGATCACTATTTCTTTACATTTCCCAAATGGAAGCATTTTTACCCTCAACAATTAAAAGCATTCCGCTGGTTTTTAAAACTGACAAGAAAGAAGGTCTGATCAAGAAATAAAAATTAACATGCAAAGAAGTCATTGACTCACCAATGCACTCGTAGAATTATGAAATGCCATATTTTAATGCAAAAGATCTACAATGTATATTTTGACGTAGACAGATTTGGTACAATGGCAAAGCGTATGGATTATGTATAGTGAAATACTATTAGCAGACATTTTAAACACTAAAGGTGCTATCAGCGAACTCTCACAATCAATGTCTGCCTCCTATGAGTCAGATAAACATGTAAATGTTTGTCTGGGATTATGAAGGTAGAACTATCATAACATTTAGGATTCTGCATGCAATAACATATTAACATAAGCAAAAACAATTGCACAGAATGCTGGTACTCAATCAGGATAGCAAAGCTCAGGAAAACATAAGAAGTCGCAATTTCTCTCAGGTTTTAGAAAAATTGATGAGAAACAAGGTCAGATCAAGAAAGAAAAAATTAACATGTAAGAAATCTCTAATCTACTAGTAAAAAAAAATGTGAAATTTCATATTTTAATGGAAGAGGTCCAAAATGTACATCATGATTCATGACCTAGATAGATTCGGTAAAATAAAGCAGAGTGAATCATGTATGGTGAGATACTATTAGCAGACCTTCTATAATCAAAAGGCACTATCAGCGAACTCCCACAATCAATATCTGCCTCCCATGAATCAGATAAATACTGAAAGGTTTGTCTGGGATTATGAAGGTAGAACTATCCTAAGATCATTCTGCAGGTGATAACATAAGTAAAAACAATTGCATAGGACATTGGTATTCTATTAGGATAGCAAAACTCAGGAATATGGGACATGGATTATCATCTAGCTAGTTGAAGAGGGGGGAGTTAATTCATATAAAAGCACCAAAGTTTCTTGTTTTCTTACTATTTTGGTTAGACTTCAGCCAAATCAGTTTAATTTATTACAAGGGGTAAATATTCCATATCAAAATATTTGTTATTTCCAAATTTACGGCACATATGGTTACAACCCTAAGTTTATCACAATTCAAATTAGGGAAAATTCTGAATCTAGCTACCAAAAACTAGTCACAATCATTTAAACCACATTCCTTATTGTTCAACCTTGAATCACACAATTGACACTATAAAAAACAAGACTAAAAATCGCAAGTACTCTAAAGAGTAACAAAAATATATATTATAATCACCATATCATCACATTCCATTAATCATTAACTAAATATTCTCATCAAAGATAATTGATAGATTGATCTATCTACCTTGGTGTAGTAGTCTTTCCACACTCTACCAGCTATTTGATGTCCTCCCAAATCAAAAGCCTTAAACTTGATTTTCCCAATACTCATCTCCTCTGATGCAGGGTACTGTGTTGGCTGGTGTTGAACTAATCTCTGCAATATTCCATTACCAATACCCAGGAAAAAAAAAAAGGAATATCAAGCCAATGGCAATCAAACTAAAAAAAAACCCACCAATTGTTTGCTTAGAATCACAATTGAAAAAAAAATGCTGTTGCAATCTTAATTTTTGTGTTGTTATGGCGTTTTTATTTTTGCTTTTTTGATGACATGAAACCTCACCAAGGCAAGGCCATTTGGACCCACCCCTAGGGAGAAAACAGCGGATACATGAGTAGAGCATATAGCTCTTCTCTTAGCCTCAAGGAGACTGGCATTTGCTTCTGCCAGCTCTACCCCAAGGCCCTGTGTTGACATTGTTCAGGCTGAGGAGGGAACACAAGTCCTCCTCTGGCCAAGAAGAAGATCCAGCAAATGTTATGCAAAAGATAAGGAATGGAACATTTGCAAAGACCTCATCAAAGAGTAGAGCATACAGCTCTTCTCTTAGCCCCAAAAATTGCTCCGTGATTAGATGAACAAAGATTGAAATGTATTTAGCAAAAATGCAGTACTTAATAAGGAAGATAGCATGGTGGAGCAACACACAATGACAAGCATAACTCAAAAATGGTCAGTCCACTTTGTTAGGCAGTCAGGCAGCAATTTTCCAAATTCCCAATCAAGAATCTCAATATATATTTAAGAATCACCCATTTTTTTCACATTTCCCAAATGGTTTTTTATTTTTATTTTATTATTCGATAGTTATAACTAGGGAGAAGTGATTGAACCCTTAATGTATTCCTTGGAAATACTAGGAGGTGCCAACAAATTGAGCTTCAAGGCTCTTGGCTTCTCAAATGGTATTTAAAACAACTAACAAGAAACAAGGGCTAAACAAGAAAGAATAATAAACATGTAAGAAGTAAATGATGTACTAGTAAAATTATGAAAATCCATATTGGGTCAGGGAGTGTATTACCACCCCCAAAATTCTCTATTGCTTTCAATGGCGGCCTTGTGGGATACTTCAAAGGGAGGAGAGGGCTTAGACAAGTGGGTTTGTTGTCTCCTTACTTACTGTATTGGTAATGGAAGTCTTTTCGATAATGTTACAGTTAGCTATCTCAAGATCCTCTGCATTTAGATTCCATCCTAAATGTGAAGCTCTAAAACTCACTCACCTCTATTTTGCAGATGACTTGATGCTATTTTTAAGTGCAAACATCCATTCTCTTACTATATTTCAAGATACTCTTGGGACTTTCAAAAGAATTTCAGGCCTTAGTGCAAATCCTACAAAGAGTGAAAATTTTCTTTTGGCTGTTCCTGCACATTTAAAGCACCAAATCCTAGAGTTCCTTCAGTTTAAAGAAGGGAAGCTGCCAGTTCTCTATCTTGGAGTCCCTCTTTTGTCTAGTGTGTTGCAAGAGGGTAATTGGATTTGGGCACAAGCCAGATCCACTAACGCAGTCTCTATCCAAAGCAAATTGTGCTTAATTGATTTTGCTGAGGAAGAAAGACCAATTGTTAATATTATAGTCACAAATCAAAGTTCATCATGCCTTAAATCTGAATCTGGATTCTAGCAAAAACTACACACAACAATTGAATAAAAAAACAAAATTGACCCTACAGTCTCTACATTAACAAAAAGAGAATATATCAGATAAAATAGAGAAATTGAAATTACAATCACAATATCATCATATTGCACAAATCATTAAGTGAAGGAAATATTCTCATCAAAGAGACAATTTGATAGGTTGAGAAAATCTACCTTGGCACAGTAGTATAGTCTCTCCAACCTCTATGAGCTATCCAATTCCAATGTCCTCCTAAATCTTTTCTTTCAGCGGTCGGGCCAATTATAGAAAATATAATTGGGGAAAATAGATTTTTGCCCATACTTTTTAAACTATGCAGCAATTTGTACCCGTTTTCAAACTATTTAAGTATACGTTTCTATCTTGGAATTCAATTTTCTCTGTTTTTAAACTATTTAAGCGTATGTCTTTGTATTGGAACTTGATTTTCTGAAAATTAAGTGCCCTTGTCACTCGAGTTTTCTTATTACCCATCAAATTATTACCAATTGGTATTTCGAGTTTTTTTATTAATGCTGATCGGTATTAATTGAAAAATTATTAGAGTCGATTGGGACTCATTGAAATCTGATTAATACCAATCAATATTAATTGGAACCTAAATAATACCAATTGGTATTAATATGATTTCTCTTTATAAAATGTTCAAAAATCGTTACAATTTTTCAACAGCGACTTGAATCACATTTTTGGCCTTGCAAACATTGAAATTTGGTTTTTTCTATATTTGGAAAATTTGTAGAGAATTAAATTTCCTTTTAAGGGACTCAAATCTCAAATCAATTGGAATTATGAGCAAAAAGTTATAGCCAAAACACCAGACAAGTGCAGAAGATATCTTAGAATTGGTAAAGTTGAGTTTTCCAAAAAAGGAACACACTTTTATATATATATATATATATATATGGGTAAACTACATATTTGGTTCTTATTCTATACATCATATTTCAATTTGATCCTTAACCTTTTAATTGTGTTAATTTGATTCCTAATCTTTCAGTACCATGTCAATTTAATCCCTATAGTTATCTTTTGGATGAAAATTAATGACATGTCTAATGGCCAAAATAAAAAATTAGCTTATGTTGATGTGACGATAAACTAAAATTTTATTTTGGTTGTTTGCTATGTAAGCAATTTTCATTTAATATATAATGGTTGAAACTAAATTGCCACAACACTAAAAGGTTAAGGACCAAATTGACACAATTGAAAGGTTAAGAACTAAATTGAAATATGATGTAAAGGCTAGTACCAAATATGTAGTTTACCCTATATATATATATATATATATTTTTTGCTGTGGATTTTTTTTTACCTCTTTTTTTTTTTTTTTTTTTTTTTTGGTTCTGATTTTGGCAAATCTAGTAAACAAAACAATACAAAAGGTCATATGGGGACGGGCACCAACCCATTTAACTCTTTAAAGAGAACCCCAAAGAAAAGAGAGGAAATAGGATGAGCCCCAAGAAGAACAAAGAGCAGCCTGAGCCCACAGTTGTCAAATTAATGGGCCAACAAATTGGCCTCCAAAAATTGGAATAGAAAAAATTCCACATTTGAAGGATCTTGCGTAAAAGCTATGGTGTTTTGAGAATCACCCTAAGAAATGACACAAACTATTATTATGATTGTAGCTTCTGTTTCAGTCCTTAACACGCTACCCATTACATCTTTTTCTTGTCCATGTTTTAATACTTTCATAAGGCTCACGCACCAGTATTATATACGTAGAAATCACAATCCAATAAAACCATTAAACTTTTTAAGTATGACGAAATCTATATCTTCAAATGTAAACAATAGAAAACCAACACAAGGCTTATCCGAATTTATTGTTATGTTGGGTTGTGTCTGTGAGTTGTGCAATTATTTAAATAAATTTATCAATTATTAATTTGTCTTTTTCGATAAATTATTACAATTCATATAATATTTGTAAATTATATTTCATTTTGTATAAATGAATCAAAACTATTTCTTAAAATGCCAAAATTAGTCAACTAATTAAAAAAATAAAGTTTTTTTTTTTTTTAAGAAACAAAAAAATAATGAAGATTATAAAATAAACTTATATATATGATAAACTGAAAAAAAAAACTATCAACTCGAACTTGACCTAACTTAAGTTTTAAAATAAAATTTCAATCCAACCAAACTCACCAACCCAAAAAATCTGACACTCAGTTGGATTGGGTTAGTAAGTTTGATGCACATACCTATCTTTTAATATGCTTAGCCAATTTAAGTATGAATCTTGTTGGACTTCATACTTTTTTTTTCTTCCTTTCAAAAAAATAGGTATGAGTGACCAATGAAGACCTTATTTAGCAGAATCTATATGCTTGCTGAGTAACATTTAAGGGGCTTAGATGTGAATATGGGCCATAAGGCCCACAACTTTATAAGATTAGTTTTAGGATTGCACACTATATCATAACTTTTTACTATAATTTTAATGTGGTAGATTGTGAGTAGTTGTCTATCACTTACATATGGACCCATAATTTTTTCTCTACTACTTACATTCTTCCCTATCACAATTGCGGCAAAGAAGTTATGAGATAAGTTGTGATACTAAATTTTCTCCTCTTATAAGCTAGTTTTTTGCTTTTTACTTTTTATGCATGATTTTTTAAAATCTCAATTTTTAAAATTAAAATTTTTCTTTTCATTATTTTAGCAAAAAGCTAAATAAAAATTATGGTCATGATCGGTTAGGGGCATCAGCTAATGTTGGAAAAAGTAATTCCTTATAATTGAAGCAGTATAAAACTAATTTCTCCTTTTATTAGATGCTTTGTGCTTGATATGTTCTAGTGTGGTTCCCTTATCCTTAAGCTTGTTGTGCTGGTTACCTTAGACTAGCCAACACAGCCTTTGATATGACCATTTGTCTTTTCAATGGAGAAGAATCTAGAGTTTTAAAACTGCATATAATCTTTGAGCTCTCTTTTCCCTTTTGTTGCAATATTCACATAATCCACTTATAGAATCAAGCATTTAAAGCTAAGGCAATGTGAATTGAACCTAATTAAGTACTAGGAAATAGTTAATGAACCCATGTTATCTCAGAATCTAAAAATGAGCTAATCTATTCACTTGATCATATCAAATATGATATATATATCTTTGAAATCCACATCAAGTTCAACTAATTTTTAAAATTCCTAAAATGACATGTTAGTACTTAGTGCCACGGTTATAAAATGGTAAATTTGAAACTTTAGTAGAGAGATTAACAACATGATTTCGAAAACCATTAGGTTAGAGATTTATAGTATCATTTGTTTAAAATAATGTGAAAATTGTGATTTAAAAAGTGTTGTAAAAACACGTGTAAGGACCAAATTTGAGTTCCTAGCCCAAAGGTTGATGGGCTCAGGCCTAAAAAGCTCCAAAATAATAAATTTGTAGAGAATGAGTTGGAAAAACTAGGTTTTAATGAATCAGACAAACACTAAAATAAATTTAGATGACAAGAGAATGAAAATAAACAAGTTTATACTAAAGAAAATCGTCCTCGACACACTCTAAGGAGATCAGTTTGTATATATTTCTTTCAGGTTTGATTACAAAATCAGTTTTTGATACTACAGTATTTTTCTCTTAGTTTCTCGATCCCTCTCTCCCATTGCTTCTTTCTTTTTTATACTCTTTTCCCCTTTCATCTCTACCTTCCATGTGCTGGCCAGATGATTGGTATTGATATTTGTCCCATCAGCACCTTCCTAAAGTCTTCATGTGGTAGCTGTAAGGCTGGAAAACATTGTTCAGGTATCATCTCCATATTAATGCAGCTAGAGAGTTAGCTGCAAAGCATTTGATGCAGTGGTAGCAGATTTCTCCTTAGATATTTTAAGATTCTCCTCTGTCCTATATTTTTGCAATGCTAATCTGCACCAATAGAACTCCCTGGAATGTTCCCCTTGATGGCAGATCACCTATTTGGACCTTGGCTTTGGTTAGCCAAGGTGACATTTGTCCTCAGCCTACCCTTTTGTGCCATCATGACCAAAACTGATCTCTTCATCTACTAACACGGACTCCCTTGATAATGTTTACTTCTCCTCAGACAACCTCTAGTCCTCGGCTTGAGCATTAGGCCCAATATATACATGGATAATGAGTTCCTGGGCCCTATACCCCTACAACATGTTTATAATATTCATATAGTATAAAATATGTTTGGTACCATATTTCAAATAACATATTTTAGTGTGTGAAAAAACATAATTATTTGTTTGGTATGCATGTGTTTTATTTTTAAAGAACTGACAAGCACAGTACAATTTAATATTTTTTATTTGAGGAGAGAGAAGGCAGTTTATGTTTTGTCACATCAAGTAGGCCCCATGATTTTCAACATATTTACAAAATGTCATTGAGTACCATTGTTTGAAAATAGAAAATTGGTAGAAGGAGTTTTTTAAATTTAGGGTTTAAACACCCTAAAATGAGCAACATAACTCAAACAATACCTTTACCAAACGCATTTTTTTAACTTACAATTTTTTTTTTTTTTTTTGGTGAAGTGACTTACAATTTTTAACATTTAAGAGATATTTAGTAGGAATATTTAAACAACGGTTTTTATTATTTAAATAACATGTCACATATTTTCATAACAGTTTTTGTTGCTACCAAAGACCCTTTACGTACCGAAAACTTTTATTCAAATGCCCTACTCGTCAAAAGCATAAATGATAACTTTCACAAAGCATCAAATTTTGTGCTCGTCTCAATAACTTTCACAAAGCATCAACAATATTATAACATATAACACTTGCTAAATAGGCCCCATCTTTTAAAAACAAAGATTATCTGTTTCTGTTTGCAGTGGTATTTTCACCATGCTTGATCAGGAGGATTGATATTTGATACTCTATCCAAAACTCTTTTTCACCCCCAAATATTTTATGTATTTATCCCTTATAGTTGTAATCATATCCTAATGCCAAAACCAGATAATCTTAAAAAAAAAAAAAAAAAAAAAAAAAAAAAAAAAAAAACCAAGGAGCCCACTGTGTTTGAAAACCACAAATGACAAAACCCTTAAGCCCAAAACCCACAAACCCGCCCACAGATTTGACCCAACACATTGTTTTTCTTCTCTACCTATAAATACTCAAAAACTCTCAAACATTCATCATCACTACCAAATTTTCATTAACACAGAAAGAAAGAAAGAAAGAGAGAAACAGTGAATTTTTTTTTTTTCAATTTTATCATCAACAATTTCCAACCGTCTGATCAAAGAGCCGATGGCTGACGTGGCAGCAAAGGAACGGAAGATCCTCGTGGCCGTCGATGAAGGTGAGGAGAGCATGCACGCGCTCTCGTGGTGCCTCAAAAACGTGATTTCCGAAAATTCCAAAGATACCCTCGTCCTCCTCTACGTTAAACCCCCTCGTGCAGTTTTCTCTGCCCTTGATGGCACAGGTAATTTTCTTCGCTCTCCATGGGCATTTTAGGAACGCGAAAGGTTTAATTGTTCCTTTTGTTTAATTTTTGTGTGTGTGGTTCAGGGTATTTGTTTTCGGCTGATATAATGGCGGCTATGGATAAGTACAGTAATGACGTAGCTGAGTGTGTGGTCGAGAAAGCTAAAAAGATGTGCAAAGATCTTCATGATGTGAGTTGTAAATTTTTTGTTTGTTAAAGGGTAAAATTGTCATTTGGTAATTTTGATTTTTTAAGAAAATAATTGTTTATAAAAACCATTTGATGATTATCTACACCTATTTTTAATCATATAGCTTATATAAAAATTATAGTAGTTTTTTTTTTTAACATATATTAATTTGTTACTATTCTCAAAAAAAAAAAAAAATATTAATTTGTTACTTGATAGTAATTTATTTGATCATTTTATAATTTTTGAATTTTTAAGAAAAGAAATTTTTTTTAACACTGTTAATTAATGATAATAATTTACGCATACTTTTAATCATGTAACATATTTATTTAATAATTAACATGGGTTATTATTAGAATGGTAATATATTTAAAGATTATAGTGGATCATAATTTGAATCATCAATGGTACCTCATGCCTCATGGTTTAGAATAGGGTTTTATTTATTTATTTTTTATTATTAAGTTTGATTTCCCATATAAATTGCTTTTAAAGGTTTTGTCGGGCTGAAATTTTTAAAATTTAATTTCTTATTTTATATTTTTATTAGAAATAAATAAGGTTTTTATTGAAAAATCATATAGTTTCTTATTTAATTTTTATCTTGACAAATTGGTCCCTCGAGAAGGTCAAGGTGGAGACAAGAATAGAGCATGGTGATCCAAGGGATATAATTTGCCAGATGACAGAGAAGTTGGGTGCTGATATGTTGGTCATGGGGAGCCATGGTTATGGCCTAATCAAAAGGTGGGTCTTACTTAAAAAATGGAAATTATAGGCATAATATTGTCATTATCGTAACTTTTTTTTGATACATGATAAGTAAATAGGGGAATTCAAACACGTTGAATACATGAGAAAATGTCATTTGATTTAAATGTTATTGACAGACTTCTTAGGTGTATACATGTGAATGATTTGAGGGTTTTTTTTTTTTTTTTTTTTTTAAGCTAGTGAATGATTTGAGTTAGTGTAATTTAGTTTTATATAATGTTGATTTTTTTACTCTCTTACTTGAAGTTTGTTAAGCATAATAATATTATGTGAAAAAGCTTTTGGTTTGTTCATGGTTGAAAGATGAAAATTTGGTACCATGAAATAAGATGGACAATTACCCTCATTTTCTAAAATAGTATGAATAAAATAAATTCACATTTATTGGGGTACGCCCGAATACATTGTTTTTATTTTGGCTGAATCTAATACATTGTTTTTATGTTGTAATTATATTGTTTAATTTATTGCTAACACATTATTTGTGGGGGCTGGCAGGGCTTTACTTGGGAGTGTGAGCAATCATTGTGCACAGAACGTCAAGTGCCCAGTCTTGATTGTGAAGAAGCCAAAATCCACTGCCACAAACAATTAAATTTTTTCTTTTTTGGGGCTTTCTCTAACTTTATAGCTCTTATTATGGCTGTTGTATAGAGTTTCTTGTATGCTCTTGTAAATAAGTGTTTTTTTTGTGTGGTGATTCTGTCATTATAATTTTTTTTAACTTGTAAGTGACGCTTATTTGGGAATTTGTACAATTTTATTATCATTGAGTGGGGAATTTCCAAAGTGGGAGTGAAAGCTTTGGTGGAAGAAGGAAGCAAGGTATCTTGGGGGAACAAGCAATGGTTATTGTTTAATTTATTTTTTTGAGAAAGGATTATAGGAAATAAGCTATCTCAATAAAATAGATTATTCAAAAAAAGCTATCTCAATAATATAACAACAAAACTTATATTTTAAGAACAGAGAGTAGGAGAAAGAGAATGATCTTCATTCTTATACCATTGAAGTAATTGAGTTGATAGAATGTCTAAAACGACTTGATCAAAAAAATGCAAATGCACATTTTTTTTATTCTTTCTTATGCTGCAGCTGAAATTATATGATTGCAGAAATTGATTATTCAATGTCAACAGGGAAATCGCTTTGCTAAACAGGTTCATTATTCATCATAATTTGACCATCATTATCTCTTTCCAAGCATAACCAATCTTGCTTCAAGCTCTTCTTTTTGGGTGCACTACTTGGGGCTTGGCATGTATTTTACAGAGACAAGTTTCAAGGTTTATTTCCTAGAACTACTAAAGTGAAGTGCCTTAGCGGTGCTAAAATGTTTCTTGTTGCATAAATATTACCTCTTCATGCTTAAGAGTTCAAGCAATATTGGTGTGAAAAACTGTTCATGAATCTAGTTTTTAAAACTTGCATTTTACATTGATGGTCTACCCTCAGGAATTATTTAGCATCTTCTCTTTGCAGGTACCATGTTGATTTTATACTTCGGTACTCAATACTTAGCATCTTTTGCATATTCCCTAGTTTTAGACATTACAAACTCACCCATGTCTTAATCACTCTTGTGTCAATTATATCTTGTGTTGGCGACTCCATTTCAAATTTTTTTTTTTTTTTTTTAAATCAATTTGATTTTTAAGTTTTAGTGACTTGAATGTGCTTAAGAAATTACATTGAAGTCACAAGAGAACATCTCAAAAATCTACTCAATAAAGTAAAGTTTTGCAGCTTCAATAGTTGCTTGATTAAAGGTTAATCGAGGTTAATTGAACCTCAACTCCAAGCTTGACCGTAGTTGACCAATCGAGCTTCAAATGCAAAATTTTTATCTTGTGGCCCATGATGACCAAATGACCTAGGACCTTTTCTAATTATAAACTTGTATATTTTGCAAAAGCCACCATTTGATTGAATGTCTTCCTTGTAACAATCATGCTTATCAAATATCAAGGTAATTGGATATTAAAAGCTAACTTATCTATGAAAGAGCACAAATTTATAGTCTTAAATGAAGATGGTTAAGTTCTTGTATGGGCACTAGTAAATGAGTAATTTCAGCCATATCTTTAAGATACTTCTAATATATTCTCCAACAAGAAACATGGTTTTTCACAAATGGTTGAACATATTGATGTGATGTTAACTACTCCTCTATGCCTTTTTAACTAGTTCTAAGTTGACTGATCTATTTGGCTCTTATAAAGAGCTGGACTATATAGTATACATAAATTTGCTTCCACGGTTCGTTCTTTGTTTTCTAATTTTCTATTCCAAATAATAATCCCTAAGTACTAGTAAGAACAAATACCAAGCAAGGAAATATTTCATAAATTTTGCCCAAAAGGGTGTGGAAGCAAATGAAAACGTTTAGGCTTTACTCTCCTGGAGTGAATCAAAGGACACTGCCTTTTGTTTTTGAATCAAAGGACACTATCTTTAAAATTTTAAAAAATAAATAAATCCAAGCTGATACACAGAAATGTAATGATACAACTTAATGGACTAATCTTGGAGATACCAACAGAAAGTTCTCTAGAATAATGTAACCATCATAAGGAATATGACAGAAATAGTCAAGCCATGGTGCTGACAATTCCTTTTTTTAATAATGCAAAATATTAAGAAGAGGCAAGTAGTTTCAAATTCCTAAAAAATAACCTTTCTATTTTCTTGGAAATAAAAAACCTAAAAATAAGAAGGCACACGTCAATTTCAATGAAGCAAAATTATTTATCAAAAAACAAAAAATCAACAAAGAAAAATCAGATTTCCAACCAGAAAATTCTTTCCATACAAAGCTGAGTTTCTCTTCTAATTTGTGGATCTATTTACTTGTCTTTGCAGCTTTAGCTAACACATTTGTAATTCAATCAGTGGCACCTTCATTGTGTCGACCTCTTTCTGCGGATTCATCCCTCCCTCTTTTAGTTTAGAAACTCTGATAATTACTTGAGTCTTCATTCTTTGGTGATTTGATCCAAAAGCTTTCATTGACCTTGTCATGTGACTTTGCTCTAAGAAGATGAATCATGCTGTTATTTTAAAGGGCAAGTGACTTTGCTCTGAGAAGATGAATCATGTGACTTTGCTCTATGGTATTACAGATTTCTACATACACTTAATCTTTCTTCTTCATTCAAGCTAGGGTGTGTCTACATAATTGGTCCCAAAAGAATGGTCATTTGCAACTTAAATTTAACTGCTTCTATGACTGATCAAAATGTGAGGTTACATGTTCATAAAGTCTATCAATAAAATGCTAAATCATTCAAATACTACACTGATTGTGCAGGACTAAGATTTGAAATTTACTTAAGTAGACTAATAGCCACTAAGCTTTAAAATGTCCAATAAAAAACACAAATATCATAGCACAATAATTCTTTTAATCAAAGTAAATCCCTGTTTTATGATGTTGCAGGTCTTAGACTCTCAAGAGCTCAATTTTCAGATAATATAATCAGCATTACGAATGAAAAAAAAAAAAAAAAAAATTCTATTCCTTGAGATACATGACAATGGCTCTATAGAGGTTGTTATGACACTACTAATCATCTTTTGGCATAGCTTCTGCAAGTGACTGAAAACTTCTAGCACTAGGGTTCTCATCCCTTGCAACTAGCATAAGATAACCATCTATATATCTTCCAATAGCAAATATTTTTGGTGCGGATTTGCTTGAAAGAAAATAAACATGAGATTCTACCACCCTAATAAGTAATAAAAATTCCCACACCATAACCACTTCCATTGTCTCCATAATTCTTAACCAAGAGATCTGGAACATATCACTTCTCCAACATGGAAGCAAATTTTTCTAGCATATTTTATAATTTAGAATCAATTTTCATCCTTAAATTTTCTGCCACATGGAGCACATCAAACAAGCATTTAGCTCTAACTCTTTGTAATTGGGGGTTTAGATGTTTGGGAGCCAAATTGTGAAGCCCAAAAGTGATTCTGGAAAGCCATTTGCCATCCAACGAGCTCTTCATGATCCTAAAAACTCTGATCACAACCCTTTACATTTAATTGTTTGAATGACTACTAAATTGATCTATTCAAAGAAATGAATCATCTTTACACCACCAATTATTAAGTTTGTCTTCAAATTTTGAGTTCACAGCATTATTTGCTAGAACATTCAAGCCCTATACATAATCATCACCAAAACTAAGTTCTTTTGGATTTATGCAGCCCTTCCAGGAAATTGCTTTTGAGCATTTTCACGAGTTGTAACTCTAAAAATTTAGAAGCTTAGAATAGCCTCAGTTTTGGACATTAGATTATCTTGTTCAAGATCATCACTTATTTCCAAGGAATGAGCAGCACAATGTAATGGAGCAACATTGGTGTTAAATCAACCTTCCATCCATAACAAAATTTGACTGCTAATTCAGAAGTTTTGGGCCCACCTGGAAGATTGTCTAGTTTAATAATAGGGCTAGTTTCTCTTTAACCAACTTGGGGTAAGGATGCAGCTAGTGAGGTTGAATATCTTGAATGATTAGTATGTAAGAACTCATAGCCAAACCAAATTTAATTGGTATTAGGCTTAGTAAAGTTGATTTGAATATTAAGTAAGGGAAATCTAGATGGATAGCTAAGGTTTTTAAAATATTATTTTTCAGACTAGTTTAACAACTTCCAGGAGTTTAAGATACAAACAATATATAGCATGGTTTCGAATTCAACAGAGGAGAATGAATGCATTCATCTGCCATGTTTTTTTTTTCTTTGGACTGAATATAGGACACCATATGGAAGCAAGCTATCTGCATTAGTCAATATTTGTAATGGAGATTCTGAGGGCTTGAAGTCGATTCATTTGTCACACGAAGAAACATTGATTTTTCATCCTTAATTAAAAATATAGTAATTGAGTGCACCTTGTGCAAATAGTTATATATGGATGAAACTATAACCACAAGTACATCATTGACATTCCATATAAATGTATGCATAGAGAGGAGCGTGTCTTGAAAGGGAGGTGGGGAGGGGTTTTTTATCGGTCCAGATTTCTTCTTTCTAGAGCTTCAGCAACCAAGCTGACATTTGCCGGAAACATGACACATCAGTTACGCTTCCCACTAGATATTGACCCACCATTTACTCTATCAAGACTTTTCCTTCCTACTGTAAGCGTATCTTGTCCAAGGATTTCAAACTAATCTGTCATTCTTTGTCTGAAGGTTCACTTGTATATTTCTCGTTGCTCGCACAAGCCTGCAGATACATTTATAAACAGCTTGATAAGACTTATACATAAATTCAGGCATGTGATAGACATAGGCACTGTGCTAGCCTTCTTGCTGAGATTGTGTATTGTGTAATATTTGGTTTGAAGTGGTTATGTCATTAAGAAGGTCTGCTTCCTTTTTCCAGCTCCTGGCATTTAAAATATAGGTGAAAGCTGTGGATAGAATGAAGCCAACACCTTGATATTATATATGTACTACAATCTCATCCACTTATAGAGAAACAATAAACCTCCTTTCTCCATTAATTAGTGTTCCTCTTATATTGCATTAGAGAAAATCACTCAATCAATGAAAAAAAAAAAACCTCTCATTGAAAGAAAGTTGGACTGGCTATTCGATAGTTTCAACTTTTGTTTTTCTTATGTTAATAAATGGTAAGGACCAGCCATAATGGGGGTATGATGCCCTTTTATAAATTGCGTATAATCTACTGTACCAATTTGAAAAACCAAGAGAGCTTAGAAGACGTTTAGGTCCAAAGAAGCATTGAACTTGGTTTAATCATATCACTCACAACAAACATTAAAGATACTTGACTGATAAAACAAAGAAAACCTGTAAACAAGTGTTTGTATGAATAATTCATTAATTCTTAAGTTTGATAGGAGAAAGGATCACTAACATATTTAGAACAATCCCAGCAAAATCCACTGTTGCACCCTTCAAAAGAGTAGAGGTTCTAATCAGTACACCAAGATGGGATTCTGTAGTTATCATTAGCAAATAAGAACTTTTGGCAAGAGGAAATCTAAGCTGATCAAACAACCACCAATTTATATCAACGAAAGAGTACAATTCCCCACGAAAATGCTCACTAACTTTGTGAGACCCCCTTAGAGAACCCAAGATTCATCTATCACATGCTCAAATCTCATTTCTCAATTTCCATAGCCAATGACATATAAACATCTCATGCTGTCAATCTCAACAGAGATTAGCATGCGCCATCTTATAATGTAATATAAAGTAGAAAATCAACATCCATATGCTAGAAAAACTCCATCCAAGATCCACAAAACCAAGAGGATAGAAGAATCTCTAAAACTCACTAGCATATATTTCACATTTGACAATAAATATAGGAGTAGCTAATAGAACACACCTGACAAAAAGCCTCCATGAGAGTCAGAGAAGAAGACATAGGTTCCTGCCATGTGAAGAATGGTTGTGTGTGTGAAGGAAGTAGAGCTACTGTGAGAATTAAAGATTGCAAGCCTGACCCATTAAAGGCTGCCTATAAATAAATAAATTACAATAATAAAATCTCTTATTATTAATCATAAGGTGCACTAAAAGGGCTCAATGTTAATTATTTGTGGTGATCACTACCACTTGAATCTAACAAATGCTTACTAAAATACACTCAAACTAAAACATGTTTTATTAAATAAATAAAACAATGAATATGCTAGCCCACAACACAAAAATGCCAACACCATATGATCTCAACCTAATTCAAGTATTAGTGTAAAAAAAGGTTACCAACAAAACACTTCCATTAAACTGATCTTTTATTTGTGAATATTTTGATATGCTAACAAAAAAAATCTACCACCCACCAGCATAGAGCCCAAAGGATGACATTTCCTCAAACATCTTGTGTCCAGTAGGTCACTAGGGTTCAAAAATAAAAACACAAGACCAAATTGGATATCACTCCTTAAGAATTAAATGGCCCACATAATAGTCTGCAGACTCTTTCACAAAAGGGAGGAATAGGGTCCCAATATAAATAAGTATAGCATCTTGTAACATGTGTGCATGATTATGACACAATCTAAATACCAAGTCATTATAGAGTAAACTAACATGAGAAGCTCTTCAACTCACCTCAATTACAGACTTTGGGTAACACAGAAAAAAATATTGCAGTTTAGAAATTTAAGGAAATGCAATCTATTTTAATTTGAAATGAAGGTCTAAAGGTCAGTTGTAAAAAACAGGCATATAGCAAAGTGTGCAAATAGCAATCTTTTGCTAACATTAGCGAACAACATAAGATTTCAAGTATCATATGTGTCAAAAAACCATAGTATCACTTTCGAAAGTGATTACTACCAATGTAAATGTATGCTCACTTCAATTAGTTTGACATTTTTACTAGATACCAAGCCAATCAATACTAGTAAGCTCAGTAACTCCATTTTGGATGCTCTACAAACCACTTAAAGCAGTTAAGGAACATACCTCTAATCAAATTCACCACCTACATCTTCAAAATGATTCTCCATTTTCTGGTCTTATTTGTTAGTATTTACAAACTTGAGTTGAGCCTCCATTCTTAAGCTCTCTCTATTATTTATGACCTCATGCCCAAATCTTCCTTTTTGGGCAATCATTGTCATTTACAATGCCCTTGCTTTCTACTAACATTCGAGTACCATGCCATTCAGTATATTATTCACTACCATTGTGAAATTCTGCCCCGACAAGATTGATTTTGACATTGTGGGAATTCCACAAGATGATGACCAAGCCAGCTGTAAGATCCTACTAACAACACAATATTTGGGAAGTGTGTAGGCAAACGATGATCAATCAAATATGTCATGGCAGATTTTCTAAATGAAGAAGAGGCTTGGAACTTGATTGTGCAGAACTAATGCAAGAGATATAGTTTGAGCCAGAATATATTACTATTGTTACAAGAGCAATTGCTAAGAAATGTTGTGGTCTGCAATTGGCGATCAAGTCCATCGTTAAGTCCATGAGGAACAAAATGATAAGTGAGCTGTGGATGAATTTTCTCAGCCAAATGCGGGGTCCTGTGCTCACATAATAGTGGGACTTCCTAAAGAAAAAAGAGCGGGAAAGAGTTTAGAACTTGAATTAGTTGATACTTTCTGCAATGAATCATATACAATCCCACTGTAGTAGCTTATAAGCACTCAATTTGTTACATTTAACTAATTGTCCCAGCTGCACTTTTAGAAGCTTATTACAGCAATTACAATGAATGCTACTACTCATATCTCTACTAACCAACCTGTACTTAGCCAAGTGCTCAATTCCAATTAGTCATAAGGCTAATTCAAGTTGTTACAAGTATTACAACTAACAATCAGTTACATCCAACCATCCCTGCAGCACTATCAAAAGTTTATAAAAATTACAATGAATGCTACTACGAGCTTATAACAAAATACAGTGGAGCATCCTTGTAGCAGCTGAGATGAACTTCTGCAGCTCAACCTCACTTACTAGCAGCTAGGATCAATTTCCACAGCTTCTTATCAGTGACTGCAACTCTACAACAGCTTCTTGGCAAAGACAACACCACACTGAACTCAATCCAGCTCCATGGTCTTAACACTTCTTCATTTCAGGAGCTATTTTGATGACCACAAATGCACCTCCATTTAAGAGGATTTCTCCATACTTAGGATTCATGAAAGTTGCTATTTTCGGTATATTGGGTATTATTTTAAGCAAAATTGTAGACGTCTTTTAGAAGAAAAGTCCAAACTTACATTTTTACTAACAATTACTTCTAAGAAATTTCATATACCTTTAGAGAATTTGTTAGTTAGGTATAACTAATAATTATGATTACAACATAATAAGAGGTATATTTATCACACACAAAAAAAGGAATTTTTAAGTTATGAGCCTTACCTGGCATGTATAATCGATGCAACTTGAGACTTGGATGTTTATAAGACCTTTTTTTCAAATTGATAAGATACACCTCAAACTGAAATACCACACACAGCCCTACAATGGTCACATCATCAGCAGCTAGCAAATGCTCCAACTCCCAACCACTCATGCACCCACAACCTGCTCAAATGTTGTTCAAAACACCCAAATGCGCCACCCAAAGCAGATCAGTTACAAACCATCACAAATCCACCGAAAGGGGAAAAAAAAAGCAAAACAAACTAAGACAAAGGAAATCAAAAACAAAAAATAGAGAGAAAGAGAGAGAGAGAGAGAGAGAGAGAGAAACACATCTCAGGTTGCTGAATTTGAAGTTGTTTATTAATTTCACTAATGAGGTCAGCAACTTGGCTGTCCATTAGTGAACTAAACTAGTGGACAGCCCTAATAACACATTACATTCAACAATTAAAAAACTAAGGCTCAACCAAAAGGAAAATATATAAGAATTAAAATTAAAACCACATTTGTCCTTTCTATAGTAGGCTAAAGGGAAAGTATTGGTCATACTGCTTAAAATCATATATATGCTTAAGAAGATATTCAAATGCAATATATGTCTACAATGAATTTTATAGAATAGGGTGCATCCTTTCATGGTTAATGTTTGTAGAAGTGAATGTGCATGTGGATTTGTGCAACTGTGCATAGCAACTACCTGCACACTACATACACCAAAATGGTCACAAATAAGGGATGGTACCTAACAAGTAAATATGCTTCTGAACTCATTGGATCATTAGTGCATAAAAATTGCAGGGCCTTTATGATAAATTTATAAAACTGAAGGTAACCACACCAGTTCTAACATGAATCAAACTCAACTGATACAACTTTCCCAACTTAGATAGAGAAACAATCCTCAAACATCACAAGCTTTCTAAAAGGATTGATTTGAAATGTAATGACTGAAATGTCAGATAATTAAGAGTTGCAGTGGGTAACATTGCCTAGCATCTCATTAACAAGACCCCAGTATCAATACCAAATCTGGCCTATACATGCTGAGAATTACCAAACAAAACATACTAGATTCCAAAAAACTCCCGTGTAACATGGCAACACGTCACAATACATATATCTTGAGGAGAAATGCTAGTGCCACCAATAAATAGTTCTTGATCTTGATCTGTTGCCCATACAACTGAGGGTTCAATTTACAAGTACAGCTCCTAAAATGAAGTAATATATCTCTTATATGCTACAACAACAGACTGCTCCAAATCAAACAATCACTTGGAACAGTACTTAGCCTAACTATGAACTCTATCAATAAAACATGAGAAAGAAACATCATAGGAAAGCTTTAGGATATATATGGTCTTTTAAAAGACAAAATATAGGAGTAGATAAGGAAATACTAATCATAGAATCATTAGTAAAATAAAACATAAAATTACTTAGGATAAAATCTAATTGGGAAGTTTAAAATGCATGAATGAATGACTGTTTGTTAAATTCAGAGTTTTTACTCCTACAGATTTTGACTATTGGATGATTCCAAAAATATATAAAACTAAACTAATGATGTAAGTAATGTCAAGAATAAAATGGAAAGATGACTTGTTTGGATAAAAACAGAAATTCACACTAACAATCTCAACATAATGTTATAAAAGGTGAAGGAGACCCAGTTTTGACGGCCATAATAATACATTCAGTTCAGCAATAAAGAACTAATGCTTAACTGAAAAGGAAAATATAAAAATTAGAATTAAAACAGATTTTTCCTTTCTATAAACAATAATTGTGGATATAAAAATTACATGGGGCACATTGATAGATCAACTCTTTGCAAGGAAGACTACATTTGTGACATGGAGGGTGACTTTTAGTTTGCTCAATGAAAGAAAGGGGGTGTCGGTGACAATCAAATGTTTAAGTGCTTCCTTACTTCCTATTTGGATATTTCCCGAGGATACATTTGGGATGTGCAGGATAAGTGCAATCTATACAATAGTAGAACCAATGATTTGGGTTTCGTTCTTTTTCACAAATATCACAGTAATATTCACCAGAGTCATCTTCAGCTGTATAACTGAGAGTGAAGGGATGCTCATGTTGTTTGTATATTGTGGTTTGTGGTAGTGTCGCACATTTAAAGTCAAGTGCAAATTCACAAGTGGTACAACGGAATACTAGATTGCTTTCATAACCACAACTACTGCAACTCTGGTCAAAACTTGTGTAGGAGAGAATGAGTCGGTGCTTATGACCTTCATGGGTAAGGATTTCTGGGACCAAACTACATTGAACATCAAGTTTAAACCAGCATTGGTCACAAATGTAGACAAAGCCATTACAATCCAGGTAACAAGCATTACACCAGGTTGACACCTTTCGGAGGGTGAGTGGGTGTTGATGAAGCCAGTGTTTCTTTTTCATTGGTAAATTAGTACAAGATTCATGAAGAAAGAAGCTACACTTAGCACAACTGTAAAAAGGAGGGGAAATGGCTCTTACGCACCCGTCGCATTTTTCGTTATTGTGCACCTCCTCATCAATAAGCGTTAAGTCATGCTCATGACTGAAGTGTTCAATTTCTATGGCTATTTCAGTTCCGTCCTCCCCCGCTTTGATATTTTTGACTTTGTAAGCTGCTGCTAATTCAACAGATTGATCGAGCTTTGCATCTTCGTTCTCCTCGTCTTTAAGTTCCAGCAAATTTATGTCCTCCCTGTTTGTCTCGTCAATAGCACAATTGAGGTGGGCAACGAAATCGCATTCGGAGCAATAGTAAAGCCCGTAGCGTGTGTCCACATTTTGAACACAGAGTAGACAAAATCGGGAGTCGGATTCATGGAGTTCAAGAGAAGAATGGGTGATGTGGAGAGGGTGCTTGTGACGTACAACTTTGAGTCTACGTGGGAATTGATAAGCACACTTTCTATGAATCCAGAAACCGCATGTATTACACAGATAGGGCATACCTTTGTCTTCTTTTATGCCACAAAGGTCGCAAGTGAACGCGATCCACTTCCAAATGGGTGTCAATGGATGGTCGTGGAATTCAGCTTCCAAGGTGGGTAGTAAAGAAGCACATCTGACGTGAAGGTTGAAGTCGCAACGATAACACCGATAAGTGTATTCCCCATGATATTCTTTACAGAATTCGCATTTGCTCTTTTCTTTCACTTCAGGATAATTCGTATATTCGTCAAAGAGAATAAGAGGATGGATTGGGTGCAAGGGATGGTGCAACCCAAGAGGTAGTTCGGCACATGATTTATGATGAAGCCTAATCCCTCCGCATTCTTTACAACTGTAGCCAGGACCAAATACTGGTTCCCAGCACCCCCAACAGTCTTGTCCACTTCTTTCATCTTGATTGAAGACCAAGGGATGCTTCGGATGGCAAAAGTGTTGAAGCGGCTCCATCAGATCTTGTATGACATGCACAGTCAGACAAAATAACATCCAATTTGTTTAGAGAAAAAAAGAAAAACGTGACTTATTAATACAACAAGGGCTGGTACACTGAATCAAAATCTATATCATATAAAGAGGAAAAGAAACAGAGAGAGAGAGAGAGAATTAGAGTTTTATAAAAATCCAACAATACCAATTAGATGTGAAGAATATCGCACATCTCCCGCTAAGCTTATAAATGATGATGATGATGTTGATGATAGTCGCTGGTTGGGGTTGTTGAATTTGGACTGATTTTGAATGTTTAGTTGTTAGATTGATGAGTCGGGGATTCTAAGCAAAATGGGGGATGGATGCAGATGCAGAGTGTGTGTATTTTCAATTTGTGGGTGTGAGCGAGTAAAGAGTGAAAGCGCGACAAATACATCTAAACAAAATCTTGCACATCAGGTGTTCGAGTTTGTTTGGTTCTTAAAAGTAAGGTGGCGCAATTTTTTGGACTGAAAACTGTTAAGTAATTTTATGTTGGGTGATATATGGAGTTAGTGCTTCGGTATACCTAAATTAATTATTATAAAAACATACTGTATCCAAATAAAATATATATATATGAGAAAGTAATTTTTTTTTTTTTAATTTAAAAGGAGGAAGCCAAGCCAAGATTAGAAAGTTAAAAATATTGAGATAGATAGCAGTTTTTTTTTTCTTAAAAAAAATACTTGTGTAACTTTTGCCAAATAATGTAAACTTTCTATAGGATAAAATTAATGTTTGATAGGGATCTAATTGTTCAAGTTAGATTTTGGGTAAGTTTTACAAAACTTTTTTTTCTTCATAATAATGATTTGCTAAACCCACTATTGAATTATATTTCTTTTCTACAATCATCATGCTCAGTAAAATATTTAGATGATCTATCATTCTTCTCAAATATCAAGATAATTGGGCATTAAAAACTCACTTATTTATAAAGAGCTCTTATACTCTCTTTTTTTTTTTTTTTTTTTTTTTTTGGTATTCTAAAATATACTAAATGAATAACTTTATGGATTTAACAATAAATAGAAACCCATGGTAGTGTAATTTTGTATGTGATTAGCCCATAATAGATATTTGATACAATTGTTTGTAAAAAAAAAAATATAAATAAAAAGATTGATTAAATTTGTGAACTAATGCAAACTATCTCACGTTTAATATGAGACAAAATGAATATTTGACAGTGATTAAGTTCAAGATAGACTTTGGGTAGCTTTTACAAAAGTTATATTGCTCAATATCTTTTTTTTTTTTTTGGGTACATGAGAATGGTTTGCTAAAGCTAATGCTGGAAAAAAATTCTTTTCCAACCATTATTATACTAACCAAATATTAAAGTGATCTATTATTCTTTTTTAATACCAATGTGATTGGGCATTAGCAACTCACTTACTCTTTAGCTTTTTGTTTTTGTGTTCTCAAATATACTAACAGGCTAACCTTATAGATTTAACATTAGAGAAAAACTTAGGTATAATACCCTTAGTGCAATTCATTAGGTTCCCTAATTAAATTCAAGTATGTGGTTGTATTAACCAATAAAATACAATCAGTTATTATTATTTCCAACGACAATTAAATTCAATGCAGCGATGTGTTTGAATTTAATTGAGGAATTTAATATACAACACCTAAGGTACTATATATAAGTTTTACCCTTAAAAATAAATAACAATTGATTATTTTGAAATTTTCCGTGTAAGTAAACAATAATTGATATCAAATAAATACATGGATTAAAGAAAAATGTGATTTATAAAAAGTAATTGAGTGATATAACTTTAATCAAAGCTACAAAAAATTTAACACATACCAAACAATTTAGTAGTAATATATCTCAAAAGATATGATATTAATTTAAGTGCAATACCCATCTCAAAAAAAATTTAAGTGCAATAAAAGTTTACTACATTTAACATCTATATGACAAATTTTAAGCAAGCAAAAAAACCTATTCATGAATAGCAATAGAAAAACACGTATAGGAACAAATTTGTTGAAGCAATTAATGATACTTACAGCAAGAAGAATCCAATTTTGGCTTCAAAACACACCTAGGCAAACCTCCAAGTTAGCCTCAAATTTCAATTTTGTTATAACTAAGTTAATGTGGAATTCATTTGCAACTTCCACTATATATAGCATTGTTATCAATCGTACCAAATAAGAAATGCATTCTTTATCTCAAAGAATCTCAAAAGAAAACAAAACAAGGAAAGAACAAAGTAAGGAAATAAGCAAGGTATTATTCTTGCTTGCCATAATTTTAAAAAAAAATTGAATATTCTAAACTTGAAACTTATCTTTCATGTGTCCAAATCTATTAAAAAACATCGTCTATAAAAATTTTCAATCTTCATATGCTCAAACTTTACTAATAGACTAGTATGTAGTCTCATGCATATGCACGGTTATAATTAAAAAAAAATCATAATTATACAATTCAAATTAATTTTTTTTAGAAGAGGTTCAAATTATACAAGCTTACACTTTTTTTTTTTAAACCATACATTTCTAAAATATCCTCCTAAAAAAAATACATTTCTAAAATATGTAATGGTTTCTCATTATATATATATATATATATATATATGATTTACAATTTAATTGGTTTTAGACTCTTTAGTTTTTGCTCTCAATAATTCACTTGTTACAAAAATTAAAAATTTAAATGGACACGTAGCAAAAAATTGGACTTCAATTGAAATCCAATTTTGAATCTAATTGGATTTGGACTCTTTAATTTTTACACTCAATAATTCACTTAGTACTAAATTAAATATTAAATGAAACACGTGGCTCAAAATTGAGAATTGTGAATCATGCTTTGCCAACCTTCCATTTGCATTGTACCACCAAATCTTGACAAAACATGTAAATATATAATTTTCTGAATTTTCTTTTATCTCAACGTATGATGCAATAGATAACATAATATAATTTTCATTCATTCTAATTATCTTGTGCCTTTAGTGCAAGGTAACTTTCACTTGCTCTAAAGAAGCTGTTTAGTTCCTAGGGTTCACTAGCACACTAATGGCATCTTAATAAAAATCCAGTAATAATAAGATAGTAATTGAGTGATCATAGATTAATGCTAATTGTGGCATATTTTTTATGGATTTGGCTTACCTCCAGTACTTTTTTAACTGACAATGTCCTTTTATTTTAAATATATAATGGTAAGTGGTAGTGGGTTTAATTTCTACCTTTTTTTTTTTCTTTTTCTTTTTTTTATATATATAAGATAGAATTTCTACTCTAGCCTAATCTAAGTGTATATGTGTGTGAAGCTCCCTCCTGAAAACTTGAACCCCGACTCTTGCCACTCACACCCTATAAGCACTTATATTTGTGGAGTGACCATCGCACCAAGGGTGTGCAGTGGTATCTCCACGTTTTATTTAGTTAGTGGTTGACGTGACAAACTCTTATTAAAACAAAAAGAGATTTCAATTAAAAAAATACTAGAGATAAACTACACCCATTTTTAATAGATAAAAGTCATATTATATTATTTACATAATCATTTTTTGTCACTTAAGAGATATGACCTAATTAATTTACTTTAGTTTGAGTATATTTTAAGTTATTATTAGTTAATTTAACTTGTTTCTTTCAGAAAACCATAGTTCCGTTTAACATTTTTGCTTCAATACATTTTAAGTTATTATTTACATTTATTTGAAGTTATAGTTTAACTTGTCCCCTCCCCCCGGGTTCCTCCTTTCCATTTTCTTTCTTTTTGAAAAACTCAAGTATAAGACTGATGTGTTAATAAAAAAGAAACAGGATTACCTTCATTATTATGATGCTCTTTCATGAAATTAGAATACCACAATTATTCATTTATTTAAAAACACTAAAAAAAGAAAGGCAAAAGGGAAAAAAAAAAAAAAAAAAAAAAAAAAAAAGGAGAAGAAGAAGAAGGAATCTATGATCTATAAGAAATCTTATGATATTTCTTCGATTCTTAATATTCTTTTATAACAATCAAGAAAATAAGAAACAACATCAACACAAAGATACTTTAAAGAAATGGACTTCTTTTTCGTTACATAAAATCGAGTCAATCAAATTTAAAAATTACGTGTATTTTGTTTTTTTGAAGAAGCATATTATTCTTTCTTCTGTAAAGGGGTTTGCATAATTCATATGCCAAGCAAAGCATAAAGAGATTCAATGTCTTATCTGTAATAATAATTAATAAAGTATATTGTTTTCAAAGGATTGAGAAGGACACTGCTTTTTCTTTATGTAGAATCAACTCAATCAAATTTAAAAATTATATGTATATTGTGTTTGTTTGAAGACGTATATTGTTCTTTTTTTTGTAAAGGGGTTTGCATAATTCAAATGCCAAGCAAAGTATAAAGAGATTCAACGTCCTTATCTGTAATAATAATAATTTTTTTTTTTAAGTATATTGTTTTTAAAGGATCGAGAAGAAGGGCAATTAGGTCTTTTCACGTTGTGCTATATTTTTTCATCCAAGTTAAGGGTAAACTTGAAGTCTAGGTGCAAAGTGTAACAAGGATCATAGTTTTGAGTGCAAAACATGCATTTGAAAAGCTTTGAGTGCAACGTGTAATAAAAATATATAGTTCAAGATGGTAAAGTGTAATTTCCCCTTTAAAAAAAGTTGTTTAATGTCTATTGAATTGGCATACACAACCTAAGAATCAATTGAAGTTAAGTGCGTTTAAGTGCGTGTAAGTGTAACTACTCAATCAATTTTTTTTTATATATAATTTGCTTGTTTGAAGAAGTTTATTGTTCTTTTCTTTTGTAAGAGGGTTTGCGTAATTCTAATGCCAAGCAAAGCATAAAGATTTTTAATGTCCTTTTCTCAAAGGGGGAAAAAGTAATGAGAAGTGTATACATAGTTCAAGAACACGCTCATTCTTCAACTGCAGAGAGACTTTTGATAATTGTTTTACAATTTGGTTTAGTGTGAATGCTTCATGAAGGAGGAAATGATACCAAAAGGAAAAGTTCCATGTAATTCAACCATCTTAGTGAAACAAGTTGATACCAAGGATAAAGTTGAGGCTATAGACCATTATTGATATTGATTGAATTACTTAAGCAGCTAAACAGTGAAAACTGAGAAGAATCATACAAATATTAAAGAAAGAGTTACATACTTACATTAGTTGCACAGGGCATGCTTTCATGTCTTTTAGTCAAAATATTAAAGAGCAACTATGCTCAACTTTACTCAGCTAAACCTTACCAATTAAAATGGGGTGGCTCTAAGAATCTTAATCAACTAACAGAGGTTATACAATCAAATTCATTTATTTTAGACGAGGTGAGTCAAGAAACACGAATCATCATAAGCTAATCAAATGCATACATTGATTGATTATCTACCAAGTATGCTAAGTAGGCAACACCGCTTAGAAGTTCAACTAGTTCTTAAATCATCAACTTGCTAAAAATCAAACCATCCAATTACATTGAGAGATTATCATACCTAACCCAAAAGATTAAGAAATATATGAGTGGTTTGTAAATCAAAATGGCTCTCCCTTCCCATCTTGATCCAAGTTATAGAGATTAAACCTATTATTTGGAGCATATCCTTTTTATTTTTCATGTGTCTAAACAAACTCAGCCATATATGTTTCCAGATTGCGCATGAATTTTTCCCCCAACAACAAAGCTTTGGATTTTCTTTTCGATCTCAATCCAACTCATACCTATTTCTTTTGCCACCCCCTTCTCCCTCGTGCTCTTAATAGTCTTTTCTCTCTTGGCTTTCTTTGAGCAATGTTAAAACTACCAACTTTTGCTATAATTGCCACGTGACGAGTTATGAGTGGTGGAGGTCTGAACCCACATGGACGCCCCACTTTTTCTTCACTACTTACAACTTGTCACATGATGAGTTTTGATAAAAGTTGTGTGACTGATTGTGGTCCTAGCATTTTTCGCTTCCAGGTGCTACCAAAATCAACTGATCTGTAGAATATTTTCTGATTTTGAATCACCATTATTGCTACAAGCACCAAGCAATGCTTGCCAAACATCCATACCAGGGATTTTCGGTGATCCATCAATAAACCTCTTTGCTTCAGTAACTAGACAAGGTAACGTTTTGTGTCATCAATAAAAATTTAGAGTATTACCTATCACATCAACTTACCCATTTAGCAAGATCTTTATTTCTCCATTAAAAAAAAAAAAAAAAGATCTTTATTTCTTGTTTTTCCTTTATTGAATACAATAGTCAAAAGACTCAAATATTACTTTACTAAAAAGACAAAACTGAAAGGGCAAATTATAACTTACCCACCTTTAATTTGGCCGAAATTTAAGTTGTTTACCTGCTATTTTAAGAGCAAAGTCTAACAAGCCAATGATTGGTTTTGGGTGACAGTGCTATTATTTGAGAGTCCCTGTGCCAGTGCAAAGATTTAAACAAGCATTGTTCAGCAGCATTGTTATACACAAATAAAAAATAATCGAATATTTTTTTCAGCTTAAGGAGTAACTACTAACACTCTAAAATAAAATACAAATCAAGAAAAAATAAATAAATAAAGAGACATTACATATACATAGGCCAATGGAACTTTCAGCTTTTCATTGACTTCCTGATTGACTTTTAATGGATGAGTTGATGAAACTGTTACCAGCGGCAAGATCTCTATCAAAATCATCGATCGTCACCATTTACCGAATAACATATGTTCATTCTATAATTTCAATCTCATATCTCTCAATTAAATATGCAATTAACATAACTTGTTAGGCTACAGTCTCATGACCAATATCCAAAAGATATTAGATAAAAATAAATAAATAAATAAAAGGGGACTTTAAGAATTATTTGCGGTGGCACTACAATCCTATTATATTGGCATTATTCAATTAAAATTTAATATTTATTTGCCATATGGCTATATGCCACCGCAAATAATTCTTGAAGTTCAAAATATGTCCTACAATCCTATTATATTGGAATTATTCAATTAAAATTTAATATTTATTTGTCATATGGCTATATGATTAGAAATTTCTGGTGTACGGTGCACTGATCAATTGCTTGTTTGCTGAAATGGGAGGTTTGGCTATGGTGGTGCTCTTTAGTAGATGAGTATAGTTTGCAAGTTATTGAAAATGGCAGTGTGCCCTTTATTTTCCTAAAAAACATTGGAAAGTAATAAATAAAAAAAGAGAGAATAGTTGTATTACTTAGGTAATAAGGTCGAAAATAATAACATTTTATATTTTTTTTAATTGTTAAATCTCTTATAATTTATGGTATAAAAAATATGTAACTTAATATATATATATATATATATATTAAGTTACATATTTTTTCTTTCTCAAAAAAAAAAAAAAATATATATATATATATATATATATTTGCCTATCCTCGTAAAAGAGGTTTAATTTGTTCCCCCAATTATACTATCTTTTTTTTTTTTTAGAAACAAACACACACACAAGGCACACAACAAACTCAAATTATACAACCTAGTGACTATTGGTTTTTCATGTTAATTTTTATATCCAAAATAAAACAAATTAAATAATTTATCTATATGTTATTAATGTGACATATGTCAATCTTATATAGTAAAATGGACAATAAATTTAACATTTTCATTTTGAAAAGTATAGGCTTAAAAGAACATTACTGGCTTTCAAATAGAAACATCCAAAGTTTTTAAAATTAAGCTCTTTTATTTAAACTATATTGAAAGAAAAATATTTACTTTTTTATATAAAAAAATTATTAAGTTAGAGAAATTATCAATAAACTTTTCATTGTTTTGAAATAGTATTATATTTTGGGACATCCTAAAAATATGGAATAGAAAAACCAATAATATGGGAGGGAGATTGTTTTTATAGATTTGGCTAATTAAATTTACGGTGGCAGAATGGAGAAGCTCTATAAGATCACCTTCTTTGTCAAATTCCTCTCTGTGGTGGGCCTCTCGTTTGCCAGTTGATTTGTAATTACTCTTGACCCAATAGTTTCATTTTATGGGCTTGTTTTTGTTTCTCTATTTTTGGCCCACTTAGATTTTAAAATCTTTTTAGTATTAGTATTTCCCACCAAGATTTGCGGGATTTGAATTCTCACAATTATCTCACTAGTTGTTACTGACTGCTCGTTTATCTCTTGTTTTTCACAATTAGTACTATTTATAATAGGATTTTTTTTTTTCATTTTTAGATTTCCTTTCAAACTCTTTTTTCACCAATTTGCTCTCTAATCTACGAAGAATACAGAGAAACAGAGAGACAGAATCTCTATCTGGTGAATTTGGAAGTACACGTTGCATTTGCATGCACTTAATATAACGTTTTTCCTTGCTCCTTGTTACACTGGATTTAAGCCCCACGGTTGCTGAACAATATTTGGTATTCTGTTTATAGCAGATTGCACAAGATTTTCACTCTCTCACTCTCTCACTCTCTTCCATTTCTACTATGAACTTTGGTCATTTTCCACATTGCTAGATTGGTTGCTCTTGTTCAATTGCTTTCAAAGTAAGTATACAACTAAGTCTTGTTGATAATGTCCTTTACAATGCCATGGTTGCACCATGTTTTATTATTACCTTTGACATGTATTTTCATGGATTAGTCTTTCTTCATTTTCATTCCAACTTCTCTTTTAATATCATACACTGTCATTGAGACCTTTTTCAGTAGATTATTGAAAAAAAAATACTAGTGATCGGTACTAATTAGCACTTTTTCCATTTATTCATTCTCTTGATTCTTTTTAAAGAAATGTAACTATGCAGAAATGTATTTGGCATTTTGTAGAATTTTAGCAAAGCTTCTATGAAAATAAGAAAATGTCTTTTTTTTTTCTTTTTCTTTTTCACATTCAAAATTAAGAGCCAACAGATCATTGAAAACAACCCAAATAACAAAACTTATTTTTGAGACGCAAATTAATTATTTCAATCACAACTTTTGGATTTGGATTCTGCTGTCATTGTCAGTCTATCAAAAATGGATTTTTTTTTTTAAAATTTATAATTGATCATTCTTCCCATCCTGCACTTGTTTGTATTGGCGGTAGATGTGACATTGTAAATAGTTAAATCAATATTGCCATACCTTTTCAATGAAAATAATTGTTACTCAATATGATTGTTCTGAAAAATTAGATATATATGAACTGAAGTGTAACACATCATGACAATTATGGTTCAGCAACCAAAAGTTGGTCATATATCCTGTTTTTTTGTTAACCATTATCTAATACTCACATTTGCCATGAAATGCAGATATTAAACCACAACTTTCAGCCATGAGAGTGAAGTCCTATCCAATGAACTTCTGCTCAACAATAATTTGGCGGCCAATTTGTTTTCTGGTCATTCTAGTAATTCCCTCCACAAACTTTAGCATTCTGGACGCACTTATATTGTTTTGAAACTAAAACTTCATCTGAATTTCCCTCAAATAAGGAAAATATTTTCTTTTATATCAGTGCTTTTATTTGCAACAGTTTAAACTTACACATTTTATTATTAAAAACTTGGCAGGGATTTTCTGGTTTCATGATATCAAGGTTGTGTGTCATGATCAAACTAACTGAAGAAAGTATAACAGCAGAATCACTCGAATCACGCAACAACTCGTCTTTAAGGATTGAAACAGCAGCAAAATTGCTAGTTCCTTTAAATTCATCAACAATGAATTTTGCAAGAGCTCTAAGTTCATCACTAAATGGAACTGAAATATCATATGGTGTCATCCAAGCAAAGGCCAGTGCTTTTATTGATGGCAGAGTTTGTGTTTTTACTTCTTAGTTTCCTTTTCCATTGAAATGTAAACAGATTCAAGGGAATGTGAAAGCTCTTTTGATAATTAAGCATTCGGAAACTATCTAAAATTTGAAAATTTGCAATGCATAATGGTAATGTGTCTAGAACATATGAACTAATGCTTTTTTTCATAATTTCTTGGCTTTTTAATTATATTTTCAGGTTGCACCAACATTATTTATAGCACTTTCAACAATTCCATATGTATCACATGCTTCTTATATTGGACTAGATGGCTTACTGTTCTCACTTTACAAAGATGAGGATCAAATGCTAGCAGTATTTTCCAACACTTCATCTCCTTTAAACTGGTATGCTCAGCCAGTGGACCGGGACAATGGGAAGTTATATGGACAAGCAATAGCTGCAGACCTTATGGCCACTACAAATTCAAGTTGGATTAAACAGGCCTTAAATAGTACAAGTGGCTATTCTTGGTTAGGAAAAGCATGGAGCAAATCTCAAGATAGCATATTTCTTAGTGCTGTGGCTGTGGATGGTAGGTGTGGTTTCCTTTGGTTTGCCTGCAAAAGTGGTTATCGACCATTTTTCAGCTTTGGATTTTCATGGTGGTAATTTTCACTTGGCTACAAAAGATGGGAAAGTGATTACACAAACAAGCCTACCAAATGCACAGATAATGGTAAGCAATAATACAGTTTTGGTGCAAATGGTGAATTCAAATGGAGACCCTACAGATCAAGTATCTAACTTCTCGTGTGAGTCTGAAGACGGCGGGTCAAAACATTTTGATGGGAAAGTTTCAGGAATGAAATACACATTTTATTGCTCTACGCTTGAGATTGCTGGAGTTGAAACGGTATAATTTTTGCTACTTTTTTCAGGCAACTTCTTATTTACGTTTAAGAGATTTATGTGAATTTTAAAATGAAAAATGCTATAGAAATTAGATATTAGTATCAGAATACGTTTTCAACTCAACATGGCTTATCTTGGATTTCAAAGAAGAATTATTGCTATTTGTTAGTTTTTAAGTTTTCCATTGTCACATTGATTGGTGTTTACACTAGTCAGCTAAGAGTACTATGTTTCATATAAAATAGTATTTTGTTTCTTAATCTTATGGGATAAAAGATTTTGGCTACTTGCTTACACTATCAAAAGTGATATGACAAAGATCCAAAGAGTTTAGCAAATTATAAGACACATATTACATTTTTGGTTATTGTTGATATGGGGTGTAAACCCCTTCATTGTTTCAAATATCTCTCCTACCATTGGATTTAGATTTAATTCTGTTATGTTCCAGTCATTATCAGTACATTATCACTTCCTTTGATCCACTGTCAAATCAAGTTTATGTCATTGTGCTGGTGCATCTATCTGCCCCATTGACTCTGTATTTACCAAGACAATTTTAGACAAAGTAACCACCATTTGACTACATGCATGTTATATGATAAAGTAAGACTGCAACTCATCCTCACTCATACAATTTATCTGGAGTTCTATCTATACTCATTTCTTTCAACACGAAAAGGAAAGGACATAATTTGCTCTATTCTTGACTAACAGCTAATGTTCCTTTTTATTTCCTTTAATTTGAAAATAACATCAAATTCTTAAGACTTTATAATTAACAATAATTTTATTCCACAACTTGACAAAAAAAAAAGGCAAAATACATCTTAAATTTTACATAATGAAGTTTACAAATGCATCTAAGACATGAAGATTCTATGAGTAATAGTATAATTTGGCAACTAGAGTTCATTTAGATGTGTACTATTTTTTTCCCTCAGGTATATGTCTTGGCCTATCCCACCAACAGATTAGTGAGCCTTGTCCACCAGAACAGCAAGCTTTCGTTCACACTTCTTTTGCTTCTGTTTGTTTTTATGGTTATCTCGCTTTCCATCTTCTTGTTCTTAATAGTTAGAGCTGCGAAACGAGAAATGTTCTTATGTGCTGCCCTCATTAAACAAATGGAATCGACTCAACAAGCAGAACGAAAGAGCATGAACAAAAGCCATGCCTTTGCTAGAGCAAGCCATGATGTACGTGCTTCTTTGGCGGCTATCACTGGTTTGATAGAGCTTTCTAATCAAGATGCCAATCATGACTCAGTTTTTGCAACAAACTTAGCACAGATGAATGATTGCACAAAAGATCTCCTTGGTAACTATTATGCTCATTCTATTTACTTTTTGCCACCCTAATAAAGTATAAACCAAGGTCATCAACATAGATCAATTCCAAGGAGAAGTGTATATTGCACCACATGCTTCAGTACTTGTTTATAAATTATTATTTCACAAATGTTTTTTATTTTTTTTATCATAATAAAGTATACTTGTACCCTAAAAAAATTTGAAAAAGTGAGAAAATGCAAAAAAAAAAGTGAAATTTTAAAAAGATGTACATAAAAACTAAAAGCTAAAACTTAAAGCTGATGCCAAACTCATCCATAATTTGAGTCTAGAGAAATTACTATTTTTGCAAAGAGCAAATGCATGGATATGATGTGGTTTGCTAGTGGTGCTCATGGCCATGGATAAGTCCAAGAGGAAAAAAACAATAATTAAACTGTGCAAGAATGATGATTTTAGACCCACTTCTGAAATTGTAGATGATTTTATTAAATCAAGTGATATCACAAAATGTGAAATTAGCCTTGTTTGATAAAAAATATTGGGAAGTCAAAACTTTTAAATCAAATAAATTTGGAACCCATCTACTTTGGTTTACCTTTAGACAATCTATGGAGATGCAATATAACATAAAATTCTTTTATTTTTTTAGTAGTTTATAGTCTATACTCATCTCTCACATGGTTTAATTATTTTTCATGTTTGCCACTATGATTAAAAAGGAGTAGCTTTTGTCTCCTGAGGTATTTAATCAGTTTGATTTAGGCTGCTAGCTCCTAAGGTAAAGGGAATATGAGATAAGAGTCACTCTTTCAGAGTATTAGGAACTCAAACCTCTTGAATTAAAAAAAAAATTTGGAACCAATCTATTTTGAAGAACTTTATTTATTTACCTCTAGAGTCTAGACAGTCTATGGAGATACAGTATAACAGAAAATTCTTTTTTTCTCTTTTAGTAATGTATACTCATTCCTAAAGGAGTTACTTTTGTCTCCTAAGATTTATTTTCAACCGTTTGATTTAGCTACTAAGGTGAAGAGAATATTTTCTACCTAAAAAAAAAAAAAAGTGAAGGGAATATGAGATAAGTGTCACTCTTCCAAAGTATTTAGAATGGTGGCCGAGTGAATGACTAATGGACTTGAAAGACAATGGGACTACTTCAAAGTTTTCCACATTTTCCCTAGAGGAGTCTAAAAGAGTTTTAACTTATAAGGTGTAACCCATTCCTAGCCAGAGATCTAGCGCCCATGCTTTTGGATATTGGACTTTCAAGCCTAGTTCAAGCTTGGCTGGGACGCCGGGTACACAACCACATACTGAGCATATTGTATTAATATATGAAAGGTGGTTGGATTTTGGGCTTGTGGACATTTATGTTAAGCTATTACAAATTAGGGGTGGCTCAACCACTCTGATACTTGGGCTAGCTTACCAAGTTTCAGTCTACTTTATCCTTCCATATTTCTCTCTATGGGCTAAACATTCATAGCCATAGCACATATAAGACTGAATAGCTATTCCCCTGCACATACGTGTATAAATAGATTGATAGGATTTATTCTTTATATATAGATCAGGCATGCGATAGACATAGGCACTGTGCTGGCCTCCTCACTGAGATTTTGTATTGTATAATATTTGGCTTGAAGTGGTTGTCATTAAGAAGGTCTGCTTTCTTTGCCATCTCCTGGCACATAAAATATAGGTGAAAAGCCTGGATACAAGGAAGCCAGCACCTTGTTATTATATATTTTTTACACAGCATCCAATTATAGAGAGATACTAAACCACCATTCTCCATTAGTGTTACCCTATTATTGCTTTTGAGAAAACCACCCAATCAACGTGGAAAAAATCTTTCATTAAAAAAAAAAAAAAAAAAAAAAAAAAAAAAAAAACCAAAGAAAGTTGTATTGACCATGCAATAGTTTCGTCTTTTGTTCTTCTTCCATGAATAAATCAAAAGAACCAACCATCATGGGGGTATGATGCCTTTGGTAATTTGCATATAATCTATTGTACCAAGTTTGAAAAACCAAAAGAGCTTAGAATATGTTTAGGACCAAAGAAGCATTGACCTTGGTTTAAATTTACACTCACAAGAAACATTAAAGACACTTGACTGGTAAAAGACAGACAACCATTAAGCAAGTATTTGTATCAATAATTCCTCAATTCTTAAGTTTAGGAGAGAGGATTGCAAACATGTTTTGAACAATCCCAGCAACATCCTACGTTGGAATTACCGCTATCTATACTACTAGCCCCACAAGCAGACAAGCCTTGCTAAGTGGTTACTGCTGTGTAATTAACTTCTGTAACAGAATTAGTTACCATTGTAACTAGCACATTCTTAGTTTTTTCCTAAGTAACGTCAAAATTTACAAAGTACATGGTATGCCTTCAGATTAAGATACTAGGCCAATATTCTTACTGGGACAACGTGTAAAATTGATGTTGAGAAAAGGAAAAAGAAAAGAACCTCACCATATAAGACAAGAGGAAGGGCACTTATTAATCATGCATAACCGAGCTTTCATAGAAATAACAATAACAGTAATAATAATAAAAATCTACAATTAATGACTTAAAAGATGTTGATAAACATGTAAATATGTAATAACCTGAAATGTTGTTGAATCTTTACATTCATGTTTTGCACCTAATTGCACTTTCCCTCTTCAAAACAATGGGCACTCACCTAATGCACAAGAAGAGGACATTAATAATTTATTATGAGCTCAAGAAAATTGAATGCAGTCTGAATTGCGTAGAGACAGAAGAAAAAAAAAAACAAAAAACAAAAAAAAAAAAGTAGACTTACATAACGGATTAGAAATACTTGTGGTTTGCCTTTCAGTTCCAGAATTTATTCATCATCCCTAAACTCAATGCTCCACACAAAGCTCCAACTACCATTACTAAACAATGTAGCATAAACATTATAAATTGCAAAATTCCTATTATCTACAAGCTTCTTGTTTCTAACAGATGAGCACAAGGCATGGCACAACTAGATGCGAACAACCATGACTTGGTTCAAAGTATTTATGTCCTATCTAAGAAATGATGTCAAGAAAGAGCATTAAAAGGAAACATTGCAATTTTATTTGACGAATTTCACATACTAGAAATCCTGTGGACAGGTCAAGTATAAAATAGAAATTAAAACCATGTTTGTCCGTTTCTATAAACAATATCTATGCATGTTGAAATTACACTGAGCACATTGATAAATCAACTCTTCACAAGAACTATTACATCTATTACATCGAGTGTAATTTCTGATTTCCTCAATGAAAGTAAGGGGGTGTGGGTGACAGAAAAATGTGTAAACACCTCCAAACAGTTGTCTATTATATGTGTTGCTTGATATATGGTGATTCCCCGAGAATACATTTGGGATGTGCAGGATAAGTGCAATCTGCACAGTAGTAGTACCAATGGTTTGGGTTTCGCTCTTCTTCACAGATATCACAATAATATTCACCAGTGTCGTCTTCAGTTGCATAACTGAGAGTGAAGGGATGCTCATGTTGTTTGTACCTTGTGGTTTGTGGTAGTGTCGCACATTTAAAATCAAGTGCAAATTCACAAGTGGTACAACGGAATACTAGATATCCTTCATAACCACAACTACTGCAACTCTGGTAAAAGCTTGTGTAGGAGAGGATGAGTTGGTGCTTATGACCTTCATGGGTAAAGATTTCTGGGACCAAACTACATTGAACATCAAGTCTAAAGTAGCATGAATCACAATCGTAGAAGAAGCCATTACAATTCTGGTGACAGACATAACACCAGGAGCGCTTCTTTCGGAGGGTGAGTGGGTGTCGATGAAATGGGTGTTTCTTTTTCATTGGTAAATTAGCACAAGATTTATGAAGAAAGAAGCTACAATTGGTACAACTATAAAAAGGAGGGAAAATGGCTCTTACGCACCCATCGCATTTTTCGTTGTGAACCTCCTCATCGGTAAGCTTCAAGTCATGCTCATGACTGAAGTGTTCAATTTCTGTGGCTATTTCAGTTCTGTCCTCTCCCACTTTTATTTTTTTGACTTTGTAAGCTACCATTGACTCAACAGATTGATCGAGCTCTGCATCTTCGTTCTCCCCACCTTTAAGTTCCAGCAAATTTATGTCCTCCCTATTTCTCCGGTCTATAGCACAATTGAGGTGGGCAACAAAATCGCATTTGGAGCAATAGTAAAGCCCGTAGAATGTGTCCACTTTTTGAACACAGAGTAGACAAAATCGGGATTCGGATTCATGGAGTTCAAGAGAAGAAAGGGTGATGTGGAGAGGGTGCTTGTGACGTACAACTTTGAGTCTACGTGGGAATTGATAAGCACACTTTCTATGAATCCAGAAACCGCATGTATTACACAGATAGGGCATACCTTTGTCTTCTTTTATGCCACAAAGGTCGCAAGTGAACGCGATCCACTTCCAAATGGGTGTCAATGGATGGTCGTGGAATTCAGCTTCCAAGGTGGGTAGTAAAGAAGCACATCTGACGTGAAGGTTGAAGTCGCAACGGTAACACCGATAAGTGTATTAAGCACGAGATTCTTTACAGACTTCGCATTTGCTAAATGCTATATCTTCTTCGTAATCTCTCCATTCAGGAAAGAGAATAAGAGGATGGATTGGGTGCAAGGGATGGTGCAACCCAGGGGGTAGTTCTGCACATGATTTATGAAGGTACAACCATTTACATTCTAGACAACTGTAGCTAGGACCCAATATTAGTTCGTTGCACCCCCAACAATCCTCTCCATTTCTGTCGTCTTGATTGAAGACCAAGGGATGCTCCGGATGAGAAAGATGTTGAAGCGGCTCCATCAGATCTTGTATGACATGCACAGTCACAGACAAAATAACATCCAATTTGTTTAGAGAAGAAAGAAAAACGTGACTTATTAATACGACAGGGCCTGGTACACTGACTGAATCAAAATCTATATCATATCATATGAAGAGGAAAAGAAACACAGAGAGAGAGAGAGAGAATTAGAGTTTTATAAAAATCCAACAATACCAATTAGATTTGAAGAATATCGCACATCTCCCGCTAAGCTTATAAATGATGACGACGATGATAGTCGCTGGTTGGGGTTGTTGAATTTGGACTGATTTTGAATGTTTAGTTGTTAGATTGATGAGTTGGGGATCCTAAGCAAAATGGGGGATGGATGCAGATGCAGAGTGTGTGTATTTTCAATTTGCGGGTGTGAGCGAGTAAAGAGTGAAAGAGTGACAAATACATCTAAACAAAATCTTGCACATCAGGTGTTTGAGTTTGTTTGGGTCTAAAAAGTAAGGTGGCGCAATTTTTTGGACTGAAAACTGTTAAGTAATTTTATGTTGGGTGATATATGGAGTTAGTGCTTCGGTATACCTAAATTAATTATTATAAAAACATACTGTATCCAAATAAAAAATATATATATTTTTTTTTTGATAGAAAGTAATTTTTAAAAAAAATAATTTAAAAGGAGGAAGCCAAGCCAAGATTAGAAAGTTAAAAATATTGAGATTGATAGCAGTTTTTTTTTTCTTTTTTGTTTCTTTAAAAAAAAATACTTGTGTAACATTTGCCAAATAATGTAAACTTTCTATAGGATAAAATTAATGTTTGATAGGGATCTAGTTGTTCAAGTTAGATTTTGGGTAAGTTTTACAAAACTTTTTTTTCTTCATAATAATGATTTGCTAAACCCACTATTGAATTATATTTCTTTTCTACAATCATCATGCTCCGTAAAATATTTAGATGATCTATCATTCTTCTCAAATATCAAGATAATTGAGCATTAAAAACTTACTTATTTATAAAGAGCTCTTATACTCTCTTTTTTTTCTTTTTTCTTTTTTTTTTTTTTTGTATTCTAAAATATACTAAATGAATAACCTTATAGATTTAACAATAAATAGAAACCCATGGCAGTGTAATTTTGTATGTGATTAGCCCATAATAGATATTTGATACAATTGTTTGTAAAAAAAATATAAATAAAAAGATTGATTAAATTTGTGAACTAATACAAACTATCTCACCTTTAATATGAGACAAAATGAACATTTGGCAGTGATTAAGTTCAAGTTAGACTTTGGGTAGCTTTTACAAAAGTTATATTGCTTAATATCTTTTTTCTTTTTGGGGTACATGAGAATGGTTTGCTATAGCTAATGCTGGAAAAAAAAAATTCTTTTCCAACCATTGTTATACTAACCAAATATTAAAGTGATCTATTATTCTTTTTTAATACCAATATTATTGGGCATTAGCAACTTACTTACGCTTTAGCTTTTTGTTTTTGTGTTCTCAAATATACTAACAGGCTAACCTTATAGATTTAACAATAGAGAAAAACTTAGGTATAATACCCTAAGTGCAATTCATTAGGTTCTCTAATTAAATTCAAGTACATGGTTGTATTAACCAATAAAATACAATCAGTTATTATTTTTTCCAAAGACAATTAAATTCAATGCAGTGATGTGTTTGAATTTAATTGAGGAATTTAATATACAACACCTAAGGTACTATATATATATATATATATATATAAATTTTACCCTTAAAAATAAATAACAATTGATTATTTTGAAATTTTGTGTGTAAGTAAACAATAATTGATATCAAATAAATACATGGATTAAAGAAAAATGTGATTTATAAAAAGTAATTGAGTGATATAACTTTAATCAAAGCTACAAAAAATTTAACACATACCAAACAATTTAGTAGTAATATATCTCAAAATATATGATATTAATTTAAGTGCAATACCCTTCTCAAAAAAAATTTAAGTGCAATAAAAGTCATTTATATGACAAATTTTAAGCAAGCAAAAAAACCTATTCATGAATAGCAATAGAAAAACACGTATATGAACAAATTTGTTGAAGCAATTAATGATACTTACGGCAAGAAGAATCCAATTTTGGCTTCAAAACACACCTAGGCAAGCCTCCAAGTTAGCCTCAAATTTCAATTTTGTTATAACTAAGTTAATGTGGAATTCATCTGCAACTTCCACTATATATAGCATTGTTATCAATCGTACCAAATAAGAAATGCATTCTTTATCTCAAAAGAATCTCAAAAGAAAACAAAACAAGGAAAGAACAAAGTAAGGAAATAAGCAAGGTATTATTCTTGCTTGCCATAATTTCAAAAAAAATTGAATATTCTAAACTTGAAACTTATCTTTCATGTGTCCAAATCTATTAAAAAACATCGTCTATAAAAATTGTCAATCTTTATATGCTCAAACCTTACTAATAGACTAGTATGTAGTCCCATGCATATGCACGGTTATAATTAAAAAAAAAAAACATAATTATACAATTCAAATTAATTTTTTTTAGAAGAGGTTCAAATTATACAAGCTTACACTTTTTTTTTTTTTTTTTAAACCATACATTTCTAAAATATCATCCTAAAAAAAATACATTTCTAAAATATGTAATGGTTTCTCATTATATATATATATATATATATATGATTTACAATTTAATTGGTTTTAAACTCTTTAGTTTTTGCTCTCAATAATTCACTTGTTACAAAAATTTAAAATTTAAATGGACACGTAGCAAAAAATTGGACTTCAATTGAAATCCAATTTAGAATCTAATTGGATTTGGACTCTATAAATTTTACACTCAATAATTCACTTAGTACTAAATTAAAAATTAAATGAAACACGTGGCTCAAAATTGAGAATTGTGAATCATGCTTTGCCAACCTTCCATTTCCATTGTGCCACCAAATCTTGACAAAACATGTAAATATATAATTTTCTGAATTTTCTTTTATCTCAATGTATGATACAATAGATAACATAACATAATTTTCATTCATTCTAATTATCTTGTGCCTTTAGTGCAAGATAACTTTCACTTGCTCTAAAGAAGCTGTTTAGTTCCTAGGGTTCACTAGCACACTAATGGCATCTTAATAAAAATCCAGTAATAATAAGATAGTAATTGAGTGATCATAGATTAATGCTAATTGTGGCATATTTTTAATGGATTTGGCTTACCTCTAGTACTTTTTTAACTGAACATGTCCTTTTATTTTAAATATATAATGGTAAGTGGTAGTGGGTTTTAATTTCTACCTTTTTTTTATTTTTTTTTATTTTTATATAAGATAAAATTTCTACTCTAGCCTAATCTAAGTGTATATGTGTGTGAAGCTCTCTCCTAGAAACTTGAACCCCAGCCCTTGCCCTTCACACTCCACAAGCACTTATATTTGTGGAGTGACCATCGCATCAAGGGTGTGCGGTGGTATCTCCATGTTTTATTTAGTTAGTGGTTGACGTGACAAACTCTTATTAAAACAAAAAGAGATTTCAATTAAAAAAATACTGGAGATAAACCACACCCATTTTTAATAGATAAAAGTCATATTATATTATTTACATAATCATTCTTTGTCACTTAAGAGATATGATCTAATTAATTTACTTTAGTTTGAGTATTTTAAGTTATTATTAGTTAATTTAAAATGTTTCTTTCAGAAAACCATAGTTCTGTTTAACATTTTTGCTTCAATACATTTTAAGTTATTATTTACGTTTATTTGAAGTTATAATTTAACTTGTCCCCTCCCCCCGGGTTCCCCCTTTCCATTTTCTTTCTTTTTGAAAAACTCAAGTATGAGACTGATGTGTTAAAAATAAATAAAAAAGAAACAGGATTACCTTCATTATTATGATGCTCTTTCATGAAATTAGAATACCACAATTATTCATTTATTTAAAAACACTAAAAAAAGAAAGGCAAAAGGGAAAAAGAAGAAGAAGAAGAAGAAGAAGGAATCTATGGTCTATAAGAAATCTTATGATATTTCTTCGATTCTTAATATTCTTTTATAACAATCAAGAAAATAAGAAACAACATCAACACAAAGATACTTTAAAGAAATGGACTTCTTTTTCGTTACATAAAATCGAGTCAATCAAATTTAAAAATTACGTGTACTTTGTTTTTTTGAAGAAGCATATTGTTCTTTCTTTTGCAAAGGGGTTTGCATAATTCATATGCCAAGCAAAGCATAAAGAGATTCAACGTCTTATCTGTAATAATAATTAATAAAGTATATTGTTTTCAAAGGATTGAGAAGGACACTGCTTTTTCTTTATGTAGAATCAACTCAATCGAATTTAAAAATTATATGTATATTGTGTTTGTTTGAAGACGTATATTGTTCTTTTTTTTGTAAAGGGGTTTGCATAATTCAAATGCCAAGTAAAGTATAAAGAGATTCAACGTCCTTATTTGTAATAATAATTTTTTTTTTAAAAAGTATATTGTTTTTAAAGGATCGAGAAGAAGGGCGCAATTAGGTCTTTTCACGTTGTGCTATATTTTTTCATCCAAGTTAACGGCAAACTTGATGTCTAGGTGCAAAGTGTAACAAGGATTATAGTTTTGAGTGCAAAACATGCATTTGAAAAGTTTTGAGTGCAAAGTGTAATAAAAATATATAGTTCAAGGTGGTAAAGTGTAATTTCCCCTTTAAAAAAAGTTGTTTAATGTCCACTGAATTGGCATACACAACCTAAGAATCAATTGAAGTTAAGTGCGAGTAAGTGTAACTACACAATCAATTTTTTTTATTTTATTTTTTATTTTTTATAATTTGCTTGTTTGAAGAAGTTTATTGTTCTTTTCTTTTGTAAGAGGGTTTGCATAATTCTAATGCCAAGCAAAGCATAAAGATTTTTAATGTCCTTTTCTCAAAGGGGGAAAAAGTAATGAGAAATGTATACATAGTTCAATAACACGCTCATTCTTCAACTGCAGAGAGACTTTTGAGAATTGTTTTACAATTTGATTTAGTGTGAATGCTTCATGAAGGAGGAAATGATACCAAAAGGAAAAGTTCCATGTAATTCAACCATCTTAGTGAAACAAGTTGATACCAAGGATAAAGATGAGGCTATAGACCATTATTGATATTGATTGAATTACTTAAGCAGCTAAACAATGAGAACTGAGAAGAATCATACAAATATTAAAGAAAGAGTTACATACTTACATTAGTTGCACAGGGCATGCTTTCATGTCTTTAAGTCAAAATATTAAAGAGTAACTTTGCTCAACTTTACTCAACTAAACCTTACCAATTAAAATGGGGTGGCTCTAAAAATCTTAATTAACTAACCGAGGTTATACAATCAAATTCATTTATTTTAGACGAGGTGAGTCAAGAAACACGAATCATCATAAGCTAATCAAATGCACACATTGATTGATTACCTACCAAGTATGCTAAGTAGGCAACACCGCTTAGAAGTTCAACCAGTTCTTAAATCACTAACTTGCTAAAAATCAAACCATCCAATTACATTGAGAGATTATCATACCTAACCCAAAAGATTAAGAAATATATGAGTGGTTTGTAAATCAAAATGGCTCTCCCTTCCCATCTTGATCCAAGTTATAGAGATTAAACCTATTATTTGGAGCATATCCTTTTTATTTTTCATGTGTCTAAACAAACTCAGCCAAAACCCCATATATGTTTCCAGATTGTGCATGAATTTTGCCCCCAACAACAAAGCTTTGGATTTTCTTTTCGATCTCAATCCAACTCATACCCATTTCTTTTGCCACCCCTTTCTCCGTCGTGCTCTTAATACTCTTTTCTCTCTTGGCTTTCTTTGAGCAATGTTAAAACTACAAACAATCACACAACTTTTGCTATAACTGCCATGTGGCGAGTTATGAATGGTGGAGGAGTGAACCCGCATGGACGCCTCAGTTTTTCTTCACTACTTACAACTTGTCACGTGATAAGTTGTGATAAAAGTTGTGTAACTGATTGTGGTCCTAGCATTTTTCGCTTCCAACCAAAATCAACCGCTTTGTAGAATATTTTCTGATTTTGAATCACCATTATTGCTACAAGCACCAAGCAATGCTTGCTAAACATCCATACCAGGGATTTCCGGTGATCCATCAATAAACCTCTTTGCTTTAGTAACTAGACAAGGTAGCGTTTTGTGTCATCAATAAAAATTTAGAGTATTACCTATCACATCAACTTACCCATTTAGCAAGATCTTTATTTCTCCATTAAAAAAAAAAAAAAAAGATCTTTATTTCTTGTTCTTCCTTTATTGATTACAATAGTCAAAAGACTCAAATATTACTTTACTAAAAAGACAAAACTGAAAGAGCAAATTATAACTTACCCACCTTTAATTTGGCCGAAATTTAAGTTGTTTACTTGCTGTTTTAAGAGCAAAGTCCAACAAGCCAATGATTCAATCTGGTTTTGGGTGACGGTGCTATTATTTGAGAGCCCCTGTGCCAGTGCAAAGATTTAAACAAGCATTGTTCACTAGCATTGTTATACACAAATAAAAAATAATCGAATATTTTTTTTCAGCCTAAGGAGCAACTACTAACACTCTAAAAAAAAATACAAATCAAGAAAAAAAAATAAATAAAGAGACATTACATATACATAGGCCAATGGAACTTTCAGCTTTTCATTGACTTCCTGATTGACTTTTAATGGATGAGTTGATGAAACTGTTACCACCAGCAAGATCTCTATCAAAATCATCGATCATCACCATTTACCCTATAACATATGTTCATTCTGTAATTTCAATCTCATATCTCTTGATTAAATATGCAATTAACATAACTTGTTAGGCTACAGTCTCATGACCAATATCCAAAAGACATTAGATAAAAAATAAATATATAAATAAAAGGGGACTTCAAGAATTATTCGTGGTGGCACTACAATCCTATTATATTGGAATTATTCAATTAAAATTTAATATTTATTTGCCATATGGCTATATGCCACTGCAAATAATTCTTGAAGTTCAAAATATGTCCTACAATCCTATTATATTGGAATTATTCAATTCAAATTTAATATTTATTTGTCATATGGCTATATGATTAGAAATTTCTGGTGTACGGTGCACTGATCAATTGCTTGTTTGCCGCAATGGGAGGTTTGGCTATGGTGGTTCTCTTTAGTAGATGAGTATAGTTTGCAAGTTATTGAAAATGGCAGTGTGCCCTTTATTTTCCTAAAAAAAATTGGAAAGTAATAAATAAAGAAAGAGAGAATAGTTGTATTACTTAGGTAATAAGGTTGAAAACAATAACATTTTATGATTTTTTTTAATTGTTAAATCTCTTATAATTTATGGTATAAAAAATATGTAACTTAATATATATATATATATATATATTTGCCTATCCTCGTAAAAGAGGTTTAATTTGTCCCCCCAATTATACTATCTTTTTTGTTTTTTAGAAACAAACACACACACAAGGCACACAACAAACTCAAATTATACAACCTAGTGACTATTGGTTTTTCATGTTAATTTTTATATCCAAAATAAAACAAATTAAATAATTTATCTATATGTTATTAATGTGACATCTGTCAATCTTATATAGTAAAATGGACAATAAATTTAACATTTTCATTTTGAAAAATATAGTTTTAAAAGAACATTACTGGCTTTCAAATAGAAACATCCAAAGTTTTTAAAATTAAGCTCTTTTATTTAAACTATATTGAAAGAAAAATATTTACTTTTTTATATAAAAAATTATTAAGTTAGAGAAATTATCAATAAACTTTTCATTGTTTTGAAATAGTATTATATTTTGGGACATCCTAAAAATATGGAATAGAAAAACCAATAATATGGGAGGGAGATTGTTTTTATAGATTTGGCTTCTTAAATTTACGGTGGCAGAATGGAGAAGCTTTATAAAGATCACTTTCTTTGTCTAATTCCTCTCTGTGGTGGGCCTCTCGTTTGTCAGTTGATTTGTAATTACTCTTGACTCAATAGTTTCATTTTATGGGCTTGTTTTTGTTTCTCTATTTTTGGCCCACTTAGATTTTAACATCTTTTTAGTATTAGTATTTCCCACCAAGATTTGCGGGATTTGATTTCTCACAAGAGGAATGCTACGTCTACAACAATTTTACAACATTTTTACAACAAATTACAGGTGGTTAGTTGTTATTGGTTCAAATTTAAAACTAACACTAAGATTACTTTTTTGCCCTAACAATAATAACCAGTAACAACCTGCCACTTAGGATTTGTTGTAAAAATGTTGTAAAAATGTTGTAGACGTAGCATTTCTCTTCTCACAATTATCTCACTAGTTGTTACTGACTGCTCGTTTATCTCTTGTTTTTTACAATTAGTACTATTTATAATAGGATTTTTTTTTTTCATTTTTAGATTTCCTTTCAAACTCTTTTTTCGCCAATTTGCTCTCTAATCTACGAAGAATACAGAGAAACAGAGAGACAGAATCTCTATCTGGTGAATTTGGAAGTACACGTTGTATTTGCATGCACTTAATATAACGTTTTTCCTTGCTCCTTGTTACACTGGATTTAAGCCCCACGGTTGCTGAACAATATTTGGTATTCTGTTTATAGCAGATTGCACAAGATTTTCACTCTCTCACTCTCTCACTCTCTTCCATTTCTACTATGAACTTTGGTCATTTTCCACATTGCTAGATTGGTTGCTCTTGTTCAATTGCTTTCAAAGTAAGTATACAACTAAGTCTTGTTGATAATGTCCTTTACAATGCCATGGTTGCACCATGTTTTATTATTACCTTTGACATTTTCATGGATTAGTCTTTCTTCATTTTCATTCCAACTTCTCTTTTAATATCATACACTGTCATTGAGACCTTTTTCAGTAGATTATTGAAAAAAAAAATACTAGTGATCGGTACTAATTAGCACTTTTTCCATTTATTCATTCTCTTGATTCTTTTTAAAGAAATGTAACTATGCAGAAATGTATTTGGCATTTTATAGAATTTTAGCAAAGCTTCTATGAAAATAAGAAAATGTCTTTTTTTTTTCTTTTTCTTTTTCACATTCAAAATTAAGAGCCAATAGATCATTGAAAACAACCCAAATAACAAAACTTATTTTTGAGACGCAAATTAATTATTTCAATCACAACTTTTGGATTTGGATTCTGCTGTCATTGTCAGTCTATCAAAAATGGATTTTTTTTTTTTAAATTTATAATTGATCATTCTTCCCATCCTGCACTTGTTTGTATTGGCGGTAGATGTGACATTGTAAATAGTTAAATCAATATTGCCATACCTTTTCAATGAAAATAATTGTTACTCAATATGATTGTTCTGAAAAATTAGATATATATGAACTGAAGTGTAACACATCATGACAATTATGGTTCAGCAACCAAAAGTTGGTCATATATCCTGTTTTTTTGTTAACCATTATCTAATACTCACATTTGCCATGAAATGCAGATATTAAACCACAACTTTCAGCCATGAGAGTGAAGTCCTATCCAATGAACTTCTGCTCAACAATAATTTGGCGGCCAATTTGTTTTCTGGTCATTCTAGTAATTCCCTCCACAAACTTTAGCATTCTGGACGCACTTATATTGTTTTGAAACTAAAACTTCATCTGAATTTTCCTCAAATAAGGAAAATATTTTCTTTTATATCAGTGCTTTTATTTGCAACAGTTTAAACTTACACATTTTATTATTAAAAACTTGGCAGGGATTTTCTGGTTTCATGATATCAAGGTTGTGTGTCATGATCAAACTAACTGAAGAAAGTATAACAGCAGAATCACTCGAATCACGCAACAACTCGTCTTTAAGGATTGAAACAGCAGCAAAATTGCTAGTTCCTTTAAATTCATCAACAATGAATTTTGCAAGAGCTCTAAGTTCATCACTAAATGGAACTGAAATATCATATGGTGTCATCCAAGCAAAGGCCAGTGCTTTTATTGATGGCAGAGTTTGTGTTTTTACTTCTTAGTTTCCTTTTCCATTGAAATGTAAACAGATTCAAGGGAATGTGAAAGCTCTTTTGATAATTAAGCATTCGGAAACTTTCTAAAATTTGAAAATTTGCAATGCATAATGGTAATGTGTCTAGAACATATGAACTAATGCTTTTTTTCATAATTTCTTGGCTTTTTAATTATATTTTCAGGTTGCACCAACATTATTTATAGCACTTTCAACAATTCCATATGTATCACATGCTTCTTATATTGGACTAGATGGATTACTGTTCTCACTTTACAAAGATGAGGATCAAATGCTAGCAGTATTTTCCAACACTTCATCTCCTTTAAACTGGTATGCTCAGCCAGTGGACCGGGACAATGGGAAGTTATATGGACAAGCAATAGCTGCAGACCTTATGGCCACTACAAATTCAAGTTGGATTCAACAGGCCTTAAATAGTACAAGTGGCTATTCTTGGCTAGGAAAAGCATGGAGCAAATCTCAAGATAGCATATTTCTTAGTGCTGTGGCTGTGGATGGTAGAGGTGTGGTTTCCTTTGGTTTGCCTGCAAAAGTGGTTATCGACCATTTTTCAGCTTTGGATTTTCATGGTGGTAATTTTCACTTGGCTACAAAAGATGGGAAAGTGATTATACAAACAAGCCTACCAAATGCACAGATAATGGTAAGCAATAATACAGTTTTGGTGCAAATGGTGAATTCAAATGGAGACCCTACAGATCAGGTAGCTAACTTCTCGTGTGAGTCTGATGATGGTGGGTCAAAACATTTTGATGGGAAAGTTTCAGGAATGAAATACACATTTTATTGCTCTACGCTTGAGATTGCTGGAGTTGAAACGGTATAATTTTTGCTACTTTTTTCAGGCAACTTCTCATTTATGTTTAAGAGATTTATGTGAATTTTAAAATGAAAAATGCTATAGAAATTAGATATTAGTATCAGAATACGTTTTCAACTCAACATGGCTTATCTTGGATTTCAAAGAAGAATTATCGCTATTTGTTAGTTTTTAAGTTTTCCATTGTCACATTGATTAGTGTTTACACTAGTCAGCTAAGAGCACTATGTTTCATATAAGACAGGATTTTTTTTCTTAATCTTATGGGGTAAAAGATTTTGGCTACTTGCTTACACTATCAAAAGTGATATGACAAAGATCCAAAGAGTTTAGCAAATTATAAGACACATATTACATTTTTGGTTATTGTTGATATGGGGTGTAAATCCCTTCATTGTTTCAAATATCTCTCCTACAATTGGATTTAGATTTAATTCTGTTATGTTCCAGTCATTATCAGTACATTATCAATTCCTTTGATCCTCTGTCAAATCAAGTTTATGTCATTGTGCTGGTGCATCTATCTGTCCCATTGACTCTGTATATACCAAGACAAATTTAGACAAAGTAACCACCATTTGACTACATGCATGTTATACGATAAAGTAAGCCTGCAACTCATCCTCACTCATACAATTTATCTGGAGTTCTATCCATACTCATTTCTTTCAACACGAAAAGGAAGGACATAATTTGCTCTATTCTTGACTAACAGCTAATGTTCCTTTTTATTTCCTTTAATTTGAAAATAACATCAAATTTATCTTAGACTTTATAATTAAAAATAATTTTATTCCACAACTTGACAAAAAAAAAAAATCTTAAACTTTACATAATGAAGTTTACAAATGCATCTAAGACATGAAGATTTGCCATCTATGACTAATAGTATAATTTGGCAACTAGAGTTCATTTAGATGTGTACTATTTTTTTTCCTCAGGTATATGTCTTGGCTTATCCCCCCAACAGATTAGTGAGCCTTGTCCATCAGAACAGCAAGCTTTCGTTCACACTACTTTTGCTTCTGTTTGTTTTTATGGTTATCTCGCTTTCCATCTTCTTGTTCTTAATAGTTAGAGCTGCGAAACGAGAAATGTTCTTATGTGCTGCCCTCATTAAACAAATGGAATCGACTCAACAAGCAGAACGCAAGAGTATGAACAAAAGTCATGCCTTTGCTAGAGCAAGCCATGATGTACGTGCTTCTTTGGCGGCTATCACTGGTTTGATAGAGCTTTCTAATCAAGATGCCAATCATGACTCAGTTTTAGCAACAAACTTAGCACAGATGAATGATTGCACAAAAGATCTCCTTGGTAACTATTATACTCATTCTATTTACTTTTTGCCGCCCTAATAAAGTATAAACCAAGGTCATCAACATAGATCAATTCCAAGGAGAAGTGTATATTGCACCACATGCTTCAATACTTGTTTATAAATAATTTGGAACTTTAGGGATGTGTAGAACATTTAAATCATTTTTAAGCATATTCAGTAACCTATTCTTTATTTAATTCAAAGCATTGACATATATGCATGTTATTATATTAATTTTATCAATGACCCAAGTGTTTGTATCTGACATTTTCTTAAATGATCTCTCAAGTAAAATTTTAAACATGTGGCAGAAAAAATTTTCTTCCTTAATTTTCTAATGGAAGTTACTTTCTCAATAATATACTCGTTAGCCAATCAGACTCAAGATTATTTGAATTATCAACCAGTTCTTAAAGTTTAGCCATAGAAGATGAACTATTTGGCATGGAGAAACTGCTTATATTTACAATTATTTTATTTATAAATATGGTCCAGGCTTATTGAATTCGGTTCTGGATACAAGTAAAATTGAAGCTGGAAAGATGCAGCTCCAAGAAGGAGAATTCAACTTGGCTCAACTCCTCGAGGATGTAGTGGATATGTTCTATCCTATGGCTATAAAGAAAGGCATTGACATTGTACTTGATCCTTGTGATGGCTCAATAGCTAAATCTTGTCATGTTAGAGGTGACCGTGGAAAGCTTAAACAGATCCTGTGCAACTTGCTTAGTAATGCTGTAAAGTATACAACTGAAGGGCACATCACAGTTCGTGCCATGGTCCAGGAAACGAGTTTTGAAAATGCCATAATTGCTTCTAATAGTCATCTTGTATTGGAGTACTTGTCACGGTTGTGTTACAAGAACAAAAAAGGTTTAAATGATTTGGTTGCCTTTCATACAGCTCAACAAGAGCCCAATCTCACAGAATTTGTCATTGAGGTGGATGATACTGGCTTGGGAATTCCTAAAGACAAGCAAAAATCTGTTTTTGAATACTATAATCAGGTTACAGAAACAGCTTCTGGTCAAGAAGGATCTGGTTTGGGCCTTGGTATTGTTCAATCTTTGGTAAGCAATTCAAGTAATACCTAGTTAATGCACTGAAGTTTTTCCTCCTTTTGGACGTGAATGTTGCTTTGGTTTGTTGTTGTCCAACCTATAATTAAGGTCTTTCTGTTTTTATACTTTATTTGCTTTTGAATGCAAAATGGATCTATTTTTTACTTCCAAAGACGTGAAGTACTTCTGGAATTAGCAAAAGGTTACCCCAATTTGTGAAATGATGGGCCATATAATTGATTTTAAGCTGACACGTGCATTTGACTAAATTTTATTGTGTTTGTGGCTTTGTGCTCTAGGTGCGTCTAATGGGTGGAGATATAAGAATTGTTGATAAAGAGCCTGGTGAAAGAGGCACTTGCTTCAACCTCAATATCAAGCTTCCTACATATAAACCGGAGTCAGCAGACACTGAAGGAGAATTTCCTAGAGTGCACAGTGATCGCCATTCAAACGGATTTCAATCTTTTGCATCACTTCGGTCCCCTTCACCTAAACCAGAAGGATCTCATGTGGTACTTCTTATACAAGGCGATCAACGGAGGAAAATCTTGATGAATTACATAGAAAGCTTAAACATAAAAGTGTCATATGTAAAGCAAGGGAAAAATCTACTATCACATCTGGAGAAAATAAAGCACAAGTTGGACGTTTCCTATTTCAGTTTTTCAGAGAAAATCCAGATGGGTTTACTGGATTCTATGGGCAAATCTGCATCTTTCAGTTCTGATTCAGGACCAATTGATGGGCCTTCATGCATCAAGGATGGAAGTGACCTTGTTCCACTGCCTTACAGAAAGATCAACTCCAAAAGTTCACCAGGCATCATACTGATTGTGATTGATGCCAGAGCTGGTACTTTCTCTGAACTATGTTCAGCTGTGTTTAACTTCAGGAAGGACATTCAAAATTCACGGTGTAAGGTTATATGGTTATATCATCCAACTGTACATGGAACTCATTCAAGAGAGCCTCCATGTGATCATATTGTATATGAACCATTTCACGGGTCACGCTTATATCAAGTACTAGGACTGATACCTGAACTAAGAAAATGCAACTTACCGAGGTTGATAGACCATAATTCCTCAAATGAACTTGACTGTGAAGATATGCAGTTGGGGATGCCTTATTCTCATCACAGATCACTCAAGCAAATAGTGATCCATAAACCTAATGAGAAAAGCAGTGATATGCCTTTGAATGGAAAGAAAACTCTGGTTGTTGAAGATAATGCAGTGTTACGCAAGGTGACTATAAAAAAACTTCGTAGTCTTGGTGCAGAGGTAGAGGTATGTGTGAATGGAAAAGAGGCCTTTGATCACATCTGCAAAGTCTTAACTGATCATAGAAAGGGAGGACACTCCAATTCTCTGCCTTATGACTATATTTTCATGGATTGTGAGGTAATTTTACAAAACTCATCTCAATTTCATTTTCATTTAAAAATAGAAAATTTCCATCTTTGGTAACTCATATTTATGGAGAGTTTTGGAATAAAAGCTATAGACCTTGTATCCGCTATGATCTAACCAAACTGAATGACTTCCCAGGACTAACAAATACTACATGCCTGTGTGGTAACTACTTCCTTGTATATCAAATTTCAAGCTTTAACAAGTTCTGTCAATGTGTTTAAAGATTGCTTAAATAATATTTTGCAGATCTATAATGCCTTTCATTTCTACATAACAGAATTTGTATTTTGTTCTTATTTCAGATGCCAGTAATGAATGGATTAGAAGCTACAAAACTGATAAGGATGGAGGAACAACACTATGGCATCCATCTACCTATTGTTGCTTTGACAGCCCATGGAGAATCAGAGAAAATTAGCAAGATGTTTGATGTAGGGATGGATATCCATTTAATTAAACCATTAAAAGAGGACAAGTTGTTGGAAGCAATCAGATCTATCAACAATAAACAATAAACGTTTAAACTATTCTTGACATTAGTTATTCTTTTGGATCAGATCATAGTCACTAGCCATCATTTTTTGTTCAATTTGTAAATATAAAAGTGTTTGGGTTCCATATTTCTTCGAATAAAAGTTTATGTCCAGTTTTTTTTATCAGGGCCTATTTTTCATTTGTGAGTATCACTCATTGTTAATGGATGATAATGGTTATGTGCTGATTGACTTTCCCAGAAACTGTCTTAGATGTGGTCTGCCTTATGTGATTACTAGAAAATGTGTCACTAACACTTCCCTCAATGCACTAAAATGTGCTCTACTTCTGTGATTATTAGAAAGGAGGTGTTCAGTGTTCTTGAATTCTCACACACCCTAATGATTTTTTCCACCCAAAAAAATAAAATCTTGGACAGCAGGTTTTATCTGCATTTTCTTAAATAAAGAGGATTCCAAGGCCTTATTCGAAGGGACTGGTGTTTTTCTCTAATTTAGTATATTTTGGTCACCTTACCCAATGCTCTCGCTCCATCTCCATCTATTCCAAACGTAGGGTAACCAATTGTCATGTAAACAAACAAAACAAGAACAATCAAGCTTATTCTATGGTTCCTCATCAACCAACATGAAAGATTATGGAATGTACGAATAAAATTTTTAAGAGTCTTCCTTAGAAGCTAACCATGCATATTCGAAGGAAATCAGAGATAGTACTACTATATATTAAAGCTTCACCAAGAGTTAACACTCACCAAGTTGGGACATTGGAGGCCCCATGATTGTCCAACTTCACCAATGCTTTTTAACAAACAAATTACACCGACTGTCAAAATTGTTAATGGACAAGTAGTTTGCTTCATAAAGTCTCTACCAATTATGTAATTTGAAGAGCTAGCATCATTTGGAAGGCAAAGAGTTAGTTCGTTCTTTTTTTCTTTTCTTTTCTTTTTTCATTTTTTTTTCCCTTACAATCAATGGGAAGAGGGATTTGAAACTAAGTTCTTTACATAGGATACATTGAGATACAAGATTCTTGATGCACAAAATTAGTTGTTATTTATACTAGTTGTAAACCTGCGTGATATGCAGAAAAGTTCGAATTTTTTTTTTTTTTGTTAATTAAAATGAAAATAGTAGATGAGACTTATAAGTATTTGTTCAAACTCTTCTTAAAATGATGTGATTATTTTCTAACAAATTGTAGTTGATACAATAAATTAGATTTTCAAAATTAAGCTATTTATATTTGTTATTTGAGAAATGATATGTCCACAATATTTTTACAATATTTTTACAACAAATCTTAAATAGCAAGTTGTTACTGGTTGTTATTGTTAGCACAAAAAAATAATCTTAATATTATATTCAAATTTGAACAAATAACAACTAAACACCTATGATTTGTTGTGAAAATATTGTAGACATAGTACATCTTTTTAAATTTAGTAATTTTTTTTCCTTCAAGTAAACATAATGCATTTTACCCTCAATTATTATATAAGGTAAGACATTTTTTAAATAATGTAATGTGTGGTTAGAATTTTTTTTCTAGTGCTCCTTACATCGATTCATCATCTATACATATTGAATGACTTAAAAAGGAAGCAAAAATAAGTAAATCTATTACTTATATTAGAAAAAAAAAATACAAGACTTTATTATCATTAAAAAAGAAAAAAATTATCAAGAACTTACCAACTTAAGGCTTAAGAATGTAAAATAATTGTCATTGATATAGCCCCTCTTTTTACACAAACATCTCTCAAAGCATCGTGGATCGATTGGATTAAAGTGGACTAAAAGCCCACAAGCTTTGGCAGAAACTATTCTTTCACGGAGACAAGTGACGTACTATTCACCTTTGTTTATCATTCTATTCTCAACCGCAGATCATACGTTAAAAAACTGTACTTGCAGACGTTTTTGCTAACAATAGTTATCTACTTGATTAAGATCTATCGATGTTTTGAGGTTGGAAATAAGAATGATTCATGCTTTCGGAATACCCATGATGGTCCAAATTCATTATGTGGTCGCCAGTGAACTCTTAGGGCTAATGAGGCTTCACCACCCTCATGTAAATACCTCAATTTTACAACAGTTCCACTTCCACTATTTGGGGCCAATAGCAGGGGTGAATGGGAAAAAAATGACAGTCCAGACTCCAGAGTTTATCAATATAGTTGGAACCACATTGTCCAAAGACTCAAAACAACATCACAAAGCTTTTTTTCTTGGGAAAGAAATGTGTTTTATTGCAAGCAGGCAACAATGGGGTTCCCTGGTGGAATGGTTTGCCACATTACCAAAAATATAAAGCATAAGTTCATTAGCAGGTTGATTCATCTAGAGAAATTTAAATTTAATGGTAAAAGTAACATAAATACTAGAAGCCAAAATCCAGTAGGACATTCTTGCCATCAAATGCCAAAACTACTTCATAATTGTGATGATAAAACACAGACATTATCCTCTTTGATCTAATGGCTCAAATAGTCTGAAAAAGTTAAAGCAATCAGCCATGAAGTTCTGCTTTAAGCCTTCAATCGTTTTCTAAGAAAAACCTCCTATTACTAAAAATAAACAAGGAAAAAATTTTTTGGACCACTTCATGCCCAACATTTATGTCCAGAACCCTCAAGTCCCTTACAGCTCATCCTGCAAACATAGAGCACAAGAAAAATATCAATACACAGTTTAAAACAAAACAAAAATAGTACAATTTCATTAAGAGGAAAGAAACCCTACATGTTTCTCATCTTCCTTGGTTTCAACCTCAGCATCATCTTTGCTTTCATCCTTGGATTCAACATCAGAATCTTCACCTGCTTCATCTTCGGCATCATCATCGTCATCCTCAGCCTGAAAAACAGATTGGCAGAATTAGGGCCACAGTAAACATTGCAGTTTCATAATTTCCAAAAATCAGCCTGCTTGTAGACTTACATCAGAATCAGCTGGATCTTCCTTTGCTTCCTGGTAAAGAATTAAATTCAAGAGTTAGGAAGGAGCAAAGAAACAAGTACAAATACAAGCAGTATGGATGAAATACTCTTCAGCATTTTGAACTGCCATGGGCGAATAAATTGAACTTTAAAAGCTTTCTTATGACAGAATATATGGGCAAAGAGTCTACCTCCTCCTCTCTCTTCTTCTCAGCCTCATCAAATGCTGCCTTCTCAGCCTGCAAAATCAATATATCTCAATCAAATTTCACCTTCAACAGAACAGATTCTAGTGTAGATTCAAAGATAAGAAGGAAAATGCAACTTACATCCTTGTACTTTCCCCAGGTGTCTTCTGCGAACTGCTTGGCATACTCTGCATCATCAGTAATCAAGACATTGCTGAACAAGGTACCAGATTTCACCTGCCAAGTCACACATCTTGCTTGTGAGAAATTAGGCTGGCGTGCAAACCTAATAGTATCCCTCCCCTCCCCCCCGCCTTGCCCCAAAAAATATAATTTAAACATAAATTACCTGCCACAGTTCAATGCCAACATACTTCAACTTGGGGAAGACATATAGGTCTGGATCATCCTTGAAAGCTGCTCGATAACAAAACTAATAAGTATTACTGAATGCCATTAACAACAACAAACTAATAGGGCGTCACAGCGCATCATTATGTGATTTGTAGATTTATATAATAAGCAACGAACCTGGGTTGTCAATCAATGGTGCCTTCCATTTCCCCTGGTAGTTGGGATTCTTAATTTTCTGCAAGGAGGTGGGGCAAAGTTATCAATAAGCATGTTCTAAATCACAATACACATAAAAAACTTGTACTAGAAATCTACAAACCTTTGCCTTCCATGGGCCCTTGTACTCAGGGTTAGCAATGGTTGGGGGTGTCCACTCACCATCTTCCTCATCATCCCAGTCTTCAGGCTGAAACAAACCATCTTGTTAGTAACTACACTTATATTTCTTGCCCAGTAAAACGCAATCAGTAAATACTACATAAATATTTTGAATAACAGGAAATTCAGTGTCTACCTTCTTGGCATCGGTATCAGGAATTTCCTTTGGGATGTCATCATAGCCCTATAAATGCAACAAATGAGTCAGATTGAATGTGATTTGTATAAAACTATACAGAAATTAAGAGTTTTACGAATTTAGGATCAGTACCTCTGGCTTCTTGTCTTCAGGATCAGGAATGTACTCTTTGTCATCCCAATCTTCTGGCTGTCAACATTAATACAGTTGGGACAACATCAATATCTGAAACCCAAAAAGAAAAGCTAAAGTAAAAGTCAGACTGAGCATGAATGAGTAATTACTTTCTTGGCCTCGGGATCCTTGATTTGCTTTGCAGGGAGAAGATCCCAATCAGAGTAGAGACTGCCGGATTGCTTCTCCACATTGTCAATTAGGATTGTGTAGGTGGCATCTGGCTTGAGGATAAATGTATAGACGTGAGTGAGTTGGTCGGTTTCACATGGAACATCCTTCTTGATCAAGTGGTTTGTTTCATTGTAGTTGAGAATAGCATGCACTTTCTTGGTGCTGTAGCCACAGATATCCGGGCCAAACATGATGCTGCAGAACAAACAATCATCGTATACCAAATCAGCAAATTTCAACAACATCACCAAGCCTTAGTCCAAAAGAAAATGCCAAAATGGGAATTTTATTATCGACCTGTATGGGGTGTCACCACCGAATTTCTTTTGGTCAATTCCATCGCTGAGTAGTTTCATGTACCCACCACCACAGTCAAGCTTTTGCTCATGCTTGACGGCAAATTGGAAGACTAGAGTCTTATCCTTGTTGCTGAATTCGGGGAACTCAGCTGAAATAGCAAAGAATCTATAGTCTTCGCTTGTCTGGATACCTGTAAAGATGTTTAGAAATCTTAGAATGTGACAGTATATTGAAAACGCTAAAGATCAACTTAACGCATCAAATTTTACTCCAACACACACAAACATCATTTGAATTTGAAAGGGTACCTTTGATATCAGGGTTTCCAGTCCACTTCCCGGAGGTGTAGTTCCATTCTCCAGCCGTGTTCTCATCTTTCTTCCAATCAGATTTAACCCACCGACTTTCCCATCCGTCTTTAGTGTATACATTGCACATTCAACACATGGAAATCAGTAACAAGAAATCTCAACATACAAGAGCAAAATGAAAACTCAACGACACCAAAGCAAATAGTTTTCATTAGTCATATTCCAAGTTTTCAGTATGGTCCCCACATGTATGTGGATGAGGAAGAATATACAATTATACACAAGATACCAATTTTCTCATATCCCTAACAATAGAATATCTAAGATTCTTTATACCTTTTTTTTATCGACATTGACTAAGTCTTGATTCTTATCGTAGACACGATAATTGAGCTAGAGCTCATTGAAAAATATCAAAGATTCAATAGCTTCGTTCTCTTTTCTTGTAAATCTACCGATTATTTATTCATTTTGGCAAATCACATACGCAACCTATGGATCTCGAACCCACATTTCATCAAAATGCAAGGCTTTTCTATGTTTATGAATTTTCGGCGTCTTATAATACACTCGTACATACACAATCTATATCTGTGTATTTGTACATATAATTATCAATTAAGCACACTCAATTTTCAATTAAAAGATATATATACACACACTCTCAAAATCAATCTCAATCATTTCAAATATACATATTTACAGAAAACAATGTACACGCAAATCTAGCTTTAGATATACTCATAATCATTCTCAATCATTTCATTTCCAAGATCCTGATCCTGATGTTGACCGAAATTACCGCATTTTGACCATTTCAAAATTCAAAAGCGAAAATGTGGAATTCTTTTTCACAGATCTAGTCCAAAATACTAATCTAAACAATCACATTTAAGCAAATTCGAATGCAAAACCACTAGATCGGATCGCACGGAAATTGAGAGCAAGTATCGAAATCTAGATAGAGAAAATGTGAGCAGTGAAATGTATAGATAGAGATAGAGAGAGAGAGAGAGAGGTACCGTCGAAGCGTTCTTCGAAGAAGATTTTAGCGGAGGCGATGGAGAGGAGAGAGAGGAGGAGGAGTAGAGAGAGAAAGCTAGGGTTTCTTCGGCCCTTAAACGCCATTGCTGTGGCACTCAAAGCTAGAGAGCGAGAGAGAGAGAGAGATACAGAGAAAGCTACAGAGAGAGAGCTCTGTGAGGGACTAATATAGGGGTTGAAATCCATGTTTTTGCCATATATGGCCGGGTTAAAATAGTAAATTTGTATTTTGTAAGTGCTGAGGTGGAAATAAGTTGATGACGTGGACGAGTATCTGTATGACGCGTGGAAATGCTTGTCATTGCTTTGACGTGGCGGATTTGGATTGGTGTCTCTGGGAGGTGTGGAGGCTCTTATTGGATGAGACACGTAGGGAAAGTGGTTTTACTGTGAGATTACGGAAATGCCCTTGGGTTTACTTGTGGCGTATACTTCACCAGAATTGACACGTAGCGTGATTTTAGTGGTGGGTACGTAGCAATCGGACCCGATTTTATTGTGCGCTGTGACAGCGGGTCACGCTTATTGGACCCCAATGAGTTGGATGGAATCGTCTTTTTCACCCTTAATATTCCTTGAGCATTATGCCATTTTACATTTTGGAATATATTATATATTTTTTTTAAGAAAAAGGTAAAACTTTTATTTTAGTTCCTAAATTGAATTTTTTTGGAATATTAGTACATAATTAGAAAAGGTAAAACTTTTATTTTACTTCCTAAATCATGTGGGGTTTAATTTTATCATTAAAGATTTAAATATGTCCATATAGTTACTATTTTGCAAATAAATAGGAGTGATGATTTTTTTTAAAGAATTTGTTATGTCCATATAATTCCTATTTAGCAAAAAAAAAAAAAAATAGGAATGATGGGTTTTTTTTCCCAAAAAAAAAAAAAAAAACAATTGTTTCTCTTTTATGTGGTGATTTTGGCACATTAACATATGAATCGTGCCTCCTTCAATTTTTTTTTTTGTCTCAAACCAATATGATTAAAACCAATTACAAGTCAATTTATTTGGGTTTTTTCTTCTTCTTAAATATGCAATAAGATTTGAATTGTATTGGATCATTGAAGATTATTCTTTATCATTAGGGCAATCAACGACTCTCTCTCTTTCACCGGAATTCAATTCCAATTTAATGAAAGTGACTTTGATACTTTAGCCACCAAATCATTTGACCTATTATTTCAATTTCACAAAAAGTACTCAACTTATAAAATAAAGTCAAATAAGGATAATTCTGAATCATTCTAAATTTTTTTGGACTAAATTGATAGATTCGATAATTTGATAACAAATTGAAACTCTAATACAAATTTGTAGGAGGTTGAGGGGGGGGGGAGTTGGATTTTGGTAATTTCTTGCTATCAATATCAAATTCCTAGTTTTTTTTTTTTTTTAAACATAATCTTGCTTGAGCTCATTTGTATTCCTACTAATATATCTATAAGTGGGGGGGGGGGGGGGGGGTGGGAGTTGGATTTTGGTAATTTCTTGCTATCAATATCAAATTCCTAGTTTTTTTTTTTTTTTTAAACATAATCTTGCTTGAGCTCATTTGTATTCCTAATAATATATCTATAAGAGTGGGTGATGTAGTTAGAAAGAAGAAAATAATATATATATATATATATATATATATGGCTAACAGATTATTGACCTTCTCCTAAGGACCAGGCTTATGACATGATCAATACAACTATTTGATGATACAAATATGAAAAATTCTAGGACTATCAAAAGTTTTACAACTTCTTATCATAACTGTGACGTGACAAAGTGTGATTAGTAAATAAAATATAGTGGATTCATGTGTAACAGTGTAAGTAATGGCTAATCACTTACAGCCTACGACATTAAATTTGTGACAAAAAAATTGTAAAATAATTTGTGATACTACTCAACAAATATTGAAATGATTTGATCAAATAACTTGCTTTAACATATTATAATAAAATCAAACTTGAGATATAATATTTTAAAAATGAAACAAGTTGAGCTGGTCTCAATTTAACCTTAGTAGAGTTTAAAACAATTTCAAGTTGCACCTAAATGTCAACCCATGATCGAAGGGTTCGAATCTTACACTCATTGTTATCTTTTTCTTTTTTGGCGAAAACACCATTTTGGTCCCTACAATTTGGTGTAACAATCAATTTGGTCCCTACATTTTGATAGCAATCAATTTGGTCCCTGTTATTTTTCACTTGCAATCAATTTGGTTCCCGCTGTTAATTCACTAATAGAAAATGCATACGTGGCAAACATTTTGCATTGTTGGTGCACATGTGGCTAAAATAATAATATAAAATCAAATAATCAAATATTAAAAAAATCCACCTACGCATTCTAATAAAAAAAATAGAAAACGATTTTTTTTAAATCCACAATTTCTTTTATTTTCTTTTTCTATTCTTCTTAATCTTCTTCTTTTGTTTGACGTGGAATTTTTTTTTTTATTAAAATGCATAGGTGGATTTTTTTAATATTTAATTATTTGATTTTATATTATTATTTTAGCCACATGTGCGCCAACCATGCAAAATGTTTGCCACATATGCATTTTTTGTTAGTGAATTAACAGCAGGGACCAAATTGATTGTAAGTGAAAAACAACAGGGACCAAATTGACCGTTATCAAAATGTAAGGACCAAACACCAAAATATAGGGACTAAAATAGTGTTTTCGCCTTCTTTTTTTTTTATAAGAACCTTACACTCATTGTTAATGAATGAGATTGTTTTAGAGCTGGTTTACGGGATTACTTATTTTAGGAAAAACTTTTTTTTAGAGATAATTTTAGAAAAAACTTAGATAGAGATCTTTAAGTGTATAGTAGGTGTTCAATTAAATTCAAATACACAGTTACATTAACGGATATATATAAATAAATATAATACAAATAGTCATATTATCTTTTTCAAAGATTGTTAAAAAAATTTTAAGAAAAGATAATTAAAATTTAATGTACTTATATGTTTGAATTTAATTAAGAAACCTAACAAGCTATACCTAAAGATTTGTACAGTTGTAACTAAATTTTATTTAGTCATTCTTTTATATATATACTAGCCTTTGAGCACATGCTCACTGGCGTGCTCAGAGGCTCTTCTATTTTTTGGAGTAAAGGTTAATAATTTTCATCTATTATAATTTAGAATTTTTTTTTTCAAACAAATAAAAATGATAAACTTCAAAGATTAGCAGTAACTGTAATTTCTTTTCTAGGAGTTCCCTTTTTAAATTCAAAATAAAATTTGTTATTAGACATTTATGACCATATTTCTAAATGAAGTTACCATTTATTAATGAGAGTATTTTTGAACTACATAAAAGTCTAGTTGAAAGATGAGAATCCTCTTATATATAGTATATATATATATATATTGGGTATAAAATGTTTAGGAAATGTTTTTGCAATTTTGGTACTTGCTCCGATAGAAAATGCAATTCTAATGAAGATATTTTATGTGATCTAAAAAAAATATTAATGGTTTTCCCTACAAGTTAATTAGTAAAGATTATTTTCTTACTCATTCGCATAATAGCATTGCTCCTTTGTTTCACTATAAAATGTTGTTTGAGTGATTTATCCCAAATTATTTGGTCTGTATCCTATTTTGGGTTGTCTTAAAATTAAAACTTGTTTATTTACATTCTCATTATGCCCCTATAAAAATTAGAGATAATAGTATTAAAATTTGATTATAAGATAAAGATTGAATTTGGATGAGGCTAGAGGCTATAAATTTTAAATTTGAAAATAAGTTTGTAATCTATAGCCAGTAAAGCTTGTAATCGTAGAAGTAATAACCCAATAGAGTTTGTAATTTACAATAACTTTGAAAATTTCTTTCAGTTGTCACCAACGCAGGAAAACATTTTTTATTTTTAATATGCATAGGTGTTTAAAATTTTATTTTTTGAGAAACATGTTTAAAGGTAATTTATGAAAATCAAAATTAAATTGAAAATAGTGGACCACGTCAATTTTTCTAAACTTTTCTATCTCTTAAATTAAGGAACTTATTTTTATTACAAAATATTATCACGTTTCAAATTTGAAGCTTATCATAAAAAAAAATAATAAAAACATGGGTACATTAGTTTTATTTCGTCACTTTAATTTTGAAACTTGTCATTATCCAAAACAAAAAAATTAATCTACATGTTACTTTATGTAGAATAAATATAAATTATAAAAATCTCAAAGTAGAAATGGTCTCCCAAACATCATTTTTATTTTTTTACAGTATTTTGAAAATTGATCTTAAAAGTGGAAGCCAAACACATATAATGTAAAAATTATTCTCTAAAAACTAGTTTCACATTCAATTTTTTGAAAATTATTTTCATATGTTTTGAAAACAAAAACAAAAATTCTCCTACCAAACAGACACATAATGATATTCTTTTGAATAGTTGAGTTTCCTAAGGTGAAGTTTTAGGTACACAACATTTCACAACAAATTATAGTTGGTAAGTTATTATTGGTTTTTGTGCGCGCCAAAAGCGAGGCTGCTGGGCCAAGATTCACTTGGGCTTACAATCTATTTGTGTAGTGGGCTTGGATTTCCTATACTGGGTCGTCCTTGTGCTGAGACCAATTGAAATCCTTTCTCCTCTCTTTTTCTGTTGACCGTATTCACTCTCTTTCTTCTCCCCCAAAGTTTCAACAACCTTCTCCCTCCCCCAGCTTCTTGTATTTATAGCTAGATGTTAGTGGGATAGTGATGATTGCCTCTGGCGCTAGTGCGTTTGGAGGTCCAATGCTGTTAGTTGTAAGTGGGTGTTTAGGTGGGAGTGGTCTTAGAATTGGTTCCCACTTTGGAATACTCAGCAGTTGCACTTCCTGATCACGGATTGCTCGGGCGTTAACTCCCCAGGCGAAGCCTCACCGCCCTGGGGAGGATTCGCGGGGGACGATACAGGTTTGAACAGCCCGCGCGGGTGGATAAGGTCAAAATGCCATCCTCCGAGCATGCTATGAATGTAAGGCCCTAATGGGCCTGGATATTCCAACCGGCCCAGGGAGCTTTGGTGCCGTACAGTTTTAATTCTATCCTACCATTGAAATTACTCTTTCACCCACCAATAACAATTTGCCACTTATGATTTGTTTTGAAAATATTATGAACATAACATTTCTTTTTTTAAAGCAGGCAAAACAATTTGGGAGGAATGGAGTGCATTTTTTCAAGCATAAACTACCAAAAATAATGTCTCTCAGGTACCTCAAATTGGCGGCCTGGTCCACAAAATGTCCACTAATGTTTTTAATCACCCGAGGTTGCAACCTCTGGAACTCATATTTTCCTCAACACCCATAACCGGGATTCTTGACGCATCACTTTGATAAAAAAAGGTCAAAGATGGAAATGCCGGTTATAGTAAATAGTAGTAAATATTAATGGTGCGCTTGTATAGGTTGTTGTAAAATTGTATTTTGAGCTTATAATAAGCGTTTGTAAAAAGTTATAAGAAGTTATTGCGAGTTAGAGTTTTTGATTATAAAAATGCTCTTTTAGGCTTCTAAAACATCTAACCAAGCAGACCCTAAATAGTAAATAATACTTAGATCTCTCTTATTTCTTTCCTCTTCTTTTTATGTATTTTTTATTTTTAAGATTCAACACTTGATCTTTCTATAATTCTAAAAAATGTGCAAAAGAATAACACATGCAAAGAATTAGACGGCCCAGATCAGATAATGGGCAATCCTGATATTTTAGGTGTTCATTAAAAGTAAAACGTGCCTTTTCAGCAACCATGCTGTAGTTGAACAAGAGAGTGGAATCATGATATTGATATTTGATAGTGATGGGCACTAACTCCATAGCACACGATAAACTCAAGAAGGCAATATTGTACTAGCACTTTTTTAGTGTTATCCAAAGTAGGCCGGCATTATTTTTCTCTGTTTGGTTTGTCTGCATGCTTAAATTGCAAGCCACTCGAGGCTAGGGGTGTGCATGGGTCGGGTTGGGTCGGGTTGAGGGAATTTTTTGACCCGACCCACCATGGTGGGTCAAAAAAAATTCGACCCAACCCAACCCATCACATAAATTCAACCCGACCCAACCCGACCCATGTGGGTCGGGTTGGGTCGGGTTGAACCCATGGGTTTGAAATTTTTTTTATTATTATTATTATTAAATTGAGTAGAAAAAAAATATAAATATAAATATATTAAAAAAACCCAAAGATTAGTATCGATGTAATTCCTTAAAGGCAAACAACACCAATAACTAAACAACAATAATAATTTACTAGAGTTTGTGTGAACTAATTGGCTTTATATAGGATAGGAAGAGTTGGTTATTTTAAAAATTTTATTAATTATATAATACATATTATATATATAATTAGTATTAGTAGGAGGAACTGAGGAAGTATTGCTCTACAGCTGGTTTTTTTTTTTTAATTATTAAATATAATATATATATATATATATTTAAATATATATATAAGTGCCCTGGTTTTTAAAAAAAAATTAATATATAATATATTTTAAATATATATTAAATATGGGTGGGTCGGTGGGTCAGGTCGGGTTTGGCGGGTTTGTAATTTTATGACCCAAACCCAACCCGACCCGCTATAAAAAAAAATTTTGTAACCCAACCCAACCCACCAAGGCCTAAAAACCGACCCAACCCGGTGGGTCGGGTTGGGTCGGGTCGGGTTTGGCGGGTCGGTGGGTTTTCTGCACACCCCTACTCAAGGCCTCATTACAATAAAGGAAAGTGTCAGCCAGCCTCATTTTTTTGTATGTTTCTATGGAGAAGGATTATATCTAGAATTGTTATTATTATTTTTTTAGATATCATTCAAACAATTGATATTGGGTGCTATGAACAGATTTGGTAGTAGAGCAGTATTATGAAATTCTAAGGGGAAAAATTATTTTAAAACAGTTTTTTAATATGTTAATCACTTTATATCAATTAAGAATGGAAATAAATAGTCCAGAGTTATGGGACTTGCTGTTTGGGCCTTGTGGTAGAGAAACTGGATTCAAATTCCCTCTCTCACTCATTGTAAGAAGAAAATAAAATTGAGATTGGAAAAAAAAAGTTATATGAAAATAAGGCTAAATTGTAAAGATCTTTCATGACAATTTTACTGGATCAAAAGTGCACTTTTGTTGAATGTAAGAATATGATGGATCAATTCTATCGAATTATCAATAATAATAATAGTGATGGATCAATTTGGGAAGGCCAAAAAAAAGAATTTTTAAAATATAATTGTTGTGGTAATTATTTGTGTGGTTAGGATAATGGTAGTCTTGATTCAACTTTCATGTAATGCAGAAAAATTTATATGATAAAATAAACCTTGTAGTACGACGCCCTATGTTTGGATGGAGAGGGACGAGAGAGTAGAAAAAAGGTGAATAAAATATAACTAGAAGATATTAAATAAAAGTATATTTGGACATTTTCTCTTATACTCTCGGAAAATTATTGATTATTCTGAAAGTATCATAAATTCGTACTCTCTCCTCTCACATAAATTGTGAGTTCTACCATAAATTTAATTAGTGAGACTTACAGTTTTGTGAAAGGAGAAAATACGCATTTATGGTACTCTGAGGCTCCGCTTGGGAGATCATAAGGGAAGGGAATGAAATGGAATGAAATGATCATAAGGGAATGGAAAATAATGGAATGGAATGGAATGTATTTAAGTAAGGGAAAAGAATGGAAAAGAATGGAATGGAATGAAATTAAGTAACTTTGATTGGATGTTTTAAAATAAAAGAATGAAAATGAATGGAATGTAAGCAATCTTATTTGGGAGCAGCATGGAGGGAATGGAATGGAATCATTTTATGACAATATTACTGTGGGTGTGAAAGCCCAACGCTACGCATTGGGCCTGGGGCCCAATTTGAGTATCAATATGTGTCCGAAGAGGTAAAAGGGGTTAGAAATGAGTCCATATGGGGGAAACGCACCTGGAAATGAATGATAGGATATGTCTAAAAACAATCCTATTGGTCTGAAGAGGTCCCTCTCATCGGATCACAAGGGAACTTGATCAAGCAACTATACTGAAGGCCTGAGCGACCTTCCCAACTGACTCCACGATAAGGGCAAGCTTTGAGCATGTCTAGAGATGATGAGAACAGAGAAATATCTAAAAGGAAAAGCTACTACCACCGCATTTAATGCACTACAGCAACTTTCCTAGCCACATTTATGTGGAGAAGACCTCTGAACAGTGCAACCTCAGCTACTACCACTCACGGCAGACTAAAACAGACGTCTGATGTGACATGTACTCAAGTAAATGCTTGGATGAAGAATAAGTGTACGGTGAAGATGAGGAGGAAAGAGGATATATAAGTGGAATAGGCCTCTGGATAGAGGGGAACAGAAAAAATTGGGAAAGAAAGAGAGAGAGATTTGTATCCACTTTTCCATGAATATTAAGCCTCTTCGGATCTGAGTATCATCCATTCTATAATTGTTTTTACTTCAAGTTATTCTTATTGGCATAAGTGAATCGTTGCTAAATCCATAACCAGCCCAACTTTTTCACCCACTCTCTACAAATTTATTGTTCTGAGTTCATTGGGCTCAAAATCTGCGAAATTTGGGCTTGGCCTACCAAATTTGGACCCTACAATTACTATTAGACTCTTATTTTAAAATAAAGATTTGAATATATAGGGGTATTTTGGGAGTTTTAGTAAAAAAATTATTAAATCTAATTCTATTCCCTCCCATTCCTCCCAATTTCGGGGGAATGAAAATTTAAGGTTTTAAGGGAATAGAGAGGAATGAGTGTTTCCTCTTACCCAATTCCATTCCCTCCCACTTAAACTCCCAAACAAAGAAATGGACTTTCCATTCCCTCCATTAAAACTCCCAAACAAGGGAATGGAAGAATATTTTAAAATGATTCTTTTCATTCCTTTCCATTTCATTCCATTTCCTTCTCCCAAGCGGAGCCTGAGAGTACTCAATAATCTGTATACTCTCCATTCTTTCTGAACATACAATAAATTCTACAAGCAACATTAGACCACCTCTATTTGATTCTATTGTGCCCCTTCTATAGACTATATTATTGGAGGAGCTTGAGCTAAGTAAGCCATCTCTCTAGGCTTCTCGACCCACCAGCCTAGGCTGAGTCGCTAAGGTCCATACGGGCTACCAAACCAAGCCAATAGGGCATGATCCTAATTAAAAATGGCTCACTTGAGCAAAGCCACTACAATCATAGATGGATCAAGCAAAACGTTACCATAAGAATTGTACCCCCATATAAGAAACATTTTTGAGTTTGGACTTTGATCTAAATTAAGAGTTTAATTTATTAATTTGTTATTTTTAAAATTATATAGCTTTTTTTTTTAAGAAAAAGGTAAGTAAAAATTAGGCTAATGGCATGCCAAGTGGCAAGTAGGTCTTCCATAGGGTCTGACTCACATTTCAAAATAAATACAATAGCTTGATGCATTTGAACCAGCTTACAATTCTACCAATTTTTTAGGTTGAACCCTAATTTACACGGTTCTCTCAAATTTCTTAAATGTTCGGTTCTTGCATATAAAAAATCGATTTCATAATCAATTCACAGTTAACTTGGTCAAACTGGCCGATTTGGTCCAAGTTTGAAAACCATGGGTTGAGGTCCATATGGGCTACCAAACCAAACCTATGGGGCATGATCCCCAGTAAAAATGGTTCACTCGAGCAAAGCCGCTACAATCATAGATTGATTAAGCAAAACGCTAGCATAAGAACTGTACCTTCATATAATAAACGTTTTTAAGGTTGGAATTTGATATAAATTAAGAGTTTAACTTATTAATTTCTTAATTTGTTACTTTTAAAATTATATAGTTTTTTCAAAGAAAAAGGTAAGTACAAATTAGGCTAATGGCCTACCATGTGGCAAGTAGTCTCCCAACGAGTTGGACTCACACTTTATCAGATTTTCAATTTATTAGTTTGGAGCTAGTATTGGAAAGAAACCCTATACTACAAAAAAGGAATTTTCAGTGGATGATCATTTGTGATTTTTCATTTCTTTGGTTCTTTTAAGCTATCTTGTTACCCATGTTAGCATTCTCACTTATGACACCTGTAAAGACTCAAAATGTATTGGACCTTAACAATAAGATTTGTAGAGTATGGGTAGAAGGACTAAGTATCAGCAAAGCAAACAATGATTGGTGTGAAAATCCATAGGAGTGATAATCAAGGAATTGGACTAAGTGTTTATGAGGATAATAGCGATGACTTCGGCTAAAGGTTTATGAAGAAATTTTGTTCTCGGCCTAGTTCGAGGATCTAGTCCGAGGAATTCTTTGCTCAAAGCTGACATATGTAGGGGTTGTCTTTCAACACCCTGAAGATCTCATTTTCGGTTCTTGTCCTAATCGGGTTTTTTCTTTTCACCCATCCCCCCTCCTTATCTTGATGGGGGTGCTATCTATTATATAGTCTTTTTTTAGTTGATCTCTACCGTCCACTTATTAATCATCCAAGCCTATACTTGAGTGCCTATCCCATCAGCCGTCTTTGCAGGCTTTCTGTTAGTTGAATCAACCAAGGCATCACTGCTGGCTGGTCAACTCACCATTGATGTGATCAAAATGTAGGTGGAGTGCATTTAATGAGTGAGTGACAGCTCATCCTCGGATTATCCCCTCTCCTCGGTTTGGACCTTGGGCCTGATATCCCTAGACGACTTGGGCATCGTTCGCTCATCCTCGGATTATGCCCTCTCCTCGGTTTGGACCTTGGGCCTAATGTAGAGTGGGCCGGGGTTGCCATAATATTTGGGGCCCCACAATAGCCCCTCGAAATTCTGCTATCCGACCCTTTGGGCGGGGAGGAGGATTTTGACGTTCTCGGGCCTATTGTATTGGCCTGTCGAACCTTGCCTTTCTGTCAGTGTTACCATCCTTGCAACTATCCCTGCAACTTTCTTTGGCATAATAGGCCCGCCTGAGGAATTTTTCCTTATTTCTGTAAATCTTTTTCTCTTTCTAGTCTATACTTTTTAGCTTGAGTTCCTTACTAGTTCCTCTAGGATGGGTAGGTTTAAGTTGTTGTGCTTTAGCATTCAGCTTTACTTGGTTTTCTTTCCTAGCAGAGCTCATTATTTAGCATAAAAAGGGGTTGGCTCTGCCGTAGGTTTGGGCCTACGGTCAGTATAAAACCCTAGTTCCGCCCGGTGCTTAGATCGTCCTATAGTGACTAATTTCCCCAGAGGCTTGAGTCCGAGGACCATGCAATGCTTTGGTTCTGTCCAGTACCTAGTTCTATGATTTTTTAGTAACTTTCTTTAAGTAGTTAGTTTCCCTAGAGGCTTGGGTCCGAGAACCATGCAATGCCTTGATTCTGTCTAACTCTTAGTTCATAGTCTGAAGTAGCTGGTTTCCCTAGAGGCTTGGGTCCGAGGACCATGCAATGCCTTGGTTCTGTCCAGTACCTAGTTCTTTGATTTTTTAGTAACTTTCTTTAAGTAGTTAGTTTCCCCAAAGGCTTGGGTCCTAGGACCATGCAATGCCTTGGTTCTGTCTAACTTTTAGTTCATAGTCTGAAGTAGCTGGTTTTCCCAAAGGCTTGAGTCCGAGGACCATGCAATGCCTTAGTTCTGTCCAGTACCTAGTTCTTTGATTTTTTAGTAACTTTCTTTAAGTAATTAGTTTCCCCAGAGGCTTGGGTCCGAGGACCATGCAATGCCTTGGTTCTGTCTAACTCTTAGTTCATAGTCTGAAGTAGTTGGTTTTCCCCGAGGCTTAGGTTCGAGGACCATGCAATGCCTTGGTTCTGTCGAGTACCTAATTCTTTGATTTTTTAGTAACTTTCTTTAAGTAGTTAGTTTCCTCAGAAACTTGGGTCCGAGGACCATGCAATGCCTTAGTTTTGTCTAACTCTTAGTTCATAGTCTGAAGTAGTTGGTTTCCCCAGAGACTTGAGTCCAAGGACCATGCAATGCCTTGGTTTTGTCCAGTACCTAGTTCTTTGATTTTTTAGTAACTTTCTTTAAGTAGTTAGTTTCCCCAGAGGCTTGGGTCCGAGGACCATGCAATGCCTTGGTTCTGTCTAACTCTTAGTTCATAGTTTTTCTGCCGAGGAGGGGACCCTGCTCTGTTCTAGTCTCTTTGTTTGGCGTACCTCTTTTAATTACAAGGCGTCATTTGGATTGCCCGAGTAACGCGCTTTGACGCTTTAGTGCTTCCTCGTTAATGAGGCGTCTCTTCATTAATATCCTTGGGGATTTGCGAGGATCCAGCAGTGGATAAGCCCCTTGGAAATTATGCGGAGTTAATGCCTCCGGAAATCTCTTCCTGGGATTTTGTGTTAGTTGGCTTTCACCCATTTTCGCCTTCTATAAAAGGCCTTCCTAGGACGACTCTTTTCACCAAACCTCACAAACACCTTTATCAAACCACAGTTCATAGGCTCTGCAATAAATAGCGGTTTGCACTCTACAAAGTGAGTTGGCCTTTGGAAAGGGCGGTTACGAGGAAGTCTAGCCCCCTTCAGGAGCCAATTATGACACCCCTACCCTGGATGTCATGCTGGGGTTGTGGTAGGAGAGAGCTGAAGATCTTCTTTCTTTTCAACCTAACCAGAAGTGGACTCCTCCTTACCCTCCGGAGGAGGATCCAGAAAGAACGTAACCTTCTTCCCCGAGACCTGGATCCGTCAGCCCCTTCAAGCTAGCAGTGATTGGTTTGGGAGGGAAACCAGGCGAAACCGATAGGGGGAACTGTCCTGTGCCGCGGCCCCTTCCCCCTCAACGTTGCCTTCCTTCCTCCATTTCCTCTTCTCTTGCTCCTCAACCAGCCTTACTAGGTGTCTTTCTCTGTAGTTAGCTAGGTGTCTTTCTCTGTAGTTAGCTTTAGAACAAGCCTGCGTGGGCATCAATTGTAAGATGTAACTTTCTCTTCATATATTAATAAAGAAGTAGATCCGGTTCTTCTTTTTTAATTTTTCACGTCTTTCTGTTTCTTGCGATTGTTGCCTTTTGAGTGAATAGTGTCGCTGTACGCCGTATTGTTGTTTTTCCCTTTTTTTTTTTCTTTTTTTTTTTCTTAAGTGTGGTTCTTAGCCTTTTCACACTAACCATCACACTTGCTAGCGCACAAATCCTTCCCACAGACGGCGCCAATTGTAAGGACTCAAAATGTATTGGACCTTAACAATAAGATTTGTAGAGTATGGGTAGAAAGACTAAGTATCAGTAAAGCAAATAATGATTGGTGTGAAAATCCATAGGAGTGATAATCAAGGAATTGGACTAAGTGTTTATGAGGATAATAGCGATAACTTCGGCTAAAGGTTTATGAAGAAATTTTGTTCTCGGCCTAGTCCGAGGATCTAGTCCGAGGAATTCTTTGCTCAAAGCTGACATATGTAGGGGTTGTCTTTCAACACCCTGAAGATCCCTTTTTCGGTTCTTGTCCTAATCGGGTTTTTTCTTTTCACCCCTCCCCCCTCCTTATCTTGATGGAGGTGCTATCTATTATATAATCTTTTTTTAGTTGATCTCTACCGTTCACTTATTAATCATCCAAGTCTATACTTGAGTGCCTATCTTATCAGCCGTCTTTGCAGGCTTTCTGTTAGTTGAAGCAACCAAGGCATCATTGCTGGCTGGTCAACTCACCATTGATGTGATCAGAATGTAGGTGGAGTGCATTTAATGAGTGAGTGACAGCTCATCCTCGGATTATCCCTTCTCCTCGGTTTGGACCATGGGCCTGATGTCCCTAGACGACTTGGGCATCGTTTGCTCATCCTCGGATTATGCCCTCTCCTTGGTTTGGACCTTGAGCCTGATGTAGAGTGGGCCGGGATTGCCATAATATTTGGGGCCCCACACCAAAAACCTCCTTGATTGACAAAACATTCATAATTCTATTTTTTACTTATTAATAAAACTAGCTTGTAACTCCATATGTATGCATGGATACACTTAAAGATATACACTAAGATGCATAATATAATTCCTATATATATAATTTAAATACTATTGATAGTCATTTTTATATTTTGTTAACTTTTTAAAAAAATTTGTAAGGATATTATTAGGTATAAAATGTAAATTATCCATTTTTTATATTTATTGTGAATCACTTTTTTTTTTTATTTTTTTTTTACGATTCATTTATTTTAGACTCTTTGGTTTTTGTACTTAATAACTTATTTGAATGCATATTTATGATGTGGTCCCACATTTGATTTTGAAATTAAGAAATAAAACTCTTTTAGAATAAATAATTTAGGATACATGGCGTAAAATTGAAACTCTAATTTGAAATTTTAATTTAAGTTTTTCTCAGCTTCACCTATTATATATATATATATATATAAATTATATAGTGGTCATTGGTCGGCCTTGGCCACCATCTAGGTTAATTGTCTTTGTCATATTCGATTGGGAACGTAACAGTGTGACTGGTACTAAGAGAAATCACTTTCACGACAAGACCAAGTGCCTGTTTGTTTTAGCTTTTAGAAGTTGAAACGCGCTTTTTGAAACCAAATAAATAAAATGTGCGTTTGGTAAATTTTAAAAGTTGTTTTTTCTAAAAAAGCTATGTTTTCATTTGTGAAGGAAAAGCGTGTTTTGCGAAAGCAGCCTTGAGTTCCATTACAAAAAAGCGCTGGTGTATTTCATGTTACCGTTGCGCAAATTTCCCAAATTGAACACTAGTTTTTCTTAAAAACCCAACTTTATCCCTTTCTTTATGACACAATTTTACAAAGAAACCCAATAATGAAATCAGAACCAAAAAAAAGAAAAAACCAATCTAACCCATTTCCACCGCATGTTGTTGGCAGTGGGGAAGAGATCAAGTAGCAACGGAGTGGAAGATAGGCGGCGGTGAAGGCAGAGATCAAGCACCGATCTAACCCATTCCTCCCTTGGCAATTTCCCCCTCTATCTTCCTTTGATGAGAATCAAACAGTGTGGTGTGTGTGAGCTTTAAGTTTGTGTGTTTTGATGGGATAAAGGGAAAGAAACTTGTAGACGAAGTGGTAAGAGAAAAGAGAGAAAGGAAGAAGAAAAAAAAAGGAAAAAAAAAGAAAGAGAGCTTTGTAGAAACTGGAATGTTCTGGAGGAAGTGGTAGGGAAAAAGGGGAAAGAAGGAAAAAAGAAAAGAAAACTGGAATGTTTTAGAGGAAGTGGTAGGGAAAAAGGGGAAAGAAGGAAAAAAAGAAAAGAAAAGAGAATGGTACGTGTGTGGAGGAGAAAAAAAGAGGGGGAAAAAAGAAGAAGGAAATATGGATAAAAAAAAGAGTAAAGAAATAAGGGAAAAATAAAATAAAGAATGAGAAATTAAAATTGAGAAATGCTATCACAATATTTTCACAATAAATCTTAAGTGATAGGTTATTATTAGTTAATATTGATGAGAAAAAAATAATTTTTTTAGAAACTTAAAGTTCTTTTTAGAATAATTTTTTAGAAAGTATTTTCACAATACTTTATATATACATTGTCATTTTTGGTAATTTACCACTCAAACTGCCACTTTTATAAGTGCTAGCCAAACACTCAGTTTTTTCAAAAAACACTTTTTCATACCGCACTTTTTGAAAACCACACTTTTTCAAAAAGCCCAGTTTTAAAAAGTTGAATCAAACTCACTCCAAAAGCGCTTTCTAAAAAGCTAAGCCTTTTAGGCATTAACAAACTCTCCCACATTAACGTTTAATGCGTCTCACACACCTCTAATGTCATTAATTATGCTATAAAATTTGTCCCCATCATGCGATCCAGTCACCTAAGCGTGCCACCATGAAGATAAATTATTCACTCCTCTTGAAACACCATGTTTTCAGTGAATAAATTATGCTAAACATGTGTTGGGTTTTTAGTTTTTAAATAACATTATACGTATTTTCATATATTTTTTTCACCTACTCGTATTTCCAAAAAATACAAACAACATTATTAGAACAACGTTACCAAATAGCCCGTAAGTATTAAAAAATTAAAAGATACAAATAATTGTTTTTGATATATTTCGACTTAATAATTTATGATAATCAAAATTTGAACTTGATGTTATTTTGTATCATTAAGTTCACCAATGATTAATTTTGTACTAAATTTCACCATAATTTACAGTAAGGACTAACTAGGATTGTGACCCAAGTCCACTTAGAGTAGTATAACCCTGTACAACAAACCCAAAACAATAGATTTTTAAGAAAATGGGTTTTATGAGCAAACTACAATGCAGAGCAAATACAAACTTGAGAATAATTGGGCTAGTGCTATTAATATAAGTGCCAGAGATGCAAATTTAGAATAAAATCTTCCTCAGGCAAGTCCAAGGAGGATTTGTTCTTTAAAGATCAATGCTAATCCTTTTACAATGACTCAATGAGATTCAGTATTCTCTTCCTTTCTCTTTCTTTGTGCCAGATGTGCATGCTTTATTTTTGTGGGGTTCCTTTACTTATATAGTCATTCCATTGCATCTCAGCCCTCCATCAGTACATTTTAGGAGAACCATTTGGATATTTGCCGCATTAGGACCCTTCTGGAGGTGGTAGAGAGGGTTATGAGCTGCGAAATCACTATTCATATGCCTTTTTCTCATAACTGTGGCCAGTTCAGTTGGTGCAATGCATTAAATGTGGAGATGGCAGTCACATTGCCAGATATTTCTCCCTTTTGTTGCTTGCACGACTTTGTTCTCTTCCCTGAAACTTTACTTTCCAGTGTAGGCAGTTACTTAAAGTATTCCTGAGGTGTCTTTGCTCCTCGGGATCCTCGACCGGCAAACTAATCTGCCTTTTCTCCTCGGACCTCTCTTTCACAGATTTTGTCTATTTCTAAATGATCTTGACGTTTTCCCTCCTCGGACTTGGTCCACATGTCAAACTTTGGTTAACATATATGTTGATCTTTAATCATCCTTGGAACAGGGCCCAGGCCTAAAAATGTGCTCAGATCATTTACTCCCACATTTACCTTTTGATGTACAAAATCAAATAGTACATTAGAATATGATATTTCTTTTTGTTGTGAAATCTAATTTTGACAATATTTATAATTGAAAATAAATTCATTCCATAGTTATAATAAATATTAAAAGAATAAGTACAAGTACAATCATTCTCTAAACTAACAGGTAAGTTACAAACATTGGCACAACTTTTAAAAAAAAAAAAAAAAACAATTTTTTGAATCTAGTGACACCACCTTACTTCACCTTCCCTTGCATGCATACCTATCCTATTTCCTCCTACATTACACTTAAGCACATTAAATTAATAGACTAATAATATAAATTAATAAGAACTTTCATTTTTCTGTTATCAATTTGAGAATTCAAATTCGATTAACACACCAACTTCTCACTTATCACATTAAACTTCTATATCTTTTTCCAATAAACTTGTCAACTTATTATTCATCAAAAAATGAAAATATCAATTTAATAATAAAATACTCTAATAGAAACGGTTAGGCTTGGGTCTAGTGTCCAGTGGCATTGAACTTATTGATATGGTAATACATGTCCACTTTTGAACACACATTACTATCTAACTGGGTCCAATGCACTAGATGCACTAGACCTAAACCAAAGTCCAATAGAAACAAACAGACAAATATGAGATTATATAACACAAAAGAAACACCACAAACTTCACCCAAATGGTGTGTTTGTTTGGAGGTCAAATATGGTGGATGAAAAATTTTGGAGAGAAAATTAGAAAGAAAACTTTTTTGAAGTGTGTTTGGTTGGATGAGGAAAAAGAAAAATAAATAATGGGGCTTGGGTGTTTTCTTCCTGGGCCCACCAAAATGTTTTCTCCTCGAAATGAGGAGAAAATTGACATTTTTATTAAATTGACAAAAATACCCATGTGCAAGTGCACATGAGCTTTGTCTAGTTGGCTTTTTTTTTTTTTTTTTTTTTTTTTTTTTTGGGCAGTAATGTTGCCTCTTCTTCTTATTTATTTATTTTTTTCTATTTTTTTAATCTTGATTTTTTAGGGCTTGGCATGATAGTTGTTTTTTAATAACTAGACGTGTTTTTTATTTTTAATAAATTTGGGTGTTTGTTCTTTTTTGTGTGTGGTTATTTATCACTATTTTTTTTAATTGGGCATTATTCTTTCAAAAAAAAAAAAAGATATATAAGTAAATTTATTTAAACTCATTTTTTCGATTCTTTTACTTTTTCATTATTTCATTATTTTCTATCCTTTTACTTTTCTACTATTTTAACCAAACATATCCAAAAGTCGTGGCCCGTGAGAAGAAAAAAAAACCATCTTTACTTGTTATTTTAAAAACTATATAATTTAATTTATTCCAATTTAAATTATTTTTTGAATTCCGAATTTAAATTATTTTTTAAAAAAGTTTCTTTTATACAAATTAAATTAATTTAGGAGTTTAAACTTTTTTTTTTTTTTGAGAAAATTTAGGAGTTTAAACTTAAAGTATGATTTAAAAAAAAAAAAAAAAAAAAAAAAAAAGCAACAACAACAACAACTACGGTTGTGCACTTGTGTTGCAGAGGAAAGCACCGTGTGCCTCTGTCTGGATAGTGTGTGGGTGGGAGGCAGCCAAGAAGTCAGTCAATCCAACTCTCCATGTATTGACCACCCATCAGTCTCAAAACGAAGCAGCCTCCTTCCTTTGAAGTACTCAACCCACACCGAAATCTAAACCCGACCCGAATTGTTTGCTTCTTCTCCTTCTTCGCGTTCTGCAAAAAAATGGGTACGGCTTCTGCTAAATCAAGAAAAGCTCTTGTTTTTATATACAATCGCTTGATTATTAGAGTAACTGTTCCATTTCATGCTCTAACTTACTATTGTTATTACTATTCCACTCTTGCTCATGCTCAATATAGTAGTAGTTGCTATAGTAGTAGTGGTAGAGAAAATGTGGATAGTACCCATAATCAGAATCAGAATCAGAATCAGTTCCTGAAATCTGTGAGACATCAATGCAAATCTCGAGCCTTTAGGAATCTCGATCACGCCTTAACCTTGTTTGATACAATGCTTCACATGCGCCCTTTGCCTTCCATTGACGATTTTAATCACATGTTGGGTGCAATTGCAAGAATGAAGCATTACTCGGTAGTCGTTGCTCTAATTAAGCAATGGGGTTATTGGGTGTGTCTCCAGATGTTTACACTTGAATGTTTTGATTAATTGCTTTTGTTGTTTGAACCGGGTTGATTTCGGGTTCTCTAGCTTAGCAAGAGTTTTGAAACTTGGTTATCATCCGGACTGTATTACTCTAAACACTCTTGTAAAGGGGCTGTGTCTTCAGGGTAACGTTGCTAGAGCTGTGAGGATGGTAGATGAATTGGAGAAGAAAGGTTATGAGCTTGATGTAATTACTTATGGAACGATAGTTAATGGTTTGTGCAAGGCAGGCGAGACTAGTGTGGCTATTGGGTTGCTCAGGAAGATCGAAAAAGGGAATGTTGAACTTAATGTGGTGCTTTATAGCGCAATCATTGATAGTTTGTTTAAGGATAGATTGGTAATTGAGGCTTTGAATCTTTTTTCGGAAATGTTGAGTAAAAGCATTCGGCCAGACCTTGTCACTTACACGTGCTTAATCCAAGGTCTATGCAGTTTTGGCCGGTGGAAGGAGGCTACTTATTTGTTGAATGAGATGACACAAAGGAAAGTAATGCCAAATGTGCAAACCTTTAGCATATTGTTGGACACGCTTTGCAAAGAGGGGATGTTGGCAGAGGCAAAAGAAGTTTTTGATTTGATGATTCAAAGAGGCATTGAGCCCAACACAACCACTTTCCATTCTTTAATTGGTGGTTATTGTTTGCAAAACAAAATGGATGATGTAGTCAAAATATTTAATCTAATGATTGAGAGGGGTTGTTTGCTGGATGTTGTTAGCTATAACATATTGATTAATGGATATTGCAAAAATAAAAGAATTGATGATGCAATGAATCTCTTTCATGAAATGTCTAATAAGGGAGTGATTCCTAATGTCGTCACTTACACGACTCTTATAGGTGGGTTTTGCCAACTGCAAAGAACTCAGGATGCACTTGAGCTGTTCTATAAGATGCGAGCTTATGAGATACATCCAAATCTTCAGACTTGTGCTATTTTGTTAGATGGTCTTTGTAAGAACAAAAAAATTTCTGAGGCGATGAAATTGTTTCAGGAGATGGAAGACAAAAAGTTAGACCATAATATTGTGATTTACAGCATCTTGATTGATAGTTTGTTTAATGCTGGGAAATTTACGACTGCAAGAGAACTCTTTTATAGTCTTGCCACCAAAGGGTTGCAACTTGATGTTTGGACTTACACTATTATGATCAAAGGGCTTTTCAAATATAGAATAATAGATGAAGCATGTGAGCTGTTGGAAAAAATGGATAGGAACGGTTGTTCACCTAATGATCGCACATATAACACACTCATCCAAGGGTTACTACAACATAATGAGACGTCAAAAGCAATGAAATATCTCCAAATAATGATTAACAAGGGTTTCTCAGCTGATGCAATCACTACAACCATGTTGGTTGAATTGCTAGCATGTTATAAAGTAGATAAGAACATGCAAAAATTGCTTCAGGAGCTTGTTTGAAGGATTTTAAGTTCCTCAAGATGAAGACAAATTTCATATTTGCTTCAAGTAAGTTTTATACTTTACAAGATGATATTTCTTTTGTGCGCAATACTATTTGTTCCTTTAACTGTTTGATCTTTCATTGCAATTTTGTTGTGCTTTCATGTTGCTACTTAAAACCTATTTTCATAAATGTCTACTTCAAAATTTGGCTGATTTGAAGGTAATGCTAAATGTTATTCTTAGAAGGTCTAGCATTTTTTTTTGCTTACACAGCCAATGGCTGGTTGAATTGAATTTCAAATGTTCCATCAAATTAAATTAAATTGAATTTAGGAGTTGTATGTTAAATGTTTGATTTAGGAAAAATTAGATTTGTCTAAGTTTAGTTGTGGTGGGTTTAGGGTTGGGAAAGAAGAAGAATTAAAGAGAAGTTAGGGCTGTTTAGAGGCTGTGTGAACAGTACTTGTGAACAGTAACCTTAGAAAGAAAGAAAAGAAAGAGAGAAGAGAAAGAGAGAAGGAGAAAGAAACAACAAAAGCCAACATGCCTATTGCTCCAAACACTCAATTTTATTAATCAACTCATCCTATTTTCTTTGAATTCATTGAGCACAATATATATAAAGACTCTTACTTGTACTCCTAGTAATAGGATCCAACTAGTATTAGGACTACTAATAAAACCTGATAAATACTAATTTGGATCCCAAGTAAATAAACCCTAAGTTACTTAAAACCCAAGATTCTAGACTCAAGAAAGTTACCAAAATACCCTTAACTTGCAGTAATTGCTGAAATTACAGATTTGCCCTTCAATATAAAACTGACCATAACTAAGAAAATAAAATCCCAAATTAAAAACTGTTTTAACCCTAAAAGACTCATACTTAGACCAATAAAAGGGCATGACTTTCACTTCAATTGGACTTCATACGAAGACCCAATAAAATAATTCTTGAATAGGTGAATTTGCAAAGTAATAGCATATTAATCTTCCATGACTCAATCAATGTTCTTCAATAAAAATATATGTTATGCTCAAAAGTAATATATTGCTCTCTATGATAAGGTGCAGTGAATATCTTTCTCATGCTTCTAATTTGAATGTGCCATAGTATCATAGGCTGTCTTGAACTTTATTAAGATTGGACTTGGAAATAGTTTGAATAACTTTAATTGCTTCCCTTTCATTGACTAGAAGATAAGCAACTTAGGTTGTGTTCTGATATTGAAGTAACCTCATTGTTTTGCGATCATGATGTCCAATGCTTTTTTTTTAATGTAGTAAATGCTTTAAATGTCGTAATACATCTACTATTTTATAATAGAAGAAAACTAGTTCTGATTTGGTCTGGAACAGAATATGGGGTGATAAGGAGCTTGAATAATGGTAAGATAATATTCACTAAGTTTATTATTTTGTGGAGCAAATGAGTCATCTTGTAATATTGAAATTTAAGGAAGACTAGTCACTTAGTCAGCCTATTGAACGGGTTGTAACTTATAGCCAGACTTGCCTGTGGGTGTGTAATACATCTCTCTTGGGTTTTATACTTAAGAATACTTGTGTATCTTCTTCTTTCTCACTCTACTCACTTTTACAATGTTCCAACCATTATTCAAAATTCTCGTCATTGTACAACAACAACAACAACAACAACAAAACGTTAGTCTTTAATTTTAGGGTCAGTTATGGATCCTCAACAAATTAGTTGAGGTCGAACACATGTATTTTTTTCCTCCATTCTATTCCATCTGAAGGCCATGCTTTTTGTTAGTTCCTTAATTAACATATCCTTTTTTACTACTTCTACTAATGTTATTTTTGGTCTTCCTCAATCCTTTTTTGTTCCCTCAACTTGAGCCAACTCACTTTCTCTTACCAGTGCATTAGTATCTCTATTTTAGAACATGACCAAACCATCTCAAGTGACTCTCCCTCATATTTTCATCAATAGGGGGGCCACTTCTATCTTTAAGCGGATTTCCTCATTTCAAATCTTATCTTTTCCAGCTACACTCATTTTATGAATATGTAAAACTAGTTTTTCAATATAGCCTAAATATCTAATCTGATATAGATATGCACCTAATCTGTTACCACTACCTTAGCTGATCTTAAAAACGTTAATGATTAGATGCTGGACCAAGTAAGATCATCAATTAATTTGTTTCTCATGCTCCTTGTCCTACATCTTGCTTACTTATCCTCATTCATAACAAGTGTAGTTTGGTTGCAATTTGCTAAAAATCAAATTTAATGTTAAAGCAAGATATATGTGCTTGCTAGTTAGACCATTGTTTTAAAACCAGAATGGATTGAAACAATGTAGTCCTTTAAAATGTCAATCAGTGTAAGTTATGTTCTGTTTCAAATCTTTTGATTCTCTTCAGTCAAAACCTAGTATGAATTTTGTAATTGTGTCCATTCTTCACAATTCTGATTCTTGTCTTGTTTGCACTTAGTGCTTTTTGACAGTTACTATGGATGCTTGGACCTTTATTCATCTGATGGTAAATAAGATAGCATTTTTTTTAAAGAAATAATACAATTATTAATTATTTTAATTTATTTTTCTATATTACACAACTAAATGAGTTTATCTTTGAAACAAATAGTAATTAGTTTTGTTTCTTTGGTTCCTTCAATCCTCAGCCCCTTCCATTCAGTAGAGGTCTATTGAGTATAGTAGACCTATTATTTTTCTTGTACTATCATATACCAAAAAGACTTATATGTGAAAAATACTATAATATACCAATGTGGTAGGTGCGGGGCTTTCAAAATCTACAATTAGAAAGTTTAAACCCCATGTTGAGGAACCTGATGTGCTCCCACCAACATGTTTCAAATGGACTAGTCATACTTTCTATTTTTTATTTACTTTGAGTTTCTCTCAATTTTAGGCTAGGAAGCATAACCCCATTTGAAGATGCCTGGCAATGCAGAGAGTTCAATAAGATCAAAGGAGATTGTTCAGGAGAGATTGTGTTAATTAACGAGTCAATTTGCAAGTACCAGCTATATTTGCTGCAAGTCATTCTTATACTTTTACAAGGTGAAATATCTTTTCATGCATCTGGGTTGTATGTTGCTATTCTAATTTTGCGATCTTTCCTTCCAATTATATTTTGCACTAGTGCCATTAATTTGAACATATTTTTTAAAATATTTATCTCAAACCTCAGCTTATGCAAAGCTTTTGCAAATATTTCTTGTAGAGCCTGGGATTGTTGATAATTTTTGTCTGTTTCTTATTGAATTAAAGTTTTGAAGTGTTCAACTCAATTAAACTAAATTTGTGGGTTGTGTGTTTAGGGTTTTGGAATAATGACCCAGATATTATGCCCAAAGTAATGTATCGGTGTTTTTTTTTATTTTTTATTTTTTATTTAATAAATTTCTTATGGGTGTTAGTACTGTTAGCTTATATGTTTAATATGTTTTCTAGCATTGTACAAATATTGGACTTGGTAACCCATTTGGAATAGCGTAGTTTGGTCAGCTTGTCATCCTAAGGAAGTTGCTGATAGTTTTCTGGGCTTCATTGTCCATTGGCTATGAGATAGGCAACTTAGATTGCTGTGTAGTAGAATGTAACATCATTGTTTAGTGATTATGGGTCCACTCTCTTAAATGAATAAAATAGATGCTTATTAACCTTACTAATCACAAGCAGTCTGATGTTTGTTCTTAAGTCATGAATCACCCAGATCCAAGGAGATCTAATTTTTTCTTATTAAAAAAAAAGATCTAATATTAATTTGTAATCAAATTCAGTGTTAATGCTGATCTTGAGTGTTTCAAATGAAGGCAAGGTGAGTGGGGTTATCTGAAGAATCAAAGATATTCCTAGATAGGCTTGCTACCCTTCCAGATGTAGGGAATTGAAAAAAAAAAAATCAAAAGATAGTAGCTGTTTCTCTTGTATATGCTGCCTGAAGTTTTATAAGCCTTGCAATAAATGAAATGCAGCATTACTAATTAATGGGATGCAAGGTAGGTTTATTAATTTTAAGCAAAAGAATTTTAATGGAAGATATTTTTGCTTACTGTTTATTTTTCAATTGTTTATGGATAACAAACATAGTTATATTCAATTATTTTGACAAAATATGTTATCCGTAGAAATTTGCCCTGGATGTTATAATGAAATTTACTTTGGTGACCAATTTTAGGCAGGGAATAGAATGGCACCGTTCTAGGGGTATTGGAGAATGGGTTCACTGTGGTTGCGAAGGGGGTGACGGTACAGCAGATGGATCTTATGCCGTGGCCGTGAAATGTCACCATTTTGATCCAGGTTAACAAAGTAGGAAATGCAAATGTAGATGTTAGAGTTAGACAGAAAAAAAAGGCACATGGAATGAACACAATTTTGTTGGGCGATTCTCATGGTACTCTTTTTTCTTGTTAGTTTAAAATAACTAATTTTCCATTTCTTCTGTTGATTTTTTTATATTGGTTATTTAAGTCTGAATGTGTATGACAAATGACATTGAATTCATTCTCATTGTGTGTTTAGCCATTGATTGAACTAACTTAAGGACATGTTCATTAAAGCATCTAATTATTTGCTAAACCGCACATGTCAATTCATACTACATAGTTACACATAAAATAGGGAAAAAACATAGCGGGATGGATGCAATACATATGTTGTACATGCTAATAGCTGAGAATTAGAACCTGACATTACCACCAGAAGATTTTCAGATTGGTATATTGATTTTGAAATCATAGTTCTTTGGTGTCATCAGATGATTTGCTTCTCCACAGTCTATTTTTCTAACAGGATAATTCCCAAATCCACCATCTTGCATATGCAATGTATTGCACCCAATGGATGTGAAACGCTTCTTATACACGTCTTTTCCAAGAATTGTAAAACGAGGAAAGACATACCAACTACCGAGGGTGACGGAAGTGAGGATTGAGGAGATTAGGAAGAATGGTATCTTCACCATGCTAGAATAGAATCCACACATTGGCCAAAGTAAGGTCGTTTTATCTTTTCCTTCTCTTAGTTTCAAATTTATAACCAATCAATCCATAATTTTTATGAACCAACTTATATATATGATGCATGCACTTTATTTCAGAATAATTGAATTTAAGGTCCCGTACCAATGATATTTTTTTAAGGTGTTTGATAAATCATTTTAGGGTGCTACTATTTTTGCACCAGAAAGGATTACTTCTGCACCATCTTCCCTCACATGGAGGAATCTGTTAAAACAAATTATGACAGAATTAGTAATTCTCTTCTTTGATGCACAATAATCCTAAAATGCAGTTTAATGTATTTTTTTAATTATAATTTTTATTATTTCAAATGGTAGAAGAACTCCTAATGCCTTCAATCTTAGATATCCTCTAAAAGAAAAATATGCAGTTAATGCCAGTGGTGTGTTTTAAATTTTTAATAGCTTATCCTTCGTGATGAATTTTACAAGACTATACTTGATGCACTGAAGATACCAAGTGTTCTGTTTCATTGAATAATTACCATTTTGCATCTGTATGGAATAGGTAGGAGAGCTGGCCAGATCATTATTGTGGGATCCATTTTTTCCTTTGCACTTAGGCACCCTTTCATGTGCTTTAGCATCTTTTGAAACATAGTGTGCAATCGCTAGAGTGATCCAATTATATTGGCATTGGTTTTATTATACAGATATGTATCTGAAGACAAATTTGCATTGTAAATTTTTTTAATAAGTAACTTGCCTTCTAAATTATACTAGAAATTTAAAAAGCCAGTGGAGTTTTAGCTGCAATACACAAAATGCAAATCTTTGTGGTTTATCAGATTTGCATATAATCAAATGATCAAGGCAATTGTGAAACAGCATGATCTTTGGATGGTTTAGGTTGAAGTCAAATTAATAAGTAAATTCTTCAAGATCTATTGATGCCTGGATGGATAGTTAATTGCTTTTGTGACAGAATGCCGTCATTGCTTCTTCAATCAAGTGGACTAAAGTGGTTTCATTGCATGTTTGAGAATGAAGAGTATTTTGTTCATGTAAATGGAGACCAAAGCATAGTAAAAGCTCTTGACACTTCGTGAGAAAGTTGAAATGGTTCCATTGCTGTCATAAATCAAGGAACTAAGAGGCTCATATGGAGCAGTGACATTCATTTTATTGAATAGAATGACGATCTCCTTCATAACAAAAAGTTTTCACTTCCATCCATTTTATTTTCCACCATTAGATTCCAAAGTACAAATCACCTGAGTTTGGTAAAAAGTTTCAGCCCACTAACCCATTAGTCATTGTAGATTATAAATTGTATGTGTATGAATATGTTATCAGACCATTGTAAAGCAGATCTTTGTTGCCAGTTACAACTAATGATTTTTTTATGTAACCGTAGGAACCAAACTGTGGAGGAGTTTGTTCACATGGAGACCACTACTCTGATGCAACAAGTGAACAAGATCTTGCTCATTGCTGTGGACTAGACCTATGATCATGTGAATTGGGATACTCTATATTATCTTCTAGATCATATGGGTTTTGGGGAGATGGAAGAGGTGGATTAAGGCTTGTATTTCTACTATTCGCTTCTCTATGTTGGCAAATGGTTCTCCTGTAGATTTCTTTGGCAACTCTTAGGGTTTGAGACAGGGTGACCCGTTGTCACCTCTCTTATGTCTTCTGGTTATGGAGGTATTAAGTTGGATTTTGATGAGGGGTTTGCCTTTAGGGAATTGGTATTGCATGTGTCAAAGAAATGGGGAAACAATGGAACATCTTTTATTCTATTGTGAAGTTGTTTAATCTTTGTAAGGGAAGGTGTCCAGTTGTTTGGTATTCATTGAGTCATGCCAAGATCTATTGGGAGCTTATTGTTTAGTTGGAGGAATTGGTTGGGGAAGCATCGCTTGGTTGTGTGGAACTTGGTGCCAGGTTGTTTAATGTAGACAGTTTGGAAGGAACGGAATTGCTATTCGATTGAGGATATTGAATGATGTTTGGATCAATTAAATTATTTATTTGTTCGAACTCTTTTTGCTTGGTCTAGGGCTTGGGGTTCTTCACATTGTTGTGATACTTTTGAGTTTCTAAATTCACTTAGCCATAGCATTTGATTTATTTGTATTTTTACGATCCTTTGTGTTCATCATCATGAGCACAAGGTTTTCTTTCTTTATTAATAACTAGTACGTTATCCAAGCAATACACAGATAATGTTGTAATGTTTTATGTAAAATAATTTTGGAAAATGTTGTATATGTATTATAGTATAATTATTATAGAACTTTATTCGTAATAAGTTTATCATAAAAAACAATTATAAATTGCACATGTTTCTATTATAGTTATTCAATTGAAATAATGAGAAGAAAAAAAAAAAAAAAAAACAACTTTAGAGGAATGTTATAGAATAAAAGTTGATATAGAATGTGTCTTTTTCTTTCTCTTTAATTTTAAAACACAATACATATCTAAAACATCCACAGTTAATCATATCATTTACAAAATTCACAAATCCACAACGTCCGACCTTTACATCAAAATCGTAATCGTTGTTGTCACTCTATAAAAAGTAAGTCCCCCTTCCTTGGTTGTAGCCAATTCATATGGGTTAGAATTAGATGAAACAACAATGTTAGAGCTAGGTAAGTGTTGTCGAAAGATTGAAGGTAATTAATATCGTTTTTGATCTGTTTGTATTTGACATAGGATGACATGAAGGGCTGCATATATAAAGAAGTAGAAGTAAAAGAGGTGAAAATAGTGAGTTAAAATGCAAAGAGTTTTGTGTGTATATGTGATGGATGAAGAGTCTTGAAAGTTGAAACATTGAATTGAAAGTTGAAACATTGAACTAAATGATACAAAGAATATTTATTTTTTAATTAGAAAAGTTTTGAAACATTGAACCAAATGAAACAAAAAATCAATATTTAATTTGTTTTTATCTCTAATGTGACACTTGAGAATATTTCAATTTTCTTTAAATAGAATGCGCCACTCAGCAGAATCTCATGCTCAATTATTTTACCCATTATTGCTTAATGGCTAGTTTACTTGTTAATTTCCAATGGCTAGAAAATAAATAATAATTTAAGTATTTGGAATACACACCCACTCCAACACGCTTTGCCAGCAGTTGCAGAGTGTCACTAATCTTTTTCTATCTCTCTTTGAATTTCCATCTTTAGATTTGTGAAATTTGAACATTTTTTTTGTAGGCCTCTAGGAACAACTTTGGAAGTTCATCTTCTGATAGGATTGTTCCTCGACCTTCTAGCAATGTAGAGAGTCCAAGCACTCCTTTGCAAGACATATATCCTCATTTCCAACAATGGAAATATCAAGTGACAAATCTTGATGGAACTACTAGTGACATGGTGCTTGGACAACCTGATCAGGCTTCGAATGTTCCTTAGTTTGACCTAGTGTATTTTGAGTCATTGTCATTCCTTTTTCTTTTCTTTTTTTGGTAAAAATTATTCATCTTTGAAATGAGTATGAAAATCATCCTTTAGATTGGAATTGACATTTTGGAGGAAAGCATGAGGATGATCATGAATTTGCAACATACAAACTTATGTTTATGTTTATTATTATTTTTATTCAATATAATATTTAAATATAGTAATTATTACAAGATTTGCAATGCAGTTACGGTGCCACCACAATTGGTGTGGGAGCAACTGTGGCTGCCACGGACAACATGACTCAAATGGTGGAGTCCTTCTCATTGAGTACCAATGCATCAACATCAAATTTGATCTTTGTCTTGGTTGTATACATGATAGTGTGTTTGTTGTTTGGAAAATTTTCCATGAAATTTGTTTCTAATTTCTTAAAACACAAATAGGTTTCAATGTCTATTTTAGGGCCCATCTAGGCTAGCACTCTAACTTTGACCCATTTGTCCCTCTCTTTTCTTTGAACATCAAGAAGAAAGCCTATACATATCTTCTATCTTGATTGACCTATGCGATGAAGGTCAACTTCAATTGAGTTGCAATAGTAGTCCTTTTCATTGGTTATCTTCAATCCTAATTGGGTTTTTACACGGAGGTCAACCTTTATTGGCTTCTGTATTTCTAGTTGATGACTTTTATGATAACTCTATAATTTTATATCAAATTTTGAAAATTTTCATCCCTTTTATTTATTTTTTCCATATAAAGTGACTATTATTTCTCGACGTTACTAAAAAGAAATGGAATGCTTTGAACCAACTGATTCGCTAGTGTGCATTTGGCACAAATGTTTTAATTTTTCTTTTCAAATCATTTCAATGTTTTCAGTAATTCATATACCATTCTGGGGTCCATGTACAAAAGTGAGAGTAAAAGGAGTGTTGTGTCCCAAGGATACAAGGAAGTTGATGACTTAGCCTCACATTGAGATCGATGGATTGTGTTGAATTTATATTTTGATTTTTCTGCCCAATGATAACATATGTTTGTTGTATATTTGAACGTATATGTATGTGCTTTGAAAAACACTATTTCATAATATCAAGTAGATATGATGTCTAAAAAGAAATTAAAGGGAATCTATAATATAACTCAATTAAAAAAATTAAAAAAAATTCTCCCTAGTTACTTGTATACTCTCATTTGTTTAAAGTAATGTTAGGTAAGTATTAGGGGTAATTTAGAGAATTGAGAGATCGGCTAACTAACTTTCCAAATCTTCTTAGTATATAAAGATTTTGATTTTTTTTATTATAAATTGAATGATAAAAAAAATATACATGCTCATGTTAATGTTATAAAAAAAACGTATGTTTATGTTTATTATGCTTTTATTAAAAATGTTATATTTAAAATAATAATAATAACTTTGATGTATTTTTAGCTTTTTCATAATTTCTAAATTATATATATATATATATATAAATAAATAATAAATTAGAATTCAAGGTCTAGTTTAAACATCAAAGGCTGTTTTTTAAGGTTAACTTGTTTTGTATTGTCCTATAAGTTGTTAACCCGTGCTTTGCACGGTTGTATTTTTGTTTTAGTTCATAAGCTTGTTAATATCAAAAATAAAAATAAATTTTGTTATTGTATAGAGAAGTTTTTTATTATTATTTTGTGTTGATTAATTTTAATTCATAGGTGAAATTGAATTTTTTTTTAAATTTTTTTTAAATATAAGTTGTAAATATTAGAATGCATCTTGCATTTTTTGTGAAATTATCTGCTGAATTTGAAGATTATGCCAATTGTGTCCAATAGTTCTTCCACTCAAACGTGATGTCATGTGTGCAAATTAACATCGAGATTCTCCATTATCCTCATTAAATTAGGCACCATCCTCATAAGATTTAGCACATTTATTGCTAGATTGGTTGGCATCCTCATAAGTTTTGTATTTTGTATTTTTCTTTGCTTTCCCTAAAAAAATATGTTCTAAAAAAATTTGGTGTTTGATGGGAATGATAATTGATAAGGCTTGAGTTGAAGATTTTTTGTTGAGTGTAGGTATTTACTCTTCAATCATAAAATACGTTTAGCAACATGATAGTTTCATTTTTATTTTGGTGGTTTCAAACTAAAAGGAACCATCCATTGTGCTCTTTACACGTAATGTGTAGCTTTTGTTTAATTTAATGTAATTTTCATAGTTTAAATCAATTTTATTTTTCTTTTCTTCCAAAATATTGTGAATGTAGTGATGGTGGATTTTAATTTTTTTTGGAAGAGGATTTTTTATTTAATTAGGATGGCTTGGTTGGTATTGATTTGCATACATGATATTATAATATTAGGTTGGAGGATCACTGGACTAGATATTGCTAATGTGGTCCTCCAAGTGCATGTAATTATAAATACAATAATAATAATTTTTTAGATTCTACCTTTCTTTCATGCTATTGTGATATTCAATGGAACATTTTGCTACGTATTTTTGCAATGAGTGATAATAACGGTAAAAGAATTTTGGTGATTTTGGTTCTTCTTCTAGAGACACTAATCTTATGCAACTTTTTTTTTTTCGTTGTAGTGCATTATTATATTTAGAAATAGCTCTAAGCCTCTAAGTACTGTCTATTATAGAGCATTATGGGTTTTAATATTATAATTATTCCATTAGAATTTAGAGATTTACTACTATTAAAATCAAGTGGTAATAATGCTGATTGACTTTCAATTAGTGTAGTTTGAATTGCTTGTCGACTTAATGGTTGCTTCTTTGTCCATTGACTAGAAGATAAGCAAATTTGGTTGCATTGAGGTACAAAAGTAACCTGATGCTTTGGTGATCATGAAATCCAATGTTTTTGTGGATGTTGTGGTGTTTTAAAAAGTGTATAAAGGAAGAAAACTGATTTCTATTTGGCATAGAATGGAAGAAGGGCCGACGTAGGAGCTTGAGTTGTGGTAGAAATAGAATCATATTTACTATTCTTATTTTGTTATCTTGTGGAACAAATAAGATATTTGGTAGTTTTAAAATTTAAGGAAAACTGGTTGCTTAATCAGTAGCTTAATTATTGTAGCAGGTTACTTAGCCGTTTAAGTAACCTCCTCAGTTTGTCTGATATAAAGGGGCTGTAATTTGATATTTCTGGTAATGTAAAAGAGAAGAATTACAGCTACACTGGCCTTCAGGTGTGTTATACAGCTCTCTTAGGTGGATAGTCAAGAATTCTTGTGTATGACTAGGTTCATATATCTTCTTTTTCAGACTAGGTTCCAACCATTAATCAAAGTTTACCAATCATAGAAATTGAGTTTTCCAATTCAAACACAGCCTAAATATCTGACCTTATATATTTCTGCTCCTAATCTGTTACTACTCTCTAGATCAGCCCCAAAATCAATAAGGTTCTATTTGGTTGGGAGGATGGAAAATGTTGAGGGGATAGAGGAGTAGAAGGACAGAAAATATTTTAGTTTTTTCTTATGTGTGTTTGGTTCAGAGGATGGAAAAATAGAAGGAAAAAATAAATAAATTACCATTATGGCCTTAATTGTAATTTGGAGCAATGGGTGACTAGGGGTAATTTTATAATTTCATGTTCATGGCCATTTTCTGCACGGGAAGACTTAAGGTGATTTGGGGGGGGGGGGGGGGGGTTGTGGTGGAATGGCACATAGAAATTGGATTAATTGTTATTGTGACAGTTTGGTAGAGAGGATAACATAAATAACCATAATCTTTTTACTTTCTTAGTAACAATAGAATTTAAACCAAAGGTGTCCACTCCATAATGATTGATCTTTACTTTTAAGCTAAGACACCAATTGGCTTTTTAATAGACCTTATAAATTGAGCTAACTGAAATCTAGATAAATAATTCATTCTAAATAATACTTTCAAAATTTTGTGTAGACATAGAGGATCTGTACAAAGTGCCGCAGCACAGAATTCTGGTTTGTTCAGATTCTTGGGACTTTGCAATCAATTGATGGCGAACAGAGACTTGGACAATGATGGTCTATTCTAAGGATATAATGCTATTGTGATTGAATCATGGAAGCATCAAACAGAAATCAAGTTGTATGTTTCTTTCATTGAGGACATTCATTATATTGTTAGTTTTTCTGCTTAATACCTAGATATGCCCTCAGCCATGTGTTTTAAAACATGTTAGTTCTTTCTGAAGCTACTGATATCCCATTTCAATTTATGTTCAATGGCCCAAAAGAAGTAAAATAGGGAATTCTTAAGCATTCTTGATTTGTAAATGTGCACGAGTTAATAGATTCCAATACTTCTGAAATGCTATTCACATGTCAGTTTACATGGGTCCTTTTGACAAGTCCACTTTTTAACAGTGCATGGATTTGGAAATGTGATGTTTAGGCTAGGTTATCCATCTCTTTGCTTGTTCCTGCAGTTTCTTATATCCTAAGACGCAGTGTTTATTGATTGGCTTTTGATACTAATGAATCATCTATGAGAAGCTTCTTCAAGAGTTTCAAAACATTTTCAGTGGAATGCATTCTGGTCCTCAGTCATCCCTTCAAAAAGTCAAGATATTCATGTGGAGAGCTATGAGGATTCCTTTGCCCACAATGCAGGATTTGACTTGTAAAGGAATTCCTGTTGATGCCATATGTCCAGTGTGTTGCCAAATGAGGAGACTATTTTCCTTGCTCTTTTGTCTTGTAATGCTTCCAAATGATTTTTGATCTGCTTAGAAAAATGTTTTTCGTAAGTATAATTGGTATGAGACTGATTTTAAGGAGTTGGTTTCCAAGCTAACATGTAACATCTAAACTAGACAGATCTAATCTCGGTATTTTCGCTATTATGGCTCGGAACATATGGTACGGAGGGAACTTTTTTTTTTCATGCTAGGGGAGTTGTTGATTCCATCCATTTGATTCAGTCCAGTGGACAGCTTTTCCATGATTTTCAACGTAAGATACGAGTGCAGGGACAAGTGCAAGGTTTTAACCTCTGCCTGAGATTTCTCAGTACTGGCAACCTCCTTCATATGGTGTTACAAATTGAACTTGGGATTTGCTTTCTTCTCAGACCTTAATTGTGTTGGTCTTGGTGTCATTATCCGTGATTCATGTGGTCTGGTTATAGCATGTCGAAGTTCAAGATTATCATTGGTGGATCCTTGTCAAAGCTTGAAGTTGCTAGGTGCAATCGACTCCATCAAGTTTGCCCGAGACATTGGGTATCCATGATTTTTATCTTTGAATGTGCAGACGAAGGATTGTATGGTGGATACTCAAGAGTCCTAGTGTGAGACTAGGTTCATAGATATTATTCTCGTACTAGTTACCTTCCAACCATTATTCAAAGTTTACCAATCACAGAAAACTAGTATACCAATTCAAATATAGCCTAAATATTAAACCTATTTAGGTATGCACCTCTCCCAAAACCATTCCCAAAATTCTTAAGTTTAGTGATTAGGCTCTGCACCAATTAGATCTTGAATCAATCAGTTTCAGTTTACAATAGTAATCCAGTTGTAATAGGACAAAAGTTGACAAAAGTGGACTGACTATTAATAAGATGGAATGGACCGAATAAGACCAAAGTGGACAAAATGGACCGAATACGACTAGAGTGGACAGAATAGACCGAATTGGACTAAAGTGAATTGAATAAGATGAAAGTGGACAGAATGGACAGAATAGGACTGAATGGGATTAATGTGGACGGAAGAAGACTGAATTGACCGAGCAGGACCATTGTAGACCGAAAAGGACTAAGGTAGATCGAATAAAAACAAAGTGGACAAAATAGACCGAACAAGACCAAAGTGGACTGAATAGAACAAAATAGAACTAAAGTAGATTGAATGGATTGAATATAACTAAAGTGGACAGAATGTACGGAAGTGGACTGAATATGACCAAAGTTGACTGAATAGGATAGAATGAACCGAAGTGAACTTAATAGAAACAAAGTGGACCGAATGGACCAAAGTCGACAGAATGGACCGAAGTGAATTGGATAGGCCTGAATGGACGAACAGGACCCAATAAGATCGAATAGAACGAAATGAACCGAATACAACCGAATAAGATTGAATAAATTGAAATGCTAGGTTGATGTGGCTCAACAAGAACTTAGCATCAATAAATGCTACTTTTAACCTTTTAATTATACTAGTTATTGTCTTGTGCGTTGCATGCAATTAAAAAAAAAAAAATTTATAAATATTAGTCTTTAGACACCAATAGTATTTTTTTTATATCTATTTCCTATGAAATATAAAAGGTACTATCAAATTATCAATGGCTTTGAATTTTATAGCATTTTTTTTTTACGTGTGCTACTCCTCTTTTTTTTTTTTTTTTTTACGTATATGTTATGTGCATAACTCCAGTGCAATATGCAGGTTTTTTTATTGATAAGTAAATTAGACCATATGATAAAATGTAAAAAGTTAATCTATAATCTACTTATTCAATACTTTGAAACAAAATGGGTTGATAGAAATCTTATTTGAGTTGTTATTTTTCAACCCATTTATTTTTTTAAGATACACCAATCAATACTACAAAGATACCACCAATTAATTAATATTTTGTATCAACTAAAAAAATATTTTGTATAATATACTTATACTAATTTTTGGCCGCCCTTAAAATATAACTATGTAATAAAACAAATTAAATTAAAAAAATATATCTAAAATAATTTAATTGGTCTTAAAAAGGATAAATTTTATCTACAAACTTGATTGTAGCTTAAGACTACACTCTTACTAAAAAAGTTAACATTTTACTACATATTTTTAAAATTTAAACTGTTGAATTGTATGTTATTATATTTTTAACACATATGTCAAATTTCATGCCAATCAAATACAATTTACTATTCAATCTATAAATTTATTTTTTATGCATAATTTTAGACTACTACAAAAACTTGAAATTTAAAATTTTGATTGATAACATAGTTATTGATCTTTTGAAAATTTTGTAAGTATGAAGGATATTAAAAGAAAATGTAATCTAATGATAGATCTGTCAAAATTTACATTTAAAAAAAAATATTAAATAAAGTTGTAGCTTTAGACTATAATCAAATTTGTTACTAAACTTTGTCTCCTAAAAAAATTATGTAAAAAAAAGTAGGACAAAATTTTGCTACAAATTAGTTGTAGCTTAAGGCTATAATATTACTCAATATCATTAATATTATTACATATTTTGAAAATATAACCGTTAGATTGAATGTTTTTTACATTCTTAATACACATGTCAAAATTTGTGTCAATCGAATATTATTTACAATATAATTTATAAATTTATATTTTATGTATAATTTTAAAATTTAAATTACAAAACTTGCAATTTAAATAATTTATTAATAACATAGCAATTGAACTTTAACTTTTTAAAAATTTTACAAACATGGAGATATAAGAAGAAAATGTATTTCAATGATAGATTTATCAAAATTCACTCATAATAAAAAATATTTCACTCATAATAAAAAATATTAAATAATGTTATAGTTTCACGCTATAGCTAATTTTGTAGCAAAACATAATTTACTTTGTTTTGTTTGGGCTGTTTTACTAGACAATATTTTGTCACTCTTAGACCCTGTTTGATAAAATAATTAAACAACACATTTTCAATTTTTAAACAATATTACACATTTTCGCACACTTTTGTATATTTTCATCTATTTTTTCACTCAATTGTATTTCAAAAGACTATAAATTAATCAAAATACCCCACCAAACGGCCCTTGCTCTCTAGACAGTCGCACTCAGCTTCGCTCTCCATCATCATCACCGGACCACGATTTCTCCTTTTTGAAGTTCCGGAGCTCCGCCGAAACAGAGTTGTTAGCTGAGACTGTCATTTGTGAAAACCTGATTTGCTTATTTGGTCTCCACGAGGAAATGGGTAAATCAAGAAGCTCTCTTGTTTTTATATCTGATAGCTTCGTTAATAGACTAATAAGCCTTCCATTTCATGCTTTTGCTTATTCTACTAATAGCAGTAGAGAAAATGCCAAACCCCAGTTCAGAACCGCAATCAGTTGTTGAAATCTGTGAGAGAGAACTGCAAATGTGGAACCTTTAGGAAATGAAGCATTACTCCGTAGTCATTACTCTAATTAGAGATATGGGATCGTTTCCAATTACTCCCAGTGTTTATACCCTCAATGTTTTGATTAACTGCTATTGCCAATTGAAACGGGTCGATTTTGGTTTCTCTGTCTTGGCAACAGTTTTGAAACTTGGTTATCAGCCTACCCAATCGACTCTAAACACTCTTGTTAAAGGTCTCTGTCTTCAAGGCGATATTTCTGGAGCTGTGAGGTTGGTAGAGGAAATGGTGAAGAAAGGGTATCAACCTGATGTTATTACTTGTGGGACGATAGTAAACGTTCTGTGTAAGATTGGGGAGACTCGTGCGGCTATTAGGTTGCTAAGGAAGCTAGAAAAAGGGGATTTTGAAACTAATGTGGTGCTTTATAACACAATCATTGATGGTTTATGTAAGGACAAATTAGTAACTGATGCTTTGAACCTTTTATCTGAAATGATGAGTAAAGGCATTCAGCCAGACGTTGTCACTTACAATTCCTTAGTTCAAGGTCTATGCAATTTTGGCCGGTGGAGGGAGGTTGCTACCTTGTTGAACGAGATGGGGCAAAGGAATATCGTGCCAGATGCGCGAACCTTCAGTATATTGGTGGACACACTTTGCAAGGAAGGGATGTTGACTGAGGCAAAAGAAGTTTTTGAAGTGATTATTCAAAGAGGCATTGATCCTAGCATAGTCACTTACAATTCTTTGATTGATGGTTATTGTTTGCAAAACAGAAAGGATAAGGCAGTTAAGACGTTTAATATGATGGTTGAGAAGGGTTGTTCACCCGATGAGTTTAGCTATAACATATTGATAAATGGACATTGCAAAAGTAAGGAAATTGATGAGGCAATGCGTCTCTTTCTTGAAATGTCCAACGAAGGAATGATTCCCAATGTAGTGACTTACACCACTCTTATAAGTGGGTTTTGTCAAGTGGAGAGAGTCCAGGCTGCACTAGAGCTATTCAATACAATGTGAGCTTGTGGCCAACATCCAGATCCCCAAACCTATGCCATCTTGTTAGATGGCCTTTGTAAGAATAAACTAATTGTTGAGGCAATGGCATTGTTTCAAGAGATGGAAGACAAAAGGTTGGGCCATAATATTGTGATTTACAGTATCTTGATTGATGGTTTGTGTAATGCTGGGAAAGTTATAATTGCAAGAGAATTCTTTGATAGTCTTCCTACCAAAGGATTGCAGCTTGATGTGCCAACTTACAATATTATGATCAAAGGGCTTTGCCAAGAGGGACTAATAGATGAAGCGTGTGAGTTGCTTGAGACAATGGATGGGAGCGGTTGCTCACCTAACGATCGCACATATAACAAAATCATCCAAGGGTTACTGCAACATAATGAGACATCAAAGGCAACAAAATATCTCCAAATAATGGTTGACAAAGGATTTTCAACGGATGTGACCACTGCAAGCATGTTAGTTGACATGCTGTCATCTAATCAAGTAGATAAGAAAATTCAAGAATTTCTTCTAGAGTTTGTTTGAAGGTTCTATAGCTTGTCAAGATCAAGGACAACTTTTTTCATACGTTTACCCATCACAAGTTAATATGTAAGGGACATGTATTTTCTTTGAGTTAATTTCATACTTTTTACAAGATAGTATCTCTTTCCGTTCTTGTGTACAAGAATTTTGTAGTGCACTCATGTTGTTGCTTTGGACCTATTTTTATGGAGAGTTATTTCAAATATGTTTGATATAAAGTTAATGCGAAATATTGTTGTTCTAAAATCTGGCATTTTTTGTGGTTATTTGCCCATTAGCTAGTGGAATTAATGTTAATAAATGTTCCCTCCAATTAAATTAAATTTTGGATTTGTATGTTAAATTTTCAATAAAATTATATATTATGCTTTAACTTAAGGTATTGTAATTACCTTCTATTTCTAGGCTGAATTTGTCTTAGTATCATAAAAATTTCTTGAACTGTATTCACACTTAACTTGGGAATCAGATCCAATTAGTGTAGTTTGAATTGCTTGTCAACTTAATGAAGTTGCTTCTTTGTTCATTGACTAGAAGATAAGCAACTTTGGTTGCATTGAGGTACAAAAGTAACCTGATGCTTTGGTGATCATGAAATCCAATGTTTTTGTGGATGTTGTGGTGCTTTAAAAAGTGTATAAAGGAAGAAAACTGATTTCTATTTAGCATAGAATGGAAGGACTGACGTAGGAGCTTGACTTATGGTACAATCATATTTACTAATATTAGATTGTTATCTTGTGGAGCAAATAAGACATTTGGTGGTTTTAAAATTTAAAGAAGACCAGTTGCTTAATCAGTAGCTTATTTATTGTAGCAGGTTACTTAGCCATTTAAGTAACCTCCTCAGTTTGTCTAATATAAAGGGCTGTAAATTGATATTTTTGCACTGTTACTTAGCGACTTCAGTTGATCCTGCTACAGTTACATTTTAATATCCGTCTCTTGCTTGTTTCTGCAGTTTCTTATATCCTTATTAAGATGTATATTGAAATGTAACTGTAGCAGGATCAACTGTAGTCGCTAATAGGTACAATCATATTTACTAATCTTAGATTGTTATCTTGTGGAGCAAATAAGACATTTGGTGGTTTTAAAATTTAAAGAAGACCAGTTGCTTAATCAGTAGCTTATTTATTGTAGCAGGTTACTTAGCCATTTAAGTAACCTCCTCAATTTGTCTAATATGAAGGGCTGTAATTTGATATTTCTGCATAATTACTTAGCGACTTCAGTTGATCCTGCTACAGCTACATTTTAATATCCATCTCTTGCTTGTTTCTGCAGTTTCTTATATCCTCATTAAGATGTATATTGAAATGTAACTGTAGCAGGATCAACTGTAGTCGCTAATAGGTATTTTGGTTAATTTCAATATTTAATAATATGTCAAAGGATAAAATGAAATTAATGTAATATGTAGCAATCATTCTGAAATATATTGTAATGTGACTTCTTGTGAATTATTCCATGAAAAATATATACCAATATTTTGACGCTAAGGAATATGTGATTGGGTGGAAATGGTGGGCTTTTTCTTTTTGTTTTTAATTTATAGGTCCATATTTACTCTTAAAAATATGATCAATTTTGTGTGCTTATGACTTCAGCAAGGTCTGAGATGGAGCTCTGGTAAAGGATGTAACGTCAAAATTTGGGGTGAATAGTGGCGACCTACACTCACCACACATAAGGTTATTTCTCTGGTTTAAGTGCTTTATAGGGATGCAAGGGTGTCTGAGTCGATTGATCCTCCAAGAGTTTCAAGACATTTTCTGTGGAATACATTCTGTTCCTTAGTCATCCCTTCAAAAAGTCAAGATATTCATGTGGAGAGCTATGAGTAATTATTTGCCCCCAATGCAGGATTTGGCTTGTAATGGAATTCCTGTTGACTTGATGCCATATGTCCAGTGTGTAATGTGTTGCCAAATGAAGAAACTATTTCCCATGTTCTTTTGTCTTGTAATGCTGCCAATGATGTTTAATCTGCTTGGAAAAATGTTTTTCATTAGCATAACTGGTACAAGACTGATTTTAAGGAGTTGGTTTCCAAAGCTAACATGTAACATCTAAACTGTACAGATCTGATCTCAGTATTTTTGCTATTATTTTATGGCTTGAAATATATGGTATGGATCGAACCTTTTTTTTTTTTTTCGTGCTAGGAGAGTTGTTGATTCCACCTATTTGAGTCAGTCCAGTGGACAGCTTTTCCATGATTTTCAACATAAGATACGAGTGCTGGGGCAAGTGCAAGGTTTTAACCTCTGCCAGAGATTTCTCAGTACTGGCAACCTCCTTCAAATGGTGTTACAAATTGAACCTGGGATTTGGTTTCTTCTGAGAACTTAATTGTGTTGGTCTAGGGTTATTATCCGTGATTCACAAGGTCTGGTTATAGCATGTTGAAGTTCAAGATTATCCATGGTGGATTCCTGTCAAAGCTTGAAGTTGATAGGTGCAATTGACTCCAACTTTGCCCAAGACACTGGCATCCATGATTTTATCTTTGAATGTGCAGACGAAGGATTGTATGGTTTTTAACAAGAAAATAATTCCTCTAAGGCCAATTTGTGGACATTTTGGTTTATGAAACCTTGCAACTCACGAGAAGTACTAGTAGGTGCATGCTCTCTACCTGGTGGCTATTGATGGCAATAATGTGGCTATGTTGTTAGCTTTGTATGCTAAGGAGATTATTGAGCCTATTGTATGGCTTGAGTATTCACCTTTTTCTTTTAGTACCGTTTGCGATCATATCTAGTGCAACGTACTCAAGCCACTGTCAAAGCCTTTTTATTATATCAAGATGCTTTCCAACATACTCAGGTAACTACCAAATAAAACTGCTGAGTACTACTGGCAACGTGAATTTATTCCAATTCAGTTCATTCGGATTAATTTGGTCCATTAAATCTATTCAGTTCATTTTGGTCCATTGCGGTCTATTTTGGTCCCCTTCTATGTAAGACTTTGTAACTTTTGAATTTATCCCAAAAAAAATAACATATATTTTTGTTGAGCTATATCAACGGTCCACATTAGTTCATTAAGTTCCTTTTAGTCCATTTGATTTATTTTAGCTCATCGCTCTCTCTCTCTAAGACTGCAACTGTTGAATCTATCCAAAAAAAATAAAACATACACTCTTGTTGAGTTACATCAATAGTCCATATTAGTTCATTCGGTTCATTTAATTTATTTTAGTCTGTTCAATCCATTGCGGTCTATGCTGATCCTCCCCTCTCTAACTTTTGAAGTTATTCAAAGAAAAATGGAAAAAAAAGTATATACTTTCTTGTAAGCTACATCATCAGTCTACTTTGATTTGTTCGGTCCACTTCGGTTAGTTCAATTCATTTCGGTTTATGGGTCTACTTTGGTTCCTCTCTCTCTTTAACTTTTGAATTTATCCAAAAAAGAGAGAGAAAAAAAAATACCTTCCCAATTAATTAAATGTTATTTTTTTGAGATATTTAATTATTTTTCTTAAAAGACCCTGTAACCGTTAAATTCATAAATTGTTGAAGTAAAAACTCAAAAAGACACACAAAAGGAAAAAAGCTCAAAGTTCAAACCCGGTTTTTGCTTCCTGACCCGGTTCTTCTCTCACTGATTCAATTGTGATATCTCTTTCTTGTCCCTCCCCGCCACGACGCCTTCTCCTTCGAAGAGTTTCGGAGCTCCACACAAACCAAACCCGACCCGAGTCTATAACCTGAATACCAGATTTGCTGCTTCTTCTTCTTCTTCTTCTTCGTCTTCTTCTTCAGGAAAATGGGTACTGCTACTCTTAAATCAACAAGCTCTCTTGTTTTTATATTCAATCATTTCATTGTTAGAGCAAGCTTTCCATTTCATTCTCTTACTTATAATTATTCTACTCTTACTCTTACTCATGCTCAAACTAGTACTATTAGTAGTTGTAGTAATAGTCTTAGAGAAAATGTGGAAAGCCTTAATCAGAATCAGTTCTTGGAATCTGTGAGAGATCAGTGCAAATCTGGAACCTTTAGGAATCTTGATCATGCCTTAGACCTATTTGATGAAATGCTTCACATGGACCCTTTGCCTTCCATTGTCGATTTTACTCGATTGTTAGCCGCCATTGCAAGAATGAAGCATTACCCAGTAGTTATTACTCTATTTAAACAAATGGGGTCATTAGGAATTGCTCCAGATCTTTTTACTTTGAATGTTTTGATCAATTCCTTCTGCCATTTAAACCGTGTGGATTTTGGGTTCTCAATCTTAGCAAGAATTTTTAAACTTGGTTATCAGCCATGCCAAACTACTCTAAACACCCTTGTTAAGGGGCTGTGTCTTCAGGGTAAAATTAATGGGGCTGTGAGGCTGGTAGATGAAATGGAGAAGAAAGGGTATGAACCTGATAGATTTACTTGTGGGACGATAGTAAATGGTTTGTGTAAGATTGGTCAGACTAATGTGGCTATTAGCTTGCTCCGGAAGATGGAAAAAGGGAATTTTGTACTTGATCTGACCACATACAACACAATCATTGATAGTTTGTGTAAGGATAGATTGGTAATTGATGCTTTGAAACTTTTGTCTGAAATGATAAGTAAAGGCATTAAGCCAGACCATGTCACTTACAATTGCTTAATTCAAGGTGTATGCAATTTTGGTCGGTGGAGGGATGCTAGTACTTTATTGAATGAGATGGTGCAAAGGAAGATAATGCCAAATGTGCATACCTATAGCATATTGGTGGACACATTTTGCAAAGAGGGGAAGCTAAAAGAGGCAAAGAATGTTTTTGATGTGATGATTCTAAGAGGCATTGAGCCTAATATAGTCACTTATAATTCTTTGATTGATGGTTATTGTATGCAAAACAGAATTTATGAGGCAATCAAGGCATTTAATATGATGGTTGAGAGGGGTTGTTCACCAGATGTTGTTAGCTATAACATATTGATGAACAGGCATTGCAAAAATAAAAGAATTGATGATGCAATGAGTCTTTTTCATAAAATGTCCAACAAGGGAGTGACTCCTAGTGTTGTGACTTACAACACTCTTTTAGGTGGGTTTTGCCGGGTGAAGAGACCTCAAGCTGCACTAGAGCTATTCCATAAGATGCAAGCTTATGGGAAACATCCAGATTTTCAAACTTATGTTGTCTTGTTAGATGGCCTTTGTAAGAATAAACAAATTGCTGAGGCAATGGAACTGTTTAAAGAGATGGAAGACAACAATTTAGACCATAATATTGTGTTTCACAATATCTTAATTGATTGTATGTGCAATGCCAGAGAAATTTCGACTGCAAAAGAACTCTTTGATCGCCTTCCTGCCAAAGGATTGCAACCTAATGTCTCAACATACAATGTTATGATCAAAGGGCTTTGCAAAGAGGGACTAATAGATGAAGCGAGTGAACTGCTTGAGAAAATGGATGGGAACAATTGCTCTCCTGACGATCGTACGTATAACAGAATCATCCAAGGGTTCCTAAAACATAACAAGACATCAAGGGCAGTGAAATATCTCCAAATAATGGTGGATAATGGTTTTTCAGCAAATTCGACCACTGCAACTATGTTGGTTGGCTCACTGTCATCTAATCAAGTAGATAAGAGCATTCAAGAATTTTTTCAAAAGTTCGTTTGAAGGTTTTGCAGTTTCTCAAGATCAAGGACAAATTTCGTATTTTTACCCATTAAAAATCAATCCGTAAGTGATGTGTATTTGCTTCAAATAAATTTTATACGTTCTACAAAATCATATTTCTTTTCATTTATGTGTGTAAGACTATTTGTTCTGTTAAATGTTTGATGATTGTTCATTCCTCTAACTATTTGATCTTTCATTGCAAGTCATCATGCAATCATGTTGTTTCTTTGAGCCTATTTCATATATATACATTTTTTTCAAAATTTGGCCAAAGTGAAGTCAGTATTATGTGTTCTCATAAAGTGTGGCATTCTTTGTGGTTGTATCTATTTATATATATATATATATATATGTTATATTTGATTATAAAATTAAAAAAAGTAAAAAACCAGATAGTCTCTTGAAGTTAGTTTCGTGTATTTTTATTTATTCATATCTTTTCTTTCCCCTCATTCTTTATTCGTGGGTCATATGGATATCGTATGTGTAACTTTATCCTTACTTGCAGTTAAAAATGAGTGTTGAAATCATATGAATTTTCCTCTTTTGAATGCTTTGACATTGTAGTAGTAATAATTAAAGTTATCTACAAGTCAATTACATGATTTGTAAAATCAATTTCCCCTATATTAGAAACAACACTTCTTCTACCACCCTTCAACACTTTTGGGAATTTGCCTCTTTCAAATTCTTTATAATAACTTTAGTTTATGCATTATTCCAACTTGAACTTTTTGTTGAAATTAATAACATATATACCCTTGTTCATCTTATAGAATATAAAGGACCTAAATTTTTTTGTGTTACATTGCTAATTGTAAGCAAGTAGCACATTTAGTTACTCACCATGTCAGAGTGTTGTTGAAACTTTCTTGCCCATAATAATATTGCTCATTGAATGCCTAGGTTGGATTGAGGAATGCTATGCTGCTTTGCAAACAAGTAGGATCTTCCAATTGCATGAATTTTTCTGAAATCACTGATACACTTGGTCTTCACCCCCTCTGTCAACAAAACCACTAGCATGTTGACATTCTCTCATGTTTTACCATATATGGAAAATTCAGTATCCAATGATTGAGGCCATTTCTGTAGGGTCTATTTCCGTAGCACATGTGCCAGTATGAGGGCTAGACTGGCTTTCCAACAATATTGCTAACAAGGTTAAGCTCTAATGTTATGTTTGAACTCATACCTGATAACTTTCTATATCATTATGTGATTGTTATCTAAAATTCTCTCTATTTCTTGGTTCTTGCAGGCTTGGGAGATCAGTAAATCTTCAGTAACCTTTTTATTTATTTATTTATTATATATTATTGTTAAATTTTTAGTAACCTTTTGGAATGTAGTCTATGTCAAAGGGGATATTACTGTTGTTATGTGCATTTATGTTTTGTAAATTAATAGTGTCCCAAGGGCTGAAAATCTGTCTATATGTTTAGATCATTGTCAATATATAATAGAAATTGGCTTTTGGCCATGATTCACAATTTATAGATGATTGATCCAACCCTTTTTATATTGAGTTCCTCTTGTTTTTGGTGCCCCTTCATTGGATATGGTTGAGATATCTTGTCTCCTCCCCTAATTCCCCATTTATGATTAAAAGGTAATTCTCCTTTGTGGTAAATGCTATGAGTACTGGAAGATCAATTGGTGCTTATCTTTTCTAGGTCACCAATATCTTTGGCTGGAATGGTATCTATGGTAGGTAGTAGTGGTACCCCAGTTTCTTGGGCTTCAAAATAGTGCTGTTGGCCTAATTTTTTCTTCCATTGTGGATCATCTTTTAATGCATAAAGACATTCAAAAGATTTTCCATATTAGTTTAGAGTAGTGATTTTTAATCTTTGTACAAGCAACTCACTCTTCTACTTGAATCATTATTGTGCTTTGAAACCCATTAGGATTTTGGTGAATGATGAGGGTATTGGCACGCTAGCCTTAATTGACTAATCAGTAGTTGGATAAATCTAAATGGTTAGGGATCTTTATTAAATTTCTGATAAAAAGAATTATCTCCCAAACGTGGGGAGAACATGTTTCCTACAGCACCAACTACCATTTTTTAATACTTGCACTTGCTTTTAGTATTTGATCCCATTGGTGGTTTTCAGTTACATCTAGCATGCATTGCATTAATGTGTTAGCATAGATGTGTTAGCTGTAATTTGGCCTTTTCCTTGATGATGCAATGTTAAGCAAAGTTTTTCTTGAATAGATGGGCCATTATGCCCATGTGAAACAGTAACGCATCTATGAGAGAAGTTTAAGTAAACGGTGCCAATGGTGATCACCCATTTAGAGCTCAAATGGGGTAAAATTGGGAACTTTTATCTATTATAACTAGAGTTTCACTCCTCTTCTTTGTAGCTCATAGTACAAGAATTTGACAAATATCTAGGTTGAGGCACGAAGATCTGACCATCTGATATTGATGGCTGACACTGTTGAAAATATGATGTTGATAGCCATTGTTTAGCTTATGTGAGACAGTTATTATTCTACTGTTATAAGAATATTTTGATCTAAATTCAATGGGTTGACACCATTGAATCGTAATGATATTTAATAGGATTGATCACCTAATTAGTATCTATGATTCTAAATAACATATGGTGGGTCTCAAGCTTAATTCAATGTTTACTGTTGATATGATTTAAAAATGTACGCACTAATTTTTCAGTTGTGCTTGGAGTTTAAATATCATTCAACAATTTCTTATTCCTTGACATACTTGATGTTAAGCTCTTTTGGAAAGTAAAACATCAAAATTTGATGATTTAGGATGCATTCATTTGTCTTATGCATTTCTAAGTGATAACATAATGTGAAACTTGTATCCGTGACTGTAGGAAAATGAAACTGGGTTGCTGATTATTTCAAGAAATAACAAAGGCTCCTTGAAGGTTGTTTGGGTATGCCCTGTTCTAAAAACTCAGAAAATATATGGTTGCTGTTTTAAATCAATATTCTTTTCTAACTGGGTTACAAACTTATTCATGAATGTTGTTTGCGTATTAGGCTTTAGCAAATGAGAATAGTAACACTTTTCACAGATGGTGCTGCTATTTTTAAATTGATTATCAGTGGCTATTGGTTTAACTTTAGTTTAAATTAATGAACAGTTTGATTGCAGTGAGTGGTAGAAGCCGGTTATAATGAGTTATTGAAGCAAGACATGGATCTCCCACCATGCCATGGTTTCATAATTTCAAATAGTTAATTGGAACTGACTTGGGGTCATTCAGTAGTATTTAACTTCTGGTATATTCCAAAATGATATCCAAGCTATTTCAATTTCTATCTCTACAAGAGGGTTTTTTCCTTATTTTATATGTTGTGCCGTGATAAGAAACATGCCTAAAAGCAGTTTTGTTTGTGGAAAGAAAATTAGAGTGAATGACAAACATATTAGAATGTGAATCAAGAAGACTATTTTGTGTGACAATGTCTTCAACAAATTGAGGAGTCAGACAAACTAGGAATCACTTTGGACAGACTTGTATGGCCTCATGTTTTGGAGAATTTTATAATTATATTAAAATTGGTTATTAATTGAATTATTGGGATTCAAGTATGAAAATAAGTCTTTATAAAGTAAAATAGCGACAATTAGTAGCATTTTTTTAAAATGCTAAATATATCTGAATACTAAAAACTTTGTGTGTTTGGTTAGTAATTAGGTGTAATAGCTTTAAAGCACATTATAACTGTAGTTTGGTAAATGCTCCAACTTTCTAGCTCTTTAATACAAAAGTTCTATTATTGCTAAACCTCTGTAGCATAAAGCTCTAATTCCAACAGAAATACCAAATGAGCTGTTCGGGTTAAATGCTACTGGAATGGCTCATTCCTTGATTGTAGGGTTAAACCTTATGAGTTCTGATGCTGGAAGAGTATAGGGCAAGGATATTGATCTCACAGAAGCAACATGGAGAGTTGGTAAGGGTGAAGCCATTGCTAGTAACAGTAGTGCTTGGTGTAAGTAAGAGGTAAAGGCATATTGAATAATTTTCCTGAATGCTCTGATAGTTCATGCAAGCAAGAGGTGGAGAGTGGATTTAATTAACAGAAACAAACCTCGATGTGTTCAAGAAATCTTGATGATTTCACTGCCTAGAATGTGGCTTTACAAGAGAAGTTGATCTATCCTTTTAGAGCTCATAATAATATGAAGTTTGGAAGAGCTATTTCCTTCTCTGTAGACAGAAATTTTTCTTCTTCTTTTTTAAATTTGATAGGTTTGTAATCAGGCACTGCTTGTTGGAGTTGAACCGACAGGGAAAATTTCTACGGGTACCACTCTTGAACATATCATCATTTCTTGCCCTTAGCTAGAGCTTTATGGTTTGAGTTTGACTTAGATATTAATATCAAAGCTATCACTTATAAAAAGAGAGAAGATATTATTATCAAAGCTATTGTATGAAGTCTATATATCAACGCCATCCATAGAGCAGTGGGTAATAAAACAGGTTGCTGGGGGTATTGATAATTGTGAGGAATATATTGATTTTCATTCTTTTTTGCAGGAAATTTGTGAAACCTATGTATGGCATATCAGGAATATATAGAGGTCTGTTTTGTTATATAATATATATTTTTGAATTATTTTAAAAAAAAAATTCTTTTGAAAGTTATTTAGTTAAATAGCCTTATTTGGAACTCAACTTTTGAAAGTCAAGTTCTGTTTAAAGACTTTCATGTTTTAATCCTTATCAAATTTTGCAACCAAAAAAAAAAAAAAAAAAAAAAAAAACCTAGAACTCGATTTTCACAAAGTCAGTTCCATACAACTAAAAAGAAAAAAAAAACATAAAACTCTGATTTAGGCATTTGTGAGAGGCTTTGATAACTCACGAAGAGACCTACTTAAAAACATGGGTGGCTTTTCTCATTTACATGTTTATATATGATGTCAAAATAGGATTACAACACGATCATATCTTTGCTTGGATGTATCAAAAGTTCGTAAATGCATAATATTATTGGACAAGTGTGTAAGCAAGAAGAATGAAAAATTATGACACTTAAAAAAAAAAAAAAAAAAAAAAAAAAAAAAAAAAAAAAAACTCAAAGCACTCGTGAAGTGTGCGCCATGAGACTAGTATATGATGTCAAAATAGGATTATGTGTGTTGAGGTCCAAAATATCACAATGTTGTATCAAAGCCCAAGAGCTTTCAATAAAAAAGGAGGAAGGGACCCAAATCCATTAAGGGTCCATAGGAAGGAACCCAAGTCTATGAATGGGCAAGTTTTGGACCTCACGAAACAAAGGAAAGAAAAAGTCCAGCCTAGCCCACAAAAGTAAGAAAATCGCTGAGGAGCTCGGGAAGAAAACTAGACCAGGATACTTGGGGATTCCCAGGAGCCTGGGATCCTCGAGATGTGTAGCAAGGCTAGGTTGAGATTGAGACAGTTTAAGGGGGCATGCCTAGAAACACGAAGAACGAGGGCAGATATGTCTCATCAACCACTCAATGATGCAGAAAAAGGATCAGAAGAATTGGGAACTAACAACTCATGAATAAAGGTTTGGTACCTCGGGGAACCCAGGAAGATGGACCATGAAGGAAGGTGGCTGGGGATCTTTTAGCTTGATAGAAAGGAATCAGCCCATTTGGGAAAATGACAAAGGGGAAGACAACCAAAAGCTGGGTTTGAAAAGGTGGAATCTGGAAACTTTGGAAAAAGAAAAATCAAAGGTCAACTCTCTAGGACCCCCCAGAATGGGAAAGTCAGTCAGGGGCTTTTGAAGAGGAAACCTCAAAACAGGGAAATAGTGAAGAATGAGGAAAGGACCAGCCACCAATGTTACTGACACAACATTGGTTCTGGTACTCAAGAGAGCAAATAGAGGGAATCAATGGTACCCTAGAAACCCTAAGATGACACCATAAAAGGAGGAGCAGCTAACAGTGAAGGGCAGTCAGCAATGGTGAATTAGAGTGAAAAATCCTTGAGAAAGCTTTATTAGAATTCAAAAAAGAGAAAAGAGAGGGAAGACATCGTTCGGGATCCTCAAACAGCCACTAGAGAACACATTTGGATTCAAAAGGGATTCAAACTTCGCAGGTCTTAGAGGCCTAAAGAGCTATCTAAGTCTACGATTTTTGAACTTATTTGGACCTTATAACACGTCCTAGTGAGCATGATGTATTACAAAATTAAGAAAATGGTGAAACATTCCATATTATCCTAAGGATCTCTAACGTTGTATTTTACTTTTATTCCTCGTATATCATTCTTTACTGTTCCTTGCTATTCAATGCATATATGCTTTTTTTTTATTTTTTATTCTTTATTTATTTATTTATTTATTTTTTTCTGTTAGTATGTATATGTTGTAGGATCTGCGCTTTGTGCATAACTTGGTTCAAAATCATCCCAATTTAGCTAAGGTGAACCAAGCCTAGTTCCTTAAAACAATAAGCATTGGGCCCAGGTTCCTTGTCTAGCTACTTGGGCCTGTGTGTTGTTTAACAAAAAAAAAAAAAGAAAAAGAAAAAAAGAACCCGCACAATGTGATACAAAAGAAACAAACAAGGAAAAATTACAACTGTCATAATTCAAATTATTCGTGTTTTTTTTTTTTTTTTTTTTTTTTTTTGTTTTTTTTGGGAGAGAGTTTCAACCTATGGCATTTATCAAAAAAAGTTTCAACCTATGGCCAAGATATCAATTAGTTTTGTGTGTAAGCAGGAATTGAATCCCAAATCTTATATTCAATCATAAGAAACTTTACCCATTGAACTAACTAAAATCCACATTATTTCAAATTATTCTTAAGACTAACCAATGTAATTCCATAATGATATCCCTAAACTTAAGGGATGTACTGATATTTTCCAAACCAAATTCATGGCTGCAATTGTGCTCCTTATCAAATTTCCAACGAACCAAAAATAATAATAATAATAATAATAATAAATAAATAAATTTACTTGAAACTTCCATAAAAAAATACACTAATTAGAAATTTACTAAGAAATCGGGCTTTTAAGAGACAAGTTGCCACACAAAATGAGCATGTAATCCTAATTGTTGATTTGTGGCGTCAGATGTATTTGTTGACACATGCAATTATTTATTACAGTATTAATTTTTATTCTGATAATGAACCTCATCACGATAGATTTCACTAAAAGTGAAATAATTTGTCAACCACCATATTAAAAAGGATAAGACTTTTTTTTTTTTTTTTTTTTTTTGAGAAGCAAAAAAGGGAAAAAAAGAAAAAAAGAAAAAAAGATAAGACTGTAGACTGTAGTGAGCTCTTTGTGGATCTGATTAGGAAATTCCCAAAATTGTAGGATTTGACAATTAGCACAGAATATATATATATATATATAAGAGTTATATGTTGTGAAATTACAAATTTTATTATATTAATCTTTCAAAATCACGTGTAAAGTTTTAAACACAAGAAAAGTAAATAAATAATTTCTTTTATCATTTAATTTATTATGTTGTTGATATAATACTATTACTATTCATTATAACATGTGTTTACAATTATATTTATTTTTTAGTAGTAAATTTGATGAATACAAATCTTTTGTACCACTTTTTGTGTTCCATTTTATATTCCACTAATACTTGCTATGTATTTGTTTAACTTTCTTTATAAAATAGTCAAAATTTAAAATGAAAAAAAAATAAACACATGACAATTTTTAATTTGTGGAACATAAAGTACAACACAAAAAATGGTACAAATGATTTATATTCAAATTTGATAGTATTTTGAACTTTTTTTTTCATATAATTTTTCAAAGTTAGGAAATATTCTAAATTCAATGGCATACATATACGCTGTAGTCAAAAGCCCTTCCCCTACTTGCAAGGGCGTTTCAAACTCAGCCATACAATCTCTCTCTCTCTCTCTCTCTCTCTCTCTCTTACCCTAGGATCCCCCTATAAGTACTTTGTTTGATAAGTCCTAGCTCAAGCTTTTTTATATCACACACTTATTCAGTTATTTGAGGTGCTGTGAAGCCAAGTCTGTTATATATCCATCTCTTTCCTTATGATTTCCCTTCTAGACAGAATTCAACTAATATGGACTCGTATCAAGCAAATAAATCAAAGAAGAGAAGGTATGTCTTTTAACTTTTTCATGGGCTGTAATTTATTTTCATTTATGATTTCTCGTTTAGTAAAAGAGTCAATGATTGTTCCTGGCCAAGGATTTTATAACTTAATGGCGTTACCAGGATTTAAAACCCCCTTCATTATTTATGATTCCAAGATCATTTTTCATGTGCTAGACACAACTCTCCCTTGGTAATTAATTTTCAACCAAACATATATATAAAATATTTTGTTTTGTTTTGTTTTGCTTTTAATTTAAATTATAAATATATATGTGTGTGGATACTTCCGTTCGATCATTTGTTATTTACACTATAAGAATGTTTTACTTCGGTGGGAGTGTTCTTTTGGGATTCTAAAGATTTTCCATCTTCTAAGAAAATGGTTCTCATATTTGTTAAGCTTGTTAATTTTCTCTTATATTTATTTTAAGTTAAATAATTTTTCATAAAATTTTATGTCAAAATGTAGAGTTCATTATAGACTACAAATGGATAGTTCTTAATTAATGACCGGTTCATATCTTTCTTAGAGGTTCAAGTGATGACCGAGTGGTAATGGCATTTTCATAGTTGGATGGTTTTTATTACACATTCTCACTCTCACACACACAATCAAACTGCATACAAATCTTGACTTGAAGTCACAATTTATGTGCAATTTGAGTGTATGTAAGGGTGTGTATAAAAGGGTTTGAACTAGTGTTTAGTTTTTTTTATTAGAGCATTCTTTGTTACTCATGTAATTTTTTTTAACCTTTTAACTTGCAGTGAAAACTTCAATAGTAAAGTTGATCATGGAAAATGAATCACATTCTCACATAGTAGATGAACACTGCCCTTTGGATCAAGATGTCATCTCGGAGATATTAGCAAGATTGCCAGCAGAAAGCCTTATCCAATGTGAAAGGGTTTGCAAAAGTTGGTTTAGAATGATTCATGATCCAAACTTCGTACACAGATCTAAGCAAGTATTCATCACTTCAAATTTTTTACTTAAAATGTCAAACAATTTCTGGATCAATTATTTTGATATTGAAGATGCCTATGATGGGCTGATAATGCTTAAAAAATCTATTTATAATGGCAATCTATGCGTCTATAATCATAGCACTGGCCAGATGAGCACCATCCCTCATGTGCCACTAACGAGTTCAAGTTCAAGGAACTTTTATTCATTGGTATATGATGTTTCCATCCAAAAGTACAAGATAGTTTGCTTTTGTTTGAGTAAGAATATGGTCAAGTGTTATATATATGTTATGGATAGTAATGATGATGAAGCTCCTGCTTGGAGGGAATTGAGCTTTTCTTTCGTGTTAAACTTTCCGATTCATCCCCATCACACACAAGAACATCCAAATTTTGATGGAGTTGTGTGTAACGGGGCGTTGAATTGGATGGAAAAATATGAAACAAATAGGATGCAATATGTATCATCATTAGACATATCAAGTGAGAAGCTTAGGGAAAGAATTAAGTTGCCATCCAAACCCAACATGTGCAACAAGGAAAGACTCAACTGCAAGTTATTAGCTTTCAATGGATTTCTTTGTTATGCTAATCCAAGCTCCAAGGATAGGTTTGATTTTTGGGTCTTGAGGGATTGGGTTAAACTTAAACCTATATGGATCAAGCAATATACATTAAGCCTTTCGTCGATGATCTGCAAGCCCAAAACTTTGAAGAGTTTCATTCAAGATAGTTTTTTACCTCTTGCAATATACCAAAATGTCAACTCTTGTTCGGTAGAAATCATGATACTAGTTTGCAGCAAGTTGTTTATATACAGTGTGAAGAGTAAAGAGTTGAGGGCTGAAGAAGAAGGATTACTGGATTCAAGCTCTCTTCCTTGTTTTTCCAAGTTTACTCATCTTGTACCGGTGATTATAGCTCAGACCATTATAAGAAGATAAGAGACATTTGCTTTCAAGTTTAATTCAAATAAAGTAGATAGGATTAGGATTGCATTCTTAGTTTCAAAGTTGTGTTGCATTTACCATTAAATTCAAGTCCTATTTAATGTAAAATAGGAGGTTGATCTTGGTTGTCATGACTCATGAGGTTACATCTTCGTTAGTACTTAATATTTACTCTTTAACTATTTATATACATAAAATATATGAAAAACCCAAGAGGTCTCTCTTTCTTTTAGTAGATTGGTTGTCTCGAATAAACTAATTAAACTCAATTTATTATTTCTGTCAATAATTGTATGTACTCATTTATGGTTTGTGGTAAAAAAAAAATTCTTTGGATAGATGTGCGTAAAGATAAAGATTTGATTTTTAATTTTTTCTTAGTTTAAATGACTTAATATCCTATAAAAAAAAATGACTTAATATAGTATGAAATGACTGTTTTTGTTCTTGTTTTTGGTTTTTTCATATATCAAAATTACTATATTTTTTTCATTTCAAATCTATAATATCACAATTTTTTTAATTGTTAGCAAAATCTTTAAAACTCAAATTATCACGTGTTGTTAAATTTAGTAACAATGCTTTGTAGAGTTTTTCTTTAAACTAGTTTAGAGAAAAATCATGTCCTTTACATAATCACTTCTCAAAAACATTTACATTAGATTATTTAATATTATATACTCTATTTTATTTAAATAATTATTTTTATTCTTTATTATTATTATTTTCATTTAATCTCTCTCTCTCTCCTCTCAGATTTAAAAACACCCACATAACTCTCTCGCCTCTCACCCTCTCTCAACCCAAAATCACAGCTTCTCACCTCTCTCTCAACTGCCACAGCTGCTATGCTTATTCCTGTATTCCGGTTCTTTGATGATTTATATGGATTTTGTACTTAGGTTTGATGAGTATGGGATCTAGATTTAAGATAAGTTTGATGAATTTGCAAAAGGTTGCTGGGATTCAAGAGGAGATAATGAAGGAAGAGCTAGAGGTAGGAGAAGGGAGAGAATTAGATAGTAGAGATGAGCGAAAAAAAGTAAACATGTATCCAAATTCCAAAACCAAGAAAATTTAAGTGCAATGATACATTGATGCGTACGTACAAAAATATTTTAAGGGAGAAAAAGAAAATATTTAGAGAAGATAAAAGTAAAATTTTGGTTGCTTTTGAGGGAACAACAATTTGGTGAAAAAAAGAAGATAAGAAGGGATAAAATTTGAATTTATCTAAAGAAATCTTGATCTCTTAAATCTAATTTGAATCAAAATTCTCTGATAATCCCCATTCAAAAGATTAATTGATATAAATTTAGTATTTTACAGTAGAGTTTGTAACCTAATAAACTAATAAGATTAGGATCCATAATCACTCTAGGACTCCAATTACAAAATATGCTGTAACAATGAGTTACTATAACATACTCAAACACTAAGCTAACTAAAACACAAATATTGGAGTCCCAATTCGTTCCCATCTCCACTTAACAATGGTATAAATTGCACAATGCACCATGCACTAGCCATTAGACACTAGTACTATACATCATGGTTTTTAGACCCAGATCGTTCATTGAACTGTAAAAGGGAGAGGTTCAAGGTTTTTGAGGTCGAACCGGGATCGAACCGTGATGATGTCATAATTAATTTAATAATTATTTTAAATATATATAAAACATTAAATTAATAAAAAAATAGAAAAATTAACTAAAATAGTCTAATTTACTTTCAAGACAGCCAACACACATACACAAATGCATTCACAGGCTGAGAAAAAGGCAAGGCTTAGTAAATTACTAGTTTGAAGTATCTATATATAATATATTCATCTTCATAGCCCTAGCTAGATCTCAAGAGAGTGGGCTTGCAATGAAATCTTCATCCAAGTATTTTCATGCACATGCATTACAGATATATCCAGATTCCAACTCAAACATGCACGAGCTACAAAGTACTATTACTGCTTCTATTACAAAAGCGCAAAAGACCTTACTCTTACTAATTAACTATACTAACACAAAGGTAAAACATGCATAACTAATAATTAATTAAGCAACCATAGATGGAGTACTGGTACTAGTACTGCTTCAATTACCAAAATTCACACCCCAATGTAGTCCAAACTAGCCAATGTAGTCCATAAAACTTAAAAGTACAAGGTAAAAATGCATAAACAAGCCTCCAAGTTACAGTAAACAACTACACATTGTTTCTTACAAAAATACATAAAACTTATTTCTAAAAAACAATAATAAAACTTCAAACTCCAAGTTACACACTGTGTCTTACAAAAAGACATAGAAATTATCTCTAAAATACAAAATAGAACTTCAAAGTTCGAACAGAATTATTATAATCATAAATCATCAATGTCATGAAAGTTATCATGCTCGTCATCATTCCTTGGAAATCCAGGAGGAGGGCCAATAGGTTGTCCAAATGTTCCCAAATCAATTCCTTCAACCTCACTGCTATCATCTACAGATTCTACACACAAGTTTGAACAAAATAAAAAGAAAAATCATTATAATGTTTACACAAGTTTGAAAAAAATAAAAGAAAAATCACTATAGGTTATCAAATTGTTTACATATAAACTAACCTTCAATATTAGAAGAAGGCTCTACACTTGCTGGATATGCACCATCTTCATAAATTGCATTCTCCAACTCTTCATAATTAAGATATGGGTCTTCCTTTTCCATAAATACCCAAAAATCAATTTTGTCGACACTTGCATAATTAATGGGGTCAAAATTAAACTTTTGTTGTAAAGCCTGCATCATAAAATGTCATGCTCATTATTGGAATTTGAACATAATTAGTAACTAACAATTACATTATATAAATGACTTCTTAAAAATTAATATAATAACAAGATATAGCATTTAGTTACCTACGTCTCAATCGCAAGTTATGATTAACAAACACAAGATCATTGAGCCTTTGATACTCCAACCTATTTCTCCTCTTAGAATGTATTTGGTCAAATAAACTCCAACAACGCTCACATCCAGAAGAGGTGGAAGTTTGGCTAAGGATTCTAATTGCCAATTTTTGCAAGTTTGGAGTATCAGCACCCCATAACTTCCATCATTCATCTGATTTTCATAACACAACATAATCTAATATTAATCAACATAAACAAACAAACTTTCAATTGAATAATCACTTTAGTTATTCTAACTATAGTGACAAAACTAACTTTCAACATGAACAAAAAAACTAAGATTTGTTTATAGTATTAAAGTAAACTAATTACTTCTCACTTGGATGAGTGGTCTTGCTTGTTGTCAATGCAGGGTCTCTATCAAAGCTCCCAATACGGTCTCGAAAATATTGGGTTTCCTTAATTACCTTTTCTTGATCACCATCATATTTTGTCCCAATGTAGTCCAAAATAGCCATATTTACTACAGGATTTAACCAATATGCAGCAACATGAAGATCTTTACGCAAATGTTTGTCCCAACAGTTTTTTATAATTGAGGTGTATGGCTTGTACAAGTGCTTCTTCATTTGGAAGATCTTCTTGATTCCCAACCGTGCTCTATGCATGCCCTTATACACATATCCTATTGTAGGCCTTTGATAAGAATGAACAATCTGTAACAAACGAATGAGTGGCGATGAAATCTTGACAAGAACATTAATATCATCCCAAAAAGAATTAACCCAAATTATAGAAACTACTTCTTTTGTCTTTTCCTCAACCAAGCAATCAAAGCCACATGATTATAAATAAAAACTGTAACTTTGGTTGCACGATTTTTGAGTCTCTCCACATGAGGCATGTCTTCCATATCCTGCAACACAAGATTCAGGCAATGTGCTGCACAAGGAGACCAACTAATAGTTTTATACTTTTCACACAACAATTTACCAGTAGATACATAATTGGAAGCATTATCAGTAACCATGTGAACTATGTTTTTTGGACCAATCCATGTAACTACTTCATCAAACAATTTAAACAAGCTTTTGGTATTCTTCACAATATCTGAGGTATCAACTGATTTTAAAAATACCATTCCCCTAGGACAATAAACAAGGAAATTAATCAATGACCTATGTCTAGTATCTGTCCAACCATCTGCCATAAATGTACATCCAACTTTTGCCCAATGCCTACATTGTGACTTAACCAACAACTGAACCTCTTTCTTATTATCCCTCAACAAAGGGGCTCGTACAGCATGATAAGATGGACATTTGTAACCAAGACCAACAGCAGCTACAACATCAAACATCATTTGGTAGTACACTAAATTCACTACATTAAAAGGAATGCAATTGTCATACAGAAATCTTGCAATAGCCATATTAGCTTGCCTCAACCTTTCTTTGCTTTGGAACACACTTTTAAGACCAGGTTGAGCTCCTGGGATAGTTCTTGGAGCAAAGTAATTATCCACTGGCTTTATACCCTTTCTTTTACCTAAAACAAGTTTTTTAGGTAACCCACTACTAAATACTTCTTGAACATCTTCATCTTCTTGCATATCACTATTTGTGGAAGGCACACTAAACATTTCTTCTTGATGTTGTTTCTCAGCTTTTTTTTTCAACTCAAACTCCTTCAAATATTCCAACATTTGGCATCTCACATCATGAGAAACCTTCTTACACGATCCAATATCACCTTTTATCCTCATAAGGTGTTGTTTCATCCTATTAATACCCCCACCTTTATATGTTTGCCTACAATACACACATGTAAAAGTATTCCGTCCCTTCGCATCTGGCCCAAGGCTAAAATGTTCCCAAGCCGGATCAACCTTCTCCCTTACTCTTGAGCTAGACTCTACTACATTAGAATCAACTTCATGTGATGGAGTAGACCAGGTCTCTATTTCCATTTTAATCTAAAAGACTAAACAACCAATCAAACATGCATAGACCCATCAATTTTTGAAATACAGATAGTCAAAGAATCACAACTTCATACACATTAAAACACTACCAACCGTAAAAAAGAGTAATGTCAAAACACTACCAATCGTAAAAAAGAGTAAAGAAACTACAAATTAAAACATAACAACAAACTCTATCCACATAAATACACCAACTAATGTCAATCAATTCTATTCCAATTCATAAATATAAATTGACATAAAAGAAAGAAGAATTAAAAAGGATAAAGCTTCCACAGATAAATCTCAGTAAGAAGAATAAACTCTATCAATTAATTCTCTCTAAATCTCAAAATCTATATTCAAAAAGTTCCCATAATGCTGTCAAAGCTTCCATAGATAAATCTCAGTAAGCTTACATACATATCCCTACAATTCCCTCTTATCTCCTTGTTATAAAGGACAGAACATGGATTTAATGATTCCAACATTCTTAAAGAGTACTTGAAAATACTATTTTCCCAGCTAACCAAAAATTTCATTGGAAAACCATTACTGACGAACTCAACTACTAAAGAGCTAAACCTTATCCTGCCATGACCAATTACTTTTGCAGAAGAAGATTAAGTCTTTGCATTTACTGAACAACTTAAATAGCATTGCCATTAAATAAATAAATAAATAAGGATACTTCTCTCTATAGTTGATCAAGCTGAATTCACACTAAAGTTCTCGTAACAGAGATGAAAGTTTCAAAATTTAGTGCTGTTAAGAACCTTAAAAATCGAACAAACAAAAGCTGAATAGCTTAGACCAAAACAATGTAGTACTTTTTTTACTTCGAAATTTTAGCTAAACCAAACAGACACACACACACATATGTTTCACTCACTCCCACAGTGGACAGACAGACATAATTTCCTTTTCCTTTCTTTTTCTGCTCTAACCATAAATTCTTAAATCCAATCACATTCAAAAACCAAGCACAATTTAAAGTAACAAAATTGAGTGTAAAAAAAAAAACCTTAAAAAACAATCAAAGTACACACACAATTCAATCAAAATCTATAGCTTGGATCTAACACTTACCAAATAAAGTCAAACACAACCAAATCTAGTATCTCCAGAACACAACATAAAACAAAATATAAATTGACAAAAATTGATTATTGTACCAAATGACGACGACGGTGACGAGGCAGAAAGTGAGCTACGACGGCTGAGCTGCGATAAGCTTGAGAGAGATGAGCGTGAGAGAGAGGCAGAGAGTGAGCTGCGATCTTAGCTGAGCTGCGATCTGGGTTGAGCTGCGACGGCAACGAGGGAGAGAGGTAGAGACGATAGAGTGAGGAAGAGGCAGAGAGTGATTGAGAGAGTGAGGGTTTCGTTTTAGGGTTATTCAATCAGAATGCCCCAAAGGACGCCGTATTAGGGGGAAAAAAAAAAGGGACGGAACGACGCCATTTTAAGCTAAAACAAGGTAGCCCATTTAAACCATGTGAACAGGTCACAGTTCACAAAACCAAACGGTCGGACCGCGGTTCGGACAGTTTCATGCTTTTTTCGCATGGAACGATTCTTCATCTTAAACGGACCGTAGATGTGAACAGTTCGAGGGTTTTCCGGTCCGACCGTACGGTCCGGTCTGGGTTTAAATTCCATGCTATACACCCTCTAGCCATGAAACCCTTCACTCTAATAATCTTCTTCGCCCTATTAACCGCTTATGGCTCTTACATTATTTCTCCTCGTTCGGCATCGCTGTCCCTTCTGCCACCATACTCGGTGGCATATGAGTCTTGCAAGAGAAGCTACGCTCTGGAGCGTCATGCTCATGAGTGCCTCACCACACTGATGAAAATCTCATCAACCAAAATTTTGAATTGCAAATTTGTCCGTCTTACAGGATCTGAACTTTAGTTTCTTACTTAAAGACAAATATTTTACTGCTTGAGCTATAAAATAATTTATAAGCATGTAGTGGGTGAAGTATCATGCATGCATGCAAGGACCTTCTTAACAAAATTCATATCAAGCAAAGCCAAAATATCACTCATTGACTAATATTATTTGAACTGTGTTGTAAATTAACCTGAATATCTTTCTTTTCATATTTGTTACAAATTTGGCATTAATAATAATAATAATAATAATAATAGAAACAACAATGTTTGTTAATAATTAACTTTAAAGTGAGGTAATGAGAACTTATGATAAATATATCTCACATAAACAATTAAAGTGTTGCTAGGGCTACGAGGAAATCACAGCTTTAAAAAATAATAATAATAATAATAATAATAATAATAATAAAATAAAATCTTACCAAAAAATATGCATACAAAAAATTGCAAGGCAAGGCAACAATTGTTTTTTTTTTTTTTCTTTATCATACATAGGAAAGCAAAATACATAATTTGGGTAGAACTTAGGTAAAATTTCTTAGGTAGAATCATAGAATACATTAGGTTTTCTAATTGTATTCAAACACAAAACTGTATTGAATTAATTTTTCTTTAAAAGATAGCATTGTTTATGATGTATTGAATAAATGGAGCCATGTGTTTTAGTTTAATTGTGGATCTAAATCTAATATACTACATCAAACTATATCTAAGTTTTACCGTATAGATTTACCTATCTAAAATGTAGTTTTAAAGTCGTGGAGCTTTTCGTTAAAGTCCTTTAGAATGGAGAGAATCAAAACATCATTTGTTGCAAAAATACAACATAACTGTCCATAGGATGCACATAATTCATAAAGGGGTTCCAATATTGTCTTTGTAAAAACAAGGTAACAAATATTGGGATATCTAGTTTTCTTGTTTGTATCCTACATTTGTCAAAATGTCCACACAGTGGTTCGCTTCTTAGATATGAGATATGTCTAACTATCGTCTCTCAATGTCTTCCGAAGATGTTCTTACAATCATGTGTTGGGAAGTATAGTTTGGAAAATTGTCCAAATTGATTAACAAAGTTACAAAGCAATATCAATAATATATCAATAAAACAAGATATGCTTAAATTAAATTATAAGCAAAATAGACAAGTGCAAAAGCATATAAAATTAAGGATTAAGTAAAACTTATCGCCGAGACATGGAACTAAATCCACTGTCCTTAAGAAGCGATTTCGTCCCCATTGGAATGAATCCATCCGTGCAGATGGCTTAGACGGTCGCTCTCTAGGATAATTGCAACTTTGCTAACGTACACTCACAAACAGAGTTTCGAACTCGTCACAAATGCCCAAGAGAAAAATTTCAGTAAAAACAGAGGAGCAAAAGTATCAAAGTAATATGTGTTTTTATTGTTTTAAACTAATCTCATATATGCAGAATTTGATAGTCTTAGAGCTCTTAAAAAAGAAGTAGCTAAAGATGATTAGAGTGAAAAGGAAAAGGCAAAAACAAAGGAATTTTTCTTTCCTATTGATGCCGCAAGCTGCTATGTATTTTCTGCAAAAAAGGGGACGGTGTGGCTTACTAGTTTTCTAAGGAAATATGAGATGATTGAGGGTCTTGTTTGTTGCCAAAAATTCCTAATCAAGGAAAATTCTAGAGCGTGGGCTTGGGCTTTACAAAAAAATATTATGGGCTTAAGCTTTGAACATAACCAATTAATTTTGAAACATACCTAACATCATGCACATGATTTGATATCTGCTCTGCAGTTGAGTATTACATTATTAATTGACCAAGAACATGGGTGGCGCTAGCCATTATTTGAACCCCCTGACTTGGCAAGAAAGAATATATAAAATATAAAATATAAAATATAAAATATTTATTTTGTTTTGACCCTCTAAGATATAAATTATTAGAACACTTTGACCCTAATTTTTTTGAATCACAACTAAAATAACCTTAAATATAATCCTCTTACTAATATTTTGGAATTTAAAAAAAGAAAAAGAAAAAAGAGAGAGTCCAACAACAAGCTAATTTAATCTAAAACCTTAAAAATAAAAATTAGTTACTAAATCTGAAGTGCTTTTAATTTGTTATTTGTTGAGTAGGGATTAGGGGCGTGGGACAGACCAAGAGTGATTGAATGAAGACAAAAGCAACTGTTAACACAACAAAAATTTTCTTAGCATCTATTTGGGAACAATTTATCCAACAATTTGCTTAAAGTATAAATAAGTAGGAAATCACATGAAACCCACAAATAGTAAGAAAAAAAGATGAAGTAATAAGTTGGCTTATAATCAAGACCCAAACACACTTAATATAGTTACAAAGAACAATAGTTGTCAAAGTTGAGTTGAATTGTTAAATACAAGAATTGTAAAGAGTTAAAACAAACTAATAGATAGAAGTATTCTGAGCAATGATAATTAAAGTTCATTTAGCAATAATAATTAGTAATTTTATTGTATTTGAAAACAATGGATGATTTTCAAGATTTTATCTTACAAATAATAATTACTATGTTCATTGTATTATAAAACTATATGTCAAATGAACTAATAGTTTATATTTTATTTTCTTGCTAATACTATGGATAAATTTGTAATAAAGAAACATTGTAGACCACAAGATTCATTTTTTATCTAAGATTTATCTTTTTATTGACCCCTTAGAAAAAAAATTTGGAGCCGCCACTTACCAAGAAGCAACGAAAAGGGAATCTGTTTGTACTTTTTCTCAATTTTGCTAATATGTTGATTGTCCAGAAAACACACTATCCATTCATCCATTCTTCATTACTATCCTTGAGAAGGTGGCCAAAAAATAATAAATAAATACATAATTATTGTATAAAAAGAAGCATAGCAGACCATGATTGCCAAATAAGGCTGTGTTTGTTTTGGCTTCAAATGGTTTCCGGAAATCATTTTCCGTAAAATAGGCCGTTTGGGTGTGCAAGGAAAATTCGGTCAAACGGAAAATCATTTCCGTTGACCGTAAATAAGCCTTCTGACTACGGAAAATGGTTTCCGTTCCTATTTTACCTTCAATTCACTTCTGGAAAGAGAGAAAGAGAGAGAGAGAAAGAAGGACCAGACGCGCAACAGGGAGAAAGAGAGAGAGAAAGGACTCAGACGCGCACCCAGACCGCCGTCGTCGTCCCCTCCACGCGACCCTGAGAGAGACCGATCGCACCCAGATCGATCGCACCCCACCGAAGACCGATCCACCCAGACCGGATGCACCCCACCGAGATCGCATCATGCTCTTCGACATCGCTTGCGAACCCCGAGCTCCAGTCCGACGATCGCACGCACCAGATCGCACCGGTCTCGTCTATCGCAGCACCGCGCCGCTCGATCTCACCGCTCGATCTCGTCGCTCGATCTCGCCTCCGCTCGATCTCGTCGTTACCCATGACCGATCTCATCGCCCATGACCGATCTCTCCCTTTCCATCCATTTTTGATCACTCTCTCGTCCTTGCTCTCTCAGTTTGACCGAATGTGGATTTGATCGAATGAGTTGTTGTGATTTTTGTTTTTTTAAGTTTATACGTTGAAATTTCTATTATAAAATTTGTTTGGGAACTGTGAAAATGAGTGAGAAAATGTGAGAAAGTAGTAAGAAAATAGCATTTTCAGAATGCAACCAAACACATAAAAATATTTTCTAGAAAATTTTTCATAATGCAACCAAACACCCAGAAAATATTTTCCTTTCTCGAAAATACCATTTCCGGAAAATATTTATTTTCCGGAAAATATTTTACGCAACCAAACACAGCCTAAAAGTAATAAGCATGAAGGGTAAACTAACATACCACCCATATAGTATATCCTCACAATATAAAAATTATCATCTGGCTTATTTTGTGACACTTACTTCTCTTACGGTTTGCTTTATTGATGTCGCGGAAGCTTGAAAAAAGCACACATGATACTCTCTTAATGGAACATAAACTAAACTATTAACTTCTTGTAGTAAATCTCGAATCCACAAAGAAATAAACTGGAATCCACTAGAGAAAGAATTTGATAAAAGTATGTATTTATTGATAATAGTCTAATTTGTATCTGATGGCTACAAAATATATAAATACTAAAGAAAACATCTGAAATCCTAATTCACACTAATTACGCGATTAGGTGACAAAATACCAAAATTTACCAAAAACGACAAAATTGAGTTAAATGCAAAATCATAAACTACCGACCTTGAGGGTTGTGACGGTTGTCCCAAAACAAGTGGGACCTTATTCTGGCTTTTGAGTAAAAAGTTATTAAGGAAACAAAAATTACAATAAACAACAAAATCGTAGTTTACAAGGCCTAAATGAAGCAATTCGCCATTTTCAGGGGTACCTCATAAATGACTATTGCTCAGAAGACCGTTTCGCTTCAACCTATCAAATTTCATTCGATTTTGAATTGACTAGTGCCTTTTTATCTTGCGCGATGATTTTAGGTGTGCATAACAGTCCAAGAATGTCATGGGGATCATGATTTTAGGTGTGCATAACAGTCCAAGAATGTCATGGGGATCTGTTCTACATCATTTATGAAACATTTACCTTCTTTATGTTTGTTTTATAAAGAATTGCCATTAATTTTAAGATAATTTGATGATACGGCAAGTTGGCAAGTTCTAACATCACAAACAGAGAAAGAATTGAAGGAAAAAAAAAATCATTCTGCCCTCACATTTACGATTTTATCTCTCTAACTCTCCTTCAATTCTCATTTGGTTTTGTCTATGTTTCCAAGGAACAATTTTAATTTAAAATAACTTTTTCTTTAATTTTTCCCTAATAGGATGTTTTCCCAAGAGGAATTGTTGGCACTTGTCAAATCATCTAACCTCAAGGAATTCCTCGTAAAGCAAACCATAAGTAATGTAAATGAACACAAGATACCTCCATATACGTTTCAAAGAGAATATATTTTACAATGTGATATGTTGTTAAAATCAAATTTGCAAAAAAAAGAAAAAAAAGAAAAAGAAAAAAGAGAGGCGTTATGTTCAATTGCATGATGTGATTCTTCTGTTTGAAAAAGAGCTAGGTACATTCTATTCCACACGCATTTTCAATTTTTTATATAGTTCACCATTTCAGTTCAAAAAGTTTGTGTACGTAAGAGATATTAGCCTTTGAGCTAGGCTTGAGATGGTCATCCTTGCTCCAATGTAAAATCTTCTGGTCCGAAGTCCAGGTAAAAGATATCTGTTGCCAATGCCAAATGGCCTTGTAGCCAAGTGGCACCCAGGTCCTTTGTAACTCCTTACTCAGGGGTTTACCTAGCAAAAAAAATAAACAGATATCTGTCAATGGGCCCACTGGGTTTGTAGCCCAACAAGAGACCATGCTCCAAGTTACGTATAAATTGGCAATTTTGCAAGCTAGCATTATCAGTCGTTCCTCGTCGAGTTTTTGTTAAACACTATCCGTCTATCCCATCTATTAGGCTATAACTATAACCATGAGACCCTCCACTCTAATCTTCACCATGTTAGCCACTGCTTGTACCTTTTACCTGTTTTATCTTTTCATCAACAACCCTTATCATCGTCTCCTAGTGGTGGTGAAACCACCTCCTCCTCCACCACCGCCGCTTCCGCCACCGTACGAGGTGGTGAATGAGTTATGCATGCATAACTACTATCCATCGTCGCTCGGAAACTGCTTCACCAAACTCATGCAAATCCCATCAACCAAATACGCCGCTGACTCGACCGAAGTCATCAGAATCATAATCGACAAGGTTTACAGTTTGTCACGCAGAGCACGATTTAAGTTCGACCACGCCGCAACTTTTAGCGCTACCCATTTGAGCAGTGACTCTATCAAGTGTCTACGAAAGTGTCAGGAATCATCCGACGCCATTGTCAACTATTGGTACCATCGCTTCGAGAAGGATGAATTTTTCCCGCAGGTCCGTTCTGGAACAGTGCACCACTTCTGGCGGCGAGCTCGGACTCACGCCCGACGCTGTCTTTACGGACACAATTGTTGTGGTGACAAAGCCGTGAGAGCATTCACACACTCCGTTTTCGATGAGATCGAAGCTCTGGTCAGGCTCGGCAACGCTCTTAGAACAGGGTCGGGAATATTAGATTGATGAGACTGACGGAGATTAAGCCAATGCCTTTGGTGGTGCGCAGATGGTACGTGGGTGAAACAAAGCGTTTTCGGCGAGATAAGGCTCACAAGTGTTTCGTCCAGTGAATTGTTTGAATAAGCAATTGGATTAGATGATGATAGTGTTTTGTTTTATTCAAATATATTATTTGGGTTAAGATTAGTTAAATAAGTGGATTTGTTTTTATTAATAGATTGTAGTATGTTGGTATTTATCTTTATCTATTTAAAATTCTGCCTTGTATAAATTTTTAGATATTGAATATTTATTGATAAATTAAGAAAGATTAGTATTTATCTTAGGCTATAATAAGTTCACATTAGTGTAGTGAACAATTCTGAAATTTGATCCCTTTAGATGGGCAAATGTTATCGATGTGATTTATGCTTTCAATTCCTTAAGTAAGTTAGCATTTAGCTATCTTTTTTTCTTTTTTTTTTTGTCAACTTTTATATTTATTTTTTTGAATTGTGGTTTTAAGTGCCACCGCTGAGTTATAGCTCAACTGATACTTTATTATTTCATAATAATTTGTTAGAAGGTGAAGTTGATATTCAAACCATCTGGTTATGTAACCTCTAAAAAAAGTTGTTTTTTTAAGGGTCAAAACTTATGAAAAAAGTATGAAAAACTTACATTATTTTAAAAGTCTTGATAATTACCCTTGATGACCTTGAAATTTGAGGATCTCCGACCCTTGAAAAATAACAAGGGTCTAAAAATTTAAAAGTACAACCAGGGATGGAGCTCACAACCAAGGATGGACCTAAAAGTTTCTCAAAAAAAAAAAAAAAAAAAAAGATGGACCTAAAAATTCAAAATTTAGGATCTCCTCCTAAATTTTTCAAAAAAAAAAAAAAAAATTACTAGTGTGTGTATTTATATATATATATATATATATGTATGTATATGTGTTAATTTTAGCAATTTGTTTCAATAAAATTGCACTTTGCCCCTTCAACAATATTATTGATCTTTTTAAAGGACTATAAAACAAATTATTAGTCTAAAATTTAAAATAAATTTAACCGGCACAAAAATTAGCTTAAGTCCAAACAATGCCCAAGTAGACAAACACCCAAAAAAAAATGAGAGAGAGAGAGAGAGAGAGAGAGAGAGAAAGGGTTTAAAAAGAAAAAGACACCCAACACGCAAGACACTAAAAAATATAAAAAAAAAATAAAATAAAAGAAGAAAGAAAATCTAAACTAAGTGTGACTAGGGACTAGGAGTCAGGGAGAGGGAGGCACTAGGTCTGAGCTAGTGGGCAACAGCACAGGCTGCACAACACAATACAGCAGTAGCAGTAAATAGACCAGCACCATGCCACCGCCAATCTGCCACTCTCAAATTTGGTATTATATCTAATCTCTCCTCGTTTGGAGATGTGAATATCTTATCGCTCATCTCTGAATCTCTAGTGCCAAAAATTACTAAAATTTTGTCGGTTAATTAGCTTGATTTGATTATCTGAGTTGTGAAGAAAATAGAAAGAGAGGCAGAGATGAGAGAACACTCTCCACAATTTACACTCATCGAAAATGGAAGAGAGAGAGAGGGGGGGCAAAGAGCATCTAATGCTCCATCTTTTTCTCTCTCTCTCTCTCTCTTTAATAAAATTCAAGTAATATCATATATTATATAATAAAAATTGAGCTTAGAAGCCGTAATTGCATCAAGTAGTTTCACCAAATTGCAGAAATTTTATTAGATTTTAAAAAAATATATATAGACGTAGCATCTCTCTATTTATTTTCCTATAATTTCTAAGTTGATAAAAATCTTAATTTGATTACAATTCAAATTCTCCATCTAATCCTTATTTCTTAAGTGTATTTTGTTATTTTAAGCATAAACTATTAAAATGTGTAGTTGTGATGTAGAAGTATAGCTAATCCCATGAATTTTTTTTTTAAAAAAAAAAAAAAACCAATTTCATAGGGATACACACGGGAGGATTTGTTATCTACTTTTTTTTTTTTTTTTTTCCAAATATATTTTGTTATAATTTTTTTTGGATAAATGTCAAATTTTTGGATAACAAAAAAAAAAAAAAAAAAGAAAAAGAAAAAGAAAAGAAGAGGCTAATAACGTTAACAAATAAGAACTTGATTTTTACGGTATAACAGAAAAAGAAAAAAATGTAATTAATTATGGTATTTGATTTAAAATTTTTTTTTTTTTGTTGCTTATATCAACTTCTTTAGAACTTAAAATTATTGTTTTAAATGGAAACAACTTCTTATCAACTTTTTATAACAATTGAAATCATATAATTAAACTAAATATTAAAAAATTAAATTAAATACTTAATGTGATGTATATCACAATATCCTTCCTTTTATGTCCTAATGCCATACAATTAATACTATTTTTTTTTTTTTTTGAGTTCTTCATGGTTATCGTTAACATGTCCTCTCACTTTTGATTTATTTGGTTAGCAATTGGAGATTTATTTGATTTATAAGTTATGAGTTCTAGGGTGATTAGAATTTCGGCTTCACACCTGCACTCTCTACAATAATATCCATTCCCTTAATTGATAATTATGTCTCAATCTAAAATTCATGAAAGAGTTTTTTTTTTTTTTTAAATATTTAATACACGGATCTCTTCTCTTCTCTCTACCTGATAACATGGTTTACATGATAAGAACAAACTCTATATGTTATGCTAGAGATAAGAATAAAGATAACATTCTTAACTCTACACATACATGTATATATATACCAACCATGATATAGAAAACTTTAAACGCAAAATGGTTATCGTTTGAAATGCTGTTGACTTCGATTTCCTCTTCAGGTAACATGTAGATGAATCTTTTCCATTTCACGTTTTGAGAAAAATAAAAATATAACTTTTTTCTTTGAAGATTTATATAAATTTTAATGTTATTTAGTTAAGTAAATATGCTAGACTTAGATGTACAAGGCAAATGAGAAGTAGGTAGGTTTTACAATATTGAAGGAAGTACAAGTTGAACTTAGAAACCATAATTGAATAAAGTGGTTCTTTTGTTCTCTCTCTTTTTTATTTATTGAATTTGTTCATTTTATAGATAGGTTAAAATTTCATGTATGGATATATTTACAGATTATGCTAGCTTTATCATTTATTTTTATTTTATATGTTATTGACATCAATATTGTGGATTTAATTTGTTGCAGTTTTTGCTTGATACTTTCTTATGTATAGTCTAGCTTTTCTAAAAGCAAAATTTGCTGCCAATTTAAATTGGATAAGAGAAAAAGAAATTGGATAAATTAGATCCATCAGTCCAATTCCTATGTAAGTCTCTCTTTGCTTAACTTAAATTTGTTTTTCATATTTTTAATGTTTAGAAATTTGGAATATTCTTTTTTCTTAAAAAAACATGGATTGTTCTTAATTAATGAATTGAGATTTCTATTTAATTTTGTTTTTGGTTGTTTGTAATTATTAAATTAGTTTTTTTTTCATGTGTGTGTTGTTCTTTTTGCCTTCAGTTTTAATTTTTTTTCTCTTCTAAAATTTTTTTTTAAATATTTGTTAATGCTTATAAATTTCAATAGTTTTTAAAGTACAATACAACTAAAGCCATTACTCAAGTTATATAATTTAAGGTGTTAGGTTATATATATATATATATATAATTATGTTAGATAAAAAAATATGAAATGATGCAATAATGATTTATTTAGTTCACATAAAAAAAATTTTCATTTATTTATAGTTTCTAAAAAAAATATAGAACAAACTAATGACTAAAACCGTGCAACGGCACGGGAACTAGTTTTATTATAAAAATACCGTAGTAGTGAATAAAACATCAACTATGCCCTGTTCTGTGTATTTGTTACTTGATAGTGTTAAATTTTGTTTGTACTGTGCTTGTCTTTAGACATTTGCAATTTTGCAATGCCCCAACATTCACTTGAGCAATAATATTTCTCAATGCCATCTAAAGAGGAAAATTAATTGTATAACATGCAATAAAATCACATAAAAATATACTAGTTATATTAATCTCAGAGAGAGAGAGAGAGAGAGAGATTTTTTATCTTTGAAATTTTGGTGTGTTTAAAATTTTTAATATCTTTTTAATTGAAAAAAAATGTGAAAATATGGAGCCCAGCTCCAAAGCCTAAAATTGACCCACTACCTGTGCATTTTTTTTTTTTAAAAGAAGAGTTACATTAGTTTGTTTAGAGGGTTATTAGTGACCTTGAAATAAGCCTACCTAAATTTAGGTTCAGCCCATTTTGTCAGTATCTGTTTCAACAATTTTAATTGAACCTTTGGAAAAAAGTAGGTTGAAATAAGTGAAGTTTTTATTTTTTATTTTTGTAGTGAACTTACCAATAATAACAATAATTAAAATGAAGAGGTTTTAGTTGCCACTATTATATTATCTAATTGAATCTAATATGTGTTTGATATATAATTTTTGAAATTCTACTACTAAATTGTTGTTTTTTTTAGAAATGTTATGTCCACAATATTTTTACAACAAATCATAAGTGATTAGTTATTACTATTATTTTTAATTTAATTTAAACCTTAGAGAATTTTTATATGAAGTTTGATAAAAAAAGGATTTAGAAGGGTGAGGAGGTCCTTAAAAAGATGGATTTTATCTGAATCTTGAAGGAATTCAATGCTTGTGTGGTATTAACACAATGGATTTAATATAATCTCACCTCTCTCTCCTTCTAGTTGGTGCATGAATATTTCTAGGGCTGTCCATGGGTCGGGCGGGTCGGGTTTGTGCCCAACCCGCAACCGACCCATTAAGAGGGTCGAGTTTCGCGGGTTGGATGTCCGTCGGGTGGGATCGGTTTCAGGTGAAGCTGAAACCCGTCGGAAACCATCGAAAATTGACAATATCTTGCCCAATCCGGCCAAGATCTGGTGAGATCTAGCCGGATTTGGCAGAGTTCTTGTCAAATTCGATGATTTTTTCCCCCAAATCGTGCTAAGAATCGTCGGATCTAGTGTTTTATGATGGATCTGATTGTTTTGGTTGACGAAATCTGCAAAATCAAGTTGAAATCTCGTCAGAAAGTTGGAGAATTTGCCAGAATGTTCATGCTCTTTAGGCGGGTCAGGTTTCACGAGTTTTGAAGGAGGGGACTCGAAACCAACCCGCCGGCGTCGGGTTTTGGAGCTTAGGACCCGCGTCCAACCACCGAAGCAGTTGGATCGGGTGGAAGCAGGTCGGGTACGGGCAGGTTGGACGAGTGGCTGGGTGGGTTGGACAACCCTAAATATTTCATATGTCACTTATTCAGATTTTGCTTTTTATTTATGATGAATAGATGAACATTCATTTTCTTTAGCTATCCCTTAATTGATCTCCACTTGCTAGTTGCCACTAGAAAATACTTCAAAAGCAAATGCACATTTAACTATTATTTTAGTTAAATAAAATATTCAACAGCCATGAGAGCCTTCACTCTAATCTTCGCCATATTGGCATCCGCTTATGGCATTTTCTTAGCTTATCTTCTCATCAACAACCCTTTTCACGGTCTTCCCTTCCAGCCACCTCCTCCATCACCACCGCTTCCGCAGCTGTACGCAGTGGTGAAAGAATTATGCCTGGATAACTACTATCCATTGAAGCCTGAAAACTGCTTCGTCAAACTCATGCAAATCCCATTAACCAAATACGCTACCGACTCAAACCAAATCATCAGAATCCTAGTCGACCAGATTTACAGATCTTCACTCACCGCACGATCCGTGTTCGATCACATCTTAACTTTCCAACATACCCATTTGAGCAGTGACTCTATCAAGGGTCTACAACAGTGTCAGAAATTGCCCGACGACATTGTCAATTTCTGGGAAGATCGCCTTGTGAATGGTAAGTTATTCCCAGAGATCCCTCTTGGAAGCGTAGACCAATTCTGGCGGCAAGTTCTCAGTCACGTCGGAATTTGTTTTCACCAAAACGATCGTGCTGACAATGTCGTGGAGGAATTCATCATACACTTAGTTTTCAATGAGATCGATGATCTGGTCAGGGTCGGCTACGCATTTAAACACAAGGCTAGGTCCAGAATTTTAGATCGATAAGACTGACGGAGTTGAAGCCAACGCCTTTGGTGGTGCACAACCGCCGTGAATGGTGCCCCGATCCAAAGCGTTTTCGCGAGTGAGAGCTGCCCTTGGAGCCTGAGCCAACTGCATGCATGTAGGGTTCTTCACTTCTTTTCTAGGCTCACAAGTGTATTGTCTAGTCAGTTGTTAGAATTTACCGTTGGATAGATGATGGTAGAGTTTTGTTTTATTTGGATTTGGATTAGGATTCTTTTTATTGATAGATTATAGGAAGTTAGTATTTATTTTTATTTATTTAGAAGTATATTTTGTATAAAATTTTAGATATTAAATTTATCGATAAATTATTAGAAATTAGTATTATGTCCGGACGATGCACAGCTTAATAAAAGAATTATATATAAATTTTTAAAAATATAATTTTTTTTGATAATATAATTAAAGTTAATAACAAATAAAATAGTAAAAATATTTTAAAAATTATGGCAAGTTTTAACTTTTTAAAAGCTTTTAGTAGTAAACGGGCCAGGTTTTGCACGGTTTTGGTCATAAACTTATAACATGGATAATTTTATTGGAAAATACTAATTAATGATTGAAGAGAAATGCTACACCCGGTTGGACTAAGACATAACATTTACTTATTCAAATAACAATTAAGGTGAAGTAGGGTGAGGAACAACAAATAATAATTATAACATACCGGTATAATAACATTTATATTTAATTATAATGAAATGCTTGCATCTCTAAATGTCAAATTAATATCAACACTAAATATGCTAAGATGTTTATGTTAATTAATGTAAATGAGTATAAAATTAATATCAACATCTAACACCTTACAATTGCATAAATTATTATTAAAATTGACCTAATATTTTACTTTAACCCCAAGCAATCATCTTGAATTTACAAATTAAAGATACTCAAATTTATAAAATTAAAAAAAAAATATATTGAAAGCAAAATTCACAATAACACACACATAAATATATAGACACAAAGAAACTCTGAATTCAATAATTATAAACAATATTAATTTCTAAACATTAAAAAAAATCTGGACTTAGAGTTAAAGTAAAGATACTCACATGAAAATTGAATTAACTTTGATAGTAAAGGAAAGGCAGTGAAGTCATGGAGATTTCACATTATCTTAAATATCCATTGTTTTTACATCATCATTTTTATATTTAATCAATTTTCTATCTCCATTCTTTGTGGAGTGATGTTCATTATCATGGTTTTGGATGCTCTACCTATGGGATCTACACATATTAAAAAACATTTCAAATGTCTAACATCACAAACATTTGTCTTAAACATTCAAATGTAAAATAAGAGTTACCTATTACAACAACACATTTTAATGTAACATAATAATTATTGCTATAATCTCATATTGATGTAATAAATTTAAGTTATTATTACAAAAAAAAAAAAAAAAAAACAACAACCAAGAGATGTAATAGTATATATATTACATCTATTTTTTTTGTTGCAACAATACTTGTTGTATTATGTCTTTTTTCTTGTAGTGTTTATTGCTATCTTTGCTCGTGAATTTTGATAAATGCACAATTACTTTCTGTACCATTTAAATGCATATTCTGAAACAAGTATTTTGTGAATAAGAATGTTTATTTTGAAGTGAATGGAACACTTGATTTTTTTATTAAATTAACTACATGACAACTGTCACAAATGATATATGATTTTAGGTCTTTGATTGATTACGTAATTGTTTTGTTGTTTCTATTGTTTTTCAGCCGTGAAGGGGCCAAACTTCATCGGATAGGAGTTGACAATATTAAATATGATTGGACCAGACAAACACACTACAAAAAAATGGGTTTCTAGCCGCGTTTCAAAAACGCGGCTATAGACCACAAAAATGCGGCTATAGGATTAGAGCCGCGTTTCCTTAGTCACGTTTGCAAACGCGGCCTAAACACCGCAACAACAGGCCTATAGCCGCGTTTTTAACCGTGGCTATAGGATTCTGGCCTATAGCCGCGTTTCTTAAAAACGCGGCTATAGGCCAGCTTGGAGCTGCGTTTTAACCGCGGCTAAGGGTTCGGACCTATAGCCACGTTTTAAAAACGCGGCTATAGGTTTTTTTAAAAACAAAAAAAAAAAAATTTGGGTTTTGTTTTTGTTTTTTTTTTTTTTTTTTTCCAGAAAATTCAAAATTTGAAATTCAAATAAAAAAAATTCAAAATTAATCATAAATATCCAAAAATTTCAAAATCAAACACAAGCCCAAAAAATTCAAAATTAAACACAACATTCTCACAATACAAAAACACCCAAAAAAATTCAAAATCAAACACAAACCCAGAAAATTCAAAATCAAACACAATATACTCACAATACTAACACACCCAGAAAATTCAAAATCATACACAACGTGCTCCAAAATATAAGAACACAAACTCATCTAAACATAATCACAATATCAGCAACACAGTAGCACAAATTCAAGCACAGATGCAAAAAATTCAAAATCAAATATTGCTAGAATATCCACTTCATTCAAAATTTTCAGTAGATCTATTGACAAATCAGTGTGCTTGAGATGAAGAAAAAAAGAAAAAAAGAAGCAGCAGCTCCAAATAAACAAAGAAAAAAAAAAAAAAAAGTTACCCAAATGTGAAGAACAAAGAAAGAAAAAGGAAAAAAAAAGAAGTATCACCCAAATGTGAGGAAGGAAGGAAAAAAAAAAAAAAAAAAAAGGAAAGAGAGAAGACTTACGGTGGAGTGGAGCACTGAGTGAAGAATGAAGAAATAAGGAAAAAAGAAAGAAGAAGAAGAAATAAAAGAAAAGAAGAAAGTGGGGTAGGTGGGGATATAGGTGGGAAAGGATGGGGCACGTGGGAAAGCTGAAGAAAAAAATTTTTTTTTTTGGGTGTTACATATAGCGGCGTTTTTAAAAACGCGGCTATAGGTCACGCTTTAGTGACATATTTATACGGCTGGACCTATAGCCACGTTTTTTAAAAACGCGGCTATAGGTCATGTCACTAAGGGTGACCTATAGCCACATTTTCTAAAAAACGCGGCTATAGGTTTTCTTGTAGAAAAATTATTTGGCTGTACCTGTAGCTGTGTTTTTGAAAAACGCAGCTATAGCTTACGTTTAGCTACGTTTTCAAACGCGGCTAAAGGTCAGCTATAGTCGTGTTTTTTAAGAAAACGCAGCTATAGGTCCCTTTTAAAAAGAATTATTCAGCTGGACCTATAGCTGCGTTTTTGAAAAACGCGGCTATAGGTTAGCTATAGCCGCGTTTTTTAAAAACGCAGCTATAGCATGAGGTTTTATCTGCGTTTTTTACAAACGCAGTTATAGCTTGAGGCTTTAGCCGCGTTTTTGATAAACGCAGCTATAGGTTAGCTACAGCCGCGTTTTTTGTAAACGCGGCTAAAAAAAACGCGTCTATAGCCCGCGTTTTTTGTAGTGACATCAAGATGTAGCCCTTGCGGTTAGTGCCCCTAAAGTGGCCTTTTATAACTGTAGATTTAGTGGGTTCCAAGATACCCTCTATGTTCATATCGAATCTCAGTTCTTCTGCAACTGTATCATCGAGGGTACCATCGATTTTATCTTTGGCAAGGCAGCTGCTGTATTTCAGAACTGTCTAATCTGAGTGAAGCAGTCGAAGCCTAGTCAAGTTAATGTTCTGACCGCCGATGGTAGCAGTGGGATGGCAAATTAAAGGGGTATTGTTATACACAAGTCCTTGATTGGAGGTGTGCCGGCCAACAAGATATGGCTAGAGGATTCAAAAAATTCAACCTACTTGGGACGGCCATGGAGTGACACAGCTGCGATGGCAATTATTAATAGCTACATTGGACACGTCATTAATCTCGAAGGGTTGGCTTGATTGGAACAACTGTTCTGAACTTAATTCAATTGATTATGAGGAGCACCAAAACATAGGCATAGGTTCATAGCTGAGCAAGCGGGTGAAATGGAAATGATGCTGAGCAAATCTGTCAAAAGCAGAGATCCAAGTGTTCAATATCAGAAAAAATTTAATAAAAAAAAAAACCTATTACAACAAGATTTTCAAAGTAAATCATTGTAATATATGGAATTTATTGCAACGAAAATTTAGTGTTGCATAAACCTATTGCCTTTTTTTTTTAATAAAAAAAATAACCTATTGCAACGAGATTTTCAAAGTAAATTGTTGCAATATATAAATCGGTTGCAATATATGAAATTTATTGCAATGAAAATATAGTGTCGCATAAACCTATTGCCTCAGAGTTTATTAAAACGACTTGCATCGACTTTTTTGTCATTGCAATAACATCTATTACAACGACATTAGTTGTTATTGCAATGAATTTTTTGGTTGTATTAAGTCTTTTTTCTTGTAGTAAAAGAATTTTTGAACTTATTGAACTTTGTTGTGTGCAAGGTAGACAGCTCCTTTTCAATTCGATATAGCTCTCCCTGAATGATGGTCGTTTGCCAGTTTTCACCAACAAACCGAAACTTAGGCAAAATGGGAATTACTATATGTTTGTTGTAAATCCCAGACTTGATATAGACAATGACTGCAGTTGTTATACTCGAGGGAGCACATCTAATGGCCTCTCTATTGGTTTCAACATCCATGTGCCATCCTTAGCCACCACTATGTTTGGTGTGACCTTACTCCTGCTAAACTCGTTGGGAAATGAATGAATCAACCAAGCTTTGGTTGAGTCATGAACTTCATATCTTGTATTAAGGAACGAAGAAGTGATGAAAAGTGCAATAAACAGACCCCTATGTTACTTCAATAATTTTATCTCATTCCTTCTGATAAAGAATTTAGGATCACTCCTAACCAACTCATTCATATAGTTTGACCAAAATAGCTCACAGTTTACCAATGATTACCCAATCATACCCAAATATGCCCAAGCCACGGAGAAATTAGCCCCTAGAGATGCCATAGTTTCAACAAGCATATGTACATTCATACCCAAATCATCTTTGCAAGATTGAACATCTGATTTGACCTCTATGGACAAATCAGAAAGTTCAATATCTCCAAGACTCCTATTTACCTTTTTGGCCATATTTGCAGTATTCTTTAGAGCAATGACAAAGAGTTTTTTCTCTACTATTAACTGGCACAGATTTCTTCCACATAACAACCAGCATGCCAATACTCGGTCTCAGTAGTCACCACCGGAAGCTCAGTTGCCATTTTTGGCATATGTGAAAACCACAGAAAATAGAATGTACCAAGAGATAGAGACCGATTAGCCCGATTAACATTTTCCGAATCTTGAAAAAATCAATAAGAACATGAGTATGGGTTCTGGCCATTTTGAGAGAAGAGTAGCTAGAGTCTGGTATAGGGTTTGTAGCTAGAAAGCCTGGGTGTGGCTCTAGGGCCACTGCACCTGCATTGAACACTCGGTGACATGCTGCTTCACGTTTTTTTTTTTTTTTTTTTTCCTGATTTGTGTTAGTTCAGGCCAATTTGTGCTGATTCTGGCCGAGTCGCACTGGTTTGGGCCGATTCACACCAATTTAGGTCAAGTCGCGCCAATCCAACGTAAATTTAGGCCGAGTCGCGCTGATTACGGCCAAAACTGGCCAAGAAACTAGCCAAAATACATGTTAAAAAAATAAAATAAAATAAAATCTTGAGTTGATTTCTTATTTAGTTATTAACTTATTACATATTTGTCAAATTATTTGTATGTTAAACAACTTAAATTGAAATTACTGAATTATTTGTAGTTATTATTGCTCTTAAATTGGTATATATTTACCATTATATGAAAATATATTTAATAATTTGTAAATAAAAATATATTTAATAATTTATTAGTAAATGTATCCTGCCGCACCTGCATCCTACTTTTTCAAAAATTACTGAGTTCCGCACCCGCATTCACATTCGCACCCGCACCTAAACCCAAATCCGCATCCGTGCTTCATTGGTTTGTAGTAAGGGTAACGGTGGTGGGAGAGAAGAGTAGAGGTAGTAGCTAAAGTGTGGTATGGAGTTTGTAATAAGGGTAGTCAGTGGTGGGAGAGAAGAGTAGAAGTAGTAGCTAAAGTCTGGTATAGGGTTTGTAATAAGGGTAGTGGGTGGTGGCAAATAAGAGTAGAAGTAGTTGCTAAAGTTTGGTTTAGGATTTGTAATAAGGGTAGTAGGAATAAGAAGTGACAATTGCTTTATTGAAGGGACAAAAATAAAAGGAAATGGACTATTTTCTTATTTTGCTCTAAAATATCTAGTTGTCTTATACTCCAGCTCTAGCAAATTTACGCATTTCCATTTCCCTTTTTTTTTTATTTTCTTTTTTATTGGTTTATAAAACAAGCTAAGTTGGGGAACCCAAGCTCTAGGATTTTTTTTTACACATTTAAGAGACATCTCAAGCGTTAAAATTGAAGGCATTTTCTTATAAGTAAACTTAGCGTGCAAATTAAATGACATTAACTAGGAAATTATGTCCCATCCCCCCCCCCCAAAAAAAAGTAGGAAATTGTGTACGCAATAATATGTATTTTTTTTAATAGAAAGAGAGTATATATTAAAGAGTAATGATATATCTTTAACTTACTAATTACCTTTTCAAAACGAATGTTATGTCTATAATAATTTCAAAACAAATTATAAGTGTAAGGTTTTTAATGATGGATTTAAAAAAAGTGATGTCATTGATGATCCAAATTAAAATCAATAACAGCTTATAACATAAGAATTGTTGTAAAAATATTATAAACATAGCATTATTCATATATTAAATCACACATTAATTATAATCAGATTGAAACAATTTCACTAAGATAATTTAGAGAGAATAATGCTAAAAAAAATAATTAGAGGTGGAATAAAATAATAGTTTTTAAGAAAAAAATGTTACTACATTTGCATTCTACAGCATAGGGTGTTGGAATTTTTTTGTGAATATGATTCTACATCAACATCTAGAAAGATAAAAATGCATTTTATTCACGTATGTTTAGAGCATTCCCATTGGCAAATGAAAATGGTATATGTAGGGAAAGTTTAGCATAAATGCACAAAAAGAGCCCAGCAGTCGGCCGGACTTGTAAAATCTTACAATTGCAATTTTTTTTTGTAATTGTGCTACAGTGCCATCCTAAATGTAGGATGGCACTGTAACACTTTAGTAAAAATTATAATATATTTTAATTGATAAAGTGGAAGAGAGATGGGGGAGAAGAAAGAGAGAGAGAGTTGTATTGAAATATATTATACTATTTTAGTGGGTAATATATATTATTTTAATAAGTAGAATAGGAAAATAAAAATTGGGATGTTGGTTGTATTGTAAAATGATATAGTGTAATTAATAAAGTAGTTTTTTGAGATAGTAAAATAGAATAAGATGGAAGTTGCGGATGTGAATGCATATATTGTTCAGCTAAAAAAAAAAAGTAGTATAATATAACATATTGATTATTGAATAAATAATCGATTTAATTTTTCAACTTAATTAATTAGCTCACATAATTATGTTGGCTTGCTTTTATTACATCCAATTTTGTAATTTTAAGGTTGTAGTTTTAAGTTACAACCAATTTTGTAGTTTTAAGTTACAACTAACTGTCCATAAAAAAATTAGCTATTTTGGACTCTACATATTGTAATGCACCCTATGCCTCTATTATTATTGTGGGGATAAAAGGCTCGGATAAGGATATTGGGTCATGAGTCATGCCTGAGGACGCCAAAGAGCCCGAGGACAAACAAATATTAATAAAGGCAAGTAGGTTATTGGGCCGAGGACGAGGGCTAGTCACAACAAGCAGGTGATGTTGTCCGAGGAGCCAAACCTCCTCGGGAAACAAAGTGGAAGCCTGAAGTCTAACCATCCAACAAGTATTAGGCAGTGGACAACCATGCTTGAAAGGAGGATAAGCTTCGGAGAGAGGTGAGTCAACAGAGAATTGAGAAATATCCGGGAAGAAAGCTGTTACCACCACATTAAATGCTCTGCACTTAACCAACTGACCATATTAACGTGGAAGTGATACTTTAATAGTGACTTTTAGCGTTACAACTGCCCACAAAGATTTCAAGAAGGTTCTAATGGGACAAATATCAAGAAGATTAGTTATTTGATCAACAAGTGGAAGGCTAAGATGAGAGAATGAGAAGGAGTATAAAAGGGAAAGGATTCCATTACAAGGGAGCAGGGACAGAACCAAGATTCAAACTTGGGGGGGCCGAAGTTCTTTGTTCAAAGATTTTAAAAAATTGGAATATCAATACTAGAGGTTGACAAAATTGCATTATTAGCATTAATTTATTAATTATTATTTTATTTTTTCTTTTGAAAAAATTTAATAATAGAATTTTATAATCAAGAGTTTTGTAAGTCAATTGGCACGTCTTAATATTTTTAAGGTCTAACTAATGTGTGGATGGAACGATCAATATGTGGCATTAGAGTTGTCTCTATGGCTATTAGGGTAGAGTCATTTGAGAAGGGCATGGAGCTCTCAAGTGAGAGGGAGAAATTGGGTAAAGGTTATTGGATTTTTGTGATTTTTTTTTGCTTAGACCGAATTTATGATTTGTTCAAAGATTTTTCTTATTATCCGGGTATGAGCATTTTTTTTATAGATTTTTCTTGTTATCTATTTGTTGGATTTCTTGGGCCAATTTGTAAATTTTTTGGGAGGGGGGGCCAAGTATATAAATTTAAGAGCCAAAATTAAAATTCTTTTTGTTAATATACATACTAGTATTTTTTTTTTTTCAAAGGTTGGGGGGGGGGGGGGGGGGGGCATGGCCCCCCTCAGACCTTGAGTAGTTCTGTCCTTGCAAGGGAGGCATCAGAAAAAAGGAAATGAACCACTTTGTAATCAAGAACTAAAATATTTGTATAAGTCTAAGAGATATATATATATATATATATATAAATATACCATCATTGGATTTGACCGAGAAGTGTTTTTCTTTTCAACTTGTTCTTCTCATTCATTCCAACACTAAACTAACCCATTGTGATTCACATTTGACTCGTTAAACATTTAGTATTAAATCCACTTTCTAACAAATTTATTGTTGCGGGCTTGTTGGGCTAGTGTCCAAATCTTTTGGACTGTAGATCAATTTGTGTCCTTACAATTATTTTGGAAAATATTTATTATACTCACGTGCCACTTTTAATTTGCACAAAAATTTTCACAATCATGACTTTAAGTAAATATTTTAGTTCAAAAAAATGTATGTAAGAGATATTTTCCTATTATTTATAAAGCTTTTTTCCATAATATTATTAATTCAAGTATACTATTAAGCATCATAGTTCAAGCACGTTCGAAATTTCTTGTATTTGGATAGAATCCTATATATTTGACTCTGTGACTTGTTAAAACAACAGCACTGATAGTGGTTAGGTGGCTGGGATAGGTTGAGAGCTTGGGTAGAAAATACAATCATCAGTTTATTTTATTTAGTCTCTTGTTTAGGCTTCATTTCCACGGTTCTATTCTTCTTTGCACAGTATAATCAGGTGAAATTACTGAGAGAAGGAAAGGCAAAGCTAAAAAGAAAGAGTGTTTGTGAGATCTTAGACCAGTGAGGAAGATGAAATATTGAGGGTGTTGACAATAAAAAAATGTTGTGGTTGTTTTTCTGGTAAGTCGTTGGAGTATTGTTGAATGGAGTTTGATAATTAAGGATTTAGGAAAGTGAGGAGGTCATTAAAAGGAGGGATCTTGACTGAATCTTGAAGGAATTTTGATGATGCGTAAGATCGTCAGTCACGTTCGTCAGACAGAGAAGAATCTTCAGCCTTCAAAGTTGATCACCGGCTGGGTGCCTGTTGAAACACCTCCGATGCCAAAGTCAGTGTATAAATCTTTTTTCAAAGTAGAAAAATGTAGAGTAATTAGAATGAAGAGAAATCTCTTACTATTCGTATCTGTATGCGTACCCTTTTCTTGGTAATGTGTGGGGCTTATATATGGTCTTATGGTCTCTAGCCGTTGGAGTGATTAAGGAGGTCTTTAATGCTCCTTTTGGTAACGTCTGGGGCTGAATTATATATCATCAATGTCACTTCAACGGCTTGTACAGTTGTCCTTGTAACCGCTTTGGGTTTAATTGCTTGCATTGGAAGGTCTTGATTTATCCGTCAGTAAGGCATGTAGTTAGCTTACCTGTGCTGAGGTTGGATTCGTCCGTCTCGATGGGATCGTCCGTGAGGGATGGTCTCGTCTCAAGCTTGTAGTTCCGTCAAATTTGATGCTCGTGTGGCATTAGTTATTAACACAATGGATTTAAGAAAATCTTACTACTCTCTCTGTCTAGTTGCTGCATGCATATCTCACTTGTTTAGCTTTAATTTGCTTATTTTTATGATGAATAGACGAACATGCATCATTTATTTAAATAAAATGTCCAACCAACAACCACCTCAACACTCTTAGTCCTAATACCTAACCAAATACATTCTTTGGATGATAATGATTCTTGTCTTAAAACTTTAAAAAAAAAAAAAAATTGAAGGAAATTTTAACTGAAACTTTTGTATTGAGTTGGGCGTGAGAAAGTCCTCAATATCAAATATCAAGGCCATAACCAATCATTAAATTCCACTACTCAATGGGCCGCTGATTTTGTAGCCCAACAATAAGAGGCAATAGCCGCAAGAGCAAAAGTATATAAATATATATATATATATATATATATATGTTGTACATTCGCAAGCAAGCACCATAGATAGGTTAACACTGTTTATGAGAAAGAGATAAAGAGAGTCAAACAATCAATGTTGTCATCTACTATCAAACCAAGTTGTAGACCCTTCACTCTCATCTTCACCGTCCTTGCTTATTTTTTCAGCAATATTAACCCTTTTCATCATCTTCTCTTCCTATCACTTCATGCTCCTGATCTTAAATCCGCAATACAAGTATTGAATGAGAATCATACACTAGCAAGCTCACCGACTCCACCACCGCCACTTCCTCCACCGTTCGCATTGGTGAACGATTTTGCAATAAGAGCAGCCATCTAGAGCCCAGGGTCTGCCTTGCTACACTCATGAAAATCCCATCAACCAAGTACGCCACTGACTTGACCCAACTCGTCAGAATCATTGTCGACCAGACTTACAATTGGTCACTAACCTCATGCTTCAAATTCAAACAGTACTTGACTGTCCAACCTAGCAATTGGAGCGTCAATGTGCTTATGTGTGTGAAAATTTCTGACAACATTGTCAATTATTGGGAAGATGGGTTCATTGGGTTGGATGAGTTTAACCATAAGTACGTAGCCTACGGAACCTTGGACCACTTCTGGACCCAAATTCTATATCAGGTCCTAAACTGTACTGACGAACTTGATTTCTTTACTTCTGAGGAAGAGAAGAGGACAAAAGGGTATAAACTCGTGAAGGAATTCGTGGACTCCATTTGCAATGAGTTAAGTAATCTACTCCATCTGGGAAGTTCTCTTTCAGACATTGCTGGGATTTCATGGATGAAACTTACAGAGTTGAAGCCAATTCCTTTGGTGGTGGCTATGCATAAGCCAGATCCAAAGCGTTTTCGCGAGGTGGGGTTGCCCTAGCCCTTCAAGCCTGGGCCAACTCTCTCTCTCTCTCTCTCTCTCTCTATATATATATATATGGGATTTTAAATGAGAAATAGAGGGAGGAAGACAAACTTAAGACCTTCTACTTTGATACCATAAAGAGAAAATAATAAGAGTTTTTGTTTTGGTTTGCTTTCTTGAAAATATTTATATGCTATTATATTTGGATTACATGAGAATTCCTGAATACTATCAAATATTACTTTGAAGGTATCAAATTCGGATCTATATATTGACAAGGGGAGACAATGGTCCCCCCTAATTTTTTTTAAATAAAAATATTGTATATTAGTAGATATTAATTTTAGCAATTTTGTTCAATAAAATTACATTTTGCTCCCCTTAACAATGCCATCAATTCTTTTAAGAGTAATGTTATAATCACACACTTTTTTACAACATTTTTACAAAATATTAAGGTAGCAAATTCTTATTAGTTCACATACTTTTACTTTTCAATAACTACTTACCACATTAGCAATTTGTAAAAATTTTGTAGTTTTAGCATTTTCCACCTTTTAAAGGTCATAAAAATCAATACTATATATATATATATATAAGTCTAAAAAAAATTAGCCCAACAACAAATATTATGAATAATAAAGCTAAAAAAAATTAAGCCCAATTAATCTATTTTACTCAAAACAAACAACTTGGTTATTTAAAAAGTTTTAAACAAAAATCCTTAGTGAGAAAATAGTAGAGTTAAAGGCCGGAGCTGCCACACACAGCTAGACGCAAAACTGCCCTCCCTAACTTCAAGTCCTGGCTCTGTCCCTAATTGGATTACATGAGAACTTGTAAATACTATTAGATTACTTTGGAGGTTTGATGATCATCCAATGCTTTGATTTTAGCTGTAAATAATTAATGTTGTCTCAAAAACCAATAAGTGTAGACACACACTTTGATTGATTTTTTTTTGGCTAAGTGATTGGTCTAATACATACATTGACATTTTATTTCTTAAATGATAGTTCTAGTTCTAAACTTGGAGCATTAGCTTGACCCAACCGTTTTTTTCAGGGTTTTTACTTATTTTCTTCACTCAAAAATCTTTTTTCTTCTGTCAGTAGATTATTCTTGATGGGTAGCTCTAACTGACTGCAACGCTTCCTCGTTCTACAACCAAGATCATATTTTAGTTCCTAACTTTTAGTCCATGAAAAATTATCAAGTGTGGTCATTAATATACTTAAAGTAATTACTTTTTATAGTCTGAATCAATTTAAAGCGATTGCAATTGTCACATCTAACGTGTTGTGATCACTTTAGAATTCAGAGTCTAAATTAAATCACTTGTAGATCACTTTAAAATTCAGAGTCTAAATTAAATCACTTGTAGATTAACAGCGCATATGATTAGAATGCTATTTGTTTCTAATATCAAACTTATTGGGAGTCCAATTTACTTGTATTGCAACTATCTTTACTCCCAACAATAAAACAATACAAGGGGGAGTGGATCCTTCATGAGAGATAGGCACCTTATCATATAAAACATTGAAAGACTTAAATCAAAAAATGTTTATGAGCTGCTCCTTCTCATGGTCTAATAGAGAGACCAAGCCTAAGGTTTTTTGGTTTAATATTTCCTGATTCATTCTCCTCAGGTTCTAAAAGACATGACTCCAGTGAACAATTTGCTGTTGTGTTGGATAACAATAACAATATGCATATCAGTAATCAACCAATAGGAGGGAGGTGAGTGAACTTTATCGCATTCCATGTTTTTAATAACATCGATATTGCTAAGCTAAGAGTTGTGCATAGATTATGGAAGTAATAAGATATATATATCAGACCTATATAACCAGCACAATAGTTCAGCAAAAAAAAATATATAACCAGCACAATATTGTGAAAGTTAAAACAGACTTTAAAAAAAAAAAAAAAAAAAAAAAAAAAATAATAATAATAATAATAATAATAAATAAAAAAAATTAGTACGTACTACATCCAGCAAACAGACTTGTTCTAATAACAATAGACAGAGATGATGGAGATCATCTAGCAATTAAATGATGCTGCGAAATGAATTATGAAACTAGGGCTAGTGATATGAGTCAAGTCTAATATATGGATTGTTAGATTGTGATCAAGAAAGAGAGGAGGCAATTAAAAAATAGAACAGGAAGAAAGAAGGTTTTATTATAAGTTATATATAATACAAACAAAAAAAAAAATTGTCTTCTTTTAAGCTTGTCATATAAAAGATTGAAAAATTGAATTTTTCATGTCATAATTTATATAATATATATATATATATATATTAGTAATATTTTAAAATTAAAAATAATGCAAAATTATATTAATTTTGACCAACTAGAACTCGCCTTCTTTTATAATAAAGCAACAAAACACCAAATAAATCTTGCTTAAATTAGGTTTTTTTTTTCTCTAAAAAATTTTAATTTAATTAGATATGTTGTTTTCTATAAGTGCTCTAATAATTTTTATTTTTAATTTATCAACATTTATTATATTAATTAAATATATGTCATATATAATTTTTTTTTGTCAAACGTTTTTTGTGCGTTCTTTAGGTTAGAAGCTAGTAATGCATAAAAGAAAAGCCTTTGCATGAAAATAGATAAATAAATAAATAAAATTTTGTGCAATTTGTATTTTGAGCTGGGCTTGAGAAAGTCCTCAACAATCAATAATTTAAAGGGTTTCTCTTGTCTAGCATCTTTATTTTATTTTATTTTTTTTGGTTCAAAAATACTCCTACATCCTTATGTTTAAGTAGAAACAAAACTAAAACTTCTAATTTAGAAAAAATACAATTCTTACTCTCATTAAAACATTGCCTAAAAAATGGAGTCACTACTCTCACATTGATTTTCAAATTTCTTTATCTATTTATAAATTAGATTCTCAAAATAAAAACATATATATATATATATATATATGTATATATGCACGTACATTTGCAAGCAATGAAGCACCACTCATCGTTGAGTCAAATTAGGTTAACTCTATCTATGAGAGAGAGAGAGAGAGTCTCAATAATGTTTATCAAACTAAGTTACAGACCCTTCGCTATAATCTTTGCCGTATTAGCAGCCATTTATGGCATTTTCTTGGCTTATTTTCTCATCTTCTACCCTCTTCATCATCTTCTCTTCCAATCAGATCTTCCACCTCCTGAGACTACCGTACAAGTGTTGATTGAGAACCATACATTTGCAATCTCAACCACCGCCACTGCCACTGCCACCGCCATACGCATTCGTGAACGATTACTGCAGTCAGAGCAGCGATACAGAGCCTAAGATCTGCCTGGCCACACTCAAGAAAATCCTGTCAGCCAAGTACGCCAAGGACTTGACCCAACTCACCAGAATAAATTCGGACCAGAGTTTCAATTCGACACTAGCCGCACGCAGAAAGTTCATCCAGTACATGGTTGTCCACCATGGTGAGCCGGAATTTAATCTGCGAGGTTGTGTGGAAAAGCTTGACAACATTGTCAATTATTGGGATGCTGACTTAGTTGCGCATTTAATTGGCTCTCCTGGTGATGATACCAGCATCTACGGAACCTTGAAGCACTTCTTTTGCTCGAGTATAGATCACATCTTGGATTGTACACTCGATTATGATATCTATACTCCCCAGGAAGAGAAAAGGACAGAAAGGTATAAAATCTTGAAGGAATTCGTGACCTCCATTTCCGGTGAGATTCACAATCTGCTCCATCTGGGCAGTTCTCTTTCAATCAATGCCGGGATTTCATCGATGAAACTGACGGAGTTGAAGCCAATGCCTACGGTGGTGGCTCTATATAAGCCAGATAAAAAGCGGTTAATTCAGACGTGGGGGTTATGGCTTCGCCGTCAGCTTCAGCCTCGGCCAACCGGATGTGGGGTTCACTGCTTCTTTTCTTGGCTCAAAAGTGTTTTGTGATTTTGTCATCAGCCACTATATATATATATATATATATGCCTCTATTTATTAGGTTTTTAAGTTTTGTACTGAAAATTTACTATATTTATATTAGTGTCTAGCTCAGGCTTCATTCCTGTTAGCACTTAGCATGTAATTCTGACTTAGTTATAGACTTTTAACATTTGTTGGCTTCATAATTAAATCAGAAAGCATGCGACTATAAAGGGTGTTCTGCGGCGCTGTAATATCTCTTTCATGCCACTGCTGATAAGAAATATGAGGTTTTTTGTTTTTTGTTTTTTCTTCTTCTTTAAAGAATGAAAACCCTAACGAGAAAGCAAAATCTAGCACGGACGTAGAGATGTTGCTTGGTTATTATAAGGGGGTACTCCGTAATTTGGGAAGTATTCCTGAGAAAAAGAAAGGGAAGATTTGTCGATGTGGATTGAAAGGAAGTTAGGGATAGACATAGTCATATAGTATGACTTGCCCAAAATTTTCAATAAATTTCATATTATATTTTTTAGTAAAGGATGGATAGGTGTGCTGCAATCTCTTGATTTAAAGGATTGGAGATATGTATGTATTGAGATAACATTACCCACAACTTTTTTTTTTTTTTTTTTTTGAGAATCAACATTACCCACAACTAAAATTAATGTATTGGATTTTTTTTTTTTTGAGAGAGTAATGTATTGGATATTAGTTACAGCTAATGGAACCATCAAAATAATCTGGTAGCATTTAAAAGTTCTCATGTAATCCAAATACAATAACATAATTATCTATAACTAGTCTCTAAGCATGCGCCTGAGCGTGTGCTCTTTTATTTTTTTGGATAAAAGTTAATAATTTGCATCAATTATAATTTAGAAATATATTTTTTAATTTTTCAAATAAATAAAAATGATAAACTTTAAAGATAAGTCATAATTGTAATTTCTTTTTTGAACGTGAAGGAAAAAAAAAATCTTAAATTTTAGGAGTTTTCTTTTTGAATTCAAAATGAAATTTATTATTTGACATTTATGATCCTATTTCTAAATAAAGTTACCCTTCATTAATGTGGAGTATTTTTAAACCATATAAAAGTCTAGTTGAAAAAGAGAAATCCTCTTATATATAGTATAGATAATATAGTTATATTTTATTTTATGGGTCATTCTACCGTACCCCCTATTATTTTTGGGGGGTACGGTACCCACCCATATCTGAACCATTGATTTGGTGCTGTTATCATCTTAGCCGTTAATTTAATTTTAGTAGAAACCGGTTACTGGCAAAGCAAGTCAGTGTATATAAACTAAAAAAAAAAAAAAAATTCTGATGGTCTCTCTGAGTTTTTTTTTCTCACGCGTTCTCCGATATTTCTTCCTCTTTCGCGTTCTTCGCTTCCTCTTGCGTTTTCTGGTAAAGGTTTCCTTCTTTCTAAAAAACATTGAAGGTTTCTTTGAAGGATCATAATCGTTTTGATATTGCTAAAGGTAAGTATCAAAACGATAAAACCCTATTTTCACTGCTATCGTTTTTTTTTTTTTCCCTTTTTTCTTTATTAGTTTCTTGTGGGTATTGTGTATGGGGTGGGTGGGGAAGAGTCCTCAATCTTCTTCTGGTCTGTTTGGATAGCATGGGATTTCGTTTAGGATTTGGATTTGGGTGGGTAACTTAAAAAGAGAAGAATTTGTATTTGACCCAAATCCATCTTGGAATTCAAGTTCCAAATCTATTGATTTCAAATCCCTCACTAACCGTGGAATTTGGGAAATCCTTCCACAACACTCGCGTCTTCACTTCCTCAAGCTGCGACAACAATGTTAAAGCCGCAACCACCATGGTGTTCAGGTTTGTCTCTCTTAGCCTATCTAAGTTCGTTCTGGGTTTGCTGTATTTCTGTTTTTGTTTGTATTTGAGTTGTGTGGGTTTCGTTTGGATTTTTCTATGTGGGTCTGTATCTACTGATAAGCATGGGTTGGTTTAGTTTTGTTAAGAAATTGTTGGAGATATTTTTTTAGAGTTCCGAGTTGGTCTAATTTAAATGCAATGAATTGTTTGATGAAATGCCTCTATGAGCTATGTATTTTAACGCATGATAACTTTTTGGATGAGAGTGGTGATAACATTTTAACGAGTTTAAGATAAGATGTTTGCTTTGTGTATAGCTACATTGATATCAAAGTTTGTCCTGTTGGTAGATTTGTATCAATGCCTAGTCTGTGATGAAAGAAGACTGCCTAGTGCTAATTATGTAATTGATTCCTTTTGTTTCCATATAACAGGCAGAACCTTTTTTTTTTCATGTCTAATAAGCATTTTGATGGCTTTGCTTAACCCTGGAATAGCTTTGAAATATATTTGTAATGTTGAGTAGATAACATCAATTCATCTCAATCCAACATCCTCTTTTTCTCTTCTTAGTAGTTATTTCATAGTGTTTCTCCCTTATTTTAATCGCAATGTGTGGGATGCTTATGCCAAGGTATGGTCCCAATTTATGACTCTTTTTTCGCTTAAATTATGATGGGGTATTCTTTGTATTTGCAATTTTGGAACTAGTTGGTCAGTTTTTTGGGTTATGTTATACTACCTGGGTTGGTTTTATTTTCCTCTTGTTATACTGTTAAGGGAGTGCCATTGGCCATTGCATTGGGGCATTGAATTTTTCTTATTATATTTTTACATACTATGGTAATTTCCATGAATTTAAGATTCAGTTGCTTTGTTTGCTGGGTTTCTCAATTTGTTTATTTGCTTTGATGTGTACTATTCTGATTGTAGGGGTTGTAAAGGCAGTCAAAAACATTGTAGCTGTAAAATTTAAAATACAAAATTTTGTTACTGATGTGTTAGTCTAAGTTTTTATGAAACTGAATTTCTGCAGATTCCTTGCCTGACTAACAATGTTGAAAATGCAAGTTCTGCAAAAAGTAGATTTCAAATGTAAATAATTTAAGTGGTTACAATGTGCTGGCCTTTCAGTTTGAAAATTATAGGGTATGTTTGGAACGCCTGGCAACTATTTGCAAAGTGCAAACAAGTTCTGAAACTGTTAGAATTTTATGTTAAACTGTGGTCTCTTGCGAGAACAATATTTATTGAGATTTGCTATTATAAATTAGTAGATTTCAGTAGTTTTGTTTCAATTGTGCTAACTCACTGCTTGTCTTTTTTTTTTTAATAGAAAATTTCAAAAGCTTGTGCTTATGACAAGCATGGGAATTATCATTGCTTCGAGTTATTAGAGTGCCATGAATATGTTAGCATCAACCATCAGAAGTGTGTTGTACTTGGAGATTTGAGTCTTATAACTCTTTTTTAGGGATTGAAAACCTTACTTTGTATGTTTTGATTTCGTCATATTGATGTGTACTGAAAATGCACTTGTAATGTCATCCGTCAGTTTAATTCTGCCAATGGTGAGGTTATTTTCTGCTTATGGCACCTTGGACAAGATACTCAAGAAATTTAATTGTAAAGGTAAGGGAATGATGAGTGACTTGGATGAACAAGAATGTTTATGAAGGTCATCACGGCTGTACAGTCAGAATATGGTCATTGTTCAAATAGTGGTCAAAGCCATTTGCGGTTGTAGTTACATCTGAGTCCTTTTGAATGAGACCACACTTAGAACTGACTGCAACACTAGGTTTGTCAAAATTGTTCTGTTGCTGCTATAGCGATGGTATGAATTGAGTTTACAGCTAATGCACTTCATATATTGAAATTGTGTTTCCTGCCTTCATGCTTTCAAATGACAGCTACATCTTTCTTTTCTTTTTTTGGGTTCATTCACTGGTTTTCTTGTGTTAAACAGTATGTCATCTGTTGAGTGATCAACATTCTCAGTTAACATCAGATTGCCAAGTTTGATATCTTAATTTAAAATATGTGATTCAGGTGAAGCATTACTTCCAATGTGGAGAACCAAATGGTACAGTGAATGAAATCTGGCGCCAAGTCTCACAGAAGCTGCCCTTAATTAAATTGATGATTAATAGGGACAAATGGCTTGTTAAGAGGGAATTAACTGAGCCAGACTGTTCTTGCGTCTGCACGAATCAGACAGGGATACTCACCAGCTTATGAAGCCACTTTAGTCGATGATTTTGGAGCATATACCTTGAAAACTGGCACGGTTGTCTTCCAATATCACCGTGGAGGATTCTTTTGTTTCAAGGAAGGATTTGGTGGTAATTACTTCATAAATTTAGCTCATATACCAAATGCTGATAGTACCACAATTTCCTTTCTAGGCTTTTTTTTCCCCACTCTATAGGGTACTAGAGTTTGCCGTTTGTTAAGGTTTTGTTACACGTTTTCTTGTTGTAGATTTGGTGATTGAAGAACAGATTTAGCACTAGTAAATTATATCAATACTCGATAAAGTAATTCATTTGTACATGGTAGAGAATAAAAAGATTTCTATACTCATCGATTCTTTTATTCCTTCTGTATTAAAATTTTATCTCTCAATGACTAAGCAAGTATAGTGCCTCTGTTTTTAAAGTCATTCTCATCTATCTTGAGTCTTCGTGTATTATTTGCAAACAGGACTCGTACCATTTTCAAAAAATAAAATAAATAATCCTACTCAATTCAACAAAATTGAAAATTCAAAAAAATAAAATTGCAGGCATGAAGGATTCAAACCAGAGTTGCTTGGCAAAAAATATACCGACTTGCCACCATGTTGATTCGAACAAAGTATAGAGATGAAAATTGACCTTTTAACAGTCAATTATGTTCAAATTATATGTTCCAATATTTAATAAGAACAAATACCAAATGGCTTTAGAATGACGAGTTTGTATAAATTTTGCGAAACTTGAGAGAGAGAGAGAGAGAGAGAGAGAGAGAGATAAGTGCTTTGTGGCACCGATAAGTCTTCAACAACGAAAACATTTCATTGCTATTAGGGCTCTCTCAGACTCAGCTAGTGGAGGCTCTGCTGACTCAAATGAGGCTCACACTTATCATTATGGTCGATTTCCTAAACTCTCAATGACAAAATTATTTTCATAATTTTTTAAAAAGGACTGGGTTGTTCGTTTTTGGTAAAGTCGGTCAATTGTGCTTAATTGTTTTTAGTTTTTCTATTGGTAATTTTTGTTATTGTGGAAATTTTTTGGGATGTTTATTTTGTTTTAGATGGGTCTAAATATAATAATAATTTTATGAAACAAAACTGCATAGACACTTTAGTTGAGGTGGTTATACTCATGTCGGACACAATCATTTGACACTTCGCATACGTGGATCTAATGAAAATGCCTAAAAAATATAAAACCTGGTGTAATAGCCTTGATTGATGACTATTTTATACTAATCTGTAGTTTCAATTTAAGTGTTTATTGAAAATTTTAAAATTGTCAACAATCTTTGTATTGGATTTTTTGCATAACTTGCTAATTATGTAGTCACCATATTTCCAACCTTAGACACCACAATAAACACACAACTGTGATTAAGTTGCAAATGTTGCATAAGAACAATTAGAGAGCACATAAGGTTATACATCTTCGGTTTTATAGTATATATTGATGATGCATAGAAAATCAGTAGGCTGAATGCTTGGGGCTTCAATGGGCTTGAGATTGCTTGGAAGGCCTGAAAAGAAAGAAGCATAAGATCAAAGGTGATCGGGGTGAATTGGCCGAGAACCCTCCGATACTTAAGTTAGTTTTCTCTTTTGAATTCAGGAATTCCAACTTTATAAATGGTGAAAAACTTACTTTGATTTCATATGGCTGAGTCCTTTTATAGTGAGTTTTGGAGTGGTCACTTGTTTAGTAACTTCCTCAACGTGGATGGAAGTTGGAAGTAAGGGAACCACCAAATATGAGAAAAGAACTATCACATGTGATGTTGAAACTACACAATGTGAGGATGGAACTGTTAAATATGAGGAAAAAAAAAAGTAAGGGAACCACCCAATGTAATAAAAAAATTGTCACATGTGATGTTAGAACTGCACAATGTGAGGATGAAACTATCAAATGTGGAAAAAAAAAAATAAGGGAACCACCAAATGTGAGAAAAGCACTGTCAACTGTGATGTTGGAACTACATAACGTGAGGATGGAACCGTCAAATGTGAGAAAAATGAAGGGAACCACCAAATGTGAGAAAAATGAAAGGAACCACCAAATGTGAGAAAAGAACTGTTACATATGATATTGGAATTACATAATGTGAGGATGGATCCGTCAAATCTGAGAAAAAAAAAATAAGGGAACCACTAAATGTGAGAAAAGAACTATCACATGTGATATTGGAACTGCACAATATGAGGATAAAACCGTCAAATGTGAGAAAAAAAATAAAGGAACCACCAAATGTGATAAAAAAATTGTCACATGTGATGTTGGAACTGCATAATGTGGGGATAGAATCGTCAAATATGAGAAAAAAAAGTAAGGGAACCACTAAATGTGAGAAAAGAACTGTCATATGTGATATTGGAACTGCACAATGTGAGGATGGAATCATCAAATGTGAGAAAAAAAATAAGGGAAACACCAAATGTGAGAAAAGAACTGTCACATGTGATATTAGAACTGCACAATATGAGGATGGAACCGTCAAATGTGGAAAAAAAAAATAAGGAAACCACCATATGTGAGAAAAAAACTGTCAAATGTGATGTTGGAACTGCACAATGTGAGGATGAAACCGTCAAGTGTGAGAAAAAAGTAAGGGAACCACCCAATGTGACAAAAGAACTGTTATATATGATGTTGGAACTACACAATATGAGGATAGAACCGCATAATGTGAGAATAGAACCGTCAAATGTGAGAAAAAAGTAAGGGAACCACCAAATGTGAGAAAGAACTGTCACATGTGATGTTGGAACTGCACAATGTGAGAATGGAACTGCCAAATGTGAGAAAAAAGTAACCTAGTGTAGCAGGTTACCTATTAGTGGGTACCGTACCCCCCTTTTTTTTGGGGGGGTACAGTAGAATTACTCTTATTTTATAAAACAAATCTCCTCTATATACTTTTGAATATAAATACAAGTAAAAATTAAAACAAATTTTCTCTAAATACTATTTGAATATAAATATAAGTAGTAGCTCTTAAAACATTTTCAAGGAAGCAAAACCAAAACACAAAATCTTATTTATTCTTTTATTTTATTAGAGCCATAGACTCTCGTCAAATATGTCTGCTCTTGTCAAATATGTCTGCTCTTGTCAAATATGTCTTCTTCTTCCACTTCCTATTCTGCAGTAAATTCCACAATTATGTCCCATCCTAATGCCTTGATTTTAATTGTAGATAATGTTGTAAAAATAGTACGTGTCTCTAATTAAAACTTTTACATAAACAAATTAACAAGTAGCCTTTGGTGCACATTCTCAAAAAAAAAAAGAAAAAAAAGAGTAGCCTTTGGTGCATATGCCAAGGAACTTTCACATGTATTATCATATGCTAAAAAACAAACCAGAATTTGGTCTTGCATCATGTTGAAGTGCTCTACATCCATTTCAATGATCCAAATACAGCCTGAATTAACTTACTTGCTATGATACTCGGAGTGGCTTTTTATCTCCTTATCCCTATAAATGTGGGCCCCTAATTTTGGTTTTAAAATCAAAAAATTGTAATTATATATAGGCCTAAATGCTCTAATTTGAATTTTTCTTTATGAATATTTACTAATTAAATATATTTTATACTTTTTTTTTTGTTACTTCTTATATTACCATGTAAGTTTTTGATAGCATACATATTTTTATTTTATATTATCAGTATAAATTTTGTTTTTTTATTATTACATTGATTAAAACCTATTACTATAAGAACTCAATATTTTATCATTATCTATCTATTACGTTTTTCTCTTCACAAATTCTTTAGTTTGGCTTTTATTTCCTAGTATTTATTTGAATACATTATTTATACTTAGTCTCCTTGGATCCCTTCCATCTGTTATATTAATTTTTTTTATAGGACTGTTATATTAAAATTAAAACCTCACCTACTATAAACTTCTTCTTCTTCTTTTTATTTTATTTTTTATTGTTTCTGATCTTTCCCATAAAGTAGAACGTTTATGGATCCATGAATGAAAACAATATAAATTTCTAATTCTTTTTTTTTTTTAATACAAAATAGAAATTTTACTCTAGCTTAATCTAAATGTATATATATGTGTGAAATTTCTTTTTGGAGACTTGAACCCTAATTCTTATCTTCCACACCCCACAAACACTTATACTTCTAATTAATTCTAACCTAACTAGTAAACATAATAAAAATAAGGATAAATTAGAAAAGAAACAAAATCTAAATCCTAATTCAAAATTCAAATAGGAATCCTAAGTCAACTAAAAGATCATTAAGGAAACTAATTAAATAAAATCAATAAAAGGAAAAATCTGTTACTTCTCCAGCCCCAATTTAATGCTCTACTGGACATTATCTTCTTAATTTTTTGGAGGATCCCAATCCGTTGGGATTGTTGCCACCGAATTTAAGAATGATTTTAAATTGAAAGGACTCTAAATGGAAACGTCAACGTTGATAGTATTTTCAATTTTGAGCATTGTTTGACTTTAGCTTACTCCATCAATCTTTACTCTTTTTTTAATTTTATTTTTTATACAAGATAGAAATTCTATTATAACTTAATTTAAGTATATATGTGTATAAAGCTCACACCTAGAAACTTAAATCTCAGTCCTTATCTTCTATACCCCATAAATACTTATACTTGTGAAGTGACTATTGCGCTAAAGGTGTGTAGTGGTTTTTTTTTTTTTTTTTTAAGAGTAATGCTATAGTTACAAACTATTTTACAAAATTTTTACAAACTGTAGATGTGTCCAACTTCTTAATAGTTTTCATTTGGGTTTACCATTAACATCACTTTTTCATTCACTAATAATCACACACCACGTCAGCAGTTTATAAAAATTTTTGTATAAAAGTTTGTATCTCTAGCATTGCTCTTTTTTTAAACATTAATCTCTACTTGTTAAAACAATAATACTCTTGCAAAAATCAAAATAGAGTGTGAGATAGTCGTAGAGAGTCTCAATGTTGTCTAGAGGATCAATTCCCTAACCTTAGCCTTCCTAGCCACCATTTATGATCTTCTCTTCAATCACAAGATTATTCATATATGTCCAATTACAATGAGCTAATCCCTATTATATCAATCTTTGAAACTAACTACTTTAGGATTACCAGCTAATTAAGCTAACTATCCTAACTGTCAATAGCTAACTAACCCAACTGCCACTGAACTACTAACTACTTGCTATGCATGTTAAGTATAATGACAGTATTACCCCAACTCACCCATAAGCCAATAGCACAGGTGCCTAACATTCTTAGCTTCGGCTTTAAATATAGAGAAACATATAACCAGTGCATACGCACCGTACAATAAAAATCAAGGCGTAAATGCAATTTTGGTTTCTATGTCTTGGGTCCATTTCCATTTTAGTTCCTACTTTTCTATTTTACCCTTTTTTGTTCCTAAAATGAAAACATATTCCATTTTGTCCCTACTATCATCTTACTAAAGGAAATTGCTTACGTGACAAAAAGAGTGTAATGTTGGTATACTAAATATTGACGTGACCATTAAAATAATATTTTAAAATAATTATTCAATATTTTAAAAATGTCACATCAGCATTTTAATTTAAAAAATTCCATGTCAGATAAAACAATTAAAACAAATTCTAAACTATTTTTTTAAAATAAAATTAATTAATGAAATTTTTACAATTTTTTTTTCTTTTCATTATCTTGTTGGAAATAACATGTTTGGCTACCCAAAAAATTAAAAAATTTAATATTTTTGTTTCTTTCCTTTCATTTCATAGCAATCAAACACCAAAATACATTGAGATCAAAATCCAGCAATCACCAAAACATCTCAAATCTAAAGCCCCAAAACCTGTTGAGATCAAAACCCAGAAATCACCAAAACACCAAAACATCTCAAATCCAAAATACAAAAACCCACTAAGACCAAAACCCAGCAAAGAACAAACCAACACCATGGCCCACCACTAAACCCAACCAACCACCACCACCATAGGTGACGAGGCAGAAAGAGAGAGAAAGACTCACCGAGAGAGAGAGAGAGTGAGTGAAGCACGAATTTGCTAGAGAGAGACATTGATCTGAGCGAGAGACGGTTACTGTAACTGTAAGGGCCGAGCTCGAGCACTTCTCTCCGGGGGATGAGTGGACTCAAGCCCAGTTAACCCTATACAATGAATTTGTAGAGAGTGGGTAGAAGGACTAGACATTAGTGAATGATACAACGGTTGATGGGGGGTTTACAAGATCACCAAATGTGGTTTAGCTAAGTTTTCTAAGGGGAAGTTCGTCCTCGGCCCATTCCGAGGAGCTCTTCCCTTGTTGCTAATGAATATAGGGGTTGTTACCGAACCCCCTCTTCTCTGAGGGTTCATTCTATTATATAGTCATGTTCAGCTGATCTCTGTCTTCTACTTGTTGATCATCTAAGCCTATGTCTGAGGGCTTGTCCTATCAGCCGTATTCTCAGACCTCCTGTTAGTTGAAATAACCAAAGTATCGCTGTTCAACGATCAATTCTTCATTAATGCGGTCAGAATGTCAATTGCGTGCTTTTAATGTGGGGATGACAGCTTCCCTACAAATTACTCCTTCACCATATTCCCCCGACCGACCCTAGGTACTTGTCTTTTTCTTTGGCATGTCCTGGGATGGTGCTTTTGGTGGGGTGCCGACCTTCCCTTCTTCAATATCGGCCGGCTAAGGACGTGGTTGTCCTCGGCGATGCTCCTTAACAATTTGGGCCTTCCCCGCTTATTCTCGGATACTACATTGTCTTCGACATGGACCTTAGGCCCGATATGGAGTGGGCCGGGATTGCCAAATCTTCGGGCTCCACAATAGCCCCTCAAAATTCTGATGCCCGGCTCCTCGGGCAGGGAGGAGGATTTTGATGTCCTCGAGTCCTTGTCATGGTCTGGCAAATCTTTTCTTCCTGTCAGTACCAAAATCCTTCCAAATACTCAGGGAATGCTCCTGGCGTTTCGATACTTGGAGCGCGCCTTCATTAAATTTCTGCGGCTCTGTACCCTCCACGTTCAACGGTGTGATGATGAATTGTCGGTAGAGATACCTCTGACATAATGGCGGGGAAATCCCGTGCGGTTATTTTTAATTGGGGGTATAAATACCCAAACGAACCGGTTTGCCACTTCACTTTTGCATTCAAGAGCTCTTACGCACATACGCTGGACTTGGTCAAGCCTCTAACCGACCTTATGCCTTCTTTCAACATAAAAGGCTTGACAAGGAGTCTTTCCTCATTTCTGTAAGTTCTCTTTTCTTTTCGATTCATACTTTTTCGCCTGAGTTCCTTGTCCTCTTATTCCTCTCTCTCTCTCTCTCTCTCTCCTTCGTTTTTCCCTAAGCCCCTCCTTAGTTCTTTAGGATGGGTAGGTTTAAGAAATTAATTGAGTCTGAGGAGGCGATGGAAAAATTTATTGCAGATTATAAGATCCCCGGTACTGTGGGTTTAAGGTACTATGGAGATGGGGAGTAGGGTATTAGGAGAAAAGAAGGTGAGGTGGCGATTCCCATAATCGCTTTTCTGGAGGGTGGTATAAGGATCCCAATGGGGGGATCCCCATGGGGTAAGTGATGAGGGATTATCTTAGGCACTTCGGCTTAACTCCCACCCAATGTGCCATCAATGTGTTCAGAATCTTAGGTTGTGTGGATGCCCTGAACGAGAAGATGGGGCTGGGGTTAACCCACCACGATGTAAACTAGTACTACAACCTCCAGTGCCTTAAGGGGAAGTCTTATTATATGAAGACGATGGACAACAGGGTCCGCCTTATCCAATGCCTTCTTGAGTCTAGCAAGGGGCTAAATAAGGATTTTCTCCTCGTGTCCGGGGAGTGGCATGACGGCACTCATAACTAGCGCCAAAGTGGTTAGCCTCGCCGCGGGTTTGGGTCCGCGGACAATACAAGACCTTGATTCTGTCTAGTACTTAGATCCTCCTAAAGTGACTAGTTTTCTTATAGGTTTGAGTCCATAGACCATGCAAAACCTTGGTTCTGTCTAGTACTTAGATTCCCTTAAAGTAACTAGTTTCCCCATAGGCTTGAGGTCGAGGACCATGCAAGCCCTTGGCTCAGCCTTACACTTGGTCTTCTTGGAGTGACTAGTAACACTTGTTTTAAAGTAGTTAGTTTCCCCATAGGCTTGAGTCCGAGGACCATGCAAGATCTTGGTTCTGTCTAACACTTGGTTCTTCTTAAAGTAGTTAGTTTCCCTACAGGCTTGAGTCCGAGGACCATGCAAGGCCTTAGTTCTGTTTAACATTTAGTTCTTAGGTGCCTTAGGAGGCTCAGCCCCGAGTGTGCTCCCACAACATGAGGTAGCAGTTTTTGAGACTTGTTCTACTTCGCATGTGTGGTCTTCTTGAGTGACTAGTTTCCCCATAGGTTTGAGTCCGAAGACCATGCAAGACCTTGGTTCTGTCTAGCACTTGGTTCTTCTTGAAGTAGTTAGTTTCCCCATAGGCTTGAGTCCGAGGATCATGCAAGATCTTGGTTTTGTCTAACACTTGGCTCTTCTGAAGTAACTAGTTTCCCCATAGGTTTGGGTCCGAGGACCATGCAAGATTTTGAATCTGTCTAGCACTCAGTTCTTGGGTGCCTTAGGAGGCTCAGCCCCGAGTGTGCTTCCACAGCATGGGGTAGCAGCTTTTAAGACTTGCTCTACTTCGCATGTGTGGTCTTCTTGAGTGACTAGTTTCCCCATAGGTTTGAGTCTGAGGACCATGCAAGACCTTGGTTCTGTCTAGCACTTGGTTCTTCTTGAAGTAGTTAATTTCCCCATAGGCTTGAGTCCGAGGACCATGCAAAGTCTTGATTCTGTCTAACACTTAGTTCTTGACTGCTTGGAATGAGGGGACTCATCCTCAGCGTTAGGGAGCCTACCCTTAACGTGATAACGGCTTTAAGCTTGCTTCGCCTAGGGGGGACCCTTCTTCAGTCTGGCTCCTCGGCCCGGCGCGCCACTTCTGATTATGAGGCGTATTTTGGGCTATTCGAGTAACGCGCCTGATGCTTCGGTGCGCGAGGCACATCCTTATTAATACCCTTGCGGATTTACGAGGATCTAGCGGCTGGTAAACTCTTTGAAAATTGGGCGGAGTTAATACCTAGTAATTCTTCCTTAGGATTTTGTGCGTGCTGGTTCTCACCAGCTTTTGCCTTCTATATAAGGCATTCTGAGGGGGATCTTTTTCTCAAGTTTCACAAACACCTGGGTTCGATAGGAACCCAAAGTTCTCCGTTTTCTGGGCATTTCAAGGGCCTTGCCAAAATAATGACTAAGGCTCGAGGAGATGGAGTGGCCCTGGAAAAGGGCAAGAACAAGGAAGCCGAGCCCCCTTCAAGAGCCGAGAATGCCACCTTGATTCTGGACGACACAATGGAGGTGAAATAAGTAGAGGCCAAAGGCCCTCCTTCTTTTCAACATAGCCAGAAAGAGGACCCTTCTTGCAGTCAGGAGGGAAAACCGGAAGGAACATAACATCTCTCTTCCGCATGCGGATTTACCGTCACTCCAAGCTGGTAGTGATTCACCAGTACCCGGTCGTTGTAGGACTGGGAGAGAATCAAGGGAACACCTTGAGGTGGGACCATCAGGCGCCATAGCTTCCTCTTCTTTCTCATCACCAGTGCCGCCCATGCTGGCTCGGGAGTTATGGACGGTCTTAGAACAAGCCTGTCTCCGCCTCTCCCTTCATGCTTAGCTTAGCTTTAAAACAAGCCTGCCTAGGCCTTTGTTTTTTTTTTTTTTTACTTAACTTCAGAACAAGCCTATCTAAGCATTTACCTTTGTAGTTAGTTTTAGAATAAGCCTGCCTAAGCATTTGTTGTACGATGTAACTCTCTTTCATTTAATAAAGAGGTAGTCAAATTTTCTATTTAGTGTTCTTCTCAAATCTTTTACTTCTCTTTATGTTGATTGCTTTCTGAATGAGTACGTTGCCGCTTTTTTTTTTTTTTTTTTTTCGAACTTGGAACTGGTGTTGTTGTTGACCCTTCCACACCAACTATCGCACTCGCTAATCCTTAAGTCCTTCCCATAGACGGTGCCAATTGTAGGGGCCAGGCTCGAGCACTTCCCTCCGGGAGATGAGTGGACTCAAGCCCAGTTAACCCTATACAATGAATTTGTAGAGAATGGGTAGAAGGATTAGACATTAGTGAATGATACAACGGTTGATGGGGGTTTACAAGATCACTAAATGTGGTTTAGCTAAGTTTTCTAAGGGGAAGTTCGTCCTCGGCCCATTCCGAGGAGCTCTTTTCTTATTGCTAATGAATATAGGGATTATTACCAAACCCCCTCTTCTCTGGGGGTTCATTCTATTATATAGTCATGTTCAGCTGATCTCTGTCTTCCACTTGTTGATCATCTAAGTCTATGTCTGAGGGCTTGTCCCATCAGCCGTATTCTCAGACCTCCTGTTAGTTGAAGTAACCAAAGCATCACTATTCAACGGTCAATTCTTCATTTATGCGGCCAGAGTGTCAGTTGCATGCTTTTAATGTGGGGATGATAGCTTCCCTACAAATTACTCCTTCGCCATATTCGCCCGACCGACCTTGGGTACTTGTCTTTTTCTTTGGCATGCCTTGGGAGGGTGCTTTTGGTGGGGCGCCGACCTTCCCTTCTTTAATATCGGCCGGCCGAGGACGACAATGCTCCTTGACAACTTGGGCATTTTCCGCTCATCTTCGAATACTGCATTGTCTTCAGCATGGACCTTGGGCCCGATATGGAGTGGGCCAGGATTGCCAAATCTTCGGGCCCCACAATAACAATTTTGTAAATTTATACATTTTTAACTTGACTAATGTGGATGATTTTGGGATTTAGACGTGTAAAATTGAGGGTTTTATTTATTTATTTATTTTTCTATTTTGCGTTATCTAATGTAAATACTATTATACTGCAATGTTGTTGGCATGCAACGCAAGATTTACGTACCCATTACCCATTTAAATAATGAGTTTTGCACAACATTAACTCACTAAAAACAAAAAATTTAAAAACTTAGATAGGATACGTGACACAAAATTAGATAATAAATGGAATCTAATTAGAATCTAATTGAATTTTTTCTCAGTTTTGACTTATATGTATATGTGTGTGTGTGTATATATATATATATATATATATATGATGTGAAGTTGTTATGGGAACAAAATAAGAGTGAAGGCGAGATGGTTCTTATTAGGGTAAAGGAGGAGAAAAAGTTCATGGTGTTGTGTGATGAGTTTGAGGTTCCATGTCATAATGAATAGTAGGAGGACGGTGTACCGCTTGTGTAAGTCCAATTTTGCTCTGCTCGACCATGAATAGTCCAATTTTTTTACACTCTATTCTCATGCACTAAAGTCAAACTCAAAGTAAGTCTTTTTAGCTATTTTGAGGCATCCAAAAAGTTAAAAAAAAAAAATTGAAACCAACAATCATAAATATTATGGAAATATGAAATAAACCTACCAAGAAGTCCTTTCCCACTAGGTTAGCAGCTGTGTTGATAGATATGGTCTCGCATCCTCCTTTGAGCTGGACCGGATTGGCATTAATTGAGCTGGGCTTGAGAGTAAACAAAAATAAAACATCAACTGGACTGACCCAAATCAATATGCGAGCCGAGGTAACAAAGATCAGTCTATCTATGTGGTGTAGTGATTGTTTGGTTATTACTTACCCCGAGAGTCTAGACGATGGACCCAGAGGGAAAGTTACGGCAGGGAATGGGAGCAGTCCTCCTGGGGTGTGCTTCTTCTTCTTCTTCTTCTTCTTCATCACACTTCAACACAAACTTCTGCTCGACTAATTCAATGACCAGGTTAACGAAATAGACCATATTCTTATTATTCTCTAGTTATCATTATTAATCTCAATATCATCTAGGATGATGAAATTGAAACTTGTTGGAAATAAAAGAGAGATAATACCTAAATTTTCCTTGAAATTACACAATTTGGTTTACCAAAAGAGGTGGCAGAGATGAGGCGTGGACCAAGTCACTCTCTTGAAACAAGTCATGTCGTCTACGGTATATCCGATGCAGTTAGACAAATAATTTATGCATGTTGTCCATAGGATACAACAGCCCAGCAACCTTTGCTGAATATCCTTGTGAGCCTACACTACTCATAGGATATAAACTCTCTATAGTACTTTCATTTTCCCAGAAAATTTAGTAAAGGTAAAATATTTTTGTGAATACTAAATGATAGTCCCAAACATATATTCGTCCATCTGGGAAGAACAATGGATGAGGATGACCCCGAGATTAGCCCAGCCTTGGGTAAACTACTCGGCGAAGACGAGGTCATCGTCCCTCAATCACGATGAAGCGTTACAAGGACAATAATGAACTTCTGCACCGTTGGAGATATATCTATCCATTTAACACCCTATAAGGGCATTACAAATTCGACAATGATACCACCATTAAGGCAAAACCAACGGCTAAAAAGAAGGAGAAAGCACCTATATATACCCATTCTCGAGACCTGACAAAAAGGTACACAAACTCTAGTTCACAATGATTGATATTCTAATATTACTATTCTTGTTCTAGCCATTCTAACTTTAGCATCGGAGGCTCTGTGGCAGGCACCACACCAGTGATCCACACTTCTTCCTTTAACCATCTATCTTCTCAGGGTTAGGATGGCATAGGACGACACCATTCTGGACGAACATTCTGACTGCCGATCTCGAGCATCATCACTAAACATTGTTTTTTGAAATCCTGTAGCTTTGTGATTCAAAAATAATGTGTGTATTAAAAACTTTTATTTCTTTCCATATATATAGAGTCGGACATGTAGCTTGTCCTTAGTCAAAGAATAAAAACGTTTGCTAACTTTAAATGGTCATAAAGTTGTTGAAATCAATGTATGATCAACAGCTTTCTTTTTATATATATATTATATATAAAAAGATCAAAACATTTTGCCAATGTATATACGTTGAGGTAAGTTAATAGCCAAAATCATGTTTGTCTTTTAGTGTCATAATGCCATTAAAAACAAAATAACATCCCTAACAAGGCTGACCTTTAGATATTAAATAATATTTTCCTTTGATACTTTGACTATACACAATAATTACAACCAAGAATGAAAAGTAATATGTAATGCTATAAACCATCAATGGTAAATTATATAAATATATAGTTGTATAATATTTGATACTTTCTACCTATTTCAAGGCCCTTAACCCTAGTTTTGACCTTATTAACAATCGCTTATGGAATGTTCGTGGCTTCCATTCTGAGTAATAAACCTCTTCATCATCTTCTCTTAAAATCACCTCCTTCTCCTCCTCCTCCTATGATGATGATGAATCGATCACTTGCAATCGCATGGCTTTCTTCGTCTCCACCACCACCACCATATGCGGTGGTGAACGAGTCTTGTAATAAGATTACCAAATTTATGAAGCCAACGGTCTGCGTTGACAGTCTCATGAAAATCCCATCAACCAAATACGCCACTGACACCACCCAACTTATCACAATTGTAGCCGACCTAATCTACAATTTGTCGCTGACCTCTCGCTTCGAGTTCAACCTCTACTTAACTGTCCACCATGCCACTTTGAGCTATTACTCCATTATGTGTTTGCGTCAGTGTGAGGAAATGTCGGAAGCCATTATCAATTATTGGGAGTGCAACATCTTTCAAAAGCAGTATTTAAGGGAATACTTTGGAACATTGTTGAGCTTCTGGAAAGAAATTTGTGACTTAAGGTGGATATGTCTACAAGACATTGATGACTTTGTTTCTGAAAAAGAGAAGAGGACCCAAGGACATATAGTTGTGAAGGAATTCGCGCTCTCCCTTTTCGATGAGATTGACGATCTGTGTTGCTTGGGTAGTTCTCTTTCGGAAAGCTTAGGGATTTTAATGATGAAACTTACGGAGTTGAAGCCAATGCCTTTGGTGGTGTCCCTGTATAAGCTGGATCCAAAGTGTTTTTACAAGATAGGCTGGGGGCCTCACCCAACTGTATTTAGGGTTTACTGCTTCTATTCATGGCTCACAAGTGTTTTGTCATCAGCCACTAAAATTATCTTCATGGGGTAGCTCCGACTTAAGACTGTAATGCTTCCTAGCCTCTCAGCCTCTTATCTCTATATATTTTTTGCATTTTGCCTCTAGTTTTATCATTTGAAGTTTAAGTCTACTATTGAACACCTTAGTTTAATTAACAACTATTTTGTTAATTATTAGTTCAACCTATGCAGCTTTTTCTGTATCTTCCCTACTAGAACAAGAGCATGTGTTTTGTTTTTGTCAAATATGTTAATGATAGTTCCAATTTTATTAAATTATAATTACTTATCAAAAAAAAAAAAATGTTAATGATAGTGGTTTGAGGTGGCCATTACACAACAGGTTTTCAGCTTGGCCAATTCCATACCCTGCTTATTGCACCAAATTTCAATAGATGAGTACAGATTTATTAGTACAATTTATTTTAGTTTTTACTTACGGATAAAAACTATTATACATCACATTTATACACACTTGAAAAAGCAACTGAAATTGTGTCTATATAGTTTTAGTTGCTTTTTCAAATGGGTGTAAATGTGTGTTGTAACTTGTAACAAGTGTGGGTAATAAACACTACTAGTCTTTTACTTATTTTCTTGTCTCAAACGTACTTTTTCTTTAGTCAGTACATTATTCTTGATGGGTAGCTCATATTGACTGACACTCTTATGCCTTCTATTTATAAAAACGACTTTTTATGTTTTGTTTAATACAAGATCATATTTCGGTTCTAAACTTTATTCCATGCCATGAAAAATTTTCAATTTTATTCCTTATTAGCATACTTATAATTACTTTTAATCTTTATCTCAAACAAGAAATAATTACTTTGATTCTGAATAAATTTTATGTGATGATTTTTAGTCCCTGTGTAACAAAGTAAGTTTAACGTTTCTGGAAAAAAAAAAAAAGGTAAGAGTAACCTTTTTTATTTTGATCGTGTTATTTAAGAGATTAAAAGCGAAATTTTAAACATCAGAGACATATATTAAATCATGTTGCAAACATTATTATGATATATAAATTAAGTTATTCTTTAGATTTTTTTTTTTTTAGCAACTGACTGGGTAAGGACATGGTTTGTTTGAAATAATTCTCTTTCATGCCCATTGCTGATAAGAAATATGAGGTTCTTTTTTTTTTCTTTTTTTTTTCCCTAAAGAATGAAAACCCTAACGAGAAAACAAAATCTAGCACGGACGTAGAGATGTTGCTTGGTTATAAGGGGTGTACTCCCTAATGTGGGATGTTCATGAGAAAAAGAAACGGAGGATTTGTCGATGTGGATTGAAAGGAAGTTAGGGATAGCTAGACATAGTATTATATATAGTATGACTCACCCAAAATTTCAATAAATTTCATATTATATTTTTTTAGTAAAGCATGCATAGGTGTGCTGCAATCTCTTGATTTAAAGGAATTGGAGATATGTATGTATTTTGATGATCATTATATAACTAAAATTAAGGTATTGGATGATCATTAGTTATGACCAATGGAACAATCAAAACAATCTGATAGCATTTAGGAATTCTCATGTAATCCAAATAAAATAACATAATTATCTCTAATAACTTAGTTATCTTTTATCTTATAAAACAAATCTTCTATATATATTTACATACATTTGAATATAAATATAAGTAGTAGCTCCTAAAACATTTTCAAGGAAGCAAAACCAAAACACTAAATCTTATTTATTCTTTTATTTTATCAGAGCCATAGACACTTGTCAAATATGTCTTCTTCTTCTACAACCTCTTTTGCAATAAATTCAACAACTATGTTCCATCCTAATGCCTTGATTTTAGTTGTAGATAATGCTATCTCAATAGTATGTGTCTATGATTAAAGATTTTACATAAACAAATTAACAAGTATAGCCTTTGGTGCATATGCTAAGGAACTTTCAACTGGACTGACCCAAATCATATGCTAAAAAACAAAAAACAAAAAATCCAGAATTAAAAATAATTATTATTGAAATATGAAATAAACCTACCAAGAAGTCCATTTACACCAGGTCAGCTGCTGTGTTGATTTGATAGATATGGTCTCGCATCCTCGTTTGGGCTGGACCGAATTGGCATTAATTGAGCTGGGCTTGAGAGTAAACAAAAATGAAATATCAACTGGACTGACCCAAATCAATATGCGAGCCGAGGTCTATCAATGTGGTGTTGTGATTGTTAGGTTATTACTTATTCTAGAGTCTAGACGATGGGCGTAGAGGAAAAGTTACGGCAGCGGATGGGAGCAGTCCTCCTCGGGTGGGGTGTACTTCTTCTTCATCACACTTCAACCCAAACGTCTGCTCGACTAATTCAATCACCAGGTTAATGAAATCGATCATATTCTTAATATTCTCTTGTTTGTTATCATTATTAAACTCAATATCATCTAGGATGATGAAATTGAAACCTATTTCAAGGCCCTTAACCCTAGTCTTGACCTTATTAACCATCGCTTATGGAATGTTCGTGGCTTCCATTCTGAGTAATAAACCTCTTCATCATCTTCTCTTCGAATCACCTCCTCCGATGATGATGATGAATCGATCACTTGCAATCGCACGGCTTCCTTCGCCTCCACCACCACCACCATATGCGGTGGTGAACGAGTCTTGTAATAAGATTACCAAATTTATGAAGCCAAGGGTCTGCGTTGACAGTCTCATGAAAATCCCATCAACCAAATACGCCACTGACACCACCCAACTTATCACAATCGTAGCCGACCTAATCTACAATTTGTCGCTGACCTCTCGCTTCGAGTTCAGCCGCTACTTAACTGTCCACCATGCCACTTTGAGCGATTACTCCATTATGTGTTTGCGTCAGTGTGAGGAAATGTCGGAAGCCATTATCAATTATTGGGAGTGCACCCTCTTTGAAAAACATTATTTAGGGAAATACGTTGCAACATTGCTGAGCTTCTGGAATGAAGTTCGTGACTTTAGGTGGGGATGTATACAAGACATTGATTACTATGTTTCTGAAGAAGAGAAGACCACCCAAGGACATATAGCCGTGAAGGAATTCGCCCACTCCCTTTTCGATGAGATTGACAATCTACGTTGCTTGGGTAATTCTCTTTCGGAAAGTACAGGGATTTTATTGATGAAACTTACGGAGTTGAAGCCAATGCCTTTGGCGGTGTCCCTGTATAAGCCGGATCCAGAGCGTTTTTACAAGATGGGCTGGGGGCCTCACCCAACTGTACTTTGGTTTTACCGCTTCTTTTCGTGGCTCACAAGTGTTTTGTCATCAGCCGCTAAAATTATCTCCATGGGGTAGCTCCGACTAAGACTGTATCTGTAATGCTTCCTAGCCTCTATTACTATAAAGTTTTTGCATTTTGTCTCTAGTTTTATTATTTGAAGTTTAAGTCTACTATTGAACAATTTAGTTTAACAACTATTTTGTTAATTATCAGTTCAACCTATGCTAACTTTTTCTGTATCTTCCCTATTAGAACAGTATAAAAGCATGTGTTTTTTTTGTGTCAAATATGTTAATGATAGTTCCAATTTAATAAATTACAATTTCTGATATAAAAAAATAAATAAATAAACGCTAATGATAGAGGTTTGAGGTGGCCATTACACAACAGGTTTACACCTTGGGCATAGAATTTATTGGAAATTTTTACAAAAATATCATATTTTATTTTAATACTCATTTATGTGAATTGAGAAAATGAATTGTTCCTTAATGACAGATACGTTGATTACTAAATTTTGAAATTCAAATATAATTCAGAATTTAAATAGCTATTGTCAATGGTTTTTAATTAAAAAATTTCTAAATATTAACGTGATATTAATACTATCTTTACCAGCATATTTGATTTTATTACAAATATATACTTTCCATTCTAAACATTTTACATTCAAATGTTTTTTTTTAATATAATATGTTAACGTCATATTTGGAAGGTTTTTCAGCAAATTAAGTATACAAGCTATTTTTGAATTATTATATATTATAATAAGTTACCATATATACAAGTATTTACTATTTGGTATAACAGAAAGTAGAAATAGCTAGCAATATTTGTAATATATATTGTAAAGCTTTCTAAAAGGATTTGTAATAAAGTTCAGCCATGTCTCGGACACTTCAAGAACCCAACTATTCACCACTTGGCTGAATCCACTTCGGACCACTGTATTCTTGCAACCACGGACTCACCCCCTCCATCTCGTAGGGGTAAACGTCGTTTCCACTTTGAAGCCATGTGGGCCAAAAGGGAGGATTGCCACGAAGTGATTGAGACTGCATGGCACTCTGATTCTTTTTCTGTCACTCCCGAGGGGATTGCTTCTAATCTCCAACGATGTGCCAGTGCGCTGGCAAGCTGGAATCAGAACGTAATTGGCAATATTCCAAAGAAAATAGCGGAGAAAAGAAGAGTTCTAAACTCCATTACCACTGTAGATCAGCAAGGCAATAGGGGGGCAGAAATAAATCAGCTTAGAAAGGAATTAAATGACCTCCTGGACAGTGAGGAGACCATGTGGCGTCAACGTAGCAAAGTCCATTGGTACAAGGATGGCGACAGAAATACGAAATTCTTTCATGCCCGTGCTTCAGAAAGGCGGAAAAAGAATTCCATTTCGGGGCTTTGGAATGAGGATGGTATTTGGTGCGATAGTAAGGAAAGTATCTCTGCCATTGCTTTATCCTATTTTGAGAAAATCTACCCTTCTTCTTCTCCCACCGGAATCAATGAAGTCACCTATGCTATCTCTAGGCGTGTCACGGATGAAATGAACTCTGAGCTCATCAAAACCTTCACAACTGAGGAAGTCTTAAAGGCACTGAAGCAACTCCACCCCACAAAAGCACCCGGGCCTGACGGTATGTCTGCGATCTTCTTTCATAATTATTGGGACATTGTTGGACCTAGCATCATAAACATGGTTTTAAATGTGTTGAATTCAAATCTGCCCATGATTGAAATAAATAAAACCAACATCTCCCTCATCCCAAAAACCAACCAGCTAGCCAGAATGACAGAATTCCGCCCCATTAGTCTCTGTAACACCACATATAAAATCAGTTCCAAGGTTCTTGCCAATAGGTTTAAAACCATTCTACCTAACATCATTTCCGAAAACCAAAGTGCATTTACCCCTAACTGCCTAATCACAGATAATGTCCTTGTTGCCTTCGAGTTTATGCATTACCTAAACCATAAAAATGAAGGAAAAGAAAATTACATGTCTATTAAATTGGATATGAGCAAGGCTTTTGATAGGGTAGAATGGAGTTTTATTAAAGGTGTGATGGAGAAATTGGGTTTTGCAGAAAAATGGATTCATCTTATTATGAATTGTGTCTTTTCTGTTTCTTATTCAGTGCTTATAAATGGGGATGCTTGTGGGAACATTTCTCCTTCAAGGGGCATTAGACAGGGAGATCCGCTCTCCCCTTGCCTCTTCCTCCTTTGTGCTGAGGGTCTTTCAGCTCTTATTCATGAAGCTGCCAGGAATCAACAAATTAATGGTATCTCCATCTGTAGAGGTTGCCCTTTAATTACTCACTTTTTCTTCGCCGAAGACAGCCTCTTGTTTTGCAAAGCTAAGGAGCAAGAATGTCATGCACTTGTCAATATCCTCAACAAATATGAAGAGGCTTCGAGGCAGAAAATAAATACTGATAAATCTTCAGTATTTTTTAGTCCAAACACCTCTCAAGAATTAAGGGAAAGCATTTTTAACATTCTTGGCCCAATGCAAGATTCCAGGCATAGCAAGTATTTGGGGCTGCCCTCCATCATCGGGAAATCAAAAACACAAGTGTTTGCCGAAGTTAAAGACAAAGTGGCTAAAAAGCTTGCCGGCTGGAAGGGTAAGCTCTTTTCAATTGGTGGGAGAGAGATTCTTATCAAAGCGGTGGCGCAAGCCGTGCCTACATACACTATGAGTTGCTTTCAACTCCCCAAGACGCTTTGCCAAGACTTAGAAAGTTTGATGAGGAGTTTTTGGTGGAGGCAAAAGGACAAAGAGAACAAGATTGCATGGGTTAGTTGGAGGAAGATGTGTCGGTCTAAACTCCATGGTGGCATGGGCTTCAGAAATTTACAAGCCTTTAACCTTGCCATGCTAGCAAAGCAAGGTTGGAGAATTCTCACAAATCCTAACTCCCTAATGGCTCGTGTTTTCAAAGCAAAATACTTTCCTTTTGATGATGTCCTCAATTCCAAAAAAAGGAAATAACCCCTCATATGCTTGGCGAAGCATCCATAATAGTCTTGAGGTTATTAGAAAGGGCACAAGATGGAGGGTGGGCAATGGTCGACGAAAACATATTTGGGACGATAGATGGCTGCCTACACCATCTACCCATAAGGTGATTTCCCCCCAAGCGGACTATGGAGACTTTCCCATGGTGTCTTCTCTCATAGACATTGACACTAGATGGTGGAAAGTTGATGTAATTAATGCTACTTTTCTTCCTCATGAAGCCAGCACCATCCTTAAGATTCCTCTTAGTTACAATCTTCCCGAGGATTGCCTTATCTGGATAGGCAACAAAAGAGGCGAGTTCACAGTTAAAAGCGCATACTACATTGCGTTGGATTTAGTGGATTTTGTTGAGGAAGGTGAAAGCACCTCAGGCAGCTCGTGGTCTTTACTGTGGAAGCGGTTATGGCAGCTGAAAGTCCCTCCGAAAATCAAAATTTTTGCTTGGAGGATTTGTGTTAATGGTCTTCCAACTATGCAAAATTTAAACCACAGGGGTGTCCATTGTTCTTGCTTCTGCCCATTATGCGACAAAGCCATTGAATCCACTACCCATGCCCTTCTTCACTGTGAACATGCAAAAATGACCTGGGCATTTTGGAACAACTGTCCTGTGGACCTTTCCACTTCCTGTGATATGGTAGATATTGTATTTGGTTTTGTTGCTAATGGCTCCCCAAACGATCTTGAACTCTTCTTTGCTGTTGCTTGGTCTATTTGGTGGAACCGCAATCAAGCTATTCATGAGGACATGGGCTCCTCTCCTATTCAGGCTTGGGAATTGGCTGGTGGAATTTTAGCTGAGTTTAAGGCTGCTTACTCCTGTCCGGTTTCATTTCAGGCCCTTTCGCTGTCCAAATGGAAAGCTCCACCTACAGGCTATTTCAAAATCAATGCTGATGCAGCAGCTTTTGATGATGGTAGGCGCTCGTGTATTGGAGTTGTCATCCGAGATTGCAGGGGTGACGTTCTGGCAGCTTCAAGCAAGATTCTGCCTGCGTCGTTCTCAGCTGAAATTGCAGAAGCCTTGGCCTTGCAAGATGGCGTGCTTCTTGCAGCAGATATGGAAGTCTCCCATGCTATCTTTGAGTCCGATTCTTTGTCCATCATTCAAGCAATTATTGAAGGGTTCCATGGTGGTGAGGTCGGGCACATAATCAAGAACATTTGGGAAGTGGCTGCTTCGTTCTCCTGGTGCTCTTTTAAACATCTGAAAAGGGAAGGTAACAGAGTTGCTCATGAGCTTGCAAGGGTAGCTAGTAATTCTGGTGTTTCTCAAGTTTGGAAAAGGTCTTTCCCAAGCTTGGTTGAGCATCTTCTCATTGAGGACCTCTGTTTGTAATATTTTTCTCTCTATTTGTTTTGCTTTTTGAGGTCCCCTGTTTGTGCTCTGTCTCTCTGTTGTATTTCAATTTCGGTTGAATGAAATTCTCATATTTCCCATCAAAAAAAAAAAAAAAAGGTTCAGCCATGTTATGGGCTATTTGATTTGTTCTCAATATATGTTAATGATAGTTCCAATTTAATAAGTTACAATTACTTTCAAAAAAATAAACGTTAATGATAGAGGTTTGAGGTGGCCATTACACAACAGGTTTACACCTTGGGCATAGAATTTGTTGGATATTTTTACAAAAATATCATATTTTATTTTAATACTCATTTATGTGAATTGAGGAAATAAATTATCTCTTAATGACAGATACATTGATTATTAAATTTTGAAGTTCAAATATAATTCAGAATTTGAATAACTATTGTCAATGATTTTTAATTAGGAAATTTATGAATATTAACGTGATATTGATACTAGCATATTTGATTTTATTACAAATATATACTTTTCATTCTAAACATTTTACATTCAAATGTTTTTTTTAATATAATATATTAATGTCATATTTGGAAGGTTTTTCAGCAAATTAAGTATACAAGCTATTCAAGTATTTATTATTTGGTTTAATGGAAAGGCGAAATAGCTAGCAATATTTGTAATATATATTCTGAAGCTTAATAGCTAGCAATATTTGTAATATATATTCTGAAACTTTGTTACAAATCCTTTTAGCTATTAATTTGTTTTCAATAGCATTATGACACCAAAAGACAATTTGATTTGGCTATTAATCTGTTTTCAACGTATATAGATTTGGTAAAACACTTTTGATGTCCGGCTTTTATATTATATTATATTATATTATATTATATTATATATATATATATATATATATGGTTGGGTTCAAGTTACACTTGGTGTAACTTTAAGTAATGTTACACCACTCAATATTTTTTAATTAAATGCGAATATTGATAAATTCACCGTTAGATTACATTATTTTCATATATTTTCCATGCTTGCAAAATTTCAAGGTGATCAAAGATTAATAGCCATGTCATCAATCAATTGTTAAAATTCAAGTTTTTTAATTTAAAATAATGCATAAAAGATGAATTTATGGATCAAATGGTAAATAACATCAAATTGATATGAAAATTAGCATGCATGTTAAAAACATATAGAATATGTAATTTAATGGTTAGATTTTTAAAATATTAATTCAATAATAATTTATTGGGTGGTGTAGTATTACTTAAAATTACATCAGGTGTAATTTGAACCCAACCCATATATATATATATATATATATATAGAGAGAGAGAGAGAGAGAGAGAGAGAGCTATTGATTGTCTATTTTTTTTAATAGTTTTGTGACCATTTAATTGATATCAAACCTTTTGATTCTTTGGCTAAGGACAAGTATCACATTATTTTTGGATTACAAAGCTACAAACTTTCAAAAACAATTTTAGGGTAAAATACTATTTTGGTCTTTAAACTTTACCAAAAGTTTATTTTTCATCCCTAAACTATTGAAAAAGTTCTTTTTTATCCTTATTTTTGTCTTTATACTATTAAAAAAAAAAAACTATTTACGGAGTTTAAAGATGAAAAAAGAACTTTTTAAAAATTTAGGGATGAAAAATAAACTTTTAGTAAAGATTAGGAACCAAAATAGTACTACAGAGAGCTTATATCCTATGAGTAGTGTAGGCTCGCAAGGATAATTTTTAGGAATTTATTCTATGTAACGATTCAAATTATTTCTTGACTTGCAAAATCAAGAAACTTTAAGCCATATGAAAATTAATATTTTTTTTATTTTCTTTTCGATATTTATTTCTTTAGTTTAAAATTTTAAATTTAAAAAAAAATAATCCACAAGCCACAACAATATTGTTATTAATAATTTATTAACACAATAAAGTTACAACAAAATTAATGGATATAAGATAGTATACTACTACATTCATTTCAAGATGACTTTATGTATATAAGGTAGTACATACTATATGATCAGACCAAAAAAAAAGAAAGAAACAATTAAGTGCACGTGGCTTTCTATTGGCCACAAGAACCACAATGAGTTGTAGCCATCTTTGCCACAATCTCCAAGGTGCCTTTGTCAATCATCATTTTGCAAAATAGAGAGACGGCATACACTAAAGTCTAAACGTTATGGAGTAAGAAAAAAAAAAAAAAAAGAAGCAGCACTAAAGGATTGTTTTGCTAAGGATTTGTCATTTGTACTTAACTAGTTGGTATTTTTTTCTATACTGGATTTGTGATTGGCTAAAGGTTATTTTAATTATCTGTTAGGTTTTAAGGTCTTAGGATTTTATGTATTTAGAACCTAATTTGTAATGTTAGCAAACCATGATCAAAACAATGTGTTTAGTCTTGTTTAGGCTTGCTCAAAGTTGGTTTAATTTTGTAAAGTTGGAATCGAGAGACTGCAGAAGCATTGGAGCTTCTCGGCCTGGCTCGATCGATCGAATGTAATTCTCGATCGATCGAAAATCGACCCAGATGCGTTTTTCTGCAGAATTCCAACTCAGCCCTAACTCTTTAAACGTCTAGGTTTTTATGTTTTTGCCCTAGGTATATAAGGCAAACCCTAGCTACGTTTTTCAGAGTTGCACAAGTTGTGTTGTTGCTCATATATTGCGGTTTTGTGTAAATCTCTTGTGAGATCTAGAGGAGCTTTCCTTTACACATAACTTAGGGTTTTCAAGATTGAGATTCTTCTACATCTTGATGATCAACTTGGTTGCTGCCATTGGAACTTAAAGATTAACAAGTGAGGAGCTTGTACCAGATTGAAGGAAGACAAAAGAAAGAAGTAGTCCGTGGATTCGGAGCCTGCGCGTGGTCGTGTCAGGAAGTTACTACTGGTGGGTAGCATTAGGAAGTCAAGCGGGATTGCTTGTAAGTCCTTTTGTAACAACTTCAATTCTTTCTTAGTGGATTCCCTTTTGCCTTGAGGATCGGTGGGTAAAATCCTCCCCAGGTTTTTTACCGGTTTGGTTTTCCTGGGTGATCATATCACTGTGTTTTTTACTTTCCGCTGCTTTATATGTTTACATGCATGATATGATTTTGTAATTGCTTTAATCTAGAATTGCTTAATTTGACTAAGTAAAAACTTGGCTAATTAATCTAGGCTACGCAATTTGTTTGTGGTTTAAGGGGTCAAAACCCCGACAAGTGGTATCAGAGCCAAGGTCATAGGTTCGAGTCGTTGGAGCCGCATTGTGAAGGAGGGATTGTGAGGGATTTCACAATTTGCTCCAATACCAATAGGCTTGGTCTGCGATCGAATGCTATAAAAGATTTGTGCCCCCTCATCCTTCACCAATTGGTGGTTGGATGGATTGGTAAGGCACACGGTCCGACAAGTGGTATCAGAGCAGGTTGCTCTTTTGTTTGAGATTTTCATCTCTGAGCTGATCCTTGACCCCTGTTGTCATGGAGTCTTGGAAAATCTTTTTGCTTATCAGTCAACTTATCTACTTACTGTCTTTGCCATTTGTTGTTTTTGTTAAATCTTTCCTTAAGTATTTTGGCATAATCTCATGTGATAAAAATTATGTTTGTTATACTGCTTTAACCGCCTTAAAGGCACATGATTCTTGTCATTGGTATTTGGATAATGGTTGTTCCAGGCACATGACAGGGAATAAAGATTTGTTCAAAACACTTTTTGAAGGAAAGATCGGAACAGTCACCTTTGGAGATGGAAGTAAATCTGTGATCAGAGGCATTGGTACTGTGGATATTCCAGGTTTGCCAATGTTTGAAGATGTTTGGTATGTTGATGGATTGAAGGCCAATTTACTCAGCATCAGTCAGATTTGTGATAAGGGTTTAAATGTCCTCTTCACCAAGTATGAATGTGAGATACTTGATGGAGGAGGTGATTGTATGAGTGTTGGTGTGAGGACAGCTGACAACTGCTATGGAATAACACCAAGTGTAAACAACAAGTGCTTTAGTGCAAAGATAGATCAAGTTGATCTGTGGCATCAACGGTTGGGGCATGCCAGTCATAAGCAGTTAGAAAAGATTTCCAAGTGTGAGGCAGTTATAGGTTTACCTAAATTTGAGAAAATAGAGAAGTGCATTTGTGGACCATGTCAGATAGGTAAACAAATAAAATCCAAGCATCCATCTGTGTCTAGTGTTCAAACGTCAAGACCTTTAGAGTTACTACACATTGATCTCATGGGTCCTGCAAGAGTTCAAAGTATGGGTGGAAAGAAGTATATTCTAGTTGTTGTGGATGACTTTACTAGATATACTTGGGTTATACTTTTGAAAGATAAAGCTGAAGCTCCTGAGAAGATGATCCATCTGTGCAAGAAATTGCAGGTTGAGAAAGATACTGTGATAGCCAGAATCAGAAGTGATCATGGAAAAGAGTTTGAAAATACCAAGCTGGCTACTTTCTGCAATGAGCAAGGTACTCATCAAGAGTTCTCATCTCCTAAGACTCCTCAACAGAATGGAATTGTGGAAAGGAAAAATAGGGTTGTTCAGGAAATGGCACGAGTCATGCTTCACAACAAAAATTTGCCAAAGTCCTTCTGGGGAGAAGCAGTCAACACTGCTTGCCATACACTCAACCGGGTGTATTTTAGACCTGATTCTAAGAAGACTCCCTATGAACTCTGGAGAGGGAAGAAACCTGTTGTCAAATATTTCAGGATATTTGGCAGTGACTGTTACATTCTGCGTGATAGAGAAAACCTAGAAAAATTTGATGCCAAGAGCGACAAAGGATACTTTCTAGGATATTCTACCACCAGTAGAGCTTATAGAGTGTACAATCTGAGAACCAAAACAGTCATGGAATCTTCAAATGTTGTGATAAATGATGAAGTGTGTTCAGAAAGCACTGTTCCTGCTCAAGATACGTCTTTAGAAGTGGATGACACTATTCTTGCTGAGGATGTTGTCAAACATAGTGAGGAAGAGCTGTTGGTGTTAAATGATACAGTCTCAGAACCATCCACTCCAGTTCGTGACACTCGACAGGCACAAAGTCAATCCTGTCCCCCATCTGCACAGAAAGGAACTTCCACTTCTTTAGTCAAAAGACCATCTTCTAGAGTGAGACTGAATTATCCCTCCATAAATATATTGGGTAGTCTGAATGATAACATGAGGTTGAGATCAAAAGCATTGAATGTGATCACTCACTCATGCTATCTGTCCCAATTTGAACCGAAGAAGGTGGATGAAGCACTTCAAGATGCTGATTGGGTAAATTCTATGCATGAAGAACTTCATCAATTCGTTCGGAATGATGTATGGGAACTAGTTCCTAGACCAAAGGATGTAAATGTGATTGGAACTAAGTGGATCTTTAAGAACAAGTCAGATGAACATGGCACTGTGATCAGAAACAAATCAAGACTTGTTGCACAAGGGTACACACAAGTGGAAGGAATTGACTTTGATGAGACCTTTGCACCAGTAGCAAGGTTAGAATCCATCCGGATATTGTTGGCTATAGCAAGTCACCTGAACTTCAAGCTATATCAGATGGATGTCAAGAGTGCTTTCTTGAATGGAATGATACAAGAAGAAGTGTATGTTGAACAACCTAAAGGCTTTGTAGACCCTCATAGACCGGATGACGTCTACAAACTGAAGAGAGCTCTCTATGGGTTGAAGCAAGCTCCTCGGGCTTGGTATGACAGATTGACTGCATATCTCACTGAGCATGGATTCAAAAGGGGATCTGCAGATACAACACTCTTCATAAGAAAGGATAAGACTGGCTTTGTTGTAGCTCAAATTTATGTTGATGACATTGTTTTTGGTGCTACTAATGATTCTCTTGCTCATTCTTTTGCAGATGAAATGAAGGCGATGTTTGAAATGAGCATGGTTGGAGAACTAACTTACTTTTTGGGATTGCAGGTAAAGCAAACTGAGACAGGAATTTACATCAATCAAGCCAAATATGCAAGGAATTTGGTTAAAAGATTTGGACTGGACAAGGCTGCTCATGCTAGAACGCCAATGGCAGCTAATGCAAAGTTGACAATTGATTCATCCGGTGAGTCTGTTGATGTTACTTTGTATAGAAGCATGATAGGCTGTCTTTTATATTTAACTGCTAGTCGTCCTGATATATCTTTTAGTGTTGGTGTTTGCTCTAGATTCCAGTCTAATCCTAAGGTTTCTCATTTAAATGCTGTTAAAAGGATTATAAAATATGTTAGTGGAACCTGTGATTATGGATTATTTTACAGCAAGGAGTCAAACTTGTCTCTTGCTGGCTTTTCTGATTCTGATTGGGCTGGGAATGCTGATGACAGAAAAAGCACCACTGGGGGGTGTTTTTATGTAGGAGCCAATCTTGTGGCTTGGATGAGTAAGAAGCAGAATTCTATTTCTCTATCCACTGCTGAGGCAGAATATATTGCTGCCGGGAGTTGTTGTTCACAGCTTCTTTGGATGAAGAAACTTTTGGGTGATTATGGGATTCCTCAAGATACCATGGTGGTCTATTGTGATAACTCTAGTGCTATAGATATATCTAAGAATCCGGTTCAACACTCTAAGACCAAGCACATTAAGCTTAGGTATCATTTCATTAGGGATCTAGTTGAAAAGAAAATAGTTGCTCTTGAATACATCCCTACTGATCGTCAAAATGCTGACATCTTTACCAAACCACTTGATGGAAGTAAGTTTGAGACACTTCGTCAAGTGATTGGTGTGCTTCGCTGTCCCTAGCTGTTTTGTCTTTCTTGGTCCTTGTGCTTCATTGCTCTATTCTGTTGTGACCATTGTTATTTGGTTTTTGTGTTTTTCGTTTGTTCTAGGACTTGCATTGCATTACATACATGCATTTCATTCTAGGATTTATTTGTTTTCTCTTTTAATAAAATAAAAAAAAAAAAAAAAAAAGGGGAAAGCAAAATCTTTGTTGAACACTATTTTTCTTGATTTCTTGAAAACAAGGTTGGTCATTCTTTTTACACATGTCATGTCTAGTGTACCTTGTTTAACTTGGATGAGCTTATTTACTGCATTTAACTAGTTGAAACTTTGTAGTGCATGTTGTGTGGGAAAGATGTGTGTGGTTCTTAATCACTTTGCCTTAATCATGAAGTCACTTGTTTTTGACTGTCGGACTTGATCCTTTTGAGAAAGGCATAAATAATCATCTCACCACTGTTCACTAGCCAATCATGAACACCTTAGTGCATATCATAAGATTTTGTGCTCAAGAAAATGTAGCACATGCACAAAAGAACATAAGGTGTAGCCTCAAATTAAATTAAATTAAAAACTGGTGTGTACTATTTGGCTTGATGCCAATTCACTTAATTCAAACCGGTGTGTACTATTAGGCTGAATGCCAACTCATATATAAATAAGAGGCAATAATGCAAGAAACTTACATGATTGCAAGCTTTTGTTCTAGGAGATGTGGGAGTTATAGGATGTAACTCTTTTGGTGATAGTCTCTTTTAATTCTATGTGATGAATTGTGTAGACTTTGTGCTTGATTTCTATTCACATATCACCTCACATGTATCTCAAGTCTTTGCTAGTTTCACACACTTCACAAGTTACTCTTTGTTAAACACTGTACATGTTAGTGTGTGTGTCCTTGGTCTGACCAACCAAGTTTGAAAATATCTTGAGATTTGTGCACAACATTCTTGCTGCTTGAGAAAATTAATTTGGAAGAAAATTAAAACTTGTGTTTGAGAAAATTGGATTTAAAATTTTGGGTTTTTGAAGATGCATTCCATTTCATACTCATGCATTTTGTTTTCATGTTTCAAGTGCTTTGAGGAGTTGTTTCAAAATTGGGTTTGCAATTTTTCAAAAGTATGTTTTTCCCCAAAATTTAGTGTGCCTCTGCCTATTTCGATCGATCGAGTGTATTCTTCGATCAATCGAAAAAGTGCTTCAGAATGTGCAAAATTGACTGTCACATTCGATCGATCGAATGTAATTTTCGATCGATCGAACATCGTGAATATGCTTTTTAAAAAGAGGATTTCTGACTTTTCAAAGAACTATTCAAAATCTTTTTCAAAGTCTTTTTTCTCTCTCCGACTAGGCAGCCCAAAATCCTTCAATTTTTGTCGTTTTCCTCCGAACTTTTTGCATAATCTCTCTCTTCTCAAGCAGGTATGTCATTTTTACCCTTCCTTTTCAACTTATTTTCAAGTTTTCATGCATTTTTCATGCATTTTATAGGGAGAATTTCGGAACTTTTCTTTTTGAGATTGTTGTTGATTCGGACCATTATATTTGCAATTGATCATTGGGTTTTGTTGGGGACACCCTCTAGACATGTTCTTGAATGATTAATTTGATCAATTTTGTGTTTTGTGAAAAACTTAAATTTCTAGGGTTTATAATTGATCCGAATTGGGGCTTTTTGTGCAATTGGGTTTAATTGATGAAATTGGTTTGTGTAATTGATGCAATTAGTTATTATAAATTGTTTGCAATAGTTTATAATGATTGGTTCATTAATTTGGTACAAAAATTTTCAATTTTTCTCAAATTTTTAGGGTTTTTGTTAAGAAACTCTATGTTCAAGCCAATTTTATGAATTAGAACTTCAATTGATCCTGATTACTGCATTAGTTCATGCATCATAACATTGTTAATGTTAATGCATCATATAGAATTTCAATTTTATATTTTTTTTGTGTGCTAACTTGCAGTCTGCCCTTGGTTTTTGTGTGTTTGTTCTTTTTGGTTTTCTCTTTGTGTCTCTGTCTTTTCCTTAGCACCATGCCTAGGAAAAGTAGAGCTCGTAGGACCCTTCCCACTCCTACTCCTTCCCCTCCCTCCTTTGATAGTGAGCGGTTCCCTAGTGAGAAAAACCAAGAACTTTATGACACTTTAAACATTAAGAGGAAGATATGGGCTGAGCGGTCTGTCTCTTTAGATGAGCTTGATCCTGCCATTAGGGCAAATTTTGAGCGTAGGGGTTGGCTTCCCTTGTTTGCTGTATCTGACCCTCCTCCTCCTGCTACCTTGATTTGAGAGTTCTATTCGAACATCTCGATCCGCGTCTATGATTCCAACACCCTTGTTCGGAGTTGGATACGAGGCGTAGAGTACTCCATTACTCCTCAGGTAGTGGCTGATGCTCTTGAGGTACCTTTAGTTAGGGATCCTGTCTATCCCTATGCTGAGTCACCCGAGTTGAGTGATGTCATATCTTACATCACTGGGTCATCTATCCAGTGGGGTTCTGATCCTCGGATCACTTCTGCTGAGCTTCCTGAGACTACCTATCTTTTCTCTAGGATAGCATGTCACTCACTCTGGCCCATTTCTCATCTGCACACCATTCCTCTTGAGAGGTGTGTTTTTCTGTACGCTCTTGTTACAGATGCTCCTATGAGTTTTCCTCATCTTTTTCTTCGTTCTTTGAACGAAGTTTATAGGAGTTCATCTACTGCTCATGCTCTCGTTCATCCTATTTTCATTCATAGGATTTTATTGTATCTAGGTTTAGAGGACTTCCCTGCTTCTGAGCCTGTTCATGTCATCGGTCCTATTGGTGCGTCTTTCCTTAGACAAAGGGCTGCTCATCTTCGAGCTGGTTCTAAACACCCTAGGTCTGAACCCTCTTCTAGCGCTCCTCCTCCTCCCTCATCTTCTACAGGTCTTGCTGGTGAGGATACTCCTGATCCAGTTGGTGATGATGCTGCTGCTGCTGCTGTTCCTCCACCTCCTGCGGCCGACTTTGATGTTCGTCGTACTTTGGAGACTGTCATGACCGTTCAGGCGGCTCATGGTCAGATTTTGGTGGACTTGCTGGATGAGATGCGTGCTCTACGAGCTGACCTTGCACGTCTTCATTCACCTTCACCACCACCTTTTGATGGCGACTTTTGACTGCCCTTTGGCATTCCGTCACAAAAAGGGGGAGTGATTTTGACTTGTAGAGGAGTTTTGTACTTTTTGAGGAGATTTTGTAGTTAGGGGGAGACATATAGTTAGGGGGAGACATATGTTTAGCATGGGATATTTTTTGTGGAGTTTAGTAGATTGTATCTAGGTGCTTCACTTTGTATATCATTTTTTGAGGATATTCATGTTAGGGGGAGTAACATTGATATAGTAACATTGATTGATATATTGATATACATGTTTTCTTTTGATTCTTGTTGACTTATGATTCATTGCTTATTGATTTATATTCATGAGTTGATTCATTGATATATATCTTTATTTTGAGTTGTGTGAATCTTACAAGAATATTATACCTGTTTATATACTATTTTCTGCCACACATGCGTTTATGTGTTTGTTGAGTATTTCAGGAATATACAGGTTGATTCAACAAAGCTGCTGTCTACACTTGCAACCGACGGATAGTAGTTAGGTTGAACTGAGCATTATTTTGTAAAGGGCTTTTATACTTGTACACTTTGAGCTTTTAATTTGTGTTTTGTCATGGATTGCCAAAGGGGGAGTTTGTTAGGTTTTAAGGTCTTAGGATTTTATGTATTTAGAACCTAATTTGTAATGTTGGCAAACCATGATCAAAACAATGTGTTTAGTCTTGTTTAGGCTTGCTCAAAGTTGGTTTAATTTTGTAAAGTTGGAATCGAGAGACTGCAGAAGCATTGGAGCTTCTCGGCCTGGCTCGATCGATCGAATGTAATTCTCGATCGATCGAAAATCGGCCCAGATGCGTTTTTCTGCAGAATTCCAACTCAGCCCTAACTCTTTAAACGTCTAGGTTTTTATGTTTTTGCCCTAGGTATATAAGGCAAACCCTAGCTACGTTTTTCAGAGTTGCACAAGTTGTGTTGTTGCTCATATATTGCGGTTTTGTGTAAATCTCTTGTGAGATCTAAAGGAGCTTTCCTTTACACATAACTTAGGGTTTTCAAGATTGAGATTCTTCTACATCTTGATGATCAACTTGGTTGCTGCCATTGGAACTTAAAGATTAACAAGTGAGGAGCTTGTACCAGATTGAAGGAAGACAAAAGAAAGAAGTAGTCCGTGGATTCGGAGCCTGCGCGTGGTCGTGTCAGGAAGTTACTACTGGTGGGTAGCATTAGGAAGTCAAGCGGGGTTGCTTGTAAGTCCTTTTGTAACAACTTCAATTCTTTCTTAGTGGATTCCCTTTTGCCTTGAGGATCGGTGGGTAAAATCCTCCCCAGGTTTTTTACCGGTTTGGTTTTCCTGGGTGATCATATCACTGTGTTTTTTACTTTCCGCTGCTTTATATGTTTACATGCATGATATGATTTTGTAATTGCTTTAATCTAGAATTGCTTAATTTGACTAAGTAAAAACTTGGCTAATTAATCTAGGCTACGCAATTTGTTTGTGGTTTAAGGGGTCAAAACCCTGTCATTATCCAAGTTTATGAATTGTTTTGTTGGTTTGTCTGATGGATTTTCTTGATATTTTTGGGGCAACGCAGCAAAGGGATGGTTTGATTAAAACAATTTGGAAAATTTCATGGGTCAATTTGTAAAAATATTTGGGGAGGGGGGCAAGTATATATAATTTAGGGTCAAAAGTTAGAATTTTTGTATAGTCTATGCATACTACTAGTTAATTTTTCAAAATCTGAGGGGGGCCATGGCCCCCTTCAGCCCAAGTGTAGTTCCGTCCCTGCCTGAAGGTAAACATCAATTCTCTTTCAGTTTCTTCTTTCTTCCTAGTTGTTTACTCTTTTGCACTCTCTCTTGTCGCTACAACAGGATCCTTAGAAGCTTGACTGTAAGCTCTATAGCCACATGACTTGTATACTCTGCTGCTAAGGAAGATAAGATGAACAACTAAAAACCCAATAGGGATAAACGTTGAGCAACTTTGCTTTCTCAGTGGTCAATGCTGTGTAATCTGCAGTTATCTTAGTTGTGCTTACAATAGTGTCCTTTAGTTGTGTTCCCTTCTCTATTGCAGTGTCTTTCATAGCCTCACTTTTCTCTACGATTGTATCCTTTACTTGTGCACCCCTTCAGCAAACAATCCCAAACTTTGTACCTTAGTCTTGCTAGTACCTTAGTCTCTATTGCAAACTAGTCTCTGTTGCAAACTTTAAAATATATGTATATAGTGGATTATATACTTGGAGAGATTGTAGCCAGAGAGAATAGAGCCTCTGGAAGGCATAGCAGCTTTCTTGGAGGCAAGGGAAGAAGCTGGCTACAACGTTTAGGGTTGTTGAGGGTTTATGGTTTATGGAGGCAGCTTTTATTTGAGTCAATGATGAAGTGTTGGTTTTGGCCAAGAAGGGTTACGAAAAGAGAGAAATAGAGATGTGTTCTAATTGGAATTGGAGCATAAAAAATAAAAATGATGTAGTAAGCTTTGGAGAGGTTAACAAAAAGTCAAAAATTTTGGTTTTATATATAGATATATAGGCTAGATATTACTAGTTATAAATTTATTTTATATATATATATATATATAGATGGGTTCGATTTACACCTGGTGTAACTCTTGTAAAGTTACACCTTTTTTACACCCTAGATTTCTAAAAAATCTAATGATTAAAAAAGACACTATTAAATATTATTGCTTTCCACTTTTATCTCTCTCTTTATATATTATTTTTCACTTGATGAAAGGATACTTGCTATTTTCAACAACCAACTTTTTAAATGAGTCATTAAACTCTCTCCTCCCAACCCGTATTCTTCTTCTTCTACTATTCTCTCTCTCTCTCTCTCTCTCTCTCTCTCTCTCTCTCTCTCTCTCTCTCTCTCGACTTCTCTGAACTCACCTCCTTCTCCTGCATTGACCCACACAACTTATTTGAGCTACATGTTAAATTTATTAGCTTGTTAAATTAATTCAAAATTATAATATAGTTTTAGATATCAGTCCAAAACCAACTAAGGCCAAAAATTTTAACTTTTTTACTGGTTATAAGTCCTCTGTCACTTGGCAATGGAGTGACAGAGATCTAGTCTGAATGTCAATTTAGAAAACTAAACAAAAGACGTTATTTTTTTCTTAAGTCTTTCCTTAAAATTTTCTTTTGCTGTGTTTTTATCGAAAGAAAGCTCTAAATTTTCTTAGAAAACTATTGCTCTGTCTGCTTTACTAGGTTCGTCTTTAAGATTTGTCTTTTCTTTGAAATATTTCTTTTGGGTAAGTGTTAAATTGTTAATCTTTTATATTTTTCACGTGTAGTCTTTTGTGGATTTGGTGGCTCTAGGTATTGCATAAATCTTTCACGTGGTTTTCATGCCCAGATTTTTCCAATACAGTAGAAATCTACAGTCCATCTTTCTACTGAAAAGATAAGTATTAAACCCGAGGAAACAAAAAAGTTTTAGATTGCAATGAAAATTTAGAAATTTCTGTCGTAGCTTTCACTTACTTGTCAATGAAATGGGAGGTTTGGCCATGGTGGGATGCTCTTTAATAGATTAGTATGGTTTCTAGGTTGTTGAAAATGGCGCGTGCCTTTAAGTGAAAAATAATAAAACATTAAATAAGGAGAAAAAAAATACTGGCATTAATTAAGAATGAGATAAAAAGTAATAACTTTTAATGATATTTTTTTAACCATTAGATCTTTTAAAAATCTACGGTGTAAAAAAGGTGTGATGTAACTTGAACCTATCTCATATGTGGGGCCCCAAATATTTAAACAACCCCGGCCCACTCCATAGCCGGCCCAAGGCCCGTGCCGAGGAGGATATAGAGGCTGAGGATAAAAGGGAAAAGCTCAGGCCCTCAAGGAGTCTCGCCGAGGATGCCCACCTCCTCGGCCAACCAACGTTGATAGAATGAAAATATCTCTCACCCCTTAAAACTTACGCCACCAACCTTCTGGCCGCTTTGATGGCGAAGTGACCAGCAAACCTAGGTGCCTTGGTCACTCCAACTAATAGAAAGTATGCAAAGGCGGCTAAGAACTAACATAAAGCCTGCAAAAGCAAATGATGTGACAGACCCATATACACAGTGTCCGGATAACCGACGAGTGGACGGTTAAGATTAACTATAACAATACTATTTAACCAAGAGGATTCCCAGCATAAAAGGGGGGGCCCTGATATTTATGAGTCCTAGAAGAAAGAACAAAAGGAAAAAAAAACCAATTCTAAAGAAAAATAGATCCTCGGGCTGAGCCAAGGACGAATACGTTTCACAAATACCTAACCAAAATCATCAAGATCGTCATAAACACCTAACCAAAGTCATGGGCCTTATCCGCGTAAAAAGTACTTATCCAAATTAACTAGCCCATCATCCTCATGATTTTCATGACATCCGTTGTTTGCTATGTTGGTGCCTAGCCCTTTTTACCCACATCTCTACAAATTTCATTGTCCAGAGTCCAAGACATTTTGAGTCCCTTCATCATATATATATTATCTATTTATATAATTTTAAAATTAGTAACTAATTATATTATTGCAAAGGTCTGATGACTATCGTTTTGGTGTGTATTGATATTGATACTTACACCCATTCTGCTGTTTCTTCTACTTCTCTTTTCCTTTTTTTGACTTTCTTGGAATCTCCATCCACAGGCCAGTACATTGAAAAGTAAAACTGAATATTAAGTGGCTTTTCATATAATTTTTTTTATTATTATTATTTTTTTTCATATGAAGACGAAGGTTTTAGGTGGGACTTGGGAGTTTTTTTTTTTTTTTGAAATAAAAAAAAAGAAGGAATTAGTCGATCTTATGGTGGAAAAAAAAAACCAAAATAAACGAGAAATGAAAACTTCGACTACGAGCTAAAGAGCACAGTGACTCGGCGAGGGAGAAAAATAATACCAAGAACTGAAGAAGATGCTGGGGACTCAATGGAAATAAGAAGCTTCTTTGAAGGTCAATAAACACCATTACAAACTTATTTATTTTTAAAAAAAAAACTTTTATTTAGAAACCTTTAAACCATGCACTAAATTAATAATTTGAATATTTTAACTTTTTAATAATTACTATAATAATGATTTTTTATTATTATTTGTAATTCGAAATAGATTGATATTAAAATATTAAAATAAATTAAGCACATTTGTTAATTGAGTCCTCACTCAGGGAAAATTTTTTTTTTTTGAAAGGAGTACCACATAATTAAGGTTGAATTCGACATTGGCTTATAAAGTCATATTTTTTTACTATTTAATTTATTTTTGCTACTATTCAGCTTATTTTTACTATTATTCATTGATCTCACATCACTTTTTAGTACTATTCATAGGTCTTACTGTATTATTTCAGCTATATTTTTTAAATTTATCTACAATACTTTCAACAAAAAATTTACAGTTTTAGCTAAATAAACTATTACCAAACGAACTCTAAAAAAAGGTTTATCTTTGTGATATGAAAATGAAAATGTAAATAAAAAGACTCTCTTAGAAGAAAATTTGAGAAATTGTAATCTTAAAAGATCGTATCAAAGATAACTTGTTTGAAAAATAGAAGATTAAAAAATAAAATAAAATAAAGGAACTTTTTTTTTTTTTTTGAAAGGAATAAAATAAAGGAACTAGTTTAAAGATGTGAAAAAATGTAATTGCAAGAGCCTGCTTGGCATTAGTTTCAGCTTTTAAATTTTATGTACAACTTTTAAAATTTCAAATTTTCACACTTTTTCTCAATTTTCAAAAGCTTTTCAAAGTATGAGTATACTTTAGTACACTTTTAGTAAAGAGTTTTTAGCAAAAAAAAAATTAAGTTGTTCCCAAACAGACACTAAAGCTTTTGTACAGTGCTAATAATGCATATCATTTAAAATTTAATTTCTTCTACTGCATTGTTTTACTATATATATATATATATATATAATTTCCTCTTCGCAACGTAATTATTATTATTTTATAATCCCACTGTACCTTCATTTACTCTATCCTTGACCAACCCATTTGTTTTTATTTAATATCTGAAAGTGAGAAAATGTAAGAAAAAAAAAATGAGATTTTAAAAAATTATACATAAAAACTAAAAGTTAAAAGCTAATACTAAAAGTTGGTACCAAACACATTCTTAATATACATATCTATTTGGAATTAAACTTATAAGTTCAGCTTAAAATTTTTATGTATAGTTTTTTAAAACCTCATTTTTCCTTGTATTTTTTCACTTTTTAAAACTTTTTTAAAAGTATAAATATCTTTAGAATATTTTTTTTAACTACTAAATAAAAAGGTGATTTGTGATGGATCGCGCTGTGTAAAAAGTTAAAACCCCTTTTACCCAAACACCATGGGCCTACAAAAGAGTGTGGACCAAATGTAATTTTTGTTGGGTCCGCTAAGTGTAAATTGAAATGTTGTCATTTTTTATAATAATAAAAAAAATTAAATAGTTTATTTAGAGCATTTACAGGACATAATTTTTTTTTTGTTTTTTTCGGTACAAGAGTTACATTTCCATATAAAAGACTATAATCGGCTTCCCAAACACCAACACACACCAAGGTATGCCAACTTTGTCCTGTAATGCAATTAATGCTCATGGTAATGCGTACGAATAAGAATATGTAACATAGATTATCGTATACCCTTAGTGCGATAATTACTTCAAAAATATAAGTATTTATGGAGTGTTAAGGGAAAAGGGCTGAAATTCAAATCTCTAGAATGGAGCTTTACATACATATATACTTAAATTAGGCTAGAGTAGAATTTCTATATTGTGTGTGTGTGTGTGTGTGTGTGTGTGTGTGTGTGTGTGTAACATGAGTCTGTCTAAAATCATAACTTTTGCCACAACATTGTCATAATTTATCCACTTAACTAGTTATTAGTGGTAGAATTATAGACTCACCACTTTTACTTCACTACCCACAAGCCACAACTTACCATATAAGTAAAATATGGCAAAAATTAAGACAAAAGTTATGACAAAAACTGTACCACAATTACTAACATTTTCCTATGCAACAATCCTCTCTTCCTCTCTATCTCTCATATGCCAACTTTGTCGTGCAAATGATAAGTTGTTTTTTTATTTTTTTTAAATGTATGATAGGAATATGGTTTTTTTTTTTTTTTGGATGTTTGTGTGGCTGAATAGTCATGAAATTGGATAGATGGACCATAATACACTTATACACCCATATATTTATTTTGTATTATAGTTATTGTAAGATTATTAGGTCTCCTAACGATTTATTAGAGGTTTTCTTTTCTTTTCTTCCTTTTTTTTAAACTTATGGCGTTTGCTTTTGTGATTTTTGCTTTTTATTATCAAAACAAGACACCAATCAGTTTTTGGTATAAAGCGTAAGGGAAGATTGAATTTCAGATTTCTTATTCAACCATAAAAAACGTTATTAATTGAGGTAACTAAAACCAACCATTTATTGCAGGGTTGGTGGAAGTAAAATTCTATTACAAATGATCCAAAAACTAATAAAAATATTTTTCTTTCCGAAAAATTTTGTTGAATGAAATTTTTTACCTAATTTTTTTAGGTATGAAAATTTTTCTAAGAAAGAAAGAGAGGTTATACTTTTAATTTTTATGACAAACAATAGCAAGTAAAAGAAAAACTTTTTTAAAAAGACAACTATAGTGTACACCAATGCATGAAACATAGATAATCCAACCATGAATTGAGATCTAGGATATTGCCCCTTACATAATTGTAATCAATGATTGAGATTGAAAGTTGAAAAAAAAAAAAAAAAAAAAAAACTTTCAATTTCTATCATTTAATTAAATATGCCAAAAGAAAGTAAAAAAAGTTAAAGTTTAAAAGGTAAAAAAAAATTGTGAGAGAAAAGTGAATTAATTGCATTAGGTGCAACACCTAGGTATTGCCATATTACACCTTATCTCAATTCTCCAATCACAAAATGAAAAAGTACCAAATCTCAAATCAATTGAATACTAAATTTCAAAATCAATTGAAACTGTACTGAATTAGAATCAATCTAAAAAAATTGAAGGAATGGGTTGTGTTCTTAGCTTGAATTTTTTTTGCGAAGCCCACTAAAAAACTTTCAATTGTTAGGTTGGCCATAATTTAAGCTCACTAGTCAATAGATGTCGACATTCCTCGCAGTTTCAGTTCGTAACAATCATACATTTGTCTTGAACAGGGATTGATATATCAATTGTACTGAAAACCATGCTTTTCCTGAAATCGATGAAATGCATTATTTAAATACAATTCCATCGGCGTGGGTGGTTAACACAGTGTTATTAAAATGAGCCAAATATACCTAAATCAATCCAAGAAAAATTAAAAGTGGGAACAAAATATATACACTGAGATAAATGTAAGTTTGTCAGCCTTAAACTTTCAGTGCAGGCATCAGCACTGTTTCTACATCTTGTAGACTTAGATTACGGTCAACATGTGACTTCATTAATAATCTTACATAATCTAAGGGGATTTTAGCCTTTTGCTCCTATTTTCTAAAATACATGACAATATGCTCTTGTTTCCAAACTAGTTAGGTCCATACCTCTATTTTGAAATTCAATTTTAATAAAATCGAGTTTCAATTGTTTTAAAATTGAATTATGCCCAATCAAACTTAAAAAATAAAAATTGCATGGAACTTGAGTTCACGGAGCTCAAGTTCCATACCTATAGCTACATTCAGGGAGACTTATAATTGCGTTTTAAATAGAACTCGAGCTCCATGAACTCGAGTTCAATGCAAATTTTTTTTTTTTTTTTTTTTAAGTTTGATCACCCCAAACCTATAGCTACGTTCAGTGAATGTTATAGTGGCGTTTTAAATGAAACTCGAGCTTCATGAATTCGAGTTCCATGCTTTTTTTTTTTTTTTTTTAATTTGATCACCCCAAACCTATAGCTGCGTTCAAGGAGTGCTATAGTGGCCTTTTAAATGGTACTCGAGCGTCATGAACTCCAGTTCCATGTATGGTTTTTTTTTTTTTTTTTTTTTTTTTTTTTTTTTTTTTTTTTAAGTTTGATCGGGCATAACTCAATTTTAAACCAATCGAGTTTTTCATTGAAACTCGATTTTGAGAAAATTGATTTTCAAAACAGGGACACAGACCTAAATAATTTGGAAACAGGGGCATATTGCCAAGATGCCATCAATATGCATATACTGCATATCGATCTAATTTATTATATGCATTACACAGAAAACTTAGATATTCTTACACAAGATGCCATAAATATGCATGCACCGTATATCAAACACTAATGGAACCAACATTATTAACTTCATCCTAGAGATAATACACACACCACATAGAACCCAGCTAGGTGATGCCTTACATAGGTATTCATACTAACAAGTACTCATCGTAGTTAAGGACATTGTTATGTTCGGCTGGTGTGAGTTGCATGTTGGTTGCAACGGCCAGCTCTTCTGCAAGTTGTAGTATGTAATATCTGCACCTACGGAGTAACATCAAATTGTTCTCCTTTAGAATTTTTGCCACAGCACGCCTACATTAGTCCATGTTTCACCTTGCCATTATCAGCGAGATACGGTCCACTAGTGGGGCTGAATATTCATAAAATTGGATAGATGGACCATAATACACTTATACACCCATATATTTATTGGGTATTATAGTTATTGTAAGATTATTAGGTCTCCTAACGATTTATTTGAGTTTTTTTTTTTTTTTTTTAAATTTATGGCGTTGGTTTTTGTAATTTTTACTCTTTATTATCAAATCAAGACACCAATCAATTTTTGGTATAAAGTATAAAGGAATATTGAATCTCAAATTTCTTATTCAAGCATCAGACACGTTATTAATTCAGCTAACTAAAACCAACAATTTATTGCAGGGTTGGGGGAAAGTAAAATTCTATTACAAATGATCCAAAAACTAATAAAAATATTTTTCTTTTCAAAAAATTTTGTTAAATGAAATTTTTTATCTAATTTTTATAGGTATGAAAATTTTTATACGTCCAGTTCCAGCAGATCTAAGATTTATAACAAAATCATATCTAAGATTTATATCAAAATCTTCCCTAGCAAATTGCTCAGCATGTGGTTTTTCAGCAAATTGCCCCACATTCCTAGAAACTCTAGCATATACAACCGACCCATCCACATTTAAAATCACTAAGTCATCTCCAAAATCAAATAATAAACGACTGGTCTGCTTGTCAACTCTGTAGTGACAAGTACTGCCATCCCTGCAGAACCCTTCACGTGATTCGCTCTATTATCTGACCTACTATTCTCAGACCCCGACGTCTACGGAGTTTCCATCGGAGAAGGTGTAGGCAGCATATCTTTTACTGGAGACGGTGCTTCAGACACCGGACTTGGAGCCAAAGCAAGTGTTGGACTTAGAGACATCACAGGCCCTAGAGCCGGCGCAGGCGATGGAGGTTTTCCGAACAACTCTTTCGTGTTAGAAGTCGATATCCCCTCAAAACAACCCGGATGAAATAGTTCCGCATGGTAAAAATACCTTACAAGGCTTAATAGAATGGGATATAACTCCTTAACCTTAAAAGAAAGCATGACGAAACCCTGAACCTACACAAAATAAGTAATTTGTTATTATTATTGACAAGTAAAGTGAATATTTCTTGTTAGGCAGCATGGATATGAATGTATAAAGTTGAAAGCTCGAAAATCGTGTTGAAAACACACGAGCTATTTAGACCCCTAAATTAAAGTTACGGCTTGGTTGATTTTACACTAACTTAATGATAAGTGCGGAATAGTGTAAACACAAGCGTATGAGCAGTACACCTACTCTAATCCAAATTTAAAGCAACACGCAGTAAATATGAAATAAACAAGAGTAGGGAAGAAGGGTGCAAACACAGAAAACACCAAGACGTGTTCTCGAAGAGGAAACCGAAGAACTCGGCGAAAAACCTCTCCGCCGCCCTCCAAGCGGAAATCGATCCACTAGACAATCAGTTGGGATACATGGGTTAGCAAGAGACCCTCCAAGCCTAGTCTACCCGATGTACCTAAGCCCTCCAAGCTCCTACTCCAACAAGGCTTCTTGGAACCGTGTCTTGTCTAGCTCTCTGGATCCCGCAACAAGCTCCATGTTGCATTTGCCATCCTTGGCTTCTTCCAATGCTTCCCAATAGCTCCAAAACACTCTCTACACTCTGAATGTGTGTGGGTTGTGTTTGGGTATAAATCTCCTCTCAAGGTATGATAATAGGAGAGGGATGGAGAAGAGGCTATAATGATTTCTCACTAAGGAGGAGTAGCTCTCTCTCAAAAGATGGGTGGGTGAGTTGTAGAAAACCTATCTAGGGTTTTTCTCTCTGAATAGCCACACCACATATGTGGGTAATGAGGGTATATATATAGAGTGGGTGAAGGGTAAGAAGGTCATTCATTAAAATCCTCCAGGCAGAAAGTTTCGCGACTGTCTCGCGGGAAGGCCTTACCAGCGAGACACTCGCGAAAATGACAGCCTGGCATGACTCTTCAGCTTCCAACACATGCAGGGCACATGCACCATTTCGCGGGATGCTTAGTAGCGAGATACCCGCGAAAACTCTTCAGTCTTCAATTTCTTGAGTCTTCACACTCTTTCTCTCTCACACAACCCTTACAACAAATCCCACAACAAATACAGGGTTTAAACGATTGAACATAATTACAATCAAATTTGGCACGGAATAAAAGCCAACAAAAACACAGTTGTAAATTACAACTTTACAATCTCCCCCTTTGGCTATTCCGTGACAAAACCCTAAAACAGACTCTAGACTTAAACGTGAGTTTGGGAACAAAGGCAAAACTCACTCACACCTAATTCTAGATTCTGAAGTGCTCTTGAAACATATGAACAAGTAACTCCTGAAACACAACAACACAATAACATCATTGTATGCAGAAAACTTGAAAACATATGGAGCAATAATAGCATGATCGAGCAAAACGAAATAGAAACACTAGATCATGGCAAGATCAAACAAGTAATCACTATACAGAAGCAATTACTATGCTCATTCACACATGGAACGAACATCCGGATTTGCAAGAAGATACGCTCAATTGAAGAGAGTCACTTGCAACTCCAACACTCAACCAATGCGAAATACACGAAGTATTTGCATCTAGGAACAATCCTACTAGGGCACACGAGTGTTCATCACTCAACCAATGCATAGAACGTGTATGCATCTAGGAACAATCCTACATGGGCACAAGAGTGTTCATCACTCAACCAATGCATAGAACGTGTATGCATCTAGGAACAATCCTACATGGGCACAAGAGTGATGTACTTGAAGTAGAATGCATGACATTGAACAACAAGCAAACATGCATGAAGGTTGCATAGGCAAGATATTGCAAATGCATGGCACAAACCACAAAGACCTACAAAATAATGCATGAACCAAACCCTTAAAGCTTACATAAGCAACATGGGTACATAATATAAAGTACTTCCCTATCATATCACTCCCCCTATCATGAATCATAGGAGCTGTGATGAACTTGGAACATATATACCTGTAACCTGAAACACTTGCACAAAACACATTAGACCCTCAGGGTAAAGCAAGTAATAAACGGACAAGTATAATGTAACAAGTAAATTGCGATCAAGTAATCAAGATGTGAAACATGTGAGCAACTTGATCAAACACCAAAACAGTCATATGGAAATGACTACAATGATCATATAGCAAAGAAAGTGATCATCCGAACATGCAACCAATAAAGCATAATAGCATAAGGATAAAAGCATGTCCAACACATAAACACAATGCAATGAGAGCAACAAAGCATATCAAAGCATCATAAAGCAACGAGAAAACAAGCATGAAGTAAATCAAGGTTTTCTCAAAAAGAATGTCTTCTCCCCCTTGGCATATGCATCTCCCCTATGGCTTTCTCCCCCTACGAATGTGCACAAAGTAGAATTTCTCCCCCTAAGAGTGTGCACATGAGTCATATAGAAATGACGATACTCTCCCCCTTTTTGTCACGAATAGACAATTAAACAAGAGGAAGGAGGGAAAGAAAAGAAGATATGAAGATGATGCATGAGGAGTGCAAAATGAATGAGAAAATGAAGCTCAAACATAATACAAACATTAAAAAATGCTACAAAGCATAAAGAGCATGACATACTAAGGATGATGGAACATGATATGGACCTAGGCATGACATGGACATAGGCATGACATGGACACAAGAACATGTTATATGTGCTAAAATGTCTAAAAAGACTTAACTAGCACGAGTGAATGCAAAAACATGTCAAGTGTTAGAGTGTGTGCAGCAAAATGCATCTAGTGTGCATGTGTGACACATGACTAATGCATGAGCAAGGCACTCAAGGGGCAAAGTGTACAAAACACACCACCAATGATCAAAACATGATAAACATGAATAATTATGGTGATCCCCAAAGTTTGGTACTCATTGGAGTCCAAAACAACGAGAAAATGTCATTTGGGCATTTTATCAAACACTTAGAGTGCACACACTACACATGTATGATGAACAATGCAAGAACATATGGAAATCTTGCCTAAATACATGTTATATTTGCCACAAGGGGCCAACAACCAAATCAAATCATCATTTAAAACAAAGCCCAATCAAAAAGATTGACAGAAAATAAGTTTTCCAACTCCCATTTGAGAAAATCCCAACTATGAACATAAAACCCCCAAAAACGTAATCTAAGGATCAAAATCAATGAAAAGAGTTAAAGATTACCTTAGAGATGTTTATGGAATGTAAAACACTTCAAATTAGTGGGGTTTAGATGTTGAAACCTTAAAACAGGGGTTTGGGAGAAGATGGGAGAAGTTTAAAACAAAAGACCCACGAAAAGCCCTTTAAAAAGCTGATCTGGAAATTTTCGCGGGAAGCTGACTCGCGAAAGTACTCGCGAAATTTTCGCGGGTAAGGCTTACTCGCGAGCTACTCGCGAAACTCTCTGTCCAAAGCTGAAAAAGCTTTAAAATTGGACTATTTAACTCCCAGTTGAGCCTATACATGAAATAGGTCACAAAAACACCCAGAAAACATGTTTTTCACACAAAAACACTTTGAAAACTTTGAAAGACATGGGAGATACAAAACACTTCCAAAAGCAAACAAAAAGAACATGAATCTTTTTGGTTTGAACCACATATGGTTGAGCACACACACATCACATTTGAGCATGTACAAACACACAAATGAAATAGGCATTCATTGAACATTAAACTTGTGTGTTGTGTGTGGGAGTCAAGTGTGGAATAGTCCTTAGACCAAAGTGAAGCTTCAATGATCAATTCAAACGAGTCATACACAGCTGATACGAAATTAAGTGGACTATCTCCATTATAGATATGAGTATATATGACCTCCCACACATTGAGTACATAACTTAGAAGCTTTTCATTTGGCTTCTACATAAAGCATAACAATTGGTCCATTTTCTTTTGTATGGACAAAACATCTCATTTTGAGATAAGTGCTTGAAATTTATGATATTTCAACATTGATGATTAGCCTTTGGCTTTTTGAGCACCATAAAATTTACATTAAAAGAGTCGCTTTCCCTTTTTCCTAGTCAAATACTAGTATGTGCGACAGGCTTTTGCAGCTCAATATCTCTTTTCATTTTGAGATTTACATTTAGTGAGCTCTTTTTGCAAAAACATAAAAATAAAGTGGGAAGAGATATAGACACAAGTCTATGCAAGTATCAAGACCAACAAGACTATTGACCAATCATTCATGACAAGCTTGAAGATCTATTTACAACAGTCACACATAGTTTTCAAGATTTCTTCCACATAGAAATAGGTGCATACATAACAAGCTAAGCTCGTAAATGCACTACGCCATTAGTACGAAAGTACTAGGCCAAACTCACATGAGATATGTGCTCAAACATATACGATCAAACTTTTTGAATTTTTCACTTTTTATGTGGTTTTGGATTTTTTACTCACACAAAACTAAAACAAAAAGTAAGATCAAAACAAAAACAATGCATACAAATAAATGCAAAGTGCACAAATGCATGAAGATATGACATTCAATGCATGAAGGGTCCTACAAAGATCGAAAGAATTAGATCAAGGACCAAAAGAGCAAAAGCTCAACCATAAGAACCCTTCCTTATCCAAACGGAATGATTGTTTGGAATGAGTGTCTCAAGAGAAGTGAGACGAGGGTTGGAAGAATGAGAACCGGAGATGCACATAGTCAAGGAGTTAAGAGCATCAAACACTTTCTTTAACAACATGCTATTTTCACTCAAATCCGGTTTATCATTTTTAGCACAACTTCCAAGAGGCTCAAGTTTCTCTTTTCTTTTGATTCTTTTAAAAGCTTGAAACTTAAAGCAATGAGGTTTAAGATGACCAAGGGCACCACAATGGTGACAAACAATGTGTTTAAGTCCATTAGGTTTTTTGGGAATGGATCTAACAACTTGGGTTTGTTCTCTCTTCAACTTAGAACATTGAGGCCTTATATGGCCAATCACACCGCAATGGTGGCAAGTTGGAACAAATTTAAATCCACTCAATTCCTTAGGATTGGACCTAAACAGAGGCTTTGGCTTAATAGCCTTTCTCTCCACTTTTTGATTTCTTTTATGTGGAGGAATGTACACCGATTTGTCCTTTGGGTTAGAACACACACCAGGCACAATATCGGGTACCACAACATGATTGCAACATATATTTTCATCATTTTCAACAATAGGTTCAGCAATCAAACACTTGGCATGCATCTTAAGAGATTCATTTTCAGATTTAAGATCATCAACAAGTTTGTTAGACAAAACAAGTTTAGCATCCAAGTCCATATTCAAACATTCAAACTCTTTCAACTTTTCAAAAGAATTTTCAGCAAGTTTCTTATATTTTTCAACCAATTTGATGGATTCATTGAGCTTAGCAATCAAATCATCCTTTTCACAAAATAACTTGCTTAAACTCTTTTGAAACTTCTTAGCATTTTTCTTTAAGAGTTTGGTGTTAGGAATATCAACAACACCCAAAGATTCATCTAACATCGCATCACAATTATGAGGATTATCACTCATAGAGGCATTTTCACAAACACGTGGCATGTTACATTTATCACAAACCAAATCATACAAAGAGGCATACATAGCACAATCCATGACAATTAAACACAATGGGTCAAGGATCACACTTAGGTATTTAAACCAAAACAAGTGTACCCGCTCTGATACCAATTGAAAGCTTGAAAATCGTGTTGAAAACACACGAGCTATTTAGACCCCCAAATTAAAGTTACGGCTTGGTTGATTTTACACTAACTTAATGATAAGTGCGGAATAGTGTAAACACAAGCGTATGAGCAGTACACCTACTCTAATCCAAATTTAAAGCAACACGCAGTAAATATGAAATAAACAAGAGTAGGGAAGAAGGGTGCAAACACAGAAAACACCAAGACGTGTTCTCGAAGAGGAAACCGAAGAACTCGGCGAAAAACCTCTCCGCCGCCCTCCAAGCGGAAATCGATCCACTAGACAATCAGTTGGGATACATGGGTTAGCAAGAGACCCTCCAAGCCTAGTCTACCCGATGTACCTAAGCCCTCCAAGCTCCTACTCCAACAAGGCTTCTCGGAACCGTGTCTTGTCTAGCTCTCCGGATCCCGCAACAAGCTCCATTTTGCATTTGCCATCCTTGGCTTCTTCCAATGCTTCCCAATAGCTCCAAAACACTCTCTACACTCTGAATGTGTGTGGGTTGTGTTTGGGTATAAATCTCCTCTCAAGGTATGATAATAGGAAAGGGATGGAGAAGAGGCTATAATGATTTCTCACTAAGGAGGAGTAGCTCTCTCTCAAAAGATGGGTGGGTGAGTTGTAGAAAACCTATCTAGGGTTTTTCTCTCTGAATAGCCACACCACATATGTGGGTAATGAGGGTATATATATAGAGTGGGTGAAGGGTAAGAAGGTCATTCATTAAAATCCTCTAGGCAGAAAGTTTCGCGACTGTCTCGCGGGAAGGCCTTACCAGCGAGACACTCGCGAAAATGACAGCCTGGCATGACTCTTCAGCTTCCAACACATGCAGGGCACATGCACCATTTCGCGGGATGCTTAGTAGCGAGATACCCGCGAAAACTCTTCAGTCTTCAATTTCTTGAGTCTTCACACTCTTTCTCTCTCACACAACCCTTACAACAAATCCCACAACAAATACAGGGTTTAAACGATTGAACATAATTACAATCAAATTTGGCACGAAATAAAAGCCAACAAAAACACAGTTGTAAATTACAACTTTACAAAAGTATATAAAGCACAGGAAACACATTCATCCCAACCTATACTTAATTTTCACACAAACCCCATCAAAACCTCTTCACAAAACCCATCAAAATAACATTCATATTAATCAATTTCAGTCATTTCAAGAAAAACTAAAACCACAATCTAAGCCTACCAAGCAATCTACTTTTCCCAAATAAATAAATTAACAAATAAAAACCAATTTAGACCCAAGTAAGCACATAAACACAAAAAAACTAAAATTGCATTTTGAATTCATTTCTTTATGAGAGCAACTCGGCAAAATCAAGCACTAAAGAAAAAGGAAAAACAATTAGAATAGGCCTATGACTATTAAAAAACTAATGTAAGACTGGTTGAACCAGCAATATTTTACTTAGGTTCCCTAAATTGTGGCATGAATAGCAATTCAATTACTGTCTAATAAACACGCACACCCCTTACTGATTTTTTAAGCCACAGCCTCACCCTCGACCATGGTTTATGAGAGAAGGAACTTCCAATTGAGCTAGAGCTCTCTGGCCTTTCCCTTCATGCCTTTTGCAATTCACCTTAACACCTCCTAACGCTCCTGCAAATTGCAATACTCTAGTTTCCAACTATTCTCTCTGGTAAGTTTCTTCTAAGTTAAGACAAGCACTCCTCCAGTATACTGCATTATACCATTCTAAAAGACTTCCATTTATCCAAAATAAATAATTACATCATTAAGAAACCTTGCACACTCCTCCTTACATTGAGAGGGCCATCACTCCAACGACTCATCATGTGCCCTCAGCCAAGCATTAAATGTTCTCTCCTTTACCAGCCATCACACCAACGACCCATCATGTGCCCTCAGCCAAGCGTTAAATGTTCTCTCCTCCGCCTGCTTTAGAAGCTTTGTCTGTGGACTCCTTGTCTCTTGCTAGTTAAATGAAAGTTGATTTTCCTTTCAAAAAAAAAAAAAAAAACTCTTACAAATGATTTCATATTCTAGTACTTGAAGATTTTTACATCTTGTGTGGCTTGGCACTGTTTACATTGCTGTCCTTTTACAGCTCCTTCAATTGAAGGGTATAAAGTATATAAAGCTCTTGCTATTTTATTTTTTTGATTAGTAAAAAGCTCTTGCTACTTTTTATGTTAGAAATGAATGGTGTGAGTTTTGCAAAGGCTTCCTATCATCATTATTCAAGTTGCTGAAAATAGTAATTCGTAAATTTGAAGCCTTTTGTCCAAAAAGAGAAAACAAGAGAAAACATTAAGTCAGGCTGTGGCCTGACGCCTAATGCCAAAATTCAAGCAACTTTTAACTAAAACCCGTAAAGCCAAAATTCAACCAACTCCAAAGCTTTAAAAAAAAAAACATTAAAAGTCAAAAGTGAACTCAAAAATCGAGTTCATCACATTAAGGCCATATTATCATGGAAATCAATTAGGACCATTAATTCTGAATAGATGGACTTCAAATCAAATTAGGACTGGATCAAACATCATTGGATTATTAGTTTCCCTAAAAAGTAACTATAAAGCATCCAAATTTAAGGAAAAAGTTAATCAGATTACAAATGCTCAAACGTTCCATTTTATTTCACAGGAAATCTTCCTTTAAGTCAGATTAAACAACATGTACGATTAAACACAACAACAAGCTTATCTAAAACCACAACAACAACTAGGATTAAACACAACAACTACGATTAACAACAACTCACACCCGGATTAAAAACCCATATAAAATTGAACTCAGATTTTAGAAATTACCTTAATGTAGTTCTAATCTTTTGCTCAAACAGCAAATACAATAAAACCCACACCAACCTTAACTCTGATTTCTAAGGTTGATGGTGAGAGTTGCAGGTGAGGGTTGCATAACTAGTCTAACCAAATCATGAAATAAAAAAAATAAAAAAACAACTTGAACAGACATTATTTTGATTCTTTTACAAATGCATATATTTTTTTATTGAGTAAAAACAAATTGTACGGCACCAAAGCTCCCTGGGCCGGTTAGAATACCCAGGCCCATTAGGACCTTACATTCGTAGCATGCTCGGAGGATAGCACTTTGACCTTGTCCGCACGCGCGGGCCGTTCAAACCCGCATCATCCCCCTCGAATCCTCCCCGGGGCGGTGAGGCTTCGCCTGGGGAGTTAACACTTGAGCAATCCGCAATAAGGAAGTGCAACTGCCGAGCATTCCAAAGTGGGAACCAATTCCAAGACCACTCCCACCAAAACACCCACTTACAACTAACAGCATTAGACCTTCAAACGCATTAGCGCCAGAGGCAATCGTCACTATTCCACTAACATCTAGCTATAAATACAAGGAGTTGGGGGAGGAAGAAGGTTGTTGAAACTTTGGAGGAGAAAAAGAGTGAATACGGTCAACAGAAAAAGAGAGAAGAAAGGATTTCAATTGGTCTCAGCACAAGGACAACCCAATGTAGGAAATCCAATCCCACTACACAAATAGATTGTGAGCCCAAGTGAATCTTGGCCCAGCAGCCTCGCTTTTGGCGTGCACACAAATCTACTTACTTAGTAAATCTTTTGAAATCCTTTTGTTCCAAATTCCTGCTAAAGATCTCATTTATCAGAGAATACCAAAAGATAATACAAAGAAAAAAATATGGATTTATATAAATAAATAATTAAAAAAAAGCTTGAAGGCAGAGATGAATATCAATGGCATGAAAAAGAAAATACCAGCAGTCCAGATACAGCACGTGGGAGAAGTGCTTGAATGCTGCAAGCAAAGCCACAACCAGTGTCGTTTTCTACGTCTCCTCATGTATTCCTCGACCCTTTCTCTCTCTTCCTCTTCGTCTGTCTCTCTTCTCAGATACAAAGCAAGCCACCCAAAACTGCCACCACCACACCAACTAGATCTGCCACCACCACACGAACCAGCCACCCAAAACTCAAACTACCATCACACCACCACTACTACTTTACTTGAAATTTAATCACCACACCACCACCATAGCCAAAATCCAAGAAACCCACATCCAAATCAATCACCACCACCAAACCCACGGCCAAACCCACACCCAAACCCACCACCACCAAATCCGAGAAATCCACACCCAAAATCAATCACCACCACAGTCAAAATCCATCAAGCCCACAGAGACGGGGAGAGAGATAAAATAGGAAAGAAAAGTGAGAAAAAAAAAGTGAAAAAAAAAAAAGAAGAAGAAAGAACCGGTGAAGAAAGAAAAAGAAGAGAGAGAAGGGATGAATGGTGAAGAAAGAAAAAAACGAAAGGGAGAAAGAGTGGCGTTTAGACAAAGAAGCCAGAGAAAGAAAGAAAAAAGAAGAAGTGGGAGAAGAGGGAAAAGTATGAAAGTTGAAATCATTGCAAAACTTAGGGACCGTTTGGTTTGATATATGCGGTTTAAAAATTGAAAATTATTGTTTGAAAATATTTGTGAAAATATGTGTAGGTGAAAAAGTGTATAGAAATGTGTAAAATATTGTTTAAAAACAAAAAATAATTGTTTAAAAGCACAAACCAAACACCTCCTTAGATATTAGAGCAATTCTAGTGCCATAACAAAAGGTACAACTTGTGTCACAACTCGCTCATGTAGCGAGTTGTGGTTGGTGCAAAAAGCTGTTGCAAAAAGCATTTGTACATCACCCTGTGTTCGTTAACATAACTCATAGATAAATAATGTTAGAATATTGTTATAAACACAAATTATTTTATAATATTTTTACAAAATATTGATGTAGTCAATTTCTTATTAGTTTTTATCTAAGTCTATTATTAATATCACATTTTTATTTACTAGTATTCACTCACTACATCCACAATTTATAAAAAAAAATTTGTAAAATAGTTGGTATTTCTAACCTTATGACACGTTTGGTAGACTGTAATAGACACTGTAATATAATAGATATTTCTATGACATAATTATTCGGTTGTTTGGTTATATTTTTATTACAATAAATAGTTATTCCTTATGAATAGCTATTCTTCAAAATAAAGAATAACTATTTCTTATCAAAAGTACTGCATATCTATTCCTTCACCTTATGTATCAACTTTTTAAAAAAATTTCCTAAAAAGTCATTAGTTGCCTCATCTTCAAAAGGAAAGAAAATAAATTTTTCTTGTTGTTAATTATTAGCTTTATTTTGAACACCCTAAAATAAGTGTATTTTAAGAAATTTGATTTAAAAATAATTTAATTATACTTTCTTTTTATACTTTATTAAATTGTGGATGCATATTCAAGATCTTATTCCTAAATGGTCACCAAACTAATGAATAGTAATACTTATTACATTCCAACTTAATGTATTCTTTGTAATTTTTATTTCTATTCTAATATAATAATTATTACAGTATACCAAACGTGTCCTTATTCATAATGTTATTGCAAAGGTGTGATGTACAATCGTTTTGGCGTGTATTGATCTTGATACTGATATGGATTCAGCTGCTTCTTTGGTGGTTTTTTTTTTTTTTTGTTTTTTTTAACTTCTTTGACTTTATTGGATTCTCCATCCACACGCCAGTCAGTACAATGATGTGTAAAATTGATATTAAGTGGCTTTTCATTTAATTCTTTTTTATTATTATTATTATTGTTTTTCATATGAGGACGAGGGTTTTAGGTGAGACTTCGGAGTTAGTTTAGATGATTGCGAAATAATACCAAGAACTGAAAAAAGAAGATGATAGGGTTTCGCTACACCAAAATAAGTCTATTACATCAAGTGTTAATACAACAAAATTAGTATAGTGGTATTAGACATAATATCATATCTAAAAATTAAAAGTCGTTGCAATAGTAACTTAAAAATAGTAAATTATTACATTAATAATAATTAGTTGTATTAATTTATAATTTTCAGTCGCAATTGAAATTTTAATACTAAATTGAATTTAAAAATTTTTTGCAATAACTTAAATTGAAGAAATCAATTTTTTTTAATAACTTAAATTGAAGAAACCATTTTAATAACTTTATACCAATTATATATTTTGCGATACATTATAATAGAAATTTCAAAGAGATAGCTTATTACAACAAATTTAACATTGCAATAACTAAAATATCAATTATTTTACAATCTATTGCAATGACAAACATGAAGATGCAATGAATATATTATTACAATGATCTAATTCCAATTATTTTACAATATATTGTAAGAAAAAATATGAAAAAAATAACTATTACAATAAATATACCGTTGCAATAATTTGAACCCAAATTATTTTTTGTCAATTCTTTACAATCAATTGTAATAAAATTCAAATAATAGCCTATAGCTACAAAATATTCGAAGTAATAAATTGTTTCTTGCAACAGCAAATATATTATTACATCAAAATTTTCATTAAAATATTTAAGGTTTATTGCAACAAAAATATTTTGTAGCACAAACTTATTACCTCAAATTTTATTGCAACCCTTTGCATAAACTATTGCAATGACTTCGATGTTATTGCAACGAATTTTTTTGTTGTAATAAACATTTTTTGTTGTAGTGTTTGTTGGGTACATGTGTATAAACAAATGTTTTTAGTTTTTAAATAATATTACATGTATTTTTATACACTTTTTTACCCACACATATTTTCAAAAAATACAAATAACATTACTAAACAGGCCCTAAGATTCGGAGGAATTAAGAATCTTCTTTGAAGGTCACCATATATATATAAACACCATTACAAACATTTTTTTTAAAATGCTTTTTTATTTAGAAACCTTTAAACCATGCACTAAATTAACAATTTGAATTCATCAAAAAAAAAATTAACAATTTGAATATTTTAACTTTTTAATAATAATAATAATAATAATAATAATAATAATGATTTATTATTATTAGTTGTAATATGAAGAGTTTAGTTTACCTTAATTACTTTTTTAACTGAAATTTCTTGTTATTTTAATAAGAAACGATCACACCATTCACTAATTAAATAAAATGTAGAGATTAAACTCACTACCACTTGCATTGTATATTTAAAACAAAAGAAAATGTTCAGTTAAAACAAATATTGGAAGTAAGTCAAACTCTAATTCGAAATAATAAATTAAAATAGACGGGTATTAAAATATTTAAATAAATTAAGCTCATTTGTTGATTGAGTCCTCACTTAGAAAAAAAAAAATTTTTTGAAAGGAGTGCAATAGAATTAAGAGAAAGTGACTCTTTGTGATATGAAACTGGAAATAAGAAGACTTTCTTTCTAGAAAATTGGGAAATTGTAATTTTAAAAGACCGTGTCAAAGATAGCTCATTTGAAAAATACACTCTTAATATACATATTTGTTTGGCATTAGACTTATAAATTCAGTTTTTAGCTTTTATGTATAACTTTTTAAAACCTCACTTTTACCTACATTTTTTCACTTTTTAAAATTTTTTTAAAGTGCAAATATACTTTAGAACAATATCAAAAATAAATAAATAAATAAATAAATTATTCCCCAAAAGTCTTTTTTCTTCAATATATTTTCTCTACACTAATTGACCTAATAAAACTAATTTTACATCACTATTTCCATAAATATTATTTTAGAGATTTATTTTACGTTTGTTGTAACTTGTAAGAGCATCAGTATAGGACATACTAAAACTTCAAATATGATAAAATTTAGCATCAAATCTCATAAATCTTGGATTACCCACACTTCCAATTCTAAATAGTATTTTCTACTACAGTACCCGCACTTCTAAATCTTGCGTTACACGCACTTCCAATTCTAAATGCAAGAATTGGAAGTGCGGGTAATGCATTAGACGGTATTTTCTAGGGGCGGGCTCCCCTCCGTTATAATATCTCCGGTTTTCTCATGTTTTTACATCAATGAAAGACACGTGGCAAGCAACAAATCCTAAGGTTATAAATAAGCCACATAATTCTCTCTCCCTTTTAAACGTTTTCAGTTTTCAATAAAATTTTTCTAGGTTTACTTCAATCATCTGTTAAGAAAAATAATCTTTCAAAATCATATTTTGATGGTTTCCACTGTCACAAAATGATCAGCCACTCCAGACCCATATCTAGGATGCTCAAGAACTCTTTCAAGAGCTTCAAAGCTTGATGGAACAACTTTTGTTGGAGAACAGAACAATGAATTGGGGGTTTTGATTTGGGTTTTATTAAATTGTGATTTGAATGTGAAGAGAAAAGCCAATTAATTGGATAAATGAATCGAAAAATTAAGGAATAAAAGATTAGAGAAGAACATCATGGCTGCTTTCAAAGCTTTGAAGAAGGAGAGGAAGCTTTCAAAGCTTCCATGGCTGATTCTTTCACAGCATATTCAGAAGTCTCATGCCAAACCCACAACCCATTGGAACTCCAACAGCCAGAAATCCATAGCAAACCCGATGTCTTACCTCCCCAAGCTCGCCGGAGGACCTCAATTTCACACGCCTCCACCAGAACGAGCCTCGATGCTCATAGCGGCATTGCCATGAAACCCACCATGTCAATCCAAACAGCCATGGTTTCTTGTTTTGCTATGCCAATTTTAGCTGTGAAACCCACAGTTTTAGTCCAAACCCATTGCCATCAAGTTCCGATCTGCCAATCTGGATGCATCTGATGCTTAGGTAGGTGAGGTCCGTTTAGGGTGGGTATGTTGGGGAAAGAAGCGAAGAAGAAGGAAAGACAAAAATTGAGAGAAAAAAGTGGTATTTGACGTGTGATTTTTCTAACCTTAGGATTTGTTGCTTGCCACGTGTCTTTTATTGGTATAAAAACATGAGAAAACTGGAGATATTATAACAGGAGGGGAGCCCACCCCGTATTTTCTACGACAGGAGTTGTGATTTCCAAAGAGAAGTGCAACATTGTTTTTTATTTTATTTTATTTTATTTTTTGAGAAGAACATTATTTTTTATTTATTTATTTATTTTTGAAATGACGTTGTTTTTTATTTGCGCATAGAAGGAATAGAAAGGTGATTTTGTGACCGTTTGCCCAAAAAATGACCCTAACCCAGGAAATTACCTTGACAACCCATTTTACCCAAAACGCCATGGACCCTACAATTATACCCTAGGACTTGGATTAGGACAGTGTGGACCAACAAATGTAACTTTTGTTGGGTCCGGTAAATATAAAATTGAAATAATGTCATTTTTTATAGAAAAATTTCTAAAATAATTTATTAAGAGCAGGTAATTTTTTTTTTTTTTTTGGGTACAAGAGTCTACTTTTTCGTATAAGAGTCCATGTAAACCGCTTCCCAACACCAACACGTACAGAGGCATGCCCGCTTTGTCCTGCAATGCAATTAATGCGCACGGTAATGTGTACGGCTGAGAATATGTAATATGATTTGGTTAGATTATAATATTTGCTACCGTGCATCTGGGCAAGTTGTAAATAATAGAATTAATATTATAAACTCACCACTTTTATTTTAGGCGAAAATGCATTTTGGTTTTTATATTTTAAGTTAATTCCCATTTTGATTTTAAAATTGATTTCATTACAAATGTCGTCCCTAAAAGAGGAAAATTGATTCTATTTCATTGCAAATGGAGTGCCCTACTTTCTGACATGGCGCCGACGTAACTATTAAAATATTATTAAAAAAAATTATTTGACATTTTTTAAATGCCACATTAGCATTTTAATTAATAAAAAATTAAAACAAAAAAAATTAATTCCTCAATTTCAATTTAATTTAAAAAATAAAAAACAAACAAAAAATTTACTTTTTTTTAGTTTTAAAGATTGAAGCTCTCTGTTCACAAAGAAAAAACAAATTCCATATGTTCCTTAAAGCTACTAGTGACCAATTTGTGTAGAACTTTCAGCCAAGGTTTTCAGACCCGGACCGATCATTAAACTGTAAAAATGAGAAGTTCAAAGTTTTTGAGGTCGAACTGAGGTTGAACCGGGGTCGAACTGTAATGACGTCATAATTAATTTAATAATTAATTAAAGCCTAAATATAGATATTAAATTTATAAAACTAGCAAAATTGACTAATATATAATATATGTGAGGGAAATTTAATGATTTTTAAGCATATATTTAATAATTAAATAATAAAGTTAATAAAATAAAATAATAACCATGAAAACATTAAAATTTATGATTAATTTTTGAAGTAAAGTTGAATATCTTTGAAGGATTTTAATTATAATTTTTTTTATTCCTTGTAAGAGATAGATAATTTAATTAAGTAGAATAAAATTGTGTTAAATTGTTTTTATGTTAGGATCGTATTAAGTGATAATTGTTGTAATTGGGAAGGGTGGTACTAATTGTAATTGTTAGTGGAAGTAAAGGCAGTTACTAAATAGCTGGCATTAGTTAGTAGGTATTCTAAAGTTAGTTAGAAGTTAGTTAGAAGTTAGTTAGAGGCGGGAAGGGTATAAAACCAACAGAGCATGGTTGTACTGATCTTAAGCATCAACTAAGCATAAACATAATTAAGTTCTTTTCTCTTTTCTCTCTCTCTCTGTTTCCGTCTCTCTCTTCTTGGAGGACCAGCTGACCTCGAATCCAGCTAGAAACTCAAACACCATACTCTGTTCATAACAATTGGTATCAGAGCATCGTTCCTGTGCTATCATGGCTGAAATAAGAGCTGGGGCCATAAATACAGTGAATGAAGCTATTGCTTCTCTTCGCACAACTTCTGATCACCATAACAGGGACATCCAAGAAATACAAAAGATTCAAAGCATTCATACCAGAACAATGAATGAGATGAATCAAAATATCAATGCGATGAATCAAAACATCAATGCGATCTTACAGAAGTTGAATTCTACAGATGTGAATCAAAATTCTCCTCAGAGAGATGTGCAATCAAATTCAATTCCAAGTTCTTCAACCTTGTCACTAACCAAGTCTGTGAAGTTGGATTTTCCACGTTTCTCAGGTGTTGATCCTGCTAATTGGGTTTACAAGGCTAACCAATATTTTGGGTATTATCAAACTCCAATTGCAGAAAAATTGTTGGTAGCTTCTGTCCACATGGATATGGAGGCATTGATTTGGTTTCAAGAAGCAGAAGAAGCAAGGGTGTTCTCGGATTGGGAATCTTTTGTACCAGCCTTGCATGTGAGATTTGGAACTAGTGCCTACAATGATCCTATGGAGGTGCTAACCAGAATGAGGCAAACTTCAACTGTAGCTGTGTATAAGGCAGAATTTGAAGCTGTGTCTAACTGAGTCAGAGGTCTTTCTCCTTTACATAAGCTCAACTATTTTCTGAGTGGGTTAAGGGATGAAATACGATTACCAGTGAGAATGCTCAATCCTCAGTCCTTGAATGAAGCTTTTGGATTAGCCAAGATTCAAGAAGAATATGTGTGGAGTAGCAGGAAAAGCATGAGGGGTCATCAAGAATCAGGTAACACTTCAATTCTTGGTTTGCCTAAAAGTAATGCAAGTAATGTAGTGTTAGATAATAAACCAAAAATACTAGTCAAGAGACTTACTCTTGCTCAAATGGATGAAAGGAGGAAGAAGGGCTTGTGTTATAATTGTGATGAAAAATGGGGGCCTAGGCATAAATGCAAGAATGTTAAACTATTTCTTTTAGAAGGGATTGATATAACACCTAGGGTGCAATCTGGAGTGCAAATTACAGAGTTGGAGGAGGAGTTGTGCAGTGAGGTTAATAAAACATTTGAACAGGAAGAAGAGGTAGGAATTACATTGTATGCTTTAACTGGAACTCCTACACCAGGCGCCATGAGAGTTAGAGGTAAGATTAATGGCAATGGGTTAGTATTACTGGTGGACATAGGTAGCACCCACAATTTTGTGGATGCATTAATGGTCTCTAGTTTGCAATTAAAGGTGGATATTTCAAGAATTTTGGAGGTTAAGGTGGCTAATGGTACTGTGGTGAGAACTCAAGGTTTTTGTAGTAGTGTACTAGTGTGTGTGCAAGGAGTGGAATTCTGTGTTCAATTTCATGTTTTGGCATTAGGTGGTTGTGATGCTATGTTGGGCACTCAATGGCTGAGTACTTTGGGGGTAATCAACTGGGATTTCCAATTGTTAACTATGAAGTTCTATTATAAGGAGCAACAGGTTTTGCTGCAAGGGTTAAGTCCTTCTTCAGGCACTTCCTTCATAGATTGTAACCAACTGCTTAAGGGATCAGTGAGGAAGGGTTTACTGCTTCAAATCATTCCTATAGCTGATGTGGTGAGGGAAGATAGTGTTCCGGCAGAAGTGGAGTTGTTGTTGCAGGAATTTGGGGAGGTTTTTGAGACTTCTACTGGTTTACCACCTGTTAGGGGACATGAACACCAAATCACTCTGATGGAAGGCTCTCAATCAGTATGCCAAGGACCCTATAGATACCCCTTCTATCAAAAGAATGAAATTGAACAAATTGTGAGAGAGTTGTTATCTGCTTGGTCAATCAGAAACAGCACAAGTCCCTTTGCTTCACCTATTTTGTTAATAAGGAAGACAAATGGGTCTTGGAGGATGTGTATTGATTATAGAGCATTGAACAAAATAACTGTGAAAGATAAGTTTCCAATTCCAATCATTGATGAGTTGTTAGATGAGTTGAATGGAGCAACAGTCTTTTCCAAGCTTGATCTCAGATCCGAATATCATCAAATCAGGATGAAAGAGGAGGATGTGCCTAAAACAGCATTCAGAACACATGAGGGGCATTATGAATTCTTGGTAATGCCATTTGGTCTAACCAATGCCCCCTCAACCTTTCAATCCTTGATGAACCAGGTTTTTAAGCCCTATCTCAGAAATTTTTTTTTAGTCTTTTTTGATGATATTTTGGTTTATAACACTTCCTTATCTGAGCATGTGATCCATTTGAGATCTGTTTTAGAGGTGTTAGCCTTCAATAAACTTTATGCTAAGAAGTCCAAATGTAAATTTGCTTGTAATGAAGTAGAGTACCTAGGGCATGTCATCACTGGTGTTGGGGTTCACACTGATCCTAAGAAAACGGTAGCCATGCAGTAGTGGTCTACCCCCACTAATCTTAAGTCCTTGAGAGGTTTTTAGGGGCTCACAGGTTACTATAGAAAGTTTGTGAAGGGATATGAACAGATTGCTGCTCCCTTAACTGCATTATTGAAGAAGGATGCATTTTCTTGGTCTGAAGAGGCTGAGCAAGCTTTCCAGAAATTGAAAGCTGCCATGGTTCGACCACCTGTGTTTGCCCTTCCTAACTTTGACATGCCATTTGTCATAGAATGTGATGCTTCAAGCAAGGGGTTGGGAGCTGTTCTGACGCAGCAAGGCAGGCCTATTGCCTTCCATAGCCAAGCCCTTAGAGGTAGGAATTTGGCTTTGACTACCTATGAAAGGGAGTTATTAGCTCTGGTTACTACTGTGAGAAGGTGGAGATCTTACTTGGTTGGGCAACCCTTTATTGTTAGAACTAATCAACAAAGATGAAGTACCTATTAGAGCAGAAAATTGGTACTCCTAGTCAACAAAAGTGGTTTGCCAAATTATTGGGTTATGCATTTGTGGTTCAATATAAAAAGGGTAAAGATAATCTTGTGGCTGATGCATTGTCCAGAAAAGCTGAAACTGAAGATGAATTGGGTACTGTTGGGCATTTTAATAAGGCTAGTTCTATTCATATTACTGGTGGGGATGATTTTGACCTTCAAGAGGGAGTCTTGTGCATGATTTCATTTCCTTCACCTGCTTGGTTGAGTGATTTCAAGACAAGCTATGCCTTGGATCAACATGTGCAGGATATTTTACAAGCTTTGGGTTCAAGACAAGCTGCTCCTAATGGTTACTCTCTGCAGAATGGTTTGTTGTTGTACAAAGGGAAGGTCTACCTAGGCACTTGTGATGCTTTGAAAATTGCTATCTTGCATCAGGTTCATGACAGTCCATTGGGGGGTCACTCAGGTTTTCTGAAGACATTGCATAGGGTGAAAAGGGATTTCTATTGGCCTGGTTTGAGGACTGATGTGAGGAAGTTGGTGAGAGAGTGTGACATTTGTCAAAGATTGAAATATGAGACTTGTAACCCAGCTAGTCTCCTGCAACCTCTCCCAATACCAGACAAGCCTTGGACGGATGTGAGTATGGATTTTGTTGAAGGACTCCCTAAATCTCAGTTCAAGGATGTGGTGTTAGTAGTGGTGGATAGGTTTACTAAATTTGTTCACTTTGTACCCTTGTCCCATCCTTATTCTGCAGTTAAAGTAGCTCAACTTTATATGCAAAATGTCTTTAAATTGCATGGTATGCCTGCCACCATTGTGAGTGACAGAGACCCAATTTTTACATCACATTTTTGGCAAGAATTGATGAGGCTACAAGGGGTTCAGCTTGCCATGTCTACAGCTTATCACCCCCAGACAGATGGCCAAACAGAGGTAGTGAACAAGAGTTTGGAGCATTATCTAAGGGCTTTTACTGCAGACAAACCATAGTCTTGGGTGGAATGGTTACCCTTAGCAGAGTTTTGGTTCAATACCAATTTTCATGTCTCTCTTAAGATGACACCCTTTGAGGCATTGTATGGTTTTGCTCCCCCAAAACTCTTGGATTACATTCCTGGCACTACTAAGGTGGAATGTGTGGTGGTGCATTTAAGAGATAGACAGCAACTTATTGCATTACTGAAGCAAAACTTGGTGGCTGCTCAGGAGAGAATGAAGGTTACTGCTGATAAGCATAGAACTATGAGAGAATTTAAAGTTGGTGATTGGGTATACCTTAAGCTGCTCCCTTACAAACAGATGTCCTTGAGGCAGAAACATTTGGGAAAGCTATCACCTAGATTCTATGGTCCTTTTCAAATATTGCAGAGGGTTGGTACTGTCTCCTATAAGTTGGACTTACCACCTGAATCAAAGCTTCATCCCACCTTCCATGTTTCTTGTTTGAAACAGAGATTGGGTCAACATGTGGTGCCTTTGCCATCCTTATCACCTGTGGACTCTGAGGGAATTCTCAAGCCTAAACCTGTTGCTGTGTTACAAGAGAGGACTCATCACTTGAGGAATAGGTTTGTCACTCAGGTCTTAGTTCAGTGGCAAGGTGAACGAGTGGAAGATGCTACCTGGGAGAGTCTGTACTTGCTGCAACAGCAATTTCCACACCTTGTGGGCAAGGTGTTTTAATGGGGAGGGTATTATTAGGATCGTATTAAGTGATAATTGTTGTAATTGGGAAGGGTGGTACTGATTGTAATTGTTAGTGGAAGTAAAGGCAGTTACTAAACAGCTGGCATTAGTTAGTAGCTATTCTAAAGTTAGTTAGAAGTTAGTTAGAGGCGAGAAGTGTATAAAACCAACAGAGCATGGTTGTACTGATCTTAAGCATCAACTAAGCATAAACATAATTCAGTTCTTTTCTCTTTTCTCTCTCTCTCTGTTTTTGTCTCTCTCTTCTTGGAGAACCAGCTGACCTTGAATCCAGCTAGAAACTCAAACACCATACTCTGTTCATAACATTTTTTATATAAAAAAAAAAAAAAAAAAAAAAAATTGCTAAGGGGTTGGATCGCACGGTTCTTGCCACCGGTTCGTGCGGTTCAACTCCGATTTTAGGGGTTCACGGAATTAACTTAAAATTCGGTTCTTTATGCTTAAAAAACCAGTTTTCATCCCGGTTCTCGATTTTCATGATTCGACCTTCCAATCCGGTCCGGTTCTAAAAACCTTGCTTTTAGCCACTTAAAATACTCATAATGATAAACACGTCTTCTAAGATTCTATTCAAAATAATAATCACTTATCAATTACAAAAAAAAAAAAAAAAAACCCTAATTTGAAACAAAACCCAAATACTAAACCCTAACTCTATCCTCCTTAACCTCCAAAACCATAGAGTCCTGCACTGACACTTCAAAGCATAAACAACATCCATGGCAGTAACAGTCGTTCAACTTTTATAATTTTTTGCTCTTTATCATTAAGTCAAGAAAAAAAATATTAAACTTCTATTTTTTTTCCTCCTATGAGAGGGAGAGTGAGAGAAGAAGAGTAAAAAATAATAAGAAAAGAGTATTTAAATAAAATGGTAAAAAAATAGAGGTTTTGATGTTAAGAATATTATAAATTAATGTGCTAAATGTTATAAAATTAGGTTTTTAGATGTTAATAGCATGTTTGGTACATGTTTTCAAACAATAATTTTCAGTTTTTAAACAACATTAGATGTATTTTCATATATTTTTTTACCTACACATATTTTTACATATATTTTCAAACAACAATTCTTAACTTTTAAATACATATACCAAACACCTGTAAAAAAATTTTAGAACTCTTAATTAAAATACTCTAACAAATCCCTCTTTCAAGTGAGTGTATAAGTGGGAAAAACGTCGTGGCGAATACTAGAAAAAGCGTGTTGCAATTGCAAAAGCTTCATAAATAAAAGGCATTAAAGTTTTGTCAGTGTGGGGTGCATGCAAGACTTAAAAAAAATTGGACTGCCCGTAGTCAATGGACAGTATTGGGTTATCCATTATGCAATTGCACCATCTAATTATGAGCTGTGCCATGTAAACGGGTTTGTATTACAATTTGAGTTATAGTATAAGTTGTGTCATTTAAACATAATTTTTTAAGAGTTATGCTAATAGGTATCGTGAGGATAATAGTTAATAATCTATTTTAAAAAAAATTTCACATCACTTTTATAGAAAATTAAAAAAATTGTAAAAATATATATATTTTTTTCTATAAAAACTTTCGTGAGATACAACCATTTTTCCATTCCCTAATTACTCTATTTCATCTACAAATTTTTTATTTTTTTAATTTTTACTTTTTACTTTTTTAAATATTTTTTAATTTAATGATTAAAATTAAAAATCAATTTTTCTAATTTTTTATTTCAACCTTGATTTTGTCATTATGTCAGTGCCTAGTCCCTTCAGCAGTTCTATATTCAGTGTCTGGACTATTCACCATTATAGATTCATTTTATAGCTTTAGGTTTACGGCTTTTAAAAAAAAAATACTATTTATTTATTTATTTTTTTCTGGTAGTGTGATTTAGGTTTCTCCTTTTAAAATATTGATTTGTGTTCGACTGTTCGTTCCTTCTCCTCCTCCCTTTTTTTTATTTAATTTTTATTTTTTAGGAGTGTGAGTGTGTTATAGGATTATTTTTTTTAGCAGGAAAGGATCACTTCTATATATTGACTCAATTAAAAATACCAAACCACAATTGAATAAAGGGAAATCTATCCTCTTTCACTGTTTAAATCTATTATTCTATACAAATATTCCTAATTGGTACAAAAATTTCCATACTTTAAGAAATTATTTTTTTTAAATGTTTATTTATAAAAAAAAACATAATGGTAGATCTAGAAAGTGTAGATTTTTAAAAATATGTACTGTTTGTTACTGACTTGCCCTGCTCTTATGGAAATATTAAGACTGAAATAGACCCTTTAACATCTAAGAAAAAAACTTTCTCTGCCACTCGTAATAACTACGAATATGTGCTGGCGTGCAGTGCAACTGTGCAAATTCAACGACTAATTTCATCAATATATCTGAACCGCCAATGCTGCAATTTCTTTGTTACCCCGACTTTACGCATTACTCAAAAGAGGATAGGTTTTCTTTTAGCTCAGAAACAGTACTCTTTTTACCTCCTTTTTGATTTAGTCCTCTTCTCTCCTTTTTTTTGATGAACTAGTTCACTTCTCTCCATTGATTACGCATCACTGAGAAAAGATATTTTCTTAGAGGAAATGAAGTCGTGTAGGTAAGAAAATAAATGCATGGCCTCACACCCACATATACTCCTTGTTCTCACTTACTCTCTCAGCAACCGCAATATTGCCAGGGTTTAGTAAAACCCTTATCTTTAATTTATTGCTCTCTCTTGTCTGTTTTTCCAAGCTCTTTTGGTTTTTTTCTGTGAGAGAGGATCGACCAAGTTGAATATGATATAGTTTGTGAGGATATGAAAAACAGAGGAAGAGTACGTACTTTACTATTTTGGATTTCGAATGAGAGGATAGTAGTCTCTAAAACTAAAACTAAATGAGGATAGGTGGGACAAAAATAAAACATTTGGATTATCCCATATATATATATATATATATTTTGTGGAATTTCTTAACTATGCTAGTGTTGATTTTATTAATTTTTATGACAAGCGGGCAAGAAAAAAGAAAATTAAAAGTTAAAAAGACAATGGTAGAGCGTTTGAGAAGTTAAAGCTTATTAGAGTTTTTAGATTACTTTTAGTAGTATTTCTTAGTCTTATTGTACTTTTTTGTATTATTTATAAGTCTCATCATACTATTAGTTAGTTTTTAATTTTTTACTACAGTATTTTTAATAAAAAAATTTCAATTTTAACTAAATAAATTAATCCCGAACATACCGTAGTTTACTTCAGCACAAGAAGAGAAAGACAACAGTGGCGACGCCACGTTGGGTTCAGGGTGTTCCTAGGAACACCCTGACCTAAAAAAACTTAAGCAATTGAGCTTCGATCGAGCATCGGAGATTGAAGATCGGTCCGATCGAATCAGAACTTGCGACGCCGACGCTTGGCCTCAAATCCTTCCTTGCCTCTGACGCCACGACCCGCGGCGCTGCCTCTCAGGCCTCCTTCAAGGTATTTTACACTTTACTTCTCTCTCTTTTTCTCTCTTAATCTTTGGGTTTTGCTGTGGAGTGGACTATGCCACTGTGATCTGAGAGAGAGCTCTTATAATTATTCAAGTCTTTAGTCTTTAAGTTTGATTCTCTCTCTTTAGTCTTTAAGTCTTTATAATTATTCAATTTATTTGTCCTTTTTTTTTTTTTTTTTACTTTATCTGTGTGTCATTGTGATGGTTAGGATAGGTTACTGTTCTGGTTTGTCTAGGAACATCCTGGACAAAATTCCTGGAGTCGCCACTACACCTAGGGCTCAAACAAGTGAGACCATTGAAAACCTCCAAACTCTCATGGAAAGGAGAGATACAACTTCACCTAACATGGGCCGTGGTGATGATACTTTTGTTCGAGAAAATGGGCTTTTGCCTTTAATTTTTAAACTATGTAGTAATTTATCCCTATTTTGAAACTATATAGCAGTGTGTCCATCTTTTGAAACTCGATTCCCCTTATAACTCGGCTTTACCATTTTCAAATTATCTTCCGCACATGTCTGGTGTTTTGGCTATAACTTTCTGCTCATAATTTCAATTGATTCAGGATTGGTGTCTTTTGAAAGGAAATTTAATTCTCTACAACTTTCTAGAAATAGAGAAAACTAAATTTTAATGTTTGTAAGGCCAAAAATGTAATTCAAGTCGTTGCTGAAAAATCATAACAATTTTAAGCATTTTCTAAAAGGAAATCATATTAATATCGATCGGTATTATGTAGGTTCCAATTAATACCGATCAGTATTAATCAGATTTCAATTAGTACCAATCGATACTAATAATTTTCCAATTAATACCAATCGACACTAATAAGAAAACTCAAAATATTGATTAGTGATAATTGGATCGGTAAAAAAACTCGAAATACTTTCCACACTCAATTCTTTTTGTGAAATTAAAATAATTAGACATGGAATAACATAATAGTATTTAAGAAATAGATGTTACATATTGGACATGAATTGAATCTCTTATTTAATGTAACATAAAGAAGTTTTTTTTTTTGAAAGTTTCAACTTATGGCATTTGCTTCTGATGATAGCTCTTTATTAACAGATCAAGACACCAATTAGTTTTTTATGTAGGCAAGGATTGACTTCCTAATGTGCAATGCACAATAACTTACTTCGAGCACGATTTAGATCAACCAATTCATGTTTATCACTTTTTTTTTTTCTTTTTGAGAAACATGCATATATTCTTATAATCACATTCCATCACAGGAAAAAAAAAATCTTATAATAGCATGGATAATGTCACAAGTGTCATTTGAATTTTGTGCATGATTTTTTTTTTTTTTTTTATAGATAATTTTAATATATTGTTAATCCCACAACTTAAACTCTTTCCTCTCAAAACTCCCATTCATTTTGTTAGGTGCTAATTCAATTACAAACCCCTTGACTTATGCGTGAAATTTGTTGTTAATAATTTCTAACATTTTCTTTTCAACATGGACCGTAGCTTCACCATGCTCATGCTCATTGCACTGTATATGTCAAATATAATTGGGAGGGAGCAACAATCACAAGAATGAATTGGGATGACTAATTTATGTTTTGATTTTTTTGGACTAATTTTTAATTTTTGAGGACTAAATTAACTTTCTGACACAAAATTTAAATAAGTTTTTTTGTTTTTGTTTTTGTTTTTTACCGATAAGCTGGAAGTTAAAGATTAAAATGTAACAAAGTTTTTCTCCAAAAAAGAAAAAAATAGTTATAGAGTAATAAAAAAAAAAAATTGATGTATTTTTCCGTGGAGTACACCTTAGACCCGTGATCTTCTTTCTTTCTTTCTCTTCTTTTTTTTTTTTTTTTTTTGATAAGAGACCCGTGACCTTCTGAATGACCTGATTGACATATATATATATATATATATATGCAGAGAATTCTTACGAATTTTCTTGTTGGGGTAATGAATTAGGGTACAATTATGGGTTGAGAATTATTACACCATCCAATCCCTCTTCTTTCTCTTTTCTTCTTCTTCTTCTTCTTCTTCTTTTTCTTTTCTTTTCTTTTCTTTTCTTTTTTTTTTTTTTTTTTTTTTTTTTTGCTTACTATAAATTGTCACGTGAAACTGAGTAGTCATTCAAAACAAAGTGGGGAAGCAAAGTGACAAGTCACAAGACATAAAGAAAGCAAAATGTGTGAATGTGAAAACAAAGAAAAAAAAAACAACTTTAAGGACAGATAAATATAGGCCACATAATTAACTGGGTAGGTAAACATTCAAACTTTCAATTCTAAAGTTTTTATTTTTTGGTAAATAAGATTGTTTTTGTCAGAAGTGGGATTTACATTCTCAAAAAAAAAAAAGAAAAAAAAATGGGATTTGAATCGTCCTCGTAAGAGGACCAGAACTTGAGTCTGGTGCTTCAGACCACTCGACCATCTTGACTTGTGTTTTAATTCTAAAGTTAATTGCATTTAAGATGTTCTTTTAAGTACAGAATTTACTAAAATATAACTGTAAGGTATATATTAATAAATTTTTTTAAAATTTTTTTATAAAAAAAGAAAAAATAATTTACTGTTTTAACATAAAACGAATTTTACTAACTTGTTAAGCTATTTTTAAAATATTTTATGAAATAATATTAAAATAATGTTAAAAATACAAATTATTTTATAAAAAACTTTACAAAATAACAAGTAATTAATAATAATAATAATAATAATAATAGATCTAAATACAAATTTCTCATGCTACCCGTTTTCAAAAATATTATAAAATAATTTGACATAACCTAAAATTAACATTTAGATAAAGACTTTTTTTTTTATTTTTTAAATAAAGATTTTAAGTACAAACTACAGAGTGATGGTACTCAATCCTGTCAACAAAGCCGAGTTGAACTTTGAATCAAACTTTGAGTACGGAGTCCATAGACTAGAGCATGATGGTGACTACTCAGTTCTGTCAGCAAAGCTGCTTCTGATTGATCAATCTGTTATGATCTGCTATGGTAAGATTCTTAGACGATTTTTCTTGTGGTTGCTTTATTAAAGTAAACCCTTTTTGTTTTTATTTGTGTACCTACTTAGAAGTATTGTAGAGCGTGTATCAACGGAGGTATGGTGGGAGCCTTGGCTTTTACTCTTGTTTATTTATTTATTTTTTTTTTTATGAACAAAATAAGTGAGTGAGAGCAACTATTGTGACAGACCTATAAGCTTGACTGTTAGAGCACTCACCTACCATGATCTTTATTCTTGTTTCTTCACCTTACTTGGCTTGTCAAGAGATTCAGAGTTGGTGCAATATTTAGAGTACCGTAACCTAAATTATATATAATAGCTCTCAATAGTTGAAAATGAAATTAGAAAAAAATAATAATTTCAAAACCAATGAATAAATAAAATAAAAATAAGTAAAAAAAGTAAAAGTTTTGTAAATAAAAATATTTGTGAGTAAGATGGGTAAGGGTGCAAAACCTTAGCAATTGTTCCCAATCCAAATCCCCTTGTCAACCACATTTATGATATAGTGTGTGCATTGTTCAATTTTCACATTTAATAATCTATTAATCACAACATTTTTCACAATTTAATTTGTAAATGTGATAAAATTTTGATTGGCATTATATGATTTTCATATTGTCTTATCATTAATAGTAGTAATGTTATGTGTCGATCGTTAGGGATTACTCTAATAAAAAGTTGCAAATTTGCATCCATCCTTGTAAAGATTGAAATTTAGATTTAAAGCAAGATATATTATTATATTAAAATGACAACATTTTAAGCAAGAAAAATATTATATTCACATTATTTGTGTAACACATTTACAATAAATTTTAACTAAGTATGTAAAATTAAATTAAATATTTACGGATTCAAAAATTATGAGACATATATTGAGGGTTTCAAAAACGAATATTTTAATGGTGATAAAAAAAATCGTGTAATATTTTAAGAGTAGTGCAACATTTATAATATTTTTACAACAATTTCACAATAAATCTAAAACAATAAGTATTTATTGATTTTAATTTAAACACATCATTATATATTTACATAATACCAATGTTTATTTTTTCGACTTTTTTACCACCTACCCTTATTTGCTATCATTTACTCTATTGGACTCTCACCTCTCCGATGTTTATCTTATCTCCCTTATAGAAAAACCGAAGGAAAATTGTTTATGAGAGTGTATTTGGTACATAAAAAGTTAAAGGGTAAAATACAGTTAATTAGCACTCCCGAGATTTGAGATGATACTAATTAAGTTCAAGACATTTTAAAAATACAACAATTCATTTCTAATAACTTATGATTTAGAGACTAAATTAATTATTTTTGAAATATTTTAAACTTAGATTTAGCTTAAACTTTAAGGGTGTCAAACCAAGGTTTTAAAAATCGGTACGGAGAAAGAATAAAAAAATGAGCTAATTAGCAGTTTTTTGGTTGGATCGGAATTCGAATGATGGTTAGTCCGGTGATGTCATAAATAATTTAGTGAAAATATTAAAATAATTTTTATTTAAAATTTGAATTTTAATAACTTATATTAAGAAAATATAAAAAATAAAAATAAAAAAGTACTTTTTTCCCTACCACCTTTCTTTTCTTGTCAAAAATAGTTGAAAAAGGATAAACTATTTAACATTTAAACAACTTTAACTATTTATTTATTCAAGAAAATTAAAAAAAAACAAAAAAAAAAACCCAAAGTCAGATGACTAGACAAGTCTCTGACTAATTACTCCTTTGTCAATCCACTTTTCCACTCAACCCCTCCTAGCCACACGTTTACTTTTTCTTTTATCTTTTTTTTTTTTTTTTCCTCTAATACACGGTATACACCTCATAAATCTAGCACTCCACTGCATACACTTCCCACTTTACTACCATCAAAAGCCTATTTTCCATTCTTTTGTCCTCCACAGAATCCATATCTCCCTCTCTCTCTCTCTCTCTCTCTCTCTCTCAGGAAGTGTTTTTTTTTTTTTTTTTTGAGGAACCTCTCTCACGAAGTTAGATTTGTTTCTTATCTCTACAATACCATCGTCAGTTCCTCTCTTCCTCACTGAAGATCTATAGATACCACTCCAAGATGCTAATTTCAACGCCAAGCATGAACATTCAGTCATTTTCTCTCTCGCAAGCATAGCCAATCTTAAGAAAAAAGACTTTATTGCAAAAATCTATCCTCACCATCAGCAGATCCGAGAAAAAAAGAAGATTTTTACTGCAAAAAAACTCCATTGCAGATCTGTTTCGGAAAATTTTCAAAACCGGTTCGACCTTTCTAGTTTTCGGTTCTCAAGTAGAACCGGCCAATTTACACTGTTTATCAGTTTTAAAGCTATTTTCGGGTTTTTACTATAACCGGATCGGATTAAAGGCCAGTTCCTAATTGAACTGGTCGAACCGGCCAGTTCGGTTCAGTTTTTAAAACTATGCGTCAAACTGTCCATTATAATTATTTAGGAAAAGGTAAAACATACCCAGTTCTTTTCTTTATTTTTTTGTTAAAAAAAAGGGTTTGGATTAGATCAGTGTGCAACGATACTAAACCCATTAAATTTGTGACACATATCTACTTTTATTTTAGACACGGTTCATCGTCCTACCAACTCCAGTGCACTGGAAGCACTGATCCAAAACTCCCCAAGAGAAATACCCAATTCACCTCTGTCTTCGCGCCTTTTCTTATGGATTTAGATGCACTGTTGTCTATTCTCTTTCCAAGTTACTACGGAGTTTAGTACTTTTCCTCTATAAAGTCTTATTTCCCCTCTTAGCTCCTCTTTTGTTTTCGTTTTCCTTTGCAGTCTTTTCTCTAATCCTCATCTTCTCTCTTTTAACTCCCAAGCCAGCCTTGTTCTCTGTGATCCATGGCCGAGACTCTTTCTCCATCAATCTCGCCCATTCTCTTGCTTGCTCGTTTCCGCCAATCTCATCAACTTAGATTTGTGAATATGTACGGGCAATACATGAGAAGAAGACGTAGAAAACGACACTATTCTGGTTGTGGCTTTGCTTGCGACATTCACGCACTTCTGCCAAGTGCTGTGGCAAAATGGTATTTTTTTTTTTTCAATACCATTGATATCCATTTCTGCCTTTAAGTTTTTTTTTTTAATATTTTTTATTTAAAACCATATCTTCTACTTCCTGTTTTTTTGGTATTCTCTAATAAGTGAGATATTTTGCAGGAATTTGAAACAGAAGGATTTCGAAAGATTTACTAAGTAAGTTGCTTTTTTTTATTCAGTAAAAAAATAAATATATTTGTAAAAGAATTAAAATGGCTTTGCATTTTTTTCTCTCTCTATGCTCTATCTTGCTAGTTGTATTGCTTTTTATGCAGCAATTTGCCCAAATTTGTAAGGTATGCAGCAAAATACTCATGGTTTAAAACTATTTAGTAAAATATTTCTTTTTTTAAAACTAAATTTTAACATAATTAAGTTATATGTAAAACTTGATATCTCGTAATACGTATATTTTTAAGGAAAATTCCAAATAGTCTCATTTAAATTACAAAAAAAAAAAAAAAAAAAAAAGTGGCAAAATATGCATAGAACTTAATATTGCTAATGTCAAATATTAACTTAATTTTACAAAATTAAGATTAAAAATAGGAACATTTTACTAAATACTTTTAAAACAACGGTATTTTATTGCATAGTTTGTTTAAAGGGCAAATGCCTATTTTTTCTTACTATTTGTACTATGCTTTTTCTGCTTTGCTTTTTTTTTTTTTTTTGTATTTCTTCTATTTTATTAAATATTAAGAGTAAAAAGCTGAAAAGATGAGTAAAAGCAAAAAAAAGGTAAAAATTTCGTAAGACTGATAGAATTTTAAAATACGTTAAGAGCAAAATAGTGTTGATTGAAATAAAAATATATATTATTTGAACTTTAAATAAAAATTAACTTTTATACATGAAATTAGAACAAAATTAATCCCACAAATGTAAGGGGGAGAGACGGGAGAGTTTAGATGCATCGTCTATCCAATTTTTAACCTGTGTAGTCCGATTCAACCCACATTATTAGTACTTTTAAAAAAATATACTTAAAAATTTATTAGTTTCATATATCTATTTTTTAGTTTGATTTTTTTAGAATAAGTAATTTGAGAGTTAGTTTTTGAAAAAATTAGAATATTATGTCTAATTGAGTAAATTGCAATTTATATATTGAATAATGATATCAAAATCAAATAATGTAATAAAAGCTCAATTTTGTATATATGAACAAAATTATGGGTAAGGGATTTCTGGGGCTTGTTTGGTAGCCTAGTTTGAGCAACGTTGTTTTGTGTTTAATGTTTGCGTTAAATTCAAAAATGGTATGTTTGCTGTTACTGAAATTTGTTCTTGGTTGTTGTTGATTGTTGCTATTAATGTTGGACACGATTTTTCTCCACGCCCTTCTAATTGTTCATATATGTATAATTTGTGAAATGGGTTTCTTGACGCTAATAAAGGTCTAAACTGGTTAATTGTTTTCCTACAATTAATTTTTAATAGTGATTCTAGATTTGGTTTTTTTCCGACACTGTATGTGACTTGTCTGCAAAAGAATGTCTTCAAAATATACTTGTAATAATTGCTTTGAGTTATCTTGACTCTGTGTTGCTCTAGATGTATCACTTTGTTACTTGTTTGGTGAACCGGAATGGGATGGGATCCAAATAAGAACACCGTTACAAGTAGTGACGCGGTGTGGGCACATGCAACGGCGGTGAATGTTATACATTTAATTAATTTCTACGCCGTTCATTTTGTAAATTCTTCATGTAAACAATCTCATATATACCAATGTCTCTAATCTCATGTATATCACGTCTTGTCTCTTTTTAGTTGAATCGTAGGTGCAAGGAATTTCGTAAAAAGGCGCTTGACCACTGTGAGTTGTTAGGACAACTCTTCCACGGCAACTAGACTTTTACAAATATTCTCTGCCCAACCAACCCTTAACAATGACGAGGAGCGAGAATTGGATGCTGCTTTTCTCGCTTAGGGAGTACACGTCAATGTTGAACCCGATAGTCCAGATGATGTGGCGAGCTTCCCCCCTCCCAAAAAGATATGGGGCAATGCAGCATCCCAAAAGAGAAGCATCCCAAAAGAGAAGTTGCCAGCTCACTTTGACACCTCAATTGGGAAGATAAGGAAAGCAGGGTCTCTTGACAGAGCCACCAATGCTATCATGGAGTTCACGGCGATGTCAAGGAAAATGTATAGTGATAAGGAAAGCAAAAGTTGAATTCGAAAAATCGTAGAATCTGCGTCGATACATGATCCTTTTTCAATGGCAATGGCTGTGGAAATTGTGAACTCTATCCCTGATGTTGATGATTATACCCTGTTCAAGGTCTTTGAAAAATTTCGTGAGCCCGAAAGCAGGGCTGCTTTTATCACCTGGAATCCAGAAAGATGACGGGGCTGGATGGAGCAAGTGACTAATTTCCTCTAGGGGAGTTGGTGAAGGAAGGGGAGGAAGTGAAGGGAGTTGTTAATGTTTACCAAGTTAATGACCACTACCACTTTTTGTTTGTTCAATTGCTTGTATGGTTTAGTGGGGGTACATTGTATCGTGCTAAGGAATGATTATGTTATTATATTTGAATATGTATGTTAATGACTATACTATTTGATGGTTTGTTTGGCACATTGTATTGTGCTAAGGAACAATTATGTTATTATATTTGGTGGTTTGTTTAACATACATATTCAAATATAATAATATAATTATTCCTTAGCACAATACAATGTGCTCTCACTAAACCAATCAAGCAATTGAACAAACAAAAGGTGGTAGTGGTCATTAACTTGGTAAACATTAATTACTTTACCTGAAACTTCACAAATCTTTCCATTCACTTTCTCCCCTTCCTTCACCAGTTAGTGTTGCTGACTTATTATTGTATAAAAAAACTTGTGACTTATCTTTTAATGCACAATTTTTGCCCAATTTCTGTTTTCGGCACAATTTTTGTTTTCTGCACAAAGTTACAAACTTGCACTCTGTTCCTTTTCTCTTTACTTTATCAGTTTTATCCTAGAAAGCAAAATAGTAGGGGTGTGCATGGGTCGGGTTGGGTCGGGTTGAGGGAGTTTTTTGACCCGACCCACCATGGTGGGTCAAAAAAAATTCGACCCAACCCAACCCATCACATAAATTCAACCCGACCCATGTGGGTCGGGTTGGGTCGGGTAGAACCCATGGGTTTGAAAATTTTTTTTTTTTATTATTAAATTGAGTAGAAAAAAAATATAAATATTAATATATTAAAAAAACCCAAAGATTAGTATCGATGTAATTCCTTAAGGGCAAACAACACCAATAACTAAACAACAATAATAATTTACTAGAGTTTGTGTGAACTTATTGGCTTTATATAGGATAGCAAGAGTTGGTTATTTTAAAAATTTTATTAATTATATAATACATATTATATATATAATTAGTATTAGTAGGAGGAACTGAGGAAGTATTGCTCTACAACTGGTTTTTTTTTTTTTAATTATTAAATATAATATATATATATATATATTTAAATATATATAAGTGCCCTGATTTTTTTTTAAAAAAAATTTTAATATATAATATATTTTAAATATATATTAAATATGGGTGGGTCGGGTCGGGTTTGGCGGGTTTGTAATTTTATGACCCAAACCCAACCCGACCCACTATAAAAAAAAATTTTGTAACCCAACCCAACCCACCAAGGCCTAAAAATCGACCCAACCCGGTGGGTCGGGTTGGGTCGGGTCGGGTTTGGCGGGTCGGTGGGTTTTCTGCACACCCCTACAAAATAGTGATTAAACAATGGACTAATTGAGTTATAGTTTTAATCTATATTGAAATAGGGTCGCTAGCATTGCCTCCTCTGCGAAGCATAACAAATACCTCAGTAGTTACAAATCATTCTGCTTTTGGTAACTAGGCAGGAGTGGTCTTTTTACTCTTACGCATTACTATTGTTGGAAATTTACTAGTCCCTTAATGCACATATATATTTGGATCACCAATTTTCCATTTTTTTGAATGATTTAATTATACTTTTTTTTAAATTTTAGCAACTCATGCAAGTATTAATCAGAAATTAGATTAGAGGGTATATTTTATATGCTTCGTTTGCTGTGAGATAGTGTCAACTTATTAGAGAATCAAGCGAAATTCCTGTTTTCACAAAAAGAGTTAAACTTTAGGGGCAGAGGCCATAGTGGTTATTTGCCTTATCTTTACTTAAAATTGCTGTGCTTTCATTAATTATTAGGGATAATTACAGTAAACCCATCTAGGGTTAGGCCCGTTTTCACTTTGCCTACCTGTGGTTCAAAACTTAACACTTTACTCACTTGAGGCGCTTTCCGTTAGGGATCTGTTATCTACCTTTCTGTTTGTTGTTAGAAAAACACATTTTTAGAGAAAAACAAACATAACAAAGATAAAAAAGTTAGGGCTTTTTATTTCTTAAGAACTTCTATAAGAACAAAACACAAATCAATTGCACAGATCAAATGCTCAATGAAATCACTTTTAATCAGGAGGATGATGCAGAGGTGGGAGTATTGGTCTATTCCTTCAATAAAGACTTCATCAAACAGATCCTAACAATCCAATTACATGCTCCAAGGTCCACACTTGGAAAACCCATTGAAACGTGGATTAGGAAGCAATTACAAAAATCAAAAAAACATTCACAAAAGGGGATTTTGCAGAGAAACAAGTTGTGTCAAAACAATATCAGATTGAGAGGCCAACTCTCTTCATTTTTAGATCTCTCTCTCAAACTCTCATCGTCTCTCTCTCACTCACTCCATCGTTTCTCTCTCCAAAACTCAGATTTACCCTTTTGTTTCACTACACCAAAAGTCAATTTGGTTCGTTCCACCGTAAAGCCCACCCCCCATTTGACGGGGCAATTAGCAAAGTAAAAGTTCAAATTCAAAAACTCAACCCCACACCTTTCTTATTCAATTCACCTTCACTTCCTCTCATATTATATTTAACCCTGTTTCTCAAGTACTCTCTTAACGCTTAGCTAACATTAGCCGTGATTACACAGCCGATCTTCCTGACAAGTGCTTAGCTAGCATTTTCCAATTCCTCGACTCCGAAGATCAGAAAAGGTGCTCGCTCGTTTGTCGTAGGTGGCTCAGCGTTGACGGTCAAAGTCGTCACCGTCTCTCTCTCAACGCTAGAGCTGATTTGCTCTCTTCGATTCCTTTTATCTTTGCTCGCTTCGACTCGGTCACCAAACTCAGATCGACCACTATCTTTGCTTCATGGGTTTTCTTTTTTTGCTTTTGGGTTGTGGGTTTGATAATGATCTAATTATGGTGGGGTTATGGGTTGTGGCTTGTGGTGGTTGTGGATTGTGGGAGGGTGGTGGTGCTAAGTTGTGGGTTCTGATAGTGGTCGTGGAAAAAAAATCTTCTATCATTTATGACAATTTCTTACCCAGGTTTGGCGTCTTCCAAAAGCAAATGACTTCTTGTGAAGTCATAGCAACAGTGATTGACTCGTTTTCTGGGCTAAGTTATAGAATTTTTCTAGATCTAAAGACTTGGAGTGGTTCCCTCTCTTGGAGTTTAGTTTTCTGGGCAACTGGAGGTTGATTTCTAGATCTTTAGATTTTTTGTTTTTTGTTTTTTTTTCTTTAAAATTGTATTAATACTATAAAACAATTATTAAAAAAAAAAACTCTTCTTTTTTCTCTCTCCCACGGCCTCCATAAAAATCCAGATTTCCAAAATCAAAACGAATACGAAATACAATTTGAACCCAGTGAAACTAGAACTGATTGACTCGTTTTCCATGCTTTGGTTTTTTATTTTATGGCTTTAGTAGTTTGTGGGGTTTCGGTCTTGGTCGCCGGAGCCTGGATATCAGCTTGCACTAATGGCTTGGGATTTTGAGTGAAGCCGTGGTTTACAAATGTTGTGTTCTTGTGTTCATGAGGAGAATAGCAATACTGTTGATTTGTGTTTTGTTCTTATAGAAGTTCTTAAGAAATAAAAAGCCCTAACCTTTTTGATCTTTGTTATGTTTGTTTTTCTCTAAAAATGTGCTTTTCTAACCGCAAACGGAGAGGTAGGTAATAAATCCCTAACGGAAGGCACTTCAGGTGGGCAAAGTGTTAAGTTTTGAACCACGGATAGGCAAAGTGAAAACGGGCCTAACCCTAGGTAGGTTTACTGTAATTATCCCTAATTATTATATATAATATAAATATTAGTTAATAAACCAATTTATTTAGCGAACTACCTTGGACATTACATTTCCTTTAATGCAATTATAGTTAATAAACCAATTATAGTATCACCAATTTGCCATTGGATTGAACGATTTAATCCATCTTTTTTTTTTTTTTTTTTTTTTTTTTTGGAGTATATTATTAATGCAACATACTTGTTCTGAGATAATGTCAACTCATTGGAGAATAAAGGTTTTTTTTAAAAAAAAAACTTGACAGTTGGGTGAATTGTAAGGGGGCATAGGCCACAGGGGCCATTTGTCTTATCCCGATAGTTAAAATTTTTAACATCATGGCCATGATACCCAATGTAAATAATAAATTGATCAATTATCACACTCTGTAACCATGTCAAAACCGACTTATCTTAAATCAGTTCTGATATTTGTGAATAATAGAGGATGCCAATAAGTACAAAATTTGTAAATGTGAAATTTCATGGAATAGATACACTAATGCATTGGGCCAGAATATAATGGATCCAACCTGATTCTCTGAATAGGCCCTTATACTCATGCCTTCATTTTTTTTTTTTTTTGGGTCCAATACTTCTTGCAGTTGCAAGGAAATATAAACAAAAACTTTGTGGCCGCTCCTTGAAAATCAAATTTATGGAGTACGAAAATTTTCCTAATGGCAAGTCCACAACTCTTTTGGTTCACAGGGCTTCATGTTTCTAGCTTTCATGTTTACCATTTAAGTTAATGAAAGTTGTTTTTCTTTTCTTTCTTTTTTTATAATTTTTTTTAGCATAAGTCAATGAAAGTTGGAGAATAGTTTTGAACAACATTGTCACATGTAAAATTCTTTATTTTCTAGGCCTCTCCGGTATTGGTTCATCAATAGATAGATGTTGCCATGACTGGTCTCCTTCACCCTTTTTCTTCCAGCAAAACATTGTTACATGTAAATATTTAAATTGCCTGTCATCACTCTGTGGGTGTGCTTGCCACATGACCCTTGTTTGTTCTTAACACCAAAGATGCTAGTAGAGCAAGATCATTTCAGACAAATAAAAAAGGGAGAAGAAAAAATATCCAACAGACAGTACACAGGCTATGTTTTATTTTCCCGTCTCCCAAACAAAGGAACAATATAATAGGAGGAAAAGAAGAATAAAGAATAAGTGTGGTTACATCCATTACTGATGCCACACATACAAAGTGAGGAACAATAACCTAGAATACCCTATAAGTTATCATTCTTTACTATGAAACAAAGCCTAAGCAACAAAACCTACATGAGAATAATCAATGTAAAGACTAACCACTAAGGCATTGCCAAAAACTTTGTGCCCAAAAAAAGGTCAATTAATTAGACTTCATACATATATAGGCCTTTCTTTGAATATGTTACATGACCAATGACAGATTGAGATCATAATTACATTTAATTAGTATATAAATAAATTAGCTCCAACGTCCTAACTGAGTTGGTATAGATTTAAGTTGGTTGAGTTGTGGATAGATTTTTCATTTTTTCACATGTTTTTCAGAATGACTATTATCCGTTTGGGACTATAATGAATTGTTATGTTCATATGAGACTATGTACTAATATTTGAGTAGTTTTCTTCAATTACAAATGCAATAACAAATGTAGAAGGTTTTATTGAGTAGTGAAGGCTGAAACCCCAATAGTGTTAGCAGATGTTCATATTCCTATCACGTAGGGAATCACATGTTGTATTTGAGTCAACTGTTACTAGCTGCTTCCACCAAACGTAGGTTCAATGAAACTTCAAAATGTGATCTTCTTTTTTTAGTAGGGAGTTCATTTCATAGTGTGGCAGTGAATGGAAATTGTTCATTTCAATTATTAATTTATACTCTTCTTACCTTATGACCAGTCAGTTGATATGTATGTTTTGTCAACAGAAATGCGTAGGAGCTATTGATGGTACACACATCAGTGCTCATGCACCGGGTTGCAAAAGTACCACCTACCGAGATAGATTCAGTGACATTTCCCAGAATGTGATGTGTCCATGCAATTTTGACATGAGGTTCACGTATGTGCATACTGGCTAGAAGGGTAGTGCTCATGATTCGCGGGTGATGTAGGAGGCCATTGGCGATCCAGGATTCCAATTCCCTTGGCCGCCCACAGGTGAACACAATATCTACCTTGTTTAATGCAATTATTCATGTTGTTATGGTGTTGGTTACTCTATTTGTGTTAAGTCTCTTTTCTGTGTTGTTGCAGGCTCATACTATCTTGTCGATTTGGGGTATGCCATTGGTTCTGCATTCCTTCCACCGCACAAATTGGTTAGATATCATGCACAGGAATTCAAAGTTCTGCCAGACAACCTAGAACTCCACAGGAGCTCTTTAACTACAGGCATTCCTCGCTCCGCATGGTTATTGAGCGATGTTTTGGAGTGCTAAAGGCGAGGTTTTCGATTCTTAATGACATGCACTCCTATTCACAGTCTAGACAACGACTAATCGTCACTGCTTGTTGTGCGTTGCACAATTTTATCCACATGTATAGCCACGCCAATGAAATGTTTCATGCATGGGAAGGACAAGACCTGGAACCTGGCAATGCAAGTACCTCGGGTGGTGCAAGAGTTGGAGGTGGTGGGAATGAGGAAGCCTTTAGTCCTCAGGCACAACAAGCCATGTCTCAGTTTCGAGATGAAATCATAGCAGTTATGTGGGCAGAGTACACAGGCAACCATTCTTGAGTTCGATTGAAACAAGTTTGTTTCTTCGTCTCCCTCGCATTTCATTTTATTTTCGTTTTTCTGCCTTTTCTTGCATTGCATTCGAAATGGTTTTTTGCCTTTGGCCTTTTCGTGCATCGCAAATAATTTATTGTTTGATTAAATCTTTAGACCATCCTAAATAGCAAGCATGGTGTACACTGTTTTCCCAATTTTCGTTACAGCTAAAACAAACACAACCTAAGCCTTCAGTGGACATGCATAGAGAATTTGCATGACTGCATTAAGTATTGATATATACTCTCCCCATACTCTAAGAGTAAGTAGCATTAATATATAATCTACCAATGCATTGATGTTTTTGGTGGTTGGTGGAATTGTTGTCTTTATTCTCATAATCTAGCATTTGTATAGGTAGGCATTACATTTAATGTTCAATGAATTTGATGCTTTTGGGTACTATAGTGAAATTAGTTTAATTTTGTGAATTAGAAAATTATGTATGTGTGATTTGAGGAATAGGATAAGCTATTGATTGACTTCCAAGTTCTTTTGTTAAGTTCTCATTCTTTGCAAGATTGAAGTAATTCTCCTAGTTATATATATATATATATTTTTTTTTTTTCTGGGTTTTCTATAACTATGACATTGGCTGTATCATTTAACCTCAGTTATTTGTACTCTGAACAATGGATCTCTCTCAGTACAACATCTTGAGCAGGGATTTCTGCAATAATTTAGACAAAAGATGTGATTTTTATTTATTTATTTTGGTTGAAGAAGCATATTTGGTACCTGTACTTACATGAACTTTATTGTAGTTTCTACATGAGTCTTCTTTTTCTAACTTTGTGGGTTTCACTACTGGTCAATAAATTTTGTAGTTTGTCCTAGTTTGTATTTTTCTTGCTTTAAACAAAACCCCCATTACCCAAAAAAAAAAAAAAAAATCTTGGTAAGTTTTTTTTTTTTTTTTTTCTTTTACCAAAAGAAAGGTGGTTTTAGGTACCAACACCAGTCCTTTGTGTGGGGAATTACCCAATAAGTATTAAATATACAAAATAAATGTTTATTTTGATTTTATTGTGAAATTAGTGCTATTTGAGTTAGAATTTGTTCATCCATTCCCCTCATATTTATATTCAATTTACATATTCCACGGTTTCTCCAAAAAAAAAAAAAAATGACATATTCCAAATTCCTCTATCTTTTTCTTATCTTGAGAAAGACATTTTCCACATTTGTATGTGATCTAACTAGTCCAATTCTGTATGTGTGATTTGACTTTGAAATGCACTGCACTCAGAAGAACGTGACGTGAGAGGCTGTAGAAATTCCGTGTTGACCTTCACTGTTAATGCTTAGCTCATAGACATCAGGCATTTTGTGTTATTTCTTTCTGATTATCTGAAGTCATGGCTAGGACCTCTGCTTTCATTTTTCTCTTTATGAGGTGATATGCAGGTCTTAGGAATTTGTGTTAAAAAAGATTGCTAGTAGTGCTGATAATCTCCATTAAATAGATATAAGTTTTAATTTTCAATGAGTGGCTGGATAGTATTCACAAATAGTTGAGATCCTTCCATTCAAAAGTGAGGCAGATGCAAACACAAGTAGAAATACTAGCTTACTTCTTTGGTCAGGACCCTCAGGTTTTCACTTTGTTATGCTGAGCATGCTGATTGTTATCCTTTTTCACCTCCTCCCTTTTTACCCCCTAAAGGCAAATAGGTTAATACACTGCAGTTTAGCTTTGCATTTTGGGGGGGGAAACTGTAACGGTACCCGTTTGGTTCAGCTTTTCAAGTCTAAAAGTTGGCTTTTCAAAAACGCTAGAGGCTTATGTGCGTTTGGTGAGGTAAAAAGCCAACTTTTTCTAAAAAGCCAACTTTTATATTTCTTCAGCATTTGCGCGTTTTGGAAATGGATGCCCGTAGCTCCATAATTGAAAAGCTGAGCCCAACTTTTATCTTATATCCGTTGGGAGAGTGAATGTACAAAATTGCCCTTGACTAAGGGCAAGGGGTTAAACACTTCACGCAGCTCCCTCATCTCTGTCTTTACCCTTCAAGAAGCTGCCCTCTCATCTCATCACTCTCTGCGTAGCTCCCTTGTGAGATCGGCTCCTCTCAGATTTTGGTAAGTCTCTCTTTTCTTTTGTCTTGAAAACCTTCTTCCTCTTCTTCTTCTTTCTTTCGTCTTCTTTAACGCGCACAAAATCAACAAAATCAAACCAAACCCAACTCAAAATCAACCCAAAACAAAATCAACTCAAAATCAAACCCAAACCCAAAATCAAAATCAAACAGAAAATCAACTCAAAATTAAACTATTAACTGAAAATCCATAACCCAAACCCAAAATCAAAATCAAATACAAACCCAATGTTTCAATCATCTTCATCTTCATCATCATCATCTTCTCTCTTCCTCCCGGCTTTCGAATTGTCAAAAAAAAAAAAGAAAAAAAAAAGAGCTCACTGGACCGGAATGTTCTGGAGGAAGTGAAAGGTTTCAATCATCTTCATCTTCATCATCATCATCTTCTTCTCTATTCCTCTCGGCTTTCGAATTGTCAAAAAAAAAAAAAAAAAAAAAAAAAAAAAAGAGCTCAACTGATCGGAATGTTGTGGAGGAAGTGAAAGGGAAAAAGGGAAAGAATGAAAAGACAAAAAATGAGAAGTAGAATGTTCTGGAGTGGTAGGGAAAAAGGGATAAGAAGGAAAAAAAAAAGAAGAAAAAAAGAAGAGAAGGGCACGTGTGTGGAGGTGAAAAAAAGAGGGAAAAAACTAAAAAGAAAGAAAGAAAGAAAGAATGAATGAAATGTTACCGCGATATTTTCACAATAAATTTTAAGGGGTAGGTTATTATTAGTTAATATTGGTGAGAAAAAAATAATTTTTTTAGAAAAAGAAAAAAAATTATTTTAATAGTACGTTAAAATTAAAATCAGTATCAATTTTTATCACAATATTTTCACAATAAATCTTAAAGGGTAGGTTATTATTAGCTAATATTGGTGAGAAAAAAAAATTTTAGAAAGAGAAAAATTGATTTAAGTATAAGAAGTAGTTGATTTAAGTATGAAATAAACTCACATAAAAAAAAAGTATGAAATAAACTCCCTTATATATACATTGTCCTTTTTGGTAATTTATTCTTCAAACTGCCACTTTTATAAGTGTTAACCAAACACTCAGCTTTTTCAAAAAACACTTTTTAACAGTTTTACCAAACACTCAGCTTTTTCATTATGCACTTTTTAAAAACTCAACTTTTTCAAAAAGCCCAACTTTAAAAAGTTGAACCAAACTCACCCTGAAACGTGTATCCATTGTCTAACAGCGACTGTTCTAGTACTTTTGTAGGACTAGTGACATTCTTTTTGTTGATCTTCTTGTTGTTGATATTTTTTCCTAGCCTTAACTAAGTGAGTTTATGTTTGGCTATATCACTGACTTCGTTAATATATCCAAACACCTCTTTTGCTTCTTGAAGTTGAAATGAAGGTGAATAGTATTTGTTCAAATTGAGTTATTTTCAGATTTATTTGAATTTCTTTTTCAAAAGTAAATTCCTAAACGTTCAGTACATGACATGTTCCTGTACTGCTTTGCTAATGTCTTGTCTAATTGTTCTAACAAACTTATGATCAACAAGAGTAATGGACCCAACTTCAACTGGTTACATTGAACTTGGTCTGATAATGACTGGAAATTTTTTGCTTTGGGAAACTGTACACCAAAGGAGAAACTGATAATAAAATTTACAAAATAGTGTCACCTAGCTTAGTGCTAACATTACATACATCAAACCCTGACATGTAACTAATAGGTTCAGGTCCTCCCTACTAGCTTTTCTCACCCTAAGTTTAGTTACATGTTGGCCAATTATATATTTTAGGTATTATTGAGTTGGAGTATATGAGTGAGACCTCTGTCATTATGTATGTAAAACTTTCTTTTCTTAATTATTGGGAAGGAAAATTATGCTAGCTGTATATTTCTCTAGCTGTGTAGTTCAAGACTATGTTTTGACATCTGATTAATTTTGTCAATCTGATTGCAATTATGACTACATTTGACATGCCAGACCGTAGCAGACATGATCAAGGGTAAGACACCAGAGGAGATCCGCAAGGCCTTAACATCAAGAATGACTTCACCCCTGAGGAAGAGGAAGAGGTTCGTAGGGAGAATCAGTGGGCATTTGAATGATGTACTGGTTGATTATGTGGAGTTGAACTCAAACAAAAAATGTGTTTTTATGGTGTATTATGTGGGTTTATATTATATTAGGAATAGTTATTCTCTGACTCTCTCTTTCTCTGTTTTAAGTGCTCTCTTGCTTGAAATTGTGAGCACTTTAAAGTGTAAATAATATTCAGATTTTGATGGGGGCATTGGTAGCAGTTGGTCCTGCTATCAATTCCACTATCATTTCAATGCTTTATATCGATTTGTTGTGATTTTCTGGTTTTGGGTAGGGATGTATGTGTCCGTGGTCTACATGAATCTCTTACATGAGGTCCTCACAGACCATACATGAATTAGGGCTACAAGAATGTTGATTTGGGCCACCCTTATCTTCCTTTGATTTATAAGCTAATATTTTAAAAGAGGTAAAAAAAAAAAGGACATCAACCAAACCTTAATTCATACACTACATAAAGTATATAAGCCAATATTTTAAAAGAGGTGAATCAATGAACTACATTCAGAACCCAAAATTAGTATAGACTTTTCTTTCTACATTCAGAACCCACTATTGATTTGAGAAACCACCAATAATCACCAAAGCCACATAGGGATTCTTTGCATTGTAGCTGCATTCCTTGGCCTTCAGTTAGTGTCCACTAACAAGGGGCATAAAGAAAAACTCAAATCCAAAATTTAACCAAAACAGAACAGCATTTGAGTTCATCAATCTTCAGTTTGATCACCATTGAAATGCACTCCCATTAAGTTAAGTTTTGTACCAGTGGTGCTAATTGCAGAAAATGGTACATGGAATTAATAAAAGAGGAAAGAAGAAAGAAGATTTCAATTGGGGTATTGAAAATTCTGGTTTAGTTATAATCACACTTTTAAGGATCAACTTTCTGTGTCATGAATAGATCAAATACGTATAACATGACTCCCGAAAATTACACATTTGGCAATCTAATACTAACAGTAACTGAAAATATACATTAATCCAAGAACCAAAAAATCACTCCTTTTTATTGCAAGTATGATCCAAAAATGTCATAACTTACGTGTATACAATGGAGGCTCTCCAAACATGATAACATGTCAAATGGAGTTGCAATGAATAGAACGAAAACTAAAAAACAAAAAATAAAAATTAAGAAAGAGAGCAAGAAAGAAAAGAACACATCCAAATAGTGGCCTAATTAATTTCCAGCCTTCAGACATGACAGCAAGCCGCTCATTCAAGTCCGCCCCAGTAGGAAGTTTTACAGCCTCCCTTAGGTTTCCACTTCCTAGAGTGCCATCAATGTGCTTTCTAATTTGTGCCCCCTGCATTAGAACAGGACAAGTACAAATATGCATAATTTAGCAGGTCTATAGCATTGTTGAGAAATTTTATATACTAAACACCAAATAAAAACCAATAGTACTAGATGAACCATAGAACCAAAAATACCTGGGAAGGTGTCTGTGATGTAAGGAATATATTTGAGGGTTGATACGGAGTAGGAGTTCCATATGGTCCATAAGGCGACCTTGAGGGAGGTTGATAATTTCCACCATATGCACTGCTGGGACCACTAGGTTGCATTTGTGATGGTGCAGTTTCCTAAATGCTTTAACGTTCTAATTTCATCTGCAGTTATGTCAACATGCTTGAGTTGGTTTCTGTATCTAAAAAGAAAAAACAAATATGCAGCTTATATTCAGAGCTTATTATGCAGGAGGCCAAAAAAAAAAAAAAAAAAAAAAAAACAATACAAGGAAGGAAAACTTACTCCCCGATGTAACTTAGGATTAGGAATGCCTTTCGGAACTCAAGCTCTCCCCAGGCCGCTAACTTGGGACTAACAGCATTTTCCATACTCGAAGAGAATGAGCCCCTTAGGTACCCTTAAAATGGCATAGGAAAGTGAGAAATAGCATTAGTTTTGGGCACAAAAAACATAGCAACATTAAAATCATATAGCATTGTATGGTTTACAGTGTCAAGGAGAATTCCAGCAATGGACACTAATATGACAGTGTGTGTGTGTGTATCAGTGTTATACATGTTAAACTAGTTCCCAAACACAGTAACCAAATTTTCACTTTCTTTCAAGGTTCCAATGCTAAACACAGTAACCAAAGTTGGAACCTTGAAAGCATAGGTGCAATTTGCTTTAAATTTTCCTTCTTTTTAACCTTACTTGAAGTTTAGGTGGATTGTTGCTCATCCTTTATTTCCTGGAGAAAAAAAGGAAAATAATTAAAAAAAGAAGAAAAAAAATTGTGAAACTAAAGAGGGGCCATTATTAACTTTCAGGTAATAAGTCTGGTGGTTAGGCTTTCTTCGCAATCAATTACATTTGTCATATTCTTTAACATAATGCAAATTTTGGGGAGCTAAATTTGAAAAAGGTTCTCTAGGGGCTTTAAATACCGTTGACCACTTGATGTATATATCCTAATTCCTAAACGGACAAAACTTAAGCACAGTACCTTAAGTGCTATTTATTAAGTGTGCGTTTGGTTTGGCGTCTGCGTTTTCAGCTTCCTTTTTTTTTTTTTTTTTTTTTCTTCTCACGCATTTCAGACTTTCAGACCACTTTTTCTTACTGTTCATTACTGTTGCAGCTACTGTTCATGAACAGTAGCCGTAACATTTGACTTTTTCACACAAATTTTATTGTTCATGAACTACAAATTTCACTTTTTAACAATTTTTTCATTAAAAATGGGTCCCACGGTACTATTTACACATTTAAAAATTATTTGCTACAGTGTTTTTCAGTTTTCAGTTTTCAGTTGTATCCAAACGGACCCTAAGTTCATTTCTTAATATTTAGACATGTGGCTACTTAATTAAAAAATACACTTCCATTCCGTGAGAAAAAACTCCACATGGCAGAATCTTAAAAGAGGAACCTAAGAGACAGCACCTAAGTATCGTACCTTAGTCTTGCCCTTCCTAAACTTTTAGTTTTATATAGCACTGTAATACTGTATTGTGTTATAATTTCGTTCTTCATTTACTTATCTAGATTTTGACAATGCTACTTAATTACCAACTCTAATAAAGTTTCAAGAAATGGTAGTGATTAGTCCACTTCTAGTATTGCTAACTTCAAGTTATACATGTAGTTAAAAAAAATTTCAGTTGCAATGTTAATATCTTGAATACGACATTTTTCAACCAAGGAGTAAAAACTTCATTTTGTGCAATAAAGCGAACCAGTTTTCCATACTGAGGTGATGTTTCATATCAATATCTAATTGGAGTTTGCTAATATTTCCAATCTGGAAGGTCAATAATACTGTCAACAACCATGATTAAGTAGTTGATGTTGATCAGTCATATTTTAAAGACTATAGATTCAATAATGTTCATATAAATTGCACAAGTAACGCCAACAGCAATTAATTTCAGAATTCTCGAAGAGTGTCAAATCTTAGCTGTCCCTTGTATATATAGATGAGACAATTTTTCACATGACTTTGTTAGTTTTTCTCCAATTAAATCTTTTTTTTTTTTTTTTCTATGCATTGAATTAAGAGAACTTATTAGGCAACTAATAATACACATAAAGAAACAAAGTTATGGAAGAGAGGGAAAAAAAAATCAATCCATTATAGAGATCAAAAGGAAAATGCCAATGATGATATGACCCTCCTTCGTTTAGAAAAAAACAGCATCTAAGAAACAGTGTTTCTTCTGCTTCCAAACACCCAAAACCCAGCAGCTGTTGATGATTTCCGTGGTGGGTATTGCAGATAAAAATGGAGCAAACCAACAATCTTGTTACAAACACCCATTAAGAACCAAGGGGAAAGTGCATTTCGAACCTGGATTTGGAGGAAGACCTTGGGTTTTCGATGGTGAAGTGGAACATTCTTCACCTGCTTCAGCGGCAGCGAAAGCCCTGGCTGTTGCTGGGGTAGGGAGGGTTACGGCCCCGTTTGGAAGAGATCCGACGGAAGCTGAAGCCCAACCTTCAATCGTCGTCTGCGTCGATGGATATGCGGGAAGAGCTGAATCTGCAAATGGGTATTGTTGATGTTGGTTTGGTATTGTAAAGAGAGAAGTGAAAAGTGAGGTAGAGATGTTTTCACAGAGGCAAGAGAAACAGGGGAGGGTGTTGTGTGATGTGAGGTGTAGACCGTTGTGGGTTATCAGCCTTCCTCGGATGTGAAATAAAGTGCTCTGTACGGTGGCAGCTTTTTTTTTTTTTTTTTAACTCACTTACCAAACACATGCCTTTAAATTTCTAAACACCAAAATATCTATTTAAAAAAAAAAACTCACTTACCAAGCACACAATTTCAAATTTTTAAATACCCAAATATCTATTTAAATACGTTATTAAATATTTTTTTTTTAATGAATACTATAAATATATATTTTTAACAACACTTTTTAAACTATATTTTTAAAAATTTTAAACAATATTTCTCAAACTTCTCTATCAAACATTCTCATTATCTCAACAAAAATGAAAAACTTATTGTGAATGGTTCTCACAGGTGTGGTGCCAACAAACTAGAGGAGAGAGAATAAAATATGATTTTATTTTTTATGTTAACTACAATATCGGCTATTTTTAAAATGATATTATATTAATATTTATTATTTTTTACCTGGATGCAGTTTGTAAATGCTTTAGAATATTTGCTGATAATTTTTTTTAATTTTTAATATTATTTTTATGAAAAATTTTAAAAAAAATTTTAAAAATCTTTTTTTATAACAAATTTTAAAAAATAATTTCTAAACTATTATCCATTATTTAAGGGATGAATTACAACATTTGTATTTTATTATTATTATCTATACTATATAAGAGAATTCTCTTCTTTAAATTGATTTTATTATCTATATTAAAGTTTTAACATTTTTATTTATTTAAAAAATAAAAAATATATATTTTAAAATTATAATAGACGTAAATTATTAATATTTATTAAAAAAATAGAAAAGCTTTTGAAATACAATGTCTGTGCTTGATTCTAGTAATTATATAATTCATTGCACCCTTGTATACCTTCATTTTATTGTATCTGATTATGCCACTCCAACCTACGCCACTTGTCTTCAGTTAACATACCCAGTGTACCTACTCATTTACTTTTGTTTTCCTTCGCTGTGTTTTATAACTACCCTAGTATTTTCCTTTCTAACTCCCAAGCCAGTCCTATTCTCTATGCTCTATAGCCGAGATTCTCTCTCCTCCAATCTCGCCCACTCTCTTGCTTGCTCATCTTCGCCAGTCTTGTGAACTTAGACTTGTGAAGATGTTCTGGAAATACATGAGAAGAAGACATAAAAAATGACACTATTGCCAGAATGGTATTTTTTCATGACATTGATATTCATCTTTTCCTTTAAGTCTTTTATTTAAATCTATATTCTTTTTTTTCCTCTATTTGTTTGTTCTAAATAGTGAGATCTTTTGCAGGAAATTTGGAATGGAAGGTTTGGGAAAGATATATTTACAAGTAAGTTGACATATTATTATTTAATAAAAATAAAAATATATAATTGTTTATATCAATTTTTTTTTTAATTATTGTATTGCGCCTTCTAATAATTAAATCAACAATTTTATTTGGTAATATGATTTTTATGCCAATAACACATGTTCTATATAGCTTCAGTTTCTTAGAAGCATATTCCCTATGCTTGTGCTTGTATTTAAGTAGTCAATTGTTCTTTTGTTTTTGAGGATTGGGTGCTTGTAGGTAGCTTGTGATACTGTTAATTGTGTTTATGAGCTATATTGTGCTTTTGCTTTTACTAATTAAGGATGTCATTACTTGTTATGAAAGACCAAGTTAATTTTTCCATTATGAAGTAAAATTTCTTACTAATATGGAAATATTTTTTGCTGGCCGAACTTCTACAAAACTGGTTTAACAAGATCGAAATTGAAAAATTATGTGAATGTTTGTGTTAAAAGTTTAAAAGGTAACAAAGTAAACAAAACAAAAAGTTATAAGAGCATTCACATAAATGTCAAGGTTTTTAACTAGATTTAGCTTAAAGAAAGCACTTAATTTTGTTAGTTGAGCTAATTTACTGTTTACATATAACAATATCTCAGTACTTAGTATGGAAACTTTGGTGTCAGCGTAACTTTGGTTTTCATCCTAAGAAAAAGATTACCAGTTTGCTTATTTGCCTTTTTGTCCAGAGCCTTTTATAATGTACAAGTGCTTAGAAGTTTAAAAGAGTTTTCACTTGATAAGAGCACTCACAGTAGATGTTCTAAGGTAGTTTCATGATTGACGCGTTGTTCCAAGGTAGTTTCCTGGGGCAGGGTCCATTTTTTTGGGCAACGGTCACAAGTTCACCTTTTTATTCCTTCTTTGCACAAATCAAAACAAAGTTACACTTTTCTTTTGAAATCGCAACTTCTATAGTAGGATTGAGTGATCAACACCTTTTAGGCTATTATATCTCACTTTTCCTTAATTAATTTTTAAGATTTGAAAAATATAGTGAGTTTTATGGTTCCAAGTTACAAATTAAAAAAATCGTGCTAGAGGTAGAATAAATCTCTAAAATATTGTTTAGCAAAAAAAAAAAAACTCTAAAATACTATATTTATGGAAATAGTGATGTTAAAATAGTTTTTATTATTATTAGGTAGGGGTGGCAATTTTTATCCATATCCATGAACCCGCTCATTACCCACCTTATTTGGATAAGTCTTAACCCAACCCATTTGAGTATTTGTGTTAAATGGATAAAGACCCATTTGGTTATTTAATTAGATGGGTCTAAATGGATAAATCCACTAATACCCACTAAACCCATCTAAATTTTAAAATTAAATAAACTCACTAATACCAACTAAACCCTTCTAAAATCTAAAACTTAAATAAACAAATTTTCTTAGTAACCAAACACTTTTCCAAACCCTTTTAACTTCTAGATATCTAAACATTTTACTTCTAGATTTCTAAACATTTTCTCAGAGAGAGAAAGAGAGAGAGAGATCAATTCTTTCAAGCCCATAAATTTTCAAAGAACGAAGAAAAACCCAAGCTTTTTCAGAGTCAGCCATGGACAACGAGAATCAAGCAACGACATCGTCTTCTTCTTCGTCGAATTCGAGCGCATTCTCCTTCATATCCAAAGGTTGGCGAAAGGTTCGTGACTCGGCGAACGTGGATATCCAACTCATGCGCCACCAAGCCAACATGTTCAAGAACTTAGCGACGTTGTTTGATCGTGAGCTTGAGAATTTCTTCAACTCGACTACGACTTCGTTTTCTGTGCCGGCGATTTGATCGCCTCTGACGGAGATCATTTCGTGAAGAGGCTCCAGCCGAAGCTTTCAGAGTTCCGACGGGTGTACTCGTCGCCGAATTTCAGCAAGAAGGTTCTGGAAAAGTGGACTTCGAGGTCGTGACTTTGGATCGATTTGTCAGCAATAAGGAACGCGATTGTGGCGGAGGTGGAGGATGGGGATGGAGTTGTTGATTTCGATAGGGTTAGGAAGAGTTGTTTGTGAGGATGGGGATGGAGTTGTTCAGTTTTAGAGTTTTGGGGGGAGTGGAAGAGTGAGGTTGAAGGAGACGAAGCAGCACAGAGAAGAAAAAAGTCTGCTCTTTTTTTTTTTTTTTGGCTTTGTTTGGTTGTTGAGAAATGAATTTTCTCAAGAGAGAAAATGAAAGGAAAGAATAGGAAAAGTGATTTTTAAATTTTTTTTTAAAAGTTTTTAAGAATTTATTTATTTATTTGAGTTATATTGGGTTAAATGGGCGAGTTAATAATTATATGGGTTGGGCGAGTAATAGATAATTAATTTATATATAAACGGGTCATAAATGAATAAATGAGTAATTACACACCCAACCCATTTATGACCCAACTCGCCCATTTGCCACCCCTACTATTAGGTCAATCTATTGTGGAGAAAATATGGCAAAGAAAAATGACTCTATTGGAATAGTTTATCTAGTTTTTTTTTTTTTATATATATATATATATATATATACTAAAAATGTGCTAAAATTTGTTTATACCAAATATTTTTTTAATAAAAATGAGAAAATGTGAGGAAAAATTGAAGTTTTGAAAACCTATACGTAAAAGTTAAATGATAAACACTATGCTTATAAGTCTGATGTTGAATACATACCTATGTATAATGAAAACAAGTGGGTTTTGAAGCAAAAAAGAGGTAAAGTGAAATCAAGAAGAAGGAAAAAAGTGGGTTCAGAATCAATCACAGTGTGTGGATTTGAAATGGTGAGAGTTTGATAGGGTTAAAATGTAAATAAACGAAAACAAGTTGTTAGGTGAGAGTTTGATAGAGTAAATGAAAGTACATAAGGGTAGGTGGTAAAAAAATTAAAAAATTAAACATTTTTTTAACTTAAAAAATATTTGAAAAATGGGGAAGAAGAGCAAAGAGGGGAAATAAGAGAGTGTTTGATTTGTATTTTCAAACAACTATTTTCAGTTTTTAAATAACATTTCACGTATTTCTACACACTTTTTTATCTACACGTATTTACATAAATATTTTCAAACAACAATTTTCAGTTTTTAAACATATGTACCAATCAATGTTCTGAAAGCTAAGAATATCTTTTTTTTTTTTTTTTCTTCTTATAACAGTATCTCAATCTCACTCAGTTTTGGTGATATTTTTCAAATATGTAGAGATTTACTACTAATTGAGAACTCAAGTTTGGGGAACTCAAGTTTTCCATAGTATACTCAAGTTCCATCGGAAAATTTTAAAATTTTTTTATGTAACTCGAGTTCCCTAAAAATTAGAACGGCAAATTTGAAGGCTATTTTTTCAAAGAACTCGAGTTTCACAAACTTGAGTTTCAAAAAAGTGACAAATTGCTAGTGAGAACTGGGCTTTTATATTGCTAATGAGAACTGAGCTTTTATTATTGCCAATGAGAATTGAGCTTTTTGATATTGCCAGCTAGAACTGAGCTTTTAATGTTGCCAATGAGAACTTGGTTTTTATATTGTCAATGAGAACTGGGCTTTTATTGTTGCCAACGAGAATTGAGCTTTTTGATATTGCCAGCGAGAACTGGGCTTTTAATGTTGCCAATGAGAATTGGACTTTTTGATAAATAAATTGCTATGGGTTTACACCATGGACTTTGATTATGGATTTGAATTCCGTTGATAAAATTGTCATGGGTTTAAACCATGAGCTTTGGTCATAAATTTGAATTCTATTGATAAAATTGTTTCACCATGCACTTAAATCATGGACTTTTCATAAGTATTCTTGAGCTTTAAAAAGAATGAGATTTGAACCCATTTAATAAAATAATATGGGGATGATTTTAAATTATAGGTCTCACAAGAATATTGGGCCTTATAACGATTTATATTTGTAGCCCACTCTTGTGGTGGCCAAAAAAATGGTTGTGAGCCATAATAATAGGGTAAATAATATTTGGAGAAGCCCAATAATTTGTTGGTGATATTTGAAAATAAACAGGTGGAATTTAAATAACATTATTTAGTTTGATTTTAGCAAAGATTCTGAACATGCATTTGTACTTTTCAAGAATTTTCTAATTGACATTTTTCAAAAATTCTGAACAGGCGTGTTTAGAACCCTTTTTTTTTCTCTTCTTTTGTCTTGATTTCACTTTGCCTCTTTCTTGCTTTATTTTCTTCGTCATTTTTTTATTCACATCCTTTTTTTATATGTTAGTCCATAAATAAGTGGGTAGAACTTAAAGATTTTAAAACTTTGATTGGAATCTTATTTCTTTTTTTTTTTTTGGTAGAAAGGAATTTCATTAAAGAAAAGAACTAAGGGGAACAAGGCAGATCAGAAGAGAATCTACTATGGTACATACCAGCTCTATCAGAGCTTAACAAGTCCAACAGACCCACAAGCGGGTCATGAAATAAAACAAAAGGTCTATCCTGGTGAGATCCTAACCAAGCCAAAAAATCAGCACAAGAATTAGCCTCACGAAAACAGTGTCTGATTCGAACTTGGCCAATCTGAGATATCAAATGTCTACAGTCATCAAGTAGAGGCAGTGCATAAATGTTCGCACTCGAAGAATTAGAGAGGAGCTAAACAACGGCCTTTGCATCAAGCTGAACATCCACAGCACTCAACTGCATTTCATAACAAAGATTTAGACCACCTCTAAGCCCCCATAGCTCAGCCATGAAGCTGTTAGAGCAACCAATACTCCTAGAAAAGCCACCCAACCATTCCCCGTTCTCGTTTCTGATAAGGTCACCACACCCAGCCCGGCCTGGGTTTCCTCTAGCTGCACCATCAGTATTCAGGCAAGCCCACCCGGCTTGAGGTCTCTCCCACCTGACTTGCACCAGTCTCTTGTTGCCCAACTTCTTGGCATTTAAACCACAATGTTGAAATTCCAAAGCACGGAAAAGAGCCTCCTTATGGACATACGGTTGAACATGCTGGTTCCTGAAGATAGTTGCATTTTTGAACCCCTCTCCTCTTTCCCATCACTTCCTTCGCTTTCCAACCCCTCTCCTCTTTCGCTTTGGATCTTTTTGTTCTCGTTTTCCTTTGCTATATTTTCTCTAATTCTCATCTTTTCTCTTTCTCCTCCAATCTCGCCCATTCTCTTGCTTGCTCGCCTCCACCAAACTCATCAAAACTAGGGTCCAGTGCCACCTGGGGACATACCATATCAAAAGGAGCACCCCATATTTGTACCCACATAGAAACCGATTCGAACTTCACGTTTTTTGCGGTCATTCCCACTTCCCATCTGCGCAGCATGAGAACCTGATTGTCGAACATCCATGGACCTTCCCTCAAAACACGTTCCAACTCAAATTCTGTCTTGAACTTGAACTGAAACAAGTTCAAGCCGACCTCAAAAATCTGCAATCCATCCTCCAATCCCCATGCCTTCCTCAGCATATTTTGGGCCGCTTGTTTGTTAAAAGGCTTACACATAAGAAACTTACCAATCAGACTTTGATTGCATCTCTCTATTTCATCACGTCGGCCCTCATCTGATATTAGTATGACTTCCTCTTCCTCCGAAGTTAGCTTCATATTCTCCAAACAGGTAATTACGTCGTCTACCATCTTACAAAGGACAAAAAAGAAAAGACAAAACCTTAGGAAACCTAAGGAAGGGATGAGACTTGTAGTCACATGAGAGAGAAACTAGATTGTTTTTTTAAGTACTTTGTTTGATAAGTCCTAGCTCAAGCTTTTTTATTTCACACACTTATTTGAGGTGCCGTGGAGCCAAGTCTCTTATCCATCTCTTTCCTTATGATTTCCCTTCTAGACAGAATTCAACAAATATGGACTCGTATCAAGAAAATAAATCAAAGAAGAGAAGCTATGTCTTTTAACTTTTTCATGGGCTGTAATTTATTTTCATTTTTGATTTCTCGTTTAGTAAAAGAGTTAATGCTTATATGGATTTAAAACCCCCTTCATTATTTATGATTCCAAGATAATTTTTCATGTGCTAGACACCTCTCTCCCTTGGTAATTAATTTTCAATCAAACATATATATAAATTTTTTTGTTTTTTTTAATTTAAATTAAATTTATATATATATATATATATATGGATACTTCCATTCGACCATTTGTTATTTACACTATAAGAATGTTTTACTTTGGGAATATTCTTTTGGGATTCTAAAGATTTTCCATCTTCTAAGAAAATGGTTGTCATATTTGTTAAGCTTGTTAATTTTCTCTTATATTTCTTTTAAGTTAAAAAATTTTTCATAAAATTTTATGTCAAAATGTAGAGTTCATTATAGCCTATACAAATGGATAGTTCTTAATTAATTGGTTCATATCTATCTTTAGTTTTTTTATTAGAGCATTCTTTGTAACCATGTAATTTTTTTTAACCTTTTAACTTGCAGTGAAAACTTCAATAGTAAAGTTGATCATGGAAAATGAATCGCATTCCCACATAGTAGATGAACACTGCCCTTTGTATCTAGATGTCATCTCAGAGATATTAGCAAGATTGCTAGCAGAAAGCCTTATCCAATGTGAAAGGGTTTGCAAAAGTTGGTTTAGAATGATTCATGATCCAAACTTCGTACACAAATCTAAGCAAGTATTCATCACTTTAAATTTTTTACTTAAAATATGAGACCATTTCTAGTTATATTATTTTAATATTGAAGATGCCTATGATGGGCTGATATTACTTAAAAAATCTATTAATACTGGCAATCTCCGCGTCTATAATCATAGCACTGGCCAGATGAGCACCATCCCTCATGTGCCACTAATGAGTTCAAGTCCAAGGAACTACTATTCATTGGTATATGGTGTTTCCATCCAAAAGTACAAGGTAATTTGCTTTTGTTTGAGTAAGAATATAGTCAGGTGTTATATATATATATATATGTTATGGATAGTAATGATGATGAAGCTCTGCTTGGAGGGAATTGAGCTTTTCTTTCGTGGTAAACTTTCTAAGTCATTCCCATTACACACAAGTCCATCAAAATTTTGATGGAATTGTGTGTAATGGGGCGTTGAATTGGATGGAAAAATATGAAACAAATAGGATGCCATATGTATCATCGTTAGACATATCAAGTGAGAAGCTTAGGGAAAGAATTAAGTTGCCATCCAAACCCAACATGTGCAACAAGAAAAGACTGATCAACTGCAAGTTATTAGCTTTCAATGGATTTCTTTGTTAAGCTAATCCAAGCTCCAAGGATAGGTTTGATTTTTGGGTCTTGGGGGATTGGGTTAAACTTAAACCTATTTGGATCGAGCAATATACATTACGCCTTTCATTGATGATCTGCAAGCGCAAAACTTTGAAGAGTTTCATTCAAGATAATTTTTTACCTCTTGCAATATACCAAAATGTCAACTCTTGTTTGGTAGAAATCATGATACTATTTTGCCGCAAGTTGTTTATATACAATGTGAAGAGTAAAGAGTTGAGGGCTGAAGAAGAAGGAATACTGTATTCAAGCTCTCTGCCTTGTTTTTCCAAGTTTACTCATCTTTTGTACTGGTGATTATAGCTCATACCAGTATAAGAAGATAAGAGACATTTGAAAATCAAGTTGAATTCAAATAAAGTAGATAGGATTAGAATTGCATTCTTAATTTCAAAGTTTTGTTGCATTTACCATTTAAATTCAAGTCATGTTTAATGTAAAATAGGAGGTTGATCTTGGTTGTCATGACTCATGAGGTTACATCTTCATTAGTATTTATTTAACTATTTATGTTATTATGTACGTCAAAATGTATGAAAAACCCAAAAGGTCTCTCTTTCTTTTAGTAGATTGGTTGTCTCGAATAAACTAAACTCAATTTATTATTTCTGTCTATAATTGTATGTAATCATTTATGGTTTGTGGTAAAAAAAAAAAAAAATCCTTTGGATAGATGTGCGTAAAGATAAAGATTTGATTTTTAATTTTTTCTTAGTTTAAATGACTTAATAGAGTGTGAAATGACTGTTTTTGTTCTTGTTTTTGTTTTCTACATTTATCAAAATTACTATATTTTTTTCAATTCAAATCTATAATATCACAATTTTTTTAATTATTAGCAAAATCTTTAAAACTCAAATTATCATGTGTTGTTAAATTTAGTAACAAGGCTTTGTAGAGTTTCTCTTCAAATTAGTTTAGAGAGAAACCTAGTCCTTTACACAATCACTTCTAAAAAACACTCACATTAGATTATCTATTATATACTCTATTTTATTTAAATAATTATTTTTATTCTTTTTTATTATTATTTTTATTTAATCTCTCTCTATTCTCAGATTTAAAAACACCCACACAACTCTCTCGCCTCTCACCCTCTCTCAACCCAAACCCACAGCTTCTCACTTCTCTCTCAACTGCCGCTGTTGCTATGCTTACTCCTCTATGTCTGTTCTTTGATGATTTATAAGGAATTTGTATTTAGGTTTGATGAGTATGGGATCTAGATTTAAGATAAGTTTGATGAATTTGCAAAGGTTTCTATGATTCAAGAGGAGATAATGAAGGAAGAGAGCTAGGAGAAGGGGGAGAATCAAATGGGAGAGGTGAGTGAAAAAAAGAAAAAAAAAAAAAAAAAGTAAACATGTATCCAAATTCCAAAACCAAATTCCCCCCTCCCACTCCTCCCCCCCCCCCCCCCCCCCCAAAAAAGGAAAAAAAAAAGGAAGGATTTCATCCCTTTTCTGCGAACTGTTTTGTTCGATGATGTAATTCTTTTGTTTCAAAAAAGGAAAAAGAAAAAGAAAATTTAAGTGCAATGATACATTGATACGTACGTACAAAGATATTTTAAGGGAGAAAAAGAAAATATTTAAAGAAGATAAAAGTATAATTTTGGTTGCTTTTGAGGGAACAACTTTGGTGAAAACAAAAGATAAGAAGGGATAAAATTTGGATTTATCTAAAGAAATTCTGGGTGTGTTTGTATTGTGAGTATGTTGTATTTGATTTTGAATTTTTTTGGATTTGTGTTTAATTTTAAATTTTTTTTATTTGAATTTTGAATTTTTTGGGGGAAAAAAAACCCAGAATTAAAAAAAAAAAAAAACCTATAGCCACGTTTTTAAAAACGCAGCTATAGGTCTGCAGCCTATAACCACAGTTATAAACGCAGCTCAGAAGGTCTATAGCCGCAGTTAAAAAACGCGGCTATAGACCTGTAGGGGGGCTATTGTTGCGCAATTTAGGCCTGATTTGTAAATGCGACTATATCCTATAGCTACGTTTTTAGGGTCTATGGTCGCGTTTTTGAAACGCGGCTATAAACCCCTTTTTTGTAGTGATTAATTGATAAGTTTAGTATTTTACAATAGAGTTTGTAACCTAATAAACTAATAGGATTAGGATCCATAATCGCTCTAGGACTCCAATTACAAAATATGTTGTAACAATGAGTTACTATAGTGAGTTTCAGTTAACTCAATTAGTAAAATCTCTGATGGTTAAATAAAAGATCTGGGGTTTAATCCTCATCTACACCAAAAACCGATTGGTGTCTTGGTCTGATAATAAAGAATTATTATCAAGAGCGGATGCCATAGGTTGAAACTCTCTAAAATAAATAAATAAATGAGTTACTATAACATACTAAGACGGAGCCAGAACTTTGAGTTAGGAGGTGCAGCTTTACTATTGGTTGTGTGAGGCGGTTTCAACTTCTAACTTTACTTCTACTTAGCTGTTGAGATTTTTTTTTTTTTTTTTGTAAGTAAGAACAAAAATATTTTTGTTTAGAATTTTTTAAAGGGCAAGGTTGTTTATTTTGGATAAAATTGGTTAATTGAACTTAATTTTTTCTAGTTTTAACATTGGTAATTTTTGTTGTTGAGTTTTTTTTTTTTTTTTGGGTCTTGTATATTTGGTTTTAGATTTTAAATCTATAAATTTTTTTATGGTCACTAAAATAAAAAAAAATGCTAGAGCTACAAGATTTTTTTATAAATTACTGATACGATAAATAGCTATGGTAAGTAAAAAAAAAAAAAAATGATATAAGTGGTGGACTCATTATGTGAACCAATAAAAATTTGCTACTAAAACAATTTGTAAAAATGTTGTAAAAAAATTTGTGAGCATAGCATTATGTTTAAAAGAATTAATGATATTATTTAAGAAAAACAAAATGTAATTTTATAGAACAAAATTGCTAAAATTAGTACACACACAAAATAATATTAAAAAAAAAACAAAAAACTGGGAGGGGCCATTACCCCCTAGTCCAATAATAGCTCCATCCCTGATAACATACTTAAACACTAAAGCTAACTAAAACACAAATATTGGTGTCCCAATTCAATCCCATCTCCACTTAACAATGGAATAAATTGTACAATGCACCATATACCAACTATTAAACACCAGTACTATACACCTCTAGCCATGAAACCCTTCACTCAAATAATCTTCGTCGCCCTATTAACCGCTTATGGCTCTTACATTATTTCTCCTCCTTTTCATCATCTTCCCTTCGAATCACCTCCTCTATCGGCATCGGCATCGCTGTCCCTTCCGCCACCGTACTCAATGGCGTATGTGTCTTGCAAGAGAAGCTACACTCTGCAGCATCATGCTTAGGAGTGCCTTACCACACTGATGAAAATCCCATCAACCAAATACACCGCTGACTTTACCCAACTCCTTGAAATCTTATTCCAAGGCCGGCCCTTCCACTAGGCCAATTAGGTCATTGCCTAAGGCCTCCAAGTGGAAGGGGGACCCCCAAAATTTTGAAAAAGAAGGGATAGTAGAAATTGAAATTGAAAGCTTTGAGTTCTTATTGGGTATGACTATTAGGTATGACATATTATTTATTGTCAACTCTGTTAGTAAAAATTTACAATCAAAAGACATGCACATTGATGTTGCTATAGATCAATTAAAATGCCTCATATCTTATTTTAAAGAATATAGAGAAAATGGATTTACATTTGCTATGAATTCATCTAAAAAAATTGCATCTAAAATGGAAATAGAACCTATATTTTGTGAGAAACGTATAATTTATAGAAAGACACAATTTGATGAAAATGTTCATAATGAGACAACACGATCTGTTGAAGAATCTTTTAAAATTGATTATTTCTTATATATAGTAGATAAAAAAATTAGTTCAATTGAGAATAGATATGAACAATTTCAAATATATGAAGATATTTTTGGTTTTCTATTTAACTTCACAAAATTGAAATCACTACATGATGATAGATTGCAAAAATACTGTCTTAAACTTGAATCTTTTTTAAAACATGGTGTTTATTATGATATTGATGGTTTAGATTTATTTTCAGAGTTAAAAGTTTTAAATGAAATTTTACAAATAAAAGAATATACTCCAATTGACATACTAAGTGTGCGTTTGGGAAGCGCGTTTTGCGCTTCCCAGACATGTTTGCGTTTTGCAAACTTCTTTTTTTTTTTTTTTTTTTTTTTTTTTAACTTTTCAGCTTTTCCGGACAATTTTTTTACTGTTCATCACTGTTGCGGCTAGTGTTCATTGAACAGTAGCTGCAACATGTGATTTTTCCACCCAATTTTTACTGTTCACGGACCCACAATTTTCACTTTTCAACAACTTTTTCATTAAAAATGGGTCTCATGGTACTATTCACACATTTAAATATTATTTTGCTACAGTGTTTTCAATTTTCAGTTTTTAGTTTTCAGTATTCAAACGGACCCTAAATTATATATATATAAAAAAAAAATGTTAGATTCATTTCCAAATACATGTATTGTTTATAGAATTTTACTAACAATACTTGTTATAGTTTGTAGAAAGAAGTTTTTCAAAATTAAAATTAATAAAGTTATATCTGAGATTGACAATGTTCTAAGAAAGATTAAATAGATTAGTTATATTATCAATTAAAAGTGATATATTAGAAGAACTTAAATACAAAAATTTAATTAGTAAATTTACATCTCAAAAAGTAAGAAAAATAGATTTTAAATAAAATATCTCATAATAAAAATATATTAATTTAATTAATACATAAATATAAAAAAAAATGTCTCATTTTAGTTCTCACCAAAGACCCAAAGTGTCTAGGGCAGGCTCTGATTTAGCTGACCAGGTTTACAATTCATCACTAACCGCACGCTCCAAGTTCAACCCCTACATAACTATCCATGCTAGTCATTTGAGCAGTAAGTCGATGAAGTGTCTGCGTCAGAGTGAAGAAATGTCGGACTACGTTGTCAATTATTGGGTGCATGGCTTCATGAATGATGGACCAAACATGAAATACGGAACCTTGGAGCACTTCTGGCACCTTAGCTACGTACATGTCGGAGACTTTCGTAATTATTATATCGATTGTACTGACAATGTCGAGGTGAAGGAATTCATGCACTCCGTTTTCGATGAGATTGATGATCTGCTACTGGTGGGTCAATCGCTTACATACGGTTCCAAGAAAAGATTGGTGAGACTGACGGAGTTGAAGCCCACGCCTTTGTTGGTGCACCACAAATCGTCTTTGGTGGTGTGGATGGGAAAAACGTTGAAGAGGCTTCATCTTCTATCACCTGCACGGACAATGATACCATTTAGTTTGATGAGAAAAAGAAGACTTCTTCAATGAAGAAGGCTCAGACTTATCAGTGCTACCCCAATTAGTTTGGATTAGAATTAGGATTAGGATTAGGATTAAATGGCCATGGCCTAAGGCCCCTGACATTAAAAGGCCCCCAAATATGGGGCAGTAAGTTTTTTTTTTTTTTTTTTAATTAAAGAAAAGTCGTGAGTTAGGTGTATATTCTTTCTCAATTTAAGTGTTCGTTTGACAAATATTATTTTTGCTTACTTTTTTTATTATTTGGCTTATTTTTGTTACTATTTATGAGTTCCACTGCACTTTTTGGTACTATTCATTAGTTTCACTATACTATTTCAGCTAACTTTTACCTTTATCTATAGTATTTTCAACAAAAAGTTTTCAGTTTCAATAAAATAAGTAAATCCCAAACCTTTTATTACATAGGTTCTACAAATTGATATATCACCAATAAAGTAATTCAATACTCATTTATTCTTTTGTTGAAATGTCACTTCATTACCACATCAATTTGTAAGCTTTTTGTAGTGAAATTTGTAATAAGTTTAGCATTTTCTCCCCAAAAAAGTGAATTAATAGAAATACAATACAGTTACCATTAAGTATATGAAAAATGCTACAGCTAATACAAATTTTAGGAAAAACAATTTACAAACTGATGTGACAGAAATATGATCGGTGTTACTTAAATAATATAATAAAATGAATATTTGAATAAATTTTCTTTTATTGGTGATATGCCAATTTGTAAAACCTATATAGCAATTATCATTAGCTCACTTTGGGTGAATTAGTTATATTAATAAGTAAGAATTAATAATAGATTTGAAATTAAATATAAATAAATAAATAAATATTATTTAAGTGATATTTAGATGTAAAAAGATGCCCATAAAATTCTCACCTTAGGCCTCAAACAATCTTGGGCGGGCCTAAGATTAGTTTGCAGCAGAATTAGGATTAGTTTTATAAATTGGTTGTTTGAAGTTGAAGCAATCTTTATTTATTTTTCTGGTGTAAGAAAAAAAATCATGAATTTTTGAGTTATCAATAAGCAATCCATTTAAAGAATTACGGGTGTTATTTCCTTCTAAGCAACAAATATAAAAAAATTAGCTATCTTCGATTCAACTTATTGTAATGCTTCCTATATATATACCTTATTTGGGGCAATGTTATAAACACATGTTATACAAAATCACAACTTCAAGTAATGATTTTTTTTGAAGTAACTTTTTTAATTGAATTAAAAAGTGTTTACATTGCTTTAAAAAAAAAAAAAGTGTTTACATTGTATTGTAAATATTATTTATAAAGCTTTTGCCTTTCGGTGGAACTAGATGGAGCATGAGTGAGTTTAGTTGGGATAAATGTGAATTCACATGTTTGTGATAGATAAAAAATTAATTTAGTTAGCCATTTATATATTCTTGTTCTGCACGCTTTTTCTTTCCTTTGTCTTACAATCTTACTACTGATTTAGTTGATTTAAAGAGAATTCGTAGGATTGAATTTTTTGTGTAGCTAGTTATTTGTATATACTTATTGTGCACACTTTTCCTATCCTTTGATTTTAGTTGTGTCAAGAGTATGCCTCATGTTTTGGCTGTTAATGCATATGCTACAGATCTTCACTCAATTGGTGGTTTGATTCCTCTCCTTGGTAAACTGAAAAACTCCCACTCAAATCTTCGTGCAAAGGCTACAGAAATTGTAACAACTATTGTCCAGAACAATCCCTGTAGTCAACAAGAAGTCATGGAAGCAAATGATTTAGAACCGCTCCTTTCTAATTTTACTTCAAACCCTAATGTGACTGTTTGAACCAAAGCACTTGGGGTAATATCTTGTGTTTATAATAAGGATGGTGAATTATGACTTAGAAAACTGTTAATTCAGTTTTTCAACTAAATGAATTTATCTTTTTTATTTGTATTTGGTTATAGTACATTGGAATTTTGATGTATTTGGTTGTAGTATGTGGTTTTTGTGCATGATTGTGGTTTTTTTTTTAATAAAAGAAAATCTTATTTTAAGGGTCAAGAGACTTTTAAATAACCTTATTTATCAAAGGTTGTACATGTAAAATCTTTTAACCCTTTGGTAATTTTGTAAAATCTCTTAAGCTTCAAAATAAGATTGAGCACTTGTTTTGAGGGCTACGAAGGCCTTCAAAATTTCCTTTTCGACGGTATAAATTTCAAAATTTATCAAAGGTCGATTAGACTCTTAAATAATTTTTCTTGAGATTTTTTAATTACATTTTTCAGGGATTTTGATCCTTGAAAAAAGTCAACTTTGTTGCAGTGTATACCTTACTTGGGGCAATGTTATACACACATGTTATACAAAATCATAATTTCAAGTAACGATTTTAATTCACCCTCAAAAAAAAAAAAAAAAAGTAATGATTTTAATTGAATTAAAAAGAGTGTTTACATTGTATTGTAAATATTATTTATAAAGCTTTTGCCTTTCGTATGAGCATCATAGTTCAACCACGTTCAATATTTCTTGTATTTGGATAGCATCTATATGTTTTGATTCTGTGACTTGTTAAAACAACAGCACTGATAGTGGTTTGAGTTGGCCATTATAAGGTAGGTCGAGAGCTTGGGCATAGAAAATATTATCATTAGAGCGCAAAATTTATTTTTTCAGTCTCTTGTTTAGGCTTACTGATATCCAGAGTTCTAATGATAAAGATCAGGAGCGTAAATTAAAATTCTCTCAAAAAAAAAATATATATATATATATATATATAGGGAAAGATTTACATGATTCTTGTGTTAAAACTTAAAAAATAAAATAAATAAAAAAGAAGGAACGAAATTTCAACTGCAACTTGTATATTGAGTTGGGCTTCAGACAGTACTAACCCAACTAATGTATATCTATCAATTCCAACAATAAATTAGTCGGCCGCTGGGTTTGTAGCCCAACAAGAGCAAAGGTAACTCTAAAAATTGGCAATTTACAAGCCATCATGCACCAGTCGTTACTCGTTGAGTTCTAGTTAAAGTTAAACTCAAACCATGAGAGTCTTCACTCTAATCTTCGCCGTATTGGCATCCGCTTATGGCATTTTGTTAGCTTATCTTCTCATCAACAACCCTTTTCACGATCTTCTATTCCAACCACCTCCTCCATCACCGCCGCTTCTGCAACCATAAGCGGTGGTGAGAGATTTATGCCTGAATAACTACTATCCATAGAAGCCTGGAAACTGCTTCTTCAAACTCATGCAAATCCCATCAACCAAATACGCTACTGACTCGACCCAAATCATCAGAATCCTAGTCGATCAGGTTTACAATTCTTCACTCACCGCAAGATCCAAGTTCGACCACATCTTAAGTTTCCAACATACCCATTTGAGCAGTGACTCTATCAAGTGTCTACGACGGTGTCAGAAATCGGCCGACGACATTGTCAGTTTCTGCCACCTCTTGGAACCGTGCACCACTTCTGGCGGCGGGCTCGCATTCACGTCGGAAGTTGTTTATACCATGACGAACGTGCTGACAATGTAGTCGTGAAGGAATTCATACACTCAGTTTTCGATGAGATCGATGATCTGGTCGGGGTCGGAAACGCACTTAAACAATAGGTCCAGAATTTCAGATCGATGAGACTGACGGAGTTGAAGCCAATGCCTTTGGTGGCGCACCACCGCCACGAATGGTGCCCGGATCCAAAGCGTTATCGCGAGAGAGGGCTGCCCTTGGAGCCTGAGCCAACTGCATGTAGGGTTCTTCACTTCTTTTCTAGGCTCACAAGTGTTTTGTCCAGTATATCATTAGAATTAGCCATTGGATAGATGATGGATTAGGATTAGATAAATTTGTTTGAATTAGGATTCGTTTTATTGATAGATTATAGGAAGTTACTGTAGTATTTATCATTGTTTATTTAGAAGTCTATTTTTTTATTATAAATTTTTAGATATTGAATTTATTGATAGATTATAGAAATTTAAATATTGAATTTATTGATAAATTATAGGGAAATTATTATTTAGCTTAGCTATAATAACTAAGTTCACATTAGTGTAGTGAACAATTCTCAATTCCTCACTGAGAATTGAGAATAATTAAGTTCACGAGCAAAGATAGCAATAAAGTATTGTTGAACCTACTGAATGTTGCCCTGTCCAAGGTAGACAACTCCTTCTCAATTCGATATAGCTCTCCTTGAATGATGGTAGTTTGCCAGTTTTCACCAACAAACTGAAACTTGGGCAAACCAGGAATTACCTTATGTTCGTTGTAACTCCCGGACTTGATATAAACAACAACTACGGTTGTAATACTTGAGGGAGCACGTCCAATGGCCTCTCCAATGGTTTCAACGTCCCCTGTGCCATCCTTAGCCACCACTATGTCTAGTGTGACCTTGCTCCTGCTAAACTCGTTCGGAAATGAATGAATCAATCAAACTTTGGTTGAGTCATGAACTTCATATCTTGTATTAAGGAAAGAAGAAGTGATGAAAAGTGCAATAAACAAAACCCCATGTTCCTTCAATAGTTTTATCTCATTCCTTTTGTTAAAGAATTTAGGATCACTCCTAACCATCTCATTCATACAGTTTGACTAAAACAGCTCACAGTTTACCAACGATTTTCCAATCATATCCAAATCTGCCCAGCCATGGAGAAATTAGCCCCTAGAGATGCAATAGTTTTAACAAGCAGATGTACATTCACACCCAAATCATCTTTGCAAGATTGAACATCTGATTTGACCTCTATGGACAAATCAAAAAGTTCAATATCTCCAAGACTCCTATTTACCTTTTTGGCCATATTTGATGTATTCTTTAGGGCAATGACAAAGAGTTTTTTCTCTACAATTTACTGGCTTTGCCACCGTGCCAGTAAACAACGCACCGCACTCGGAGATAAAGTTCAGAAACTGAGGCTTGGCACAGATTTCTTCCACATAACAACTAGTATGCCAGTACTCGATGTTGATACTCACCACCAGAAGCTTAATTGCCATTTTTGGCATATGTGAAAACCACAGAAAATAGAATGTACCGACCAAGAGATAGAGACCAATTAGCCCGATTAACATTTTCTAAATCTTGAACAAATCGATAAGAGCATGAGTATGGGTTCTGGCCACTTTGAGAGAAGAGTAGCTAGAGTCTGTTATAGGGTTTGTAGCTAGAAAGCATGGGTGTGGCTCTAGGGCCGTCGCACCCGCACTGGACACACTGATTAGCGTTCTTTTCTTCTTCTTTTTTTTTTTTTTTTTTTTCTTTTTTTTTTTTTTTTTTTTTGTTTCCCAATTTGCACCAATTTGGGCCTATTCGTGCCGATTTTGGTTGAGTCACGCTGGTTTGGGCCGATTTACACCAATTTAGGTCAAGTCGCGCCAATTCAGCATCGATTTAGGCTGAGTCGCGCCAGTTCAGCGTCGATTTAGGTTGAGTCGCGCCAGTTCAGCGTTGATTTAGGTCAAGTCGTGTTGATTACAGCCAAAATTGGTCAAGAAACTGGCTGAAATACATGTTAAAAAATAAAATAAAATAAAAACTTAAGTTGATTTCTTATTTAGTTATTAACTTATTATATATTTGTCAAATTATTTGTACGTTAAACAACTTAAATTGAAATTACTGAATTATTTGTAGTTATTATTGCTCTTAAATTGGTATATATTTACCATTATATGAAAATATATTTAATAATTTGTAAATAAAAATATATTTAATAATTTATTAGTAAACGTATCCCACCGCACCCGCATCCTACCTTTTCCAAAATTGCCGAGTCCCACACCTAAACCCAAATCTGCAACCATGCTTCATAGGTTTGTAGTAAGGGTGGTGGGGGAGAAGAGTAGAGGTAGTAGCTAAAGTGTGGTATAAAGTTTTTAATAATGGTAGTCGGTGGCGGGAGAGAAGAGTAGAAGTAGTAGCTAAAGTCTGGTATAAGGTTTATAATAAGGGTAGTGGGTGGTGGCAGAGAAGAGTAGAAGTAGTTGCTAAAATCTGGTTTAGGGTTTGTAATAAGGGTAGTGGGAATAAGAAGTGACAGTTGCTTTATTGAAGGGACAAAAATAAAAGGAAATGGACTATTTTCTTATTTTGCTCTAAAATATCTAGTTGTCTTATACTCCAGCTCTAGCAAATTTACGCGTCTCCATTTCCCTTTTTTTTCTTTTTTATTGGTTTATAAAACAAGCTAAGCTGGGGAACCCAAGCTCTAGGATTTTTTTTTTTTTTTTTACACATTTAAGAGACATCTCAACCGTTAAAATTGAAGACATTTTCTTATAAGTAAACTTAGCGTGCAAATTAAATGACATTAACTAGGAAATTATGTCCCATCCAAAAAAAAAAAGAAAGTAGGAAATTGTGTATGCAATAATATGTATTTTTTTTAATAAAAAGAGAGTATATATTAAAGAGTAATGATATATCTTTAACTTACTAATTACCTTTCCAAAAAAAATGTTATGTCTATAATAATTTCAAAACAAATTATAAGTGTAAGGTTTTTAATGATAAATTAAAAAAAAGTGATGTCATTGATTATAACATAAGAATTGTTGTAAAAATATTATAAAAATAGCATTATTCATATATTAAATCACACATTAATTATAATCAGATTGAAACAATTTCACTAAGACAATTTAGAGAGAATAATGCTAAAAAAAAAAAAAAAAAAAAATTAGAGGTGGAATAAAATCTTACACCAGCAGCCGGACTTGCAAAATCTTACAATTGTAAATTTTTTTGCAATTGTGCTATAGTGCCATCCTACATTAATTTTTTTAATTGATAAAGTGGAAGAGAGATGGGGGAGAAGAAAGAGAGAGAGTTGTATTGGAATATATTATATTATTTTAGAGAGTAATATATATTATTTTAATGAGTAGAATAGGAAAATAAAAGTTTGGATGTTGGTTCTGTTGTAAAATGGTATGATATAATTAATAAATTAGCTTTTTGAGATGATAAAATAGAATAGGATGGAAGTTACGAATGCGAATGCTCATAGAATAGGTTAGAACATTAACTTGACCAGGTTTCGACTGCTTCACTAAGATTAGATAGTTCTAAAATATAGCAGCTGCCATGCCAAAGATAAAATCGACGGCCCCTCGATGATACAGTTGTGGAAGAACTAAGATTCGGTATGAACATAGAGGGTATCTTGGAACCCACTAAATCTGTAGTTATAAAAGGCCACTTTAGGGGCACTAACCACAAGGGCTACATCTTGATGTTTGCCTGGTCCAGTCGTATTTAATATCGTCAACTCCTCTCCAATGAAGTTTGGCCCCTTCACGGTTGAATAACAACAGAAACAACAAAACAATTAAGTGTTCCAATCAACAAAAAAAACAACAACAAATAAATAGCTTCACCAATTAACAGAAATAAGTAACGTAATCAATCAAAAACCTAAAATCATATATCATTTGTGACAGTAGTCACGTAGTTAATTTAATATAAAAAAAAAAAATCAAGTTTTCCATTCACTTCAAAGTAAACATTCTTATTCACAAAATACTTGTTTCAGAATGTGCATTTAAATGGTACAGAAAGTAATTGTGCATTTATCAAAATTCACGAGCAAAGAAAGCAATAAAGTATTGTTGAACTTATTGAACGTTGCCGTGTGCAAGGTAGACAGTTCCTTTTCAATTCGATATAGCTCTCCCTAAATGATGGTGGTTTGCCAGTTTTCACCAACAAACTGAAACTTGGGCAAACCAGGAATTACTACATGTTCATTGTAAATCCTAGACTTGATATAGACAATGACTGTAGTCGTTATACTCAAGGGGCACCTTTAATGGCCTCTCTAATGGTTTCAACGTCCCTTGTACCATCCTTAGCCACCACTATGTCTCATGTGACCTTGCTTCTGCTAAACTCGTTGGGAAAGGAATGAATCAACCAAGCTTTGGTTGAGTGATGAACTTCATATCTCGTATTAAGGAAAGAAGAAGTGATGAAAAGTGCAATAAACAAACCCCTATGTTCCTTCAATAATTTTATCTCATTCCTTCTGATAAAGAATTTAGGATCACTCTTAACCAACTCATTCATACAGTTTGATTGAAACAGCTCACAATTTACCAACGATTTTCCAATCATATCCAAATCTGCCCCAGCCATGGAGAAATTAGCCCCTAGAGATGCAATAGTTTCAACAAGCAGATGTACATTCATACCCAAATCATCTTTGTTAGATTGAACATCTGATTTGACCTCTATGGACAAATTAGAAAGTTCAATATCTCCAAGACTCCTATTTACCTTTTTGGCCATATTTGCAGTATTTTTTAGGGCAATGACAAAGAGATTTTTCTCTGCTATTTACTGGCTTTGCCATCATGCCAGTAAACAACGCACCACACTCGGAGATAAAGTTCAAAAACTAAGGCTTGGCATAGATTTCTTCCACATAACAACTAGCATGCCAGTACTTGGTGTCGGTAGTCACCACCGGAAGCTCAATTGCATTTTTGGCATATGTGAAAACCACAAAAAATAGAATGTATTGGCCAAAAGACAAAGACCGATTAGCCCAATAAACATTTTCTGAATCTTGAACAAATCAATAAGAACATGAGTATGGGTTCTAACCATTTTGAGAGAAGAGTAGCTAGAGTCTAGTATAGGGTTTGTAGTTGGAAAGCATGGGTGTGGCTCCAGGGCTGCCGCACCGGCACTGCACATTCGGTAACATGCGGATTCGCACTCGACACATCGATTAGCATTCTTTTTTTTTCTTTTTTTCTTTTTTTTTTTTGTTTCTTGATTTGCGCCAATTCAGGCCGAGTCACGCTGGTTTGGGCCGATTCGTGCCAATTCAGGCTGAGTCGCGCTAGTTTTGCATCGATTTAGGCCGAGTCGCGCTGATTACAGCCAAAATTGGCCGAGAAACTGGCCGAAATACATGTTAAAAAATAAAATAAAATAAAAACTTGAGTTGAATTCTTATTTAGTTATTAACTTATTATATATTTGTCTAATTATTTGTACGTTAAACTATTTAAATTGAAATTACTAAATTATTTGTAGTTATTATTGCTCTTAAATTGGTATATATTTACCATTATATGAAAATATATTTAATAATTTGTAAATAAAAATATATTTAATAATTTATTAGTAAACATATCCCACCGCACTCGCACCGTACTTTTTCAAAAATTGCTGAGTCCCACACCCGCATTCGTACTCACACCTAAACCAAATCCGCATCCGTGCTTCATAGGTTTGTAGTAAGGGTAACAATGGTGGGAGAGAGGAGTAGAATTAGTTGCTAAAGTTTGGTATAGGGTTTGTAATAAGGGTAGTGGGTGGTGGCAGAGAAGAGTAGAAGCCGTTGCTAAAGTCTAGTTTAGGGTTTGTAATAAGGGTAGTGGGAATAAGAAGTGACTGTTGCTTTATTGAAGGAAAATTAAAGGAAATGGAATATTTTCTTATTTTGCTTTAAAATATCTAGTTGTCTTATACTCCAGCTCTAACAAATTTTCGTGTTTCCATTTCTCTTTTTTTTCTTTTTTATTGGTTTATAAAAGCTAAGCTGGGGAACCCAAGCTCTAGGATATTTTTTTTTTTACACATTTAAGAGACATCTCAACCGTTAAAATTAAAGGCATTTTCTTATAAGTAAACCTAGCGTGGAAATTAAATGACATTAACTAAGAAATTATGTCCCATCCAAAAAAAAAAAAAAGTTGGAAATTGTGTATGCAATAATATGTATTTTTTTTAATAGAAAGAGAGTATATATTAAAAAGTAATGATATATCTTTAACTTACTAATTACCTTTTCAAAATAAATGTTATGTCTATAATAATTTCAAAACAAATTATAAGTGTAAGGTTTTTAATGATGGATTAAAAAAAAAGTGATGTCATTGATGATCCAAATTAAAATCAATAACAGCTTATAACATAAGAATTGTTGTAAAAATATTATAAACATAGCATTATTCATATATTAAATCACACATTAATTATAATCAGATTGAAACAATTTCACAAAGACAATTTAGAGAGAATAATTAATGCTAAAAAAAATAATTAGAGGTGGAATAAAATAATAGTTTTTAAGAAAAAAATGTTACTACATTTGCATTCTGCATCATAGGGTGTTGGAATTTTTTTGTGAATATGATTCTACGTCAACATCTCGAAAGACAAAAATGCATTTTATTCACATATATATAACATAAGAGCATTCTCATTGGCAGTTATAAATGGTATGGTAGGGAAAATTTAGCATAAAGACACAAAAAGAGCCCAGCAATAGGACTTGTAAAATCTTACAATTGCAAATTTTTTTGCAATTGAGCTACTTAGCATTGTTGCACTTTAGTAAAAATTATAATATATTTTAATTGATAAAGTGGAAGAGAGATGGGGGAGAAGAAAGAGAGAGAGTTGTATTAGAATATATTATATTATTTTAGTGGGTAATATATATTATTTTAATGAGTAAAATAGGAAAATAAAAGTTGGAATGTTGATTGTATTGTAAAATGGTATGGTATAATTAATAAAGTAGTTTTTTGAGATGATAAAATAGAATAGGATAAAAGTTGCGGATGCGAATGCTCATATTGTTCAGCTAAAAAAAAAAAAAGTAGTATAACATAACATATTGATTATTGAATAAATAATCAATTAATTTTTCAACTTAATTAATTAGCTCACATAATTATGTTAAAATATTACAATTGCAAATTTTTTTGCAATTGTGCTACTTAGCACTGTTACACTTTTGTAAAAATTATAATATATTTTAATTGATAAAGTGGAAGAGAGATGGGGGAGAAGAAAGAGAGAGAGTTGTATTGGAATATATTATACTATTTTAGTGAGTAATACATATTATTTTAATGAGTAAAATAGGAAAATAAAAGTTGGGATATTGGTTGTATTGTAAAATGTTATGGTATAATTAATAAAATAGCTTTTTGAGATGGTAAAATAGAATATGATGAAAGTTACGGATGCGAATGCTCATATTGTTCAGCTAAAAATAAAAAAAAAGTAGTATAACATAACATATTGATTATTGAATAAATAATCAATTAATTTTTCAACTTAATTAATTATCTCACATAATTATGTTGGCTTGCTTTTATTACAACCAATTTTGTAATTTTAAGTTTGTAATTTTAAGTTACAACCAATTTTGTACCTAAATTTTGTCCATAAAAAAATTAGCTATTTTGGACTCTACATATTGTAATGGAACCTATGCCTCCATTATTATTGTGGGGATAAAAGGCTCGGATAAGGATATTGGGCCATGGGTCACACCTGAGGACACCAAAGAACCCGAGGACAAACAAGTATTAATAAAGGCAAGTAGGTTATTAGGCTGAGGACGAAGGCTGGTCACAACAAGCACGTGATGTTGTCCGAGGAGCCAAACCTCCTCGGGAAACAGAGTGGAAGCCTGAAATCCGACCACCCAACAAGTACTAGGCAGTGGACAACCATGCTTGAAAGGAGGATAAGCTTCGTAGAGAGGTGAGTCAACAGAGAATTGAGAAATATCTGGGAAGAAAGCTGCTACCACCACATTGAATGCTTTGCACCTAACCAATAGATCGCATTAATGTGGAGGTAATGCCTGAATAGTGACTTCTAGTCTTATAGTTGTCCACAAAGACTTCAAGAAGGTTCTAATGGGACAAGTATCAACAAAATTAGTTATTTGATCAACAAGTGAAAGGCTAAGATGAGAGAAGGAGAAGGAGTATAAAGGGAAAGGATTCCATTACAAGGGAGGCATTAGAAAAAAGGAAAGGAACCACTTTGTAATCAAGAACTAGAATATTTGTATAAGTCTGAGAGATATATATATAAGAACATACCATCCTTGGACTTGATCGATGAGTGTTTTTCTTTTCAACTTGTTCTTCTCATTCATTCCAACACTAAACTAACCCATTGTGATTCACATTTGACTTGTTAAACGTTCAGTATTAAACCCACTCTCCAACAAATTTATTGTTGCGGGCTTGTTGGGCCATTGTCCAAATCTTTTGGGCTGTAGATCAATTTGTGTCCTTACAATTATTTTGGAAAATATTTATTATACTCATGTGACACTTATGCACAAATATTTTCACAATCATGACTTTAAGTAAATATTTTAGTTCAAAAAAATGTGTGTAAGAGACATTTTCTTATTATTTATAAAGCTTTTTTCCGTAATATTAAGCATCATAGTTCAAGCATGTTCAAATTTTCTTGTATTTGGATAGAATCCTATATATTTGACTCTGTGACTTGTTAAAACAACAGCACTGATAGTGGTTAGAGGTGGCTAGGATAGGTTGAGAGCTTAGGTAGAAAATACAATCATCAGTTTATTTTATTTAGTCTCTTGTTTAGGCTTCATTTCCACAGTTCTATTCTTCTTTGCACAGTATAATCAGGTGAAATTACTGAGAGAAGGAAAGGCAAAGCTAAAAAAAAGAGTGTTTGTGAGATCCCAGACCAGTGAGGAAGATGAAAATATTGAGGGTGTTGACAATAAAAAGATGTTGTGGTTGTTTTTCTGGTAAGGAGGGATCTTAATGGATTTAAGAAAATCTTACTACTCTCTCTGTCTAGTTGCTGCATGCATATCTCACTTGTTTAGCTTTAATTTGCTTATTTTTATGATGAATAGACGAACATGCATCATTCATTTAACTATTATTTTATTTAAATAAAATGTCCAACCAACAACCACCTCAACACTTTTAGTCCTAATACCTAACCAAATACATTATTTGGATGATAATGATTCTTGTCTTAAAACTTTAAAAAAAATTTGAAGGAAATTTTTACTGAAACTTTTATATTGAGTTGGGCGTGTGAGAAAGTCCTCAATATCAAATATCAAGGCCATAACCAATCTATCAAATTCCACCACTCAATGGGCCGCTGATTTTGTAGCCCAACAATAAGAGGCAATAGCCGCAACAGCAAAAGTATATATATTGTACATTCGCAAGCAAAGCACCATAGATAGGTTAACATTGTTTATGAGAAAGAGATAAAGAGAGTCTCAAACAATCAATATTGTCATCTACTATCAAACCAAGTTGTAGACCCTTCACTCTCATCTTCACCGTCCTTGCTTATTTTTTCAGCAATATTAACCCTTTTCATCATCTTCTCTTCCTAACACTTCATGCTCCTCTTAAATCCGCAATACAAGTATTGAATGAGAATCATGCACTAGCAAGCTCACCAACTCCACCACCGCCACTTCCTCCACCGTTTGCATTGGTGAACGATTTTTGCAATAAGAGCAGCCATCCGGAGCCTAGGGTCTGCCTTGCTACACTCATGAAAATCCCATTAACCAAGTACGCTACTGACTTGACCCAACTCGTCAGAATCATTGTCGACCAGACTTGCAAATGGTCACTAACCTCGGGCTTCAAATTCAAACAGTACTTGGCTGTCCAACCTAGCAATTGGAGTGTTAATCTGCTTATGTGTGTGAAAGTTTCTGACATCATTGTCAATTATTGGGAAGATGGGTTCATTGGGTTGGATGAGTTTAACTAGAAGTACGTAGCCTACGGAACCTTGGACCACTTCTGGAGCCAAATTCTATATCAGGTCCTTGATTGTACTGACGAACTTGATTTCTTTACTTCTGGGGAAGAGAAGATGACAGAAGGATATAAACTCGTGAAGGAATTCGTGGACTCCATTTGCAATGAGTTAAGTAATCTACTCCATCTGGGAATTTCTCTTACGGACAGTGCCGGGGTTTCATGGATGAAACTTACAGAGTTGAAGCCAACGCCTTTGGTGATGGCTATGTATAAGACCGATCCAAAGCGTTTTCGCGAGATGGGGTTGCCCTAGCCCTTCAAGCCTGGGCCAACTATATATATATATATATATATGAGATTTTAAATGAGTAATAGAGTGGAAGAGACAAACTTAAAACCTTCTGTTTTGATACTATAAAAAGAAAATAGGACAAATAACACTCCCCTTCTTTGAGGTTTGGGAAAATGACACTCACCCCCAAACTTAAAGGAAAAAAACATTTTTCCCCCTTTGACATTTATTTATCTAAACTCTGTTAAATTGGCGTTAAAAATGTTGTGCACTAACGTACCCTTTGGTTAATAATGTATTCCCAAAATTGACTCTGAAAGTTTTTTATATTGATAAGTGACTTTGAAAATTTCAAACTCATTTTTAAACAATAAAAGCTTGAAAACTTCAGCAAATTGTTTTATTTCATAAATTTTGATCCAAAGTGTTAGAGAGAGGAGCGATTAAAAAATCTAAGAAGATCATCAAACTTTAAAAAATCAATTGGAAAGGTGTTATAAGAGACTAAAAAATCAATATAAGCAACATGTTTTATAATATGCTTTATATTCCGTTACTAATATTAACAGAAGGGGGGGGGAGGGAGTGTTATTTTTTTTAAATCTCAGGGGGGGGAGTGTTTTTTCTTTTTAAGTTTGGGGGTGAGTATCATTTCTCTAAATCTCAAGGGAGGGGAGTGTTATTTGCCCAAGAAAATAATAAGAGTTTTTTCTTTGGTTTGCTTCCTTGAAAATATTTTCATACTATTGTATTTAGATTATATGAGAATTCTTAAATACTATCAAAATTACTTTAAAGGTACTGGATTTAGGGATGGATCTATATATTGACTAGGGGGGCAATGACCCCCCTATTTTTTTTTTTTTTTAATATTAGTATATTAATAGTATTAATTTTAGTAATTTTGTTCAATAAATATACATTTTGCCCCTCTTAATAATGTCATCAATTCTTTTAAGAATAATATTATAGTCACACACTTTTTCACAAAATTTTTACAAAGTATTGAGGTAGCAAATTCTTATTGGTTTGCATACTTTTACTTATTAATAAATACTCACCACATTAACAATTTGTCAAAATTTTGTAATTTTAGCATTTTTCACTTTTTAAAGGTCATAAAAATTAATAGATTAAATCTAAAACAAAATATACATGTCTAAAAAAATTATCCCGACAACAAAATTATGAATAATAAAGCTAAAAGAAATTAAACTCAATCAATCTATTATACCCAAAACAAACAACTTGGCCATTGAAAAAGTTTTAAACAGAAATCCTTGGTGAGAAAGTAGTATAGTCAAAGATCTGAGTTGCCGCACATAGCTAGCAGCAGAGCCACCCTCCTAACTCTAAGTCTTAGTTCTGTCCCTGATTAAATTACATGAGAACTCCTAAATACTATTAGATTTCTTTGGAGGTTCTAGTGGTAGTGATTAAAGATCATCCATGGTTTGATTTTAATGATTATTTGCGAAGGCCAATCGTGGCCCTCGCAAATGATTTAGTGTTAATGAGGGCATATTTTTAACCCACATAAAAAATAAACTTTTTGCGAGGGATTTTTATTGTCCCTTGGAAATAATTTGGTGGGAACATTTCCTTCCAAATATTTTGACATTTTAATGTTTATTTGTGAAGGTCGATCTTGGCTTTCGCAAAATAATTTAGTATTAGTGATGACATTTTTTACCGTCACAAATAATACACTTTTTGCGAAAGAATTTTAATTGTCCCTCGCAAATAATATGGAGGGAAAATTTCCCTCCAAAATATTAACATTTGTGACAGCTACAACACATAATTGCGACAACTTTTCTTATTGGTCACAAATGTTTCACATTTTACCAAGTATTTGCAAAGATTTTATTTTGCTATCAGAAATAGGATTTTTTGAGAGGGTTTCTTGGGTCCGTAAAAAATTCTTCGTCACTGAAAGACATTTTTCTTGTAGTGGGATGACAAAAAATTTAAATACAACTCACAGAGTCTGACATCGGCATCTCTTCCTCATAGCGGCAGATCAACTTTGTGGTGGATTTTCTCTTGCAGCCAAGAAATGACAGTGAGTTTTGCGTTTCCAGAGAGTTTTTGCATCACTTTTTGACCGAATAAAGGGGGTTCCCAGAAAGTCATCAATTGGGGCAGTTGATGGCATTGATAAGGAAGAAGTTGGGTGCATTGATGAGGAGGTTGGGGCATTGATGAGGAAGGTTGGGGCATGAGGAAGGTTTGGAGCATTGAAGAAGAAAGGGAGACTCGGCTAAAGAGAAACTAGATTAAAAAACTTAACGCATCGTTTTGTCAAATGGGTGCTGTTAACAGGAAAATGTGATAAAAATTCAAATAAAATATTCATGTTTTTTAGGGATATGGAAAAAAAATATATATATATATATATATATCTATGACATACATTTACAAATCCGTTTTTGGAAAAATTTTATTGGAAATTGAAAAGGCTGTCAAAACATTTTCAATTTCTGATAAAACTTTTTTCAAAAATGGTATACTATTGTGTGTCCTAAGGGCATACGTTAGTAAAATCCAAAATAAAAATAAAAAGGACACGGCATGTGCGTGTATTTTGTTATTTATATTTTTTAATACATTTTTTTTAAAAAAAGCAAGTGGCAAGACACAGTGACTAATCCATATAGCATCTTTTTTTTTTTAAATAAAATTATACAAAAAAAAAAAAAGGCAAGCGGCAAGACTATAACCCATACAACATCTTTTTTATATATTTTTTTTTCAAAAAATGCAAATGGCAAGACACTAGAGTTACTAGACAAGACCACTCAATAAGGAGACTATTCTGTTACACATTTTTTGATCGAGAAAGGTAGCCTCCTGACACACATTAACTTTCTTTTTTTAATTCAAGTAAATCAAGGGCAAATGCCAATTTCTCTTCACTGAAGAAGGCAAGGAATTCATTGACTTTCTCTTAGCTATTAGTATTGAGGTAAACTTGATATAAACATGCCGGTCATACTCTAAATTCTGAAGTACAGGTTTTGGATCGTGACAGTTAATATATCACATAAAATTATGGCATGGGCATTGACATTTTTTCTTAGTCAAAATATTAGGCATGGAGTTTTTCTTGTTCAATTGTGCATCTCAAAATATTTGCTAAAAAAAATAATAACAATGGAAAAAGGGGTGGCAAAGTAAGCCCAAACTCATTTGCCCACCCAAACCGACCCACTCTAATTAAACCCTAACCCACCCAATTATTAGTTGGGTTAAATGGGCATTAACCCAATTAGACCCAATGATTATTGGTTTTTAACTAAAAACCCATTGAAGCCCATTTAACCCAAAAACAATATACCCAAATTCAATCCAGCCCTTCCCATTATAAATTAAAAATAAAAAAAAAAAAAAAAAAAAAAAAAAAACCAATCCAACCCTCAAACGTTTCAGGGTTTCACGAGGGTGTTCATTTTCCCTCATTTTCTCGACCTCCAATCACGTTTTAGTTGGAAACCCAATAGCTTCAGTAGCTTCAAAGCTTCAGACACATCAAAACTTTTCAAAGCTTCAACAGATTTCTGTGTTGTTCGTCGAAATATTCACATTATCTCTTTCTGGTCACTCTAGCACTCATTGGTAAGCTTCGAATCTCGGATTTGGTTCCTCTCCTTAGTTACTCAAATATCTTCTTTTGCTTTCCTTTGTTTTCTCCATTACCAAACAGTTTACATCTTCTAATTTTGTTCGATTTTATCTTTTCTACTTTCGATTGCCTGAACTTTTTTTTTTTTGGTAATTTAAATCTGTGAAAGTAGTTAGTAGATGTCAAATTTCTTTCACATTTCCAAATGTTATAGATATGTAAATGCATTACAAGGTATGAGTTTGCTTGTTTGAGATTCAATTGCAAGGTTTATTAGATTAATCTTTCTTCTTGTTGGTATTATTGTTTTAGTTTCTCATGAGGTATATTTTTGTGAATAAGCTGCTTTGATTGGGCTTTTAAGAAGATGTGATGCATTGATTAATTCAGCCAAATGGGAAGGGGAGCAACTCTAAAAAATATCCATTATGAAATAGAGACTACAACTACTAAGTTTGTGCTAAACTTGAGTTCACAATAAATTGGATACACAACAAATTAAATCTCAAGGAGTAGATACAATCTCACCACAAAGCTAGAAGCAAAATCTTCCTCTGAATACTCCAACTCTCCATGATTGTTTGTAGCACTCAAAAACTCCATGAAAACTCCACCAATTTATCTTCCTTGGGTATAACTTGAGCAAAGAAAAATGTCTCATTTTTCTTTTTCACTCTCTCACACTCTCACTGTGTTTCTCTCTATCTCTTCGAACTGCAGCTCTCAAGCTGAAGCTCTCTCTTTTCCATGTTTCTTGCTCACTCTAGAACTTACACAAAAGGGCCAAAATGGCTCTCTATTTGCTTCAGCTCTCCACAAGGCCGAATGACCCTTGCTTTTTGCTTCACCCAATTTTCTATCTTCCTTCCACGTGTTAGACACACCTGAGTCAAGTCTCATTAAGAGGTATGACTGACTTGAAGACTTTTGGAAGCAAGCTCATAAATGAGCTTTGACAAGGCATGTGGGCTGGAACCACACGGTGCTTTGCACCCAACAACATAATATTGCCAACACAATGACATCTTTCATTTAATTGTGCTTATTTGTTGGAAGTTTTTAAGTTGTTTTATAAACCTTTTGTGGTGTCATAATATTCGCATTTTTAGTGGTATTTAAGATCAAGCTTGGGGATTATGTAAAGTATCCGTAAAACTGATTTTTATTTTTATTTTTTATGTTTTAGAATCATCCCTAAGACTGATTATAATGGCCATATATTTTTTTTTCTGATTATAATGGTCATGTTATGATTTAGAATGTTTGTGCAAATATAATAAAATGAGGCCTCTATATTAATTACAAAACCACGTTAGTTCAAGATATTTAAAGAAGACTAGTCCATTGAATAATTCTTAATCATATTTTAATATAGATCATTTGTTATTTAATTAGATTTAAGTCAACGCCTAACCTGGGCAAGTATTTATGATTCCCTATTAAGCATTAGGGCACTGGTAGTCAAGATTACAACTTTGTGCTGGATAGGATTAAGCAAAAACTTGTTGGGTGGAAGGCCAATCTTCTCTCAATAGTAGGAAGAGTTGTTCTTATCCAAGCCTCAACTTCCGCGGTCCCTGCTTACACCATGCAGTGTGCAACCTGCCAGGAAAATTGCTTGAAAACATTGATAGAGTTAACCGAAACTTTTTACGGGGCTCCACAGAAACAACCAAAAAGACTCATTGAGTGGGATAGCATAAAGTTACCAAATCTAAGGAGGAGGGAGGCTTAGGCCTCAAGTTGGCTAAAGGGAAGAACTTATCTCTCCTTGCTAAACTTAATTGGAGATTCCACACAGAAAAGGACCCGGAGATGCTGTGTGGTGGGGGTATGAATGCATTCTTGGTTTAGCTTGGGTACGCTACCGCAATGCGGACGGTGTTAGTTTCACCCATTATTGCGCGAAGCAAATTCTACACGACTATCGAGCTTGTGTGTGTCTTTCTTATTACGTGATTGCATGGTAGAAGCAGAGGCAGCGGCGACGACGATGGTAGCAATGTCCCTCGATGTCCCTTGATGTCCCTTGTAGTTCCTGCGTGTGGTTGGTGAGCCATGCAAGCTTGGTATAGCTTGGGCACGCTTTTGCAAAGCGAATGGTGTTCGTTTCACCCATTGCTGCGCAAAGTAAGTCCCATGGCGACCATTGAGCCTCTGCTTGACGATGACCCAATGGTGTGCACCAGTCTGCTCGACCCTTCTATCGGCGATGCGCTCCTAGCCTTAACTGGTCGGGTCGTGCCTCCGATGATGTTACTTTGAAGAAATTAGAGTGCTCAAAGCAAGCCTACGCTCTAGATACATTAGCATGGGATAACATCATAGGATTTTGGACCTATTCTGTTGGCCTTTGGGATCGGAGTAATGATTAATAGGGACAGTCAAGGGCATTCGTATTTTATAGTCAGAGGTGAAATTCTTGGATTTATGAAAAACGAACAACTGTGAAAGCATTTGCCAAGGATATTTTCATTAATCAAGAACAAAAGTTGGGGGCTTGAAGACGATCAGATACCGTCCTAGTCTCAACCACAAACGATGCCAACCAGGGATTGGTGGATGTTACTTATAAGACTCCGCTGACACCTTATGAGAAATCAAAGTCTTTGGGTTCCCAGGAAGGGGGGGGAGGTATGGTCACAAGGGTGAAACTTAAAGGAATTGACGAAAAGGCACCACCAAGAGTAGAGCCTGCAACTTAATTTGACTTAACAAGGGGAAACTTACCAGGTCCAGACATAGTAAGGATTGACAGACCGAGAGCTCTTTCTTGATTCTATGGGTGGTGGTGCATGGTCGTTCTTAGTTGGTGGAGTGATTTATCTGGTTAATGCCATTCATGAACGAGACCTCAGCCTGCTAACTAGCTATGCGGAGATGACCCTCCGCATCCAGTTTCTTAGAGGGACTATGGCCACTTAGGCCAAGGAAGTTTGAGGCAATAACAATTCTGTGGTGCCCTTAGATATTCTGGACCGCACATATGCAACACTGATGTATTCAACGAGTTTATAGCCTCGGCCGACAGGCCCGGGTAATCTTTGAAATATCATCGTGATGAGGATAGATCATTGCAATTGTTGGTTTTCAATGAGGAATTCCTAGTAAGCGCGAGTCATCGGCTCACGTTGACTATGTCCTTGCCTTTTGTACACACTGCCCGTCGCTCCAACAAATTAAACGGTTCGGTGAAGTGTTCGAATCGCGGCGACGTGGACAGTTCGCTATCGGCAACATTGCGAAAAGTCTACTGAACCTTATAATTTAGAGGAAGGAGAAGTCGTAACAAGGTTTCTGTAGGTGAACCTGCGGAAGGATCATTGTCGAAACCTGCACAGCAGAACGACCCGCGAATTAGTGATAACCGACAAGGGACAGGGGGCGTTTGCCGCCCCCTCGCCCCCTATGCAGGCGGGGACCTCACATCTCCTGTCCGCAAACCGAACCCCAACATGGAACACACCAAGGAAATTGAACCGAGAGAGCCACGCTAGAGGCCCCGGACACGGTGTGCCCCCGGCGTCAACATCTTAAAAATGATTCAAAACGAATCCCGGCAACGAATATTTAGGCTCTCGCATCAATGAAGAACAAAGTAAAATGCGATACTTGGTGTGAATTGCAGAATCCCGCAAATCATCAAGTTTTTGAATGCAAGTTGTGCCTGAAGCCATTTGGCCGAAGACACATCTACCTGGGTGTCACACATTGTTGCCCCCCCAAACTCCGGTTCGAGCGAGGCGGAAGCTGGCCTCTCATGCATGCCTGTGCGTGTGTTTAGCCCAAACGCGAGTCCTCGGCGATGAGGGCCATGACAATCGGTGGTTTTTTTACCCTCGTTCCCTATCATGCGCGCCCCGTCACCCGAGCGCGCTTTTACGACCCACATGCATCAGCTCAGCGACGCTGCCAACTTTGAAGGCCGAAGAGGGGAAACGTTCCATGTGAACGGCACTTGCACATGGGTTAGTCGATCCTAAGAGAAGGGGGAAGCCCGTCTGATAGCGTGCTAAGCGCGAGCTTTGAAAGGGAATCGGGTTAAAATTCCTAAACCAGGACGTGGCGGCTGACGACAACGTTAGGGAGTTTGGAGACGTCGGCGGGGGCCTTTTTGGACCCAAGGCTCGCCTCGACAGGCTGATCCAAGTAGAAGACATTGTCAGGTGGGGAGTTTAGCTAGGGCGGCACATCTATTAAAAGATAACACAGGTGTCCTAAGATGAGCTCAACAAGAATAGAAATCTCGTGTGGAACAAAAGGGTAAAAGCTCGTTTGATTCTGATTTCCAGTACGAATACGAATCGTGAAAGTTTGGCCTATTGATCCTTTAGACCTCGAAATTTGAAGCTAGAGGTGTCACAAGAGTTACCACAGGGATAACTAGCTTATGGCAGCTAAGCGTTCATAGCGATGTTGCTTTTTAATCCTTTGATTTCGGCTCTTCCTATCATTGTGAAGCCAAATTCACTAAGTGTTGGATTGTTCACCCACCAATGGGGAACATGAGCTGGGTTTAGTTCGTCGTGAGACAGGTTAGTTTTACCCTATTGATGATAGTGTCGCAATAGTAATTCAACCTAGTACGAGAGGAACCGTTGATTCGCACAATTGGTCATCGTGCTTCGTTGAAAAGCCAGTGGCGCAAAGCTACCGTGCGCTGGATTATGACTGAACGTCTTTAAGTCAGGATCTGGGCTAGAAGCGATGCATGCGCTCGCCACCTGGTTGCCGACCTGTAGTAGTGGCCCTCGAGCCCCCAAAGGCACGTGTCTTTGGCTAAGCCCCCGCAACGGACGAGCCGCGTGGGCCACCATGAAGTATAATTCCCACCAAACGGCGAGTAGAATCCTTTGCAAACGACTTAAATATGCGACGGGGTATTGTAAGTGGCAAAGTGGCCTTGCTGCCACGATCCACTGAGATTTAGCCCTGTGTCGCTTCGATTTGTCCTTCCCCCCTCCTCCAAATCCCCCCTAAAAAAAAAAAAAAACTCTTTGCCCCGTTCCCTCCGGAGGCTAACCCCCCACATGGTGGCCTTGGCAGTGTGCCCCTTGCCCATAAGAGGCATCCTTAGCCTTAGCTGCATGCCCTGGCCTTTTGGTTGCATGCCTTGCCTTGGTTGCGTGCCCATGGGGACTACCTTGGCCTTGGCTGCTGCATGCACTAGCCTTGGCAACACGCCTATAGGGGGCTGCTTTGGCCTTGTATGTTGCATGCCCTGGCCTTGGCATCACGCCCATGAGGGGCTGCCTTGGCCTTGGCTGCTACATGCCCTGGCCTTGGCTGCCTTGCCCACAAATTTTTAGTGACTTCTCAAAAAATGAGGGTTTTCTAGAAAATGAGGTTATTTGCCCCAAAGTGGCAGGCATTAGGCATGGCAGGGTGCCCAGGGGCATGCCCGCATACACGCCACGCCACATCGCCCCGCATCGTCCCGCATACCGGCAAAATTGGCTTGTGCCTTTTCCTCTTTTTGTGTTCCTAAATTCAGTCGTTGATTTTAGAGGACGTTTCCAACAAGCGGTTCGGCGTTCCAAGTAGTTTTGAATTTTTTATTATTTTTCCTATTTTCTGTCTTCTGAAAATGATAAAAAATAAAATATGTTGAATCTGGCCACCAAATACCCATTATTCCTCCTTAACAAATCAATGTTTCCTAGTGCCAGAGGGGATTTTTTTTTCCTAAGCGCTCTTTAGGGGGGGAGGGGAGAGTAAGAGGTGTCTGAAGAGGCTATCTAGGCTTAACAATAGCAGCCCCCTCCCAAATGCTACCACGGCCTTCTTGGGGTCCTAAGGGCATGCCACAGCCTTGGCATCCCACCCACGAGGCATGCCACGGCCTCGCCATGCCAACGTACATGCTAGGGCCTTGGTTGCGTGCCCTAAGGGGCCTTACTACCTACGCCCAAGGGCATGAGAGCATGCCCACACAAGCATGCCATGGCCTTGGTTGCGTATCTTGGCCTTGACTGCTTGCCCAAGGGGCTGCCATGGCCTTGGCCTTGGCTGTTTGCCCATGGTGGCTACCTTGGCCTTTACAGCATGCCCATAGGGGGCTGCCTTAGTCTTGGTTGCATGCCTTAGCCTTGGCCTTGGCTGTTGCTTGCCCACATATTTGGAGTGATTTCCTAAAATGAGGGTTTTTTTTGGATAATAAGGTTTTCCTTAATGAGGCAGGCAGTAGGCATCCTAGGGGCATGCTCGCGTGCACACCGCGCATCGTCCCACACTTCAACAAAATTTGCTTATGCCTTTTTCCATTTTTGTATCCTTAAATTCATTCCATGATTTTAGAGGAGGATTCCAGCAAGCGGTTTGGCGTTCCGAGCATTTTTTAATTTTTTATGATTTTTCCTATTTTCTGGCTTCTGAAAATCATAAAAAAATAAAATTTGTTGAATCTGGCCTCCAAATTTTGATAGGTTGAAGGTTAGATTTTTCTTAGCATGTGTGCAAAAAATCAAGGCAAGACTCTAAGAGTTGCTCCAAAAAAGACCCATTATTCCTCCTCAACAAATCAATATTTCCTAGTGCTAGAGCGGATATTTTTGTAAGCACTCTTTGGGGGGGGGGGGGGGGGGGGAAGAGTAAGAGGTGTCCAAAGAGGCTATCTGGGCTTGGCTACAATACCCTCCCCCCCAAGTGCTGCTATGGCCTTCTAGGGGTCCCAAGGGCATGCCACGGCCTTGGCATCCTACCCACAGGGCATGCCACGCCCTCGCCATGCTGCCACATCCCTTTAGGTAGTGTGCATGCTAGGGCCTTAACTGCGTGCCCCTAGGGGCCTTGCTGCCTGCGTCCAGGGGCATGCTAGCGTGCCTACGCAATCATGCCACGGCTTTGGCTGCATGCCTTGGCCTTGGCTACTGCATGCATGCCAAGGCCTTGGTAGTTGCATGCCCATGGGGTGCAACCTTGGTCTTAGTTATTGCATGCCCATGCCTTAGCTATGTGCCTGTGGGGGGTCTACCTTGGCCTTGGCTGCGTGCCTGTGGGGGGTCTACCTTGGCCTTGGCTGCTGCATGCCCTGGGCTTAGTAGCATGCCCATAGGGGGGCTACATGCCCTGGGCAGGCAGTAGGCATCCCAAGGGCATGCTCGCGTGCACGCCGCGCAGCATCGTCCCGCACTCCAACAAAATTGGCTAATGCCTTTTTCCATTTTTATGTCCCTAAATTCATTCCATGATTTTAGAGGAGGATACTAGCAAGCGGTTCGGGTTCCGATTGTTTTTGAATTTTTTATGATTTTTCCTATTTTTCGGCTTTTGAAAATCATAAAAAATAAAATATATTGAATCTAGCCTTCATAATTTGACAAGTTAAAGGTTGGATTTTTCTTAGCATGTGTGCAAAAAATCAGGGCAAGATTCCAAGAATTGCCCCCAAAAAGACCCATTATTCCTCCTCAACAAATCAATATATCCTTGTGCCAGACTAGATTTTTCCCTAAGGGCTCTTTAGGGGGGAAGAGGTATTCAGCGATGCACAGGGGTGACCCCTTTTAAGCTTGGCCATGGGTAGGCATGCTCATGACGATCCTTCAAGCACCCAACCCCATGTGCTCCATGGCGTGAGATGGGCCCTAAATGCATCACTGGGGTGGCCCCAGGTTGGCATTTCACGTGTACGTGGTATAGCTGTGGCGCGCTCTTGCAAGGCGGACGGTGTTAGTTTCACCCATTGCCACGCAGAGCAAGCCTAAGGTGATGATCAAACGCATTGTGAAAGCTTTCTCTGGTGCCACTTTTCCTCGAGGCCACACCTACCCGTGCCTAGTGGCGGGGGGTCGATGGTCTCAGTAGCCATGTGGTGGAGGGATGCATGCTTCTTAGTTTAGCTTAGGCACGCTATTGCAATGCGAACGGTGTTAGTTTCACCCATTGCTGCGTGAAGCAAGTTCCAAGCAACTATCGAGCTTGTGTGTGCCTTTCTGACTACATGGTTGCGTAGTAGCAACGGAGGCTGCAATGACAACGACAATGACGATGGTAGTAATGTCCCTCGATGTCCCTTGATGTCCCTTGTAGTTCCTGTGTATGGTTAGTGAGCCATACAAGCTTGGTATAGCTTAGGCACGCTCTCGCAAAGCAGACAATGTTCGTTTCACCCATTGATACGCGAAGCAAGTCCCATGGCAACCATCGGGCCTCTGCGTGACGACGACCCATCCTTGCAGGCACACGGTTTAGTAGTGTTGTTCTTCACGCCCAGCAGTGCGGACTCGACGCCACTCGATGATTCCTTATGCATGGTAGGCCTTGTGGCGTGTCGTTGTGGGGTACATTTGGTGGTGTTACGATCTAGTGTATGTTATAGTGTGTGAATGGTGGTAGGGTTACATGGCTTATCTGGCTCCGTGCTCGCGCATTGAACTGTCTGGCATGCTTCCAATCAGCGTTGTTCCGAGTGTTGCTCAGATGCAATTCGGGTCCTTGTTACTAGTCAACGCTCCTCGCGATGCGTCGATAGGACCTTGAAGCCGTCCTCGTGTCCCACGCGTGCCTCGCGGCCTCTACGTTACTGATGTGGACCACGTGGGCGTGCTCGTGGCCTCGAATGTAGAACATCATGTGGGTTTAAGGCCTTTGGCCCTCTTTGCCAACGTACCAAGCGAGCATCATCGCTCTGCCCTACACGATTGCCGTGCTTGTTTGTGCCCTTCCTTGCCCTCGGGCGAGCTAGGGCCTCCAGGCGATGCCGGCATCGATGAGGAATGCTGTCTGGTTAATCCTGCCAGTAGTCATATGCTTGTCTCAAAGATTAAGCCATGCATGAGTAAGTATGAACTAATTCAAACTGTGAAATTGCGAATGGCTCATTAAATCAGTTATAGTTTGTTTGATGGTACCTGCTACTCAGATAACTGTAGTAATTAGAGCTAATATGTGCAACAAACCTCGACTTCTGGAAGGGATGCATTTATTAGATAAAAGGCTGACACTAGCTCTACTCGCTACTTTACTGATTCATGATAACTCAACGGATTGCACAACCATCATGCCAATGACGCATCATTCAAATTTCTACCTTATCAACTTTCAATGGTAGGATAATGGCCTACTATGGTAGTGACAGGTGACGAAGAATTAGGGTTCGATTCTAGAGAGGGAGCCTGAGAAACGGCTACCACATCCAAGGAAGGCTGCATGCGCGTAAATTACCCAATCCTGACACGGGGAGGTAGTGACAATAAATAACAATACTGGGCTCTCACGATTCTGGTAATTGGAATGAGTACAATCAAAATCCCTTAACGAGGATCCATTAGAGGGCAAGTCTGGTGCCAGCAGTCGTGGTAATTCCAGCTCCAATAGCCTATATTTAAGTTATTGCAGTTAAAAAGCTCGTAGTTGAACCTTAGGTTAGGCAGAGCAGTCCGCCCCTAGTGTGCATCGGTCTACTCGTCCCTTCTACCGGCAATGCTCTCCTGGCCTTAACTGGCCGGGTCGTGCCTCTAGTGCTGTTACTTTGAAGAAATTAGAATGCTCAAAGCAAGCCTACGCTCTGGATACATTAGCATGGGATAACATCATAGGATTTCGATCCTATTCTGTTGGCCTTCAGGATCGGAGTAATGATTAACAAGGACAATCAGGGGCATTCGTATTTCATAGTCAAAGGGGCTCAGTTGCCTACTCTAGAGAAGGAAGAGCTGATAGAGTTTCTTAGAAGAAACGTTGATGTGTTCGCATGGAATACTTACGAGGCCCTAGGGGTGGATCCGAGCTTCATCTGTCATCATTTAAACGTTAATCCCTCTATCACCCCCAAAAAGCATCCACCTCGGTACTCATCCAAGGATCATTCTGATGCTGTCAAAGAAGATGTGATGAAACTTAAGTAAGCATAGGCTATCAAAGAGGTGTTCTACCCAGAGTGGCTGGCCAATACTGTGGTAGTGAAAAAGAAAAGTAGGAAATGGCGAGTGTACGTAGACTTCACAGATCTAAATAGGGCTTCCCTAAAGGATCCTTTCCCCATGCCTAAGATAGACCAGCTGGTGGACGCAACTGTAGGCCATCCTCGGATAAGCTTCTTAGATGCCTTTCAGGGATACCACCAAATACCACTAGCCCTAGATGACTAGGAAAAGACAAATTTTGTCACTCCCACTGGGAACTATCACTACAAAGTGATGCCTTTTGGTTTGAAAAATACAGGGTTTACCTATCAAAGGATGATGACTAGAATGTTCGAACCACAGTTGGGCAAGAGTATTGAAGTCTACATAGACGATATGGTGGTGAAGAGTAAAGCGGTGTCTGAGCATACAGGAGATCTCGAGAACATCTTCAAAATCCTAAGGAAACATAAGTTGCGCCTTAATGCTTCCAAATGCTCCTTTGGTGTGGGGTCGAGCAAGTTTCTAGGTTACATGGTAACTCACCAAGGAATTGAAATTAACCCTGACCAGATTAAGGCGATCAACAGTTTACAACCATCTCGGAACCCCAAGGAAGTCCAAAAATTAACTGGAATGACTGTTGCCTTGAACCGGTTTATCTCTCGATCAGTGGATAGGTGCAAACCTTTCTTCCTACTGATGAACAAGTGGAAAGGATTTAAGTGGACCGAGGAATGTGCTTTATCCTTCCAACAACTTAAAGATTATCTCTCTCAGCCACCCATCATGTCCCATCCTAAGATGGATGAGGTTCTGTTTGTTTATATTGCTATGGCCCCGCACGCTGTAAGCTTGGTCTTGATACGAATTGATAGCAGCATACAAAGGCCGTTTATTATGTGAGCAAGTCACTACATGAAGCCAAAATCCGTTATCTACCACTTGAGAAAGCCATTTTGGCGGTAGTACATGCTACACGTAAACTCCCCCATTACTTCCAAGCACACATAGTAGTTGTCCTAACTCAACTCCCACTGAAAGCGCTACTCCGAAGCGCTGATTACACGGAGAGGGTTGCTAAGTGGGGGACAATCTTGGAAGATTTTAACATCAAGTACATGCCTCGTACCTCTGTCAATGGTCAAGTCCTCGCAGATTTGGTAGCAGAGTTCGCTGAGTCTCCTCTCAAGAAAGAGGCAAAAACACAACACATGGATGGAAAATCAGTTAGTACAATCACACTGCAAGAACCTTTAATCTGGAAGGTATATATTGATGGCGTAGCGAACCAAAGGGGATTTGGAGTGGGGCTAGTCCTAGTCTCACCCGAGAAAATTACCATTGAGAAATCATTAAGATTGGGATTCTTGGCCACAAATAACGAAGCCGAATATGAGGCTCTATTGATGGGAATGACCATGGTTCAAAAAATGGGCAGAAAGGCTATAGAGGTGTTCTCATACTCAAGATTGATCATCAGCCAAGTGAAAGGAGAATTTGAAGCTAAAGATTAAAGAATGCGAGGGTACTTGAGTCAGGTTAGATATTTGCAGTCAGGTTTTAAGTCTTTCAACCTGTTGCATGTTCCTAGAAGTGGAAACACACATGCTGATTCCCTAGCCACACTTGCATCCTCTTTGGCGCAAAGCTTATCCTGGGTCATCCTTATGAAAGACTTATGCAAACCTACAAAGGTGAACAAATGGATGGTTCATGTTTACCAACTTATAGTGGGGCTTAGCTGGATGGATCCCATAGTACAATTCTTGAAGAAGGATATCCTATCCAAGGAGAGGTTAGAAGCTGACATGGTACGAAGAAAAGGTCATTGGTTCTAGCTGTCCAAGGATCAGAAATTGTACAAACGCTCCTTTTCTGGATCATACCTACTATGTATACACCCCGAAGCAACAAAATTACTCCTATAGGAGTTACATGAGGGGATTTATGGAAGCCACATTGAAGGAAAATCTTTGTTGCACAGAGCCATCACTTAAGGCTAATGGTAGCCCAACATGCAAAAGGAAGCATAATAATATGTAAGGAAGTGCGACTAGTGTCAAAGATTCATACCAAACATACACCAACTGAGAGGAGTCCTTAATCCCCTGTCCAGTCCTTGGCCATTCGCTCAATGGGGCTTGGACATTGTTGGCCCTTTCCCCAAGGCAGCAGGGAACAAGAGATATTTGCTGGTTGACATGGACTACTTCACTAAGTGAGTTGAAACTGAGCCTTTGGCAAATATCCGAGATGTGGATGCCAAGAAGTTCGTTTGGAAAAATATTGTCACACGATTCGAGGTCCCTTGAACCCTCATCTCGGATAATGGCCTTTAGTTTAATAGCAAGTCTTTCAGGAGATACTATTGTGACCTGGGAATTACGAATAGATATTCTACCCCAGTTTATCCTTAAGGGAATGGACAAGCCGAGGCTGTCAATAAGGTCATAGTGAATGGACTCAAGAAGAGGTTAGACGATGCAAAAGGAAAGTGGGTGGAAAAACTGTCGCATGTCCTCTAGACATATCGAACCACACCTCGCAGATCAACAGGGGAGACCCCTTTTTTAATGACCTATGGGGCCGAAGCAGTTATTCCCTTAGAGATTGGCTTCCCAACGATGAGGACAAGTTCTTTCAGTCTGAGTGACAACAATGGATTGCTAGAAAAAAGCTTAGATTTCATTGAAGAGAGAAGGGAAAATGCAATGGTCCAATTGGCATACTACCAACACAAGCTCAAGCAAGGTTATGATGTCAATGTGAGGCTGAGACCATTAGAACCTAGCGACTTAGTGTTGAAAAAGATTCTAGGTACTGCAAAGAACCCAGCATTGGAAAAACTGGGGCCCAACTAGGAGCAGCCATACCACATCATTTCAGTGGCTGGTATAAGAGCTTATTTCCTCGAAGACCTAGACAAACGTGTAATACCACGACCTTGGAATGTAAACAACCTGAAAATGAATTATTATTAATGAAATTTTCTTTTGTCATACGTTCATTTATTGTGTAAATACATCGTACCACACATTATGACATCTTTATAAGTGTTTAAACAGAACCTTAGTCGTGCCTAGGTCCACGGACCAGATGCTTTGGGGAAATTAACATTCTATGACATCTTTATAAGTGTCTAAACAGAACCTTAGTCATGCCTGGGTCCTCAGACCAGATGCTTTAGGGATAACACTTTATGACATCTTTATAAGTGCTTAAACAGAACCTTAGTCATGCCTAGGTCCTTGAACTAGATGCTTTGGGGAAATTAACACTCTATGACATCCTTATAAGTGCTTAAACAAAACCTTAGTCATGCCTAGGTCCTCGAACTAGATGCTTTAGGGAAATTAACACTCTAGGACATCTTTATAAGTGTTTAAACAGAACCTTAGTCATGCCCGGGTCTTAGACCAGATGCTTTGGAGAAATTAACACTCTATGACATCTTTATAATTGTTTAAACAAAACCTTAGTTGTGCATGGCTCTTTGACCACATACTTTAGGGAAATTAACATTCTATGATATCTATTTGTTTCTCACTAAGTGTCAAGACAAATCCAAGATTATAACCAACTCCCTAGGTTAGTAGCTCTAAGTTATTACTTGTCTTTATTAGATTCAAACTTTGTTGTGGAAGGAGCAATTCATGGTACAAATACAGGGTTAATCTCTTCATTATTGGTACTTAGTCAAATTACTTACATTGGTAGCAGGGTATTGTTATTAGCTTTTATTAAAACTAACGTGGCAACAGTTCAAGTTCATTTTGAATAACAGTAAGCTTGAAAGCATATAAAGTAAAGACACAAGAGGTAGAAAGAAAGTCAAATTACTTACACTGGTAGCAGGGTATTGTTGTTAGCTTTTATTAAAACTAAAGTGGCAACAGTTCAAGTTCATTTGTAATAACAGTAAGCTTGAAAGCATATAAAGTAAAGACACAAGAGGTAGAAAGAAAAGTTCATTCATTAATCAAAAAGAGGGAGTACATTATATTCCGTGACAAAGTGCCAATAAAAAAAATTATAAAAAAAAAAAAAAAAAGAAAGAAAAAACTACAAGAAAATCCTAAGTGCTAAGCCTTGGCCTTAGGGCCATGAGGGTCTTCTTTCTGGCTCGGCTCGGAGGTGGCAGCATCCTTGGCCTTAGGATCAACTTCTCTAGTCTTGGCCTTTACTTCCTTTGCCTTAGCTTCAGCTTCCTCGGCCTTGGCAGCGTCTTTGGCTCCTGCTAAGGGCTTCTTCTCCCTCAGCCCCTAGCCTTGATCACCAGCTTAGCTGGATCCCTTCGTAGCCTTAGGAAGAGGGAGAGCAGCTTGGGTAGTCAAGGGCTACTTAGAGGCCTCTGGAGCAAGGGCAGAGGAAGAGGAAATGGCACCTGGGGCTTCACGGATGTCAGGGTGGTAGTATATGCTCCCAAGCTGCCTTTAGATTAAGTCTGCAGGGACTCCTGCAACGTCAAGGTCCCTATCCCATGATACATTGCAGTAATCTCTACATACCTCAGAAAGCTCCTCGGTGACCCTAACTTGTGTTTCTTCGATGCCGAGCAAGTAGGACACCTGCTTCTCAGCCTCGGCTACCTGCTTGGCTAGTTAAGCTGCCTTCTGCAGCTGTGCCTTCAAATCCAGCACAGGTTGCCTTGAAGTGGCCAGCTCTAACTCAGTCTGATAGAACAGCTTGCACTGGTCATCAGCTTGAGTCTCAGCAGTTTTAGTCCTACCTGAGCACTTTTTCTTTCTCTCTCTTCAACGGTCAACTTGAAGGCCAACTCTTTATTCTCCTCCTTGGCAGCCCCCAAGGCCTTCTCAACTTCGAGGCAAAGGAAAACCTCATTTTTTACATCATTCTGAGCCTCTTTTACCTACTCCTCGGCCACATAAACCTCCTAGGTGATCTGCACAAAAATAACATTACAATCCCATGTGAGTAGAAGAGAAAAGCATAGTAATACTTGGAAGGAAAAATGCCAGACAGTATACGTACTAGGGCAAGGTCCCTTTTCAAGGACATAAACAGCTCTTGTTGCCTCATATTCCTGACAGCATCCATATCCTTAAGAAGAAGGAGGGGCTGCTCTAAGGCCTTAGCTACATGAGCAGCATGCCCCCTTTAGAAATCCCTAACCGAGGCGTTCTAAGGGATGGCAGCCCCATCCACTTCTAACCTTGGAGACCAGGTACGTTGCTGAAGGCGCACCTCGGCCCCATTGTGCTCCTCCCTACTGTTTGTGGAGGTAGCCCTCTTATCTTTAAGGTCTTTGGCCGTTTTTTGTTGTTTGGCGCCCTTTTGGGGGACCACCTCTCCTTCCTCCTGCTCCTGTACTGGTCTCTTTTTCCTCAAATTTGGATTAGTGTCCAGTCCAAGATCAATGGGAAGTAGAGGGGGAGGAGGGGGTAGGGTGGGAAGAAGTTTAGATTTGGGGATCTCTTTAGAAGTTGTCCCTGTGTTCCTCCCTGCCATCAGCTCCCTTAGGCTTTTACCCCCCCACCCCCAATTCAATGCCATATCGTCTCCCTCTTCCTCGGAGGAGTTGTCTGAGCGGGCAACTAGTAGAACTGGGGCGTGAATACCAGAGTGCCTATCAGCCTCCTCCTCGACGTCCGACCTCTGGTGCTGCTACTACTTCGGGCTGAACTTGTTGAAATGGTAGTCCAACTGGTGGAAGATCTTCTTGGGATAGGAAGTTTGGGCGTGACATGTCAATCCGAGCTAGGCGCGGGTCACATGCTCTTATGGCATGGCCTATTTCTTGGTATATCTCCGAGATAGGCTCGAAGTCCAAGATTAAGTGGACTGCTCTCAACTGCCTGTCCTCACTTACGAAGATCTCGGACCTCAACAAGTAGTTAAGAACTTGAACATTGATCAGACTGATCCAGGGTGCTACATGCCTTTTGTCTGCAAAAATAGCCGAGAAACAAAACGTGGTTAGAAAGTTAAAATCCATCATTAAAAGGAAGCAAAACGAAAAGGAAATAATGACATGGTCAGGGTTAAAGAATCTAAATCTCTTACTAAGGAACCTAACTCTAAAGTATCCCACCTGGCTCTCCCTCTCAGATGAGGCAGTGAAGGTCATCATGCCACACTCCTGAAGCTATCAGATAGTCATCTTTCATACCCTTGTTAGATTTAGGTAGACAAGATACTAGTCTGACAATGTCGAAGCGGGACTTAAGATAAAATCCCACGTTTTTAAGGGAGTGGCACTCATACATGTGGACCACATCGTGCCAAGTGAGCCCCAAACATAGATGCTCATTGAAAGCATCAACGCTACCTAAGACCCTAAATAGGATAGGCGCGCACTGGTGGAGACATATCCTATGGTTCATAAGGTAGTCCTATGTTATCCTACCCATAGGGAGAGACATTCCCCTTTTTATGAAAGCTATCATGGGGATGATGACTTCCCCCTCCCCTCTATGTGTCACTATTTGTTCTGGGGAACAATACCACAGGCCGACTCCCTGTGGTATGTGGTATTTATGTGGTATTTATCCTTAAAGGCCTCTATTTTGACAAAGGAGTCTACAAGATGCTTAAATGTACCCATCTGGACTAGGTAAGGGGGGACAACTAAAGTTCGTAAATGAAGCAATAAAAAATGGAAGGCCGAGGAGAAAAAGAAAAGTTTAAAGAAATAGAAATTTAAAAAAACTAAGATGTGCGTTAATCCCTGAAACCTTTAGAAATATTTTCAAGGATTTCTTAAAGAAAAGGTCTGGGAAATTTAGTAACTTAAAGAGCTTTGTGAATTTGAGTGCTTGGGATCTCTGGAGAGCTTAAAGACTTGTGAAATGAGGGAAATGATTTCTCTGGAAGCTTTACATAGAGAGCAAAATTGAGTGGGGGTTATACCGCGGAGAGATATCAGCCATTAGATTGGCACCTCACCGTTAGATGTGGGGGACATAATGCTGCCTAGAGCAATTAATGACGCCTTGAGGGCTCCGAAGCATCAGTAGCAATTATGAGGCGCATAAAAAAGTACTCCCGCACGTGTAAACCCAGGGATTTAATGTTCTTAACCCTTTATAAATCAAAACCCCACTTTTTCTCCTCGAATGGGAGGGAAAAACCAGAGTTTTGAGGGGCTATTGTAAGAATAAGGGCCCAAATTCATGTATTAGGCTTTGAGCCTTGGCTGAGGACTTTGGTTTGTTCGAGGATAGATAAACAGTAGTGAGGGTGTCAAGCTCGGAACCTCATAAGTAAAATTTAAGCAGAAGGGCTGAGAAAGTTGGTCCAAGGAGGATTATCTCCTCAAATGAGCAAAGCACGGATCAAATATTTGCCTTATCACTTAAGGTAACCTTCCAAGACGATCTACTGATAGAGACGGGTGATATGAACGTACAAAAGGGATGGGAGCTCAGAGGTATCTAAGGGAAAGCTACTACCACTGTATTGAATGTACTGCAGCTACTTTTCTAACCACATTTATGTGGAGAAAACCCCTGAACAGTGCTGCATTGGCTACCATAACTCACAAAAAGCCAAAGAGGGTGTCTAATGAGACAGGCACTCAAATAAGGGCTTGAATAATCAACAAGTATAGGATCATGATGGTCCAAAGGGAGCTATATAATGTAAGAGACCCTCCATGAAGAAGGAGGAGGAAAAAAGAAGGAAAAACACTATAGTACTCTAGAAAAAAACTTGTAACCTAACTGGAATATTAATAGAATATAATCAATCTCCTTAGACTTGGCCGAGGACGATTTTTTCAAGTCTAAATTTGCTTATTTTCATTACTTTGTCATCAAAAATCTATCTTGCTGGTCGACCAATTCACTAAAGCCTAGTTCTTCGACCCATTCTCTACAAATTTATTATTTTGGGCTTTTTGGGCCTAAGTCCATCTATACTTTGGGCTGAGAGTTCAAATCAGGTCCTTACAACTTTAACACCACAAAAAATATCATAACTCCATATACTGTTAGACAATTTTTTCTGCAGAAAATAAAAACAAATAAATTGAATAGTTACTTCATAATTCAATAAAAATATCTTCAATGTACAACATAATAATTCCATACATTCTTGAAGACTATACTGTCATCAATCAAATACAATAAGTTCATATTAATCTTCTCCAAAAATTGCTGAATCCATCAACTCCTTTGTCTTTGGAACTGAACAATGTAGTTAGTGAACCATCCAAAACCCCATGAATTATGGCAACCCCTTCCCTTTTTCTTGCTAGCAAACTCAAAGCAGAGTCTCTAGCAAATGTAAAACTCAATCTTTGGCTATATCTTATGTCCTTCTTGCTGGAATCCCATATACCATACGAAAATCTATGTTACCATCAATAGGAGCACCAAGGGAGTCATCTTAAGCATATTCAAAGGGATTTTCAAAGTGAAACTTGAATTAAAATATCTTAAACTAATTATCATAAAACAATAACATGATATAGAGATTCTATATTAATATAAAGAAGGCAATAAGACTAATAGCAAAACAATGACTTTTCTATCACTAAGACCCTATCCCATCTTTCTTGCAACAGTTGCTACTACATCAGATGAAATCCCTACCTAAAACAAAGCCCTCAAATTGGATGTAGATGCCCAAGATTGATGTACTAATCTAAATAGATAAAAATTACATAAAATGTTGTTAACAATTGAAATTGGCAATTAGTTATACGTAATAGAACTTTTTAAAAACACTGGTAACAAACACGCATAATAGAATGAACAACACGTATTCATTACAGAACAAACAACATCAATACTAAATTGCTGAGAACAGAAACTAAAATATCAGCACAATGTTCAATATTATACTGATTTGATCCCAACAACATCTTTAAGATTAGTTACATATAACTGTTTTCAATTCCGTTGATTTACAGTAAAGACCCAAAACTGTAACCAATCTTTTTGTAATTTTCATAATCTATTAAAATGTCTAAGTCCAGTGAGGGAACAGACGGTGTTCTATATCTGTGTTGTAAGGTTTTTTTTTTTTTTTCCCTCCTCTATCTCTGTATCATAGGTTTTTTTTTTTTTCCTCATCTGTCTCTGTATCGTAAGTTTTTTTGAGTATTGCAAGCCTTTGCTGTGTATTTCCAGCATTTAGTTTTCTTTTTATTGAAAGAACTATAAAACAAAACAATGTTTTAACATTGTGAAACAGTATAATTTATCGCTTTTTGATATAAGCCTATGTACCATCGAACTATGTTAACCACAATATTAAATTACAATAGTTACAATACAACTTAAGGGATGAAATGCAATAGAAAGTAAAGTACACCAAATCAAGATTAAAGCATAATTTTAACAATTATAGCATAAATATCAGCTACAAATCAATAAGGTAATCAAGCAAGTAAATCAGCACAAAAGTTTCCTTCCAGATAGGCCTGATGGAGCCCAATAATCTCCCCAAATGCTAGAGCAACCATGTTAACTTAAATTTTACTTCTTCTCCCGTTCCATAATCTTTCATAAAATCATATGCTGCTTTGTGAACAATCTAGTAATATTCAGGCATTTCTTTTGTTTCTTCTTCAACAATTAATTCCACAGCTTCTAAGTAATGACACCAACATTTGATTTGATAGCCATTGCAACTTTCTAGCTTTTCTTTTCAATCCATTAAGTTCTCGTATAGCAACTGCCCCAAATGCTAGAGCTACCATCTTAACTTAAATTTTACTTCTTCTCCCGTTCCATAATCTTTCATAAAATCATATGCTACTTTGTGGACATTCTGGTAATATTTAGGTATTTCTTTTGTTTCTTCTTCAACAATTAATTTCACAGCTTTTAAGTAATGGCGCCAACATTTGATTTGATAGCCATTGTAACTCTCTAGCTTTTCTTTTCTATCCATTAAGTTCTCGTATAGCAACTGCAAAATGCATTAAAAATATATATATATATATATATATATATCAATGAGTTTGTCATAAATAGCAAATAATCAACAATCAGACATTACAAAGTACTTAACCTTATTGAATGCACTGTCTGGTTGTGAAAGTAACTTTACTGATATCATTTCAGGATGGATAGTCCATAACATGCCATCTATAATATTTCTATGATTTTGTGAAGATTCAATTATGTGAGAGCCTCATATGCATGAAATTTGTAAGAGGACAAATTGATTGTTCACTTAACAGCTTTGGATTAAATTCAACCTGGATGTTAAAGAATAAATGTGGAATTATACTATGTATGTAGAATTATCAAAAAATAAATCCCCAAAATCTCTCATTAAAGAAAAAAATAATTAATAGTATTTGCATCAAGTGACAAAGAAAGAGGCCATAGAAGGCTTAACATGGAATATTTGATCTGCAGCAGCAAGTTCAAAAGAACTCCTGGTTGCTTAAATGTCTCTAGATATTGTTTTAATCGAAGAAACCACCAAGTGTCATGTAAGTCGTATACCTTGTCATATGAGTCGTATGCCTTGTGCTTCTCTAAATCATTCGGAGAACCATTTGGTTTCATAATTTCTTATGTTAGTTTTGTATTTGTTTCCAACTAGGAAAAAAAATTAATGCAAAATAGAGGAAGACATGCAAACTTAAGATAGAGAAGGAGCAAACATATCAAGAAAACTAGACAACAATGAGAAGACGACATTAACAGGGAAGAAAGTAAAGTGATGACTAACCAGAAGTATCATCTCCCATTCGCATGGGTCATTTACTGTTATTTTCCCTAATTTCCAATCAATACGACGTGAAGGCACAATTTTTACAACCTCCAACCGTGTCTTATAATATTCTTTTATTTCAACCCATATTTCTTTATCGTTGAATAGAAAAAGAATGGTGGGCTCGTAGCGGTTATTCACCAACTCTGCCACAGCAAAAAGTTGTTCAATCCTAATATTCTTTTTACTGTCGAGGTTATTCGACGCTAGTTCTAAAATATATGCGAAGCAGCCATCTATATTTTGTAAATGTTTCATGTGTATAGAATAGGAAGTACAAAGAATAGGAAGAATACAGAACAGAGAGAAACAGAGATACTCTGGTGTAAAATGGTTTAAATTACAAATAGTTGTAAACTTCACGTTATACTAATTTTAACAACCTTTTTCAGAAAAAAAAAGAATAGCAGCTACCTATTTCTTGTAAACGTTCCCTTGTGATTAAAATGAAACAAAACCAAAAAGAGATATAGAAACAAAGAAACAGAGAGAATTTTTCTCAGTTGACCTTATATACAATTTTTCCCACATGCAAGAGCTCTTTCCCACCTGCTAGAGCTTAGATGATTGGTAAATGTGAACTAAAAACATAATAAATAAACCGTGTGGGGTGCTAGATTTATGAGGGGAAATTTTTTTTTTTTTTTTTTTTAAAAGGGCTTTAGGACATTTAAAAAAAATAAAATAAAATGGGTCTATATACAAAAATCCCTTACCTGTAATTTTGTTCATATATACAAAATTGAGCTTTTATTACATTATTTGATATCATTATTCAATTAATAGATTACAATTTACTCAATTAGACAAAATATTCTACTTTTATCAAAAATAACTCTCAAATTACTTATTCTTAAATAAAATCAAACTAGAAAATAGATAAATGAAACTAAAAAATTTTAACATGTATTTGTTAAAAGTAATAATAATGTGGGTTGAATCGGATTTCACAGGTTAAAAATTGGATAGACCATGCATCTAAACTCTCCAATCTCTCCCCCTTACATTTGTGGGATTAATTTTGTTCTAATTTCATGTAAAAAAGTTAATTTCTATTTGAAGTTCAAATAACATATATTTTTATTTGAATCAACACTATTTTGCTCTTAATGTATTTTTAAATTAATGAAATCTTTACTTTTTTGTGGTTATCAGTGCTTTTTACTCATCTTTTCAGCTTTTTACTCTCAATATTTAAGAAAACAGAAAAAATATAAAATAAAATAAAATAAAAAGTCAAAGAAAAAAACGCATAGTACAAATAGTATGCATAGTTTTTGATTGATACCAGTAGCATGAAACAAAGAATGACAACATATTGCACCCAAAAAAAAAAGAACTGCAGCACATAAGGGTCAAATAAAATAAAATAAAAACAAAATCTTAATCAAGAGCGTGCATGTAATGTACACTTTTTAAAAAAAAATAATAATAATTTATGAATGCATACAACATACGCTGTGTCAGCTGCATCAAACAAGGAGTTGCAAAAAAAACAATACAACTAACAAGAGAGAGAAAAAAAAAATGCAAAGCTATTTTAATTCTTTCACAAATACATTTATTTATTTTTTTCTAAATAAAAAAAAAAGCAACTTACCTAGTAAATCTTTCGAAATCCTTCTGTTCCAAGTTCCTGCAAAAGATCTCACTTATTAGAGTACACCAAAAATAGAGGAAGTAGAAGATATGGTTTTAAATAAAAAAACTTAAGAGGCAGAAATGGATACCAATAGCATGAAAAAAAATACCATTTTGGTGATATAAGCAGTCCAGCCACAACCAGAATGGATATCAATGGTAGAAGTGCTTGAATGCCGCAAGCAAAGCCACAACCAGAATGGTGTCGTTTTCTACGTCTTCTTCTCATGTATTGCCGGTACATATTCACAAGCCTAAGTTGATGAGATTGGCGGAGACGAGTGTTAGGACATATGTGTTTACATGTTAGGAACATATGTCACATTTTATGTAAATTGGCTAATCCTTTGACAAAACGCACTCTACTTGTAATTGGGTAGTTCTAGGTGTATTTAATACTTCAAGAAACTATGTTTCAAGATCAAGTGTTGAAGTCATCAAGTCTGTCCAAGAAAAAGCAAGTTGAAGTGCAGAATTTTTAAATCTCGACACCTGCTCGACACCTACCTCGACACCTGCTAGCTGTCGAGAATTACAAAAGTCAGAATTCTAATCTGATTTTCTTGGGATCCGTGAATGTATTTTTGGGCCTTCTTTTCTTCTAACCCTAAACATATAAAAGGATTATTTTAAGAGCCGTCAACATAGACACAAGTTGCATAAGCATTGAGCAATCCTTGTTCAAGCAAATTGTGCTCTAAAGACAAAGTTCTTAACCTAGGATCATCTTCTTCAAGAAGTTGCTGTGTATTGTGCACCTTAGGGTTTTGTGACCAAGCATCTTCCTGATCTTCATGCATAGGATGATCTGAAGAACTCTGCAGCCAACCTCTCATTCTAAAGTTGGTGATTGAAGTCGCGTACTGGGATCCGCGCATCTGGTTAGTCACGCACTTGGGAGCCGTGCATCAAAAGGGGGAACTGTCGCTACAGATCAAGTCCAATTGGGTATTGGGGTAAGAGTTCAACTGTAGGTTGATAAGGTACTTGGGATTCCTTATTTGTAACTGCTTGATTTGATAATAGTGGAGTTTCGGGAGTGGTGACCTGAAAAGCACCCGGTGGGGTTTTTGCCGTTAGGGTTTTCCCCATTCGTGAACAAATCACCGTGTTATTTATTTTCTGCTGCATATTTTGTTATTCGATGATTTGTTTGTGCTGCCACGTATTTGCATGTTAAATTGATTAATTAATAACTTGACTTAATTAATTAATTAGTTTAAATCACAAGGGGTCATTCAGTTTGTGGCCTATCAAAGAGCAAGCAAGAGAATGGGCAAGATTGATGGAGAAAGAGTCTCGGCCATGGAGCACAGAGAACAAGGCTGGCCTGGGATTAGAGGAGGTTAGAGGATTAGAGGAAAGACAGCAAAGGAAAACGAAAATGAGAACGAAAGAGAAGGTAAGAGGGGAAATAAGACTTAATAGAGGAAAAATACTAGACTGTAGTAACTTGGAAAGAGAATAGACAACAGTGCATCTAAATCCATAAGAAATAAAGGCGTGAAGACACAGGTGAACTGGGTATGTTTTTCTTAACCAAAAAAAATAAAGAAAAAAAGAACTGTGTATGTTTTACTTGGGCTAAATTATAGTTGGCAACCTTTACGTATAAAAGTTTAAAATATTTCAAAAATAATTAATTTAGGGTGTGTTTGGTAGAAGAGTTTGAGTAATATTGTTTTGGTATTTTTGATATACGTGTGAGTGAAAAAGTATGTAAAAATATATGTAATGTTGTTTAAAATTATCAAAAGTGTGTTTGAACTTATCTACCAAACACCCCCTTAGTTTCTAATAGGGTCCGTTTGTTTTGGTGGTAAATGCTTTCAGGAAATCATTTTCCACCTGACCCACGTGTTTGGCAGTTATGGAAAATAGAATTTTCCGAAAAATCAGTTTCATTTGACCAGTTATTTACTCCTTTGACTCGGAAATGGTTTTACACTTTCATTTTCACTTCAAACTATTTCCGAGTCACGCGCAAAAGAGAGAGAGAGCAAGAGAAAGAAGAGAGCTCAGCCACTGCACTCCCACTGATCCAGCCACTCACGCCGATCCAGCTCACTCCGAGTCACGCCGAGCTCAGCCACTCGATCCTCTCCCTCACGTTAGTCTGATCACCAAGCCAAACGCAGACCCACGGCCCACCGATCCAGCCACTCTCGCCGATCTAGCTCACTCCGAGTCATGCCGAGCTCAGCCACTCGATCCTCTCCCTCACAGTAATCCAATCACCGAGCCAAACACAGACCCACAGTGAGTTTTCCTTCTTTGGTTGACCATTCCTCTAATCCACACACCTCACCTCACCTCACCTTCGATCCACACACAAGTCCGATCCACATCCCCTCACAACCCATCCTCCCGACCCACCTCTCGGATTCAATCTTAGCATTATATATATATATATATATATTTATTTATATAAATATTTATTTATTTATTTATTTAATTATTTACTGTTTTTTTTTTAAATTATCCATTTTTTATTAAACTGTGTATTATTCATGGATGTTTAAGGGGATCAATGTTTTTGCCGTGCTACGTATGAAATTTTGGAGCTTGATCCATGATTGGTTTTGTTGTGATTTTTTTTAGAATTTGGCTAGTTGGGTTATGTGTAGAACTTTTGCTATGAAATTTTTTTTTTTTTTTTTTTTTGAATTGGCTAGTTGGGTTATGTGTAGAAATTTTGGAGCTTGACCCATGATTGGTTTTTTTTTTTAGAATTTGGCTAGTTGGGTTTGTGTAAAATTTGGCTAGTTGGGTTTTGTGTATACAGTTCTGGAGCTTGATATGTATACTTTGATGTAGCAAATGTTATGTAGTTGCCTATTGGGTTATGTATACTTTCAAGCTTGAGACATCACTAAATTGTATGATTTTTTTTCATCATTTATCTTACATTTTCAAAACTCATGTTGGTGTTATTATTTTCTTGTAGTAGAATATGTGTGTTTTAACCTTAATTGAAGGTGCATTGGGTATATAGGTGATTGTACAGCTCTTTACAATGAGGTCATGGCTATGATGGCGGATGGGTATAGCGAAGACATGCTCGCAACTGCATTTGACCATCTTTGTGAAAATGAGAAGGCAACACGGGAATTTCTAGCCAAGAATGCTAGGCTGAGAAAGCTGTGGTTGGATGGTTTTTTGTTCGCACAACTTTGACTTGTCTGTGTTATGTTGATTATGACGGTAACTTTAGGAATTAACTTTTGTTGTAGTAGTAATATTGACCTGTCATTTGTATTATATATGTAGTCTTTTGTATTATTGGGACGATACAATTGCCCAAATTATATATTTGTACTGTTCAGATACCATGAGTAGGTATCATTTTTGTACACCATGGAGGTGTAATGCCAATGGTGAACGATTGATGTGGCTATTTTTATATAAATATTATGGGTATATTTAAATGATTATTTTTTATGTTGAAGTGAATGATAATTTTTGTACTATTACAGATATGTGTAGGCAATGCAGGTGTTTGAATTTGGATGATTATTTTTGATGTTGAAGTGGATGATTAATTTTGTACTATTACAAGTTTGTCTAGGTAATGTAGGTGCAGGAATTTGTAAGGCATTTCATATTTTCCGTAAAATGATCCACAAACCAAACATAGGAATTGATTTTCCGTAAAACGGAAAGCATTTTCTGTAAAATATTTGAACGAACCAAACACTGGAATTGATTTTTCGTAAAACGAATTCCGAGACAGCCAAACAACTTGAATGCATTTTCCTTTTCTGGAAAATATTTATTTTTCGGAAAATATTTTACACGAACCAAACGGACCTTAAATCATATGTGTGCTAAATAATTGTATTTTACCCTTTAACTTTTTATGTACCACATACACTCTCATAAACAATTTTCCTTCAGTTTTTCTGAAAGGGAGAGAAGATAAACATCAGATAGGTGAGAGTCCAATAGAGTAAGTGAAAGTAAACAATATTCAGCCAAAAAAAAAAAGAAAAAAGTGAAAGTAAACAAGGGTAGGCGGTAAAAAAGTCAAAAAAATAAACATTGGTGTTTTGTAAATATATAATAATGGGTTTAAATTAAAATCACTAACTACTTATTGTTTTAAATTTGCTTTGAAAATATTGTAAAAATATTATAAATGTAGCACTACTCTTTAAATATTACATGATTTTTTTTATCACCATTAAAATATTTTATTTTGAAACCCTTAATATATGTCTCAGAATTTTTGAATCTATAAATATTTAATTCTATTTTACATACTTAGTTAGAATTTGTTATAAATGTGTTACGAAAATATTGGGAATATAATATTTTTCTTGCTTAAAATGTTGTCATTTTAATATAATAATATATCTTGCTTTAAATCTAAATTTCAATCTTTTGAGCATTTTAAATAACATTACATGCATTTTTATACACTTTTTTACCCACACATATATCAAAAACACCTAAATAACATTACTCAAACTCCTCTACCAAACACTCCTGAATCTCTTGACAAACCAAGTAAGACGAAGAAACAAGAATAAAGATCACAGTGGGTGAGTGCTCTAATAATCAAGCATATGGTCTGTCTTTTTTTTTTTTTTTTTTTGTAAACAAGCCTATGGTCTGTCACAATAGTTGTTCTGCTCACCTATTTTGTTTATAAAAATAAAATAAACAAGAGTAAAAGCCAAGGCTCCCACCATACTTATGCTAGGGAAACAATTTTTAGCGTAATTTTGTGTTATAATTTGTCACATAATGAATTGTGATTAGTAAAGGTATATTAGTGGACCATGTAGAGGCACAATCTTACCAATTACAACTCATTATAAGACGAATTATTGCATAAAATTCTGTCAAAAGTTGTATTCCTACCTCTATTAACAGACGCTCTACAATACTTTCAATTAGCTACGTAAATAAAAACAAAAAGGGTTTAATTTCATAAAGCAACCTCAAGAAAAATCGCCTAATCTTACCATAGCATTTTGATCAATCAGAAGCAGCTTTGCTGACAGGACTGAGCAGTCACCGTCATGCTCTAGTCTATAGACTCTATACTTAAAGTTTTGATTCAAAGGTCAACTCTCGGCTTTGTTGACAGTATTCAGTACCATCACTCCGTAGTTTGAACTTAAAGTCTTTATTTTTTTTTTTCTTTCAAAAATTAAGTTTTTATCTAAATGTTAATTTTTGGTTATGTAAAATTATTTTATAATTTTTTTTAAAATGTTAACCTGATCAATTTTTATTAATTTTTGTTTAGACCTATTATTAATGTTATATTTTTATTTATTAATAATTACTTGTTATTATGTAAAGTTTTTATAAAATAATTCGTATTTTTAACATTATTTTAATATTATTTTATAAAATATTTTTAAAATAACTAAACAAGTTAGTAAAACTCTTTTTATGTTAAAATAGTAAATTAATTTTTTGTTTTTCTATAAAAAATATTTTAAAATAATTTATTAATATAGTCCTTAAGGTTATATTTTAGTAAATTCTACTTAAAAAGTAATGTTAAATGCAATTAACTTTAGAATTGAAACACAAGTCAAGATGGCCGAGTGATTTAAGGCGCCAGACTCAAGTTGTGGTCCTCTAACGAGGGCGTGAGTTCTCAAATCCCACTTCTGACAAAAATAATCTTAGGTAAAAATGTAAAATTGACTCTCTAATTTTTACATTTTTTCATTTCAGTCTTCTAACTTTTAGTTTTGTCAATTCAGTTCTCTAACTTTCAATTTTTGTCAATTCAAGGTTCCGTTATAAATATGTTAGTGCTACCGTTACCCACACCAAAACGACGCCGTTTTTTATGTGGTTTTTTTTTTTAATTCGAAAAAAAAAAAATAAAATAAAATAAACACCTCGCTGAATCAAAACGACGTCCCTTGAATCAAAACAAAACAAAATAAGCCTCGCCTTCCTCTTCTCCTCGTCTTCGTTCGTCGGCGCTGCCTCGAAACTCACCGAATCCGCCACATTCTCTGACGATCTCCGGTACTTGGGGTTCCTCAAATCCGCGGCGATTCCTTCTTCCACGTGCTCTTTCTTCCTCTTTGAAACGCAATTCTTCGACGCCGTTTCCTCCTCCACCTTTCAGTGGTTCTAACGGCAGCACTAAACAAACATAGCCTTTGCAACCACAAGTCCTACAAAGCCGGTAGCGTAGTTGGCGCCGGCAGACTCGGTGTCGAAAGTGCGACAGGCGTTGGTGCGGAGGACGACGACGACGGGGACAACCCTGTCGAGCGCCCTCCTCCAGTCCTCGGCCGTGGCAACGTTCTCGCAGAGCGGCAGCGGTGGTGGGTCAATTTCCATGCTCAGGTCGCTGTCGACCTTGATCGACGAGTCTGACTCCAATCCCAACCTCTCCATTGGATCCCCCATTGAAAACGAAAATGAGAGCAAAAGACAGAGAGAGAGATCTGAGTTGAGTTTTGGGGTTCAACGAATGAGAGTGATAAGTACGTTTGAAGGTCACTGAAGTCTTCTCAATAATGTCTTTTTTTTTTTTTTTTTTTTTTTTTTTTTTTTTTTTTTTTTCAGATTTTTCTTATTTTCTTTTAATTTCGAATAATAAAAAATAAAAAATAAAAAACCACATGCAAAACGGTGTCATTTTGGTGTGGGTAACAGCAGTACTAACAGATTTATAACGGAGCCTTAAATTGACAAAAATTGAAAGTTAAAAAACTGAATTGACAAAATTAAAAGTTAAGGGACTAAAATGAAAAAATATAAAAGTTAGAAAGTCAGTTTTACATTTTTACCATAATCTTATTTGAGTAAATATTACACGAGGCTGTGGCGTAAAACTCAGGTTTTACGCCAGTCAATAGACCTTCACCACATCACCTTTTGTATTCTTATCACTTAAATCAGATTTAGAGAAACAAGGACGGAACGATTTAAAAAAAAAAAAAAAAAAAGGTTTCACGCCGTTTGGTTTGGATCTGCTTCACCTCCTTCACACCATGATAGCCCAGACCTAGTTCCTGAGACCAAAAAGAGTTGAAAGGCTACATATTCGAAGAAGATTGGTGATGGGTTAGGGAAAACTAAAGCTATTGCATCAACTGGCGTGAAGAAAGTTAAGGAAGGAACCGCTGTGGGTCTTCATTGGATCAGAGACAAGTACCAGAAGAACTAGCCGATGATGCATGTCTCGTTTTCAATAATCATCATCTTTTTTTGTTCTTCAATTTTATTGGGGTGTATATGATCTTCATTCTTCTGATATTTCTATTTATTTTCTTTGCTCCTACTTTTGTTCAATAAAAACTCATTGTTGCTATGTACAGATTTGATTAGAGCTAGATCTATTACACTTGTCTCTTTACATATATGCAATTTTTCTTTTCTTCTTCTCTTTTTTATATTTATTTATTTTGTTATGGAGAGGGGTAGAAAAATCAGAAGGGATATAATCATGGCAGGAAACCATTATATCATTATCAACAAAATCCGTATGAGAACTGTTAAAAAAAAATCATGAAACCAGATTACAATGGCATTTTAGGTTTCCAATTTTTGTTTTGCAGAGGACACGGCGTGAAGGAAGCAGAGGTGAAGCAGATCCAAACGGCGTGAACCTTTTATTTTTTAATTTTTATGAAATCGTTCTGTTCTGTTTCTCTAAATCTTATTTTAAATGATGAGAATACAAAAGGTGACGTGGTGAAGGTCTATTTGCTGGCATAAAACCTGTATTTTACGCCAGACTTAATGTTTACTCATCTTATTTACCAAAAAATAAAAAACTTTAGAATTGAAAGTTTGAATTTTTATCTTACCCAGTTAATTATGTGGCACAGATATCTGTCCTTCAAGTTGTTTTTTCTTTTTTTTCACCTTCACACGTTTTGCTTTCTTTATGTCTTGGGACTTGTCACTTTGCGTCACCATGTTTTGAATGACTACTCAGTTTCAAACTTTGTGTGGGTTTGGATTTACGTCCACGGCTGACTTTTTTACTGTAGCGCTTTTTTTTGGCACGCATTTCAAGAGCAAAAGGGACTGTTTCATTAACGGTAATAATAATATTTGACTTTCTAATATATTAGTCGGTTTTGTATATATTTTACGAGAGTCACAAATTTTACTTTTTAATAATTTTTTTATTAAAAATGAGTTTTGCTGTATTATTTATATATTTAAAAATTATTTATTATAATATTTCTAATTTTAACAAAATAAATTTTATATAAACGAACTCATAATATGATCGGAGGTCACTGCTTCTTTGCGTTAGTGGCCACTAGAAGAAAATTCATTATTGTATATAAATTTTAAAATTTTTATAACCTCCATTTCATGATTAATTGAAGTGTATTGTCTTATTAATTGAAATGACCATTAATTGAAATGAATGAAGCACGATTTAAGCCACTGCAACTATTTCCCAAAAAATAAAAAGTTTGACTGACGCGTGATAGGTAGCTCTCTGGGCTTTGGGCTAGTCTTGAATGTTAATAGCCAGATTTTTTGCTCGAAGAAAATGGTTTTCTCACCTATTACTAATAAAAAAGCTGCTCACATACTCGTCAATAAAAAAGCTTTTCACATGAATAATAAATGCACTTCTTAGGATTTCTCACCGATTACTAATAAATGTACTTTATATCTATTTTTCGTTTTATGTTAAACTTTACAATTCACTTCTATTATTAAAAAAAAAAAAAAAAAACAATTCAGTCAGACTGAGATTCTCACTTGTGCTTGTCACTTAATATCTATCTTCGGTAGCCTAAAAGTTTAGGCTCTCTTGAAAAGACCGAACCTTCTTTGAAAGGCCTTGATCTCTCTTTTTCTTAACTTCAGTTTCTCTCTTGTCACCGTCAGTTTCATTCTTTCCCTAATAATTTTTCTCAAAAGTAATGATAGAAGTAAAAACTAATCAGCTCTCTCGTGGGGTCAAGAAATTCCACCAAGTCTACCCTGTATCTCTTTGTTACAGATGATTGAGTTCTTCTCTTATACAAACATAACTGAGTTCTTTCTCCATTTCTCGTGACAGATTTTACCATCAGCTTCTTTTTCCATCTCTTGCCCAAATCATTTTCTCCCCGCATCCCTGTCATCTCAACGAAGGCACTTCAATTCAGAGTATTGGGCCTGAGAGATAGAGAGTATACTTCAGAGTAGTCAAATAATAATCATGACAAGAAGGGACATGTTATGCATTTAGAAAAATTGAAGAAGAGAGCTTTTTGGCACAAGTACATAGCATAATTAAATTTCTAATTTATCGTTTTCACACAGTAAAGAAAGCAAATAAAATACAACAAACAATTAGTGTGAATGCTCTTAGCATTCCAATATATGTTTATTATATTCCATAAATTTACATATCTTAAAATATAAAAGTTATAGCATATCCAATAAACACCCACTTCAACTTATTTTTTTATTTTTTATTTTTGAAATGAAAACGATAGAACTTTAGGCTGTGTTTGGTTGCGTAAAATATTTTCCGGAAAATAAATATTTTTCGGAAATGGTATTTTCGGGAAAGGAAAATATTTTCTGGGTGTTTGGTTGCATTATGAAAAATTTTCTAGAAAATATTTTTATGTGTTTGGTTGCATTCTGAAAATGCTATTTTTCGGCAGCAAATTCCAGCAACAACACAACAACAACAACAACAACAACAACAGCAAATTCCGGCTACAACAACAGCAAATTCCGGCTACAACAACAATCAGTTCATTAAAAAAAAAAAAACAACAACAACAACAATCAAATTAAAAAAAAAAAAAACAACTGAGAGATCGAGGAAGAGAGAGCTCGAGGTGCGATGGCGCGATCGAGGGTCTGGGTCTGGGTCGAGCAGCGTTGGAGCGATCGGCGCGGTGCTGCGATTTCCCTTTGATTGATCGGCGCGGTGCGACGGCGAGGTGTGAGACCGGTGCGATGGCGAGGTGCGATGGGCGCTGGGCTTGGCTCGGCGATGGCGCTGTTTCGTGGGTTCGTGCTCTTTGTTTCGTGGGTTCGTGCGACTGGGCTTGGTTCGTCCGTTCGTGGGTATCGTGGGTTCGTCCGTTCGTGGGTTCGTCCATTAATGGCGTCGGCAAAGTCGAAGATCGTGGACGCCGGCGATGGGCTGTGGTGGTGGATTGGAGCTCGAGCTGGTGGTTCGTTCGCTCTCCGTTTCTTCCTTCCTCTCTCTCTCTCTCTCTCTTCGTGCTCTGTTTCTCTTTTCCGGAAAACGTTGTTTGAAGTGAAAATAATGGGTGAAATCATTTTCACCCATCAAGGCCTTATTTTCCAGTCAATCCGGAAAAGCCAATCCGTTGACCGAATTTTCCATGCTAACCAAACACACCAATTTTCCGGAAATTGATTTCCGGAAGTGGTTTGAAGTTGAAACAAACACACCCTTATTGAATAAGCTTGTCAAAAACCGACATAGAAAAAGAAAAAAGCTAGACCCAAAACTGCCCAGTCAACATGATGCAAATAACCCAGTCTTTTAAGCCGCCCGTAGGGCTTAGCTGGGAATCCAGGCTAATAAAACAAAACAATACAATACCCAAAAAGAATAAATCCCTGTTCTGAGCTTCCATCCATCTCTGGTATTAGGACAGCAGGGTATAGGCACCGTCAACAATAACTTTCGGTTGCAGCTGCACCTTTTCAAAATAGTACTTGTTGCGCGTGTTCCAAAGGGCCCAGGCGGTGACAGCCTAGACCTCAACTTCTCCACGTTCCAGTCGGTCTTGAAGTCCTCTGAACAACAGAATCATATCAGTAGCCTCGTTTGGACACTTTTGCAGTCTACACCTTACCAACACCCATGCATTACGGGCAAAAAGGCATTTCCAAAGCACGTGGCCAACTGTCTCTGGCTGTTATTTACAAAAATCACACCGCGGATCCACGTTAATTATTATTACACTTCAACTTATTTATTATTAAATATATTGTTTAAACTTTTAACTACAATTGTAAGGCAATCAATATCTTCTTAACCAAAAAGTAGTAGATATTCATATTAAAAAAAAAGTAAAAGATATTTCTTTTTAAGGATAATTTTGGAGTCTTGATGGCAATAGGAATTTAAAGCAGGGTTGATCAACTTTGGATTGACATATGACGTGGTCTAGTGACGATAATACAAAACTGCTAATATCTTTTTCACTTTTGATCAATGGTTGCGATTAAATCCCTGTAGTGTTTTGAAGAGCTGTGTATTTTCCATTCAAATAAAATAAAGGTTAATTAAATTTTAAATGTAAATATTTCTAGATAATCACTACTCTTTATCATCGGACTTACACATTAATTAGTTTTTAATGTAAATGAAGTTTGAATTCCATATTTTTTATTTGGCATAATATATATATATATGTATGTATTAAGAAGTTTCAAAAAGTTAGTTATTGTTTTTTTTTTCCCATAAAAAATACATCTAAATTAATTAATTAACAATTTAAAAATGAGGTTAAAATAGTAAATTGGCAAAAGAAAGTAAGTTATTGCTTTTTTTACTATCAAAAATACTCCAACCTAAAACTTAAAAATTGGATTAAAATAATAAATTGACAAAAATAATAAATTCTTACTTCTACATTAAAATGTCTTTTTACTTCTAATGAACTCCTACTTTTACTATTTAAGGGGTTGCACCTGTTTGGACCGAATTTTTTTTTTTCCAAAAAATACCCCTGCAATGTAAATTTAAGTAGATATAAAGCTTGAGGATAACATAGTAAAAATACATCTTTAACTCTCACCTATAATCTTGCCTACAAAATAGGCAATATTTAATTCCCATGCTTAACTCCAAGCATTACCTACACTGGGAGAAGAGATAAGGTTTTTCAAAACTTATAGTGTTAAAAATTCTCTCCAAAAAAAAAAAAAAAAAAAAAACCTCCTACTCCACGTTTTCACTTTTCTTTCTTTAGTTTTTTTTTTTTCTTACTTTATCAAGACTGATTTTTTTTTTCTTTGCATAAAATTGAGCATCCAGAACTATAACCTGTAAACTTGTGGTTGTTTGTTCCCACTCCTCGATACCAACTTCTGCACACAGCTCCAACTGTATGTACAACTCAATGTTAGTTACTTTAGGTATTCTCTCCAACTTGTCAAATATGATTTTTACATGTTTGTCTATTTCTATCGCCATATACTTGTAATTAATCCGGTGCTTCAGGATTTCATTTGGCATACGATAAGTAATTTGTATGTTGTGCACAACAAGATTCTCACACAACTCTTCCATAACTATCATCTTCAATTCGTCAAAGGTCTTCAACCTACGATCAATTTGGGTAAAATAGCTCTTTATACCCGACCCTTCAAATGGCAATCCCTTGTTCACATTGGCATTCTTAAGCGGACCACCGTGGTATAAGATTATATTAATTTCAAGCATTGTGAACCTGTTAAAGTCAAGTTACTATGTTAGCTAAAAAATATTTTATCTATTCAAACTACATAAAAGTACAAATTTCAATTCATTCCGAGGGTATGAATTTCATTACGCATTCGTTATACATTTCATACCCAAATCATTTTTCCGTCATGCTAAGACGGTATTCCATACCCAATACAACCAAAAAAAAAAAACCAAAATCCTTGTAAAAGTATACAACATTTTATCTAATTACATACCCATAACATTTAAATACATACCCATTTCATACCCAATACAAAAAAAAACCCATTTCATTACACATTCAAAGGGCATGAATTACATACCCATTTCATTACAATTCATTTGAAGGGAGTAAGTCACTCATTTCATTACATACCCATTTCATACCTATTCAGAGGACATGATTACATACTCATTCATTACATTCATTCACTACCCATTTTGTACCCAAAACAGTGATGAATAAAGTCAAAAAACTTGTAAGATAATGATAAAAATAAGAGCCTAGAAATGATGAATAAAATTTTGATAACAAAAACCATGCAAATAAATACTCAAAAAAATTAACACTAACAAAACAAAGTTTTATAATTCACAATATTGGTATCTTAACTAAGTTATGTTAACTATCTACAAAATAAATAGTCAAACTCTTTAACCCACACCCATAGACAACTAATACCCAACTACAATGACAATCAAATAAAAAAACCCTTACCTGATATATGAATTTGTTGAGAGGGAAAAGTAGTGAGAGAAGCAATGTGGTGAGTGAGAGTGAGAGGCAATGTGGTGTGAGAGTTATGGGTGAGTGAGAGTAAGTGAGGCTGAGTGTATGGGTGAGAGTTAGTGAGGCTAAGAGTTAGTGAGGATGCTCTGTTTTTGGGTGAGAGGCTCAGTGTCTATGTTTATAAAATTTTGTAGGCTGCATGTTTATAAAATTTTTCTTAGCAAAACTCGAGTCTACAAGACCCGAGTTCTACGTGATTTTTAATTAAATATCAAGTCCTAAAGACTCGTTTTCTACTATGTAAAAATCGAGTCTTTAAGACTCGAGATCTATGTGGACATTTTAAGCCAAGTCAGCAAGTGCGCAATAACTGCAAAGCGAGTTTCTAAAACTCGATTTTTATTTAGATCTCAAGTTTCTAAAACTTGAGACGCTATTTTTCTTAATCCTTTCAAACATTGGCTAACTTACCATATAGAACCCCCTCACACTACTACTCTACACATTCCCTCGCAAGAGAGGAGACATACTTGAAAAAAAGATGACAAGGTGGGCCCATCCTAGTGTTCAAAAATATTACGGAATTGCCACTGAACACCAGTGTTGTTGTTTCAAATTAGGCCGGAGGTGATTTCAAAAATGGTTTTTATAACATTGGTTTTTGAACAAGAGAAATGATATGTCTACAATATTTTTACAACAAATCCTAAGTGGTAGGTTGTTACTGGTTGTTATTGTTGGGGCAAAAAAGTAATCTTAGTGTTAGGTTAAAATTTGAACCAATAACAACTAACCACTTGTGATTTGTTGTAAACATGTTGTAGACGTAGCATCTCTTTTTGAACAATGTTTTCCAAACAACAGGGAGCAGGACTGGTACACAAACACATTTTTTTTTGTTTTTGGACACTAGTGTTCAGTGTTTAAACACTGAACACTAGTGTTTAAACATGGTCACCAAACGGCGCCTAGATCACTGGTTCATTTTTTTTATTGTTTTTGTTTTGTTTTTGTTTTTGTTTTCCTCTCAATTTTATCTCTTTGGTGTCAAACTTTTATTGTTGATGCTGTGGTCACCTTAAAGAAGTCAAAAGCGATGCCGTTTCGATGCTAGGCATGTAATGTAAGTCAATTGGTTAAGACCTTTGTGCACAGGGGCAGTGTATTGAAAAAAGTTGGTAAAAAGTAATTGAAAATTTTAAGGAGTTAATGGCACAAATTTAAGAGCATTACATACGGATTACTTCTGTCAAAAGTTTGGAGTTGCAACCAAAAATATTTAGAATCTGAGATGTAATTGGTCACTTATGTCTAATTGATTTTATTTTAATTAATAAAATTGGGTATCGAACCAACTTTGAAGCCCATGAGGAGGGATGGAGGAAATTGAAAATATGATAGAAAAAAAAGTTAGCCTATGTCTAGGAAATATGCTAAACACCTACACTCTCTATGCTCCCTTCTCTCTTTATTTTGGGTGTAACAAACCATTCCCAAACGCAAACTATTCATGGTAACTGTGAACCCGCTGCTCTACCTAACATCAACCAGAACACTAACAAATCATGCATCCTGTATTGTAAGGCAGTTTATAAGAGTTAAGAAAAAAAATTCTTGGGACAACAATCATGAATTTAGTTCTCACTTGTAGGCAGCGAAGAAACCAATATTTCAAGTCAATAATGTGTCAGGCCTTTTCTTATTATAAGTCTATTTGGAAATAGTTTATTTAGTTAAAATTGAAAATTTTTTGCTAAAAGTACTATAAATAAAACTAAAAGATTCTTGAAATAGTACAGTGAGACACACGTAACATATATCTCTTTATTCCATCTAATTCTTCTAGGCTTCTACTATGAATACATTTCCAAGAGTTAAAATTTTTAACCTGCGTATACAAAACTCAAATCAGAAAGAGATAAACCACTCTATTTGTATATATAGGATCCGTTTGGATTGAACTTATTGTTGCTGAAAACTAAAAACACTGTAGCAAAATAATTTTTAAATGTGTGAATAGTATTGTGAAACCCGTGAACAGTGCATAAACAATATATGAACAATGTGTGAACAGTGCATGAACAGTATTTTTGTCCTTTGCACAGTAAAATCATGTGATTTTACTGTTTACATGCAGGAAAAAAAAAAAAAAAAAAAAACGTAGACGCAGCTTTTAGCTGAAATCCAAACGCTCTCATAATATAAGTATTTAGTATTTTCAGTTTGGTAATCCCAATTTTATAGACCCCACCTTAATGCTTACCTAAACTCCCTTGTATTTTCATTGCAAATAGCCAAAACTCTTTAAATATATTAACTGTCCAAGAAACAATCTTTGTCTTGCTGTCTGTGCCTATATGGCTCAGATCTTTGGCCATGCGATAATATATTTAATCATGATTAAATGGTCCTGATCGTCTATGCATGAGGAGGAATATATATACCATGAGAACGAAACAAGAGGAATGAGACGGAATAGACATAGGCGTGTGTTTTGGAGATCCAGTGAGATTGGGGGTGCACGTGTGGCCATTAATTAATCAGTGGGTGGGGTGGCAGGTGTATCCGTGTATGTGTCTATTAATTTTTAACCAAAAAATTAAAATATTTAACTCTTTTTTTTTTCTTTTTTTCTTTTTTATAACTTCCTGGTTATTGTTGGTTGTTTGTTATTAAGGTTGTGTTTAGCAGTTTAGCAAAAAAATGTTGTGTTTAGCAATATGTAAAATATTTTTAAGTGTAAAATATTTTCAATTAAAAAATTTTATGTAAAGGAAAACATTTTCTGCTGTTTGACTGTATTGTGAAAATTACACCGGAAAATTATTTCCTGTGTTTGATCTTGGATGTAAAAAATCTATTTTCAGAAAATTTAAGCCTAAGCCAGCCACCAGCCACTGCCACCACCACCACCACCACCACGGATAAGCACAACCCATCACCACCCACACAAAATCCAAATTAGGAAGAGGGAAAAAACTACCATCACTATTCCATTGCCACCACCACCATAGAAAATCCGCCATCCAAAAAAAACCCATCACCACCCACACAATATTAACCACCACCCATACAAAACCCACCAAAACACCACCACCCACACCACCACAACAACAACAAAATCAAAGATTAAACAAAAAGAAAATCAGACACAAAAATAAGTGGGGGGGTTTTGGTTTTGGTTAGAGAGAAATGTTGGTGTGGGTGTGTTCCAAACACTTATTCTTATTTATTTTCTAGCCATTGGAAATTTATGAGTAAAATAGCCGTTGGGTAATAATTGATAATATAGTCGTTGGGCTTTTAAGGGTTATTAATAACAAATAACTATAGACTATTATCTTCATAAGTAGCCTATATAATACTCATCATAACATATTTTCTAAAGAGTCTTTTTACTACTCTATATTTTAGATATACACAATTCTACTATCTTTCTCTCCCACATATTTTTTCTACAAGAATATTTGTTCTAAGGAAAGGCAATAGAGGGTTGTTCTTAAACCTTTTGTGAGTAGAAGTGCATACAACACAAAGGTCAACGCTATAGTCTAATCTTAGGGGGTTGTTTGGCCAAGAGAACCAATTGCAACAAGTTTTACTTTGGGTGGCACGAATCAACCTTTAAAGACAACGCTTTCGCAGCGTGATTCTATAGCATTGTGATATTGTTCTAAATTCCTTTTATTTTATTTTATGTTCTTGCTAAATATTTGGGGTATTATTTTTGTATCAAAACTTGTTTATTCACTAAAATATTTCCAACAAGAAAAAGTGAGATGAGAGAGAGAAGACCACTGGGGAGTGGTGTTGCCTTGGGTTTGCTGTGGAGGGAGGGTGAGATTGATCCAGATAGAGAGTGTCGTGAGTGAAAGTGGAAGAGAATGTGTGGTTCTTGAGTGAAGGCACTAGATCGGTGACATGTAGTGTCCGATTCAGCCTTAGTTGGTAGGAGGGAAGAGAGAGAAGGCAAATCGACGAGAGGAGGCAGGTGAGCACAGGCTTGACCGGCGATGGACACAGGCTTGACCTTGGGTAGCTCTCTCCCTAGTTCCTTTGGCTTGGTGTGAGTCTATGAGGAAAGGGATGGGTCGGTGGAGTAGCTTGCATGCACGATGGCGGGGACGTGTGTTGAGGGCTGGTTCTGGGCATCACCGGCAGTACCCTCTCCAAATTTACAGTCAGTAAAATGGTTTTTAGTTTGACCAAATTTTACGTGTGCAACCAAACATACATCAAGGTGTAAAATATTTTTCCAAATCTATTTTCAGCCGAAACAAACATAGCCTAAAGTATTGTTAATTTTATATGGGGCGTTATGAAATTGAATAGTTGTGTTAATAAATTGGTGCTAATGTGGAGTGTGTAGCCATTAGAGCATTCACAACAGTGGAGCTAAAAATTTAGCTTTTTAGCTCCACCAGAAGTTACTTTTATCTATTATACCTACACACATACTGCAGCAGTGGATCAATTTTAACTATCAACGTAATAAAATAATATAAACATCACAATAAAATAATATACCCCTACAATAAAATAATATATCCCACAACCCAAAAAACATCCCAGCCCCAACCACAACCACCTCTACCGTCAGCCACAGCCACAGCCACAGCCACAACCACTACCACCACCACCACCACCAACATAGACACAACCAAACCCACAAACAAAATAAAAAACCAAACCACCATCATAGTCACCAATCCACCACCACAGCCACCAAACCCACAGGAAAAAAAAAAATCAAACACCATACCACCAAACCATAGCCACAACAACCACCATCGCCACCACCACAGCCATCAAACCCACAGAAGAAAAAAAAAAGTCAAACATCATGAGCCGGTGGATCAACGGATTGGCGGCGTGGATTAACGGCGTGGATCAACGGGTTGGCGGTGTGGTTCGATGGCGTGGATTGACGGGTTGGCGGCGTGGGCTTGCAGCGTGAGCCAGTGGCGTGGGTCGGCAGTGTGGGGGTGGGCTGGCAGCAGCGAGAGAGTTGAGAGAGAGAGAGGTGAGATGATCAGAATGAGAGTGAATGAGTGTTTGACCAGTTTTGATAAAATTTAAATAAAATAAAAAATAAAAAATAAAAAAAGAAAAGAAGTTGGACCGGTGAATAAAAAATTGTTTTTTTTTTTTCTTCAAGCTACAGTGCACATCTATTTATAGATGTGCACTGTAGCAATTCATCTATAATATTTAACTATGGCTCCACTACTGTAGGCGTTTTTTGTGTGTTTTTGGAGCTAAATTTTAGCAATATAGCATTATAGCTACAATGCTATGAATGCTCTTAGTATTTACAAATTTTACTATATAAATTTTATAAATTAATGTATCATCAATTATAAAAATAAAAAATAAAAAATAAAAATTATAGTAGTTTTAGCACTTTTGGAAGGTGATCATTGCTTGACAGTTGTTAATTCACTGCAAGCTTGAAGCAACTCCCCCTCAATCTCCTACCTCCATTGTCTCTCTTTTATTTACGGTATTTCAGCTGCCAGTCATGATTTTAGAATCTTTTTGTTTCTCGTTTTAACCAATCCTAACACTCATAAAAAAAAGAAAAAAAAAAGTAGCTTAAATATGAGAAGAAAGAGCAAGAGACGTACAGCCAACGCGGTATGCTGCAGATGTTACAGTGTGGGTGTTTGCCTGTTGAGTTTTATAGTTTTCATAGGCCAGCTTGTAACTTATTGGGAGGAGGGAGGGGGAGCCAAAAATAATCATTTTCATACAAAGGGCTCAATTGTTAAAATATTCATTAAATGTATATACTATATTACTATTTTTAAAATATTTTGGCCTCAGCCCCTTAGGCCCAGTAGTTCCATCCCTGTCACCTTGAGTTATAATTTTTAACCTACATATACAAAACTCAAATCAGATTTTGTATATTTTATATTACAGATAAAGTGATAAACTATTCAATTTGTATATATACTATAAGAGAGTCAAACAGGTTTTTGTTAACATTTCAGGATAGAGTTGTTCTGTCCTAAGCCAGAGAGAAACAAAATTTTTGCAATGACACCAATGGTAACAGCGCTCAATGTATTATATTTTTAGTTTTATTCATGTGTCAAGAGGTAATTTTTGCTTTAATGAAACTTTTAAACCTTTAAATATTTGATTATCTCGTAGCCAAAAATTGTCCCATAACGCATGAATAAAACTAAAAATATTTTAGAAATTCAGCATCAGTGATCAATGTTAATTGAGTTTTACATAAAACTTAAAAATCTTTCACCTACTTAATTAATCTAATTAAGTAATGTATGACTTATCCTATTTTATATGAAATAAATTAATATATAAAACAAATTTTTTATGTTAAAACATCTATAAAAAAGATATTAAATTACGAATTTTTCTATAGCTTTAATTTTGTTATCTCTTGCATAATATGCAAAAATTTTCTCATCTTTTCAAGTAAAACAACAAAAGCATATAGAACTATGTACGAGTGTACTTGTGCATTCATCTTATGATATGGATTTATATATGTGGGGCCCAAAGATTTGGCAACCCCGACCCACTCCATATCAGGCCCAAGGCCCATGCCGAGGACAATGCTGCGTCCGAGGATGAGCGGGGAAGGCCCAAACTGTCAAGGAGCATCACCGAGGACAACCATGTCCTCGACTGGCCGATATTGGAGAAAGGAGCTGTCATCGCCACATTAAAGGCACGCGACTGACACTCTGGCCGCATTAATGAGGAATTGACCATTGAACAGTAATGCCTTAGTTACCTCAACTAACAAAACTGGAAATGCGGCTGATGGGACAAGCCCTTAGACACAAGCTCGGATGATCAACAAGTGGAGGGCAGAGATCAGCTGAATAGGACTATATAATGGAATGAACCCCCAAAGAAGAGGGGGTTCGGTGTTTGGAGGTTCGGAGGTTCGGAGTTTGGAGGTTCGGAGGGGAGAAACCCTATATTCATTAGTGATGAAGGAAGAGCTCTTCGGACTGGGCCGAGGACAAATTTTCCCTTAGAACACTTAGCCAAATCCCATTTGATGATCTTGTAAACCCGCACCAACTGTTGTAATGCTCGCTAATTCCTAGTCCTTCTACCCACTCTCTATAAATTTATTGTATCGAGGTGCTTCTCTCGCCGACGTGGGATTAAGGTGTCAAGCCTTACACTACAAGGCCAGCCCTTGGTGGGGTGAAAATCCTGAACCCCCGCGTCGTGTGGGAAAAAGGCCGGTCTTTACAATTGGCGCCGTCTATGGGAAGGACTTGAGAATTAGCGAGTGTGATGGTTGGTGTACAACATTTCTTCCAAGTTCAAAAAAAAAAAAAAAAACAAACACAAACAACAGCAACGCACTTATTCAAAAGGCAATCATCATAAAGAAATGAAAGATGCGAGAAGTAAAGTAAACAGAATGTGGCTACTTCTTTATTAATCAAAGAAAAGTTACATTGTACAACAAATGCTTAGGCAGGCTTGTTCTAAAGCTAACTACAAAGGTAAATGTTTAGGCAGGCTTGTTCTAAAGCTAACTACAAAGGTAAATGCTTAGGCAGGCTTATGCTAAAGCTAAAAAGAGAAAAAAGAAGAAAAGAGCCTAGGCAGGCTTGTTTTAAAGCCAAGCCATGCATGGAGGGAGAGGTGGAGACAAACCTATGCTAAGGTCATCCATAGCTCCCCAACCAGCATGGGTAGCGCTTTGATGGAGAAGGAAGAAGAAGCTGTGGCGCCTGACGGTCCAACCTCAAGGTTCCCCCTGGATTCCCTACCAGTCCCACGACAACCGGGCACTGGCAAATCACTACCAGCTTGGAAGGCCGGTGGACCCGCGCGCGGAGGAGGGACGTTATGTTCCTTTCGGATCCCCCTCTTAACTGCAAGGGGAGTCCTCTCTCTGGCTAGGTTGAAAAGAAGAAGGATCTTTGGTCTCTACTTATACCGCCCCCACTGTGTTGTCCAGGATCAGGATGGCATCCTCGGCTCATGAAGGGGGCTCGGCTTCCTTGTCCTTGCCCTTTTTAAAGGCCACTCCACCTCCTCAAGCAAAAGTCACTATTTTGGCAAACGAAAAGCTTTAAACCCCTATTGAACCCAAAGTGTTTGTGAAATTTGAAGAAAAGATTACCCTGAAATGCCTTATATAGAAGGCAAGAGTTGGTGAAAACCAGACTGCGCAGAATCCTAAGAAGGAGTTACTGGAGGTATTAAATTCCTCCAATTTTCAAAAAGCCTATCAGCCGTTGGATCCTCGTAAATTCGCAAGGATATTAATGAGGGCGCGCCTCACGCACCGAAGCGTCAAACGCGTTACTCGAATAGCCCAAAAGACGCCTCGTAATTGAAAGCAGTGCACCAGGCTAAGTAACCAGGCCGAATAAGGGTCCCCCCTCGGCAGAGCAAGCTCAAGGCCGTTATCACTCTAAGGGCAGACTCTCCAACGAGGAGAACGAGCTCCCCCTATCCAGGCACTAAAGGAAGAATCAAGTGTTAGACAAAACCAAGGCCTTGCATGGTCCTCGGACTCAAGCCTATGGAGAAACTAACTACTTCAAGAACTAGATCCTAGACAGAACCAAGGTATTGCATGGTCCTTGGACTCAAACCTGTGGAAAAACTAGGTACCTCAGAAAAACTAAGTACTAGACAGAACCAAGGTATTGCATGGTCCTCGGACTCAAACCTATGGGGAAACTAATTACTTCAGAAAAATCAAGTGTTAGACAGAACCAAGGCCTTGCATGGTTCTCGAACTCAAGCCTATGGGGAAACTAACTACTTCAAGAATTAGGTCCTAGACAGAACCAAGGTATTGCATGGTCTTTGGACTCAAACCTGTGGGGAAACTAAGTACCTCAGAAAAACTAAGTACTAGACAGAACCAAGATATTGCATGGTCCTCAGACTTAAACCTATGGGGAAACTAGTTACTTCAGAAAAATCAAGTGTTAGACAGAACCAAGGCCTTGCATGGTCCTCTGACTCAAGCCTATTGAGAAACTAACTACTTCAAGAAATAAGTCCTAGACAGAACCAAAGTATTGCATGATCCTCGAACTCAAACCTATGGGGAAACTAGTTACTTCAGAAAAATCAAGTGTTAGACAGAACTAAGGCCTTGCATGGTCCTCGGACTCAAGCCTATGGGGAAACTAACTACTTCAAGAACTAGGTCCTAGACAGAACCAAGGTATTGCATGGTCCTCAAACTCAAACCTATGGGGAAACTAAGTACCTCAAAAAAACTAAGTACTAGACAGAACCAAGGTATTGCATGGTCCTCGGACTCAAGCCTATGGGGAAACTAGTTACTTCAGAAAAATCAAGTGTTAGACAGAATCAAGGCCTTGCATGGTCCTCGGACTCAAGCCTATGGGAAAACTAACTACTTCAAGAACTAGGTCCTAGACAGAACCAAGGTATTGCATAGTCCTCAGACTCAAACCTGTGGGGAAACTAGGTACCTCAGAAAAACTACGTACTAGACAGAACCAAGGTATTGCATGGTCCTCGGACCCAAACCTATGGAGAAACTAGATACTTCAGAAGAACTAAATACTAGACAGAACTAAGGTATTGCATGGTCCTCAGACCCAAACCTATAGGAAAACTAGATACTTCAGAAGATAAGTATGTAGTCAGCTGGAGTGCAATTAAAGCTAGAATTGTGCAAGTAAAAAAAAAAAGGATAATACAAACAGGACTAATAAGAGAAAATAAAATGTGCACTTCATTGAATCTTTAAGAGTTATACAAGGTAAAAGTGCCATTACAATGCTTTAAAAAAAAAAAAACAAACAAACAAATAAACAAAGCAAATGCGCCATGGAGGATCATTCCTTCAACTCCGTCTCAATCCCTCCCTCAAGGGGCTAGGCAAAAGAAGTCTCAGGGCCCTTGCCACCCTCGCTTGGGACCACAGCCTAGGGAAAGTCAGCTGAAGGAGATACTTCTTCAACGTGAGGGGCCTGGACATCAACTAAAGGGTCCACAACCTCCCAGGGCGCATCAGCAATAAGACTCTTGCTTGTCTCAAAGGCCCCAGGAGGATCAGCTTCCTTTGCGGGCTAGTCCGAGGTGGTAGCAGCCGGGGCACCTTCATCAGGAGCAGGCCCAACTCCTTCAGGGGTCACCTCAACCTCGGAGCTGGAAAGAGCGACCTCGCAAATGGCAGGAGGGTAGTACACATTCTCTACCTTCCACAGGTCAGATGAAGTCTCAACACTTGCTTGTTTCAAGGCTTCATTCCACACTTAAGAACAGTAAAGTCTGTATACCCCAGGCACTTGTGCTCTAAGGGTGGCTTTTGTATCAGCCACCCCTAACTCGTAGGCCTCCTGCACGGCCTCACCTTTGGAAGCCTCAGCCTCATCCCTGGCAGACTTAGCCTCTTCCTTGGCTTTCAAGGCCTCATCCCTGGCGGACTCAGTAACGCCTCTGGCCCCCTCTGCCTCGAGCACCCTCTTTTCCAGAGTCGTGACCTCCTCTTTGGCGACCCTCAGCTGATTCTCTGCCTGGAGCAAGCGCTCCGTTTGATCATAGGCCTGCTTTTGGGCGCTAGCTAGACCTGACTCAACGATGTCTCGAGCCTTCTTCATTTCCTCCAACTGCTCCCTTGCCTTTGAGAGATCGGCCTTGGAGACTTTGAGGGTCCGAGCAGTCTCTAGCATCTTTTCATGCTCCAGGCCCACGGCCCTACTTTGACTACTGGCAACATCCTCCAACCTAAAGGTAGCCTGGATGACCTGCCAATTAAAACCAATGCACAATAAGTAAGGAGTCAAAAGACAGGAAGTCATGGGAATCACAAGTGATCAGAAAACTTACCATGTCCAAACATTACTTGAGGCCAAGGAAGACCTTTTTGCTCCTTTGAACCTCCAGTTGAGCCATATCCACGAGGAGCAACAAGGACCTCCCCAATACGTTAGCCACCTGCGTACCCTCGTCCCCTCGAGGATTCCTGAGAGAGGCATCGTCTATCAAGGGCTTCCCATGGAGCATGGGGGCAAGGAGCCAAGCTTGGGCCCGGGCTGAACAGTGACCTGCTTCTCCTGACCTCGACACCTAGCTCTCAGCTGCTTCGATGGCTGCCGAGCATCGTCATCGCCATGAGAAGGATCATATTCTTCGGCCCCCTTAGGCCTCTTTCCTTTGTCCCTCTTCTGCTGAGGACTGGTGGGCTTGGACCTAGATGGCGAACTATGCTGGGGTAGGGGAGGAGGAAGCTTGGGAGGAGACTTCCCCGGCGCATCCTTCCCCGACTGCCCCTCAATCAAAGCTAGCAGGCTTGTCTGGGGTCGTCTCTTGAAACTCATCTTCGACCGAGGAGAGGCTTCCTTGGACAAAAAGTCCACTTTAGCTAAGCTGGGGTCACCCAAATCGCCGGGAGGGTCCTCGGGTGAATGGAATTGTTCGAACACGTTAAACTCGTCTTCGAACGGACCAGAGTCAGCAACTTCCTCTTCTCCTGACTTCTCCTCTTCAGCCTCGGCAACTTAAGGCGACCAAGAAGTACCCACCAACGGTACGCCTTCAAGAACGAGAGATCCTTCGAGGATTAAAAATCCATGCTCGACCACAGTGATCTTATGCAACCGAGGATCTTTAGCTCGGATCACGTACTTTGGAGCCGGGAACGATTTTTGAATTGGTTTGTACCCTAGGATCTTATGGGCAGCTCTAACTTGGTTGTCAGCTTTATTCACAAAAATCTCCGACCCTAGTACGGTTTGCAAATCCTCCTTGTTGACTAAGCCGAAGTCATGCTCAAAAGCGCGCGGATCTGCATAAAAGAGAACAAGTTCCTATTAAAAGCCAAGCAAAGCAGAGTGTGAAGACACGAGAAATTAGACCCCCTCTTAGTCTGAGTGCCCCACCTGGTGTACCCTCTATTGTTGGACAATGAAGGCCATCGTGCCACTCTCTAGACACAATGAGGAAGTCTTTATTCAACCCCTTGCTGGACTCAGGAAGGCACTGAATGAGCCAGACCCTATCGTCCCTCGTCTTCAGGTAATAAGATTTCCCCTTAATGCGCTGGAGGTTGTAGCACCAGTTTACATCGTGGTGGGTTAAGCCAAGCCTCATCTTCTCATTCAGGGCATCCACACAGCCTAAGATCCTAAACACATTGATGGCACACTGGGTGGGAGATAAGCTGAAGTGCCTAGGATAATCCCTCATCACTGGCCCCATGGGAATCCTCATGCCACCCTCTAGAAAGGCGATTATAGGAATCACCACCTCACCCTCTTTTCTCCTAACGCTCCACTCCCCTTCTCCACAGTACCTCAAACCCACTGTATCAGGGATCTTATAATCAGCAACAAACTTTTTCATCGCCTCCTCAGACTCAACTAACTTCTTAAACCTACCCATCCTAAAGGGCTAACGAGGGGCTCAAGGAAAACAAAGGAAAGAGAAAGAGGAATAAGAGGACAAGGAACTTAGGCGGGAAAGTGCGAACAGAAAAGAGAAGAGAACTTACAGAAATGAGGAAAAGCTCCTCGGACAGGCCTTTTGTGTTGAAAGGAGGTGTAAGGTCGATTGGAGGCTTGACTAAGTTCAACATATGCGCGCAGGAGCTCTTGAATGTAAAAGTGAAGGGGCAAATCGGTTCAATTGGTTATTTATACCCTCAATAAAAAGTAACCGCACGAGCTTTCCCTCCCATTAAGTCAGAAGCATCCCTACCGTTCATTCATCATCACACCGTTGAACGTGGAGGACACAAGGTCGTCAAAATTTAATGAAGGTACATTCTAAGTATCGAAACGTCAGGAGCGTTCCCAAAGCAGGTAGAAGGATTTTGATACTGACAGGAGGATAAGATTCACCAGGCCAAGACAAGGACCCGAGGACATTAAAATCCTCCTCCCCGCCCAAGGAGATGGGCAGCTGAATTTTGAGAGGCTATTGTGGGGCCCAAAGATTTGGCAATCCCGGCCCGCTCCATATCAGGCCCAAGGCCCATATCAAGGACAATGCGATGTCCGAGGATGAATGGGGAAGGCCCAAACTGTCAAGGAGCATCGCCGAGGACGACCATGTCCTCAACCGGCCGATATTGGAGAAAGGAGCTGTCATCGCCACATTAAAGGCACGTAACTGACACTTTAACCGCATTAATGAGGAATTGACCATTGAACAGTAATGCCTTGGTTACTTCAACTAACAAAACTGGAAATGTGGCTGATGGGACAAGCCCTCAGACACAAGCTCGAATGATTAACAAGTGGAGGGTAGAGATCAGCTGAATAGGACTATATAATGGAATGAACCCCAGAGAAGAGGGGGTTCGAAGTTTGGAGGTTCGTAGGTTCGGAGGGGAGAAACCCTATATTCATTAGTGATGGAGGAAGAGCTCCTCAGACTGGGCCAAGGACAAATTTTCCCTTAGAACACTTAGCCAAATCCCATTTAATGATCTTATAAACCCGTACCAACTGTTGTAATGCTTGCTAATTCCTTGTCCTTCTACCCACTCTCTACAAATTTATTATATCGGGGCGCTTCTCTCGCCGACGTGGGATTAAGGTGTCAAGCCTTACACTACAAAGCCAGCCCTTGGTGGGGTGAAAATCCTGAACTCCCGCGTCGCGTGAAAAAAAGGCCGGTCCCTACAATATAATATCATCTTTGTCATAGGATCTACCATTTCAAGAGAAGATTTATGGCTCCATCCCTAGTCGTGGCACACGCCAATAGTGTTTTCTATTAACAATGTGTCATGCACATCCTTCTTTATTTGATATGTGTGAGTATATCATATTAGTCACACCCTTCACTTCTAGAACTCCTAGTAGTCCCACTTGTCAAGATAATTTGAGAAAGCTCAAAGTAAGATTGAAATCAATACTGAAGTCAGCATGTTACCCAAGTTTGTGTGCCTACTGTTTTGACCATCCTCACCTCTGGCCGTACCTCCTTTATCTGCAATTTCATATAATTATCATATAAAACTATTACAAGGTACAAATTTCCCATAAATAAAATGGTAACATCTCCCATAAAAATAATAATAATAATAATAACAATAGTTCCATCGGTAACAACTCCCATAAAAAAACAATGGTAACAACAACAACATCAATAATATCACTTAGGGGAAATTGCACTTACCCACTTGTGGTTTGGCCCGTTTTAATAGTGCCCACCCGTGATTTAAAAGTTATTACTTAACCCACCTAACGTAACCTCCGTTAGACACCCGTTACCCACCTCTGCCCTTTCCGTTAAAAAATCCCCTTTACTATATAAGCCACAATAAAAATAGAATTAGAAGCAACATATTGAAGAACAACTTCTTTCTCGCCATCTTAGAAATCAGATCTTCAAACCCAAATCCCATTTTGTGACTCGAATCTTGTTCAATCAACACAATAATTGGTTCCCTCTTGATGTATATACCACCAACAATATACATCAAATCTTGCCTTAAAAAAAAAAAAAATCAATTTAGGTTACAAACCTAGATAGCAAGGGAAAACAAAAAGGAACCCATGTTTTTTTTTTTATTGGAAGGAACCTAGAAGATTCTCCATCTTCTTTTGAAGCCATAGATAGAACAAATCTGCCAAATCCTAAAAACTCACAGTAGGAAAAACTAAACCAACCTAGAAATTCATTACACTCGCAGAAAAAATTGGCTTTTGCCATTTTTAAAAAAACAATCCAGTATTTTACCCTCTTTCCCAAATTAATTAAGGAAATGCCCCTCTTTTGAAACTCGATTTATGATAAACCGAGTTAGGTCCTATAGCGGCGTTTTTAAGGACTTATAGTGACGTTTTCAGGACCTATAGTGGCGTTTTGTAACTCAACCTATATGAAATCGACTATTATTGACTATTATACCCTTGTTACATAATATATAAGAAATAGATTTATTTGTCCTCATTACATAATATAATATTTATCACATCATATATATAAATTTTTATTATTATTTTTATTATTATAATGTAAAAATTACAATAATGTACAACTTGATCAGATCACGTTGAAAAAAAAAAAAGAAAAAAAAAAAGAATTGCTACATCCTTAATATTTTACAATATTTTCACAATAAATAATAGATGATAAGTTATTACTGATTTTAATTTGAACACATCACTTAAATATTTTTATTATCAGTATTAGTTTGTAACAACTCACCACTTAAAATTTATTGTGAAAATATTATAAAAATATTGTAATGACATTTCTCAATTTTAATTTCTTCTTCTTTATTTTATTTTTCCCTTTTATCTTTTTTTTTTTTTATCCACATGTTTCTTTTTTTTCTTTTTTTTCTCCTCCACACCTTTCCCTTATCTCTATCTTCACTTTTCTTTTTTCTTTTGATCTCTGGCACTTGGTCTAAGCTCTCTTCACTTTACTCTTTTTCTTTTCTTCTCTTCTCTTCGTCTGGTGCTCTCCTTTTTCTTTTTTTTTCGTCTACTCCACTGGTGCTCTCCACTTTTCTTTTTTCATTTTTTTTTTCTTTTCTTCTCTTCTTCTCTTCGTCTACTCCACTGGTGCTTTTTTCAATTTTTTTTTTCGTCAACTCCACTGGTGCTCTCTTCACTTTTCTTTTTTCTTTTTTCTTTTCTTCTCTGCATCTCTCTTTTTTTTTTTTTTTTTTTTTTGACAGTTCGAAAGCTACAAGGAAGATAGAAGATGATGATGATGATGATGAAGATGAAGATGATTGAAACATAAGGGTTTGATTTTGAGTTGATTTTCCGTGGATTTTGGGTTTGATTTTGAGTTGTTTTGGATTATTTTGAGATATTTTTGGGTTGCGGTGGTGATAGTTGGGTTGTGCTGAGTTGATGGTTGGAAAATTGTCTTCTTTCTTCTTTGCTAAGTTGCTGTGACCGTTGAGAACGAGAGGGCATTTGTGTAAAAGTGCTCTTCATCAGTTTTCCACTCAAGCTTTTCCTCCTGATTTGGGGAGACGAAATTTGTGGGTCCGGGAGAGAAAATTTTCTCCCAGTTTTCCTCTCTCCCTATTTTCCTCTCTTTCCCAAACAGTGGAAAATACTGTTTTCCGCTCAGTTTTCCACTCTATGTTTTCCATCCCCCTAAAATCACCCCAACCAAACACAGTGTTATTGTAGACCCAAATAATCTGATATTCAAGTATTCATTCACGGATATTCATATCAAAGAAGCTATTCTTTAGTTTTAGTTTTAGCTCTATCTTATTATGAATCATCTATCACTTTCCTTGGACTCATGTACAGAGGCCGCACAAGCCTACAATTCTCTTCTCTTCTCTTCTCCATGCAAAAAAGAATAAAATCAATCTGGTTTTCTTTTGGGCTATTATGCCTTTTGTACATACCTTTTATTTTATATTTAAAACAGAAAAATGTATATTACTTGTGGGGTTTTATGATATGTAATTATCATGAAAGTTGTGCTCTAAGGGGTTGCAACTTGCAAAAAACCCTTTCTGAGTCTTCAAATAGAAATATAACTGCTAAAACAAATGCCTGCAATTGGAATAACAACACACTTTCTAAGGCCTTTAGTTGTACTTTCCATTTGCTAACATTAAAAGCTATTCTTCTTTGAGTTGATATGCTTCCTCTACTACTGCTCTTCGTAACTATTAGAGGTGTCATTGGTAGGGCTTTTTTTTTTTTTTTTTAATAACAATGCCTTGGACTCTTCCAATAAAAAATCTGCAACTATTACAAATAGAAATAACACTTTCTTTAGTCGAGCTTAAGGTTTTGCCTCGAGCCCTGCAAAAGGGAGACCTAACTCCACCTCCCACACACCCTCCCAGGCTTACCCCCTCAATAAAAACCCCCAAACATTTTTTTTGTTGCTTCCCCACACCAGTCAGCCCAAACCCACCTCCACACTTTTCACCACATGCGCATGTCGTTTTCCCTGTGGGTTCCATTGGGCATTGAAATATCAGTCGCGTGGGGACTTGTTCACTTGTTAAGTCACATGGGCAGGGTTAGGGAGCTGGAGAAGGGTCATGTTGGATTTTGCACCTAAAAGTACTGCATAAAGAGAAGCCTGGGAAAATCGGCTTTGGAACAAAAATCCTATCATGCTATACAGAGAGAGAGAGAGAGAGAGGCATCTTTTTTTTTTTTTTTAGAAACCGCCCCAAAAGGTGGGGGCTCACGTGATATTAATAGATTCAGCAAAATAAAAGGCACGGGAAGAAACAGGTACTTCCTCCATTCAGGTACAAAAAGGGGGGAAAATACAAGCTGCACGAGCTAAGCTATGTGCTACTAAGTTTCTTTGTCTGCAAGTGTGCTGGAAAATCAAGCCCCTAAAATGAGGCGCTAGGGCCTTAATGTCAGAGATTATGTGTCCAAAGGGAGCTGTAGAAAAAGCACCACTGTTCATAACCTAATTGCAATTTCGGAATCACCTTCAAAGATGACTTTCTCAAAACTAAGTTCTTTGGCAAATAATACTACTCAAATTTCTCTACCAAACAAGCCCTTAATAATTCTGCAACGAAGTTTCCTCATCATTACACATCTCTTTCTCTCTATTAAGTGGCCTACTCTATGTTCACTCCAAGTGGCAGCTATAGACTAACCGGCTAACTTCCAATAGTACCAAAAAAATAAATGAATTTAGAATTTTCATTAGAAAAGCAAGCAAAATACCATTTTCCCAAGAGGCATGTACTCTGTCAGGAGCAAAAGCAACCAATCTCATTTTATAGCCACAAACTTTAGTTTCATGGACTTCAATTTCTCATCCATCTTCGGAAGGCATGTGAAGGGCTTTACTATTTGGGCCCCACGATATCAATTCTTTTCTTTTGGGAAGTGGAGTCAGAAGATCTTTTTTTTAGAGCCAGAAGATCTCAATGATCTTGATCGAGTTGAAGCCCATCTTTATAATTTTTGTTCAATCTTTGACTATTGTCTGCATGCTTCTTTGTTGGTGAGCAAATGCAAAGTGCAAAAAAGAAAGAGGATCAATCGTAAAAGAGAATTTTATAATGGGGATATTTCCATTTATGGAATTCATCAATTCCCCAGTAAAAACCTGCCCACCTGGCTTGTAACAGTAGGACCAGTCCGCCAGACTTCCTCACTAAAATCCATTATTCTCTTTCTCACCACCCTTTCTTAACCTGGTGTGCTACATGCCCTTTCTTGTTCACTTTTTTTTTTTTTTTTTTTTTTTGGAGAAATTCTAAAGCCACATTTTTTTTAATGGATTAAAAAAAAGTATTTGTTAACCAGCACCGGTACTTAAAAAGTGGGGAGAATGCTACTCAGGATAGAGAGTAACAGAGTCATAAGACTAAGTGGGGGAAAACGCAAAGGTTTGATAGATGTTGTTGGGTCTTAAAGCAAGAATTACTCAGGTAGGAAATTCAAAACCCATATTATAAATAGATTGTGAACCCAAAGGAGAGTAGACCTATCAAACTTACTTTTGGTGCCCACAACAGTACTTAAATACTTAATACTGTACTAAGTTTTGTCATATTTCTAAATATATGTAATTGGTAACGTTTATGCCAGTAAATAGTGATAGAGCCTAGATTTTAGTCTTGAGGCAGAATCTTTTTAATTTTTTTTTTCTCTTTTTAAAAATGATAGATCAAATACTTCTTATAAGAGAAAATTTATTTCGTAACAAGAAGTGGGGGAGGGGGTTTTTAAATATTAGCATTAAATTACAAACTTTTTAGAATAATAAAATCTCTTATCTACCAAAAAGGAAGGAAAAAATAAAAAAATAAAATAAAACAGCAAATCATGATGTGTGATTGTGAGCGAATATAGAGTGTAAATTGAAAGACATCATAGGGCACAGAAGAAGGCTTGAAAAAAAAAAAGACCGGAAAGTGAAAAAAAAAAAAATATATATATATATATATATTCCTTTATTTTTCTTTTTGGAAAGAAATTAACCATCTAATGTACTTGTTGACCTAACCCGACCCATCACCTAATCATTTAATGACAATGAGTTGAGAACAAGTTCACCCATTTTTCTAACTAGAGTCTAAATCTGGACCCATTCATAATTTTCCTTTTGGGTTCAAGAGCGGATTAATGGATCTGGGTCCAAATTTGTTAGGGAAAAAAAATATTTGCACCAAGTCTCACCTCGTTAAAAATAGGTGAAATTTTTTTATTTATTTTACAATTTACAATTGGATTCAGGAAAGAATATTTACAGTGGATTTAAATTTTAATTGGTCTTTGAAAATGCAATATCTAGTAATCTCCTTCACAAATCACAGTCAGCACTGACTGCTAAGTCCTAAGCTCAAAGCATTCTATTGGGCCAAGTCTTAAACATTCTAGGCATTGAGAGAATGCAAGTGACTTTATGCACAAATTATGCTTTTGATTTACAGTTCAACTGTTTGATAAAATGCCTCTTCGGAATAGGCATGATAAATGTTTAATATGTGTGTGCTTTCGTGCATGTGTTCCTAAATTGAATACTCAAAACTATTCAAACAACCTTATGATGCTCAAATTTTAATTCCAAAATCTTTATAAAATGGTCCTCAAGCTGCTCCACATTCCACCTAAATGAAACAATTGGACCTAAACTTGGAATGGTGTCCTTTAGATTAACCAACATGCCACTTAAAATTTGCAAAAAAAAAATATATATTTTCACAAAATTGCTATACTGACACAAAATATTCCTACTATATTTTCACAATTATTGAGATGTCAATTCCTTATATCTCAAAATAAAATAATAAAATATGAAACTGAGACCAATCATAACTGAAAATAAATGTATTGTGAAATTATTATAACATCTTGTTGTTGTCACAACATTTCCATAATAATTTTACAACAAATCCTAAGTAGTAATGTATTATTGATGGATAAAAAAATGACATCAATAATGAACTTAGTTTTAAACTAGTAACAACTTGTCATCTAAAATTTGTTGTGAAAATATTGTGGAGGTAGCATTTCTTTAAAATAAAATAATAAAATATCAGATCGGGACCTACCACAGCTGAAAATAAAGGTATTGTAAAAATATTATGACATTTTGTTGTATTTCTAAACTTCTTTTTTATTTAGTCAAATTGGGTGAGTCAAAATTCATTATTTCACACAGTTTTCTTGTGATGAATTTTTGTTTTTTTTGTTTTTAATACACAATTTAAAGTAGTGTTCTAGTTTAAAATAATTAGTAATTTGCTACTTAAAATTTGTTATGAAAATATTGTGTATATAAAAAATAAAATATCAAACCAAAACCTACCACAACTGGAAATAAAAGATACTGTGAAAATGTCGTGATATTTTATTGTGTTCTTAGGCTTTTTTTTTTTTGGTTTAGTCAAAATTTGTGAGCCAAAATTCACTATTTCAGACACTATTTTTTTAATTGACTTTTTATTTGTTTTTGTTTTTTAATTGCACAATTTAAAACTAATAACAATTTATTATATAAGATTTGTAGTATAAATCAAAAAAGTCAATACCGTACCAAAAACTGTACAACGATACGATACATTTCAAGTACCAATCAATATTAGTATACCATTTCGAATTTACCGCTATTTTATATATTAGGTCATGCTAACGAGTGCCCTTAGGGCACTCATTAATAATCAATTTTAAAAAAGTTTTTATATCACTTTTATGGGAAATGAAAAAAATTGTCAAAATATTAATTACTTTTTTTTCATTTCCCATAAAAACTTTCTTTAAATAGATTATTAACCATTAAGGCACTTGTTAGCATTTCCCTTTAAAATAAAAGATGTCACTGAAATTTCAAACTTTTTTTTTTTACATCGAAAAGGTAAAATCATTTTATTAAAGGAAAAGTAATATAAGTATAATAAGGTCCATGGGCTGTACTAGACTGATCAACTAGCCTGAGCCATAGCCAAGACATAAACCAATAAAATACAACTCAAAATTCTAGCTAGTAGGCCTGAGCCCGTAGACAAGACATAGACCAAGAAAATACAACTTAAAATTCTAGCTAGTAGGTCCTTTGATTTGCTACCAGTGCCTGATACTCATCAACTCAAATATCAACGTCAAAGCTACTATTAGTTTCATTTCCAGAAGATGTAGTTGCAGCTCCTTGCGTAACGTGATTGCCCATGGCAGTTGCCATTATGGGTTGAGGAATGTGTTGCACATTAAATCCAAGTGATTTAAAAGCTGAGAAGGCAGCAATCCTTGCTTCTGCAGCTTTATCCAGAACAATTTTGCGTGCACCATTCTTAATCTTCTTGGCCACTCCAAGTTGTACACGTCTTTGTGCTGAACCTGCTAACACTCATATTAGTCAACTTGTCAGGATTAAAAGATCTATAAAACCATAAATGCATTAAATTTTCAAATGAAGATGAATTACATGAAAACAACCTTAAACTGGAAGAAGAAAATGAAGGATAACAACATACAGTGCTATAAATATAAAATCTACCACCATTAATATCCAAGCATCACAAATATTTTAATGTCATCTTTAGAACTCCCCTTCCTCATACTAACAGATTAGTAACATAAATAATTTTTTGATAGATTAGAAATTTTATAAAAAGAACAAAAAGGCAAGGCCCTAGTACACAAGAAATATACAAGATAATTGCAAGAAAAATCTATGATCTAAAGCTACAATGATCTTAAAAATCCAACAAAGAGGAAGAAGCTAAACCCTGTGATAGATTAAATGATTAAATTTACAATTTTCTAATGAGAAATGATATGTCTACAATATTTTTATAACAAATTCTAAGTGGCAGGTTGTTACTAGTTGTTATTGTTGGGATAAAAAAGTAATCTTAGTGTTAGTTTCAAATTTGAACCAATAACAACTAACCACTTATAATTTGTTGTAAAATTATTGTAGACGTAACATCTCTCTTTTCTAATAGTTTAAGCTTTTAAAATAATCAATAATTTATTATGATATCAGAGCAAGAGATTTCAGGTTCAAACCCTATATCCACCTTACCTCCCATTTAAAAAAAATTCCACATGTTAGCCCCACTTATAAGGGCAGCTTAGGCCCACAAATGAAGGGAAGGTGTTAGATTAAATGATCAAAATCACCATTTCCTAATAACTTAGGCTTTTGAGACAATTGATAACTTATCAACGTGATTGCCCTCTACCAATCAAACAAAGATCTCAAAAATAAAAGTTTTAATTGCACATATGAGATCTCCATTCCATCAACATCTTGCAATCATGCTCCCTCCAAATGCACAATATCAAGCATAGAGGAAGAGCATTCCACACATTCAAACTTTGACGTCTCTTGAGAACACCTCCAACACATGAAAAGCTCCATCAAATTAGGCATTACCCAAGAAATTCCAAACAAAGCAAATACTAACAATCACCGCTTGCTAGCAACATCACAATGCAAAAAGAGATGCTTAATCGACTCCCCAACAACTTTGCACATACAAGACCAATCAACAATGATGATCTTATGCTCCCTTAGATTATCAACTGTTAAGTAAACAACAATACTTAACCCATCCTACCCAAACTGCTCCTATTCATTTTTTTTTTTTTTGATAAGTAAAGAAAATTTTATTCAAAGACATAATAATGAGTCACCCAAGTATATAGGAAGAATACAGCGGGGGACCAAAATAATCAAATACATAAATTACAAGCATCCATCAAATCATAGACCAAAAAAATAGAATGACTTCCTATGATAGACATCCAATCCGATAGAGATTTAAAGAAGAAAAGTTCTAAATCAGCTATAGTCCTTTCAAAATCTTCAAAACACCGATTGTTTCTCTCCTGCTCCTATTAATATAAACCGCATAAAGGATGTCAAAAATGTTATTAACAGATAGTGCAAAGCTTGAGAGATAGCAAGACACCAATCAAGAGCATCATTGTTTAGCATCATTTAAACAATACATGTACTTTGCTATAGCAACATCTTTATTCAAATTCTCCTCCCCACCCCCAATTATTAAATAAAAAACCCAATTTTGGAGAGACCAATAGAAAGGAGCTTTAGTTTGTACCATTTTACCTATCAAAAGCTGGAATGCACGAACGCGACTCCAGAGGAGCCGCACCCGCGTCCGCCGCGAGAGGGACGCCGCTGACCGCGCGTCCGTGCCGTGTCAGGCCGCGTCCTGCCACGTGGATTCTCTGACTAGCACCGACGCAGCTCAAATTGGGCCGACTCAGGCCGTATCGGCTGAACATCGGTGTGTTTTGGCCGGAAAAAGGAAATCGGCCGGTAAGAAGAAAAAAAAACTTAAAACCAAAATACTGGTGGATTTCAGCCGAATATCACTGTTCTTCGTCTTCTTCATCTTTGCTTCTTCATCTTCTTCTTCACCGGCCTTAACCCCTTTCTTCTTCTTCTTCTTCTTCTTCTTTGCTTCGTAACTCACTATTCTGTTTCTTTTTTTCTTCTCTCTTTTGAAGAGCTCTGTTTCTTATGAGTTATGACTTTCCCAGGAGATAAAAAAGCTTAGTTTTTTCTTTGTGGCTCTCACGCCTCTCTAACCAAACACGAGAGAGGCGTGAGAGCCACATCTACCTTTTTTTTTTTTTTCAATTTTATAATTCAAGTGTCAAAAACTTTATTATTATTATTATTATTATTATTATTATTATTATTATTATTATTATATAAAAAAGTATGCTTAGCAATATATTAAAAATATAAATAAAAATATTTTTAATAATTTTTTAATCGCCGAGCCCCACCGCACCCACACCCAACTTTTTCAAAAATTACTGAGTCCCGCACCGCACCCGAGTCTCAAAACGCACCCGTGCTTCATAGGATTCAAAAGAGGGGGCGGGGGGGGGGGGGGGGAGGAAGAGAGAGAGAGAGAGAGAGAGAGAGAAGGGAGAGAGGACCAATAAAAAGCAAAATATTAGATAGATGAAACTTCCCAAAGAAATTTGACAAGAACAACATGCTATAACAGTCATGTCAAGAAATCCCATTAATGGCCACAAAACAAATACAACTTATGGTCGTACTATTCTTTGGTTTGAAAATCCATGACAAAACAAAGATATTTTCATGCATGACTTGAAATGTAATTATAACTACGAACCAATGACCAAAAATCTCGTATCACCTTTTGTAGCCCATGAAGAAGATTCAAAAAGAGCTTTGGTAATTTCAGGAACAGATGCTTCTGCAATTGCTAGAGGTGTACACAAGCCAGCTTTATAGAGTGCTCTTGCTTGAGAACCCTAAAAGTCAAATAATAGAAACAACCAATCCTTGACTATTTATAAAATGTTCTAAAACACTAAAACTCAAATAATAAAAACAACCAATCCCAAATTATTATAGAAACCTGAAACCACTAGTGAGGTTCTCCTCAAGACAGTAACAGAAAGGTAGTTTGCTAATAGAAGTACCTTAATATATGGAATTGTAGTAAGCTCTACAATTTCTGCTCACTCCAAATGAAACACGATTTTGGAACTTGGCAACCAAGCCTTCCAGATCATGCCATCCAAGCCTCTCACAAAATAAAGTAACTATTGATGCAAACCTTCCAGCATTCTCTTGTAAGGCTTGAACCATGCCTCGAGCCACTTTAAAAGCTTCACAAACCTCAGCCACAGGAACTTCCTTCATCCCAGGTTTAAGAAAATGTATTTAGCAAAACAAGAAAACCAAAAAACAAATACACATCAACAAAGCCATCCCATATAAAGACGACTCAGAATCCTATCAAAGTAACCAAACTAATAAATATGCAGTCCAAGTGAAAATCAAGGAAAATAGACCAGAAGATTAAATTGAATGTTATCCCAAGTCACAGTCACCTCAAACATGCAATTCATATAATAGCATACAATATATAGTATTTGGTTTGCTGACATTCACAAATTGAGGAAAAATAGGAAATCTATTAGTGCATGCAATACCTGCACTAATCTTGATAAGATGAGTGCAACATAGAAACGTTTACACACTCGAAGTGGTTGATCATCCGAAAGCAGTTGCTGTTTGTGATCCCAAGTCGGTTTTCACTTTTGCCACGCAGCACTTTCATATTGTCTCTTGACAGCTTTGAAATGCGCAAAGGTGCACCATGTGCCATGCGCATCAGAAACGGCTCAACAACTCCAACTCGATTGCCCACTGACTGCATTTTATGCAATTGGGAAGAGAAATTAAATAATTTTTATTATAAAATCAGATGTAAAGATGAAAATTACAGGCTGAGAAATAAACCACATTAAAGTTTAAAAATTTTAAATTCAAAAAAAAAAAAAAAAGAATAAGTTATTAGCATGATTCTGAGAAGATGGAATCATATACTAAGGAAATCCAATACACAATCATGGATTTATGAAGAAAGAAAGCATACTTTATATTGATTCTACCATTAGGTAAATCTCTGAATCTAATTGCTCTTAAAAATACAAACAATTTGTTACTGTGACAAGCCAATGAGCTCTAGCTCAATTGGCACCTCCTTCCCTTATAAGTTCTAGGTGGATAGTGAGGTTTTAGGTTCAAGGCCCATTGGTTGTGTGTGTAACTAACCCAAAAGAAATATTTGTTACTGCAAGACATCCATTTAAAGAGATCAATACTTTTAAAACTCCGCATGGCATTTAAAAAAACAATTTGGAGGTCCACTTGGCGCATGAGGTAAACTTTAGATAATCTCAAAGATGGAAGCACAAAACAAGTTCTTAGTAAACTTAAGGCTTGCCTCCAGTGATACAGGAAATCATCCCTTTATCATAGCACAACAAATGGAACTCCAAAAAAGCCTCCCATAACAAAATTACATAAGCCTAGTGTTCAATAGAAAATGGAGGGTCAATAATATAAACCAAAAAAGAGTGATTGATAATGAATTTCCTTTTGGAATCAGAGAAGCCACTATAACAAGAAGCATAATTACCTGGTCAAGAGCAGATAATTGCATAAAACGTTCATAGTACAGTTCCCAATCTGGCTCAACGTCAACGTTTATTGGTGTTACCAGGTAAACTAAATGCAAATCAGATGCAAGCACAAATCCTTCTCTTGCCCTTGAAAGATCATCCAGCACAATCTAGGGAACCAAACATAAGCATTGAATCAATTTCAACAACAAATTTTTTCCCAGAAATCAACATTACTTATTGCACAAAGAGTAAATCAACAGTAAGGAAATTAAATAAAAAGGAAAATAATGAAAATAGAAGATGCAAATTTTTACAAGTGATTCTTCTGGGCAAAGAGAACTGCCAAAAGCTGCTCGTCCAAGTGGTGTGGTACTGTATAACTTAGTATCATCATTCCATTCAAGAAATTTTCTGTGGCACAACCACCAAAGAGATTCCTGAGCTGATTTCACCACATCTTGAAATGGCTTGGTGGAATTCAAAAGAGTACACCGAACATATCGATGAATATCATTAGCAGTTTGAACAATCCCGCCAGCCACAACTTCTAAAATGGCATGAGTCATTCCATTCATATCTACAAATAGACAAGAATGCAATGGTGGGCAGCTTTCATTAAGAAGTCCCATCATTCTTTTTATTTCTTCCGGTTTGCATATTAGTACCTGGTAAGGTAAAATCATTAGGGGAAAACATCAGCATCTTAATATAAAAGCAGTGAATTATGTCCTCACTGAAATACACCTAAAAAGTAAGTCAAATATGATAAAAAAATAAAGGTAATAAAACAATAACAAGCATCAATCAATTTGACATTTAAAAAGACAGTCAAAAATAATATAAGCAACCAGCAATCATCCCAGATAACAATAAAAAATAAGAGGTGCCTGGACTAAAATGAAACATAAAACAGGAACTAAAAAATCAGACATACACTTTCCCCCTTTGTATCTATCCCAGTCCGACCAGCCCGACCAGCCATCTGTTTGTACCTTGTCCCATCAATAAAATCACGACCAATCCTGGGTTATCGAAAAATGACCCTCCTAGCTGGTAAATTAACCCCAGCAGCTAAGGTAGATGTAGCAGTTAAGACACGTAAAAGGCCTCTGCGGTAGCAGGTTTCAACAATCTCTCTCTCCTCAACCTACAGAAAAGATAAATAAACATCCAAACCTTTAAAAGTAAGGAAATCCCACAACTGTCAATGACCAAGGAATCCCCATTAAAAATTATTTTAAGACAATCAAAAGACAAAGAAATCAAGTATATACCAAGAAAAATAATGAAAGATACAGCCCCAACAAAATAAATAAATACCGTGAGGCCAGCGTGGTGATAGGCAACACCAGAAGGGAGAGTTTCTTCCAATGTAGGATCCAGTCCTGCTGGACTCCTTCGCAAGGCATCAATAGCTGAAGTAATATCCAAGAACTCACTTTCATCATTACGAACATTAATAGAAAATCTTTTGAGGAACTTTGAAACATGCCTTGCAGTTGATTCACATCCCTTTCGACTAGAGCAAAATATTGACACTGAATGACCCTCTTGAACAACCTGAAATATGTTCCTTGGTACATAAATTTTCAACTTCTGGAATAATGCCCCAAAACAGCTTTACCACACAAGAAATCCCTACCTCATTACATAGCTCAACAATATGATCTGGATCTTTACCACCAAGGTCAGATGCTTTTGAGATTGTTCGAACAATATCCATTTTTTTGCTATAAATAGTGTTACCAACTTTAATACATTCTTCTAATGGAACTGGTTGAAAATCTGTCTGGTATAATGCAGCCTACATGCAGATTCAAGAAAAAATAGATCTATAAGTTTATCAACCACAAAAGAAGGCTACAGCAATCCAAGACTTAATATCCTCCCTCAAGGCAAGGTGTAAAAAGTAGATACCACTAATTCAATTGCCTTAACATAAAAAAGAGAATTTATTTAAATATAAGGCATAAAATCATTTACAACAAAAATAAATGCACCATAGATGCATCATATAAACTTGAAGCAAACTGTTACGATCAAAGCTACCTGATGCATTGTGTTCCTTTCACCTATGATTTACCAACCCTAAGACAACAAATAATGAAAAACCCAAAAAGAAAATCTTTCAAGTTCAGGGTTTTCCATAACATTGAATTTGTTTTTTTAAGCAATAAAAAAAAACTTTATTAAATCAAAAGAAAACGTGCCCGTCCATACACAAGCTGTGTACAGCAGGACAAAATCAGTAAAGTCTAAAAAAGAAGAAAAAGAATGCCATGGCAGAATAGTCATCCATTCAAACAGTACTTGCAGGAAAATGAACTTCAACTCACACGTGCTTTGTTCTATATCTTCAAAAGCTCTATTATTCTGTTCCTTCCAAATTATCCACATAAAGCACTATCATCATAACATTGATAAATAATGATAGCGACATCCAAAAATTGAGACATCAGTGTCCAAAAATTCCTTCTAGATGAAACAAGCATTTATTTCAAAAAAGTCAAAATCAAAAACATCCACAAACTCAGAGGTATAAGTTCTACTCTAGTATAAAGCACAAATACCCTATGGTGAGCTTCTATGATGTCAGCCGATTGCCAATCACTTCTAAATCTACAAAGGGAGTTACATGCACTACTTTTAAGAAAGAGGACTAAACTCTCATGTAGAACCCATCAACTAGATTTTTTAGATGTATCATTCCAAGACTCGTAATGGTCCTCCTAGAAAAGGACTAAGATATTTGATGAAATTAGAAATATATTAGGCAAGCTTCTACAAATCAATTTTGCGCCCATTTTTAGCTTTATTCCTCTATATTCTAGATACGTATTAGGCTAATGATTCATCCACAGAACCATGGTTAGGTGGTATTTGGGGCATTTTTCAGGCATTGATTCCCTTCTTATGTAAAAATGTGTGACAATTGCATATCTTTCCCCTTTCTTCTTTAGTTCAAGAAGTTACAGACACCCAGACGGTCTTGGTTTTTCAACTTCACCCTTCATCCCCATTCTCTGTTCTTACAAGCCAAAGAGTTGCCATTTGAGCTAGAGCTCATTGGCCACAAGTAGATCTTTAACATTAAAATTAACGTGAAATACTAGAATATGTGTAATGAAAATTAGTTCGACTCACTTGAAGCCAATCAGCAACAGCTGCCACATTTGGCATGGTTGCACTCATCCCAACAATTTGCAAACCATGAGCAGGGTCAACCTTACCACTGCTCATACCTGAACTTTCTCCACTACTTGATTCTGAATTGCCTTCATCAGCTGCATAGCGAAGCTTTGTCAACATAAGTTCCAAAAGATAACCCCTATTCCGATCACCAACCTGTTGATGAACATAAGGATGAGAACCTACTATGTAACTCAATCAGATAGCACAAACCTAAAGCCAAGAAGAAAAACTAAATGGAGAATGCCTTTCAAAGAGAAAACAAAGTAAAAAAGGCAAGATATCTACAAAATACCCCCACTGCCTTTGACTAAAATACCATGTGTAGTTCATCTATCACGATTATTCCAATTTCTAACAAACGACCCTCTTCAAGTAATCTGTTTATTAGAAGGTTTGTCTTCTCTATTGTGCAGACAGCTACAGCAGTATCTTTAAGAAGTGTTCCACTACCTTGGTTTCCATAATAGCTACGAACATGCTTACCAAGTGGTTCAAGAAGGACCTCCAGATGTTCAACCTGCACCAATTAGTACACAAACTAGAAATATATATACATAATTCGAATTAAGGAAACTATAATCAATTTATGCTTGCATCAATTCAAAAAAAAAAAAAAAAAATCCAGTAAAGCACCTTTTCTGCACAAATTGATACATAAGGAAGTACAAGTAGTGCAATTTTTCCAGTTGATATGACACACTGCAACATCAAAATTTCAACAACAAAACTTTTACCAACACTGCAGCAGAGGAAGCAATGTGAAGCAACACAGAGATTCTCAATAACACTCCCCACCCCCCCCCCCCCCCCCACACACAAAAAAAACCCAAAAAAAAAGAAAAAAAAAAAGAAAGAGCAAAACTTGCAATGAGCACATAAATTTGGGGTAGATATGGATATAAATAGAACTGCCAATTATACAAATTAATAACACAAGCAATTCAGAAGTCACGTGTATATATTATTTAGAAACAAATTGTGATTACACTAGAAAGAAAAATAATATACTTTCTCAAATGTCAAACCATATACATTAGAAAATATCATGTGTTAATGAATAAAATCTAGAAGCTAGAAGCCTTAAAATGCTCAGTGGCCTAGAACACTACCAATTGTTCCAAAAGTTTAAGCTACTAAGAAATATTGAATTTAATTATTTAATCATTATTCTAACACTCACCCCACATGTGGGCCAAGATGCCCTCTCAATAAGTTGACATAGGATAAATTGGGGATTTGCCTAGGTGTGCTTGTGGTAGGCTTAGGGTTAGGAGGATTTACAAATTCATGATTTAGAACCTTTAGAAAGAAGGGTTAGGGTTCAAGAATGACCAGAGTTTTTTAGGGAAGAGAAAATTTTAGGGTTGCAAAGAGGTAAGAAGAAACAGAAATAGAATCTGCCCACAGTTTGTGAACAATACATGTGAATAATACCCATAAATAGTGACAGAATATCAAAGAGAAGGGAAATATATGAGAGAAAAGAAGGGGGAAAAAATTAAGGACAATATGCCTCAATACTCAAAACACTCAATATTTTATTAATCAACATCAATTCATCCTTATTTGAGTACAATAATACATTTATTCAAACCTAAATCTTAACTTTTCCTAATAGAACTAGGACTCCTTTAATTAGTAAACCAAAGCCCACACATAAAATACTCATAAACTAAATAAGACTTACTTATTAATAGATATAACTCAAGTCCCACAACTATGGCTCATAACCAACAATTGTAGAGTTACTAAAATACACTTGGCTCTTTAATAACCAAATAAAACCAATTTAACTACCATGAACACTTATTCTTGGGCTTTGCATTAAATTTAGGCTTCCATAGAGGATATTGTTTCTAACCACGTTACAGTTGTGCTATCATAAGCAGGGCCCAACAAATGGGACTTTTAACTTTTTGAATGAAAGGTAGAGCACATACGTGGTTCAAACTCTCAAAACCACTTGCATCAATAACAAGATTAACTACCCACTTATCCCAAAAACTTAAGATAGTAAGAAAATTTAATCATTTAACCATTATTCTAACAAGCCTAACCAAGAATATAGCAACCAGAGCATCACAAATATTATTTGTCTTCTTCATATCTAACTACAGTAGATCATACAAAAAGTTAATTCCTATTGGTTTAATCGCATGGGTTTGAAATATTAGAGGGATTAAAAAAAAAAAGTATTAACTACAAATAATAATAAAAAGTAAAGAATTAAGAGAGGATAGTATAACTGAAAACTTAAGATGAATTCTAAATCCACAGGAAACTACCTTGTAGATGCACAATATACTAAGTTTCTTCTCTGTAAGACGCCATCCACCTGAAGGCAGTCAACCTGAAAAATAATATAAAAAAAAAATTTGAATGTCCACCACAAGTACTTCTCAAAATGCTTCCTTATTAGCCACTTCCACTGCTTCAGAGTGCATTTGTATGGAGTGTTTTCAGAGGGGTCCGCAAAACCATAGTTATTTCTTTGCCATCGCCGGGACGATTTTGAATGTTCACGCGCAAGCGCCAGAGTCTAGACGATAATATGCAGATCTACAGGTAAAAGCGTTTTGATTCAAAAAATTTGACAATTTTGCAATTGTGCCCTTTTCCTTTTCTATATTTTCTTCGTTTACTCGAACTGTTGGCTTTTTTCAGTTTTCCCATCTACTATAGCTAATTATGGAAATAATATGGGTACGAGTACAACTTTTCGGTTTCCCATGTGAAAGTAATGTTATTTCAAATTACAACCAATCACGTTAGCTTTTGTGATATTTGATATGTTCTTAACATTACTCTTAAAATACACTTTATATATTTCCTTACTTTATGAGTAAAGGTGTTCAAAAATTTGTAAATCTGATTTTGATCAACATAATTAATCACAAACAGTTTCACTGAAATACTCAATCATAACTGTCAATAATTTTGTAATTCAATCAACACCTCATGGTATTTTTTATTGAGATATCTACAATTCAAATCCTCCGTCCAAATCGCAATTATTGAATTATCAATATATATACATACACACACACAATCATAATTGGGTTTTGTAACCTAAAACCTAACTTGTTTTTATTAGCTTTTGGACCTTTCAACCCTCAAATTGGAGAATCCCACCTACCTAGTGGTTTGATGAATCATTGACCTTTGTTTTGCCATCCTCACCTCTCACTAGCATCATCCATCCTTCACACTTGTCGCACATCAAATATGAGTCGCACCTAAACTCGATCTAAAATATGAGTCGCACATAATCTCAATCTTCATTCGATATGGCAAATATGATCCGCGTTGATGCCACTAGTTAATTGATCTACCTCCTCTAGCATCTAATTGCCGGAACTAGTCATCGGCTTGAAGGTAATCTTTAACAAATCCTTTTTAGGTTTAGTGATTGTTCAAAACTCAATCTAATCACGTTGGTTGACAATTTGACCCTCAACTCAACCAAAGCCAACCCATGAACACCTCTATTTGAGAGCTTAAACAAGAGGGAATATAACAAGTATGAAGAATTGCTCATTTTATTATACTCGCTAAAAGTGTCAAATCATGTTTTCATCCAAATTTGGGCTAACTATAGGAGAGTATGAAAATGTTTAAGTAACTTTTATTGGAATTTAAATAATACACCCCTTATCTACTTGTTCTCATTTTCACTCATCACCCAATTTCCTTGCCATTGGCACCTCCCTATCTTCACATGTTACTGATTTGAATGCCTTAAGAAAATACAAGATAATCTTAAAACCACAATGATGATGATGTTGTTGCTGTGTGTTTTTTTAAACAAAATTGTATCAAACACACAACTAAATTTTCAAGAAATCAAATTTTCATAGAATAATCATTGAAATTGCTAATTATTTTAAGGGTCTATTTGAAATCTGTTTATTTTGCTGAACAGTGCAAGAGGCGTTGGGTTAGTAAAAAAAAAAAAAAAAAAGGGGGCTGAAACGCAGATGCCAATCCAAACCAACCCTATTGCATTTGAATACCACTTATTTTCTGAAAACTAAAAACTAAAAATAAAAAAATATATATATATATATTTTTTTGTTTATTACTGTTCAGCACTGTTCATTGGCCTAAATACACTGTTCAATGCCAATGAACAGTGCATAACACGCTGGTTTAAAAAAAAAAAAAAAAAAAAAAAAAAAAAGAAGCCAAAAACGTGAGATAGGTCCAGACGCAGACGCAGACGCAAACATTCGAATCCAAACGGAGCTCTAGCGTTTAAGTAAGAGGTAGCTTAAACAGACTGAATCTATCATGTTTGAGCAATTTCATTAGTTACAAAAATTTTCTAAAAATTTGCTACAAAATTGTGTGATCAGTTGTCCAAATTGTCATCTATGCTGTCAGAGAAAATGTCCAAATCAACTCTGCTGTACCCAAAAATACTAGTCCAGCTATCCAAAATGTTGTTCACTAGCTATACAATATACTGTCCAAAAAATGCATATTCTGTCCAGAAAAGCTATTCATCATAGAACAACATAATCTTGTAGTAGGGTCTAAAAAAATAAACCACAATCTTATGGGAGGAAAAATAATAAAAAAAGTATACGTTAAGGTTGTTTTCTTTCCTTTTTTTTTTTTTTTTTCTCCTCTAAAGTTTATAGAGTGTACTTAAATCACTTGCACTTCATATTTAATTTTATCACATATTCCTATAGTTACATTCTCATAATTTCCATTTTATTATTGTCCTCAACCACATTAAAAGCATATCTTTAAGAATACATAACTACTCTAACCAAATCATGAAATAAAAATAAAAAACAACTTGAAAAGATGCTATTTTGATTCTTTTACAAATACATATATTTTTTTTATTGACTAAAAACAAGCAACTTACTTAATAAATCTTTCGAGATCCTTCCGTTCCCAATGCCTGCTAAAGATCTCATTTATCAGAGAATACCAAAAAATAATATGAAGAAAAAAATATGGATTTATATAAATAAATAATTAAAAAAGACCTTGAAGGCAGAGATGAATATCAATGGCATGAAAAATAAAATACCAGCAGTCCAGCCACAGCACGTGGCAGAAGTGCTTGACTGTTGCAAGCAAAGCCACAACCAGTGTCGTTTTCTACGTCTCCTCATGTATTCCTCGACTCTTTCTCTCTCTTCCTCTTCGTCTGTCTCTCTTCTCAGATACAAAGCAAGCCACCCAAAACTGCCACCACCACACGAACCAGCCACCCAAAACTCAAACTACCACCACACCACTACTACTTTACTTGAAACTTAACCACCATAGCCAAAATCCAAGAAATCCACACCCAAAATCAATCACCACCACCAAACCCACGGCCAAACCCACACCAAAATCAGTCGCACCACCAAACCCACCACCACCAAATCCGAGAAACCCACACCCAAAATCAATCACCACCACAGTCAAAATCCACCAAGCCCACGGAGATGGAGAGAGAAAATACGAAAGAGAAGTGAGAAAAAAAAAAAAAAGAGAAAAGAAAGAACCGGTGAAGAAAGAAAAAGAAGAGAGAGAAGGGATGAACGGTGAACAAAGAAAAAAAACGATAGAGAGAAAGAGTGGCGTCCAGACAAAATGAGCCAGAGAAGGGAAGAGAAAAGAAGTGAGAGAAGAAAGAGAGAGAGGGAAAAGTATGAAAGTTAGAAGGATCCGGTTAAAGTCGCGCACGTTAAACTTTCTATTTTTGAAAATATTTTTTTGAGAATCGTAAAAATTGTCATTATTTTTTTAATTTTCGAAAAATAAATTTTTAAAAATAAAAATTAATATGTGTCATAAGGTACACATCAGTAAAATTCAAGTTGAAAAGCAAAAAGATATTGCACCTAATAATAGAAGTGGGATCAGATTCAGTCACGGCGTGTTGGATCGAAATGGTGAAAAAGGCAATTAGAAAATTGCTGAAAAGTACAAATGCCTGTACTCAGAATCTCTGCTAAAATCAAAATAAATGACATGAATGACAAAAAAAACAAAATTCATGTCAGAAAAAATAAAAAAAAGTTTGTGGTTAACGGACACCGCACGGTGCCCGTTAACACAACTCATAAATAAATAATGTTATTGCAAAGGTGTGATGTACAATCGTTTTGGCGTGTATTGATATTGATACTGATACGGATTCAGCTGCCTCTTCCGCTTTTTTTTTTTTTTTTTTTTGATAGAACTTTTCTGACTTTATTGGATTCTCCATCAACGCGCCAGTCAGTACAATAATGTGTAAAACTGCATATTAAATGACTTTTCATTTAATTCTTTTTTATTATTATTTTTTTTCATATGAAGACATGGTCTTAGGTGGGACTCGGGAGTTAGCTTGGATGATTGCGAAAAATAATACAAAGAGCTGAAAAAGAAGATGGCCTTTGTGATAATGTTGTTTTAATAACGTTATTTGTATTTTTTAAAAATATGTGTAGATATAAAAATATGTGAAAATACGTATAATATTGTTTAAAACTGAAAACATATTGTTAAACTATTTTACTAAACGAGTAATTCTTAGGTACTTTCGAAACACGGAGAATGATGCTCTTTCCTCTCATATTCATAGTGGAGTCCACCATGAATGTGAGATGAAGGAGCATTATTTCACTATACTGTGGAACTACCTAAGAATTTTCCATACTAAACAGGGCCTAGGACTCGAAGGAATTAAGAAGTTTCTTTTAAGGTCACCACTAAGGGTGTCAATTTGGATTAACGTATCGGGTTCATGTCGTATCGAGATAGGGGTATTCGACTAAATGGCTCAATCCTAACTCGACCCATTTAATAATCGTGTCATAATCCTTCAACCCTAACCCAACCTATTAATAAGGCGAATTGACTTGACCCAACCCATTTGACACGCTTAATAAACGAGTCGTCTTGGGTTGACACGAATGTAACACAACCCATTTCAACTTACATAATATTAAATATAACATCCATATAGAAATAATTTTTTTTAATCCTAAAAAGCAGTGCATACACTTCAACTCCTCAACCCACATTCAAAATAATATAGTTCAACAAAAATATAACATTCATCAAGAAATAAGTTTTTTATACTCCAAAAGAAAGGCATACACTTCAACCTAAATTCAAAAAAAACAAACTTTAACAAAAATAAAATAACATAGTTCAACAAAAATATAATATCCTTGGAACTTGCCAAATGCTAAGTATCAATATTGAAATAATTTGAGCAACTAATAGACTAATCCTGACTATGACCACGACTATCATCCATAGATTTTTTGTTGATGTCCAAATTCATGACATCTTCCACAAGCTCGTCCAATTTCATTTGTGCAAGTTCTATGCCCAAAAAAAAAAAGTATTAGTAGTTCTAGGGTATGTAAAGTTTCAATTTTCAATTATATCCCGTGTAAATTTTTGTAATTACTTACTTTTCTTTTTAAATTTAAAATATATGTTGGATATAAACGGTATTTGACAAATCTAAAATAAAATAAATATTTATTTGTTATACAAGTTAAATAGGTTATGTTAAATGGGTTATTTCAGGTTGACACAAATAAATTGGTGTGTCAAATGTGTCTATTGTGGGTTACGCGGGTTGACCCACTTATGACACATTTCTTATCGTGTCACTTTTGGGTTGACCTGTTTATGACTCAAATCCATTAAGCCCCAACCCTAACCCGAAAAAATCCGTGTCGGATTCATGTCGTGTTCGTGGGTTGGGTTGAATTTTGACACCCCTAGTCACCACACACACACACACACACACACACACACACACACACACACACACACACACACACACACATATATATAAACACCATTACAAACATATTTTTTTTTTAAATTCTTTTTTATTTAGAAACCTTTAAACCATGCACTAAATTAACAATTTCAATATTTTAACTTTTTAATAATAATAATGATGATGATGATGATGATTTATTATTATTAGTTGTTGTAATTTGAAGAGTTTAGTTTACCTCAAGTACTTTTTTAACTGATTTAAAAAAAAAAAAAAAAAAACGGCCACATCACTTACTAATTAAATAAAATGTAGAGATTAAACTCAATACCACTTGTATTGTAAATTTAAAACAAAAGAAGATGTTCAGTTAAAACAAATATTAGAGTAAGTCAAACCCTAATCTGAAATAGTAAATTGAAATAGACAGGTATTAAAATATTAAAATAAATTAAGCTCATTTGTTAATTGAGTCCTTACTTAGGGAAAAAAAAATTGAAAGGAGTGCAATTGAATAAAGAGAAAGTGACTCTTTGTGATATGAAAATGGAAATAAAAAGACTTTCTTTCAAGAAAATTGAGAAATTGTAATCTTAAAAGATCATGTCGAAGATAGCTCATTTGAAAAATGAACTCTTAATATACATATTTGTTTGGCATTAGACTTTTAAATTCAGTTTTTAACTTTTATATATAACTTTTTAAAACCTCACTTTTACCTACATTTTTTCACTTTTAAAATTTTTTTAAAAGTACAAATATACTTTAAAACAATATAAAAAAAAAACTAAATAAATTATTCCCAAAAAGTCTTTTTCCTTCAATATATTTTCTCTACACTAAATTGACCTAATAAAACTTGTAGGGCCAAAAATGGTTGCTGACCCTAGACAATAGAATTTGTAGAGCATGGATAAAAAAGGGGTAGGCACTAACAAAACCATGGTGCAACCAGTGTCCGAAACTCTTATGTAATTTTGGTAAGAATCAGAGGTTCCATGGGGAGTCACGGTTATGATCTTTCTCGGGCCTTAGTGGGGATCTTGGCCGTGTTTTTGGGTGTTTCTTCTCTTCGGCTCAGTCCGAAGAGTTCAACCCCTTCCTCCGGACTTTTTCTTCTTTTTTTCTTTTTCTCTCCTCCCCTTAGATAGGGAATCATTTTCTGTTATATAGCCTCCTTTTACTGATCTTCACCGTCCATTTGTCAGTTATCCGGACGTTGTGCATTAGGGCCTGTCCTATCGCCTACTTTTTCAGGTTTTATGTCCGTTTCCAGACGTTCTGACATACTCTAAAAGTTGAAGTGATTTGAAGCTCCCAGGTTTAGTAGTCATATCATCATTTAAAGAGGCCAGGATGTTGGTGAGACTTTTCAATGGGGGAAGGATATTTTCCTTTTATCCACGTAACTTGGCCGAGGACATAGGCGTCTTCGGACAGGCCCTTTTGAGGCTCAGGGCCCATTTTCTGTTTTCGGCTAGTGCTTTCCTTGGTGCGGGCCTTGGGCCGGCTCTCTGGAATGGGCCATGTACGTTGACATTTGGGGCCCCACAAAACTAATTTTACATCACTATTTCCATAAATATAGTATTTTAGAGATTTATTTTATGTTTGTTGTAACTTGTAAGAGCATCAGTATACGACATGATAAAACTCTAAATATGCTAAAATTTAGCATCAAACCCCATAAATCTTGCATTACCCGCACTTTCAATTCTAAATAGTTTTACATTAAGCTAGAGCACCATCATAAAAGTAGGATGGTACTGAGTAAGATGGTATTTTTTTTCAATAATATTTTATTGAGTTTTGGGTTTTTATTTAAGTATTATGTTATATTATTTAATTGTGTAAATATATTATTTTAATGTGTTATATAATAAAGTAAAAGTTGAGATGTTAAATATATTATAAAATAATATGGTGTAATGAATAAAATAATTTTTAAGATGATAAAATTATATAAATTTTTAAATCTGAATGCTAATGCTCTGATTTGTAACTTGGAACCATAAAACTAGTACTATGGGTATGTTAAATGAAAACAAGTGGGAGGGAGTGGCCGAGTGAGACTGAGTAAAATGAAGGTATAAAATAAGAATGTTGTGATTTGTGAAGATTCATCCCTTAAATAGATAAAAGTTTAGAAATTCTTTTTAGAAATTTGTTATGAAAGAAAATTATTATCATTTATAACTAACATGTCCCTCTTCACGTGAATGCATAAGTGGGAAGAAGAAGAACGCCATGGCGAATACTAGAAGAAGCTTTGAAAGGGATAATTACGTTTTACTCACCTGTGATTTGCCTATAATTTGACTTGTCTACCCGTGGTTTCAATTTTAACACTTTACCCACTTGTGATTCCCTCCGTTACTACTCTGTTACCCACCTCTACTGTAGACGTCACTCTAACATATAAACTCATCAAAAATAGAACCTAAAGTAAATCAAACACTCCTCACTCCCAGAACACACTCTCATCCAACGTGCTCACCAAACTAAGATCAGAATGCAATGTGCTTGAGATAATGGATTGAGAACCACCTGGGTTTTGATCAGAAACTCCAAACAACCCATTTGCAACAAACCATTAGAAAAATGCAACAGTAAAAATAATCATGTTGACCCAATTTTGCACCTCATGCTCCGTGTTTATTTCTAGGGAAAAATCAAAGGGCAGAGAGAAAAAGGGAGAGTGAAGCAAAATGCAAGCGAAAGGCGTAAGTGTTTTGTTTCATTCGTGCATAAATCAAACATGCTTGGGATAACTTAAACAATACGACTTCTGGATCAAGAACTCTGTTTGTTTCTAGAGAAATTGGCAAAATAAAGTGAAGGAAAATGGTTACAAGTAAATATAATAACAACTAAACAATAATCGATAGCCTTCCAGAAACTACAACTAACCCATTTGGGAAAACTTCAAAAAAGAGCAATGGCGTAATAAAATCCCACTGACCCAGTAAGGAAAGTTTGAATTTTTCCCAAATTTACGAGCTGGTGCTCTGCTTGTTTCTTGGGAAAAAAAATGCAAAGAGAGAAAAAGAGTGTGTGTAGCAAAATGCTAACTAGAAAAGGGTGTTGGCATTTCATTTTGTTTCATTAATGATGACCCACAAAAGTTTAGTGATTGATTAATTCCATGATGATATGGACCCATTTGAAGCTAACTTTCAAATCGGGAGAATATAAAAAAAAAAAAAAATTAACGCGATGTGTTAGCTTGGGTCCTCATTATCCCAGGTTCAATGGTTATAACTTGGCCACATAAAAGCTGAAACAAAGAACACGAGCCATCTTAATTTCCCAGTCCTCCACCTATCCCAAAGTTTGATCCGGAAGAACATCACATTCTGCGTAAAACCCATAAGTTTTTTTGGCCTTTTCTTGCTTTGTATAGCACAATATGGCCAACATGGAAGCACTAGGATCCAAGCAGCAAGCTGTTGAGTTTGAGATCATGGGTGTGCCAAATGGGTATAACGAGGAGGAGATCTTAAAGCAAATTGATGCAATCCATGTTACTAGTGGTGGAGTTTGATGCTGAGTCTTTTTTCATTTTAGTCGAAAACGTTGTCAAGCATGCCGCACCCATTGTTGATAGTTTTGTATTTTAGCATTATAGCATCTAGGATCTTAGTTTGGTGAGCAAGTTAGATGGGAGTGAGTTTTGGGAGTGAGGAGTGTTTTGATCTGTTTGGGCTTTCGTTTTTGACATATTATGTGTCAGAGTAATGACCGAAAGAGAGGTGGGTTACAGATTAGTAACAGAGGGAATCACAGGTGGGTAAAGTGTCAAAATTAAAACCACGGGTAGACAAGTCAAATTAAAGGCAAACCACAGGAGTGTAAAGTGTAATTATCCCTAAAAAAATAGTGGATTGCCTGTAGTCAGTGGACAGTATTGAGTTATCGATTATGCGCACCATCTATTTCCTTTTCAATTTTTTTTTAATTTTTTAATTTTAACTTTTATCTTTTTTTAAAAAAATATTTTTTTTAATTTAATAGTTAAAATTAAAAATTATTTTTTTTACCTCAATTATTTATTGCTATTGCGTGCAAACATTGCACCTGATCTCAACTTTGATTTTGTCATTATATCAGTGCCTAGTCCCATCAGCAGTTCTATATTTAGTGACTAGACAATTCACCATTATAGATTCATTTTATAGCTTTAGGTTTAGAGCATTTCTCATAGAGTATATGTAGCCAAAATATAGAGAATATATGTTATTGTTCATGCTCTAGCAGCTTCTCTATATCCGGAAATTCTTTTGCCTAATGAAGTAGCCCATTCTTCAAATCATTTTTTTCTATTATAATAATTTGCTGTTGAATAAAAAAATGTTGGAAGATGTATAGTTGTTAAAAAAGAATAAATAATGAATGAATAAATAATACTTAAATGAGATAGAGAATGTGATAGGGAATCTATTGGAAAGTGTATTTGAAAAAGTGGGTAGATAAAGGTAAAAGTCATTGTTCATTCTCCAAACAGTACAAAAATTTGATGAATTTGCTGAATACGCTCTTAGGGATTTTTTTAAAGATTTTATTTATTCAAATATTTTTTTGTCTGGTAGTGTGATTTAGGTTTTTCCCTCACAGGCTGATTTGAGATCAATCCTTTTTTTTTTTTCTTTATTATTATTATTATTATTATTATTTTTTGGTTAATAGTGTGAATGTGTGATAGGATTTTTTTTTTTAGCAGGAAAGGATCACTTCTATGGATTAAATCAATTAAAAATACCAAACCACAATTGATTAAAGGGAAATTTATCATCTTTCACGGTTTAAATCCATTATTCCATACAAATATTCATAATTGGTTAAAAAAAAAAAAAAGTAAAATTTTAAAAATTTGTTATGCTAAAATTTGATGCCAAACACACTCTAAATGGTCTAATTAGAGCATCCACATAAGTGGATGCAAACTTTTCGTTTATTTTATACGAAAAAACTTACTTTTTCTATTTTACACATTTATTTTTACAAAACATCCACATCAGTTTATCTATTCTACAATTTTATTCAATAAAATATTCATTATTTTACAACTTTTTATTATTCACTCTCTTACTGCCCCTTTCTCTCACAGACCCACAATCCATCACTACCAACGATCACTCCACACCTAGCCACCGTCACCACCACCCAACCAGCATCATCAAGAAAAACCAACCCACTAAATTCCAAACTCATTCAATCCCAAACCCATTAATCACTCACCCAACCCGAAACCCAGTCAAGCCAAATCATCACCACCCAATCGACAACAAGATCATCAAAACCCACCAGTGAACCAGAAAAAACAAGCAGTTCAAGATCAAAACCCACTGATCAAAATATTCAACCCACTCATCAAAATCCCAACCACCATCACCCCGATCAATACCCATGGATCAATACTCATTAAAACCCACCATCAACCCGATCAATACCCCATGGATCAATACCCATCAAAACCCACACATCACATCCCTAAGAGCTCTGACACGGCGTCGTTTATGGGTCTCGTGCGAGTGAGATCATACCATCTAAACTCTGCCACGGTGTTTCTGAGCTTCGCCACGGTGTCGTTTGCATGTTGAGATCATATTGGCGGTGAGTAAGATCAGTGGCCTGAGGTGAGATCGGTGGACTGAGGTAAGATCAGTGGACTGAGGGAGAGATGAAATGATAGAGAGGTGAGAATGAGAAGACTATTCACGGTTGAAAGAGAGAGCTGTGAGCCTGAGAGAGTTGTGAGGAGAGAGAAACAAATACTAAAATAATGGATAAACGAGCTACTGTAACCGTGTAAATATATACAGTTACTGTAACTCATGGAAATTTTTAGACAACTTTACACATTTTTACACCCACTGATGTGGGTATTTTTTTGCTCAAAATATGTAAAATTTGTACTTCCTTCTATTTTAGAAGACTATAAATAGACCAATGTAGTTGCTCTAAGATATTTGAAAACCCGAATCTTGGACCCAAAACACTCCAAAGAAATTTCTGGGAAAAATACTTGAATGCCCGCTTCAAAAAGATTTGCTCTACATCCTTTTCATTTCACCTACTTGCTCAACCTTGAACCTGCACCTAGGTAGTTATCAATGATCGTTATCACAGCCATGTCACTCCATGGTCGTCCCAAGTCGAATTTACCAAATTCTCAAGCCAAAGCTTGTCGGTTGGCATAGCTCCAATCAGTGACTTGTGTATGACAATACCCCTGTGATTCTCATTCCTGTCACTTGTCATCACACTACTGCCATTTGCAGTCAGAACATTAACTTGACTGGGCCTTGACTACTTCACTAAGATTAGACAATTCTGAAACACGGTACTTGCCTTGTCAAAGATAAAATCAACCGTCCCCTCAATGATACGATTGCCGAAGAACTGTGATCCAACAGGAACATAGAGTGTATCTTGAAACCCGCTAAATCTACATTTATAAAACGCCACTTCAACGTTAATGATCGCGAGGGCTACAGCTTGATTAACTTGGCCATCAAAATTCTATTTCATATTAGTAGAAATTTTACCTCTTAATGGTAAGATTAACTTGATCATTTAAAACAACTAATAATATCTCTAATTAGCAAAAACGAAAGCACAATATAGCTCATAAACACAATTTACAATATCACAAGCTTCCTACAAACACCCAATCCTTACAAACTAAAGAACAATTGACTACTTAAATATAAATACTAGACAAGATAGGGAATACGCTTCTCAGGAACCAAAGCTATATAGAACATGTGTTATTTGCCTAAAAAGAAACAATAAAATTGTTGATTATTTATATTACTTAATTAAATCACTAATTTAATTACTTATAATATGTTTGGTTCATTTACACATAAGACTGTTGAAAATGATTTCCCAGCACAAGAAGAGAAGACCATCCAACTACGCGGTCTACAAGACTACCCCTCTTTTTTGTTCTTTGCAACAGTAGCCAATAGTTTAGCACAAAGTTCACGTAACGAAACAATACTCGATCTCAAATCAATTGAACCAGTATCAAATTAGAATTAATCTAGAATTATAATAAATAAGTAAGATTAGAATGTGCTATAAGATTCTAATCTAATTAGATTTCTTTTTGAATATTAATAGTTATGTTCGAGAATATAGAGGGTGTTTGCTAGGGTGTTTGCTAAGGTATTTTAAACAACGGTTTTCAGTATTTAAACAATACTATATGTATTTTCACACATTTTTTTACCCACACGAATTTCTAAAAAATACAAACAATATTGGTTTTTAGTATTTAAACAACACTACATATATTTTGACACATTTTTTACCCACATATATTTAAAAAAAAAAACAAACAATGTTACTTGCATAACATTACCAAACACTGCCATATTTATTCAAATATTTAATATTTATCTGAAATTCTATTCTATATTCATATAAACTATGTTATATTAATAGTTCATATGAATTTTTTTATATGAATAAACAAAAAAAGTATATTTGAATCAACAATTAAGGTATGATCTTTATATATTTGAATATTTCCTGCTTCTACTATTGCAATAATATTACTTATGGAAGATATAACTAAATAAAAATAATGAAAGCTTGGCCTCCAATACCTATGGAAAAGTCTAGGGTCACATAATTTTTCACAACTTCTTGCCACAATTGTGACGTGACAGAGTGTGATTGGTAAAGAAAAAATAGTTGTTCCATGTGTAAATGATAATTAACCACTCACAATCTATCACGTTAGAGTTGTGGCAAAAAATTTGCTTAATAATTTGGGTCCTAGAGCTATTCAATACCTATAGTATAATCTCTAATAATATAGATGATTGTCCACGAAAAGGTCATTATAGTCGCCCTTTCTTACTTATCCAAAAAAAATAAAAATAAAAAAGTCAAGGCAACTTACCCACGATATAATCAAAATTCCCATGAATTCATAGTGTGATGAATTTGACACATGGATTAACGCCATGTCTCGGATTAATGAGTTCACCATCCATGTATCCCTATGGGAGTTAATATATATATATATATTGCTAATATTATAAGCACTGGTAAATAATAATAATAACAACAACAACATTAATAATAATAGATTAAATTGTTCTTTTAATTTTTGTAAATAATTTACAAAAATGAACTATAGAGGTGACTTACTATGAGTTTAAGACAAAAAGTAACAATGTGATTGTGGACTTTCAAAGATATGCATAAAATAAACTCTTTGGTGAGTATAAAAATTTCAATTTTTTTTTTTTTTTACAATTATTTAGATGACAAGTTTTTAATGATAAACAGTATAATTGTATCAATGATGAGTATATGTGGAAATTATTTATATATTTTTTTAATAAAAAAATTAATAATAATTTACCACCTTAATAAGTTGTGAAAAATGTTATTTAGCATTACCAAGAGGCTAGTGGCTCTTAGTAGTGCAGTTCAGGCCACTTGATTAGAGTTTCATCCAAAATACTTACCACTAGGCAAAGTTGAAGGTGGCAAGTTCCTTAAGAAAGAAAATGAACAACCAGTTCGAACAAGATTAAGAAGAAGAAAATGATGTCAAATATTAAGAAGAGAAGGGTGACTTGGAACTATGCAAGAAGGGGATTCTAATGGGAGAGAAGAGCATTACATTTAACTTGCTTTTACCAGGAATGAGAAAATTTTATCCTAGTCCATACAGAAAAGTAAGTAATTTAGATGATGTATTTTGCTATCTTAACGTCATCAAAGAAATACTTTCTTAGCCAAAAAATGAAGTGATCCACCACCTACTTACCCTCTTTGGACAATGCATAATTAGTTTTTTTGTTAGGCTTTTAGCTTCCCTACTGGCTACTGTTTTTTCTTTTGCTATTCTTCAAAGAAAGTAAGAATTATGGTTACTCAGTCAGGGCCAGCCCAAGAAAAGTTGGGGCTAAGGCAAAAATTTTATATGGGGCATTTTTATATATACACATTAATTAAATAAAATTATATAATACTAATTAAATTAAGATTTATTTGATGTAAATATAAAAATTGATGAATAATACTAACTAAATTAAGGTTAATTTCATATAAAGGATTGAATATCATAGTTGAACCATAAATTTAAACAAAAAGAACTTTAAAAAAATAAAAATAAAAAGAAACTTACTTTAACTTGAATATATGACTATACATAGTTAAGTACAGTTGTAATTTAAATTTTATAGATTATTTTTAAGAGAAAGAGATGGATAGATATTATTTGGTTTGTGGCTTTGTAGGAAATTAGTTTACAAAAATTAAGGTCTCAAACTATTAGAGGAGATTAGTCATCATTGATGAACTATCACATTTGCAACATCTTTTTTGAAACATTTCAGGGTTTCATTTGGTTTAAATTTCTATTGGTCTCTTATTTTGGAAGCCTTGTTAGAAATGAAAAAAAAAAATTACTAAAGATATTACAAAATGTTCACAATATAATATAATAATGAGTGTATTTGATGAATTTCAACAATTTAATTTATTTGTATTTGAATTAATTTTTTATGTGATTGGTGATATGTCAATTAAACCTATAGTAAAATTTGTGAAATCTTTACCATCACTCTTAAAAAAAAGTATCAATTATTTAAAAAATGTTATATTTTTATAAAATTTTGGGCCTTGAGATTTTTTTTAATAAAAATTTATTTATTTTGTTGTGGGGCCTTAGGCCTAGGCCTAAGTTGCCTAGGTCTTGGGCCGGCCCTGTGCTCAGTTGGGCAATCACTGGTATTTCTCTATCATGTACAGATGCCATTGTAATAAGTATTGGTGCAATATTTATACTGGATTTAACAAATATTTGAGGGACTACTTGTTTTCTTTAAACTTGATTTTACATTGTTTTCTTTCTTGTTTTACATAGAATTAGAGGGACAACGTTTCTTAAATTCCAAACCCACGATAACACAAACCTCAAATCTTCTCCTTTGCAACAAACCCCAATTCTGCTTTCACATCTGTTAAAATGGAAATAATAACTTTTATACTATCCCTTTATCCCTAAAAAAAAAATGCAGGATTTGAAATTCTAAGGAGAGTTTCTAATAATCAGGTTGAAGTGCACATGAGACTTCGCAGTTCTCATCAGCATCAATACACCATTTTGACTAAAGTTAGCAGAAGCCAAACAATATAAGAATGCTAGCAAAACTGGTGCAATTCTCAAAGTGATGGAAAAAACATATACAATAGGGCATAAATATGAAAGATCTGTACTTGGCATCCATTTGCCACTTACTAGAACATACATCCAATACTGGCAATCCCAGCTACTACAAGTAATGGCCCACAAACTTAATATATCCATCCATATTAACAGAAAATGATCACTCAGCATTCAGCAAACTATCCCCCTAGCATCTGTCCCTCTCTCTTTCTCATCCACGTCCACATTCCCTATGATAATCTGTCGTATTCTCTATCATAGTATCGTTCCCTTTGAAACAGGAATAACAAAATGAATAAGATCAAAAACTAATACTACTTTCTAGGGATTGATGATACGGTAAATTCATCACATTCAAATTTAGGAAGTGCAATGCATATATGTTAATGGAAGAAAAGTGATGACCCCTGAATGCACACCTAAATTGTGATCCATCATAATCTTCTCTGGACAATAAATGAGCAAAGAAACCTGGCAGATTGGGGTCGTTTGGTAACGTTGTTCTAGCAACGTTATTTGTATTTTTTAAACATACGAATGAATGAAAAAATGTGTAAAAATATATGTAATGTTGTTTAAAAATTAAAACACGGGCCTCAAAATACCTAGCTACAGGGCAGTTTAACCACTATAGTGGCTTCAACTGCCGCACAATTGGCAAAAGATGAGGGTCAATAAGCAATCATTTATAGGTAGGTGTGTGCCTGCCTCCTTTAATATACGATCTTGCATGACACCCTACAAGCTTCTACATCACAAATTGACAAACTCCGTCCACATAGGCTCACTTAAGAATTCATACGCCCACAACCAACCCATTGTTTAAGACAAAGGCTAACCCACCTCCCTTTCTCAAAACCAAAAAATAGGAAACCATGTCACCTTCGATTCCTTTAAACCAGAAGTGTAGAAATAATTCTACCTGTATCTGTCACAGTCACGTCTTCTAACCCTATCACTTTCCCTGGTAGGGCTTCGGCCATGGACCCCTGGTAATATAACGGATTATGTTAGTAGTTGTGAAAAATTTGTAGATCAATAGACTTATTGCATGATATTTTTTTTTTGTCATACCTTAAGTTAACAGTGTTGAAGTTTACTCTTTTTTTCTTTTTTTTTGGTTGGAAAACAATGCAGCTTGACAGCCATTAGTCAGCTTGTTCACCATGGAATGATCTTTGTGCCCCATTGGGTACACATTTGGAGCTGGCATGTTGAACATGGAGAAGGTGATCAGGTGGCTCCCCTAATGGTGCTGGAACTTATGTTGGGGACGGATCAAAACAGCCTTCTGAGCTAGAGTTGGACGTAGCTTTCCATCAGGAAATGTATTTTGTTGGCATTTCAAAATTCTGACAACGGCACTGCACCACCACCATCGTCAACTTAGATATTTAAAATTTATGGAAGAAATAACTGAATAAAAAAAGGATTATAGATAGTCCTTCTAGCTAACCTATGAGTCACACAATCCCCTTGTCTTCTAATGTGGTAAAAGGATATCTTTCTTAAAGAAGAGCTAAGTAGCTTAATGTCAAACAAAAACAACATAAAAGTAAAAATAAACATAAAAATAAATATTTTTGTTCTACTTGAACCCTCAAACATAAGTTATTCTTTATTTAAGTTGAAGAATAGGAAAATATGGAAATTACAATGTCAACATTTAAATTATATTCTATTAATATATAGCTTATCTTCTTCATTTTTATCATTAAAAAAACAAATTCTGACTATTTATGTGAGAGATGCTTAAACTTTAGAGTTTTTGAGCTCTAAACAAATTTCAATATCTAAGTAATTTCACTGATTATTATTTCAAAGTAACTATTTTTATTCAAAGTGTTTTTTTTATTTATTATTATCAGGTGTTTAACTGGAAGTTTTAGTTCAAAACCTAATTATATGCTACTTAGTTGGCGCAATAATTTTCAAGTCTTCTAATAATAAATATTCAAAATTCTTTTAAAATGAGAACTCTTTTATCCTTAACATCAATCAACTTGTCACTAAATGATAATAGATTTGGTATATTGCAACATTAGAATGCTCATTTGGAGCATTGTTAACACTTAGCAAAAAACAATGAAAAAAGAGAATTCACTGTATTATTTGATACTTGTGGGGGAAAAGCATAGTTATTCCTCCAATTGAAAAACAAATCGTAGGGAAAGGGTAATACTGTACTTCATTGTAGTGATTTGATTATTATCTCAATACACCTTTGTAGGATGTGCTAACGTTAATTAATTGGAATAAAACAAAAAAAATTGATTTTTGAAAATGGTTAAGGCTCATATTAACCCTATATTTAGATTTAAGAAGAGCTTTTTAATAAAATGTATGGTTGATGGAATTATAGAAAAAAAGGCCTAACATTGTTGCCCAAAGGCCTAAACTTAGCCCAAATGAAGACACGGGCTACAGATTCATGTCTCAAGACTAGGCCTGGCTTCCCTTAAAGGTTTGACTATAAGTTTATTTTGAGTTAATTGAAATAATTTTCTGTTTGCCAAAATTTAAAAAGAAAAAGAAGATGGAAAATCCATTTTTCTTTAGTAATCCACTAAGTCTAATGGGTTTAATCTATTAAGAAAGAAGTCAACATTATCCAAAGTTTATATTTCATTGAATTGGATTTCAAGGATATAGGAATAATCAAGAAATTAAACGAGGGACTTAATGAAATTTTTTTTTAAAACCATGGGATTTAGTGATTTAAGATGTGTAAATTTGGTTTTGTGTTATGTCTCCTTTCCATGTACCTGAGACATTTTTTGTTATTGTATTATGTTAAGGAAACAACATTTTTCATAATTGTTTATATAATTTATTGTAATTGGAGTAAAATTACTTTTTAAGTTTCAATCGGATTCATCAATGATATCACTTCTATCATGCACCAATTATAACGGACTATGTTAGTAATTGTGAAAAATTTGTAAATCAATAGACTTATTGCATGCTTTTTTTATTTTGGTCATACCTGAAGTTAACAGAGTGTTGAAGTTTACTCTTTTTCTTTTTTGGTTGGAAAACAATGCAGCTTGACAGCCATTAGTCAGCTTGTTCACCATGGAATGATCTTTGTGCCCCATTGGGTACACATAGGAGCTGGCATGTTGGACATGGAGAAGGTGATCAGGTGGCTTCCCTTATGGTGCTGGAACTTATGTTGGGGACGGATCAAAACAGCCTTCTGAGCTAGAGTTGGACGTAGCTTTCCACCAGGAAATGTATTTTGTTGGCATTTCAAGATTCCGACAACGGCACTGCCCCACCACTATTGTCAACTTAGATATTTATAATTTATGGAAGAAATAACTAAATAAAAATTATGATAGCTTTGCCTTCAATACCTATAGTATAATCTATAATAATATAGGTAATTGTCCATGAAAAGATCGTTATAGTCGCCCTTTCTTACTTATCCCCAAAAATAAATAAATAAATAAAGTCATGGCAAACTACCCACGAGACGCTCAGAACTCCCATGAATTTATAGTGTGATGAATTCAAGATAGGACATATGGATTAATGTCATGTCTCGGATTAATGAGTTCACCATCCATGTATCCCCATGGGAGTTAATAAGTTTTTTTTTTTTTGCTAATATTATAGGCATAGGTAAATAACAACAACAACAACAACAACAACAACAACATTAATAATAATAGATTAAATTGTTCTTTTAACTTTTGTAAATAATATACAAAAATGAACTATAGAGGTGACTTATTATGAGTTTAAGACAAAAAGTAACAATGTGATTGTGGAGTTTCAAAGATATGCATAAAATAAACTCTCTTTGGTGAGTCTAAAAATTTCAATTTTTTTTATTTAGATGACAAGTTTTTAATGATAAACAGTATAATGGTATTAGTAATAAGCATATGTGAAAATTATTAATTTTTTTAATAAAAAAATTAATAATAATTTACCACCTTAGTAAGTTGTGAAAAATGTTATCTAGCATAACCAAGAGGCTGGTGCCTCTTAGCAGGGCAGTTCAGGCCACTAAGCAAAGTTGAGGGTGGCAAGTTCCTTGAGAAAGAAAATGAACAACCAGTTCGAATAAGATTAAGAAGAAAAAAATGATGTCAAATATTAAGAAGAGAAGGGTGACTTGGAACTATGCAAGAAGGGGATTCTAATGGGAGGGAAGTGCATTACATTTAATCTTGCTTTTACCAGGAATTGGCAAATTTTATCTTAGTTCATGCAGAAAAGTATGTAATTTAGATGTTTTTTTCTATCTTTCACGTCATCAAAGAAACACTTTCTTCTTAGCCAAAAAACGAAGTTATCCACCACCTACTCGCCCATTTTGGACAATGCATAATTAGTTTTTTGTTAGGCTCTTAGCTGCCCTACTGGCTACTGTTTTTTCTTTTGCCATTCTTCTAAGAAAGTAAGAATTATGGCGGAACAGTTGGGCCATCACTGGTCTATTATGAATAGATGCCATTGTTAGTATTGGTCCAATATTTATACTGGATCTAACAAAGATTTGAGGAACTATTTGTTTTCTTTAAACTTGATTTTGTTTCTTTTTTTCTTTCTTGCTTTACATAGAATTAGAGGGACTATGTTTCGTAAATTCCAAACCCAGGATAAGCCAAACCTCAAATCTTCTCCTTTGCAAATTGCAACAACCCGAATTCAGCTTGTTAAAATAGAAATTAGTACTATCTTCTATACTATGCTGCAAAATCCCTTTATCCCTCAAAATAAAGCAGGATTTGTGATTTTGAGGAGAGTTTCTAATAATCAGGATGAAGTGCACATACGCAGCCGTGCGGTGAGCAAAGAGCGAACTACTCTTTCGCCTTTTACTAAAGGATGAAGTGCACATGAGACTTTGCAGTTCTCATCAGCATCAGTACACCATTTCGACTACAGTTTAAGCAGAAGCCAAACAATATAAGAATGCTAGCAAAACTGGTGCAATTCTGAAAGTGATGGAAAAAACATAAACAATGGGGCAATCCCAGCTGCTACAAGTAATGGCCCAAAACCTTATATATCCATCCATATTAACAGAAAGTGCGAACACTCACCATTCAGCAAACCATCCTCCTAGCATCTGTCACTATTTCTCATCCACGTCTACATTCCCAATCATAATCAGTCACAGTCTCATTCCCTTTGAAACAGTAATAACAAAATGAATAAGATCAAAAACTAATATAACTATCTAATAATTGATGACATGGTAAATCCATCACTTACAAATATAAAGAAGTGCAATACAATTGTCATATATGCTAATGGAAGAAAAGTGATGACCCCTGAATTCACACCTAAATTTTGATCCATTATAATTTTCTCTGGACAATAGCAGAGCAAAGAAACCTGGCAGATTCAAAATACCTAGCTACAGGGCTGTTTATCCACTATAGTGGCCTCAACAGACACACAATTGGAAAAATGTGAAAGGTTCAATAAGCAACCATTTAAACGTGGGTGTCTGCCTGCCTCCTTTAACATATGTTCTTGCATGACAGCTTCCATGACACCCCACAAGCCTCTACATCACACGTTGACAAACTCTGTCCAAATAGGCTCACTTAAGAATTCATATGCCCATAACCAACGCATTGTTTAAGACAAAGGCTAACCCACCTCCCTTTCTCAAAACAAAAAAAATAGGAAACCACGTCACCTTCGTTTTTTTTTTTTTTTTTTTTTTTTTTTAAATCAACAAATGTTGTGTGGTATAGTTACCTAATTGTGAAAGAAATTAAAAGCAGTGCAGAACTTTGCTCTACTCTCAAAAAATAAGACATGTAAAACAGTCGTAAATAAAATATAAAATAGATTTTATTCAAATTCTAAATGAAATGGAACAGAGAATACCATATTACATTTGCACTCCAATAGTTGCATGATCCATCATACTTCTCACTGCACACTTTCAGTACAGAGAAACCTGGCAGTATCATTAGACGCTATCATGGGAAGTACTGGGAACCACCTCAAGTACAATGTGAAACCAACCATGCAATTGGATAATATGAAGAGCACAAACCCAACCTTGCCCACTTAGACCAATCCTAAACAGACATAAGCTAGAAATATGGTTAAATGAATGAAAATGATAACTTGTTTAAAGAGAAAGGCTAGAAAAAGATGAGGAAAAGGCTCCTCTGTTAGTGGAAGAAAGAAGCATTCTGTTAGAAGACATGGGTGTCTATCGCAACATAGATCCACCAGATAAAACACATTTAAACAAGGAACTTTAATAAAAAAAAATTTAATTTTAATTCAATACTGCACAAAAGAGAAGATAATCAGAAACCAGAAGTGTAGAAATAATTCTACCTGTATCTGTCACAGTCATGTCTTCTAACCCTATCACTTTCCCTGGCAGGGCTTCGGCCATGGACCCATGGTAATAATCCTGCAAGAAGTTACACCAAAGTATGAATCGTAATGTGGTGACAAACTAGTCGATTTCTAACCCCCTCCCCCCCCCCCCCCCCCCCCAGTTTCTCTCTCTCTCTCTCTCCCCCTGTAATTTTACTCCCACACAAGATAGTACACTTATATATCCTATGAAAGAGATCAAATTCACAAATACATGTCAAGTAAATACCATCAGGCAAATAACAGTTTTAATTAAAAACAAGTACCTTTTTTTGATACGTGGAAAAGCAATGTCATAGGAACTAGAATAATCTTTTGTTAGAAGTTCATCATAACCTCATCCACATATGTAAAAGTGAAGCTTGATACAATTGGAAGTAAGGCAAAGCACAGGCAGCTTAGTGTATTCATGAAAATTTTAAATGCATATGAAAATAATAGCATATAGAAGTTGAAAAATATCATTGAGAAAGTAATCGTGGCAGATTCAAGAGATATGTTGAGGATCATACATCCTTCAGGAAATTTTTGCCTGAGCTTCCTATAATCATTGTACAGATGCTCTAGGCACCAGTAGACTCTGACATCAAGGAAAAAGCATGCACAGGGACTTCTACAAAAATCAAGTTAAACCAACATGCTAACACACGCAGATAATTATTAATTAAAGTGAAACCAATATGCTAACACACACAGATAATTATTAATTAAATTAACCATCATATTAAAAACAATTATGTGAATCTTATGTTTTTCTCCATATTTTCATTTCAGCATCCAAATGCTCTTATAGACTCCATGACAAACTCCAACACGATAAAATAAAACCCTCTAATTGAGTTGACTGTCTATCAATTTTTTTTCTTCTAAATATAAGCAACCCAAAACAAGAATAATATTCCTTGTCATTTCTTTCATACCATATTGGATGCAAAGAATAGAAATCATGGCTGCCAATTTCTTAAAATTCCAAATTTCCAATCCCAAACGCTCAAAACATGGCATGAAAGAAAAAAATCCAATTAATTCAGCTTGTCTTTTGATCATCATCATCATCAAGACGCAAAAGAATGGAAACTGATGAGGCCCTACTTAATTCAGCTTGTCTTTTGATTTTTTTTTTTTTTTTTTAACCCTTTTGCAGCTCTAAAAATTTTACTTTTCCTTCCTCTTCCTCCACTTTCTCATCAACCAAACATAAATTTCACAAAGCAGAACAATTCAAACAAGATACATCTACATCCTCTCCTACTTATGCATGCATGTGCGCATATACATAAATCTAATTTTATCTCTCAGTCCATTAGCTTATTTTTTTCCCCCCAAAATCTAACATAGTGAGTGGTAGCACCAATTTGCTTCCTGTCATTGGAGCAATTGTTGCTGACTCTTTCTTTGGTACTTTCTCTGTTGCTGCAGTTTCTGCCTGTATCTCTTTGCTGGTAATACTCTTTACAGTGTTGCAACTTGCAAGATGCACAGTATGTTGTGTGTGTAGTTTGCTTGCTAGACTCTCTGTTGTGTGTTTATCTCGAGTTTGATTGATAGATATTTTTCTCTCGACTGTGATTAGCTTATGTTCATTGTGTGTTTGTAAAGTTTATTATTTGGTAAATGTAAAAATTGATCCTCTTCTATATATCTTTCCCAAGTAATGAAGTAGTGATTTAACTTTAATATTCTTTTACTTTCCAAGAACAATATTGAATAACACGAACTTATAGCTGTGTTTCTATTGGCAGAAGATATATTTTTTGTAAAGAATGATGAATTTGGCTGCAACTCTGAAAATAATTTATATTGTTTGACTCAAATAAAAAATATTAATATTTTACATAGACATAGTGGTGACGGTTGTAGTAGCGAGGGCAATATTTTTTTTTCCCCCAAAATCAATACTCATACATGGCTTGTGCTGTCAAATTCTGGTGGGGCGTGCAGCCTCTGTGGTTGATGATACATGATGGTGAAGAAACACATTCTGCCATTGATAACAATTTACCATCCTCCTCTTCAATCAGCACATTGCATATTATCAACTGGAATAAGCTTGAACACCCACCATATCAGATTCTACACACAATCAGCATACATATACATATACATAAATCTAATTTTATCTCTCAGTCCATTAGCTTTTTTTTTTTTCCCCCAAAATCAATACTCATACACCACATATATATATATTTTTGATAAATACTCAAATGCCATAATACACACACACACACACACAACTCTACATACAAACAACACTTCATTCTCCATCACGACATCACTTCACTCACAATTTCCTTATAACTAAAATTTTAGCTCTCAATCCATTAATTTCTCGTTAATTATTTTTCCAATAGCTATAATTATAAGCAGTATTTGTATGAGCGCGCCCACACACACATACAAAATTATACATACATATAACACTTCATTCTCCATCAACTCAATTACAATTAGCTTATAACTTAAATTTCAGCTCTTAGTCCATATTACTTCCTCATCAATTTGTTTTCCAAAAGCAATAGCCATGAACACTACATACACGCATAGATTTAATATACACACAACTACACACACATGCATACATATAACATTTCATTCTCCATCAAATCATACACAGTTCCCTTATAACTACAATTTTATCCCTCTCTCCATCAATTCCTCGTTAATCATTTTTCTAAACGCAATAACTATAAGCAACACATACATAAATACATAAACAGAGAGAGAGTGACAGTTACCGCTGTGAGTTCTACCTAGGTGATCGAGCTCCATAGAAGGGGGAGAAATTGAGAGCCACCGCCGTTGGTGGCGGTGGCGGTGGCGGTGGCGACGAATGGTTTCAGGTGGAGCTCTTGAGGGTGAGTGAGAGAGTTCTAGATTAGGTATTACCCGATCGTTTTGGGGGAAATATGAAGCGGGTCGGGTTGTTTAGCTCGACCCGATTTTTTAGGCCCATTATTCATTTTCCTTAGCCCAATCCAAAATACCACATGCCCTGTCACAATGGAAACTCAAATCCAAAACTCATTCTCAACTAAGCCTAAACACTTAAATCTGAACCCACCCAACCTAAAGTCCAATTAATTAATTTGGATTCTCAAAAAAAAAAAAAAAAAAAAGTTCAATTAATTTATTATTTTAACAATATGAAGTTTGATATAATTTTTAAAATTGAAATGGTATTCAATTTAAACATAGTTATGCAAAGGACGCTAGAATTGCTCTTTTGACTCTTTATTTTAAGTTTAAAAGTTAAAAGATTTAAAACACAAATAAAAGGGTAATGTTGAAAGGGTAATCCAAATAATTTGAAATTATCTAACCTATGATTTGAAATGATCAAATCATAGGTTTTTTTTTTTTTTTTGGTTCGAAATTAGGTATTTATTTCACACCAACGTGAAATTTCGTATTGTTCAACCATTGTCCATTCTAAGGAAGCCATGCAAGGCTCATTAGGTGTACCCCTAATTTAGTAATAGCCTAATAGGAGAAGTATTTAGGTTTTCCCTCCTTTATAGGGAGAGCCAAGAAAGTTTGTTTGCACAAATTAAAAAATGAATTTAGGATAAACTTTAATGTAACCATACAAGGCTCCTTTCTCAGGCGAGAGACAAATGTAAATTAAGGTGGTGGTTCAAGTGATGCCAAGAATTCAAAACCATGACTAGCTAAACAAGTTTGGCTTCTTATTCATAACAAATAATTCTTATTCTATAAAGTTTTTGTGACAAATTTCTTCCCAACAAGAATAATTACTTAAGGCTAAGGAGAATTCAAAGTTGGTCCAACAAATGGCTTACAATGGCAAGCTAATCACCCCTGCTCAGAACAGCCACAATAGATATGATTTATTGGTGGTAAGACTAGACAAATAGATGAGTCATGTGATAGACAAGAATTTTTTACCAATGCCAGAATTATTAAAAGTATAACACCAAGTGAGAGGGCCCCACCTAATCTAATGATGTGATCAAATAGCAAGGATGGAAGATACACGGAACAAGAAAAACACCTATAAGGTGCTTACTCAAGAAAGAACTAATTGAATATTACACTTAAACAAAAACAACATTCTTTTTTTGAGAAAAAAGCTCCTAGATTGTGGGGGTATTATTCATCAATCAAACGTAAATCATAGTTGTAAACATCAAAAATATTTGGAGAAACAACTTCCATCCAGATAAGAAAAGGATTACAGATAGCCCTTCTAGCTAACTTATAAGCCACAAAATTCCCTTGTCTTCTAACATGGTAAAAGGATATCTCTCTTAAAGAAGAGCTGAGTACCTTAATGTCACACAAAAACAACATAAAAGTAAAAATAAACATAAAAATAAATATTTTTCTTCTATTTGAACCCTCAAACATAAGTTATTCTTTATGTAAGTTGAAGAATAGGAAAATATGGAAATTACAATGTCATTTAAATTTTAGTCTATTCATATATAGCTTATCTTCTTCATTTTTATCATTAAAAAAATAAATTCTAATTGTTTATGTGAGAGATGCTTTAGCTTTAGAGTTTCTACGCTTTAAACAAATTTCAATATCTAAGTAATTTCACTGATTATTATTTCAAAGCAACTATTTTTATTCTAAGTGTTTTTTTTTTTTTTTCCCAGTTGTTTAACTAGAAGTTTTAGTTCAAAACCTAATTATATGCTACTTAGTTGGCACGATAATTTACAAGTGTACTAATAACAGATATTCAAAATTCTTTTAAAATGAGAACTCTTTTATCATTCACATCAATCAACTCGTCACTCAATGATAATAGATTTGGGGCTCTTTTCCCTTATCATTTGGCTAGAGGAAAACAAGAAGACTCGCATGATGAGGGGCATGCTAGAGCCTGGATGGAGTTCTTCAATGTGGGGTTTGTTTTAAAGCAATGGAACTTTATTCTAGTTAAAGAAGGGATGAGAATGCCTAAGTTGAGGCCATGGATAATACAACTCAAAACGTTTCCTACATGTAGGTTACAACTGATGCTGCTAGCATATAAAAATTCAGATTTTTTTTGGAAGAAAAAAAATTAAATGTGTTGGTTCAATTTAGTTCAACTAATAAAAATCTTTAACGAGGTAACAAAAATTGGAGATTAAACTTTCAAAATATTGTATAGGAAGATAAATCCAGTTGATTAGTAGTAGTAAAGAAAGAAAACTTACAATTTTGAATTAAAAAATCAATTTTGATCCAAACGGGATTCTTCCGTCAATCATGTTCGCAAATATAAAATAGAAAGGTTGACGTGAATATGACTGTTCAATGACCATCTAACCCACGTAGAGAGATAGAAAAGAGATATAATTTATATAAACAATTAATCATGAAATAAAAATATAAAGATCACCTTGGAAAGATACTATTTTGATTCTTTTACAAATATATATATATATATATATATATTTATTGAATAAAAATAAGCCAACTTATTTAGGGTCCATTTGGAAACTATTTATTTTGCTGAAACTGAAAAGTTTTAGTTGAAAGTATTATAGTAAAAAAAAAGCTAAAAACTTATTATTTTTTGCTGAAAATATTGTAGAAAAAAAACTAAAAGTGCTATAAAAAAACAAATTTATGTATAATTTTAACTCTATTTTAATGGTTGAATATGCAAAATGACTTCCAAACAGGAAAAACAAATATTTATCAACAATAATAACTTTTTTTTTTTGTCTTAGCTTTTTTTTTTTTTTAGGGGGTTGTCTTAGCTATAATTTACTATCAAGTTTGTTAAATCATAATTAAGATACATGTTTCATCAAAGCCATCAATTAGAGTTACCAAAAAAATACCATAATGTTAATGGTAAATTGGTAATTATAACAAGTTTTTAGATTTTGACAAAAAATACCATAATATGATTGATAATTATAACATTAGTAACAAAGGAAGTCTTACGATGGACGAATCCCACAAATCGATGTTGTGGTCTTATAGACTTAGTTTCCAAGAAATGAAAAATCTATGGGCTCTTCACAAAACCAGCAAAATTGCATAGAAAGAACATGACACATTCAACTATTTGGTAAGGTAACTCAAACAATAGTTTTCAGTATTTAAACACTGAAAATGTAGGCCCCCAAAAAAAAAGAAGGCAAAACTACACTATTAGTCCCTGAAGTTTACCATATGTGCGCAATTGATCCCTCAAGTTTCAAGCGAGTACAATTGGTCTATCAAGTTTCCAAAATGAGCAATATAAGTCCTTCAGTTAACTTCCGTTTGTGATGTTACTTACGTGGCTAACGGAATAATAACCTGACATTTTTTAAATGATTTGACATTTCTTTTTATTAAAAAAATTAAATTAAATTTACAGATAAGAAAGAAGTTAGACCCATTCCAATTCAAATCTTTATCCTAACCGCTACAAAAAATCTCCATTTACTTTGAAAGAACTAAATTGATGATTTTCAATGGAAGCACAAATTCATAAATTTATTTGCATTGTTTTGACTTGTAAGTTAACATTTGTATTATGAAAATTTTTGTTTTTCGGTTGGGTTTGGACGCAAGAGCCACTGCCACAGCCAACTTATTTATGGATGCAATGTGCATTGGAGAAGAAATCATTAATGACGAATACTGCTTTATACTAAAGATAGAGACGGGCAGCAATTCGCAAGGCTCAAAGCAGTTCAAACTATGAGATCATCCACCATACAATAATATTTTCTTTTTGATTCAATTCGAAGTCTCAAGGCTGCTTAGGATGAAAACTGAAGCTGAAGAGGACGTGTTTTAGGAAACCAACACTGAATTAGTCATGAAGGTGGGTCAGTGGCTGTGTGAGAGAAGGAGGGAGGCAGGTCAGTGGTTGTCGGTTGGAGAAGGATGTGTGAAGCAGGAGGCCACCGTCTCCAGCGGAGGGCGGCAGTGTCGGCGGCGGCTAGGCCTTGGATCTGTTCATTGTCTCTCCCCTTTCTCATGGTTTGTAAATCAGATTGCAAATGTAGATTTTTTTGTACCGGTTAGGATGAATATTTGAATTGGAACCGGTCTAGTTTCTTTCTTACATGTAAATTTAATTTTGGAATTTTTTAATAAAAATAAATACCACATCATTTAAAAAATGCAAGGTCATTATTCTGTTAGTTACGTAAGCAATACCACTAACGGAAGTTAGCCAAATGATTTATATTGCTCATTTTAAAAACTTAAAGGATCAATTGCGCTTACTTGAAATTTGAGAGACCAATTGCGCACATAGGATAAACTTCAGGGACTAATAATGTAGTTTTGCCAAAAAACATGTGTGGTAAGAGATGTTTTTTAGGAGTGTTTATGAGTTACGTTTCTCATTTTAGATCGTTTAAACATTGAATTTAAAAAACTCTTATTACCAGTTTCAATTTTCAAATAACGTTATTCAATAGCATTTTTGTAATTAAGTAAAAAACTGTGGGTCCCACTAATTAGACTACATGTTATTACTTTTTTAATAAAAAAAAAACACACGTACCAGACATATAATTATGTTTTTTCACTTTTGAAAAGACGTTTTTAGAAATATAGTACCAAACACATTTTTTGCAATATGAGTACTTTACGTGTTTTTATAACACTTTTTAAACTACAGTTTTTACATCATTTTGAACAGGAAGTACTTTCCTTACCTTGAAGAACTGCATGAATGCGATTTTGCTCTGCTTTCTTATATTAATGGTAATTTTGCATGATTATTTTATGGGCAATGTTAAAAGGTGTCTACGGAACAATTTTTGATAAACTAGTTTAAGAAAGATTTTGACACTATTCTCATAAGAAATACAAAAAAATTGTTAAAAATAAATTAATTATTTTTCTCTTCATTTTAAGTGGGAAAAATCACACTAGCATGATTAAGGAATTCCACACAAAAATAATATATATTGAAATTTTAATTAATGAGTTGGTTTCACTGGTACAAAGACAGGTGTGGATTCACTTATATCTAATGTTTGGCATGTGCGTCCAGTTGGTAAAGGTGAGAGGAAAAAAAGAGGTTCCTTAATTAATAAAGTGTAGCATTCACATCCTCTTACACATGATACATAAAAATGATGAGGTGTTCTGGAAAATAATATTACAATATAGTGAAATCTTTTTGGCAATCAATATGGTGATCCATATGCATGGTTTTGTTCATCATTATTGAAAAATTAAGCTCATTTGTTAATCGAGTCCTCACTCGGAAAGAAAAAGAAAGAGATTGAAAGTAGTGCCACTCTGCCACAGAATTAAGAGAAAGTTTCTCTTTGTAATCTGAAAATGGAAATAAGAAGACTTTCTCCAGAAAATTGAGAAATTGTAATATTAAGGGTTCGTTTAGTTGGAGTGGTGAAAAACTAGGAAGATAGAAAATAGTGGGAGCAAGGTTGTCAAAATCGGGATCCTACGTAAGATCGTGAGAGGTAGGTGGGATCGTGGATCGTAAGATCCTACATTATTTAAGAAAAAAAACAAAAAATACACATTGGTATGTTAAATAATCACATAAATTATACATTTATTGATATAATTACCATACATTACTACAACCATTTGTAAGCATCATTTAAAGAAGTCAAAAACCTCAAAATGTGACACTCTATTGGAATATTTTTTATTTGAGTCCAACTGACACTCTCTCTACATTAGAGTGGAAAAACTTGGTTTATTGGAATTTTAATTTTCATTTGGGTTTAACTGGGCCTTTTGTCAAGTTAAAGAAGATTATAAGAAATCAAGGTTATTTAGGATCGTCAAAATAGTACGATTCTACCGATCCTGAATGATCGCTAAGATCCTTGAAAGATTTAGATCATTTTGAGTGGGTGAAATCGTAAAATCGTAGGATTGTAAGATCTAAATCGGGATTTTGACAACCATGAGTGGGAGGATGGAAAAGTGAGAGGATAGAAAATATTTTAATTTTTCTCTTTTTTGTTTGGTTGGGAGTGGAAATGTAGAGGGATGGAAAAAATGAGTTTGTATAAATTTACTCATATACCCTTATTAAAAAATGATAGCCAATTAATACAAAAAAGTGACAAACAACCAAAAAAAAAAAAAACCACCCAATTTATTAAAAAATAAAAATCATGTCCCAAAAAAAATCATGTCTAGTTAAACCCAAAAAAAAAAAAAAAAAACAAACAAAACAAAACAAAACAACTATCACACCCACAGCCCAAAAAAAGAAAAAAGAAGGCAACGTCGAGGAAAGAAAAGAAAGGAAAAGAAGAAAAAAAATAGGTAACATGCCCACCCACAGCCCAAAAAAAGAAAGAAAAAAAGAAAGAAGGCAACGTCCAGAAAGAAAAGAAAAGAAATGAAATGAACTAGACATGGACATTTTTGTCCATTAAATAGTCCTATTTTTTGGAGAAAACTTTTTGATAGGTTCGGGGAGAAAACACCTAGGTCCCACCATTTATTTTCTTTTCTCCCCACTCAATCAAACACACTAAAAAAAGTTTTCATTCTCATTTTCTCTCCAAAGTTCTCCATTCACCTTATTTCACCTCCAATCAAATACACCTTAAAAGATCATATCAAAGATAGCTCATTTGAAAAAAAAAAAAGATTAAAAAAAAAAATCAAAGGGATTAGTTTATAGCATGTCAAAAACTGTAATTGTAAATGTCTAATGCCACAATCCGTTAGAGCTTTTGAGCGTGTGCTAAAATATATAGGGGGAAAAAATAAGTACTTGTTCCTAATTTATAAACTATGTAGCAAAATACTTCAGATTTGAAACTATTAGTATATTTTTAAGTAGAGCTTAACATTACTAATGTCGAGTTTCATTTAAATTTTCATAAAAATTTAAGTAGCAAAATATATGTAGAACTTGACATTACTAATATCGAGTTCTACTTGTAAGTTGTAACTCGATTTTGTTAAAATTAAGCTTAAAAAACAGGAGCATTTTGCTAAGTAATTTCAAAACATTGGTATTTTACTGCATAGTTAGTAAATTAGGGACAAAACTCGTTTGGTAGCAGTGTTTAAGTATTGTTGTTTAGTTTTCAATGTTGTGGAAATCCCTGTTTGAGTGTTATAGAAATACGTGTCAAAAGTGTTATTATTATTTAAATACATGAAAACTGTTGTTTAAACAACAATGCCAAACAGTCCCAAACCTTGTTAGATTGTTGCTTTTCATAGTCCTAAATTTTAGTTTCTTCTAATGTATTGTTTTACTATATATCTATTTCCCTTTTCTTTTAATTCAATCCGAAAAGCAACACATATAGAATATATTATGTAATTATTAATGAGTTTTACTATCATATGTTTTAGGGCATATGTTACTAATTCATAGAAATTTTTTTACGAGAAAGTGACAAACTTTAAAATTTTTTTTTTTCTATTTCACCAAAAAAAAAAAAAACATTTCAAAAATAAATAATTAATATATGACGTTAAGACATATATTAATTAGACCTTTTAATTTATACGGTTAAGATGATCAACTCAGGGCATGGGCATGAAGCATGGTTTACACAATGTGTAAAACAGAATTTATTTGAAGGGCAAACCAAAAAGATGATATGGGATAATGAGACAAAAGATCTCAAGAAAATTATTATAATTTTCTAAACGAAGAAGATGAAAGAGCTTCTGTAGACCTCGCTAATTACCATTGTAGGGATGTGACTATACAATGACAATTAAAACTTTGACATGATAGAACACTTGCATTGGGGATATAAATACCCAGTTGTTATTTTATATTAAAAATTTTAAAAATATTATTGCTTGAGTATATTTTAGAACTTGTGAACAGTTAAATTTTATATATATAACTAATTATTCACTTGGATGTAAAAAAAAATATTATTATATTAATTGAGAAAGGTGAAGAGAGGAAAAAGAAATGAAAGATGATCAACTCAGGGTATGGGCATGGAGCATGGTTTACACAATGTGTAAAATAGAATTTATCCGAAGACCAAACCAAAAAGATGATATGGGATAATGAGACAAAAGATCTCAAGAATATTATTATAATTTTCTAAACGAAGAAGATAAAAGAGCTTCTGTTGACCTCGCTAATTACCATTGTAGGGATGTGACTATACAATGACAATTAAAGCTTTGACATGATAGAACACTTGCATTGGGGATATAAATACCCAGTTGTTATTTTATATTGAAAATTTTAAAAATATTGCTCGAGTATATTTTAGAACCTGTGAATAGTTAAATTATATATATATATAACTAATTATTCACTTGGATGTAAAAAAAATATTATTATATTAATTGAGAAAGGTGAAGAGAGGAAAAAGAAATGAAAGATGATCAACTTAGGGCATGGGCATGGGCATGGAGCATGGTTTACACAATGGGTCTGTTTGGATATAGCTGAAACTGAAAACTGAAAGCACTATAGCAAAATAATTTTAAAATGTGTGAATAGTACCGTGAGATCCATTTTTAATATTTTTAAATGCATAAATAGTAACGCTACAGTGCATAAACAGTACTGCTACAATGAAAATTGTCTTCTGCACAGTACATCCATGTGAGTGTACTGTTCATGTGCTAAAAAAAAAGAAAAAAAAAAAGAGGACAGAAACGCAGACGTGGGTTTGGAAACGTGGTAACCAAACCAACACGTGTAAAATAGAATTTATCCGACGGGCAAACCAAAAAGATGATATGGGATAATGAGACAAAAGATCTCAAGAATATTATTATAATTTTCTAAACGAAGAAGATAAAAGAGCTTCTGTTGACCTCGCTAATTACCATTGTAGGGATGTGACTATACAATGACAATTAAAGCTTTGACATGATAGAACACTTGCATTGGGGATATAAATACCCAGTTGTTATTTTATATTGAAAATTTTAAAAATATTGCTCGAGTATATTTTAGAACCTGTGAACAGTTAAATTTTATATATATAACTAATTATTCACTTGGATGTAAAAAAAATATTATCATATTAATTGAGAAAGGTGAAGAGAAGAAAAAGAAATGAAAGATGATCAACTTAGGGCATGGGCATGGGCATGGAGCATGGTTTACACAATGGGTCCGTTTGGATATAGCTGAAACTGAAAACTGCAAGCACTGTAGCAAAATAATTTTAAAATGTGTGAATAGCACCGTGAGATCCATTTTTAAAATTTTTAAATGCATAAATAGTAACGCTACAGTGCATAAACAGTACTGCTACAGTGAAAATTGTCTTCTACACAGTACATCCATGTGAGTGCACTGTTCATGTGCTAAAAAAAAAAAAGAAAAAAAAAGAGAGGATAGAAACGCAGACATGGGTTTGGAAACGCGGTAGCCAAACCCACACATGTATAAAATAAAATTTATCCGACGGGCAAACCAAAAAGATGGTATGGGATAATGAGACAAAAGATCTCAAGAATATTATTATAATTTTCTAAACGAAGAAGATAAAAGAGCTTCTGTAGAACTTGCTAATTACCATTGTAAGGATGTGACTATACAATGACAATTAAAGCTTTGACATGATAGAGCACTTGCATTGGGGATATAAATACCCAGTTGTTATTTTATATTCAAAATTTTAAAAATATTGTTTGAATATATTTTAGAACCTGTGAACAATTGAATTTTATATATATAACTAATTATTCACTTGGGTGTTAAAAAAAAATATTACTATATTAACTGAGAAAGGTGAAGAGAGGAAAAAGAAATGAAAGATGATCAACTCAGGGCATGGGCATGGAGCATGGTTTACACAATGTGTAAAATAGAATTTATCCGAAGGGCAAACCAAAAAGATGATATGGGATAATGAGACAAAAGATCTCAAGAATATTATTATAATTTTCTAAACGAAGAAGATAAAAGAGCTTCTGTAGACCTCGCTAATTACCATTGTAGGGATGTGACTATACAATGACAATTAAAACTTTGACATGATAGAACACTTGCATTGGGGATATAAATACAGAGTTGTTATTTTATATTAAAAATTTTAAAAATATTATTGCTTGAGTATATTTTAGAACTAGTGAACAGTTAAATTTTATATATATAACTAATTATTCACTTGGATGTAAAAAAAAAAATTATTATATTAATTGAGAAAGGTGAAGAGAGGAAAAAGAAATGAAAGATGATCAACTCAGGGCATGGGCATGGAGCATGGTTTACACAATGTGTAAAATAGAATTTATCCGAAGAGCAAACCAAAAAGATGATATGGGATAATGAGACAAAAGATCTCAAGAATATTATTATAATTTTCTAAACGAAGAAGATAAAAGAGCTTCTGTTGACCTCGCTAATTACCATTGTAGGGATGTGACTATACAATGACAATTAAAGCTTTGACATGATAGAACACTTGCATTGGGGATATAAATACCCAGTTGTTATTTTATATTGAAAATTTTAAAAATATTGCTCGAGTATATTTTAGAACCTGTGAACAGTTAAATTATAAATATATAACTAATTATTCACTTGGATGTAAAAAAAATATTATTATATTAATTGAGAAAGGTGAAGAGAGGAAAAAGAAATGAAAGATGATCAACTTAGGGCATGGGCATGGGCATGGAGCATGGTTTACACAATGGGTCTGTTTGGATATAGCTGAAACTGAAAACTGAAAGCACTATAGCAAAATAATTTTAAAATGTGTGAATAGTACCGTGAGATCCATTTTTAATATTTTTAAATGGATAAATAGTAACGCTACAGTACATAAACAGTATTGCTACAATGAAAATTGTCTTCGGCACAGTACATCCTTGTGAGTGTACTGTTCATGTGCTAAAAAAAAAAGAAAAAAAAAAGAGGACAGAAACGCAGACGTGGGTTTGGAAACGTGGTAGCCAAACCCACACATGTGTAAAATAGAATTTATCCGACGGGCAAACCAAAAAGATGATATGGGATAATGAGACAAAAGATCTCAAGAATATTATTATAATTTTCTAAACGAAGAAGATAAAAGACCATCTGTTGACCTCGCTAATTACCATTGTAGGGATGTGACTATACAATGACAATTAAAGCTTTGACATGATAGAACACTTGCATTGGGGATATAAATACCCAGTTGTTATTTTATATTGAAAATTTTAAAAATATTGCTCGAGTATATTTTAGAACCTGTGAACAGTTAAATTTTATATATATAACTAATTATTCACTTGGATGTAAAAAATATATTATTATATTAATTGAGAAAGGTGAAGAGAAGAAAAAGAAATGAAAGATGATCAACTTAGGGCATGGGCATGGGCATGGAGCATGGTTTACACAATGGGTCCGTTTGGATATAGCTGAAACTGAAAACTGAAAGCACTGTAGCAAAATAATTTTAAAATGTGTGAATAGTACCGTGAGATCCATTTTTAATATTTTTAAATGCATAAATAGTAACGCTACAGTGCATAAACAGTACTGCTACGGTGAAAATTGTCTTCTACAAAGTACATCCATGTGAGTGTACTGTTCATGTGCTAAAAAAAAAAAGAAAAAAAAAAGAGGACAGAAACGCAGACGTGGGTTTGGAAACGTGGTAGCCAAACCCACACGTGTAAAATAGAATTTATCCGACGGGCAAACCAAAAAGGTGATATGGGATAATGAGACAAAAGATCTCAAGAATATTTTTATAATTTTCTAAACGAAGAAGATAAAAGAGCTTCTGTTGACCTCGCTAATTACCATTGTAGGGATGTGACTACACAATGACAATTAAAGCTTTGACATGATAGAACACTTGCATTGGGGATATAAATACCAGTTGTTATTTTATATTCAAAATTTTAAAAATATGGTTCGAATATATTTTAGAACCTGTGAACAATTGAATTTTATATATATAACTAATTATTCACTTGGATGTTAAAAAAAATATTATTATATTAACTGAGTAAGGTGAAGAGAGGAAAAAGAAATGAAAGATGATCAACTCAGGGCATGGGCATGGAGCATGGTTTACACAATGTGTAAAATAGAATTTATCTGAAGGGCAAACCAAAAAGATGATATGGGATAATGAGACAAAAGATCTCAAGAATATTATTATAATTTTCTAAACGAAGAAGATAAAAGAGCTTCTGTAGACCTCGCTAATTACCATTGTAGGGATGTGACTATACAATGACAATTAAAACTTTGACATGATAGAACACTTGCATTGGGGATATAAATACCCAGTTGTTATTTTATATTAAAAATTTTAAAAATATTATTGCTTGTGTTGGGGACATATTTTTATGTAATTGGCATATCCTTTGACAAAACGCACTTTACTTGTATTTGGGTAAATCTAAGTAGGTTCAAGATGATCATTACAAGTGGTTAAATTGAAGACATGAAGACTACTCAAGAACTGCTCAAGAAAAGTGAAAATCTGCAGATCTCGATACCTGCTCGATAGAATCTCGATCTGTCGAGATTCATTAAAGCTCGATAGATTCCTCGATCGATCGAGCTTACGGATTTTCAGATTATAGCCAGCAATGTTTTATTCTAGAAGGCTATTTGTTTTTGGGTTTGTATAATCCTTATTGGACAAGGAAAAGCCCAAGGTTTGTGTAAACCTATTTGGAATAGGAGAGCCCATTAAACTCCTATTTAAAGGAGGTGGTAAAAGAAAAACAAAACCCTAGAGAGCTTCATAAGGTTTTCTTTTTGAAACCCTAGCCTCCTCCTACAGAAGAAAGAGTTCTTGCTGCGTTTCTTGTACGCCTTTGGGTTCTGTAACCAAACAAAGTCTCTTGCACCAACATTGAAGATCTTATTGGTGTTTCTATGTGAAGCTGCTGCAAATCAACTACAACAATCAGAGGGTTGCTGTGGAGTTAGTCACGTACTTGGATTCGTGCAAAGGAGTAAGCCGCGTACTGGGATCCGCGCATCAAATTGGTTAGTCACGTACTTGGGAGCCGTGCATCCAAAAGGGGAACTGTCACTACAGATCAAGTCCGATTGGGTATTGGGGTAAGAGTTCAACTGTAGGTTGATAAGGTACTTGGGATTCCTTATTTGTAACTGCTTGATTTGATAATAGTGGAGTTTCGGGAGTGGTGACCTGAAAATCACCCGGTGGGGTTTTTGTCGTTAGGGTTTTTCCCCATTCGTGAACAAATCACCGTGTCATTTATTTTCCGCTGCATAATTAGTTATTCGGTGATTTGTTTGTGCTGCCACGTATTTGCATGTTAAATTGATTAATTAATAACTTGGCTAAATTAATTAATTAGTTTAAATCACAAGGGGTCATTCGGTTTGTGGCCTAACAGCTTGAGTATATTTTAGAACTTGTGAACACTTAAATTTTATATATATAACTAATTATTCACTGGGATGTAAAAAAAAATATTATTATATTAATTGAGAAAGGTGAAGAGAGGAAAAAGAAATGAAAGATGATCAACTCAGGGCATGGGCATGGAGCATGGTTTACACAATGTGTAAAATAGAATTTATCCGAAGAGCAAACCAAAAAGATGATATGGGATAATGAGACAAAAGATCTCAAGAATATTATTATAATTTTCTAAACGAAGAAGAAAAAAGAGCTTCTGTTGACCTCGCTAATTACCATTGTGGGGATGTGACTAAACAATGACAATTAAAGCTTTGACATGATAGAACACTTGCATTGGGGATATAAATACCCAGTTGTTATTTTATATTAAAAATTTTAAAAATATTGCTCGAGTATATTTTAGAACCTATGAACAGTTAAATTATATATATATATATAACTAATTATTCACTTGGATGTTAAAAAAAAAATTATTATATTAACTGAGAAAGGTGAAGAGAGGAAATAGAAATGAAAGATGATCAACTCAGGGCATGGGCATGGAGCATGGTTTACACAATGTGTAAAATAGAATTTATCCGAAGGGCAAACCAAAAAGATGATATGGGATAATGAGACAAAAGATCTCAAGAATATTATTATAATTTTCTAAACGAAGAAGATAAAAGAGCTTCTGTAGACCTCGCTAATTACCATTGTAGGGATGTGACTATAGAATGACAATTAAAACTTTGAAATGATAGAACACTTGCATTGGGGATATAAATACCCAGTTGTTATTTTATATTAAAAATTTTAAAAATATTATTGCTTGAGTATATTTTAGAAGTTGTGAACAGTTAAATTTTATATATATAACTAATTATTCACTTGGATGTAAAAAAAAATATTATTATATTAATTGAGAAAGGTGAAGAGAGGAAAAAGAAATGAAAGATGATCAACTCAGGGCATGGGCATGGAGCATGGTTTACACAATGTGTAAAATAGAATTTATCCGAAGCGCAAACCAAAAAGATGATATGGGATTATGAGACAAAAGATCTCAAGAATATTATTATAATTTTCTAAACGAAGAAGATAAAAGAGCTTCTGTTGACCTCGCTAATTACCATTGTAGGGATGTGACTATACAATGACAATTGAAGCTTTGACATGATAGAACACTTGCATTGGGGATATAAATACCCAGTTGTTATTTTATATTGAAAATTTTAAAAATATTGCTCGAGTATATTTTAGAACCTGTGAACAGTTAAATTATATATATATATAACTAATTATTCACTTGGATGTAGAAAAAATATTATTATATTAATTGAGAAAGGTCAAGAGAGGAAAAAGAAATGAAAGATGATCAACTTAGGGCATGGGCATGGGCATGGAGCATGGTTTACACAATGGGTCAATTTGGATATAGCTGAAACTGAAAACTGAAAGCACTATAGCAAAATAATTTTAAAATGTGTGAATAGTACCGTGAGATCCATTTTTAATATTTTTAAATGCATAAATAGTAACGCTACAGTGCATAAACAGTACTGCTACAATGAAAATTGTCTTCTGCACAGTACATCCATGTGAGTGTACTGTTCATGTGCTAAAAAAAAAAGAAAAAAAAAAGAGGACAGAAACACAGACGTGAATTTGGAAACGTGCTAGCCAAACCCACACATGTGTAAAATAGAATTTATCCGACGGGCAAACCAGAAAGATGATATGGGATAATGAGACAAAAGATCTCAAGAATATTATTATAATTTTCTAAACGAAGAAGGTAAAAGAGCTTCTGTTGACCTCGCTAATTACCATTGTAGGGATGTGACTATACAATGACAATTAAAGCTTTGACATGATAGAACACTTGCATTGGGGATATAAATACCCAGTTGTTATTTTATATTGAAAATTTTAAAAATATTGCTCGAGTATATTTTAGAACCTGTGAACAGTTAAATTTTATATATATAACTAATTATTCACTTGGATGTAAAAAAAATATTATTATATTAATTGAGAAAGGTGAAGAGAAGAAAAAGAAATGAAAGATGATCAACTTAGGGCGTGGGCATGGGAATGGAGCATGGTTTACACAATGGGTCTGTTTGGATATAGCTGAAACTGAAAACTGAAAGCACTGTAGCAAAATAATTTTAAAATGTGTGAATAGTACCATGAGATCCATTTTTAATATTTTTAAATGCATAAATAGTAACGCTACAGTGCATAAACAGTACTGCTACAGTGAAAATTGTCTTCTACACAGTACATCCATGTGAGTGTACTGTTCATGTGCTAAAAAAAAAAGAAAAAAAAAAGAGGACAGAAACGCAGACGTGGGTTTGGAAATGTGGTAGCCAAACCCACACATGTGTAAAATAGAATTTATCCGACGGGCAAACCAAAAAGATGATATGGGATGATGAGACAAAAGATCTCAAGAATATTATTATAATTTTCTAAACGAAGAAGATAAAAGAGCTTCTGTTGACCTCGCTAATTACCATTGTAGGGATGTGACTACACAATGACAATTACAGCTTTGACATGATAGAACACTTGCATTGGGGATATAAATACCCAGTTGTTATTTTATATTCAAAATTTTAAAAATATGGTTCGAATATATTTTAGAACATGTGAACAATTGAATTTTATATATATAACTAATTATTCACTTGGATGTTATAAAAAATATTATTATATTAACTGAGTAAGGTGAAGAGAGGAAAAAGAAATGAAAGATGATCAACTCAGGGCATGGGCATGGAGCATGGTTTACACAATGTGTAAAATAGAATTTATCCGAAGGGCAAACCAAAAAGATGATATGGGATAATGAGACAAAAGATCTCAAGAATATTATTATAATTTTCTAAACGAAGAAGATAAAAGAGCTTCTGTAGACCTCGCTAATAACCATTGTAGGGATGTGACTATACAATGACAATTAAAACTTTGACATGATAGAACACTTGCATTGGGGATATAAATACCCAGTTGTTATTTTATATTAAAAATTTTAAAAATATTATTGCTTGAGTATATTTTAGAACTTGTGAACAGTTAAATTTTATATATATAACTAATTATTCATTTGGATGTAAAAAAAAATATTATTATATTAATTGAGAAAGGTGAAGAGAGGAAAAAGAAATGAAAGATGATCAACTCAGGGCATGGGCATGGAGCATGGTTTACACAATGTGTAAAATAGAATTTATCCGAATAGCAAACCAAAAAGATGATATGGGATAATGAGACAAAAGATCTCAAGAATATTATAATAATTTTCTAAACGAAGAAGAAAAAAGAGCTTCTGTTGACCTCGCTAATTACCATTGTGGGGATGTGACTATACAATGAAAATTAAAGCTTTGACATGATAGAACACTTGCATTAGGGATATAAATACCCAGTTGTTATTTTATATTGAAAATTTTAAAAATATTGCTCGAGTAAATTTTAGAACCTATGAACAGTTAAATTATATATATATATATATAACTAATTATTCACTTGGATGTTAAAAAAAATATTATTATATTAACTGAGAAAGGTGAAGAGAGGAAATAGAAATGAAAGATGATCAACTCAAGGAATGGGCATGGAGCATGGTTTACACAATGTGTAAAATAGAATTTATCCGAAGGGCAAACCAAAAAGATGATATGGGATAATGAGACAAAAGATCTCAAGAATATTATTATAATTTTCTAAACGAAGAAGATAAAAGAGCTTCTGTAGTCCTCGCTAATTACCATTGTAGGGATGTGACTATACAATGACAATTAAAACTTTGACATGATAGAACACTTGCATTGGGGATATAAATACCCAGTTGTTATTTTATATTAAAAATTTTAAAAATATTATTGCTTGAGTATATTTTAGAACTTGTGAACACTTAAATTTTATATATATAACTAATTATTCACTTGGATGTAAAAAAAAAAAATTATTATATTAATTGAGAAAGGTGAAGAGAGGAAAAAGAAATGAAAGATGATCAACTCAGGGCATGGGCATGGAGCATGGTTTACACAATGTGTAAAATAGAATTTATCCGAAGAGCAAACCAAAAAGATGATATGGGATAATGAGACAAAAGATCTCAAGAATATTATTATAATTTTCTAAACGAAGAAGAAAAAAGAGCTTCTGTTGACCTCGCTAATTACCATTGTGGGGATGTGACTATACAATGACAATTAAAGCTTTGACATGATAGAACACTTGCATTGGGGATAGAAATACCCAGTTGTTATTTTATATTGAAAATTTTAAAAATATTGCTCGAGTTTATTTTAGAACCTGTGAACAGTTAAATTATAAATATATAACTAATTATTCACTTGGATGTAAAAAAAATATTATTATATTAATTGAGAAAGGTGAAGAGAGGAAAAAGAAATGAAAGATGATCAACTGAGGGCATGGGCATGGGCATGGAGCATGATTTACACAATGGGTCTGTTTGGATATAGCTGAAACTGAAAACTGAAAGCACTATAGCAAAATAATTTTAAAATGTGTGAATAGTACCGTGAGATCAATTTTTAATATTTTTAAATGCATAAATAGTAACGCTACAGTGCATAAACAGTACTGCTACAATGAAAATTGTCTTCGGCACAGTACATCCATGTTAGTGTACTGTTCATGTGCTAAAAAAAAAAGAAAAAAAAAAGAGGACAGAAACGCAGACGTGGGTTTGGAAACGTGGTAGCCAAACCCACACATGTGTAAAATAGAATTTATCCGACGGGCAAACCAAAAAGATGATATGGGATAATGAGACAACAGATCTCAAGAATATTATTATAATTTTCTAAACGAAGAAGATAAAAGACCTTCTGTTGACCTCGCTAATTACCATTGTAGGGATGTGACTATACAATGACAATTAAAGCTTTGACATGATAGAACACTTGCATTGGGGATATAAATACCCAGTTGTTATTTTATATTGAAAATTTTAAAAATATTGCTCGAGTATATTTTAGAACCTGTGAACAGTTAAATTTTATATATATAACTAATAATTCACTTGGATGTAAAAAATATATTATTATATTAATTGAGAAAGGTGAAGAGAAGAAAAAGAAATGAAAGATGATCAACTTAGGGCATGGGCAAGGGCATGGAGCATGGTTTACACAATGGGTCCGTTTGGATATGTTAGTGTATAGATTAGGCCATATTAGCCCATTGGGCTTATCCCAGTATATTACTTGTACATCACTTATATTGCTTGTACTGCACACATACCTAGCCTTACTTGTACTGCACACATACCTAGCCTATATAAGGCTCTCTTTTGTACATTGTTTTACACACATCTATATACAGATTATTCAGTCATTCTGTTTCACTTTATATTATTAACATGGTATCAGAGCCATTGCTCTGACCTAGTGGTATTTTTCGGCGTTCTTCCGCTGCCCTCGCCTTCACCGGTAGCCGCCGTCAGAAGCGAGTCACCGCCGTCACACCCAACCACTCTCTTGGATCTAGTCTATTTATCAATCAAATCGTCGAACCACAGATACGACGTGATAGATAAGACTTCCCCGATCAAAACCCAGCCAGAAACTGTCCAAAAGAAGCTTTCACGCGCTCGCACGCGCCGCCCAAAGTTTCTGCCTGTCGAAGACGCGCTACACGCGCTCCCACGCGCCGCCGCGAATACCCACGCACTCCCATGCACTCCCACGCGCTCCCACGCGCTATTCCACGCGCCTCACGCGCTCCTCCACGCGCACCACGCGCCACGCGCCTCACGCGCCCAGCTCCTCTGATTGCCACGTCAGCCCTAGTACGTCATCGCCACGTCAGCATCACACGTCATCCAGTGACGTCAGCATATTGACTTTGACCGTTGACTTTGTTGACCGTTGACCGTTGACCGTTGACCAAAGTCAAAAATTTTCAACCGGACCTGTCTTGCTCAGTTTTTTGCGTAGATTCCGATTTTGGGCTCCGTTTCTGCATTTGAGGTCTCTAAATCTCATTTTTTGGTCATTTTCTTCATTATGGCTCAACAAAATGATCGAGACATCATACGTCCTATCACCATTATGTTGGATGGTCCTACCAGCTATCATGCATGGTCTCAGAATATGACTGTCTTTCTCAAGGGTCGTAAACTGTGGAGATATGTGACTGGTTCAATTCCTAAGCCAGTACCAAACCCTGAGTCCGAAGCCACAGCTGCTGAAGATGATTATGAAGAACGCCTAGAGGAATGGGAGAGTATTCAGAGTAAGATCTTGTCTTGGTTTATCAATACCTCTATTCCCTCCATTCATAATCTTCTTCCTCGTCTTGAGACTGCTGAGGCTGCTTGGAAATTTTTGGCTGATCGCTATAATTGCACTAATGATTCAAGTTTGGAGTTCCACATTGAATCAAAACTTTATCAAATGCGCCAAGAAACAGGTCAGTCTATTTCTGATTTTTATTCTCAGACTTCTACTATGTGGGAACAACTCTCTGCTGCAGATCCTCCACTAGTGTGTTCTAAGGATATTGAGCTCTTTGTCAAATATCGGGATCGCCGTAAATTTATGCACTTCATGATGGGTTTGCGTGAGGATTTTGAGCCTACTAGGGCTTCTCTACTTAGCCGGTTTCCTACTCCTTCTCTTGATGCTGCAGTCAAGGAGCTCATTTCTGAGGAAAATCGTCGGCCTACTCATCACATGTCATCATCTGATCATGTATTGGCTACACCATCTCCACAGCCTCCCATTGCTGCATTCACTGCTCCTCCACGGATAAACTCTGGGCGTCCCACCTCTCAGTCTTCCAAAGGTACTCGCTGCGAGTTTTGCCGTGCTAAAGGCCATGACATCTCAGTTTGTCGCAAACTGCAGAAATTTATGCAAGAGCAGAATAAAGCTTCTCTTCCTCGGGCAGCTGCTGTGTGTCCTTCCGATCCATCGGTTCCTACAGGTCCATCTTTGGCTTCCTCACTTACTACGGCTGATATTGAGGCAGTTGTTCAATAGGTTTTATCCCGCACTTCTACTGCCCTTTCTGTCACCTCAGGTAAACAATCTTGGTTTTTTGATACTGCATGTTGTAACCATATGACTCCTGATGAATCCCAATTTTCTGATAAGGCTCCCTTAGAACATCCAATCACCATTTACACTGCTGATGGAACTCCTATGCCTGTTAGTCATAAAGGAACAATTTCTTCTCCTTGTTTATCCCTTAGTGACACTTTTCATATCCCCAAGTTATCGCTCAATTTGCTTTCTGTTGGTCAACTTTGTGAATTAGGCATAGATCTTCTATTTACTAATCATGGTGTGGATGTGCAGGATCCCCGGACGGGTCAAGTGCTTGGGACAGGCCGTAAGGTTGGTCGTATGTTTGAGGTTCATGACTTGAAGATTCCTTCACAAGTTATTTCTGCCGCTGCTACCACTGCCACCTCCTCACCTGATCTATGGCATGCTCGTCTTGGTCATCCATCCTTGTCTCGTCTTCAGTTGTTAGCTTCTCAAGGTCATTTAGGTTCAGTTCAGTTTCAAAAATTTGATTGTACTTCCTGTCATTTTGGCAAACAAACAAAATTACCCTTTAATAATAGTGACTCATTTTCTTCTGCACCTTTTGATCTTATACATTCTGATATTTGGGGTCCTGCACCTGTTCCTACTGAGGGGGGATCTAGATATTTTGTCATATTTGTGGATGATTTTTCTCGATATACTTGCATTTATCTGCTTCACCATAGGTCTGAACTTGTGTCTATTTACCAAACATTTCATAAAATGATTGAAACACAGTTCAATCGCACCGTCAAAGTTTTTCGATCAGATAATGCTCAAGAATATAATGATAAAACTTTCCTATCCTTTTTAGATAATCATGGTACCCTTACTCAGCGGTCTTGTCCTTACACCTCTCAACAAAATGGTCGTGCAGAACGAAAACATCGTCACATTCTTGATGTAGTCCGCACCCTTCTTATTTCTGCCTCTCTTCCTGAGCGCTTTTGGGGTGAGGCTGCACTCACTGCTGTATACACCATTAATCGTATCCCTTCACCAACTACACACAACAAATCACCATTTGAGCTTCTCTATGGTCAAACCCCCGACTACTCTTCTCTTCGGGTTTTTGGTTGTGCTTGCTTTGTTTCTCTTCCTCCTCATGAACACACAAAGCTCCAACCTCGTGCTCGTCTCTGTTGTTTCCTTGGTTATGGTGTATCTCAAAAGGGGTTTCGCTGCTATGATCCCATCTCTCATCGTCTTCGTGTCTCCCGTCATGTTGAGTTTTGGGAACATCGTCCTTTCACGAGTCTTCAGCAGTTTTCTACATCCTCTTCCTCTGAGTCTCTTATTTTTACTGATCTTTTCCTCCCTCTCTATCCTGAACTTGTGGAGGATTCTTCAACATCGGCTGCCTCTCCAGACGACTCATCTCCGGTTCTGTCCCCGGCATATGACCCGCCTGTCTTGGATCCTGTGGCACCACCCTCTCCTGAGTCTCCTGATGGTCCTGAACTTCGTCGTTCCACTCGGGTAAGCATTCCTCCCCCTTATCTCTCTGATTATCACTGCTCTTTTGCCCTTGCCACCCTCTATGAACCTCATACCTATCGTGAGGCCCATACTGACTCTCTTTGGCAGCAAGCTATGAATGATGAACTAGATGCCCTTCATAAAAATCACACTTGGGATATGGTTGATTTGCCTCCTGGTCAGTCTGTAGTAGGTTGTAGGTGGGTTTACAAGATCAAGACCAAGGCTGATGGATCTGTTGAACGATACAAGGCTCGCCTAGTTGCCAAGGGCTTTACCCAAGAGTATGGCATTGATTATGAGGAAACATTTGCTCCTGTTGCTCGCCTTACATCTGTCAGATGTCTCATTGCTGTGGCTGCTGTTCGCCGTTGGCCTCTTTATCAAATGGATGTGAAGAATGCTTTCCTAAATGGAGACCTTTAAGAAGAAGTGTACATGTAACCACCCCCTGGCTATCCACACTCAGGCAGTCAAGTTTGTCGCCTTCGCCGTGCTCTTTATGGCCTCAAGCAGGCTCCTCGAGCTTCGTTTGAAAAGTTCAGCTCAGTTGTTGCTCAGCAGGGTTTCACTTCGAGTCCTCATGACACTACTCTCTTCGTCCGAAGATCTTCTGCTGGTATCACTCTTATTCGTCTCTATGTTGATGATATGATTATTACTGGAGATGATTCTGCAGGTATCCGCTCTCTTCAGCACTTCCTTAGTCAGCATTTTGAGATGAAAGATTTGGGCACTCTCAGCTATTTTCTTGGGCTTGAGGTTACCTCATCCTCTGATGGATACTATCTTTCCCAAGCTAAATATGCTTCTGATCTCCTCTCCAAAGCAGGTATCACTGCCAACAACACTGTTTCCACTCCTTTGGAATACAATGCAAAGCTCACACCCTTGGATGGTGAACCTATCTCTGATGCTACTCGCTATCGTCAGTTGGTTGGTAGTCTGATCTATCTCACTGTTACTCGTCCAGATATTTCACATGCTGTGGGTATGGTTAGTAAGTTCATGGATGCCCCTCGTTCTGTCCACTATGCTGCTGTTCTTCGGATTCTTCGGTATGTCAAGGGTACACTTTATCATGGTCTACACTACTCCTTTCGGTCTTCTCTTGAGCTTCATGCTTATTCAGATGCAGACTGGGCAGGTGATCCGACTGATCGATGCTCTATCACAGGTTTCTGTTTCCTGTTGGGTACTTCTCTTGTCTCATGGCGTAGCAAAAAGAAGGATGTTGTTTCCCGTTCCAGTACTGAGGCCGAGTATCGTGCCCTTGCCGACACCACCTGCGAGCTTGTTTGGCTTCGCTGGCTCTTGGCTGACATGGATGCTCCACAGCCCACTGCTACTCCTCTTTATTGTGACAATCGTAGTGCTATCTACATTGCTCATAATGATGTCTTCCACGAACGTACCAAACACATTGAGATCGATTGCCACATCACTCGCCAGCATCTCAAGAAAGGCAATCTCAAGTTGTTCTCCATCTCATCTGCTGACCAGCCTGCTGATATCTTCACCAAGTCTCACCCGCCTGGTCGTCTTCCAGATCTTATATCCAAACTCCAGTTGGCTTCTTCCTTGCCACCTCGAGTTTGAGGGGGGATGTTAGGGTATAGATTAGGCTATATTAGCCCATTGGGCTTATCCCAGTATATTACTTGTACTACACTTATATTGCTTGTACTGCACACATACCTAGCCTTACTTGTACTGCACACATACCTAGCCTTACTTGTACTGCACACATACCTAGCCTTACTTGTACTGCACACATACCTAGCCTATATAAGGCTCTCTTTTGTACATTGTTTTACACACATCTATATACAGATTATTCAGTCATTCTGTTTCACTTTATATTATTAACAGGATATAGCTGAAATTGAAAACTGAAAGCACTGTAGCAAAATAATTTTAAGATGTGTGAATAGTACCGTAAGATCCATTTTTAATATTTTTAAATGCACAAATAGTAACGCTACAGTGCATAAACAGTACTGCTACAGTCAAATTGTCTTCTACACAGTACATCCATGTGAGTGTACTGTTCATGTGCCAAAAAAAAAAGAAAAAAAAAAGAGGACAGAAACGCAGACGTGGGATTGGAAACGTGGTAGCCAAACCCACACGTGTAAAATAGAATTTATCCGACGGGCAAACCAAAAAGATGATATGGGATAATGAGACAAAAGATCTCAAGAATATTTTTATAATTTTCTAAACGAAGAAGATAAAAGAGCTTCTGTTGACCTCGCTAATTACCATTGTAGGGATGTGACTACACAATGACAATTAAAGCTTTGACATGATAGAACACTTGCATTGGGGATATAAATACCAGTTGTTATTTTATATTCAAAATTTTAAAAATATGGTTCGAATATATTTTAGAACCTGTGAACAATTGAATTTTATATATATAACTAATTATTCACTTGGATGTTAAAAAAAATATTATTATATTAACTGAGTAAGGTGAAGAGAGGAAAAAGAAACGAAAGATGATCAACTTAGGGCATGGGCATGGAGCATGGTTTACACAATGTGTAAAATAGAATTTATCTGAAGGGCAAACCAAAAAGATGATATGGGATAATGAGACAAAAGATCTCAAGAATATTATTACAATTTTCTAAACGAAGAAGATAAAAGAGCTTCTGTAGACCTCGCTAATTACCATTGTAGGGATGTGACTATACAATGACAATTAAAACTTTGACAAGATAGAACACTTGCATTGGGGATATAAATACCCAGTTGTTATTTTATATTAAAAATTTGAAAAATATTATTGCTTGAGTATATTTTAGAACTTGTGAACACTTAAATTTTATATATATAACTAATTATTCACTTGGATGTAAAAAAAAATATTATTATATTAATAGAGAAAGGTGAAGAGAGGAAAAAGAAATGAAAGTTGATCAACTCAGGGCATGGGCATGGAGCATGGTTTACACAATGTGTAAAATAGAATTTATCCGAAGAGCAAACCAAAAAGATGATATGGGATAATGAGACAAAAGATCTCAAGAATATTATTATAATTTTCTAAACGAAGAAGAAAAAAGAGCTTCTGTTGACCTCGCTAATTGCCATTGTGGGGATGTGACTATACAATGACAATTAAAGCTTTGATATGATAGAACACTTGCATTGGGGATATAAATACCCAGTTGTTATTTTATATTGAAAATTTTAAAAATATTGCTCGAGTATATTTTAGAACCTATGAACAGTTAAATTATATATATATATAACTAATTATTCACTTGGATGTTAAAAAAAATATTATTATATTAACTGAGAAAGGTGAAGAGAGGAAATAGAAATGAAAGATGATCAACTCAGGGCATGGGCATGGAGCATGGTTTACACAATGGGTAAAATAGAATTTATCCGAAGGGCAAACCAAAAAGATGATATGGGATAATGAGACAAAAGATCTCAAGAATATTATTATAATTTTCTAAACGATGAAGATAAAAGAGCTTCTGTAGACCTCGCTAATTACCATTGTAGGGATGTGACTATAGAATGACAATTAAAACTTTGAAATGATAGAACACTTGCATTGGGGATATAAATACCCTGTTGTTATTTTATATTAAAAATTTTAAAAATATTATTACTTGAGTATATTTTAGAAGTTGTGAACAGTTAAATTTTATATATATAACTAATTATTCACTTGGATGCAAAAAAAAATATTATTATATTAATTGAGAAAGGTGAAGAAAGGAAAAAGAAATGAAAGATGATCAACTCAGGGCATGGGCATGGAGCATGGTTTACACAATGTGTAAAATAGAATTTGTCCGAAGCGCAAACCAAAAAGATGATATGGGATAACGAGACAAAAGATCTCAAGAATATTATTATAATTTTCTAAACGAAGAAGATAAAAGAGCTTCTGTTGACCTCGCTAATTACCATTGTAGGAATGTGACTATACAATGACAATTGAAGCTTTGACATGATAGAACGCTTGCATTGGGGATATAAATACCCAGTTGTTATTTTATATTGAAAATTTTAAAAATATTGCTCGAGTATATTTTAGAACCTGTGAACAGTTAAATTATATATATATAACTAATTATTCACTTGGATGTAGAAAAAATATTATTATATTAATTGAGAAAGGTCAAGAGAGGAAAAAGAAATGAAAGATGATCAACTTAGGGCATGGGCATGGGCATGGAGCATGGTTTACACAATGGGTCTGTTTGGATATAGCTGAAACTGAAAACTGAAAGCACTATAGCAAAATAATTTTAAAATGTGTGAATAGTACCGTGAGATCCATTTTTAATATTTTTAAATGCATAAATAGTAACGCTACAGTGCATAAACAGTACTGCTACAATGAAAATTGTCTTCTGCACAGTACATCCATCTGAGTGTAATGTTCATGTGCTAAAAAAAAAAGAAAAAAAAGAGAGGACAGAAACACAGACGTGAATTTGGAAACGTGCTAGCCAAACCCACACATGTGTAAAATAGAATTTATCCGACGGGCAAACCAGAAAGATGATATGGGATAATGAGACAAAAGATCTCAAGAATATTATTATAATTTTCTAAACGAAGAAGATAAAAGAGCTTCTGTTGACCTCGCTAATTACCATTGTAGGGATGTGACTATACAATGACTATTAAAGCTTTGACATGATAGAACACTTGCATTGGGGATATAAATACCCAGTTGTTATTTTATATTGAAAATTTTAAAAATATTGCTCGAGTATATTTTAGAACCTGTGAACAGTTAAATTTTATATATATAACTAATTATTCACTTGGATGTAAAAAAAATATTATTATATTAATTGAGAAAGGTGAAGAGAAGAAAAAGAAATGAAAGATGATCAACTTAGGGCATGGGCATGGGCATGGGGCATGGTTTACACAATGGGTCCGTTTGGATATAGCTGAAACTGAAAACTGAAAGTACGGTAGCAAAATAATTTTAAAATGTGTGAATAGTACCGTGAGATCCATTTTTAATATTTTCAAATGCATAAATAGTAACGCTACAGTGCATAAACAGTACTGCTACAGTGAAAATTGTCTTCTACACAGTACATCCATGTGAGTGTACTGTTGATGTGCTAAAAAAAAAAGAAAAAAAAAAGAGGACAGAAACGCAGACGTGGGTTTGGAAACGTGGTAGCCAAACCCACACATGTGTAAAATAGAATTTATCCGACGGGCAAACCAAAAAGATGATATGGGATAATGAGACAAAAGATCTCAAGAATATTATTATAATTTTCTAAACGAAGAAGATAAAAGAGCTTCTGTTGACCTCGCTAATTACCATTTTAGGGATGTGACTATACAATGACAATTAAAGCTTTGACATGATAGAACACTTGCATTGGGGATATAAATACCCAGTTGTTATTTTATATTGAAAATTTTAAAAATATTGCCCGAGTATATTTTAGAACCTATGAACAGTTAAATTATATATATATATATATATAACTAATTATTCACTTGGATGTTAAAAAAAATATTATTATATTAACTGAGAAAGGTGAAGAGAGGAAATAGAAATGAAAGATGATCAACTCAGGGCATGGGCATGGAGCATGGTTTACACAATGTGTAAAATAGAATTTATCCGTAGGGCAAACCAAAAAGATGATATGGGATAATGAGACAAAAGATCTCAAGAATATTATTACAATTTTCTAAACGAAGAAGATAAAAGAGCTTCTGTAGTCCTCGCTAATTACCATTGTAGGGATGTGACTATACAATGACAATTAAAACTTTGACATGATAGAACACTTGCATTGGGGATATAAATACCCAGTTGTTATTTTATATTAAAAATTTTAAAAATATTATTGCTTGAGTATATTTTAGAAGTTGTGAACAGTTAAATTTTATATATATAACTAATTATTCACTTGGATGTAAAAAAAAATATTATTATATTAATTGAGAAAGGTGAAGAGAGGAAAAAGAAATGAAAGATGTTCAACTCAGGGCATGGGCATGGAGCATGGTTTACACAATGTGTAAAATAGAATTTATCCGAAGAGCAAACCAAAAAGATGATATGGGATAATGAGACAAAAGATCTCGAGAATATTCTTATAATTTTCAAAACGAAGAAGATAAAAGAGCTTCTGTTGACCTCGCTAATTACCATTGTAGGGATGTGACAACACAATGACAATTAAAGCTTTGACATGATGGAACACTTGCATTGGGGATATAAATACCCAGTTGTTATTTTAAATTCAAAATTTTAAAAATATGGTTCGACTATATTTTAGAACCTGTGAACAATTGGATTTTATATATATAACTGATTATTCACTTGGATGTTAAAAAAAAATATTATTATATTAACTGAGTAAGGTGAAGAGAGGAAAAAGAAATGAAAGATGATCAACTCAGTGCATGGGCATGGAGCATGGTTTACACAATGTGTAAAATAGAATTTATCTGAAGGGCAAACCAAAAAGATGATATGGGATAATGAGAGAAAAGATCTCAAGAATATTATTATAATTTTCTAAACGAAGAAGATAAAAGAGCTTCTGTAGACCTCGCTACTTACCATTGTAGGGATGTGACTATACAATGACAATTAAAACTTTGACATGATAGAACACTTGCATTGGGGATATAAATACCAAGTTGTTATTTAATATTAAAAATTTGAAAAATATTATTGCTTGAGTATATTTTAGAACTTGTGAACACTTAAATTTTATATATATAACTAATTATTCACTTGGATGTAAAAAAAAATATTATTATATTAATAGAGAAAGGTGAAGTGTGGAAAAAGAAATGAAAGATGATCAACTCAGGGCATGGGCATGGAGCATGGTTTGCACAATGTGTAAAATAGAATTTATCCGAAGAGCAAACCAAAAAGATGATATGGGATAATGAGACAAAAGATCTCAAGAATATTATTATAATTTTCTAAACGAAGAAGAAAAAAGAGCTTCTGTTGACCTCGCTAATTACCATTGTGGGGATGTGACTATACAATGACAATTAAAGCTTTGACATGATAGAACACTTGCATTGGGGATATAAATACCCAGTTGTTATTTTATATTGAAAATTTTAAAAATATTGCTCGAGTATATTTTAGAACCTACGAATAGTTAAATTATATATATATAACTAATTATTCACTTGGATGTTAAAAAAAATATTATTATATTAACTAAGAAAGGTGAAGAGAGGAAATAGAAATGAAAGATGATCAACTCAGGGCATGGGCATGGAGCATGGTTTACACAATGTGTAAAATAGAATTTATCCGAAGGGCAAACCAAAAAGATGATATGGGATAATGAGACAAAAGATCTCAAGAATATTATTATAATTTTCTAAACGAAGAAGATAAAAGAGCTTCTGTAGACCTCGCTAATTACCATTGTAGGGATGTGACTATAGAATGACAATTAAAACTTTGAAATGATAGAACACTTGCATTGGGGATATAAATATCCAGTTGTTATTTTATATTAAAAATTTTAAAAATATTATTGCTTGAGTATATTTTAGAAGTTGTGAACAGTTAAATTTTATATATATAACTAATTATTCACTTGGATGTAAAAAAATTATTATTATATTAATTGAGAAAGGTGAAGAGAGGAAAAAGAAATGAAAGATGATCAACTCAGGGCATGGGCATGGAGCATGGTTTACACAATGTGTAAAATAGAATTTATCCGAAGCGCAAACCAAAAAGATGATATGGGATAATGAGACAAAAGATCTCAAGAATATTATTATAATTTTCTAAACGAAGAAGAAAAAAGAGCTTCTGTTGACCTCGCTAATTACCATTGTGGGGATGTGACTATACAATGACAATTAAAGCTTTGACATGATAGAACACTTGCATTGGGGATATAAATACCCAGCTGTTATTTTATATTGAAAATTTTAAAAATATTGCTCGAGTATATTTTTGAACCTATGAACAGTTAAATTATATATATATATATATAACTAATTATTCACTTGGATATTAAAAAAAATATTATTATATTAACTGAGAAAGGTGAAGAGAGGAAATAGAAATGAAAGATGATCAACTCAGGGCATGGGCATGGAGCATGGTTTACACAATGTGTAAAATAGAATTTATCCGAAGGGCAAACCAAAAAGATGATATGGGATAATGAGACAAAAGATCTCAAGAATAATATTATAATTTTCTAAACGAAGAAGATAAAAGAGCTTCTGTAGACCTCGCTAATTACCATTGTAGGGATGTGACTATAGAATGACAATTAAAACTTTGAAATGATAGAACACTTGCATTGGGGATATAAATACCCTGTTGTTATTTTATATTAAAAATTTTAAAAATATTATTGCTTGAGTATATTTTAGAAGTTGTGAACAGTTAAATTTTATATATACAACTAATTATTCACTTGGATGTAAAAAAAAATATTATTATATTAATTGAGAAAGGTGAAGAGAGGAAAAAGAAATGAAAGATGATCAACTCAGGGCATGGGCATGGAGCATGGTTTACACAATGTGTAAAATAGAATTTATCCGAAGCGCAAACCAAAAAGATGATATGGGATAACGAGACAAAAGATCTCAAGAATATTATTATAATTTTCTAAACGAAGAAGATAAAAGAGCTTCTGTTGACCTCGCTAATTACCATTGTAGGGATGTGACTATACAATGACAATTAAAGCTTTGACATGATAGAACACTTGCATTGGGGATATAAATACCCAGTTGTTATTTTATATTGAAAAATTTAAAAATATTGCTCTAGTATATTTTAGAACCTGTGAACAGTTAAATTATAAATATATAACTAATTATTCACTTGGATGTAAAAAAAATATTATTATATTAATTGAGAAAGGTGAAGAGAGGAAAAAGAAATGAAAGATGATCAACTTAGGGCATGGGCATGCGCATGGAGCATGATTTACACAATGGGTCTGTTTGGATATAGCTGAAACTGAAAACTGAAAGCACTATAGCAAAATAATTTTAAAATGTGTGAATAGTACCGTGAGATCCATTTTTAATATTTTTAAATGCATAAATAGTAACGCTACAGTGCATAAACAGTACTGCTACAATGAAAATTGTCTTCGGCACAGTACATCCACGTGAGTGTACTGTTCATGTGCTAAAAAAAAAAGAAAAAAAAAAGAGAACAGAAACACAGACGTGAATTTGGAAACGTGCTAGCCAAACCCACACATGTGTAAAATAGAATTTATCCGACGGGCAAACCAGAAAGATGATATGGGATAATGGGACAAAAGATCTCAAGAATATTATTATAATTTTCTAAACGAAGAAGATAAAAGAGCTTCTGTTGACCTCGCTAATTACCATTGTAGGGATGTGACTATACAAGGACAATTAAAGCTTTGACATGATAGAACACTTGCATTGGGGATATAAATACCCCGTTGTTATTTTATATTGAAAATTTTAAAAATATTGCTCGAGTATATTTTAGAACCTATGAACAGTTAAATTATATATATATATATACATATAACTAATTATTCACTTGGATGTTAAAAAAAATATTATTATATTAACTGAGAAAGGTGAAGAGAGGAAATAGAAATGAAAGCTGATCAACTCAGGGCATGGGCATGGAGCGTGGTTTACCCAATGTGTAAAATAGAATTTATCTGAAGGGCAAACCAAAAAGATGATATGGTATAATGAGACAAAAGATCTCAAGAATATTATTATAATTTTCTAAACGAAGAAGATAAAAGAGCTTCTGTAGACCTCGCTAATTACCATTGTAGGGATGTGACTATAGAATGACAATTAAAACTTTGAAATGATAGAACACTTGCATTGGGGATATAAATACCCAGTTGTTATTTTATATTAAAAATTTTAAAAATATTATTGCTTGAGTATATTTTAGAAGTTGTGAACAGTTAAATTTTATATATATAACTAATTATTCACTTGGATGTAAAAAAAATATTATTATATTAATTGAGAAAGGTGAAGAGAGGAAAAAGAAATGAAAGATGATCAACTCAGGGCATGGGCATGGAGCATGGTTTACACAATGTGTAAAATAGAATTTATCCGAAGCGCAAACCAAAAAGATGATATTGGATAATGAGACAAAAGATCTCAAGAATATTATTATAATTTTCTAAACGAAGAAGAAAAAAGAGCTTCTGTTGACCTCGCTAATTACCATTGTCGGGATGTGACTATACAATGACAATTAAAGCTTTGACATGATAGAACACTTGCATTGGGGATATAAATACCCAGCTGTTATTTTATATTGAAAATTTTAAAAATATTGCTCGAGTATATTTTTGAACCTATGAACAGTTAAATTATATATATATATATAACTAATTATTCACTTGGATGTTAAAAAAAATATTATTATATTAACTGAGAAAGGTGAAGAGAGGAAATAGAAATGAAAGATGATCAACTCAGGGCATGGGCATGGAGCATGGTTTACACAATGTGTAAAATAGAATTTATCCGAAGGGCAAACCAAAAAGATGATATGGGATAACGAGACAAAAGATCTCAAGAATATTATTACAATTTTCTAAACGAAGAAGATAAAAGAGCTTCTGTAGACCTCGCTAATTACCATTGTAGGGATGTGACTATAGAATGACAATTAAAACTTTGAAATGATAGAACACTTGCATTGGGGATATAAATACCCTGTTGTTATTTTATATTAAAAATTTTAAAAATATTATTGCTTGAGTATATTCTAGAAGTTGTGAACAGTTAAATTTTATATATATAACTAATTATTCACTTGGATGTAAAAAAAAATATTATTATATTAATTGAGAATGGTGAAGAGAGGAAAAAGAAATGAAAGATGATCAACTCAGGGCATGGGCATGGGGCATGGTTTACACAATGTGTAAAATAGAATTTATCCGAAGCGCAAACCAAAAAGATGATATGGGATAACGAGACAAAAGATCTCAAGAATATTATTATAATTTTCTAAACGAAGAAGATAAAAGAGCTTCTGTTGACCTCGCTAATTACCATTGTAGGGATGTGACTATACAATGACAATTGAAGCTTTGACATGATAGAACACTTGCATTGGGGATATAAATACCCAGTTGTTATTTTATATTGAAAATTTTAAAAATATTGCTCGAGTATATTTTAGAACCTGTGAACAGTTAAATTATATATATATATAACTAATTATTCACTTGGATGTGGAAAAAATATTATTATATTAATTGAGAAAGGTCAAGAGAGGAAAAAGAAATGAAAGATGATCAACTTAGGGCATGGGCATGGGCATGGAGCATGGTTTACACAATGGGTCTGTTTGGATATAGCTGAAACTGAAAACTGAAAGATCTATAGCAAAATAATTTTAAAATGTGTGAATAGTACCGTGAGATCCATTTTTAATATTTTTAAATTCATAAGTAGTAACGCTACAGTGCATAAACAGGTTTGCCACAATGAAAATTGTCTTCTGCACAGTACATCCATGTGAGTGTGCTGTTGATGTGCTAAAAAAAAAAGAAAAAAAAAAGAGGACAGAAACACAGACACGAATTTGGAAACGTGCTAGCCAAACCCACACGTGTAAAATAGAATTTATCCAACGGGCAAACCAGAAAGATGATATGGGATAATGAGACAAAAGATCTCAAGAATATTATTATAATTTTCTAAACGAAGAAGATAAAAGAGCTTCTGTTGACCTCGCTAATTACCATTGTCGGGATGTGACTATACAATGACAATTAAAGCTTTGACATGATAGAACACTTGCATTGGGGATATAAATACCCAGTTGTTATTTTATATTGAAAAATTTAAAAATATTGCTCGAGTATATTTTAGAACCTGTGAACAGTTAAATTATAAATATATAACTAATTATTCACTTGGATGTAAAAAAAATATTATTATATTAATTGAGAAAGGTGAAGAGAGGAAAAAGAAATGAAAGATGATCAACTTAGGGCATGGGCATGCGCATGGAGCATGATTTACACAATGGGTCTGTTTGGATATAGCTGAAACTGAAAACTGAAAGCACTATAGCAAAATAATTTTAAAATGTGTGAATAGTACCGTGAGATCCATTTTTAATATTTTTAAATGCATAAATAGTAACGCTACAGTGCATAAACAGTACTGCTACAATGAAAATTGTCTTCGGCACAGTACATCCACGTGAGTGTACTGTTCATGTGCTAAAAAAAAAAGAAAAAAAAAAGAGGACAGAAACACAGACGTGAATTTGGAAACGTGCTAGCCAAACCCACACATGTGTAAAATAGAATTTATCCGACGGGCAAACCAGAAAGATGATATGGGATAATGGGACAAAAGATCTCAAGAATATTATTATAATTTTCTAAACGAAGAAGATAAAAGAGCTTCTGTTGACCTCGCTAATTACCATTGTAGGGATGTGACTATACAATGACAATTAAAGCTTTGACATGATAGAACACTTGCATTGGGGATATAAATACCCCGTTGTTATTTTATTTTGAAAATTTTAAAAATATTGCTCGAGTATATTTTATAACCTATGAACAGTTAAATTATATATATATATATATATATATATAAAACTAATTATTCACTTGGATGTTAAAAAAAATATTATTATATTAACTGAGAAAGGTGAAGAGAGGAAATAGAAATGAAAGATGATCAACTCAGGGCATGGGCATGGAGCGTGGTTTACACAATGTGTAAAATAGAATTTATCCGAAGGGCAAACCAAAAAGATGATATGGGATAATGAGACAAAAGATCTCAAGAATATTATTATAATTTTCTAAACGAAGAAGATAAAAGAGCTTCTGTAGACCTCGCTAATTACCATTGTAGGGATGTGACTATAGAATGACAATTAAAACTTTGAAATGATAGAACACTTGCATTGGGGATATAAATACCCAGTTGTTATTTTATATTAAAAATTTTAAAAATATTATTGCTTGAGTATATTTTAGAAGTTGTGAACAGTTAAATTTTATATATATAACTAATTATTCACTTGGATGTAAAAAAAAATATTATTATATTAATTGAGAAAGGTGAAGAGAGGAAAAAGAAATTAAAGATGATCAACTCTGGGCATGGGCATGGAGCATGGATTACACAATGTGTAAAATAGAATTTATCCGAAGGGCAAACCAAAAAGATGATATGGGATAATGAGACAAAAGATCTCAAGAATATTAATATAATTTTCTAAACGAAGAAGATAAAAGAGCTTCTGTAGACCTCGCTAATAACCATTGTAGGGATGTGACTATACAATGACAATTAAAACTTTGACATGATAGAACACTTGCATTGGGGATATAAATACCCAGTTGTTATTTTATATTAAAAATTTTAAAAATATTATTGCTTGAGTATATTTTAGAACTTGTGAACAGTTAAATTTTATATATATAACTAATTATTCATTTGGATGTAAAAAAAAATATTATTATATTAATTGAGAAAGGTGAAGAGAGGAAAAAGAAATGAAAGATGATCAACTCAGGGCATGGGCATGGAGCATGGTTTACACAATGTGTAAAATAGAATTTATCCGAATAGCAAACCAAAAAGATGATATGGGATAATGAGACAAAAGATCTCAAGAATATTATAATAATTTTCTAAACGAAGAAGAAAAAAGAGCTTCTGTTGACCTCGCTAATTACCATTGTGGGGATGTGACTATACAATGAAAATTAAAGCTTTGACATGATAGAACACTTGCATTAGGGATATAAATACCCAGTTGTTATTTTATATTGAAAATTTTAAAAATATTGCTCGAGTAAATTTTAGAACCTATGAACAGTTAAATTATATATATATATATAACTAATTATTCACTTGGATGTTAAAAAAAATATTATTATATTAACTGAGAAAGGTGAAGAGAGGAAATAGAAATGAAAGATGATCAACTCAAGGAATGGGCATGGAGCATGGTTTACACAATGTGTAAAATAGAATTTATCCGAAGGGCAAACCAAAAAGATGATATGGGATAATGAGACAAAAGATCTCAAGAATATTATTATAATTTTCTAAACGAAGAAGATAAAAGAGCTTCTGTAGTCCTCGCTAATTACCATTGTAGGGATGTGACTATACAATGACAATTAAAACTTTGACATGATAGAACACTTGCATTGGGGATATAAATACCCAGTTGTTATTTTATATTAAAAATTTTAAAAATATTATTGCTTGAGTATATTTTAGAACTTGTGAACACTTAAATTTTATATATATAACTAATTATTCACTTGGATGTAAAAAAAAAAAATTATTATATTAATTGAGAAAGGTGAAGAGAGGAAAAAGAAATGAAAGATGATCAACTCAGGGCATGGGCATGGAGCATGGTTTACACAATGTGTAAAATAGAATTTATCCGAAGAGCAAACCAAAAAGATGATATGGGATAATGAGACAAAAGATCTCAAGAATATTATTATAATTTTCTAAACGAAGAAGAAAAAAGAGCTTCTGTTGACCTCGCTAATTACCATTGTGGGGATGTGACTATACAATGACAATTAAAGCTTTGACATGATAGAACACTTGCATTGGGGATAGAAATACCCAGTTGTTATTTTATATTGAAAATTTTAAAAATATTGCTCGAGTTTATTTTAGAACCTGTGAACAGTTAAATTATAAATATATAACTAATTATTCACTTGGATGTAAAAAAAATATTATTATATTAATTGAGAAAGGTGAAGAGAGGAAAAAGAAATGAAAGATGATCAACTGAGGGCATGGGCATGGGCATGGAGCATGATTTACACAATGGGTCTGTTTGGATATAGCTGAAACTGAAAACTGAAAGCACTATAGCAAAATAATTTTAAAATGTGTGAATAGTACCGTGAGATCAATTTTTAATATTTTTAAATGCATAAATAGTAACGCTACAGTGCATAAACAGTACTGCTACAATGAAAATTGTCTTCGGCACAGTACATCCATGTTAGTGTACTGTTCATGTGCTAAAAAAAAAAGAAAAAAAAAAGAGGACAGAAACGCAGACGTGGGTTTGGAAACGTGGTAGCCAAACCCACACATGTGTAAAATAGAATTTATCCGACGGGCAAACCAAAAAGATGATATGGGATAATGAGACAACAGATCTCAAGAATATTATTATAATTTTCTAAACGAAGAAGATAAAAGACCTTCTGTTGACCTCGCTAATTACCATTGTAGGGATGTGACTATACAATGACAATTAAAGCTTTGACATGATAGAACACTTGCATTGGGGATATAAATACCCAGTTGTTATTTTATATTGAAAATTTTAAAAATATTGCTCGAGTATATTTTAGAACCTGTGAACAGTTAAATTTTATATATATAACTAATAATTCACTTGGATGTAAAAAATATATTATTATATTAATTGAGAAAGGTGAAGAGAAGAAAAAGAAATGAAAGATGATCAACTTAGGGCATGGGCAAGGGCATGGAGCATGGTTTACACAATGGGTCCGTTTGGATATGTTAGTGTATAGATTAGGCCATATTAGCCCATTGGGCTTATCCCAGTATATTACTTGTACATCACTTATATTGCTTGTACTGCACACATACCTAGCCTTACTTGTACTGCACACATACCTAGCCTATATAAGGCTCTCTTTTGTACATTGTTTTACACACATCTATATACAGATTATTCAGTCATTCTGTTTCACTTTATATTATTAACATGGTATCAGAGCCATTGCTCTGACCTAGTGGTATTTTTCGGCGTTCTTCCGCTGCCCTCGCCTTCACCGGTAGCCGCCGTCAGAAGCGAGTCACCGCCGTCACACCCAACCACTCTCTTGGATCTAGTCTATTTATCAATCAAATCGTCGAACCACAGATACGACGTGATAGATAAGACTTCCCCGATCAAAACCCAGCCAGAAACTGTCCAAAAGAAGCTTTCACGCGCTCGCACGCGCCGCCCAAAGTTTCTGCCTGTCGAAGACGCGCTACACGCGCTCCCACGCGCCGCCGCGAATACCCACGCACTCCCATGCACTCCCACGCGCTCCCACGCGCTATTCCACGCGCCTCACGCGCTCCTCCACGCGCACCACGCGCCACGCGCCTCACGCGCCCAGCTCCTCTGATTGCCACGTCAGCCCTAGTACGTCATCGCCACGTCAGCATCACACGTCATCCAGTGACGTCAGCATATTGACTTTGACCGTTGACTTTGTTGACCGTTGACCGTTGACCGTTGACCAAAGTCAAAAATTTTCAACCGGACCTGTCTTGCTCAGTTTTTTGCGTAGATTCCGATTTTGGGCTCCGTTTCTGCATTTGAGGTCTCTAAATCTCATTTTTTGGTCATTTTCTTCATTATGGCTCAACAAAATGATCGAGACATCATACGTCCTATCACCATTATGTTGGATGGTCCTACCAGCTATCATGCATGGTCTCAGAATATGACTGTCTTTCTCAAGGGTCGTAAACTGTGGAGATATGTGACTGGTTCAATTCCTAAGCCAGTACCAAACCCTGAGTCCGAAGCCACAGCTGCTGAAGATGATTATGAAGAACGCCTAGAGGAATGGGAGAGTATTCAGAGTAAGATCTTGTCTTGGTTTATCAATACCTCTATTCCCTCCATTCATAATCTTCTTCCTCGTCTTGAGACTGCTGAGGCTGCTTGGAAATTTTTGGCTGATCGCTATAATTGCACTAATGATTCAAGTTTGGAGTTCCACATTGAATCAAAACTTTATCAAATGCGCCAAGAAACAGGTCAGTCTATTTCTGATTTTTATTCTCAGACTTCTACTATGTGGGAACAACTCTCTGCTGCAGATCCTCCACTAGTGTGTTCTAAGGATATTGAGCTCTTTGTCAAATATCGGGATCGCCGTAAATTTATGCACTTCATGATGGGTTTGCGTGAGGATTTTGAGCCTACTAGGGCTTCTCTACTTAGCCGGTTTCCTACTCCTTCTCTTGATGCTGCAGTCAAGGAGCTCATTTCTGAGGAAAATCGTCGGCCTACTCATCACATGTCATCATCTGATCATGTATTGGCTACACCATCTCCACAGCCTCCCATTGCTGCATTCACTGCTCCTCCACGGATAAACTCTGGGCGTCCCACCTCTCAGTCTTCCAAAGGTACTCGCTGCGAGTTTTGCCGTGCTAAAGGCCATGACATCTCAGTTTGTCGCAAACTGCAGAAATTTATGCAAGAGCAGAATAAAGCTTCTCTTCCTCGGGCAGCTGCTGTGTGTCCTTCCGATCCATCGGTTCCTACAGGTCCATCTTTGGCTTCCTCACTTACTACGGCTGATATTGAGGCAGTTGTTCAATAGGTTTTATCCCGCACTTCTACTGCCCTTTCTGTCACCTCAGGTAAACAATCTTGGTTTTTTGATACTGCATGTTGTAACCATATGACTCCTGATGAATCCCAATTTTCTGATAAGGCTCCCTTAGAACATCCAATCACCATTTACACTGCTGATGGAACTCCTATGCCTGTTAGTCATAAAGGAACAATTTCTTCTCCTTGTTTATCCCTTAGTGACACTTTTCATATCCCCAAGTTATCGCTCAATTTGCTTTCTGTTGGTCAACTTTGTGAATTAGGCATAGATCTTCTATTTACTAATCATGGTGTGGATGTGCAGGATCCCCGGACGGGTCAAGTGCTTGGGACAGGCCGTAAGGTTGGTCGTATGTTTGAGGTTCATGACTTGAAGATTCCTTCACAAGTTATTTCTGCCGCTGCTACCACTGCCACCTCCTCACCTGATCTATGGCATGCTCGTCTTGGTCATCCATCCTTGTCTCGTCTTCAGTTGTTAGCTTCTCAAGGTCATTTAGGTTCAGTTCAGTTTCAAAAATTTGATTGTACTTCCTGTCATTTTGGCAAACAAACAAAATTACCCTTTAATAATAGTGACTCATTTTCTTCTGCACCTTTTGATCTTATACATTCTGATATTTGGGGTCCTGCACCTGTTCCTACTGAGGGGGGATCTAGATATTTTGTCATATTTGTGGATGATTTTTCTCGATATACTTGCATTTATCTGCTTCACCATAGGTCTGAACTTGTGTCTATTTACCAAACATTTCATAAAATGATTGAAACACAGTTCAATCGCACCGTCAAAGTTTTTCGATCAGATAATGCTCAAGAATATAATGATAAAACTTTCCTATCCTTTTTAGATAATCATGGTACCCTTACTCAGCGGTCTTGTCCTTACACCTCTCAACAAAATGGTCGTGCAGAACGAAAACATCGTCACATTCTTGATGTAGTCCGCACCCTTCTTATTTCTGCCTCTCTTCCTGAGCGCTTTTGGGGTGAGGCTGCACTCACTGCTGTATACACCATTAATCGTATCCCTTCACCAACTACACACAACAAATCACCATTTGAGCTTCTCTATGGTCAAACCCCCGACTACTCTTCTCTTCGGGTTTTTGGTTGTGCTTGCTTTGTTTCTCTTCCTCCTCATGAACACACAAAGCTCCAACCTCGTGCTCGTCTCTGTTGTTTCCTTGGTTATGGTGTATCTCAAAAGGGGTTTCGCTGCTATGATCCCATCTCTCATCGTCTTCGTGTCTCCCGTCATGTTGAGTTTTGGGAACATCGTCCTTTCACGAGTCTTCAGCAGTTTTCTACATCCTCTTCCTCTGAGTCTCTTATTTTTACTGATCTTTTCCTCCCTCTCTATCCTGAACTTGTGGAGGATTCTTCAACATCGGCTGCCTCTCCAGACGACTCATCTCCGGTTCTGTCCCCGGCATATGACCCGCCTGTCTTGGATCCTGTGGCACCACCCTCTCCTGAGTCTCCTGATGGTCCTGAACTTCGTCGTTCCACTCGGGTAAGCATTCCTCCCCCTTATCTCTCTGATTATCACTGCTCTTTTGCCCTTGCCACCCTCTATGAACCTCATACCTATCGTGAGGCCCATACTGACTCTCTTTGGCAGCAAGCTATGAATGATGAACTAGATGCCCTTCATAAAAATCACACTTGGGATATGGTTGATTTGCCTCCTGGTCAGTCTGTAGTAGGTTGTAGGTGGGTTTACAAGATCAAGACCAAGGCTGATGGATCTGTTGAACGATACAAGGCTCGCCTAGTTGCCAAGGGCTTTACCCAAGAGTATGGCATTGATTATGAGGAAACATTTGCTCCTGTTGCTCGCCTTACATCTGTCAGATGTCTCATTGCTGTGGCTGCTGTTCGCCGTTGGCCTCTTTATCAAATGGATGTGAAGAATGCTTTCCTAAATGGAGACCTTTAAGAAGAAGTGTACATGTAACCACCCCCTGGCTATCCACACTCAGGCAGTCAAGTTTGTCGCCTTCGCCGTGCTCTTTATGGCCTCAAGCAGGCTCCTCGAGCTTCGTTTGAAAAGTTCAGCTCAGTTGTTGCTCAGCAGGGTTTCACTTCGAGTCCTCATGACACTACTCTCTTCGTCCGAAGATCTTCTGCTGGTATCACTCTTATTCGTCTCTATGTTGATGATATGATTATTACTGGAGATGATTCTGCAGGTATCCGCTCTCTTCAGCACTTCCTTAGTCAGCATTTTGAGATGAAAGATTTGGGCACTCTCAGCTATTTTCTTGGGCTTGAGGTTACCTCATCCTCTGATGGATACTATCTTTCCCAAGCTAAATATGCTTCTGATCTCCTCTCCAAAGCAGGTATCACTGCCAACAACACTGTTTCCACTCCTTTGGAATACAATGCAAAGCTCACACCCTTGGATGGTGAACCTATCTCTGATGCTACTCGCTATCGTCAGTTGGTTGGTAGTCTGATCTATCTCACTGTTACTCGTCCAGATATTTCACATGCTGTGGGTATGGTTAGTAAGTTCATGGATGCCCCTCGTTCTGTCCACTATGCTGCTGTTCTTCGGATTCTTCGGTATGTCAAGGGTACACTTTATCATGGTCTACACTACTCCTTTCGGTCTTCTCTTGAGCTTCATGCTTATTCAGATGCAGACTGGGCAGGTGATCCGACTGATCGATGCTCTATCACAGGTTTCTGTTTCCTGTTGGGTACTTCTCTTGTCTCATGGCGTAGCAAAAAGAAGGATGTTGTTTCCCGTTCCAGTACTGAGGCCGAGTATCGTGCCCTTGCCGACACCACCTGCGAGCTTGTTTGGCTTCGCTGGCTCTTGGCTGACATGGATGCTCCACAGCCCACTGCTACTCCTCTTTATTGTGACAATCGTAGTGCTATCTACATTGCTCATAATGATGTCTTCCACGAACGTACCAAACACATTGAGATCGATTGCCACATCACTCGCCAGCATCTCAAGAAAGGCAATCTCAAGTTGTTCTCCATCTCATCTGCTGACCAGCCTGCTGATATCTTCACCAAGTCTCACCCGCCTGGTCGTCTTCCAGATCTTATATCCAAACTCCAGTTGGCTTCTTCCTTGCCACCTCGAGTTTGAGGGGGGATGTTAGGGTATAGATTAGGCTATATTAGCCCATTGGGCTTATCCCAGTATATTACTTGTACTACACTTATATTGCTTGTACTGCACACATACCTAGCCTTACTTGTACTGCACACATACCTAGCCTTACTTGTACTGCACACATACCTAGCCTTACTTGTACTGCACACATACCTAGCCTATATAAGGCTCTCTTTTGTACATTGTTTTACACACATCTATATACAGATTATTCAGTCATTCTGTTTCACTTTATATTATTAACAGGATATAGCTGAAATTGAAAACTGAAAGCACTGTAGCAAAATAATTTTAAGATGTGTGAATAGTACCGTAAGATCCATTTTTAATATTTTTAAATGCACAAATAGTAACGCTACAGTGCATAAACAGTACTGCTACAGTCAAATTGTCTTCTACACAGTACATCCATGTGAGTGTACTGTTCATGTGCTAAAAAAAAAAGAAAAAAAAAAGAGGACAGAAACGCAGACGTGGGATTGGAAACGTGGTAGCCAAACCCACACGTGTAAAATAGAATTTATCCGACGGGCAAACCAAAAAGATGATATGGGATAATGAGACAAAAGATCTCAAGAATATTTTTATAATTTTCTAAACGAAGAAGATAAAAGAGCTTCTGTTGACCTCGCTAATTACCATTGTAGGGATGTGACTACACAATGACAATTAAAGCTTTGACATGATAGAACACTTGCATTGGGGATATAAATACCAGTTGTTATTTTATATTCAAAATTTTAAAAATATGGTTCGAATATATTTTAGAACCTGTGAACAATTGAATTTTATATATATAACTAATTATTCACTTGGATGTTAAAAAAAATATTATTATATTAACTGAGTAAGGTGAAGAGAGGAAAAAGAAACGAAAGATGATCAACTTAGGGCATGGGCATGGAGCATGGTTTACACAATGTGTAAAATAGAATTTATCTGAAGGGCAAACCAAAAAGATGATATGGGATAATGAGACAAAAGATCTCAAGAATATTATTACAATTTTCTAAACGAAGAAGATAAAAGAGCTTCTGTAGACCTCGCTAATTACCATTGTAGGGATGTGACTATACAATGACAATTAAAACTTTGACAAGATAGAACACTTGCATTGGGGATATAAATACCCAGTTGTTATTTTATATTAAAAATTTGAAAAATATTATTGCTTGAGTATATTTTAGAACTTGTGAACACTTAAATTTTATATATATAACTAATTATTCACTTGGATGTAAAAAAAAATATTATTATATTAATAGAGAAAGGTGAAGAGAGGAAAAAGAAATGAAAGTTGATCAACTCAGGGCATGGGCATGGAGCATGGTTTACACAATGTGTAAAATAGAATTTATCCGAAGAGCAAACCAAAAAGATGATATGGGATAATGAGACAAAAGATCTCAAGAATATTATTATAATTTTCTAAACGAAGAAGAAAAAAGAGCTTCTGTTGACCTCGCTAATTGCCATTGTGGGGATGTGACTATACAATGACAATTAAAGCTTTGATATGATAGAACACTTGCATTGGGGATATAAATACCCAGTTGTTATTTTATATTGAAAATTTTAAAAATATTGCTCGAGTATATTTTAGAACCTATGAACAGTTAAATTATATATATATATAACTAATTATTCACTTGGATGTTAAAAAAAATATTATTATATTAACTGAGAAAGGTGAAGAGAGGAAATAGAAATGAAAGATGATCAACTCAGGGCATGGGCATGGAGCATGGTTTACACAATGGGTAAAATAGAATTTATCCGAAGGGCAAACCAAAAAGATGATATGGGATAATGAGACAAAAGATCTCAAGAATATTATTATAATTTTCTAAACGATGAAGATAAAAGAGCTTCTGTAGACCTCGCTAATTACCATTGTAGGGATGTGACTATAGAATGACAATTAAAACTTTGAAATGATAGAACACTTGCATTGGGGATATAAATACCCTGTTGTTATTTTATATTAAAAATTTTAAAAATATTATTACTTGAGTATATTTTAGAAGTTGTGAACAGTTAAATTTTATATATATAACTAATTATTCACTTGGATGCAAAAAAAAATATTATTATATTAATTGAGAAAGGTGAAGAAAGGAAAAAGAAATGAAAGATGATCAACTCAGGGCATGGGCATGGAGCATGGTTTACACAATGTGTAAAATAGAATTTGTCCGAAGCGCAAACCAAAAAGATGATATGGGATAACGAGACAAAAGATCTCAAGAATATTATTATAATTTTCTAAACGAAGAAGATAAAAGAGCTTCTGTTGACCTCGCTAATTACCATTGTAGGAATGTGACTATACAATGACAATTGAAGCTTTGACATGATAGAACGCTTGCATTGGGGATATAAATACCCAGTTGTTATTTTATATTGAAAATTTTAAAAATATTGCTCGAGTATATTTTAGAACCTGTGAACAGTTAAATTATATATATATAACTAATTATTCACTTGGATGTAGAAAAAATATTATTATATTAATTGAGAAAGGTCAAGAGAGGAAAAAGAAATGAAAGATGATCAACTTAGGGCATGGGCATGGGCATGGAGCATGGTTTACACAATGGGTCTGTTTGGATATAGCTGAAACTGAAAACTGAAAGCACTATAGCAAAATAATTTTAAAATGTGTGAATAGTACCGTGAGATCCATTTTTAATATTTTTAAATGCATAAATAGTAACGCTACAGTGCATAAACAGTACTGCTACAATGAAAATTGTCTTCTGCACAGTACATCCATCTGAGTGTAATGTTCATGTGCTAAAAAAAAAAGAAAAAAAAGAGAGGACAGAAACACAGACGTGAATTTGGAAACGTGCTAGCCAAACCCACACATGTGTAAAATAGAATTTATCCGACGGGCAAACCAGAAAGATGATATGGGATAATGAGACAAAAGATCTCAAGAATATTATTATAATTTTCTAAACGAAGAAGATAAAAGAGCTTCTGTTGACCTCGCTAATTACCATTGTAGGGATGTGACTATACAATGACTATTAAAGCTTTGACATGATAGAACACTTGCATTGGGGATATAAATACCCAGTTGTTATTTTATATTGAAAATTTTAAAAATATTGCTCGAGTATATTTTAGAACCTGTGAACAGTTAAATTTTATATATATAACTAATTATTCACTTGGATGTAAAAAAAATATTATTATATTAATTGAGAAAGGTGAAGAGAAGAAAAAGAAATGAAAGATGATCAACTTAGGGCATGGGCATGGGCATGGGGCATGGTTTACACAATGGGTCCGTTTGGATATAGCTGAAACTGAAAACTGAAAGTACGGTAGCAAAATAATTTTAAAATGTGTGAATAGTACCGTGAGATCCATTTTTAATATTTTCAAATGCATAAATAGTAACGCTACAGTGCATAAACAGTACTGCTACAGTGAAAATTGTCTTCTACACAGTACATCCATGTGAGTGTACTGTTGATGTGCTAAAAAAAAAAGAAAAAAAAAAGAGGACAGAAACGCAGACGTGGGTTTGGAAACGTGGTAGCCAAACCCACACATGTGTAAAATAGAATTTATCCGACGGGCAAACCAAAAAGATGATATGGGATAATGAGACAAAAGATCTCAAGAATATTATTATAATTTTCTAAACGAAGAAGATAAAAGAGCTTCTGTTGACCTCGCTAATTACCATTTTAGGGATGTGACTATACAATGACAATTAAAGCTTTGACATGATAGAACACTTGCATTGGGGATATAAATACCCAGTTGTTATTTTATATTGAAAATTTTAAAAATATTGCCCGAGTATATTTTAGAACCTATGAACAGTTAAATTATATATATATATATATATATAACTAATTATTCACTTGGATGTTAAAAAAAATATTATTATATTAACTGAGAAAGGTGAAGAGAGGAAATAGAAATGAAAGATGATCAACTCAGGGCATGGGCATGGAGCATGGTTTACACAATGTGTAAAATAGAATTTATCCGTAGGGCAAACCAAAAAGATGATATGGGATAATGAGACAAAAGATCTCAAGAATATTATTACAATTTTCTAAACGAAGAAGATAAAAGAGCTTCTGTAGTCCTCGCTAATTACCATTGTAGGGATGTGACTATACAATGACAATTAAAACTTTGACATGATAGAACACTTGCATTGGGGATATAAATACCCAGTTGTTATTTTATATTAAAAATTTTAAAAATATTATTGCTTGAGTATATTTTAGATGTTGTGAACAGTTAAATTTTATATATATAACTAATTATTCACTTGGATGTAAAAAAAAATATTATTATATTAATTGAGAAAGGTGAAGAGAGGAAAAAGAAATGAAAGATGTTCAACTCAGGGCATGGGCATGGAGCATGGTTTACACAATGTGTAAAATAGAATTTATCCGAAGAGCAAACCAAAAAGATGATATGGGATAATGAGACAAAAGATCTCAAGAATATTATTATAATTTTCTAAACGAAGAAGAAAAAAGAGCTTCTGTTGACCTCGCTAATTACCATTGTGGGGATGTGACTATACAATGACAATTAAAGCTTTGACATGATAGAACACTTGCATTGGGGATATAAATACCCAGTTGATATTTTATATTGAAAATTTTAAAAATATTGCTCGAGTATATTTTAGAACCTGTGAACAGTTAAATTATAAATATATAACTAATTATTCACTTGGATGTAAAAAAAATATTATTATATGAATTGAGAAAGGTGAAGAGAGGAAAAAGAAATGAAAGATGATCAACTTAGGGCATGGGCATGGGCATGGAGCATGATTTACACAATGGGACTGTTTGGATATAGCTGAAACTGAAAACTGAAAGCACTATAGCAAAATAATTTTAAAATGTGTGAATAGTACCGTGAGATCCATTTTTAATATTTTTAAATGCATAAATACTAACGCTACAGTGCATAAACAGTACTGCTACAATGAAAATTGTCTTCGGCACAGTACATCCATGTGAGTGTACTGTTCATGTGCTAAAAAAAAAAGAAAAAAAAAAGAGGACAGAAACGCAGACGTGGGTTTGGAAACGTGGTAGCCAAACCCACAAATGTGTAAAATAGAATTTATCCGACGGGCAAACCAAAAAGATGATATGGGATAATGAGACAAAAGATCTCAAGAATATTATTATAATTTTCTAAACGAAGAAGATAAAAGACCTTCTGTTGACCTCGCTAATTACCATTGTAGGGATGTGACTATACAATGACAACTAAAGCTTTGACATGATAGAACACTTGCATTGGGGATATAAATACCCAGTTTTTATTTTATATTGAAAATTTTAAAAATATTGCTCGAGTCTATTTTAGAACCTGTGAACAGTTATATTTTATATATATAACTAATTATTCACTTGGATGTAAAAAATATATTATTATATTAATTGAGAAAGGTGAAGAGAAGAAAAAGAAATGAAAGATGATCAACTTAGGGCATGGGCAAGGGCATGGAGCATGGTTTACACAATGGGTCCGTTTGGATATAGCTGAAACTGAAAACTGAAAGCACTGTAGCAAAATAATTTTAAAATGTGTGAATAGTACCGTAAGATCCATTTTTAATATTTTTAAATGCATAAATAGTAACGCTACAGTGCATAAACAGTACTGCTACAGTGAAAATTGTCTTCTACACAGTACATCCATGTGAGTGTACTGTTCATGTGCTAAAAAAAAAAGAAAAAAAAAAGAGGACAGAAACGCAGACGTGTGTTTGGAAACGTGGTAGCCAAACCCACACGTGTAAAATAGAATTTATCCGACCGGCAAACCAAAAAGATGATATGGGATAATGAGACAAAAGATCTCGAGAATATTCTTATAATTTTCAAAACGAAGAAGATAAAAGAGCTTCTGTTGACCTCGCTAATTACCATTGTAGGGATGTGACAACACAATGACAATTAAAGCTTTGACATGATGGAACACTTGCATTGGGGATATAAATACCCAGTTGTTATTTTAAATTCAAAATTTTAAAAATATGGTTCGACTATATTTTAGAACCTGTGAACAATTGGATTTTATATATATAACTGATTATTCACTTGGATGTTAAAAAAAAATATTATTATATTAACTGAGTAAGGTGAAGAGAGGAAAAAGAAATGAAAGATGATCAACTCAGTGCATGGGCATGGAGCATGGTTTACACAATGTGTAAAATAGAATTTATCTGAAGGGCAAACCAAAAAGATGATATGGGATAATGAGAGAAAAGATCTCAAGAATATTATTATAATTTTCTAAACGAAGAAGATAAAAGAGCTTCTGTAGACCTCGCTACTTACCATTGTAGGGATGTGACTATACAATGACAATTAAGACTTTGACATGATAGAACACTTGCATTGGGGATATAAATACCAAGTTGTTATTTAATATTAAAAATTTGAAAAATATTATTGCTTGAGTATATTTTAGAACTTGTGAACACTTAAATTTTATATATATAACTAATTATTCACTTGGATGTAAAAAAAAATATTATTATATTAATAGAGAAAGGTGAAGTGTGGAAAAAGAAATGAAAGATGATCAACTCAGGGCATGGGCATGGAGCATGGTTTGCACAATGTGTAAAATAGAATTTATCCGAAGAGCAAACCAAAAAGATGATATGGGATAATGAGACAAAAGATCTCAAGAATATTATTATAATTTTCTAAACGAAGAAGAAAAAAGAGCTTCTGTTGACCTCGCTAATTACCATTGTGGGGATGTGACTATACAATGACAATTAAAGCTTTGACATGATAGAACACTTGCATTGGGGATATAAATACCCAGTTGTTATTTTATATTGAAAATTTTAAAAATATTGCTCGAGTATATTTTAGAACCTACGAATAGTTAAATTATATATATATAACTAATTATTCACTTGGATGTTAAAAAAAATATTATTATATTAACTAAGAAAGGTGAAGAGAGGAAATAGAAATGAAAGATGATCAACTCAGGGCATGGGCATGGAGCATGGTTTACACAATGTGTAAAATAGAATTTATCCGAAGGGCAAACCAAAAAGATGATATGGGATAATGAGACAAAAGATCTCAAGAATATTATTATAATTTTCTAAACGACGAAGATAAAAGAGCTTCTGTAGACCTCGCTAATTACCATTGTAGGGATGTGACTATAGAATGACAATTAAAACTTTGAAATGATAGAACACTTGCATTGGGGATATAAATATCCAGTTGTTATTTTATATTAAAAATTTTAAAAATATTATTGCTTGTGTATATTTTAGAAGTTGTGAACAGTTAAATTTTATATATATAACTAATTATTCACTTGGATGTAAAAAAATTATTATTATATTAATTGAGAAAGGTGAAGAGAGGAAAAAGAAATGAAAGATGATCAACTCAGGGCATGGGCATGGAGCATGGTTTACACAATGTGTAAAATAGAATTTATCCGAAGCGCAAACCAAAAAGATGATATGGGATAATGAGACAAAAGATCTCAAGAATATTATTATAATTTTCTAAACGAAGAAGAAAAAAGAGCTTCTGTTGACCTCGCTAATTACCATTGTGGGGATGTGACTATACAATGACAATTAAAGCTTTGACATGATAGAACACTTGCATTGGGGATATAAATACCCAGCTGTTATTTTATATTGAAAATTTTAAAAATATTGCTCGAGTATATTTTTGAACCTATGAACAGTTAAATTATATATATATATATATATAACTAATTATTCACTTGGATATTAAAAAAAATATTATTATATTAACTGAGAAAGGTGAAGAGAGGAAATAGAAATGAAAGATGATCAACTCAGGGCATGGGCATGGAGCATGGTTTACACAATGTGTAAAATAGAATTTATCCGAAGGGCAAACCAAAAAGATGATATGGGATAATGAGACAAAAGATCTCAAGAATAATATTATAATTTTCTAAACGAAGAAGATAAAAGAGCTTCTGTAGACCTCGCTAATTACCATTGTAGGGATGTGACTATAGAATGACAATTAAAACTTTGAAATGATAGAACACTTGCATTGGGGATATAAATACCCTGTTGTTATTTTATATTAAAAATTTTAAAAATATTATTGCTTGAGTATATTTTAGAAGTTGTGAACAGTTAAATTTTATATATACAACTAATTATTCACTTGGATGTAAAAAAAAATATTATTATATTAATTGAGAAAGGTGAAGAGAGGAAAAAGAAATGAAAGATGATCAACTCAGGGCATGGGCATGGAGCATGGTTTACACAATGTGTAAAATAGAATTTATCCGAAGCGCAAACCAAAAAGATGATATGGGATAACGAGACAAAAGATCTCAAGAATATTATTATAATTTTCTAAACGAAGAAGATAAAAGAGCTTCTGTTGACCTCGCTAATTACCATTGTAGGGATGTGACTATACAATGACAATTAAAGCTTTGACATGATAGAACACTTGCATTGGGGATATAAATACCCAGTTGTTATTTTATATTGAAAAATTTAAAAATATTGCTCTAGTATATTTTAGAACCTGTGAACAGTTAAATTATAAATATATAACTAATTATTCACTTGGATGTAAAAAAAATATTATTATATTAATTGAGAAAGGTGAAGAGAGGAAAAAGAAATGAAAGATGATCAACTTAGGGCATGGAGCATGATTTACACAATGGGTCTGTTTGGATATAGCTGAAACTGAAAACTGAAAGCACTATAGCAAAATAATTTTAAAATGTGTGAATAGTACCGTGAGATCCATTTTTAATATTTTTAAATGCATAAATAGTAACGCTACAGTGCATAAACAGTACTGCTACAATGAAAATTGTCTTCGGCACAGTACATCCACGTGAGTGTACTGTTCATGTGCTAAAAAAAAAAGAAAAAAAAAAGAGAACAGAAACACAGACGTGAATTTGGAAACGTGCTAGCCAAACCCACACATGTGTAAAATAGAATTTATCCGACGGGCAAACCAGAAAGATGATATGGGATAATGGGACAAAAGATCTCAAGAATATTATTATAATTTTCTAAACGAAGAAGATAAAAGAGCTTCTGTTGACCTCGCTAATTACCATTGTAGGGATGTGACTATACAAGGACAATTAAAGCTTTGACATGATAGAACACTTGCATTGGGGATATAAATACCCCGTTGTTATTTTATATTGAAAATTTTAAAAATATTGCTCGAGTATATTTTAGAACCTATGAACAGTTAAATTATATATATATATATACATATAACTAATTATTCACTTGGATGTTAAAAAAAATATTATTATATTAACTGAGAAAGGTGAAGAGAGGAAATAGAAATGAAAGCTGATCAACTCAGGGCATGGGCATGGAGCGTGGTTTACCCAATGTGTAAAATAGAATTTATCTGAAGGGCAAACCAAAAAGATGATATGGTATAATGAGACAAAAGATCTCAAGAATATTATTATAATTTTCTAAACGAAGAAGATAAAAGAGCTTCTGTAGACCTCGCTAATTACCATTGTAGGGATGTGACTATAGAATGACAATTAAAACTTTGAAATGATAGAACACTTGCATTGGGGATATAAATACCCAGTTGTTATTTTATATTAAAAATTTTAAAAATATTATTGCTTGAGTATATTTTAGAAGTTGTGAACAGTTAAATTTTATATATATAACTAATTATTCACTTGGATGTAAAAAAAATATTATTATATTAATTGAGAAAGGTGAAGAGAGGAAAAAGAAATGAAAGATGATCAACTCAGGGCATGGGCATGGAGCATGGTTTACACAATGTGTAAAATAGAATTTATCCGAAGCGCAAACCAAAAAGATGATATTGGATAATGAGACAAAAGATCTCAAGAATATTATTATAATTTTCTAAACGAAGAAGAAAAAAGAGCTTCTGTTGACCTCGCTAATTACCATTGTGGGGATGTGACTATACAATGACAATTAAAGCTTTGACATGATAGAACACTTGCATTGGGGATATAAATACCCAACTGTTATTTTATATTGAAAATTTTAAAAATATTGCTCGAGTATATTTTTGAACCTATGAACAGTTAAATTATATATATATATATAACTAATTATTCACTTGGATGTTAAAAAAAATATTATTATATTAACTGAGAAAGGTGAAGAGAGGAAATAGAAATGAAAGATGATCAACTCAGGGCATGGGCATGGAGCATGGTTTACACAATGTGTAAAATAGAATTTATCCGAAGGGCAAACCAAAAAGATGATATGGGATAACGAGACAAAAGATCTCAAGAATATTATTACAATTTTCTAAACGAAGAAGATAAAAGAGCTTCTGTAGACCTCGCTAATTACCATTGTAGGGATGTGACTATAGAATGACAATTAAAACTTTGAAATGATAGAACACTTGCATTGGGGATATAAATACCCTGTTGTTATTTTATATTAAAAATTTTAAAAATATTATTGCTTGAGTATATTCTAGAAGTTGTGAACAGTTAAATTTTATATATATAACTAATTATTCACTTGGATGTAAAAAAAAATATTATTATATTAATTGAGAATGGTGAAGAGAGGAAAAAGAAATGAAAGATGATCAACTCAGGGCATGGGCATGGGGCATGGTTTACACAATGTGTAAAATAGAATTTATCCGAAGCGCAAACCAAAAAGATGATATGGGATAACGAGACAAAAGATCTCAAGAATATTATTATAATTTTCTAAACGAAGAAGATAAAAGAGCTTCTGTTGACCTCGCTAATTACCATTGTAGGGATGTGACTATACAATGACAATTGAAGCTTTGACATGATAGAACACTTGCATTGGGGATATAAATACCCAGTTGTTATTTTATATTGAAAATTTTAAAAATATTGCTCGAGTATATTTTAGAACCTGTGAACAGTTAAATTATATATATATATAACTAATTATTCACTTGGATGTGGAAAAAATATTATTATATTAATTGAGAAAGGTCAAGAGAGGAAAAAGAAATGAAAGATGATCAACTTAGGGCATGGGCATGGGCATGGAGCATGGTTTACACAATGGGTCTGTTTGGATATAGCTGAAACTGAAAACTGAAAGATCTATAGCAAAATAATTTTAAAATGTGTGAATAGTACCGTGAGATCCATTTTTAATATTTTTAAATTCATAAATAGTAACGCTACAGTGCATAAACAGGTTTGCCACAATGAAAATTGTCTTCTGCACAGTACATCCATGTGAGTGTGCTGTTGATGTGCTAAAAAAAAAAGAAAAAAAAAAGAGGACAGAAACACAGACACGAATTTGGAAACGTGCTAGCCAAACCCACACGTGTAAAATAGAATTTATCCAACGGGCAAACCAGAAAGATGATATGGGATAATGAGACAAAAGATCTCAAGAATATTATTATAATTTTCTAAACGAAGAAGATAAAAGAGCTTCTGTTGACCTCGCTAATTACCATTGTCGGGATGTGACTATACAATGACAATTAAAGCTTTGACATGATAGAACACTTGCATTGGGGATATAAATACCCAGTTGTTATTTTATATTGAAAAATTTAAAAATATTGCTCGAGTATATTTTAGAACCTGTGAACAGTTAAATTATAAATATATAACTAATTATTCATTGGATGTAAAAAAAATATTATTATATTAATTGAGAAAGGTGAAGAGAGGAAAAAGAAATGAAAGATGATCAACTTAGGGCATGGGCATGCGCATGGAGCATGATTTACACAATGGGTCTGTTTGGATATAGCTGAAACTGAAAACTGAAAGCACTATAGCAAAATAATTTTAAAATGTGTGAATAGTACCGTGAGATCCATTTTTAATATTTTTAAATGCATAAATAGTAACGCTACAGTGCATAAACAGTACTGCTACAATGAAAATTGTCTTCGGCACAGTACATCCACGTGAGTGTACTGTTCATGTGCTAAAAAAAAAAGAAAAAAAAAAGAGGACAGAAACACAGACGTGAATTTGGAAACGTGCTAGCCAAACCCACACATGTGTAAAATAGAATTTATCCGACGGGCAAACCAGAAAGATGATATGGGATAATGGGACAAAAGATCTCAAGAATATTATTATAATTTTCTAAACGAAGAAGATAAAAGAGCTTCTGTTGACCTCGCTAATTACCATTGTAGGGATGTGACTATACAATGACAATTAAAGCTTTGACATGATAGAACACTTGCATTGGGGATATAAATACCCCGTTGTTATTTTATTTTGAAAATTTTAAAAATATTGCTCGAGTATATTTTATAACCTATGAACAGTTAAATTATATATATATATATATATATAACTAATTATTCACTTGGATGTTAAAAAAAATATTATTATATTAACTGAGAAAGGTGAAGAGAGGAAATAGAAATGAAAGATGATCAACTCAGGGCATGGGCATGGAGCGTGGTTTACACAATGTGTAAAATAGAATTTATCCGAAGGGCAAACCAAAAAGATGATATGGGATAATGAGACAAAAGATCTCAAGAATATTATTATAATTTTCTAAACGAAGAAGATAAAAGAGCTTCTGTAGACCTCGCTAATTACCATTGTAGGAATGTGACTATAGAATGACAATTAAAACTTTGAAATGATAGAACACTTGCATTGGGGATATAAATACCCAGTTGTTATTTTATATTAAAAATTTTAAAAATATTATTGCTTGAGTATATTTTAGAAGTTGTGAACAGTTAAATTTTATATATATAACTAATTATTCACTTGGATGTAAAAAAAAATATTATTATATTAATTGAGAAAGGTGAAGAGAGGAAAAAGAAATTAAAGATGATCAACTCTGGGCATGGGCATGGAGCATGGATTACACAATGTGTAAAATAGAATTTATCCGAAGGGCAAACCAAAAAGATGATATGGGATAATGAGACAAAAGATCTCAAGAATATTAATATAATTTTCTAAACGAAGAAGATAAAAGAGCTTCTGTTGACCTCGCTAATTACCATTGTAGGGATGTGACTATACAATGACAATTAAAACTTTGACATGATAGAACACTTGCATTGGGGATATAAATACCCAGTTGTTATTTTATATTAAAAATTTTAAAAATATTATTGCTTGAGTATATTTTAGAAGTTGTGAACTGTTAAATTTTATATATATAACTAATTATTCACTTGGATGTAAAAAAAAAAATTATTATATTAATTGAGAAAGGTGAAGAGAGGAAAAAGAAATGAAAGATGATCAACTCAGGGCATGGGCATGGAGCATGGTTTACACAATGTGTAAAATAGATTTTATCCGAACAGCAAACCAAAAAGATGATATGGGATAATGAGACAAAAGATCTCAAGAATATTATTATAATTTTCTAAACGAAGAAGAAAAAAGGGCTTCTATTGACCTCGCTAATTACCATTGTGGGGATGTGACTATACAATGACAATTAAAGCTTTGACATGATAGAACACTTGCATTGGGGATATAAATACCCAGTTGTTATTTTATATTGAAAAATTTAAAAATATTGCTCGAGTATATTTTAGAACCTGTGAACAGTTAAATTATAAATATATAACTAATTATTCACTTGGATGTAAAAAAAATATTATTATATTAATTGAGAAAGGTGAAGAGAGGAAAAAGAAATGAAAGATGATCAACTTAGGGCATGGGCATGCGCATGGAGCATGATTTACACAATGGGTCTGTTTGGATATAGCTGAAACTGAAAACTGAAAGCACTATAGCAAAATAATTTTAAAATGTGTGAATAGTACCGTGAGATCCATTTTTAATATTTTTAAATGCATAAATAGTAACGCTACAGTGCATAAATAGTACTGCTACAATGAAAATTGTCTTCGGCACAGTACATCCACGTGAGTGTACTGTTCATGTGCTAAAAAAAAAAGAAAAAAAAAAGAGGACAGAAACACAGACGTGAATTTGGAAACATGCTAGCCAAACCCACACATGTGTAAAATAGAATTTATCCGACGGGCAAACCAGAAAGATGATATGGGATAATGGGACAAAAGATCTCAAGAATATTATTATAATTTTCTAAACGAAGAAGATAAAAGAGCTTCTGTTGACCTCGCTAATTACCATTGTAGGGATGTGACTATACAAGGACAATTAAAGCTTTGACATGATAGAACACTTGCATTGGGGATATAAATACCCAGTTGTTATTTTATATTAAAAATTTTAAAAATATTATTGCTTGAGTATATTTTAGAAGTTGTGAACAGTTAAATTTTATATATATAACTAATTATTCACTTGGATGTAAAAAAAATATTATTATATTAATTGAGAAAGGTGAAGAGAGGAAAAAGAAATGAAAGATGATCAACTCAGGGCATGGGCATGGAGCATGGTTTACACAATGTGTAAAATAGAATTTATCCGAAGCGCAAACCAAAAAGATGATATTGGATAATGAGACAAAAGATCTCAAGAATATTATTATAATTTTCTAAACGAAGAAGAAAAAAGAGCTTCTGTTGACCTCGCTAATTACCTTTGTGGGGATGTGACTATACAATGACAATTAAAGCTTTGACATGATAGAACACTTGCATTGGGGATATAAATACCCAGCTGTTATTTTATATTGAAAATTTTAAAAATATTGCTCGAGTATATTTTTGAACCTATGAACAGTTAAATTATATATATATATATATATAACTAATTATTCACTTGGATGTTAAAAAAAATATTATTATATTAACTGAGAAAGGTGAAGAGAGGAAATAGAAATGAAAGATGATCAACTCAGGGCATGGGCATGGAGCGTGGTTTACACAATGTGTAAAATAGAATTTATCCGAAGGGCAAACCAAAAAGATGATATGGGATAATGAGACAAAAGATCTCAAGAATATTATTATAATTTTCTAAACGAAGAAGTTAAAAGAGCTTCTGTAGACCTCGCTAATTACCATTGTAGGGATGTGACTATAGAATGACAATTAAAACTTTGAAATGATAGAACACTTGCATTGGGGATATAAATACCCAGTTGTTATTTTATATTAAAAATTTTAAAAATATTATTGCTTGAGTATATTTTAGAAGTTGTGAACAGTTAAATTTTATATATATAACTAATTATTCACTTGGATGTAAAAAAAAATATTATTATATTAATTGAGAAAGGTGAAGAGAGGAAAAAGAAATGAAAGATGATCAACTCTGGGCATGGGCATGGAGCATGGTTTACACAATGTGTAAAATAGAATTTATCCGAAGCGCAAACCAAAAAGATGATATGGGATAATGAGACAAAAGATCTCAAGAATATTATTATAATTTTCTAAACGAAGAAGAAGAAAGAGCTTCTGTTGACCTCGCTAATTACCATTGTAGGGATGTGACTATACAATGACAATTGAAGCTTTGACATGATAGAACACTTGCATTGGGGATATAAATACCCAGTTGTTATTTTATATTGAAAATTTTAAAAATATTGCTCGAGTATATTTTAGAACCTGTGAATAGTAAAATTATATATATAACTAATTATTCACTTGGATGTAGAAAAAATATTATTATATTAATTGAGAAAGGTCAAGAGAGGAAAAAGAAATGAAAGGTGATCAACTTAGGGTTATGGGCATGGGCATGGAGCATGGTTTACACAATGGGTCTGTTTGGATATAGCTGAAACTGAAAACTGAAAGCACTATAGCAAAATAATTTTAAAATGTGTGAATAGTACCCTGAGATCCATTTTTAATATTTTTTAATGCATAAATAGTAACGCTACAGTGCATAAACAGTACTGCTACAATGAAAATTGTCTTCTGCACAGTACATCCATGTGAGTGTACTGTTCATGTGCTAAAAAAAAAAAGAAAAAAAAAAGAGGACAGAAACGCAGACGTGGGTTTGGAAACGTGGTAGCCAAACCCACACATGTGTAAAATAGAATTTATTCGACGGGCAAACCAAAAAGATGATATGGGATAATGAGACAAAAGATCTCAAGAATATTATTATAATTTTCTAAACGAAGAAGATAAAAGAGCTTCTGTTGACCTCGCTAATTACCATTGTAGGGATGTGACTGTACAAAGACAATTAAAGCTTTGACATGATAGAACACTTGCATTGGGGATATAAATACCCAGTTGTTATTTTATATTGAAAATTTTAAAAATATTGCTCGAGTCTATTTTAGAACCTATGAACAGTTAAATTATATATATATATATATATAACTAATTATTCACTTGGATGTTAAAAAAAATATTATTATATTACCTGAGAAAGGTGAAGAGAGGAAATAGAAATGAAAGATGATCAACTCAGGGCATGGGCATGGAGCATGGTTTACACAATGTGTAAAATAGAATTTATCCGAAGGGCAAACCAAAAAGATGATATGGGATAATGAGACAAAAGATCTCAAGAATATTATTATAATTTTCTAAACGAAGAAGATAAAAGAGCTTCTGTAGACCTCGCTAATTACCATTGTAGGGATGTGACTATAGAATGACAATTAAAACTTTGAAATGATAGAACACTTGCATTGGGGATATAAATACCCAGTTGTTATTTTATATTAAAAATTTGAAAAATATTATTGCTTGAGTGTATTTTAGAAGTTGTCAACAGTTAAATTTTATATATATAACTAATTATTCACTTGGATGTAAAAAAAAATATGATTATATTAATTGAGAAAGGTGAAGAGAGGAAAAAGAAATGAAAGATGATCAACTCAGGGCATGGGCATGGAGCATGGTTTACAGAATGTGTAAAATAGAATTTATCCGAAGCGCAAACCAAAAAGATGATATGGGATAATGAGACAAAAGATCTCAAGAATATTATTATAATTTTCTAAACGAAGAAGAAAAAAGAGCTTCTGTTGACCTCGCTAATTACCAATTGTGGGGATGTGACTATACAATGACAATTAAAGCTTTGACATGATAGAACACTTGCATTGGGGATATAAATACCCAGTTGTTATTTTATATTGAAAATTTTAAAAATATTGCTCGAGTATATTTTTGAACCTATGAACAGTTAAATTATATATATATATAACTAATTATTCACTTGGATGTTAAAAAAAATATTATTATATTAACTGAGAAAGGTGAAGAGAGGAAATAGAAATGAAAGATGATCAACTCAGGGCATGGGCATGGAGCATGGTTTACACAATGTGTAAAATAGAATTTATCCGAAGGGCAAACCAAAAAGATGATATGGGATAATGAGACAAAAGATCTCAAGAATATTATTATAATTTTCTAAACGAAGAAGATAGAAGAGCTTCTGTAGACCTCGCTAATTACCATTGTAGGGATGTGACTATAGAATGACAATTAAAACTTTGAAATGATAGAACACTTGCATTGGGGATATAAATACCCTGTTGTATTTTATATTAAAAATTTTAAAAATATTATTGCTTGAGTATATTTTAGAAGTTGTGAACAGTTAAATTTTATATATATAACTAATTATTCACTTGGATGTAAAAAAAAATATTATTATATTAATTGAGAAAGGTGAAGAGAGGAAAAAGACATGAAAGATGATCAACTCAGGGCATGGGCATGGAGCATGGTTTACACAATGTGTAAAATAGAATTTATCCGAAGCGCAAACCAAAAAGATGATATGGGATAATGAGAGAAAAGATCTCAAGAATATTATTATAATTTTCTAAACGAAGAAGATAAAAGAGCTTCTGTTGGCCTCGCTAATTACCATTGTAGGGATGTGACTATACAATGACAATTGAAGCTTTGACATGATAGAACACTTGCATTGGGGATAGAAATACCCAGTTGTTATTTTATATTGAAAATTTTAAAAGTATTGCTCGAGTATATTTTAGAACCTGTGAACAGTTAAATTATATATATATAACTAATTATTCACTTGGACGTAGAAAAAATATTATTATATTAATTGAGAAAGGTCAAGAGAGGAAAAAGAAATGAAAGATGATCAACTTAGGGCATGGGCATGGGCATGGAGCATGGTTTACACAATGGGTCTGTTTGGATATAGCTGAAACTGAAAACTGAAAGCACTATAGCAAAATAATTTTAAAATGTGTGAATAGTACCGTGAGATCCATTTTTAATATTTTTAAATGCATAAATAGTAACGCTACAGTGCATAAACAGTACTGCTACAATGAAAATTGTCTTTTGCACAGTACATCCATGTGAGTGTACTGTTCATGTGCTAAAAAAAAAAGAAAAAAAAAAGAGGACAGAAACACAGACGTGAATTTGGAAACGTGCTAGCCAAACCCACACATTTGTAAAATAGAAGTTATCCGAAGGGCAAACCAGAAAGACGATATGGGATAATGAGACAAAAGATCTCAAGAATATTATTATAATTTTCTAAACGAAGAAGATAAAAGAGCTTCTGTTGACCTCGCTAATTACCATTGTAGGGATGTGACTATACAAAGACAATTAAAGCTTTGACATGATAGAACACTTGCATTGGGGATATAAATACCCAGTTGTTATTTTATATTGAAAATTTTAAAAATATTGCTCGAGTCTATTTTAGAACCTATGAACAGTTAAATTATATATATATATATATAACTAATTATTCACTTGGATGTTAAAAAAAATATTATTATATTACCTGAGAAAGGTGAAGAGAGGAAATAGAAATGAAAGATGATCAACTCAGGGCATGGGCATGGAGCATGGTTTACACAATGTGTAAAATAGAATTTATCCGAAGGGCAAACCAAAAAGATGATATGGGATAATGAGACAAAAGATCTCAAGAATATTATTATAATTTTCTAGACGAAGAAGATAAAAGAGCTTCTGTTGACCTCGCTAATTACCATTGTAGGGATGTGACTATACAATGACAATTAAAACTTTGACATGATAGAACACTTGCATTGGGGATATAAATACCCAGTTGTTATTTTATATTAAAAATTTTAAAAATATTATTGCTTGAGTATATTTTAGAAGTTGTGAACAGTTAAATTTTATATATATAACTAATTATTCACTTGGATGTAAAAAAAAATATTATTATATTAATTGAGAAAGGTGAAGAGAGGAAAAAGAAATGAAAGATGATCAACTCAGGGCCTGGGTATGGAGCATGGTTTACACAATGTGTAAAATAGAATTTATCCGAATAGCAAACCAAAAAGATGATATGGGATAATGAGACAAAAGATCTCAAGAATATTACTATAATTTTCTAAACGAAGAAGAAAAAAGAGCTTCTGTTGACCTCGCTAATTACCATTGTGGGGATGTGACTATACAATGACAATTAAAACTTTGACATGATAGAACCCTTGCATTGGGGATATAAATACCCAGTTGTTATTTTATATTGAAAATTTTAAAAATATTGCTCGAGTATATTTTAGAACCTGTGAACAGTTAAATTATAAATATAAAACTAATTATTCACTTGGATGTAAAAAAAATATTATTATATTAATTGAGATAGGTGAAGAGAGGAAAAAGAAATGAAAGATGATCAACTGAGGGCATGGGCATGGGCATGGAACATGGTTTACACAATGGGTCTGTTTGGATATAGCTGAAACTGAAAACTGAAATCACTTTAGCAAAATAATTTTAAAATGTGTGAATAGTACCGTGAGATCCATTTTTAATATTTTTAAATGCATAAATAGTAACGCTAAAGTGCATAAACAGTACTGCTACAATGAAAATTGTCTTCGGCACAGTAAATCCATGTAAGTGTACTATTCATGTGCTAAAAAAAAAAGAAAAAAAAAAGAGGACAGAAACGCATACGTGGGTTTTGAAACGTGGTAGCCAAACCCACACATGTGTAAAATAGAATTTATCCGACGGGCAAACCAAAAAGATGATATGGGATAATGAGACAAAAGATCTCAAGAATATTATTATAATTTTCTAAACGAAGAAGATAAAAGACCTTCTGTTGACCTCGCTAATTACCATTGTAGGGATGTGACTATACAATGACAATTAAAGCTTTGACATGATAGAACACTTGCATTGGGGATATAAATACCCAGTTGTTATTTTATATTGAAAAATTTAAAAATATTGCTCGAGTATATTTTAGAACCTGTGAATAGTTAAATTTTATATATATAAGTAATTATTCACTTGGATGTAAAAAATATATTATTATATTAATTGAGAAAGGTGAAGAGAAGAAAAAGAAATGAAAGATGATCAACTTAGGGCATGGGCATGGGCATGGAGCATGGTTTACACAATGGGTCCGTTTGGATATAGCTGAGACTGAAAACTGAAAGCACTGTAGCAAAATAATTTTAAAATGTGTGAATAGTACCGTAAGATCCATTTTTAATATTTTTAAATGCATAAATAGTAACGCTACAGTGCATAAACAGTACTGCTACAGTGAAAATTGTCTTCTACACAGTACATCCATGTGAGTGTACTGTTCATGTGCTAAGAAAAAAAGAAAAAAAAAAAGAGGACAGAAACGCAGACGTGGGTTTGGAAACGTGGTTGCCAAACCCACATGTGTAAAATAGAATTTATCCGACGGGCAAACCAAAAAGATGATATGGGATAATGAGACAAAAGATCTCAAGAATATTTTTATAATTTTCTAAACGAAGAAGATAAAAGAGCTTCTGTTGACCTCGCTAATTACCATTGTAGGGATGTGACTACACAATGACAATTAAAGATTTGACATGATAGAACACTTGCATTGGGGATATAAATACCCAGTTGTTATTTTATATTCAAAATTTTAAAAATATGGTTCGAATATATTTTAGAACCTGTGAACAATTGAATTTTATATATATAACTAATTATTCACTTGGATGTTAAAAAAAATGTTATTATATTAACTGAGTAAGGTGAAGAGAGGAAAAAGAAATGAAAGATGATCAACTCAGGGCATGGGCATGGAGCATGGTTTACACAATGTGCAAAATAGAATTTATCTGAAGGGCAAACCAAAAAGATGATATGGGATAATGAGACAAAAGATCTCAAGAATATTATTATAATTTTCTAAACGAAGAAGATAAAAGAGCTTCTGTAGACCTCGCTAATTACCATTGTAGGGATGTGACTATACAATGACAATTAAAACTTTGACATGATAGAACACTTGCATTGGGGATATAAATACCCAGTTGTTATTTTATATTAAAAATTTGAAAAATATTATTGCTTGAGTATATTTTAGAACTTGTTAACACTTAAATTTTATATATATAACTAATTATTCACTTGGATGTAAAAAAAAATATTATTATATTAATAGAGAAAGGTGAAGAGAGGAAAAAGAAATGAAAGATGATCAACTCAGGGCATGGGCATGGAGCATGGTTTTCACAATGTGTAAAATAGAATTTATCCGAAGAGCAAACCAAAAAGATGATATGGGATAATGAGACAAAAGATCTCAAGAATATTATTATAATTTTCTAAACGAAGAAGAAAAAAGAGCTTTTGTTGACCTCGCTAATTACCATTGTGGGGATGTGACTATACAATGACAATTAAAGATTTGACATGATAGAACACTTGCATTGGGGATATAAATACCCAGTTGTTATTTTATATTGAAAATTTTAAAAATATTGCTCGAGTATATTTTAGAACCTATGAACAGTTAAATTATATATATATATATATATATATAACTAATTATTCACTTGGATGTTAAAAAAAATATTATTATATTAACTGAGAAAGGTGAAGAGAGGAAATAGAAATGAAAGATGATCAACTCAGGGCATGGGCATGGAGCATGGTTTACACAATGTGTAAAATAGAATTTATCCGAAGGGCAAACCAAAAAGATGATATGGGATAATGAGACAAAAGATCTCAAGAATATTATTATAATGTTCTAATCGAAGAAGATAAAAGAGCTTCTGTAGACCTCGCTAATTACCATTGTAGGGATGTGACTATAGAATGACAATTAAAACTTTGAAATGATAGAACACTTGCATTGGGGATATAAATACCCAGTTGTTATTTTATATTAAAAATTTTAAAAATATTATTGCTTGAGTTTATTTTAGAAGTTGTGAACAATTAAATTTTTATATATATAACTAATTATTCACTTGGATGTAAAAAAAATATTATTATATTAATTGAGAAAGGTGAAGAGAGGAAAAAGAAATGAAAGATGATCAACTCAGGGCATGGGCATGGAGCATGGTTTACACAATGTGTAAAATAGAATTTGATGATGCCGAGAATCTCACCAGTGAGTTGCACAGTGCTTGTACGCTCGAGAATAATCCTACACAACAAAAAGAAGAGAAAACCTTGCGAAGAGCACCGGTGTGGTGCCGGCCGAATACCCTCCGAAGGTCAAGTCAGAAAGATTTCTCACAACTCTAGAGTGCTAGAGAGGGGTTAATTATGCGTACCTTGATTTGTGAGGGTATCGAGGCTTTTATAGTACTAGGGGGTTGAACTCTCTTTCTTGGAGTAGAAGTCTTTTCCATATAGGAATCCCTATACGCGTAAATTGCAGAATCGTTTCCTTATAGGACTCTCCTTTATAGAATCCTACACTTGATGGACAAGGCTTTTTCCTTGTAGGGAGACCTCATCAATAACCAAATCTAATAGGATCTTACTAGTGCTGGGTTCCAGTTATGGGCCTCTCAGCTCAGGTGGTCCACCTAAACTCGGCCCACTAGACACGGACCGTCAGGACACAGGCCCGTCATGAATACAGTCCGTCATACATACACGCGGATTTTCCCTCTTCAGTTGCCCCCTCACACCGTGAATCCGTCAGGACTCATAGGGTTCACGGGGTGACAATTGATGGTTGATACATGACGGTAAATATTCATCACGGGTAAAAGTCTTGACGGGTAAAATATTCGCAGGTCGTCGTCCACCAGATACTGGCATAATTTCAATTAAATACTGTGACACGCGTCACTGTGCTATAGGGGGTTGTCTTGGATCGAGGCGTCGCCTCGTCTCCCAAGTAATCTATTTATAAATACCAAGCCTTTACCTCTCATTTCTCCTACTTTTGCCTAGATATACTGTCAGAGCGCAATCCGTCATCTTTGTCAGACTAGTAATTCGCATCCGTCACCATCAAATTTCCTCCGTTCACATTTTACAGACCGGTAAGTACTTCTCGCCATTTCGTTCATCCGTCAGATTTTTTATACTCTCCACACGTCCGTCATCATTTATATAGAGTAGTCAGTATTGAGTTTAGGAGATGTCTAGTGCGTCGAGTAATCGGTCATTCGTCCGCGACGGGGCGGACTACGAGGATGTATACCCGTCTGGTCATAAAGACCAGGGCAGTCTAAGCGACGATAGGAGTCCGTCTTCCTCTTCTCCGTCCTCCTCAGATGAGGACATGGAATTAGTTGAACATGTAGAACATGATGATAAGGAGCAATTAGGATCCGTCGTAGGGGCCAGTGGACCAAGGGAGTTCGTCATGCTCCCAGAATGGACGGTTAATGATTTTACATCAACCATTAAGGAGGGCCACTTTAAAACCCTTAGGGATAACTACCAAATTCCAGACTATATTCCAATCCGTCTGCCCTATAAATCGGAGAAGTGTTACTATGAGGGGGTAGAAGGTGTCGGAGTATATGAGCAGATGTTGAAGGCTGGACTCAGATTCCCACTGAGCTCCCTTCACCGTGAACTGCTAAAGTACCTGGGTCTGTCCGTCAACCAACTATCTCCCAATGCCTGGAGAGTCTTCATAGCAATGGAGATTCTGTACGGGGCTTGGTCAGACGGGGCTAGGAGGTTGACGGTAAGAGAGTTTTTACACTGCTACCGTCCAGACGAGATCGATAAATCTAGGGGAATTTACAGTTTTGTACCTAGGAGTCCGCTGCTAAAGGTTATTTTTGAAACCCCAGACTCCAACAGAGACTGGAAGAGTCGTTACTTTTTCTTAGAAGGTGACGAATGGATGTGCCGTCCAGGAGAGACAGATCACATGCCCGTCGATACAACATGGGGCGTACTATCTGAGAATGGTATGTGTCCGTCCTAGTGTGTGAGGAAATCTTTTTAACTGTTTAGTCTATTTTTAAAGCTTTTTTAACCGTCCACGTTATATGCAGTTCGGCGATGCCCACAGGTCAGCATAGAGGAGTTTAGTTTCCTTGAAAAAATTTTCAACAAGACCACACCGGAGGAAAGGACGTGGGCGAAACTGGTCAACCCCGACACAATCTGTTGGTACTGTGACGGACCCGTACCTTCACCTCAAGCGATTAAATACGAAAAGAAGATCCGTCAGCGTATGTCCGTCTATCTTTTCCTTGAATAATGGTTTCTGTTCTATGATGCTAACTTTACCCGTTCATACTTTTCAGAGATGGACATTGCCAAGAGGAGGGCACTCATACGGAATAGCGCCGCAAAAAATAGGACGGCCAAAGTTACTGAGCAGAAGGATGCAACGGCCACGAAGCGCAAACAGCCGTCCAAGGGGGACCGTCCTCCTAAGAAGCCAAAAGTTCCCTTGGAGCCCGTCGTGGGACTTATGGCTGAAGGGGCTAAGACGGCCACGCCTCCGAAACATGGCGCGGGCAAAGGGTTGATGAAGGATCCGTCATCAGGCCTTAAGAAGCCCCCTCCCCTTCTCCGTGACGATCCTAGCTATGCCTTGGATAAGCTACATTCCCTTCTCACCTCCGAGGATTACGAAGACATAGGTAATCACTCGACGGAGGCCATGGGTGAGACAACTTTATTCAATATTGCTCAGGTAAGGCCCGTCCAAGTCCTTTATACTATTTATCCGTCTTGCTATATCTGATTTTTTGAATTATTCCATATTTCAGAGTATAGTCATGGTGAAGGGCCTGATGGGACGGTGTCTCAATCATGAGACAACCTTAGATCGAGTCCGGGAGAAAGCTAAGATGACGGAGGAGGAGCTTGCTGAGCTGAGGGCATGGAAGGTCGTCCAGGACAAAAAATTTAAATTACTTGAGACGGACCGGAATGAGCTCTATAAGCTGACGGAGGAGCTCAGGAAGGTCATTGGAGATAAAGAAAAAGAGGTTCGTCATGCCAAGGATGCTGCTGTTTAGGAGTACCGTGACTCCGATGCCTTGCTGTCAGAGCTCGGAGATTCATATAATGAAGGTTTTGACAAAGCTATCCGTCAAGTGAAGGCATTATACCCGGATCTTGACGTTTCGTCCGTCAATGTAAATGCTCAAGAGCTCACTTCCACCCGTCCAGCTCACTCTGAGGATACTGAAGAGCTCTTTGGAGAGCACCCTCCCGTCAGCGCTCCCGGGGATCAGCAAATTGCTGACATCGATCCTAAGGACGGAGGAAACGCTCCTGAGGATCCGTCGACTGTTGAGAGAGATCCTAAGAATGGCCATTCTCGTCCTGATAAAGAGAAGGATGCGTCCGTCGTAGTTTGATTTTCTTGTACTTTTTTAATTTTTTGAAATGTAAAGACATTTGGAGAACTTTAAAACTCCGTCCTCTTTTAAACCTTTCTATCGTGGATATTTTGTCCGTTAATGCTTATTATTCACTCGTCGTATATTCTGTTTATTTTATGTGATTGAGTTATTCTTTCAATGCGCATTTGACACTCGTCATAAAAAGTAAACACCGCCTTACTTGTTTAAAAGTCATTCGTCAACCTCCATATTATGTTAATTTCCGGTTAGGAGATCCGTCCATATTATGGATCGTAGTTTTTATCCGTCCTATGTGGCATTTTGGATTTCCACCCCTTGGGATGATCCGTCCTAGGACCTTGTAAAATTTCTTGGATCCAATTTCTGGACTCCGTCATGACCATAGTTTTTATAACTCTGCGAAGTCCGTTCAGATTAATGGACCCGTCCGCTTTGTGCGATTTCGTTGGCCTTATATTTTTGCGAGTTAAGAATCTTAGACCTGGGAGGTCCGTTTGCTTAGTGGACTTTTGTTCGTCAGTCTCAGGGGTTTTTATTGGATTTTAACCTTCTTGGGTTGCCCGTCTAGATTATGGGTTCGAGGTTTTATTCCTTGTGCGTAGATCCGTCCACTTTGTGGATTTTAGCCCGTCCACTTTGTGGACGTGAAAATTTTAACCCTTCTTGAGGTCGTCCGTCTATGTTGCGGACTTGGGATACTCCCACGTTGGGGCGATCCGTCCACTTTGTGGACTCTTGCCCGTCCACATTATGGACTTGATAAAAATTTTAACCCTCTTGGGGACGTCCGTCTATATTGCGGACTTAGGATCTTATCCCTCTTGGGGAGATCCGTCCACTTTGTGGACCCTTGCCCGTCCACTTTATGGACTATAAAAATTTTAACCCTCTTGGGGTCGTCCGTCTATACTGCGGACTTAGGATCTTATCCCTCTTGGGGAGATCCGTCCACTTTGTGGACTTTCGCCCGTCTACTTTATGGACTTGGTAAAAATTTTAACCCTCTTGGGGTTGTCCGTCTATATTGCGGACTTAGGCCTTTTATCATGTAGGGAAAACATAGTTGAATCTGAATAAACATCATGCATTCGTAGAGAGTATGTGCCCCCCTAGGCTTAAAAAACATACTGTAGCAAAACCAAAGTAACAAACATGCCCGTCGGGCTTATTGTAGTCGCTATTTTAAAAATAAGCAGTAAAAATCTAAAAAAGATAGGTGTTGTTCTTCAAGACATCGCCTCTACTGGTAGTACTTTTGCAGGTGCTCAGCATTCCAAGGATGCGGTAGCTTCTGTCCGTCCAGTGTTTCCAGATGGTAGGTACCCTTCCTCTTCCATGCGGTGACTCGGTAAGGTCCTTCACAATTTGGGCCGAGTTTTCCTTGGGTGGGGTCTCGTGCTGCTCCCATGACTTTCCTTAGAACGAGGTCTCCAACCAGAAAGTCTCTACGCCTTACCCGAGAGTTGTAATGCTTGGCCATGCGGTCCTGGTACCGTGCGAGCCTTTGTTCTGCCGTCGACCTAACTTCGTCCACTAGATCGAGCTGTAGACGTATAGCTTCGTCATTTTTCACTTCGTCATAGTTGTGCACTCTGTAGCTGGTGAGGCCGACTTCGGCTGGGATGACAGCCTCGCATCCGTATGTTAGTCGGAATGGAGTCTCCCGTGTTGGTGTCCTAGCCGTTGTCTTGTAGGCCCAGAGTATGCTCGGCAATTCTTCCGCCCAAATACCCTTTGCCCCCTCGAGCCGAGTCTTGATAATCTTCAGCAAGGATCGGTTCGTGACTTCGACCTGTCCGTTGGCTTGTGGGTGGGCGGGTGAGGAGTAGTGGTTCCGTATCCCTAATTGCGAGCAGAAGTCCCGGAAGGTATCGTTGTCGAATTGTCTCCCGTTGTCAGAGATCAAGACTCTAGGGATGCCAAATCTGCATATGATGCATCTCCAAACGAAATTGCGTACATTCTTCTCTGTAATGGTGGCCAAGGCTTCAGCTTCCACCCACTTTGTAAAGTAGTCGATGCCTACTATTAGAAACTTCAGTTGTCGTATTGCCATTGGAAACGGTCCCATGATGTCCAGGCCCCATTAGGCGAACGGCCAGGGCGCCGTCATCGGGGTAAGTTCTTCAGGTGGTTGCCTGACGATGTTGCTGAACCTTTGGCACTTGTCGCATTTCTTTACATAGGCCTCGGCATCCTTCTGCATAGACGGCCAAAAGTACCCTGTTCGAACCAGCTTGTGTGTTAATGATCTTGACCCTGAGTGGTTTCCACAGATTCCTTCGTGCACTTCCCTCATGATGTAGTCTGCTTCTTCCGGACCTAAGCATCGTAGGTAGGGGAGGGAGAAGCCTCTCTTGTACAAGACGTCTCTTATCAGGACGAACCTTGCTGCTTGGACCTTCAGCTTTCGTGCAGCCTCCTTTCCGTCCGGTAGTAGGCCGTTCTTCAGGTAGGCCACTAATGGCGTAGTCCAATTACTCTCGGACCCAAGATTTTGTATATTGACAGAATTTATAAGCGGAGAGAACTGAATGAAAGAGAGTACGTTACCAAGGGTGGCCATGTGCTCAGCTGAAGCTGCTTTGGCTAGGCGGTCAGCCTGCTCGTTTTCTCCTCGTGGGACTTGTGTAATTTCGGCCTTCAGCTTGTTTACCCTCCGCCTGGCCTGGTCCAGATATTTCTTCATCCTTTCGCCTTTGCATTCATAATCCCTGTTTATCTGATTGACCACAAATTGAGAGTCGCAGTGAATGATTACTCTTTCGACTCCTGCTGCTTTGGCGAGGTCAAGTCCTGCTATGAAAGCTTCGTATTCCGCCTCGTTGTTGGTAGTAGGGAATTCAAAGCGGATCATACATTCGACCATGTCTCCCTCGGGTGAGTGTAGCACAACGCCTGCCCCCCCAGATTGCCTGTTGGAAGATCCGTCGACATGTATGCTCCATGTGGGAGACTCTGTTGCCCCCCCGTCGTCTCCATTTGTGAACTTAGCTATGAAATCGGCAACGACCTGTCCTTTAATGGCGGTTCGAGGGCGGTATTGGATGTCGAACTCGCTTAGCTCTATTGCCCAGAGGGCCAGTCTCCCAGCAGCTTCAGGGTTGCTCATTGCCCTCCGCAAAGGCTTGTCGGTAAGGACGATGATCGTGTGGGCTTGAAAGTACGGTTTTAGCTTCCGTGCTGCTGTAACCAGTGCAAATGCAAGCTTCTCCATTGGCGGATATCTCTCTTCGGCCCCTCGTAGTGCCCGACTGGTGTAATATACTGGTTTCTGCACTCTCTCTTCTTCTCTGATTAAGGTAGCACTGACGGCAGCTGGTGAGACGGCAAGATAAAGAAAGAGTTGTTCACCTGGTTGCGAGGGACTGAGCAATGGGGGGGAAGAGAGGTAATTTTTCATTTCTTCGAGTGCTTTTTGGCACTCGTCAGTCCACTCGAAAGACCTCTTCAACGTTCGAAAGAATGGTAAACACTTGTCCGTCGCTCTCGAGACGAACCTATTTAATGCTGCTATCTTGCCGTTGAGGCTTTGCACCTCCTTCACATTTTTCGGGGGGGCCATATCCATTATAGCTCGAATCTTGTCCGGATTCGCTTCAATGCCCCTCTGGAAAACCATGAACCCTAGGAATTTTCCAGCCGTCACCCCGAAAGCGCACTTTCCTGGATTCAGCTTCATGTTGTATGAGCGAAGGGTATCGAATGTTTCTCTGAGGTCGTCCAAGTGATCTTCTTCCCTTCGGCTTTTTACTAGCATGTCGTCTACATAGACTTGGACATTCCTCCCTATTTGTGATGCGAACATCTTGTTCATGAGCCTCTGGTATGTTGCGCCCGCATTTTTCAAACCAAACGGCATTACTTTGTAACAGAATAGGCCCTGGCTGGTCACGAACGACGTCTTCTCTTGATCGGCTTCGTGCATCTTGATTTGGTTGTAACCGGAGAAAGCGTCCATAAAACTTAAAAGCTGGTGTTGAGCGGTAGAGTCTACTAAAGTGTCGACCCTCGGGAGGGGGTAGCTGTCCTTTGGGCACGCTTTGTTCAGATCGGTGAAGTCGACACACATCCTCCACTTCCCGCTAGCTTTCTTGACCATCACTACGTTGGCTAGCCAGTCGGGGTAATAAACCTCCCTAATGAAATTTGCCTCCTGCAGCTTACGGACTTCTTCAGCTATGGCTTGATCCCGTTCAGGGGCGAACACCCGCTTCTTCTGTCTGACGGGCAGAAAGGAGGGTGATACATTCAGCTTATGCACCATTACTGAAGGGTCTATCCCTGGCATGTCTTCGTGACTCCAGGTGAATACGTCCCGATTTTGTCTGAGGAAGGCTGCAAGTGCTTGTCGGGTCACAGGGCTTGCAAGAGTACCGATCTTTGTCGTTTGGTCCGGTCTGGAGTCGTCAAGTGATATTTCTTCAAGCTTTTCGACGGCTTCTGTCGTACTTCGATGTTCTTCTACATTCATGGCTTGGAGTTGATCATCCATTTCCATCATAGCCACGTAGCATTCGCGCGCGGCTATCTGGTTTCCGCGTAATTCGCCTACCCCGTATTCCGTAGGGAACTTGACCATCAAGTGGTAGGTCGAGGTCGCCGCCTTCCACGAATTGAGGGTTGGTCGCCCCAGGATAGCATTGTAGGCTGACGAATAGTCGACTACAAGGAACGTTACGTCCCTTGTAATTTGCTGAGGATAGTCGCCAGCTGTTACAGGCAACGTGACCGCGCCGAGGGGAAATACCCTCGTTCCTCCAAAACCGACGAGTGGGGAATCCGTCGGAGTCAAACGTTCCTTGCTGATTCCCATTTGCTGGAATGCCGGGTAATACAGGATGTCCGCTGAGCTCCCATTGTCGACCAACACCCGGTGCAAGTTGTAGTCACCCACTGGCAAACTGATAACGAGTGCATCGTCGTGCGGGTGGTGAAGTCGCCGTGCATCTTCTTCGGAGAACCCGATGACGGGGATTTCCCTTCGTGCCACTTTTGGTACTGAGCCTGTCAGCTGGACGTTCTGGACCATCCTGAGGCATGTCTTTCGAGCCTTTTTGGATGATCCGGCGGGCGTCCCTCCTACGATCATTCTGATGTCGCCAATGGGCGGTCTAGGGCGGTCATTTTCCCGTCGGGAGGGCTGTTCCTGATGTGGTGGATCCGTTCTTTCTCTGCGTACAAACTTCTGCAGTTTCCCTTGTCTAATGAGGGCTTCAATCTGCTGCTTTAAGACGTAACAATCGGCTGTGTCATGGCCGTGATCTCGGTGGAAGCGGCAGTATTTGTCTCTGGAACGCCTGCTAGGATCTCCCTTCAGCTTTCCAGGGAAGGTAAGATCCCCTTCGTCCTTGATTTGCATTAGGACTTGATCTATCGGGGTGGTCAACGGGGTGAAGCTTGAGAACCTTCCTCCCTGAGGCTTAGGACGCCTCTCGTCCCTTCGATCTCCCGTTCTCGGTCTCTTCCGCCCTTGGTCTTGTCGTGCGTCTTCCTGCCTTTCCCTTTTTCTTGGTTTCTCCTCCCGGGCCTGTAACGCGTCTTCAGCATTCATATACTTAGTAGCCCTGTAAAGTACTTCCGACATGGTCTTCAGGTCATTCTTGTATTGGGAGAACAGAAATTTACCCTTCCGTAACCCGTTCGTGAAGGCTGCTACCAGTATTTTGTCATCGGCTTCGTCAATCGAAAGTGCTTCCTTATTGAAACGCGCTATGTAGGATCTCAGGGTCTCGTCCACCCGTTGCTTGATACTCATCAAGCATGCCGTGGACTTCTTATACCTATGGCCCCCAATGAAGTGTGTTGTGAACTGAGCGCTCAGGTCCTTGAAGGTGCTGATGGAATTGGGCGCCAGTCGGCTGAACCATACCCTTGCGGAGCCTTTGAGTGTTGTAGGGAAGGCCCTGCACATGATCTCGTCTGCGACCCCCTGCAGGTGCATTAGGGTCTTGAAGGTTTCTAGATGGTCCAGGGGGTCTTTCAATCCGTCATAGCTGTCGATATGTGGCATGCGAAATTTGTGCGGCAGGGGGAAGGAATTCACGGCTGCGGTGAAGGGTGAGTCGGTGCGATTGACTAGATCGTCAAGGTCACTAGAAACTCGCCCTTTGAGCGCGTTCATCATAACCTCCATCTGTTCTTTCATCGCTTGCATCTCTGCAATGATGTGTGGAGGGGTTGCATTCGTGAGGGATGGCATGCTTACGTTCTGTCCCTCCGTCCCAGTTGGGGCGTGGCTGGCTTCAACTCTCTCCTGGTTTTTTATCGCAGCGCTGGTCCCTTCCTGGTCTTCTGGTTGGTCATTCGGTGCTGCATCCTTCCGGCGCAGCTGTTCTTCTAAGTCGTGGTTTTGCTTGGTGAGGCGTTCCACGGCGGCACTGAGGGTCCGAACTTGCCTCTCGAGGGTAGTCGTAGGCGGCTCCTCTTCTTGAACGTTGTTAGTGGTTGCCATCGAGCGGGTGAGTACCATGCAACCTTTTAGTCCGGGAAGAGATAGTATGGCTTCCAACTAGTCTTTCCCACAGACGGCGCCAACTGATGATGCCGAGAATCTCACCAGTGAGTTGCACAGTGCTTGTACGCTCGAGAATAAACCTACACAACAAAAAGAAGAGAAAACCTTGCGAAAAGCACCGGTGTGGTGCCAGCCGAATACCCTCCGAAGGTCAAGTCAGAAAGATTTCTCACAACTCTAGAGTGCTAGAGAGGGGTTAATTATGCGTACCTTGATTTGTGAGGGTATCGAGGCTTTTATAGTACTAGGGGGTTGAACTCTCTTTCTTGGAGTAGAAGTCTTTTCCATATAGGAATCCCTATACGCGTAAATTGCGGAATCGTTTCCTTATAGGACTCTCCTTTATAGAATCCTACACTTGATGGACAAGGCTTTTTCCTTGTAGGGAGACCTCATCAATAACCAAATCTAATAGGATCTTACTAGTGCTGGGTTCCAGTTATGGGCCTCTCAGCTCAGGTGGTCCACCTAAACTCGGCCTACTAGACACGGACCGTCAGGACACAGGCCCGTCATGAATACAGTCCGTCATACATACACGCGGATTTTCCCTCTTCAGTTGCCCCCTCACACCGTGAATCCGTCAGGACTCATAGGGTTCACGGGGTGACAATTGATGGTTGATACATGACGGTAAATATTCATCACGGGTAAAAGTCTTGACGGGTAAAATATTCGCAGGTCGTCGTCCACCACATACTGGCATAATTTCAATTAAATACTGTGACACGCGTCACTGTGCTATAGGGGGTTGTCTTGGATCGAGGCGTCGCCTCGTCTCCCAAGTAATCTATTTATAAATACCAGGCCTTTACCTCTCATTTCTCCTACTTTTGCCTAGATATACTGTCAGAGCGCAATCCGTCATCTTTGTCAGACTAGTAATTCGCATCCGTCACCATCAAATTTCCTCCGTTCACATTTTACAGACCGGTAAGTACTTCTCGCCATTTCGTTCATCCGTCAGATTTTTTATACTCTCCACACGTCCGTCATCATTTATATAGAGTAGTCAGTATTGAGTTTAGGAGATGTCTAGTGCGTCGAGTAATCGGTCATTCGTCCGCGACGGGGCGGACTACGAGGATGTATACCCGTCTGGTCATAAAGACCAGGGCAGTCTAAGCGACGATAGGAGTCCGTCTTCCTCTTCTCCGTCCTCCTCAGATGAGGACATGGAATTAGTTGAACATGTAGAACATGATGATAAGGAGCAATTAGGATCTGTCGTAGGGGCCAGTGGACCAAGGGAGTTCGTCATGCTCCCAGAATGGACGGTTAATGATTTTACATCAACCATTAAGGAGGGCCACTTTAAAACCCTTAGGGATAACTACCAAATTCCAGACTATATTCCAATCCGTCTGCCCTATAAATCGGAGAAGTGTTACTATGAGGGGGTAGAAGGTGTCGGAGTATATGAGCAGATGTTGAAGGCTGGACTCAGATTCCCACTGAGCTCCCTTCACCGTGAACTGCTAAAGTACCTGGGTCTGTCCGTCAACCAACTATCTCCCAATGCCTGGAGAGTCTTCATAGCAATGGAGATTCTGTACGGGGCTTGGTCAGACGGGGCTAGGAGGTTGACGGTAAGAGAGTTTTTACACTGCTACCGTCCAGACGAGATCGATAAATCTAGGGGAATTTATAGTTTTGTACCTAGGAGTCCGCTGCTAAAGGTTATTTTTGAAACCCCAGACTTCAACAGAGACTGGAAGAGTCGTTACTTTTTCTTAGAAGGTGACGGATGGATGTGCCGTCCAGGAGAGACAGATCACATGCCCGTTGATACAACATGGGGCATACTATCTGAGAATGGTATGTGTCCGTCCTAGTGTGTGAGGAAATCTTTTTAACTGTTTAGTCTATTTTTTAAAGCTTTTCTAACCGTCCACGTTATATGCAGTTCGGCGACGCCCACAGGTCAGCATAGAGGAGTTTAGTTTCCTTGAAAAAATTTTCAACAAGACCACACCGGAGGAAAGGACGTGGGCGAAACTGGTCAACCCCGACACAATCTGTTGGTACTGTGACGGACCCGTACCTTCACCTCAAGCGATTAAATACGAAAAGAAGATCCGTCAGCGTTTGTCCGTCTATCTTTTCCTTGAATAATGGTTTCTGTTCTATGATGCTAACTTTACCCGTTCATACTTTTCAGAGATGGACATTGCCAAGAGGAGGGCACTCATACGGAATAGCGCCAATGACAATTAAAACTTTGACATGATAATTAAAACTTTGACATGATAGAACACTTGCATTGGGGATATAAATACCCAATTGTTATTTTATATTAAAAATTTTAAAAATATTATTGCTTGAGTATATTTTAGAACTTGTGAACAGTTAAATTTTATATATATAACTAATTATTCACTTGGATGTAAAAAAAAATATTATTATATTAATTGAGAAAGGTGAAGAGAGGAAAAAGAAATGAAAGATGATCAACTCAGGGCATGGGCATGGAGCATGGTTTACACAATGTGTAAAATAGAATTTATCCGAAGAGCAAACCAAAAAGATGATATGGGATAATGAGACAAAAGATCTCAAGAATATTATTATAATTTTCTAAACGAAGAAGAAAAAAGAGCTTCTGTTGACCTCGCTAATTACCATTGTGGGGATGTGACTAAACAATGACAATTAAAGCTTTGACATGATAGAACACTTGCATTGGGGATATAAATACCCAGTTGTTATTTTATATTAAAAATTTTAAAAATATTGCTCGAGTATATTTTAGAACCTATGAACAGTTAAATTATATATATATATATATATATAACTAATTATTCACTTGGATGTTAAAAAAAAAATTATTATATTAACTGAGAAAGGTGAAGAGAGGAAATAGAAATGAAAGATGATCAACTCAGGGCATGGGCATGGAGCATGGTATACACAATGTGTAAAATAGAATTTATCCGAAGGGCAAACCAAAAAGATGATATGGGATAATGAGACAAAAGATCTCAAGAATATTATTATAATTTTCTAAACGAAGAAGATAAAAGAGCTTCTGTAGACCTCGCTAATTACCATTGTAGGGATGTGACTATAGAATGACAATTAAAACTTTGAAATGATAGAACACTTGCATTGGGGATATAAATACCCAGTTGTTATTTTATATTAAAAATTTTAAAAATATTATTGCTTGAGTATATTTTAGAAGTTGCGAACAGTTAAATTTTATATATATAACTAATTATTCACTTGGATGTAAAAAAAAATATTATTATATTAATTGAGAAAGGTGAAGAGAGGAAAAAGAAATGAAAGATGATCAACTCAGGGCATGGGCATGGAGCATGGTTTACACAATGTGTAAAATAGAATTTATCCGAAGCGCAAACCAAAAAGATGATATGGGATTATGAGACAAAAGATCTCAAGAATATTATTATAATTTTCTAAACGAAGAAGATAAAAGAGCTTCTGTTGACCTCGCTAATTACCATTGTAGGGATGTGACTATACAATGACAATTGAAGCTTTGACATGATAGAACACTTGCATTGGGGATATAAATACCCAGTTGTTATTTTATATTGAAAATTTTAAAAATATTGCTCGAGTATATTTTAGAACCTGTGAACATTTAAATTATATATATATATAACTAATTATTCACTTGGATGTAGAAAAAATATTATTATATTAATTGAGAAAGGTCAAGAGAGGAAAAAGAAATGAAAGATGATCAACTTAGGGCATGGGCATGGGCATGGAGCGTGGTTTACACAATGGGTCTGTTTGGATATAGCTGAAACTGAAAACTGAAAGCACTATAGCAAAATAATTTTAAAATGTGTGAATAGTACTGTGAGATCCATTTTTAATATTTTTAAATGCATAAATTGTAACGCTACAGTGCATAAACAGTACTGCTACAATGAAAATTGTCTTCTGCACAGTACATCCATGTTAGTGTACTGTTCATGTGCAAAAAAAAAAAAAAAAAAAAAGAGAGGACAGAAACGCAGACGTGGGTTTGGAAACGTGGTAGCCAAACCCACACATGTGTAAAATAGAATTTATCCGACGGGCAAACCAAAAAGATGATATGGGATAATGAGACAAAAGATCTCAAGAATATTATTATAATTTTCTAAACGAAGAAGATAAAAGAGCTTCTGTTGACCTCGCTAATTACCATTGTAGGGATGTGGCTATACAATGACAATTAAAGCTTTGACATGATAGAACACTTGCATTGGGGATATAAATACCCAGTTGTTATTTTATATTGAAAATTTTAAAAATATTGCTCGAGTATATTTCATAACCTGCGAACAGTTAAATTATATATATATAACTAATTATTCACTCGGATGTAGAAAAAATATTATTACATTAATTGAGAAAGGTGAAGAAAGGAAAAAGAAATGAAGGATGATCAACTTAGGCGTGGGCATGGGAATGGAGCATGGTTTACACAATGGGTCCGTTTGGATATAGCTGAAACTGAAAACTGAAAGCACTGTACCAAAATAATTTTAAAATGTGTGAATAGTACCGTGAGATCCATTTTTAATATTTTTAAATGCATAAATAGTAACGCTACAGTGCATAAACAGTACTGCTACAGTGAAAATTGTCTTCTACACAGTACATCCATGTGAGTGTACTGTTCATGTGCTAAAAAAAAAAGAAAAAAAAAAAGAGGACAGAAACGCAGACGTGGGTTTGGAAATGTGGTAGCCAAACCCACACACGTGTAAAATAGAATTTATCCGACGGGCAAACCAAAAAGATGATATGGGATGATGAGACAAAAGATCTCAAGAATATTATTATAATTTTCTAAACGAAGAAGATAAAAGAGCTTCAGTTGACCTCGCTAATTACCATTGTAGGGATGTGACTACACAATGACAATTAAAACTTTGACATGATAGAACACTTGCATTGGGGATATAAATACCCAGTTGTTATTTTATATTCAAAATTTTAAAAATATGGTTCGAATATATTTTAGAACATGTGAACAATTGAATTTTATATATATAACTAATTATTCACTTGGATGTTATAAAAAATATTATTATATTAACTGAGTAAGGTGCAGAGAAGGAAAAGAAATGAAAGATGATCAACTCAGGGCATGGGCATGGAGCATGGTTTACACAATGTGTAAAATAGAATTTATCCGAAGGGCAAACCAAAAAGATGATATGGGATAATGAGACAAAAGATCTCAAGAATATTATTATAATTTTCTAAACGAAGAAGATAAAAGAGCTTCTGTAGACCTCGCTAATAACCATTGTAGGGATGTGACTATACAATGACAATTAAAACTTTGACATGATAGAACACTTGCATTGGGGATATAAATACCCAGTTGTTATTTTATATTAAAAATTTTAAAAATATTATTGCTTGAGTATATTTTAGAACTTGTGAACAGTTAAATTTTATATATATAACTAATTATTCACTTGGATGTAAAAAAAAATATTATTATATTAATTGAGAAAGGTGAAGAGAGGAAAAAGAAATGAAAGATGATCAACTCAGGGCATGGGCATGGAGCATGGTTTACACAATGTGTAAAATAGAATTTATCCGAAGAGCAAACCAAAAAGATGATATGGGATAATGAGACAAAAGATCTCAAGAATATTACTATAATTTTCTAAACGAAGAAGATAAAAGAGCTTCTGTTTTCCTCGCTAATTACCATTGTAGGGATGTGACTATACAATGACAATTAAAGCTTTGACATGATAGAACACTTGCATTGGGTATATAAATACCCAGTTGTTATTTTATATTGAAAGTTTTAAAAATATTGCTCGAGTATATTTCATAACCTGCGAACAGTTAAATTATATATATATAACTAATTATTCACTCGGATGTAGAAAAAATATTATTATATTAATTGAGAAAGGTGAAGAGAGGAAAAAGAAATGAAAGATGATCAACTTAGGGCATGGGCATGGGCATGGAGCATGGTTTACACAATGGGTCTGTTTGGATATAGCTGAAACTGAAAACTGAAAGCACTATAGCAAAATAATTTTAAAATGTGTGAATAGTACCATGAGATCCAATTTAAATATTTTTAAATGCATAAATAGTAACGCTACTGTGCATAAACAGTACTGCTACAATGAAAATTGTCTTCTGCACAGTACATCCATGTGAGTGTACTGTTCATGTGCTAAAAAAAAAAGAAAAAAAAAAGAGGACAGAAACACAGACGTGGGTTTGGAAACGTGGTAGCCAAACCCACACATGTGAAAAATAGAATTTATCCGACGGGCAAACCGAAAATATGATATGGGATAATGAGACAAAAGATCTCAAGAATATTATTATAATTTTCTAAACGAAGAAGATAAAAGAGCTTCTGTTGACCTCGCTAATTACCATTGTAGGGATGTGACTATACAATGACAATTAAAGCTTTGACATGATAGAACACTTGCATTGGGGATATAAATACCCAGTCGTTATTTTATATTGAAAATTTTAAATTATTGCTCGAGAATATTTTAGAACCTGTGAACAGTTAAATTTTATATATATAACTAATTATTCACTTGGATGTAAAAAAAATATTATTATATTAATTGAGAAAGGTGAAGAGAAGAAAAAGAAATGAAAGATGATCAACTTAGGGCATGGGCATGGGCATGGGGCATGGTTTACACAATGATTCCGTTTGGATATAGCTGAAATTGAAAACTGAAAGCACTATAGCAAAATAATTTTAAAATGCGTGAATAGTACCGTGAGATCCATTTTCAATATTTTTAAATGCATAAATAGTAACGCTACAGTGCATAAGCAGTACTGCTACAGTGAAAATTGTCTACTACACAGTTCATCCATGTGAGTGTACTGTTCATGTGCTAAAAAAAAAAAGAAAAAAAAAAAGAGGATAGAAACGCAGACATGGGTTTGTAAACGTGGTGGCCAAACCCACACATGTATAAAATAAAATTTATCCGACGGGCAAACCAAAAAGATGATATGGGATAATGAGACAAAAGATCTCAAGAATATTATTATAATTTTCTAAACGAAGAAGATAAAAGAGCTTCTGTAGAACTTGCTAATTACCATTGTAAGGATGTGACTATACAATGACAATTAAAGCTTTGACATGATAGAGCACTTGCATTGGGGATATAAATTCCCAGTTGTTATTTTATATTCAAAATTTTAAAAATATTGTTCGAATATATTTTAAAACCCGTGAACAATTGAATTTTATATATATAACTAATTATTCACTTGGACGTTAAAAAAAATATTACTATATTAACTGAGAAAGGTGAAGAGAGGAAAAAGAAATGAAAGATGATCAACTCAGGGCATGGGCATGGAGCATGGTTTACACAATGTGTAAAATAGAATATATCCGAAGGGCAAACCAAAAAGATGATATGGGATAATGAGACAAAAGATCTCAAGAATATTATTATAATTTTCTAAACGAAGAAGATAAAAGAGCTTCTGTAGACCTCGCTAATTACCATTGTAGGGATGTGACTATACAATGACAATTAAAACTTTGACATGATAGAACACTTGCATTGGGGATATAAATACCCAGTTGTTATTTTATATTAAAAATTTTAAAAATATTATTGCTTGAGTATATTTTAGAACTTGTGAACAGTTAAATTTTATATATATAACTAATTATTCACCTGGATGTAAAAAAAAATTATTATATTAATTGAGAAAGGTGAAGAGTGGAAAAAGAAATGAAAGATGGTCAACACAGGGCATGGGCGTGGAGCATGGTTTACACAACGTGTAAAATAGAATTTATCCGAAGAGCAAACCAAAAAGATGATATGGGATAATGAGACAAAAGATCTCAAGAATATTATTGTAATTTTCTAAACGAAGAAGATAAAAGAGCTTCTGTTGACCTCGCTAATTACCATTGTAGGGATGTGACTATACAATGACAATTAAACCTTTGACATGATAGAACACTTGCATTGGGGATATAAATACCCAGTTGTTATTTTATATTGAAAATTTTAAAAATATTGCTCGAGTATATTTTAGAACCTGTGAACAGTTAAATTATAAATATATAACTAATTATTCACTTGGATGTAAAAAAAATATTATTATATTAATTGAGAAAGGTGAAGAGAGGAAAAAGAAATGAAAGATGATCAACTTAGGGCATGGGCGTGGGCATGGAGCATGGTTTACACAATGGGTCTATTTGGATAGAGCTGATACTGAAAATTGAAAGCACTATAGCAAAATAATTTTAAAATGTGTGAATAGTACCGTGAGATCCATTTTTAATATTTTTAAATGCATAAATAGTAACGCTACAGTGCATAAACAGTACTGCTACAATGAAAATTGTCTTCTGCACAGTACATCCATGTTAGTGTACTGTTCATGTGCTAAAAAAAAAAGAAAAAAAAAAGAGGGCAGAAACGCAGACGTGGGTTTGGAAACGTGGTAGCCAAACCCACACATGTGTAAAACAGAATTTATCCGACGGGCAAACCAAAAAGATGATATGGGATAATGAGACAAAAGATCTCAAGAATATTATTATAATTTTCTAAACGAAGAAGATAAAAGAGCTTCTGTTGACCTCGCTAATTACCATTGTAGGGATGTGACTATACAATGACAATTAAAACTTTGATATGATAGAACACTTTCATTGGGGATATAAATACCCAGTTGTTATTTTATATTGAAAATTTTAAAAATATTGCTCGGGTATATTTTAGAACCTGTGAACAGTTAAATTTTATATATATAACTAATTATTCACTTGGATGTAAAAAAAATATTATTATATTAATTGAGAAAGGTGAAGAGAAGAAAAAGAAATGAAAGACGATCAACTTAGGGCATGGGCATGGGCACGGAGCATGGTTTACACAATGGGTCCGTTTGGATATAGCTGAAACTGAAAACTGAGAGCACTGTAGCAAAATAATTTTAAAATGTGTGAATAGTACCGTGAGATCCATTTTTAATATTTTTAAATGCATAAATAGTAACGCTACAGTGCATAAACAGTACTGCTACAGTGAAAATTGTCTTCTGCACAGTACATCCATGTGAGTGTACTGTTCATGTGCTAAAAAAAAAAAGAAAAAAAAAAGAGGACAGAAACGCAGACGTGGGTTTGGAAACGTGGTAGCCAAACCCACACATGTGTAAAATAGAATTTATTCGACGGGCAAACCAAAAAGATGATATGGGATAATGAGACAAAAGATCTCAAGAATATTATTATAATTTTCTAAACGAAGAAGATAAAAGAGCTTCTGTTGACCTCGCTAATTACCATTGTTGGGATGTGACTATACAATGACAATTAAAGCTTTGACATGATAGAACACTTGCATTGGGGATATAATTACCCAGTTGTTATTTTATATTAAAAATTTGAAAAATATTATTGCTTGAGTATATTTTAGAACTTGTGAACACTTAAATTTTATATATATAACTAATTATTCACTTGGATGTAAAAAAAATATTATTATATTAGTTGAGAAAGGTGAAGAGAGGAAAAAGAAATGAAAGATGATCAACTCAGGGCATGGGCATGGAGCATGGTTTACACAATGTGTAAAATAGAATTTATCCGAAGAGCAAACCAAAAAGATGATATGGGATAATGAGACAAAAGATCTCAAGAATATTATTATAATTTTCTAAGCGAAGAAGATAAAAGAGCTTCTGTTGACCTCGCAAATTACCATTGTAGGGATGTGACTATACAATGACAATTAAAGCTTTGACATGATAGAACACTTGCATTGGGGATATAAATACCCAGTTGTTATTTTATATTGAAAATTTTAAAAATATTGCTCGGGTATATTTTAGAACCTGTGAACAATTAAATTATATATATATAACTAATTATTCACTTGGATGTAAAAAAAATATTATTATATTAATTGAGAAAGGTGAAGAGAGGAAAAAGAAATGAAAGATGATCAACTCAGGGCATGGGCATGGAGCATGGTTTACACAATGTGTAAAATAGAATTTATCCGAAGAGCAAACCAAAAAGATGATATGGGATAATGAGACAAAAGATCTCAAGAATATTATTATAATTTTCTAAACGAAGAAGATAAAAGAGCTTCTGTTGGCCTCGCTAATTACCGTTGTAGGGATGTGACTATATAATGACAATTAAAGCTTTGACATGATAGAACACTTGCATTGGGGATATAAATACCCAGTTGTTATTTTATATTGAAAATTTTAAAAATATTGCTCGAGTATATTTTAGAACCTGTGAACAGTTAAATTATATATATATAACTAATTATTCACTTGGATGTAAAAAAAATATTATTATATTAATTGAGAAAGGTGAAGAGAGGAAAAAGAAATGAAAGATGATCAACTTAGGGCGTGGGCATGGGCATGGAGCGTGGTTTACACAATGGGTCTGTTTGGATATAGCTGAAACTGAAAACTGAAAGCACTATAGCAAAATAATTTTAAAATGTGTGAATAGTACTGTGAGATCCATTTTTAATATTTTTAAATGCATAAATTGTAACGCTACAGTGCATAAACAGTACTGCTACAATGAAAATTGTCTTCTGCACAGTACATCCATGTTAGTGTACTGTTCATGTGCTAAAAAAAAAAGAAAAAAAAGAGAGGACAGAAACGCAGACGTGGGTTTGGAAACGTGGTAGCCAAACCCACACATGTGTAAAATAGAATTTATCCGACGGGCAAACCAAAAAGATGATATGGGATAATGAGACAAAAGATCTCAAGAATATTATTATAATTTTCTAAACGAAGAAGATAAAAGAGCTTCTGTTGACCTCGCTAATTACCATTGTAGGGATGTGGCTATACAATGACAATTAAAGCTTTGACGTGATAGAACACTTGCATTGGGGATATAAATACCCAGTTGTTATTTTATATTGAAAATTTTAAAAATATTGCTCGGGTATATTTTAGAACCTGTGAACAGTTAAATTTTATATATATAACTAATTATTCACTTGGATGTAAAAAAAATATTATTATATTAATTGAGAAAGGTGAAGAGAAGAAAAAGAAAGGAAAGATGATCAACTTAGGGCATGGGCATGGGCATGGAGCATGGTTTACACAATGGGTCCGTTTCGATATAGCTGAAACTGAAAACTGAAAGCACTGTAGCAAAATAATTTTAAAATGTGTGAATAGTACCGTGAGATCCATTTTTAATATTTTTAAATGCATAAATAGTAACGCTACAGTGCATAAACAGGACTGCTACAGTGAAAATTGTCTTCTACACAGTACATCCATGTGAGTGTACTGTTCATGTGCTGAAAAAAAAAAAAGAAAAAAAAAAGAGGATAGAAATGCAGACGTGGGTTTGGAAACGTGGTAGCCAAACCCACACATGTATAAAATAAAATTCATCCGACGGGCAAACCAAAAAGATGATATGGGATAATGAGACAAAAGATCTCAAGAATATTATTATAATTTTCTAAACGAAGAAGATAAAAGAGCTTCTGTAGAACTTGCTAATTACCATTGTAAGGATGCGACTATACAATGACAATTAAAGCTTTGACATGATAGAGCACTTGCATTGGGGATTTAAATACCCAGTTGTTATTTTATATTCAAAATTTTAAAAATATTGTTGGAATATATTTTAGAACCTGTGAACAATTGAATTTTATATATATAACTAATTATTCACTTGGATGTTAAAAAAAATATTATTATATTAACTGAGAAAGGTGAAGAGAGGAAAAAGAAATGAAAGATGATCAACTCAGGGCATGGGCTTGGGCATGGAGCATGGTTTACACAATGGGTCCATTTGGATATAGCTGAAACTGAAAACTGAAAACTGAAAGCACTATAGGAAAATAATTTTAAAATGTGTGAATAATACCGTAAGACCCATTTTTAATATTTTTAAATGCATAAATAGTAACGCTACAGTGCATAAATAGTAACGCTATAGTTCATAAACAGTATTGGCAGAATGAAAATTGTCTCCTGCACAGTACATGCATGTGAGTGTACTGTTCATGCGCTAAAAAAAAAAAAAAAAAAAAAAAAGAGGACAGAAACGCAGACGTGGGTTTGGTATCGTGGTTTCCAAACGCACACAATGTGTAAAATAAAATTTATCCGACGGGCAAACCAAAAATATGATATGGGATAATGAGACAAAAGATCTCAAGATTATTATTATAATTTTCTAAACGAAGAAGATAAAAGAGCTTTTGTAGAACTTGCTAATTACCATTGTAAGGATGTGACTATATAATGACAATAAAAGCTTTGACATGATAGAACAATTGCATTGGGGATATAAATGCCTAGTTGTTATTTTATATTCAAAATTTCAAAAATATTGCTTGAGTATATTTTAGAACCTGTGAACAGTTGAATTTTATATATATAACTAATTATTCACTTGGATGTTAAAAAAAATATTATTATATTAATTGAGAAAGGTGAAGAGAGGAAAAAGAAATGAAAGATGATCAACTCAGGGCATGGGCATGGAGCATGGTTTACAAAATGTGTAAAATAGAATTTATTTGAAGGGCAAACCAAAAAGATGATATAGGATAATGAGACAAAAGATCTCAAGAATATTATTATAATTTTCTAAACGAAGAAGATAAAAGAGCTTCTGTAGACCTTGCTAATTACCATTGTAGGGATGTGACTATACAATGACAATTAAAACTTTGATATAATAGAACACTTGCATTGGGAATATAAATACCCAGTTGTTATTTTATATTCAAAATTTTAAAAATATTGCTCGAGTATATTTTAGAACCTGTGAACAGTTGAATTTTATATATATAACTAATTGTTCACTTGGATGTTAAAAAAAATATTATTATATTAATTGAGAAAGGTGAAGAGAGGAAAAAGAAATGAAAGATGATCAACTCAGGGCATGGGCATGGAGCATGGTTTACGCAATGTGTAAAATAGAATTTATCCGAAGGGCAAACCAAAAAGATGATATGGGATAATGAGACAAAAGATCTCAAGAATATTATTATAATTTTCTAAACGGAGAAGATAAAAGAGCTTATGTAGACCTCGTTAATTACCATTGTAGGGATGTGACTATACAATGACAATTAAAGCTTTGACATGATAGAACACTTGCATTGGGGATATAAATACCCAGTTGTTATTTTATATTCAAAATTTTAAAAATATTGGTCGAGTATATTTTAGAACCTGTGAACAGTTAAATTTTATATATATAACTAATTATTCACTTGGATGTAAAAAAAATATTATTATATTAATTGAGAAAGGTGAAGAGAGGAAAAAGAAATGAAAGATGATCAACTCAAGGCATGGGCATGGGCATGGAGCATGGTTTACACAATGGGTCCGTTTGGATATAGCTGAAATTGAAAACTGAAAATTGAAAGTACTATAGCAAAATAATTTTAAAATGTGTGAATAGTACCGTGGGACTCATTTTTAATATTTTTAAATGCAAAAGTAGTAACACTACAGTGAAAATTGTCTCCTTCACAGTACATCCATGTGAGTGTATTGTTCATGCGCTAAAAAAAAAAAGAGGAGAGGACAGAAACCCAGACGTGGGTTTGGAAACGTGGTATCCAAACCTACACAATGTGTAAAATAGAATTTATCCGATGGGCAAACCAAAAAGATGATATGGGATAATGAGACAAAAGATCTCAAGATTATTATTATAATTTTCTAAACGAAGAAGATAAAAGAGCTTCTGTAGAACTTGCTAATTACCATTTTAAGGATGTGACTATACAATGACAATTAAAACTTTGACATGATAGAACACTTGCATTGGGGATATAAATACCCAGTTATTATTTTATATTCAAAATTTTAAAAATATTGCTCGAGTATATTTTAGAACCTATGAACAGTTGAATTTTATATATATAACTAATTATTCACTTGGGTGTAAAAAAAAATATTATTATATTAATTGAGAAAGGTGAAAAGAGGAAAAAGAAATGAAAGAGAACAAAGAGAAACATGATTTTTTTTTTGATATATATTATTTGATAATATAGTTTATATTATTTTAATAAGTTGTATATAAAAATGAAAATTGAGATGTTAGATGAGTTATAAAATGAAATAGTAAAATAAATAAAGTAAGTTTTGATGTTAGGTGTGATGTTGGTTAATAATTCTTTTAAAGAAAGTTTTTATGGGGAAAAAAAAAAAACAATTAAGAGGCCGTTTGATAATGTTGTTTTAGTAACGTTGTTTATATTTTTTAAAAATACGTGTTGGTGAAAAAATGTGTGAAAATACGTGTAATGTTGTTTAAACACTGAAAACTGTTGCTCAAAACACTTTACCAAACAATCATATTTTGACAATTTTTTTTATTTTCCATAAAAATAGTGTCAAAACTTTACTCCACACTTAAAAATATTATAATATTTTTAAATAATGGAATATATATAGATTTGCAAGAGTATGCAGTCAATTGTCTTTATTTCGAAACCCTATGAAGTTGTACCAATGCTAGAATAATAGGGCCGGACTACAGAATAGGGGGCAAGTAGCCAAAATTATTTATCCTTAATTTTTTTTAATTTTGGCCAAAATGAGAATTCATTAGAACGACCACGAAGCTAGTTAATACAAATTAACTGCAAATTACGTTTATCGTCAAAGCCTCCTTCAACTAAACATAAGGAAAAGAAGGGACGACAAGGTAAATTTCACTCATCACAATGCAGAATAGTTAAAGCTTTACTGTTTAAAATTTTGAAAAATCGAAAGCCACTTAGTAATAGTTGCTTTTTTTTTTTTTCATCATTATTTAATTTGGAAGACAGTAGTGATACACAATAAAATTATTAAAGAAAAGATTTTATTAATGTGTATCTTTAAAGTGAGCATTAATAAATTATTTTGTAAAAAAAAGCAAATGAAAAAATTACTAACTTTTTAAATAATTTTTTTAAAATTTTTTATAAAATATTTTTAAAAAATAAATAATTAATATATAGTTTAAAGATATATATTAACTAAACCTTTAAAAAAATTATTTCTATCTTACAGAATTCTTGTCAGTCACTTTAATACAGATACTACCCCATGTACAGAGAAAATCAAAATTGCAGTGTGATACACCTGCATAAGTCTGCACATTTCAGCAGCATACACCGAGAAAAACCTGGTTACTAGGATAAAACCGTCTTTCTACTCTTGCTTCACCTGGACCATCTTCAAATCGTGATTTTTCTAGCCAATTTCAGAATAATTAGAATCCGTTTGGATACGGCTAAAATTAAAAACTAAAAATTTTTGTAGTAAAATAATTTTTAAATATATAAATAGTACTATGAAATCTATTTTTAATAAAAAAGTTGTTAAAATATAAAATTTATGGGTGTATAAACAGTAAAATTTATATTAAAAAGGTGAAAAAGTCAAAATTATCGACTACTGTTTATGCAAGTACATAAACAGTAGCCGTTTTGTCTCATTTTCACATGCAAAAAAAAAAAAAAAAAAAAAAAAAAAAAAAAAAAAAAAAAAAAAAAAAAAACGCAATGCCTTCAGCCGAAACCACACGTACATTTAATGGTAGCTAGAGGTCCCCTGTTGGAAATTGTCAAGATCTTGGCAATCTGCCCAGTTACTTTAGTTTGTAGCATTGCCATTATTAATTCTAGCAGAGATTCTAAAAGTACGTAAAATTGCTGAGGCAGTTCACATTTAACAATGAAATTTGAAATGTAGTCCTACAAGTTCAGGATTGAGTAGTCACCTTCACAAATGAGGAGGTCTGATTGGTCAGAAGAAGTTTTGTTGACAGGATTATTGAATTGTCAGTACTAAAGTCTTCATTCAGAAGTTCAAAATTTTGGCTTTGTGCAGTAGTATAATATTTTTTGAAAATATGTTTGAGTAAAAAAGTTGTGTAAAAATATGTATAATATTATTTAAATATTAAAAATTGTTATTTAAATTATAGTAACAAACGGACCCATATAATCGATAAGTTGTGATTAATTTTAATTAAAATTTAAAACTTAAATTATTTTTTTTCTACTAGTAATAATTTATCATTTGCGATTTGTTATAAAAATTTTATAAAAATATTATTGACAATAGCATTTTTTTTTAAAAGGGCATTGTTTCATAATATGAAACTGACATGTCTATTTGGAATATGGTTTTATATAATATAATTTTGATTTTTGCTTGATAATTTCATGGATTGTCTTAAATAATTAAATGTGTTAAATGGTATTCATGGAACAATGGTCAATAAACTATTTTAAGAAAATTTTGACATTTTTTTTGTAAGAAATATAAAAAATAGTAAGTAAATTTTATTAAAACAATTTTTTTATAAAAAATTTATCCATAATTTTTTTAAAAAAATATTCCCTAAATAAATACTTTAAAACATCCATTAACCCCTTTTCCTAATTTTAATTTGAGAAAAATCATACTATCATAGTTGAGAGATTCCACACCAAAACAAAAATTATATAAATATATTTTTATTTCGACAACCTATGAACCTAACTATTCACAACATTTTAATTTTATTACTATTTTGTCCCATCAACCCCCATTTACTTTCATTATTTAATCTATTCCACTCCTATGACCTAACTCTTCTTTTCATTGGGTCCGGTTAATATGTGCCTTAAGGGCACATATTAACTATTCATTTTGGGAAAGTTTTTATAGGAAATAGAAAAAACTGTCAAAACTATTAATTATTTTTTCTTTTTTCTATAAAAAGTTTTCTAAAATGGTTTACTAATGTATGCTCTAAGGGCGCATGTTAGTAAATCCCCTTTTCATTTATTCACATACCTATCTCTCATTCCAAATCCAAGGTACTTTTTTTTGCCTTTCAAATATATCCTCACAAACTAGAGTATATTCAACCTGGATAGTCCTATAGCATTAGCATAGGTGTGCTAAATGTTTAATATTTGGCATTTAACACACCAAGTACCAAAAAAGCTCATTCATTAGATGTTTTAAATTTTAAAACTTTTAGCATGAATGCACCATATAGTTTCAAATTTGGAATAATACTGTTCATAAATTGTAAAATTTTTATTTTTAATTATTTTCTTTCTCCTCTCCTAATCTGCTGTACACAAAAATTCAATTTTTATTGTGTTAAAACGACATAGCTTTGCAACAACTAATACCAACACTAATAATTATCTACTTTAGTAAAGAGTTTATGAAAATTAAAAATTTTTCATTTTCATATAAAAAATGTCATAAAGATAAAGCCGGCAATATTATTGTTACTGAGAGAGAGAGAGTGAGAACAAGGAGTACACTAGAGAATCCCATGCTTTGTCAAAATTGTGAAAGCTAGGTGTGAGGCCACGCATTTTAGCATTTGGTTCATAAAAAAAAAAAAAAAAATGTAGTGAACCTAGTGGAGTTGGCTGAGTAATTGGGCACTCGGTTTCAAAATGGTTGTATTAGATTTAATTGGGAGCTCCCCAATTCAAGTCCGGGTACCAGTACTTTGAAAAAAACTCCCTAGACTAGCTATTTACTCCATTATGGGCTCACCTATTGCAAACAGTGATTAATCTTTGGCTAAAATTTTTGAAGAAATCCTATTGGAAACAAAAAAAAAAATATATATATATATACAGTGTTTTTTTAAAATATATTTTCTCAGTGATGTGTATCAATGGAGAGGAGGTATCAAGGCAAAAAGAAAACCTAACAGTTTGTTGGGTAATTAAGAAAACCGCAGTGTACCTTACCGTCAGGCCCTTATTAGTTTGACTTTTCCCTCATGTACCTTCATTTACTCTTTACCACTTTCCCACCTACCTACTTTTACCTTAACTCATTTATTGGTTATTCTAGTTTTCCTTTGCTGTCTTATCTCTAACCCTCGTCTAAGTCTTCTCTTTTCTAACTTCCAAGCTAGCCCTGTTCTCTGTGCTCCACTTCATGGCTGAGATTCTCTCTCCTCCAATCTCGCCCATTCTCTTGTTTGCTCGTCTCCGCCAGTACTGTGAACTTAGGTTTGTGAAGATGTACTGGCAATGCATGAGAAGAAGATGTAGAAAACGACACCATTGCCAAAATGGTATTTTTCCATGACATTGTTATCTCCTCCTTCAATTCTTTTATTTAAAGCCATATTCTGTTTTTTTTTTATCCTCTATTTGTTTGTTCTAATTAGTGTGATCTTTTTGCAGGAATTTGGAATGGGATGGTTAGGAAAGATTTACAAGTAATTTTATAAATTATTCTTTAACAAAAAAATGGAAATAAAAATTTGTTTAAATCGAAAAAATTAAATAATTGTGCCCTCTAATAATTAAATCAACAATTTTATTTCGTCATTAATAATATAAAACATAAATAATTTTATTGATTTATAATTTTTATGCCAATAACACATGTTCTATATGGCTTTGGTTTCTTAGATGCATATTCCTTGGCTTATGCTTGTATTTAAGTAGTCAATTGTTCTTTAGTTTTAGAGGATTGGGTGTTCTTTAGTTATTCAGTTATTCTGTTTTGCACAATTGGATGCGCAAAACTGTCCTGGTAATTTATCAATGCGAAATTTTAATTTATCATAAAGAAAGACTTAAATTTGCGTATTCTAGTATTCTTAACCAGTTCTTTATTTTAAAATTTTGCAACCAAATGCTTTCTGAAAGTTTCTTTAACAAAGCATATAATCCGCTACTAGTTTTGCTAAGGAATCACTTCAGGTTGATAAAACCTGGTAATATTGCTCCTTAAACTAGTATGAAACTTTTAAGTTATATGTTAATTAGTATTATTTAGAAGCTTTGATGTTGCTTATATACAATACAGACTAACCACACAATCTTTTCCCATGAGTAAAAGCAGCCATATTTCTACTAGCTATGCTCATTTGATCAAACTTATGTTACTTTTTTTTTTACTTTTCCCCTTTTTGCAACAACAAATTTTGTAAAAGGAATATCAGAAAATGAAATATTACAAATATAGTCTTATCAAGGTAATAATTGAGAGTATATCATAATGGTCAAAGATTATGTTAAGAATAATTTGCAATAATTTTATTCTAAGCATCCCAAGCATTTTATTATGGTGAAAAGACAAAATTGGTCAAATCATAGACATAAAAATTGGGAAATATACACAATATAAACTTCCTTTTGTGGTAAAAAAAAAATGAAAATTTTGAAGCCTCAGACCTTGACAAAAGCAAACTTTCATAAATAAAAACAATGATGATATTTTAGGATGAGGTCATTTATTTTATATATACACCATAAAATTTAACCTATAACGTATACTTCATAATGATTGTTCTTTATACCAATTGGTTTTTGATGTAGGTAAGGTTTAATAATAAGAGGTTTTGCTAGTTAAGTTAACTGGAACTCACTGGATGAGATCATTTTAGATAATAATTTTTTTCCCTTTTATGGGATAATTTTTAGGTTTACACAAGGAAGCTAGAGATATGTTCACAAGAGACTATCTCAATTTATTATCACTTCCTTCCCTAAGAAGGATTTCTTAATTTATTATTTGTAGACATAAATGAAAACCTAATTAATTCTAAAGAGAAGAATACCTTATCAACATAACTAAATTTATAAGAAGTTCAAGAGAGAGATTTGAATCCAAGTTCTTTGCCTAATGTTCAAACACATGTATGTATGTTGTCAAAACTAAAGCTAGGGATGCGTCTACAAGGAGGGCATGCGTCTACAAGGAGAGCTTGGTAGTGGAGTCCTCTGATCCAAAGACAATGCGTATGCTCAGGTGTTTGGTCCAGAGTGCCCTGGACGTGTACGTGGGGTAGGATTTGGAATCACCCCATCTGGAAGAAGTGCTACAAACCTTTCACAGTTTACCTCGACTCCATCGTCGTCAAGCAGAACGATCCAAAGGATTTTGGAGTTGGAAACTTCCCTTAGGGAGCAACTAACCCAAGTACAAGAACAACTCTCCCAAGTAGAAGCAAGGCACCAACATCAAATGGCCGAAGTGATGACGCACATGAGAGAAATGTTTGACCAACTTAGCCCTTGTATGCGTGATTCAAATCCTTCTCAGGTACCAAACAAATGTTATTTAGCAAAACACAACTTTTTGCAATGCATTGTTATGTGATATTAATACGATGCCTTTAATACATTCAGGGTGGCAATGCTTGATGGGGACTCTCCATGGGAATGAAACTGTGAATCCTCAGGTAAAACAAATACAACTATTCGTTATAATATATACAACTATATTGGGAAAAAAATAAAAATAAAAATCAGATATGTTCATGCCTTTGTTGGTTTTATTCCAATTTGAAGGTCCCACATCAGTATATACGAAGCAAGAAGCAGGGAAGAGATGTACTATAAGACATAAAATCAAATTAGAAAATTCCAACCATGAATGTAGACAAGAAAGTATCCTTGTTCCAAAAACCTTTCAAGTTAACATTTTTATACGTGCCTTTTTTACACTTGCTAAATGTAGCTGATAGTTCCACAATGCATGAGTGTTTTCAAGTGTTTGCACTATATGTATACATTCCTAATCCCAAAAAAGTCATTTGTTTGTTGACAATCCGCTCTTACACTTGACAAGTCTATGTATCCCAAACTTGTAAATAGAGAGAAAAAGTATATTTAATCACCTAATACTTCTTAAAGAGTGGAACTCATGACGTGGATCTTAATGTTAGGAGTGTGTAGGTGCATATGTGTGTGGGGTGCTGATGGGGAGTGCGTGTGGTGCTGATGAGGCATGCGTGTGTTGCTGCATGGTGAGGTGTTGCAGGGTGTGCGTGGGCTACTGATGTGGGGTACGTCTGCCTCACCATGCAGCAACACACGCACTCCCCATCAGCACCACACGCACTCTTCTAACATTAGATCATGTTTGTAACTAGTTCACTAGATTGGAATATTATGAATTCTATTTTTTGCATTTCTTATGGTTGGTTAACTTTATAGATGAGTAAAAATACCACTTCCAATCCCGAGGCAAAAAAGGCTAGAGCATTATGGGATATTAATCCATAGTGAACAACTACTTTTTGTAACCTTTGTGTGGAATAGATTCAAGCCGAGAATAGAACAAAAGGTGTTGCCTTTAGTTCCAAAGGTTGGATCAATTTGGTGACCAAATTTTGTGATGAGAGCTACACACGCATGCCCCATCGGCAGTAGACGCACCCCACATCAGCAGCCCACGCACACCCTGCAGTACCTCACCATGCAGCAACACACGCATGCCTCATCAGCACTACGCGCACTCCCCATCAGCACCCCACACCTATATACACCTACACACTCCTAACATTAGATCATGTTTGTAACTAGTTCACTAGATTGGAATATTATGAATTCTATTTTTTGCATTTCTTATGGTTGATTAACTTTATAGATGGGTAAAAACACCACTTCCAACCCTGAGGCAAAAAAGGCTAGAGCATTATGGGATATTAATCCACAGTGGACAACTACTTTTTGTAACCTTTGTGTGGAATAGATTCAAGCCAGGAATAGAACAAAAGGTGTTGCCTTTAGTTCCAAAGGTTGGATCAATTTGGTGACCAAATTTTGTGATGAGACCGGTCTAAACTATGATAAGGACCAATTAAAAAGTTGGTGGGATGTATTAAAAGGTGATTGGAAAGTGTGGGAACAATTGAAGAATCTTGACACAGGCTTAGGTTGGGATGCAGTGAAGGGAATGATAAAGGCTAGTGATGATTGACCGGAAGTTGCTGGTGAGTTGAGTATTTGATTAATATGTGGTTAGTTGGAGATAGTTTTTTTTTATATATTTATTTATTTTTATATTATTGTTATATGAGTGATATGTATTTTATATCTTTTTACATTTTTATGCAGTACAATTTAAACTTGGATTATTGGTGTATATTTTATCATCTTTTTACATTTTCGTTTTGTGCTTCATGATGATGAAAATTATTTAGATTTAATTAATATTAATAAGAAGTCATTAATGATAATAACAAATAATTATGACACTAAAAAAGAAAAATTGCCCAAATATTATTAAAATAATATCAATAATATATATTTTATTATTATTATTATTATTATTATTATTATTATTATTGTTTAGTAAGTATATGAAGTAGTTGATTTAAGTATGAAATAAACTCACATCCCAAAAAAAAAAAAAAGTATGAAATAAACTCCCTTATATATACATTGTCTTTTTTGGTAATTTATTCCTCAAACTGCCATTTTTATAAGTGCTAGCCAAACACTCAGCTTTTTCAAAAAGCACTTTTTAACAGCTTTTAACAAACACTCAGTTTTTTAAAAAATCACTTTTTCATTATGCACTTTTTGAAAACTTCACTTTTTCAAAACGCTGAACCAAACTCACCCTTAATCATGTAATAAATATTCTAACATAGTTTGTTTGGATCTCTTGACAAAATATATTTATGAAGGTTCTTATTCATTGTGCAGAAAAGTATTTCTTATAATATTATAATTACAACAATCTAAAAAAAAAAAAGAAAGAAAGATAGTTTTACCTATTATATAATTTATGAATTTTTTTTAAACTTCTTTATATGTATCATCACTTGTCATACATTTTGAGGATTATGACTTAATATGTTTTTATATTTTCATTAAATATCCATATACTAATAAGGATACAATATAAATTTACTTATATGTTTTTTAGATTATCCAAGTATCCAAATGGCTAGTTTCTTGACATTTCATTCTTTTGTGTTTCATTGTAATTTGATGCAACTTGTTGGTGGTTTAATAGATCTTGAGGACGTACCCGCAGCTAGAGCGGACACTGTACCTAATAAACGTGGGCCTAACTGGTTTGACGACATTTGGAATATGCCATCGAGGAAAAAATTGTTCCTGCAATTAAATAAAGCGGGCCAGCTGGTCGGGGAAAATGCTAGGTCTTGGGCAAGGTGGCTGGGAACAATAGCAAGAAGGCATGACATGTGCCCAATCAATTATGTTTGTTGGCCTTCAATGCCACAACAATACAAGAATCGGTGCTGGAAAGCCATTCAGGTATTAGGCAAAAAGCAACGGTAAAAGAAGTTTCTTTATTACTTGTTTAAAACTTTATGCAAGTTTGTTATTATGTTGAAAATGTGACATTTGTTAATTCAACTTTACACATGGTAGGTGCAATGGATAATTCCTGCAAACCGCATCAAACTTGCCAAGTAGAGGAAATGGGCACTGTCACAGATTGGAAAGTTGTAGAGGGGCCACAAAGCATCCGTGAAGGCAAAGTACTGCAAGTTGGGCATTCCTAAGGAAGCTTTACTTGAGCTATCACCGTTGGAGGTTGATGACAATCAATTTCATGTCTTTGTGGAGTATTGGTTTTCTCAGAAAGACATGGTAGTAATAGTTACAGTAGTATAGATGTTTTGCTTTTATAGGTTCCATGCTTAAGGGTATTATATATTAGCTTGTTATTGTAATTGGTAGTGACTTTGTTAAAATGTTCGTAGGACCTATTTAAAGATAACAAAGACCGACGTGGGAAGCAGACGGAGCTGCATACGCTGAGATCCAGAAGCTATGCTCAGATGGCGAATAGCATTGTAAGAACAACATTATATATATTAATAACATGCAAAAATTAACAAAGCTTATATTATTTTGCGTTCTAAAGTAGTAATAAATGTGATTCGACATTATCAAATCGACACCATCGCTTTAATATGCTGAATGTACTAACCATGTTGTAGGCAAACAAGAAAGGCAAGCAAATAGAGAGAGGTGAGATGTATGAAGTGGCGTATTCTCACCGTGATGGTACTGCTATGAATGAAACTACAGAAGCAAACATTGTAAGTTTGTAACAAATTATACTATATTTGAATGTATTATATTTTGAGTTGGAAAGAAGTTCTTTGATGGTGGAGAACTATTTGAGATAGAAGCTACTGGTTCATATGGTTCATTACAGGTGCTATAAAATATGAATTGTGGATGCTATTAAAGAAAATACTAAAGAAAATATGAATTGTAGATATGTAGCTTCAGTGGATGCTATTAAAGAAAACAACTTATTTTTTTTAAGAATAAGGGCAGATCACTTAGTCAACCCTAGGTAGAGAATCCTAAAGGTTTTGTTCTTTGTTGCTTGGTGCTGACTCCAAGCAATCCTAGATGCCAACTTGTAGTTTATCTATCAATTATTTTTCTGTTCTCCAAATTTTAATTTAGTGGATGCTATTAAAGAAATTCTTGTAAAGAATAAGAGCAGATAATTCAGCCAACCCTAGATAGCAGCCAACCCTAGGTAGAGTCCTAGAGGTTCTGTTCTTTGTTGCTTGGTGCAAACTCCAAGCAATCCTAGATGCTAACTCCTAGGTTATCTATCAATTATTTTTTTGCTCTTGAAAATTTTATTCTTGCATCAGTTTGGTTTTGTCTTGTATCAAAAACTCAAATAAAACAAGCAAAGACAAGTTCTTGCATTTAAAACAAAACAAAAAATGAGAGTCCTCATCCGGTTTTAAACACAAAATCCACTCTTTGCCCCAATTCTAAACCACATTTGTTGGGGAGGTTCGAATAGTACTGGTTTGTCCTTCGATCCATATATTGCTTCTTGCTTAGAGGACTCCAATATTAAGATAGACTTCACAAAGACATATTTGCAGTCAATTTTCCAAATTGCTCTAGCAATTTCAATGGCCACTAATTTTATGCAGTTATTAGCTTGCAACATCATCTAGTAGCCTCCCAGAGTATCAATGACAAAATGCTAGCATAGATTTAAGAAAAGGAATGACCAATAAAAGGGTTAGATTTAGTGGATGCTATTAAAGAAAATGACTCCTTGTAAAGAATTAGTGCACATCATTCAGTTAAAGCATCATTTTATTGACCATAGAGGGGAACAAATGTCTATAACATTATCATAACTCACTTGATAGGTAAAACAGGAAATTGTAAAAAAAAAAAAAAATCAGAACAGACAAAATCTATTTTGCAGTGGAGTCCTACACAATCAAAAAACTTGCTGAAGACATATTTTACCATGGAAAAATAGTTTGCTAATGTTTGCCATAATCTGTTCAATTACTTTTCAAGCAAACTATTAAGTAGAATAATAAATATTGTGGTCATTTATAAAACATTTCAGAAAATTTTACAGGCAAAACCTATGGCTGTCTTCTGTATGGTGAGCATGTTTCCTAAGGTGCACTTATCTATACAATAAAAGGCTTAGGGTTTCAAAACAGAATACCAGCTCAACTGAACACAAGGACCAAAATAGACATTTCTTTGATAAGTATTCAAGGGCCAAAATAGACATACTAGACGAAGTGCAGCATTCCTTCCATTTATGATATGCTTATTATAAACTTCTCATCTTTTATGTATTTGAAACATTAAAGGAAACAAAGAAACTCTAGAAATAGAAATTAATTGTATCTCATTGTTTTCGAATGATAGCTAGTCTTTAGTAATCATAATTTGATGCAATGGCAATATTACTACATGAACTTATAGTAGTACAAGCATATTGATGTTGCTGTTGAGCGCTTTGTATCAATACAAATTAAGGCCCAGGTCATACCTTCACCATATATGACACACATATAGTAGTACAAGCATATTGATGTAGGCATGATTATTTAATATAAAAAAAGAACACTTCATATTTTTATTATTTTGGATTTTTCTTTACTTCTACATGTGGCAGAAATGCAGAGATTCAATGTGTACATAATGCTGTCAAGTGTCCGTATCTTTTATATGCTACCCTGCATCTAACCATCCGTATCAATCTTCATCAAAGGTCACAAGTGTTGGTATTTGACCATTAGCTCTGGCAGTTCTTCCTGTTTTTGTGCCTATTAAAAGTAATGTGAAGAGCGTTAATGTTAGAATAAGTTCAAAGCTTAAGTAAATATGTCAGGAAGTCAAGTGTTATCATGTCAATTGAACAAAAATAAATGCTTAAAATTATGAATCTGCCCAGTCCTAACTCCTTAAAACACCTACGACAAAGTTAAAAGAGTTTCAACATAAACTTTGTTATTGTCATATCATGAATCCAATTCTTTTACTGTTGTCTACTGAACTCGAGTTTTTCATTTATTACACACACCTGGGTGGCGTCAACTGTCTCAATGAATGCATATTCAATGATACTCGCATTTCTAAACTCGAGTATTACTGCTTTTTGGTACTTGAGTTGCAAGACATCGAGTACCTCTTAACACGAAGCACCATATGCCCCTAACCCCATCTCCAGTTCTCATTGCATTAGTAACTGCCATGCTCACTTTATTTCCACTAAAGTAGCAAAAGAAGACAAGGTCGTTGGGTCACCATTCACAAGTCTCTTTGGGTCACAATCTGCAAGTCTTGGGTTCTTGGTGTGTGTGTCTCGATCTAAGACCAACGTACTATCCACTTTCACCTGTTGGAATGCTTGTTTTGATTTTGCGCACTTGTGTTGGAATGGTTGGTTAGATGATCCTTACATGTTGTTCGTATAAATTTTTTTGGATGGATCCTGATAATGCACGTGGCTTTTGCATGGGGTGTATTTCATGTAATGAGTTTTGCAATATTAACAGTGCATGTGTTCATATTTCCCAAAATGAAACGCACACCCGCGCACACACACACACATATATATGTATAACATGAGATTGTGCGTGTGTGTATGTGTGTATTTATAAATGTTAGTTGAATTCCCAATCAGTGCCAGGTGTAGTTCACTTGTCGCTTAATTGTATAAAACTCATATGAGTTGATAGGTAGAGGTAATAATGATATTTTGTTGAGTTTTATAGTAATATGTGAGTTGATAGCAATATAAATTCATTGCTCAACAAAAAAAAATTGGGTTAGTAAAAAAAAAAAGTCAAAATGGTTGAGTTTTATTTATTTCTGTATATAAATTCTTTTTATGTGTATAACTTATTTCTATGGTTAAGTATATATTATTTCTGTGTATAAATTATTTCTATGGTTGAGTTTTAATTATTTTTGTGTATAAAGAAAGTTGAAATGGTTGAGTTTTAATATAAATTCTTTTTAGCATTCACATGATTTATTTACCTAGTTATAGATTATGACAACTACAATATTTTGTGAACAGGTCGGCAATGGATTTTCATTATTTCTATGTACTACAATGGGAAGACATATTATCATGAGTTGTTATAACAAGGCCTAGGCCAAAAGCAGAAATATAGGTGAAATGTGGGATAAGAAACCTCATTGACCCTCACTTCTACATAACATATCCATCGTATATCGAGCACCTTAGCAAGTTGTTGGCACCCAGGTTTTCTACAATTCATTATAGTTATCGGGCAACGTCGAAGTGAAAATGATGTGAGAATTTATTGAACAACTGCAACTAAAGGGATTCATTGCTTCTGATTTCTATGTCATTGTTGAGGCTGCTATAGTAAAGGTTGGTGAGGGTTCACAGCATGCTGTTTTGGACAGAATTGGAGATGAGCATATCGAATCAATACCATTACGGTCTTATCAATGGTGTGCAGAGGACACAGGAGATGGGTACGATGTTGAACTATGCTGGATATTTCTGCCCTTGGACTCCATTGATCAGAAGGAGGAAGGGTATCAGGCAGTACATGAAGGAGAGCATTTATCGTATAATGAGGTACATGGGGACAAATCTCAATATGCGGATGTTCACGGACTTGGGGACGGTGCAACCCATAATATAGTTAAGCATCATATGCAAAATGCTGAATCACTAGAGAGAAAAGGAATAATTCATTTCTATAATGCTGTTGAAACAGACCTTTATTATATGCAACCACTTCCTCTCCAAGAAGTAAAAAGTTAGTAGCTAATATAGTTGGGCTTGTACCACCACATGCTGTGTAATGGTAGAATATGAGACCAGCATATTTGCATGTGATCTGCGAAAACTTGCATGGGAAAAAAAGAAATTAAGGAAATTTAAATTTTCTAGACAGGTATTGTAATTGTAAAGTAAACAAGAATTGACGTATGCATTAGATAGATATCCTAGTGAAATTGTCTAAAAATCCCCATATGATAATAAGACTATTTGCAACTATTTTATGATTTTATGAGTAAAGATGTTATAGCTGATACTGTGATAGATTCTGTGTTCACACATTATAAATTATGTAGTAAATTGTATAATGTGAATTTGGACACTAGGGATATTTCCTATGAAAGTTAATACACACATGGTTGTAACGGTTTTGCTCTTACTGGAATTGGATGAGTACAGAGATAATAGCATTTTTCAAGTTGACTGAAATTTTGTTTAGGTTTTATTCTTTAGCTCTAAAAATGTTAGAGAAATTACTAGACGGAAAAAGGATTAACTCTGTAAATTTGCATAAAGATGTAATTTGATAGCTCATTTTAATTTAGTAAGTGAAATATGGTGAATGGATTTATTCCCATAATTGACTGTAAATAGTAATTGATACACATAATTTTGGGGATTTATTTCCAAAGCTATGGTGAATGGATTGGGGATTTATGAGTTAGAATGCATACTAAATAATGGAATTGCTATCCTTTGAACTAGGGACAGGTCAAGACTAGTAGGGGACACCACTGCAGGCGTTTAGACTTCGAGATATCTGCCTTAAAGTAAGGAATAGTGATGTGAGCCTTTAGTGGTTCATGTTTTCAGTTTCAAAGAACTTCTCATGCATCAAATGCTTGAAGAGATATGAGATCATGTAAAGTTTGTCAAGTGATTATTTTTTTGTTATGAACAAACTGGATATGCAATGATATTTATGAAATATATTTGAAAAGCAATATTTATGAAATATATTTAAAAAGCAATGATATTTATGTTCTTCAAGGTAATGTTTTCCAAAGATTAATTATGATTTATGTTTTATGTTTCTCAAGAATAAGACTTTTCAACTATGAATGGTTTATGATGCTAAAATAAAATGATGCAAGACTATATTACTATGATTATGAATTGTTTATTAATTCATGAAATTAATTTAGCATGAACTATTGAATTGTACTTAAGTCATATCCACGAAGCAAGATATTTGGTTTACATACATCTCGTGCATATTGCTAAATTCTTATGTCACTACTCTTTTACTGAGCATGTGGAACGCTCACCCCTTAATTTTTTCAGTGAGCTGGTATTTCCCCTTTTAGCAGCTTGGGATCTTAGTAGTGGAGGAGTCATGATAGAGATATTTTGAGTTTTGAAGATGCTTTGAGCCACTGTTGTTACTTGTAAGCATGTGCCATTTAACTATGACATCGTATGTTTTTGGAAGTGAACTTTGGGAAGTATTTAGTATTAATTTGTGAATGTGCTTATGTTATCATGGTTAACACATGTTGTTGATGAAGTGTCTCCATTGTCAAACTTGAATGGAATGATTCTGTTTATGATGAAGATCTAATAATTGGAATGACAGTCTCTCACAGATACTATTATTAGCATGATAGTAAATATTCTACATAGCAAGCCTTTATTTCCTCTCGACCTGAGATCCAATGCCAATGATTTGCTTCAAGGAAGCAAATTGAATTCTTGCTTCTTATTATTATTGTTGATAGGTGTACATATTAAGCCTACACTCATGACCCATAATTTGTATAGATTATCAACAAATCCCTGGTCCACTAAAGCCATTTTTACGGCCATTACCCTACATATTAAATATGCTACTAGCATTGCAAGTCCTTTCCCTTGATATATGATTATATTCAATGCGAGTTCAAAGTGATAGTTTGATGGTCACATATATTATGGTATTTTATGTATGTAATTATATTCATACCTCTTCCTCTCCCATTATCTATCTCAAAAAAAAAAGAAAAAAAAACCATATTTCAACACCTTTTAATTAATTAGTGATGGATAAAAATTCACCAAAGAAATTATTTCTAAGTTATAATGCAAATTTGTTCTTGTATTCAATACATATGATTAGTCAAAAATTCTATTTGATAGAATGTAAATTGCAAATCAATGGAATTAAATTAATAACATAAACTTCTACATATAAAATATAATAATATCATAAGTTCGGCCTCGGAGAGCATGGCATTCCCCTCATCACTCATTTCTTCAAACAAGCAAGAAGTCAAGAACTCCTCACCCTTCTGATTATTTTCTCCACTGTCCGAACTCTATGCCTCCTAGTTTAGCTTATATTACCTTAGTTTTCTATGATACCATACATAGTGGTTACTTTGACCTAAAAAAAAAAAATCACCCTTATAGTTTTATTTTTTGGTCAATTGTAAAAGACTCTGAAGTTTCGATTTTTTTATTTTAGAAAGTTTCAACCTATAACGTTCGCTTCTAATAATTACTTTTTATCATCAGATTAAGATACTAATTATTAGTTTCAATCTAAAGCTTCAAATGGATGCCTATCACAAGTGTAAATGTTAACTCAAAAAAAAAAAAAAAAAAACACCCTACCTTATTGATTTGCTTCCCATATTTTTCTTTAAAATAATGTGATCGAAGACAAATTGTTTTTTTCCCCCAACATTCATAAATACCATACTCACTTACATAGATAACAATAGGATTCAGTAAAAACTTTCTAATTAAAGTGACAATTTCTAAATACCATACTCAAGTTCCATTTCCCTACGACGACATATCAACTGCAACAGTTACTAAATAATGTAACTCTGCATAAATTGTTAATTGGATTTAACTAAAGTGTCCATAACGTACTGTTATACTAAATACTGTCTATTTGCACAACGCTGCATAACCTCGTTATTAATACAAACATGCATAAGTAGTAGTACACTGAAAAGTCACTGAATTATAGTAGTAGTTGTAGTAGCAGTATATTCCTGCCATTATATACTCACATCAACACGTTCCAAGTCAAAATATCATAGTGTATTTACAGCTTTGTTAAAGTACTATGCATAGTGTGAGATGACAAATGTACTAAAAGTTCACGTGGTATTACATGACAAAGTCTGTAATCTAATAAATTTTTTTTTTTTTTTTTTTTATAGACATAACATCTCCGATAAAGCACACAATGCACAGTGTGACATGAGAAATTACGGAAAGGTTCACATGGCATTACTGTTGGGATTAGTGTTCTTAAATTCTATTGTATGATGCTATGTATGATATTATATATGACATTATGTATGACATGATGTATGATTTAATATTGTGATTAATAAAGTTGTTTTATTATTATCTAAAATAATGGTAACATGAATATTCGAACATTATCATATAGTCCATGAGATACATAATATGTGATTTATGTGAAAAGTCACAGAAAATATAAATCACAAGTTCTTTATAAACTCAGAATTTTAATTCGTAGTCGGTGATGAAATTGAGCATTTCATCTACGAAGACTATAACATATCAACTAAGATGATTTGTTTTAATCATGGAAGTGGAGACTTCTAATTGATATGTTGATATGTTTTAAAAGTTAAGATATATTGAATTGGACCGCTGTGAAATTTATTATTCTCCTAACGACTGTCAATTAAATAATAAATCTCACGACTTATATTTGCATGAACTCTTAATTCTGAAAGAATAATGGACTTGATCATGAAATGTAGGTTGTTTTGATATATTAGGAGTGAGATTTAAAGTAACGGTCAAAACCTCAGTATGTTGGGCAGTCACATTTAGTGTTGATGGAACATATATTCTTAAGATTGAATTCATAGTCTCTTAACGGAGATACAAAATATTCACTTGAGATAAATTTAATGGGTTTGTTATTCAGAATGTTAGGCCTAACTACTTTAGTATATAGTTACTAAAGTATATATTTACTAAAGTATATATTTATGAAATTGGATTTCATAAATATATGATGAATAACTTAAAGGATTAAACCGAGTACTCAAGGATTAAGATGTAGTAATTTACAAAGTGATAGTCTATTTTCATGACTTTGTATTACTACAAATATTTTATGAAGGGGTTGCATGTACAATAAAGTCTTGGGATATAATTTATTAATAAGGTCTAGAGTGCAATTATATTTATATAGTGGTATTAAATATAATTAATGGTAACTTTAGACTTGTCAAGAGTTGATAGAAAACCCCAAGGCCCATTGGAGCTAGTGTCTTATTTGTTCCCTTTTGGTCTCACTCCAAGCCACATACTAAAAACCCAATTGGAAAGGCCCAAACGGTTAGCCTAATTAAATAATCGGTTATATGATGAGAAACATACAGAATTTTGTAAGTTAATGAAATGGTTTGTATGTGAGTGTTGGACACTCATTCATTTTCTCTAGAATATACACATATAACTGATTGAGAGATCACACTTCTTGGGCATCAAGTGGAATTGGAGTGAAGATTAAAAGTATTCCCAAGTGCTTCCAATCTTTGGTTTTAAATTTCACCGCTTCAAGGTATACTCTCTTGATCTTATATTCTGAAACTTATATAACACATGTTATCAATTGCGAATGAAATAGATCCGTTAATTTTCCATTGCATACATGCATATTTCCATCAAATGGTATCAGAGCTAGGTTTTCAATTTCCAATCTGTATAACATGTTTTATGAGTTTTGGAATTAGAGATAATAGTTTTATGATGTTAAAAGATTATATATGTATTTAATTTTCTGCATGGTTGTTGAAACTATGATTTGATAAAAACTGATATTGATGTTATGATATTGTTTAAATTTGAATTTAAGTATGTTAAATTGAATTTTAAGGTTATAGCATCAATGGAATTCAGTTTTGATATCAAATTTTATCTATCATGTTCATATAGTAGTTGTTTATTCAGGAAAACCGTTGAAAACTGTTCAGATCTTCCCTTTAAAAACTGAAAACACGAGTTTTTCGCAAATTAGCTTCCCGAGAAGTTACTCACGAAAAATGCCTCTGATTCACAAAAACTTTTCGCGGGTAAGCTTTACTAGCGAAATAGTTGCGAGATAGTGGCGAAAGTTTCTATCTGAATTTTGTGTTTTCACTATTTTATTTTCGCGGGAAGAGCTTAGACGCAAGACAGTTGCGAAAGTTTCTGTCTGAGTTTTCTGTCTGAATTTTTTCTATGTGTTTTCAAATGTTTAAAGTGCAAGGCTATGTGTAATTAGATTACACATGTTTACAAAATAAATCCTTGTTTTAAAACATCTAGTTGGAGAGAGATACAAGAGTTGGATTTCATGGCCTCCATTGTTGGTTCATGGTAGTGTGAAATATATACTTTGTCTTTGCTTCGAGCTTAGCATTCCATGCGAAGAGTATTTATTTCATGGCACTACAGAATTGAATTTCTTAGTTTATAGTAGTTTGATCAAACACATTGTCTTAGCCTCGAGCTTTGCATTCCATGCGAAGAGTGTTTTGTATCATGATACTACAAAATAAGCCTGTTAAGGGGATAAAATGTGGCTACACACGATTCTAGACAATGGTATACACTAGACTAAATATTAAAGTATCCTCTATGCTGAGTTCTTACTATAATTATTTAGAGGCCAAATGTATAACGGCATATTATTAGTGTTTGATAAGGGTTATCATGATAGCACTAATAATGAAAATGGTTTTCAATCAATCATAGTATTTTATATTCACTCTATGCTGAGAGATATTGAATATGGGATTGGGTTGTCGTTGTATATATTGTATTATGGTTTTATTAAGGTTCCATGCTATATGTTTATATGCTAAATTGATAATGTCCAATATACTTATAATATTCATGTTTATTATTTTCAGATTTGAACATAACATCATTTAGCCTACTTGTTACTATTCTTAATAAAAATAAACTGACTAGATCCAACTATGTTGATTGGAAAAGAAATTTGGACATTGTTCTTACAGTTGAAGAGCACAAATATGTGCTTATTCAACCATGTCCTAGCTTTCCTTCATTAGATGCTCCTCCTGAGGAAAAACAGCAATATGATTGTTGGCAGAAATCTAATGAGAAGGCCAAGTGCTACATCTTAGCATCTATCTCAAATGTTCTATAGCATCAAATGCAGGATGTAGAACTAACTTCGGACATTATGCTAAGTCTGAAGGAGATGTTTGGTGAGCAAGACCGTTCTGCAAGGCAAGAAACCATGAGGCAAATTTATAATACCAAAATGGCTGAAGGCAGTACAGTGAGAGAGCATTATCTTACAATGATCTCTAATCTGAATACATTGGAGGTTTTAGGTGCCGATATTGATGGAAAATTCCAAGTGGATATGATACTCTAGTCACTACCAGAATCATTTAAGGAATTCAAACTTAACTATAATATGAACAAAAAGATTTAAACATTGTTTGAATTAATGAATGAATTGGTAATGGCGGAAGGCATTCTTGGCACTTCTAGTGTTGATGCTAATATGGCTAAAGTTTCTACTTTTCAACCTAAGTTGAAAGGCAAGAGTAAAAAGAAGAAGAAGAAGGACTTCACCAAGCAAGAGGGTAAACAAATTGCCTTAGGGTTTGTTGACAAAGGAAAGAAGATCAAAAGAAAGTGTTTCCATTGTGGTGAAAAAGAACATTGGAAGAGGAATTGTCTAAAATTCAGGACTGCCAATAATAAGGGTATGAAAAGTTCATTCCTCCTTGAAATATGTTTAGTACAAAATCCCACGGATTCCTGGTGTGTGGATTCAGGTTGTACTAATCATATCTGCAATTCTTTGCAGGGGTTTTAGGAGACTAGAAAGTTTAAAGAAGGGGAATTGTTTTTTACTTTGGCTGATGGGAGCAGAATTCCGGTTGTAGTTGTTGGAGTGTTTAATTTATGCTTTGAGTCAAGGGTTTTAGTATTGGAAGACTGTCTATTTGTATCTAATGTTTGTAAGAATTTAATTTCTGCAACTTATTTAGGTAAACATGGATATTGTGTTATCCTTAAAGACAATGTTGTAATAAAAAGTGTTTATCTGTTTTGGCAATATTGTTGATGGTCTTTATATTTTAACTTCTGATAAACATGAATTATATAATTCTGAATTAGATAATAGCTCTCATGTGAAATCATTAAAGAGAAAGTTTCCCTCTACTAATGATGCATATCTTTGGCATTTACGTTTGGGTCATATTAATCCAAATAGAATTCAAAGACTGATTAAAGATGGACTCTTAGAGCCGTTAGATTTTGATGAATTTCCAGTTTGTGAATCTTGTTTGGAAGGAAAAATGACCCAACGACATTTTAATGTAAAAGGTAGAAGAGCCCAAGATTTGCTAGAACTGGTATATTCAGATGTACGTGGTCTTATGTCAATCCAAGCAAGAGGTGGCTATGAGTATTTCATTATTTTCACTGATGATTACTCTAGATTTGGTTATGTGTATCTAATGAAACGGAAGTCTGAAGCCTTTGAAAAGTTCAAAGAGTTTAGGGATGAAGTTGAGAATCAATTGGGTAAACGCATAAAAGCCATTCGATCTGATTGTGGTGGCGAATACCTTCTTGGAGATTTTAAAGATTACTTAACTGAAAATGGGATTGTATCACAATTAACTGCACTTGAAAAATGGTATGGTGGAAAGAAGGAATAGGACTCTTTTAGATATAGTTAGGTCCATGTTGAGTTATTCGACTCTACCAATTTCCTTTTGGGGATATGCCTTAAATACTGCAATATATCTTTTGCATTTAGTACCTTTAAAGTCTGTTCCTAAAACACCTGTAGAGTTATGGAGTGGGCGTAAGCCTAGTATGAGACATCTCCATATTTGGGGTTGTTCAGCACATGTGTTGAAAGGAAAGTTCGACAAGTTATAGTCTAAAACAGAAGTGGTATTCTTTGTAGGGTATCCAAAAGGAACTGTTGGAGGTTTATTCTATAGTTATAAAGATAATAAAGTATTTGTTAGTACAAATGCCAAAGTCTTAGAAAATGACTATATGAATGATTATACTTCTAGAAGTAGAGTTGTTTTGGTTGAAATGAATGAATCTGTAAATGAATAACCAATGAATGAAACTAGGGATGATGTGGTTGTATCGGATACACCATAAGATATTACTCATGAGATGTTTAGTACATAGGTGCCTCGTCATAGTGGGAGGGTTGTTAGGCCACTTATAAGATTTATGGGTCTGGGAGAAGCTTATGAAGCTATCTCAGAAGAGGCCGAAACTGATCCTTACACTTATGAAGAAGCAATAAATGATATAGATGCACATCATTGGGTCAAAGTTATGAAATCTGAATTAGATTCTATGTATTCCAATCAAGTTTGGGATCTTGTAAAGGCGCTTAACGGCATTAAACCTGTTGGTTGCAAATGGGTTTATAAGAGGAAAAGAGGGATAGATGGAAATGTTGAAACCTTTAAAGTAAGGCTAGTAGCGAAAGGGTATACTCAAAAAGAAGGTATTGATTATGAAGAAACCTTTTCACCAGTAGTAATGCTTAAATCTATCAGAATTCTCTTATCCATTGCTGTTCATTATGATTATGGGATTTGGCAAATGGATGTCAAGACTGCATTTCTCAATAGCAATCTTGAAGAGGAAATCTATATGATGCAATTGGAAGGTTTCATAGCAAAGAATCAAGAGCATATGGCATGCAAGTTGAAAAAATCCATTTATGGACTTAAGCAAGCATCTAGATCATGGAACATCAGATTTGATCAAGCAATCAAGTCATTTGGTTTTGAACAAAATCTTAATGAACCATGTGTGTACAAAAGACATTGAGATAAAGTAGTGATGTTCCTAATGCTTTATGTTGATGATATTCTACTCATTGGGAATGATGTAGGGGTAATGTCATCGATAAAAGTTTGGTTGTCAAGCCAATTTGATATAAAAGATTTGGGTGAGGCTAACTTTATTCTAGGGATCAAGCTTTGACGAGATCGCAAGAATAAGATGTTAGGCTTATCACAAGCTGGATATATAGATAAGGTTCTAGAACGGTTTAACATGCAAAACTCCAAGAAAGGATTGCTTCCTTTCAGACATAGAGTTCCTCTGTCTGATGACCAACGGCCTAAGACTCAAGAGGAAGTAGATATGATGAGACAAGTTCCTTATGCTGCTGTAGTGGGAAGTCTTATGTATACCATGCTTTGTACTAGACCAGATATTTGTTATTCAGTTGGCATGGTCAGCCGATATCAATCAAATGTAGGACTAAAACATTGGCAAGTAATAAAGCATATTCTAAAGTATCTACGAAGAACGAGAGATTATATTCTTGTTTACTGGTGTGAGGATTTGATTCCCATTGGCTATACAGATTTAGACTTTCAATTGGATCTAGATTTCAAAAAATCCACTTCAGGATGTGTTTTCACCTTGAGAAGTAGAGCCATAAGTTGGAGGAGTGTTAAACAATCTTGTATTGCGGACTCCACCATGGAAGCTGAGTATGTTGCTGCTTTTGAGGCAGCAAAAGAAGCTGTATGGCTCAAGAAATTCCTTTCTGACCTTGGTGTAATGAGAATGAAGTAAGTACCCATCACATTGTTTTGCGACAATAGTGGAGCGGTTGCACAATCTAAAGATCCAAGGAATGATAAGAAAGGAAAGCACATTGAGAGAAAGTACCACATCATTCGAGATATAGTTGCTCGTGGAGATGTGTTGGTAGTAAAGATTGAAAGTGCAAATAATCTAGCAGATCCATTTACCAAAGCCTTGCCTCAAAGGACTTTCGAAGTACATTTGGAGGGAATGAGAGTTAGATTAGTGCACAATAATTTTTAGGGTAAGTGGGAGATTGTTGGGATTAGTACCTTTAAATCCTATTGTATGATGCTATGTATGATATTATGTATGACATGATGTATGACTTAATATTGTGATTAATAAAGTTGTTTTTGTTATTATTTAAAATAATGGTAACATAAATATTCAGACATTATCATATAGTCCATGAGATGCATAGTATGTGATTTATGTGAAAAGTCATAGAAGATATAAATCACAAGTTCTTTGTAAACTCAGAATTTTAGTTCGTAGTCGGTGATGAAATTGGGCATTTTATCTGCGAAGACTATAACATATTAACTAAGATGATTTGTCTTGATCATGGAAGTGGAGACTTCTAGTTGATATGTTGATATGTTTTAAGAGTTAAGACATATTGAACTGGGCCGCTGTGAAATTTATTATTCTCCTAACGACTGTCAATTGAATAATAAATCTTACGACTTATATTTGTATGAACTCTTAATCCTGAAAGAATAATGAGCCTATAATTAATGGTAACTTTGAACTTGTCAAGAGTTGACAGAAAAACCCAAGGCCTATTGGAGTTAGTGTTTTATTTGTTCCTTTATGGTCCTACTCCAAGCCACACACTAAAAGCCCAATTGGAAAGGCCCAAAAGGCTAGCTTAATTAGATAATCAGTTATATGATGAGAAACATACAAAATTTTGTAACTTATTGAAATGGTTTGTATGTGAGTGTTGGATACTCATTCATTCTCTCTAAAATATATACATATAATAGATTGAAAGACCACACTTCTTGGGCATCAAGTGGAATTGGAGTGAAGATTAAAAGTATTCCCAAGTGCTTCTAATATTTGGTTTTGAATTTCATCGCTTCAAGGTATACTCTCTTGATCTTATATTATGAAACTTATATAGCACATATTATCAATTGCGAATGAAGTAGATTCGTTAATTTTCCGCTGCGTACATGCATATTTTCATCAGTTACATGACAAAGCTCATACTGGATTAGTGTTTGTTGTTACTGATACATATGACATGTAAGGTAAACTACATGATGCACGCACATGATGCATAGTGTGACATGACACATGAATTATAGGTTCACGTGGCAGTACATGACAAACTGCGTACTCCAATAATAGACATGGCATCTCTGTTAAAGTACGATGCAATGTGCCATGAGAAATGAAGTAAAGCTTCACGTGGCATTACATGACAAAGTTCAGACTCCAATAAAATATGTCATTATTGATAGACATGAAACCCCTATAACATGTCATTACCACCCTTAATTGACATGAAAATACAAATACAAACAGTTTGGTGCTAATGACTGTAAGATGTGCTCATAAATTCACTAAATACATAAATAGTTTGTTGGCGAAAATACTATTTTCGTCCCTACATTTTTCACCTCATTCCCACTTTGGTCCCTACCTTTTTATTTTACCGCTTTAGTTCCTAAAATGAAAAACGCATTCTATTTTAGAACCTATTGTCATCTCACTAATGAAAATTGTCTACATGGCAGACGGAGTATATTGTTGACACACTAAATGCTAACGTGACCATTAAAATAATAATAATAATTTTTATTTGGCATTAAAAAAATGCCACATCAGCATCTAAATTAAAAAAAATTAATTTATCAATTTTTAGCTAAATAAAAAAAAAAAAAAACCAAAAATTACATAAATTAAAATCTAAGTTATCTTGAAAAAAAAAAACAAGAACACAAACCTAGATTTAAATACAAGAACAACATTTTCCTTTATTCTTTTTTCCTTAGAAAAAAAAAACACACAAATCCAAAAAATTAAAATTAAACCCACACAATCCCATCCACTCTCAGTCTCTCTTTTCCTCTCTCGCATAACTTGACCCCAACCATCCTCTTTTCCTCTCTCACTCTAATTGAGCCGATCCTAACCATGTTTGAAAGTCATTCACCTTCTCTACCTCGTCCTCTCAAACCCACACCCCAAGCAAACACAAGCAAGAAGAAAGCAATGGCGGCTAAAAGAGGAGGTGGTTTTGTTGTTAGGTCTGATTGATTTCGTTTGGGTTCAATAGTTTTGAATTTGAGATTGGAGATGGTTTGGTTTTGGCTCTAAGGTTTGGATCTAAGGTTTGTGTTTCATTTCTTAGAAAGTATAAGAAAATTTGGGATTTGAGTTTTGTGTTTGGGGGCTGAAAATCTGGGTTTGAATTTAGTGTTCGGGGGGCCAAAAATCTGGGTTTGATTATTGTGTTTGATACTTTGGTGGTGTGGGGGTTTGATTTTTTGGATTTGTTCATGTTTACATTTGTGTTGATGTGGATCTGATGTTAATTTTTTGGATTTTAAATTTTCTAGGTTGTAACAAAGAAGATGATGTAGAACTTTTGTGAACACTTGACAAGCGGTTGAATTCATAACTAGGTGTTTGTTGAACAAACTCTATGGCTGGTGGCTGAAATTCAAACTGGGTTCGCCTATGAGATGAACATTTGAACGATTTTGCTGCATTTAACAAATAATAGCTATGGTTTGAGTTTTCTGAGTGGCTTCTATTATATTTTTTGTGAGGCTTCGACTTCTTGATGGCTTGGAGAAGAAATGGAATTAACCTTCCATGATTTATTCTTCTTGATGGGTGGGTTTCAATTCCTTGTTCAAATTTTTTGGTTTTAAACTTTGTGTTCATGTTTAATCTGAGGTGGATCTGAAGTTTAATTTTGTGTTCTTATTTTCTAGGTTTGTGAATTTTGGTTTTTAATTTTGCGTTCTTAAATCTGGTTGTTGTTCTTGTTGTTTTTGTTCAAAATATAATTAGATCTTAATTCATTTAATTTTTTGTTTTTATTTTTTTTTATTTAGTTAAAATTGATAAATTAATTTTTTAAATTTAGATGTTAATGTGGCATTTTTTTTAGCCAAATAAAATTTATTATTATTATTTTAATGGTCACGTCAGTATTTAGTGTGCCAACTGTACACTCTATTTGTCATGTAAAAAATTTTTATTAGTGATATAACAGTATAGACTAAAATAAAACCCCTTTTTTATTTTAAAGACTAAAAATAGTAATAAAAAAAAAAAAAAAAAGTAAACATCAAATGAGAAAAGAGTGAAAATATAAAGGCAAAAATAATATTTTTTCCTAGTTTGTTTCAAACCCACTGCCACTGGCACCGAAGGTTGAATTGGAAATGAGAAAAAAGTTTGAATGTACTTCCACGTGTGCATCATCGTCATCAGTGCTAACATGGGTTGCGTACGACCAGACATGCTGGCATGCTAGCCTAGTCACATCATGGTCCCACTTCATTTTTACATAAATAAATGTGCAAACTTTTGACGTGATATCACACCAACTGTACATAATGTTGAACTAGCCTTCATGAATTGTCATATCAAGCCAATTCAACACATGTTACACATCCAATATCGAACCACAAAGATGACATAGACTTATGTACCGTCAAACTTTTACAAGTTACAAACCACCAATTACTGTGAACTCGACGGGCTTACATGTGATCATACACTACCCTTCAACTACCACTCCTATAAATCCTATACATATATATATATATGTATAAATAAATAAATAAATGTATGTATGTATGTATATGCAAGCCAACACGTAAGAAACCTCACTGATCCTCACTCCCCCATAACACATTCTGCAATGCACTCCCCAGTAAAACACACTGCTACTCACATCACAATGCCAATGCGCAGTTCGCTGCTACCTCGGTTTCTTGACAACTATGCACGGGAGAGGAATTCCGATGTATGAGAATATTATGCTAGATTAAGGCGTGAGTAGGAGTTTCACGTGAATGAGTCAAATGCTCTGCACAATGATCTCGAATTACTCGGAGCAACTTTGGTGGACCGTATGTCGCTGAGGAAGCCAAGGCACAATGTCAACGAATGCAGATGTGCAGTCCACCGAATACACAAGGAGAAAAAACTTGATATTGCACCGTTAGTCTAGATATCACATGCTGCAACTGACAGAGGATCTTGCAACAACCACCACCAGGCACTCACACCTTGTGAGTGTAACGGCGTCTTAAGCTATGAACCATACCAATCGGAATGAATGACGCGTTCGTACCTACCGGAATGAAGATTCATCATCTGTGGTTAGGGTGCTTCTTATCAAATGTGAACTTGTTCATGACTTGTGTTATGTCTAAGTTTATGTTTTTCGTTTGCTTTTCCAACTAAACATTTTATGTTATGTGTAACTTTCTGTCCGTATCGTTTGTGTTAAGTGTGTAATTTAAAGTATGTGTGAGCTAATGGCCATACCATTAATGCTTAATATGTCGTACCTTTCTGAATTTATGGAATCGTCTCTATGAATTTATCTTCTTTGTTTGTTATGTGGTACATACCATTCAACGTCTTACCGATGTTATTAATAATTGCTAAATATTTGTTACGAAGTAATACTTTAAGATATAAATATTATGATCCGGTTTGTACCAAATACTCAGTCATGTTTACATTATCCCCATAAATGGATTCAATACTAACATTCAAAGGTCTAATACAACAAAAGTTCATCATACATTTTAAACTACAACGTAGCAATTGCGGCCACACTTAGGGTCCGTTTGGATTGAACTTGTTGTTGAAACTGAAAACTGAAAACTGAAAACACTGTAGCAAAATAATTTTTAAATGTATAAATAGTACCGTGGGATCCATTTTTAATATTTTTTATTGTCTAAACAGTGCATAAACAGTGCACGCACTGTTCATGCACAGTATTTTTTGTCTCCCAAAGTCAAACAATCCGGCCAAAAAAAAAAAAAAAAAAAAAAAAAAAGAAGGGAAAACGCGTTTCAACAAACGCAGGCAAACGCAGACGCCGAATCCAAACTGCACCTTAATCCCATAATTACTCTTCATCTGACATATTCACACCTGACTTGTAAATGTCATTTGCAAGAAGTGATTGCATATAGCGTGCTTGGTAGTATAACTGCAGCTCGACTAATTCACGAATCTTGGCTTGGGTCCGATATCAATTTAGACGTATCTTCATTTGATCATTTTCCTCTCTGATATGGTTCAATGCCCTACAAAGTCCATCTAGAGTATCTATTGACATTTGAGTTGCACGTTGATGAGGCACTAGCAACTAATAGCCGACTAATTCCTCGTAAAACATTGCTTGTTGTTCAACAAACCAAGCCCACTCCTACCTCATTGTGTTTTGAACTCATCTACTATTTCGCAAATTAGGATCAATCGGGTAGCTGAAATCATCTTCAAGTACCCATTGACGACCCATTGCTCTAACTACGTCACTGGGTCTGTAAATTGAGTAATCTCCTTCCATTTACCTGCAACGGCATATCAACTGCAATAGTTACTAAATAATGTAACTCTGCATAAATTGTTAATACCATTATGCTACAATGTTCATAATGTACTGTTACACTAAATACTGTCTATCTGTACAAAGTTGCATAGCCTCTTTATTAATACAAACATGCATAAATAGTAGTATATTGAAAAGTCACTGAATTAAACTATTGAACATGTTCACTATTAAAAACTTCACAAATTTAAATAGTTGTAGTAGTAGTACATTCCTGCCATTATATACTCACATCAACACGTTTCAAGACAAAATGCCATAGTGTATTTATAGCTCTATTAAAGTACGATGAATAGTGTGAGATGACAAATGAATTAAAAGTTCACATGGCATTACATGACAAAGTCCGCAATCCAATAAAAATTATTGTTATTGATAGACATGACATATTTGGTAAAGTACACAATGCTCAGTGTGACATGATAAATTACGTAAAGGTTCATGTGGTATTACATGACAAAGTCTGGAGTGGATTAGTGTTTATTGTTAATGATACACATGACATGTAAGGTAAACTACACGATGCATTGTGACATAACAAATGAATTATAGGTTTACGTGGCAGTATATGACAAACTCTGTACTCCAATAATAGACATGACATCTTTGTTAAAGTACGAGACAATGTGTGACATGCGAAGTGAAGTAAATATTGGTATTACATGACAAAGTTCGGACTCTAACAAAACATGTCGTTATTGATAAACATGACATCCCTATAACATGTCATTATCACCCTCAAATTGAATTTCAATTTTGGGCCAATTTTGTGCTGTGTGTCCCAAATTTCTTTTCTTAATTTTGGTGATCTAAAATAAATGATTTGTTTTGGTAGAGCAAAATATGGTTGTGATTTTCTTGCATCTAGGTGCCTTTTCCGCTTCATCTCTCCATCAAAACCTAATAAACTCTTTCATATTCTTCAGTTATAAATTCACCTATTATTATTTTGTGCTTGTAAATAGGGGTGGCAATTTTTACCCATATCCATGAACCCACCCATTACCCACCTTATTTGGATAAGTCTTAACCCAACCCATTTAATATTTGGGTTAAATGGGTAAAGACCCATTTGGTTATTTAATTAGATGGGTATAAATGGATAAATCCACTAATACCCACTAAACCCATCTAAAATTTAAATAAACAACATAAAATCTAAATTTCTATAAAATGACCAAAATACCCCTAAAACCTAATAAATGACCAAAATACTCCCAAAATCCAAAAAATTACCAAAATACCTCCAAAACCCAAAAAATGACCAAAATACCTCAAAAACCTAAAAATGACCAAAATACCCCCTGAAACCCAAAAAACAACCAAAATACTCCCAAAACCCAACAAATGACCAAAATACCCCAAAAACCCAAAAAATGACCAAAATACCCCCGAAACCCAAAATATGACCAAAATACTCCCAAAACCAAAAAAATTACCAAAATACCCCCAAACCCTAAAAAATGAACAAAATACCCCAAAAATCTAAAAATTACCAAAATACCCCAAAAACCTAAAAAAATGAACAAAATACCCCCAAAACCCAAAAAATGACCAAAATATCTCCGAAACCCAAAAAATGACCAAAATACCCCCAAAACCTAAAAATTACCAAAAAATGACTAAAATACTCACCGAATCCTAAAAATGACCAAAATACCCTCAAAACCCAAAAAATGACCAAAATACCCCCGAAACCCAAAAAATGACCAAAATACCCCGAAAACCCAAAAAAATGACCAAATATCCACTGAAACCCAAAAAATGACCAAAATACCCCCAAAACCTAAAAATTACCAAAAAATGACCAAAATACTCACCGAAACCTAAAAATGACCAAAATACCCTCAAAACCCAAAAAATGACCAAAATACCCCAGAATCCCAAAAAATTACCAAAATACCCCCAAACCCCACAAAATGACCAAAATACCTCCAAAATCTCTAAAATGAGCAAAATACCCCCCAAAACCTCTAAAATGTCCAAAATATCCCCAAAACCCAAAAAGTGACCAAAATACCCCCAAAATCTTAAAATTACCAAAATACTCCCAAAATTCAAAAAATTACCAAAATACCTCCGAAACCTAAAAAATGACTAAAATACCTCAGAAACCTATAAAATGACTAAAATACCTCCGGAACCTGAAAAAATTACCAAATTACTCCGTAACCTAAATAATGACTAAAATACCTCCAAAACCCATAAAATTACCAAAATACCCCCTAAACTTAAAAAATGACCGAAATAGCCTAAAACCTAAAAAATGACCAAAATACCCCCAAAACATTAAAAAAAATGACCGAAATACACTCGAAACCTAAGAATTACCAAAATGCACCCTAAACCTAAAAAATTACCAAAATACCCCCTAAACCTAAAAAATGACTGAAATACCCCTGAAACCTAAAAAATTACCAAAATACCCTAAAACCTAAAAAATGATCGAAATGCCCCAAGACCTAAAAAATGACTAAAATAACCCCAAAACCTAAAACAATGACCAAAATACCCCAAAAACCTAAAAAAATGATCGAAATACCCACAAAACCTAACAATTACCAAAATACACCCTAGACCTAAAAAATTACCAAAATACTCCCTAAACCTAAAAAATGACTAAAATACCTCCAAAACCTAAAAAATAACTGAAATACCACCGAAACCTAAAAAAATTACCAAAATACCTTGAAACCTAAAAAATTATCGAAATACCCCCAAAACCTAATAAATGACCAAAATAATCCCAAAACCTAAAAAAATGATCAATAAAAACCTCTGAAACCCAAATTATGACCAAAATACCGCTAAACATGTAAGATGACCGAAATACACCAGAAACATCTAAAATTACCGAAATAGAGGTTTAGGGTATTTTGGATGTTTCGAGGATATTTTTGACAAATTAAAGGTTCTAAAAGTATTTCAGTCATTTTATAGGTTTCGAGGGAATTTCAATAATTTTTTAGGTTTCGAGGAATTTTGGTAATTGTTTAGGTTTCGGGGTTATTTTGATCATCTTATAGATTCTAAGGGCATTTTAGTCATTTTTTAGGTTACGAGGGCATTTATGTCATCTTTTAGTTTTAGGGTTATTTCAATAATTTTTAGATTTTTGGGTTATTTCGGTAAATTTCTAGGGTTCAGAAGTATTTTGGTAATTTTTTAGGTTTCGGGGGTATTTTGGTCATTTTTAGGTTTTGAGAGTATTTTGGTCATTTCTTGGGTTTCGGGGGTATTTTCGTTTTTTTTTTTTTTTTTTTTGAGTTTTTGGGGTATTTTGGTCATTTCTTGAGTTTCGGGGGTATTTTCGTATTTTTTGAGTTTCGGGGGTATTTTGGTCATTTTTTGGGTTTTGGGGGGGGTATTTTGGTCAGTTTTAGGTTTTGGATGTATTTTGGTCATTTTTAAGTTTCGAGGGTATTTTGGTCATTTTTTGAGTTTTGGGGGTATTTTGGTCATTTTTGGGTTTTGGGAGGTATTTTGGTCATTTTTTAGGTTTTGGAAGTATTTTGGTCATTTTTAGGTTTCGGGGGTATTTTGGTCATTTTATGGGTTTTGGGAGTACTTTGGTCATTTTTGGGTTTTGGAAGTATTTTGCTCATTTTTTGAGTTTTGAGGGTATTTTGGTCATTTTTTGGGTTTTGGGAGTATTTTGGTCATTTTTTGGGTTTTGGGAGTATTTTGGTCATTTTTTAGGTTTTGGAGATATTTTGGTCATTTTTTGGGTTTTGGGGGTATTTTGGTAATTTTTAGATTTTGGGGTATTTTGTTCATTTTTAAGGTTTTGGGGTTATTTTGGTCATTTGTTGGGTTTTGGGGATATTTTGGTCGTTTTTTGGGTTTCAGGGGGTATTTTGGTAATTTTTAGGTTTTTGGGGTATTTTGGTCATTTTTTGGGTTTTGAGAGTATTTTGGTCATTTTTAGGTTTCGGGGGTATTTTGGTCATTTTTTAGGTTTTAGGGGGTATTTTGGTCATTTTTGAGATTTTGGAGATATTTTGGTCATTTTAGTGGTTTTTAAGCATATATGGTGATTTTAGAGATATCGGGCGTATTTTGGTCATTTTAGAGGTTTCATGGGTATTTTGTTCATTTTAGAGATTTTGGGGATAATTTTGGATGTCCAAGGGTATATTGGTAATTTTGGAATTGTAGGGAGTATTTGTATCATTTTAGGTATTTAAGGGTATTTTGGTAATTTTGGAGGTCAATAGGGTATTCAAGTAGTTTTAGAGGTATTTGGGTCATATTGGGTTAAATGGGTGGGTTACTAATTAAATGGGTTGGGTTGGTAATGGATAATTAATTTATATATAAACGGGTCATAAATGGATAAATGGGTAATTACACACCCAACCCATTTATGACCCAACCCGCCCATTTGCCACTCCTACTTGTAAATTACTAAATTTCCGAACCATTTTTCTCCCTTAAACTTATTTCTCCTCTATGGCATTCACACACATAGTATAAGCACTTACCGTGTGCAAAAGGTCTCTCTCTTCTTGTGGAAATTTAGCTTTGTATTGATCCAAAACTGCGAAAAACAATCACTATATTTACCTAAAAAATAAAACCCATTTCTATTTGTTTTTCTTCTTTTTAACATTTGTTTTCCTGTGGCAGAGTCGATTGACCGCACAAACTTGGACATCAAATAGCGTTGATCATTGGAAGTAACAACTGCCACAATTTGGAAATTAATAGCGTTGATCACTGGTGGCTTCATTACATCTTATCAAGCCCTTAGATTAAATAGTATTGACCTCTAAGTAATTGCTTGCAACTTGTCTGTCAAAATACTTGACTATAAGATTTGTGACATAAGGACTTTGAAAATGTATTTCTGGGATCCTTTGGCTATTGTGTTTTTGTTATACTTGAGTTGTGAGATTTGGATTAATGCTTTAGGAGACCAAGAAAACCTTAAAATTTTCAATATGTTAGAACTCCATTTAATTTAAATTGTTAACTCTCTCTTTAGTCAAGTTTTTGTGTTTTAAGAATTTGCGGGAGCAATTGGTCTATTGAGAATTACATGAGTTATTATTGCTGGGTCTGACATAAAAGTTATGAGAGCAGAATACCCATTTTATTATGTGGATAGATGACTTGATTTGAAGATTTTCATTTGGTTAATTCTAATACAAAATATCCTTTTTGGCTTATTGTATCCTTTAGAGAAGTTGAGGGTGTCAGGTTCCTTGAGAAAGAAAATGAACCACCAATTCAAACAAGAACAAGATTAAGAAGAAGAAAATGATGTCGAAGGGTGACTTGGAACTATGCAAGAAGGGGATTCTAACGGGAGAGAAGTGCATTACATTTAATCTTACTTTTAACAGGAATTAGTAAATTTTATCTTAGTCCATGCAGAAAAGTAAGTAATTTAGATGATGTATTTTGCTATCGAGCAAGACTTAAGTATAGTATTTAAATGCTGTTCCTTAAGTTCATTTCTTAAGATTTTGTCATATGACCACTTAATTAAAAAATAGTTCCATCTTATGAGAAAATACTTCAATCTCATATGGAAGTATTTTTTAATTAAGTGACTACATAATAGAATTTTAAAAAGGAAAGTTAAGAAAACATCTATAAATATTGTACATAATTTTTATCTTTTGCTATCTTTACGTCATCAAAGAAATACTTTCTTCTTAGCCAAAAATTGAAGTGATGCACCACCTACTCGCCCTTTTGGACAATGCATAATTAGTTTTTTGTTAGGCTCTTAGCTGCACTACTGGTTACAATTTTTCTTTGCTATTTTTCTAAGAAAGCAAGAATTATGGTTGATCAGTTGGGCATTCACTGGTATTTCTGTAGCATGTATAGATGCCATTGTAATAAGTATTGGTCCAATATTTATACTGGATTTAACAAATATTTGAGGGACTACTTGTTTTCTTTAAACTTGATTTTACATTGTTTTCTTTCTTGTTTTACACAGAATTAGAGGGACTATGTTTCGTAAATTCCAAACCCACAACAAGCCAAACCTCAAATCTTCTCCTTTGCAACGAACCCCAATTCAGCTTTCGCACAAGAAATATCTGTTAGAATAGATATTAGTATTATCTTTTATACTATGCTGCAAAATCCCTTTATCCCTCAAAATAAGCAGCAAACCATCCTCCTAGCATCTATTTCAATAGTTTTAAGTTCAACCCAAGGGATGCCTGATACCTGCTAGTTTCAGCAATCTCAGGATCTGGGTGGTCTGTTCCATCATCTTTCATCTCCTTCCTCTCTTTTCTTCTTCTTAGGCTCTTCTCTAGATGGTATGTTCCATCATCCTCAGCTCCATCCCTGTCTTCTGGGACTAGTGCTGCTGTGTGCATGTCTCTTCCAATACTCCCCACCCTCACAATCCTTGCAATTCCTACTCCTACTTTGGCTCCCTGAGTGACTTCTCCATCTGCAATGATCCCTGTATTGCCTCTCTCACTCCCTATCACAACCATATTTCATTTTATCTCCCAGGCGGAAACAATCTCGGTCCTTGTTCCTCTCTCTATCTCTTCCACATCCACATTCCAATCATAACCTATCATATTCTCTATCATAGTCTCATTCCCTTTGAAACAGGAATAACAAAATGAATAAGATCAAAAACAAATATAAGTTATTAAGGATTGATTATATGGTAAATTCATCACTTACAAATATAGAGAAGTCCAATGCAATTTTCATATATGCTAATAGAAGAAAAGTGATGAACCGTGAATACACACCTAAACAAACTGTGATCCCTCATAATTTTCTCTGGACAATGACAGCAAAGAAACCTGGAAAATTCAAAATACCTAGCTACAGGGATGTTTAACCACTATAGTGGCTTCAACTGCTACACAATTGGAAAAATGTGTGCCTGCCTCCTTTAATATATGTTCTTGCACGACCGCTTCCATGACATTCTACAAGCTTCTACACCACACATTGGCCAACTCCGTCCAAATATGCTCACTTAAAAATTCATATGCCCATAACCAGCCCTATTGTTTAAGACAATGGCTTACCCACCTCCCTTTCTCAAAACCAAAAAATAGGTCATCATGTCCCCTATGTTGCCTTTAAAGCAACAAATGCCGTGGAGTAGTTACCTAATTGTGAAAGAAATTAAAAGCAGTGTAGAACTTCGCTCTCCTCTCCAAAAATAATAGATGTAAAATAGTCATGCATAAAATATAAAATAGATTTTATTGCAATTCTAAATGAGATGGGAACAAAGAAGACCATATCACATTTGCACTTCAATAGTAATGTACGATACATCATACTTCTCATGGCACTGTCAGTACAGGGAAACCTGGAAGTATCAAAAAATGTTATTATAGGAAGTACTGAAAACCACCTCAAGTACAATGTGAAATCAACCATGCAATTGGATGATAATATGAAGAGCACAAACCCAAACCCAACCTTGCCCACTTGGACCAATCCTAAACAGACATAAGCTAGATAGTTGCTTATAAATGAATGAAAAAGACAACTTGTCTAAAAATAAAGGGCAGAAAAAGATGAGGAAAAGGCTTTAGTGAAAAAAAGAAGCATTCTGTAAGAAGACATGGGTCACAACTCACAACATAGATCCACCAGATAAAAGACATTTAAACAAGTAACTGTAATAAAAATTAATTTTCATTCAATATCGCACAAAAGAGAAGGAAATCAGAAACCAGAACTGTAGAAATAATTTTACCTGTATCTGCCACAGTTGTCTTCTAAATTTCTCTCTTTCCCTGGCAGAGCTTCAGCCACGGTAATAATCCTGTTGGAAGTTACACCAAAATATGAATCGTAAGACTGGAAAGAAACAACACAAGCAAGATTTCTTTTCCATTATATCCAAGAGTTTAGAGAGGGGGGAATGAGAGAATTCAAATAATAGTATGTATCCTTAGAGATAAAAAATGCTAGGACCTATCATCAGGAAAAGGAAAAAATAACAATACTTCTTTCCCTTCTTAGGATGAATCTATTTTATATGAGAGATAGAAGGCAAAAGATCGAAACACTTGATTTATATGTGGTGACAAACTAGTTGATTTCTAACCCCCTCATTTTACTCCCATACAAGATATTACGCTTATATATCCTCAGAACCTTTTATGAAAACAGAAGTTAAACAGGAATAAAAGAAATGCAAACCTTTTCATGAGCCTCATCTTCTAAACCGTCAAGTTGGTCAATCCCCTCCTCCTCTTCCTCCTAATCGTCTTCCAAAATGCTTCGTCTGGGTTCCAATGAACCAAGTGATTCAAGAGTCCATCTGAAGCCATACAAAAAGACATCAAGCACGCATTTTCAAAGACATTCATGGAAGGAAAAGCATTACAGAAAATTGCAGCAGGTAACCTATGAAAGAGATCAAATTCACAAATACATGTCAAGCAAATACCAGTTTTAATTAAAAACAAGCACCTTTTCTTGATTCATGGTTCCTCATCAAACTGTTTTCCAAAAGCAATAGCCATAAGCAGTACTACACATATAGATTTAACAAATACAAAACTAGAAATTGAAAGCCACCACCGTTGGTGGCGGTGGCGGTGGCGACGAACGGTTTCAGGTGGAGCTCTTGAGGGTGAGACTTAGAGAGGGTTCTAGATTAGGGATTACCCGACCGTTTTTTTGGGGGGGGGGGGGGGGGGGGGAGAGCCGCTCGACCCAATTTTTAAAGGACCAAGTTTGACCCAGTCTAGTCTGAGGCTCACACTACAATCCAGGTTTAGGCCCATTCTTCGTTTTTCTTAGCCCAATCCAAAACACCACATACCCTTTCGCTTTGAAAATCAAGTCCAAAACCCATTCTCAACTAAGCCTAAACACTTAAGTCTGAACCCACCCAACCTAAGTCTAATTAATCTTTTAATTTTTAAATAATTAATTTATTATTTTAACAATATGAAATTGGATATAATTTTAAAAATTGAGATGTTATTCAATATAAACATAGTTATACATAGGAAACTAGAATTGCTCTTTTGACTCTTTATTTCTAGTTTAAAAGTAAAAGATTTAAAACCTCACAAATAAAAGTGCAAAATTGAAGGCAATTATAGCTTCGTTTATTTTTAGATGAAGGTAAGTAGTTTTCATTAATTCAAATCATGCTGAAGTACAATTAAAGTATGGTTATTTAATCCAAATAACTTGACATTAACAAATCAATGAATAAAACTGTATGATTTTTTGTGTTTCTAAAAAGCGATCATTTTTTTTAAAATGTTTTTTTCTCTCTTTTTTTAATAAATTAGGTATTTATATCACACCAAAACGAATTTTGAATTGTTCAACCATTATCCGTTCTAAGGAAGCCATGAAATGCTCATTAGGTGTACCCTTATTCGGTAATAGAAGAAGTATTTAGGTTTTACCTTCTTTATAGGGAGAGCCAAGAAAGTTTATTTGCACAAATTAAAAAAAAAAAAAAAAAAAAAAGAATTTAGGATAAAATTTAATGTAGCCATATAAGGCTTTTCTCTCAAGCCAGAAAGAAAAATGTAAATTAAGGTGGTGGTTTAGGTGATGCGGGGTTGATAGAAAAGGAAAAAATTGGCCAAGATGTGACCAATTGTGCAAACTCAAGTACAAGGGGGAATGGGATTTGAGGAAATGAGAAAAGTTCAATGATGTCATACTAGCTAAACAATTTTAACCTTTTATTCATAACAAATAATCCTTGTTTTATAAGATTTTTTAGGCAAAGTTCTTCCCAATAGGAATAGTCTTTAAAGCCAAGGAGAATTCAAAGTTGGTTAAACAAATGGCTTATAATGGCAAGCTGATCGCTTTTGCTCAGAACAACCATCATGGATATGTTTATTGATGGTGAGACTAGATAAATGGAAGAGCCATGTGATAGACCGGAATTTTCCACATCATTGGACTAGAATTATTAAAAGTATAACACTAAGTGAGAGGGCCCCACCAAATCTAATGATATGGTCTAATAGCAAGGATGGAAGATACACGGGAACAAGAACAACGCCTATAAGATGCTTACCCAAGAAAGAACAAGCTGCCAAAACCAGGAAGTTTGAACACAAAGCAGGTTTCATTGTTTTTTATCACAAGGAAATTAAATCAATAGCATATGCAAAATTATGCCATACAATAAATGCAAGAACTCCATATCAGCCAACTATTACAATCCAAAATTTGTCTTAAACATTCACTAAATTATAAATTTTTCAAAAAGGCAAGTAAGCTAGGTAGTATCAAACATTCACAATACAAAAACTTCCATAAACATATAGAGCTACTAAATGTCTAGATCGTACGGAAACCACCCCATATCTTGGAGTCAAAACTCTCCTCCAAGAAAATTTTTGGGACTAAATACATGTATTTATGCATAGGGAAAGATTTGCTCCACATCCTTTCCATTTCACCCGCTTGTTCAACCTTGAACCCACGCTTATGTTCTGATGCTTCATGTAAACTATGGAATGAAGTTTAGATTGGCTATCCCAATCAGGCTAACCATCATGATGGATAACATGTTTGATGTAGCTATCTATGATCGCAGTCATAGTAGAGTCACTCCATGGCAATGCTATGTAAGTCAAATTTGCCAAATTCTCAAGCCAAAACTTGTCAGTAGGCACTGCTCTAATAAGTGACTTATGTATAACAATACCCTCATGCTTCTTACTACCATTTGTCGCCACATTGCTGCCATCTTCCGTCAGAATTTTCATTTGACCGGCCTTGGATTGCTTTACTAAGATTAGACAATTCTGGAATACTAAAGTTGTTCAACAAATTACAACCAGATTTACATTTTTAATAAATCAAGATAGTAAGCATGATATATGACTAAGAACTTTGGAACCAAATTTGACTCAAAATCTTACATGGCCTAGCACCTAATCAGTATGGATTTGAGGATTCTAGGGCTAGTTTAGGGAGTAGAAGTAGGCGCAAAACTATATGTACTAGTATATGAATATGGGCCTTAATTGAATTGAAAAGCGATTTGTTTATGAATATTATTAACAATTGAAGAATGGTTGGAACATCATATAGGTAACTAGACTAGTGAGAAAGTAAAAGATGTACAAACATAGAACTACTCTAGGATAGAAATATACGCCATAATTGAATTGGAAAGTGTTTTTTTTTTTTTTTTTTTTTTTTTTTTTTTTTTTTTTTTTTTTTTTTTTTTTTTTTTTTTTTATGACTAGTAAACTTTAAAGAATGGTTGGAACATAGTATAGGTAACTATACTAGTGAGAAAGTAGAAGATATACAAACTTAGAACCACTTTAGGACTCTTAAGTATCAAACAGGGGCGACTCTAGCTACACCAAACTTGTATCATACTTAATTAGATAAATCACATCAATACCACATACTATATCTATTTAGTGGCTCAGATTTAAAAATTGTAAATCAAGTTATTAGATGTACTGCGTTCTCATCTACACATGCATTTATAAAATAAGACATTAGAAATCGAATATATTAATTAATAGCATCCCAAAAAAAAAAAAAAAAGGACATCAAGATAGCAGAAAGAAGCAACATAATTAATCAAAGACCTAACATAATAAATAATTTGAGACAATAGTCATGTAATTAATTTGGTTGAGTCTTCAACTTCATATCTAGTTTTTTGGAAATAAGAAGTAATGAGAAGAGCAATGAATAGACCCCTATTCCTTCAATAATTTTAGCTTATCCGGTTTAGTGTAGAAATTAGGATTCCTCCTTACCAACTCATTCATTAAGTTTGATCGAAATAACTCAAAGTTATTTCCTACTATCTACTGACTTGGGCACCTTGGAAGTAAACAGGGCACCGCACTCGTAAATGAAGTGCATAAAATAGGGCTCGCAGTAGATCTCCTCCATGTGCCATGGAGCAAGCTAGTACTGGGTCTCGGTAGTCATGGCTGGAAATTCAATTTCCTTTTTTGACATACCTAAAAACCCAAGAAAATAGAATGAATTGGCTTATAAGAGCTTGTTTTATAGAAGGAAAAAAGAAAATATAATGTTACTTTTATTACAAGATCACTCTACATGTAGTATAGGAATATAGGCCATAATTGAATTGAAAAACGTTTGGTTTTTTTGTTTTTTTTTTTTTTTTACCTAGTAAATTTTAAAGAATGGTTGGAACTTAGTATATATAGGTAACTATACTAGTGAGAAAGTAGAAGATATACAATCTAAAACCAATCTAAGATTCTTGAGTATCATGCAGAGGCAACTCATCAATACCAAATACTTTATCTTTTAGATATAGCATGTTCTCATCTATACATGCATTTATAAAATAAACCATTAGAAATTGGATATATTAACTAATAGCATAAAAAAAAAAAAAAAAAAAAGAATACCAAGATAATAGAAAGAAGTAACATTATTAACGAATAGAGTTAGATACGTTGAAAATCCTAAATTTCTATTATAAATGTAACTAGCTAGGGGAAGTTATACATTCTCATCCAAAACTATTAAGGTTATTAATTTGTAATATCCTCTTTAAACTTTAAATTTGAGCAAACAAATTACATGATTAGTTGCACTTTCTCTACGTTAAATTTTCCCTTATTTTTTTGGTCATGTTTAACATTCTACATACTTATTATTTAATCTAAAATATATGAAAGAAATATAAGCACATAATCATATGAAAGAAATGATATATAATGAAATAAGAATGTGAACTTTAAGGATAAGTGGGGGACGTTGCAAACTATAAGCAAATCATTTAGAGGATAATTATTTAAATTTAAAGTTTAGAGGGTGATTGCAACACATCTCATGGTGTTAGAACCAATTTCCTTTTTTGTATACTTGCCTCTTTACCATGTAAAAACTATAAATAGATACAACGCCCATCAACTCCTCACTGTCCCTCACTTCCGTAGCCTAGTTTCTTCTTCTTCTTCCCAAAGCATGTCTTTTGCCTTCCCTACCTTCAACAACTCTCACCTTGGACCTATCGCGTCCCTAACTTTGTCAATACCCACTACAAAAAAAAAAAAAAAAAAAAAAAAAAAAAAAAAAAAAAAAAAAACTATTTTGCAACAAAGCTCAACAAAGAGACATTATAGTAGCAATAAATATAAATATTTGCGAATATTACTTTTTTGTTGCAATATGGACTTAAAAATATTAATATATTGTATCAATATTTTATTTGTTACAATAACTTGCAATAACCTTGTTGCAATAGACTAATCCCCTCTTGCATTTTATTTTCGCCAATTTTTCACTGCTATTACAAAAATAACCCTTTCCCTTCTATCTTGCACACTTTGCCTGTTTCTCTTTCCTATTCTCTTAATCCACTGTTTTATTTCACAAAATCAAAAATTTGAGGGTGTGGAGCCTAATGACGTTGTAATAAATTATAGCAATAATATTTTTGTTACAATAAAGTATTTTTAATAATAATAAAAATATTTTATTGCAATAAAATGCTATTGCAACAAAAATTTTGTTGCAATAGCCTATTAACACAGAGTTTATTTCAATAATGTGTAACGAAATATTTTTGTTACAATAAGGTTTTATTGCAACAAAAAAATTTGTTGCAATAGAGTTTTTTCTTGTAGTGACCATTTGTGCCCTCTGATCTTTTCCAAAAGAAGGAGATCATTATTCCGAATCCTGATCATATGGTTTGCCCTTAAATAAAAAGACCCTTATGTTCCTTCAATAATTTTATCTCATTCCTTCTGATATAGAATTTAGGATCATTGCTAACCAACTCATTCATACAGTTTGACTAAAACAACTCACAGTTTACCAACGATTTTCCAATCATACCCAAATCTGCCCCAGCCATGGAGAAATTAGCCCCTAGAGATGCAATAGTTTCAACAAGTAGATGAACAATCATACCCAAATCATCTTTGCAAGATTGAACATCTTATTTGACCTCTATAGACAAACCAGAAAGTTCAATATCTCCCAGACTCCTATTTACCTTTTTAGCCATATTTGCAGTATTCTTTAGGGCAATGACAAAGAGTTGTTCTCTACTGTTTACTGGCTTTGTCATTGTGCCAGTAAACAACGCATCGCATTCGGAGATAATTTCAGAAATTGAGGCTTGGTGCAGATTTCTTCCACATAACAACCAGCATGCCAGTACACGAGGTCGATAGTCACCACCGGAAGCTCAGTTGCCATTTTTGGCATATGTGAAAACCAAAGAGAATAGAATGTACCGGTCAAGAGACAGAGAGCGATTACCCTGATTAACATTTTTCGAATCTTGAACAAATCAATAAGAACATGAGTATGGGTTCTGGCCATTTTGAGAGAAGAGTAGCTAGAGTTTGGTATAGGGTTTGTAGTACGAGTAACTGTGGTGGGAGGGAAGAGTAGAGGTAGTAGCTAAAGTGCGGTATAGAGTTTGTAATAAGGGTAGTGGGTGGTGGTAGAGAAGAGTAGAAGTACTAAAGTAGTTGCTAAAGTCTGATTTAGGGTTTGTAATAAAGGTAGTGGGAATAAGAAGTGACAGTTGTTTTTATCTGCTGCAACCATGAAGAAATCAGCCCCTAGAGATGCAATAGTTTCAACAAGCAGATATACAATCATAACCAAATCATTTTTGCAAGATTGAACATCTGATTTGACCTCTATGGACAAATCATAAAGTTCAATATCTCCAAGACTCTTATTTACCTTTTTGGCCATATTTGCGATATTCTTTAGGGCAATGACAAAGAGTTGTTCTCTACTATTTACTGGCTTTGCCACCGTGCTTGTAAACAATGCACCGCACTCGAAGATAAACTTCAGAAACTGAGGCTTGGCGCAGATTACTGCCACATAACAACCAGCATGCCAAAACTTGGTTTTAGTAGTCATCACCAGAAGCTCAATTGCCATTTTTGGCATATGTGAAAACCATAGAAAATAGAATGTACCGGCCAAAAGACAGAGACCGATTAGCCCGATTAACATTTTACGAATCTTGAACAAATCGATAAGAACATGATTATGGGTTCTAACCATTTTGAGAGAAGAGTAGCTAGAGTCTAGTATAGGGTTTGTAGTAAGGGTAACTGTGGTGGGAGAGAAGAGTAGAGGTAGTAGCTAAAGTGTGGTATAGAGTTTGTAATAAGGGTAGTCGATGGTGGGAGAGGCGTAGAAGGCTAAAGTCTGGTATAGGGTTTGTAATAAGGGTAGTGGGTGGTGGCAGAGAAGAGTAGAAGTAGTTGCTAAAGTCTGGTTTAGAGTTTGCAATAAGGGTAGTGGGAATAAGAAGTGACAGTTGCTTTATTAAAGGGTCAAAAATAAAAGGAAATGGAATAGTTTCTTATTTTGCTTTAAAATTTCTAGTTGTCTTAGTGTGCGTTTGGGTAGGGATGAAAAATAAAAATTATTTCACTATTTAACTTATTTTTGCTACTATTCATGAGCCCCACTGCACTTTTTGGCATTATTCATAGGCCCCACTGTATTATTTCAACCATCTTTTACCTTTATTTATAGTACTTTCAGTAATAATTTTTTAGTTTTAGCAAAATAAGCGGTATCCAAACTGAAGTTGCGTCCCACTGAAGTTGCGTTTTGCGTCCCACTGAAGTTGCGTTTTGCGTTTCAGCAATAATTTTGCATCCCACTAAAGTTGCATTTTGCATTTTTGGTTAGATCCTACGGCACTGTTCACGTCTCAATCAAACTACAAAAAACTGAAGTTTCTAGGTAAATTTGAATCCCATGCCACTATTCATAACTTTATAATTATTTTGTTACAGTATTTTCAGCAACAAGTTTTCAATTTTTTGCAAAACAAGCGGTATTCAAACAGACCTTTATACTCCAACTCTAGCAAATTTACGCATTTCCATTTCTCTTTTTTTCTTTTTTATTGGTTTATAAAACAAGCTAAGTTGGTAAACCCAAGCTCTAGGATTATTTTTTTTATTTTTTATTTTACACATTTAATAGACATCTCAACTGTTAAAATTGAAGGCATTTTCTTGTAAGTAAACTCAGCGTGCAAATTAAATGACATTAACTAGGAAATTATGTCCCATCCAAAAAAAAAAAAAAAAAAGTAGGAAATTGTGTACGCAATAATATCTATTTTTTAATAGAAAGAGAGTATATATAAAAGAGTAATGATATATCTTTAACTTGCTAATTACCTTTTCAAAACAAATTATAAGTGTAGGGTTCTTAATGATGAATTAAAAAAAGTGATGCCATTGATGATCCAAATTAAAATCAATAACAGCTTATAACATAAGAATTGTTGTAAAACATTATAAACATAGCATTATTCATATATTAAATCACACATTAATTATAATCAGATTGAAACAATTTCACTAAGACAATTTAGAGAGAATAATACTAAAAAAAATAATTAGAGATGGAATAAAATAATAGTTTTTAAGAAAAAATGTTACTACATTTGCATTCTGCATCATAGGGTGTTGGAAGTTTTTTGTGAATATGATTCCACGTCAACATCTAGAAAGAAAAAAAAAATGCATTTTATTCACATATGTATAACATAACATATTGCTCATCTAAAAAAAAAAAAAGTAGTATAACATAACATATTGATTATTGAATAAATAATCGATTAATTTTTCAACTTAATTAATTAGCTCACATAATTATGTTGGCTTGCTTAAGCGATTAGGTTATTGATATTGATTATACTATTTTGAAATACTGACATCTAACATCTCAGAGAAAAAATTATAAAATGATGATATTAACCTTTATCATCTGGTCACTAAAACAATTTTCACGAAAATAATTTAAAGATAAACTATTGTTAAGCTTAATTTCCAGTAACCAAATGAATATATGAAATGGAGAAACCTCAACTATTGTTTAAAAAAATTCTAGCAAATGCGCTAATATCAAACATACTTTCCCTTCTCCGCGTCTCCAACTGCCGCTAGCAGTTTTGTGAGATGATGTGTTCATTTAATAAAAAAAAAAAAAAATACTTTCCTTTCATGGAATGGAATCTATTAAATGTGCTGTCCTCTTTTACGCTTGCAAAAGTTAGACTCTCTTACTCTACGATCTGTACTCTGTAGTGGAGGTAGGGGTGTTAATGTTCGACCAAACCCGAGAACACGACACCAACCCGACACGAGTTTTTTCGAGTTAGGGTTAGGCATTAATGGGTTTGGGTCATAAACAGGTTGACCCGAAAGCGACACGATAAGAAACAGGGCATAAACGGGTCAACTCACATAACCCACAATAGACACGTTTGACACGCTAATTTATTTGTGTCAACCCGAAATGACCCACTTAACACAACCTGTTTAACTCATATAACAAATAAATATTTATTTTATTTTAGATTTGTTAAATACCTTTTATATCCAACATATATTTTAAATTAAAAAAAAAAAAGTAATTACAAAATTTTACAATGGATATAATTAGAAATTGAAACTTTACAAACCTTAGAACTACTAATACAAATTTTTTTTTTTTGGTTGGCATAGTACTTATACAAATGAAATTGGATGAGCTTGTGAAAGATGTTATGAATTTGGATATCAACAAAGAATTTATGGATGATAATCATGGTCATAGTCAGGATTAGTTTACTGTTTGCTCAAATTCTTTCAATATTGATACTTAGTATTTGGCGAGTTCCAAGAATATTATATTTTTATTGAACTATGTTATTTTATTTTTGTGAAACTTTGTTATTTTGAATTTGGGTTGAAGTGTATGCACTTCTTTTGGAGTATAAAGAACTTATTTCTAGATAAATGTTATATTTTTGTTGAACTATATTATTTTGAATGTGGGTTGAAGACTTGAAGTGTATGCCCTGCTTTTTGGGATGTAAAAATAATTATTTCTAGATGGATGTTATATTTAATATTATACAGGTTGAAATGGATTGTGTTACATTCGTGTCAATTCAACACGACTCGTTTATTAAGCGTGTCAAATGGGTTGGGTCAGGTCAACCCGCCTTATTAACAGATCGGGTTAGGGTTGAAGGATCATGACACGATTATTAAATGGGTCGGGTTAGGATTGAGCCATTTAGTCGAATACCCCTACCTCGACACGACACGAACCCGACACGCTAACCCGAATTGACAGCCCTAATTGTAGAGGCTGCCCGTGAATAACAACAAAAACGAATTGTATTTGTATTTGCACTTTCTTTTTCATTTTTTATTTTTTAATGTTTGAGCATTCAGCCATATCCTTCCTCTCTTTTCTTTTATTTTTGTTTTGTTTTGGTTTTTGTTTTTTTTTTTTTTTTTCTATTTCATTTCTTGCTCAACATTGACAGATCCAACCATGGATAATGAAAATTTTTAGTTTAGTTTATATCTTTATTTCGCTAAATAATGTGATAATACGATGATAGTGGGTGTATATATTTATTTATTTATTTGATAGATGATTATATTAGATCTTTTGTCATATATTTATTACTTTTTATATTTATTTAGATACGGTCAAGGATGCCATAAAAATTAGTAGTTAAATTAAAAAAAAAAAAAAAAGATAGTTGTCAATTTTCATTAACTGAGCATTAGCATTTGTAATTAATATTTTTTTATTATCTTGTTGCGGTAATATCTTTACATTTTTGTCATATTAATTAGTCATCTTTTATAATAAAAGGGATATGTTAACAAGTGCCGTGGGGGCATTGGTTAAGAATCTATTTTAAGAAAATTTTGATATCACTTTTATAGGAAATGAAAAAAGCTGTCAAAACATTAATTGCTTTTTTTCCTTTTCCCATAAAAACTTTCTTTAATTGGATTATTAACCAATGCCATACAGCACTCGTTAACATGACCCATAATAAAATTAGGAGTAATGATACAGTTATAAAACTATTTTACATTATTTTTACAAAATGTGACATGGACAACTTCTTAGAAGTTTTCATCTTCTTAGAGGTTATTTATTTATTTATTTTATACAATATAGAATTCTATTCTAACATAATCTAAGTGTATATGTGTGTGAAATTCCGTCCTGGAAACTTGAACCCCGACCCTTACCCCTCACAAGCTTTTATACTTATGGAATGACCATCGCACCAAGAGTACGCGGTGGTAAAAGTTTTCATTTAAATTCATCATTAATATTACTTTTTTATTTACCAATAATCATTCACCACATTAACCATTTGCAAAAAAATTTTATAAAAAAATTTATATATCTTGCATTACTCTAAAATTGGTAGGAATATCAACTTTTTCCTTCAACTAATTATGATCAACGTTACTAATCATGAACTTCAACAAAAATTCTTCTATGAGTAATTAATACAGTATATATACTTTAAATTATTGGACAATAAATCATACAATCAATAATAAAGTGGTATTTTGTGAGTAACATTAATTACTCCCTCCGTCCCATTTTTTTTGTCTTCTATTCCATTTTAAGATGTTCCAAAATATTGTCCTGTTTCTAAAAATAAAAGCCATTAATTTACTAATGTTCCTATTATACCCCTATTAACTTATTAATTCAATTTTTTGATAAATTTTTTAAGGGTAGTTTTGGAAACTTATACATTTTTAAAATATAGACAAGACAATAAATGATGTTTCCTTAAAAAGTTTGACTTTTCAAACAGAACAAAAAAAGTGGGACGGAGGGAGTAGTTCTTCTCTTTTCTTCAAATTTTATTTAAACTCAAAATTAAGAAAAAGGAGTTGTGATTTCCGAAGGACAAGTGAAACGTTTTATTCAATTTGTTATGCATAGAAGGAAAAAAAAAAAGAATTTGTGACCTTTGCCCAAACAACTGACACGGACCTCAAGAAATTGCATTGGGACGACGCATGTATAGTTTCAGTAATTTTAATAAGTAACTTATAAGAGAGAGGTCTAATTCTAAATCCTTGGGATATCTAATTTACTAATCTACTATCAATTTTAAACCTCCTAAACAAATTAATTTTGAGGTAATTGCAAATTGCAAGCAAGTAAAATGAATCCCACAAAATATGGAACTCCTCCTCCCACTTCGCACGCTTTCTTACTCCACTTCTCACGAATGCTGTTACTTACTGGAGTGCAAACTGCAAAACCCATTTCTTCCCTTATTTTCGAGATCACCAACAATGGCAGCTTCTTTGCACATAAAGAAAATTAAAGAAAAAAGCCCAATCATTTGTAGTGCTCTCACTACAACGAGAACAAGAAGGAACCCTACTATTTCGTCAGACCTTTCAATGTCATACTTCAAACCGAAGATAAGGATCAAAGTCCCCAAGTTGATAGTCAAAATCATGCAAAAAAGAAGTCGTCAGTGCAAGGATGATCGCAGCAAGAAAAAGAAGCGATGGGCTAAACAAGTTGGCTTAGTCTTCTCGGGTGTCATGGGTAAAAAGAAATCAGTAGATGCATGCTCTTCCAATGACACAAATGATGAAATTTACAGAAAAACAACTATGAACAAGGTGGGATCAGAGACACTGAAGTCTGAACAAGATACCACTGAAAGCACAATAAACAACTTGGATTGTGGGGATGATCGTCCACTTCTGGGTGCATTAAAATTTTCACTTTCCAAGTCACATTCATTAAAGGAAGTGTTGGACTCTGGAAACGAAGAAGGAAAGCAGAAGAGGAATGGTAAGGTAAAAAGCTCAATTCAACCAAGAGTGGCCAATAAACTGACCACTAATAAGTTTTTGTCTTTCACTAGTTTTTTTAATAGGAAGAACAGAAAGAATTTCAATAAAGGCAATATCAACAAGGAAAATGATAGCTGTAGCATCTGTGATGGGTGTAGTACACCTAATAGTAGAACAGTTGGTGGTGTTACCACAAGTTTCAGGCTCATTGGAAAGCAGGGAAGTTCAGGCCACTTGATTAGAGTTCCGTCGAAAATACTTACCACTCGGAAAAAGTTGAGGATGGCAAGGTCCTTGAGAAAGAAAATGAACAAGCAATTCGAACGAGATTCAGAAGAAGAAAATGATGGCAAAGATAAAGAAGAGAAGGGAGATTTGGAACTATGCAAGAAGAGGATACTAATGGGAGAGAAGTGCAGGCCTCTTGGTTTATCTGGTACCCTTCAGTATGATAAAGATGGCATTTTGTTACCAGAGGTCCTTGGTGAGGATTATAGGGAAGTTCCTAGTTCTTTGGTTAGGAACTGAAAGTTCATTTCATTTAATCTTTGTTTATGCCAGGATTAGCAAAATTCAGCTGAGTCCAAGTAGGTAATATCTTTGAAGAATGTTCAATGGTTATGTTTTCACAAAAAAAATATCATGTCATAGCTTCCCTACTGTTTTTTCTTCTGCTGTTCTTAGAATTATGTGGTAGATCTTTTAACCGGTTCCTCAAAGATAAGAATTATGGTAGATCAGTTGGCAATCACTGGTATTCTCTATTCTGGATAAATTTCATTTAAAGTATTAGTCCAATATTTATACAGATTTTCTTTTGAAATTAAATTTATAGAGAGACTATTTTTTTTTTCCCTATGAGGCTATGATCTTGATTTTACATTGTTTTCTTTCCTGTTGTACACATCATTTGAGGGGCTATGTTTCATACATTCCAAACCCAGCATAAGCCAGACCTCAGCCTTCACCTTTGCAATGAACCCAAGTTCTGTTTCTCACCAAAGACTTGTTTAAATAGAGATAGTATAAACTTCTTTACAATGCTGCAAAATCCCTTTATCCCTCTAAATAACAGGATTTCAGAATTCAATTGTGTTTCTCATAATCAAGTTGAAGCCCACAACCTTTCTCAAAAAATGAAAAAAAATATGTTTAAGCCCACAATGAGTACGCAGTTCTCATCAGCATCAATAGAATATTTTGAGACTACAGTTAAAGCAGAAGCCAAACATATAAGAATGCTGGCAAAACTGGTATTCTCAGTGATGGAAAAAACATAAACAATGGGGCATAAATATGAAAGATCTGTACTTGGCATCCATTTGCCACTTACTAGAACATACATTCAATACTGGCAATCCCAGCTGCTACAAGTAACGGCCCACAAACTTTATATATCCATCCATATTAACAGAAAATGATAACTTGGCACACTACGCTACTAGCATCTATTTCAACGGTTTCAACCCAAGGGATGCACGCAGCCTATTAGCTTCAGCAATCTCAGGGTCTGGGTGGTCTGTCCCATCCTCTTTCTTCTCCTTTCTCTCTTTCTTCTTCTTAGGCTCTTCCCGAGTGCCATTCTCCTCAGCTCCATCCCGTCTTCTGGGACTGGTGCTGCTGCGTGCATGTCTCTTCCGGTGCTCCCCACCCTCACGATCCTTCCGATCCCTACTCCTACTTCGGCTTCTTGAGTGACTCCTCCTCCTGCCACGGTCCCTGTCTCGCCTCTCCCGCTCCCTACCTTCCCACTCCCTATCTCGCTCCCTATCACGACCATAATCCTTTTCATCTCGCAAGCGGTAACGGTCTCGGTCCCTATCCCTGTCCCTGTCCCTATCCCTGTCTCTGTCCCTCTCTCTATCCCTATCCCTATCTCGCCCACGTCCACGTTCCCTATCATAATCTCTGTCATAGTCTCTATCATAATCTCGTTCCCTGTGAAACAGGAATAACAAAATGACCAAGTTCAAAAACTTATAACATATTTTAAAGATTGAAGATATGGTAAACTTCATCAGTTACAAATATAGGAAGTGCAATGAAATCGTCTCACACACTAATAGAAGAAAATTGATGACCCATGAAAACACACCTACACTGTGAATCCATCATAATTCTCTCTGGACAATAACAGAACAAAGAAAACTGGCAGATTCAAAATACCTTGCTACTGGAAGCCGTTTAACCACTATAGTAACTTCAATTATCACGCAATTGGAAAAAAGGTGAAAGGGTCAATAAGCAAACCATTTAAAGGTGGGTGTGTGCCTGCCTCTGTTATCATATGTTCTTGCATGACAGCTTCCTTGACACTATATGATATAAGCTTCTAATCACACATTGACAAACTCTGTCCAAATATGCTCACTTACGTATAAGCTAAGAATTCATATAAAATAAATAAATAGGTAAAAAGGAGGCCTATATCCAACCCTATTGATTAAGAAAATGGCTTACCCATCCCCACCCCCCTTTCTCAAAACCAAAAAATAGGACACCATTTCACCTTAGTTGGATTTATAGCAACTAATACCGTGGAGTAGTTACCTAATTGTGAAAGAAATTAAAAGCAGTGCAGAACTTTGCACTACTCTCCAAAAATAAGAGCTTAAAGCAATTGTACATAAAATAGATTTTATTCCAATTCTAAATGAGATAGAGAAAAGAAGACCATATCACATTTGCACTTAAATGGTAATGTACGATCCATCATACTTCTCACTGCACACTGTCAGTGCAGAGAAACCTGGCAGGATCATGAAATATTATTATAGGAAGCACTGTTATGCCACTAAACGGCTTTAAATGCCATAGTGGAAACATAAGGCCTGAATGACACAGACATTGACATAGATGCAAACATGGGCAACAGCTTCCAGTAATTTGAGGGCTTATCCTTTTTAAGGCAGCTGTGGAATTGGATAACATACAAAATGGTTGATTGGAAAAGGACCAAAGCATGTCAAATTGTGATATGCAGATCACTTTCACATGTTATGTAGGAACTCTTGTATGTGTAAGATGTAACTTAATTTAACTAAAAACCACCTCAAGTGGTATGTGTGAAACCAATCATGCAATTAGATAATATGAAGAGCACAAACCCAACCTTGCTCACTTAGACCAATCACAAACAGACATAAGCTAGAAATATGCTTATTAATGGGAAATAAGGACAACTTGACTGAAAAAAAAAAAAAAAAAAAAAAAAAAAAAAAAAATAAGGCTTCTCCATTAGGGTTAAAAAATAAACATTCTGTTAAAAGACATGGGTGTCTATCTCAACAACATATCCATAGATAAAAGACGATTAAACAAGGACCTATAATAAAAAAAAATTAATATTCATTCAATATCGCACAAAATAAATCAGAAACCAGGAGTGTAAAAATAACTCTACCTGTATCTGTCACGGTCGCGTCTTCTGTCCCTATCTCTTTCCCTGGCAGGGCTTCGCCCACGGTAATAATCCTGCTAGAAGTTACACCAAAATATGAATCATAAGACTGGAAAGAAACATTACAAGTAAGATTTCTTTTCCATAATGTCAAAACGTTTAGAGAAGGAATGAGAGAAACTAATAGTATGTATCCTTAGAGAGAGGAACTGATAGGACCTATCATCAGGAAGAGTAAAAACTAACAATTCTCTCTTCTTAGGATGAAAAGTGGTGTAAAGGGAGACATTTTTGGCTTCTGTTGTTTGTTAGTCAAAAGAGGAGGGAGATATAGTGAACTAACTCTTTTTTATGTGTGAGATAGAAGGGAAATATATCGAAACACTTGTTCTTTATATGCGGTGACAAACTAATACATCACTAACCCCCTCATTTTTTTTCCTTCTCTCCCTCTTTCTCTCTCTATCTCTCTCTCCATAATTTTTCTCCCATACAAGATATTACACTTATGTATCCTTCCATTTACTTTTCTTCCCTCCAAAACCTTTTATCAAAAACAGAAGTTAAACAGGAATGAAAGAAATGCAAACCTTTTCATGAGCCTCATCTTCTAAACCATCAAGTTGATCATTCTCCTCCTTCTCCTCCTCCTCCTCAAAATCATCTTCCAAAACGCTTCGTCTAGGTTCCAATGAACCAAGTGTTTCAAGAGTCCATCTGTAGGCATACGGAAAATCATAAAGCACACATTTTCAAAGAGTATCATGAAAACAAAATGAAGACAGAAAATTACAGCAGGAATCCTACGAAAGAGATCAAATTCACAAATACATGTCAAGTAATCCTACTTTTAATTAAACACAAGTACCTTTTCTTGATACGTGGCAAAGCAATGTCACAGGAATAATCTTTTGTTAGAAGTTCATCAATAACCTCATCCACATGTGTCAAAGAGAACTCTGACACAATTAGAAGGCAAAACACAGGTAGGTTAGTGTATTCATGAAATTTATAAATGCATGAAAATAATAGCAAATAGAAGTCAAAAGCATCAATGAGAAAGAAATCATGGCAGATTCCAGAAATATGTTGAGGATCTTACTTCCTTCAGGTAATTTTTGTCTTAACTTCCTATAATCATTATACAGAGGCTCTAAGTACCGGTAGACATCAACATCAGTTCCTGTAAGACGCAAATAAAAAGCACCAAGTATCCGCACGTATCTGCACAATGCACCATTGAAAGATGTTAAAATCCAAGGGAAATGCACTTCACAGGGACTTCTACAAAAATCAAAGTGAAACCAACATGCTAACACACACTGAAAATTAAAGTAACGATCTTATTAAAAATGCATGTGTATCTTATTCATTTATTTATTTTTTTCCATATTTCCATTTCAGCATCCAAATGCTATTATAAACTCCGTGAAAAAAATTAACCCCAATAACACAAAATTCTCTAATTGAGCTGGCCTTCTATCAAAGAATTTCTAAATCTAAGCAACACAAAGCAAGAATAATATTTCTTTGTCATTTATTTTATATATGTTCAGAAGCATGGAATTGGATGATATTGCAGGGCCCACTCTACAAAAAATATAAATCAGGGCTGCCAATTTCTTAAGATTCCAAATTTCAATACCAACCCCTCAAAACATGGCATGAAGGACAAAATTCACTTAAATCAGCTTGTCTTTTGCTCATTGTGATTAAGATGTCAGATACTAATTAGATCCTAGTATTTCCCTTTATTACTTTTCCATTTTACTATTAATTCTGTAAAACTGACAAGTAGCATTTTCAAAACCTAATCAACTCAAACCATCACCAAATTCCCTCATCATTTCTTTTTAGTCTGAAAAACAGCTTCTCTTTCTTTCTTTTTTCTTTTTTTAAATCAACAGCAACCGCAAGAACCCCAAAATTCCCTCTTTTTTTCCTTTCCCTCTACTTCCTTAGCAGCTAGCCAGCTACCCCCAAAACAGAAATTACTAAAAAAATTAAAAAGAAAAACTTCGCCGTCTATATATCCATATCTTTTTGCAACTCCAATATATTTACTTTTCCATCTTCTTCCTCCACTTTCTCATCAACCAAACAGAAGTTTCACAAAGCAAGAAAAACAATTCAAACAAGATAAAACTACATCCACCCCTACTTATGCGCGCACGAGAACGTGTTTGTATATATCACACTTCATTCTCCATCAACTCTAATCACAATCAACTTATAACTCTAATTTTTAGCTCTCAGTCCAAAATCAACACTCATACACCATCTATACATACAACCATACATACAAATAACACTTCATTCTCCATCAAATCACTCGCAATTTCCTTAAATCTATAACTTTAGCTGACAATCCATTAGTTCCTCATTAATTACATTTCAGCAATAACCATAACCAATATGCACGCGCGCCTAAGTCCTAAAACACACACACACACACACATAATACTTCATCAACTCAATCACAATTACCTTACAACTCTACTTTTAGCTCTCAGCCCCTTAGTTCTCATTAATTTTTACCAAAAGCAACGACTATAAGCACCACACACACACGCACACAACTATACACACATAAAACACTTAATTTTCCATCAAAATCAATCACAATCCCCTTAAAAAACCCTAATTTTATCTCTCAATCCATTAATTCCAAAAACAATAATCATAACCAACTAGAGAGAGAGAGAGAGAGAGAGAGGTGGTACTTGTAATCGTCGTTTTTGATGAACTCGATGACGATCTCCTTCTCGGGCTGAATCTGGAGCATCTTCATGACGAGGCACATAAACGGCGTCGGCTTGCGGTTACCGCCGTGAGTACCGCCGAGGTGATCGAGCTCCATAGCCTTGTCGACCAGCGTCTCCGCCGTGAGACCGAAGCATTGCTCCTTCCAGTACGTGTTCTGGTAAATCTTCGACCTCAAGATCTTCTCCACCAGGTTCTGTGGGTTCGTCCCCCTTATGCTCTTCGCCGCTGGGTCCGTACGGTTCGCCATTCCTATTGGCCTCGCAAAAGCTTGCAAACCCTAACACAGAAAGAGAGAGAGAGAGAGAGAGAGTTTTATACGTTAAGGGGAGGAGGGGAAAACGGTGCGTTTTGGGCAACGTGGTGTTGGGCTTTGTAGGAGAAGAGCACTGGGCTTTATGAATGATTTTATGCTCAAATGCACTTGTAGGAATGAAGCCCAAGGCCAACTGTAAATGAACAAATGTTCAACCCTTTTATTTATTTATTTATTTATTTATTTTTAATATAAGATAGAAATTCTATAGCCTAATCTAAATGTATATGTGTGTGAAGTTCACTCTTTAAAACTTGAACCCGACTCTTACCCCCCACCCTACAAGAATTTTTTATCCATACAGTAACTATCACGTTAAGGGTGCACGGTATTTTAGGAGGTAATTGTTCTTATGAGAGCAATTTATAATGTTCTTTTTAAATGCTCACTTCTAATCATTGTTTTGTTTTGTTTTTTAAGGAAACAATTGCTCGTCATTGTTATTAGAACGATTAGAGTTTATACATTGCATTTATTTAGCACTTGAAAGTCTCATCGTATATAAATATGGATGTAAATTAGTTTAATTATATAGATGTAAATAATTTTTTAAGAGAATTTCTATAATTGTTTATCCTTATGTTATTTGAACGGTTAGAGTTTATACATTGCATTTATTTAGCACTTGAAACTCTCATTGTATATAAATATGGATGTAAATTAGTTTAATTATATAGATGTAAATAATTTTTTAAGAGAAATTCTATAATTGTTTATCCTCATGTTTTCTCTCGAGTTTCTTTTTTTTTTTTTTTTTTTTTTAGAACCAAACACACACACAAGGGAGGGGAAAGTTATGTATTATGAATTTGTGATATTCTCTAATTTAGGTGCAGGACAATAGCTTTCAAAATTTCAACTGAAAGTTGTGTATAAACTAAAATTTTAAGCTAATAAATATATTATGATATTCTCTAATTTAAGTGCAGGCAATAGCCTTCAAAATCAAATCCCAATTGAAGTCGTGTATAAGTTGCCTTTTATAAGATATAGAAGTAGGGTACAAAATTCTAGGCAATGATCAAATTTAGAAAATTAAAACAAGTCAAACCTGATATTTGATTGATTGAGCCTTTATCAAAACGTGGACATTTCTATTGATAGATAAATGATTGAATGACAGTCAAAATCTATACAAAGTGTATGCCTTCTTTGAGCTGGCATTTTCACACTTCAATCTTGAACATTAAATAACTCAACTCTTGAATTATTACATTGTCATGTAATTTGCCAACTAAAAAACTTAACAAGCAACTTCCTTATACAAGAGGTTACCATGCCTTTGAAGTCAAAAACTATTTCTTCAACATTTGAAATGGATCAAATTCATGATATAAATTAAATATTACAAATTTAAATGTGTATTCAATGTTGGCGTAAATGCATTTTTAGTCCCTACATTTTGACGTTTTTCCATTTTAGTCCCTACATTTTATTTTTACTACTTTTAGTCCCTAAACCAATTAACGCCTTTCATTTAAGTCCTTGAAACTAATTTCCGTCACTAATCTAACGGGATCACTGACGGATGAATAAAATAATAATAAAATTTAAAAAGAAAAGAAAAGATTTTCAATTAATTTTGTTTCTCTTTTTTTTTTGGAAGAACATGAAGAACATGTTCATGTTCTTTGTGTTCTTTGCTATAATTAATCTCCAGCAACAACATCAAACCCAGCAACAACATCAAACCCAGAATCAAAGAGCAAACCCAGCAACGACATTTTCCATTTTTATTTAAATTAAATGAAGCTCTTTCTCATCAAACCCAGCAACGACATCAAACCCACATCACAAGTAGCCACCACCACCACCTAAAATCCAACACCACCACCACTGCCACCACTGCCAAATCCATACGCACAAACCCAAACCCACCAAAACCCAAACCCAAACCCACACAACCCAGCCACTGATTTCGGCAACCCAGTCATCGATTTCCATAACCCAACCACCGATTCCTCAATTCCACAGCCCAGCAACCACCGTGATCCACACCTCAACCTCGACCACAAACGCTGATGTCCACCACAGATGTTGATCCCCACAAACAAACACCCTCCACCACGCCGATCCCCACAAACCCACACCCTCCATGCTGATCTAAGAGAGATGGGCCGAGACAGAGAAAGGAGAGAACAAACCCACCCATCACCGGCTCTCCCTTCACCGTTGCCACCCATCACTACCCAATATCCACCATTGCTCTCCGTGAGATCAGGAAGTATCAGAAGAGCACGGAGCTACTGATCCAAAAGCTCCCATTCCAGCGGTTGGTTCGTGAAATCGCTCAGGATTTCAAGACCGATCTTCGATTCCAGAGCTCTGTCGTGGCCGCTCTACAAGAGGCTGTTGAGGCTTACCTTGTGGGATTCTTTGAGGACACCAATCTCTGTGCCATTCACGCTAAGAGAGTCACTATCATGCCCAAGGATATTCAACTTGCTAGAAGGATCAGGGGTGAGCGTCCTTAGAGAGAGAGAGAGAGAGAGAGAGAGAGAGAGAGATTTGTATATGACAACAAGTGGGCAAAGATCCAGAAAATGGGTCTGGGCTTTCAAAAAGATGAAGATGCGTTTGAACATTCTTTTTTATTTCTGTTTTTTTTTTATTTAGTTAAAATTAATATTATTTTATTAATATTATTTTATTCATCTGTTAGTGTTCCCGTTAGATTAGTGACGGAAGTTAGCTTCAAGGACTTAAATGAAGGGCGTTAATTGGTTTAAGGACTAAAAATAGTAAAAATAAAATGTAGGGACTAAAATGGAAAAATGTCAAAATATAGGGACTAAAAGTGCATTTACGCCTTCAATGTTATATGATTTAAAATTTTGAATGATGTGATAATTTATACACTATTAACATTAATAGTGTATAAAATGTTTGGATGACGTATTCAACCTCTAGCTTATTCCAAAAATGGTTGAATGACACGTGTAATCATCTTTGCACTTATGTTTCTCATCTGAATATGGTTATATTTATTTTTTAGTACAAGCAATCATCATCATGACTTCCCAGATCCTCCTTACCAAGTGTGGCAACAACAAACGAAATACATTCTTCTATTGAATTGTGTTCTACAAAATTTCATCTAGGGGTGTGAAGTATACAAATATATACCTTTTATCTTTATACTATGATAAAATCAATTGTGCCCATTCACCAACCAACTATGTGGGTGAGAGTATTTTGATGCGTGAAGAATGATGATGTATCTAAAATGTTATTGGAGGGTTTACATTAAGTCTTCGTTAAATTTATCCTCACAATTTAGTATTTTAAAATACACAACCTCTTTGGTAATATAGTCTTAATAATTGGAATAATCATATTTTTTAATGTTAACACAAGTTTAGATTTTTTATTTATTTATTATAAATTAACTACAATATAGTGCAAACTGCTAGTATATTAATGTGATTTGTGAAAGCCTTGTAAACTCTAATTTTTACTACATACTCTCAACGTAGATGATATATCATATATTGATAATATATATATATATAGACATATATACACACACATGTATATATATATATATATAGTCGTTAATTTAGACTAGGATTAAACAAACAGATATTGTATTTAACAACCTACATACTATTTGATCTAACAATATATTACTAATATTTATCAAAATTTTCTTTTGTTTGCCTTTTACAGTACAATTTTTATCTATATATATATATATATATATATAACTAAAGACTCTGCAGCTCCCACAATTTTCCATGTTACCACTATTTTTTTTTTAGATTCTTTTTATTTTTGATTTTATATCTTATATATTTATTATTTCTCTTCAACGTGTAATCATCTTATCAAGTGTTACAATAATCTAGTTTAAGTAAAACTCTATTAAATATATGTTTCACCATTGTGCACCCTTGGTGCGGTGGTCACTCTATAAGTATAAATAAGTATAAATACTTGTGGGGTGTAGAGGGCAAGGGTCAGGGTTCAAGTCTATAGGAGGGAGCTTCACACAAATACATTTAGATTAGGTTAGAGTAAAAATTATATCTTGTATAAAAAATATATATATATATATATATATATGTTTCAAGAGCTTGAAAATTCTACTCCAACTAAAATTCTATAACAAAAATTTCAACAAATATAAACCCCTAGCAAGGTCGTAACCTTTCATACTCACTCAAATTTTCACAAAGAAAACACACACAGCAAATTGAGGATAACTAAAAACCCTACAAACGCATAGCCATCCAAAACTACAGACTCTCTTTCAACGGAGTGGTCTCCTTGCTTGCCTAAGATTCTTCTAATTAGAGCAACTGTTAATGTTGTAGAGTCTTTCTTGTGGTATTCTACCGTTTTCCTTAAACTCAGATGAGAGGTGTGGCAACATATGCATACTGTATTGAATTAGAACAGACGTGGGAAATACTTTGTAAGACATTTATTATCAATAAACTTTTTTTAACATTTTTCCTACCGTTGATTTTGCTAAGCACTTTCCCTTGCCAAGGTCGTAACCCTTCATACTCACTCAAATTTTCACAAAGAAAACACACACAACAAATTGAAGATTTTACAAAAAGGGTACAGGATTTCATGAGAACTAAACACACGCAAAGTTTTGAAAACCTAAACCCGACTATGAAATTTCATTTATGAATTCATAAACTAAAAACCCTACGGACGCATAGCCATCCAAAACTACAGACTCTCTTTCACCGGAGTAGTCTCCTTGCTTGCCTAAGATTCTTCTCATCAAGCAATTGTTAATGTTGTAAAGTCTTTCTTGTGGTATTCTATCCATGGTTTTGAAACCCGGACCGGACCGTACGGTCCGACCGGGAAAACCTCGAACCGTTCAACTTTACGGTCTGTTTAGGGTGAAGAACCGTTCCATGCCAAAAAAGCAGGGACCCGCACGGACCGCGGTTCGACCGTCCGGTTCTGTGAACCGTGACCGGTTTTTGAGGTTCCGCCGGTTTCTTTTTGTTTTCAGCTTTTCCGGTGACTTTTGGCCAATACACCGGTATGAAGTTATGATCAGATCTAGAAGAAATGAAAGAACACGAAGAAGAACAAAGATCAGAAGGAGATCTGATAATTTCAGATCTTGAACAAAGGGATTTATAAGGAAAAAAAAAAAAAAAGAACCAGAGAAGAAGACAAGTTCCTCAAATAAAAAAAATAAAAAAAAAAGAAGGAAGAAGAAGAACACAACCAAACTGGGTAGTTGAAGACTTGAAGTAGCAACCAGCAGATTGCCAACACAGTCACCGATCACACCTTCGTCGTCTGCTACTGCTGCTTCTTCTTCTTTCTTTTTTTTTTTTTTTTCTTCTTCTCTTTCTTTTTTCCGTTGATGCAGATCACTCTGTAATTTCTCTTTCTTTCTTGTGTTACTGCTTTTGAGTTTTGAATTCCTGACTCCCTCACGTGCTAACTTTGGAATGATAAAGGTTTTTAATTTTTAATAAAAGCAAAAAATTTTCAACCACAAGATTGAGATATTTTTTCAGCTGCAACATGACGTGACATCCTCACATGGCTAACATTGGAATCATGAAAGTTTTTAATTTTTTAAGAAAAGCAAAAAAATTTCAGCCATTGGATTCATATTTTTTTTCAGCTGCCAGCACATCATGCATTGTTAGGTGAATTAAATATTTTAAGTATTTTTAAGAGGAGTAATATTCTAGCACAAATTATTTTACAACATTTTTATAAAATGTTAATGTACTAACTTCTTATTAGTTTTTATCTAGACCTATAATTAATATCACATTTTTATTTACCAATAATTACTTACCATATCAGTAGTTTGTAAAATTTTTTGTAAAATAATTTGTATTTCTAGTATTATTCTTTTAAGAGTAATGTAGTATCATAATATTTTACACAATTTTTTGCTATAATTTGACACATGGCAAAGTGTGAGTAATGAAAAAAAAATTATGAGTTTACATCTTTACCACTCACATCTCGTCACGTGGTAAATTGTGACAAAATTTGTATAAAATGTTATGGTACTATTATTGGTCTAATTTTAATTAATATTTATAGTTAAGTATATAATAATTATTAAATAATTATTTCAATTTAAAATTATTAAATAATTTATTTTATTTTATTTGAGTGTCTTTCTAATTCTTATATAATAATAATAATAATTATTATTATTATTATTATTATTACAAGTTTAACTAATCAATATATAAATAAATAGATATTATATTTAAATTTGCTTAGGATTTGATATTTCTTATTTGCCTTGTAAAAGTTATGATATGAAAATATATATTTGAAATATAGATATCTATATTTAATTGGATTATTTTAGTTAAATTTTCTATTTATATTAATTTAATATATTTATTTATATTAAAATAATTATTAAATTAATAATGACGTCATCACGGTTCGACCCCGGTTCGACCTCGGTTCGACCCCGGTTCGACCTCGGTTCGACCTCAAAAACCTTGAACCTCTCCCTTTTACGGTTCAATGAACGGTCCGGGTCTGAAAACCATGATTCTATCGTTTTCCTTAAACTCAGATGAGACGTGTGGCAACATATGCGTACTGCATTGAATCAGAACAAGCATGGGAAATACTTTGTAAGACATTTTATTATCAATAAACTTTTTTTAACCTTTTTCCTTAAGCCATTGCTTCTGCTAAGCACTGTTGTTACATTGAACTTTTTTGTTTTATATATATTACATCAGTTATGATTGCACTATTATTCTTATTTTTAGCTCACATTAAAAGAAAAGACCTGTGAAAGTGTTTGTGAAAGGGACAAAGGGTTTTAGTGGTCACAAGTAACGGAAGATTTAAGTGACTAAATATATTGGTCTTAAAGAGTGATTTGGGAGGGCAAAGAGTGTTTGGCAAAACTTTTGTATAGCAATAGCTGTTTGATGAAAATTGATTTGCTTAGAGGCATTAAATTCATCTCTGCAAAGGATTCACTTTGATCTTGTGATATAGCTGATATGGTTTAGATTTTAGCTTAACCTTGGATCGCATTCAAAATGTAAGAGAAAATATCTAAGCCAAATTGGAAAGGGGCTAGGACTAAATTTTATTTTCCAATCTACTTATTTAACTTTGGAACTAAATCAGAACTAGGCAGTATCTATGCCCTATACATATACTAAGATGATATGATTTACTAAAATGGATTGTTTTGTTTTATATTTGCTAGATAATCTTTAATCTATGGACTATGTGAACATAAGTTTGATTTGTATTAAAATTGGTAGAATTTTTTGTGTTGTGTTTGGTAGAATTTTACTAATGGAATTTGTAGAATTATTGATTTTTTTTTTCTTTGGCTGCTCATAATTTGTGTCATGCTCACAATGATAAAATTAATACGATCTTCATTCAAACAACTTGAATTTTTTTAGAAATAACATTAGTTTGAGAAGAATCGAAGAAAAGGAATATTTGAGTTGGAGGTTATTAATTACATTTTCTTTTCTGGCTTTGCTTTTAGAATTACAAGAGCTTCATTTTAAACACAATAGGTGTTAATGTTTTGTGGTTAAGGAAACTCTTTAATTGTTGCATATTTAATGCATGTTCTTGAAAAGAATTTGTAAGTTTTTCAATCAATGAGCCTTGAAAAAAATGTCTCAATTATACTAGACTTGCGTATAGAGAGGCAATGGCATTAGTTATAGGCTTTGGATATTGCCCTTTTTTTTAATGTCAAATTTGGAGAATAAGTATAGCAGGCGAGTACAAATGAGGGGTTTGAGCTAGTGATTGAAACTTCTTTAGCTATATTTTGTGTTTCAATTGATCACAATTGTTTATTTATTTATTTATAAATATTCATGTTTGAATGTTATCCTGTATAATTGCCACATATACTGTATCATTAATGTCATCTCCTATTTATAAACATTTAAGCTAACTATAATGAAATGGATATTTGAAATAATTTTTTAAACTACCACAATTAAAAAAAAATTGTCAATGGCAAAAAAATTAACAAAAATATTTTAAAACTCATATTTAATAGATTTCTCGTGCATCACACGGGTTAACAACTAGTTTGTATGATACAAAAAGACCTTTAAAATAAAAGGTATCCTATTAGAAATTTAGAACCCAATTACGTGGTGCATGACGATTGAGCCAGAGCTAACAGTAATTGTACGATATAGTAACTCTATTACTAGCAGAATAAGAGCATCACCAGCAGGCTGGCTAAATCTATTTATTCTCCAAAAAAGTCACTGTTCACACAAAAAAACCCCTCCAACAGCCTCTCCAACTCTAAATTTTTTTTTAGATTTGCTACAGTAGCTCTCCAGGCCTGGAGAGCACTGTAGCAATCACTGTAGCATATCTAAATAATATTTCCCCTTAAAATAATACCGGTTGAATTAAAAAAAGACTTTTTTCTCTTTCCTCCCTTTCTCTCTCCTCTCACGGCTACAAACACAACGGCTACAAGCACAACCATCTTTCTCTCAAACATCTCTAAACTCAAGCATAATCAAAATACAAACTCAAAAACATAATCTTAAAATTAATCAAACCACAACAATAAAAGCAAAAAAATTCTTACTCTCATAAAACTGACATAATTTAAACAACAAATTTAAAATCAAAACAACAACAACAGCAGATCAAGAACAGAAAAAAAAAAATAATAATTAGAACAACAATAAAAGATCAAGAAAAAAAAATAGAAGCCAATTTGACAAATCTAAAATCAGAAACAACAACTAATCAAGAACAAGGAAAAAAAAAATAGAAGCCGATATGACCCCTGGTTGCATGCACTCCGCAGTGAGGAGGAGGAGCAGCGGTGGCGGTGTGGTGGAGCAAAGGCGATTTCTATTTTCTCTCCATGCGTGTCTGTGTGTGTTTGAAGATAATGACACCAAAAGGCAAGCAAGATTATGTGAGATGTATCACAGAGAGAGCTAAAGAATTTATGGAATCAAGTAGAAAAAGAAAAAAAAAAAAAAAAAGAGTAGAAAATGAGAGAGCTGGAGAAAGAAAGAGAGAGAGAGAGGTTCTGGAATCAAGTGGAAAGTAAAGAAAAAAAAAAAGGAGAGGATGGAATCCTATGGGTATACGTGTGTGGTGGACAAAATGCAAGAGAAAAAAAAAAAGAAAAAAAAAAAAGAAATGTATGGATGAAAGAAGGGCAAAGAATAAGAAATCACAATTTAAAAATACTACCACAATATTTTCACAATAAATTTTAAATAATTAGCTAATATTGGTGAGTAAAAATATAATTTCAGTGGTGAGTTCAAATCAGAACTAGTAACAACTTTTCATATAAGATTTTGTTATGATTCTAGTGAAAGTATTGCAAAAAATATCGTGGATGTAACATTTTTTGTTGAAAAATATAATTGTTGAGAATGAATAGAGGAAGAAAAAATAAAGATTAAAAAAGAATAAAGAATGAATGAAGAAATAATATTTAAATGAGATGGAGAAAATATAGAAAATTTGTTGGAAGATGTATTTGAAAAAGTTGGTAGGTAAAAGATAAATATCACTGTTGATTGTCCAAATAATACAAAAATTTGACTAACCTGCTAGAAATGCTCTAAGCTAGCAATGATTGTACAATATAGTAACTATATTACTAGCAGGATAAAGATACTACACACCGCCTTAAGCTTTCTATATGTGGGTAATTGTACAGTGTAGTAACTCTTTACTAGCAGGATAAGCTAGCAGTGATTATATAGTAACTTTATTACTAGCAGGATAAGCTAGCAGTGATTGTACAATATAGTAACTTTATTATTAGCGGGGTAAAGATTTTACTCACCGCCTTAAGCTTTCTATGTATATAAGAAACCATAAACTCTTTAATTTAACCCATATCTTTCTTCATATTTTCTGCTTCTTTCTTTCTCGTCCTTCTTCTTGATCTTTGTTATTCTCTGTTTCTTGCTGTTCGCTATGGCTGCTGGAGGGATTGGTCCCAACAATGGTGATCCTACAAAGAATTACCCTGGAGAAATCACTTTCTATGTGTTGGTAACTTGCATTGTCGCTGCCATGGGGGGTTTGATTTTTGGTTACGATATTGGTATCTCAGGTAAGAATATATGCATTCAAGAACCACAATATAATAGTGCTATATGTTTCTTTAATTTTCCATAATTAATTCTTCTTTCACCAACGTTCCATGCATGTATGTTGATGTTTTTAATTTGATTCTAACATATGATAATTTTGTATATAGGTGGTGTGACATCCATGGATCCCTTCTTGCAAAAGTTTTTCCCATCGGTTTATCATAAGGAGGCCTTAGATAAATCAACCAATCAGTACTGTAAATTTGACAGTGTGACGCTGACCATGTTTACATCTTCTCTATACTTGGCTGCACTTTTGGCATCGTTTGGTGCATCATGGGTGACCAAGAAGTTGGGTAGGAAAATATCCATGCTCACTGGTGGTTTGGTTTTCTTGGCCGGAGCTATCATCAATGCTGCTGCTCAAAATATTGCTATGCTTATCATTGGTCGAATTTTATTGGGTATTGGTGTAGGCTTTGCTAATCAGGTAAATATAAAATCCCTTAATTATTTGCTTTTCTTGTTTGTGTTTTTCTCTCTCTCTTTTGCATTTACTGCTTTTAGTTTGTCTTTTACATGCAAATTTTAATTTTTATCCCTCCTAAATCATATTACGTAACTGGGACTAGCATTCGGTAATGAATTTTTTAGATATAATAATAAAATAATTAAGCTTTTGTTTGTACCAATTTATTTCTTGTTATTGGTATCTAATATCAGTTTTTTCAATATATTTATATTTTTAATTATCTGGTTTGTATTATCAAAAAGTAATATAAATAATTTTTTTAAGTAACATAATGAAGCCACTAGCTTCGAAAAATAATCACAATCCTAATTCATGGGTTGCCTTAGGGTTACATCATGAATTTATCCTAAATTTATAAGGGAAGTACATAATTCTTAAAATCCTCAATTTATGACTAAAAAAATTATTTTTACATGAAACTTTACTAATTCTATATATTAATTGATAGAATTATTCACAAGCTTATTTTATTTCTTTCAAAATTGAACTAGTATATAAGCTATACAAATATGTCACTAAATAACTTTGATTTATTCAATTGCATGCAGGCTGTACCACTTTACCTCTCAGAGATGGCTCCATACAAACTTCGAGGTTCTCTCAACGTTATCTTCCAATTATGTATTACAATAGGCATTTTGATAGCCAATGTTGTTAACTACCTCACACCCAAGATCAAAGGTGGCTATGGATGGCGTGTTAGTCTGGGTGGTGCAGCTATTCCTGCCCTCTTCATTGTGATCTCATCATTTTTCCTCCCCAACACCCCAAACTCAATGCTTGAGAAGAATGAACCTGAAAAAGCCCGAGCAATACTCAAGCGAATTCGTGGTGTTTCTGATAAGGATATTGAGGCCGAGTTCAAGGATCTTGTGGCAGCAAGTGAAGCCTCCAAAGCTGTTGAACACCCTTGGAGAAACATCCGGAATAGAAAGTATAGGCCTCAATTGATTATGTCCATGGCTATTCCATTTTTCCAACAATTTACAGGCATCAATGTTATCATGTTCTATGCTCCTCAGCTTTTCAAAACAATTGGGTTTGGGGATAATGCTTCTCTCTTATCCGCACTCATCACTGGTGGAATAAATTGTTTTGCTACATTGGTCTCCATGTATGGTACTGATAAATGGGGTAGAAGATTTCTTTTCCTAGAGGGTGGAATTCAAATGCTCATATTTCAGGTAACACGCATATACAAAGTCTAACTACATTTCTTTTCATGTGTATTCATTTATATTCCTATATTAAAAGTTGCATCCATAAATTTTTTATATAATGTAAATTACATTGCATATATGTTGTAGGTTTTGGTGACAGTCTTCATTGGATGGAAATTTGGAGTATCAGGTCAAGTGATTGACTTGCCCAAGTGGTACGCTGGCCTTGTTGTGTTCTTCATCTGTGCCTATGTAGCTGCTTTTGCGTGGTCTTGGGGGCCATTAGGATGGTTAGTGCCAAGTGAGATTTTTCCACTAGAGATTCGATCGGCTGCACAGAGTATCACTGTCTGTGTGAACATGCTTTTCACATTCATTGTGGCCCAACTATTCCTTACCATGCTCTGTCACTTGAAGTTTGGCTTGTTCATCCTCTTTGCTTTTTTCGTGGTACTCATGACCCTCTTTGTCTATTTCTTCTTGCCGGAGACCAAGAACATTCCCATTGAGGAAATGACAAGTGTGTGGAAGGAGCATTGGTTTTGGAGGAGATTCATGCCTAAAGATCAACCCCAAGTTTAATGGCTTGTTTGGAAGTTTAAAAAAGAAGAAGAGTAGAGTAAAGGGAGGGAGAATAATTCAATTATCTTGTTTGGAAGTTTTTTAAAGAAGGAGCGAGAGGAGTTTGGAGGGGTTTCAACTACCTCTAACTCCTCATTTTTAATTCCCCCAAATTGGAAAGATTTGGAAGGAGAGTAGAGTAGATAAATTATTGACCAAATGAATTCCCCAATTTACCCTTTCTAAATTAACAAAATTACAAACCGATTATATAAATAATCTTTGATTATTTAAAAAGAAATTCTTCAATATTTGATAGGATATTTTCTCTGAGAAAGTAACATTTTACCTAGAAACAAGCAGTAATTAACGAAGTCGTTGTTAATAGTACAAAAATCTTAAATTCCTAGAGCTTCTTCAACCTCGCGCTCCAATCTCCTTCGCCTTATCTCCACCTTCATCTCCCTAAATCTCCGCCGTCAACTCTCAACCGACGACACCAGAACCCTCACGATCGAGACCTCCATTCCATTCACCTCCCACAAATGCGAATCGCCGTCACGCTCCGTCGAGACCAAGCCATCAAAGCTCCTTTCCTTCTTCCGCGACATGGCGACATTGTGTCGCATGGAGATTGCCGCCGACTTGCTCTAGAAGGCCAAACTGATCCGTGGGTTTTGCCACCTATACGACGCCCAAGAGGCTTTGAATATCTCTACGCTTTGGGATTTGCTTGCGATTTTGGTTTGCGAGAATAATCACTGTAAGGAATTGTGGATTTTAGGTTAAAATTGAATTTGAGATTTTGACTTTATTGGTTGTGTGATTTGGATCAGAAAAGAGAATGTTGATTAAAGGAGTAAATTTGTATATTTAAATAATTTCCTCTCATTTCTATCATAATTTTTAAAACATCAAAATAAGAGGAAGGGTTAATTACTCTTTTCCCCCTTACCAATTTTAAAAACATTCAAACAAGGTAGATGATAATTATTCTCCTCTACTCTCCTCCCCTCTACTCCCCTCTACTCTCCTCCCTCTCTAAACTTCCAAACAGGCTATAAACCTTGTGCTAGCATATATTTATTGGTCAATTAATTACTTTGGTGTTTAATTTCGCTTTAGTATCATATTGGAACCCCTTCACTATTTTGTAAGTTGCTGGAGAAGTTCATACTATTGATATTCTTTTTCTTTCTTTTTGGTATTTATAAAAATATTTGTTTTAATTTTACTTGGGCTTTATTTTTGCTTTTCATTTTCTAGACTTAGATATTGTGCATGCGGTCTTGTTAATGACTTATTCTAGTCTTCAATATGAGGTCCATAATTCTTCTTCCATATGACATGAAGGAAAAATTATGTCTCCTACTGCATCACAAACTAGCATACACATACACGTACTCGATCTCCATAACATTTTCGTTCTATGTCATGTATTTTAGAAGATCATAGTTTGATCTCCAAAGACCAAAATCTTTCATAATGGTAAAACATCCACATCCTCTCTCCATAATATTTTCATTCTTTCATGAATTTTAGAAGACCATAATTTTTCTCCTAATTAAGACCAAAATCTTCCCCATTGAATCTGCCTTTTCGGTCTGGCCAGTAGGCTGATTTTACCATATAGTTCCACACTATTTATTATTATTTTAAAAGGAGATTTAAGATTCAAATCCCCCTACCTCAATTATTGAATTACCAAAAGAAAAAGCTTCATGTTATTCTCTACCAACTATATTGAGAGTGATTGAGAATTTTTATTCCAAAAAATATTTTGCTTCATGATGTAAAAGGTTGCTAGGTGCAATGAACTTCTGCTACGCAAAAAATAAGTGATGTTAATTTTATTATTTTTACTATAATTTTGTTTTCATGCATAACACGTAAACTTTTAAATAGATTGAAGAAAACAATATTTTAAGAGCTGTTAATAGTGTTTAATGGAATTCAACTTAGCAACTTTTTTTTTTCAACTTAGCAACCTAAAAAAAGACATTTTCACCACATTTGTCCAACCTATCTGCTTGTTTCCTCAAAATTTAAAAGGTATAAAAATGAATTACAAAGAACAATTCCCCCGTGGATTATTTCTACGCTTACCTATTCCTTTTATTCTCATTTGTTTATCTTTTTTTCTCACCACATAACAATTAAAATGTTTAATGGAAAAGTAGTAAGTATCCAAAAATACGGGTCTTTTAAAATTTTCTTTATTTATTTTTATAGTTGGATTGTTGATGGTGTGTCTAAATAAATTAACAAAATATAATATTGGTTATTAATTTTTTATAATTATTTCCTTTACTCCAATACATAGGACACTTGGATATATTTAGCGGCCATGAAAAAAAGAATAAACTTGAAATAACGGTATATTCAGGAGCAAATAGGCAAATCAAATTGATAATGTACGTGGATCTATACCACTTGAACCAATAAATTTCGAATTTATTTTTCAAATGACTTTTGGTTAATTCCTAGTGTGCGTATTGAAAATGAACTTAATTTGTTCAGTGTTTTAGTGATTTGGTATTTTCTAGGACTGAATCCAGAAATTTTTGTTTGGGACCAAACTATATAATATCAATATATATGCATTTATAAAATTAAGCAGGTCTACATGCTTGTATTTGTATATCTTTGCTTAATTATATATTAAAGTGTAAGCAAAACATTTCATTGATATAAAGGTCTAAATCAATAATATAACTCAGATTCTTAATTCAATTTCTCTTTTGTACTCCCTAACCAATATCATCTTCTCATATATATATATATATATAAAATAAAAGTGAATGTAAATTTGACATTTTTATTATTTCTAAAATCTCTCGTAGCTTTGTTTTAGGGATAATATTTTCTTGCTTGAAAGTTCCAATCTCTTTATCTTTTAAAACCAAAACACACACACAAATTCTTATATTTATATAACTGTTTAATTGATTTTTCACAATTTAGGGCCTATTTGGATTGAGAGAAGAGTGAAGGAGAACAAAGTAGAGTTAATTGAAAATAGACTAATATTGAGCCAATTTTACTTTACTTTACTCTACTCTACTCCTCATCAATCCAAACGGACCATTAGAGCATCTCTAACAGTCATTGTATCTCTATTTTTGGAAGATAAAATGCTACTATTCTATAAACACACAGATTCTCCAATTTTTTTTTGAAATTGCTACAGTAGTTCTCTTAATTTAGAGAACACTGTAGCAACCAAATCAATTTTTCTACTTAAAAAATTATACCAACTACTATTATATTAATTCTTTCTCTCTCCTCTGGATTTCTTTTTTTCTCTCATTCTCTCCATTTCTCACATAATCCAAACACAAAATGCAAAACACAAAGCAAAATCCAATTCTTAAAATAAAGTTGAATCAGAACAAGTAAATATGAAAAAAAAAAAGAAAAAAAAGAAAAAAAAAAAAGAACAAGCCGATCTGACCCAGCTTGGTAGTGGGGAGGAGGACGAACAATGGTGGGGTGGCGGACGTGGTAGTGCTGCATGGTGAACGCCGATCTCCATTGGCTTTGTCCTTTCGGCGACCTCAATCTCCACCGGTTGTGGGGCAGCAGACAAGCAGCAGTTTTTCTCCTCTCTCTCTCTCTCTCTCTCTCTTTTCTTTGATGTGAAGCAAACGTGAGGTTGCTGGAATGTTCTTGAGGTGAAAAAGAAAATAAAAGAAGGGGGGCTGGACACTTATGCAGAGGAGAAAAACAAGAAAAAGAAAAAAGAAAAAAAGAAATGAAACGTGTATGGATGAAAATGAAATGAAATGAAGAAAAATAATATAAAAAATACAAAATCATAATTGAAAAATACTACCAAAATATTTTCGCAATATTTTCATAATAAATTTTAAGTAACAGATTGTTATTAGTTAATATTAGCGAGTAAAAAAATAATTTCAGTAGTGGGTTCAAATTAAAACTAGTAACAACTTTCCACATAAATTTTGTTGTGAAAGCATTGCGTAAAATGTTGTGAACATAACACTTCTCATGAAAAAATATAGTTGTTAAAAAAAGAATAAACAATGAATGAAGAAATAATATTTAAATGAGATAGAGAATGAGATAGAGAATTTGTTGGAAAGTGTATTTGCAAAAGTGAATAAGTAAAAGTTAAATGTCACTGTTCATTCTCCAAATAGTACAAAAATTTGGAGAAGCAGCTGGAAATGGCCTTAAAGGCTACAGTATTCCCTCAAAAGGCTACAGTATTCCCTCCCTTTCATGTATAGTTTCGTCCGCCTGTGTTATTAGTCTATTATCAAAGTACTTTTATAAAGTTTAAATTTACCTGATTTTTACAACAAAAAAGAAGAAATTACATTTCAAAACTAATGATGGAATTTACACAAATATTAATTCCATAAACATCAAATCAATCTCATATCCACGACAACTTAATCTATTTAATTCTAAATCACGCTATGTTGGCAACGCAGGGATTGGATGCCAATCTTAGTCTTTTATTTTACCCTCTGGCCTTTTTTTTTTTTTTTTTTTTTTTTTTTAATTTTTTGATACCAATCTCATATTTTTATTGGATCATAATATTGTTTCTAATATAAGAAATTATAATAAAAGTGAATGAGGCAATATATAGCGTAGTGTAAATACAACCTGTCAAATTAAAATAATCAGGTTCATTATTGTTACAAATGACAGCCAAAAAAATTGCTATTTTCTTGTGCGAGATAGAAGGAAAAGGGTATTTTTTGGCTTACCCTAGACCTATTGCGTTCCTAACTCCGTCAATACCCACAACATGAAAAATGAAAAAAAAAAAAAAAAAAAAAAAAATTGCAACAAAGATCTTGCACCAAAGAGACATTATAGTAGCAATAAACATAAATATGTGCGAATATTACTTTTTGTTGCAATAGAGACTTAAAAATACTAATATATTGCATCAATATTTTATTTGTTACAAGAACTTGCAATAACCTTGTTGCAATAGACTAATCCCCTCCCACATTTTATTTTCGCCAATTTTTCATTACCCACTATTACAAAAATAACCCTTTCCCTTCTATCTCGCATACTTTGCCTCTTTCTCTTTCCTATTCTCTCAATCCACCATTTTATTTTACAAAATAAAAAATTTGAGAGAGTGGAGCCTAATGACATTGCAAAAAATTATAGCAACAATATTTTTGTTGCAATAAAGTATTTTTAATAGTAATAAAAATATTTTATTGCAATAAAATGCTATTGCAACGAAAATTTTGTCACGATAGCCTATTACCACAAAGTTTATTGCAAAAACGTACAACGAAATATTTTTGTTACAATAAGGTTTTATTGCAAAAATTTTGACTTTATTGCAACAAAACAATTTGTTGCAATAGAGTGTTTTTTTTTTTTTTTTTTTTTTTTTCCTTTTAGTGACCATTTGTGCCCTTTGATCTTTCCCAAAAGAAGAAGATCATAATCTTGAATCCTAATCATATGGTTTGCCCTTGTCTTCATTGCGCTAGAGTGCTTTCTCTGCTATTGGGTGACACACAAAATGAAGAGCAATTGGGCTAGACAAGTCGTCAACCCACTCCCACTACCAGAGGATGACATAACTGAGGAGGCGTTTGGGCTTTGAGCTCAGTAGTGAGTCTTTTCAGTCTTCCTAGCCTACTTTTATTATGTTGTAGTCTCTCTTTTATTTCTTTCCACATCTTTATATATATATATATATATATTCTATTTTGTGGTATTTTTTCTTTGATAATGCAAGATTAGAGGTAATGATTATCTGGGTCTCTTACATTTTGTTGGTTTTGTGTGCTTTTAGTTAGGGTTTTATATGTTAATTTGAGAGAACCATTGCGTTACAAAAAGGGTGAGAATCTTTTGTTGTCGGGTATTGAATATAATCACGGTCTAGTAAGAGTATATTTTATGTACAATTCACAAGTGTGTAAGAAATTTTTTTTTAGAGAGTAGTGGAAACAAAACAAACATAAACATACCTTTAGTCATAATTATTTAAGTGTTTGGAAAAAAAGAAGACTCACTATATGATAGTGTATTTATAAAATGTGTCTTTTAGTCTATGACCTTTACTTCACATAATTCTTTTAGATGGAGACAAACTATATATCTATACTATACATAAGATGATTCCTCTATTTTAACTGGATTTTTATGTGGTTCAAAAATACCCTTATTAATGAAGGGTAATTTCATTTAGAAATACGGTCATAAATATCAAATAAAAAATTTCACTTTGAATTTAAAAAGAGAATTCCTAAAATTTAAGATTTTTTTCCCTTCAAGTTAAAAAAAAAAAAAAATTATAGTTACTGCTTATCTTTAAAGTTTATCCATTTTATTTGTTTGAAAAAAAAATTTTAATTATAATATATACAAATTATTAACTTTTGTCCAAAAAAATAGAAAATTTGTTCCATAACCCTATTTCTATCAAGGAATTTAAAACTTTTAACTTCAATATATTTATTAACCAAATGGGTTATATTGATTGAGAGTTACGTAGAAATTGTTATTCATTATAATGTTGTTCACAAATAAAATCCTTAAGACATGAGTTTTCATTTATCGCTTAAATGTGGGCCGCATAAATTTTTCTTAAAATCTAACAAAGTGACCCATCTTATTTTAGAGAATTGTAATACAATGAATAATTTCCCTGTGCCTTCGATCTTTTGAGCCTAAAGGAGCACAATAGCGACATTTTCCATCAAGTATTATCTTGCAACCTTTTTTGCTTAAAGGTGACATTTTATGTAAAGTATTAATCTTGCAAGCTCATCTCTTTAGATTGCCACAAATGCCTCTCTCTCTCTCTCTCTCTCTCTCATGTAGACTAGTTCCATTTTTTTCCCCCTTTTTTAATTATTAGCATTACCACCACCTTATCATAGATGACCATTTTTTTTTTTTTTTGGGCCTGAGTGCCATTTACTATTTAGGCAACAAAGATGTGGCATGAAGAGGACAGTCATTTGTAGCATTCTCATCTAATATCCAACATAGTTATATCGTTGTGATCGTGTCATCTAGACAAGCCGTATACTCAAAAGAGCATGTCAATAGTCAAAGCATTTTGTTTTGTCCTTGTCATCTTGAGTATCTGAAAACAGTGTGAATACGCATTGTTTTGGTCCATGTTGTCTAGAAGAAGAAATCAACGACATGCCATTTTCTTTACATTCTCTAGTTGGCATAGAAAATGGCATTTGGTTTAGGAAAACAAAAAGGCTCATAGCGTAATCACTCTTAACACATTTCTAATAAAAAATTCTCCCATATTAATTGATTAGAGGGTGAAATTGGGAATTCAAGACCCACTAAATGCAAGTATAACTTACCAATTAAAAAACAAAGGTCATCAACTAGGGAAGGAATGACATATCATGTGAATAAATATAATGATGGAAAAATTTTCAATTTTTTTTTTTAAACAATTGCTAATGTGGTGTGTTTTGATTGATACATTATAAAAAAAATGTCACTGATGAACCTATATGAAAATTATGTTATTTCAATCACAAATTAAATTTTTTTGTACCTCTAGTATTGTTCTGTGTGAAAAAATATATAGATAAGCCTAGAAAAAGGCTTATCAGCTAATTGCTTGCGACAAGTCCTATACAACAGAAGAAATAACATTTTCATTGTCAATATTAGAAAATGCCATCTAATGATCTCTATTCCATTAAAAACCTTATGACCATATTTATCAGGGAGGAAAAGAAGAATAAATACATTACAACTGTTCCGAGGAACAGGATATTACTACAAGATACAATTCATTTTATGAGTTGACTACAACAAATTACGTATACAAGAATGTATTTCTAACCATTAACATTTTATGTCCAAGCTTATCTTTGACAAGGAACAAATGGTGGAATAAAAACCTAAAAATCTAGACTGATAAAATACAGATGGGATTAACATCAATATGTAAAATACATGGGATCTCATCTTTGTGTCTGATCAGGTGTGTGGTTGCTGGTGGTAGATGATGATGCTGTCCTGCCATTTAGTATCCCATTATCCATTGGTGGACTTGAACCCCACTTCCCCTCTGATTCTGTTGGCTCTATAACCTTTACAGATCCATCAGTCAACCCAACTGCAAATTGGTTGGGATCCAGTGGATTTGCCGCAACAACAAGAGGGTGCACAGATTGGCTTCTACATTAAGTACATCACAGATTCTAAGACTCATATAATGATACCAAAAGCATGAAAATTAGTATGAATAACCACTCAATGAATTTCAAGCTCATTGTGAGTTACAAAAAATATATATATTGACCAATATATGAAGCAACAGTGCGAGCTCAGAAAGTGAGCAAGGATGTATAAGGGAAAACAAAAGGCAGGAAGTTTATTTGCGCAAGAGTGTAATATGTTATGAAATTTTTTTTATTGCGCTTCAATACCAATGATCAAATTTCAGAAAAATTAGACAGAAAATACTGTGTTTGGTGTACAAACCACGATGCCCTTACTTACCCATTTAAAGCTGCCTGTGACAAGTATGCTGATGGGGCAATACGACATCTTAGTCTCAGACTATCAGCATCAAACACCCCGATATTACCATCGGAAAAGGTAGCATAAACTAGTTGACTATTGCAAGAGTATGCTGCATAAGAAATGGGCGCAGACAGTGCATCTTGTGGGACCCACTGCAACAGAAGAATGCATAAGCACACACACCAAGTGTGTTCCAAGAAATCATTTACAAGCATTTGACAGACTTCCTACCTGCCGTATGCGGTCCATCTTGGAGGCATCATATATAGCTAACTGTGTCTCATGGACTACCAGCAAGCGCGTTTGGTCAGAGTGGAACTGTACTCGAGTGTCGCTGACAGGTGCCTTTCCAGCAGGTATTTGGATTGTAAATGACTTCCTCTTCTCCCATGTGTCAATGCTCCACACACAAAGCTGCACAAAATAGTTGACATATTAAAACTAGAACCTAGTCATCATCCTAAAATGTTTATCAATTTTTAGATTAAATAAGTTAATAAATGTGCTCCAGCAGGCTTGTACAATGTCCTCCCAACTGGGCAACATATTTAAGATAAAGCAACAAACTGAAAAGTTATTTGACAATTATTATTGTGTTGTAATAGTATTAAACATAGCAAAAGAACCACGTATGCCACTTACTTGAGCATCAGCCCCTGAAGAAACCAGGATATTAAGATTCGTTGAAAAAGCTAAACCAGTTATCCGCTTCTGGTGTCCCTTCAGTTTTGATTTTACCTTAAAATAACATATAATTCACACCAGTTTATATTAAGAGAGCAGCAGAAATCACTTTTTTTTTTTTTTTTTTTGGGGGGTGGGGGTTGGCAAGGGGGGTGGTGTGATTAACCTATGAAGTAATTACCTCATCAACTCTAACATTATATATGTGTATAGTTGAATCCTCCATTCCAATAGCTATGATGTTATTATCTTGAGGATGAAATGCTAGGAAGGTAGAAGCAGGGGGTGCTGCCATGAATGTTGTCATTACCTACAAATTAGAGCAATTGATGGCAATCCATTAATAATCCCAATTTTGATTAAGTTTGCAAGACATGAATGGAATGACTTACCTTGAATGTCATCATATTAAATAATGAAACCTTTCCACCACATGCTGACATCACATATGAGTCATTTTTTGATAGTGCTATACATGGTACTGATTCTTCAAGGTTGACACCTGAGACATCATTAGCCATAAGAAGACCACTGTTTGGTTGCCAGTGCTGAGGAACAACATTGGCAGTGGCCTTTAAACACACACAGACTTCAGAAATCCCCTCCAACAAAAAAATCTCAAGCAGACACGCACAAAATATAAAGGAAGAAAAACTAAGTGAACATGCTTTAAACTAGCAATTACCTTTCCACTTGGATTTTGTTCGTTCCGTGTCCATTTCCACAGCTTCTGAACTCCATTTGACCCAAGTGCCAAAACCCCAACGCCAGAATTTGTATACAGAAGTCGAACAACCTAAGTATAAACATAGGACAGAATGCATCATCAAGTATATAAACTTTATAATAAAAAGTCAAATATAGTAAACTTGCAGAGAGTTGAGAGGTCACATTATAACCAACCCGTGTATTAATTCTTTTGAACTTTTAGTAAAATTTATAATACTTATTGAAAATAAGGTATTAAAAACAAGAAACTTCACAAACCTTGCTCGAAGAATCTGTGCCTTCTGGCATGGTAACTAATCGGCACTGGACAGCATCCACAATTTCAGACAACTGCCAGGGTTTGGTTCTATCAGTTACATCCTCCATGGCTCTTGGCTTTTCCATGCTTCTACCATTTTGATCAACTCCATTCTTCAAAGATATAAAAGTAAAAAAAAAATTCAACACTTCGCCAGAATGTATTTGCCAAAATGCAGTAGCTCATTTACAAAGAAAGTTTGGGGGGAAGGGTGTGGAAAGAAAAATAATAGAAAATGGTTTTCCCAAGAAGAAAAAGTAATATCATAAGCAGGGGAAAAAAATTAAAACAGTTAGTGCCACATCCTTGAACCAGTCACTAGGCATGTTTCATGTGAAGCATGTTCACCGCACACGAAAAGTAAAAGTTTAAAAAGGCAGGCCCATAAAAGGGACCATGTCAAGAAATTAATACATGAGGGGAAGGAAGTTGACTGCTTTATTTATTTCCTTGACATGTTTTAGTCAAAACCCAGAACTAGGGAAATCAGAGGATTTAAATAGCGCATGTGCCTCTTCATATTTGTTGAATGCAAGCTAACCAACATGCATAATTGCTGCTACAGCCAACATATAAACTTCAACAAAAATTTCACATTCCAATTAAGAAAGATCAAGCTGCGTACAATAATTGGAGAAGGCCTGACAGGAGAGCTCCTTTCCACTTTGCAATTGACTGGATTGACATTTGTTATGGCAGGAGAGCCAGATACCTAATGAATAGACACAAAAAGGAGATCCCAATAGATATTTATTTAATATTTTTAAAAGCATGCAAGAAAAACTAAAAGATATGGTTTAAACCTTGGCTGCAGCCGATTCAATGGGCAATCTCAATGCTTCAAAAGATGGGGGTTCAATGGGTCTTAAAGATCTGAGACCAGCAGCATTTGCAAGTATCTTGAATCCATTGTCTGCTGTTGTAACAGCGAGAAGATTCCCTTCCTTGTTAAATCTCAAGCGAGGAAGACTCTGAAACAATTGATAAAATAAGGTAAGAGCCCAATATAAAAGCAGAGATGTCTCAGAGAAGATCTACAAAATAATCCATGTAATACTGACCGGGAGCCCACCATCGGCCTCCGTGCTAGTGAGAATATTGTTATTGTCCATATCCCAAAACTTTATCTGGCTATCCTCACCAGCAGCCAAGAAGTGATTCTGAGTTGTGTCAAACTGCACAACACCTGCTGATTTCTTTCTAAACCCAATATAACTCCTCTTTATTGCTCCTTCACTTTCATTCCATTCAACTAGAAAAGAATCCCCATCTTTACTTGTCCCACAAGAGAACAACCTGAAAAAGAGATAAAACAAGAAGAGGTAAGAGATACATCTAAATGGAATAGAGAGAACATAAATTACATATTTACCCCACTTTAATTTTTTTATTATCATAGATTCAACTAATCTTACCTACTTCCATCAGCACTGTAAAGCATTGTAGTACACCAGTGTCCAGGAGCATCATAATCAACTCTAGAACCCATATTGTCGTATAGCCAGGCCTTTATTTTTCCATCAAAAGCTGTTGAAAATATGAACTGCAAATTCACAAGTGTAACTGTTAATGCCAATGAAGCAAGTTCTTAACTAGGAAAAAGAATTTGAAATGTACGATAAATGCTTCACACTCATGATTCATGTATGGAAGGCATGGGAGTTCGCTCTAACAGAATAGGCATTAATGGAAAGGTAAAGCAGCAGTAATGATGACAACGGCAGAGCAATAATGGTGGTCCAGTGAATTTCAACATATGGTGAAGCTTGTGACTGAAAGTTGGTAGCACAATGGTTACTAAGATGGTGAGGCTGTAACTGAGGTGCAACTATAGTGTAATAGCAATGGGAAGCCAATGCTAATGATGTAAAAGCACTACTTTTTTTATTTGGGTTTTTTTTGGGGGGGGGGGGGTGTTATAACTATAAGAATTAAATGCAACGCCTACCCCACCTTCATGCATGCATTTAACCATTGTGCTCTGGCTACAGCAGGTAGTCAAGTTGACTATGGTTATAAGGTGGTAGTGGTATGGAGCTACTTGTGTGATGGTGGTGCAAATGCAATTGAAGTGTTTGGTAGCAGTGGAGGCAGTTATGTCATGAAGGTTGTTGGTCCGCAAGAACGAGCCATGATCATGGTGGAATTGTCATTAATATCAAAGGGCTTGATGATGGCAATTACCAGGTGAATGTCATCACACTATTCAAGTTTTACCATGACCATTACAGGTTAATCAAAGTGTAAATTCTGAGATTGAAATAAATATATGCTTAGTCAACCTTAAAAACACTGCTTAAGCTCAGTTGTCTGAGTAATATATGTATGTTATATAATGTACAAGGATTTTGAACTAAATCAGCTTTAGAGCCTTCTTATATGATTCAAATATTGATGACCGCTCTAAAAGTATATTTTGACAACCCATAAAGCTTTCTCCTTTCACTATACCTGAATATTCTCCTTGTGATGAGGACAGATGGAATATACTGGCGCCTCGTGACCTTCAAAGTTGAATAGTCTTCGGCCCGCCGAATCCCACACCTGTATCAACTCTTCCATTTAGATAATGTGGAGTGTTTTTCATCAATTGTAACATATAATAAAAAATGGTTCTCACCTTTATCAGCTTGTCATCTCCACAGGACACAAGACATAGTTGTTTATTTGGATGGGCAAAGGCCAAGTCATTCACGGCTCCATTATGGGCATCAATCTGCCATGACAAAGGAACACGAGTCAAGCTACACATACAAATTTTTCCTAGATAAAAAAGCAGAAACATCACTTCACCTCTAAATTTTGGCGAAGATCATTTGATCCATGATAAGCATACAGGTGAATCAAATGCTTGGTAAATGCAACCCCTGCAGCAAGAAAACTAATAAGATACACAAACTGACATGTTAAAATTTTTAGTCAACCACTTTGTTCACATACCCACAAAATTTCCATCTGGACTCCACGTAACTCGGCTGACAGATATCGGTATATCTTTGGTAACAGAAGCCTGAATAGACACCCAATTGTCAGACTCCAAAATGAATATAGGTTCATATTCTCGAGCACCATGGTACTAATTATTCCTCCTTCTGTCCCAATTTGTTTGTCTTTTTCAAAAATCCAACTTTTTAGGGAAACATAATTTATTGTCTCGTTTGCTGTATAAAAATGTATAAGTTTCCCAAACTACCCTTAAATAAATTTATCAAAAATGATTTTGGAAATAAAGTAAAGGCATAGTAGGAACATTAGTATATTAGTATTTAGTTTTAGAAACAGGACTATTTTGGGACATCTCAAAATGGAATAGAAGACAAACAAATTGGGACGGAGGGAGTATTATTACTGGTCCACCATCAAGATATTAGTTTTCCAATAAAACCCAATAAAGTTGCCAAAATGTCAGCATTATTTCAAGATACATTTTATTGACTTTTAAATTATATTATTAACTTTACAAAAATGGGGATTAAAAAATTAATACTAAGACATTGTATGATACACACTAAAAGGTGAGAATAGACACCTGAAACCCCAATGAACAGGACGCCATTTCCCATATCTTGAATTGCTTTGAAACCAGCCTCTCACGCGAGGCAACTTCCCAGAGGGTAATTTCACCATTACTAGAACCAACTGTTAAACAGAAACTACAAGTCAGACAAAGAAAAAACTAAATAAATAAATTAAACAATAATCTATTTGTTACAAAATTAGCTATTAACTGTAAGAAAGGCCAAGATAAAACTATTGTACCAAGTAGCAATGTGTGATGAGAAGGATGAAAATCCATGCTTGTGACAGTGGATCCTTGATGCAGTGTTACAGCTACTGCTCTGGGCAGGTCCTCCAGTGACCAAGGAGCTTGCTGTCGAGTGGTCGGATATGTGACCTGAAAATTGAAGTAGCAGAAAGGAATACCAGAATTGATCACTAAATATGGTTTAGTAGCAGAAATACAAGAGGCAAGAACTCAAAATTACAAATAGTAAAGAAACGTTGAGAATATTACCTCCTCAACAGATTGAGCAGACCGCAACCGTTTCATTAGTTGTTCATGATCAGTACTTGGATAATCCACCATACCTGGAGCTGCTGGAGGTGTTCTTGGACGTTTCAAGATTGGAACTGTTTAAATTAAAAAGTAGATCATGCCATGCATACATATCTACTTAGAGATAATTAAATAAGTAGAAATCAACTTGAGAACCCATATCAGATTATATCCTTCAGGTTGAAGTGACTATTACTGCCACCTGCTGAAGCAGAGCGAAAAAAATTGGACAAAATTTTCCAGGTGTCTTTATAAAGTCTGTTACCAAAGTTTGCAAGACTAAAAAAAAAAAAAATACCCTCCAAAATCTATTTAGAACACCACTAGAAATCAGTAACTATTGACAATGATATTCAACATCTCTTCATTCATACTTCCACTCCCTCCCCTTTTTCTTTTTTCTTTCCAAATAAAAGAAGAAAATAAACAGATGAATCAAAAGAAAAAATTAGCGTTTTACAATTTTAAGGGCAATTCTGCATCTCAAGAAGAAAAATGTTATCAGCACAATTTAGTATAAGTTTCATGCTCTTCAAAGTTAAAACCAATCCTTTGTCTTTGAAAGAAAGATGAACCACGTATATGCCCATTTCATCTAATGAAAATTTCTAACCTTGATTCTGTGGAACAGGTATGGATGATGCAGTAACAACAGAAGCTTGGACAGATGAAGCAGAGGCATTGGCCATCCAACCAGCTAAAGCATTAGCATTGGCAGCTGCTGCAGTGGGTGGAAAGGGCTACAGACATTAAAAGGGAAGAAAAAAAAATTTAATTATTCCACAAATAACAACTTATTACTTAGTATGCTTTAAAGGGAGAAAGAAGGGGGGGGGGGGGGGGAGGCATAAAAATTTTCTCAGTGCATAATATCATACACCATGAGCTCCAAGTGAGGAATAAGCAGCAGGCTTTGCAACTGCAGCGACTGGGAGATTGACAGGTGTTGGTGCAAGAGGACCATTTGGAGGTGAACAAGTGTGGTCTGTGAATAAAGTTTTAATATCTGGGTTTGGCCTTGGGTTCTTGCAAAGCTGGTGCTGCCAATTCAAACTACATAGACAACAGTCACAGATCAGATATCAGACAACCATATATAGGCACAACAATCAGAATCATTACAAGCTATATATAAGATAACATGAGAGTGGGGCAAGGGAGCGACAATAATCCTCAATTGCATTGGTATTTTTATTTACAGCATAATGAGAGAGAGAGAGAGAGAGAGAGAGAGAGAGAGAGAGAGAGAGAGAGCTGTTTTATGAAAATATTTTTTCTTGCAAGAAGACATAAATGTATGATTAGTACAAATGTCGAAGTAGCATCAGCCACAGTAATTCACTAATTCCTTATTCTATAGGAGCAAACAAGTAGGGCAGCTTGTTATATACTCCCTCCGTCCCTTTTTTTTTTGTCCTGTTTGAAAAGTCAAATTTTTTAAGGGAACATCATTAATTGTCTTGTCTATCTTTCAAAAATGTATAAGTTTCCAAAACTACCCTTAAAAAAATATATCAAAAAATTGAATTAGTAAATTAATAGGGATATAATAGGAACATTAGTAAATTAATGACTTTTAATTTTAGAAACATGACAATATTTTGGGACATCTCAAAATGGAATAGAGGACAAAAAAAGTGGGACAGAGGGAGTAGAAAGGATTTAGAAAAATGCAAAGCCGGTATAACAGCACAACAAAAGAGGATAAATTCAAAACCTTAACTTGCTTATCCCATACATCATCAGCCGTACCTTTGGTTTATTAAAGTCCGAAGTCTTGATGACTTCAGAGTAGGGAAAACAAGCTTCTCGCGAAACAGGGGATTTGCTTCAATGAGTTTTTTAAGCTCAATCAACATTATGCTACGAGCTGTTTTGGTATCACCATACTTGGACAGCTGCTCATTTTCCCTGGTAAGAAAATAACTTGAGACTCATCAACACACATAACACAAGCAGAACCATAAATTAGAATTCTACCTTGAAACTTTGTCTCTTTTTTTTTTTTTTTTCCCCTTAAGGGGAGATGTATATGGAAAGGAATCTTCAGGGTAAGGCTTAACATTTTTAAGCACATAGACATCACTTGATAAATTTGGGGTTGTAACTCAGATAGTAGATCACTTGCTCGCAAATTGTGCCAATGTAATGAATTATACCAGTGTAAGCCAGCAATAATCAAATTCTTGCAATCTCACTCTGCCTTGGTGACCAATCAATTGATTTCTGTCTTCTTTATCCTAATTTCCATTATTTTATTTACCACCAAATTACCAATTATAATTTAACAACATCAACAAATATCCAACACATAATACATGCCTGTCATTTTCAGGTGCTGCGGACAATGTGTTATACCCAGAGTCTTAGATAGAAATACATAACAACTCCACCATATATACACCTAGCGTTTCTTGTAACACTATGTGGGGTGCTTCATTAGGTTTATGAGCAGAAGTGGGAAAGGTAAAAAGATGAGACTCAAATTTTTCCTTATATTTTGCTTTAGGTCTTATGAAATAGAGTGACTTAGCCAAGTTGTTAAACCAAACTAAATTAACTAAATCTTTTAATCCTGCCCCCCAAACCCCCCTTTTTATCCCCTTCTCCATGCTTTGAATTTAGAAAAATAGAAACCCAGTGTTACTTTCTTTGCATACATTTTTTTAATTCATTAAACAGGCCACAGAAGGAATTAGCTGATCAATATTATACCAGCTAATAAATCCATTTACCATAAAGGTATGAGAAGTTACCTGAAATTGCTAAGAGTTAAAAGCTGAGTGATTTCTTTGTACAATTCCTCATTGAATGTTGAGAAAACTTTCAAATCATTCACTAATATTTCAACAGCCTTTGCCTTGTCTTGCCTATAATATCATTAAACACACAAAGAGGAGGCAAAAAATTATACTTTCTATAAAAAGAAATAATTTAAAAAAAAAAAAATTATAACAAATATAGATTAAATATACCGATCAAGTGCTTCAAGATACTTCTGCTTCCTGATTTCAAAGAATATCTTCATGGAGTATCTATTATCATCAACTTTGGTAAATCCTGATAAATACTTCTCGACTTCTTCCCACTCTCCAGCCTGAACTTTTTCCTCAAAGTACTTCATGTTGAAGAAAAACCCTGATTCTTTCTCAAGCCTATAAAAATCAAAATTTCTTTTTTCAGTAAACAAAAATGGCCAAGCAAATTACCAATTCATATGAAATAATTTAATTTACCAAAAAAAAAAAAAAAAGAGAGAGAGACAGAGAGACGGAGAGAGAGACAAATGGAAAGAAACTTGAGTGCGATGAAGTCCACCACTGACCACTCAGCCCCACCAACAAATTTAAATAGCATAGTAAAGTTAAGAATTTCTTTCCTTTTCTTCTTCATATTCAGATTACATGTTCCGGTTTCAATTCCAGAATTTCTCAAAAGCCAAAAACCAGAAATTATTATTATTATTTTTTAATGGAACCTACATCTTAAATTTATTTTTGTCGGAATCGAATACAGCAAAACCCCCCACTCGGTGACAACCAATGCAGTTATATTCTAAGTTTAACTGAAATTATCACTTTTAAGAAACCAAAACAACAGAACACAAATTTGTTTTAAAATTTCCCTCCGTTTCTTCCCTTCACTTATGGTTATTTCCAAACAGTCTAATTTCTAATTTCAAAAAACAGAAAAACAGCTAATCCTACATCAAATTCCACACTCTTATCAACTAAAACCAGACCAAAAAAATATCTATAAAAAATTCCACTTAACTGGAATCAATACAACAATTCAGCCCTATCACGTTCACCAAGTTGCGTACACAACACCCAAAAGTCTCACACACACATACATGCATACAAACTTCAAATTCACAAACTTTCCCTTTTCAGTTTTCATAACACAAAAACAAAATCCACATCACCTACATGCATATAAAGCTGAAATCACAAACATTTCCTTCTATTTCACCCATTTCCCTCCACAACCAATCACATAAACACATCAAAAACGCATACATAAACACATATTTAGCATATCAAAAAAATATATCAACACAAAGAGATAAAGTAACACAGAGAGAAAGAGAGAGTAACAGAGACTCACTTGTGCACAGACTCCTTGAACTTCTCCTCCTCAAGGAATTGAAGTATGAGAAACACCAATTCTCTGCTCAAAGATGACATCTTTCCCAACCAAAAAAACCCAACAAACAAAGCCCAAATTCCCAAATCCCCCAAAATCCCCCAACAACCAAAACAAAAACAGCTCAAACAAACAGAGACACAGAAAAAAAGCTTCAAAACCCACCAAAGAAACAACCCAATTAAGCCCAAATCACACACTCCAAGCTCAGAAATGCTCAAAACAACCTTATATCCCTCGAAATTCAAGCTCTTTCCGGCGATTTCTCAGCTCTGATTCCAAGGTTTCTAGGGTTTCAAAGGCTGCGGATAAGAGAGGGAGAGAGAGAGAGAGGGAGACTTGGTCTCGCTATCTTCGATGCGTTTGTACAGAGAAGAAGCTTGGGTCCTTTCTCTTTCTACTGACCTATCAGTGATAAGCCCGTGGACTTATCTGATCTGCAGTAGTACTTATTGTATCTGTGGCTGTGTCCTTATCATTGGTTGAGTGATAAGTCAAATGAAAGATAGAGAAAGAGTGTGTTCCGGAATCGAAACCACACATTCAAATCTAGTGAATATTCGCTTCACACGTCCAGTCGTATCGTACCCAAATTTTTATTTTATTTTTTATTTCTTTTCGCACTGTCGCTTTCACTTTTTTATCTTTCTCGTTCTATTGGGTGAATGGTCTTTTCAATCTTAAAATTATCACTTTGTTTTTAACCCCATTTTCTCGCGACTTTTTGGTTTCATTCATAATCCACTAAAGTCCAGCAATAAATAAATAAATAAAGTTAACCCAACAAAATTCTGCAATTTTTTTCTCAATAAGTTGAGTTATTAGCTCGCTATGTGTGAGTTTAACATGGCTTAATTTTGTCAGTTTATTTTGGTATTTAGTTTATTTTTGTTATTATTTATGTGTCTCATTCTACTTTTTGATGCTATTCATGAGTTTCACTATACTATTTCAAGTAAAATTTTATCTTTATTTACAATACTTTCAACAAAAAATTTATCAATTTCAGCAAAATAAGCGGATCACAAACAAACTATATATGTCAAAATAAAATGAAGTAAATTTAAAAAAAAAATTGATACTCATCCAAGGTCAAAATAAAGATGTTGTAAAAATATTGTGAGATTTTATTGTCTCTTTATATATATATATATATATATATATTTTTTTTTAATAGATAAGTGACAAAGTTGGTGTACATATTAAATGTTTAATGTCTTTATCTCTTTCCCTTTTATTCCATAAGTTCTTTTGTTTACACTCATAATAAATTATTAAGCTTCTTTGCCGATAATCTTTCTACTTAGGTGGATTGTAACTCAATTCAAAGTTTGTCCTCATCTTAGCTATTCCAAATTGGATTTTTGCACAGTAAGATGCTAAAAGCACTCACATTAATGTGGTTGTTGCAATAGTGGTGTAAGTTTATATTAACATTATTCGTTTTGTATTTAGTTTTTTATTTTCTTTTTATGTATCTCGAGTATGAAGAAAGAGAATTAAAGATGGTTATTGTTTGTGCAAAAAGAGAAAAATTTTTTAAAAAATTTAAAATTTTGATATTTTAGTAAAATATAATATAAAATAGATAATCTAATGTGATGTGCTTTGAAAAGCAAGTATATAAAATAGAAAATGTACGTTCTTATGTTAAAATAGACATAAATTTTTACATGACCGAGCTGATGCAAATGCTCTAAAATTGAGATTGTTTGTTCTCTTAGTACTATTTGGCACTTTGCCTTTTTGGTGTACTTTTGTGGGTGGCCTTCTATAATATTTCCTTTATTCAACCAAAAAAAAAAAAAGTCTATTTATTATATTGTATTTTTTATATTAAAATACATTTTTTTGAATAAGAAGTTAAACAAAAAAAAAAACATTTTCTCAAACGGCTCCTACTCCTAGAGTGGATGTATATATTGGATATTTTATTTTCATTAATTTATTTTAATTAGAAAATAAATTGACTAAAAATACAATTATACATTGGAAATTAAAAAAAAAATTCAGAAACCAAAATTTTATTTTGGAAATAAATTTAAGTCTTAAAAAGACAAAATCTTTTTTTTAAAGAAATTGGACGAAAGCTAACCTAAAATATAAACCAAACTTATAAGTTATACCAAAAAATGCTTATAAGATAATGAACAATCTATATTAAGTTTTCACATATTATAGAAAATAAAAATATCAAATGATATTCTAATGATACTTTATTCGTGTCTATATTCAAACTCTATCTCTATTCTTCTATTATTTATCTGTAAAAATATATAGGATCCGTTTGGATACAGATTATTTTGCTGAAAATTGAAAATACTGTAACAAAATAATTTTTAAATATGTGAATAGTGCTATGAGACCTATTTTTAATGAAAATTTTGTTAAAAAAATATGTTTGTGGGTCCCATAAACAGTGCACAGAACCCACTGAAATCTCTCAAAAGCTACCTTTACGCGCTTCTTAAAAAAAAAAAAAAAAAAAAAAGCTGACACTGGGTGTGCATCAACTGGATCCAAACGCGCAAATAGTATCAAAAGTTCTATAATTCAATTGATTATCCTCTCAACCATGGTAACCATTTTATTTTTTGATTGAATTATAAAAATTATATATTATTAATAAATAGGATAAGAAGATGGGAGACAATGCAACATATGTACAATGTTTTATGTTCCTACGCAACATACCACTCACTAGTTTTTTATGTTGTCGGTTTACTTGTGCTATTTCGTTTCGTGGCTGTCATTTTTAAAGACTATTCAAAATAAATTTTCTCGCGGTTTTTTCTTTTGTGGTATGTATCTTTTTTGAGGGATTGGGATTGGCTGGTTGGGTTCAAAAGTCCATACTCGGTTCTCACGCGCCTGGTGGGACCCTTTTATTTTTTTTTGGTTTTTGTCAGTTTCTAATTTGGGATTTGTTGGACAATTAGTGTGAAACTATGTGATAATGTGAGTGGGTCCCATAATGCGTAGGATTAGAGATTCAGATCTGATTGATTTTAGGAAAGTGCGACAAAGATTGAAGTGGAGGATACGATCCCCTCGTATATTTCTCTTTTATTTTATTTTTTGGGCGTAATGGAGGATATGAATATGATACTCTTAGTTGCTTTCATAAAAAAAGAAAAAAGAAAATGATACTCTTCTATGCTTGAATTTGAAAAGTAATATTTTTATAATATTTTTCATAATATTTTTATAATAGATTTTAAGTGGCAAATTATTACTATTTTTTTAAGGAAATTTCTATTTATGGCATTCATTTTTTATGATATTTCTTTATCAGCAAATCAAGATACCAATCGGATTTTAGTTAAATAGTAATTGAATCTCAAATCTCTTATTCAACCACAAGAAAATTTATCAGTTGAACTAATTAAAACACACTGCTAACTGTTATTAGTTGTTAAAAAAGTAATTTCAGAGGTGGAGTCAAATTAAAACTAATAATAACTTACCATCTATGATAAGGTCTCAATAGTTTTTATAATTTATTTTAGAAGTGTTAAATTGGTATGTTGAAATTGATATTAATAAAAGTTGTATATATAATAGATTTATGTAAATAACAAATTATCACATCAACAAATGAGCATTTACTTCTCACCTAAATTCTTTATTTGATGACAAAAAATTATATTCTTTACTTTTTTTTTTTTTTGAGAATGATTATATTCTTTACTTGACAATAAAAAATTTATAATCATTGAAATTACAAGAAACCTATACTTTTAAAGATTGTTGGCCAATATACTATAGGTTACAAAAGGTCTATACCATTTTCTCTAACCTGTTTTTCGTGTATGTGTTCTATAATGACATCATTACTTGACGAAGAAGGGATTGTTTATCACTTATCAAAGTACTTAAAATAGATATTAATAATGAATATTTTGGTTAGATTTTTTGAGTAAGTAGGAATGGTATAAGAAATGAATTAATCTTTTTAAAGCTTATTTTGATACGTCCCAAAAACAAATGCAAGACACTCAACGTAGAATTGATCAAGAGAGCAAACTTTTCAGTTTGTAAGTTTCATTTTCATGTAAACAAATATATTAGCAAAAAAAAAAAAAAAAGAAAAGAAAAGAAAGATAAAACACCTATTTTTATATGTGTTTATATGTAAACACTTATTTTTATAGGTGTTTAAGATCTTATTAGTAAGTTATAAAACAAGTATCATGGATTCAAACTCTAACTATCCTAAAGTTGTAATATATATATATATATATGTGTGTGTGTGTGTGTGTGTGTGTGAGAGAGAGAGAGAGAGAGAGAGAGAGTGACAAGTAATTTTTATAGAAGAGCTTGTTGTACTAAGTCCTTAAAGTGTGAAAGTACAGTTTCAACATGACTTATACCCCCCCCCCCCCCCCCCAAAAAAAAGAAAACATAAAAAAAGAAAAAAAGAAAAAAAAAGCAAACATGTTATCACATTCAGTCATTCACTATATTTATGACTTGTGTTGTGTGCTTTTTATGTTAAATCTAACTATAAGTCTACTAACTCAATTTTATATTATATATATTTTTTACAACATGTTTGAGATATTGTCTTGTGATTGGTGCATGATAAAAGTTGTATTAATAGTGAGTGTGAGTTCATGAAAAATGTGGTATTGCACCAATCATGACATTACACTGAATAATTAAGTTGCGATAAAAATTGTGTTCTAGCTAGTAGCCTAGCATTTTTCTGTAAACTCTTGTACCGGTGCATTTATACTTGACCACTGTGATTCAATATGTTAAAATAGATGGAATGTGGTAGGAAGGAAGTATGATGCAGCATGTTTAAGAAGAGAGCAATGATCCAAATGCTTTGTTAGTGTGGAAACAAATATATGATTGCATGTTTGAAAATTTTGTAGGAAGAAGCGTGTAGGCTTCATCATTTCAAACTAGGTTTTTGTGAGTGCATTTCATGGTTGTAAATGCAATAAAGTGGCATGGGAACAAAACCTTTTGTGCTGTATTGGCAAGAGCTTTTCGGCTGGTGTTGGAAGTTTTAGTCGATCATTCACCTACCAACACCCACGTATTGATTTTATAAATGTGTAGGATTCATATATTGTAAGTTGTAGGATGTATGTATCCGATAGCGATAAATAAGATACCTTAGCTTATCCGCAACAACACTGATAACAAAATCATCCACTATTTTTTTTTTTTTTTTTGAGTTATACAAAAACTCCCACTTAACTAAAAATGCCTCAAAAAAAAAAAAAAAACATAAAACTATTTTTCATATTTATATATATATATATATATATATCCAAAACCAAATGATATTAATGCATAACAAATTGACAATATATTTTTAAAGATATTATTGAATATGTTAAAGGCTAAAGAGGTCTGGAATTTAATCCTCGTCTACACCAAAAAAATCAAAAACCTATTGGTATTTTAGTTTGATGATAATGAGCATAATTATTAAAAGCGGACATTATAGATGGAAACTCTATTAAAAAAAAAAAAACCTTTTTATTATTTTAATAGCCGGTATCTTAAGCCTTGAATGCATATTGTATATGCTTATCTTACATGCACATAAAACCAATATATAGTAATCATACATGCACGTGAGAAATGCACAACATGCCAAAAAATAAAAAAAATGAAAAGGAGATTCTCGTGTATACCATGGTCCATGGGAGATTAATTATACAAGTGTTTTTCCCCCCCTAAGAATAAGAGTGCTCTTTAGAGGATGGTTCTATATCCCTTCCCAGAAATTTCTACGAAGGGCCTTTGAAATGACCTTTTCCATTAAAAAAAAAAAAAAAAAAGAAGAAGAAGGAACTTTTCCATTATGGACCCATTTGTTTACGTGGTCTCACATATTCACATTTCTTGGTCCTTTTTATTATTTTTTTTCCCTTTCTTTTTTTCCTTATGAAAGGGGGTTATATTCCTCAAAAAAGAAGGGCCCTTTATTAATTTATATATATATATATATATATTCTCAAAAAATAAAAAAATTATTCACATTTTTATCATATTATTCAAATTTTGTAATACTTTAAGATGTCCAATAATTTAGCAAAAAAAAGAAAAAGAAAAAGATGTCCTATAGGTTTCCTTTATGTGGTTATCTAATAGAGGTACCAGTGACTACAACATCTTTAAAATTGCGTTGAGCAATTCAGTTATGATTTTCTCTTTCAATTTCGATTCTCAAGTTTCTTTTACTAATAATTCTCATCAAAGCCATCTCTACGCAAAATCATGAAAAGATAATTTGACTCTTATTTTTTCTCCAATCTTTAATTCTAAAAGTGGTTGGAAAAGTTTCTCATTAATGTTAATGTGTGCACAAGTCTAGTCCATTGATCAATGCCTATTGGCAAGTAAAGAATTTCATCCCTTGAATACTTATTGACAAATCCATATTCTTTTCAAAGTGTGGTGATGCTGAGTATATTCCAAGTCATGTAATGTAGCTATTGCCCAATGATTATGTATGCTCACTTGATTAAAGAGATCTTGTTGCTTCTGACTATTGTCATTTCTCGAGAGTTTACATTTGTGCATAGGAATGGGAATGGGGGAAACTCAATAGTTACTTTTGTTTGTTTGTTTTTATTTTTGGATTAACAAAATATGAAGAATTATAGTTTTTCCATTTAGCTCCACACTTTTTTTCGTTGTAACTTAGGCCTTGTTTGGTTGTTGAGTTACTCATTACTCATCACTTAAATATCATCACTCATCACCCTATAACTCATTTCTCATAACTTAAAAATTCCCAAAACACACCCCACCCTTATTTGGCAACTAAACCCGGTTTAGTTTACTTTCTAAAAACTCACCTTTTTGTGGGACCCACGGACAAACCATTGTGCAGTGCACACAGAACAGTTACCCATGGTGACTTTCATTTTTGTTTGCATTCCCCTCATCTCTCGTATGCTCTACCCTTATTTGCTTAAACTTTCACACTTCAGCTCTCATACCCCAAAGCCACTGACCACCCTTGAGTAGGAATGGCCACGAGTCGGGTTTGGGTCGGGTTTTTGCATACCCGGACCTGACCTATGGGTCTAAACTTGTGACTCGAACCCGGCTCGATTATTTAACTGATTTTTTTTATGGGGCCTAGACCCGCCCCGCCGGGTCCCGCAGGCCCCATTTTTTGAAACAAGCCCCAAACTCAACATCAAACCCACGACCAAACAACCAATCCAAAAAACCCTTCTTTTCAAATCTCCACAGCCACACCCAAATTTAAAAAAAAAAAAAAAAAAATCCCATTTTTCAATCCTCAAACCTAGAAATAACCAAACCAACAGAGGAGATTTCAAATCAATCAAAAAATAAATATAAAGATAAGATAAAAATAGAAATGGAGAGAGAAGAGAGACTTAGCCTTGAGTTGGAGATCAGAGAGAGAGCTTGAGCTCTTTGGCCTTGGGTTTTAGATCTAGAGATAGAGGGAAGAGTGCTTAGGTTCAGCCATGGAGGCTTATTGGCTATTGAGCGAGAGAAAGAGACGGAGCTGCCTCAGATGGTGGCTCGCAGCGGCTGCTTGTGGTGGCATCAAGTGGGGATGGGACATTTTGAGAGAGAAAAACTAACCGAGGCGTATGAAACTTCGAGAAATTTCGAAAGAAAAACTTTGATTTGTTTCTGTGAGCTTGGTTGAGGCGTGGCTGCGTGCTGTGGCACTGAGGCGTGATGAGGCACTGAGGCGTGAGTGCGTGATAAGGCACTGACTGATGCATGAATTGAAATGGGAATGAGAGGCGGCTGGGCTGGGTATTGGGTTAGTGAGTGGTGACTTAGGGTTTACAAATTACAATGATATATATATATATATATATATAAAAGGGGGGGGGGGTTTAGTAATCTCACATAAACGAGTAATATCTGGGCCGGGTTTCGGGTTTTTTAATAAAACCAGCCCCAACCCGGACCCGCTTTGGGTTTTTTTTTTTTTTTTTTTTAAACTCATATCCGACCCTATTCTTTATCGGGCTGGGTAAAATCCAACCCATTAGGGTCGGGTCAGGTCGGGTATCCGCAGGTCGGATCTAAATTGCCATCCCTGTCCTTGAGCTCAACTCCTCCATCCTTGCCCAACTGCGCTGCCGCCATGGTTCCTTCCTACCTCATCTTCCTCTTTCCTCATCCTTGAAACCAAATCCACTAAGGGTCTATTTGGATTCCGCTTATTTTACTGAAAACTGAAAACTGAAAATACTATAGCAAAATAATTTTTAAATGTGTGAATAGTGCCATGTGGCCCATTTTTAATGAAAAAGTTGCTGAAAAAAGAGATTTATGGGACTCCTGAATAATGTACGGGACCCACTAGTGTGCACTGCCCACCGCTTATTTAGCTGGTCAAAGAGGTAGTAGGTCTCGTGCACAGTGCACGAGACCCATTGACAGACAAAACCCATGTGAAAACACGGTTCTGAATAAAAAAGAAAAGAAAAGGGAAAACGCAAACGTGAGACGCAGACTCTCTATCCAAACGCATACTAAGTACTGCTACACCTCCGTTCTCTAGCCCTGTTCCTAAAATTGAAACCAGAAATCCACGATTCGGTGCTCTGCTCTTCAAGGCTGATCGGTGGTGGGTAAGGGCACGAGGAATCTGATAGCTTCTTTGAAGATTACCAAGACCAGTGTGTAAATTTTCCCCTCATCTTATCTGAAACTTTAGGAAAAAATTTAATTGATTTTGGTGGGTATGCCATGGTGTTCAATAAAGTTTATTTCTTTCTTGTTGCAAGCTTGTTAATGTGTCTATGTTAATTGGAGAATGGATGAATGGATAATAGTACACCTAGGTTTTTGTTTTCCATGTGGTATTGTTTCAAATTTTGTGGATTCGGTTGGGATTTCAAGTGGGAAGGGAGTACTAGGTAGAGACATGGAATTTACCATGTGGGTTTTGTTGCCGATTCAATAAAAGGGTGAGAATATGGCAAAGGAATTAAGTTGATTGTTGAGTTTATTTTCAGTTCTTGTTCTATATCAGGCAGGTTTGTAGTTTGGCATGTTCATCTAACTGTAGATTCTGAGTTATGTTTACTTTACCATGGATGCTCTGGAGCTATGTGATCTTGAGTTTGCCATTGGTTGCGACTTTACTATGCATGCTCTGAGCTATGTGATCTTGAGTTTGTCATTGGTTGTTACTTCTATTGTGGGAGGGAGCTGTTGCTGTGGGTTTGGGTGAAGAGAAAAGAGGAAAGTGAAGTCTGAGATAAAGAAGGAAAAGAGTTGGTTGGGATGGGAAATGAATATGATCGTTAGGAGAGCAAAGGCTGAGCAGTGATGAGACTAGTCACTGGCAGTGGGGCCCATTGTGTGAGGGATATTACGATATTGCTATCCTAACTCAGTTCTTGTAACTTGAAAACAAGTTTTTTTTTTTTTTTTTTTTTTTGGTTTCTGAATTTGGTAACTCAACTCTCAAAAAAGTGGGAAACGAGTGATGGAAATTGAGAATGGAAACAAAGCTAAACAGATGTTGTATGCGTGGGGCTCACCTATTTTGAGTGATGAGTTAAGAAAATTCAAACAAAGTTTCTCTCCTAACTAGTTTGGACAGAAACTCTTCAAACTTCTCATATATTTCTTTTTTGGGTATGAATTTTGAAAATCTAACCGTTGAATTTTATGTTCCTTATGTTCTTAACATGCATATTAAATTTCGCTCAAATCATATATTATTTACTAATTGATCAATTAACTTATTTTTTATATACAACTTTAGATTACAAAAACTTGAAATTATAACATTTATTTGATGACATAGTAATTGATCTTTGATTTTCTTGAAATTTTGTAAGCATTAAGGATGTAACAAGAACATGCAACTAATGGTTAGATTTTCAGAATTTACACTCATTATAAATATATATGATGAGTTTGTAGAGTTTCTCTCTAAATTAGTTTGGAGAGAAACTTTGTTCAGAAAACTCAGTGATGAGTGATGAAAACTCATGAATACATGCATCTACTCTTTTACATTAAGGAAGATTTCACAAGTTTGGAGTCCTTATGAGGTCATTTCTCATGCGAGTGGGTGAATATATGTATTGGATACATATAAATGAGTAAGATTTAGGTACAATACTTAGGTGCTATTTCTTAGGCACTTTTTTAAAAATTCTGTCATGTGGATTTTTCTTGTGAGATGTAAGTGTATTTTTTAGTTAAATAGCCATATGACTAAATCTTAAGAGAGAAACTTAAGGAATAGACCTAAAAGGAGATTTTAAGAAACAGCACTTAAAATACTGTACATAAATTTTGTCACATATAAATTATGTAATACCAATACCACCTCATTTATATATAAAATGAATGAGATCTATAATTCATCAAGAACATTTATAACAGTTCTAGATCTTTCCAAAAGGGTGCGACTTCTGTCTAGTGTTACAGGACACTGAATTCGTTGCAATTATAACACGTGTTAAAAAATAAATTCATATTATAATTGCAACGGTTCAGTGCACCGAGTAACTGTAGAGATGCGCGCCCTTTCAAAAGGCTTAAAAGTTAAAACACGCAGATTGGTGGGCCCTCACAAACATCGTTGCCTGTTACACATGCCATCTATCCGGCTAGTTTGGCTTTATATAAACTACGCGAGCTTGACGCGCTTTAGACGGCGCGCGAGATTAGTTAGCATCAGAAAAGTAACATATGGTGCGCACGTTGTGCGTCATTATGACATGGCCGGAAAGGCTTGATTTTGTCGCGATAATTTCATTTTATCGTATGGAGAGAAGTCTTTTGTGGTTTGTCACTTGTGCGCGAGTTTGGCTACTTTCCAGTTTCCACCGAATTCTCCAATCTCTAATCTATGGTGCCCTTTTCACGCTCAATGATGTGTTGTTGGCCATTTTCAACTCAAGTTTTGATTTGGACCATCAGGTCATCAAAATATAAAATCCTTAATTTTAATTATTATTTTTTGGCCATGTGTTTTAATAGTTTTTTTTTTTTTGGGTGAAGAGCCTTGAACCTCCTATCATTTGAAAACGAAACATTCAACCCTGCTTAATTGTCAAATTATTTAAAAGAAAAATTCTTATGTATGAATAAAAATTAACTTCAATCATGCTTGAAGTTATCTTTTCTAATGACAATTTATAAGAATATTAATGTGTATTATTAAAATAGATCACACAATTCATTAAAAAAGTTATATAACTAAAATTATACTTTAAATAATCTATTTAATGACTGAGAAAAATATTTGTAAATACGTTTGGAGTTAAACCTTTCCTTTGTCTATATGTATGAAATGATTCCGTATATATTTCAAACACTTTTGTGATTAATTTTTTATTTTTCGGGTACAGGTGCAACAAAATTACAAAGGCACGTTAGCTAGGCAGTAATGGCGTGAGAAAAGTGGCAATTCAGAGAATCAGAAAGATAGTTGATCCTGTGTCTCTGGAGTCTGAACTCTGGTTGTTCCCCACATAAGGCGCAAGAGTTGTTCCTATTTAGATGCCTTCTACTCCTCTTGTGAGCTCGTACTTTGAAGAACATTATGAAAAAGCTTCCATATATAATAGAGTGACTAGACATGCATGGGATGTTTTCCATTATATATGTTTTCCATTTTGTGGGCCTCTTTATTGAGTTGGGCGTGTAGATGGGTAAAACATACATTTGTTGTTCCTTGAGCAACAATCTTTAGTATAGACTATAGTCTATATGCTTGGATCCATTGAAAGAAGGAGGCCAAATGATTGTAACTAGGAGCATAACTTCGAAAATGTTAGACATATTATGGTCTGGGTTGCTCATACCAATTGTAGGATTATGTACTTATAAAACAATCGTATTTTAATTTTAGGTTGATTTATGGTTAGTCTAAAGTTAGTAAAATGTTCTCTAATATATAAATTATATATTGGGTTCATTGTAACATAAGTTCTTAATATAATATGTAGTCGTCAAAGGTTTTTTCATTGTGGACGTATGTTGTTAGGCCAAATCATGTAAATTTTTATGTGTGTTCTCTTTTCCATGCTTCAATTTATTATTCTGTCATCACATGAAAAATGCTAATGGATGCCGTAAGGACAAAGGTTGCTCCTGTTTGGCCTTCTTTTCTCCTTGCTGGATCAATAATCTATACTACGCTTCTATAGATGTACCAGAGCCTACTTGTGCACTGAGTCTGGGCAATGATTGTGTCTTTGCATCAGAGGTTTCACATCCACATGGCTCTTCCATTCCATATATAGTGTGTGTATATATATATATATATATATATTTTATTATTATTATCGAAAAATACTTGCTTTTCAAAGTGGTGGCCAAAATAGAGTTTGTGTGTTAAATAACTCAATCTTACAGATGCTCAATTCTTCGAGTGCCCTAGGCTTGCAAAGAGTTAGGGTCCGTTTAGTAATGTTGTTTGTATTTTTTGAAAATACATGTAAATGAAAAAGTGTATGAAAATATGTGTAATATTATTTAAAAATTGAAAATTGTTACTCAAAATCCCATACCAAATGGCCCCTTAATAACCCAGTTCACGAGATGCATATATTTTATATTATATGTTTATTTTGATCGTCCCCCACCAAAAAAAAAAACCTCGACTGTCCACATAATATGTATTAGGCTAAAACTTATTATGCACGTTTGTATATACACACGTGTGTAACAAACATTACTCTGTATTATGTGCTTTGGTGGTCAGACGCATGAAAAAGAAAAGGTAGAGAGTGATTAGGAAAAAAGAAAAAAAAAAAAGAAAAAGAAAAAAAGAAAAAGAAAGGTGGAGAGAGAGCTTGAGAGAGCTCTTTACATACAAAGAAGGCACTATCACGCTAGCTAAGGCTGCTTTTTAATGTTTCCGTGTCCGTTGGGATGGGAATGTCAGTACGTCGAAATAGTAGTAGTAGATTCAACTATGTTAAGCAAGGCAACTTGATTAACTCACCTAATTAAGTTGTATGCCCTTCTCAAAAAAAAAAAAAAAAAAAAAAAAAAAAATTAAGTTGTATGCATATAATGCATGGGACAATTTTCCTACATAAGGGACACTAACTACTAACATTTTAAGAAAAATGGTGTGTTTTATGTGCCATCAACATCATCTTGGTCTTATAATTTTCAAAATGATTACAATAATGCTACTCAAAATTGTTACACAAAACTAAAAGCTACTTCGGATAAATACATAAAATACGGTGTTTAAACACTTTAAATTGAGAATTGTGACTTAAAATCACTCTTAATCAAACACTCCTATCAAACACACTTTTCTTTGGGATCCATAGTTTTTATTATTTAAATATTAAAAACTGTTATTTGAACTCACATACCAAACAGACACTGATGATTTATACACTTTAAAACTCAGAAAAACAAACAATTATTGTCACATCTAATTAAAAGGTTTTTCTTTTTTAGGTTTTCCTTTGATAAAAAAAATTAATTTGTATTTATCAATGAATATTTGAGAGGATCCATGGAGAATTGCAGTTTTGATATTGCTGATACAATTGGGCTGGAAAATCTCTCTCAGAGAATATACAGTTTAACTGGGTTCTAAGAGAAGCAAATGGTGCAGCCCATTACTTAGCAACCTAGTCTTTATCGAACAAGCTGGCTGGTTTGTTTATTTAGGCTCTGCCCTTCAAGTTTTCTTTGATGTTGTAATAGCTAAGCAAGCATTAGTTGGAAAATTAGTTGGAAATTCGGAATAGTTTGTTCAAATTTTGCAGTTTTAATAAAGTTTTCTTGATTTTCATTAAAATAAAAAAAAAATCTTATAATTCAACTAGTTAATATCTCTTAATATTTTTAATAAAAATATTCAAAGTTTATACCCTCGCCAACTTGAAACTAACGTATTATAAAAAAAAAAAAAAAAAAATTGTATGAAAAGACAGCGCATGATATTTTGTAAGACCAACCCATGCATTTTTTTTCATAGTAAAGTGTAAACATCTGCTTGGCTGCTTGAGAATCTTAATTGTAAGTGCCTATCATTATTCATGCCCCCCACACAGATTCGCGTGTAGAATGACGTATATGTGATTATTATTATTAACAATAAAATAAAAATAAAAATACTTGGATTTTTTTCCCCTGAAGGGTACTTGGAAGTTGGAACTAGTTTATTGCGTTTAATATGTTGGTAAAAAAAAAATCGCACTAGTTTATATCAAGTTGACCCAAATACAAGAATACCACAAAAACACAAGAAGAGGCATTAAAGTGCACACAAAACGACCTGAATGGCTGGATTGTTGTCCGCAAGATGTGCAGTTGGATCAAGTTCTCATTGAAATAAGAAAGGATTCAAACAAGAACAATTAAGTGAAATATGTATGTCAAGAGTCTTGTGGCTTAATTGACATATTTATTAGAAACATCTGGGTTCAATTGATACCTCTTATTGCTCAACTGCCAACCTTTTTTTAACAACAGAGCATTTTTACATAAGAGTCTTAACGCTTTCAGCGATCAAGAACTCTCTTTGTACTTAGATTCAATCTACAGTGAACAAACTACCTTGACAATTGTCAGATAGGAGAAACATACTCTTAACTTTAATTAATTATATATATATATATATATACATACATATATATAGACTCAATGCGGTAGTTTTGGTTGTAAAAATGCAAAATAGGTCGTTTTCCTTAGTTTATGTATTCTTACCTACTTTCAATAAACAGAATGATTAAGATTCAAATGGGATACCAAAATTTTGAGGAACACACACAAAGTTTCCATGCGTGTGAGAATCTGAAGTTCAGCAAAGCCCCAATTACATGAATGTCAAGATGAAATGTTTATGGAAAAGAGTGACTTCTTGTATGAACAAAAAATGCTGCCCAAAAATTACTATGTTCTTTTACAGGGATATATGCTAGGTCATCTTTGTGTCCTCCCAAAAGCTATTTGAAAAGGGACCTCACAGTTAGCTTGCTAGATGTGTGGTTTCCAAAGAAAGCACGAGTAGGTTCCATGAAATTTTATAATATTAATAAGGGCAAATTAGGCATTTCAACCAAAAACAATTTTCTTGATTACACTTATCTTCTTGAATTATCGAAACGCATAATCAGACCCCCAATTTTAAAAATATGTTACACTTAACCCCCTGACGTTTGTTTTGTAGTTAATTCTAATATAATTTTGCATTGAAAGCCTAATTTACCCTCTAGTCATCTATTTTGGAAAGAGGAGTAAATTGGTCTTTCAATGCTCATTTCCGTCAAACTTAATACTAAAACAGATGGCAAAGAGCATTGAAACAAAGTTAAACTTTGGAAAATTAATCGTGCATTTCAATAGTTCATGAGGTTAAGCATAATCTGGGTGATAATTTAGGGTTAAAAATTGTAATTTACCTTGCAATTAAACCTATTGGCCTACCAAAGTAGACAGGATAAGAAAATTGTAATTTACCCTATAATTAAACCTATTGGCCGGCCAGCAAAGTAGACAGGATAATAGGCTATTTTTACATGATTAATTGTACATTTGCTTCTCTAGATAGTCTTCTTATTTTGAAGCATTTCATATTTTTTGGCTTCATGTACAGGTGATGATTAATCTTGACTACTGCTTAGCATTTATCTGACTGATCTTCTCCTCTAACATTCATTCACTTATAAAGCCTGAAACCACACTCAACATTACCTATCCTATCACAAGACGATTTAATTTATTTTCATTTTTCAATGTTAGGCTATCAGCTTAGAGAGTCTTGTGCAGGTTTTTTAGAGCTTTGATGCTCTAATGCAAAATCACTCTCCCCAAGAGATCAATCCCAACATTAGATCGCTTAATTTGCTCAGTTTTAGTATGCCTCACTACAAAATAGTTACTACCCTCAAACTTCAAATGTTTAAGCATAATATGTCATATTTTAATTTTTATGCAATTGGCTAAATTTAATTAAGCTTTAATTGAAATCTAACCATGCGATTAGATTAATTTTGGTGCTATATTTAAGACCATGAAATTTCTTTTGATTTGACTGGTCATGGGCGAAAATTGAGTGGTGTCACCATTCGCATTCTTATCCTTGAGTAGTTACCATTCTTATCCATATTCTCAAAACCATAAGAAACCCTATATAAATACCTATTTTTCTCATATTCATTATTCATTATCAAGAAAAACAATCATCAGCCCATGTTGAGAGGTCCCCAAGGTCCCAGGAAAACCCCATTCCCATGGCCTAACCTTGGTATTTCCTCTTTCCTTTTGGTTCTCATCCTCCAACAATTAACATCGATCATCCTCAACCCTCTCCCCTACCACAAACAACAGCAGCAACCAAAAAAAAAAAAAAAAAAAAAACCCTCTCATAGCCCTCAAAACAGAACCTTGGGCCCAAATCAAATTAAAAACTCCAGCCTACCCCATCTAGAATCCTAAGCCCAACCCATGGGTCCACAAGCCACAAACACAACTTCCCAAACTTACATTTTAACCCAAACTTTTCTAAAATACTTTTCAACCCTAAAATTTCCCAAATTAATGGCATTTTGATTTTTGAACCCATAATTTCCTAAGGGAAAAAAAACCCTCAAAAGAAATCATTATAAATGATATACAAATTGAAAGATGGTATGTGGACTGCGGAGCAGAGGTGCCAGAGAAAAGATAATTATTAATCTTGTGACATCACCATAAAAAAAAATTTAAAAATTGCTTTTTTTTCTCTCCCCTAAATGGATTGGTTGAATGCTTGTGCATTTTAAATATTTGGGGATTCAAAGAAAAAGGTTTTGTTTTGTTTTGTTTGAACGCACACCGTATTAAAAACTGTGTTCTCAATAATTACAGTTGACCACCTTTTATAATTATCCAAATTGGTGAGATGTTTTACTGTTTGGTTTTATATCAGGCTTTAGCTTAAGTAGGGTTGTATGTTGTATATCAACGGTTGGAGTTGTGGGTTTCAGTTTGTTCATTTGTTATTTTATAAGAAATTTGAAATTCAAACCAATTTACACAAAAAATTAATTATTGTTTAGACCTAATGATAAAGAAAAAAATATTATATGGAAGATGTCATAGGTTGAAATTATATCTCATATATATAAATTTAAAATTTGCACACAAAAAAAAAAAAAAAACAAAAAATTGGGGTTCAACTGAGTAAAAACTTATTTATAATTTTTATTTAGCTGAAACAATAAATGTTTTCACGATTTCAATTTCATAGCAATGTGAAAGAAATCATCCTGATTGGCAATGTCTAGAGCCTTGTGGGGTAGACATTATAATTCCAATAGGCTTAGGCTTTATGCAATCACTTATAAATATTAAAGTATCCCGAACGTTTTGAAAAAAAAAAGAGTGGCTTTAGAGTTATCATCCTCACTTTGGTAATGGCTCTTTGTTCTCGTTTATCTACTAGATCAATATAACGGAGTCACACTAGCTCCCGAGTTACCAAAAAAATTGTAGGTATGTTACGGCCTAATTTGAATTGGGTCCAAGGAAAATAAAATTTGGTCCTCTAGCTTCCACAATCAGCTCAAACAACCACATTTACAAATTATTGGCACCACCAATTCGGAATCCTGGTTCCGTCTTGCTTGTCTTCGTGGAAAGTGGGGGTATGAGTTAGATTGGTGCCTGAGACTCTGAAGTTCATTATATAACATATGCCATGGTTGTTGGTTAAAGACTGTTTACTACTTAATAAATGCAATAGATTTGACATATCACTGTTAATTAAATATGTTAAGTGGGACATTACAATTCCTACCATTTCAAAACTCATACACTTGAAACGTTTCATAGTTTTAACTTTTAAATGTGATTGCAAAATCCGAAGATGAGTTGGTATTTCTTTTTCTTTGCAACACTCTTTATGAGCATCATATTGTTTGTGGATCCTAAGAAAAAGCATGATCTATATGAAATCTAATATTGTTTGGATACCATTGATGATTTAAGAGTTCAAGTTTGATCTATATGAAATCTAATATTGTTTGGATACCATTGATGATTTAAGAGTTCAAGTTTATTTGAATACGATGATGATAAGGAGGTTGCTACTAGAGCTTATGATCTTGCTGCCTTAAAATATAGGCTGTTAGCACTCACATTAATATCTCTGTGAGTTTTAATTACTTTGCAACACAAATAACTATATCCTATTCAAATATATGTGTTTTGTACATCCTCAAACAATATCTCTTTTTAATTTGTAATATAGTATTTGTTGTTAATTCGGTGAGATGAATATTACTATTGCAAGACCACAATCAATTCAGTCAAAGAATCAATATTGGCCTCTAGCTTAACCCAATTATTTATTATTAAGTTGTAAGTTGTAACCCATGTTTACATACGAAAAAATTGAAAAATGAATAAAAGAATGTTTATTTTTTAATATTAAATGTGACTACATCGCTTGTGAATAATGATATGTACAACCACTGATGTGATGCAATCTCACATTTGTTGTATTATATTCTACAAAGCAAAAGCAATCTTTGGCCATTCTAAAAGCATAAACAAAAACATTGTTTTTTTTAAACATTTGTATTAGAGGGCTAACATTTTTGATGAAATCACTGCCACCATTTTCTTAATCACATGAAACATAATTTATCATGTTCCTTGCCTCGTTCTTTGTATCAAATATATAAAGTGGGGTGCATCTTGTCCTTGACGGATTTTTATCTCAAAATTTTTTTTTTGGGGTCCACTTTGGTCTCTTTAAGTAAAATTCAGTCCCTTTGGATTTACTTTGGTCCATTTCAGTCTCATTCGATCCACTTCCTTCCCTCTGGATCCACTTTGGTCAATTTCAGTCCATTTAGCTTGATTCGGTCTACGTCGGTCCGTTTTGGTCGACTTCGGTCCAAAAGAAAAGTGGTTTACAAGTGAATAGATAAAGACTTGTTCTAAGCCCCACCTCCCCCCCCCCCCCCCCCAAAAAAAAAAAAAAAAAAAAAAACTATGAAAGTGAGAAATAGATAAAGACAAACACATAAAAATGAAATTAGTAAAATTAAGTAAAAAAAAAAAATCAATAAGGAAATGATGAAAAATAATAAAAAGGTGGAACATAAAAGTTATTTGTATTGCAAAGTAATTAAAACTCACAAAGATATTAATGTGAGCGCTAGCAGGCTATATTTTAAGACAGTAAGATCATGAGCTCTTGTAGCAACCTCCTCATCATCTTATGCCGCTGTATGCCATTGTGGTACATGACCATGAACAAGAGACAATTTTGTGCATTTATGAATGGACTCAAAATCAACTACATCTTTGCTTTAAAGTCAAAATATATTTTTATAATTCACAATGATAAGATTAGTGCAGAGGGATCCGATGGTTACATTTTTTTCAATCAACTATCAATTTGTCAACCTAGTTAAGCATGATTTAAAAAAAGAAAAGAAAAACATAACCCAAACTAAAGTGCTACATATATATTGGACTGTGTAATAGACTTGTGATATTAAATTGAGTGTCTTCTTGGTAATAAAATATATATATATATATATATATCCTTATCAAGAAGTGTTATCAAATTATATGCATCAAAACAAGCTTAATTATTTAGTTAAAAAAAAAAGCTTAATTAAACTCACTTAGCAACACCCACTATATAAATTACAAGAAGCCATGATTTTAAGCAGTATATTCATGCTTTTTTACACTCCTTTTAACATATATATTTTTTTTAAAAATTCATTTTCAGCTAATTCAATTCTTGTAAATTTTAAAATACCATATTGTAATTCTCACTAAATTAACATGCAGTCAAATGTTGTTGATGATGTTTTTTTTTTTTTTTTTTTTTTTTTTTTTTTTTTTTTTTAAATTATAAATTTAAATAATCCAATGTATGGCTACTGCCTAGCCTGGGAAATGTGTCCAGGTGCTTTATTTTGTATACGAACAACATAATTTTTCGGAATAAAATTATTCTAACTGTTATTTTGAAAAAAAAAAAAAAAAATCCACTATAGAAAATTGGTTATTAGATTAATTTTTGTGTGGTTATCTTTTGTTTTCATTACTTTCCCATCTTTCACTACGAGAAAATGTTTAATTAACAATAAAAACATGATCACTTCTCAATGACTTAAACACATGATCACTACGAGAAAATGTATAGGCCGAGTTTGTAAACGCGGCAATAGGAACCGTGGCTAGAACCTATAGCTGCGTTTTTTGGGGTCTATAGCCGCATTTTTGAAACGCGGCTATAGATCCCATTTTTTGTAGTGTGATTTTATGATTTTGGAAGTCAAAAGTCTACTTCTATATATATTTGGTTTCACACGTTGTATACACTATTAAATAAATTTCAAATATCATGCATGCAATTGGATAACTTAGTGGTATTATTGCTTCTACGGTATAAAATGGTAAGCTATCTTTGTTTTAATAAAAGTTACAAGTTTCTTATCTAAAAAAAAAAAAAAAAAAATGGTAAGTTATCTCCTCCTTACTTTAAAAAAAGCATAAATAAAAAATCAATGGGAAAGTCATTAACACATGTTAGAGATGGACAAAGCATGAAATAGACATTCTATTAACAATTGGATAAAGTTTGGCTACAACTCTCACTAAAAAAATTAAAATAACAATATATTTTGAAAATATAACTATTGATTGCATGTTCTTTATGTTCACCAATACATATGCCAAATTTCATGTCAATCATATGTTATTTATTATTCGATCTAGAAACTTATTTTTTATGCATAATTTTAGACTACTAAAAATTGAAATTGAAATATTTAATTAATGATATACCTATTGATTTTTGTTATTTCGGAAATTTCGTAAGCATGAAAAATATAAGAAGAAAACGTAATCCTAATTTTGTCCTTTATAATTAATCCAGAGGTAGGGATTATTATTGCATGGTCTCGTTTTTTGTTTTTTGTTTGTTTTTTTTTGTTTTTTTTGTTTTTGTTTTGATAACATCATTAAACATTCACCAATTTTCAAACAAATAGGCTGGTTGGGGCCTCTATATAAACCCCATTCTTCGTGAATTATTATATAAACCCCAATTTTCAAACAAAAATGAAACTTATTTTGTTTGTCTCGTTGGTTTTAGTACTTGTATTGGGGGTTGGTTATGGCAACAATGAGGGGATAGACTATGATTACTTTCACCTTGTGTTGCAATGGCCAGAATCCTATTGCAACACAGGTAAAGTAACATGTTATGATCACCGGCCAAATTTGTTCATCATTCATGGGATGTGGCCACAAAAGAATGGGTATACGGTCTCATGCCCTAAAATTTCTAATAAAGCTCGTTACTTCAATTCAGAAGAGGTAATATATATATTTTTTTCTACCAATACTAATTTTAGTACTTCCACTATTATGGTTATATATGTTGTGGTCTTGGATTTTATTTTTCTTAACATTTTTTGCAGCTGAATGATGACCTCATAGCTAGTATGGAGTACTACTGGCCACGCTTAATTAAAGTAAGGAATCCAAATAACAAACCTTTTTGGAGTCACGAATGGAGTGCTTATGGCTCCTGCACATCCTTCACTCAAGCCGAGTACTTCAAAAAAGTTGTTTCTATAGCAGCAGAACTTCCCCTATCCTCAAAACTGTATTTGGCAGGTTTGCATTTTTATTATTATTATCAGGTTTTATTGATGCTTAAATATAATGGTTTACATTTTTATAATTATGATGTTGAATTGTGTTGAAAAAAAAAAAATAAAACATTGTTATATATATATATATATATAATTTTTTGTTTTTTTGTGTTTTTTCTAAAATAGGAATTCGGCCTGACATGCCAACCTATAGCGTGGACATCAAGGATGAAATTGAAAAAGCTTTCAAATTGATGCCACAGATATGGTGCAATACGGACCAATTTAATAAATTACAACTGTACAAAATAATATTTTGCGTGGACAAAACTGGAGCACAACTCCCACAAACCCTATAGCACCCAAAACCTAAGTTTAAAACAAAATGATAAAATACAATAATACAACAAATACAATTTCACCACAAACCCTATAGCACCCAAAGAATTCTCCTAGGTAAAACCTCAATGCAGCACAAAGCGCTATTCTTTTTCTTTTGGTCAACTTCAAATTTGTGTTTTCCTCTTCAGTCTCTCTCTCTCAACCACATGCACACATCCTTTTTACATATGTAACATTAGCCGCCTGACACTTCTAACACGATTAGGAGTTAGAGTTCTAGTCCAAGTCAACTTGCACAAGAAGCTCATTAATTAAGAACTTGAATCCCACATGGGTTGGACTACTAGGTGTCATGCACCTCAACGAACACCCCTTTCGGCTCATCAAGGAAGGAGATTTTCAATCCTAATTTTTTAGTTAGAATACATGTTGGCCATTTTGGCACAAAGCTCAAGCTTCTCTTTGGTCACAATCTTAGTCAACATGTTAGCTATGTTCTTCTTAGTATGAATTTTTATTAGTTGCATAAATCGTTTTTCAACAGCTAGTCTTATCCTACGGTATCTTACTTCAATGTGCTTTGAGCAAGAATGGAAGGTAGCATTCTTGCTTAAGTCTAATTTACTTTGACTATCACAATGAACTACAAACTCGGTTTGCTTCAAACCCACTTCTTGGATAAAGCGTTTCAATATATTGCTTCATTCGCTGTAATATACTCAGTCTCAGTTGTAGATAAGGCAATTTGCATTTTTTACTGCCATGATATATCTCCCTTGCAAAAGTAAATAAATACCCTAAAGTAGATTTTTTACCATCAAGGTTACCCTCCATATTTGCATCTATATAACCCTTTAAAATTGTTTTAGAATCAAAACTCCAGCACAATTAAAGCTACCTCTTAAATACCTGGAGATTCACTTCTATGCTTTCTAGTGAACTTTGCTAGGATTAACCATAATCCTGCTGATAACATCAATTGCATGAGCAATGTCTATATGTGTACAAACAATAGCATACATTAAACACTTGACTATAGAGGAATAAGGAAACTGATGCCATGTTTTCTTTCTTTTTCTTAAATAATGGAAAAGAGTTATTGCTTAGCTTGAAATGAGCACAAAGAGCATGTTTCATGTTGAACCTTTCAATTATATGCTCAAAATATTTTTCTTGTGACAACCATAGTTTCTTTGCTTTCCTATCATGAGTAATTTCCATACCTAGCATGCTGTTACGTGATGGATGGAAAATGCAAATGTAGCTAACGACTAAAATAAAATAATATTTTTATGTCACATGAATTGCCACGTTAGGGTTAAGTTTTTGATTTGAAATTATCTTTTATTTCATTTCATTCTCATTTGCTATCATGGGAACCAAATAGATGTTAAAAACCCAAAATTGAAAGCTCAACTTCCTTCTTCTTCCCTTGGTTCCCAAGAAAGCAAAGCAAAATGAAATGAAAGAAAAAATATTTATCATATGACATTCACTTTATGATGATTAATCTTTATAATCAGGCCAAATATACTAACTGATTGTTGATGAAGGTGGGGTTCAAATCCTAAATTTCTTAGTTGACGACAAGAGACTTTATCAGTTAAATTTACTGGAACCCACAATCAATAAGTTGAATTTTGAAAATAAACTCTACCTAATGAAATACCACAACCACAAGAGAAAATTTATATACTAGGAGAGAAAACCTCAAATTCACAAACAATCTCTACAGTCTAGACTAATAATAACATAATAACTATATGAGAAATAAATCAATATAAAAAAGGATTATTGTTAAAAGAAATAATATAATGGTGGTTTGGAATAGGCAATCAATTGGAATGGTAAACATATGATGCAGTATTAATTGGAATAATATATTAGATAAGATTTCATCTAGAACCCCACTTCTTCATGCTTCCTTAATCATAAAATTCTCTACACTCTTGGTCTTACTTACGATTGTTTCAATAAACATAAGGATATAAAATATATCACATCATCTTAATCTCATCACATTTTCTAAATAATGTAATATTGTATTTTTATATTGAGATTACATTAATGTAATATTACATCTGATGTCCCTACCATCAGATGCATATGTAATATGACATAGCGTGCATACAAACATATTATCAAAAGAAAACATTTTTATTGAACAAAATATTAGTGTATAAGGGCAAACACACACTTGTTTTAATGAAGTTAACATCACGGAAACATAAATACATATGTAAGCAATAAATAATCAATCATTTCAGAAGGCTTTATTGATATTAGGCAATGGCTCAATCAACAAAATTTGGCCTTTAATATGAGCATAGGATTTCTTTAATCCTATCAAGACATACATTACATGATCTCGCGTGAGCTTTGAGCTCCACAAGTGCAAGCACATTTGCAAACTGGGAACTATTTGGTAATTAACGAACTCAACCCACAAGGCCTTGAACCTATTGAAATACATAAGGCTCGATTGAGAGTAGACCTTATATGGCAAGGAGCGTCCCCAGCAATAGAGAAATAGAAATCTACAAAAGCGTTAAGAACATCAACCACCAAGAATTACGTGAAAAACCATCTAGTGTAGAGGGAAAAATCATATGGCAAATCTAATTTATCCATTATAATAAAATAGAGATTATAACACTAAAGTTACACCCAAAACCTAAGTTCAAAACAAAATGATAAAATACAATAATACAACAAATACAATTTCACCACAAACCCTATAGCACTCAAAGAATTCTCCTAGAGAAAACCTCAATGCAGCACAAAGCACTATTCTTTTTCTTTCGGTCAATCAACTTCAAATTTGTGTTTTCCTCTTAAGTCTCTCTCTCTCTCTCTCTCTCTCTCAACCACATGCACACATCCTTTTAAAATATGGAACACTAGCCGCCTGACACTTCTAACATAATTAGGAGTTAGAGTTCTAGTCCAAGTCAACTTGCATAAGAAGCTCATTAATTAAGAACTTAGAATCCCATGGGGGTTGGACTACTATGTGTCATGCACCTCAACGATCACCCCCTCTGGCTCATCAAGGAAGGAGATTTTCAATCCCAACTTTTTAGTTAGAATTCATGCCGGCCATTTTGGCACAAAGCTCAAGCTTCTCTTTGATCACAACCTTGGTCAACATGTTAGCTATGTTCTTCTTAGTATGAATCTTTATTAGTTGCATCAATTGTTTTTCAATAGCCAGTCTTATCCTATGGTATCTTACTTCAATGTGCTTTGAATGAGAATGGAAGGTAGCATTCTTGCTTAAGTCTAATGTACTTTGACTATCACAATGAACTACAAACTTAGCTTGCTTCAAACTCACTTCTGGGAGAAATCGTTTCAATATATTGCTTCATTCGCTGTAATATACTCAGTCTTAGTTGTAGATAAGGCAACACACTTTTGCATTTTTTACTACCATGATATATCTCCCTTGCAAAAGTAAATAAATACCCTAAAGTAGATTTTTACCATCAAGGTTACCCTCCATATTTACATCTGTATAACCCCTCAAAATTAATTTAGAACCAAAACTCAAGCACAATTAGAGTTACCTCTTAAATACTTGAAGATTCACTTCTATACTTTCTAGTGAACTTTACTAGGATTAATCATAAACCTGCTGATAACATCAACCGCATGAGCAATGTCTAGTTGTGTACAAACAATAGCATACATTAAACTCCCAACTATAGAGGAATAAGGAAACTGATGCCATGTTTTCTTTCTTTTTCTTAAATAATGGAAAAGAGTTATTGCTTAGCTTGAAATGACCACAAAGAGCATGTTTCATGTTGAACCTTTCAAGTATTTGCTCAAAATATTTTTCTTGTGACAACCATAGCTTCTTTGCTTTCCTATCATAAGTAATTTCCATACCTAGCATGCTATTACGTGATGTATGGAAAATGCAGATATAGCTAACGATTGAAATAAAATAATATTTTTATGTCACATGAATTGCCACGTCAGCATAAAAGAAGAAGGTTAGGGTTAAGTTTTTGATTTGAAATTATCTTTTGTTTCATTTCATTCTAATTTGCTATCATGGGAACCAAATAGACGTTAAAAACCCATAATTGAAAGCTCAACTTCCTTCTTCTTCCCTTGTTTTCCCATAAACTAAACATAAAAAAACAACTTTGAAGCTCAAGAAGCCTTTCTTACATCTCCATTTCAAGATTAAAAAATTGATATCACCAAAATTAACACTTTAAAGTGCATTAGGAAAACTCCATTTAGAAAGCAAACCTAGTGCGTAATCACCCTTCTTTGTCTTCAACCCAAAAATATCAGAATTTGGACCCAAAAAGAAGTTCAGGGAAATATGCCTTAGGAATATATGCCCACTCTAGCATCTTTGAAAGGTAAAATAAGGGAAGAGGAAGGAAATTGAGCTTTTTATTTTGGGTTTTTAACCCCATGTTTGGTTCCTAAGAAAGCAAAGCAAAATGAAATGAAATGAAAGAAAAGATATTTATGATATGACATTTACTTTATGATGATTAATCTTTATCATCTGGCCAAATATACTAACTGGTTGTTGACGAAGGTGGGGTTCAAATCCCAAATTTCTTAGTTAACGACAAGAGACTTTATTAGTTAAATTTACTGGAACCCACAATCAATAAGTTGAATTTTGAAAATAAACTCTACCTAATGAAATACCACAACCACAAGACAAAATTTATATACTACGAGAGAGAACCTCAAATTCACAAACAATCTCTACAGTCTAGACTAATAATAACATAATAACTATGTGAGAAATAAATCAGTATAGAAAAGGATTATTGTTAAAAGAAATAATATAATGGTGGTTTGGACATGATATTTTATAGGCAATCAATCGGAGTGGTAAACATATGATGCAGTATTAATTGGGATAGTATATTAGATAAGATTCAGTGGCGGCTCCAGGAATTTTGTTTAGGGGGGTCATTAAAAAACTTATATAAAAAAAATTAATAAAAATAGAACTTGAATATATCGAATTATTGACAAAAAAAATTTGAAATTTTACAATTTCTTTCTACAAGTTTTCAAATTTTGAATTGTTATATGATAGTTCATTATGAGTATTAATTGTCATTATGGTTAGCTATGACCATTTTATTTTGTTAAATTTGTCTAACATTTTTATTTTTATGCAATTGTTATTATTTATTTGTCTTTGTTTTTATAAAAATATTTTAAACTAAATGGATAAACTCAACTCATTGGTTTTATATTAATTATCGATGCATACAACCACATTCATTCATACATAAATAATACCTTACGTGTCTACTTAACCAATAAAATACTTGAACAATCACTAACTTTACAATTTTTTTTCTTGAATTTTTCTGACTTTATAACAAAAAATTATTATAACATGATAACAATACACACACATGCAACAAACCTTCTCTATTTCCTAATTAATAAATCATATAAAGTTATATTATATTTAGGGTCATGTTAACGGATATTCTTAGGGCAATTGTTATATTTCCCATGAAAGCAATGACAAAACATTTCTCTTATTTTTATACTGTACACACAAACTTCCACACACATTATTATTTACATAAATAACATTATAACAAAAAATAATGCACACAATCAATATTAGATACACTCATACACTTATAATATAAAGAATAATGCTAGAGATACAAACTATTTTACAAAATTTTTTACAAATTGCTGATATGGTGGGTGATTATTGGTAAATGAAAAAGTTGATATTAATGGTAGGTCTAAATAAAAACCAATAAGAAGTTGGCCACATCAACATTTTATAAAAATTGTAAAATAGTTTGTGGTTGTAACATTACTCTAATATAAATTTATGACAGAGTGACACTTACAATCTACAAAAACTTATTCTTACTCTTAGAGTTGGAAATATTTGTAATAAGGTTGTATAAAATTTAAGTCAGGGTGTGCAAAAATAATATTTTTAAGAAAAAATCTAAGTATTAAACTAACCAAAAAAAATATTATATATAAAAAAAATAAATAAAAATTGAAGTCAGGGGGTTCATTTGAACCCCCTGAACAAAGTATAGTGCCGCCCCTGATAAGATTTCATCTAGAATCCCACTTCTTCATGCTTCCTTAATCATAAATTCTCTCCACTCTCGGTCTTACTTACGATTGCTTCAGTAAACATAAGGATATAAAATAGATCACATCATCTTAATCTCATTAACTTTCTAAATAATGTAGTATTGTATTTTTATATTGAGATTACATTAATGTAATATTACATCTAACGTCCCTACCGTCAGATGCATATGTAATATGACATAGCGCACATACAAACATATTATCAAAAGAAAACATTTTTATTGACAAAAATATTAGCGTATAAGGGCAAACACGAACTTGTTTTGATGAAGTTAACATCACGGAAACATAAATACATATGTAAGCAATATATACACACGCGCGCGCGCGCGTACACACACACACACACACACATATATATATGAGCAAGACTTATATACAATACTTAGGTACTTTTCTTTAGGTTATTTTCTTAATATTCTGACATGTGGCTTTTTTCTCATGGATGGAAGTGTTTAGAAAAAGATTTTAAAAAATTCACAGTTGAATTAGAATTTTTTAGAGAAGGAAGTTGAATTAAAGTTTCTTTGTTTTGATAGAAATATAAAAATATAGGAATACATATATTGATGGAAATATAAACATATAAAAATTAACATTTCTATTCATGAAACACAAATCTAAAAATATCTATATTGTTGGAATCATAACCACGCAACAACATATACATGGACAGAATCATAAACAATCAACATATTTTCCCACACACCCTTTGGTGGATTCTTGGGTTCGTGTAAAAAACAGGTTTGCATATATAGACCCTTACCATGGGTTGAAGAGAGGATATCAATTTCGGGGGTTGAAAATAGGATCAAAACTTCAAATATTAGTCTAATGTGAACCCTACCCAGGCAACAAGAATCACTAAAGAAAATCAACCACAAGAATAATTAAAAAAAAAAAAAAAAAAACGGTTACACGTACTCCACTTAACAAAAAATTTAGGAAAATGGTAAAACAACGTTTTACCTAAGCCAAAATGATGAAAGGTGTAGGTATTGGACGAGTGATTATGGAACTTAGGAGATCATGTAGGGGCTGGTTGGATGAAATTTTACCTAATTAAGCCGCAAATGCTCCTTTACCCATTCTTGAAGTGAAAGTTGAAAAATGGTGATAGAATATTTTGAAAGTGTGGTGGAATGAAGCAGAGATGAAAAGTGTCGAGTAAAGAAGAAAAGAGAGGCTGGTTCTGCCAAAGAAGGCTGCTGGGGAGATATAAATAGTCTTTGTTTAGGTTAAATCTTCCTTTTAGTTTTTCACTTTAAACTCTTGCATGCACCTAATTGTATTTGTAAACTTCTGCCCATGCACGAAGAAAGGGCATATGCCATGACATTAATAAGAAAATAAGCAATGACCACCTGCCAACGGCATTGATTGCACCAAAGGGACCGAAACAAATCGAAGGGGGATTCAAATGGATCGAAATAAACTGTAATGGATCAAAGTGAGTCCAAAGAGACCGAAATGGAATGAATGGATAGAAGTGGACCGAAACAAATTGAAAAGAACCGTAGGAATGGCAACGGGTCGGGTTCGGGTCAGGTTTTTTTCATACTCGGACCTGACCCACGGGTCTATGCCAGAAACCCGGACCCGGCCTGTATATTAAACGGATTTTTTTCTTAACCCCAAACCCGACCTGTCGGGCCTCACCAGCCAAGCCATGATTTGGGCCTAAACTGTGGCCCAGTCCCCAAAATTTTTTTTTTGCCTGAAGCCTATACCATGGCCCAATAATTAAAAAAAAATTGTTTGGCCAAAATCATTATTTTTGAAAACGTGTTTGCTTAGATTCAAGTGTTGCCCAGATTCAAGCCTTGAATCTGGGCAAACATATATATATATATATATATATTTTTATACTAGCAGGAGTATAAAAAAATTGTTGAAAAATAATAAAGATCTGAGGATCGGTAGAGAAAATCAAAGAATGAAATTGATAATTTGAAAAATAAAAAGACCCATAAGAAAATCATGGATGAACAATGACCAAAGATTTATGATTTTCCCTATCAAAATCACAAAAACAAACACAAATCCTAACACAAACACAAACACAAAAATTTCAGATTTATGATTTTCCCTTTCAAAATCACAAACACAAACACAAATCCTAACACAAACAACTCACATAATAGAGACGAAATGAACCTAGAAAAAAAAAAAAAAAAAAGGTAGAGAACGAGGTGGTCCGGTAGAGAAACATGAAGGAAGTGAAGTGGCTGGACATGCAAGTGATGGCCGGCGGTGACAGATTGGTGGTTGGGGGTGAGTGAGAGGGAGTGACCGAGTGAAAAGTGGGAGAGGAGAAAGAGAGTAGGGAGGCAGCTGAGTGAACTGATTGTGTGAAATGCGTATGGGATTAGAGTTTTTTTATTTATTTATTTATTTATTTTTTAACTTATATATATATATATATATATGTATATGGGGGTATTTTAGGATTTTCACTTATATACATAAACAGGTTGGGTTCGGGTCCGAATTCGGGCCGAGTTTTTGCAAAAACCCAGACCCGCTTCAGTTTTTTTTTTTTTTTTTTTTTTTTTTAAATTTAAAAATCCATACCTAACCCTATAATTTATCGAGCCAAGTAAAATCCGATCCATTAGGGTTAGACCGGGCCGGGTATCCGTAGGTCGGATATAAATTGCCATCCCTAAAAGTGGGTCGTAAGGGACTAACGAGGACCAAAATGGACTTCTAAAGAAAAAAAAATGTCTATAGACAAGATTCGCTTCACTTTATATATTTGATACAAAGAATGAAAGAATGAAAATAATAAATTATATTCATGTGATTAAGAAACTGGTGGTAGTAATTCCGAAATTGTTAACTCTCTAATACAAATACTTAAAAAGAATAGCGTTTTGGTTTACATTTTTAAAATAGCTAGGGTTCATTTCATATAATATAATACAACAATGAGAGATTGGGTCACATCAATAGTTGTACATGTCATTCTTCTTAAACAATGCAGTCACATTTAATATAAAAATATTAACATTCTTTTTTTTCTTCGGTAGGAAAGTTTACACATGTTAGAGATCGACAAAGTGTGAAATAGACATTCCATTGATATTTGGACAAAGTTTGGCTACAAATTTCACTAAAAAAAAAAAAAAAAAAAACTATATAATTGGAAAACTTAACTATTGAATCACATGTTTTTTACTTCTTTATGTTCAATAGCACATATATCAAATTTTGTGTCGATCATACACTATTTATTATTCGATCTATAAACTTATTTTTCTGCATAATTTTAGATTACAAAGACTTGAAATTTTAATATTTAATTAATGATATAACTATTGATTTTTGTTTTTATGGAAATTTTGCAAGCATAAATAATATAAAGAGAAAATATAATCCAATGAAAGATTTTTAAAAATCACATTCAATAAAAATATATTGAGCAAAGTAGTATTAGGCTAGTAGTATGTTTGTTGCGAAGTTTTTTCCTTAATAATTAGTCCAAAGGTAGGGACTATTATTTCATGATCTCATTATTATTATTTTTTGGTAACGTCATTATTTTAATTACAAACTATATCAGCATGCATATGATACATACGATCATTTGCTATATTTAGAAACCATTAATTTTACAAAATTTTAAAGAAATCGAGTGGTTCATACCTATATATAATCCCCATACTTCACGCATATATTATTTTATTATAACGCAAAAATGAAATATACTTTGTTTCTCTTATTGTTTTCCATTTTCATATTGGGTGTTGGTTATGGCAACGATAACATTGTAGGCTATGTTTACTTTCACCTTGTGTTGCCAAACGAGTTCACCATTCATGGGATGTGCTAAAGCAGAATGAGCATAATGTTCCATGCCCTGAAAGTTCTAATGAAGCTTGTGGGAGTCCAAAATCAGGACTAAAATCACCATTTGTTTTTATGTGTGAGAACGGAGGAATAACTCACAGAAAGAGGTCTAAAGAGAAAGGAGCTAGAAAAGAGATGGTAGAGAGTGAACAAATCCCGACGAACTCATATCTCCAACTTCCAGAGATGGATTTCTCCTTTTACATCCACATGCAACAATGGAGGATTCAATTTTCTTCTTCAATGAACTCCCTCTCTTTCTCTCTTTCACTCCGTGTATTTTCTCCCCCCAATTTTTTTGACCTTGCCCTCCATTGGGTTTTTTCCTTTTTATACTGATATATGGGTAGTGGGCTTATATATGATGATGCATTGCACTACTAGGTTTATTGATACTTTAAAAAAATGGTTTACGTTTTTATTATTACGTTGAATTATGTTTAGAAAATAAAACTTTAATTGTTTTGTATATATAAAAGTTGAATTCCTGTGCGTGGCACAGTTTTGATCATAAACTTACGGTAGATATTATTTTATTAAAAAATAGCAACTAATGTATGACATAAATACATTTGTAAATTCATTCTAAAAAAACATAAATACATTTGTAACTAATTGCATCTTTTTTATTTTTTATTTTTTTTATGATAAGCATAACTAATTGCATCTAAATAGAACTAATGAATTTGTAATACAACAAGCTTTTGTTGGCAATAATAATAATAATGAAAAAAAAGCATCTAAATAATGTATATAATAATTTTGCATTTTTTATTAAAAAAATTTGCATCTAAATAGAAAAATATGATTGATGTCTTTGCCAAATGATAATGAGCAATAATCATGGAGCAAATACCATAAGTTGAAATTTTATTATATCTATCATAAATATGAAACAAATTATTAAATACCTCTTAATGCATCATGCTTTTGGGAGATTGTTGAATACCTCTTTAGTGTATCCTTATTCTTCTTAAGGACTGTTCTTTATCAAAGCTTTATACTTTCAAAACTTGGCAAAGCTCTAAATTGATATCAACATTTAATATCGTAAAGCAATATCAATGTATCAAATAAGTATCAACATTTAACACCCTAAATTATTTATACATAAACTTATCAGTCAAAAACTTTATGCTTATATGATACATGGCTTAATTAAAAATATCTAGTACATAAATTGAAATTAGATAAGATTAGTATAAAAAATTTGGGGTGGTTTGTGGTTACTAATCTCTATTTTTGCCATTGGGTTTCTATGCCGTTCTAGGTTCTACCATTGGGTTTTTGTTGTTGAAAACACTGAAAAACCACCTAGGTTTTTGCCTCTGGGTTTGTCGTTGGGTTTCTACCCCTATCGAATTTTTATTTTTGTGCAAGAATGTTTTGAATGGTGTAGAGAGTATATATGATAGGAGTTAAAGGTTAGGACTCACTTTGATCTTGAGGCTATTAATTACATTTTATTTTTTGGCATTGCTTTTAGAATTACAAGAGCTTCATTTTAAACACAATAGGTGTGAGTGCTTCTCTCATTTACATATTCAATGCATGTTCTTGAAAAGAGTTTGTAAGTTTTTCACTCAATGGGTCTTGTAAATGTCTCAAATATACTAGAATTGTATATAGATAGGCCATGTCATTAGTTACAGGCTCTGGATATTACCCTCTTTTTATGTCAAATTTGGAGAATCAGTATAACAGTTGAGTACAATTAAGGAGTTTGAGTGATTGCTAATTTGATACTATTCTCCTCAGATTTAGTTGTGGTGAATGAAACTTCTCTAGCCATATTTTGTGTTTCAATTGATCACAATTTTTTTAATATTCATATTTGAATGGTATCTTGCATAATTGTTATATATACTCATAAAGTATATCATTAATGTTTTCTCCTATTTATAAACAATTCATTCATTTATGAAAAATATGCCAGCTAACTATAATGAAATGAATATTTGAAATAAATTTTCAAACTACCACAATTGAAAAAAAAAAAAAAAAAATTGTCTATGACAAAAACAAATTAACAAAAATATTTTTTAAACCCATATTTAAGATGCACGGGTTAGCTACTATTAAATATGGGTTTTATGTGCAAACCAACATTGAAACCATTTTTCAATGTATTTTCCAGAATGCAACTAAACAACTGAAAATATTTTCACCTGAAAACATTTTAAATTACATTTGAAATTATTTTACTCTTAAACAAACAAAGCATTTTTATATACACTATCGTTTTATTATAAATAAATTTTTTTTTTTCAAAAGAACCCAAATGTATTTGCTTCCTTTCAGCATTTTTACTACTGTGTTACTCCACAAAATTTTAAATCATGTTTTCTATTGAGTTATATTACTCCAATCCATTCAAAATCACTACTCATGTTTTAGTTTTGAAGTTGTAATATCTATTGGTCAATATAGTATTTTGTGTTTTAATGTATTAAAATTGTTCTTTCTAAAATAAAAAAATTGTCATTTGTGAATGAGATCTTGAATTAATCATTTAAACTACCGTAAATAAGATGGAATATAAACAAAATTAGTAAAATTTTATTTTTAATAGCTTTCCCATGCATCGCACGGATTTGCAACTAATTTGTATAACATAGTATCATAAATTCACCAAAAAAAAAAAAAAAAAAGTATGCCCATTCAAAGTACGTACCTATGAGAATTTGAAATTTTCAAACTTTTCCTTGAAGCAAAATGACATCCATTCGGCATAAGATCTTTATGCTTTTATAGTTTTTATTTGGTTATGGATTGATTTTAACATTACCGTAAACTCTATTATGTTATATATCCATTGAATTCTATTTTGTTATTTTATCTAAATAATAATAGTATTGTTTTTGTGAATATGTGGATATACTCGCACACAATCATCTATCCAAAAAAAAAAAAAAAAAAAAAAAAAAAAAAAAATCTGAACGTAGTCATTTTTTTAGTGTATTAAGAAACTTCTTGTAAAAATTCAGGTAGTAAAAACTAAATTACTAATAAAGTATTAGATGAAGAGTATGAATTTTAATCAAATTATGATGTTTATCAACATAGAAATCCTAGGGGGTGAAGATAAGAACAAATCTGCAATTGTTTTTATCTAAAAAATTGCTACAATTTTGTGTATATACACAAATTGCATGGCATGCAACCTATAACTTGGAAATCTAGGATGAATTTGAATAGGCTTTCAAATTGAAGCCAAAGATACAGTGCAATACGGACCAATTTAACAAATTATAACAGTAAGAAATAATATTATGTGTGGACAAAACCAGAACACGATTCCAGAATTGAGATTACAAGTAGTAATTCCAAAATTGCAAAACCAGTAGCAATTAAACTGTTAGCATATTAACTTTTTTACTTCCTTCTCACCCGATAAACCTTTCTTCTTTACTTCTCTAAAAGCCGTTCTCTTTGTGTCTCTCAATTCTCAAAAGCCAACTCTTTTCTTTGCCTTTCTAAGCCGTTCTCTCTATATCCCCAATAGTTTCTGAAAAAAACCCCATTCCAAAGGCACAAAAGATAGACCCAAGAACTTCCTCCCTAATTTCCTTCTCTCTCCCACCTACGACCGAGCCATAGCTGCCAATGCCATTACCCATAACAACCATCATAAGATCTCCAATGCATGTCATAACAAGCAAGCCCACTTACCAATGCTTCAAGCTCTAGGCCAGTTTACATAGGTGAAATGCTCTTAATATCATGTGTGTCTAATCTTTCCCTCTCTCTTTCAAAATATTGTTCTAATGTTTGTTGGGTATTGTTAGTCCTACTTTTTTAGGTTTTTATTTTATTTATTTAATTTTGTGAATATTATCTAGGTTCAAGTGACTACCACTTAAAAACTTGATTTTAGAGTATAGTTTCTTTGTAGGCATTGATCTGTGAGCCTTTAAATTTTGGATAGAAATTCAAAATTTATAAGGAATTTTAAATTCTTATTCTTATTGGTTTCCATTTGGGATTTATAGGTTCTAAATTGAACTAAGATGGAATCACAAGGGACTTTGAGATTGTGTGTGGAAACTAGCTATGGGTTTAAATTTTTTATGTTTCATTTTGTGGTGGCTTTGTTCTTTGAGATTAGATTTTGGTATTGGTTTCTTTTGAATTGTGGGTTTGGGTTTGATTTAGAGTAGGGTTGAGATCGGGTTGGGTTGGGTCATTAGGTATTGGTTGAGTCTCTCTCTCTCTCTCACATTTAAATTTAAGTATATTTGGGTCTTTGTTTTCAAACTTGCCCTTTAAAGTCTGTCATTCTTTCATTATTATTTACAAACTTCCATATCTTGGAAGAATCTCCACCCATTAATGCATTAATTTTTTCTTAACAAAGTTAGTACATGTGTATGTGCAAGTTAGAGTTGAGCTTATTTATGAAAGAGAAATAAGTTATCTAACAGTACATTTACATGAGAAAGCTCGATAAGATGCAAGCTTTCACATGACACTCAAACAAGAATAAAGAAAGTGATGGTAAGACATGAAAAAGATGCACATTTAGAGAAGAAGAAGAAGCCAACTATCAAAGCAACATAAGATGTACGTGAAAAACCCTAAAGATGGGATAAAAAACCATGATTTGAGCAAGAACACAACATTCTTGCTCAGCTTAGCTTGTATTATGTATCAGAAAGAGATTAGTTTACAATGGAGTTGCCATTTTCTTCCTACCAACTCTCTACTTTCATCTCCAAAATATCTAGTTGGGTTTGCCCTAGAAGTTCAGCTGCATGTTCCGTTTATACTTTAAGGAATATAACTGAGTACAAGGACAGGTGTCAAATTATTATAATCTCTCTTTTAAGATCTTTTTACAGTTGGGAAGTTATCTGCTGACTAAGGGATAAGGATTGCGCCAACATGGTACTAGGACCCGAAGGTAGGTAGCTTTGTCAATGTTTAGGAGAAAAGTCTTGGTCATCAAGAGGGACATTAGGAATACTGTGATTGGTACACGTGTCTCCAAGGTGACTCACTATGCATTCAACTAATAAGAGATGTCCTCATAGTCTTCAGCTTTGAAAAGTCATTATGTTTGTTTTCGGTAATGCCTGAGTATCGTGTTAGGTGTAAATCTCACTTCTTTCCCTACTGACCAAGACAAAGTCTCTTAGCCATCAACTGCTCTCCCTTATCTCACAATTGCTTTACATGTAGAGTCCAAATTCAACCACCTATGCATTTTCCCATGCCTTAGTGGTGCTATGTACAACGTGATTAGGCTTTTCTGTGTGGCTACTTTGTTTCAAAAACTCAACTTTTTAATTAAATGTCATTTAATATCTTATCTCTCTTATAAAAAGGTATAAGTTTCCAAAACTACACTAAAATAAATTTATAAAAAAAAAGGAATATTAAATCTTCAATTACACGTGCAAAAAATCCACTCTTTATCAAAACTGGCTCCTAGCATTTTTGGAATACTTTGAAAAGTTTTTTTTTTCTTTCTTTTTGAGAAAGTTTGAGAAGTTAAATATAAATTGTAACTTATCCTCTTAATCAAATTTGAAAAACCTGAAAAACCTACTGATACCATAATCCAAATAAGGACAAAGTTTAGTTATAAAACTGGTTGAAGCCTAAGGCTATAGCCTTACTTAATAAAATAAATATTAATCTATATTCTACAAATTTAACCGTTGAATTGTATGTTCTTTATGTTCTTAACGCGTATGTCAAATTTTGTGTCAATAAAATATTATTTACTATATGATCTATAAGTTTATATTTTATGCATAATTTTATTTGTTGAATTGCATGTTTTTTATGTTCTTAATGCACATGTCAAATTTTGTGTCAATTAAATATTATTTACTATATAATTTATAAGTTTATATTTTGTACATAATTTTAAACTACAAAAACTTACAATTTAAACAAATTATTGATGACATAACTATTGATCTTTAATTTCTAGAAATTTTGTAAGTATGAAGGATATAAGAAGAAGATGTAATTTAATAGTGGATTTGTCAAAATTCACATCTAATAAAAAGATATTGAGTAAGATTGTAGCATTAGACTACAACTAATTTTGTAGCTAAATTTTGTCTAGAACTATTGGCTCCAAGCATTTTCTTAATCAAATACAAGTTCTAGCTTATCTTCTTAATCAAATCTTAAAAACCAAATACTTCTAAGATTCAAACTTTATTGGCTCCAAGCGGAGATTGGATTTTTTTTTTTTTTAATGGTGGCGGCAAAAAAGAATTAAATGAAAATTACTAGCAATATTTTTTGAGATGTGCAATGTTCACAATATTTTTACAACAAATCTTAGTTGACATGTTGTTACAGGTTTTTAACTTGAATCCACTATTGAAATTACTTTTTTCTCTACCAGTAACAGCAAGTAACAACTTGCTACATAGGACTTGTGGGTGGTCGGGATTTTCACATCTTTTAGGCTTGACACCCTATACCTCACCTTAGAAGGTTTTGTCCGCTTTGGGGAGCCAAGTCCTCACGGTTTTGTATTACGAAAGGGTGGGATTATCCCACATTGCTTATGTAACCCTTCCAAGCATGGTTTATAAGCCCTTGGAGCAACCATGAGTGTACCGCTACTACACTTGAATAACTATAAACCGATGGTACACTACTCTCTTCGCTTTACAACTTATAAGGCATCAAGTGGGGGGGTTTTCCTTCGATGTAGGACTCCTAGGACACCGTCCGAGGACATTGCCATTCATGCCGAGGACGTTGCATGCATGCCTAGGATGTTGCCATGCATGACTAGGACGTTGCATGCATGCCTAGGTACCTACAATAAAAGGACCCTTTTAATGTGAGTGGTCGGGATTTTCACCTCTTTGAGGCTTAACACCTTATACCTCACCTTAGAAGGCTTTGTCCACTTTGGGGAGTTAAGCCCTCATGGTTTTGTACTACGAAAGGGTGGGATTGTCCCACATCGCTTAAGTAACCCTCCCACTCATGGTTTATAAGCCCTTGGAGCAACCATGAGTGTACCACTACTACACCTTACGGTTTTGTATTACGAAAGGGTGGGATTGTCCCACATCGCTTAAGTAACCCTCCCACTCATGGTTTATAAGCCCTTGGAGCAACCATGAGTGTACCACTACAACACCTCACGGTTTTGTATTACGAAAGGGTGGGATTGTCCCACATCGCTTAAGTAACCCTCCCACTCATGGTTTATAAGCCCTTGGAGCAACCATGAGTGGGAGGGTTACTTAAGCGATGTGGGAAAATCCCACCCTTTCGTAATACAAAACCGTGAGGGCTTGGCTCCCCAAAACGGACAAAGTCTTCTAAGGTGAGGAATAGGGTGTCAAGCCTCAAAGAGGTGAAAATCCCGACCACCCACAAGACTTATTGTAAAAGTGTTGTATTAAATAATGTTGTGGATATATCATTTCTCATATTTTATTGCCTATAAAATTCTCATATGGAACTATAAGTAGTGTATTCCTAATCTTAGACCAATACAGTCTTCTTTTTAGAGTTATTTTTTCTAAGGCAACAAAAAAGGTGTCCCAATTAAATCGATTTTCAGATGTTTGTTGAGTTTTTATTTATTTATTTATTTATTTTATTTATTTAATTTTTTTATTATTTTTATTTTTAATACATGCTTTTGGAAATAAAATAGAGGCATACTTATAAAACTAATAAATTAATGACAACGTATCCCATAAAGTTAGGGAATTCAAAATTAGATCCAATCTTTTTTTTAATATCAAGCGGGTCAGGTTGGGTCCTTAATCGACCTGATATAGACCCAATTGTTTGGCCCAAGCTCAACCTGAGCTTCCTTTCAACTAGCCCAAGACTCTTTGGTTCAGGTTAGGTCAGGTCGAGTGGGTTTCATGCTCAACCCTAATTTAGAGATGGATATTTGAATATGAGGTCATATGTTAGATATTTTTGTTGATTTAGTAGACTATTGGTGTTGGAATTGGTATTGAACTTGTTCTTAGCATTTTGGTATTTAACTTTTGAAGACAATTTCAGGTTTTGCGAATGAGATAGGTTTATATGGTAGAAAGGAGATGAATTGAATCACAATGGTCTATGAGATTATGTATTTGAAAATTTAAGGGATATTGAGAGATATGTTCGATTTTTTAATGATTTATTTCATGGTGGGTGTAAAGTTGTAATTTACAAGTATGTATTTTGTTGGCTTTTATTCTGTGCCAAATTTGATTGTAATTATTATCAATCGTTTATACCTTGTATTTGTTGTGGGATTTGTTGTAAGGGATGTGTGATAGAGAGAGTGTATGAAGACTCAAGCATTTGAAGATTAAAAGATTCTCGCGGATGTCTCGCGACCTAGCATCCCGTGAAGTAAATCATGTGCCAGGCACATGCTGGAATGCGAAGAGTCAGGCCAGGTGGAGATAACTGTGTCTCATGAGTATCTCGCGGGTAAGGCCTTCTCGCGAGACACCCGCGAGGCATTCTGTTCTGCCAGCCTATACTGATTGAGTCACACTTTCTGTACCTATCCTATATATACCCTTATTACCCAAAAATGTTGAGGAATGCTTCAGAGAGAAAACTCTAGCCAAACACATTGAGAATTAGAGATTATCATACCCACTTTTTTCTATACACTTGCTTGTGGTATTTTCCTCAACCTTTCCCTCTCCATTCTCCATATCTTTGAGAGGTTGATAGCCCAAACACTTACCACACATTTGAGAGTGTTGAGTGACGTTTTGGTGCTGCTGGAAAGTATTAGAAGGAGCCTAGAATGGCAGATGCAACATGGAGCTTGTTGTGGGATCCGGAGAACTAAGACAAGACACAGTTCCGAGAAGCCTTGTTGGAGTAGGAGCTTGGAGGGCTTAGGTACATCGGGTATACTAGGCTTGGAGGGTCTCTTGCTAACCCATGTATCCCAACTGATTGTCTAGTGGATCGATTTCCGCTTGGAGGGCGGCTGGGAGGTTTTTTGCCGAGTTCTTCGGTTTCCTCTTCGATAACACGTCTCGGTGTTATCTGTGTTTGCATCCTTCTTTTCTACTCTTGTTCATTTCATTTTTACTGTTGTGTTGCTTTAAATATGGATTAGAGTAGTTGTTTTGCTTATACGCTTGTGTTTACACTATTTTGCACTTATCATTAAGTTAGTGTAAAATCAACCAAGCCGTAATTTTAATTTGGGGGTCTAAACTGCTTTTGTGTTTTCGACACATTTTCGAGCTTTCAGTGGGTTTGTGCATTGAGATTAGAGTTAGGGATACTCTTTGCAAATTTGAAATTTTTTATTGAGAATGAATTGTGGGTCCAGTGAATTTGGGTTTGATTTAAAATTGGTTTTGGTCTTGGGTTCTATCCAAACAAAAAAGATTTATACTAGACAACAACAGTGGCTGCCACTACTACATAAGATTGGTTTAACTATCAATCTAGGCTTGCATAATACAACCATTTGGACAAAATAATATTCTATCAAGGATAATTTGTGCATCATGTACCTTAAAGAGCGCATTTTTTTTTTTTTTTGGAGAGGAAACGATAGTAGACTTTATTCATAATCAAGATATACAATTGGGAAGAGAAAAGATGAGCATTGTTCAATTCAAACAACAACCTTTTCTTTCTCTTGTGCAACACTAGCAAGAAACTAGAGTAGCTCTATTAAAAAGTCACAAAAAGAAACTAAATGAAAATGAATTAAATAAAAGCTTCAAGCTGTAGTGCAGTACGGCAGTACCACTCCATCCAAACGATTCCATAGATGAGAAACATAGCATGCCAAAGCCCATCAGTGAAGTGTTGTTAGACCTCCCCAGGCAAGCTTCAAACTTTTCAACATCACACAGACCAAGTTCCTTTCTTCTTCTTCTTTTTTTTTTTTTTTTTTTTTTTTTTCAAGAAATATAATTCTTTGAACCTTCCTTCTTCACCAAACAGTGAATTTCTCTAAAAGGTTAAGAATTTTCAACTTAGTTGGAAAGGCTGAAGACCGACCTCAAATATGGAGGATTGAGCTGAGGCAACACACACTTCCACAGCTCTCTTTTTTACAGGACTTTGATCTTCACCATCAACACTACCATAATGTATAGATGATCTTTTATTAGAAATTTGTAAGTTTTCAGATGGTTGTGGAATAGCCGCTTCATTAGACCCACGAAGATGCCTTTTCCACTTTCTTTGACTTTTTCTAACAGATAATCTTCAGGAGATTGTTTATTTATTCCAACCGAAAAGTTTGGTTTTTGATCATTATCAACTACAATTACCTCACAATCTTCTGCCTCCATATTGTCGACATCTTTTTCCGTGAAATCCGTCCCAGTACTTACCTTGTTACTAGTCAGAAACCGAACCCCATCATCATTCAAATTTAAAACTTCAACTGCTTGTTTCCCATATCACGTTGTTGCACAACCTCACCCTTATTCTCTTGTATCTAGTTCAACTTCACAGATCCTTCTGGCGCTGTTTCATTTTTTGAATTCAAATTGGGTTCCCCCACATTCGAATTGATTATAGTGTTATCCACTGAAAAAGAGGTTTCTCTGCTTGGTCTACAACTATCATCCTTGTTCCGCGAACGTTGGGAATCCGTTTAGAGTTCATCTGTAGAGGAATTCCCATTAGGTTCCGACGGACTCAGCTCCGGTTCAAGGGAAGTAGGTTCCAAATTGTAGACAGTGTCATCCACATCTGGTTCAAGGGCTTGGTCATCAAGAATCAGTGCATGTGAGTGAGATTGATGATTGTGTTAAGTATTGCCTTGACTCTGCTTTCTTGGAGCCACCACTCTCAACCAATGACCATATTGTAATTCATCCTCTTGCAAAGAAAGTCGACCCACTCATCTTTGGGGGCACTCACGATCATTGTGACCAAGTATACCACACATATAACAGAAAATTGGAAGCCTCTCGTATTGGAAATAAATCCATCCAGCCTCCAATCCTACGATCTGCATTATCTTACCACGCATTAGTGGTTTTTTTATATCCATATTCACACGAATACGAAGGAAAGGTCCCCATGCCAAACCATTTCGAGGAACGTCCATTGTGGCTAGTTCACCAATTTCCTTTGCTATTCTACCTCCCACTTCTTTATTCATGCTTTTAATTGGAACATTAAAAACACGGATCCAGAACGAAGCATGCTCGAACTTTACATCACAAGGACTAATATCCCCATGGAAACGCTTCAGTAAAATGAGGTGTTTATCAAAAGACCATGGACTCTTGGCAATCATCATTAATAGAAATCCCATGTGAGCAACGCCAAAGTTGACGTAATGTAGCTTTGAATGCTTTTTTATTGTAATCTTTGTTGATCCGGAGTTTCACTTAATAGATTGAATTGGGGTCGCTTTGAGAGTAAGTAACCTCCTTAGATTTAATTAGCATCTCGCCCCCTTCCTTCTCTGACAACCTAAATCGCTTCCACATTTCCTCCATTTCAGATTCCATGGGAGAAAAACAGAGTGTAAGCTAAAAGGTATTCAAAGGGTATCTTTACTATCGAGATTAGGGAATGACACGAAAAGAATGGAAGAATAACAATGGAAAATTCCTCTACCTGTCTAATCTGGAGAGGTTTCAAGCTTGTAGATGGACACAAGTTTGGGGCTTCTTCCCTCTCTAGGCTTCAGAGATTCAGATCTTCTAGAGTTCTTAGGGTACTCTACTAAGTAGATTTCCTTAAATCTTAACTGTTATTTAATGATTTAATGGTTCTAGATTTTGCCATGTTAGCATTCCATTAATAATAATCTTAATTGCTTTGTTTTCAACATTATTATATTATTTTAAGAGTATTATTAGTGGAATGCTGATATGGCAAAATCTAGACCATTAAATCATTAAAGAATTGTTGGGATTTAAGGAAATCTATTGGTAGAGTACCCTAGGAACTCTAGAAGATTTGAATCCAGGCTTCAGGGGAGCCTAGGGAAGACGAGAGGTTTTTGAGTGGGGCCCTAGATGTTACTGGCTTAATTCTTAAATAGCTTAATTGAGATCATAAATAAAACGGTCTTTTCAATATATACTCGTCATATCTCAAATTGTTTGGCTTGCTTAGAGCATTCGCATAGGGTATGCTAAATGCCATATGTAAGTTTTATTTAGTATTTTTCTCTCAAAAGCTTCCCACATCCGGAATTGCAAATGCTCAGAATTGTAAAACTTTTTACAATCTTGCTACAGTGTCATTCTACACATAGAATGACACGGTAGACTATTGGATATTTTTTATTTAATCTGATTTATTCTTTCTCTCTCCCCTATGTCAGACTTCTCAACTCTCTCTTCGTCTTGCTTCTCTTTTCTCTTACTCTGGTTCTTTGGTTTGCCACCAAAGAAGAGGAGGTTCGGTATATAAACTAAGTCTTTTTTGGTTAGAGCAAAGGCCTGGAACAGCCACAAAGTTCACCATGTCAAGTTCTTTTTCTTTCACAGTTTTAAGTGTCTTTGTTTTCTTATCTCTCTGTTCATTGATGGTGGCGGTATGGGTTTCCCTTTTCGTCTCCCTCTTCATCTTCCTCTCTCTTTCTCTGATCTCTCATCCCTTTCTTTCTCTCTCACCTCTTTTTTCTTTTTTTCTCTCTATCTTCCCTTGAATCAACCCTCCATGGTGGAGATGAGGCGTGGGACTCATGGATCAGTGGCTCGGTTTCATCATCCCTGATATGGGTTTCATTTTTGGAGGTACGGGTTTCATGGATCAATGGATGGGTTTCATTTTTGGTGATGTGGGTGGCCAGATTTCTTTCTTCCTTGGTTTGGTGGTTGTGGTTTTTGTGGGTTGGTGGTGGTGTGGGTAGTGGGCTGATGGTGGTGGTTGGATGAGAGTTTTGATTTTGGTTGGGTTGGTGGTGGCGGTGGTAGTGGTGGCGGTGGCGGTGGCGGTGGGTTGGGTTGGGTTGGGTTGGGTTTGGCTTGGTGGTGGTGGTAGTGGGCTGTGTGGGTAATTTATTGGGTAGTATAAATTATATTATTTTATTACGTAGAAATATTATTTTAATAAGTAGAATAGAAAAATAAAAATTAGGATATTGGATGTATTGTAAAATGGTATTGTATTTATACTACTATTTAATATTTAATGGGCTGCACCTGTTTAGACATACTCTTACAGCCTACGTTTAAATAAGGGCAAAACTTTTTTTTTAAGTAAGGGCAAAACTTGATAAAAATACTTTTTTAATTCCCACTAAAATATTGTCTATAAAATAGGGCCATTCTCCTAACGGTTTTCAAATTATTTTATCTATTTATAAAAAAATATTAAAATTAAAATAAACACAAATTTCTTTGTAAAAATACATATGCCATACTGATTTAAAAAAAAAAAAAAAAAAAAAAAAACACATCTGCCATTTTAAATTTCCCCATTATCATTAAATAGGTTTTTTTTTTTTTTTTTTTTTTTTTTTTTTTGAGAAGCATTATCATTAAGCAGTTATGATCACGTTGCTTTTTATTTTTTTATTTGTTAAACATATATTTCAAGTGTCTAAGTTATCATCTAAATTAAAAACTCCTCAATTTTAGTTACAACTCTTTCTTTTCTCTAACTCTCACGTTTTTTTTTTTCCCTCTCCATGTTTAAAAAATATATATAATAGCTTCTTTTTTTTTTAATTAGAGACAATAATGATAAAGATAATTAGTCAAAAAAATACTTCTTTAACTCCCATGTAAAATACTATCTACAAAATAGGACCAAACTCCCAGTACCCTCAAATTTTATTTGCTTAGGAAGTTTAAATAATAGGGTGAGATAAGTAAATTTTATTTTGATACTTTACTTCCCCTTATTAAAGACTCTATTACCGTTTACTCTAGCCTCTTGAGATTTCCTGCAAATGAAATTTCCATTTGAGATCTCCAACCTTTTTGTTTTCCTTCCAACCTTTGCCTCCCACTTCAGTTTTAAAAATCATGTTTAGTTTTTATGGTTTTATTACATCCACATTTTTTTCAACCAAATTACTTATTTTAAATGGCCATTGAATTTCGTGATGATCCCTTTTCAAAAATTGTATATATGTTATAAAATGAAAGCTGCCCGTGAAGGTTTTAAAGATTTAACAAGGAAATTTTCATATCATGTGCTCAAATTTTTTTTTTTGAATGTTTGCATAATATTTTGCCTTAATTTTGCAGGTTTTACATGTTTACTTCCAAGTTATGGCAAAAAGTTCTAGATGAACAATTAGAAGTCACTTTTCCAACCGTCAGTAAAAGTTTTAATAAGGAAATTTTCATATCATGTGCTCAATTTTTCTAATTGTTTGCATAATATTTTGTCTTAATTTCGTAGGTTTTACATGTTTCCTTCTAAGTTATGGTGAAAAGTTCAGAATGAACAATTGGAAGTCACTTTTCCAACCGTAAGTAAAAGTTTTAATGATAAAATTTTCATATCATGTGCTCAATTTTTTTCAATTGTTTGCATAATATTTTGTTTTAATTTTTGCAGGTTTCACATGTTTCCTTCCCAGTTATGGTGAAAAGTTCAGAATGAACAATTGGAAGTCACTTTTCCAACCAAATAACGCACGCTAAAAGGCTCTTGCATCTCAAGGCCACTGAAGGTGCATAAGTCTCTTGCTTGATGATTTTATGTTAACAACAAGGTGATAAATTAAACATTATTGGGGTTAGCTTTTTGTTTGGCTGTCAAGAAAGTTAAGGAAAAACATAAACTATTTTCAACATGAAATATAATACTTTATTTTTCTCCTGGCAATTACTACATGTAGTAGATTACGGAGAAATACATTTTTTTCTTATACAATTTGTAGCAAATGGTGTTTGCTTGGCCTTCTAAGTATTTGTATGATGTTCTCTATCAAATTTGTTTACAATTTTGTTTACATAACTTTCTATTGATGAATTAATAGAGAAATTGAAAAATGAATTGAAGCTTAAGTAATTTTTTGTTCAACTTTTTTGTTTTCCTGTATTTAATAAAATTGAGGATTAGTAGCCTCATAATCATTTTACAATTGGAGGATAGCTCATATTCTTTAAATTTGTTTTTCTACTATCTATTTGATTGTTAAATTGGTATCGATCGTGCTTTATGAAAATTTGAAAATCTAGATACAAGGAATGTATTCATTTTGAAGTGGAAGTTGAATTCAATCTTGAATGTATTCAATTTTGTGTAGCTCCAACTAAAAAATTGTGGTAAGTTTCAATTTCAAGTGAAATTTGATCAATATTAATGTCAAAAATGTATTCTTGCACAATTAGTTAACCATTGCACATTCTACCATGTCACTTCCCTTTTTTATTTTATTTTTAGAAACAAACACACACACACACAAAAGAGAGAAAAATGGGTTGTATTGTGTCTTTTCCCATTTGGGTGCAAGTTTATTGAGCAAATTCATATTATTATTATGTTTTAATTTCCACATCATCACCCATTATCTATATACTAGCCTTTGAGCACATGCCATAGGCTCTTCTATTTTTTTGGGAAAAAATTAATAATTTGCATCTATTATAATTTGATATTACTATATTTTCTAATCACAAAATACTTAGAAGTGTGATGAATATTATGAGTTTGTGGGTGAAATAATTTTTTCATCACACCTTTGGGTGTGATTGGAAAATATAGTAATATCAAATTATAATAGATGCAAATTATTAATTTTTTTCCAAAAAAATAGAAGAGTCTCACGTGCTTGCTCAAAGGCTTGTAATTGATAAAGTAACTTTTTAGGATGGTAAAATGGGATGGGATAGCATTTCCTGGAGAAATTATAAAGTCTTTTGGTGGACCACGTCATTTGTCCACCATTCTACTAAAAAACTTCCACTTGTTTAAAATTGTTGAGTCAGTAATTAATTTCTGTTTAAAAAAATTTTCTAACTAACAATTTTAAACAAGTGGCAGTTTTTTAGTGGAATGTGGCAGTTTTTTAGTGGAATGGTAGACCACATCACTTGTCCATCATGTAGATCTTATAATTTCTCAATTTCCTGATGCAAATGCTCAGAAAAAATCAATTATTTAGAGAAACATTATCAAAAAATTGTTTCCTAAATTACCCTTAAATAAATTTATAAAAAATTTAAATAACTGTGCATATATGATATAAAAAAGTTTTACAATGTTCAATTTTCAAAGTTATTGCACATTACAAATTCTATTGGTTACTACACTTAAAATTACAGACTCTATTGTTTGTAAATTAAAAACTTATCTTCAGATTTTCTCACCTATGTTTCACTCTCTTTTGATTCTTCCTATGTTTTTGGTTTGAAGCTTAAAGACTTTCTACATTTCTCTTTTGGTCAAATACCAAAGCAAGGAAGCAAGGAAAAGGAAAGGAGAAACAGACGGGCCATGGGATAGAGAAATCAATCAGGAAAAAATAGAAAGAAAATATAAGAAAAAGAGAGAGGAGAGGGCGGCGGCCACCATGGTGGTGGCACCATCGAGCTTTCCTGCCACCGTAGTGGTGGTTCTCAGTGGCTGTGGCCTCCGAGGCTTGGTTGGGTTCGGCCATAGAAGAGTAGAGAATTTGAGAGTGAGAGGTGGTTTGGTATGAGAAGAGAAGAGAGAGAGTTAGAGATGAGATTAGAGAGTAAGGTTCGATGAGTTGGACCAAGTCAGATAGGTTTATCCGATCCACTAAATCCACTAGCCCAATACTTAAACTCCAGCCCACTCTCAACTTAGGCCCAACCAAAATGAAACCCAGCCTTAAAAATAAATCCAGCCCACATGCATTGAATACAATTACACAAATACTCCTCAACCTTCAAGCCCAACCCATGAACCCACCAACAAATATTTCACAATTTACAGTTCGACCCCTAAACTTTTCAAAAATTAAACTCGGACTCCTGACTTTTACAAAGTTACATCCTCAGCCCCAAAAAACTTTTCCAAAATACCCTTTGACCCCAAAACTTTCTGAAATTGCATTTGGAACCCACTTTTTAACCTTCCAATTTCACAAAATTACATTTTTAACCTTCCAATTACAATTTGCATTTAGAACCCACTTTTTCAAAAATTTGCACAAAGGCCCTTGTGGTCACCAAAATTTCATTTTTAATCCTTGTTTTGCCATAGCTAAAAAGACCATACTTTAAAAATAATGAATTTCTCAAATGACTTTGTTTTCATACTTCATAGGGAGTTAACATTTTCTTGTTATTTCTTTGTGTCTTTTTGCATGAGATAAAAGATTTGGGAAAATTAATTGTAAACATTGCGTTTGGTATGCTATGCTATGCTTTGGCGTAAGGTTAACTATATTTAATTCTCCACGCAATTTATCTTCCTAGAAAATATCATGCAATCACATGCTTAGCATTGTCTTTTAATCTTGTTCTCTAAAATAAATTGTTCACATGCATGTCCATGCATGCACATATCAACTTAAGATAGATTAAATGTCATGCTTATACATGTCATTCATTCTTACATGTCATTTTAGGGTAGATACCTGTCATTCCAGTTTCCAATACCAGTAGTAATTAAATTGTCAGCATATTAAGCAAAATAATGTTATTAAATTCATATTTATATTTTAGCATAATCTCCTAATCATATTATGTATTCCTTTTATTTTTGAACAATTCACCTAAAAGGTAATATAAATAAAATGCTTCAACTTGCTTGTGTTGATTATTCCTTTTATTTTTGAAGAATTGATCATTTTTATTTATTTTCCACATAAAACAGTATTTGCCATGTTAACAATTAACATTGTCTTTATCACGTTGATTATTTAAGACCACATAAATGATGAGTTGGCGTTCCAAAGCAAAACGTAAAAAGTATATTCTAGTATTTTTTAAGCTAGTGGAAGAGGAGTAATAAGTACAAAAGAATAGATTCTAGTCATGCATTCCAAATGTGACTTGTAATATGGCTTCAATTAGATGTCACAACCCTGAATAATCAATCATTTCAGAAGGCTATCACGAACATGGAACATGCAAACCTCATAAGCAATTTTGTACCAGAAGATTTAAAAATTAAAATGGAAGCCATCCCATCTACTGATTATCAAGGATTTATAGAAGCAATTTTGGGTCAATAGCAAAATTTTCACAGCGACCACCCATAACAAACCAGGTAATACCTAGAACATTCGGGTCAAATTGGGTTTGGCCATCCCTATTCCCTAGCACTTGCATTTGCATTCCATTCGGATTTTTTTTTTTGTTGCTAAACTTCAATGACATTAAACAAACTAAGCACACAATAAGTAATTCCCCCTTACAAACTAGCTCTAGAGAACGGGGAAGATTACTTTTATTGAAACAAAACGGATGGGGAGAATTGAGAGCTAATCTAGCAGCTGCATGAGCTGCTGAATTGTAGTTCCTCCTAACCCATCTAAACTTGCAAGAAATAAAACAAGGCAGCAAACTACTAATGTTACTAACTACGGTGCTAATGCTCCAATCAGGAGCGAAGTCAGGTGATGATAAAGCATTGAAGCACACTTGTGCATCCCCTTCAATAATGACAAACTTCCAATGTTCTTGTATTGCAAGGTGGACCGCCCACAGAGTGGCTACTGCCTCTGCTTGAGATGGTGCATAGAGATGATAACCAGAGCCCCAAATGAATAGAATTTCACCAGAGAAATTCTTGGCAACTACAGCCAAAGCAGATCTGGAGTTATTCAGTGCAGTGTCTACGTTAAGCTTGATCTAGCCTAGGGGGGGAGGGGTCCACGCAGAAATGGGTTGCATAGTAGGGTTAGTATTCATGACAGAGAAGGTTTTAGAGAGCTCAGCGAATCTTGAAAACACAATCTGCTTTGACTTGTGAATGTCAGCTTTACCTTCTTGGAATTGAGTCAGATTCCTTGTCCTCCAGATCTCATCAATAATTATTGCCATTTTGAGCGAAATTGTCCATTGATCATGAGCTGGTAGTGGAGAACTTGGAGGAGATATGATGAACTTAACAATGTCCTCATTGGAAACAAAGGAGGAGCCATTAAATCTAATACCCCAACAAGCTGAAGCCCCAAGAGCCCTGGAAAATGGACATTCGAAGAAGAGGTGTACATAAGTTTCTTTTCTAGAGTTACATAAGATGCATGTAGGATTAATATGATTAAGCTTTCGGTTTAGATTCACCTTCGTAGGGAGGGCGTCTACTCCAATCCTCCACAACAACATCTTTAATCTCTCAGGTAGCTTTGCTTTCCACAGCTTCATCCAGTGGTTGTTTTCCAGGTAATTACTGATAGAGGAACTGCAGGACTAATCATATATAGATTTGACGGAAAACTTACCCTTAGAATCTGGCACCCAAATGAGCTTGTCTTGCCTGGGATTATAATGAATTGGGATAGCTAAAATAGCTTTAGTTGACTCAGTAGAGAACAAATCAGTGATCATACTGAAATTCCAGGAATTAGAGCGTTGATCGATCAACTGAAAAGCTTTTAGAGGGTGTTAAATGGACGTGTTCACTCTGGGTTGAGGCTTGAAACCTTCTAACCATGGGACCCACGGATCTGTCCAGACATTAATTGTTCTTCCATCACCAAACTGATAGCAAGCTCCTTTTTCAACAAGTTTTTTAGCACGCTTAATTACTCTCCTTGTAGGTGAAGCTTTTTTAGGTGGTTCAACTCGGAGCTAGTCATTGCTTACTTTGTATTTTGCACGAAGAAGATCCATACAAATGCTCCTTTCACCTGAACAAACCATCCAGGCTAGTTTAGCAAGAAGGGCTGAGTTCATTTCCTTAGTTTTCTTGAAGTTGAGACTGCCTGCACATTTAGGGCAACACAGAGCATCCCAAGCCTTCCAAGCTAAAAATCTTCCCTCTTTTTCCTTTGGTTTCCACCAAAATCTCCTAGTTAAGGAATCAAGCTTATCACAGATTTTCTCAGGAATATTAAAAGATGAGAGAGTGTAGTTTGGTAATGCTTGGGCAACTGAATTAATGAGGGTACACCTGCCTGCCCAGGAGAGACAACTGCTTCTCCATCCTGACAGCTTACCTTCGAGTTTCTCTTGAAGGAAGTTGAAATCCTTTGATGGGGATCTAGATAGGAACAAGGGTGCTCCTAAATATATTGCATCCTTTTTGAGGTTCCTCATTTGGAATTGATGTTTTATGGCTCTTCTTCTTGACGAACAGGTATGTTTGGAAAAAAATATTCCAGATTTGCTTCTATTTATACTTTGGCCAGACTAATCACAATACCTGTTAAGGCACTTCGTCAAGATTTCCGCATCATTTCTAGTGGCTTTTGAGAAGAGGACAATATCATTTGCATACATAACATGTGTCACAGCGGGTCCTCTAGCACTTGCCTTGGCGCCGCTGATATTTCCGGAGCAAAGTTCCTTATCCAGCATTCTTGAGAGAACCTCCTGCCCTAGAATGAATAGAAATAAAGAAAGAGGATCTCCTTGCGTCAAACCCCTACTAGGTTTGAACTGTTCAGACTTGCCCCTGTTAACAAGAACTTCAAATGACACTGATGATATGCAAGCTGAAATCCAACTTATAAAGCCATTGTCAAATCCGAAATTGGTGAGCACAGTACGGATGAAGCGCCAATTAACTCTGTCATAAGCCTTTTGGAGGTCCAATTTAATAGCCATGAAGCCTGTTTTAACTTTTTTGACCTTGAAGCTGTGGAGAAGTTCATGTACAACTTCCTGATTTTTTGTAATCCATCTTCCCGAAATGAATGCGGATTGGCAAGGAGAGATGAGCTTGTGGAGCACAGGTCGTATCTTGGCAACCAACAGCTTCGAAATGATCTTATACACAACATTGCAAAGGCTGATAGGGCGGAAGCTATTGATAGAGGAAGGGTTCGAAATTTTTGGTATGAGCAAGATGAGAGAACTATTCACCTCTTTAGGCAACCTTCCAACCTCGAAGAAGGAGGTAACTGCTTGTGTAACTGACTCACCAAAAATATGCCAGAATTCTTTATAGAACAGCATCGGGAAACTGTCTGGACCAGGTGCTTTCATATCTTGCATTTGAAAAAGAGTGGCCTTGATCTCTTCGGGTGTTGGGATCCTTCTAAGGGTGGCATTTTCCTCCTCAGTGATACATGGGAGTATCAGATTGTCCAAATGATTCGGGAAGGAAACTACTTCTTTCGTGAACATGCTTTTAAAGGAGTTAAAGAATAGAAGTCTAATGTCCTTCGAACTAGTGACCCATGAGCCATCACCAGATTTGATGGCATCTATGTTATTATGCCTTCTGTGGATTATAGTGGAGAGGTGGAAAAACTTTGTATTTCTGTCCCCTTCTTTCAGCCATAATTCTCTAGATTTTTGCTTCCAGAGTATTTCGCATCTTGTGAGCCATTTTGATAGTTCCAATTGAAGTGCCTCTTCTGCTTTGCCGTTGTTCTCAGTAGGCGATTATTTCTTCAACAAATGTGCAAAACAAATACAAAGAAAGATGGAAAGTGTACACACACTCCACTAAAGAAAATCAACCACAACAAATATATAAAATAAAAAACACGTACACAAACTCATGAACTTGACAAAAATTTAGGGAAATGGTAAAACAAAAGTTTTGCGTACCTAAGCCAAAATGATGGAAAGTGTAGATATTGCTTGAGAAAGGTATTGTTTGTGTCCTTGAAAATGAGCTTGAAGGAGAGTTTATGGAGCTTAGAGGAGATCATGGAGGGGCTGGTTGGATGAAGTTTTACCTAATCAAGCTGCAAATGCTGAAAAGGGATGATATAATTTTTTTTGAAAGAGTGGTGCAATGAATCAGAGATGAAAAATATCAAGTAAAGAAGAAAAGAGGGGCTGGTTCTGCCAAAGAAGGCCGCTGGGGAGATATATATATATATATAGTCTTTTTCTAGGTTAAATCTTCCTTTTAGTTTTTCACTTTAAACTCTTGCACGCACCTAATTGTATCTGTAACTTCTGCCCATGCACGAAAGAAACAGCATGACACAACATTAATGAGAAAATAAGCAGTGACACCAGCAATTTAAGAAGCAAATGCACGGCTTTTTAAAAGAATACTAATGTTGTTTGTACCATGCAAGGCTATTTTAGAACTTCATTCGCATTTTTATAATTTGGTGTAAGGTAATAAACTTTAAAAGAAATATAATCTTTTGGCCAAAATGTAAAACTTGTCCTCTAACTTTCATCACCTTCCATTTTAGTCATGTAAGTTTGTATTTTATCATTTCAATTCTTTTAGTTTCAATCCTCCTTAAGTTAATCTTCTGTTAACAAACCATCCATGTTTGCCGTTAACCATATTTAATTTTTATTCAATGATTTATATCATATGTTAAAAAATGTTAATTTAAATATAAAAAATAGAAATTAATCCCAAATTCCATTCCTCATGACTTTCATCTTCTTCATCGCTTTTGTCCCCAAACACCTTCCTCATCATCATCATTCTCTCAAAGTAATTCCCACACACATACTCTTGTGTGTACCCATTTTCGTCGTCGTGAAACACCACATGCCTGTTCCACTCCCAGACTTTGCAATTGGAGTTAAACTCCTCGTGATACGAAATGCACATGTAGTGTTCACCAATGGGTGCAAATTGTCCCAAGTTGGGCTTCAATGAGTCAAGCTTCCCGACTATGATTTCCTTGATAATCTCCCTCTCGATTGTTCTTTCTTCTTTCAGTATCTAAGCTCTGTGGTTGCCATTGGCAGTTTCTTGGGGTTGGGGTTTCGGGGTTGTGCGGGAAAGAGATTGGTGTAGAGGCGTAATGGATTCAGAGACTGAAGAAATGTAGCATCGAGGTTGCTTGCGGGTCTTTATGAATTCATTATTTTTTTTAGGAACGAATTCATTATTGTTTGATTGAGGTTTTAGGACTTTCCTTTTGGTTGTTTTGGGAATAGGGAATAGAAAGAAGAGTTTTGACGTGGGTAGGATGTTAATTCCTAGATTTTTTTTTTTTAAGAATTTTTTTTAATATAAGAAATAAATAATTAAATAAAAATTAAATATGGCTCACGGTAGACTTGGATGAAGTGTTTAACGGAAGATTGAAATGAAGATGATAGAAACTTAGAGGATTGAAATGACAAAATACAAATTTATAGAACTGAAATGAAAAGTGGTGAAACTTAGAGAGTGAATTTTGCATTTTGTCCTAATCTTTTCTAAAAAAAAAGAAAAAAAAAAAAGAAGGTAAAACAAAAGTTTTGAAGGTTTTCCATTTGAAATGTTTAGATCTTACGTCCCATTGTAATTATCAAATTGAAAAAAAAAAAAAAAAAAAAACTAAAGCCTTCCAGTTTTAACATTTGGCAGATTGATAATGGATTAATAATTCCGGCCACATGGCAAGTTATAATTAGTATAATGTCATACATATTTAACATGGAAAGTAATTATTAGATATTTTTGGAGTATGATGACGTGATGCTTTCTACTTTTTTATTCACAATGGTTTTCATTAATTAAATTTATATTAAAATTTACTATGAATTTGAGAAGAGAGAGCACCACTTCATTATACCCAAAATAATTAATAATTTTCCTTGAATCATGTAAGGTTTATTGACTATTATGTGCATAGCGCATGTGTGAAGATATTTAATTGGGGAATACTTTTATTGTATTCTTAAGTCACTCCTTCTAGGAGTTTAAATATTTAGTATTTATTTGTCTCATTATATTACTCATAAATCCTCTTGGTTGATTTTATAGCATAATTAATCAACTTCAAATAATTAATCAGTTATGAATTTAGATTGATTTAATCTAGATTAAGTGTCATAGATTAAATATATCACCAATAAAGAAAAAAAAAAGGTAAATCCAATGAAAATAACAGAAGATAGCAATATGGTGGCCTTGGAAAACTTGTGAAACTATAGTTTCATAGTAAAAAACTTGAAGATGATTTAACCTAAACGATCCTCAATGAAACATATCCATTATTATAATCAAAGTTTGTACAATAAACTTAACTTTAAATTTAGTACTAACTCATGTAGTATTTACTGCTAATTCATTTTTAGATTCAAAAGTGGTCTCCAATTTCGAGTCTGATGAGCACTTTGAATCACTTGGTTGAATGAATCAAGTGGAGGAATTGATGTTGGCTAAAACATGTTTTTTATTTCCTAATTCTTAGTGATACATTGGCAATGAGCCAACGAGGGCTTATAGGGGTTTGTATATTGATGATTTTGATAAAGCATTTTTTTTTTTTTTTTGTACATAAAAAAAGATAAAGATAAAGCATGTTTTTTAGGTCTTCCAGTGTTGAACAGAGAAGGGGATAAATGGGTTAAGGCGAACAGCTTGGGAGATAGGGTGTTGTTTTTGGGTGTTAAACTTTATTCTTCGTTTTTTTTCTTTAGCTTCTGATCTTCCAGGCTGCAAGCTAGGGGAATTGCATAGTTGTGAGTTGTGACTCAGCCAAGGTGGAAAGGATTTAATCAATATGGTTTCATGGTAATAATCTATATATGACTCAGCCAATTTAGCAAAAAAAAAAAAAAAAAAAAAAAAAAAAAAAAAAGACTCAGCCAAGGTGTCTAGAATAGTTTCTAGTAATATGGATAACATGTTGGGGGCGCTTGATTAACTATGATGTGCTCTCGATATGATGTACATTATGATGATATGACATTAAGGGTTTTGGTTTATTTTATTTTTTCTAATATTACTATAATTTAAAATTACAAAATATGTCACATCACCTTCTTAAACAAGGTTTTTTTTTTTTTTTTTTTTTTTTTGAGAAGACCTTCTTAAACAATGTAATGTTTTATCTTTATATTGAGATTATATTAATTAAAGATCACAATAATATAATATTACGGTATAATGTAACATCATGACGAACCAAATGCCCCTTTTATGTATTATTACATTAAAAGGATTCTTTAGGTAGCCAATTATGATTTAAATTATTTTTTAATCAATTAGAGTAGTGATATAATAAATAGAAAGGGAGCATAGAGTGAAATAGAAAAAGTGAAACAGAAAATTTGGACTACTTATGTGATCCTTAACACAAAGCAAGGCACGGAGGATATGCGGGTCTTTCCTCTATGGTTACAAACAAAAATCCACGTTGCAATTGAATGGGCAACACTCAAGAGTATTAAAGGCTCTCAAAAGTCAAAACATGATTAGCCCCTAAAAAATAAAACAAGAGTTCAAGATGGACAAGATTTCTTCAATAATGTGCAGGATTACCAATGCATTTTCATAAGATGTTATGCTCTCTATAATTTTTTTGACAAATTGTATCTATATCGATTAAGAATCTGTTCAACATGTTATATAATAAAATATATAGCATATGTACTCATTTATCTCACCTTAGCTGTGCCCATAACTCTGAAAAACCTAATGCCAATTTGGCAATCACTGTCTCTACACGTTGATGAAGAAGAATCATGGTATAGTTCGTAGTAGAGGTAAAAATAGATGTGTGCATCCAATTCATCAACTAGAGGAAATTGATCCAATCCAACCCAACCAGCCCGATCCTCAAGTTGGTGTATTGAAATTTTATTTTGATCCTTGAATTGAATGGGATTTGGATTGATGTTTTTTCAACCCATTTAACCCAATTCAAATTTATAATATATAAAAGTTTATTTAAATATCCTTATTTTAGTTTATTTTGGGATTTTAATAATTATTTTAATGAATTTGGAATTTTTTAATATAATTAAGAAATATTATATGAATTGTAATACTTTATTAAAAAATAATTAAATGATTGATAGAAGTCTAATTTTTTTACAAGGTATAAAACATGTAAGTACAACCCATAACTTAGCTCATGAAACCAATCAAACCCACGTGGGTGAGGTTAGGTTTATTTTTATAGATGTCATGAATTGGGTGGGATTGCAAAATTTTCAACCTAACGAGCTTGGATTAGGTTGAAAAAACTCTCTAACCCAATTTGATTTGACCCATTTACATCCCTAATAGAAATCATGTCCATATGTATGATGTAATTAACCAGTAAGCATTGTTTTCATTGGCTAACCAGGAACCTTCCACCAATATGGTTTTTTTTAACCTTAAGAACCATTTTATGCAAAAAATGAAAAAAAAAAGAAAAAGAAAAAAAAAAAAAGGAAGCAAAGAATTGTTTGAACTACGATTGAAAAACACGTTAGAAAATCAAGGACGACTCTCGCGGTTTATGTAAGAGTTGTTGTTGTGTGTGTGTATGTTTTTTTTTTATTTATTTTTTATTTTTTTTATTTTAAGTAATTGGTATTTACAATCTCAGAGCTCCTAAGTGCCATTATTGAAGTTTCAACCACCATGAAATTTTGTCAAACTTTGAGTTCATGACATAGTTTTCTCTCTCTCAATGTTCAATGTTTCTTCTTAATCTTCTTCTTTTTTTCTCTCTCTTGTTCTTTCTGCATTTTTACCCTCAAGTTTGCTCTATGCCTAAGAGTCAACCACAATATATTTTCTTGCTCTATGCCTAATATTCCACCCCTCTAGGAGACGGTATCTCATGTGAGGTCCAAATGTTACTAAGGCATAGTCTCATGCACCAAGTGCATACAAAAACTTCGTCTCTTCTCAGCACTTCTAGCTTTTGTTTTGTGTTTTGTCTACTTATTTTTTAATTTCATGGGGAATGGCCAAATGAGTCTGAGCTCTTAATCATTTTATTGTGTCTCACATAAAAAATTTAATGGCAGACATATTAATATGTTAATGATGTGTCAATGATGTGTCACTGAACCTTTTTTACTTAATGAATTGATTTGCGGATAGGTTTATAGGGAAAATATATGAGACTCAAATTGGATGAATTGAACATTCCACAACATGAAATCAGAAGGCAGTAAAAGGAAAAAGATCTAATAAATCATTTAGATAAGGTTGCCTTTGACTTTTACCTATAAGCCTCAAGCTTAGTTTTACTTTTAAGATAGGAAATAATGCTTTAGATTTTGATGTAGCTCATGCTTATATATTAGTCTCAAAAGTTGATTTGATACTCCAGGGTTTGAGAGAATTAGTAGTTTAAGAGCCTTTAGTTTGTTTGATTATTTTTTATGGTCAAATTAGTCTGTTTTTATTGCTGCTATCAGCTGTGAAATAATTGGCTTTTTGTGATTCATATGATTTGAAATGCATTATCCTTTTTATTTATGGTTTTAGGGATTATTTTTGAAAAAGGTAGTCCATTGCGAAATTGTATAGCTCCTCGCATTTGTTTGGCCTTGGCTATTTTGATATTGATTTCTTTTGTGAAGAGCTTCCACATTTATAAATCTATAATATATATTAATAGTCAAAATTCAGAGAAAATTTAATTAGATTTTAATTTGATTTTTAATTTTGCACCACGTGTCTAGTTTAATTTATAATTTTATACAAAGTGAATCATTGAGTGTAAAAATCAAAAAGTTTAAATCTAATTAGATTCTAAATTAAATTTCAATTCAAGTCCAATTTTCAGCCACATGTTCCATTTAATTTTTAATTTTGTGACAATTAAATTATATATATATATATATATATATTAGTAGCCAAAACTGATAGAAAATCAAATTAAATTCTAATTGGAGTCTAATTTTGTATCACGTGTCTTATCTAATTTTTAAATTTGTATGTTAAGTGAATTATTAGTACAAAAATCAAAGAATCTAAATTTAATTAGATTTGTGAATTGGATTTTAATTAAAGTTCAATTTTGTGCCATGTGTTCTATTTATTTTTTTAATTTTTGTATCAAGTGAATTATTGGGTGCAAAAATTGAAGAGTGTAGATCTAATTATATTCTATATCACACACACACACACACACACAAATATTTATAGGCAAAACTCAAAGAAAGTTCAATTAGAATTTGAAATTAGAATCCAATTTTGCGTCATGTGTCTAAATTTATGTAGTTCCTCACTATAATTATCCACTTAAATTTATACCATGTACCCACTTAAATTTTTTATTCTTTGTTCCAAGTGAGTTAATGAGTGTAAAATACTAAGAATCTAATATTAACAAATTATAAATTAAAAAAAAAATTCAATTACATATACTCAATAAAAATCATCACACAACAAAAATCACAACGCTTTCTATGTTATTAAAAATTAGAAAAAAAAAATGATCATTAGTAGTATTAAATTTAGGTAAAAATTTTAGGGTAAGACTTAAGTACAGTACTTATGTATTGTTCTTTAGGTTCTCCTCGGGAATGGAAGTGTATTTTTTAGTTAAATAGCCATATGGTCGAATTTTAACATGAGAACCTAAGAAAAAGTATCTATGGTACCGTACTTATGTTTTGTCCTAAATTTTAATATGTGGCTAATTATGTTTACTTTTTCAAAAAAATAATTTGAATAATTATTTATATTTTTATAATAAAAATTGTGTTTAATTTTAAATGTATACATGCGTATGCATGTGTTACATGGTTTTTTTTTTTGTTTGTTTTTTTTTTATTTTATTTTTAAATTTGACTAATTATTTATAATTTTATAATAAAAATTTTATTTAATTTTAAATGCATCCATGCATTTGCATGGGATACATTCTAGTGTGTGTGTGTATAAAATGAGAAACCATTATATATTTTTGAAATTCTTGACTTAAAAATGTGTAAGTTGTAATTCTTAAACCAAGTTTAATTTGAACTCATATATATATATATATATATATCTGTGTGTGTGTGTGTGTGTGTGTGTGTGTGTGTGTGTGTGTGTGTGTGTGTGTGTGATTATTTTTAAATGTACCCGTGCATATGCACGAGATTACATACTAGTTTATATATATAAAAATAGGTGAAACTGAGAGAAATTCGAATTAGAATTCTAAATTATAATTTCAATTTTGCGTTAAGTGCCCTAAATTATTTATTCTTAAAGAGTTTTATTTCTTAATTTTAGAATCAAATGTGGAATCACATCATAAATATTCATCCAAGTGAGTTATTAAGTACAAAAATTAAAGAGCCTAGAATAAATGAATAAAAAAAAAAGTGCTTCACAATAATAATAAAAAAAAAGGACAATTTACATTTTATACCTAATAATATCCTTACAAAATTTTTTAAATAGTTAATCAAATATAAAAATGACTATCAATAGTATTTAAATTATATATATATAGGAATTATATTATGCATCTTATTGTATACCTTTAAGTGTTTCTATACATATACATAAGATTACAAGCTAGTTGAGTGTAAAAATCGAAGAGTCTAAATTCAATTAGATTCTAAATTGGATTTCAATTGGAGTCTAATTTTTCGTCATGTGTCTATTTATTTTTTTAATTTTGGTGGCAAGTGAATTATTGGATGAAAAAACCGAAGGGTCTATATCCAATTAAATTTTAAACACACACACACACATATATATATATATATATATGAGATGAGTTCAAATTATCCTTGGTGTAACTCTACAATAGTTACACATTTTTTAAACCATAGATTTCTAAAAAATCTAATGGTTAGAAAATCACTATAATCAATGTCATCATTAAAATTAATTACTTTCCATATTAGTTTGCCTAATTAATTTGAGAGAATATTATATTATTTTCTTTTCTACTTTCTTTCTCTCTCTTCATTAATTTATCCCTAATCTTGCACAAGTGCCTATTCTCAACTATTGTTGTCTTGTCATATGGCAGGGATTAGAATTTGAAATACAAACAAATTCTGTTCACTACAGATCAAATTTTGATAGTTCAATCTTATTATAATCATTTCAATTTGTTAATTTTGATAGTTCAAGAATGATGTGATCCCCCTTCTCGAAGAAATATAGCTAGGCTACTGAATAGCTTCCATGACATATGGTACTCACCAGTACTCAAGAGTCGAGATACAAAAATATAAAGATATCCACTTCCTTTCGTTGGAAAATTTATTTAAGAAAATTTTAAAGTAACTATGGAAGCCAATAGTCATAACTAAGAAGTGCTCATAGTAATATACACAGCTTTGTTTGTGACAGTGAAACATAATCCAGGAGTAGGAGAAGCTTGAATACCTAAAACTAGTTAACCTTAAATGATTAGAGCATTTACAAAGTTCAATAATTGCATATATTAATTGCTAGTCTTTTATTCAACAAATTTGCACAAAAAAAAAAAAGTTCAATGCATCTAGTATCTTAGCTCTAGGATTTTTTTTTTTTGGGTGAAGGGGGGGGGGGGGGGGGAGGTTTTAGGTATAAGCAGTGGAACACCCTGACATGAATTTATATATATATATATATATAATAATTAAATTTTATTTATTTATTTACCCTTAAAAAAAATTAGGAACTCCCTCAACCAAAATTAGGAACACCCAAAAATTTTATTTGTTCTACTTTCAAGCAAAAAAAAAAAAAAAAAAAAAAAAATATTGAACTAAAATCTGAAAAAAAAAAAAAAATGTAATAGAGCAAGTCCACAAGAAAAAAAAAAAACCCAACATCAACCCTAAACAACAGATTACAAACCCAATCTAATGGAAAAAAACAAGGTAGCAAACCTAACATGGTAACAAACCCACAGATTCTAAAAGCAAAATAATAAAAGACCAAAAACGCGATTAGAAGTTGTCAAAACAAAACAAACCTCAAATCTCTAAAATTTTTACCTTTTTTTTTTTCTCATTATTGCTCTGCTTTTTTCTCTCAACTCATGCTCTCCGCCTCTCTCATTCTTTCTCTCCACTACCACTGTCAGGGCCGGCCCTAGACCAAGCTTCCTTCGATCTCATCTTTTTTTTTTTTTTTTTTTTTTTCGCTACTACTGAGGGCAGCGTTTGGGTTTTGATTCTGGAGAAGCAGAATTGAAGAATGGCTGGTTTTGCGTTTTGAGGTACTGCCTTTTTCTAGACTCTTCTAATCTTCTTTAGATTTGTTAGAGATAAGTTTTCTCTGGGCAGTGGACTGGATGTTTCACCACGTCTGGGGCTTTTTTTTTTTTTGGTTTGGTTGTTAAGCCTGCGTTTTTTTTTTTTTTTTTTTTTTTTTTTTTTTTTTTTTTTTTTTTTTTTTTTTTTTGTTAAGCCCGTTGTGTGTGTGTTATTGGTGCAATAGGATTTGTTTTTTTTTTTTTTTTTTTTTTTTTGGTGCCTGCCACCTTGGCAGGCATCCTCTTGGCTGGGCTAGGGCCCTGGGCTTGTACAGTATTGTGTTTATTTGTTTTTTTTTTTTTTTAATCTTGCGTTTTTATATATATATATATATATATTTTAGTTATTGGGAATAAAATGAATAAATCTTTATCTATGTAGGTTGAGATTGCTAAAAAAAATTTATTGTTAGATGAAACTATAATAATACTTTTTATATAAATTAGGTTTTATTTCTGATCTGCTCTATACTTAAAAGTTATTTTTTATTTTAGTCTTTGTAAATATATTGTTTGATTAGAAATGTTTACTAAAAAATATGCATCTGAATATGAAAAACTTAAAAAAAGAAAAAAAAAAAAAAAAGAAGAAAAACCAATTGAGTCTCAAAAAGGATCAATGGATAAATTTGTTATTAGCAATAAACAAAATATAACACAAAATTTAGATGAAAATATCACAAATGAGCAAGAAATTCACCAAAAAAAGATTTTAAATGAAATATATTATAATATAAAAATATTAAATAAATATTAATTTAATTATGTGGGGGTAAAAGCCCAACATCACGTGTTGGGCCTGGGGCCCTATTTAAACATTATTGTGCGCCTCTATATCACATGTTGGGCCTAGGGTCCTATCCGAATATTATTGTGTGTTCGAAGAGAAGAAAATGATTGAGAAGGAGTCTGTGCGGAAGAGATATACCTGAAAATGGATGAGGAGTACAGATCGAAGAGAACACCAATGGTCCGAAGAGGTCATTCTCCTCGGATACCAAAAGTCTGGATCAAGCAAATATATGGAGGTTCAAGTGATCTTCCTAACAACTTCAATGGTAAGGATGAGCTTTGGTCATGTCTGGAGGTGATAAGAACGGAAAAATATCTAAAAGGAAAAGCTGCCACCACCGTGTTTAATGCACTGCAGCAACTTTCCTGGTCACATTTATGAGGAAAAGACCTCTGAACAGTGCAAACACAGCTACCACCACTCAAGGGAAGCTATAGAAGATATTTGATGTGACATATATTCAAGTGAATGCTTAGATGAAGAACAAGTGTACGATGAAGATGAGAAAGGAAGAGGATATATAAATGGAATGTGCCTCTAAAGAGAAAGGGGGGAGAAAAAAGGAAAAGAACTGTATTAATCATATGAACCTTTTAATTAAGAAGAGACCTCTTCAGATTTTTGTTTGTTCTCTTTTATATGTTTTTACGTTGATTCATCCCTATAGACCATAGTTAACTGTCGCTAAATTCATCACCGACCCAGCTCTTTCACCCACTCTCTATAAATTCATTGTTTCAGGATTCATTGGGCTCATAACCCAAACCTTTTGGGCTTGGGCTACAAAATTTGACCCAACAATTGGCACCGTCTGTGGGAAGAGCTTGAGTGGTGTAACGGCTAGCTATGGCTGAAGCAGACCAGCGACAAGCAGAGTCGAGGGGCTCTAAGCGCGGTGACCCGTTCCTCATCCTTGAGCAGAGAGGTGATCGCGAAGGAAGTGTCCATACTACACGCACTGACCGGAGTTGACCTTGAAGGGAGGACCACATCTCCCATGCAAATGACAATAAGAACATGCAGTTAGAAATTGAGTGGTTAAAAAGAGAATTGCACCGCGCAAGGAAAAGAAAAGCTTCCGAAGATTTGGACCTTTCCTCTAACGATGAGAGAGACGTTGAGTACAGGCGGAAGTCTCAAACCCCACCCAGCGAACCGTTCACCTATGAAGAAGAACATCATCATCAGCGGCAAATACAGAGCCCATCATGTCGGGGCGTAAGGCATGACGCTATGAGTAAGGCCCTGAGGCAGATTTCCAGTTCCCCTTTCACACGTAACATTGAGAATGCAAAACTCCCTTGACGTTTTCACTAGCCTACATTTACTATCTATAACGGCCGGACAGACCTCGTGGAACACGTGAGTCACTTCAGCCAGAGGATGGCTGTTCATGCCAGAGATGAAACCTTAATGTGCAAAGTTTTCCCATCCAGTTTGGGACCAATCGCCATGAGGTGGTTCAATAGCTTGAAAGCGGACTCTACAAGCTCTTTTCAAGAGTTCACTCAAGCATTTGGGTCGCGTTTGGTCACATGCCGTAGGGTTCCGCAGTCATTGGCCTCTCTTTTGTCTGTAAGCATGCGAGAGGGGGAAACTCTGAAATCGTATTCGGACAGATTCTGGGAAATGTACAATGAGATGGAGGACGATTGTGACTAGGTAGCCATCAGCTCCTTTAAGTTCGGCCTCCCCACTAAACATGGCTTGAGGGCATCTCTAATAGGCAAGCCTGTTACTAGTGGCGCTAGCTGATGGATAGGATCGACAAGAATAAGAGAGTCGAGGAAGACCACCAGCAGGGTAAAGGAAATGATAAGGTTATCCCCCAGGAGAGAAGGGATTTCAAGTCGGATTGGCAAAGCCACAACAAGTCGCAGAGAGACTGGGTCGGACAACAAGGTTCGGCGAACCTTCAGACAGTTAATGCCATGTTCCGAGAGCCGGTGCACCAAGTCTTGGAGAAGATCAAGAACGAACCTTTCTTCAAGAGACCGAACAAAATGGTGGGAAACCCTGAAAGGTCTAACCACAATCTCTATTGCCAATACCACTAGGATCACAGACACACTACGGAGGATTGTAGGAGTTCGTGGGAATATTTGGACCAATTCATCAGTGAAGGCAAGTTAAAACAACTCTTACACCATCCCTATGGTTAGAGCAGTCAGGCAAACACAAGATCCCGAGGAGATGACTCCTCAAAGCCCCCCTGGGTACAATAAACGTCATCTTTGTTGCACCAGGTAGAACAGGGTCTTGTCCATCCAGAATACTATCCGTTACTCGGCTGCCCTCCGAAAACATTGGTAGAGAGCCAAGAGGGCTAGGATGGAGATTCAGCCAGTGTTGGGCTTCTTAGACGCGGATAAAATCGGAACTATCCAACCCCATGATGATGCTCTAGTAATCACTCTCAGGATAGGGGAATATGACGTGAAGAGAGTGATGGTAGACCAAGGCAGTGGCGCAGAAATAATGTACCCTGACCTTTATAAGGGGCTAACTTGATGCCTGAAGACCTAATGCCTTATAGCTCCCCCTTAGTGAGTTTCGATGGGAAAGTGGTTGTCCCGAGAGGCCAAATCAGGCTACCCGTGCAAACTGGTTCTGAAACAGTGGAAGTAGATTTTATAGTGGTGGACGCTTACTCACCCTACATCGCGATCGTGGCTAGGCCTTGGCTTCATACACTGAGGGCCGTTTCCTCCACTCTTCATCAGAAGGTCAAATACCCATCTGGGGGGCAAGTTAAAGTGATCCTAGGAGACTAATCCACTGCCAGAAAATGTCTGGTGGCAGCGATCCAGTATAAACCTGAAGCTGAATCCTCGGCCCATAATGAAAGAGACTTATAGCAGTTAAAATCCCAGGTGCTGGACACCGAGGCCTTGACCGAGTGAACAGAGTGTGAAAGCTTGACAAAGGTGGTTATTGATGATAATCTAGAGAAGTTCTTTCAAGTTGGATCTCTGCTGCCTCATCGGGAAAAGGAAGAACTGATAGAATTCCTCAAGACCAACATTGACGTATTTGCATGGAATGCTTACGAAGCCCCAAGGGTAGATCCAGAATTCATATGTCACCATTTGAAGGTCAATCCATTGATCACCCCTAAGAAGTAGCCTCCTCAGCGCCCATCCAAGGAACATGCTGACGCAGTAAGAGAAGAAATAACAAAGCTCAAACAAGCTGGGGCTATTAAGGAAGTTTTTTATCCTGAATGACTAGCAAATACTGTGGTGGTGAAGAAGAAGAACGGGAAATTGTGAGTATGTGTAGACTTCATGAACTTAAATAGGGCCTGTCCTAAAGATCCATTCCCGATGCCAAAAATTGATCAACTAGTGGATGCCACTGTCGGCCACCCCCGGATGAGTTTTCTGGATGCTTTCCAAGGCTATCACCAAATACCACTAGCCCTGGATGATCAAGAGAAGATTGCTTTTGTCACCCCTATTGGTAACTACCACTATAAGGTGATGCCATTCGGTTTAAAAAACGCGGGATCGACCTATCAAAGAATGATGACAAGGATGTTTGAACCACAACTGGGAAAAAATATCGAGATTTACATAGATGACATGGTAGTAAAAAGTAAAGTTGTTGCTGAACATGTGAAAGACCTTGAAAGTACCTTTGAAGTTCTAAGAAGGTACAGGTTGCGTTTAAATGCTTCCAAATGCTCATTCGGTGTAGGGTTAGGCAAGTTCTTGGGTTACATGGTAACTCACAGGGGAATTGAAGTCAAACCTGACCAGATAAAGGCCATCAACAACTTACGAGCTCCTCGGAATCCTAAGGAAGTTTAGAAACTGACTGGAATGACTGCTGCCCTGAACCGATTCATTTCTCGATCGGCAGATAGGTGTAGGCCTTTCTTTTCGTTGATCAACAAATGGAAGGGATTTGAATGGACTTTCAATGTGTTGTGGCCTTTCAACAACTTAAGGACTACCTGGCTCAGCCACCAATCATGTCCAGTCTTGAGCCAGATGAAGTCTTGTTTGCCTACATTGCTGTAGCTCCTTATGCTGTGAGCTTGGAGTTAATAAGAGCAAATGGTGGTGTGCAAAGGCCAGTTTATTATGTAAGTAAGTCACTGCATGAGGCCGAGATCCGTTATTTGCCACTAGAGAAGGCTATCCTGGCAGTGGTACTTGGTACACGGAAACTGCCTCATTATTTCCAAGCCCATACAGTCATTGTTCTCACCCAGCTCCCACTCAAGGCTGTACTCTGAAGTGCTGACTACACTGGGAGAATTGCTAAATGGGGCACGATTTTAGGGGCTTTTGACATCAAATACATGCCTCGTACATCAGTTAAGGGCCAGGTCCTTGTGGATTTGGTGGCCGAGTTCACGGAGCCCCATTTAGAAGAAGTAATGCCAACACTGGATATGGATGAAAAATCGGTTGGCATGATTTCCCAATAAGGCCCCTTACACTGGGAAGTGTATGTAGATGGTGCATCGAACTAGAAAGGTTCCGGAGTGGGGCTAGTGTTGATATCCCCGGAAAGACTCATCATTGAAAAGTCGTTAAGACTAGACTTCTCGACAACAAATAATGAGGCAGAGTATGAAGCTTTACTGATGGGAATGGCTATGGTTCGAAGAATGGGAGGAAAGGCGGTAAAGGTGTTCTCGGACTCAAGATTAGTCGTTGGTCAAGTAACAAGTGAGTTTGAGAAAGATGAAAGAATGCAGGAGTATTTGAGCCGAGTTAAATACCTGCAGTCAGAGTTTGAATCTTTTAATTTGCTGCACATCCCCAGAAGTGGTAATACACATGTTGACTCTTTGGCCATGCTCGCTACCTCTTCGGCGCAAGATCTACCAAGAATTATCCTCGTCGAGGATTTGCATGGGCCTACCAAGGCAAGAAGAGAGATAGCCCAAGTTCATCAAATCAGGGCCGAACTCAGCTGGATGGATCCTATAATTAAATTCTTGAAAGACGATATCTTGCCTGAAGGAAGATGGGAAGCTGAAAAAGTTCGGAGGAAGGCAACTAGATTCTGGCTATCCGAGGACCAAAAACTGTACAAACGCTCTTATTCAGGGCCGTACTTATTATGCATGTGTCCTGAAGTGGTGGAGTTACTGCTAGAAGAGTTACATGAAGGAATTTGTAGGAACCATACTGGAGGCAGATCCTTAGCTCACCGAGCCATCACTCAAGGTTATTGGTGGCCGAATATGTAGGAAAAAGCCCACGAATATGTTAAAAAATGCGACCAGTGTCAACGGTTCGCACCAAACATACACTAACCGGGTGGAACCTTTAATCCATTATCCAGCCCATGACCTTTCACTCAATGAGGATTAGATATCGTGGGTCCATTCCCTAAGGCTGCAAGAAACAAGAAATACCTCCTGGTCGACATGGGCTATTTCACCAAATGGGTTGAATCGGAACCTCTAGCTAATATCAGGGACGTAGATGTAAAGAAATTTATTTGAAAAAATATTGTCACTCGGTTTGGGATCCCTCATACCTTCAGCTCGGACAATAGTCTTCAGTTTGATAGCAGAGTATTCAGGAATTATTGTAGTGAACTGGGAATCACAAACAGATATTCCATCCCTGCTTATCCCTAGGGAAATGGGTAGGTAGAAGCTGTTAACAAAGTCATAGTTAATGGATTAAAGAAGAGGCTAGACGACGCGAAGGGTAAATGGGTGGAAGAACTACCATATGTGCTTTGGGCATACAGAACTACGCCTCGTAGGTCTACTGGAGAAACTCCTTTTTCAATGACCTATGGGGCTGAAGCTGTCATACCTTTAGAGACTGGTTTCCCAACATTGAGAACTAGTTCGTTCAGTCCGACCGGTAACAATGAGCAGCTAGAGAAGAGTTTGGACCTGATTGACGAAAGGAGGGAAAGTGCAATGGTCCGACTGGCACATTACTAACAAAGACTCAAGCAGGGCTATAACGCCAACGTAAAGCTAAGGCCTTTGGAACCTGGCGATTTGGTGCTGAGGAAAGTTATGGGTACTGCAAAGAACCCAGCTTGGGGAAAGTTAGGACCAAATTGGGATGGGTCATATCGTATTACTTCAGGGGCTGGTATTGGGGTGTATTTCTTAGAAGATCTAGATAATCATGTAATACCACGCCCTTGGAATGTAAATAACCTCAAAAGGTACTATTATTAATCGAGTCTTTTCTTCCATTAGTATACCACTTCATTATATGAAATATTTTCCTAAGTGTTTAAACTTAAATTCAATCATGCCTGTAGTTTTCAGACCAGATGATTTGGGTTAGTTAGCACTCATTTACAATTCTCCTAAGTATTTAAATGCCTGTAGTTCTCGGACCAGATGATTTGGGTTAGTTAACACTCATTTACAGTTCTTGTAAGTGTTTAAACTTAAATTCAATCATGCCTGTAGTCCTCGGACCAGATGATTTGGGTTAGTTAACACTTATTTACAGTTCTCGTAAGTGTTTAAACTTAAATTCAATTATGCCTGTAGTCCTCGAACCAGATGATTTGGGTTAGTTAACACTAATTTACAGTTCTCTTAAGTGTTTAAACTTAAATTCAATCATGCCTGTAGTCCTCGGACCAGATGATTTGGGTTAGTTAACACTCATTTACAGTTTTCGTAAATATTTAAACTTAAATTCAATCATGCCTATAGTCATCGTACTAGATGATTTGGGTTAGTTAACACTCATTTACAATTCTCATAAGTGTTTAAACTTAAATTCAATCATGCCTGTAGTCCTTGGACCAGATGATTTGGGTTAGTTAACACTCATTTACAGTTTTCATAAGTGTTTAAATTGAATTTAAACTTAAATTCAATTATGCCTGTAGTCTTCGGATCAGATAATTTGGGTTAGTTAACACTCATTTACAGTTCTCATAAGTGTTTAAACTTAAATTCAATCATGCTTGTAGTCCTCAGACCAGATGATTTGGGTTATTTAACACTCATTTACAGTTCTCATAAGTGTTTAAACTTAAATTCAATCATGTCTGTAGTCCTTGAACTAGATGATTTGGGTTAGTTAACACTCATTTATAGTTCTCCTAAGTGTTTAAACTTAAATTCAATCATGCCTGTAGTTCTCGGACTAGATCATTCGGGTTAGTTAACACTCATTTACAGTTCTTCTAAGTGTTTAAACTTGAATTCAATCATGCCTGTAGTCTTCGGACCAGATGATTTGGGTTAGTTAACACTTATTTACAGTTCTCATAAGTGTTTAAATTTAAATTCAATCATGCCTGTAGTCCTCGGATAAGATGATTTGGGTTAGTTAACACTCATTTACAAATCTCATAAGTGTTTAAATTTAAATTCAATCATGCCTGTAGTTCTCGGACCAGATGATTTGGGTTAGTTAACACTCATTTATAGTTCTCATAAGTGTTTGAACTTAAATTCAATCATGCCTGTAGTCCTTAGACCAGATGATTTGGGTTAGTTAACACTCATTTACAATTCTCCTTAGTGTTTAAATTTAAATTCAATCATACCTATAGTCCTCAGACCAGATGATTTGGGTTAATTAACACTCATTTACAGTTCTCATAAGTATTTAAACTTAAATTCAATAATGCCTGTAGTCCTCGGACTAGATGATTTGGGTTAGTTAACACTCATTTACAGTTCTCATAAGTGTATAAATTTAAATTCAATCATGCCTGTAGTCCTCAGACCAGATGATTTAGGTTAGTTAACACTCATTTACAGTTCTTCTAAGTGTTTAAACTTAAATTCAATAATGCCTGTAGTCCTCGGACCAGATGATTTAGGTTAATTAACACTCATTTACAGTTCTCATAAGTGTTTAAACTTAAATTCAATCATGCCTGTAGTTCTCGGACCAGATGATTTTTGGGTTAGTTAACACTCATTTACAGTTCTTATAATTGTTTAAACTTAAATTCAATCATGCCTGAAGTCCTCGAACCAGGTTGTTTGAGCTAATTAACACCTCTATACAGTTATTATCAGTGCTTGGATTTAAAATGAATCACGCTTGAAATTCTCGGATGCGTTTAAGTAAACTATAACTTATGATAGGCTTCCTTGGTCATATGTAACTCAAAATCAATGGGTAGTAGTATTCTCTATGCATGTTCGAGGAGACCTGTGAAACTTCCATATCACTTGTTGTTTCTATCGTTTATTAGCAATTCTTATACGAACTGCTCCTTTCAGTATTAATTTAGGTTATTAGCATGATATGGTGATTATGTTTACCTATACTACCATGGTCATAAGCTATAGTTATTTGCAATGATGATGAGTTATAATATGTGCTATGAAGACATTAAAACTAAAGGAGAAACGATTTCATTGATCAAAAGAAAGTAGTTTGCAATCCGTTAAAAAAAAAAAAAAAAAAACAAAGGAAACTAATTAATACAAGTAAAAAATGAAAACTCCTAAACATCTAGTCCTTTGTCTGGGTAGCCGAGGAGTCAATTGTCTGGCCAGGCTGAGCAGCAGCAGCGTTAGAGCCTTGAACATCCTCGGATGGCCTACCCGCACCACCAGCTTGATCAAGCTCTTGGGTTGCATCAATAAGAGCAGGAGAGGTCTGGCTGATTGGGGGTTGCTCCAAAGCCTCTGGGAGTTCGCAAATGTTCGGATGGTAGTAAACACTCCCAGGCTGCCTCAAGGCAGATTCTGGAGGGACCCCAGCAGCATCAAGGCCTTTGTCCCATGTCACATCACAGTATTCTCTGCAGACCTTTGCAAACTCCTCAGTAAGTCTAGCTTGGGTCTCTTCCACCCCCAGTTTATAGGCTGCCTGCTTTTTAGCCTTGAATGCCTCCTTGGCCAACTGAGCATCCTTCTCGGCCAACCTGGCGACTTCTCTGGCTTTTTGAAGCTTGGTCCAAAGACCCTTCACCAGTACCCTCTCTGTTTCCAGATTAATCTCTACCGAGTTCAGCTTTTGGCGTTGGTCTTCGGCCTGCTTCTCGGCATTTTTAAGACCCGCATCTAGACTATTTCTCTCCTTGGTCATCTCCTTCAACTGCTCGAACAGACGAGCATAATCCTCCTTCAAACTACCCAGCGGTTTTTTTGCCTCAGACCGAGATTGGGCCTCTGCTTGGGCTTCGGTATAGGACTTTTTGTTCCACTTCTCGGCCACATAAACTTGCTAAGTAATCTACAGAGCAAAATGAAAAATTTCAATATAAGGCAAAAAAAAAAGAGGGTGAACGAAAAAGATTAGCATCTTTAAATTGAGGAAATGTATCAATTCACTTACCATAGCTAAATCCCTCTTAAGGGATAAGAAGAGTTCATACTGGCTGAGCGCCTGTACGACTCCATGTCTCGTGGGAGGAGTAGTGGTCGCTCCAGTGCCTCAGCAACAAGACCTGCCCTCCCCCCACTATAATTTCTGATGGAGGTATCCCAGGGGATAGGAGCACCATCCAAGTCCAGCTTAGGAGACCAGGTGCGAGGTCCTCAGCGTATATCTGCTATGAGGGAGTCCTCTTGGCTCTTAGTGGACGAAGCCCTTTTGCTCTGAGGGTCTTTGACCACTTTCTGTTACTTAGCTCCCCTTGGAGGTGCCACCTCCCTTTCTTCATTATCAGTGAGGGGCCTTTTCTTCTTCAGATCTGGCAATTGCTTTAAGCTGAGATCCGAAGGAACCTAAGGAGGTGGTGGAGGAAGACTAACCACCGGTTGAGACGTACTAGTCCCTTTGGACCCAGCTTTACTACCTCTATCCTTCATCAAGTCTCTCAGGCTTGCCATGTCTTCTTCGGCAGAATCGTCTGGTACGACTATTTGCTTTGGGAAAACACTAGATTGCCTGTTAGTCTCTTCCTCAGCGTCTAAAACTTGAACCCCTCCTGAAACTTCTTCTTCGAACCTAAACTTATCAATCTGCTCGTCAAGTGAGGGGGTTGAAGAAGCAACTCTTTCACCTACTGCTACTGGTTCGAGGGGAGCCTGCTAAATAGGTTGGAGGAGTAAGGGTATACCTTGCGGATTTGGATATGGCATAGAGGCAAGGTCGAACGGAGCTAAGAAGTCTTTCCGAGCAACGTCTACGTGGTTGATGCGATAGTCTCCCTGTCTTATTGTGTTGCCAACCGGCTGAAAATCGGTTGATTTTGGCGTAAAACCAAGGATAAGGGGCACAGACCAGAGTTGCCTGTCTTCACTTACAAAAATTTGTGATCATAGTAGGTAATTGAGTGCAGCAATGTTTGTGAGGCTGAGCCGAGGAGAAATGCGTTCTTTATATGTTAGCATCACAATAGAACTTAGTCAAAAACTTGAAAATAATGATACCAAGAGGAGACAAAATCATTAAAAAACATAGATCCTAAATCTATTGTTAGAAAACCTAAATCTAGGATGTCCCATATGGCTCTCCTGGTTGGGTTGGGCAGTGAAGATCGTCATGCCATGCGCCCGAGACGATTAGATAGTCGTCTTTCATCCCTTTGTTAGATTTGGGAAGGCAAGAGACGAGCCTAACAACGTCAGACTGGGATTTAAGGTAATGTCCCGCTCCTTTCTAGTTACAACACTCATACATACGTACCACGTCGAGCCAGGTGAGTCCCAATCCTAGGTGACAGTTTAAATCATCAACTGCTCCTAAGATTCTAAATACGTTAGGTGCATATTGGCCGGGGCTAAGCCTATGGTTCCGGAAGTAATCTCTAGTAATGGGGCCCATAAGGATGGTCATTCCCCATTCTAGAAAGGCGATGATGGGGATTATAACTTCGCCCACCTTTCAATCTGTTAATAACTTCTCTGGAGGACAATATCTCAAACCCATATCTTGAGGTACGCGATATGTTGCCCTAAATTCCTCCATTTGGGTGGGGCTATCCACCACATACTAAAATCTACCCATCTCAACTAAAGAAAAAGGGGGAAAACGCTAAACGTAGTGGTCGGGGAGTGACTACTCGAAGGCCGAGGAAGCTAGCTGAAGAAAAGGTGAAAGGTTAGAATAAAGGAGAACTTACACAAACTAAATCGGAGAATGATCTTCGAACTTGCGGAGAGATTTTTACAGTTTCTAGGAAGAGATAGAATTGATGACTGAAAAAGCTTGATGGACGTGAATGTTCGAGTTTGCTGAAAAATCTGAGAATCTGCAAAGTAAAGGAGAAATAACCTTTCTTAAGGCTTTATATAGGGACAAATGATAGGGTAAGAGTCATCTCGCCCAAATTCTGAAGAGGAACCACATCTGTTGGATCAATAGTTCACCGTTAGATACCAAGGACAAAACGCTACCTGGAGTAATTAATAACGCCTTGGGAATATTGAAACGACATCAGCAATGGTGAAGCGCCTAGATCTATGCTTGTACACGTGTGGACTCAGGTATTTTCGTTTTTTAAACTTTTATTTCGCAACAAATCAAAATCTTATTTTTTCTCCTTAGACGCGAGGGAAAAATTAAAATTTTGAGGGGCTATTGTGGGGGTAAAAGCCTAACGTCATGTGTTGGGCCTGGGGCCCTATTCGAACATTATTATGCATCTCTATATCACATGTTAGGCCTAGGGTCCTATTCGAATATTGTTGTGTGTTCGAAGAGAAGAAAATGATTGAGAAGGAGTCCGTGCGGAAGAGATATACCTAAAAATGGATGAGGAGAACAGTTCGAAGAGAGCACCAATGGTCCGAAGAGGTCATTCTCCTCGGATACCAAAAGTCTGGATCAAGCAAATATATGGAGGTTCAAGTGATCTTTCTAGCAACTTCAATGGAAAGGATAAGCTTTGGTCATGTCTGGAGGTGATAAGAACGGAAAAATATCTAAAAGGAAAAGCTGCCACCACCGTGTTTAATGCACTGCAGCAACTTTCCTGACCGCATTTATGAGGAAAAGACCTCTAAACAGTGCAAACTCAGCTACCACCACTCATGGGAAGCTACAGAAGATATTTGATGTGACATATACTTAAGTGAATGCTTAGATGAAGAACAAGTATACGATGAAGATAAGAAAGGAAGAGGATATATAAATGGAATGTGCCTTTAAAGAGAAAGGGGGGAGAAAAAAGGAAAAGAACTGTATTAATCATATGAACCTTTTAATTAAGAAGAGACCTCTTTGGATTTTTGTTTGTTCTCTTTTATATGTTTTTACGTTGATTCATCCCTGTAAACCATAGTTAACTGTCGCTGAATTCATCACCGACCCAGCTCTTTCACCCACTCTCTACAAATTCATTGTTTTAGGGTCATTAGGCTCATAACCCAAACCTTTTGGGCTTGGGCTACAAAATTTGACCCTACAAATTAATACATAAGTATAAACAATAATTTAATTAACCAATAATTAATTGGGGGAAGCAACTAATAAACAATAATTAATAATTTAATTAACCAATACATTATAAAAGACAAACAAATTAAATTATGTTAGGCTAAACAACAATTAATAATTTTATAATTAATGAAACAATAATATAACAAATTATAGTTTATAAAAGACAAACAAATTAATGAACAACTAAACAACAATAATTGATAATTTTATTAATATTTCAAATGAACTTATAGTTTATTATTTATTATTTTGCTAGAATTATAGACAAATATTTGATAAAAAAACAACGTAGAAGAGAATTGTAAACTTTATGTCTTTGCGTGTTTTTTAATTGTTGTTGTTGTCAATATACAAAATTTTCTTTTTATTAGATCGTGTAATTTATGCTTGTTGAGGAACACCCTGAAAAAAATTTATAGAGTCGCCACTGGGTATAAGTCACCTTCTTTAAGGTGACCAAGTTGCTGACAGTGTGATATTATCACAAAAATTTGAAGATTTATGACCAAGAAATTATGGACTAACAGAACAATACTTAATTCCTCCAGTTAAAGTCAAAAAGTAGTATCTCCTGTTTCATTGCCGATATCCACAGCTTAATTGACTAATATTTTGGAGATAACCAAATAAGATTGAACTATCAAAATTTGATCTGCAACTTAAGAACATTGAGAATATGCTCTTGTGCAAGGTTAGGATGAATTGACTAGGAGAGAGAAAGAAAGGAGAAAAGAAAATAATATAATATTCTATCAAATTAATTAGGTTAGTTAATATGGAAAGCAATTAATTTTAAAGATGACATTGATTATAGTGATTTTCTAACCATTAGATTTTTTAGAAATTTACGGTTTAAAAAATGTGTAACTTTTGTAGAGTTACACCAGGTGTAACTTAAACCTCTCTCTCTCTCTCTCTCTCTCTTTCTCTCTCTATATATATATATATATACATAAAATGAGAAACCATTACTTATTTTTGAAATGTATAGTTTAAAAAAAGTGTAAGTTAATACTATATATAATTTGAATCTCTTCTTAAAAAAAGTATAATTGTGATTTTTTCAATTGTATCATATATATATGCATAGCCGCACACTAGTTATCATAGTGATTATGTATGTATATGTATAAGAGTCAAATTCATTGAATTATGCATTTTACTCTACTTACTAATCTTTGCAATGTATATTGGAATTATGACAGGAATTTGTCCAACAAAATTCAATAGTTGTCTAATTTTTATGTTATATAGGTATTCTAAGATGTCACAATTGGGTGGTTGGGGGTGTTAAATAGTGCATGATGAGATGATAGGTAAATAAGGACGAATGAAATCATTTAATAAATTAAGAAACAGTTTTTCTGCTGGGAAAATTAAGTTTTGAATACACTTTAAGCTCAGTTTTAAGGATGACAAATAAACTTTGAAATGTGCCTTTGACATGCAACACACAGGTTAATGACTAGTTTATTGATTTTTTTTTTTTCCCTGAATAATGACTAGTTTATTGAATTACCCATGCTACTTTGCCACTTGTTATGTTGATTATCTAATCCGCACAATATATTGTTAGAAGCTCATCTCGTTAACCAACCCATCTAAACCTAATTCACAACCACCTTCATGACCGTCAAGTTTAAAGGTCAATCAATAGTTCAATAGTTCAATACTTCTCTACAAAAGAATTACTTGTAATGATACTTTATTATAATTTTATTTGTTTGAAACTGAAAAGCACATAATACATAATATTTTAAACGGAAAAGAAAAAGCACATAGCAATCTTAAGACATTTTATTCCTGATTCCCAACTTTAACGATTTTAAAGAACAGCATCCTTCATTCCTTTGTCAGTTGGTTCAGTGACACAAAATTGTAACCTATGTAAGGGCATTAAAGTGTTAACGTTAACTTTGTATTCTAAAAGAAAAAGGGTAAGAGTTTAAATCCTAAAATTCATTAAAAAAAAAATTTATCCTTTGTCCTCGTTGTTGTTATTGACATTCAACCCACCAATATATTTGGTAACATTTTGAAGTATAATCTACAAGTCGTTGATGCCATTTGAGAATTGCTTATTTACGTTAACCTATTTACAAAACAGTTAAAAATTTATTTATTTCTAAAAAGCTATAAACTAAATTATTTGCAAAAAAAATTGAGACAAAAATAAAAAAACTAAACTTTAATCAACAATTCCAATTTCACACCTTATTTCTCTCCTTTGAATTTTATATTCTAAATTCCAATTGACGAAATTACTAAATGAAACACGCTTTAATTGAGGAACGACAATTGCATGGCCACCAAATTTTTAAAAAGAATAATTTTGAAGATAATTAAAAAAAAAACAACAAAATTACATACTAAGTTGATGTTTCTAATGGAGACATTTAGAATTTAAATCCCTCATTCTCTAACTTTTGAAGGAAAAAAAATATATCATAAGTATAATTTAAAAAAATCGATGTGATGCTAATTATAACAAGTTTTTAATCAAACTTTAAAACACTTTTTTTTTTTATCTACTTTTATATTTATATTTTTGTATATATTATTATACAAATAAGGGGATGGTTTCCTTCAAACTATTTTTAGGAAGTTTCTATAATCATAGAATTGTAATTAAAGTGTTCCTTATCTATCTTGTTCAAGTAATATAATAGGGAAAAGAAAAAGTAAAAAAAGAAAAAAAATATTTTACACTTTCCAAATTGTATGATCTAACATATGGGCTGTCCCCTCATTCTGAGTGTATATTGTGTTATTTCGGTGCTTGGAAAGCTAAAAGAATTATTACACTACACAGTGTGAAACCATCCTAATATAGTAATACTGTCTAGTTAAAAAAAAGAAGAAGAAGAGGATTTTACCAAAATTAATGTCTCTCTCTTTTTTTCTTTTTTTTTTTTTTTAATGGTAAAAGTTTTAAGCACTTTTAAATGTTATCAATAAATTCTAAATTTAGTAATTTACCTTAATCACTATTTTTTTTTAATAATATATAATGGCACTAGTAACTACTAAGGTTATAAAATATCAAGAAACATTCACATTTTCACAGAAAATATGGTAAAAATTCATTGCATGGTAGTCGACACATATATTTGATAATTGCAACTTTTTTAAAGAACAAAAAACAGAACAATAATAGCTGACCCACAAGGCTACAAGCTTTGAGGATAGGAACCTCTTTTATGTGCTGTTCTGGTCCCCAAGGTCATTTTCTCCTTTGACAAAAATTAGACTCTCCATGTAAGTAATTATTTGCAACGATTTCCGTACTCCACCAATTTGAAGATTAGTCATTTCTTGGGTAGAGAGGTTATATAAGAGTAATTGCCCTTCATTATTCTCCAAGAACATGCTATCATTCTTAAAAAATCCTAATGGTTTTTCAATTCCCATAAGAGGTCAATAGTGAATAGCTTAGTCCAAGACTCTTAACACCAAATTTAAGCAACGACCATATATGAAAAAAAACACTGACAATTCTATATCTTCTATAAAAATAACTAGAGAAATCAATTCATTTAACACGAAAAACCTTCTTTGACTATAATGTTGATACCCAATAGCACTATTATCTGGTAGAGTTGTTGTTAGAAATAACTCATTGCTCATATCAAATGATATAATGCACTGATTGCATTTACCACTATGATGTGCCCACCAAGAAAGCATCCCTTTCGTATATGCCCTACGAGAAATAGTATACCTCAAAATATTACCCGGCACGCATGCATGAACCTTTCTCCATTAATTAGTACTCAAACAATATACCTCAACAACACTAAATCTTTTTCTTTCATAAAAGGGTAATTCAGGAGGGTCATAGTTTTCTAAGATCATGACCACCTTGTACTCATTAGATTTGATGTTGAAACCAAACCCAAGATCTTGAGGGAAGGCTTTGCCTTGTGGATAGGATATTTGAGACTGTGGAACAACTTTTGTTTCTTTTGTTGCTGGGTTCCACAGAATAATATTCAAGGAGCCATGAACACGCAAACAAACAAGACCATTGGATGAGCCAACGATGTCAAACTTTTCCGTCTTATTAGTACCCAAATTCGATGAAGGAACAGCTTGTGTCGAAGATATTTCAAGAGTTTCATATGGAAGCTTGGAGAAAACATAATTATGGGAAGCTTTCTCTCGCTGGAGAAGAAGGAAACCGACATTCATATTCTAGTTAGAGGTGGTCTGGTTGTGGAGAAGATGTTTAGTGATGAAGTTTTGGCCACTAATGAGATCACACCATGATTTACAGACACACTTGAGTCGCAGTAGTGACATCACAGGCAGCCATAGCAAAATTTGTATCACCAAGTCTTCGGGCAATTCTTCATTAGTTGTCAACATTGTGTTTCCTCCTTTCCTGTTACAAAGAGAAAAATGAATGATCAATAAACACAGAGATGAGAAATTGTGTGTCCTTGGGGGATTAAGTTTTTTTGTTTAGATTTTAGAAAAATTGGAGAATATTTTTTATTTTTTATAATTTGATGCATAGAGGTGGGGGAATTTGTATCGTAAATGTCTCCTTGATAGTTAGGGAACAAACACTACAGAAAATCAACCACAAGAAATAAAAATTAGAAGTTAAAAAAAAAAAAAAAAAACACGTACACACACTCCACTAGACAAAAATGTAAAGGAAAAGACAAAACAAGTGTTACCTAAGCCAAAATTATGTAAACTGTGAAGTGTAGTGCTCGTGATCTTGAAAATGAGATTGGATCAGTGTTTATGGAGCTTATGAGATGATGGAGGGTTCTTTGTGCGGATGAGTCAATGGGTGAGAGAGCATTTGTGGTCTCGAAATGAGAAAGGATGAGAGGATTTCTTTGAATTCTTGAAGTGAAAACAAAGAAGGGATGATAGAATTTTTTGAAGGAGTGGTGGAATGTCGGAAGGCCTGGCTGCTTTTGCAAAAGAAGGCAACAACAAATAAACTCAGCGGTACCACTCTTGCACGCACCTATTTATTGTAAATTAATTGTAACTTCTGGCTATGCATTTAATATTCCTCACTTCAAAATTTTTGTCTTTTCACCCTTCTTCGCTTTCCACTGAACGCAAGTTTTGAATTCACTGCCACGGGCAACGAAGGAAGCAGCATGCCCCGACATTAGATGCCCCTCCAATCAATTTGAGAATATTGGTGGCTCAATGCAAGGCACGGGCTTGGTCTATTGTAAGGCTTTCTTTTTTGAGAAGAAGCCTGCAAATTCTTTTAAGGCATGACTAGCCATATCTGCTAAAATTACAGCTTCAATATGCGGAGAAACATCCTCATTCCACGTCGAAAAGTCACTAGTATATCTGGCATTGTGAGCAACGAAATTTCCTTGTTTTCTAGTATGGAAAAAAAAAAAAAAAATCTTTATCATAGGATCCTAACATTAATTTAGCTTTGTTGATAAGATGACCAAAGGAAGCAAAAGAAGTATCTTTCATATATCAAAGGGTTGAAAATTACTTTAGAATCGCCTTCTATAATAATGGAAGAGGTAGCAATAATATCCATAGAAAAGAGTAGGGCTTTCACTGCCGCTATTGCTTTGACTTCATTCACAAATTATTGGAAATAAAGGAGAGGTATTACCTGATTTTTCCTTGGAAATTATACAATATAAGTTTACCAAAAGAGGTGGCGGAGATGAAGCGTGGACCAAATCATTATCTTGAGACAAATTGTGTCATTTACGGTTTACCCAATGTAGTTAGACAAATAATTCCTGCACGTTGTTCTCATGATACAACAGCCCAGCTAACTTTGCTGATTATTCTTGTAAGTCTACATTGCAAATCTCAAATTCACAAGCAAACAATAGTCCATTTGGAAATAGCTTATTTAACTGAAATTGAAAACTTTTTATTGAAAGTACTATAAATAAAGCTAAAAGGTATCTGAAATAGTACAGTGGAATCTATGAATAGTACCAAAAATAAGCTAAATAGTAAAAAAAAGTTGGTTTTTTAAGTCAATACCAAACACATATGAGAAATAAATTATCTAAAAAGGGTTCATGTAAAAAAAAAAAAAAAAAATTCATTAGAAGTTCAGTTTTTTATCACTAAGGACCTTTAGTGACGAAATCGGACTTTTAGCGATGAAACTCATTTCGTCGCTGAAACTCCATCACTAAAAGTCCTGGTGACGAAAAATTTCGTCACTAAAAGTCTAATTTGATTTAAAAAAAAAAAAAAAGCTTTCAACGACGAAAACATTTCGTTGTTAAATGTTTTCCTTGCTAAAAACACCATTTAGTTATGAAAATATTTCATCACTAAAAACATTATAGTTTATTAAATCGTATTTAGTGACGAATAATTTCTTATTCGTCACTAAAACTATTTTCAGGTACATATAGTGATGAAAAAGTTCGTCATTAAAACTATTTTAAAAAAAATCCAAGCACATATAGTGACAAAAATTTTCGTCACTAAAACCATTTCTTACAAACTTTTTTTACATTTAGCGACGAAATATTTCCTCACTAAAACAATTTTTTGTTGCTAGATTTTATTTTTTTAATGGCTTTGATATTAACTTGTAACCTGTTATTACATTATTAAAACCTCACATTTGAATAATACATTTATTTCAATAACACATTTATAAAAAACGATCCATACATTCCATAAGTAAATAAATAAAACAAGTATCCAATTCAAACTCTTTCCATACAATAATTGTTTGCTATATATACAATATCTCAAGATGTTTTATAACAATATAAAAAGTGTAGCATAATATAATTAGAACTAATGGAAGATATCCTTATTTGTTTTCAAGTAATGCTAAAAGTAAATCTCTTAAAAGCCACCAATAAGAAATCTACACAAATATAAAAAAAATACTACATTAAAATAGTAAAATAAAAACATTAACTATGTTATAAGAAACATTTCTAATAATGCATTAAGAATAGTCACACCATGTACTGTGGGTCAATTGCTAAAATAAAGTACTAACCAAAAAGTGTTTTAACTTGAAGTTGAACCACCCCCATAAGTAAGAGCGTCATCATAACCCTTACTCCTCAAAAAGTTAAGAATATTCTTTTGGTCCCTAGCTCGCTCCTCTTGGTCCCTAGCTTTAGTACTAAAGGTTGGGTGATTGTGTGTGTGCGTGCGTATGTGTAGGATTAAGAGAAAAAAAAAGTGAAGAGAATTTTGGTGATCCAAAGTAGATTGCTCATTGTGTTAACTGTTCAGTGTCACAACAGCTTTTTTTTCCTTATGAAAAAAAAGAAAAAAAAGATAAAAAGAAAAAAAAGAGGGGAAACAAGTATATAATGAGATGGTGACATTTGATCCTCTATGAATTTCTTAGTGTTTTAATTCAAACAAGAATTAAGGAGCTTCCTTTTGGTTGATTGTAGATCTATTTTTTTAAGAAAAAAATTAAAAAAATCAGGAGGGGGGAGAATCAATAGTGAAATTAACCTTTCTTAAGTATGATCATAATAATTCTTTATTTAATAAAGAATTAACGCGTAATGGACCTAGATTATAAAAGTAACTGCAGACACTCACTCATATGAGTTAGGTTGTAACCTGACATTAATTATATCCAGAGATTTTGAATGATAATAAAATAATCCCGAGTATGACAATTGTTTGAGATGTTGATGTTAGGTGAATTGAGTTGGACATCAAATGATTAAGGTTGAGGAAGACAAAGGATTTGACTAGGAGGGTAATGTAATATGAAGCTGAGCTTAGCTAGAATTGCTTAGTATTTTTAATTCTTAAAATGGGCTTTGATTACATCATCTCTAATTGATTATGTGTATACTAATTAATTTAAGAAAGGGAATGGGTTATATATGGACAGGGTTTGCAAGAAAAGCCCTTTTTATTTTTAAATTGATCTTCCTCTTATCATGTTGCCTTTAACATTGTACTTTTAGCTTTGGGTTGGTTTAGTTTAAGATCCTTTCAAGTCATGTGAACATATAAATAAGCATTTAAGATTCTTTGAAACCTATTGTTCAAGTGTAGACACAACTAAGCATGACCTTTGAATATGATTGATTTTGGAAGCTTGATTTTAGTACTGCCGCCAGAAACAAGGATTCCACAAATGAAAGAAATAACCAATCTTCTGATTAGCTTCACAAATTCCTTAAGCACATTAGTTTGTGATACCAAGTTGGAGGACTTACACATTGTATTTAAGAAGAATGAAATTTTAAAAAGATGTACTTTGAAAAAACTGCTACTTGAATCTTTTAATATTTAATCTTCTTAACTGTGTCTTTGAAATCAAGACCTTATAGTTTAGACAATGATATTGTTTAATCTCTTTTACGAAGAAAATTATGATTTGAATTCTCCTCTTTCTTTATACTCGTAACAATTAAATTATCATATCTTTGAATAAGTAAAAGTTAACACCTTAATCCTTAGTAAAATAAGGACAACTCATGCATTATATATTCTAACATCTAAGTCCATAAGCTACTTAGATAAAGTTTCATCCCATTCATGAATGCACAAGTCTATATTAATATTTAAACAAATATACATTGCACACAAATATACACTCCCAATATAAATTTAAACCACTTTATAACACTATGCAAGCCACTCGCTTGCTCCAACACAACAACCCGCCACAAAACCAATCACAAACATCACAACTATAATGCTTACAAGTATTGACATCAAATAAAATACTATTCATCACATCTAAACAAGCATAGTCATTCACATTTGCAAGAAATGAAAACACTCCCAATATTAGTTTAAACCATCTTATAACAACATGCAAGCCACCCGTTTGCTCCAATACAACATACCACTACAAATCCAATTTCCAACATCACAAGTATAGAGTTTTATAAGTTTTTAACTAGAATTTACTTACTTTGCTCAAGCTAAGTTTACAACTTTTAGAAAAAATCCAAAGTTAACTTGTGTTCTTCACCTTGTTCCTCACAATTTCTTCAACCATAAAAGAGAAAGAGAGTTGGAGATAAAAGAAAGATAACTTTTAGTTAGCTTTAGCCCACATACAAAAGAAAAAAAAAAAAAAATTTCAATTTACTAAGAAATGGATAACCCACCAAAAAAAATATCCCAACCAAAATTAGCTTAGTACTTAAGCTTAAGCACAAACCCATCAGTCTAGTTACAACAACAACAAATTTTAATCAAATGCTAAAAGTTCAATCATCAAACCTTCACTGACTGTAGTTGGAATCCCACTAACAAAAATTTTCTTTGTTTTGATATCATTAGCTTGTGCAGAAGCAGAACCTTTAGGAATGGTTCTTTTGATCTCAACCTGGTCCAAAATTCAAATTCATTACACATATCACAATCAAACACCTCACCAATTATCCACCAAAAAAAAATAATAATAATAATAATTATCACTGCAATAGAGAAACTACAATGCAAACAAGAACTCAATCAAATACCAACAAGGTTTCTGAACTCAGTCAAATACCAACAAGAACTACATCATATATATAATATATCAAACATTCAAACAATACCCATCAACAGAAACAAACACGCAAAAATAGTAACTTTTCACACACAAAAACAATAGCAAACCCCCCATTATAGATTCAAAAACACCCATCAAGAGAAGCATAGAAAAGAATAGAATGCTCTCTCTTACCGTAGGTGGCGTCCTTGGCTAAGCCTCCAATGAAAGAGTTGGAGAAAGAGAAAGAGAGCTTTTAGTTAGCTTTAGCCCACATACAAAAGAAAAAAAAAAAAAAAAAAACTTTCAGTTTACTAAGAAATGGATAACCCACCAAAAAAAATATCCCAACCAAAATTAGCTTAGTACTTAAGCTTAAGCACAAACCCATCAGTCTAGTTACAACAACAACAAATTTTAATCAAATGCTAAAAGTTCAATCATCAAACCTTCACTGACTGTAGTTGGAATCCCACTAACAAAAATTTTCTTTGTTTTGATATCATTAGCTTGTGCAGAAGCAGAACCTTTAGGAATGGTTCTTTTGATCTCAACCTGGTCCAAAATTCAAATTCATTACACATATCACAATCAAACACCTCACCAATTATCCACCAAAAAAAAAAAATAATAATAATTATCACTGCAATAGAGAAACTACAATGCAAACAAGAACTCAATCAAATACCAACAAGGTTTCTGAACTCAGTCAAATACCAACAAGAACTACATCATATATATAATATATCAAACATTCAAACAATACCCATCAACAGAAACAAACACGCAAAAATAGTAACTTTTCACACACAAAATCAATAGCAAACCCCCCATTATAGATTCAAAAACACCCATCAAGAGAAGCATAGAAAAGAATAGAATGCTCTCTCTTACCGTAGGTGGCGTCCTTGGCTAAGCCTCCAATGAAGATTTTATTGCACCAAAAAACAAATATAAAAGAGAAAGAAAAAAAAAAATCAAAACCCAAAAAAACCCATTAACCATAGGCCTAGCTCATAGACATTTATAGCAAAAAAAGAGAGAGAACGAACCCAAGACTGGCACCATCGATGCTTTGCCAAAGGCAAAGTGTCGCCGATGCGGAGGAAGGCGAAGTGTCGGTTGCAAATCGTTGCGAATGGTTCTTATCAGCGACGACGATGTGCTCAGGTGGGTTCGTATCGGCGGTTCAGGTGGTTCTTGAATCGGCGTGCTCAAGAATCGTTGCGAATCGTTCTTATCGGCGATGGTTTAGGTGGTTTATCGGCGACGATTCAGGTAGTTTATCGGTGACGATTATCAGAATGCTCTCAAATCGATGACGGTTTGCTTATCGGCGATAGAATGCTTTCAAATCAGTGACAGTTGGGTTACTTTTGGGTATTGGCGACGGTAGCTTTCGGCAATGGTGGGGTTTCTCACATGCTTATCAGCTATGGTTGGGTTACTTTTGGGTATCGGCGATGGTGGGCTTTCTCACAGATTTATTGCTGACGATTGGCTTCGGCAACGGTGGGATTTATCGGCGACGGTGGCTTCGGCGTTGGTTGGAGTATTGGCTTCAGACGGTTGGTGCGACGATGAAGACGGCATCGGTTGGAGTATCGGGTTTTAGTTCAGACTTTTGGGTGTGAAATGAAATGAGGAGAAAGTGATAAAAAGGGGTATTTATAATCAGGCCTTTAGCGATGCAATATTTTCGTCGCTATTGCTTCCTCTTTTTTGCGAAAGGTATTAGTCTTTTAAGTTTTTAGTGACGAAGGTCAATTTCATCACTAAAGAACCTAGTTTTGGTACAAATTTTTAGACCAAATTTATATTTCGTTGCTATAGCATACTTTTAGTGACAAAATGTGATTTTGTCGCTAAAACAATGAAGTGCAAAACTATTATTATTTTTAGTGACGATTATTTTTCGTCTCTAATTCTTCCTTATAGCAATGAAAGGATTTTCATCACTAAAGAACCTTTATTTTGTACAAATTTTTAGAGACAAAATTCATATTTCGTCGCTATAGCATACTTTTAGTGACGAAATGTAATTTCGTCGCTAAAACAATGAAGTGCAAAACTATTATTATTTTTAGTGATGATTATTTTTCGTCGCTAATTCTTCCTTATAGCAATGAAATGATTTTTGTCACTAAGACTGTCCACAGCAATACCTACAGTGATAAAATATTTCGTCACTAAAAATTTCAACTTTTAGTGACGAACTATTTTGTCACTATAGATTAATTAAGCTCACGCCAAACTTTACCTCTGCTGGCGCCCATTTTTCTAACCACAATAATTTTTGTCGCTAAATGTTTTAATTTTTTTCATTATTAGTGACAAAATTCATATTTTGTCACTAAAACTGTATTTTTAGCGATGAAAAATATTTCCTCACTAAAAATACATTTTGTTGTAGTGTTAAATAAATATAAAATATTTATTCATTTTCTCTTTGTACGTGTTATTTTCATTACTATTGTGTTTGTACCAATATAGCACATTTCAATGAAATAATTGGTTGCAAAGATTATATACATAGCTTGGCAAAAAATAACCAACATAATGGATCGTGAAAAATATGACAATCAAATTATTTTTCTAAATGTCAAAAAAAAAAAAAAAAAACCATTTTAAGAAGCTTCATGAAACCTGCCATTAATTCTTCTCACAACTAATTTACACTTAATTTATTAAAACAAATTGCATCGTTGTCCTAATTGAAAAAGTAATAAGCATCGGTCTTGATTTTTTCAACATTAAGAATGTCAAATAAAAAAAACCTTATCAATCATCCAAGCCAAATTCCTTATCTAAAAAACTAAATACAGAAAAACTAAAACATAGATGTTTTTGGTTTGTAGTATCTGTTGTAACTTATTTACAACTTGTAAGGTGAATCCAGTTCTCATGAAAGAAGTGACAATCTAAATTTTCACAAAAAAAATGTGCCCAAAGATAAAATTAAAAGTAATTAAAATGTTTTAATTAACCAATTTCTTAAAATAGAATATTTGTTCCTAATCTTTTTTTTTCTTCCATGTTAATTTTAATTTTGATAGCACAACTTGCAACATTATAGTTACAAATATATATATATATATATATATTTATGCTCTATCACATGATTATCTAAGAGAGGTTATAATTCCAATAGGCTTAGGCTTTATGCAGTTACTTATAAATATTAAAGTTTCCCGAACGTTTTGAAAAAAAAATGTGGCTTTAGAGTTATCATCCACTACAAAACAAGCGGGTCTTAGGCCGCATTTTTTTAAGCCGCGTTTGATAAAATGCGGCTACAGATGGCCTCAAGCCATGTTTTTAAAAAACGCGGCTCAAAGAAACAATAGAGGCCTTGTTTTAAACATGCGGCCATAGAACACGTCTAAAGTCTCATTTTTTTGAGTTATAGCCACATTTTTTGGGGTGGAGCTATGGCTGCGTTTAGAACACACGGCCATAGGACCTGCGAATTTCAATTTTTTTTTTTTTTAAATTCTTAACTATGGCCGCGTTTAAAAAACGCAGCTCTAGCTTGCCTAAAGCCGCATTTTATAGACATGGCTTTAAATTTAGTCTGAAGCTGCGCGTTGTAAACACTCCATTTTACAACTTGCATTTAACCAACCGGTAGATCTTCAAATTTGTGATACAAAACAAATTTTGATGCTCTAACGATCATAATGGTATGTCATGGGTTTTGATCGGACCACCTGATCAAAAGTTATCATACAAACAATTTTCAATGATCATGGCTCACCTACACGATGGGTCCGGCCATGTCCTATCTTAAACACTTAATTTTGATTGGTTCTCACAAGAATTAATTTAAAATTAATTAAGTGTAATTTTTGATTGGATTTCATTTTTATTTCATTTTTAAAATTAAAAAAAAAATGTTTTCCTTTAGGGCATCTTATCTGCTCTTTTGAAAAAAATTTGGAGATAGGAAAAATTCAAAAAAAAAAAAAGCTCAGGAACGTCATTATCTTCAGCAGCAAATTGAAACACATTTTTGGCCTAGATAACGTTGGAATTTGGCTTTCTCTATTTCTGATAAAGTTGTAGATAATTGAATTTCCTTTCAGAAAAAACTTATCTCGAATCAATTGGAATTTTGAGCGGAAAGTTATGGCCAAAATACAAAACAGGTGCAGAAGATAACACAAATTCAGCATTATCTTCACTCATCTTTCAAAATTTCAAATGGGGATCAAACTCAAATTTGTTCAAGCTTTTCTAATAGACTGATCCCTTCCTTTAGCTTCAGAAGAAAGGTTTTTTTTTTTTTTTGAAACATAAATAGGATAAGAAACAGATACATCCTAGGAAAATTTTCAAAAAATGCTCAAAAAACGTTACTAGTTTCAGCAGCAATTTGAAACACATTTTTGGCCTAGATAACGTTGGAATTTGGCTTTCTCTGTTTCTGACAAAGTTGTAGATAATTGAATTTCCTTTTAAAAAAACACCCATCTTGAATCAATTGGAATTTTGAGCGGAAAGTTAGAGCCAAAATACGAAGCAGATGCAACATCATTTCAAAATTCAAATGGAGATCCAAAACCAAATCCGTTTCAGCTCATTTCTCCCCTTAGCTTCAGAAGAAAGCTAACAACTTAGCTTTAAAGCTAAGCCATCCCTCCTCCTATAAATAGAGAAGACTTCTTCCATTTTCTGGACCCCGAATTCCCTCTAGAGAGCTAGTGAGAAAGCAGAAAAGAAACGCTGTTGTGCAACCATTGTTCCTACTTTGATTGTAATTTATTACTTCCTTGCTTTCCCTCTAGCCCTTTAAGTAATCACTTCCCCTTTTTTAATTTATGTTCTATGCAGGTAAGTAATTAATTATGTTCTTAACTTTCTACACATGCTTGAATAAATGATTAACATGTCATTATTTGCTTTTTTTTTTTTTTATGATATGCTTGGATGAACATGCCTATATGTCTCATTGATATTCCTTTTACAGGCTTAGATGAACACTTCTAGGCTAGCACACAATTTTTCTCTTGAATGCTTAGATGAGCACTTCTAGGCTAAAACACAATTTTCTCTTCAATACTTAGATGAACATGTCTAGGTAATTGTTTTATTTATTTTTTTTAATAAAAAAAAATGCTTGAACGAACATGTCTAGGTATTTTGATTTTCTTTAGATAAACATGTCTAGGGATTTTCCTTTACATCTTTTCATAATTGCCTGGATGATCAAATATGCTCAAATGTTTTATTTTTTATTTGTTTCTCTTTGCAATTATGTTGATGACAAATAACATGACAACTTTGTTTTTTTCTCCACATGCTTAGATGAACATGTCTAGGTTAAGAATTCTTTGTTTACATTGATTTCTTGGATAAACATGCCATTACCTTAATGCTTTCTTTATATTAAAATTGTTATCTAACATTTTTTTTTGTTTCATTTTTATGTCTAATTCCCCTAACACATATTTGTTTACAATTTCTACAAATTAACATGATTGTATGACATATTGTTTGTATTTGTTTGACATAACATAACATTGGCCACCTTAACCTAGGAGACCGGTTTTACCGGGCGAGATGGGTGCTTAATCCCTTCCCATCTCGTAAATTAGCCTCCGAACCAAGATCAAGGGTTCTAGACTATGCTTTTGCACATGTAATTTTACATTTTTTTAGAATGTAACTAGGAACTAAAGCAATGTAATTTACTTTTCTTAGATTGTATCTAGGACAAAAAGCATTGTAAATCTTTGTTACAAAATTTGATGTAAATTGCAATATACATTAATACAAAAGAATTATTTTTTTTATTGAAGGTTTTTTCTTATTTTCCCTTTTAAATTAAATAAGTGGCGACTCTATGTAAAACCCTCGATCTAGGAGGGAGTACATTTCACACGCGTTTAAAACACGGCTTTAGCCAGGGACGGGGTTGCATTTCTTAAATGTGGCTTCAAGTTTTGCCTATAGCCACATGTTAAAAATGCGGCTTTAGGCTTTGTATAAATAGCATAGTAAATAATGCACAAACCCTATTTCTCAAGCTGCACGTTTAAAACGTGGCCATTGGTCTGACCCTATAGCCACGCTTTAAACGCGGGTATAGATTTCACCTTAGGCAATGTTTTAAACGCAGCCATAGGTCCTGGTCTTAGGTTGCATTTAAAAAAGTGTGGCCATAGACCCCTCAGGCCTATAGTCAAGGGATTTAGGCCACATTTGAAAACGTGGCCTAAAAAAACGTGGCTATAGGCCAAATCAGCCTATAGCCACGTTTTTCTGATCTATAGCCGCGTTTTAAAAACATGGCTACATAAACTTTTTTTTTTGTAGTGATCCTCACTTTGGTAATGGCTCTTTGTTCTCGTTTATCTACATACAGAAAAATTGAATAATGAATTTATTGATTTTTATATATTAAATGTGACTACATGGCTTGTGTACAATGATATGTACGTACAACCACTGATGTGATGCAATCTCACATTTGTTGTATTATATTCTACAAAGCAAAAACAATTCTTGGCCATTCTAAAAGCATAAACCAAAACATTTTTTTTTTTAAAACATTTGTACTAGAGGGTTAACATCTTAATTTGATGAAATCACTGCCACCATTTTCTTAATCACATGAAAAATAATTTATCGTGTTCTTTGCCTCATTCTTTGTATCAAATATATAAAGTGGGGTGAATCTTTTCTATGACGGATTTTTATCTCAAATTTTTTATTTTGGGTCCACTTTGGCCTCTTTCAGTAAAATTTGGTGCATTTGGTCCTTTTTAGTCCCTTTGGATTCACTTCGGTTCATTTTAGTCTTATTTGATCCATTTCCTTCCCTTTGGATTCACTTAGGTCCATTTCAGTCCATTTAAGTCCAATCAGTCTATGTCGATCTGTTTTGGTCCACTTTGATCCAAAAGAAAAGTGGATTACAAGTGAATATATAAAGATTGGATCTAAGCCAAAAATTAAAAAAAAATTAAAAAAAAAAAAAAGGTGAAAGTGAGAAATAGATAGAGACAAACACACATAAAAATGAAATTTGTCAAATTAAGTAAAAAAAAAATAATAATAAGGAAATGATGAAAAATAATAAAAAGATGGAACATAAAAGTTATTTGTATTGCAAAGTAATTAAAACTCATAAAGATATTAATGTGAGTGCTAACTAACTATATTATTTTAAGACAGTAAGATCATAAGCTCTAGTAATAATCTCTTTATCATCTTATGCGCCTGTATGCTTGTGGATGACTAAATTTCTCGGTTTGAAATAAGTCAAACAAGTAAAATAGTTGCACAAATGTGAATTTGTATTGATGAATGTGTGGTACAATTCTCTATGATTACAAAAGTGTGATTCTCTGATTCGATCTCCTTGAAAGATTTGTTGATTGGATTTATGGTAATGTGATTTTCATTCGAACACAAAATATCCTTCAATTTGGCTGAGGAATGGATCGAAGATCTTTGAAAGAATTACAATGAATCTCTAGCTATGAGCTTGTTAGAAATCCTTTGTTCTTCACGTCTTCGTGTTCTTCGTGTGTTCTTCCTTTTTGAGGGTTTGTGGTGGAAGTTCTTCGGGGTTTTAGAGACTTGAATCCGTAGAGCTTCACTGATTTATAGTTTGTTGAGGTTTCTAGAGGCTTTTGAGCTTGATTCCAGTGAACTTTGAGATTTAGGAATATAATTTGGATGATTCCTCTTCGAATGTTCTTCGTATTTAAAGGTTTGTGGTGGAAGTTCTTCGAGAATTTGGAGGCTTAAATCCGTTGAGCTTCGTAGATTTGTGGTTTTGTTGGAGTTTCTGGAGGCTTTTGAGCTTGATTCTAGTGACCTTTAAGATCTAGGAAGATGATTTGGACGATTTCTCTTCGAATATTCTTCGTATTCGAAGTTGAAGTTCTTGAAGTTCCTGGAGGATTCAGGGCTTGGTTCCAGCAGAGTTTCTGGACTTCTGAACTCAAGATCTCTTCTTGGTGTCTTGGTCTCCTCAGTCTCTCTGAGATGTCTTTTTCTTAAATGCCTTAAGAAGGCTTCTATTTATAGGAATTAGGGGGTGGATGAGTGACACGTGGCGGAGTCTGATTGGTGACACATGTCACAGCCTGATTGGTTCGCTTATGTCATCGCTTACACGTGCGAGACTGATTATGTCATTGCTTACACATGCGCTGATGTATGATTGGTTTTTACATGACACTTGGCAAATTTCTATTGGTCTCTGAATAGTGATAGCAAAACTTAGTAGCAATATGTGACACTTTGTAATTGGCTGTATCTTGTGGACTTGGTAGTGTGACGTGTCAGCTTGTGATAGGTTGGAAATTTTCCCTCTCTACAAATGCCCCCTCAAGACTCATTCACGCACACAGTTTTAGAGTGTGGTGTGGGAATGAGTTTCAAAAACAGATTTTTACACTTGACTCTTTAAGCGAAATAGTTGAAGGTGGTGAAGCTTTCAGCAAGATGAGATAATTTTCGAGGAGTAGACCCACCCATATGAAAGGCTTTAATTAGACCAAAAAGGGGTCTGTGAGTATTTGAATGTACTTGCGTGACCGAGCTTTCTCAGCAGAGGTTAAGTTGAAGTAATTTCAAAAGAGTGCTCCATGGTACTTGGAGTGGGGTTGGTGAGGCTGAAAGTTACTTGCAAGAAGTTGGACGTACTTGCAAGATTGAATCATTTCAATGGAGGTTAAGATGAGGTAATTTCATAAGAGTATTTTGGATTGTTGGCGGTGATCACAAGGTGTAGAAGATGGGCAAGATGTGAGGATGGTGGCTGGGTATAGCATGCAGAGTCATGGGGCTAGCCTCGCGTTTTTAAGAACTCCTAGTGAAGTTATCTCAGAAGAGCATACTTCGGATTATGGAGAGGACATGTGGGAAAGTGGTTGAGTGCGCATGTGTTATTGTATCACTTAGGTTAAGTTGAGGTAATTTTAGGAGAGTGTGTTCTAAGGTACCAACAATGATGACCTTTGTGTCTTGAGTTGATGGCGACATGGACTGCGGCTTGATAGTAGCACATCTTTGTAAGATGTCCTCAACACCTTTCGACCCTTAACCAACGACACTTGTTGAAAGATATGAACAAAGTCGGGAGGTCGGTTGAGAGATATGGAGTTATGGTCTTGCAATATGTTGGAAAAGCCTAGAAAATGAAAGATGGAGCTAACTTGTGAACCTGGTTTGGAAATCAGACAAGTTGCTGTTTGTTCCAAACCTCTACCTTTGCTGTAAGACCAAAAAACTTGAGAAGGACTATGGAGTTTTCAAAGCAGTTAGGAAGCTCCTTGAGCTAGGGTACGAGAGATTTAGTTGGCCTTAGATCTCCTGATTAGGTAGATCTGAGATTACAAGGAACAATGATACGGACGATGTTATGTGAAAATTTATGAACAAATGTAGTCGTTAAGGGGAGAAACAAAATTTGTTTGGATCTCAAAACTACAATGATATTGTGAAGAGGGTTTCTACTAAACCATGAGAGGGTTGATTTCAAACTGATTATGAAGCAATATTGATTGCTAAGTGTTGAGAATGATGAGACCATAGTGAGAAATGGCTATAAGAATGAGGACTTAAAAATTTGAAAGAAGCAAATCTTCATTTCATGATTCAGCGTGTCTTTTTTTTCTTGATGAGTTTTCGATGAATCCAACCCTTTCATTTATAGTGGAAAGATGAAGAACAGTAGATAGGTAGTTGAGAATGGCGGATGAGAATTTTTGGTGAGAGTGGTAGATTCCCGACTGGTAGGCATCGAACGGTAGGTGGGAATGTTTGGCACCGAAAGGGGAATGGTAGGCTGAAGACTGGTAGCAGACATCGAACGGGAATGGTAGGTTAAATTGGTGACTCAATGTAATTTCAAGTTCAAAACACACTTGTGAGAGTTCGTTCGTTCTTTGAAAGGGAAGCCTTGATAAAGTCTGGGGGATAACCTTGAGGGAATCTCAAATTTTGATCTTGGGAGCTTAAGTTTTGGACACCATCAGTACTTCAAAGATGTGGGTTAGATTGGTGATTTCCAAGTCGCGAAAGACCGAGCAAGACAAATCTAGCTTGAAAATCTTGACTTAATGTCGACTCAAAACACTTTAAATTGAAAATTATGACTCAAAACACTCTTAATCAAACACTTATACCAAACGCACTTTTCTTTGGGGTCCATAGTTTTCATTATTTAAACACTGAAAACTGTTATTTAAGTTCACGTACCAAACCAGCACTAATGATTTATACACTTTAAAACTCAAAAACAAACAATCATTGTCACATCTAATAAAAGGATTTTTCTTTTTTTGGTTTTCCTTTGATAAAAAAATTATTTTTTATTTATTGATGAATATTTAAGAGGGTCCATGGAGAATTGCAGTTTTGATTGCTGATACAATTGGGCTGGAAGATCTCTCTCAGAATATACAGTTTAACTGGGTTCTAAGAGAAGCAAATGGTGCAGCTCATTACTTAGCAACCTAGTCTTTATCGAACAAGCTGGCTGGTTTGTTTATTTAGGCTCTACTCCTCAAGTTTTCTTTGATGTAGTTATAGCTAAGCAAGCGTTAGTTGGAAATTCAGATCTGCAGTTTTAAATTTTTAATAATTAAAATTTTCTTGATTTTCATTAAAAAAAAAAAACCTTATAATTTAATTGGTTAGTATTTCTTAGTGTTTTCAATAAAGATATTCAAAGTTTAAATCCTCCCCCAACTTGAAACTAAAATTAAAAAAAAAAATTGGTATGAAAAGACAGCGCATGATATTTTGTAAGACCAACCCATGCATTTTTTTTTTTTTTACCTGTAAACATCTGTTTGGCTGTTTGAGAATCTTAATTGTAAGTGATTATCATTATTCATGCCCCCGCAGTCCCACACTGATAGGCGTGTAGAATGATGTATAAGTGATTATTATTATAAAAAAAAAAAAAAAAATACTTGGATTTTTTTTGTACCTGGAAGTTGGAACTAGTTTATTGCATTTAATAGGTTGGTTAAAAAAAAAAAAAAAGTTGACACAAATGCAAGAATACCACAAAAACACAAGAAGAGGCATTAAAATGCACACAAAACGACCTGAATGGCTGGTTCGTTGTCCACAAGAGGTGCAGTTGGTTCAAGTTCTCATTGAAATAAGAAAGGATTCAGACAAAAACAATTAAGTGAAACATGAATATCAAAAGTCTTATAGCTCAATTGACATTTTTATTGAAAACATCCAGAGTTCAACCGTGTTAGGTTCTAAGGTCTTAGGATTTTATGTATTTAGAACTCTAATTTGTAATGTTGGCAAACCATGATCAAAACAATGTATTTAGTCTAGTTTAGGCTTGCTCAAAGTTGGTAAAATATTGTAAAGTTGGAATCGAGTGACTGCAGATGCATTGGTGCATTTCGGCCTGGCTCGATCGATCGAATGTAATTCTCGATCGATCGAAAATCGGCCCAGATGCGTTTTCTGCAGAAATTCCAGCTCAGCCCTATCTCTTTAAACGTTTAGGGTTTTATGTTTTTGCCCTAGGTATATAAGGCAAAACCCTAGCCACGTTTTTAGTGTTGCACAAGTTGTATTGTTGCTCATACATTGCGGTTTTGTGTAAATATCTTGTGAGATCTAGAGGAGCTTTCCTTTACAAAAAACTTAGGGTTTTCAAGATTGAGATTACTTCAACATCTTGATAATCAACTTGGTTGCTGCCATTGAAACTTAAAGATAAACAAGCGGGGAGCTTGTAGCTGATTGAAGAATTCAAGAAAGAAGTAGTCCGTGGATTCGGAGCCTGCGCGTGGTCGTGTCAGGAAGTTCTACTGCTTGGTAGCATTAGGAAGTCGAGCGGGGGAGCTTGTAGTCCTTTTGTAAGAACTTCAATTCTTTCATAGTGAATTCTGGTTTGCCTTGAGGATCGGTGGGTCAAATCCTCCCCAGGTTTTTCCGTGTGGTTTCCTGGGTGATCATATCTTGTGTTCTTTATTCTTTCCGCTGCTTTATATGTTTTATATGCATGATATGATTATTTGATTGTTTTAACCTAGAATTGTTTAATTTGACTAAGTAACAACTTGGCTAATTAATCTAGGCTACGCAATCTGGTTGTTTGTTTAAGGGGTCTAAACCGTTCAAACCGGTACCTCTTATTGCTCATCTGCCAACTTTTTCTAACAATAGAGCAGTTTTACATAAAGTCTTAACGCTATCAGCGATCAAGGACTCATTGTGCTTAGATTCAATCTACAGTGGACAAACTACCTTGACAATTGTTAGGTAGGAGAAGCATATTCTAAACTTTAATTACTTATGTATATAGACTCAATGCGGTAGTTTTGGTTGTAAAAATGCAAAATAGGTCGTTTTCCTTAGTTTATTTATTCTTACCTACTTTCAACAAACAGAATGATTAAGATTTAAATGGGATACCAAAATTTTGAGGGAGAAACACATACAAAGTTTCCATGCGGGTGAGAATCTGAAGTTCAGCAAAGCCCCAATTACATGAATGTCAAGATGAAATGTTTATGGAAAAGAGTGACTTCTTGTATGAACAAAAAATGCTGCCAAAATTACTATGTTCCTTTATAGGGATATATGCTAGGTCATCTTTGTGTCCTCCCAAAAGCTGTTTGGAAAGGGACCTCACAGTTAGCTTGCTAGAGGTGAGGTTTCCAAAGAAAGCATGAGCAGGTTCCACGATATTTTATAAATTAATTTGGGCAAATTACACATTTCTACCAAAAACTATTTTCTTGATTACACTTATCTTTTTTAATTATCGAAACCATAATCAGCCCCCCAATTTTAAAAATATGTTACACTTAATCCCCTTATGTTTGTTTTGCAGTTAATTCTAATATAATTTTGCCTTGAATGACTACTTTACCTTTTAGTCATCTATTTTGGAGAGAGAAGTAAATTAGTCTTTCAATTCTAATTTCCATCAAACTTAATACTAAAATAGACGGCAGAGAGCATTGAAACAAAGTTATAACTTTGGAGGATTAATTATGTGTTTCAATAGTTCTTGAGGTCAATCATAATTAATTTGGGTAATAATTTTGGGTTAAAAATTGTAATTTACCTTGTAATTAAACCTATTGGCCTTCCAAAGTAGACAGGATAAGAAAATTGTAATTAAACCTATTGGCCAGCAAAGTGGACAGGATAATAGGCTATTTGTACATGATTAATTGTACATTTGCTTCTCTAGATAGTCTTCTTATTTTGAAGCAGTTCATATTATTTGGCTTCATGTACAGGTGATGATTAATCTTGACAACTGCTTAGCATTTATCTGATTGATCTTCTCCTCTAACATTCATTCACTTATAAAGCCCGAAACCACTCAACACTACAAGACGATTTAATTTATATTCATTTTTTCAATGTTAGGCTACCAGCTTAGAGAGTCTTGTGCAGGTTTTTTTAGAGCTTTGATTCTCTAATGCAACATCACTCACCCCAAGAGATCAATCCCCAACGTTAGATCGCTTTGCTCAGTTTTAGTATGCCCTACTACAAAATAGTTACTACCCTCAAGGCTCAAACTTCTAATGTTTAAGCATCATATGTCATATTTTAATTTTTATGCGATTGGCTAAATTTAATTGAGCTTTAATTGAAATCTAACCATGTGATTAGATTAATTTTGGTGCTATATTTAAGACCATAAAATTTCCTTTAATTTGACCCATCATGGGAAAAATTTGAGTGGTATCACCATTCTTATCCTTGAGTAGTTACCATTTTCATCCACATTCTTAAAACTCTACCGAACCCTATATAAATACCTATTTTTCTCCTGTTCATTATTCATTATGAACAAGAAAAACAATCATCAGCCCATTTTGAGAGGTCCCTAAGATCCCAGGAAAACCCCATTCCCATGGCCTAACCTTGGTATGTCCTCTTTCCTTTTGGTTCTTATCCTTCAACAATCAACATTGATCATCCTCAAGCCTCTCCTCTACCACAAACGACAGCAGCAAAAAAAAAAAAAAAAAAAGAAAAAAAAAAAGAAAAACTCTCATAGGCCATAGCCCTCAAAACAGAACCTTGGGCCCAAATCAAATTAAAAGCTCCAGCCTAACCCATAAAGAATCCTAAGCCCAACCCGAGGGTCCACAAGCCACAAACAGAACTTCCCAAACTTACATTTAAATCCCAAAACTTTTCTAAAATACTTTTCAACCCTAAAATTTCCCAAATTAATGGCTTTGATTTTTGAACCCATAATTTCCTAGGTGGAAAAAAAAAAAAAAAAAAAAAAAAAAAAACCCTCAAAAGATATCATTATAAATGATATACAAATTGAAAGATGGTATGTGGACTGTGGAGCATAGGTGCCGGAGAAAAGATAATTATTAATCTTGTGACATCACCATAAAAAATTAAAATTTGCTTTTTCTTTTTTCCTAAATAGATTGGTTGAATGCTTGTGCATTTTAAATATACAAGGGTTCAAAGAAAAAGGTTTTGGTTTTTTCTTTTTTTAATGCACACCATAGTAAAAATTGTGTTCTCAATAATTCCGGTTGACCGACTTTTATAGTTATCCAAATGGCGAGATGTTTTACTGCTTGGTTTTTATATCAGGATTAGCTTAAGTAGGGTTGTAAGTTGTATATATCAACAGTTGGGGTTGTTGGTTTCAGTTAATTTGTTAATTTGTTATCTAATTAGAGATTTGGATTTCGAACTAATCTACATAAAAAATTAATTAATGTCTCCTAATGATAAAGAAAAAACATTATATAGGGGATGCCATAGGTTGAAATTATGTCTCATATATAAATTTAAATTTTGTGCACACACAAAAAAAAAAAGGGGGGGGGGGGGGTGGGGTTCAGCTGAGTAAAAATTTATTTATAATTTTTATTTAGCTGAAACAATAAATGTTTTCACGATTTCAATTTCATAGCAATGTGAAAGAAATCATCCTGAATGGCAGTGTCTAGAGCCCTGTGGGTTAGACATTATACTTCCAATGGGCTTAGGCTTTATGCGATCACTTATAAATATTAAAGTATCCCGAAAGTTTTGAAAAAAAAAAAAAAGAGAGTGGCTTTAGACTTATCATCCTGACTTTGGTAATGGCTCTTTGTTCTCGTTTATCTACTAGATCAATATAAGGGAGTCATACTGTTGTCCAAATCGAGATATAATGGCTGAATATAAAGGTTATTTGTATTGCAAAGTAATTAAAACTCACAAAGATATTAATGTGAGCGCTAGCAGGCTATATTTTAAGACAGCAAGATTAGCAACCTCCTCCTCATCTTATGCACCTGTATGCTATTGTGGTACAAGACCATGAACAAGAGACAATTATGTGCATTTATGAATGGACTCAAAATCAACGACATCTTTGCTTTATAGTCAAAATAGTTTTTATAATTCACAATGATAGATTAGTGTAGAGGGATCCGATGGTTGCATTTTTTTCAATCAACTATAAATTTGTCAAACCTAGTTAAGCATGATTTAAAAATAGAAAAGAAAAACATAACCCAAACTAAAGTGCTACATATATTGGACTGCGTAATAGACTTGTGATATTAAATTTAGTGTCTTCTTGATAATATATATATATATATATCCTTATCAAGATGTGTTATCAAATTATATGCATCAAAACAAGCTTGATTATTTAGTTAAAAAAAAAGCTTAATTAAACTCACTTAGCAACACCCACTATGTAAATTACAAGTATGCTTTTTTACACTCTTTTTAACATATTTCATATTCAGCTAATAATATTCTTGTAAATTTTAAAATACCATATTGTAATTCTCACTAAATTAACAGTCAAATGTTTTTGTCTTTTTAAATAATCCAATGTATGGCTACTGCCTAGCCTGGGAAGTCTGTCCAGGTACTTTACTTTGTATATGGACAACATAATTTTTCGGAATAAAATTATTCTAACTGTTATTTCCCAAAAAAAATAAAAAATAAAAAAATCCAATATAGAAAATTGGTTATTAGATTACTTTTTGTGTGATTATGTTTTGTTTTCATTACTTTCCCATCTTTCACTGCGAGAAAATGTTTAATCAACACTAAAAACATGATCACTTGCCAATGACTTAAACACCTTGATTTTATGATTTTGAAGTCAAAAGTCTAAATCTATATATATTTGGTTTCACACGTTGTATACACTATTAAATAAATTTCTTATATTATGCATTACAACAAAAAATATTTATTACAACAAAAAAAATTGTTGCAATCACATCGAAGTCATTGTAATAGTTTATGCAAAGTGTTGCAATAAAATTTGAGATAATAAGTTTATGCTACAAAACATTTTTGTTGCAATATACCTTGAATATTTTAATGAAAATTTTGATGTAATAATATATTTGCTGTTGCTATAAACAATTTATTACTTCAAATATCTTGTAGCAATAGGCTATTATTTCATGAATTTTATTACAATAGATTGTAAAGAATTGACAAAAATAATTTGGTTCAAATTATTGCAATGGTATATTTATTGCAATAGTTATTTTTTTTCATATTTTTTCTTACAATATATTGTAAAATAATTAGAATTAGATCATTGTAATAATATATTCATTGCAGCTTCATGTTTGTCATTGCAATAGATTGTAAAATAATTGATGTTTTAGTTATTGCAATGTTAAATTTGTTGCAATAAGCCATCTCTTTGAAATTTCTATTATATTATATCGCAAAATATATAATTAGTATTAAGTTATTACAATGGTTTCTTCAATTTAAGTTATTGCAAAAAAATTTCTAAATTCAATTTAGTATATTAAAATCTCTATTGCAATTGAAAATTATAAATTAATACAACTAATTATTATTAATGTAATAATTTACTACTGCAACGACTTTTAATTTTTAGATGTGATATTATGTCTAATACTACTATACTAATTTTGTTGTATTAACACTTGATGTAATAGACTTATTTTGGTATAGTGATGCTTGGTATTGGAAAATTTAGTGATATTATTGCTTCTGCGGTATAAAATGGTAAGTTATCTTTGTTTTAATAAAAGTTACAAGTTTCTTAGCCAAAAAAAAAAAAAAAAAATGGTAAGTTATCTCCTCCTTACTTTAACAAACGCATGAATAAAAAATCAATGGGAAAGTCATTAACACATGTTAGAGATGGACAAAGCGTGAAATAGACATTCTATTAATAATTGGATAAAGTTTGGTTACAACTCTCACTAAAAAAATTAAAATGAAAATATATTTTGAAAATATAACTATTGAATTGCATGTTCTTTATGTTTACCAACACTTATGCCAAATTTCGTGTCAATCATATGTTATTTATTATTTGATTCATAAACTTATTTTTTATGCATAATTTTAGGCTACTAAAAGTTGAAATTTAAATATTTGATTAATGATATACCTATCGATTTTTGTTATTTTGGAAATTTTGTAAGCATGAAAAATATAAGAAGAAAATGTAATCTAAGTATTTTGCCTAATTTTGTCCTTAATAATTAATCCAGAGTTAGGGATTATTATTGCATGGTCTTTTTTTTTTTTTTTTTTTTTGGTAACATCATTAAACATTCACCAATTTTTAAACAAATAGGCTGGTTCGGGCCTATATATAAATCCCATTCTTCATGCATTATGTTATTATCATAACTTGTGAGATTGTGTAGTGTAAGGGAGAAAAAATGAAAATTATTTTGTTTCTCTCGTTGGTTTTAGCATTTGTATTGGGGGTTGGTTGTGGCAACAATGAGGGGGTAGACTATGATTACTTTCACCTTGTGTTGCAATGGCCAAAATCCTATTGCAACACAGGTAAAGTAACATGTTATGATGACCGACCAAATTGGTTCATCATTCACGAAATGTGGCCACAAAAGAATGGGTATACGGTCTTATGCCCTAAAATTTCTAATAAAGCTCATTACCTCAATTTAGAAAAGGTAAAATATATATTTTTTCTACCAATACTAATTTTAGTACTTCCACTATTATTGTTATGTTATGGTCTTGGATTTTATTTTTCTTCACATTTTTTGCAGCTGCATGATGACCTCATAGCTAGAATGGAGTACTACTGGCCAAGCTTAATTAAAGTAGAGAATCCAAATAACAAACCTTTTTGGAGTCATGAATGGAGTGCTTATGGCTCCTGCATATCCTTCACTCAAGCCGAGTACTTCGAAAAAGTTGTTTCTATAGCAGCAGAACTTCCCCTATCCTTAAAACTGTATTTGGCAGGTTTGCATTTTTGTTATTATTATTAGGTTTTATTGATGCTTAAAAATAATGGTTTACATTTTTATAATTATGATGTTGAATTGTGTTGAAAAAAAAATAAAACATTGTTATATATATATATAATTTTTTGTTTTTTGTGTTTTTTCTAAAACAGGAATTCGGCTTGAGATGCCAACCTATAGCATGGACATCAAGGATGAAATTAAATTGACACCATAGATACGGTGCAATACGGACCAATTTAACAAATTACAATTGTACGAAATAATATTTTGCATGGATAAAACTGGAACATAACTCCAAAATTGCAATTACAAGGCTACATGTGTCCAAGAACCATTCCAGTTTCCCAAAAACCAGTAGTAATTAAACTGTCAGCATATTAAGCAAAATAATGTTACTAAGTTTATATTTATATTTTAGTCAATCATATTTCAACGTGTCACCTAAAAGGTAATGTTATTAAGTTCATATTTATATATTTTAGTCAATCATATTTCAACGTGTCATCACCTAAAAGGTTAAGTTCTTATTTAATAAAATGCTTCAATTTGCTTGTGTTGATTATTCCTTTCATTTATTTATTTTTTTTAAAGAATTGATCATTGTTTCTTATTTTCCAGACATAACAGTATAATGTGTAATTTTAACATCGTCTAGTCACTACCAAAAATGGGGTCTATAGCTGTGTTTCAAAAACGCAGCTATAAACCCCCAAAACGCAACTATAGGTTCTAGTTACGGTTCCTATGGCCGCGTTTACAAACGCAGCCTATACTGCATAGCAATAGGCCACTGTGGGTCTATAGCTGCATTTTGTAACCGCAACAATAGGCTGAGACCTATAGCTGCGTTTTTGAAAAACGCGGCTATAGACCCACTTTGAGCTACGTTTAAAACGTGGCTATAGGTTTTTTTTTTTTTTTAAATTTGGGTTTTTTTTTTTTCCCCAGAAAATTCAAAATTCAAATAAAAAAATTCAAAATTAATCACAAATCCCAAAAATTCAAAATCAAACACAACATACTCACAATACAAACACACCCAAAAAATTTAAAATCAAACACAAACCCAAAAAATTCAAAATCAAACACAATATACTCATAATACAAACACACCCAGAAAATTCAAAATCAAACACAACGTGCTCCAAACTATAAGATCACAAACCCATTTAAACATAATCACAATATCAGCAACACAATAGCACAAATTCAAGCACAGATCCAAAAAATTCAAAATCAGATATTGCTAGAATATCCACTTCATTCAAAATTTTCAGCATCTCCATTTTCTTACTAACTAAACATAAAATAACCAAAAAAAGAAAAAAGAAAAAGAAAGAAGCAACAGCTCCAAAGAAACAAAGAAAAAAAAAGTTGCCTAGATGTGAAGAAGGAAGAAAGAAAAATGAAAAAAAAGAAAAGAAAAAAAAGGGTTACCCAGATGAGAAGAAGGAAGAAAGAAAAAGGAAAAAAAGAAAAGAAAAAAAGAGTTACCCAGATGTGAGGAAGGAAGAAAAAAAAAAAAAAAAAAAGGAAAGAAAGAAAGAAAGAAGAACCTGAAGACTTACGGTGGAGTGAGAGAAGAATGAAGAAAGAAAAAAGAAAGAAGGAGAAATCAAAGAAAAGAAGAAAGTGGGGGTAGGTGGGGAAAGTGGGGATGTAGGTGGAAAGAAGGGGGGGGGGGGGGGAGGGCACGTGGGAAGCTGAAGAAATTTTTTTTTTTTAGGTGTTACATATAGTGGTGTTTTTAAAAACGCGGCTAAAGGTAAGCTATAGTCGTGTTTTTTAGAAAACGTAGCTATAGTTCCCCTTTAAAAAAAAATTATTCGGCTTGACCTATAGTCGTGTTTTTGAAAAACGCAGCTATAGCTTGAGGCTTTAGCCACAGCTATAGGTTAGCTATAGCCGCATTTTTTGTAAATGTGGCTAAAAAAACACGGTTATAACCTGCATTTTTTTATAGTGTCTTATTATGTATTATACCATTGCTTATTCTTATTCAACCAAAAAAAAAAAAAAAGTGATGATCAAATGATTCATATTATTAAAAAAAAAAAAAAAATCAGCAAAACCAAGTAATATTCCATTGCTTCTTTGTCACGTTGATCATTTAAGACCCCATTACTAAAAATAGGTTGAAATCACGGTGGACCTTTCTTGTACCTAATTCTCTTAAGAATACGAGATGAAAGAAACCTGTTTATCAACAAAACTCTAATTGGAAGGACATTCCAACTCAGAAAATATAAAAAGTATATTTGGGTATTTTTTTTAAGCCAATGTAAGAGGAGGAGTAATTAAGAAGTACAAAAGAATAGATTCTAGTCATGCATTCCAAATGTGACTTATAATATGAATACAATGAGATGTCGAAACCCTGAATAATCAATCATTTCAGAAGGCTTTTTTGATATTAGGCAATGGCTCAATCAACAACATTTTCCCTCTAATATGAGCATAGGATTTCTTTAATCCTATCAAGATTCAAGAAACGCATTACATGATCTCGCGTGTGCTTTGAGCTCCACAAGTGCAAGCACATTTGCAAACTGGAATTGTTTGGTAATTGACGAACTCAACCCACAAGGCCTTGAACCTACTGAAATACATAAGGCCCCAATTGAGAGTTGACCTTATATGGCAAGGAGTGTCCCCAACAATAGAGAAATAGAAATCTATAGAAGCGTTAAGAAAATCAACCACCAAGAAAACACCAAGAATTACATGGACAACCCTCTAAGGGAAAGGGAAAAATCATAAGGCAAATCTAATTTATCCATTATAATAAAATAGAGATTACAATACTAAAGTTACACCCAAAACCTAAGTTCAAAACAAAATGATAAAATACAATAATACAACAAATATAATTTCACCACAAACCCTATAGCACCTAAAGAATTCTCCTAGAGAAAACCTCAATGCAGCACAAAGCGCTATTCTTTTTCTTTTGGTTGACTTCAAATTTGTGCTTCTCTCTCTCTCTCTCTCTCTCTCTCTCTCTCTCACAACCACATGCACACATCCTTTTTACATATGGAACACTAGCCTTTTATATGGAACACTAGCCGCCTAACACTTCTAACATGATTTGGAGTTAGAGTTCTAGTCCAAGTCAACTTGCACAAGAAGCTCATTAATTAAGAACTTAGAATCCCACGTGGGTTGGACTATTAGGTGTCATGCACCTCAACGATCACCCCCTTCGGCTCATCAAGGAAGGAGATTTTCAATCCCAACTTTTTAGTTAGAATTCATGCTGGCCATTTTGGCACAAAGCTCAAGCTTCTCTTTGGTCACAACCTTGGTCAACATGTCAGCTATGTTCTTAGTATGAATCTTTATTTTTTGCATAAATTGTTTTTCAACAGCTAGTCTTATCCTATGGTATCGTACTTCAATGTGCTTTGAGTGAGAATGGAAGGAAGCATTCTTGCTTAAGTCTAATGTACTTTGACCATCACAATGAACTACAAACTCGGCTTGCTTCAAACTCACTTCTTGGAGAAATCGTTTCAATATATTGCTTCATTCGCTGTAATATACTCAGTTTCAGTTGTAGATAAGGCAACACACTTTTGCATTTTTTACTACCATGATATATCTCCCTTGCAAAAGTAAATAAATACCTTAAAGTAGATTTTTTACCATCAAGGTTACCCTCCATATTTGCATTTGTATAACCCTTCAAAATTGGTTTAGAACCAAAACTCAAGCACGATTAGAGCTACCTCTTAAATACCTGAAGATTCACTTCTACACTTTCTAGTGAACTTTGGTAGGATTAACCATAAACCTGCCAATAACATCAATTGCATGGGCAATGTCTAGTTGTGTGCAAACAATAGCATACATTAAACTCCTGACTATAGAGGAATAAGGAAACTTATGCCATGTTTTCTTTCTTTTTCTTAAATAATGGAAAAGAGTTATTGCTTAGCTTGAAATGACCACAAAGAGCATGTTTCATGTTGTACCTTTCAAGCATATGCTCAAAATATTTTTCTTGTGACAACCATAGCTTCTTTGCTTTCCTATCATGAGTAATTTCCATACCTAGCATGCTGTTACATGATGGATGGATAATGTAGATCTAGCTAACAACTAAAATAAAATAATATTTTTATGTCACATGAATTGCCATGTCAGCATAAAAGAAGAAGGTTAGGGATAAGTTTTTGATTTGAAATTATCTTTTATTTCATTTCATTCTAATTTGCTATCATGGGAACCAAATAGACGTTAAAAACCCAGAATTGAAAGCCGAACTTCCTTCTTCTTCCCTTGGTTCCCAAGAAAGCAAAGCAAAATGAAATGAAAGAAAAGATATTTATGATATGACATTCACTTTATGATAATTAATCTTTATCATTAGGCCAAATATACTAACTGATTGTTGATGAAGGTGGGGATCAAATCCCAAATTTCTTAATCGACAACAAGAGACTTTATCAGTTAAATTTATTGGAACCCACAATTAATAAGTTGAATTTTGAAAATAAACTCTACCTAATGAAATACCACAACCACAAGAGAAAATTTATATACTAGGAGAGAAAACCTCAAATTCACAAACAAGCTCTACAGTCTAGACTAATAATAACATAATAACTATGTGAGAAATAAATCAATATAGAAAAGGATTATTGTTAAAAGAAATAATATAATGGTGGTTTGGACATGATATCTTATAGGCAATCAATTGGAGTGGTAAACATATGATGCAGTATTAATTGGAATAGTATATTAGATAAGATTTCATCTAGAACCCCACTTCTTCATGCTTCCTTAATAATAAAATTCTCTCCATTCTCGGTCTTACTTACGATTGCTTCAGTAAGCATAAGGATATAAAATATATCAAATCATCTTAATCTCATCACCTTTCTAAATAATGTAGTATTGTATTTTTATATTGAGGTTACATTAATGTAATATTACATCTGATGTCCCTACTATCAGATGCATATGTAATATGACGCATACAAACATATTATCAAATTAAAGAAAACATTTTTATTGACAAAAATATTAGTGTATAAGGGCAAACACAAACTAGTTTTAATGAAGTTAACATCACGGAAACATAAATACATATGTAAGTAATATATATATATATATATATATTACACTAGTTAATATTTTTTTTATTAGAAAAAGATTTTAAAAAATTCACAGTTGAATTAGAATTTTTTAGAGAAGGAAGTTGAATTATAATTTCTCTGTTTTGATAGAAATATAAACATATAGGAATACATATATTGATGGAAATATAAACATATAAAAATTAACATTTCTATTCATGAAACACATAAATCTAAAAATATCTATATTGTTGGAATCGTAACCACAAAACAACATATACATGGACAGAATCATAAACAATCAACATATTTTCCCACACACCTTTTGGTGGATTCTCGGGTTCGTGTAAAAAACAGGTTTACATATATAGACCCTTACCATGGGTTGAAGAGAGGATATCAATTTTGGGCGTTGAAAATAGGCTCAAAACTTCAAATATTAGTCTAATGTGAACCCTAACCCAAGCAACAAGAATCACTAAAAAAAATCAACCACAAGAATAACAAAATTAAAAAAAGAAAAAAGAAAAAAAAAGCGTGTACACATACTCCACTTAACAAAAAATTTAGGAAAATGTTAAAACAACGTTTTACCTAAGCCGAAATGATGAAAAGTGTAGGTATTGAACAAGTGATTATGGAACTTAGGAGATCATGTGGGCTGGTTGGATGAAGTTTTACCTAATTAAGCCGTAAATGCTCCTTTACCCATTCTTGAAGTGAAAGTTGAAAAATGGATGATAGAATATTTTGAAAGTGTGGTGGAATGAAGCAGAGGTGAAAAGTGTCAAGTAAAGAAGAAAAGAGGGGCACGAAGAAAAGAGCATGCGACGACATTAATAAGAAAATAAGCAGTGACCACCTGCCAACGGCATTGATTGCACCAAAGGGTATCCAAAGGGATCGAAACAAATCGAAGGGGGATTCAAATGGACCAAAATAAACTATAATGGATCAAAATGAGTCCAAAGAGACTGAAATGGAATGAATGGATAGAAGTGGACCAAAACAGATTGAAAAGAACCAAAGTGGGTCATAAGGGACTAACAAGGACCAAAATGGACCAAGTTTTTGTAAAGAAAAAAATTATGTCACAAACAAGATTCGCTCCACTTTATATATTTTGTTAGGTTTTAAAGACTTAGGAACTAATGTATTTAGAACTCTAATGTGTAATGTTGGCAAACCATGATCAAAATAGTTGTTAGTCTTGTTTAGACTTACTCAAAGTGTGTGTGTTGTATGTGAAGTTGGAATTGAGTGGCTGCAAAAGTATTAGTGACTTTCGGCTTGGCTTGATCGATCAAATATCGGGCAGAATGTTTTTTTTTTTTCTGTAGAATTCTAACTCAGCCTTAGCTCATTAAAACGTTTAGGATTTTATGTTTTACGCTAGGTATATAAAGCAAACCCTAGCCACATTTTAGAGGTGGCTCATATTGCTGTTTGTGTGAATCTCTTGTGAGATTTGAAAGATGCTTGCCTTCACATAAGCTTAGGATTATCAAAAAGGAGATTTCTTTAAGAGCTTGATGATCATTCAGTTGCTGCCATAAGAGCTTAAAGATTCCAAGCGGGTGTGCTTGTACTTGCTGGAGAATCCAAGAAATAAGGAGTTCGTGGTCTCAGAGCTTGTACGTGGTCGTGTCAGTAAGTTTTCTACTGGTGGATAGCAATAGGATGTTAGTGGTCTAAGTCGCTATTGTAAAATTTCGATTCTTTCTATAGTGGATTCAGGTTTACCTTGAGGATAGCTAAGTTAAATCCTCCTCATGTTTTTTATCGATTTGGTTTTCCTGGGTCATCATATCTTTGTGTTCTTTATATTCAACACTTTACATTGATATAATTATATGATTGTATTAACCTAGATCTGAAATTTGGGCTAAATAATCACTTGGCTAAATAACTAAGTTAATCTAATTGTGTTTTAAGAGGTCTAAAAACATACATATTTGATACAAAGAATGAAATAATGAAAATAATAAATTATATTCATGTGATTAAGAAACTGGTGGCAGTGATTCCGAAATTGTTAATTCTCTAATACAAATACTTAAAAAGAACAGCGTTTTGGTTTACATTTTTAAAATAGCTAGGGATCATTTTGTATAATATAATACAACAATGAGAGATTGGGTCACATCAATGGTTGTATATGTCATTCTTCTCAAACAATGTAGTCACATTTAATATAAAAATATTAACATTCTTTTTTTTCTTCGGTGGGAAAGTTATTAACACATGTTAGAGATCGACAAAGCGTGAAATAGACATTCCATTGATATTTGGACAAAGTTTGGCTACAAATCTCACTAAAAAAAATTAAAATATCTATATAACTGGAAAATTTAACTATTGAATCATATGTTCTTTACTTCTTTATGTTCAACAACACATATGTCGAATTTTGTGTCAATCATATACTATTTATTATTCGATCTGTAAATTTATTTCTATGCATAATTTTATATTACAAAACAAAGACTTGAAATTTTAATATTTGACTAATGATATAACTATTGATTTTTGTTCTTTAGAAAATTTTGCAAACATAAATAATACAAAGAGAAAATATAATCCAATGAAAGATTTTCAAAATTCACATTTAATAAAAATATATTGAGCAAAGTAGCATTAGGCTACAAGCAAGTTTGTTGCTAAATTTTTTCCTTAATAATTAATCCAAAGGTAGGGATTATTATTTCATGATCTCATTATTATTAGTTTTTGGTAACGTCATTATTTTATTTACAAACTATATCAGCATGCATATGATACATACGATCATTTACCATATTTAGAAACCATTAATTTTACAAGTTTTTAAAGAATCGAGTGGTTCATACCTATATATAATCCCCATACTTCACGCATATATTATTTTATTATAACGCAAAAATGAAATATACTTTGTTTCTCTTATTGTTTTTCATTTTCGTATTGGGTGTTGGTTATAGCAACGATAACATTGTAGGCTATGTTTACTTTCACCTTGTGTTGCCAAGCGAGTTCACCATTCATGGGATGTGGCTAAAACAGAATGAGCATAATGTTCCATGCCCTGAAAGTTCAAATGAAGCTTGTGGGAGTCCAAAATCAGGACTAAAATCACCATTTGTTTTTATGTGTGAGAGCGGAGGAATAACTCACAGAAAGAGGTCTAAAGAGAAAGGAGTTAGAAAAGAGATGGTAGAGAGTGAACAAATCCCGACGAACTCATATCTCCAACTGCCAGAGATGGATTTCTCCTTTTACATCCATATGCAACAATGGAGGATTCAGTTTTCTTCTTCAATGAACTCCCTCTCTTTCTCTCTTTCACTCCGTGTATTTTCTCCCTCCAATTTTTTTGACCTTGCCCTCCATTGGGTTTTTTCCTTTTTATACTGATATATGGGTAGTGGGCTTATATATGATGATTAAAAAATTAAATGGTTTACGTTTTTATTATTATGTTGAATTATGTTTAGAAAATAAAATATTAATTGTTTTGTATATATAAAAGTTGAATTCCTGTGCGTGGCACAGTTTTGATCATAAACTCACGGTAGATATTATTTTATTAAAAAATAACAACTAATGTATGACATAAATACACTTGTAAATTCATTCTAAAAAAAATAAATACATTTTTAACTAATTGCTTCTTTTTTTATGATAAGCATAATTGCATCTAAATAGAGCTAATGAATTTGTAATACAATAAGCTTTTGTTTGCAATAATAATAATGAAAAAAAGCATCTAAATAGTGCATATAATAATATTGCATTTTTTATTAAAAAAAATTGCATCTAAATAGCAAAACATGATTGATGTCTTCGCCAAATGATAATGAGCAATAATCATGGAGCAAATATCATAAGTTAAAATTCTATTATATATATCTTAAATATGAAATAAATTATTAAATACCTCTTTATGCATCATGCTTCTAGGAGATTGTTGAATCCCTCTTTAGTGTATCCCTATTCTTCTTAAGGACTGTTCTTTATCAAAGCTTTATATTTTCAAAACTTGGCAAAGCTCTAAATTGATATCAACATTTAATATCGTAAAGTAATATCAATGTATCAAATAAGTAATCAACATTTAACACCCTAAATTATTTATACATAAACTTATCAGTCAAAAACTTTATGCTTATGTGATAGATGGCTTAATTAAAAATATCTAGTACATAAATTGAAATTAGATAAGATTAGTATAAAAATTTTGGGATGGTTTGTGGGTGCTGATCTCGATTGCTACCATCGGGTTTCTATGCCATTCTAGGTTTTGCCATTGGATTTTTGTTGTTGAAAACATTGAAAAACCACTTAGGTTTTTGCTGCTGGGTTTGTCGTTGGGTTTCTACCCCTATCGAATTTTTATTTTTATGTGAGAATGTTTAAAAATGGTGTAGAGAGTACATATGATAGGTGTTAAAGGTTAGGATTCACTTTGATTTTGTGACATAGTTGATATGGGTTAAATTTTAGCTCATCCTTGATCACCTTCAAAGTGTTTGAGAAAAGGTCTAAACCAAATTGAAAAGTGGCTAGGACTAAATTTTATTTTCCAATCTGCTTCTTTGCCTACAAACTTAAATCAGAACTAGGTATTATCTATGCCATATGCATATGCTCTAGTTTAAGCTATCAAAGAAAATTACAATATGTGAGATTAGCCATAGAATTTATGATATGATTCACTAAGATAGATTCTTTTGTTTTATATTTGATAGATAGTCTTTGATCCATGGACTATGTGGATATAAGTTTGATTAATATTAAATTTGGTAGAATTTTACTGATGGAATTTGTAGAATTATTGATTTTTTTTTTCTTTGGCTACTCATAATTTGTGACATGCTCACCGTGATAAAATTAATATGATCTTCATTCACGCAATTTGAACTTTTTTAGAAATAACATTAGTTAAATAAGAATTGAAGGAAAAGGAATGCCAGAGTTGAAGGCTATTAATTACATTTTGTTTTTTGGCCTTGCTTTTAGAATTACAAGAGCTTCATTTTAAACACAATAGGTGTGTGAGTGCTTTTATCAGAGTGGTTTAGGAAATTCTCTATGTAAATATTCAATGCATGTTCTTGAAAAGAGTTTGTAAGTTTTTCATTCAGTGAGTCTTGTAAATGTCTCAAATATACTAGAATTGTATATAGATAGGCCATGTCATTAGTTATAGGCTTTGGATATTACCCTCTTTTTATGTCAAATTTGGAGAATCAATCAGTATAGCAGTTGAGTACAAATAAGGAGTTTGAGTGATTGATAATTTAATCGATACTGTTCTCCTCAGATTTAATTGTGGTGAATGAAACATCTCTAGCCATATTTTGTGTTTCTATTGGTCACAATTTTTATTTTAATATTGATATTTGAATGGTATCTTGCATAATTGCTATATATACTCATATAGTATATCATTAATGTTTTCTCCTATTTATAAACATTTCATGCATTTATGAAAAATATCCCAGCTAACTATAATGAAATAAATATTTGAAATATATTTTCAAACTACCACAATTGAAAAAAAAAAAATTGTCTATGACAAAAACAAATTAACAAAAATATTTTTTAAACCCATATTTAAGATGCAAGGGTAGCGACTATTAAATATGGGTTTTTTGTGCAAACCAACATTGAAAACTATTTTTTGATGTATTTCCAAAATGCAACTAAAAAATTGAAAATATTTTCACCTGAAAATATTTAATATTACATTTGAAAATATTTTATTTCGAAACAAACGAAGCATTTTTTTATACACTATTGTTTATTGTGAATATTAAAAAAAAAAAAAACTATTGTTTTATTATAAATAAATTTTTTTTTCAAAAGAACCCAAGCGTATTTGCTTCCTTTCGGCATTTTTACTACCATGTTACTCCACAAAACTTTAAATTAGATTCTTTTCTACTGGGTTCTATTATTCCTATCCATTCAAAATCAGTACTCATGTTTTGGTTTTAAAGTTGTAATATCTATTGGTCAATATAGTATTTTGTGTTTCAATGTATTAAAATTGTTCTTTCTAAAATAAAAATAAAAAAAAATTGTCATTTTTTAATGAGATCTTGAATTAATCATTTAAACTACCATAACTAAGATGTATAAACAAAATTAGTAAAATATTCTTCTTAAAATTTTATTTTTAATAATTTTTCCATGCATCACACTGGTTAACAATTAGTTTATATAACATAATATCATAAATTCACCAGCCAAAAAAAAAAAAAAAAAAATTATGCCCATTCAAAGTACCTATGACAATTTGAAATTCTCAAACTTTTCCTTGAAGCAAAAGAACATCCATTTGGCATAAGATTTTATGCCTTTATAGTTTTTATTTTGGTTATGGATTGATTTTAACATTACCGTAAACTCTATTATAATATACTAGTATGTAACTTTGTGCTACCGCACGGGACTGGTTAATTGTAATGATGCTATTGGCCAATTTTTTTGTTTTTGTTTTTGTTTTTTTGGGTTAATCATACGGATAATAAAATTAAATCAAACAATGAAAAATATATATTGCATTTTATTATTTAAGTAATGCTATTGGTCATTTTTCTTTTTTTCTTTTTTTTGGTTTATCATACATAGGATAGCATTAGATAAAACAATGAATAAAAAAAAGAGAATATTGCATTTTATTATTTAAGTGATGCTACAGTTAAGAAAAAAGAGACTATTGCATTTTATTATTTAAAATATATAAAGGGACATTAAAAAATAAAAACTGATAATTGAGCTTGGAATCTTCTTAGAGGAACTAATGAAGTGCTAATATATGAGAGTGTGAAGCAAGGAAGAGTGAGATTGAATATTGTGTTTGAACTCAGCCTTGCTCTGAGAAATCCGTAAGAAGGAGGAGAGGATAGTGTGTGGATCTAATTGGTAGAGGTTGAGAGAGGAGAAGACATGAGATGACGATATGGAATTAGGAGGAGATGATGTTTTACTTTTATAGTCTTTCTCGTTGGACTCCTTGGTTCTGGTTGTGGAATTAGAAGAGCTCTAGACTTTATTGAGATCACCCATAAAAGTGTGCAGGTGAGATGTTCTTGCTTAGGCCAATGAGTATTATCATTGTGGTTTTCTTGGCTTCCGTGTTAAATGTTAATGCATCATTTATTTGGGCACAAAAATTAGAAAATTTAGATAAGATACATGATACAAAATTGGAGTCAAATTTATAATCTAATTAGATTTTTTTTTTTTTTTTTTTTTTTTTGAGTTTTGGTTAGGACAAGTGGCACAAAATTGAGAATTTAATTGAAATCTAATTGGATTTTTTCTCTGCTTCACCTATTATTATATATATAGATATCCATTGAATTCTATTTTGTTATTTAATCTAAATAATAATAGTATTGTTTTTGTGAATATGTGGATATACTTGCACATAGTCATCTATCCAAAAAAAATATTGAAAGGTTTAGACCCCTTAACCAAACAACTAGATTGCGTAGCCTAGATTAATTAGCCAAGTTTTTACTTAGTCAAATTAAGCAATTCTAGGTTAAAGCAATCAAATAATCATATCAAAAATATAATGCAGCGGAATAATAAATAACACAGTGATATGATCACCTAGGAAACCACATGGAAAAACTTGGGGAGGATTTTACCCACCGATCCTCAAGGCAAAACGGAATCCATTAAGAAAGAATTGAAGTTCTTACAAAAGGACTTACAAGCTCCCCGCTTGACTTCCTAATGCTACCCACCAGTAAAACTTCCTGACACGACCACGCGCAGGCTCCGAGTCTACGGACTACTTCTTTCTTTGTATTCCTTCAATCAGCTACAAGCTCCCCTCTTGTTTATCTTTAAGCTTCAATGACAGCAACCAAGTTGATCATCAAGATGTTGAAGAATCTCAATCTTGAAAACCCTAAGCTTTGTGTAAAGGAAAGCTCTTTTAGATCTCACAAGAGATTTACACAAAATCGCAATGTATGAGCAACAATACAACTTGTGCAACTCTAAAAACGTGGCTAGGGTTTTGCCTTATATACCTAAGGCAAAAACATAAAACCCTAAACGATTTAAAAGAGTTAGGGCTGAGCTGGAATTTCTGCAGAATCGCATCTGGGCCGATTTTCGATCGATCGAGAATTACATTCGATCGATCGAGCCAGGCCGAAATGCACCAATGCATTTGCAGTCACTCGATTCCAACTTTACAATATTTTACCAACTTTGAGCAAGCCTAAACTAGACTAAATACATTGTTTTGATCATGGTTTGCCAACATTACAAATTAGAGTTCTAAATACACAAAATCCTAAGACCTTAGAACCTAACAAACTCCCCATTTGGCAATCCGTGACAAAACACAAATTAAAAGCTCAAAGTTTACAAGTAAAAAGCCCTTTACAAAATAATGCTCATAAACTCAAATTCAACCCTAACTACTATCCATCGGTTGCAAGTGTAGACAGCAGCTTTGTTGAATCAACCTGTATATTCCTGAAATACTCAACAAACACATAAATGCATGTGTGACAGGAAATAGTATATAAACAGGTATAATATTCTTGTAAGATTCACACAATACACAATAAAGATATATATCAATGAATCAACTCATAAATATAAATCAATAAGCAGTGAATCATGAGACAACAAGAATCAAATAAGAAAAATGTATATCAATATATCAATGTTACTCCCCCTAACATGAATATCCCCAAAAATGATATACAAGGTGAAGCACCTAGATACAATCTAATATACTCCACAAAACAATATCTCATGCTAAAAAAAAATATCTCTCCCTAACTACAAAATCTCCTCAAAAAGTCAAAACTCCTCTACATGTCAAAAATATCCACTCCCCCTTTTTGTGATGGAATACCAAAGGGCAATCAAGAGTCGCCATCAAAAGGTGGTGGTGAAGGTGAATGAAGACGTGCCAAATCTGCTCTCAACGCTCGAATCTCATCGAACAAGTCCATCAAAAGCTGACCATGAGCCGCCTGAACGGTCATGACAGTCTCCAAAGTACGACGAACATTGAAGTCGGCCGAAGGAGGTGGAGGAACATCAGTAGCATCAGCATCATCACCAACTGGATCAGGAATATCCTCACCAGCAGGACCTGTAGAAGACGAAGGAGGAGGAGGAGCGCTAGAAGAAGGCTCAGACCTAGGGTGTTTAGAACCAGCTCAAAGATGAGCGGCTCTCTGTCTAAGAAAAGACGCACCTATAGGACCAATAACATGAACAGGCTCAGATGAGGGGAAGTCATTAAGAGCAAGATAAAGTAAAATCCTATGAATGAAGATAGGATGAACAAGGGCATGAGCAGTAGATGAACTCCTATAAACTTCGTTCAAAGAACGAAGAAAAAGATAAGGAAAACTAATAGGAGTATCGGTGACAAGAGCGTACAAAAATACACACCTCTCGAGAGGAATGGTGTGAACATGAGAGATGGGCCAGAGCGAATGACAGGCTATCCTAAAGAAGAGATAGTGTAACTCGAAGAGCTCAGCAGAAGTGATTCTAGGATTAGAACCCTACTGGACAGTAGTCCCAGTGATGTAAGACAAAACGTCGCTCAGCTCGGGAGACACAGAATAAGGATAGACAGGCTCACGAACCAAAGGTACCCCTAGAGCATCAGCCACTACCTGAGGAGTAATGGAGTACTCTACGCCTCGTATCCAACTTCTAACTAGAGTGTTGGAATTATAGACGCGGATAGAGATGTTCGAGAAACTCTCTAATCAAGGTAGCCGGAGGAGAAGGGTCAGACACATCTAACAGAGGCAACCATCCTCGACGTTCAAAGTTTGCTCTAATGGCAGGATCTAGCTCATCTAGAATGACAGAACGCTCAGCCCAAATCTTCCTCTGAAGATTGAGCTTCTCATAGGTCTCTTGGTTTTTCTCGCTCGGAAACCTCTCACAGTCAAAGGAAGGGGGGGAAGGAGAACGAGAGGGAATAGTCCTACAAGCTCTAGTCTTCCTAGGCATGGTGCTAAGAAAAGGACAAGGACACAAGGACAAAACCAAAAGAACAAAGAAAACAAAACCAAGGGCAGACTGCAAGTTAGCACAAAAACAATAAAATGAAAAATCTATATGATGCATGAACAATAACGATGTTATGATGCATGAACTAAATGCAGTAACAAGTTCAAATTAAGTTCAATTTCACAAAATTGGCTCAAACATAGAGTTTCTTAACAAAAACCCTAAAAATTTGAAAACCACTTGAAAAATTTTTCACCAAATTGAAGAATTAAGCATTACAAAACACAATGCAATGATTATAATGCCTAAATACATCAATACACAAAGCCAATTTCATCAAATTTAACTCAATTTCACAAAAGCCCCAATTCGGACCAAACATAAACCCTAGAATTTTCAATTGATTACAAAACTCAAAATTGATCAAATTAAACTATTAAGAACATGTTTATAGAGTGTCCCCACCAAAACCCATTGATCAATTTCACACAATTAGGTCTGAATCATCACAAATCCCAAAAAGAAAAGTTCCGAAAAACTCCTTTCAATGCATGAAAAAATGCATGTAAATGTGAAAATAAATTGAAAAGGAAGGGCAAAACAGACTTACCGGCTTGAGGAAGGAGAGATTTTGCAAAAAATTCGAAGGAAAACGACAAAAATTTGAACTTTTGAGCTTGCCTCGTCGGAGAGAGAAAAAGACTTTGAAAAAGATTTGAAAAGTGAGTTGAAAAAGTCAAATTTCTTCTTTTTAAAAAAGCTTCTCCACGATCTTCGATCGATCGAAAAATACATTCGATCGATCGAATGTGACAGTCATTTTGACACATTCTGGGACACTTTTTCGATCGATCAAAAATCACACTGGATCGATTGAAATGGGCAGAGGCTCACTAAAATTTTGAGAAAAATCACTGTTTTGAAAAATGCAAGCCTAATTTTAAAAACACCTCCTCAAAGCATTTGACCAATGAAAACACAATGCATGAGTATGAAGTGAAATGCTTTTTCAAAAACCCAAATTTTCAAACCCAATTTCATCAAAAACAAGTTCCAATCATCCTCCATTTAATTTTCTCAAGCAACACATATGTTGTGCACAAATCTCAAGATATTTTCAAACTTGGTTGGTCAAACCAAAAACACACACACTAGCATGTATAGTGTTTAACAAAGAGTAACTTGTGAAGTGTGTGAAACTAGAAAAAAACTTGAAATACATGTGAGGTGATATGTGAATAGCAATCAACCACAAAGTCTACACAATTTATCACATAGAATTTAAAAGAGACTATCACCTAAAGAGTTTCATCATATAACTCCCACATCTCCTAGAACAAAAGTTTGCAATCATGTAAGTTTCTTGCATTATTGCCTCTTATTTATATATGAATTGGCATTCAGCCTAATAGTACACACCGGTTTGAATTAAGTGAATTGGCATCAAGCCTAATAGTACACACCAGTTTTAATTTTAAATGAGGCTACACCTTATGTTCTTTTTGTGCATGTGCTACACTTTCTCGAGCACAAAATCTTATGATATGCACTAAGGTGTTCATGATTGGCTAGTGAACAGTGGTGAGATGGTTATTTATGCCTTTCTCAAAAGGATCAAGTCCGACAGTTAAAGAACATGTGACTTCATGATTAAGACAAAGTGATTAAAAACCATACACATTTTTCCCACACAACATGCACTACAAAGTTTCAACTAGTAAAGTGCAATAAATAAGCTCATCCAAGTTAAACAAGGTACACAGGACATGACATGTGTAAAAAGATTGACCAACCTTGTTTTCAAAAATCAAGAAAAATAGTGTCAAATATAGTTTTTGCTTTCTCTCTTTTTTTTTTTTTTTTTTTTTAATTAAAAGAGAAAACAAATAAATCCTAGAATGAAATGCATGAATGTAATGCAATGCAAGTCCTAGAACAAAAAGACACAAAAACCAAAGAACAATGGTCACAAAGGATAGAGCAATGAAGCACAAGGACCATGTCAGAAAGACTCAGTTAGTTCGAGTCTTTTGCATCCAAAACTTTTTAGATGCACCACGAGCATTGGAGTTCTTATTCACATTAGAGTGATTCCCAACTCCAGGATTGGAATAAAGGTTTAACGCATTTACCAATTCACCAATTAGTGCCATAGGATCTTGTGCTTGAGGCACAAGCACTTTTGGTTTCTTCGCTCTTTTATCAACTTGAAGCTTGTAACAGTTAGGACGGATATGTCCAGACTTACCACAATAATGACAAACCCAAGCAGGTTTACCATGTATCTTGTCATTGGATTTGGTAGGCTCCTTAGGTTTGGATTCCCTTAAGTCTACCCTAATCTTCTTAGGTGGTGAAATTTCTACCGGTTTAACAACCTCACTCACAGGGGGTTTAACAGTTTCACTCACAACCTCACTCACAGAAGGTACAGAAGAAGAAGCAGGAACAAAGACAGTGGAATGGGGTGCAGAATCAAAGATGCTTTCAACATATCCTATCCCAGATTTATCAGAAGAACACTTTTGAACATTCAGCATGTGATCAAGTTTAAAACTAGCAGATCTAGTAATAGATAAATCATGTTCCAAAGTTCTAACTTTATCAAGCAAAAGCATGTTTTCAGATTTAACATTATTCAAAATTTCATTAGCATCAAACAATTTGACAAGCAAGTTCTTCTTTTCAAGCTCAAGAGCATCAATTTTCTTCAGGCCTAGATCAACTTTCATAGCATCCTTTGCAGCAATTTTGTAAAGTTTGTTGTAGGCCTCTTAAAGATCTGCATCTTCAGAAAATTCCCCATCAGCAGGGTTCTCCTCAGCAGATATGCTTTCATTGACTACAGCAGTAGCAGTGAAAGCAATGAAGTTTCCATCCTCGTCACAACCGGACTCATCATCAGAAGCCTCATTATCACTAAGGGTTACAGCCATAGCTTTACCCTTATTTCTCAAGAAAGTAGGACATTCAGATTTGACATGACCATACCCTTGACAACCAAAACACTGAGGACCCAAAGAATTATTTGAAGATTGACCTACTTGTTCTTTAGGTTTTTCAAAATTATTAACCTTAGTGAGATCATTCTTCCTAAAGTTTCTAGGTTCAACAGTGTTGGTATTCCTTACCTTCCTATTAGTGTTTCTAAGGAAATTTCTAAAATTCTTGGCAAGGTAAGCTATCTCAATAGGAGAGAGCTCATCATCAAATCCATCAGCCTCAACATCATCAACAGACTTTAGAGCCATTGATTTGGATTTGGTAGTCTTGGGTAGGTCAGACTCATAGGACTGAAGCGATCCTACAAGCTCATCCACAAGGATGGTGTCAACATCCTTACTTTCAGTAATGGCTGTCACTTTGGGTCTAAAGTCTTCAGTTAAGGATCTAAGTATCTTCCTAACAATCTTAGGTTGATCATAGACTTCACCTAAATTATAAGCAGAATTAACAATATCATTAAGTTTAGCATAAAACTCATCAAAGGTTTCATCATCAGACATTCTAATGCTTTCAAACCTAGAAGTTAATTGCTGCAATTTGTTTATCTTAACAGCCTTTGTGCCTTCATGCACAGTTTGGAGGATTTTCCAAGCAGTATGAGCAACCTCAACATTAGAGATTCTCTTAAATTCCTCCATTGAAACAACATTAAAAATGGCATTCATAATTTTGCTATTAAATGCAGCTGCTTCTTTTTGAGAAGTTTGCCACTCACTCACAGGAGTAGTGGGCTTCTCCCATCTACATTCAACAGAGTTCCAAACTCTCTCATCGATGGATTTCAAGAATGCTTTCATCCTTACTTTCCAGTAAGCATAGTTGTTCCCATCAAAGTGAGGAGGAACAAATAGAGAGTGTCCATGCTCCATGACAACCGGGGTCAAGGATCAGCTCAGAGAAAAAAATCTCAAACAGAAGAGCAACCCGCTCTGATACCACTTGAAAGGTTTAGATCCCTTAACCAAACAACCAGATTGCGTAGCCTAGATTAATTAGCCAAGTTTTTACTTAGTCAAATTAAGCAATTCTAGGTTAAAGCAAACAAATAATCATATCAAAAATATAATGCAGCGGAATAATAAATAACACAGTGATATGATCACCCAGGAAACCACACGGAAAAACCTGGGGAGGATTTTACCCACCGATCCTCAAGGCAAAACGGAATCCACTAAGAAAGAATTGAAGTTCTTACAAAAGGACTTACAAGCTCCCCGCTTGACTTCCTAATACTATCCACCAGTAAAACTTCCTGACACGACCACGCGCAGGCTCCGAGTCCACGGACTACTTCTTTCTTTGTATTCCTTCAATCAGCTACAAGCTCCCCGCTTGTTTATCTTTAAACTTCAATGGCAGCAACCAAGTTGATCATCAAGATGTTGAAGAATCTCAATCTTGAAAACCCTAAGCTTTGTGTAAAGGAAAGCTCCTCTAGATCTCACAAGAGATTTACACAAAATCGCAATGTATGAGCAACAATACAACTTGTGCAACTCTAAAAACGTGGCTAGGGTTTTGCCTTATATACCTAGGGCAAAAACATAAAACCCTAAACGATTTAAAAGAGTTAGGGCTGAGCTGGAATTTCTGCAGAATCGCATCTGGGCCGATTTTCGATCGATCGAGAATTACATTCGATCGATCGAGCCAGGCCGAAATGCACCAATGCATTTGCAGTCACTCGATTCCAACTTTACAATATTTTACCAACTTTGAGCAAGCCTAAACTAGACTAAATACATTGTTTTGATTATGATTTGCCAACATTACAAATTAGAGTTCTAAATACACAAAATCCTAAGACCTTAGAACCTAACAAATATATATTAAAAAAACAAATCTGAACGTAGTCATTTTTTTAGTGTATTAAGAAACTTCTTGTAAAAATTAAGGTAGTAAAAACTAAATTAATAATAAAGTATTAGATGAAGAATTTAAATTTTAATCAAATTATGATGTTTATCAACATAAAAATCCTTGGAGATGAAGATAAGAACAAATATGCAATTGTTTTTATCTAAAAATTGCTACAATTTTGTGTATATACACAAATTGAGCCTGGCATTCAACCTATAACATGGAAATCTAAGATGAAATTGAAAAGGCTTTCAAATTGAAGCCACAAATAGGGTGCAATACGAACCAATTTAACAAATTACAACGGTAAGAAATAATATTTTGTGTGGACAAAACCAGAACACGATTCCAAAATTGCAATTACAAGTAATAATTCCAAAATTGCAAAGCTAGTGGTAATTAATGTCAGCATATTAAATTTTTTTACTTCCTTCCCACCCGATAAACCTTTCTTCTTTACTTCTCTAAAAGCTGCTCTCTCTACCTCTCTCAATTCTCAAAAACAAACTCTTTTCTTTGCCTTTCTAAGTTGTTCTCTCTATATCCCCAATAGTTTCTGAAAAAAAAAAAAAAAAAAAAAAAAAAAAAAAAAAAAAAAAAAAAAAAAAAAAAAAACCCTATTCCAAAGGCACAAAAGACAGACCCAAGAACTTCCTCCCTAATTTCCTTCTCTATCCCACCTATGACCGAGCCATAGCTGCCAATGCCATTACCCATCATAAGATCTCCAATGCATGTCATAACAAGCAAGCCCACTTACCAATGCTTCAAGCTCTAGGCCCAATTTACACAGGTGAGATAGTCTTAATATCATGTTTGTCTAATCTTTCCCTCTCTCTTTCTAGCTTTGAGATTGTGTGTGGAAATTGAGTTATGGGTTTGAATTTTTTATGATTCATTTTGTGGTGGTTTTGTTTGTTGAGATTAGATTTTGGTATTGGTTTCTTTTCAATTGTGGGTTTGGGTTTGATTTAGAGTAGGGTTGACTCTCTCTCTCTCTCTCTCACACACACATTTAAATTTAAGTATATTTAGGTCTTCTTTTTCAAACTTGCCCTTTAAATCTCTCATTCTTTCATTATTATTTACAAATTTCCATATCTTGGAAGAATCTCCACCCATTAATGCATTAATTTTTTCTTAACTAAGTTAATACATGATTAGACTTTTCTGTGTGGCTACTTTGTTTCAAAATCTTAACTTTTTAATTGAATATCATTTAATATCTTATCTCTCTTATAAAAAGGTATAAGTTTCCAAAACTATACTAAAATAAATTTTTTAAAAAAAATGGAATATTAAATCTTCAATTACAAATGCAAAAAATAAACTCTTTATCAAAACTGGCTCCTAGCCTTTTTGGAATACTTTGAGAAGTTCTTTTTTTTTTTTTTTTTTTTTTTTTTGAGAAAGTTTGAGAAGTCAAATTTAAATTGTAACTTATCCTCTTAATCAAATTTGAAAAACCTGAAAAGCCTACTAATACCATAATACAAATGAGAACAAAGTTTAGTTGTAAAACTGGTTGTAGTCTAAGGTTATAACCTTATTTAATAAAATAAACATTAATATATGTTTTGAAAATCTAACTGTTGAATTGCATATTTTTTATGTTTTTAATCTTGTCAAATTTTGTGTTGATAAAATATTATTTACTATATGATCTATAAATTTATATTTTATGCATAATTTTAATTGTTAAATTGCATATTCTTTACGTACATTCTTAATGCACATGTCAAGTTTTGTGTCAATTAAATATTATTTACTATATGATCTATTAGTTTATATTTTGTGTATAATTTTAAACTACAAAAACTTGCAATTTAAACAAATTATTGATGACATAACTATTGATTTTTAATTTTCTAGAAATTTCACAATCATAAAGGATATAAAAAGAAGAAGTAATCTAATTATGGATTTGTCAAAATTCACATTCAATAAAAAGATATTAAGTAAGGTTGTAGCATTAGACTATGACCAATTTTGTAGCTAAACTTTGTCCTTTGTCCAAAACTATTGGCTCCAAGCATTTTGGATTACTATCAAACTCAAATATAAGTTCTAGCTTATCTTCTTAATCAAATCTTAAAAACCTAATACTTCTAAGATACAAACTTTATTGGCTCCAAGCGGAGATTGGATTTTTTTATTTTTTTTTTAATGGTGGCGGCAAAATTTTATGAGATTTGTAATGTCCACAATATTTTCACAACAAATCTTAGTTGACATATTGTTATAGGTTTTTAAGTTGAATCCACTACTAAAATTACTTTTATCTCTACCAGTAACGGCAAGTAATAACTTACCACATAGGACTTATCACTTATTGTAAAAGTGTTATAAAAATAATGTTGTAGACATATCATTTCTCATATTTTATTTCTTATGAAATTCTCATTAGGAACTATAACTAGTGTATTCCTAATCTTGGACCAATACAACCTTCTTTAGAGTTATTTTTAATAAGGCAACAAAAAAGGTGTCCCAATTAAATCGATTTTCAAATGTTTGTTGAGTTTTTTTTTTTTTTTTTCTTTTATTTATTATTTTTTAAATGCTTTTGGAAATAAAATAGGGGCATAATTATAAAATTAATAGAGATGGATCTTTGAATATGAGGTCATATGTTAGATATTTTTATTGATTTAGTAGACTATTGGTGGTGGAATTGGTATTGAACTTGTTCTTAGCGTTTTGGTATTTAACTTTTGAAGACAATTTTAGATTTTGCGAATGAGGTAGGTTTATATGGTAGAAAGTAGATGAATTGAATCACACAATGGTCTCTAAGATTGTGTATTTGTAAATTTAAGGGATATTGAGAGATATGTTTGATTTTTTAATGATTTATTTTAGGGCGGGTTTGTGCATTGAGATTAGAGTTTGAGATACTCTTTGCAAATTTGAAATTTATTATTGAGAATGAATTGTGGGTTCAGTAAATTTGGGTTTGATAAAATTGGTCTTGGTCTCAAGTTCTATTCAAACAAAAAAGATTTATACCAGACAACAGCAGTAGTTGCCACTGCTACATAAGATTGGTTTAACTATCAATCTAGGCTTGCATAATATAACCATTCAGACAAAACAATATTCTATCAAGGATAATTTGTGCATTATGTATCTTAAAGAGCTTAATTGAGATTTTAAATAAAACTGTCTTTTTAATATATACTTTTATATTTCAAATTGTTTGGCTTGCTTAGAAAATCAAGGCCCTGTTTGGTAGAGTTGTAAAAAAACTCATTTTCAATTTTTAAACAATATTATACACATATTTTCACACTTTTTCACTTACACATATTTCAAAAAACTACAAACAACATTACTCAAATTTTTCTACCAAACGGGCTCCAATTATTTAGGAAAACATCATCAAAAAATTGTTTCCTAAATTACTCTTAAACAAATTTATAAAAAATTTAAATAACTGTGCATATAAGATGTAAAAAAGTTTTACAATGTTCAATTTTCAAAGTTATTGCATATTACAAATTCTATTGGTTACTACACTTAAAATTACAGACTATTGTTTATAAATTAAAAACTTATCTTCAGATTTTCTCACCGATATTTCACTCTCTTTTGATCCTTCCTATGCTTTTGGTTTGAAGCTTTAAAGACTTTCTACATTTCTCTTTTGGTCAAATACCAAAGCAAGGAAGCAAGGAAAAAGGAGAGGAGAACAGACAGCTAATGTCTGGAACATCAGACTGCCTCTATTGTTGTCTGCTTACAAATGCAATTCCATTTTTTTTTCCACCGTATGCAAGTACCCATTTTCACAACATCTAAGATACAAATCACACAAAACATACCCACACGGGCATCAGACTTCGAACCCATTTTGAAAATCAACTCAAAAGTCAAAACCTCATATCACAAAATCAACCATAAACCCAAAAGGAAAAAGACTTTCGGCCATGGGATAGAGAAATCAATCAGGAAAAAATAGAAAGAAAATATAAGAAAATGAGAGAGGAGAGGGCGACGGCCACCATGGTGGTGGCGCCACCGTAGTGGTGGTTCTCAGTGGCTGTGGTCTACGAGGCTTGGTTGGGTTCGGCCATAGAAGAGTAGAGAATTTGAGAGTGAGAGGCGGTTCGGCGTGACAAGAGAAGGGAAAGAAAGTTGGATGAGTTGGACCAAGTCAGATTGGTTTATCCGATCCACTAAATCCACTAGCCTAAAACCTAAACTACAGCCCACTCTCAACTAAGGCCCAACCAAAATGAAACCCAGCCTTAAAATTAAATCCAGCCCACATGCATTGAATACAATTACACAAATACTCCCCAACCTTCAAGCCCAACCCGTGAACCCACCAACAAATATTTCACAATTTACATTTCAACCCTTAAACTTTTCAAAAATTAAACTTGGACCCCTGACTTTTACAAAGTTACGTCCTTAGCCCCAAAACTTTTCCAAAATACCCTTTAATCCCAAAACTTTATGAAATTGCATTTGGAACCCACTTTTTAACCTTCCAATTTCACAAAATTAAATTTTTAACCTTCCAATTAAAATTTGCATTTGGAACCCACTTTTTCCAAAATTTCCACAAAGGACCTTGTGGTCACCAAAATTTCATTTTTAATCCTTGTTTTGCCAAAGCTAAAAAGACCGTACTTCAAAAATAATAAATTTGTCAAATGACTTTGTTTTAATACTTTATATGGAGTTAAACATTTTCTTGTTATTTCTTTGTGTCTTTTTGTATAAGATAAACGCTTTGGGAAAATTAATTGTAAAGATTGCATTTGGTATGCCATGCTATGGTTTGGAGTAAGGTTAGCTATATTTAATTCTCTATGCAATTTATCTTCCTAGAAATTATCATGCAATCACATGTTTTGCATTGTCGTTTAATCTTGTTCTCTAAAATAAATTGTTCATATGTCCATGCATACACATATCAACTTAAGATAAAACGATTAAATGTCATGTATTCACATGTCATCTTTGGATAGATTATACATGTTATTCATTTTTACATGTCATTTTAGGGTAGGTACATGTCATTCCAGTTTCCCAATACCAGTAGTAATTAAACTATCAGCATATTAAGCAAAATAATGTTATTAAGTTCATATTTATATTTTAGCATAATCTCCTAATCATATTATGTATTCCTTTTATTTTTGAAGAATTGATCATTTTTATTTATTTTCCACTAAAACAGTATTTGCCATGTTAACAATTAACATTGTCTTTATCACGTTGATCATTTAAGACCACATAAGCGATGAGTTGGCGTTCCAAAGCAAAATATAAAAAGTATATTCTGGTATTTTTTATGCCAGTGGAAGAGGAGTAATAAGTACAAAAGAATAGATTCTAGTCATGCATTCCAAATGTGACTTGTAATATGGCTCCAATTAGATGTCACAACCCTGAATAATCAATCATTTCAGAAGGCTATCACAAACATGAAACATGCAAACCTCATAAGCAATTTTGTACCAGAAGCTTTAAAAATTAAAACCATCGACCGATTATCAAGGATTTATAGAAACAATTTTGGATCAATGGCAAAATTGTCACAGCGACTACCCATAACAAACCAGGTAATACCTAGAACTTTCGGGTCAAATCGGGTACCCATTAGCCAATGGGTTTGGCCGTCCCTATTCCCTAGCACTTCTTGCATTTGCATTCCATTCAGATTATTTCTTCGACAAATGTGCAAAACGAATACAAAGAAAGATGGAAAGTGTACATACACTCCACTTTTTTTACCAACTCCATTAAAGAAAATCAACCAACACAAATATATAAAATAAAAAACGCGTACACAAACTCATGAACTTGACAAAAATTTAGGGAAATAGTAAAACAAAAGTTTTACGTACCTAAGCCAAAATGATGGGAAGTGTAGATATTGCTTGAGAATGGTATTGTTTGTGTCATTGAATATGAGCTTGAAGGAGAGTTTATGGAGCTTAGGAGATCATGGAGAGGCTGGTTGGATGAAGTTTTACCTAATTAAGCTGCAAATGCTGAAAAGGGATATGATAGAATTTTTTTTGAAAGAGTGGTGCAATGAATCAGAGATGAAAAATATCAAGTAAAGAAGAAAAGAGGGGCTGGTTCTGCCAAAGAAGGCCGCGGGGGAGATATATATATATATATACACATATATAGTCTTTTTCTAGGTTAAATCTTCCTTTTAGTTGTTCACTCTGAACTCTTGCACGCACCTAATTGTATCTGTAACTTCTGCCCATGCACGAAGGAAACAGCATGACACAACATTAATAAGAAAATAAGCAATGACCACCTCCAATTTAAGAAGCAAATACACGGCTTTTTAAAAGAATACTAAGAGCATCCCCAGTAGATTCTCCAAATTTTTGTACTGTTAGAAGAATAAACAATGACTTTTACCTTTTAGCTACCCACTTTTTCAAATACATTTTTCAATAGATTTTCTATCCCATTTTCTATCCCATTTAAATATTATTTATTCAATCATTCTTTATTCATTCATTATTTTTTTTTTAACAACTATACATTTTCCAACATTTTTTTATTTAATACCGTATTATTATAATAGAAAAAAATATTTGAAGGATGAATAGTAAAAGCTACAGTGTTCTCTACTTATAGAGAAGCACTGTAGCAACTCTACTCTAAAAAATAGAGATAGAGAAGCTATTGGAGTGAGTTTTTGAGGTGTTGATGCTCTAAAATTGGCTTTAAAGAAGCCATTAGAGATGTTCTAATATTGTTTGTACCATGCAAGGCTATTTTAGGACTTTGTTCGCAATTTTATAATTTGGTGTATGGTAATAAACTTTAAGAGAAATATAATCTTTTGGCCAAAATGTAAAACTCACTCTCTTAACTTTCACCACCTTTCATTTTAGTCATGTAAGTTTGTATTTTATCATTTCAATCCTTTTAGTTTCAATCCTCCTTAAGTTAATCTTCTGTTAACAAACCATCCATGTCTGCCGTTAACTATATTTAATTTTTATTCAATTACTTATATCTTATATTAAAAAACATTAATTTAAATATAAAAATTAGAAATTAATCCCAAATTCCATTTCTCATGGCTTTCATCTTCTTCATCGCTTTTGTCCCCAAACACCTTCCTCATCATCATCATTCTCTCAAAGTAATTCCCATACACATACTCTTGCATGTACTCATTTTCTTCGTCGTAAAACACCACGTGCCTGTTCTACTCCCAGACTCTGCAATTGGAGTTAGAATCCTCGTGATACAAAACGCACATCTAGTGTTCACCAATGGGTACAAATTGTCCCAAGTTGGGCTTCAACAAGTCGAGCTTCCCGAACCTTGATAATCTCCCTCTCGATTGTTCTTTCTTCTTTTAGTATTTGAGCTCTATGGTTGCCATTGGCAGTTTCTTGGAGCTGGGGTTTTAGGGTTGAGAGGGAAAGAGATTGGTGTGGAGGCGTATTGGATTCAGAGATTGAAGAAATATAGCATCGAGGTTGCTTGTAGATCTATATGAATTCATTATTATTATTTTTTTTTTAGGAATGAATTCATTATTGTTTGATTGAGGTTTTAGGACTTTTCTTTTGGTTGTTTTGGGAATAGGGAATAGAAAGAAGAGTTCTGACGTGGGTGGGATGTTAATTCCTAGTTTTTATTATTATTATTATTATTATTATTATTATTATTATTATTTTTTAATATAACAAATATATAATTAAATAAAAATTAGACATGGCTAATAGTAGACTGGGATGGAATGTCTAACGGAATATTAAAATGACAAAATGCAAACTTATAGGACTGGATTGAAAAGTGGTGAAACTTAGAGAGTGAATTTTGCATTTTGACCTAATCTTTTCTATAAAAAAAAAATAAAATAAAGATAAAACAAAAGCTTTGAAGGTTTTCCATTTGAAATGTTTAGATTTGATGTCCCATTATAATTTAAAAAAAAAAAAAAAAAACTAAAGCCTTCTAAGCTTAACATTTGGCAGATTGATATGGATTAATAATTCTGGCCACATGGCAAGTTGTAATTAATATAATGTTGTACATATTTAATATGTGGAGTAATTATTAGGTATTTATGGAGTACGATGACGTGGTGCTTCCTACTTTTATATTCACGGTGGTTTCTATTAATTAAATTTATATTAAATTTTACTATGAATTTGAGAAGAGAGAGTACCATTTCATTTTACCCCAAAATAATTAATAATTTTCCTTGAAACATGTAAGGTTTATTTACTATTAGGTGCATAGTGCATGCGTCAAGATATTTAATTGGGAAATACTTTTATTGTATTCTTAAGTCACTCCTTCTAGGAGTTTAAATATTTAGTATTTATTTGTCTCATTATATTACTCATAAATCCTCTTGGTTGATTTTATAGCATAATTAAACAACTTCAAATAATTAAACAGTTATGAATTAGACTGATTTAATCTAGATTAATGTCACAGATTAAATATATCACCAATAAAGAAAAAAAAAAGTAAATCCAGTGAAAATAACAGAAGATAGCAATATGATGGCCTAGGAAAACTTGTGAAACTATGGTTTTATAGTAAAAAACCTGGAGATGATTTAACCTAAAAAATCCTTAATGAAACATATCCATTATTATAATCAAAGTTTGTACAATAGACTTAACTTTAAATCTACTAATAACTCATGTAGTACTTACTGCTAACTCATTTTTAGATTCAAAAGTGGTCTCCAATTTGGAGTCTGATGAGCACTTTGAAGTACTTGGTTGAATGAATCAAGTGGAGAATTGATGTTGGCTAAAACATGTTTTTTATTTCCTAATGCATAGTGATACATAGTGTCGACACTCGACCTCGATCGGGAATGGTAGCGGAAAAACTGCCACCGCCATCACAGGCCTTCGTTTGACCAGCCGCCATGGCGACAACTCCTGTGCATGCAAGGTCCTGTTGGAGGGCCCCTCTTGAATGGTGGTGTGTGTGTTGTTCACGTGAAGCTTCCGGTGCTCTCTCTCTCTCGATGGAGGAAGGCAGGTCTACCTTTGGCTTTATGGCAGGAACCTAGGCCACATTTTAAAGGATTACCAAAGGTGAGTGGACTCGCCACCAATCGTTGGATTTTTCTAAGGTATGATTGGTTACCTGTTTCTAGTTGATTTTATTACCAATACTAGGTTAAGAAAAAGGGCATTTTTCCTAATCTAATGTGGATGAAAAAAAACCTTGATTCTTAGGTTCGGAAGTTTGGTTACTTGTGGGGAATGTGTTAGGCACCTCACAACACCTGTTCGAGGACAATCCTTTGTTTTGATAAAACTTTAATTTTCAGAAATTGGCAGTAAAAACATGATTTTGGCATTGGCTTTTTGGGCTTTGCATGCATGGGGGCTTTGGGGTTTGGCTTTTGAAAGGGTGTGCTCCCAATCTATACTTTCCTAAGGCATTTGGCAGAGTACCATAGCAAAAATTCTGTGACATGTCACTTTGCTTTCGCGGCGGAAATTAGGCATCACTTGCCTTAGGTGACACAAACTGTGACAATCACATCGAAAAGGAGGGAGCATGTATATATATACATAAATCATGCACAATGCAAACACACAGAGCAGGAAAGGGAATGCCTACATCCCTAAAGCATGGCCCAAAATATAGGTGCAGAAAAATAAACAGGGGTTGCCATGCTCTAGAGATGAGGACGAATGGTACACGACATGATATACCTAATACAAACCATCTAAGAGAGAAAAGGGGGGAGGGAGGAAGGAGGTTTAAAAGAGTACACAACCAAAAGAGAAAAACTAGACTCCTAAACCTACTAAACATAGCCGTTTGGCTCATATCAACATGCTTGCGCCCGTGCCTTTTTTGCTTGCACTTGGGAAACCGTGCCCTATCTTCATGCATTCTCGCTTCATGTGTGTACATGCAAAGGCAAAGGCAAAGACAAGAAACCAGCAAATAAGCAATAGAAGGAAAAGATGCAAAAGGGTATGAAAAGCATAAAGCGAGTAAACATGATAGGCATGGCAAGCAAACAAGCAAGAAAGCAAACAAACAAACAAAAAGGCAAACAAGCAAGAAAACAAAAAAGGTAGTGTCCGCAAGGGACAAATGTTGGGTTAGATCAAATGTCCATAACTTCATTGTGTTGAAGCATGGACGACACACTAACAAGCAAGACTCATGCATGGACATATAAGCAAGCGTATAGGAATGCATAAAAAGCCAACAAGTGGCACAAACAAGCATGGCAAGCATATCATCGTACAAAGAAAAAAAAGGAAAGGTATGCACGAAGCAACTGGCACCACGAAGATGCATCCGAAGTGGTTACATTCGAACACAGCCTTATGGGTGTCGGATGAAACCACATAGCCACAAATCCACCAAGGGTGTCAACGTAGCAAAGCTTAGAACTAGAGAGGCTAACACAGGCATAAAGCATAGAAGCAAGCAAGCATAGACGTGACAACAGGGTGATCCAAACCCTTTAATATGGGCCAAAGTGTATGGACAATGACAAAGACCATAGGGTCTAGATCGAGTCCTAACCATTAGGCCAAAACATAAGAAAGAAAGATAAAGCGACAAAAGGGCTACAATAGCACATGGCATGACAAACATAGCCTAGGTCTAGGCACACAAACATGGCACAGAGCACACGAGCACATGAAAGATGGCATAAAACAAGTAGAGCATAGATCCAAGCACACAAGCATGTGGAGAACTAGATCTAGGCATATAAGCATAAAAACGTGCATGTATGGATGCGGATCTAAGCACAAAATATGGCAAAAAGCACATAAACACATAGATCTGAGCAAAGCACGACAAGCATGTGAGCACATAACCCTAGCATCAACATAAAGAAAAAAGAGGCACAAAACAAGGGAAAGCATGGCATAAAGCCTAAATATGTAGATCTAAACATATAAGCATGTAAGGATGTAGATCTAAACATAAAACATGGTAAAAAGTATAACAACCAAGAGATCTAAGCTAGGAACAAAAATAAAGCTAGAAACATGCTAAAGAAAGCAATAAATCATGTTATTCTAGCAAAAATAACAAGTTAAATGCTAGAAAAAGGATTTAGAAGTTTAGAGGTAAGGATGATAACCATAAAAGCTACATCCAAACCCCTAAACCCTAAATCTGAAGTGTAGAATCAAGGAAAGGAAGATTGGGTATAAGAACAATACCTTGTGTCTTTGGTGAGGAGAGAAGAATTAAGAAGCTTTGATGTGTGTTTTGGGTGTTTTTTAGTGTTTGAAAGAGAGAAAACATGTGTAGAGAAGCTGGGCAGCAGTAAATTCTAGAAAAAAATCATGTCCTCCTATTTGTGAGATGCCTAGGGTTACTTATAGCCTTGGGCGCGTTTTTCAAGGAGCCAGCCCTTGGAAGGCTGCCAGCCTTAAAGGGCCCCAAAATGAATGGATCCTAACACTCCTAGAAAGATCTTGGCTTCTTGTTTATAAAAATGTATGGATCTTGAAAATCCAATGGCCGGATTGAAGGTTATGGCTCTCGGAAGTTGGCGGTGCATCGATCGGTGCGTCATCCCGGTTTTCTTGATATCTCGGCCGTTCTAACTCTGATTTTGACCCATGAATAGTCGTTAGAATGAGAGTTTGATAATCGTCACAATGGCAATGGTTTCAACCCTTGCTGACAGCCCAATCAAAATTAGAGTTTTTGAGCCCATCCTAGATCGACTTCGGGTCAAACTTTGTCAAAGTTGTTAAAAATATTTGAGGAGCTCAGGTTTGGTGTAAAGTTGTGAAAAATGTTTTTTGTGAAAGTTTGGACCTTGTTTGACCTTTGGTCAAGCCTAAGGCTGACCCGGGGCATTTTGGTCATTTTAGTGGGAAAAGGCACTTCGGGTGCTCCGATGTCTGAACAGGTTTTGTCACATTGTTCTAGATGTTCTCATGGCCCCGTAGAGAGAAAATAATAATTTTGGATTTTTTTGGGGGTTCAGCACGCAAATCGAGGGCAGACAAAATATAGTATCAACACATTGGCAATGAGCCAATGAGGGCTTACAGGGGTTTGTATATTGTAAGGTTGAATTTAATCAACCATTTTGTTGGCTTTATTCTGTGTCAAATTTGCTTGTAATTTAGCATTTAAAAACCCTGCATTTAGGTGGGAAACATGTAAGGGTAGTGTGTGAGAGAGTGTAAAGAAATGTTCAAATTTGTGCAAAGAAGCAAAGAGTCGCAACTGGAATTCGTGGGTGGCTCGCGATTGGCAAGCTGCCGAAAAATGGTCACGTTTCAAGCATGCGAAGAAGCTAAAGTATCATGCCAGCTATTGCACTACAAGACAAAAAGTACAGACTAGCCATTCAGTTACCTCACGGCTGGAACTCGCGACTCAGTCAAGTCACGAGGCCAAGCTGCCAACTAGCTCTGTTTTGGAAAAACTAACTCTTCACATTCCAAACAAACACCACTATATATAGACCCTTATACCCATGAAATGTAAAGAGCTTCTAGAGTGAATTTTGAGAGAGAAACCCTAGAGAAAAACAAGGTTGATTTATCCACAATCTTCATATAAGAGACTCTTCAAATTCCTCTACTCTCACCCTCTTCATTGTTACATTCTTGAAAGGTTCTTAGCCAAATCCTTTTCTTACCATACCCATATCTGTAAGAAGGCTTTTTGGTGCTTTGGGAAGCAGTTAGGAAGGGACCAATTCATATTGGTTGATGCTATGGGCTATAGTGGAATCCAGTAAGCTAGAAAAGACAAAGGTTCGGCGTAACCTCCTTGGAGCAAGAAGCTTGGAGGGCTTAGGTACACTGGGTAGATTAGGCTTAGAGGGTCTATTGCTGTTCATGTATCCTAACTACATTTTCTAGTGGATTATTGACCGCTTGGAGGGCGGTGGAGAGGTTTTACGCTTAGGGCTTCAGTTTCATCTTCGATAACACATCGAGTGTTGTCCTTGTGTTTGCATCTCTTTTCCCTTTATCTTTGCCATTTAATTACTGCTGTGGTTGTGATTATTTATGGTTTAGATTATTTATCAATTTTGTTTTAGCTTATGTTCATGTTCCGCACATTTATTGTTTGATAATAAGCTTGAATTGATAATTTGTAATTTGGGGTCTAAACGTTCAAGGATGTTTTATAGACATATTGAACATTCATTTGGTATTAGAGCAGGTGCACTCTTTGTGGTTTAAATACCTTAGTGCGATCCCTGAACCCGTATTGAGATGGATAGGTCTTAATCTCTAAATGTTCCACCATTTTTTATGGTAATAATTATGCTTTTTGGAAAGTTCAAATGATGGCATTTTTGTGTTCTATTGATGATGCTGTGTGGGATGCAGTTGAAGTTGCTTGGATTAGGCCAGAGGCTGCTAAATCCACTTGGGATAAGGCAGCTCTTGCGGCAGCTAATGCTAATAGTAAATCCTTGAATGCTATTTTCTATGGTGTCTTTCCAGAAGAATTTCACAGGATTTCACATATCACTATTGCTAAGGAAGCATGGGAGATACTGGAGACTACTTATGAAAGAACAAAAAAAGTGAAAGACACCAAGCTACAGATGTTGACCACTTGCTTTGAGGAGCTCAAAATGAGTGAGGATGAGACCTTTGACTCTTTTTATAGTAAGTTGAACGAGGTGGTCGTCGGCAAGTTCAATTTGGGAGAGAAAACTGAGGACTCTAAAATAGTAAGGAAGATCCTTCGGTCATTGCCAAAAAGCTTCCGTGCTAAAGTGACGGCTATTGAAGAGAATAATGATCTTGATGACATCAAAGTCCAAGAGCTGATTGGTTCATTGCAGACATATGCATTGTCACTACCCACACAAAGGAAGAGCAAATCTCTTGCTCTTAAGATAATTGATGAAAGGGTAGTATCTCATGACTCTTTGAAGGAGGATGGTGTAGATAAAGATGTGGTGTATCTTGTGAAAAACTTCTGGAAATTCTTAAAACTTAAGAACAGTGGGAAATCTGGTGACAAAGGGAAATTTTAGAGTACCGGGAAGGAGAAAAAGGAATTTAGAAGGAAAGATGGTAAGGAACCCCAATCTTCATAAGGAATCATGTGCTTCGAGTGCAACGAACATGGACATTTCAAGAAAGAATGTCCCAATTATTTGAAATCAAAGGACAAGGTCTATGCCACAACTTTAAGTGACTCAGATTCATCCAATTTCGATTCTGAGGAAAGCTGTGATGGAGAAAGGAATTACTTCGCATTTATGGCTATTGAACATGTTAAGTCCTCTGAGGACTTGGATCAACTTGTACAAGAACTTGGGGAGCACAGTGATGAAGAATCCTTAGGGATTGTGGAAGAATTGGATGCTGAAGAGGATGAAGATACAACTAGTCTTCAAGAAAATTACACCTTACTTCTTGAGAAATTGGGAGAGTATGCAAAGGTGGCGAAGGCGGTTGTGAGGAAAATGAAGAAAGCAGAGGAGAACTACTGGAGTCTCTTGATCTGACATAAGGAGGCCAAATGTGAAATAGAAAAGTTGAATGGTGAGCTATCAGAAGCATACTTAAAAATTAAATTCCTGGAGCTTGAGGTGGTTCAAGCAAATGCCAAGGTAGAGAGGGTCTCCACCAAGAAGTTGGATGATGTCATTTCCTCTCAAAAGCAATTCTCAAATAAATCCGGATTAGGATACACTGGAGAAAGCAGTGTAGCTATGAATATTTGCAAAGAAGTGAAGTTTGTGAAGGCCAAAGAACCGGTTGTAGTTGTCCCCACTGTAGAGAAGGTGAAGGTTGAAAAGAAGAAAATTGTGGTTGAACAAAGGGTGTTGAATAAGCCCCGAAACCAATCTGTGGTTACGACTGAAGCAAGAGGGAGATCTATTCTACAATCACAAAGAGGTCCTAGAACGAACCACTTTTGTCATCATTGTGGTCTTTAAGGACACACCCGATCTAATTGTCATAAGCTGAGAGCATTGAAGAATGCAACTGATCAAAGGTCAAGAGGACCAAGAAATGACAAGAGAACTTGGGCTGTTGAGTCTTCAAGAGGTCGAAATGGTGATCCAGGCATGATGGATGTGATGAAGATGATCAGTGCTTTCACCACTTGCTTAGAAAGCTTCACGAGAAGGTTTGAAAATCCTAACTCTTGTACCTAATCCTTGAAGGATATCACCCCAAACGCATGTGATGTGTGGGTGAAGACGGGTACTCATGCATAAGCATTACAACATGTCCATGCACTAATACTTTCCATGTTTTGTGAATATGCTTGGTTGTGTGCTTTTTGCTAGCTTGAGTTGAAAAATTATATGTTTGTTTGCTTTTGCTTTAAATGTTTTTACATTTTTGTTTTTGATCAATCTTTTCTTGCATGTGTGTTAGAAATCCAAAAACACATAAAAAATAGAAAATCCAAAAAGTTTGATTGACTTTGTTGAGTTTTGTCTCAAAGCATGTTTTGCCTTGTATCTTTGTACTAATGGCTTTGTACATCTATGAGTTTAGCTTGTTTCCAATGCACTCATATCAATGTGGGAAAAATTTTGAAATCTACGTGACTATTGTAAATAGATCTTCATCCTTGTCATAAATGATTAGTGAATGGTTTTGTTGATCTTGAGACATGCATAGACTTGTTAAAAAAGCTCACCAAATGTAAATCTCCAAATGAAAAGAGATATTGAGTTGCAAAAGCCTATCGCACATACTAGTATTTGACTAGGAAAAATGGAAAGCGACCAAAAATAAAATGTATGATGCCCAAAAAGCCAAAAGCTAACTCATCAATTGAAATATCAAAAATTTTAGGCATTGATCTCACAATGAGATGTATGAATTCAAAAAGATCAAATGATATGATGTATATGAAGCCAAATGAAAAGCTTCAAAGTAATGTTACCAAGTTTTGTGGGAGATCATATATGCATATTTCTATAATTGAGATGGGTCACATTATCTAGTGCTAATTGTGTATGTCTTGGTTGAATTGATCATTGAAGCTTCACATTAGAGTAAGGACTATCTCATTATTGATACCCACACACATCACACATGTCTATGATCAATGAATGCCATATTCATTTGTGTGATTGTACTTGATTAAATGTGTTTTCAAATGCTCAATCTTCGTTAATCAAACACAAAAGATTTTTGAGTTTTTAGTTGTTTTTGGAAAGTATTTTGTTTTTACAAAAATTTCAAAAATAATGTTTCCCTGTTCTGGCAACTCAGTTGCGTGTTGGTCTAGTTGCATGTCCTAGTCGCAAGCATTACTCAGAAGGTTTTTGCGACTCACTGGCGGCTCAATGTCCTAGTCGCAAAAAATACTTGGAATATTTTTCAAAATTTGAATTTTTATGATTCTCGCTACTCATTATGGCAACTTGTTTGCGAATGAAAGGTCCAGTCGCGAGGGCTACACAGAGATTTTCGCAGCTCACCTCGCGACTTCCTCAAGGGTAGAACTTCCAGTCGCGAAAAACACTTGGAAAATTTTTTCAAAATTTTGGTTTCAAGAGTTCTGGCGGCTCGTCTTGACAACTTGCATGCGACTTGACACAGTCGCGAAAAACGTGTGCTTTGCGTTTTAAAGGCAGTTTTTAAAAACTTTTTAGTTTTCCCTCGAACTTTTGTGACTGTTCATTGTCTCTCACACTCAAACCTTTGTCAAACTCACCATGTTTGTCTCTAAAACTCCATTTTTCTTCAACATCTCTACATCAATATTTAAGAAAAAGGTATGGGTTCTCTCATTCCCACTTGATTTTTCATGATTATGGCCTTATTTTCTTGATTCTGTGAGTTGTGGTTTTGATTTTTGATATATGCAGTTTCAGATATGGGTTTGGTTCTTGTCTGTGAGTTTGGGCATTTTGGTTTGGTTGATCTTGTTTCTAAGATACTAGTTGTGGGTGTTACCATGTTTTTCATTTCTCTGCTAGTATTTGTGCATTGATCTATGTTGATTGATAAATTTCTTACCCATGATATTTTGTCTCACTGTCATATTCCATCAGTTTGGGTTCTCTGTGTTTTACTCTGAGTGTGAGTATGGTTGTTTCAGATTGTCTGAGGTTTTGATTGTTTGGCTAATAATACTTTGATTTTGTGTTGCCATATTATATGTGTGCTTCTGTCTTGAGGGTTTGACTTGAATATTTCATATTTATTTAGACATGTCTCATAGACAATGCTCACTTTTGACTGCATGTGGTTTACACTGTCCAAATATAGCTGATTAGTGTTGTTGCAATCTGCATCAATACAGACTATACTTGTTTGAGTTGCTGGGTCTTGATTTGAACTATCTTTCTCTGGTTCTTAACTGTGTTACTTCCCATGTCACTAACTTGCTACTAATGCATGTGTATTTTCATCTATTGTGTTTTGCTCTTGTTGTGGCCTTTTTTGCTTGTTTACAGATGGCTCCCATACCTTCAAAGAAGAAGACTCCTGCTAAGAAGGCTGACAAAAGGCTGAAAATGGACCATAACCTGTTTAGGTCTGTTCAACATTTTGAGAGATACAAAAATTCTTTCTTAAAGGGAACCATTATTCAAGAAATGTTTGTAGACTTAGGAGACTTGAAGGACACCTTCATTCTAGATTTTTTTGAGGGTAGAGGATGGGACAAGTTGCTGAGTGACCTACCTGCAGTTTGTAAGCCTTTAGTAAGAGAATTCTATGCAAATGTTGTTATAAGGGAGGATGAGTTAAATTGCTGGATTAGAGGACATGAGTTCACCCTAGATGCACATGATATTAATGAGGTTCTAGGGCTTGAGGGTTTAGAGGATCATGATTTCACTAATTACAAGGACAAGATGCTATCTATAGAAACTATTCAGAATCGCATTGGTGGACAAAGAGAGGGAAGACGTCTCAACATTACAGCATTTCCAGTTGACATAAGGTGCCTCACCACCATCATGATGTTCAACTTGTATCCAGTAAGGAAGCTGACTACAATCAATAATGCCAGAGCTATCTTTCTTATGGAGCTCAAGCAGAAAACCTTCATTGACATCAGCTCACACATATTTGACATAATTGTGGATGAGACTAGAACCACCTCTAGGCCCAAGCTGATCTTTCCTAGCCTTCTCACGAGGATTTTCAAAGCAAAAGGTGTTACAATCCCTCAAGATATCAGCCCCATGTCTACACCTTCAGCCATCAACAAGATGACCATCATTAGGATACAAGTTCGTCTTCTAGGTGATGAAGAGGAGGGTGACCAAGGAGAAGGTGATCCAATGGAAACTGAAGCAGAAGCTGCAGGACAAACTTCCACATCCAGAAGCAGAGGCAAGAGGAGCAGAACTTCAACCTCATCAACTGTACCTCCAGATGCATTTCAGATTATCTTGGAAAGGATTGATGGACTTCGAGAGGTCCAAAATGAGCATACTGACAGGATGGCAGCAATTCAGGAGTAGCTCAACATACTTTCAGCCAAGTTTGATAGTATCAACACCCAGCAATGACCCTTTGGCCATTTCAGTCAAAAAGGGGAAGAATTTTTTAGAAGCAGCTCTTAAGGGGGAGTGCCATTTTGAGGGGGAGCAGCCAAAAATAGTGTTTATCTAGTTTATGGTTCAGTCTCATATTATGTTATCTTATGCTTATGGTTATGGTGTTGGTTATGGTATTATGTTTCTGAATAATGTTTTCATTATGGGTTTGATACAATGTGTTAAAAAGTTTAGTTATTCTGCTAGTTTTAAAACTCATGGATATATTTAAGGGTAAAACTCTGGTTTAAGTTTATAGTTTTGTGTATGGTACTTTTGTAACCGTTTGCTTTTGTAAGCTTTTAGGTTTTTGTACCCATGCTTTGTAACCTTAGTACTTGTTGTTATGCTATGCACTAATTTAAGCACATCACTCTTGTGCCCTTACTTGGATTTTTATCCTTAATGCAATTACCTTGTGTTGTTGCATTGGTTGAGTGTTGGACATGCAAATGATACTTTGCAAATGAGCTTATTAGCTTGCATGTCCGGATGTTCATTCCATGTGTGAATGAACATTGTGATCACTATTTATAGTGATTGTTCGTTTTTGGTCAAGCCATGCTTTACTACTTAAGTCCATTTTTGCTTGATCGCATTGTGCTTGCTCGATATGCATTACAAGTTTTCTACATATAATGATCTTATTGTGTTGTCGTGTTTTAGAAGATACTTGTACTTATGGTTCAAGAGCTTCATATATTCTAGAGTTAGGTGTGAGTGAGTTTTGCTTAACTATTCCCAACTCACGCGTTAAGTCTAGAGTTTGTTGTATGGTTTTATCATGAAATAGCCAAAGGGGGAGATTGTAAGGTTGAATTTAATCAACCATTTTGTTGGCTTTATTCCGTGCCAAATTTGCTTGTAATTCAGCATTTAGAAACCCTGTATTTAGGTGGGAAACATGTAAGGGTAGTGTGTGAGAGAGTGTGAAGAAATGTTCAAATTTGTGTAAAGAAGCAAGGACTTGCAACTGGAACTTGCGGGTGGCTTACGACTGGCAAGTAGCCAAAAGATGGTCACGTGCCAAGCATGCGGAGAAGCTAAATCGTCATGCTAGTTGTTGCAATACAAGACAAAAAGTACAGATTGGCCATTTAGTTATCTCGCGGCTTGGCCTCGCGACTCAGTCAAGTCGCGAGGCCAAGCCGCCAACCAACTCTATTTTGGAAAAACTGACTCTTCGCATTCCAAAAACACACCACTATATATAGACCCTTATACCCACAAAATGCAGAGAGCTTCTAGAGTGAATTTTGAGAGAGAAACCCTAGAGAAAAACAAGATTGATTCATCCACAATTTTCACATAAGAGACTCTTTAAATTCCTCTACTCTCACCCTCTCCATTGTTACTTCCTTGAGAGGTTCTTAGCCAAATCCTTTTCTCATTAAACCTATATCTATGAGAAGGCTTTTTGGTGCTTTAGGAAGCAGTTAGGAAGGGACCAATTCATATTGGTTGATGCTATGGGCTATAGCAGAATCTAATAAGCTAGAAAAGACAAAGGTTCGGCGTAACCTTGTTGGAGTAAGAAGCTTGGAGAGCTGAGGTACACTGGGTAAATTAGGCTTAGAGGGTTTATTGCTGTTCATGTATCTCAACTACATTTTCTAGTGGATTATTGACTACTTGGAGGGCGGTGGAGAGGTTTTACGCCAGGAGCTTCGGTTTCTTCTTCGATAACACATCGAGTATTGTCCTTGTGTTTGCATCTCTCTTCCCTTTATCTTTGCCATTTAATTACTGTTGTGGTTGTGATTATTTATGGTTTAGGTTGTTTATTAATTCTGTTTTAGCTTATGTTCATGTTCCGCACATTTATTGTTTGATAATAAGCATGAATTGATAATTTGTAATTTGGGGTCTAAACGTTCAAGAGTGTTTTATACACATATTGAACATTCATATATTGATGGTTTTGATAAAGCATTTTTTTTTGTAGATAAAAAAAAGGTAAAGATAAAGCATGTTTTCTAGGTCTTCGAGTGTTAAACAAAGAAGGGGATAAATAGGTTAAGGCGAACAGCTTGGGAGATAAGGTGTTGTTTTTGGAGTGTTAACTTTATTCTTCGATTCCTGTCTTTAGTAACATGTTGGGGGCGCTTGATTAACTGTGATTTTCCCTTGATATAATGTACATTACGATGATATGACATTAAAGGTTTTGATTTATTTTATTTTTTCTAATATTATCATAATCTAAAATTACAAAATATATCACATTACCTTAATCTTATCACCTTTTTAAACAATGATTTTTTTTTTTTTAGAATACCTTCCTTAAACAATGTAATGTTTTATCTTTGTATTGAGATTACATTAATGTAAGATTACAATAATGTAATATTACGGTATAATGTAACATGACAACAAACAAAACTCCCCTATTATGTAATATTACATTAAAAGGGTTCTTTAGTAGCCAATTATGATTTAAATTATTTTTTAATCAATTAGAGTAGTGATATAATAAATAGAAAGGGAGTATAGAGTGGAATAGGAAAAGTGTGACAGAAAATTTGGACTACCTTGTGTGATCCTTAACACAAAGCAAGGCACGGAGGGCACGGAGGATATGAGGATCTTTCCTCAATGGTTACAAACAGAAACCCACATTGCAATTGAATGGGAAACACTTTAGTGTATTAAAGGCTCTCAAAAGTCAAAACATGATTAACCCCTAAAAAATAAAACAAGAGTTCAAGATAGACAAGATTTCTTCAATAATGTGCAAGATTAAATGGTGGAATGGGGAGGAAGTGCATGTTTTATACCAATGCATTTTCATAAGATTGTATGCTCTCTATAATTTTTTTTTGACAAAATGTATACTCTCTATATCGATGAAGAATCTGTTCAACATATGATATAATAAAATATATAGCATATGTATCTCATTTATCTCACCTTTGCTGTGCCCATAACTCTAAAAAACCTAACAATGCCAATTTGGTGATCACCGTCTCTACACATTGATGAACAAGAATCATGGTATAGTTTGTGGTAGAGGTAAAAATAGATGTGTGCATCCAATTCATCAACTAGAGGAAATTGATCCAATCTAGTTCAACCCAACCAGCCTGATCCTCAAGTTGGTGTATTGAAATTTTATTTTGATTCTTGAATTGAATGGGATTTGGATTGATGTTTTTTCAATTCATTTAACCCAACTCAAATTTATAATATATAAATGTTTATTTAAATATCCTTATTTTAGTTTATTTTTTTAGTTTATTTTGGGATTTTAAGAATTATTTTAACAAATTTGGAATTTTGTAATATAATTAAGACATTATATGAATTGTAATACTTTATTAAAAAATAATTAAATGATTGATAAAAGTCTAATTTTTTACAAGGTATGAAATATGTAAGTACAAACCATAACTCAACTCATAAAACCAATCAAACCCATGTGGATGAGGTTAGGTTGATTTTTATAGATGTCATGAATTGGGTTGGATTGCAAAATTTTCAACCTAACAAGCCTGGATTAGGTTGAAAAAACTCTCTAACCCAATTTGTTTTGAGCCATACACACCCCTAATTAGATATTTCCTTCCTTCATTATTAAGATATTATTGGAAATAGTAGACCATATTGATTTGGGAACTTTTTGTTTTTTTCTTTTGGAGAAAATATTGATTCAAGAACTTAATGGTTTGTTTGGATTGAGAGAGAAGGGAGGAGAAATAGATTAGAGTTGGCCAGCAATTAAGATAAATTCAACCAACTCTTTTCTACTTTCTCCCTTAATCCAAACAAGCCATGGTATTCAACAAGATATTAGTCTTTAAGATAATTTTTGATATTGCTGCTTTTTTTTCCACAAAAAAATTGAAGAATAATGAGGTCCAAAACTATATATATCTTCATCTCCAATAGCTGGCCGTGAATTGAATACTCAAGGTCGTATATCCTCTAAAGGATTAGACAATTAAAAATAAAAATAAAAAAGCTAATCAAAAGGACATAGAAAACCTCGCAAACTAGTAAACAGGTTTTATTTGGGCTTGATTATATATTAAAAAAAAAGTTTTATTTGGGCTTTAAATTTTTTTTTTTTTTTTTCTTTTTCACCAATACTACCATCATTTCCACACTATAGTTAAAAGAATAGGCATGGACCTTTGGGCCTGCAATGTTGTATTTAGACCATTATCCTCACTTCACAATATAATTATGAAAAATATTGGGCTCTCACCTTTGGGCTCCAATGCATCAAGAATTATATCGTATAAAATAGATCAATTGCCTTGAAAGGAAGTCAACGAAAACAATCGCCAAAAAGAATCCTATAAACACAATAGACAAAACAGAAAAAGAATATGATTTTTATAATCCTGACATTATTTTCTTTTTTTGACATCAATCCTGACATTATTTTCATCTCTTCAGATGTTTAGTCAAATGAAATTTCTTCAATATAAATCTGATTTTTATGAGAGAAGTTGGAAAAGAATATGAGTTTTTCCCACTTCAAAATTCTACAATATCTTGATTAAGACCCTGTTATTTTTTGGATAGGTAAATAGTGAGGGAAAAGGAAGAGGTGCGATTCGAACCATATACATATGGTACTACAAAGAATATCGTTATCATTAAATTATCATTTTCAATGTTCCTTATAAGAAAGAGATTAGGCAACCATGAAGGTTTTCGCTAGATTCAAGGGCATGGATATCATGTGCTTGTAATTATACAGTAAGTTGTATGTTGTCTAAAATGGAGCTACAATGACGTGTAATATATTCAATAATTAGAAATTTACAAGGCCACCCCACTTTTTAGTTTTCACAAGATTTTTATTTTAATTTTTGAAACATTCGTAAGATTAATTCGAGCCAAATTAAAGCAAAGCCAATTCATATACAATTTCCCCTAAACAATCATGGGCTTGCTTCATTTATAAGCATAAGGGAGTCCAACCATAATGTTTTTCAAGACAAGAGTATGGTATCACAAAATTAACTATATTATTTTTATAATTAATGTTTCAATATTTTTATAATAAAATTATAATAACTGCTTACATTTTCCTTATTTTAGTACTCTCCATGAATCCGCTATATTTGTTTATAAAACCGACAGAAAGATAATCTCAAACTAAAGACATAAAGATTACTTACAAAAACAAAAACAAAAAACAAAAAAAATGAACTAAAGACATAAAGACATAAGTGGTGCCACATATTTTGAAATTTAAAATCAATACTCATCCTTTATTATGAACCCTCTATCCAGGATATTAGAGGTAGCAATCTGCATTTCTTTTGCATATGATTGCTTCTTAAAATTCCTCTTTTTTTTTCCTTGGAAGTTTCTTAACTCTCACGATTACCCATTTTCAAATGAATCTAAACCAAAATTTTGGTGTTGAGATAAATGTGTGTGCACCTAATACATGCCAGAAGTCCATGTAGGCACATGAAGGCACTCTCTTAGCATTCACACCTTTAATTCTTATCTTTTAAGTTATTGGCACATCATATATGTGAGGGATAGGAATTTATTTTTATGTATCACAAGTGAGCAGATTCCTAATTGATATGGAGAGTACAATTTTAATTATCAAGTACCTTGGGAAGAAAGGGTTATATTAAACGCATTAAATGTGATATAACATGCCATGCATAATACAATTATGCAACAAGTTCCTTTAACACCTTACCTTGATTCTCAAAAAAAAAAACACATTACCTATAATTTTTCCTTTTATACATCTATATTCACATGTTGTTTAAACTATTAAAAAAAATTCATAGCACTATGGAATATATATAACTTGGTGATATTATTGCTTCATAAACTGGTAGGGATTTGGAACCTTATTAGTAGTAGAGTATGGTAATAAGGATTATTGCATGATCTCATTATATTCAATGTTATCAGCATTTTTTTCATGCACAATATTATCAGCATTTTTTTCATGCATATGTTCATTTGCCGTATTTAGTAAAAAATTTCAATTGTAAAAATATTACAAACATTTAATGCATTAGAGTGGTAGAAGATGCTATATAATCCCAACCCTTTATGTATTATTGTTATAACTTTGTAAGATTGTGTGGTGCATGTAAGGGAGCAAAATGAAATTGCTTTTGTCTTTGTGGTTGGTTTTTGTGATTGGGATTGTTGATGGTGAGGTAGATTATGATTATTTTTACCTTGTGTTGCAATGGCCGGAATCCTACTGCAACACAGGTAAAGTAACATGCTATGATGATGCCTGGGAATATCGATTCACCCTTCATGGGATGTGGCCCCAAAAGAATGGGCAAGGGGTCTCATGTCCTGGAAGTCCTGACCTTCATTTCAATGAGGTATTAAAGACTATATTTTTGTCATAAAACAATCATTTTAGTACTAGCAACCATTATTAGTTTTATTTGGCTTAGGAATTTCTTATACTTCACATAACCTGCAGGTGCAAAGCGGTTCGAATAACCTCCTAGGTAGAATGGACCGTTGGTGGCCAAGTTTCAATGCAGCACACAAAAGAAGCAATAAACCTTTTTGGAATACCGAATGGAAAAAGCATGGCACATGCACTTCCTTCACTCAATCTGAGTACTTTGAAAAGGCTATTTCTAGAGCAGAATATCTTAACCTATACCTTATATTGTTTAAAGCAGGTTTGCATATTTATTATAATGTTGAATTGTGTTTAAAAAATTATTATACATTGTGTATTTTTCCCTTAATAATTTATTGTGCTATTCTTAAACAGGAATTCGGCCTGGCATGCAAACTTATACCAGTGAAATCAAGAACGAAATTGAAATGACGTTCAACTTGAAGCCAAGGATTCAATGCAATGAGGACCAATATGGAACCGTACAACTTTACGAAATAACATTTTGTGTGGACAAAACTGGAACACAATTTCTGAATTGTACTTACAGTGCTGCCTGTAATCGAGAACCAATCGTATTTCCCAAAACCTATTATCAGTCAACAGCACAGCAGTGTTCCTATAGAAGTTAAGATTTAGTCTACGTAATTATATTTGGATCTGTCGCCTTCTTTTTTCTTTTCTTTTTCTTTTCTTGAGAAAGCAATACTCGTATTTTATTAATAAAACGCTAATGCTTCAATTCGATTGTGTTATTTTCCATACAAATATAACAGTACTGGTATTGTCACGTTAACATAGACTTAACATGTATTATACCATTGCTTGTGTACCATTGCTTCTTTGTCACGTTGCACCTACAATAATAAATCAATAGCTTAAAATTAAAAAAAAAAAGAAAAAAAAAGAGTCACTTTTAATATCTTACACCAACACAATTGTATGGTGCAAGGTACTCGGTTTTGATGAGGTGTGAGATTTTTACAACACCCAGGATATACCCTCATCTCACATAAATAAGAGTCATGTACTATTGAGTCCCCCCTGCCACGTCAACATGCATCGCAGCAAGTTATACTCTGTTGATTGTTTATAACTTAAAGGAAGAACTATTACGGTATAACCCATTTTCAGATACAAAAGTGGTCTCCAATTTGAGGTTTGGTGAGTACTTGAAGCACTTGGTTGAATGAAATAAAGTGTCAACCACAATTGATAATAGATTATAAAATTAACTTTCATGATTGTAAATTTCTTATATGTTTTTATTCTTTGTCAAATGAGTTATCCAATAAGTCATTTGTAATTTTGTTTTATATTTTGGGATGTTGATATTGTGTAGAAATAAAATTTGTGTATTTGTTTTACTAATCATTGTATTATTTTGTTTTAGATAGCAATGTTAGGATTTGTGTATAATGATAGGCCACAAACTGAATGACCCCTTGTGATTAATTAATCAATTAATTAGCCAAGTGAATTAATTAGGTTCAATTAACATGCAAACGCATGGCAGCACAAACAAATCACCGAATAACTAAATATGCAGCGGAAAATAAAAGACACGGTGATTTGTTCACGAATGGGGAAAAACCTTAACGGCAAAAACCCCACCGGGTGATTTTCAGGTCACCACTCCCGAAACTCCACTATTATCAAATCAAGCGGTTACAAATAAAGAATCCCAAGTACCTTACCAACCTACAGTTAAACCGTTACCCCAATACCCAATCGGACTTGATCTGTAATGACAGTTCCCCCTTTTGATGTACGGCTCCCAAGTACGTGACTAACCAGATGCGCAGATCCCAGTACGCGACTTCAAACACCAACTTTAGAATGAAAGGTTGGTTGCAAAGTTCTTCAGTTCATCCTATGCGATGAAGATCTAGAAGATGCTTGATCACAAAACCCTATGGTGCAAATACACAGCAACTTCTTCAGAGAAGATGAACTAGGTCAAGAACTTCGTCTTTGATCACAATTTGCTTGAACAAGGATTGCTCAATGCTTTTGCAACTTGTGTCTCTGTTGACGGCTCTTAAAACACTCCATTTATATGTTTAGGGTTAGAAGAAAAGAAGGCCCAAAAACATATTTACGGATTCCAAGAAAATCAGATTGAAATTCTGACTTTTTAAATCTCGACAGATAGCAGGTGTCGAGGTAGCTATCGAGCAGGTGTCGAGATTTAAAAACTGTGCACTTCAACTTGCTTTTTCTTGGACAGACTTGATGACTTCAACACTTGATCTTGAAACCTTATTTCTTGAAGTATTAAAAACACCTAGAACTACCCAATTACAAGTAGAGTGCGTTTTGTCAAAGGATTAGCCAATTTACATAAACATTATGACATATGTTCTTAATATGTGAACACATATGTCCTAACATATAATTTTAAAATTATTGAATATGTATTAATAAGTTTAACTGAGTTCGTTCTTGATATAAGTGGTGAATGTAAAGTAATGCATTTTACATCAAATAATTTGTTACATGAATTTTTAAATGGTAAATACATGTTGTTTTCTTTATAAAAATAAAAAAAAATAAAAAATTCATGTGAAAAATATAGGTCGACCTAACCTGACCCGCAACCCGATTAACCTAAACTTATTTGGCTCGTAACCTGATTGACCCAACCCACCCGTTTTGCCATGTCTACCGATGCCTCAAGTTGATGGATTGAGATTTTATTTTGATTCTTGAATTGAATGGAGTTCGGATATAAAGTTTATTTAATTATCCTTATTTTATTTTATTTTTGGTTTGATTTATTTTGGTATTTTATGAATTAATTTAATGAATTTGGAAATTTGTAATATAATTAAGATATATTATGTGAATTATAGTAATGATTTAAAAAATAATTAAATGATTAATAAAAGTCTAATTTTTTTATAATGCATGAAACATGTAAGTCCAACCCATGGCTCAACTCATGAATCCAACCAAACCCATGTAGCTGAGGTTAGGTTGATTTCAACGCATGTCATGAATTGGGTTGGATTGTGAATTTTTCAACCTGAAGAGCTTGGATTGGGTTGCAAAAGCTATTTAACCTAACTTCCCTAATAGAAATCACATCCATATGTATGATGTAATTAATTAGTATACATGGTTTTCAAACTTGGATTAGATTATATGGTTTGACTTGGTTAATAAATTGGGAACCTCTCACCAATACTGTTCTTTTTGCCATAAGAATTGTTCTAATAAATAAAAAAAGGGCAAAGACCGATTTGAACCGGAGTTGAGCAACAAGTGTTTGAAAACCATGGCTGGTTCTCACGATTTAGTTGAACAACAAGCTTAGAGCAACTAATTGCCATTGTTGAAGTTTCAACAACGCAATGGGGGAGCCAAAAATTTATATTGGGGGGGACATAAAATTAGACAATTAATTATTTCTCTATGTATATATTAATTATATCCATACTAATAGTAATATACATACAATTAAATAATCAGAACCCAAAAGTGTATTATTTCTGAATTACCATCTCCTAAACTTGTCCCTAAATCTATATTTTTCAAATTAAATTATCACCCATTAAATATAACTAGTTTGTAACCTCATATACATTTAAAGATATACAATAAGATACATAATATAATTCCTATATATAAAATTTAAATACTATTTACAGTCATTTTTATATTTTGTTAACTCTTTAAAAAAATTGTAAGAATATTATTAGGTATAAAATGTAAATTGTCTATTTTTTAAAAAATTATTGTGAAGCACATTTTTTCTACTTAATAATTCACTTGGATAAGTATTATAATGTAGAAGTAGTCTGCATAGCTACACACTTGCTTTTGTCGAAAGGATTTTAACCACACACATGGTTATCTAATGGAGGAGGATAATTTTTTAAGAAACGTGTCTATTTTTTAAAAAATTATTGTGAAGCACATTTTTTCTACTTAATAATTCACTTGGATAAATATTATAATGGAGAAGTAGTCTGCATAGCTACACACTTGCTTTTGTCGAAAGGATTTTAACCACACACATGGTTATCTAATGGAGGAGGATAATTTTTTAAGAAGCGTTATGTCTACAATATTTTTACAACAATTTCCCAATGAATCTTAAATACTAAGTTGTTACTAATTCTAATTTTAATCCACAACTTAAATAATTTTTTTATACACTCGTAACAACTAATAATAACATACTACTTAAGATTTGTTATAAAAATATTGTAAATATATCATTTCATTATTAAAATAACCCTAATATATATATATATACATACACTTTTTGGGAGGGGGGGGGGGGGGGGGCGGGGGGGGAGTCTAGGGCCCCCTTTGGTCTCAATGTGGCTCTGCCACAACAACAACAGCGTAATGGTGTTTTGGTCACAATCTCTCTCTCTCTCTCTCTCTCTCTCTCTCTCTATATATATATATATATATTCAATGTTTATTCTTAATTTTCTTTACTTTCTCTCTCTCTTCTTCTTTATGCGTTTTTGGCTTTTTGCCCTTAAGGTTGCTCTATGCCTAACAGTCAACCACAACATATATTTTTCGGCTTTGTTTTTAAATGGGGCGGACAAACGAATGTTCCGCTCTTCTAGGCCATTCTAGCTTTTGTTTTGCCTTTGTTTAATTTTTGTTTTTTATAAAATTTCATGGAGAGTGGCCAAATGTGTCTGAGCTCTTAACCTTTTTATTGGGTCTTAAAATTTAATGGCGGCCTTTGTTCAAGCTTTGTTTTTGTTTTTGTTTTTGTTTTTAAAATTCATGGGAAATATCTGTCTTAACTTTTTTTTTATATCGGGTTTCATAAAAATAAAATAAAATATATTGGCTAACCAAATGGGCTTGAGCATAACTTCAAATAATTTAGACATATACATGCATAAATTTTTTATTTTTTATTAAAAAAATAAAGACTATTTAGCTCTAAAAAAAATGTTAAGTATATATGTTGGGAGAATTTGACTTCACTCAAAACTTGAAGGGAAAAAATACTTATCACCTTTGAGGTTTAAAAAAAATTAACACACTCCCATTCTGTTTACATTAATAACGAAATATTTTAAATTTTACAAGAATTTCTTTACTAAAATTTATCCATGGTTAGTAAAAACATAATTGATAAATTTAAAATAAAAATACAAAGTTTATCAAGCACTAAATTTTTTTCTTTCTTCAAGTTTAAGGTGAAATGTCATCCCCTCAAATCTCAAACGAGGAGAGTGCAATTACCCCTTAAATTTCATGGTTTCCTTCCAACTATTTTTAGGTGGAATTTTCTATAATCTTAGAATTTTAATTAAAGTGTTCTCTATCTGTTTTGTGCAAGTAATATGATCGGAAAATGAAAATAAAAAAAGATTGTACACTGTCTAGATTGTATCATCTAATATATGGGATATCCCCTCATTCTGAGTGTATATTGTGTTGTTTCTTCCCTTGGAAAGGTAAAAGAATTATTACACTACACACTATGAGAAACCATCCTAATATATTAATACTGCCTATTTAAAAAAGAAAGGAGAGGACTTAACCAAAATTAATGTCTCTTTATATATATATATATATATATTAAAGGTAAACTTTTTAAGAACTTTTAAATCTTATCAATAAATTTTAAAATTGACCTTAATCACTATTTCTTTATAATGGCAAGCTCGTACCTTGCATGTACTGCCCAAACTAGTAAGGATTTAATATAAAATATCAAGCAACATTCAAATTTTAGTAGAAAATATGGTAAAAAAATCTTTGCATGGTACTCGACACATATTTTTTGTAATCGGAACTTTTTTAAAGAACACAAAACAAAACAATAATCTGACCTACAAGGCTACAAGCTTTGAGGATAGGAGTAGGCAGATTATGCATATTACAATGGATACTAAACTAACTTTAAGAGAAGATGAGTCATGATATAGATGAGTCTTGAACCTTTTTTACGAGCTGTCCTGGTCTTCAAGGTCATTTTCTCCTTTGACAGAAATTAGACTCTCCATGTAAGTAATTACTTGCAACCATTTTGATACTCCACCAATTCGAAGATCAGTCATTTCCTGGGTAGAGAGGTTATACAAGAGTAATTGCCCTTCATTATTTTTCAAGAGCATGCTGTCATTCTTCAAAAATCCAAATGGTCTGTCAATTCTCATAAGAGGTCCAATTGTGAATAGCTTAGTCCAAGAGTCACTAACACCAAATTCAAGCAACGACCAAATATGAATACAACTCTCCGACTGTTCCATATCCTCAATAAAAATAACTAGAGAAACCAATTCATTAAGCACAAAAAACCTTCTCCAACTATAATTGCAATACCCAACAGCACTATCATCTGGTACAGTTGTTCTTAGAAATAACTCATTGCTCATATCAAATGATAAAATGCACGGAAGATAATCATCACTACAATGCCCGCACCAAGAAAACATCCCTTTTGTGTACGTCCTATGACGATTATAGCTTACAAATTTATCCGGCACCCAAGCATTAACTTTTTTCCATGAATTAGTACTTAAACAATACACCTCAGCTATATTAAAATTTTTTCTTTCTAAAAAGGTTAAGTCAGGATTAGAGTAGTCATCGGCATTTAAGATCATGACCACCTTGTAGTCATTAGTTTTAATGTCGAAACCAAAACCAAGATCAAGAAGGCTGGTTTTGCTTTGTGGATAGGATATGCGGGACTTGGGAACAACTTTTGTTTCTTTTGTTGCAGGGTTCCACAGAATAATATTAAAGGGGTAGTCAGCATGCAAACAAATAAGACCATTGGATGAGCCGATGATGTCAACTCTTACCTTCATATCAAAACCAAAATAGGGTGAAGGAAGAACTTGTGTTGAAGATATCTCAAGAGTTTCATAAGGAAGCTTGGCGAAAACATAATTATGGGAAGTTCCCTGGAGAAGAAGCAAACTGCCATTCTTATTCTTGTTAGAGATGGTCTGATTGTGCAGAAGATGTCTAGTGATGAAGTTTTGGCTACTAATGAGAACACACCAAGATTTACGGACACACTTGAATCGCAATAGTGACATCACTGGCAGCCATAGCAAAATTTGTATCACCAAGTCTTCAGGCAATTCTTCATTAGTTGTCAGCATTCTGTACCTTTGTTTCCTTAGATACAAAGAGAAAAATGAATGATTAATAAACACAAAGATGAGAAATTGTGTGTTCTTGGGGGATTGAGTTTTTTTTGTATATATATTACAAAAACTGCAGAATTTCTTTTTTTAATTTTTAATTTTTATAATTTGACAGATAGGGGTGAGGGAATTAGAATATTGGATATCTCATTTGAAAAAAAATAGAAAGTGCCAACCAATTGAGTAACAAAAATTTTGGCAATAAAGGAATAAAATTAAACCATATTATGGTGATATGGTATAATTATCTTTTCTTTACAAATAAGTTCTTAAGTTGTATGTGTGTCATGTAAGTTCTGGCAATAATTAATATCATGGTTGATAATTCTTTTCTAGTAAGTACACAACTCACACACCTATGCAACAAAATTGAAATTGAGATCTATATGTTATTTTTGGTTGTATTTATTTGTATAACCAATGGCAAAAACAAAGCTCCTTTTTTTTCTTTTCTTTTTTTGAAATAATGGGTACGTAACGCATACATATCCAAAAAAATTCAAAAATCTATGTCATGTCTCAAAGTTCAAAGAAAAAAGGGGGGGGGGGGGGGGGGGTGTGTGGAGGTGGGGAGGACAAAAACACCAGGAAGTTCTAATAATTTTTTATGTTCCTTGATATATGCTAATCTTATATTTCTTCCTAGTTTTCTATTTAAATTTCCAATTGATTTCTTTCCTAGTTTGTCTTTATCATAGTTTTTCTATTTAAATACCAAAAATGTAAAGGAAAAGGCAAAATAAGTATTACCTAAGCCAAAATGATGTTAAGCGTAGTGTTTGTGATCTTGAAAATGAGCTTGGATCAGTGTTTATGGAGTTATGAGATGATGGAGGGTACTTAATTTGTGCGGATGAGTCAATGGGTGAGAGAACCTTTGTGTCTTGAAATGAGAAAGGATAAGAGGATTCTTTGAGTTCTTGTAGTGAAAACCAAAAAGGGATGATAGAATTTTTTGGAGTGGTGGAATGTTGGAAGGCCTGGCTTGTTTTGCCGAAGAAGGCAACAATTAAACTCGGCGGTGCACTCTTGCACGCACCTATTTATTGTAACTTTTGGCTACGCATTTAATTTCCCTCACTTCAATTTTTTGTCTTATCACGCTTCTTCGCTTTGCACTGCATGCAAGTTTTGAATTCACAGTCACGGGCAACCAAGGAAACAGCATGCCACTCCAAAAAAATATAAGAATTCTAGTATTGGTGGCTCCATGCAAGGCACGTGCTTAGTTTGTTGTTGTAGTTGTTGTTGTTGTTTTTGTTGTTGTTTTATTTTTTTTTATTTTTTTTATTTTATATGGGTCAAAATGTAAAATTTACCATTTATGTTTCATTACTTTTTGATGATACCAAAAATCCTCAGTTGAACTTCTCATCGATACAGATGGACGAAGGCGTTGGATTCGTCTAGAGACGAATCTGCAATAAGATATGAAATAAAGAAAAAGAAATACACTGGTTTGATGTGTGCCAAAGGACCTCCAATGATTAAGTTAGAATAGAGTTGAATTGAAGGATATTGCAAAAGAATTTGATTTGGGAGTAGTTTTTGTGATGAGAGTCATGTACCCTTTGCCTTTGGTTGGTGTGGGTTTTTTATAGCATTTAATTTGTCTATTGAAAAATGGATAATCTTGATAGATTAACACTCACCAGTAATGAATGTGGAGGCGTTATAGACTTCAATATTCTTTTGCTCGTTGGTTTGTCGGTTACGCTTTTGCTCATTTGGTGTGTTAACCATTATTCATGTCATTTATAGAAAACTCATTTATTGTATGTTGTAGTCGTTCATCACATGAACGATGCTGGCTTGATGACCAAGGGTGATTTTTCTTTTCACTTTTCATTTCAGTCCTCTTAGTTTGCATTGGTTTATTTTAGTCCTCCTAGTTTTGAAACTTCTCAATATAGTCCTCTGTTGGAGTGCTGTTTACTACTACCGTTAAGTCCTAAAGATTTTAATATTTAATTTTTATTTCAAAATGTTAATTGAAAAAAAAAAAAAAAAAAAAAAAAAACCCTTAATTTTTTTTTATTTTTATATATAAAAAAATCCAACGAGTGACTTGACCCTTATCTTAGGAACAAAAAATAAACCCAACCCACCAAAATCTCTAACTTGATAACTAAGATAAAAAAAAGAGAAAGAGATTGAGATCAGATCAGAGAAAAAGATTGAGAGATCAGAGAAAGAGGGTGAGAGATCAAGAGAGAGAGGTGGTGTTTCGACTAATACTCGATGGCTCCAGTTCAATCAAAGAGTAGACCAAGATATTAGCAGAAAGATAAGGTACTAAGTACCCTACATTGCACATAGCGAACAACTCATAGTGAGATCCATAGACCCAAACTTTAGGATTGGATTTTTACTGAAGGAGTATGTTACTATGCAATCTCTCCAAACAAAATGCTTAGAACGTTAATTATGATGTGCTTCAAAATAGCATAAAGGTTGCCTTCAAGTTATTCTTTATAGTGATGAAATTATGATCAAGATCATGTTCAAGTTGAAGGCCCTGTAATCTATTTGCAATGCATCTGAATTGATGTGGATATGGGTAATGTAAGGTTGAATTTATTCAACCATGAGTTGGCTCTATTCTATACCAAATTTGCTTGTATTTCAGCAATTAGATACCCTATATTTATGTGAAAATCATGTAAGGGTTGTGTGTGAAAGAGTGTAAAGAATACAAGTGGGTGTGCATTCAAGAGGATTCTCGCAACTAGCTCTCACAAGTGACTCGCAACTGTTGACTCGCCAAAATGCCGCATGTGTGAATAATGCAGGAAGTTAAAGGGTCACGACAGTTAGAGCACTATAGGACAAAAAAAAGGATAGTCTGGGTAGTCAATTATTTCGCGACTCAAACTCGCGACTCATTCCAGTCGTGAGTGAGTCGCAAGAACATCCTGTTTTGCAGAAAAATGACTTTTCACATTCCTCACGTACCCTATTATATATACTCTTATATCCACAAATTGTAGAAATTTTCTAGAGAGAATTTTGAAAGAGAAACCTTAGAGAAAAACAAGATTGACTCATCCACAATCTTAGACATTTGATTCTCTAAATTCCTTTACTCTCACCTTCTCCATTGACATAGCCTTGAGAGATTCATTAGCCAAATCCTTATCTCACCATACCTATATTTGTGAGGAGATTATTTGGTGCTTGGGAAACAGTTCAGAGATGACCAATTCATTTGATAGATACAATAGGCTTATTGCTGGATCCATTTGGTAGATGCATCAATTTTTTCGATATGTTGAGACATTATTTGATTTTTTGCTTATATTTTACATTCTAGCATGTTTTTAATTTTTTTTGTTTGTTTTTCAAAAGTTTTGAATGTTTGTTCTTTTTTTATTAATCTTTACTTATTTTGTGTCAAAAATCCAAAAACACATAAAAAGTAGAAAATCCAAAAAGTTTGACTGGCATTAGTGTTTTGTCACATGCATGTTTGGCCTTGTATCTTCATACAAATGGTTTTGTGCATTTACGAGTTTAGCTTGTTCTCTATGCACTTATATCATTGTGAGAAAAATCTTGATACTATGTAATTTTTGTAAATAGATCTTCAAATTTTTCATGAATGATTAGCCAATAGTTTTGTTGATCTTGAGACATACATAGACTTGTGCCTATATATCTTCCCACTCTTTTATGTTTTTGCTTATAGCTCAACAAATGTCAAATCTTGAAAAGAGATAATGCGCTACAAAAGCCATTGCATATACTAGTATTTGATTAGGAAAAATGGAAAGCGACTTGTAATAATAATTAGGGATGACAATTTTTTCCCAACCCGTAGGTACCCGACCCGACCCTAATGGGCCAGGTTTTACCCGGTCCAACTAGGAATAGGGTCGGGTATGTGTTTTAAAAAAAAAAAAAAAAAAAAAACAAAACTGAAGCGAGTCCGGGGTCGGGTCCGGGTTTTATCAAAAAAATCCGAAACTTGGCCCGAAACTCGGCCCGGATATAATCCAATTACCCTGAAATTACAAAAAACCCCTATATATATATATATAGCTATAACTAACCCTAAGTCCCTCATTTGTTCAATAGCAGCTCATGCCTCCTTCACAGCGCCTCACCCTCACAGAAGCACACTCAAGCTCTTATTTTCACTCTCATCCATCCTCATAGTCATAGTTGTCACCTCCTTCAAGCCATCACTATCAAAGTCTCACGGTCTCACCCACCCGCATGGTTGTCACCCCTCTCAAGCACTCACTCTTACCCACCCTCACGGCCTCACTCTCACTCAACCACTCCTCCTTCATGCGTTTCCACGTCCACCCTGCCGTTGACGCCAAGCCAACACTCCTCCCTCTCTAATCTGTCACCACTCACCGTAAGATCGTGAGAGTGAAATTTCTTGGGTTTGCCAAGCCAACGTCCACCTCTCTGGGTTCGTTCCCCAAAATTTTGTTTTTGGGTTAATTTCCTAATTCTTACACGATTTCTATTATTGGGTTGGGTTGTATTGTTTTTGGTTTGATAATTGATAAATTCTGTAATTTTTTTTTTTTTTTTTGGTGATTTGTGATGTGAAGTGTGGAAAATGAAAGCATGGGTCTTGTGATCTGTTACTAACTTACCATGCATTAATGAAAATGGCTTGGCTATGATTTTAATTTTGTGATTTTCTAATGTGAAGCCTGGAATTTTTTTTATTTTTTTTAATTGGGTTAAGGTGTAGGGCCTTTAGATTGGGCCTTGAAGGGGGACGGCTGTACGGGGCTTGCAGGGCCGGCTGGGGTGGGTTCGGGCCTTCGAAAAAAAACTCGGTTAGTAAACGAACCAGGTCCAAGCCGCAAGTCTTGGCCCGCAGGTCAAGTCCGGGTATGGAAAAACCCGGCTCGAACCCGATTTGTTGCAATTCCTAATAATAATGAATGGTGCCCAGAAAGCCAAAGGCTTACTCTCAAAATTGAAATATAAAAAACCTACATTAACATCAGTGCTCATGCATTCAACATCATTGTTGAAGTTACAAGGACAACCTCAAGGTAAAAGCTTGTTCTCCCTAGTCTGATCATACGGATCCTCCACGAAAAAGGTGTGTGACAGGCCAAGAATGTATTGACCTTTTATGATAAATTAACCAATTGATTTAGCCAAGTTAATAAATTAATTCAATTAACATGCAAAATGCGTGGTAGCACAAATAAATCACCAATTAACTAAAATGTAGCATAAATTAAATTGACACGGTGATTTGTTTATGAATGAGGAAAGCCTACACGGCAAAAATCCCATCGGGTGATTTTAAGGTCACCATTCCTGAGAATCTACTATTATCAAAACAAGTGGTTACAAGTAAAGAAATCCAGTACCTTATACTAATCTATAGTTGAACCCTTACCCTAATACCCAATTGGACTTGTTCTATAGTGGCAATCTCTCATTTTCAATGTACGGCTCCTAGTACGTGACTAACCAATAGATACATAGATCCCAGTATGTGACCTGATCACCAACTTGAGAAAGATGTTGGCTGTAAAGTTCTTCAATTCATCACACGATGAAGATCACAAAATTCCTTGGTCATAAAACCCTAAGGTGTACAAACACTACAGCTTCTTCAAGAGAAAGATGAACTAGGGCAAATTCTGTCTCTAGTCACAATTTGCATGAACATAATTTTGCTTCACACTTGCGCAACCTTTGACGGCTCTTAAAATAATTATTATATATGTTTAGGGTTGTGAGAAAAGAAAGCACAAACATATACACACAGATTGGATGCAAAATAGAACTGAAAATTTGTTTTTCATAAATCTCAACAGATAAGGTATATATCGAACTAGCTGTTGAGCTTCGAGCGTCAGCAGCTTTTTAAATCTTGATAGATACTAGTAGTCGAGTTTTAAAATCCAGCACTTCTTCATTTGTTTCTTGGACAGACTTGCATGGTTTTAACACTTGAACTTGAAACCTTGTTTCTTGAAGTATTGAACATATCCTAGATCTACACAATTACAAGTAAAGTCCATTTTGTCAAAGGATTAGCCAATTCTAAATTGACATATGTTTCTAACATCAAATCACATATGTCCTAATAGTGTGGAGACTCCACCAGGACATAAGCCTCATGACTATACCTCCTGCTATCAACGCTTAATCATAAGAAGTAGAGTTCGTCTTCCGGGTGATGAGGAAGTGGATGATCCTAAAAAAGCACTTCCTATGGACACCAAGACTACAGCGAAAGGACAACCACCTTCTTCACGAAGAAGTGGTGGTAGAGGAAGGACTGGAGTCTCATTGTCTTCATCAGTACCTCCAGATGCCTTTTAGATCATTCTTGAGAGGATTGATGGCTTAAGAGAAGTCCAAACTGAGCACTCTAATAGGCTAACCACCATTCAAGACCAAATCAACTTGCTCATAGTCAAGTTTGATAGCTTCGCGCACCAACCATAGCCCTTTGGCCATTCTAGTAAAAAATGAGGAGTAGTATGTAGTAGCTCTTGAGGGGGAGCCTTATCTTGAGGGGGAGAACTTTTTACAAGTTTTTATAGATTTTATAATTTTAATAGTTTTTATGGGTTTTCAAGGCACTTATTCTAGTACTTTTTGGATTTAGTACTTTGGCTTTTAAGTACTCTATTACTTTTATACTTTGGTTTTAAAATAGTTGGATATTATGTGTTATGGATGCTTGGATGTTTATAACTATTTAAACTATACCATATGTACCTTTGCTTTGTAGCTATTTAGTACTTTTAGATCATGTTTGCATTATCTTTAGTACTCTTGTGCCCTTGTTAGATCTTGTATCCTTGATGCAATAACTTAGTGTCTTTGCATTGGTTGAGTGTTAGACATGCAAATAATACTTTGCATTGAACTTATTAGCTTCCATGTTCGGATGTTCATTCAACGTGTGAATGCTCATTGTGGTTACTATTTATAGTGATTTTTCTTGTTTGGTCAAGCTATGCTTTATTGTTATATTCATTATTATTTGATCGCATTGTGCTTGTTCCAGCCTGTTCAACCTGATTGAGGGCCAGCCGAGGAAGGACGCGCCAGGGAAGCAACAATCTAAGCTTCCTCCTCCGCAGCCCAAGCCTCAGCCTGTTCAGATCAAGTCATCCTCCACCCAGTCCAAGCTAATACATCTTGTTCCTCCCAGGAAGGGGATGAAACTCAGTGAGCTTAAAAACAGTAGAAGACGGGGCACAGAAGCCTTAATAAGGAAGCTGATACTCGGCCTGAGCCCTAAGCTTGGCTCCCTATGCCAATGCTTCACCAGGCTCCCCTGATGGACGACACCTCTCTCAAGGACTTCTGTGGGGGGTAAAGGCGCTTATACAGCTAATGCATTGGAGAGATCCCTGCTGCTCCTCGCCGATATGGCTGAGTTAGGTAATTTGAGGAGACAAGAGGGCTCTGTTGATTTTTATTCTTCGATTTCCAATTTATCGTGTACTTGCTTCAATTGGCAGGCTATCTAGGCCACTTATAGGTTGGAAGAGGAGGCTAATAACCAGAGCAGGGCCATGGACCTCAAGCGTGACAAGCGCCTAGAAGCCATGCAGACCCTTAAGCACTCCGAGGCTGATCTCCAGAAGGCAATGGAGGATTTGAAGGAGATGACGAGGGCTAGAGATAGCGCGGTATCCAGCCTAGCTAGCACTCAAAAATAGGCCGAGGACCAGACAAGGCGCCTGCTGGAAGCTGAGGGTCAGTTGCAGATTGTCAATAAGTAGATCGCTGATCTGAAGAAGAAACTGGCTAAGGCAGAGAGGGCCAAAAACATCGCTGAGTGGACCAGGAATGAAACCTTGAGGGCTAAGGAGAAGGCAGAATTTGCTAGGATAGAGGTCGAGACTTCTAAGTTGAAGGCCGAGGAAATGGCTTATGACTTGGGATTGGTTGAGACCCAAGCCCTTCTCAGGTCCTAAGTACCTGAGGTATACAGGCTCTACTGTTCCCAAGTTCGGAATGAAGCCCATAAACAAGCTAGGGTTGAGGCTTCATCTGACCTTTGGAAGGTAGAGAATATATACAACCATCCTGCCATCCAAGAGTCTACCCCCTCCAGCTCTAAGGCTGAAGTTGCTTTTGGGGGGGCTGAAACTGCTCGACCTGAGGCTGCTTTGGCTCTGACCACTCTTAATGAGCTAGCTAAGGAGGGTGAGTTTTCTGGGGTGAAAGAAACAAATGAAAGCCTGAACCCTGAAGTGCCCCAAAAAATCGTAGAATCTACAGCCGATGCTCAAGCCCTTCAAGCCAAAGAGTCAGCCCTCCTGGTTGAGCCCCTTTAAGCTGTTCCCCTCGTAGCCATCCCTTCGAGCCAGAATCCTCCAGCTTCTGACACAGCCTCTCAACAACCATCTTCGGACAAATTGGTGATAAAGCTGAAGAAATAGGTTGTCTTTATTTGTTTGTGTTGCCTTAGTTGTTTTTTCCTTTTCTTCATTTTCTTTTAAGTGTACTCGAACTTAAGTAATGAAACAAACCCTTTTTGTAATGGAATGTGCTTATTCTTTTAATCATGACACCTTATTATTTATTACGTTTTCGCGCTTTCTCTAACACTTGGCTATCCTTAGTAGGGTACCCCATCCTTTATTAATCAGTCAATTGAGGATGTTAAATCCACCATGCAAACTTTAATTCAAACTTAAACGAATAATTGAATAACTTTAACAACAAAATTTGTCTCCCGTTAAGTGAGCCGCAAAAGAATTTATGTTTATCATGCAGACCTCGTGGTAGGATGTGCAAGCACACATTTTTCATGAACTTATTGATCTTAAGGAAATATTGTAGCATTGATTTTAAAGGAAAAGCAATAAAGGCTTTAAGTGATACCTTAGGTGAAGTGACCTAGGCGCACATTGAAATGTTTTAAGTGATACTCATGGCCTTGTGTTCATTTACACCTTTATTGAATGTGGGCAGGGCAAGTGGTCTGAGGTGCTAGGCTCCCCTTTGGCTGTAATTGTAATTCAGTTGAATGCTCAGGCTCGTTAATTTCCTTAAAGGTTGTGGTCCGAGGAGTCACACAACACCTGGGATCTGTTTAATGCTCAGACCTTTGCTGAAAGTAGTTAGTTTTCCCATAGGCTTGAGTCTGACGACCATGCAAGACCTTGGTTCTGTCTAGTATTTAAAGTTTTCTTGAAGTAACTAGTTTCCCCATAGGTTTGAGTCTGAGGACCATGCAAGTCCTTGGTTCTGTCTAGTACTTAGATTTTTCTTGAAGTAACTAGTTTCTCCACAGGTTCAAGTCCGAGGGCTATGCAACTTAGATTTTTCTTGAAATAACTAGTTTTCCCAGAGGTTCGAGTCCGAGGACCATGCAAGACTTTGGTTCTGTCTAGTACTTAGATTTTTCTTGAAGTAACCAGTTTCCCCATAAGTTTGAGTCTGAGGAACATGTAAGACTTTGGTTTTGTCTAGTACTTAGATTGTTACCAAAATACAAGACATAATCATAATAGACTTAAAATTTGAGATAAAGAAATGCCTTTATTAATAATAATACATTCTCAGGTTATTTACATTCTAGGGACAAGGTACAGCTTTTCTATCTAAGTCTTCTAAGTAGTATACACCTATTCTTGCTACTGAAGTAATTCGGTATGGTCCTTCCTAGTTGGGTCGCAGCTTTCCAAAAGATGGGTTCTTGGCCGCACCGACAACTTTCCTCAACACTAAGTCCCCTGGTGCCAGCGGTCTTAACTTCACATTGGCATCATATCTCTGCTTGAGCTTCTGGTGGTAGTAGGCCAACTAGATCACTGCCCTTTCTCTTCGTTCATCGATCAGATCTAGGCTCTTCCCCAATAGTTTGTCATTACTGCTTGGAGTGAAGGAGCTCGTTCTCAGCGTTGGGAAGTTTGCCTCTAGAGGGATGATAGCCTCTGCCCCATAAGTCATGGCGAAAGGTGTCTCGCTCATTGATCGTCGTGGTGTAGTCCGGTAGGTCCATAAGATGTGTGGCAGCTTTTCTACCCACCTCCCCTGGCATCATCCAACCTCTTCTTAAGTCGATTGACTATAACTTTGTTGACAGCCTCGGCCTGCCCATTTCCCTGAGGGTAAGCTGAAGTTGAGTACCTGTCTGTGATCCCTAGTTTGCAACAGTATCTTCTGAAGGCTTTGCTATCAAATTGGAGTCCATTATCCAAAATGAGGGTATGAATGACCACGAATCGTGTGACAATGTTCCTCTAGAGGAATTTCTTAGCATCCATATCCCTGATGTTGGCCAATGGCTTAGTCTCAACCCATTTGGTAAAATAATTTGTGCCAACCAACAAATATCTCTTATTTCTTGCTACCTTGGGGAAAGGGCCTACAATATCCGGCCTCATTAGGCAAACGACCATCGACTGGACAAAGGGTTGAGGACCCCTCCTAGCTGGTGAATATTTGGGGCAAACCTTTGGTATTGGTCACATTTTTTAACATATTCCAGGGCCTTCTTCTACATCCCTGGCCACCAATACTCTTGAGTAATGGCTCAGTGCAACAGGGATCTTCCTCCTATGTGATTCCCACAGATCCCCTCGTGTAGCTCTTCAAGCAATAAATCTAATACTTCTGGGTGAATATACAGTAAATATGGCCCAGAATAGGAGCGCTTGTATAATTTGTGGTCCTCGGACAACCAGAATCAAGGAGCGTTTCTTCGTATTTTCTCAGCCTTTGACTTTTCCTCGAGCAGAATATCATCTTTGAGGAATCTCACCATAGGGTCTATCCAGCTAGGACCCACACTAATTTGGTGGAAATGAACCACGCCTTTTGCAACCTTATTTGCTCTATCCAGATGTTTAACAATGATAGTTCAAGGCAGACCCCTTGCCAAGGAAGTAGCAAGAGTGACCAATGAATCTGCATGGGTGTTTCCACTTCTGGAAACGTGTGACAAGCTGAAAAGATCGAAGTGTGACTGCAGGCGTTTAACCTGGCTTAGGTACTCTTGCATCCTTGCATCTCTGGTTTTCAACTCTCCCTTTACTTGGCCCACTACCAATCTTGAGTCCGATAGCATCTTTACTGTCTTTCCTCCCATTTTCTGCATTATGGACATTCCTTGTAACAAGGCCTCATACTCGGCTTCGTTATTTGTGGCTGAGAATCTAAGTCTTAGGGATTTTTCTATAGTAGTCCTGCCAGGAGATACTAGGACTAGCCCCACTCCAGACCCCTTTTGATTCACCGCGCCATCAACATACACCTTCCAACATGGGGGCCCTGGCACTGAGATCACCCCAACGGATTTTCCATCCATGTTTAGCTCTTTGGCTACTATTTCTACTGGTGGTTTAGCAAATTCAACCACCAAGTCAGCCAGGACCTGACCCTTTATAGAGGTCTGAGGCATGTACTTGATGTCAAAAGCTCCCAAAATTGTGTTCCATAGGGTAATCCTTCTAGTGTAATTAGCAGACCGAAGCGCAGACTTCAAGGGTAGTTGAGTCAAGACAACCACTATGTGGGCTTGGAAATAATGGAGAAGCTTTCACGTAGCATGGACCACAGCTAGTATGGCTTTCTCCAAAGGCGAATATCTAACCTTAGCTTCGTGTAGTGACTTGCTCATGTAGTAGACTGGCTTTTGAAGGCCATTATCAACTTGTATTAGCATCAAGCTCACAGCGTGAGGGGCTACAGTAATATATGCACATAGGACTTCATCGGTCTCAGGACTGGACATGATAGGTGGTCGGGACAAGTACTCCTTGAGTTGCTGGAAGGCCACAATACAATCCTCAGACCACTCAAATCCTCTTCACTTGTTGATCAAGAGATAGAATGGTCTACATCTATCCGCCGACCTGGAAATGAATCGGTTTAAGGCTGCAATCATTCCAGTAAGCTTTTAGACCTCTTTGGCATTTTGCGGTGGTTTTAAATCATTGATAGCATTGATCTGGTCTAGGTTAACTTCAATTCCCCTATGAGTAACCATGTAGCCTAAAAACTTGCCCGATCCCACGCCAAATGAACATTTGGAAGCATTTAGGTGCATCTTGTGCTCCCTCAAGACATCAAAGGTGCTGTTGAGGTCTCCTAAATGCTCGGACACCACTTTACTCTTCACCACCATATCATCGACATAGATTTCGATGTTCTTGCCCAGCTGCGGCTCAAACATCCTCGCTATCACCCTTTGATAAGTGGACCCTGCGTTCTTCATACCGAATGACATCACCTTGTAGTGGTAGTTTCTGATAGGTGTTACGAAGGCGGTCTTCTTCTAATCCTCTACAGCTAGTGGTATTTGGTGATAGCCGTGAAAGGCATCTAAGAAGCTCATTCGAGGATGGCCCATAATTGCATCCACTAGTTGGTCTATCCAAGGCATGGGGAACGGGTCTTTTGGGCATGCCTTATTTAGGTCCGTGAAGTCTACACAAACCTGTCATTTTTCACTTTTCTTCTTGACCACCATGGTGTTGGTCAACCATTCGAGGTAAAAAACCTCTTTGATGGCCCCTGCACGCTTAAGCTTCTTCACCTCGTCCCTAATCGCATCAGCGTGCTCTCTTGATGGGCGCTGAGGTGGCTGCTTCTTGGGAGTGATAGAGGGGTTGATGTTGAGATGGTGACAGATGAAGGCTGGATCAATCATTGGAGCATCATAGGCGTTCCATGCAAACACGTCTACATTTCTTATGAGAAACTTAATCAACTCCTTTTCTCCTAAAGAGGCTGCTGAGCTCTGACCTGAAAGAACTTCTCTGGGTCACCACCAATGACCACCTTTTCTAGATCTTCACATTTTGCCCCATCAGCAGCAGTATCGGGAGGCGACACTAGGGCCTTTGATTACTATAAGCCCTTCTTAGCAGAGGCCGAGGGCTCCACATCAAGCTGATGTGAAGTGGCAGCCACCATGCACTGCCTTACTATGGATTGGCAGCCACGGACTTTGAGGACCTCGTTCCCGGACAGAAACTTCACTTTCTGATGCAAGGAGGAGGCAACAGTCCTCAAGGTATGGAGCCAGGGCCTACCGACGATGGCTATATATGGAGAGTAGGTGTCCACCATGATAAAATTCACCTCCATTATCTTTGGACCGGTTTGGATGGGCAGCCTAATCATGCCCTTTGGAATAACAAACTTCCAAGGCATCAAATCTTTTGGTTTCAACCTCAGCCCCTTGTAGAGGTCGGGGTACATAACTTCGGCCCCATTGCCATCGTCCACCATCACTCTTTTTATGTCGTAGTCCCCGATTCTGAGAATGATCACCAGCGCATCATCATAGGCCTAGGTGGTTTCAATCTTGTCTTCTTCTGAAAAACTCAAGATTGGATGAGACTTCATTCTGGCCTTTTTCGGCTCTGGTTAGGACACCTCGGCACAACTGAGCCAAAGATAACACTCGTGAAGGGCGCGTGCCTGTTCTTCTTAGTGCGGCCAAGATCACATTGATCGTCCCTAGGGTGGTATCTCTCTAGGGCTCCTGATGGGTCTAGCTGTGATGACTACTAGAATGATGTAGAAGGTGCTTTAGCTTTCCTTCTCAGACTAGCTGGTCTAGATAGTTCCAAAGGTTCCTGTAGCTTTCCGTGGTGTATCCATGGTCCTGGTGGTATTAGCAATAAAGGTTCTGATTGCGCCTCGTGGACTCTCCTACTATCTTATTCGGCCACTTAAAGTACATCTCATTCTTGATTTTCTCCAACACTCGATGTACTGGTTCTCAGAATACTGCATTGACAATTTGTGTGTTGGCTGCTCCAGATTGCCCTAAGAAATCTCTCCTCGAGCGGTTGTTATTATATCAGTCTGACCTAAAAACCTTTCTCTCCTGAGGGATAAACTTCTCCTTTCCCTTGCCTTGCAGCTAGTCTTCCTCTGCCTGTTTATACTTATCGATTCGCTTCATCAGTTGGCGCACACTAGTGGCAGGCTTGCCAGTCAAAAATTTCCTCAAACCGTGCTCGATTGGGAGGTTATTTTTGAAGGTGCTAACGGCGACATCATTGAAATCACTATCCATTTCATTATACATCTGCCAATATCTATCTGGGTAGGCCTTTAGAGTTTCTCCATTGTGCATGGATAAGGACAATAACACACTTAAGGGCCAAGGAGTTCTAATGTTTGTAACAAACCGGGAGCCAAAGGCTTGGGTTAGCTGCCTATATGAATCTATGAAGTACGTCTTTAAGCCATTGAACTACTCATCGCCACCTGTCCCAGGCTAGATGGGAAAACTTTGTACATCAGTACCTCATCTTTGGAATGGACAGCCATCCTTTGATTAAACTGGCTCACATGCTCCACGGGGTTTGTTTTGCCGTTATAAATGGTGAAGGTTGGCTATTGGAATCGTCGAGGCAGTGCAGCCCCTTCTATGTGATGCATGAAAGGTGACTTGCAGAGTTGATCCAGTGCCATTCTCATGGGACCGTTTCCCAAGCCCCCAGGAGATGGGCTTTTACACTTACGCCTCCAGTTGCACTCTTCTTCGTGTGAAAAGGTCTCACTGAGAGGGGTTCTCGATCTTTGTCTATAGTCATCATCGCTTTCATCATCGAAGGGCATGTTAGGATTAGAACGAGACTGCCTTCGTTGTGCATGGCGCAGCCTTTTCTTCAAGTCATTAATCTCTCGCTGCATGGTTTGCTTATCATTCCGTCTCTGGGATACGTGATTGCCTACACGAGTGTGGCTTCTGTTGGTTTGAGTGGTGTGCATACTTCCTTCTCGAAACCTTCCATTCTCTTTGTTTCGATTACGCTCCAGGTTGGGAAAGTTACCCTGTCGTTGGGAGCCTGCTTGATGAGGGCTTGATTCTACCATGCTTGATTGTTGCCCTTACTAACGCACAAGTTCTTCCCACAGACGGCGCCAATTGCAGGGACTAGGTTTGGACACTATTACTGTTGGATGAACTAATTACGACCCAAATATCCCAAGGCAATAAATTTATAGAAAATGGGTTTAAGAACTAGGACTTAGTGAAGGGTACAATAACTAGGCATGATTACGAGTTAATTTAGATAACAAGAACATGGGCTAAAGTATGAAACTTTGGTCTCGGTCCTCATCTGAGGAGATTATAGTCCTTATTATTTCTTCGGCACTTGGTTACAAGGGCTTCCAAGACCGTATAAATGATTCCTATGTTTTCTCCTTTTGATCTTTTTTCTTCGATCCCCCTTCCTGGAGGATTTCTTACATTATATACCCCATTTCAGTTGATCTTGACCCTCCATTTGTTGATAATGCAGGTCACTACTTGAGTGCTTGTCTCATCAGTCATCTTCCCAAATCTTCTGTGAATTGCAGCAACCAAGGTAGCACTGTTCAGGGGTCATTTCCTCATTAATGCGGCCAAAACGTTAGTTGTTGGCATTTAATGCGGAGGTGACAGTTTCTCCTTGAATTGCTCCTCCACCAAGCTCCCATGGCTGGTCCATTGTACTCATCCTTCTTTTTGGAATGCTCTGGAAGGCTACCTTTGATGGTGTGCCGCTCTTCCCTTCTATGATCTTGGTTGACCAAGGACAGGATTGTCCTCAATGATGTTCCTCGGCATTTTAGCTCTCTTTGTTCATCCTCAAACATTCCTTCCTCCTCGGCGTGGGCCTTGGGCTCAGTATAAAATAGGTCGAAGTTGTCAAATTCCTAGGCCCCACAATTACATTGTGTAAGAAACCATCCTAATACTCCCTAGTTAAAAAAGAAAAGAGAGGATTTTACCAAAATTGATGTCTCTTTTTTTAAATAATAGTAAAATTTTTAGGCACTTCTGAATGTTATCAATAAATTCTAAATTGAACTTAATCATTATTTTTTAAATTGGCAAGCACATGCGCCCCAAACTAGTAAGGATATAAAATATCAAGAAACATTCAAATTTTAGCAGAAAATGTGTAAAAAAAAAAAACAAAAATCATTGCATGGTAGTCGACACATATTTTAGATAATTGCAACCTCTTTAAAGAACAAGAACAATAATCTAACCTACAAGGCAACAAGCCTCCAGGATTGGAGTAGGCAGGTTATGCATACTACAAAGGAAACTAAACTAACTTTAAGTGAAGATGAGTGATTATAGATAACGAGTCTTAAACCTTTTTTTGTGAGGAGTCCTGGTCCTCAAGTCATTTTCTCCTTTGACAGAAATTAGACTCCCCACGTAAGTAATCATTTGCAACGATTTTGGTTCTCCACCAATTTGAAGATTAGTCATTTCTTGGGTAGAGAGGTTATACAAGAGTAATTTCCCTTCATTATTTTCCAAAAACATGCTATCATTCTTCGAAAATTCTAATGGTTTTTCAATTCCCATAAAAGGTCCAACAGTGAATAGCTTAGTCCATGCCTCCCTAACACCAAATTCTAGCAACAACCATATATGAAAAAAAAACTCTCCGACCATTCTATATCTTCTATAAAAATAACTAGAGAAACCAATTCATTTAACAAGAAAAACCTTCTTTGACTATAATGGTGATACCCAATAGCACGCACTATTATCTGGTAGAGTTGTTAGAAATAACTCATTGCTTATATCAAATGATAAAATGCATTGATTGCATTTATCACTATGACTTGCCCACCATGAAAGCACCCCTTTCGTGTATGTCCTATGACAAAGATAGTTTAAAATATTACCAAGCACGCATGCATGAACCTTTTTCCATGACATAGAATTTAGGGTGGTCACAGGACTACCCTGACCTAAATACATACATACATACATACATACATACATATATATATATATATATGTATTATGTACAAATTTTAAAATTTATGATTTTTTTATTTTAAAAGAAAAACTTGTGATTGCCCTAAATTTTTTTTAGGCCCAACATAATTAAACTTTGGACAAAATTTGGCAATAAGTTTGGTTGTAGATTAAAACTACAACTCTATTCAATATTTTTTTTATTACATATGAATTTTAACAAATTCATCATTTAATTATGTTTTCTTCTTATATCCATCATACTTGTAAAATTTTAAAAAGATTAAAGATCAATAACTATGTTGTCAATCAAATGTTTAAATTTCAAGTTTTTATAGTTTAAATTATACATAAAAAAATAAGTTTATGGATCGAATAGTAAATATCATCCGATTAGTATGAAATTTGACGTGTTTTAAGAACATAGAGAACATGCAATTCAATGGTTAGATTTTTAAAATATGTAGTAATGTTAATTTGTTTAGTGAGAGTTGTAGCCTTAGGCTACAACTAAGTTTGTAGTGAATCTTTGCTCCCTTAACAATATATTAGATCCTTACAAATAAAATGAAAAATTCTAAGAAACTTTTTTTTAACTAAATTTTTGAAGAGATGTAGCTCGTCACATTAATAATGAGATTATCATATAACGATTTTAAAATAAGAAAATTCATAGAAGGAAATTGTAAGATTTTATGTGTTTGTGATTTTAACGGATATTAACAGAGGTGTTGATTTGACAGTCATGTAAAATTATGGAGTAAATTGACCGAAATAAAAGTTTAAGGGGTGTTATGTCCACTAGCTTAAAGTTTAGGGAGTGTATGAGCATTTTTCCCATTTTCTTTTTTGAGAAGAAGCCTGCAAATTCTTTTAAGGCATGACTAGCCAAATCGGCTAAAATTACAGCTTGGATATGTGGGAGAAAAATCATCCCTCTACATCGAAAAGTCACTAGTATATCTAGCATGGTTGTGAGCAATGAAATTTTCTTGTTTCCTAGTATGGGAAAAAAAATCTTTATCATAGGATCCTAACATCAATTTAGCTTCGTCGATAAGATGACCAAAGGAAGCAAACGAAATATCTTTCACATATCAAAGGCTTGAAAATTACTTCAGAATCACCTTCTATAATAATGGTAAAGGCACCAATAATATCCCTAGCAAAGAGTAGGGCTTTCACTGCAACTATTGCTTTGACTTCATTTACAAATTATTAGAAATAAATGAGAGATATTACCTAAATTTTCTTTGGAAATTATACAATATGATTTTACCAAAAAAGGTGGTGGAGATAATGTGTGGACCAAATCACTATCTTGAGACAAATCGTGCCATTTACGGTTTACCCGATGTAGTTAGACAAATAATTCTTACACGTTGTTTCTAGGAAAGAATAGCCTTGTCAACTTTGTTGATTATCCTTACAAGTTTACATTGCAAATCTCAAATTCACAAGCAAACAACTATAGTCCGTTTGGAAACAGTTTATTTAGCTGAAGCTGAAAACTTTTTGTTGAAAGAACTGTAATTAAAATTAAAATGTAGCTGAAATAGTACAGTAAAATTTATGAATAGTACCAAAAAATGTAATGTGACTTATGAATAATACCAAAAATAAGCTAAATAGTAAAAAAAGCTAGCTTTTTAAGTCAATGCCAAATGCACACAAGAAATAGATTTTCTAAAAAGGGTTCATGTAAAAAAAAAAAAAAACATATATATGTAGTGGTAGTTTATACAGGACATCTGAGGAACAGCCAAAAGAATGGCAAACATATGAGCTAATATAAATTTTTGGGCAAATAACACTTCCCTCCCTTGAGGTTTAGAGAAATGACACTCACCCCCAAACTTGAAAGGAAAAAACACTCCCTCCCCTGAGATTTAAAAAAAATAACACTCCCCCCCCCCTTCTGTTAATATTAGTAACGGAATATAAAGCATATTACAAAACATGTTGCTTATGTTGATTTTTTAGTCTCTTATAGCATCTTTCCAATTGATTTTTTAAAGTTTGATGATCCTCTTAGATTTTTTAATCGCTCCTTTCTCTAACACTTTGGATCAAAATTTATGAAATAAAACAATTTGTTGAAACTTTCAAGCTTTTATTGTTTAAAAATGAGTTTGAAATTTTCAAAGTCACTTATCAATATAAAAAACTTTCAGAGTCAATTTTGGGAATACATTATTAACCAAAGGGTACGTTAGTGCACAACATTTTTAACGCCAATTTAACAGAGTTTAGATAAATAAATGTCAAAGGGGGGAAAATGTTTTTTTCCTTTAAGTTTGGGGGTGAGTGTCATTTTTCCAAACTTCAAGGGAGGGGAGTGTTATTTGCCCTAAATTTTTTGTTTGAAGAAGATGGAGTAGTATAAATTGGAAAAGTGTCTTAGAAAAGATTATCACAAGAACCCTATTGGAAAAGCGGTTTGGTTATGGAGAAGGTGTTTATTGATGAAGTTTTGGCCAGTAATGAGGACATACCATGATTTACAGACACCCTTGAATCGTAATAAAGACATCGCTGGCCGCCATAGCAAAATATTTATCACCAAGTCTTTAGAAAGTATTTTATTAGTCATCAATATAGTGTTTCTTCCTTTCCTAGGTTACAAAGAGGAAAATGAATGATCAACAAACATAGAGATGAGAAACTATTTGGTCTTGGGAGATTGAGTTCTTGTTTAAACTAGTTTAATAATGCGTAAATAATTTAACAAAATTGATATATTTCACTTTATATAAAGGTACAACCACTTGAAAATGAATGATAATCATTAATTTCAATTCAAAATAAAGGCTGAAAATATATTTAAAGAGGTTGATCAAATATACAATACTCAACCACCGCACACTCTTGGTGCGATGGTCACTCCACAAGTATAAATGTTTGTAAGGTGTGGGGGGTAAGGGTCGGAGTTCAAGTCTCCAGGAAGGAGTTTCACACACATATACACTTAGATTAGGCTACAGTAGAAATTATATCTTGTATATATATATATATATATACACACAACACTTAAGCCATCATAATGATTAAACTATCTTCAAGCAATATTGAGAATATATTTTTCTTAATTTTTAATGTATGCCCAGATAACTTGTGAAGCATTTTTATATTAATTAATTAAAATGAAGTTATATGACAACATAAATAAAAAGACATGAGAGTTAATATGGAAATTAAAGAGTTAGTGAAATTTTTAATCTCACATAAAAAATGAGAGAGACTTTTTTTTTTTTTTTTTTTTAATTGTGGTGATTAATAAGCTAATATTCATTGAAGCAAATAATGGGTTAAATATGTACGCAAGAGAGAGGTCAAATGAGGACATGTTGAATCTCCTTAAATAAATGTAAAATATTTATTCATTTTCTCTTTGTATGTGTTATTTCCATTACTATTGTGTATGCACCAACATAACTCATTTCAATGAAATAATTGGTTGCAAAGATTATATACATAGATTGGCAAAAAATAAACAACATTATGATAGCGATCGTGAAAAATATGACAATCAAATTATTTTTCTAAATGTCAAAAAAAAAAAAAAAAAGAAGCTTCATGAAACCTACCATTAATTCTTCTCACATCTAATTTACACTTAATTTATAAAAACAAATTGCATCGTTGTCCTAACTGAAAATGTCATAAGCATCGGTCTTGGTTTTTTCATCATTAAGAATGTCAAATAAAGAAACACTTATCAATCATCCAAGCCAAATTCCTTATCTTAAAAACTAATTACAGCAAAACTAAAACATAGATGTTTTTGGTTTGTAGTATCTGTTGTAACTTATTTACAACTTGTAAGGTGAATCCAGTTCTCACAAAAGAAATGACAATCTAAATTTTCACCCCCAAAAAAAAAAAAAAAAAAGTGTCTAAAGATAAAATTAAACGTAATTAAAATGTTTTAATTAACCAATGTCTTAAAATAGAATATTTGTTCCTAATCTTTTTCTTCTTCAATGTTAATTTTAATTTTGATAGCACAACCTGCAACATTATAGTTACAAAAAAAAAAAAAAAAAAAAAAAAAAAAAAAAAAAAAAAAAAAAAACACAAAAACACAAAAACATTATTTATGCTCTATCACATAATTATCTAAGAGAGGATTATTTTGGAGGGAAAACTTAAAGTGAATGGGATTTTTATAAAGAACAGAGTTACACCAATGTCAAACACAATGAAATATTCTTTCTATGAGACATGTTCCCTAAATTAATGTCTTGTCCTTTTTTTTTTTTTCTTCTTTTTTTTTTTTCTTTTTTCTTTTTCTGAGAAACAAACACACACACAAAAGAGGAAGAGAAAGATGTTCTAATATAAAAACACACCATAACTCTACTCAAAAGTCATGGTAACTTTTAAGAGAGGGTGTGGTAAGTTATACTACACACAACACACTCTCTTAAGCAATGTAAGACAATTGCCCATTCTTTTTTTTTTTTTTAGAAATAAACACACACACAAGGGAGAGGAAAAGGTAAATTAATGTCTTGTCCTAAATACAACATCTCTAGATAAATGCTAAGATTTTGGGGGGAGGGGATCAATATACTAACATCTACCAGAAGGCAGTGGTTCGTATTACCATGTCAATGAAAATGAAGATTGGTGTCAAATTGTCAATGAATAGTGTCATAAGGCACACAAAAAGACCATTGAAATAGAGGAAAACGTTGTCTTTTTTTGAAGGTAACACAAATAACCAAGTATATTCAAGATGCTCTAGATATAGATATTTCCTTCCTTCATTATTAAGATATTATTGGAAATAGTAGACCATATTGATTTGGGAACTTTTTTTTTTTTTTTGGGAGAAATTATTGATTCCGGAACTTAATGGTTTGTTTGGATTGAGGGAGAAGGGAGGAGAAATAGATTAGAGTTGGCCGGCAATTAAGATAAATTCAACCAACTCTTTTCTACTCTCTCCCTTAATCCAAACAAGCCATAGTATTCAATAAGATATTTGTCTTTAAGATAATTCTTGATATTGCTGCTTTTTTTTTTCCACAAAAAATTTCAAGAATAATGAGGTCCAAAACTATATATATCTTCATCTCCAATAGCTGGCCATGAATTGAATACTCAAGGTCGTATATCCTCTAAAGGATTAGATAAATAAAAATAAAAATAAAAAGGTTAATCAAAAGAACATAGAAAACCTCGCAAACTAGTAAACATGTTTTATTTGGGCTTGATTATATACTAGGTGGGACCACACGTGCAAGGCACGTGCTGGCTTTAGTAAAAAAACAAAGGTAATTGATTTTTAACATTAAGGAAAAATATAAATCAATTGATTTTTAAAGTAATTTTTAACGTGCATATGTATTTTATCATCAAAAGGGACATTAAATTGATCATATCTAAAAGAAATACAAAGATTATAATAGCTAATATAATACGTCATAACATAATATATTAATAAAGTTCAAATATATGCATGTGCTTTGAAATGCACTGTAGTATAAGTATGTAGGTTGTACATACTTCAAACATATACATGTGGATGATATGTAAATCATATACATGTGATTTGAAAGGCACCATATGATAAGTATATATGATGTGCAAAAAGAAACCCAAAATGTTGATTTCTAATAATAGGCACATAATGGGGTAACAAAAATGAGGTAATGTTTTGATGACTTCATTCAGTTATATGAAAAGACAAAGTGATACATTATATATGAATAATGTATCTATTTGTCTATTGTATGTGCCTATTTTTTTTTTTTTACACAGTTTCAAAAGGAGAAGTCTTGCATTACATAATTCTTTTTGAACTTCATTTTCATGGATTTTCTTGAGGTGAATCATGAATGACAACGATGTTGAACTTATAGCGTGGTTCTGCAGGGGTGTCTAGCTTTATTGCTTTCACTTGGATGAGAAAGTTCCTATCAGCAGAGAGCTTGGCAAAGCTTTCAATATTTTTAATTCCATCCTATAACGAAATAAGAATACTTAATTAAACTAAAATAAGGATTTGATCAAACTTAAATTTAGAGAAAATGCGGAGCAAGCAAAAAATGCAGCAACACGCAAGAAGAAATCACAGTATGTAGCAACCAGAAAATGCGCAGCAACCAGAAAATGTAGTAACCCAGAAACCAGAAAATGCAGCAACATGTAGGAAGAAATCATAGAATGCAGTAACTAGAAAATGTGCAACAACCCAGAAACCAGTAACCCAGAAATCGTAGAATGCAGTAACCAGAAAATGTGCAGCAACCCAGAAACCAGTAAACCAAAGCAGTAACCCAGAAACCAGAAAATGTGCAACAACACAAAACAGTAACCCAAAAAACACAAGCAGACCAACCAGAAAAGAAAAAAACCTAAAATTAGCCATACAAAGCACAAATGAAAGAGTTTTTTGTAATTTATGCTTAAATGTTTCTATTGTGTCATAGGTTGTTTTCTTGATATGTTAAACTATGATTCTCCATATACACTGCCTATTTCACAGAGAATTCTCTACTGGTTTGACATCTAAAAAAAAATTATGAATTACAATGTTTGCAATTAAGACAAACCAAGAAATACCCATACAGCCAAAGTTTGGTCAAATTAAGATTATAACAAAGACTAATCTTACACACTATACAATTATATGTATAGACAATTTTCAAACTTATACAATGGAATTTGTATGGATTACTCATTAACACCCAGAATACAATAACAGTTGTAGAAAGTTGTTTATAGATCTTACACACAATAGAAAGTTATCACACACAAATCATATGTATAGATAATTTTCATAGACTTAAACAATGGAATTTGTATGGATTACATTTATTATTCTTATAAAGTGCCAAAAGGTCAAGTCATACATCAAAAATACGAAGTTTTTCATATTTTGTTATAAAAGTAAAAAAATTAGCTTTTAAATTTTGTCATGTTTGTATGTGAGAGTGAATAAACTATTTATTTAAAGATTAGTTATGATTGTTTATTACCTTTGTAGTCTCGTTCATTAACTTAATTGCTGAGCCTGATAAAAACTTTTCAGCCTCATCTCCAAATAGAGTTGCCATTATATGTCCAGTCACATCGTCCAACTTAACTTCAAGTCAACATCTAGAAGTTGGACAACGAAATTAATAATTAATCTTTTAAAATACTAAAACATGAACTCAATTAAGGGTTGTTTTTTTTACCCCTCTTAGTTAACAATTCCACCAAACTCTTTTTTAATGCATCCTAAACTATTACAATCCACATATCAATAATCCACAACAAAACCTTTGGTCGAGAAAACAAAAAATAAACATTATATGTAAGACCCAAGTACAAAAACACAGCACTACAGCTAGTTTGGTTATTTAAATAGAATTTTTCATTTTTCAAAAATCAAATCAACAAATTAAGCCACAATCCAACTCAAGTCAATAAAACCAACATCAAGCTACTTGGAACAGCTATACAGTTAACACTAACAGTACACAATAATAGTTGCAAAAAGCTATTTATAGGGCCTACACAAACAGCGGAAAACTATCACACACGTCAAATATCAAACAATTTCCCTAGACTCAAGCAACAGACTTTGCATGGACTACTCACTAACAACTCTCCAAAATCAATAATCTCTAAGAAAAATTCAACAAAAAAATGATAATGTGATTAGGTTAATTGACTTCTATAATGCTAGAAAACATGCATGCTTTTCTTATAGTTCTCACAAATGAGAAAGATTTTAAATTCAGCAGGCTAAACTCCCATTACATTGAGGTCCTTTAGTTGGCTGTCATACCAAAGAAAAGAACGAAAGCAGTACAAAATTTAAGGAGGGAATGAAAGAAGAATGCAATGACTAATCTATAAGTATCGGTACATACAAGAACTACCAATTTCATTAACATTTCAAACTCTGTTTTAAATTGTTCAAGGTGTAGTCTAAAAATTCCCCATGCAAATAAGCTTTAGCCATCCAATTATATGATAGTGTTTTAGGGGTAAAATGAATAAAATTGATTAGGATAAGGGAATTATAGATTTAGGTAACTAACCTTATATGTTCCCATCACTTAATATGCTCCATATTATGTAGAAAAAAATAATTTATTCACACATCCAATGTTAGAGCATAGATGACAGCATCCTCTAAAATTAAAATAAATAAAAATGTAGGTGATTGCTTTTTGGTAAATCAGTAAATTTTCACTAAACAAAACAAAGAAATATACAAATTAACAGCCCTACGAGACAGTAGAACCAAACATATCACAAATACCAAGCTAAAAGTACAAGAGAAGATACTAAGGCAACTATAAAATAGCAAAATCAGCAAACAAAAAAAAAAAAAAAAAAAAAAGTATGAAGCACAGTGTAGGTCCTGAAACAATTAGAGGCTCTCTAGTTAAAAAGACAAAATACAAAGTATTTATTTCAGGTAAAAGACTCACCAGTGATTTGCTAAATGAATAAACCAAAGAAAAATTTAGAGATATAGAGTACTAAAATTCGTAAATTTGTTAAATATTTTTTTTTTTTTAAATTAATATATCGTAAGATTTAGTTAATAAAACTAAAGGAGGAAAGAATAAAGTGTAAGTACCCATCTCAATCCGTCTGCATCTATGAATGTTCTTCTAACTGCATTCAAAGTTCCAAATACCATTAGAATTCTACTAAGGCCTCAAAAACAAAGAAAAAACCCAACTGTTCAAAGCTTGGCACTTGAGTATGTTATACACATCAAGAATTAAAGTTTCTACAGATCCATTAAGAAAGAAGAAAAGAAAAAACAAATCATACAAAGATCAAGAATGAACCAGTAAGTGACACAAAGCATAAAATTGATCACTTGGCAAAATTGTATTTCTAAAAAAAAAAAAAAGAACTTGAAAATCCAAATCAGAATTGAACAATTTAACTTCATAACCTCTGAAAACTCCTAGAAATTCACAATAACAATAGAAAAAAAAATAAAAATAAAAAAAAAACAAAAACAAAACAAAACCAGAAACAAAAACATTTATGGGTCTCATTATTTGCAGTCAGATTTTCCTATGTTGATACAATACTCTTTCTATATATATACAAACATAAAGAGAGAGACCTTTATTCAGAAATCATGGCCCCAATACAATACACTAAAAACAAAAAACAACAACCACTACATCTTCTTCATCCGAAAATTCAGTTGTTAAAATTTTAAGAAGAGAACTTTAGAAAGAGAGACCTGTATTGTGATTAGTTGAGAATGCTGAACCACAAAACAGTAAAAAGTTTTATCTGATCTTCCACTCCTCTCTCTCAACTTCCAAGAAACCCATACACATTGACAATCTCCACCAACAATTTCAACTTTCAAACAACTTTCAAAAAAAGCACAAAACCCACGGCCATCCTTTAAATCACACAATCCTCTACCCCTACAAACCTACAACCATCTATCTTTAAGCCTTATCTCCCCAAATATGTATGGATTGCAATAGAACCACACACGTACTCAGCTAAGCTTATCTCTTTGTCAGAGTTTGCGAAGAAGAACATATTTTTTCCACTTTTGCCCGCCAAACTTGCTTTTCTTTCCCAGGCAAAATCGTTTGATCAACTATAAGAGATACAAAAGAGATGTGGCTGTGGGTTATGCGTGTGGTTTTTTTATTTATTTATTTTTTTTTTATTTATAAATTAAGCCCATATAAGCCCAATTAAAACAATGATAAGCCCAAATAAAACAATGACAAGATAAAGACAAAGCAATAGAGTGTAAGGTTGTTCAGGATCCGACCGGCAAGAGAGTGGGTTTGAGAGAGGCAAGGAAGAAAGACATATACGGCTATAGGAAAATCTTAAGAGCTTTAGGGTTTTTTAATAGATTATATATATATATATATATATTTGTGTATATTCTGATACCAAAACAACGTGTTTTGGATCTGATATTAAGTTTAATATTAGTTCCAAAACTACGTTGTTTTGCTATTAGCTTAAAAAATAAATAAATAAATAAATAAAAAAAACGATAGCAACACAATTTTAAACCCTAGAATTACTTTAGATACCCACATCCTCACTCTCTCATCAACCACCCAAGCCCCAAAATCTCCCTCTCCCTCTCTCTCTCCCTCTCCCATAAATGTCTACCTCCTCTCTCTTTCTCTCTCCTCACTTCTTTGCCTCCACCCCCACTGCTTGCTACTTGCTACCACCGTATTTTCCCCCTTAATATCACAATTCTTGGAGTGTCACTCTTTCCTATGCTGTTTTCGCTATTCTCAGAAAGTTTTACAGAAGATTTCAAATTTTGATGCTCCTCATTACAATGCTTAAGGTTTGTTTATGTATTTTATTTTCAATGGTTTTGAATGATCTTTTATGGATTCAGTTTTTTTTTTTTTTTAAATGGGTTTTTTGTGATTTGAAATAAGATATTTTTGAGATAAAGATTGTGAATTTGTTTGTGTTTGTGTGTTTTCTTTTGTTTCTTTTTTCTTTTTATGGTATATTTGGCTTTTTGAATGATTATGATGGTGTTTGAGTTGTTAACTACGTTGTGTTTGATTTTGGCCAGTGATTAACAAAACCAGATTTTTATATAGTTAATAGATATGGATTCAGTTTATTTTTTTATTTATTTTTTCTTAAATGGGTTTTTTGTGTTTTGAAATAAGATATTTTTGAGAGAAAGATCGTGAATTTGTTTGTGTTTGTGTGTTTTCTTTTGTTTCTTTTTTCTTTTTCTTTTTTTATGAATATTTGGCTTTTTGAATGATTATGATGGGGTTTGAATTGTTAACTACAGTGTGTTTGATTTTGGGCAATGATTGAGAAAACCAGAAATTCCTAAGCCGATCTGGTCCTCTCATCCTGAAATGATAGAGAGAAAAGATAGAGAAGAGATATAGAGAGTTCTTCAAGACCAAAGTGCAGTCAAAACACATCATTTGGCACTCCACAAACAGACAAAATATAGAGACTCACCAAAGTTGCGCTGTAGATGAACAGTGTGTTAACACTGAGTGCACAGTGCCAAAGCACTGTAGCAGCATAGACGCTTTTTATATAGTTAATAGATTAAAAAAAAAAAAAAAGGTTTTATTTGGGCTTTAATTTTTTTTTTTTTTTTTTACACCAATACTACCACCACTTTCACACTATAGTTAAATGAATAGGCATGGACCTAATTTTTCCACTGAAAATGGACATGGACCTTTGGGCCTGCAATGTTGTATTTAGACCATTATCCTCACTTCACAATATAATTATGAAAAATATTGGGCTCTCACCTTTGGGCTCCAATGCATCAAGAATTATATCGTATAAAATAGATCAATTGCCTTGAAAGGAAGTCAACGAAAACAATCGCCAAAAAGAATCCTCTAAACACAATAGACAAAACAGAAAAAGAATATGATTTTTTATAATCCTGACATTATTTTCTTTTTTTGACATCAATCCTGACATTATTTTCATCTCTTAAGATGTTTACTCAAATGAAATTTCTTCAATATAAATCTGATTTTTATGAGAGACACTGTTATTTTTTGGATTGATAAATAGTGAGGGAAAAGGAAGAGGTGCGATTCGAACCATATACATATGATACTACAAAGAATATCATTATCATTAAATTATCATTTTCAACGTTCCTTACAAGAAAGAGATTAGGCAACCACGAAGGTTTTCGCTAGATTCAAGGGGATTTACATGGATATCATGTGCTTGTAATTATACAGTAAGTTGTATGTTGCCTAAAATGGAGCTACAATGACGTGTAATATATTCACTAATTAGAAATTTACAAGGCCACCCCACTTTTTAGTTTTCACAAGATTTTTATTTTAATTTTTGAAACATTCGTAAGATTAATTAAAGCCAAATTAAAGCAAAGCCAATTCATATACAATTTCCCCTAAACAATAATGGGCTTGCTTCATTTATAAGCATAAGGGAGTCCAACCATAATGTTTTTCAAGACAAGAGTATGGTATCACAAAATTAACTATATTATTTTTATAATTAATGTTTCAATATTTTTATAATAAAATTATAATAACTGCTTACATTTTCCTTATTTTAGTACTCTCCATGAATCCGCTATATTTGTTTATAAAACCGACAGAAAGATAATCTCAAACTAAAGACATAAAGATTACTTACAAAAACAAAAACAAAAAACAAAAAAAATGAACTAAAGACATAAAGACATAAGTGGTGCCACATATTTTGAAATTTAAAATCAATACTCATCCTTTATTATGAACCCTCTATCCAGGAAATTAGAGGTAGCAATCTGCATTTCTTTTGCATATGATTGCTTCTTAAAATTCCTTTTTTTTTTCCCTTGGAAGTTTCTTAACTCTCACGATTACCCATTTTCAAATGAATCTAAACCAAAATTTTGGTGTTGAGATAAATGTGTGTGCACCTAATACATGCCAGAAGTCCATGTAGGCACATGAAGGCACTCTCTTAGCATACACACCTTTAATTCTTATCTTTTAAGTTATTGGCACATCATATATGTGAGGGATAGGAATTTATTTTTATGTATCACAAGTGAGCAGATTCCTAAGTGATATGGAGAGTACAATTTTAATTATCGAGTACCTTGGGAAGAAAGGGTTATATTAAACGCATTAAATGTGATATAACTTGCCATGCATAATACAATCATGCAACAGGTTCCTTTAACACCTTACCTTGATTCTCAAAAAAAAAAAAAAAAAAAAAAGTAGAGTATAGTAATAAGGATTATTGCATGATTTCATTATATTCAATGTTATCAGCATTTTTTTCATGCACAATATTATCAGCATTTTTTTTCATGCATATGTTCATTTGCCGTATTTAGTAAAAAATTTCAATTGTAAAAATATTACAAACATTTAATGCATTAGAGTGGTAGAAGATGCTATATAATCCCAACCCTTTATGTATTATTGTTATAACTTTGTAAGATTGTGTGGTGCATGTAAGGGAGCAAAATGAAATTGCTTTTGTCTTTGTGGTTGGTTTTTGTGATTGGGATTGTTGATGGTGAGGTAGATTATGATTATTTTTACCTTGTGTTGCAATGGCCGGAATCCTACTGCAACACAGGTAAAGTAACATGCTATGATGATGCCTGGGAATATCGATTCACCCTTCATGGGATGTGGCCCCAAAAGAATGGGCACGGGGTCTCATGTCCTGGAAGTCCTGACTTTCATTTCAATGAGGTAATAAAGACTATATTTTTGTCATAAAACAATCATTTTAGTACTAGCAACCATTATTAGTTTTATTTGGCTTAGGAATTTCTTATACTTCACATAACCTGCAGGTGCAAAGCGGTTCGAATAACCTCCTAGGTAGAATGGACCGTTGGTGGCCAAGTTTCAATGCAGCACACAAAAGAAGCAATAAACCTTTTTGGAATACCGAATGGAAAAAGCATGGCACATGCACTTCCTTCACTCAATCTGAGTACTTTGAAAAGGCTATTTCTAGAGCAGAATATCTTAACCTATACCTTATATTGTTTAAAGCAGGTTTGCATATTTATTATAATGTTGAATTGTGTTTAAAAAATTATTATACATTGTGTATTTTTCCCTTAATAATTTATTGTGCTATTCTTAAACAGGAATTCGGCCTGGCATGCAAACTTATACCAGTGAAATCAAGAACGAAATTGAAATGACGTTCAACTTGAAGCCAAGGATTCAATGCAATGAGGACCAATATGGAACCGTACAACTTTACGAAATAACATTTTGTGTGGACAAAACTGGAACACAATTTCTGAATTGTACTTACAGTGCTGCCTGTAATCGAGAACCAATCGCATTTCCCAAAACCTATTATCAGTCAACAGCACAGCAGTGTTCCTATAGAAGTTAAGATTTAGTCTACGTAATTATATTTGGATCTGTCGCCTTCTTTTTTCTTTTCTTTTTCTTTTCTTGAGAAAGCAATACTCGTATTTTATTAATAAAACGCTAATGCTTCAATTCGATTGTGTTATTTTCCATACAAATATAACAGTACTGGTATTGTCACGTTAACATAGACTTAACATGTATTATACCATTGCTTGTGTACCATTGCTTCTTTGTCACGTTGCACCTACAATAATAAATCAATAGCTTAAATTATAAAAGAAAAAAAAAATTCACTTTTAATATCTTACACCAACACAATTGTATGGTGCAAGGTACTCGGTTTTGATGAGGTGTGAGATTTTTATAACACCCAGTATATACCCTCATCTCACATAAATAAGAGTCATGTACTATTGAGTCCCCCCTGCCACGTCAACATGCATCGCAGCAAGTTATACTCTGTTGATTGTTGATAACTTAAAGGAAGAACTATTACGGTATAACCCATTTTCAGATACAAAAGTGGTCTCCAATTTGAGGTCTGGTGAGTACTTGAAGCACTTGGTTGAATGAATCAGGTGGAGAATTAACGCTGGCTAAAGCATATTTTTCATTTCCTAATGCTGAGTGATACATTGGCAATGAGCCAATGAAAAGTTTTATTTATTTATTTTATTTATTTATTTATTTTTTTTTGGATAAGTTTGTTTTAAAGACATAAATTAGTAGGATAGTGTCTTATTTTATAAACATTTAAGTAGAGTTTGAGATATATTTTTACTAGGTTGTTTCCAAATTTTGTCTCTACTAAACCTAGGATCTAGAGATAATTCCGAACTATATAAAAGTTTAGTCCAAAAAGAAGAGAATCATGTTATAGATAATATAGATTACATTAAAAGTGTTCTTTAGTAGCCAATTATGTTTTAAATAATTTTTTAATCAATTAAAGTAGTGATATAATAAATAGAAAGAGAAGAAAAATCACTTTTCTCCTTGTGTGGCCCTTAACACAAAGCTAGGCACAAACGAGAGGAGATGAGGATCTTTCCTCTGTGCCTGTGGTTACAAAAGGAAACCCACGTTGAAAAGGGAAATCCAAGACCTAAGAGTATTTAAGGCTCTCAAAACATGATTAGCCCCCAAAAAATAAAAAAGAGTTCAAGACGGACAAGATTTCTTCAATAATGTGCAGGATTAACTAGTGGGAAGGGGAGGAAGAGCATGTCTCAGGATCAATGACATTTGAGTTCAGCTATTCAAACCAAAACCTTATTTATTCGACTTTCATACGACGACAAGCCAGCTGAGCAATGAGCAGGACGGGGCTCCACCAATAGAGCGTCATCCATATCCAAATTATCTACCTAAATATTCAGAATATCTTGTTGGTAAAACTGTTTTATACCAATGCATTTTCATAAAATTTTATGCTCTCTATATCGATTAAGAATACATTCAACATGTGATGTAATAAGATATATTGCATAGATATCTCATCCATCACATCTTCGCTGTGTCTGTAACTTTGAAAAACCTAATGTTAATATCAAAATTTTCACACTTTTTGCCTTGAGGTTTAGTGAATGAAGCCTATAGGTTTGAAAAAAAAAAAAAAAAAAGCAGAGAGAGAGAGAGTTAGCACCTAGGCCCAAGGATAGCCCAAATATATTGAAGAAAATAGAAAATGCCCACAAAAAGTCTTTTGCTAAGTAACATTGGGTATGAGAATAAGTGGGCTCATGAGCGACCCAAGACCCTTGCATAAGGGAATGATACGAAATGGGCTCAAAATGCCCAACCCATTTGTATAAAGGAGTTAGAAGAAAAAGAATAAAGAAGGAAAATATGCCGTGAAAGGAGAAAATTCTCAGATATTAAAGGTTGCAGAATATCCAACCGGTAAATTAGTACAGAATGAGATAATTCCTAAGTTTCAAGCTGCAGAACAAGATCCAATGGGTAAGCATGGTAGGCAAATAGGTTCACCCAATCTGTATCCTAGACATAATGAGAAGGTTTAACTTGTCATTATTGAGATTTAGGGAGGTGTGGTTTGGTAGAGGAGAAGAAGATCCTAGTTGTGGTGATCTACCGCAACTCTTTAGAAGTTACTTTTGCTAGGATAAGCACTCATACCAAAAAAAGAAAAATTTGTGGATTATCATGAGATGCATGTCAAAGGGTTGGTTTATGCCAAGCCAAATAGCATTAATGGTCTTCCACCATTTACGCTAAATAGAGACAAACTATAAACCCACCAAAAAAACCCAAAGAATTCTTTCATTGTAATCCAAAAGAGAGAAAAAATGAGTCAACAAATAGAGGGAAAAAGAATGATATAATATAATAAATAAGAGAAAAGGTTGAGAATTTGCACCCAATAGTGTTCTTGCACCTTTTCGTAGAATACATCTAGTGAGAGAGATTACCGCAGAATAGTAGTATTGACATGTACTACTAGGAAGCTTCCTCTCTCCCATGAGACACGTCTCTCTTAAGTTTCTCAATATTCATCTTTATATGCCCAATCTGATTCACATTCCAAACCTCATGGCTCTGTTCCAACTCTAGGCAATAAGACAATGTGAGTCGAAGTTGAAATCTTTTTTTTTTTTTTCCTACAAAATGTATTTTATACATATATGTGTTAATGCGTATAAGTGTAAGTGTGTGTGTAGATATATATGAGAATATATATGCTAACATGTTGTAAAATAATATTTTCTTGATGAATACTTTCTTTGAGATTTAGTATTTTTTGTGAAGGACTTATAATAGTAGAGAAAGCGAATTAATGATCAATCTGCAGAAAGTGGAGAACAATCCATTCTATGCAGTAAATCTCATTAAATAGTTGAATAATGTTCCTTCTACAGAAAGTGGAGAACAACCCCTTCAATGAGAGTAGAATAAGCCCATTTCATAGCAGCACTCCTTGGACTAGACTAAATGTTTATGCCTAGATTGACAACGACAAAAAAATGGGACCCTTAGGCTTGACTTCATTCTTAGAAAAAGCCTAGACTAAAAAAACTCTAATAGATGTAAGACACATGGCTAGGTGTAAATAATGAAAAAATGACCATCAACACCTAATAATGGCAATTTGGTTATCACCATTTCTGCACATTGTTAAACAAGAATCATGGCATAACTTGTAGTTGAGGTAGAAATAAAGTCATAAAGGTGTGCGTCCAATCCATCAATCCAACGAAATCGGTCCAATCGAACCCAATGCCTAGACATGGCAAAACAGGTCAGAATTTTCTGACTCGACTTGAAAAATACCTGACCTGAACCCGATTTTTTTACCCAAAGCAAAAATAAGTTGATCTGTGACCCAACCCGAGACTTGATTCGATCTCAAACCATTTAAAATTTTTTTTTTTTGGGTAAAAATAAAATAAAATTTAGACAATATTAGTTTAATTGTTTGTTATGAGCTTTAAGAAAACAATTAAGAAATTTACATAACTGTAAGCAAATTAATTAAAAAATGGTTAAGAATTCTTTAATGAGTAAAAAATTTTAGATATCAAATAGCAAAGTACATGTTAAGATAATCTGATTACAGTAGAATTAAAAATATAAATTTAAAATTGTAGACATGTGTGAGAAACATTCATAAGTGTAAAAATAGTAAAGCCATATTATCAAATTAGTGTAAATTATGAATGCTTAGACCTATTTTTTAACAATTTATATTCAAAATAAACAACTTTTCAAAATAAATTATGATATTTTCTAGAGTGTGTGTTACTTAACAATGATATGATATTCATAAAAGAGACCATGTCTAAATAAGTAAACAATGAAACTTTAATGTATATCTCAAATTGAAATAAAGTGCCTACCACAATTGATAATAGATTATAAAATTAACTTTCATAATTGTAAATTTCTTATATGTTTTTATTATTTGTCAAATGAGTTATCCAATAAATCATTTGTAATTTTGTTTTATATTTTGGGATGTTGATATTATATAGAAATAAAACTTGTGTATTTGTTTTACTAATCATTGTATTATTTTGTTTTAGATAGCAATATTAGGATTTGTGTATAATTTTAAAATTATTGAATAAGTATTAATAAGTTTAACTGAGTTCATTCTTGATATAAGTGGTAAATCCAAAGTAATACATTTTACATCAAGTAATTTGTTGCATGACTTTCTAAATGGCAAATACATGTTGTTTTCTTTATAAAAAAATAAAATAAAATAAAAAAATTCATGTGAAAAATACAGGTCAACCTGACCTGACCCGCAACCTAATTAACTTGAACTTATTTGACTCGTAACCTGATTGACCCGACCCATTTTGCCATGTCTATTGATGCCTCAAGTTGGTGGATTGAGATTTTATTTTGATTCTTGAATTGAATGGAGTTCAGATATAAAGTTTATTTAATTATCCTTATTTTATTTTATTTTTGGTTTGATTTATTTTGGTATTTTATGAATTAATTTAATGAATTTGGAAATTTGTAATATAATTAAGATATATTATGTGAATTATAGTAATGATTTAAAAAATAATTAAATGATTAATAAAAGTCTAATTTTTTTATAATGCATGAAACATGTAAGTCCAACCCATCGCTCAACTCATGAATCCAACCAAACCCATGTAGCTGAGGTTAGGTTGATTTCTACGCATGTCATGAATTGGGCTAGATTGTGAATTTTTCAACTTGAAGAGCTTGGATTGGGTTGAAAAAGCTCTTTAACCCAACTTCCCTAATAGAAATCGCATCCATATGTATGACGTAATTAATTAGTATACATGGTTTTCAAACTTGGATTAGATTATATGGTTTGACTTGGTTAATTAACTGGGAACCCCTCACCAATACTATTCTTTTAGCCCTAAGAATTGTACTAAAAAAAAAGCAAAGACCTATTTGAACCGGAGTTGAACAACAACTGTTTGAAAACCATGGCTGGTTCTCATGATTTAGTTGAACAACAAGCTTAGAGCACCTAATTGCCATTGTTGAAGTTTCAACAACGCAATGGCGGAGCCAAAAATTTATATTTGGGGGGGGGACATAAAATTAGACAATTAATTATTTCTCTGTATATATATTAATTATATCCATACTAATAGTAATATTTATACAATTAAATAATCAGAACCCAAGAGTGTATTATTTCTGAATTACCATCTCCTAAACTTGTCCATGAATCTATATTTTTCAAATTAAATTATCACCCATTAAATATAACTAGTTTGTCACCTCGTATACATTTAAAGATATACAATAAAAAACATAATATAATTCCTATATATAAAATTTAAATACTATTTATAGTCATTTTTATATTTTGTTAACTCTTTAAAAAAAAATTGTAAGAATATTATTAAATATAAAATGTAAATTGTCCATTTTTTAAAAAATTATTGTGAAGCACATTTTTCTACTTAATATTCACTTGGATGAATATTATAATGTAGGAGTAGTCTGCATAGCTCCACGCTTTTGTCGAAAGGATTTTAACCACACACATGGTTATCTAATGGAGGTGGATAATTTCTTAAGAAGCGTTATATCCATAATATTTTTACAACAATTTCACAAGGAATCTTAAATACTAAGTTGTTACTAATTCTAATTTTAATCCACAACTTAAATAATTTTTTTTGCGCACTCGTAACAACTAATAATAACATACTACTTAAGATTTGTTGTAAAAATATTATAAATATATTATTTCATTATTAAAATAACCCTAATATATATATACACTGTCAACCACAACATATATTTTTCGGCTTTGTTTTTAAATGGGGCGGACAAACGAATGTTCCGCTCTTCTAGGCCTTTCTAGCTTTTGTTTTGCCTTTGTTTAATTTTTGTTTTTTATAAAATTTCATGGGGAGTGGCCAAATGAGTCTGAGCTCTTAACCTTTTTATTGGGTCTTAAAATTTAATGGCGGCCTTTGTTCAAGCTTTGTTTTTGTTTTGTTTTGTTTTGTTTTTTTTTTTAATTCATGGGAAATATCTCTCTTAACTTCTTTTTTTTTTTTTTTTTTTTTTTTTATATATATCGGGTTTCATAAAAATAAAATAAAATATATTGGCTAGCCAAATGGGCTTGAGCATGACTTCAGATAATTTAGACATATACATGCATAAATTTTTTATTTTTTATTAAAAAAATAAAGACTATTTAGCTCAAAAAAAAAAAATTTTAAGTATTATATGTTTGGAGAATTTGACTTCACTCAAAGCTTGAAGGGAAAAAATACTAATCACCTTGAGGTTTAAAAATATTAACACACTCCCATTCTGTTTACGTTAATAACGAAATATTTTAAATTTTACAAGATTTCTTTACTAAAATTTATCCATGGTTAGTAAAAACATAATTGATAAATTTAAAATAAAAATACAAAGTTTATCAAGCACTAAAATTTTTTTTTTTTTTTCTTTCTTCAAGTTTAAGGTGAAGTGTCATCCCCTCAGATCTCAAATGAGGAGAGTGCAATTACCCCTTAAATTTCATGGTTTCCTTCCAACTATTTTTAGGTGGAATTTTCTATAATCTTAGAATTTTAATTAAAGTGTTCTCTATCTGTTTTGTGCAAGTAATATGATCGGAAAATGAAAATAAAAAAAAGATTGTACCCTGTCTAGATTGTATGATCTAATATATGGGATATCCCCTCATTCTGAGTGTATATTGTGTTGTTTCTTCCCTTGGAAAGGTAAAAGAATTATTACACTACACACTATGAGAAACCATCCTAATATATTAATACTGCCTAGTTAAAAAAGAAATGAGAGGACTTTACCAAAATTAATGTCTCTTTTATATATATATATATATATTAAAGGTAAACTTTTTAAGAACTTTTAAATCTTACCAATAAATTTTAAAATTGACCTTAATCACTATTTCTTTATAATGCCAAGCTCGTACCTTGCATGTACTACCTAAACTAGTAAGGATTTAATATAAAATATCAAGCAACATTCAAATTTTAGTAGAAAATATGGTAAAAAAATCTTTGCATGATACTCGACACATATTTTTTGTAATTGGAACTTTTTTAAAGAACAAAAAACAAAACAATAATCTGACCTACAAGGCTACAAGCTTTGAGGATAGGAGTAGGCAGATTATGCATATTACAATGGATACTAAACTAACTTTAAGAGAAGATGAGTAATGATATAGATGAGTCTTGAACCTTTTTTACGAGCTGTCCTGGTCTTCTAGGTCATTTTCTCCCTTGAGAGAAATTAGACTCTCCATGTAAGTAATTACTTGCAACCATTTTGATACTCCACCAATTCGAAGATCAGTCATTTCCTGGGTAGAGAGGTTATACAAGAGCAATTGCCCTTCATTATTTTTCAAGAGCATGCTGTTATTCTTCAAAAATCCAAATGGTCTGTCAATTCTCATAAGAGGTCCAATTGTGAATAGCTTAGTCCAAGAGTCACTAACACCAAATTCAAGCAACGACCAAATATGAATACAACTCTCCGACTGTTCTATATCCTCAATAAAAATAACTAGAGAAACCAATTCATTAAGCACAAAAAACCTTCTCCAACTATAATTGCAATACCCAACAGCACTATCATCTGGTACAGTTGTTCTTAGAAATAACTCATTGCTCATATCAAATGATAAAATGCACGGAAGATAATCATCACTACAATGCCCGCACCAAGAAAACATCCCTTTTGTGTACGTCCTATGACGATTATAGCTTACAAATTTATCCGGCACCCAAGCATTAACTTTTTTCCATGAATTAGTACTTAAACAATACACCTCAGCTATATTAAAATTTTTTCTTTCTAAAAAGGTTAATTCAGGATTAGAGTAGTCATCGGCATTTAAGATCATGACCACCTTGTAGTCATTAGTTTTAATGTCGAAACCAAACCCAAGATCAAGAAGGCAGGTTTTGCTTTGTGGATAGGATATGCGGGACTTGGGAACAACTTTTGTTTCTTTTGTTGCAGGGTTCCACAGAATAATATTAAAGGGGTAGTCAGCATGCAAACAAATAAGACCATTGGATGAGCCGATGATGTCAACTCTTACCTTCATATCAAAACCAAAATAGAGTGAAGGAAGAACTTGTGTTGAAGATATCTCAAGAGTTTCATAAGGAAGCTTGGCGAAAACATAATTATGGGAAGTTCCCTGGAGAAGAAGCAAACTGCCATTCTTATTCTTGTTAGAGATCGTCTGATTGTGCAGAAGATGTCTAGTGATGAAGTTTTGGCTACTAATGAGAACACACCAAGATTTACAGACACACTTGAATCGCAATAGTGACATCACTGGCAGCCATAGCAAAATTTGTATCACCAAGTCTTCAGGCAATTCTTCATTGATTGTCAGCATTGTGTACCTTTGTTTCCTTGGTTACAAAGAGAAAAATGAATTATTAATAAACACAAAGATGAGAAATTGTGTGTTCTTGGGGGATTGAGTTTTTTTTGTACATATATTACAAAAATTGCAGAATTTCTTTTTTAAAATTTTAAATTTTATAATTCGATAGATAGGGGTGAGGGAATTTGAATATTGGATGTCTCATTTTTTATAAAAATAAAAGATGCCAACCAATTGAGCAACAAAATTTTTGGCAATAAAGGAATAAAATTAAACCATATTATGGTGATATGGTATAATTATATTTTCTTTACAAATAAGTTCTTAAGTTGTATGTGAGTCATATAAGTTCTGGCAATAATTAATATCATGGTTGGTAATTCTTTTCTAGTAAGTACCCAACTCACACACCTATGTAACAAAATTGAAATTGAGATCTATATGTTATTTTTTGTTGTATTTATTTGTTGTATTTATTTGTATAACAAGTGGCAAAAACAAAGCTCCTTTTTTCTTTTCTTTTTTTGAAATAATGGGTACGTAACGCATACATATCTAAAAATTCAAAAATCTGTCATGTCTCAAAGTTTAAAGAAAGAGAAGGGGGGGGGGGGGGGGGGGAGGGGACAAAAACACCAGGAAGAAAAATTATTTTAATGATTTTTTATGTTCCTTGATATATGCTAATCTTATATTTCTTCCTAGTTTTCTATTTAAATTTCAAATTGATTTCTTTCCTAGTTTGTCTTTATCATAGTTTTTCTATTTAAATATAAAAAATGTAAAGGAAAAGGCAAAACAAGTATTACCTAAGCCAAAATGATGTAAAGTGTAGTGTTTGTGATCTTGAAAATGAGCTTGGATCAGTGTTTATGGAGTTATGAGATGATGGAGGGTACTTTGTGCGGATGAGTCAATGGGTGAGAGAGCCTTTGTGGTCTTAAAATGAGAAAGGATAAGAGGATTCTCTGAGTTCTTGAAGTGAAAACCAAAAAGGGATGATAGAATTTTTTGGAGTGGTGGAATGTTGGAAGGCCTGGCTGGTTTCGCCGAAGAAGGCAACAAATAAACTCGGCGGTGCACTCTTGCACGCACCTATTTATTGTAACTTTTGGCTATGCATTTAATTTCCCTCGCTTCAATTTTTTGTCTTATCACGCTTCTTCGCTTTGCACTGCATGCAAGTTTTGAATTCACCGTCACGGGCAACGAAGGAAACAGCACGCCACGACATTAAATGCCACTCCAATAAAATATAAGAATACTAGTATTGGTGGCTCCATGCAAGGCACATGCTTAGTTTGTTGTAGGATTATTATTATTATTAATTTTTTTTTTTTTTGAAGTCAGAATGTAAAATTTACCATTTAAGTTTCATTACTTTTTGATGATGCTAAAAAATTCTCAGTTAAACTCCTTGTCAATACAGATACGAAGACGTTGGATTCGTCTAGAGACGGACTTGCAATAAGATATGAAATATAGAAAAAAAAAAATACACCAGTGAGAGAGAGATCTAAATATTTACAAAAATTCCATTGAGTGGTTCATAGTACCATGTAAGATACTTTGTTATCTAATTCGACCAGCTATCTGCCTTAATTTGACTCTCTTCCTAAAGACACTATCTCTAAATAGATGCAAAGAACGATGAATATCCAGTGGCATTCAAGGTCATAAGTGTTAAGACTGCTATAATATTAACAGTATTTAACAATCATGTATTTCAGATTGAATAATACCAAAAAATTGGAACATGTACAGCATATAAAAACACGAGAAAACATTAGGTCCGGACCTGGCGAAATCTCCCTATTTGACGCCCTCCAATTGCAAGTTGCCACATCAACAATTCACTAAAGAATGAAAAACATTTGCCACAGAATCAAATCTCCAGAACCCAATTTCAGCAGAAACCCACCCAAAAGAATGCATCACCAATCCGGATCAAGTGCTTTACGTCGAAACAAAGGGTGATATGGCAGATCTGGGACTAAATGGCATGATCGGCAGTGGAGAAGTGAAGGCAACTTGGAGTTGGCTTGACAACTTGGGTTCGCGGCGGTGGCTTGAATAGCTTGTTGGTTGTTGTTTGATGGGTTAGTGTCAATGGTTTGAAAGAATTAGATCTGTTTGCTGGGTTGCCAGCGTGTGGGTTCGGGTGGTGGTCGAATGTGTTGACAACGGAGGAATTTATTTTTGAGAAATACCTTATGGATTGACGACAACAAGCAGTTTAGGTAGCTTCTTAGTGGTTTTTTTTTTGGTTGTATCTGATTGGTGGTGGGATTGTTGCAGCGGGGATTTCTTTTAGGTGGGTTTCTGCTGAAATTGGGTTTTGGAGATTTGATTCTCTGTGGCAGATTTTTTCATTCTTTAGTGAATTGCTGATGTGGCAACTTGCAATTGGAGGGCATAAAATAGGGAGTTTACGCTAGGTCCGGACCTAATGTTTTCTCATAAAAACACACATACTCAAGACAAGAACAGCCATGGATCATTTACTCATGAACCCAAAAGATGAAACTTGCACATCCACCAAAAGAAACAGCACAAATTAATGCCAAAAAAAAAAAAAAAAACTTGTCTACATAACTTTTGAATCAATACGGTTAATGCCAAAAAAATTTATTTCCTAATAAATGCACTATTTAACATCCATATCACAAATTAATGCAAAAAACCATGTCTAAATGCAGCAGCACACACTTCCTGTTCTGAATTCCTAAGAAAAACTTAAAAGTTAACTACTATTACTGTTAGACATAAATCCAAACAATGAGTTTCATATCATGGAGGCAACCGTAGCATCTAGAACCACCTGCCAACTTGAACTTGGTATCAACCGAGAACATTGGTTAGAACTATGGTAAGAGAAGACTCAAAAATAAAGCTTCCATAGGATATAATAAAAAGAAAATGCAGATTGATTAGGCACACAAAAAGACCATTGAAAATTTGAAATAGAGGAAGATGTTTTTATTTTATTGAAGGTAACACAAATAAGTATTTTCAAGATGCACTGGATATAGATATTTCCTTCCCACATTATTATTAAGATATGATTGGAATATAGATATTTCCTTCCCACATTATGCACTGGATATTATTAAGATATTTTCTCCCCACATTATTATTCAAGGAGGTATTTTCTTCAAGATCATTCCTGATATCACTGCTGTTTAGTCCACAAATAATTTCAAGAATAATGACCAAAGGTCTGAAACCAAAACTACATGTATCTATCATCTCCAATAGCTGGCCATGAATTGATACTCAGGGGCTGTATATCCTCTAAAGGATTAGGTAAAAAAAATTAGCTAATCAAATGGGCATAGAAAACCTAGCAAACTAACCAAGTTTGAGAAACAATTTCACAAACACAAATAAAGCAAGAAACAAAAAAATAAAATATATCCACACTAGTTAGGAAGTCTTAGTATACCCATGAATTTAATAACCCAATAAAAAAATTATAAGATATCTTAATCAAACCCAAAAATTAAAAAGAAAAAAAATGTAGCCAAATATATATTGAGCGCACCAATTTGGCTTTAGGAAGCAAAGAATGAAGAAAAGTGAGTTGTTCCTGAAAATCAACCTCAGAACTTGTATCGGTGGAGAGCATATCGATATATCATAGTTATATATTATCCTTTCTTTACATATTGGTTGCATGTTGTAGCAAGGAGTCGTTCTGACAATAGTCAATATTATGGTAGGTAATTCTTTTCTAGTTAGTACACAACTCACACACCTACGTAGCAAAATTGAAATTGCGAATTATATGTTATTGAATGTTCAATATGGGTATGAAACACCCTTTAATGTTTAGACCCCAAATTACAAAATATTAATTCAAGCTTATTATCAAACAATTAATGTGCGAAACATGAACATAAGCCAAATACAGAATTGATAAATGATCTAAACCAAATATAAACACATCCACAGCAGTAAATAAATGGCAAACATAAAGGAAAGAAAGATGCAAACACACGGATAACACACGATGTGTTATCGAAGAGGAAACTGAAGCCCTCGGCGTAAAACCTCTCCGCCGCCCTCCAAGCAGTCAATAATCCATTAGAAAATGTAGTTGGGATACATGAACAGTAATAGACCTTCCAAGCCTAATCTACCCGATGTACCTAAGCCCTCCAAGCTTCTTGCTCCAACGAGATTGCACTGAACCTTTTTCTTCTCTAACTTACTGGATTCCGCTATAGCCCATAGCATCAACCAATGTGAATTGGTTCCTTCCTATCTGCTTTCCAAAAGCACTAAATGTACGTTCTTACTGATATGGGTATGGTGAGAAAATGATTTGGATAAGGACCTCTCAAGGATGTAACGATAGAGAGGAAAAGAGTAGAGGAATTTGAAGAGTCTTTAAGGTAAAGATTGTGGATGAATCAATCTTGTTTTTC